>CM057835.1:9587956-14387956 GCA_030068075.1 Paguma larvata
GTTAGAATGGAGTAAAATGCATTTGATTTCGTGATGTTCAAGTATATTATTGCAGGGGGTCAATGCATGCTCATTCGAACTGTATGTCAGCAAAAACATGCTGTTCAGAAGTGACCATAGCCCCTGACAGATGCCTATACGCGTGCCAAGATGCAAAGTAAGGACCACTGTTGAAATATAGCAGAAACATTTATGGCTACAACCTAAAGGTTTTAATTTCCTATCTTATTTCAGTGCTATCGTGTGGGGGGGATATGAAACTATAATGGCTTTTTAAAATAGTGAAATATTTGGTCTAGTTACAGGGTCAAAATTTTTCATGTTCTCTGTTGGAAGTTAAAGGTCATGATTTCTTTCTCAGCAGTAATTTGGGATTTTTAAATTGTTTTTCATTTATTTTCCCAATTTAAAAATGTTTTTAAATGTTTATTTATTTGCGAGAGAGAGAGAGAGAGAGAAAGAGAGAGAGTAAGCAGAAGAGATGTAGAGACAGAGGGAGACACAGAATCCAAAGCAGGCTCTGGGCTCTGAGCTGTCAGCACAGAGCCTGATGTGGGACTTGAACCCATGAACTGTGAGATCATGACCTGAGCCAGAGTTGGACTCTTAACCGACTGAGCCACCCAGGCACCCTCTAATTTTTAGTATATACTCAATTTAAACAATTAAAAAGATATTTTAAACCCATCCCAATTCAACCTCACTGGTAGAAATAAATACTCTTAACAGTTTGTGATGGATTCTAACAGTGTTTTCTGTACATCCACGTACATGGATTCACATATAAACACACAAAGAGTTTAGGAACCTTTTACACGCTATGACTTGAAACTTTGGATTAAAAATATACTGTGAAGGTCTTTCTATTTTATGGCCAATGTTTTATATAAACGTAATTTCCATATATGCAAATGTATTTTGATTTATGTGATTATTATCTATAAGTGGGCATTATGTTGACACCAGTTTGATTACATATTCTTAGGCTAATATTTATTTTTAAAGGTACTTCCACTTAGTCAGAAAGGTACTCAGGACTATAATCATTAATGAAAACATATATGTGTTTTAAAATTGGATGGATAACAACAAATCAGTCTGTACAATGATCACATTAAATCGTGACCACTAAAAGAGTAAAACAGACCTTTCATACACCTACCCACCCTTGGCTGACTGGATATTGTCAACAATATATATATTTTTAATGTTTTATTTATTTCTGACAGAGAGAGACAGGGTGCGAGTGGGAGAGGGGTAGAGAGAGAGCGAGACACAGAATCTGAAGTAGGGTCCAGGCTCTGAGCTGTCAGCACAGAGCCTGATGCAGGGCTCGAACCCACAAACTATGAGATCACGACCTGAGCCGAAGTCAGACGCCTACCCAACTGAGTCACCCAGGTGCCCCAACAGTATTAGTTTTGTTGATTTCACAGGTAGAATACTATCTCTAAATTATATTTTGATTTTCATTATCATAATTATGATTTATTTGGGGGCTTCATTTTTATTTACTCTTTTAAATTATTTTTGAGAGAAAGACAGTGTGAGCAGGGGGAGGGGCAGAGAGAGAAAGGAAAGAGGATCTGAAGCAGGCTCTGAGCTAACAGCAGAGTCCCATGTCGGGGTGGGGCTCACTGTGAGGTCATGCCCTGAGCCCAATGCTTAACCGACTGAGCCACCCAGGCGCCCCTATTTTTTATTTACTTTTGTTTTTCTGTGACTTGCTTATTCATTTCTTTGTTCATATAATAGTGGATTTTTTTTTTACTTTTTCATTTTGCTACTATCATGAACATTAGCCATTATCCGATTCTATGGTTTTGTCACATAAACTTTTATATACTGTCTTTCCATAAGAACAACACACTGTGGCTTATATTTCAGGTTAATAACAGTATGCTAAATGTAGGAGCGGACTCTAACGGAACATATATTTTCAAGTAATCCATTCATACAATAAATAGCATCATTTTTATGAAAAACCCATTGGCCTATAGGCTACAGATAATAATGCAAAAGGAATGTCCCTTAATTTCAAGGAGAACTTGATATCACGAGGAAAACCAAGAATTAAACCAATAATGAACCTACAGACGTCGGGCAGAGATTGAGGGATTGTAACGAGAATGCATAGAGAGGACGCTCACTGCACCTGAGAGGAGCGTGGGCGACGATGAAGATTCAGAACGGCATCCCGAAGGAGACATTTTAGCAAAACTACAATGAATATGAAATGTGGTCCAGTTAAGTTTTAGCAGTTCTGAAAGCAGTTTGGCACCTCATAATTTCTGTAATAACTATTAAAAGGTTTTACAATTGTTTGTAAAATTATTTTTTTAATTGTTTGGAATGTCATTTTTTTAGAAAAATAAGAAATAGCATAAAATGAATTCATATTATAAAAAAGTTATTAAAAATAAGCATTACAATGCGGAAAGCTTTTTAATGTTTATTTATTTATTTTGAGAAAAAGAGGGAGCGGGAGGAGGGGCAGAGAGAGAGGATCCCAAGGAGGCTCCGTGCTATCAGGGCAGAGCCCAACACAGGGCTGGATCGCAGGAATCCTGAGATCATGACCTGAGCCAAAATCCAGAGTCGGATGCTTAACCAACTGAGCCACTCAGGGTGCCCCTGGCATATTTTTAAACAACACAAAAAGTAAGGAAAAATTACTTTGATGAAAAAGTCACAAGTTTTTGTTTGTTTTTGTTTTTGTTTTCTTTTTTTTTTTGCAACTGATGTACATGAAATTACATATAAATAGGAAATTAAAAGATGTATATGATGGGCACCTGGGTGGGTCAGTTGGTTAATCATCTAACTCCTGATTTCAGCTCAGGCTATGATCCAGATGTCGTGGGATTTAGCCCTTCATTGGACTCTGTGCGCTAAGCATGGAGCCTGGCTGGGATTCTGTCTGTCTCCCTCTACCCCTCTTCCCCAGCTCATACTCTCTCTTTCTCTAAAATAAATAAAATGAAAAAAAAAATTTAAAGATGTACATGACTAACTGGTAGAAGAATTCAAAGCAAAAGTGGTGTAAAAGTAAATGTGTCATTTTCAACAACTTCAATGATCTATTTCACAGTTATTTTGTGATACAAGGATCTTTAGATTATTATTAGAACAATACTTAAATTAGGAAAAAAAAGCCTTCTTATTCAAAGTCTTAGCATCACCAAGCTACCTTACCACACACCGGTATCTATATTTATAAATGCATCTCTTGAATTACTACCACTGATAAGGTGTCTAACACTTTGGACTCTTACAAATAAATATAAAATCAATTATTAAAGAATAGGAGTAGACTCATGATATTATATAAATTAACTGAGTGTGTGCATTCTTTAATTCATAAACAGATACAAGTAAATCTATATAAACATTCTCTCAAATCTATAACAATTAATTGTGTGTGGAGCAGAAGTGAACATTCTCCATCCTGAGAATTTGATACAGAGCTATATTATTTGATATTCTACTGATGCTGTTTCAATAAACAAGTGAATTCAGAAAGGTGTGATTTACATTTATAGTGCTGATAAAATAAATTATTACCAAAGATGAAAATAATTTTAGCTTTAATTAATTTAAAGAATAAGCACAAAGCAAATAATAGCTCCTATTATTATCACACTCCCCAGGAACCTAAATCTACGGACACACGTGCAATACAAATAAGACAGAGTTTCATGAGTAGCTGGTGACATTGGACTGGGAAGTCAATCAAATCAGATATTCAGACCTCATGTGCATTACTCATATTCCTTTTTCTGAGAAAATATGACATTTTTGGCAAGACGTAGAATAATCTGTTCACTCCTTATGGTCCCTAACTAAACTGAACAGTAAGTGATTGAAATACAGTATCTCTGTTTATAAGAATTTTGAGAATTAAAATTAATCAATTCAGGCAATTTATTAAGCAGGTGTCATAATTTCTGAAGGAGAAATAGATGTGAAGCATAGATAAAGTTAGATAAATTCACTTCCTCTCCACACACCATCTTTTGGAAATAAACATTTGAAACCTTTGGGGGATTGTAACTTATGTAACTATCATAAAACTTTGACTTTGACTCTTAAAATGTCTTTGAAGACGGAGTTCTGAATTAATTAACTAGGTAAAAGTATGACTCAAATAACATTTGAATCAGCTCCTCTGTCTTCCTCAAAAGTTTGATTTAACAATTTTTCTCCTTCTGTCTGAAAGATTAACTGTGCTTAATATTTCCCAGCAAATTAGTCATCACACTTTTGTTGGATTTAGGTTTTATTTTTGTCTTTCAGGTGCATAAATCACACAGCTTAATAGCTGGAGAAGTCTTTCATGTCTTTAATGAACTCCAAGTTTGAACACTCTGAAAATGAAATCAGATTGGCAGGCCTACTTCTGAAGATTTTTAAAATATTCTCTGGTAAGGAAGAGAAGTTAAAAAGATGGTCATTTGGCACTGCTGCCTTCAGAGAAATATGTCTTGCTGAAAAATGTGTGTCTTAGGACTTGGGAATGTGTTTGATAAATAGTCTGCTTTCATCAAAGATGTGCCTTATGTTTGCTGTCATGTCTAGAATTTGAAAATGGAAGTTGATGGCTTGCCAAACATTCACCATCATTAAAGTATTAACATATCATTCTTAGGGTGCCATTAAATGACTATAATTGAAATTACCTAATTTATGTACATATATACATACAAAACTGATAGCCACCTTTTGTGATGTTAAAGTTATTTAGATAAATATTTGATTAAAAAATAAAATATAAAATAAATAGTATTGTAAATGACTGTAATTGAAATTACCTAATTTACATACATATATATACAAATATACCTAAAAAACTGATAGCCATGTGATGGCTAACTTAATTCGATAAATGTTTAAGTTAATTCGATAAATATGAGTTAAACAAAATAAAATATAAAATAAATAGTATACCTCAGCTAGTTATGCATTCCAACTCTTGACTTTGGCTCAGGTCTTGATCTCATAGTCATGACATTGGCCTGCGTAGGGCTCCATGCTGAGTGTGGAGCCTCCTTAAGACTCTCTCACTGCACCCTGCCCCCCTGCCCTGCTCCTTCCTCACTTGTGCGCTCTCTCTCTCTCAAAAAAAAATAAATAAGTAAACAAAGAAAGAAAGAAAGAAAAAAAAAGAAAGAAAGAAAAAGAAAGAAAGAAAAAGAAAGAAAGAAAGAAAGAAAGAAAGAAAGAAAGAAAGAAAGAAAGAAAAAGAAAGAAAGAAAGAAAAGGAAAGAAAGAAAGAAAGAAAGCATAATTAAAAAAAAAGAAAAGAAAACTTAGAGAACATCAGTGATAATCTAGCACCAATTCTGAGCAAGCTCCGTGTAGCTCTGGGAATTAGACATAAGTGCCCAATGGGCACCAAGACTATGAATATGGCCTAGAAGACAAATACTTCAGCCTGGTTTCAATCATAAAGTGGTTCTTTCTACATCAAACATTTCCATAACACACCCCAAACAAGCAAACAAAATGAAGAAACAAATGAAGCTTGAAAACCTGGAATGGCTGGAGTCCAGTGATTCTCAAAGGGGCTGTACAAGGGAGTCACCCTGGAAAATTTGTTAAAATACTCAGGCCTGGTTGCCCACCTCCAGAGGTTCAACTGGGTTGAACTTGGTTGTAGCCCACACATTTTTGGGCTTTTTCAGATTAAAAGATGTTTGTAATTGGTAGCTGGCATTAAGTACTGATCTCATCTGAACTTTCTTATTTTTCAGATAGGACCAGAGACATTTCAGTAGACAACAAAAGAAATATACATAATACAAGAAAAAAGAAAAGAAAGAAAGAAAGAAAGAAAGAAAGAAAGAAAGAAAGAAAGAAAGAAAGAAAGAAAGAAGAAAGAAAGAAAGAAAGAAAGAAAGAAAGAAAGAAAGAAAGAAAGAAAGAAAGAAAGAAAGAAAGAAAGAAAGAAAAAAAGAAAGAAAAGGAAGGAAGGAAGGAAGGAAGGAAGGAAGGAAGGAAGGAAGGAAGGAAGGAGCTCTGTGTTCACACACCCACATTAATTGAAATAAAATGAGTTAAAAATAGAACTAATTCAAACTTGGGGCACCTGGGTCCCTCAGTCAGTTAAGCGTCCGACTTTGGCTCAGGTTATGATCTCATAGTTCATGGGTTCGAGCCCCATGTCAGGCTCTGTGCTGACAGCCCAGAGCCTGGAGCCTGCTTCAAATTCTGCCTCTTCCTCTCTCTCAGCCTCTCCCCTGCTCTCACTCTGTCTCTCTGTCTCTCAAAAATAAATAAACATTAAAAAAATAAAAAATCTAATTCAAAGCTGACAGTTTAGTAGCAGGAAAATGCAATCAGATAATGCAAAGGACTTAGCCAGTAATAAATTTGACAGAAGTCATAAAAAGAAAAAAAAAAAGAAGATACCCGATCATAGCCATCTGGGATAATTTCACATATTGTAATTTATGGCAATCTCCTCTAAATTAGATTTATTTTATTATCACCCTGTCTTTTCTTTGTCTGCAGTCCAGAGCTGTTGAAAAATTTTTATAATTATTGCAGTTATATCTCTACTGTGAGAAGGTGGGGTCGGGTATTAAAGATCCAGCCCATCCTCCCAGATTGAATAAACATGTGTCCTTCTCAAGAGCAGAGAAGGGTAGATCCTCAGGACCCTCTCACAGGCTTTGTTGCGCTCACTAGTAGTACTAAATATGCTTACTACTCACCCTCCTACCTCCACACAAAGGGAGCTTGCATGATTGCTCTATTTTTCTGTAGAACAAAAGAAGTTTCAACTCCAAAGTCTTACGGCATAACAGGCTGTAGCTCATGGTTTCTGGAAGTTTAGGCTGATGTTTGACAGCAGGTCTCCTCAACCATTAAGGCTAGTAGGAATCACAATGGGAGTCAATACAAGGTAAATGACTCAGTAGTTATGGGATGGAGGCTGAGATTCTGGATCTAACATAATCCCAGGTGATGCCAATGCTACTGGATGGTGAGTCAGACTTTGGCAGAGAAGATGGTTTCTTTGTGAGCAGTCCAAAGACACAGGGGACTTCAGTCCACATTCAGGTCCGTGCTCCAGCACCGTTGCACGTGTGACAGAGCACGTATCCACACCTCCTCTGGCATTCCTTATCATCACCCTCAACCAAGAGTCTTCAAACTTTCATGCACAATAATTAAGCAACACCTCCTATGGTGGTCTTGTTATGATCGTGGGACATGATAGTCGTCGTATAATCATATACTCTGGAACATATGGCCAGTGGTTGCTGGTGGTGAAGTAACACTAGCTACTCTAATCCATACTGAATGATACGCTGTCAGGGGACAGACACACAGGAAAGATGACATGGGCCCTGAACGGGTGTTGCTTAATTATTGTAAAGATTTCTCTAGGGTGTTGGAGTAGAGAGTGTCCGCCAGCCTGTGGGGACAGTTGGAACCTGATCCATGAAAGAGGGTCCCTGACACAGGAACGGCAGTTTGAGCATGTGCCAGGTATGGTGGCATAGGCCTCCTCAGTCGTGGTGACTAAGTTGTGCGTATGCTCTATGTCTCTCATCGGTCATCTATTCTGCCTTTCCACCATCGGAGGAAATACTGGACACTCTTTTGAAGGGAACATTGAGAGCTACTTCTCACATACCCGACGGTTTTCCTCCTTCAAGCCTACATCAAACTGGGCAAGGAGGGAAACATGTGCCCACAGAAATGGAAGTTTGTGAAGATACACATTTGAATTGCATTGGGCCCTAGTGTGGCCAGCATCTCCAGGGATCGACTTGAGGGCCAAGAAGATAAATGTGGGGGTTGCTATAGTAGCCCTATGAGGTGGGACCAGAGCTCAGGCAGGGGCTGGGCCTGGAGGCTGGAGGATGAACCTATAGTGTAGGCAACAGGAACCAAATGTAGGGGCAAAGGACTGAGCAAATATCCAGATGATACCTGGGACCAAGTAAGTCACTCTATTCAACAGAGGATACAGTGTCAGTCTTCAAGTTGACAACACTCTCCTTCCTGAGCCATCATTGGTTGAGACAGCTTCAGGGAATCAGTCCCCCTCTCCTCATCCAGCTTAGGTGAGGGACAACACGGAATGAAGGGGTAAATGGGTGTTCTTCACAGAACAGCTTCCAGAATCACCTCAGGAAGGGGGAAGGGGGTGAGGGGAAACCTGGGAGAGATGTCTCCAAGCTCTCTCTTCCAGAGCCCCAGAAAGCACAGGTATTGAGGTATTTACACAGGCTAGAATGCTCTTCATCTTATTAATGCAATAGTTAGGACAATAATCAATACTAATAGCCTGATGAGACCTTCAAGTTACACCCCCACCTTAAGACAGTTTTTTCAAGGAAACAGTGCTGGGAGAAGGAAGCCCAGGGCCATCCTCTCCTGGAAAAAGAGTTTAACCCTATTTGCCTTTCTAACTTCTAACCCTCAAGGTCTTTGAAAAATATCAAGACACTACTAGCTATATATACAGAATAGAAATACCTATTTAATGGCTTGGAGATCTATGTGCCAAACATGCAAATAACAAGAATGTTCTTTCCGTTTAGAAACATATTACATTTTCGGAAATTAAATAGATCTTGGGACATAGATCCTCCTTTTTACATACTATCCCGTGCTCTATGGATCACAGTCATTGATTTATCCCTAATACTTCAGAACAATAATACTTTACAACAATAGTACCTGTCACTTTTACCAGGATAGAAGAATTCAAAAGACAAGATCTTTATCTGCATAGAAAATATGGAGTTGTATTTATACAATAAGTAACTAATGAGAACCAGATCATAAGGAATATGCAATAATTGGTGCATCGCATGTTAACTGATGAGGAATACCTGTATTCTTATGAGTCAGAGTTTTCAGAGGAATTTTTCCATATTTTGTGTGTTTAGTTACATGACCTTTGCTCTCTTTGTATTCCCCGTCACTATTTACAATGAAACCTTAGCTGCTACATTTAGGTTAGTAAATCTTTAAGTGTTACCAAAGAAAAAGAGATTTTATGGGCGCCTGGGTGGCTCAGTCAGTTAAGCATCTGACTTCGGCTCAGGTCATGATCTCACAGTTCATAGGTTCGAGCCCTGAGTTGGGTGCTGTGCCTACAGCTTAGAGCCTAGAGCCTGCTTCAGATTCTGTGTTTCCCTCTCCCTTTGCCCCTCCCCTCTTTGTACTCTGGCTTGGTCTCTCTCTCTCTCTCAGAAATAAATAAATCATTAAAAAAATAGAAAAAGAATTCTATACTTATAGAATGTTGAACTTATAATGTAATAATTTGATTTAATTATGATAGCCATTACTATCCTCAAGGACAATAAAGTTTGACCCATATAAAATTGTCATTATAATGAGTCAACATGGTTGAATATATTAACTTCTGATTACTAATTCCAAAGGAAGACTTTAGGAATGAGATCAGTTATTTGGTTAGTAAATAAAATTGTCACTTTGTGATCTATTTTACTTTAACATGCACTAATACTTGTTATGCAAATTTCTCCTGTAAAAGACCTTCATGAAATTCAGTTCCTGTGTTTTCCTCTGTGAGACATTAGAGGAAAATGACCTTGTTTTACTCTGTACCAAATAAAAATGCTAACAAAATACTTTACATGCCGGCTGTCAATAAGCAAAGACCGCGTATGTCCTTTATCAGCGCCTTTCTTGCTCTTCTTTCAACACATTCCGGGGATTTGCTATCAGTCCTGGAGGATTCAGAGTTGGGAATTTGGGAGCGTGACTTTGCCAGAAAGCCCCGGATAGCTGGTGAGAAACAGCAAAGGTGGAAAAAGGAAAAATAGTCACCAGTAACCCTCTAGAATTGGTCCCAAAGGACCCGAGAGGTTCCTTGGGTACTGACAACAGAAATATTTTTGTAAATCTAAATAAGGCCCCAAGATACAGTACAGTACTTGGCCCTGTGTATTTTCTATTGTTATTCTTGAAAGTTTTCAACTTTCTAAATAAAATATTCTTCCTAAAACCTTTAAGGGAGTTTAAACTCTTATCCAGGCATGATAATATTCATTTATAATCTTTTGATTTAAATATATTACTTTTATGTTCTTTGTCATTTATATTTATTCTTCATAACCATAATAATTCACCCAGGGAATTTTTTATGGATTGATAATGACAAATCAGCGTTATTAAGGGCAGCTAACGCTACTCATAACCCTAGCAACCACCTAGGTGTGTCCTTATTATAAGACTCTAATGCTCACACACTGTTGTGTTTTATAACCCAAGTAGTGAAGTAAAAAATTAGTGCATAACACAATTGGACAGCTTCATTGGTTTTATGCAGCGAGTTGCTCTGAACATTACTAAGCTCAGGAAATTCTTATTCTATTTTTGGAAAAAAATGTTCACAAAGGGACAAATACCAATTTAGTGACTAAATGGGAAGAAAATGTTCTGGAAGCAAGAATAGAGTGAGTGAATTACTAGGCTCCTTATCATGTCCTAAATTGCCACATTTAGCCAGCATTGGAGATGAAATGAAGGCAACAATGGAGAAGAAGAATAGATAATTCTCAGAAATAGAGATTTGAAATTGGGCACGGCCTCCCCCATGCATTCAGCAAATAAATACTTCTTGTGAGCTTAGTTTATAGTGGGTCGGGGCACAGAAAGAGTTATTTCTCACTCAAAGAAGTGGGGCCAAGTGGTTAGCCTTGCTGAAGCAAGCACACTATGGAATAGGTTCATTTCTATGGGGAATGGCAAATTATGGTGTGACCACACGAAAGTATTGAGGCTACGGACAGAAAGCGGCATTCAAGTAGAAATGGGAAAGCTGGTTAGACAGTTGGCAGGATACATCGTAGTAACGTTTTCTGTGCAGAAGAAGCCATGTGTGCAAATACAGGAAGGAGGGCTGGCTGGCTGTGTGTAAGCGCGTGCACTGAGCTAGGTGAGTGGTTGAAGGTGAGGCAGCAACCAGGGGTATTCACACAGTCCCTTGTTAAATTTGCATGCATTATCTCCTTTCATTCTAACGATTATCCTATGAAATAGATACTATCTTTACGTCCATTTTGCAGTAAGGGAAACAGGCTGAAATGTGTAACACGATCCCAGCGGTAAAATTGCAGTTTGAATTCATACTCCCAGATGTCAGAGGCCTTAAATGCTAACTGGAGTCATGAAAGCGCTTGTATGGCAATTAAGTAAGCAGATTTTGTTTTATCCTGTCACAGATCAGCAAAATGGCTCTGAAGAGGGCCAGGTAGTAAACATTTTAGGCTGACATATGGTCCCTCGTGAGGGACCATTTGTAAATTTCCCTCTTCCTCCTCCTGTTTCTTCTTCCCCTTAAGGCTATAAAAAACATTCTTAGGTCCTAGGATGTATAATAGACTCTCAGCTACGTGTGGGTGGGGGCTATCCTTTGCCAAGGGTAGGTGGGAGAATTTCAAGGTGAGGAGAGAGAAGATACGGATTACTTGCTAACTATGCAATTATGGCTGGAATGTGGAAGGGCCTATTGTATGGGGACAAGAACTGATAGGAACTAGATGGTAAGCAGCCTCCACAGGCTGGCCGGATCAGGCCCTGGGACTACAGGAACAGAGACAATGGAGGGAAAGTAGAATCAAGAGTGCTTAAAGATTCCTTGCATGCAGGGCTTGAACAAGAGGGAAAACTTAGCATAAGTCGTAAGTATCTGGGTGTATGAAGAGAGAAAGGATCAGAGTCAGCTTCTCTCCACAGACTGCTATCCTAACTTTATCCTTGCAAATTTAATAAAGTCTTCTACAGAGCAGAATTTGGCTTATTCAATTTTCTTTGACCCCAGAATCCAGCATAGATTCTGAAAGTCAGTTGTATTCACTAAATAAAGTCTCGTGAATAATAATAATACATGAATAATAATACTTGAGTGAATGAGTGAGCAAGGGAATGCTTTCTTCCTCAAGTGGGGAAAGAGTAAATTATTGTTCTGAAAATGAATTACCAAAAATGAAAACTGCAAAATCTGGGGTTATTACGTAAATGTCTCCTCTCTAACCCATGCTCTGGGTCTTTAGTGTAAAAATGAACTTAGGTATAAGAATAGAAAAATGCACTTGAGGTTAGCTCGAAATGACGATTTTAAACGGGAGAGCTACTAGATAGAGCACTCGATGGCAGTCCTTTCCAGCTTAAAATCTGATTAAATAGCAGAGGGGGGGAGCTGACTCTGCGAGTTAGGAAACGGAGACAGAATTTGGTGGAAAATTACACACCGTGCCTACCACAGGGAGGGTGGGGAGAGATCTCAATAAACACGGGCTTAATAACCAGAGATCGTGACTACATTTTAATTTATTCCATAAATACATCAGTCATTAACCTCACATACATCAAGTCTAGAAATTTATTAAAACTTCTATCAGTCTTTGAAAATAAAAAATGCATTAAAAAAATGAAATCCTCCCTGTTGGTGGGGTAGCGCACGTTTTGACTTTTCATCATGGCCGCGGCGTGGGAGTCCCTGATTACGCCTAATACCGAGATTCTCTAACAGTCGTATATGGTAACGAACCACGCTTCAAGTATGAAATCACTAAAAACGTGGTGGTATTTATTATAAATTTCTGAGACCTGTTGCTTTTAATTTCCAAATCTGTTGAGTTAGATTAATTTTTCCATGATTTCAGGTTTGACCTGAAATGACCATTTCTGGAGTCATGTAACAAGAATGAATTGAGATCCTGCCAACTGCCAGACACTATTCTGTGGGGCGGGAGGTGCTGCAGCTATAAATAAGACGAACAAGATCTCTGAGCTCAGGGACTCACATGCCAGCGCCATTCTGTCCAAGACAGTGGCTAGTGGCCACATGTGGCTATTCACATTTACATTTATTTAAAATAAATAAAATTAAAAATTCAGTTTCTCAGTCATGCCATGTTCAATAGCTCCAGGTAGCAAGTGACTATCATATTGGAGAATAAAATTTATAAAACATGTTGTTCATTGTAGAAGGTTCTGCGCAGTCATGCTGTTCTAGGGTAATCTGGAAAGTCCATTCGAAATTTTATTATTTCATTTTAAATTGTATATCATATGGGAATTTTTCTCAACAGCTGTGAAAGTTGGGTAAGGATAAATTAATCAAACTGACAATGATTCACTTTTAATTTACTGTTTTTTAAATTATTTAGTCTAAAGATAAATCTTAATTCTCTCATGAACTACATTTGCTGCTCTAGGCAACCCACTCAACCTTTCCATGCTTTAGTTTATACACAGTTATAGTGAGGATGGAATAAAATTACATAGAAAGCATTTATCATCAGTAAGTTTTCTTATTATTGTTATTATTATTTATTATGCATTTACCATTCATTTTATAAAATATCTCCAAAATAGATTTACTTTACTTTTTCCTCCTATATTTTCTATCCTTCTATTTTAAAATATTTTCTAAATCTAGAACCCATGGATATAGTGCCTAGAAACGTCACCTCATCTATTAAAATTGAGTTACAAAATATGACTCCCTTTTTTTTGAGTTAAAAACTGTAATAGAAATTTTATTTAGGGGCGTTTGGGTGGTTCAGTCTGCTAAGCATCTGACGTCAGCTCAGGTCATGATCTCACAGTCCGTGAGTTCGAGTCCCACGTCAGACTCTGTGCTGACAGCTCAGAGCCTGGAATCTGTTTCAGATTCTCTGTGTGTGTGTGTGTGTGTCTCTCTCTCTGTCCCTCCGCAGCTTGTGCTCTGTCTCTCTCACTCTCAAAAATGAATAAATGTTAAAAAAAAATTTTTTAATTTTATTTAAAGATACTTCTTGGTTATCAAGAAGTTGTAATAAATAATATGGATCTACATTATGTCCTTGACCCAGTTGCCCCCAGTAATAACAGCTTGCAGAACTAGATTACAATATCACAAGATACCGACATCAGTTGAGTCAAGTTGCAGAGATTTCTCTCCCCACAAGGATCTCTCATGTTGTCCTTCTAAAGTTACATCCATTTCCCTTCTGCCACATACTACCATTCATCCTCTGTAACCACCAACCTGTTTTACGTTTCTATAATTTTGCTATATCAAGAATGTTATAAAATGTTATATAAATTGAATCATAGAGGATGAAATATTTTGGATTGGCTTGTTAACAACATAGTTCCTTAGAGGTTAATCCAAGTTGTTAGATATAGCAATAGTCCATTTCTTTTTATTGTTGAGAAATATTCCAGGATGGATATACCACAATTTATTTAACCACTCATCCAGTGAAGGACATCTTGATTGTATCAAGTTTTTGGATATTACTAATAAAGTTGCTTTAAACATACATGTAAAAGTATTTGTGTGAGCATAAGTCTTTATTTCTCTGGGTTAAATGCCCAGAGACACGGTTAAGGAGGTGTATGATGGTCACATGATTAGATATTTAATAAACTGCCAAACTGTATTCAAGTGTGGCTGTATAATTTAACATCTCTATCAGTAATATATGAGTGATGTGGTTTCTCTGTATTCTCACCAGCACTTGATGTTATCATACATATAGTTTTAATTTTAGCCATTCTGATTATTGTGTAGAGATATCTAAACATGGTTTTAAAACTTGCATCCTCCCAATAGTTAATTATGATGTTCAATATAATTTCATGTGTTTTTTGGCATCTGTATATCCCAACTTGCTTTCTTTTTATCCTGCTTCTGCACAATCAGTGTATTAGCCTCATAATTTTATCGGTTCGAGTAGAGCAGAGAAACCGTTCCTCACTTTATGCCTCTTTTTCTTCCCCCTCTTATGATATATTTTCTTAAAGGTTTTAATAAACTTCCCAGGATTTAAATTATAAATAAAAATTTTTGATCAATCAGGCTTTTTTATTTGGTATGTTACCTGGAAAGCCCAGTCAAACAAATAATGGTAAACCTTAGGTTGTATTGCTTGAGTAATATTATAACTGCTTGAATATATAGATATAGATGATATAGATAGATAGATAGATATAGATATATACATAGATATAGATATAGATAGATAGATAAAATCCCTAAAGTTTTAATATGTTTTGGTATAAGGTCATCACTCAATATTTTCATTATCAGAGTGTTATGTGTCACAGAAATAACCGAATTTCCTGGTGAATTGCGTCATAATGAACTCTCACCTCAGATTGTTAACTTGCCCATTTCTGAGTCTTTTGTCATTTACAGTTATTGTTCTGATGCTCTTACAAAAACATGTTCCATCTTCAAGGAGTGTAATAAAAAAAACTTTTAAAAAATACAAGTATTTAATATAAACTTTAAGATCATAAAACAAATGAGTAAAAATTTCCAGAACTAAAAAGCTGCATTCAAACTGAACAAGAATTAAAAACATCAGACTAAATAAATGGAGAAGGATTATGGATTTTGTGACTCTTGTTGGAAATATTGCTTGTTCTCTAATGTATGCTCTCTCAGGTTAAGGAAACTGTCTCTTCAGATACCCATAACATGCAGACATGAGATAAAGTTTTCATTTGTGTACAAATTGAGGTGTTTAACTTTTCTTTCTACCTGAACCCTATGAAATTCAAAAGCTCGCAATGAATATTCTTTCTTTCATGGCAATTACAGTTATTTGCATAAGTTCAGTAAGAATCTGTTCTCCTTATAACAGGCCATCTTTGGAAATCCTGGCTTTGACTGGAATGTCATATTTGAGAGTGACATGCATAGACTCAGATATGATCAACAGTTTTAAGGAGCTAAGGTTGACTTTAGGAAACATGGAACCATAAAGCCGCTTGGAAATGTTGGCCTGGCCTTGCTGACAGAATGTCATATGGTGTGTCATAAATACATTAAAACTGGTTTATAAGAGTCAAATTCTTTGTAGTCCTAAATCCAGAAGAAATTTGTTATGTGATGGTAGGCAAAATATTCTCTGAAACTCCTGTCCTTAATTGTAAAGTTTAAAAATTGAGTTTTATCTGAAAGATAGTTCTATCATGAATTTCTATTTTAAATATGAAATACATCGAAGGACGTCAAGATAAACTGAAATCAATTTAGTGATCTATTTTACATGACTGTTTTGTTTTAGGTACTCCATGTTAAACAACTTTTTCTGTAGGATATTTCATAATAATTTTACAGGCAAACTATGATTTTTCTCTGATCTACCATAATTCCTTATTCTTAAAATCATCTCTTTAACAAATACCATATGATTTCACTCATTTGTGGAATTAAAAAGAGAGAGAAAGAGAGAGAGAGGCAAACCAGGAAATAGACTCTTAACTATAGGGAACAAAGCGGTGATGGTTGCTAGAGAGGAAGTGGGCAGGGGAATTGGCCAGATGGGTGAAGGGGTATTGTGATGGGCACCGGGTGATACAGGTATTGAAACACTATATTTTACACCAGAAACTAATATTACACTGCGTGTTAACTCATAGGAATGTAAATTAAAAGAACTTGTAAAAAAAGATCTCTTTAAAAAGTGTCTGGCTTTTCCAGTCCACGTTAATTATATTGTCAACATGGTTAAACTATCCTATTATGTGCACCTTTGAAAACTGACTTAAACAAGTCTTGGGCAAAGACAAAACACTCAAAAAATTTTTACTGAATGAATATTCATTATTACATTCGGTCAATTTTCCAATTAATAAAGCAAAGGGAAGTGTGCAAAAATATACCATTACTGGGGGTTTATTATATGTCACTGACAAATTATCTCACTTAGTAGTTTTTGTAAGTGAGTTTCATCATGCACGTGAAGTGCGAGTCGAGTTGCTTTCTTTAACTGCTACCTCAGTAGGTTTTATTTGTCTTTACAAATGACTTTTGATTCTCTTCCTGTGTGTGTTTTCATCGTTTCCTTAAAATGCATTGGCTGAAATAATTAGTCGTCCGATGTCATTAGGTTTCAAAACAGCCGCATTAAGCTCTTGCAAACCTTTACAGAGTACAAAATCAATGTTGAGACTTTGTCAGGATTATTTTGTCTGCTTCTTTTAAGTGAGCTATTAACTCCGCCTCTAATAATTCCAGTGCGTGTGTGAAGAGAAGAAACCAAATCAAAGCCTGAGTAGAGAGAGAGATGAGGGTGATCATTAGCAAAACCAGAGGAGGACGCTGGGATGAAAGGGTGAGTAATTTGAAGAGCAGACAAGCATGGAGATCTAATGATAAACATTCTGAGAGTGTAAGCAACGTGTTTAGAGAAAGAAAGAAAGGAAAGGGACATGCTGAAAAATTAAAAAGCCTAGGAGCATTGACGGATTAATTGGATTCACGGAGAAAAAGGAATCCTGTAGCTGTCATATTCGGTCAAGAGATGAAAATGTGTTTGGATCTATGACAGGAAGAAAGGCATTAACACAATAGAAGAGTCTGTCCCTGTCAGCACAGTCCTTTCAAATCACATGGCTTCCACATAATCACGCCAATTTGAAGCAACCGCCAGTTGCAACTTGGGAAAGTGACTATTTGGAGATCTCCATCACCCTTAGGTGACATATTCACAGCTTCTAGATAGGGCATGATGTTGAAGGACGTATCATAAATAACAGCGTTCCAACACGACTCAAATAATTCAAGAGTATACGCCTGCACATAAAGAAGGCATCGTTCCCGTTCAAGGGGGAGCCAAATAGTGGAGGCGAAGGGAATGGAAGTTACAGAGCAATCATCTTACGAAGTGAAACATACCGCAATTGGTGAAAGACAGTCAAACCACATGAGGGAGCCCCGTGAGCAGTGCCAAGAACAGTTTCTCTTACCCGTTTCTAAAACCTGCTGAAAGAAGTGCTCTGAGATGCTGAGCAGGTGGAGAAACACAGCCCCGGAACGACAGCGCCTCTCCTTGTCCAGCCGTGAGCTTGCTCAGCCTTTAGCATGTTATTATGCTCCTATTTCCTTCCTGAAGTCTCAAAATTTATTAAGTGCTTAGTAATATTGGTCCATATTTTCTACACTTCAGAAATGCCTGGAAATATTTAACTTAATGGAGTGCAGACTTAGATCACCCATCTGTCTGATCCTGCCTTTATACCTTCTATGCTTGTGAGTTTGCATTTCCCTCTTCTATCCCAAGACGTGTTCTGCATATCACGAAGAACCCCAGTGATGTGGAAATTTATCCACGCGCCCTCATTCGTGTAAAATAGTACTTTCCCTGTCGTCCTCTCAAATGCCAGTTGCTCCTTATTCCTCTGTGCTAGTCAGAGTGCAGCCTTCAAAATATGTCACATCTTAATCACCAGAACCTGTTAATATGTTACATGATAAAAAGAGGGACTTTGTAGATATAGTTAATGTTAGGGGTTTGAATAGCGATTATTTTAGACTATTGAATTGGTCCTAGTCTAATCACAAGAGGAAGCAGAAAAGCTTCCTCTAGCTGCAATCAGAGGGATTCAGCAGAAAGAGGAGATGTTTCTGGAAAGGAGCCCATGGAGAACAGCAGGAGGAACGTGGGCCCCTTCTAGGAGCAAAGGCTGGCTCCCACTGACACTAGCGAAGAAATAGAGATCTTAGTCCTAAGAGGACCTTCGTTCAACAAATGCAAGAAAGTGAAATTTGCCCAACCTCCTGAAGGAGCTTGGGGGCACACCGTCCCACCAACCCCTTGATTTAGCCTTCTGCAGGTTGCTGCGGAGAACTCACTCGAGCCAGGCTACACTCGGCCTTCTTATTTACAGAACAGTGAGATAATAAATGGTTATCGGTGATGGTAATTCATTATGGCGGCAGGAGGAATCCAATGCACTCCATTCACCTACAGATCTAGAATCGGGGTGCATATTCTCATACCACCCTCTTGCCTCAACATCGTTCCAGGAACATCCAAAAACCACCAACCTTCCTTCCCTCTTGATGTTGGGGTTATGTTTTTCACTTTTCTATGAATTCTCTTTATTAAGTGCAGGCTTTGGCATCAATTCTTAGTCAATAACGTCATTCTGCCAACAGCCAGAAAGCTCTCAAAGGCCACATCCATGACATGCTTAACACTTTGTATTTTCATTTTTTTCATCTTCTTGTGTCCAGCTAACATCCCTCCAGTCCACTTCAGCCACTCACTCTATTGCCATGACGGAATTCATCATTGCAGAGAGCTGCTGCACTTCGAAAACACATTAATAGAGAATGCTCTCTAGCCATATTTTCACCTCTTTTTCATAGGACAACAAATCTTCTCATATTTCTACATGTGTTTGAAAACTTCTATTCCAAATTATCTTTTATAAGGTTGTTCCTATCACAACACAGAGGGACAGAGATAGTCTCTCCTCTGGGGCAGAAGGCAGATTGTGTGCACAGCAAAATAATAAAAATAATGTTTCTCCCAGTTTCTTTCTACCTCTTTTTTACACCTGGAGGTTTGCTAAACTTGGGGTTCCTAGCCATCATACAGGTCCACTCTATTCTGCAGCGTTTACCCAGAATGCTCCATATCACCCCAGGAGACTGGGGGGAAAGAGGAAATAGTACAATCATGAAGTTCATACCATTATCTGTGCAATAAATAATGGGTAGTCAGTCCTTTGACTCTGTCTTGCGTCTCCTGTCAGTTTCCATGAGACAGGCTTACTTGTTAGCTTGTAAGTAGAGCAAAATCTCAGACCCTTCTCAAATTTTGACACCTCATTCTCTTGCAATCTTTAGAATCTTAAACATTCTCCCTCTCTAATAACCTCCTCTTATTGTAGATTATTTCCTTATCCAGGTATATAAGAATAAGGTCCACTTATATATAAATATATATGTTATAAAGTTTATATATATATATATATATACACATATATATATAATTTAAATGTCAGTCTGTGAATATATTTAATCTATTGATTTATAATGTTATTCTATTTCTTGTTCTTGGCTGCAAGCATTGACTTAATCACACTTTGCAGTTCATAGCACTTTGTTATCTTGGATCCTCTCAGGAGGCAAGAAACCTCTTCTAATTGATCTATTTATCTATTCATTCTCATTTATCGCCATTTTGCACTAACCATTCATCTTTCCTCTCCAGCTCCTCCCAATGTAAGCTAAGTTCTCCTCAAAGCTGACCCCAAAATAAGCCTTTGCCTGCAAGTGGGCTTGTTTTGGCAATGATCTAAGGAAGCAAAGTTGGGGAGTATGGGAGGGAATGAGACAGGGAAGGGAAGGAAGACACTGTAGGGTGCATCAGCGGCAAGGTTACTTCCCCAGCCTCTTGAGCATCCTCTGCGAGACTGTGCAGAACCCACCTTGGAATCACCTCGAGAGACCAGACAGATAATCATAGTCACCCTGAAGTCACTCCCATCTTTGGCGGAGGGAGGTTCCTTCAGAGCACATTTGGAATTAGGGGACTATCCCACCTACAAGTAGGGTTAATACTCTCAGGTGAGGAGATGGAGCATGTTGCAATATCATAGTTGAGAATAATGACCCTGAGAGGCTATGGGTGGGCACTGGTGGTAGCTGCTGACCCCGCACAAAATTAATAATTGCATGGTGTTTAATCTGGGACTTTTTAATTGTGTATGTTACCAGGGAATATGTCTTGTTGCTTGGTTACGTGGGCCACAAACAGCTAAGGAAACATTAAAAAGAATCGCTTTAACTATTTTTACCAGGGTAAAAAGCCTCGTGGTAATCACGGGTAGTACTGTGAAGTGGTCTTGCTGAATCACAAGGTAGGTCAGCATTCAGGTCGAGGATACCGCCACAGTGTTACAGAGCGGTTCTATACATTTACCTGGGCGCAGACTCTGCATTAGTTTCCAAGGAGCCCACCTCCCTGATGACACCCAGTAGTTTGAAGCCTATAATCTGGCCCTCCTGATGGGATATGCTGACATCCAAATGCAGCTGTAATCCTTAGGCCTAATCACACTGAGAATTTTGGGGCACCGGGGTAGCTCAGTTGGTTGAGCGTCTGACTCTTGATTTCGGCTCAGGTCATGATCTCACTGTTTGTAAGATCAAGTCCCATGTTGGGCTCTGTGCTGACAGCGTGAAGCCTGCTTGGGATTCTCTCTCTCCCTCTCTCTCTGCCTCTCTCGAGCTCATGCACCGCCCCTCCCAAATAAATAAATAAACTTAAAAAAATTGAGCATCTTTTCATAAGTTTACTGACCGTTTGGAATTCCTTTTTGGGATGTGGCTGGTTAAGATATTAGACATTTTTTTTGGTCTATTTTCTTACTAATTTGTAGGGATTTTTTCAATATGAGAGTGAAATTATGAAGGTCTAGAAAAAATGTTCATTTTTCATGTTATACCTCAGATGATATCTTATAAATCATGGAAAAGGAAATTTCAGAATTGAGGACAGATTTAAGATAAAAAAAATATTTGCATAACCAGTAAGAAAAAAAATGAGCATGAACTAAGATCAAATTACTGAAAATAATAGATCTTGAAATAATTCACTGAATACAAAGGAAAATGACAAATGTTACAATTATTAATGAAAAAATATATTTAATAGAATATAAACATATATTTAATGGAATATAAAGATATTTTATGGGGGCTCCTGGGTGACTCAGTTGATTAAGTATCCAACTCTTGATTTTAGCTCAGGTCATGATCTCACTGTTCATGAGATGAAGCCCCGTGGCAGGTTCTGCACTGACAGTGAGGAGCCAGGTTGGGATTCTCTCTCTCTCTCTCTCTCTCTCTCTTTCTTTGCCCCTCCCCTGCTTGTACTCTCTATTTCTCTCTCTCTCTTTCGAAATAAATAAATACATATTTTTTTGAAAAGATACGTTATGGCCCCTAATTGCAGAATTCAAGGAATGGAAGAAAAAAGATATTCGAAGATCTACTGCACGAAACATTCCCCGGAGTGTAGAAATAACGTAATTTGGAGAACATATGTGCAGGTCATATCCCAGAAAAATTTGATATAGAACAATTAAATAAACTATTTAAATTATAGTTTATAATATTAGTTATAGTTAAATATAGTTATAGTTAAATATTATATTTACTAATAGTAAAATAACTATTTTACAGTTATTTACTCTCTAGGAAAAAGAAACGAATCTTCAGGGATTCGCATAGCAAAAGCGAGTCATCCACAAGAGGAAGAAATTAGGCTAGATCCCAACTCCCTGCAGTCAGCAGCCTGTTAGCCCAGGACACGAGGAGAGCAGAGCGATACCACAGTTCGAAGGGATGAACGCGTGATCCAATAATGTTACTGTAGCAAGTTCCCCCCTTACATGTAAAAACAATCAGCTATTATTGTCAATTGCCCGAGAATTTTAAAATGTGATGATTATGATTTCTTTTTTTAAAAATTAATTACTGATAATAAATTCCCCTCATCAAGAAATGAATAAAATTAAATAATTCTTTAATAGAGAATATATGCACACAGAAGATGTAATGGGCATTAGATATTTATTAGAAAACTAAGAAAAAAACCACTAAAAGGATTATTGTGACAGATCGCAAATATTATAAAGCTTGGCAAACTCTGAATAATGATTCACTCGCTTACCCAGCTAGTGAGTGAATGTGGAATGGCGTGTCGGAGAGCAGCCTTCATCATGCATGGCAAGAGATCTATTTACGGTACTCCTAAAACGGAAGGATATATTTACAAATCCATGTTTTTCCAGCCTCTTTAGAAACAAAAACTTCTTGTATCAATAAAATATTTATCTGGAATTTCAGCAATTCTTTTAGCTTTAAAGGAACCATTTCATTTTTATTTTTCTCTAAATAAAAGTAGTATAAATTCCAGTCTTTTAACTTTATGTATACAGATACATAATTATACTATGCTAAATTATATAGAATTATACAATACATATATTATATATATATACACACAGATATATAATTTATATCTGTATCTATTTCAAATTTGGCTTTAGGATTATTTACTCTAATTTACTTAGGAGTTTTGAGTGGTGTGGCTTTACAATTGTACCAGAAAGCAGGAATCGGGGGGTGGGGAGAAGGAAATAAGTCTTAGAACTTACGTAGCTGCAAAATGTTGAGATCCATGAAGTAAAGTGAACAACAAACAATGTCGAAACGCCTCCATGTATTAAACCAGAACATGGACACACTTCCCTTCTATTTACTCCGTACAAGCCATGATGTTTCTGTAAATCATACTCACACATTTCAATATATGTTCTAGTACAAACAACAGTCAGAAGCACCTATACTTCTTCTTTGTATTAAAATAATTTCCCTTTGTAAACAAAGTTGTTAAATCTCCACCTGACTCTGGAAACTGATTTTCACTCCATATCCGGCAACACTGATAAAAGTTGCCTGAGAAATTTCCCAGTGGGCAGTACATTAAGTGGAAGTTATCAGTGACAAAGTACTGGCAGCATCAGCAAAAGATTAATGCGGAAGCTGTGGGATAAAGGAGATACGAAGCCAAACCCCGGGAGAAGCAGCGGGCAGGAAGCTGCGTGCTGGACGGTAAAGTGAACAAAACTGCAGAGTAATAAGAATAAATGCCTAAGTGTCAGGAAACAGTTACAAAGCAAGACAAGTCATCAAACTTCATGTGAGAGATAACGTTCTGAGCCTTTCTAAAGATAAATATTTAAAGTTTATTCATATATTCTATGTAGGTAGAAAAAAGATGAGTTATAAAAAATATGATTTTGGTATTTGAGCGGGTACATTATTAGTGTTGTAATAAATTCTGACAAACTTGGTGGCTTCAAAGAATAGAGATTTACTACTTTATGATTTTAGAAGTCACAAATCTGTCATGGGTCTCCGTGGGTTAAAACCAAGGTTATTACAGAACTATGTTTCTTTTTTATTTTTATTTTTATTTACTTATTTTTTTTTTTTTTAGGCTCTGAAGGAGATTCTACTTCTTGCCTTTTCCAGCTTTAAGGCACTTGTGTTTCTTGTTTCATTTCTCCTGATTCCATCTTCAAAGTCAGGACTCTGGCATCTCGAAATTTCCCTCTGTCAATGATCTCCTTTTCTACCTCCCTCCTCTACTTTAAAATCCCTTTTTGAATACACTGAGCCCACACATATAGTTTAGAATAATTTACTTTTTTTTTAACATTTATTTATTTTTGAGAGAAATAGAAACAGAACATGAGCACGGGAGGGGTAGAGAGAGAGGGAAACACAGAATAGGAAGCAGGCTCCAGGCTCTGAGCCATCAGCACAGAGCCCGACACGGGGCTTGAACTCACAGACCGTGAGATCATGACCTGAGCCAAAGTCGGACGCTTAACCAACTAAGCCACCCAGGCACCCCTAGAATAATTTACTTTTAGGTCAGCTGATTAACATCATAATTCCATCCACAACTATGATTTCCCCTTGTCATGTAACATAACACATTCAAAGCTTCTGGGGATTTCGTGGTGGCCATCTTTGGAAGGCCATTAAAGTCTCTACCACCATGGGTTGAGACTGAAAATTAAAAATTGATATCCATATTTGATCTATCTCAAATTTTATCTACGTTTTGTAGGGGGAATTTTGGGTTCCTAATTAAACTTACTAATTAAACTTTTTAAAAGTCAAGTTTTACAACTGAATACATGTGAAGCCATGAGACTGGATGAGAACATCAAAAATGTTAGTGTAGATGGCACTGAGGTCAGGCCGAAGAAGTGAGTTCTGGCACAGGAAATAGTAAGAGGTCAGGTGGAAACGGTTACATCAGCTAGTGAGCTTAAAGAAAAAAAAAGGAGCTACCAGAGACAATTCTGGATGCAGGAAGACAGTGAGTCAATGAGGAGGGAGATATCCCTGACGGCCAATGTTGCTCATTAGCCAACCGAAATGAAGTCTGATAATGAAAGCTGGATTTATCATTGACCATTTAGTAGTCAATGAAATTGGCGCTGGGGACTTGTGAAAATGGTTCCTGTTATCTAATAGCTCTCAGAAAGAGTGTTGCTTCAATAAGTGACTTCTCCTCCAGTGGTCTCAAACTTTCATGGTTTAAATAGGTGGGTATGCTAGAGATGTCAGTGATTACCACAGCCTCCTTTGCTACCAGTCTGATAAGGTATTTAATAAGAATTTAATTAGTTTTTATTGGATTAATAAGTGCTCCCCGAGTGTGAAACGAAGAGGATCTGATGACTTACTAGTGACCAGGGGCACCTAGCGCCCCTGTCCTGGGTAGCACCCATCTTGATGTAGCAGGTGGGGCTAGTCACTGACATCTTTTCGAGGATTGACACACTCTTCACCCCTGGCTTTCTCACGTGACTCTGAGTGTGAACCTGTAATCCCCCAAATAGGACATTATACAGTATAACGTCCATCTGACTTTTAAGTACTATTCGCCTCATTATTGCGTTCAGCCTCAGAGGTAGGCTTCCTAGTGATTCAGAAGCCTCAGAACAAAGTTGACCGACGCAGGATGAGGTTGTTTTGCCACCTGTGGTGGCAGCTAGACTCACGGGACACTCCTTTTAAATTACTAAGTAAATCTCCCCAAATTTTCTAAATAGAGCGAAACCTTGCTCTGCGAATGTTCTTCAAGGCAAGCAAACATTTCTAATAAATTTTACCTTCATGAATGAGCAACCTCTTGCAATATGGATAGTACGCGACGCCGAGTGTCACATGATCACACCTGAGCCAATGGTTCTTGAAATTCGCTTTGATTTACAAGTGCTTTGGGTTATAAGCATGTTTCTGGAGCAAATTATGCTCACAAACCAAGGTTTTACTCCATATACTCCTGCCCTTTCTCTCTTTCTCTGTTAGCCTAGTTCCTGGCACCACAAGAAACTCGAATGGTTCATTTTTCACTTCCATGTCTGTAAATATATATATATATTCATGAAATGTTAAAAATATCTCCACAAACACTCATTTGCTCCCACGTTGACACATCACTGAAGAGATTAAATGACGTGATGTTTCTTACTCTCTTCCTTGGATTCTGTAGTAGGAGAGACTATTAAGGCATCACCTGAATTTGTTTTTCCTCTCTTCTGCTCACTGGTATATTCTCAGCAAAATATTCCATTATGCAGACCTTTCTTGCTTTCAAATAACTACCTGAGCAGAGGTGACAGCAATCAGAGTGATGTAATCATCGATGAATTGATTCTGAAAATACCTAGCTGTACCCTATTAGCACTAAAATGAATAGGATGTATCACCTACCAAACCTTCACTTTACAAAGCAAGTACCTGAGTCCTGTATAGGGTTTTGTGTTTGTGTTTGTGTTTGTTTTTGTTTTTAAGATTCTGGCCATCATCTATCAGGATACAGAGGGGACACAGCACAGACTGTGTGTTGTCTATAGTGTTGCACGTACAAGGTATGGAGACTTGCTTAAAAGCTTGGGAAGTGCGGTACTATACAGATTGTAAGCATTGTACGCAGCCTGTAGGGTGAAGCATAATGTCTTTGGCTCTTGTTGTCATTTATGGCATTGGTTGATGACTTTAAAATAAATAATAGCTGCATGAATTGTGTTCATCAACATCTTACGTTGAATTTTTCTCTTCCTGCCAATTCACAATGTAGTACCTGGTACCTCGTGGGAACTTAATAAATGTCAAGTAAATGACAGATGACTAGGTTTCCGAAATCAGGAATACGATATACACAGATTTTGAATGCATTCCTGAATTACAGATTATTTTTTATAAATGGCGATTTTTAATATAAAAGTCAAAATTTCATACACACAATGATTAAGAATAGTGACATCGGGGGCCCCTGGGTGGCTCAATCAGTCAAGCATCTGACTTTGGATCAGGTCATGATCTCGCGGTTCATGGGTTCAAGGCCTGCATGGGGATCTATGCTGTCAGTCAGAGCAGAGCCTGCTTGGGATCCTCTATCCCTCCCTCTCTCTCTGCTTCTCTCTCTCTCTCTTTCAAAAATAATAAAATAAACATTAAAAATTAATAGTGACAAGTGACAATTTTATATGTATCAGTAGCTTTAATATCAAGTTAATTTATACAAGGTAATACCGATAATGCAACTAAGAGTCTAGTCGCACTTCCAAACCCTAATTGTTCTATGCTCATGGGTGGTAATGACATGTCTGGCTATGCAGTATTTATCCACTGCTTTATAATCAGCACTGCTAATGGGAAAATAAGTGAGCTTTATAATACTACAAAAATCATTACTAGTTTACATCTCCTCTGTATTCACTTGGCTCCAGGCTCTACTTGAAGGCATTTCTCAAATGCAGAAATGACCTTCATGTATCTTCAGTCTATGCAAAACAAGTAACAATTCCTTAATTGATTAGCCAATTAGCACTAAGTACTGGTGCTTATTTATCTGCATATTTAAAAGTCTGTTAATAGACCATGGTAGGAACAAATAAATCAAAGGTAAAATATGTCAAAATATTTTCCGAAGTAACCATGTTAAACAGGATAAAAGTGATAGTAGAGATATAATCCCTGTAGGGGACTTTAAAGCAAAGTAGATTTAGGCATCGGTAGACTCCTGTGGGGTCAGTGGTTTAAATGCTCCCTCATCAGGCAAACTGGGGTTAAAGCAATAGACTGCCAAGAAGTTATTACAGAAACCTTCTTCGGAATGGTAAATCTCGGTGGATTTGATAGGATGACCTGACTTTTCTCTTGTACTCTGTTTCAGCTGCCATCATTCCATCAGTCTTACTATCAGATTCTGTCTACACTGGGTTCTTTAATTTATTTTCTTTAATATGGAATAAAACATAGGATAATGAATTATTCACAATTCCTACCCATAGAATCTTTATTCATTCATTCAATCAACCTACCACATGGTTGGCTTGAGGAAGTTATTTAACTGGCTAATTCTCCATTTCTGTGTCTACAAAACTTGATATATTTGCCTCTTGATTTCTTTCCCAGAGAATGCATGTGATAATTAAGTGAAATCCTTCTTTTTTAAAAGTGAAATCACTTAATACTACCATGTCTAGTATGAAGTAATCATTATATAATTCTTCTTTTTTATTGAAATATAATTGAGATACAACGTCCTATTAGTTTCAGGATGTCTGAAGCTCACAGTTAGAAAAAGATGCCTATAAATGTGTCTATGAACATATATTCTAAAAATGTTATAAGCATGAAAGACATTATACTAAAGGATTTAACGAAGGAAGCTTACATATGGCGTATACTGGGCACTGATCATCACATTCCGGGTTACCCCTAATGCCGGTTCGAGTTCTGGAAAAATGCTGTTACTGCATTTAAGACTTATCTGGATCCAGCCATAGTCCTCATTGAAGCTGGCCACAGTCAGTCTTCCCTCATTATTTTCCTACCTTTGTTTTCCCTCATTTTTTAAATATAAAGTTCATCACAATACAGCAAGTCATTATCTCCCCTGCCTCGTGTCTACTCCCACCTCATGCAGATGCTAAAGTCACTCACTGGCTGTCTCCGGGAAAAGTGAGGTATGATGGGATGACCGTGTTTTACTGATCAATGCTGGAATTTAACTTCCAAATCGTTACCCTGTATGGAGCATGACCTGGCTATACCAACGTCTCCTCTGTGAATTGGTTGTTACTTAATCATCCTTGAGTTTTTTTCATCTATCAAATGGGAATTATCTTACATACCTCCTAAAGTTACGCTCCTTGAATGAATTAAAGCAGGTAACACATTCAGAACAGTGCCTGGCTTCAAAATTATCATTTTATTACTAATTTTATTAATATTGTCGTCATCTCACCATCCTGTACATTGTTATTTGTATGTCCATCTAACACATTTAAAACTTATATAAATAATAATTGTTTTTCTTCTCTCATACTGATTAAATATATATTACATGAGCACGAGAAATATTGTTTTCATTGTCCAGATAGAAACATGCCTGATAATCAGTAAATATTTATAAGGTAAAAGAGCACAATTTATAATTTTGTAAGGACCTGTTACTTTCATTCTTAATTTTTTACATAAACCTTTTTTTTCATGGAACTCACAGTTGATTCATCTCTTACCTTAACTCTTAGTTCTCGTCCTGGTTCTGAGCTTCACGTCTCTAGCCTACAACCCAATCCTCATTGTTTTCAGAACAAAATGCACGCAGAAGTCATCAGTTAGATCCTGGGGAGAGAGAGAGAGGAAGAGGAAGGCTTCAGTTTACACAATTTACAACATTAGCTTGACCATTACATGATTCTCGAATGCATTCATTGTATACACATTTGTACATAGAACATATCGTAAGAGTTGTTATTAATGTGTCCTGTCCTACTGTAATTATACTATCTATTAGTATACTAATAGGCATCAGAGAACCAAATAAGCACCAAAGAAGACCACTGGGATTGGAAATGTTGTCTTGACTTCCTGCCAAAAGCAACTACTCTAGTACCATGGGCAGAAGAGAGTAATAATACCATGGAGATAAAAATCTCAAAAGAAAGAGGTGATATAACATTGATTTTGTTTTTAATTCCCTAGATGATAGTTTATAGGTAAGGTGTATTTTAATATATTTACTGAAGACTGGGAACAAAAATTTAAGCATTTGAAATCTGCTTGGTCTCTTATTAAGTATTTGATCTACTTTAGTGTAGTTGCTAGGTATTGAATTGGGACAAATAATCATGCTAACGACTCTGCAGTAAAACTGTAAGACCACGAAGCCAGCGGGATTGAATTTTCAGGATAATAAACATGATATGTCAGCGTGCAAAAGAATGAACACTGGCCGTAAACTCGGGACTCTGCCACTTACCGGTTATTTAACCTTTCTGACACTCCCGTGCTGCAGTCTAATTGGGGCCTAATCACATGCACTGTAACAGGACAACGAAACAAATGACAAGGAGCTTTCCACAGACGTATAAAAATATGTGGCCATAATGAGAAATAATGCTTAATTAGTGTTACCTACATTGATTTTATGGTTTAGTATTTCTTTGTAATTGCAAATTGAAGTATACAAAAACTCTTCTCAGTGCTTTGAGCTTCGAAACATCTCAATCCTTTCCTGTGACCTTCAGTGACCTCACGTGTAACATTGGAAAAGTAAGTCTACCTTTCATATTTGCAGCAATAGCCACATGAGCCAAATGATTTGCAGTGCGTTTAGCCTATAGTAGATACTTAACAAGTTATACTTGCCCAAATATCTTGGGCTACAGAAGATCGAGTAGAATACTTAACAAAATGAAAAGAGTGTGGTTTAAACTGTAGTTTAGGAAAGCGCTGAGGTTTGTAAGGATTAATAGTAATATCCATCCTTCCCTCTGAGTTCAGAATTGATTAAGAAACAGATGGCAATCAGCTTTATGAGTATTTTAATAATTTTAAATGTATTAATATAAAAATACGAGTTCCAGAATGTGATTAGGTGTAGGGCCATTTTGGGTGTTACTATATACTGCTGCTGAATTGAAACTAACTGCCAAACTCCAGGCATCTCCATGAAGGACCAGAGTCTTCCTCTGGGTGTTTACCTGATAGGAAAGTACATAAACGTTTCCTCCTGTGCCCTGTACATAGACTGAGAGAGAGAAAAGAAAGGGAGACAGAAAGGCAGGCAGAAGGGGTCTACATTACAAGAAGCAGCTTAGGTCAAAAGAAGCTATCATCGGGGTGCCTGGGTGGTTCAGTTGATTAAGCGTCAGACTTCAGCTCAGGTCGTGATCTCCAGGTCCGTGAGTTCGAGCCCCACACCAGACTCTGTGCTGACAGCTCAGAGACAGAGCCTGCTTTAGATTCTGTGTCTCCTTCTCTCTCTGCCCCTCCATGCTCACAATTTGTCTCTCCCTCTCTCTCCAAAATAAGTAGACATTTAAAAAAATTTAACAAGAAGCTATCATCCATCTTGTTGGATTTCACAATCAAGTATAAACTAAGCTCGTTTTTGGAAGTGTATGAATCCATGCTTGGAGTATTAGAAAATGTTGTACGCTTTCTTCTAATAATTTCCTTGTGTATTTTTTCACCAAGAGTTGACATCATTTGAGTTATATTTACCCCAATTTCTGTCACTATAAGTTGATTGAATACAATTTGAAATGGAAAGCAGTAGGACAGAATCAAAAGTAATAATCCTTGCCACTCGGTGAATCACAGGGCTTGGTGACATTTAGATTGCATACGGAATTTGCGAGTTGTAATCTCAAATTTATTCTAGAAACTACTTCACGAATTTTGCTCTCAACGACAACTTTTAAAATTTGATTTTCTTACAAGAGTCAAATGCCCTTTATTATAAATGACTTATTTTAGCTTATAAGTGTACTAAGATGTCTTGTTTAAATCTAATTTTAGATTTGATGTCTTGTTATACATCATTTCTAAAGAGTATCGTTTGTGGCATGTTAAACCTGGAAGGAGGGTTCACAATACTCTCCAGTGCAACCCATCTGTTTATCTTACAAATGATTAAAGCATTGAGGAATGTGGACCTGCAAATTGTCAGATACCTGCACCTATGCTCAGATGCCTGATGACTGACTCAGTGAAGTAGAGAAGGTAAGACTTTTCATTGTCTGATCCTTTATCCTCCCTCCCTGTTATATAGAGTTATGTCTCTAGATACTTGCTGCAATGCTAGGTTTGTTTTTGTACATCAAATCTGCATGGAACAGAAGGTCCCTTTCAGCTTATCTGATCTTCAAAAGGAAATGTATCCCTAAATAATAAACATCGTTTTCTAGTAGTAAAGTCTTAATGGGGGATGTCAGATAAACCTGGAATAGAAATTATTCTCTTTTATCGTTAGGTTCACCTTTGACATCATGTCCCCTGTAAATGGTAAGGTCTGGAATTCAGCAGTGATTTTCTAGAGAAAGAATTAAAGGAGTTAATTCATTCTTTTGTGTCTAAGTCCCAGGTCCCTGCAGTTTAAGCCTGATTATCCTTATGTGGTTTTACCAACCTTTTATGAAGATTGCTTGGAGCTTGGGAACAAATTTTATATGGCAATTCTAATATAATACAACTCTTTTATATGGAATATAATTATAATATAACATATAATAATATAATAGAACTATAATATGTTATAATATAATAATATAATAGAATTATATTATAATGTGTTATAATGTTCTATAAAATCATATATAATATAGAGAAGACTATTTACTGAGACTTTAATTTCCCTATATGAAAGAAGACAGAAGTACTTAGGGAACTTTAAATTCTCTTTAGTTCGTGGGGTTTCCCTGAAGACGAATGATGTGTATTTGCTCAGATTAATAGCGGAGTAACGGATTATGGACATTTAGCCAGAATCATCTCACGTAAAATATGCTGTCAGGAATTGTACATTGAATAATCCAATAAAACTGTGAAAAATAATTGTTAAACTTAGAAAAGGGTAAGAAGAATCAGATTATTTATTTTTCTGGTTTATATATGAAGATTAATTTTAAATATTAAAATTAAATTTTGTCCAGATGAAATTAGAGCTGTTTTGCTCAGGATCAAAAAGACATTAGTAAGGATACTAAGGGGCTGGATTTTCCCTTTTATTGTTCTCAGGAAAGTTACACGAAAGCGGTAAGGATACTTGTGCAAATGATTCCAGTAAAGTTCATGGCATCTCTTACGTTTCTCTTCAGAAGCATCAGTGTCTCTGCCTTCTGAATGTTTGGCTGTTACACTCACTGAATTAAAAGAAAAAAGTAAATAAACAGAAGTGGTGAACCGTCCTCAAGTATAAGATCAATTTTTTTCTCTTCCCATGCTTCACATACTGACTCTCATATAGGAGCATTTTTTTCTTCACCATCATCATAGTCAAAATATTAATGAGGCTCTGTATGTTAGGAATGAAATTTTGCACAATTTATGCATATTAGCATATATTTAGAAAACCATCTTCTGATTCTCCATCCCAAGAATGTGGTATAAGATGGTGTTTGGGAGGTTTGCTTAGTTGTTCAGTAGGGCATGTTGATAATTGATTATAAATCCAAAATTTAAGGTTTGGATAAAAGTTTAGACCAAAGAGGCTCTCTTTTTCTAGATAGTCTAGCTCTATTGACCAGAAATGAATTTCTATATTGGATTTGGGGCCAGAGACAACTAATCATGAGAGGTGTCTTTGTCAACCCATGTCCTGAGTGTAGATACTTTATTGGAGATTCCTGTGGGTTGGTAGATGGCTGATAGAAGACATATTTTAGCTATTGATGGGTCCATTTTCAAATGCCAAGTCTTTTTTTTTTTTTTTTTTTTTTTTTTGCCTCTTGAGACACAGCTTGTAATTTCAAATAAAGTTCTTAAAATTTGTGATGCCTCATCTCATAAATAAGTTCTTGGCATTCATAGATCTTTTGGTCATTATTGGAGAGTCTTGAAATGGTTAATGGTTCCCTACAAATAATGTATAAATATTTTTTCATGCATTTTTGTAGAAAGAGAAAATTGAGCCGAATTGACAACATCAATAGTTTGTGACATCTTCCTCTTAAATATAAGAACATTTATCTACAAACAATAAACAGAAACAGAATCCATTGTCAAATAAAAATCACAAAAGTATTATTGAATGACCACATTTTGAAACACTCCGGGTTAATAATGCTTAGGATCTGCAATCTGGTCATCCCACAAATCATTCGCTATTACTGTTAAATACCAAATGCTGTGAAAGTAATACACATTTGGGTGAATATAGTGAGGAATAAGGCTCATTACTGTCAACAGATTCATAGGGTGGTAGCAGCAGCAGTACGAGTAGTAGTAGTAGTAATAGTTATGTGAATGTGATCATTTTAAATGGGGTTTAACTTATAGAATCTCAGAGTCATTTATGTATTTCTATGTAATATATTGAAACCAACATGCAGTTGTTGCATCATTAAATCATATCATCAGTGTTACTAGCAGAGTAACTTCTGAACCTTTGTTTCCTTATCTTTAACGTAGAGTAAAAAATACATTTTTAAACAGTTGCAAAGACATCAAATTAGAAAAATCAAGGTAATTTGTAAATATTTGGCACAAAGGTTTTCCTAGAGAGTAGACGTTTTAAAGTTAATCATTATATTAGGGAAGGTAATTTACCTTATTATTGAAAATAATTATTCTAGTGTGTTCTATTTTTCCAAAATAATTTAATTTTAATAAATGCATTGGGCTGAACTTTCAATATTTCCACATTAAGATTACACCCAAAATGCTAATGAAATTCGAAAGATGAATTTGCATCTTTAGTAAAGTAGATATGACACCAAGTTTTACTATGAATTATTTGGTGTAAGAGAGGCCTCAGTTATATTCTCTCTAATACCATTTAGGTTGTTTGATAATAGAAGTGGGTTCAGTTTTAGCAACCCAGGGGAGTGAGGAAGTTGTGTGATGGATTTGCATTTCAAACATTAATTTAGTAAATTAAGAAGGAAAAAGATTAATGGAATGACTCAGAATTCTATTAATACCTATATTAATGGTGAAAAGCTAGTATTTGCAGTAAACGTCTCATGTGTAAGTACTATGCAAACATACTAGAGATGATAAATTATGAGAAAGCTATCTCATAGCAAAAAATATAGTTCTTTTCTAATAACACAAAGTCAATCACTTATGCTGCTTTCAAAGTAATGTATTTTTTCTTATTCACTTAATTGTTAGTTGAAAATCAAAACTCATGTTCAACATAAAGATGTGCGTGTATGTACACACACACTTCCATGTATGATGGATAATTTTCATTAAAGACACTTCATAAAAACATATCTGTTTTCAAGAATATGCTTTAATAATACATCACATATAAAGGTGATATCAGAAAAGAATTTATGATGGTAGTTCCTTGGACAAACGGTATGAGAAGATTTGAAGGAAATCATAGTCTCCACAGCAATGACTTTTGAACAGAGAAAAGAGATGGTTGTCATCAGAAATAAAATTATCTAAAAAAAAAATCAAGTTATCTTCTCCACCGGAAATTCATCAAAACTTACAGTAATAAGAGACTCCCAGGTCAAAGGAACACTGGACACAAGTATATCAAGATCTCTATAATATGAATCCCCAGAACATTTTCAGTAAAAGAATTCTACCTCTAGCCCATAGAAAAGTAAAGGAAAGTTAGAAGTTTAGTTGGAATATATGTAGAAGAAATTTCCTCTGCGTTTATAAGCTTTTATGTCAACAGCACTTTTGGCTAGCGGTAACAATGGAGGCATCCATGTAGTTCTGTGAAAATGTATCCAGCATGAACCTCATGGAAACAGATACACGTGGTTAAGTTCTAAGAAAACTGAGAGGATGTGTAAAAAGGAATGTGCAAAAGCAAAATCCTGGAGAAGACCAACAGTGCGGGTACTACAGATAAACACAGATTTGTATAGACACACGCACACACATCCTGCAAAAAACAAATTTAAATACTTTGAGTTACTCAAGTTCATCCTGATCCAAAGTGAGGGAGAAATAGATAAGTAAATACACTGTACCTTGAAAATTTTATTTTCTTTCAGTCTCATATAATGTGAATGTTGTTTTATATCTATAAATATTGCACAAAATACAACTCTAGGTATATAATATGTCCTTTAAGTTCAAGTCAATTGTATTATTCAGGGTCTAATTAAAGAAGTAACAATCTGTTATGCAGAAAAAAATGGCTGTGCAGTACTTGGAATTACTGTTAGATGATGTATTTTATGACATGTATTTTGGGTGATTTAATAGACATCCAAGAAAAATTTTGTCTAGGAGGGATTTTGCATTATATACTGACTTTTAAAAAATACTTTTGTTACCACCCACTCCACACTGAGACCCAAAAATCAGCTATATGAAATAGTAAAATGAAACTTTCTTAAAGACTGAGATTACCTGGGAAAGTTTCGTGCCTGCGTACAATCTTTCACATAAATTTGGATTTAAATGATACACTATATTCCTTGTTAATTCAGTGTTTAAGTCTCTTTCTTTAGTAAGAATACTCAGAATATTCAGAATATTTCCAAGGTGCTAGAGAAATGCAGGGGCAGACATGCTCACCTAGAAAGTTCCATGAAATCAATGACTTGTAATAATTTCTATGCAAATATACTAATATTATTTAGAAACAAAGAAAATGCTTACTTACGATTTGTGTTAATTTGGAGATAGTAGTAATAGAAGATGATATTTAGGTTAATGGTCCTATTAATACATCATAACTATCCTTGGCAAAATACTCTTCTCAATCAACTCCCCAAGGAAAATTCAAACCCAAAAGGAAAAGTTAAGAAACACTTTAATGCTAGCTGGATCTTCATTGAATACGATCAATTCAGATGGCAAGGAGTGAGAAGTCTATTTTGAACCTGAGTATAAGTAGAGTTGTCTGATTCATTTTTAACAACAACCAAGATTGCACTTTAAATTCTCTATGACACTTGCATGTTTTTCCCCTAGTTGGTTTCTCCATCGAGCTCAAAGGAAGAACCCCAAGTGGCTTTCTGTTCTAGCAGGCAGAATGACAGTGAGATAGCACATCAAATAGTGGGCTGTTTGTACTGTCTGTCTTATAAGTTCAAGTAGCATCAAATTAAGACAAGCCAAAGGTCGATGACTTTTATCTTCAATTGAGTATAAAAAAAAGAATGTGTGGAATCTTGTTACTGAAGGGAACAAGAGTCGCGTACACCAGTGTCGGGAAACAAGACAGAAAGGAGAAATATTTGCCCAACTGCATACAGCAGAGATATCCTTGGTCACAAATACAGATGATTGCTGAAGAGGGAAGGTTAAAGTTTCCAATTTAATCACCATTTACAATAGAACAGAGAAGACAAGAAAGAAAGAGAAAGGAAGGAAGGGAGGGAGGAAGGAAGTCCTACTTAACTCTCTTTTGAAGAGAATGATCCATATGCACGCAGGTATCTCCTTGGCCAGTTGCGTCAAGAGGGAAAAGCACAGGGAAAGACGCTTCTTCCTACATTCTAACTGCTGAGAACTTGGAGAAGGTCTTGCCTCCAGCGCATGAAAACCACTAACTAAAGAAAGTTTTCCAGATCCTAAATAGAGATTTAAGCACCCATGAGCAGTCCTTAAATCAATTAATGAGTAATGTTAAATGGAAAACACTTAACTAGGACTGATGCATAAGGATTCAAAATGACTTATTCTTTCATTTGATTGATTTCATGGATTTTGAAATACATAATATATTTAAACAGGAATTATATTTCATTAACATATAGATGCAGTGATATTGGAAAACTGGGCCTCTTGACTGAGCCAAGGGAAAAACTCAAATTGAGTATTTTGATAAAACACATCTCAAAGTTGTTGAGAATACAAAATAGGCTATTTGAATGGCGAATTATTTAGTTGTTATATAACTTTGATTTATTTTGTATCTGTTATTTTAAAAATAAATTAGCGTCCAACATAGAGTGCTGAAGCTATGCTTTGAGTGTTTGTTTTTTATCCTTAGTAACGACAACAAAATTCCTAAAATAATCAATTAAACAATGCTTTCAAAAAAATCAAAATGGCTTCAACTGTCCAGAGTTGGTTAGGAAAGAAAGATCTGTGACTTCTACTACACAAGTTATTATCTTTGCTTTCAAAGTGTATGGCATAAATAGTGAACTAATGTCCCCTAAGAATTTCTGGATGGTGCTCAGGCATTTGGCTGTGGTGTAAACACTTTCAAGAATTGAAAAAAAAAATCTTTAAGTACAGAACGTTTAATGTGATAGTAGAAATACTTTAAAATAAAGGTTGATATAAAAATTCCAAAAAAAAATTAAGGACATTTTTAAATCCGAATTTTATTTTAAAACAATAAAATGATTCCATACTTAAGTGATATGAAATGCAGAAAACAGGATTGTTAAAGTTTAATACAATATTTATGTGACAAACTGCAAAGAATTTGAATGTTAAATAAATAAGATTTTAAAATAATGTACACATTTTGGTGGAAAGCCATAATAAAACTAATATACTGCAAGCTAGTTTTGTCATGAGTGCTACGTTAAATCTATTTGTTAGTTTTAAAATGACATTTAATTACATAAAAGTAAATTTAGCTTACTATGTCTTATGATTTTTTTCAAGTAAAATGGCAAATAGCTTAAAGACCAAATATTTTTCAAATATGAAAATTCAAGGGCTTCCTGGGTGACTCAGCCTGTTAAGCATCAGACCCTTGTTTTCAGCTCGGGTCATGATCTTGCCCTTCACAGGATCGAGCCCCCACACTAAACTCTGTGCTGACATAAAAAAAAAAAGAAAGAAAGAAAGAAAGAAAGAAAGAAAGAAAGAAAGAAAGAAAAAATAATTCAAGCATTTCATTCCATGCAACACAACTAACATCTTAATGGAACTACTTTTTTTTTAATGTCCCTGATAGTAATATCTACTTTTTAAGGAAATTTAAAAACTCCTTTTATAAAATGGTAAGTTTGACCAAATTTAGACTTTTTTTTGTCAAAACTTTTTTTCTAATTTATATTTACTCACTTTGGACACCTACACTCAATTGCTATTTCAGAAAATTCTAAAGAGTAAACACCAAATATTATTCAGTCCACATATTTCCAAACTGTTCTCTGCAGAAAATATGATTTCTTAGGCTGTGTGCATTCTTCTGACTTTTCATGTTTAAGTCTTAAATAGAAAGGAGATGCCCCTTTTCCTTTTCCTTTTTTAAGGCTTCAAAGAAAAGTCCCTAATTTTGATCACCCTGGGCAAGCCTTGACTTTCTGCTGGTCCAAGATGCCTAATTCTAATGAAAAATGGTAACGGTATAGCAACAGGAAAAAAAGAGACACTTTAAGAAGTGAGGTTTTCTATCTCCCTCTTGTGTTTCATTTAAAAGAAAACATGGCTAGCACTTACTGATTCTGTGGTTTCCAGCCTGATAGAACTGCAATCAGAGCAGCAAAGAAAGTCTGTCTCCACAGTTCCTATGGACATCACTTGAACAGCATCGCGAAATCAATTAAGCCTACGCCGAACAGTTTACGCTTCGCTTTGTGTTTGCATCCTGAGATGTTTGGAAGCTAATAAGCAAGAGAAATGGTATTGACTCTTTGTTCTGCTCTGGTTCTCAGGAAACTCATTTTTCAGACAAAATCCCAGCAATATGTCTTATTAGCAAAACAAATTGAAAATCCTACTGGTTTAGGTCAGACTGCAGTACAGGTGATAGAACCTACTGCAAGAAATATGAAGGGATAATTTACTTTCCATTTGAGAACTCCAACAGGGAAAATAGTGGCCCCACCTCAGCATCAGAGAGGAGCTACTGTTGGAACTGAAGTGTCTTAGCAGGCTTAATACACTTTCAGCCTAATTATATCCACTTAAGTCTAAGTTCTTTGCGATAGAAAATTTTAGCACATAAAACTTGTTGTTTAAGACTACTTTAAATATGGAAGTTCATTGTTTTATTAACTTCTCACTAAAAAAAAAAAAAAAAAACTCAGTTTTGGAAAGAAAGAGATAAATTTAGATGTTGGTTAATGTTTTAAAATACGATCAGATAGGGCGCCCGGGTGGCTCAGTCAGTTAAACATCTCACAGTTCATGAGTTCGAGCCCTGCATAGGGCTCTGTGCTGACAGCGTGGAGCCTGGTACCCGTTTTGGATTCTGTCTCCCTCTCTCGGCCCCTCCCTGTTCACACTCTGTCTCTCCCTCTCAAAAAATAAATAAACATTAAAATAAAAATATATATATATATATGATCAAATAAATTCATACGCATGAATTACTCACATAATCTCTATCTAAATATTCATGCTTGCCCTAGAATTGGGGAAATTATACGTTGGTTGATATACTCATGTACCAAAAAAGAGGATCGGTTAATTATGGGTGATCCTTCCATTTAATCATTTAATCAACTGACACTCTTCACGGAAGTTTATCGTTCCATGCTACTTTTTATAGAACTTTATGTTAGTTAAATTTACCAGACAACAAATTATCCCAAAACTCAGTGGCTGAAAGAAACAGGAACGGCCATTTATTCTTGGGCATGTGTCAACAGGCCAGCTGGGGCTCAACACAGCTTTCTGCTCCCAGCTGCTGGTCTAGGGCCTGGTTGCTCTCTGGAGTTTGGGCCCCCGTCGGCTCATGTGTGTTTAATCGGAGCCCGGCCTGAAGAGGGGGTGATCCTCATTGCTTAAAGCAAGTCTCAGGAGAACGCTCACAGTCAAGGATGAGAGTTTGCCTCCAATGAGAGTTTCAAATTCGCACAGCAAAGGACATGGCTGCAGAGACTGAGCGAAGGATTTGGACAGCTTTTCTTGTTTTGTTTTGCTTTTGCTTTTGTTTTTTCTTGTAGAGAAACATCATGCTTATTAACCAAGTAGAGAATCTTTTAATGACAAACCCAAAATATTAGACTATTCTTTCTCTATGACAATTAAGAATTCTTTTCCCACATACGTAGAACACTTAAAATATTCTTTAAGCACTGTCTTATCTGCATTTCACAAATTTACTATACTGGATCTTTATTTCTATCAGTTTAAATATTTTGGAATTCTTTCTCAATTTTCTTTGATTAAAGGATTATTCAGAATTTTCTTATGTAATGTCTAGATAGTTGGGTATGTTCTATTTATGTTTTTATTACACCATCCAGCTTAATGACTGAGTGGTTAGATAATATATTCTGAATATTTCCAGGTACTAATACTTGCTTTATGCAGCAACATGTTAGATAAGGATATATATTCCAATTGCATTTCAGATCATATACTTTGCAATTATTGTCAACAGTGAAGCCAATGAGATCATTGACCTTTTGTCTATTTTGTTTCTTGTCTTCGGGGGTAGAAGGTTATCATGTTTCCTACAGAGATTTTGCATCTTTTATTTCCTCCCACTCAAATCTCTACTTTCCCATACTCTGAGTCTTCCTACAAACACTCCTCATCTACAAGTCTTCTCAAGAAGTTGAATTGCTCCCACCTGTATCCCTAGGCATGTAAAAACTTCTCTCTCTCTTTTTTTTTTTTTTCACGTTAGTCTACCTAGAAATCATCTACCTAAACATATACCTAGAAATCCTGCTCCATTGAAGCTAGGCTTGCATGGAACTTTGGGGAGCTGGGAGGTAGGACCCTGACACAGGGGTTCTTGAGTCTCAGTGGATTCATAGTTTATTTCTCACAGGACACCGGTTTCCAGAAAAATTCCTTGTCCTATCCTGTTTCACCGCTCCCCTTTTCACCCCTGTGACTGTGAACCAGGAGGGCTTGGTGGTGGGTTCCCCGAGAAAGATGTCATCTCTTTCATGTCCTCTGAAAACTTATTTCTGTCTTCAAAGAACTTTTCCTTTTGTTTCATTGGAACTGTCCAACAAACTGTATTGTGACATGGCTTACAAACTTCCCGGTTTAAAGGTAAGATTTCAGAAACTGAGCAAACATCATTGTTCTATAAGAATCTTGGTTAGTCTTTGAGAGTCTCTTATGTTTTATCTCCCTCCCTCTCTGTGTCTCAAAGACTAAGAAAAAAACTGAGGGTAAGGGGGATGAGGGAGGGGGGAGACGGGGTGATGGGCATTAAAAAGGGCACATGTTGGGATGAACACTGGGTGTTATATGTAAACCAACTTGAAAATAAACTATTATAAAAAAAAAAGAATCTTGGTTAATAAAACTATTGTCCCTATACATACAAACCATGTCAAACTTTAGACTCAGGGTAGAAATACGAACTCTTGCAGAAGATTTTATTGACATTTACCATGCAACCTAGTACAAACTGACTCAAATGTGTATATATATTTTTTCCTAGGAAAGGCAGAGAAAAGATTGGAAAGTGCACATATTTTATACAAAATATACTTCTGCTTGGGGACAGACTCGTAAATGTTGCAAATATAATTATTTTGAATTTCAGTTAGGCACTGAAGTAGAGTTTCAGAGGGAGTGTAATAATCTCTTGCTTTACCTTTTCTATGGAAAAGATCATTCAAACACCGAGTTTTTAGGTGATTTCCCATCTTGGTTCTCTTTTCCTTTTCAAGAACTGTCTCTCCATTTGCAAATATATACTTGCTGCAGTTTATAAATTTTACCTAGTTTTTTTTCCCATTAACCTACGTGTGTGTTTGTTTTTTTTTAAGGAGTATAATATAATCTTTAATTTTTTTAATGTTTATTTATTCTTAAGAGACAGACAGAGCATAAGTGGTGGAAGGGCAGAGAGAGAGGGAGACACAGAATCGAAATCAGGCTCCAGGCTCCGAGCTGTCAGCACAGAGCCCTGCGCAGGGCTTGAACCCACGAGCTGTGAGATCATTACGTGAGATGAAGTCGGCCACTTAACCAACTGAGCCACCCCGGCACTCATAATATAATCTTTAAAACTGAATGGTATATATACTCCCAATTTACATTTTAGTAACAAATTTACAGTAAGAAAAAAACTCTTGTGGAAATAGCAAAACATGCTATATTTTAGTTCTCATATTAACACACAAAATAAAATAGTAGAAACGTATGTAATATAATGTATATAAAAACCCCATATATACACTTAAAAGTACCAAATAATAACATAAAATTTAAACATTCATATGGGCAAAGCACAAAAATAGCTAATATCTATCAAACAACATGTATCTCATGATTGTCTTAGGGCATAAATATATGTTAAGAGGTAGACATATTACCTTCATTTTCCAAATGGAACATTTATGGATATAGAAGTAGTTGGCCCAAGATTCCACAGTTGAGTTCAAACTCTTCATACTAAAATACATTGCCTACACACTGCTTTTAAAGATGAGTACAGTGAGGAACAGGACAGAAGGAGTTCTGGATCAAACTGATTAATTTGGAGGTAGAGAAGGGTATGATAATGATGCCAGGAGAGTAACTCACATAGGGAGTGATACATTTTAAAAATTAGGGATAACCCGGCCTTTCCCGATTTGTCCACCACCATAGAACATAGTACCGTTTGCGCATGCACACGTTTTCCATAAACATGCACACATTTCTTGCACAGCATCGTGGCTAATCTAGTCGGGTAACACCATAAAGCTGTACGATAGGTTTCTAGAAACCTCTGTGCTGTATACTGTGTCATGTTGTCACTGAGAGTAGAAACTTTACAGTAAAGGATGTCTTTAAACATATTTTATCTGAAGTAAGTTGGTAACTTTAGCAGCGAAGATTCTATTTAAAGTTATTTTATCAAAAGTAATCTGCATTATCTAAAGTAATTACATATTTTATCTAAAGTAATTCACAATTTAAAAGTGTCAAGTGTCTCAGGAGGCCTGGCTTAGGCCAGCGTTTCTCAAATATATGCTCCGAGGAACTCAGGGAACACAGAGACCGGAAGTGAGGTTGGGAAGGAGATAGGGTGTTCACACTGCTGAGCCCCAGAACGGCTCTGACAGAAGCAGACACACTTGTCCCACTGTTTCCCTCCTGCCACGCTGACAAAGCAGCGCGACAGGGTAATGCGGTTTATTCTCTGACCATCTGGAGGTGAGAAGTCTCAGATCAAGGGGTTGGCAGAGATGATTCCTTAGGATGACCAGTGGAGAGAATCTGTCCCCTCCACTCTTACAGCTTCTGGTGGTTTGTCTGCAAAGCCTTGGCATTCTACAGCTTGCAGACGCTTTGCTCCGATCCTCTGGCTTCACACAGTGGGTTCATGTGTGAAATTAGGTCCAGCTAATCTCCCTGTTTTGAGGTCAGTTAATCTGAGACGTTATCTGTGCCAATCCCTTCATGGCAGAACTGAGGTAAGTGCCTTATAGCACAACTGGGAGAAGGTGTGTTTACATACAAGAAGCTGGAAACTCTGGGTGTTCCGTTAGTTTCCTGGGGCAGTAGTAACCAAGTGCCATAATGATTGACTTAGAATAATGAACATTTATTGTCTCACAGTTCTCAAGGCCAGGAGTCCACAATCAAGATTTTGATAGAGCTGTGTTCTCTCTGCAACTTGTAGCAGAATTCTTCCTTGCCCCTTCTGAGACTTTGGTGATTTGCCCTCAATCTTTGACACTCCTTGACTTACAGAAGTGTCACTCCAACTGTCCTTCTCCACTTGACCTTCCTTCTGTGTCTTTTGCATCTTCTTCCTTCTGAACATGTCTGCGTCCGTGTTCATAGTTCCGCTTTTGTAAGGTTACTAGTTATTTTCGGTTAGGGTCCAGTCTAATGATCTCATTTTATTTATTTATTTTTATAAAGTTTATTTAATTTTGAGAGACAGAGACAGAGAGACAGAGCACAGGCAGGGGAGAGGCAGAGAGAGAGGGAGACACAGAATCTGAAACAGGCTCCAGGCTCCAAACTGTCAGCGCAGAGCCAGATGTGGGATTTGAACTCACTAACCCTGAGATCATGACCTGAGCTAAAGTCAGATGCTTAACCGACTGAGCCACCCAGGAACCCCTTAATGAGCTGATTTTAGTTTGATTACCTCTTGAAAGACCTTATGTCCAAATAAGGCCATATTCTGAATTACCAAGGGTTAGGACTTCAATATGTATTTTGTTGGGGAACACACTTCACCTCACAACATCTAGTTTATATATTGGGCTCTCTACTGTATTTGGTTCAAAGCAAGGAATTCATGCCTAGAGTAAAATAACCCCATTGACAAAATTCTGAAATTTTCTTAATCAAGTGATACCAAGTTTAATGCAAGTGTTTTAGAAAAAAAAAAAAAAAACCAGTATATATATTAGAGAAAAAGCACTCACTCTTTGAATAAAAAATTCCACTTCCAAATACTTACCCAAAATTATATCACAAAACAAAAACAACAAATTTTTATATATATACATATATGTATATTCACTAGTAAATATTCACAGCCATGTGGTTTGCAGGATTTCCGTAAAGCAGAACAAGAACATCTACGATTGTGATAAAGATGTTAAGGACAATATTATAATTATCTAAAATGAGGAAACAGGGTTATATGTATCAATTTAAGATTAACAATGTGATGCATTGAAAGTTGCCGAACTATGCAACTAGCATGATGTTATAATAAAATACATACAGTTTATCGATGCTAAAATATGAAATTATAAAACTTGCACAAAAGAAATAAATACTCGATGTAAGATATTTTTACAACATCACCACTGGAATGGGAGAGAAAGAAACCAGCTTTGGAAGGCAAAATTGGGCTTCAGTTTTGGGGTGTGTAATATTCACTTAAAAAAAAACTGAAGCAAATATGGCCATGGTTAAAACTTGATAAAGCAAGGTACTGGCGATTATTGCCTTATTCTCTATATTTCATTATCTGCACTTTTAGGCGTTTTATTGTTTTTAATCTAAGATAACTAAAGAAGCAAGTTGTTCCAATATTAAATTTTGCAGATTTTAATTCAGAAAATAAATATATTACTATAAGCAGGGCAAACAACCTCTGGGTGGTTCTTTTTTTCTCATTAAAACAATATTTGCTTTTATGAAGTGTTATGAAGAAACAATGTGAATGGAAGAGTTATGAAATTTCACAATCCCTATTTAAACTAAAATATTCATGGAAGCATGGAAACAACGGGGCCAGATGTTTATAAAATAAACGATGTAGACTGGTGATCTAAAGTATGGAGAATTACGGTAGGATTTGGGTAACGTTTTGGAGCTATTTGCTTTTTTTATGGTTAATTAATTATTGACTAAATCAAGAGAGATGAAACACAAATTAGACAAAAAACGCTATTTAGAAATCATTTTATTTGTTTCAATCTTTGATTAATGCAATAGTGTGGTCTTCTGAAGATTTCTCTAGATGGGATCCTTTAACTAGGTGTTAGGTTCTGGAATACAGTTGACTGATTAATAGTGAAAGTTTGCCATCTGGCGGACAAAGTGAAAACTGTGGCACATTCTCAGAACACTAGTAAATCGATGCCCTTTGGGATTAAGCATTTGTTTTCTACATATGTATTTGTAGCTCATGGTTGAATAACCTGAGTTACACATCCACACACGCACACACACACACACACACGCCTACACGCTTACACACACATTTATATACATATACATGTACACACACCCAGCAGCCCTCATGGATTTCCGTTTGTGTTCAGACAATGACTATCACGAAGTGTCCCGAGGAGGATGGTTTAGATTAATTTCTGCATAAAATGTGATTTTCCTTGAGATCAGCTATCTCACCAAAGCTGTTTAAAACCTACTATTGAAATAATTGGAAGAACTTGAATTCCTAGTCATTTGCAAATAAATGTGTCACGTATAGCTCACGTTTCTTTTGGTGTACCCTCCCTTTTTGACTCCTGAATAATTCACCCAAATGTTATATCCACACCCTCAACCCCCACCCCTACCAAATTTACATCCACGCATTGACTGTGACGATGAGTAAATAGGGCGAGTCCGATTCTGTCCGCTAGACTAGATTGTTTCAGCGGGGGTTCTGTGAAACCCCGAAGATTCCACGCACTTCCTCTGAGGGGAGATGAGAATGGAAACAAAATAAACACACTTTTCCTTTTCACTTTGCATGTCTCACGCCCATGGGGTGATGAATGTTAGAGGTCTCTCAGTACTGACAACAGTGCCCATTAGAACCATGTTTGCGTGCTCGAGTCCCATCCGAGCTCCAGGAGAGAGGCCACAATGTCCTTGACAGGCAGGGGGAGTGCCCTGGATGGAGGAGAGATGAGTAGACTGGCAATGTTCTCTCTTCCTGAATTAACTCCCCCAAAACTCTCTGTACACACTTCTGGCTATTTTTCATTGAAACAAACAACGTCTTCAAAAGTAAAATAAACAAGGAGTGGGTTTTGCAAACTAATAAAGGTGTCGGTTTATGCAGCCAGCAGGCTCCTCACTCTTTGCCACTTTGCTGCCATTACACGACTTGCAGACCTACCTTGTGTGGGTCAGAGCTGAATTGTCTAATAGATAGTTAAACTTTTTTTTTGTTCAGCGATTTTCTCATTTAGCTCTTTGCTACTTCCTTCTGTTTATATCCTCTCAGGAGTTGTGTTTTACAAACACACGCCCAATGTAGAGATTTTCGAGACAATGTATGACACAAAAGGGAATGATCAGTTACAGGCCTTGGCCAGTGGAAAATCTAACTAGGGGGGCGCCGGGGTGGCTCAGTCGGTTAAGCGGCTGACTTCAGCTCAGGTCATGATCTCATGGTGTGTGAGTTTGAGCCCCGCATCCGGCTCTGTGCTGACGGCTCAGAGCCTGGAGCCTGCTTCAGATTCTGTGTCTCCCTCTCTCTGCCCTTCCCATGCTCATACTCTGTCTCTATGTCTCTCAAAAATAAATAAACGTTAAACAAAAATTAAAAATCTAACTAGGTCATGTTGCAGAGTTACTCTCCTCTGATGCATTTCATCTCATGAGTGTGACAAGGGACACAGAGAAAGCCAGGTACACCAAGAGAACCACTTATCAATGGGGTTTACACGAGGTAGTGAGTGACTCATGTGAATTATCTGTAAAGCACGGTATACAAAGACTACAAACATTTCCTCAAAATCGCGAAGGACTGAACTACGAGCCAGAGCTACTGAGCAAATAAAGGTGCTGGTTATTGTAAGTGGTTATAGGGACCTCCCAAAAGAGTAAAGATTTTGTTAAACAAAGAGGTCACATTTCTTAAAAAGCCTTAGAAAACAAGTTATTAGCAGAACTTTTGCCCAGAAGAGGGAAGAGGAAAAAAACAAAAACAAAAACAAAAAACAGAACCAAGTAATATTCACATGTAGATTAGGGTGAGCATATGAGGGGACAAAATGCAATGTGACAACGAAAAGATTCCATTTACAAACAGTGCAAGTGTAAGTAGAGAAGACATAGAAATGATGCCCGGGAGATTTAAAGAGACATTAATGACTCTATCTAGATTGATTGTATCAGTAAATGTCACGTGTAGCATTTGTAAGATTCGCAAATAATGGTGAATGTCAACATTTTTTCTTAGAATAAGCTTCCCCAAACAAGCGGAACCACAAATATATTTCAAGTAATAGCTTCATCTGGAAACAGTAAGTACATCTTCCGGGAACTCGGTTGGTGTCTGTACTCTTGGTGCCCATCAGTGTTTAACTTTGTGATGTTTCACCTCTCAAGTTGCAAAAGTAAAACTGAAGTCCTAACGTGTCATAAAGCACCGCCTTCTTCACAGAGAGACGTCATCGTCATTGTCAAAACCTCCTGGGTATGCAATGGAAAATAGTTCTGGAAGGTGTCAGTTACCTCGTGGTTAATGTTATAAGTCGACTTCAATTGAGGATGTTCAAAACTGCATGGAAGCCAGAAGAGCAAATGTATAAATTTCCTACAATAGTGAGGAATCCGGTGGCTGAGCAGAGGAAGATTCTCAGGAGTGAAGGGTGAATTGCAGGAACGGTTCTCTCAGAAAAGTAGGCCGTGTATTCTGTCTGCTTTGAAGAGGAAGGATAGCCATGAACGTAGCCTACGTTGAAGAAAAGCCTCATTTGTGAACTAATTGGATAATTCTCTTGATGGCCCTAGAGAAAATGTTTTGTCTTTAAGTAGACTTGGAAAGAAACACAGGTTTTGGAAGCCCAGGTCAAAAAAGGAAATTCTGAAAACTTTCCATTCTCACAGGGACTCCGTGTGAGGAAAAGTATCAGCAAGTCTCAAGTCTTATTGAAAAGCACTTGGACGCACTGTAGACTCGAAATTGAAAAATAGCTACCCTCCCTCTCAACACGAGTGTGAGACCAGATGACAGACCAGTTCAGAGAACTTACACTCGGCCTCAGAAATTGGTTTCGTGAGGAGGGGAAGAATTTTGTGAGGTAAAAGCTAGTATGGACCTCGGATGAAAAATATTGATCTTCCCCTAGACCAGTTTTGGACTTCAGGGATAACAATAAACACTTTGCTGCCGTGTTCAAACTCTTAAGCATGAACAAGCTGCTTCTCGGACAAGCACTGGGAGCCGGGACCAATATTCACTCCCTTCACCTGAGAATGAAATCTATGTACTCTTCTCTCAACTTCTACCAAGTGTTGAATATTCATTCAGCAAAAAGCAAGAACACATTTATATTAAAATGAAAACGTCATCATTAGTTTAGGTACCGGCAGGAAAGTGATGGCTCATTTGACTCTGTTTTTGAAATAAACTATTTATAAAGACGAAGGTGTGGAAACATCAGGGATGGTGTCTAATTTCTGGGTTAGAAGCTGCTAGCCATTAATGCCCAGTGTCTGAAGGAGAAATGTGTCGGAATCTGCAAGGAAAAGGGAGATGTCTAACAACTTTATATATTTATTCTTTTCTACTCTCTATGTTATTCACAGAAATATAATGAGAAATGTCCTATTCCATTTCCTAATTTTCTTTTCTAATGTTTTTATTATTTATTTTTGAGAGAGGAGAAGGCATAGAGATGGGGAGAAAGATCCAAAGCAGGTTCCAGGCTCTGAGCTGTCAGCACAAAGCGTTACCTGGGGCTGGAAACCATGAACCACGAGATCATGACCTGAGCCAAAGTCAGATGCTCAACTGACTGAGACAGCCAGGTTCTCCTCCACTTCCTTATTTTCTACACCTGTGTAGAATTAAACCAAATACAATCTTCCCTCTTAATCATAACTTTTTTTTACTTTCAGATATTGAAAACTGGCAAACACTATAATTTTCCTCATATAAAAAAGAAAAAAAAAATGCTCTTTCTTTCCAGCCTAGTATTCACTATCTTATTTGCCTCTCTTCCATCCCTAGTCAGCAAACTCCTCAAAGGTATTTCCCTAAATTTTTATTTAAATTTCAGTTATTTACCATACAGTGTGATACGAGTTTCAGGTGTACAATTTAGAGAATCTGCACTTACATGCAACCCCCGGTGCTCATCATGACAAGCGTCATGTGACAAGTGAACTCCTTAATCCCCATCACCTAGTTCACCCATACCCCCCACACCTCTGGTATGGTACCCGAGGGGTTACCGCACTCCTCTCTGGTAACCAATAGTTTGTACTCCATGATTAACAGTCTGATTATTGGTTTGCCTCTCTCTTTTCTTCCTCTATGAACATTTTGTTTGTTTGTTTCTTAAATTCCACATACGAGTGAAATCCTATGGTGTTTGTCTTCCCCTGACTGACTTATTTCACTTAGCATAATACTCTCTAGTTCCATCCACGTCATTGCAAATCCTAACTCATTCATTTGAATTTAATACTTCCTCCAACACGTGTTCTCCTTCTCTGTTTTATTTTTCTCCAGCTCATATATTATTTTCTACCATACTATATAAATATAGGTTGTGTCCCCAGGTAGACTATAAATTTAAGAAATGCTTAGGATTCCTGGTACTTAGTTAAATGATAAACATCTCCAATATTCAGAACCAATCCTGGTGAATCCTGGTTAATAAAATGTCATTGAATTTTTAAAAATGAAACTTCTGTTTAACATTTTAACATTTTTCATTGAGCAATGATCCGTATTATGAGTTCCTGAGTGATTTACTCACAAGAAGGTAGGTGTTAGGACTTTTATAGATTTTTTTCCTAATACCCAGCTATATAAAAATTACCACTATTATTAAAAAATAAAGTATAGCAACTATTTTAGAAATAGAATTCTAATTTTCCATAGGCATTAAACCATTCTATTTTTTTTGATAAAAGGACATAGGATTATCTGCCAGTTGGTTTTCACATGCTGGTGTATGGCAGGAACTACTATTTTTGTATTGCTTCCAAGCTTTTACATATAAGAATTTTTAGAAATATTGAGATCTTTTCTGTTTCCAAAACTATAGCTCAAAAGACTAGCAAAATAGAAGATACTGAGTCTTATTCATTTTAATACTACAGTTACCCCTTGAACAGAGTGGGAGTCCAGGGGGCCCCTCTGTGGTGTCAAAAATCTGTGTATAACTTTTACTCCCCAAAACTAACTAGTGATAGCCTACTGTTGACTGGAAGCCTTACTGATAACATAAGGGGCTAACACATATTTGTAAGTTATTTAAATTATATACTGTTTTCTTCCATAAAGTAAACTAGAGAAAATAAAATGTTATTAAGAAAATCCTAAGGAAGAAAAACTACATATACTGTTCTATACTGTAAAAAGTTCCATAAATAAGTGGACCCATGCGGTTCAAACCCATTGTTGTTTGGGGCCAACTATATATTTTTGATTCATAAAATTTTGAAACTTGGGACGCCTGGGTGGCTCGGTCAGTTAAGCGTCCTATTTCGGCTCAGTTCATGATCTAATGGCACCTGACTTTGAGCTCTGCTGACAGCTCAGAGCCTGGAGACTGCTTCAGATTCTGTGTCTCCCTCTCTCTGCCCCTCCCCTGCTCGTGCTCTTTCGTTCTTTCTCTCTCTCAATAATAAATAAACATTAAAAAAATTAAAATATTTTGAAACTCAATCTCAAGACAACTTTCTTCTCATGAATAATTTCTATCTTAGCTAAGTTTACTGTTCAATGACTTAAAGTGAACATTAAAATTAAGTACAATTAAGATTTTTCTGGGTTATAAAGATATATTCATTCATGAACGCAGTCAAATATTTTAATTAATTATGATATCTGTCTTGTAGCCAATTACCACCGGTCATTAAATTTAATCAAAAGATCCATTATAAAAATTATATATTAAAAGTAACATTAAATAACTTATTCACTATAATTATCCGTAAATGTAACTAAACATGAGCAGTATCTAAATGAAAGGTAACTTATCATTGACTTAGGCTGTAATCGTGCTTCAATATTCTCTTTTCTACCCATCCTCCCTGCTGAATTTTATTTCAACCACCACTAAGAAAATCAAACTAAATCATGAAGAAAATCAAACAAATGTACAGTCTTATGAATATTTATCATTTAATTGAAAACACTACTCATAACATTTCTGAAATCTTAAAGCAACCGAAGAAAGAGTCAAATTTGACATTGGTCTCCCATCAGTCCCTTGTCATTAATTTGTTGTCATTTTCAAATATTTCCAATATTATATATATATGTAAATATACATTTCGAATGCTACATATATGCACGTATATGGAAATTACATATCTAATGCAATTTTACTGAAAATCTAATAAATTTTACTGAAAATTCTAATTATATAAGAACATATTAAAAGACTTCAAGAAAATAAAGGCATGGTATGGTTTTGTAGATTATAATATACACTACACAGAACACTATTAAACTATCATTGCTGAACTATAAGATACTGTCCTGGATGAGAAAAGATATTGGTGATGTGCTTACAAAATGACTTCCATGCAAAAATTTTGCAATTAGAATATTCCAATTTTCTTTACTCTCACAAGTGTCAACCAAATTAAGAAATATTTAAAGGAGAAAGAAAGTAGGAAAAGAAGGAAGGAAGGATGAGGGAAAAATGGAGGTCAGAGGAGGAAATACAAAACAGGAAATAATAAAAGTCTCAGAAGACTTTCACGTTCTAGCAGCTATAGTAGATTCGGTGTTCTTTTTAGTCAAATATTGAGGAAGATAAAACATCAAGTTCATTTGGAACTTAGTGTCTTGTTTATTGGCAGAGTTTTCTATATGGATATAATTTCTTTAGTAGTTATAAGATCATTTAGGTGTGTATTCAAATATGCCATCGATTTTTTAAATATATATGACTACATTTTTCTTACAAAACCTTTATTTTAAAAAATATTTCTGTAAATCTGTAAATACAGTTTCTTCCTGACACAGTTTATTTGTGCCTACAGTTTATTTGTGCCTTCCTGCATTTTTTTTTTTTTTTGATTTGTCAGCTTACCAGGGATTCGATAATTAATTAATTAAAGAAATTAGTTTCTTTCAAAGAAAGAAAGAAAGAACTTTTCAAAGAAATAACTTTTTTTGAGCTATTCCATCCATTTTATTCGTTTTTATTTTACTAATTTCAGCTCTTTATTTTATTTTATTTTTATTTTAAGGTTTATTTATTTTGAAACAGAGAGACAGAGAGAGAGAGAGAGTGAGGAGGGAAGGAGTGGGGGAGGGGCAGAGAGCTAGGGAGAGAAAGAGAATCCCAAGCAGGCCCACTGTCAGCACAGAGTCTGATGTGGAGCTCAAACTCAGGAACCATGAGATCATGACCTGAGCAGAAATCAAGAGTCTGACACTTCAGTAACTAAACTACTCAAGTGCCCCTCAGTTCTTTATAAAATATGTAATATATGCAAGGGCAGAGATAAATCAATTGGTAGGACATTGCCTTTGAAAATATACATGACTTGGGGACATGCATGGCTTGGAAACATAAATGACTTTGGAAACATACTTGACTTGGAAACATATTTGCTGTACTTGTGGGCCAGGACAAGGTGGTTCTTGGGCAGAACGTTGGAAAGTTAAGCTTGTTCCTGTTACCTGTAGTTGATTAAATACAGTAAGAAAGTATGCAAGTAGAATTAGAGGGAACATAAAAATTCAGAATAGAAAAATAAAATTGTTTCACACTTCCATCTTCTTCAGACAAAAAGAGGTGATTAACTTTAAATACTGACGGGTCAAAAAATCAAATTATGAGTCTGATAATCATTAAGATGCACCTTGTGGCATGAATTAAGTCAAGCACATGGCTATCATTCCTTTGTTAAAATGTTAGAATTAAATACCAAGACCCTTTCTGCCTTAAGCAAGAGCACTTTTTGAGTCTATCTATAATCCAAATATCGGACTGATTTTCCCTCTAAGAAAACAAAAATTGCTTTCTTCAATACGATCTGGAAAAACTATATACTTTTTACCAAAAATTATTTAAGGTAGAATGATCTATTGAAAAAGAAATGCTTGGCTATTGGCTAAAGAATAATTATCTGAAGAACCAATTTCTTCTCCAAAACTTGGTAAGACCCAATATTGCCAGGCTGAGTAGTGTCTGTTCACATTTTTGGGAATAATTATTATTTGAATGATAATGAATAATAAGCTTACAGATCGTTTATATATTATAAAAAATAATGTAAGACTATGCACATCAAATATTCAAGAGTTGTCTCAGCCATAACAGAAACCTGGGCAAACTCTTATGTTACTAGTTCAAGATTTCTGGGAATAAACCCAGTACAAAAACAAAATAAAACAAAATAAATAAGTAGCATTTCAAACATAAGTGTAATTGCTTTTCTCTGCATTTAAACAACAAAGGATTGGGGTTCCTGGGCGGCTCAGTCAATTAAACATCAGACTTCAGTTCAGGTCATGATCTCACTGTTCATGAGTTTGAGCCCTGTGCCGGGCTCTGTGCTGACAGCTCAGAGCCTGGAACCTGCTTCACATTCTGTGTCCCCCTCTCTCTTTCCCCTCCCCCACTCACACTCTATCTCTCTCTAAAATAAATAAACATTAAAAATATAAATAAACAGAAAGGGATTAGATAATTCACTCTAATTTTTCTAATTTTAAGGAAATTTCCTAAGGGCCTTGTCAAAAGAAGGACTAAAACACCAATGATCTTTCCCTCCATTAGCACTCTGTGTCTGAATCAAAATACAAGCTTCCAAATTTTCAGAATTTTTTAGAAACAGAATGAGAGGTAATCTATAAATACACACACACACACACACACACCCATACACAACTATGAAATCAATGATTTTGAACTTCAGAAATTATGGGAAAAACATCATAGAAATTTGATGAATTGTACTAATATGATATGACATATTAAAAACAAAGAATCAATTTTTTAGGTTGTTTTCCCTTTTTCTGTACTTTGTTGTTGTTATTGTTGCTTTATTTTAGAGAGAGAGAAAGAGAGCACAAGTTGGGGACGGGGCTGAAGGAGGGAGAGAGAAAGGAGAATCTTAAGCAGGCTCCATGCTCAACTTGGAGCCTGAGGTGGGGCTTGATCCCACGACCCTGGGATCATGACCTCAGCTGAAATCAAGAGTCGGATGCTCAACTTGATTTGTGACCATCATGTGAAAAAGACAAAGCTAAACTTCGTGGGTAATGCATAGCACAGAGCTTGATCACAAGACAAACACAGCCTAGGGAACATTCCCACCAAGGACACTGTAAATATAAAACCATCTTTAATTCATGACAGCAGGAGTGAGTCAAACCACAACAACATATCATAAGTTCAAAGTGGGGATACTTCTATCTTTGCTCCTCTGAGAAATCAATGTTCGTTTTACTTAGGGATGTTTCCTAAGGTCATAGAACAACTTACAAATAGTAAGTTTTCAATATATGTTTGTTGAATTGTTGAACTCTTCTTTAAGCCACAGAAATGACTAGTAAAGGAAAGAGTGGTTCTAAAGTTTATATAAATACACACAATTTAATTGACATGATAAAATATTATAGAGGTTGACTATACATTCATCTTTTGCTGTTGTGACTTTTTCAAATTATCAAAAATGACATCACAATTGTTTGGGACAGTCAACAATTGCTTCAAAGCCCACAAAGAAAACTATTACCATTCTTTAGCGCATATCAACTAGAAACAGCCCTGACTATGTCAGGTGTCTGTCTGCTGTCACAGGCCAATGAAGGGAAAAAATAAGGCCCAAATCTGGCACTCAATAACTACCACTTCCCTAAATCTGTTACGTGAAATGCTACTTCCTTTCAATGTCAGTTACTAGACACTCGTGCTTTTGTGGGAGAGAAGCAAATTTAGCAACCACCAACACGATTACCGCCGTGACAGCAATAATACGACTCATCAAGGGACTTGGGGTCTGAAATCCAAACTTCCTGTATGAATTGGATCACTTCCAACTCAGCGAATGACAGCTACATTGGGAAATAGCAATAGTACATTAGAGCTTGCATTATGATTGGCTCTAGAAGCATTTCCTTCAGCTTTCCATGGAGTAGTTACTACACTGCAGAGGGTAGCCTGTGCAAGAAGTAATACTAGTAACACCCAAGAGATGCCCTGAATGTGTGGGTATTTCTTCTCCATATTATCGTCTTGTGACTGCTGATCTGCTGTTTCTTTTAAACAGCTTGATAACCACTGTTTCTGGAAAGTAACAATATGAGTAGAAATCTTTATTTACCTTGACGTGTCTGTCTCCTCTGCAAGAGCAACTATAAGACGATAACTTGGATCTCATCCCTTTGGACATAATCAAAGTTCTTACCTACGACCTTTACAATTATGGAATAAATCCTTTTTTATAATGATTATCACCTCACTGGTTAGAACATACGTAGACCACAAACATAAGTAAGGAATACATAGTTTCTCTTGATTATCATTTATTTTAAAATTTTCTGACCTTGTTTACTTTTTGATGTTTTATCTCTTCCCTCCAATTTCTTCCTCTTTATCTCTCCATATTGATATATCACATTAACTTTGCTTATCGAAAGGCCTCTCTTCTTTCCTCCTGTTGTCTTTTTTGATAAGTTCTAGCTTAGATAACTGTTGTACATTTTTAGCATGTCACCACTCTTGAATAGGTAGGAGTGTGATGAGACATAGTATTATAACAATTTATATTTTATTTTTATTTTTAAAGTTTATTTATTTATTTTGAGTGTGAGAAAGAGAGAGTGAGAGGGTGAGGGGACAGAGTATCTGAAGTAGGCTCTGTGCTGACAGCAGTGAGCCTGATGAGAGGCTCCAACGCATGAACCATGAGATCATGACCTGAGCTGAAGTCAGACACTTAACGGACTGAGCCACCCTGGTGCTCCCAGCTAATTATTGTATTTTAAAAGAATTTTTAATGTTCATTTATTTTTAAAAGACACAGAGAGACAAAGCATGAGTGGAGGAAGAGCAGAGAGAGAGGGAGAACTCCAAAGTAGCCTCCAGGCTCCTAGCTGTCAATAGACCCCAAAGTGGGGCTCAAACTCAAGAATCATGAGATTATGACCTGAGTCAAAGTTGGAAGCTTAACCAACTGAGCCACCCAGGTGCCCCAAATTTTCCCTTTTTTTAACAACCTGGTCTGTGTTCCACATTTACTTTACTTGATATAACACGTTTACTTTTCAATTATATATCTTCCACTCTTTTACTCTGTTAGTTTTTAGTGAGATGATCACATGATCACATTGTATTTCCACTATTATTATTCTTTATTTTCACAAGAAGTTATTCTTATTTTATGGGTACAATATGACTTTTAATTGAGCATAATAATTATGACTCTGCTTTACAAATTTTCTCTGGTGTTAACTTTTCTCTATTACAGTGATTGAGATGATACTGAATTAAATAAAGTACTGTTTTGTTTGTTTACTCCTATTTATATCTGAGCATTGTACTTCAGCTTGTGAGACTGTAGTCAGCCACTTCCGGTTGTGGGGGAGGAAAGCTGAATTTATAAAGGCGGGGTGCTCATACCGCGTGAGAGATGTAAGATGCAACACCGCTCTCCGGTCCCAAATAATGTTTGCATTTTCTGCCATGTCTTGGAAATCGATGTCACACTTTCTTGCCTTTCTGTGTAGATGGAAAGTGGAGCACAAGCACACAGCCTGTTCCCTGGTGAATTACCCCCCATTTCTTCCTCGGGAATCTGACATTCTCCATATTTGGGTTAACTCTAAGGTGGTGCCTTCCGGATCTGATCTTACCTCCTCAGCCGTCTGCTCCTGTACATCTATGGGGTTTTGTTCTTTCTTCCTTGTTTTTGTTTGCTTGTTTGAAGAAACCAAATTATGTTGGTATTTCATCTATTTCAGAAGTTCTTAAAACTAGTTTTACTGCATTCTTATTAATCAACTGATTAAAATTCCATTTTCCTTTTTGCATGGCATTTTTATCTGGAGAAGACGTAAATGATGATGTTGACACGGAACTGACAATATGACTGTAATTTTAATCATGAGAATCTTCCTATGAGCAAGGATCCTGAGTTATTTATCTTTCTATTTCATTAAACAACTAGAAATTGATCTTGCATATAATATAGTTTTAATAATAATACTGGTGATAATAATAGTCAAATTTACTGAGCTTTTGCCACAATACCAAACCCTTGCTGGGGAGCCTTGGCAGTTCAGTCAGTTAAGCATCTGACTTCAGCTCAGGTCATTATCTCACATTTCATTGAGTTCAAGTCCCATGTCGGGCTCTGTGCTGGCAGCTCAGAGCCTGGAGCCTGTTTCAGATTCTGTGCCTCCCTCTCTCTCTGCCCCATCCCTGCTTGCATTCTCTCTCTCTCTCTCTCTCTAAAATTAATAAACATTAAGAATTAATAAAAAATAAACAAAAGACCCTCGCTAAGTTCTCATTTAATTCCCACAACAGCACCTTGTGTTAGGTACTGATAGTATTCTCATGTTACAGATAAGGAAACAGAGGCACAGACACATGAAATAACTTGCTCAAAGCTAAATAGCTACTGGATGTTTGATTCAGAATTTGAACCCCAATGTTTTGACTCTAGAGACTGTGCCATATTATCATGTAAGTCCTCTTCTCCAAGGCCAAGCCGCTAGTTTCCAGCATTCTCTTCTCCTGCATGTTATACTTATCAAACATACGGTCTTGTACTCCCTCTGAGTCCTATCAAAATATGAACTAGGAAAAATTTGATTTATTACTTATTTTTATTTGGTAATTTGCTAATGGAATACTTCTCCCACACTTATATGACATTAAGAACTCATTCCAGAGTTAGAGACCAATAGTCTTTAGAGTTCACTTCAGAGATGGGAATCCATGCAGTCAGTTAGATGCAATAAGCTAACTTATCCGAGTTTATATTACAACTTAGATCTCACACATCATGCAGTCACAACATAAATATGTAAACAAACAGCCCAGGGAAAGAATATTTATTTTACTGACATTCTAGAGCCCTCATTTGATAAACAAAGTTAGTGTTACAAACTAAAAAATTCGAGAATCTCCTAATGCACCATTCAAATGGTTATCAGTTAAACATAACTCAACTTTTGAAGACATAACAGCTTATTTTACCAAAGCATTCATATATACGGTGACTTTACATAAAATATTTTAAATTACCACACTCTGAGGCTAATCATTTACTGGTCTACAAATTAAAGGCGTTGGTTTGGTGTCATACTTTCCTGGCATAAAAAAGCAATTCACTATCTCGCTAGGAATCCAAAAGTAATTCTCAGAAATATAATTCACAACCCATTATATTTTAACACAACATATTTCAACACATACATCAAGTTGTCTGCCTCCTCATCTCCCCGAGTCACAATTAAAATGAGTTAATGAAATCATTACCCTACTTGCTCACTCTTATCATTTATATATGACACAACTCGTTATTTATGATGTTATCGGTCTTCTATTATATACCATAAAAATAAATTCTGCTTCTTTCCTCTTTTGAATGATCGGGGTAATAATTTTTTTTTATTTTAGAAACTGTTATATGTATCTAAAAATAAGATGAATTGGTTATATAAATTTTGTTTAAACATTGAGCTAATGTGATAAAATGAAAATATCATCTTATTTTTAGTTAAGAAAAAATTTCAGTTTCCTATTATATTTGATAAAACACTAAGGAGAATCATCAAATTGTGAATACTTTCCTGTGATTGGCCCAAGAAGTTAACCTCCAATCATTCTAAAAATTGAAATGGATAGATGAATATCATGACAGTTGAAATGTTTGACAAGAAAAAAATGAAAAGAGAAAATCTTATTGAAAACACGAATTAGATTGAATATATTTCTTCAGATATATTTGAGCTTATTTGACAAACTATGAGATCTTACATCTCGAAGATAATCTTCCTGGGTCTGATATTTTGCCTTGTAAACGCTCTGGTTCTGGGGTGGCAGTTCTGTCCCCAGAATCCACTAGAGCAGACAAGATTTAATCACAAGGGATGTAAAGAAGCATAAAAGAGGCATAGGTTAGACTCCAAGAAGTTTACAGATATCTTGTACGGAAGTACCAAAGTGGATTTGACCTTGGAAGATGGAGTGGTTTTCATGCAATTGTCAATCGATCAGTCAATCAATCCATCAGTCAGTCTTTGATGAGTATTGGCAATGTTCAGACCCCATATAGAGTCTGATGCAGTCTTCTGAACGAATCCCTCTAACTAGTATGGAAACTCCAGGTCGGGAAAAGTTTTTGTCTATTGTATTCACTGCTATATTCCTAGTGCCTAGAACCACGATTGGCACATGGTAAAACTTGATAATTAAACAGTGGTGTAATGAATATTGTTGAATGAAAGCATGTAATTTATTGGTTGTTCAGAGTCCAGAAATGTGTGTATCTCTATGTGAATTCAAAATCAAATAATTCTAGACTTATGCTATCTAGACATATTTTTTAAAAATTCAATTAAAGTTTAATTTTATAGCATTTTATATAATATTATTATTATTGAGCTCTTTTTATGCTGATATCTTATCCATATCATCACATATATCAACATTACCCCTTCCAAACTCCTTTTAACAGTGTGACTTTTATATTATATAAAATGTGAAATCAAAATAGTAGTAAATCATCATCAAGTTTTGTGTTTAAAAACTGAAAAGAAAGGAATGTTCAGAAATAGTCATGTTTAATAAATCTGAAACAACTTCTGGTGTTTATATGGTGTTATATGCTAATTGATAAAGTTTATTGAAAAAGAGTAATAAATTTCTCTCTAGCTGTATTACTAAAAGCAAATCAATTGAAATGAATAAGAGCTCAGAAGAAAAAAAGACTTCAACAATTGTTTAAACATCACTTAATTCTTAGCATGTACTACTCTGAATATCAGAATTATGATAGTCGAATGAATGCCTATAAATAGACACTTATGTTAAAAAAATACAGAGGTGCCTGGGTGGCTCAATCAGTTGGGCATCCAACTGCGGCTCAGGTCAAGATCTCACAGTTTGTGTGTTCAAGCCCCACTCTGGGCTCTGTGCTCACAGAGCCTGGAGCCTGCTTCGGATTCTGTCTCTCTCTCTCTCTCTCTCTCTCTCTCTGCCCCTGCCCTGTTTACACTCTTTCTCTTTCTCTCTCTCTCAAAAATAAGCACTAAAATAATAATAATAATAAATAAAAATAAATACAAAAATACACAGACATATTTATTAACTTGGGCTTTATGACTGCTCAAACGTCAAATTGCTTTATTTTGTCCTGGATATAATGCTAGTTTACCCTTTCCATTCCTGGTCTTCAAACCATTGCATTGATCCAGTTCCCACAGTAGATTTATTTATTTATTTTCTTATTTATTTATTTATTTATTTATTTATTTATTTATTTTTAAATGTTTGTATATTTTTGAGAGAGAGAAACAGAGTGCTAGCAGGGGATAGGTAAAAAGAGAGGTTAACACAGAATCCAAAGTAGGCTCCAGGCTCTGAGCTGTCAGCACAGAGCCCCATGCGGGGCTCGAACTCAGGAGCTGTGAAATCATTACCTGAGCCAAAGTTGGACACTTAACTGACTGAGCCACCCAGGTGCCCCTCCCACTGTAAATTTATTTATTTTGGACTTGGCTTTTATTACTTGTCAACAATCATATATATATATATGTATATATATATATATTTCTATTTATAAATTTACATATTTTTAAGACCATAAAATCCCCCACACAAAAAAAGATGCCCATTATATTAATGAAAAACAAACTCCATTTGCTTAGAGTTAGTGGTAAAGTTACTTATATCATAAATGATGAGGAATGTTGAGTAATTAATACACAAAACAGTTTCACTTTGGAAATGATGACAAGAACTTATTAGCATTTGATGATTAAAGGCACCAAGTTATTTCTGAGCACATATGCACTTTTGTCTGTATGTATTGACTTTTCTTTAGCTGAGAAATATTTTCTTCTATTATGTCTTTATTTATTTCTTCCTGGGCACCATTCAAAATAATCACTCATTTAGTTGTTGACTCTATGCTGTATGACTTCCATATCTAACTTTATTTCTAACTCATAATTTTATTTAAAAATTTCATTTATTTAGTGACGTTTGCTTTTTATTCTATGTATCCAGCAATATGCACTTTTCATTCTTCCTTATTTAAGCAAAGCTTGAGAAACTGCAATTCCCATCACATTTCTATTAAAGTTGTTCTTATTTATGCTGCTAGACAAAATGTTTTCCAAGAAAGCTTTATTCTCTCATAAATCAGATCACTGCTATTATATTTTTCTCAGTATTTTTCAAATTTTGAACATTAGGTTTCTTCTTTAGGCTTCTAAATAGATAAATATAGAAAAAGAAGATGGAAGAGTCATATATTTTTCTGTGTCACATGCAGTATGGCCCTAGAGGGAGAATGGGATATAACTTCATGGTCTTTCAATTATTCATAACCAAATCTATTATTTGGGAATTCATAGTGAAGGTACACGATGCCTTCTTGTTTTTCTTTCTATTTTTATTTCAATAACACTTAAAAATGTAGTACCCAAAAGTTAGTACGGATTTTTCTTAGTCTGTCTTATGGTTGCATCGGTCTATCAGAGAGAGAGATAAATGTTTGCCAGTCTTCATTTTTAATCATGTAAGCTTCAACTTAGCTTGCCTTTAGTTTGGAATTTACAAAAAAGTAGAGTACTGCTAAATTAAAGATGCTAGCCAAATACTATTTTGAAAAGAAATTTCATATATATGTGTCACTTTATACCAACAAAAACAGATTTGTTTTCCTTAAAAATATCAGTAAGAATTTTTGTAATAATAAAATATATAACAAAATTACCACTGTCGATATACGGCTAAAATTAAATTTTGATTTTGAACTCGAAACATAGCGTGACCTTGGACACATAATTTACCTGTCATTGATGTCCACTAAGATTTTATAAATTAAAACTCATCTCATAGGGTTGCCTGAAATGCATGGCTTGCCTCTTACTAGTGTTCAGTTAATGGAAATCATTATCAAAATTGTTAATCACCATGTTCTCTTTTATTTATTTTTATTATGTTTTTAAGTGGAATATTAAATCGTTTGACACAAATTATTCGAAATAATTTCTAAAGTCTTGTTTAAGAAATACCACATTATAGAAATGATTTATCTAATTTGAAATGTAGGCTATTTTATGCTTGTAACAGAGACTGAGATATGCCCTCATTCCTTAAAACAGTACAGAAATTATATTTAAATATATATGTTTATTTCATATTATTTTGCAAATTAACCTTTGAATATTTTTTTATTCATTTATGCATCATAAAACTATTTATTTGATGAATCTACAATTTCAAATTTCTGTTATGGTATTAATTTCATCTGATATAAATTAATTCACCCAAAATATTAACTGAACGTCCATACATATCCAAAAAACATACAGAACGTTTATCAAATAAATTGCATTATAATAATTATAATAGTTATTGTTACAATCTAACCTTCACCATTTGAAGAATTTTTATCCCCTAGAACTGACACATTCTAGGTCAGATAAGAATTTACTTAAATATTGCTTTGGAAATTTACATCATAGAAATGGAAAACTGTGTCACAAAAACCACATGCTGTCTTTTTGAAAATGACCTTCATTATTGACGCTATGGATGCATTTTCGAAGCATTTGAAGCTTTCTATGGATTCATTTTTTGAACAAGCAAAGACATGTTTTTCCTATGTTAATGACGATGTACATTCATATAGTTTTTATGAATCCCACAAGCCTGTATGAACATTGACGTGGTGAAATTGAATATTTCAGAAAGACCACTAGATGTCTCCACACTACACTTCTTGGAATGACTCTAGCTAAGCATCACTGTAGGATGAATAAATCGAGAATAATACTGACAGGGTACAAAAAGAAGTGCCAACAAAATAAATGTTACTTTTTTTTCAGAAAAATTAAGTATTTTTATATATGGATGCATTTATATATTTTTTATTTTTCTCAAGTAATATAGCCATGATAAGAAGTATTTAACCTGTGTCACCATGAATATTGGCCTTGAACAGCAGTGATTGACGGATGAGCACTCCGGGGACAGGAGTCTACAGGAATGTGTGTCCATGTGGTAACAATCAAGGAAACCACACACAACTATGGAGATACAATTACAGCCTAGATAGGGAGGAGTAGCCTGATTTCAGGCAGGGGTGCTATAAAGGGGCTTGGCAGGACATCAAAAGGCGTTTATTGGGATAATAAAGGTGGTGCAATTTACTAGGTAGTAGGGGAACACACACACATGGACACACACTCATGCACACTACGGAGGGAGAGAAGGCATAGAAAAGGAAAAACAGACTTGATTATGGGGAACAGCTCTAGAAGTAACTAGACAGGAAAGTAAAACCATAGCAAACTATCTGGCACAAGAGAAATCTCCTCAATGACCTTCACGTTACAACTTCCCTCAGTCAGGTGACAGGGATTTGGATAAACTGTAAGCTGCCCCTAGACCAGCAAAAGAGTCAGCTTGAATAGGACAGTCCATTGATTGGAAACAACCCAGCTACTGCCCTAAAAACAGCGTCACCAACACAAAAAGGCAGTTGGTCTTAGAAGTGTCTGTATTACTACGAATGTGGAACAAGGTTTACAGGGCATCTCTTATTAAAAAAAAAAATTAACTTATTTATATTTGAAAGATAGAGCATGAACAGGGAAGGTGCAGAGAGAGAGGGAAACAGAATCTGAAGCGGGTTTCAGGTTCTGAGCTGTCAGCACAGAGCCCGATGCAGGGCTCTGACCCACAGACTTCAAGATCATGATCTGAGCCAGAGTCAGACGCTTAATTGACTGAGCCACCCAGGCGCCCCAGGCATCTTTTAGAGCACAGAGCACTAGAGGCCTTCCTCACCCTACACCAAATGCACTGCTAGCAGAGTTAAAATGCATGGATAATAGGCCCTATTGGATTTTTCTCAATCTGTTATGAGTCAGAGTCGGCAGCTGATGGCCGCTTGCTCATTGTGAAAATAAGGGAAAAATGGAATGGCTCTAAAATTATAAGCAGCAACTGAAAATCTCATTTTAAAGAATAAATGTAGAAGGAGTAACAAAATTTTGTTTTGAGCATATTACAAGAATGTAAATTTCTTTTTTTTTTTTAACAATGTATTTATTTTAGAGAAAGAGAGAGAGGGGCACAGGGAGAAAGAGAATCTTAAGCGGGCTCCACACTCAGCACAGCGCTCAACACAGGGGCTTGATTCCACGACCCTGGGATAATGACTCGAGCCAAAATCATGAGTCAGGCTCAACCAACTGAGCCATCCAGGCAGCCCAAGGATGTAAATTCATTTAAGTAAATTCATTTCAGGGCCAAGTGGTTGCCAAGAAGTTCAGTAATCATTTCATTTATTTTATTTTATGGTCATCATTTTATGACACGTGATGAATCTCAAGCTTTCCTAGACTTACAAAAGTTATGCAGTCATGTAGGTTTCAAATAGAAAGCATTTCTCATGGAGAAGGTGGCCAGCTTTGAAAGAGAATCTGCACAAGGTATTCAAAATCTGAAGACCTAACTCACTGCTGTAACGATGAAAATACATTTAAGAATTGTCTTTAAAAGCCTAACTTTATTTTTATATCAATGCCATTCAGAATTTCAGATTTTTTGAATAACCAAAAGGATTCACCAACAGCCAAAACTTTCAAAAGCCAGAAAGGATTATTTTGCTAAGTAACTGCTCGAAACAAATAAGCCTTGTTATAACAAGATTCTGTAAGGGATATCAATTTCTCAATTTTCCCCACACAATATTAAACATTTATGGGCAATAGAATGAAGGTAGTGAGAAGTTATTTATGGAGATAGTCTTTTCTCATGTGAACGAAGTGAAAATGTTCCTCTAGACTATTCCTCGTGGATTATTCTGGATGTACAGATTTGCTTATGTGCGTTTATTTATTTCTTTACCAAGACATTACTGTTCTTGTGTTTAATGATTTTCAGATTGATTATATCTGAACATGCTCAAAATTTATTTAATGAGATTTTACTGGAGTATACCAATAAGTGTGATGTAGGCGTTCTGTTTAAGGCCATAGTCTCTATGCGTCACTCTAAATACAAAGAAAAGAAGCCCAACAATAGAAAATGAAATGCAAAGAGAGAAGACTGAAAGCATGAAAATTCCCATAACAACTGACTGGAGGGAGAAAATACCTTGAATACGTTTGCCACAAATAAAATAATGCAAATCATTAGATTCAAAAAAATCTTCCTACACTATACAAGCTCAAGTCCTTATTCAGATAAATGCTGCCACAATCTTTCTGATAATGAAGAAGAAACAAACATTTCCCTGTCCATTATATTACGCTATTGATTCCTTTACACAAAAATCTAGAAAAGTATTTTTAAATCACAGGCATGCTTATCTATACACAGGTTTAAAAATCCTAAGTAAAATATTAGCAAATTAAAGTTGGCATTATATAAATAAGAAAATATATTTCAACTAAGCTGTGTTTATCTTAAGAATGCGAAAGTAGTTTCACATGCTAAGAACTGTAAATATCATACACCACATTGACATTTTAATTTGCCAAAGTATAGAGGCAACTCAATAGCGCCAAAGAAGTTCTCATTCTTGTTAAAACCCTTAGTAAAATAGGAATGGAAGTGAATTTACCAAAGCCTTACAGCAATTTTTATTCTTCATAGAGAAATACTAGAAACAATTATGTTAAAAACAGAAACAAAGAAAAGATACCTGTTACCACTAATTCTATCCCAAAGTTTCCTGAAATTTCTAGTCAGTGCAATAATAGAAGAAAATGGTTTAAAGATTTCTCCACCTGAAGGAAAAACCAAAACATCTTAGAGCTGCAAATGTATAGAATTTGTGCAAAAATTAAAAATAGTTTAACAAGATTAGTGATATAAGCATACCTATCTATCTATCTCTCTCTCTAATCAATCTATCACCATCTCTACCTCTATCTAGCTAGCTAGCTCTCTCTATCTCTAACTCTAATCCATCTACCTCTATCTCTATCTAGCTATCTCTATATCTATCTACCTATCTATCTATCTATTTAATACAAACAGCAAGGAAAAAGGTGATAATACAAATAAAAGGTATCTTAAAATATTATAGTGATGGATTTCCAGAACCTCCTGGAAACAAATATAAAAATGCTATAATATATTAAATAAGATCTAAATATATGAGAAAGTATATGCAAACAGATACAAAAAGATTATATCATTAATATGATCCAACTTTCTGAATTTTCCTGTGTATTTAATGCAATTTCAACAAAATATAATGGGTACTGACAAGCATATTTTAAAATTATATAGATGAGCAAATAGCTGAGAATAGTTAAAATACTTCTCAAGAATCATGGCAACCTGGGGAGTATTTCTTGACACATATCAACACATATCTTAATATGTATTTATAGAATGTAAATCTACAGTGTGGTTTGGGTACATAAGTTGACCAACTAAGGAACAGAGAGGCCTCCCATATATGAAGAGGTGATCAGAGAAGAAGAAATTTGAATTGCTCACAAAAATAAAAAAAAATTTTCTTAAAAATCTACATTTAATTATGACTTAATCTTACCATAATTTCACAAATGTTAAGGATTTTGATGGATTATTAATATTATTTTATAAAGCAGCTGTGTTGTTCTTTAACACATACGCACAGGTAGATATATACATGCATTAACATATAAACATTTATTTTGTTTTTTTGGCTAATATTTTCCTGATTTACTTTCTTTTAAGCTTATTTATTTTAAAAGAGAGAGAGAGCAAAAGAGAGAGAGAGAGAGAGAACTAGCAAGGGAGGTGCAGAGAGAGAGGGACAGAGAGAGAATCCCAAGCAGGTTCCGTGCTGTCGGCACAGAGCCTGATGCAGGTGCTCGATCTTGCAACAGTGAGACCATGACCTGAGCCGAAACCAAGAGTCAGATGCTTAACTGACTGAATGACCCAGGCGCCTCTAATTTTTTTAAATGGCTTTGTTTTAAATGATATGAAATCATGCATTATGTTTACCTTTTTTCTTTTTCTTTTTTTTTAAATTTTTTTAACGTTTATTTATTTATTTATTTTTGAGACAGAGAGAGACAGACCGTGAGCAGGGGAGGGGCAGAGAGAGAGGGATTTTATTGAGGATTATTGCAATTAACATTTACAAAATGTTTGTTCTAAAAAATGACCATAACATCTTGGTAAGTTTAAACAGAATAATAATAAACTGCTCACACATAAACCAAGAAGTCAAAGTGTGATAACGTTTCTACAATACTTGAATACTTGAATGCCAAGTTTCCTTCCGAGTTTCAACTCCTGCCTCTCAAATGTTGATAAACTCTAACTTGATTTTGTTTTCATCGTGCCCTCCTTTAAAAAGTTTTTACAAGTATATGTATCCCTCAATTATATATTGTGTAGATTTCTTGTTTTAATGTTGTATTCATCATGCATATGATGTTTAAAGTTCCACTCAATTTTAAGTTTTCTGAAATCCAGTTATAATGTACCGTACAGCCTCTTTTGTGATATACTGTAATGTATACTATAATGTATTAATATTTTACTTTAATGATGACTGATTAGTTATCCATTTTGGTTCATATTCTTTTTTTTTTAACATTTATTTATTTTTGAGAGACAGAGACAGAGCATGAGCAGGGGAAGGGCAGAGAGAGAGAGGCAGACACAGAATCCGAAGCAGGTTCCAGGCTCTGAGCCATCAGCACAGAACCCGATGCAGGGCTCGAACTCACACACCGTAAGATCATAATCTGAGCTGAAGTCGGCCACTTAACCAACTGAGCCACCCAGGTGCCTCTTGCTTCATATTCTGATTAATGCTGTTGTAGATATTCTTGTATGTGGGGTCTATATGCAGCAGTATTTCTAATATTTGTATCTATTATTAAATAGATAACATATTAAACAGAACCTATTTTATAGTCTCAAGGCCAGTGTGTATACTCATCAATGTGGGCCTGGAAAACCAGTTTTATGCCACATAGCATTTCCATATATATATATATATGTATATATATATATATATATGGAAATATATATATATATATGCATTAACATACATAATGTAGAGAACCCTGCACTCAAAATAATCATTTTAGAACACAAAAACATTTACAAGTTATGTCCGCTTTTAAGTTTCAGATTCTAAAACAAATTTAAAAGGATTTATAAGAAAGTAGTTATTGTATGCAAACACAATTACATTAGAAATCAACAATTAAAAAATTCTTAATGCAACGACATATCTATTAAGTTGATATTAAAATTGATACCTCTCAGGGACACCTGGGTGGCTCAGTTGGCATCTGACTTCAGCTCAGGTCATGATCTCACAGTTTGTGGGTTCAAGTCCCTCCGTCCTGCTCTGCTGACAGCTCGGAGCCTGGATCCTGCTTAGGATTCTGTGTCTCCCTCTCTCTCTGCTCCTCCCCCGCTCATACTCTATCTCTTTCTCTCTCAAAATAAATAAACTTTGGGAAAAACAAATAGACACCTCTAAGTATAAAATGGTTTTAAGAATCAACTCGCATGTAAATTAAAGAAATGTTTTTTTAACAGAATGATACTGAAAGCATTATGTGTCTAAACTTATGGGAAAAAATTAAACTGTCTTTTTGACTGAATATAAAATTGTATTTGTTATAAAAATGTTTATTAATTTACAATAAAAAAACCACAACAATAACAAAATTAAAGAAAGTAAGCCTGTGATTTAAGAACCTAGAAAACAGAAAGGTCCCCAAATATTTCTAGGTAGGAAGTATCTAAAAAAGTTTCAAAATTAATGAAATGCATTCACAAACAAGAGATGAAACTTGAAACCGCATTCTTTTTTTTTTAATGTTATTTTTATTTTGAAAGGGAGAGAGAGGGAGAGAGACAATCCCAAGCAGGCTCCATGCTGTCAACATGGAGACCTATGCCTGAGTTCAATCCCACAAACCGTGAGATCATGACCTGAGCAGAAGCTTAACCTACTGAGGCACCCAGCCGCCCCTTAAATGGGTTCTTAAAAAGAATGATTAATTGCAAAGCGTCTGCCAAGACGTATCAAAGAAGAAAGAGAAAAAGTCTTCTCTCCTGACTTCCACAATTCTCCAGGCAGACAGGAAGGGGATCCCACACCTTCTCAGCCTGAGCAGTGTATTCCTGCTCTCCACCTGAACCCGTTCCCAAGAAATCTGCACAAACATTAAAATGATTCTTAAACCCACTTCAAAAGAGTACTCATTTTTAACACTGAATAAAATTTAAGAAAATAATAGTGGTCACAACTGAGTTCGTTCTTAGAACTTAGTCATATATGATTGTGCTGGGATATTGGACCCATTTTTGACTGTAGCAAAAGGAGACAGCTATGTGGGTATCAAACCTTATGTGAACAGCTTAGCTATAAAGTCCGGGAGAGAACAGGATCCAAGGAAGTAGGATAGATGTCTGAGGGGAAGCATGGCGTTTGGTGTTTATACCTCACTGTGGGCAAATGTCCAGAGTGCAATTGTTGCACAGAGAGCTGTTTTAATTTAAAATATTGATCCACAAGAGGATTTTAAAAAAAGATGATTAATGACACTACTGTCAGTTGCATATTCGGTGCTATGCTTAGTGTATTCCCCTTTGTATTTTAGACTCATTCCATTCTATGGATCCCAGAGATGATGCGTTTTCTCTTGGAGTGCCTTTTTATTTTATTAAGGTCATATTATTATTTTTATATCATTTTATATCAGTTCCCCCCACAATAGCAAAGGCTCATGAGTTTTCTTTCTTTTTCTCTTTCTTTCTTTTTCTTTCTTTCTTCCTTCCTTTCTTTCTTTCTTTCTTTCTTTCTTTTTTTCTTCCTTCCTTCCTTCCTTCCTTCATTTCTCTCTCTTTCTTTCTTCCTTTCTTTCTTTCTTTCTTTCTTTCTTTCTTTCTTTCTTTCTTTCTTTCTTTCTTTCTTTTCTTCCTTCCTTCCTTCCTTCCTTCCTTCCTTCCTTCCTTCCTTCCTTCCTTCCTCTCTTTATTTCTTCCTTCTCTTTTCTCCCTGTCTTCTTTTTCTATATTCCATTTCTCTGATTTTCTTTTGGGCAGCCTAATATACTTCAAATAATTTCTTCTGCAAAAAGGGATGCATATCTGGATACACAGAATTTTCACGAAGTTTGAAAAATATATCTGGTGGAGTTAAGCTTTGTTAGTATTTGTGTGTGGGTGTCTGTGTTGTGTTATGTTGTACGTATGTGATATAGTTCCAGGATCTGGAACTTACAGTGTGGTGATTATAGTTAGGGATTCTGTGTCTTATCCCTACACACACACACACACACACACACACACACACACACAACATAGAAACTATGTGAAGATATGGATGTATTAATTAACCTGATTGTGGCAATCACTTCAAAATGTATACATATATGAATCATAACATTGTACAAACTAAATTATGCAAGTTTTATTTGTTAATACAGCAACAAAGCTGGGAAAAATAAAAGGTATGCCAATGTAAAAAAAAATGAACAAAACAAAATACTGTTTTAGTGTGTATTCAGTGTTTTGTTATGCGAAAGATGTATTTCATCAATAGCCAATTTGTTGTTGTTGTTGTTCAAATATAGCATATTTGCTTGGTTCTTTAGTGGCTTTCTTTGGAAAGTGAATTCTCTACCTTTTTAAATTGGTAAAAGACATAGTAAACTCTACCTTATAAGATTTTTAATCTAAATCTCACATTACTTGGCTTGGTGTCTGATAGTACAAGAAACTGAATGTATCTGTGACTGGACAAAATGCTCAGATTTATTGTCATAAGTAGCCACATGTCATCGGAAGGAAGCTCCAGCTCAAAGCATTTCCAGTCTATCGCTTACCAGGCTGAACAAGCAACATCGCCATGCCCAAAGCTTGAGGGCTAGTGTCCTAACTGCTGAGGAATTTATTTCTCCCACCCCTGCTGTTTGCTGACAGCTTTAGTGTTCATTCTTGCATGTGGCTTCCGTTCAGCAATTCCGGCTCTGATGCAGCCCCCTACTTGCTTCTGGCTCTCACATTTGTCTCTCTTCTGACTCTTTAGTTTGGGATACTCCTTCAGGCTTGTGGCCTTGGAACGAAATCCAAAAATAATGACTATATGTTTTCCTCTTTTAGGATGGCCCGGAAAAAGCCTGGATAAGGGCCTAAATCATTGTAGATTCATAAACGCTGATGCTTTGAACATGTCAAATAAAACTTACCTACTTGGATTCCAAAGAAATTCAAAACCTAAGGATGAAGACTGCACAAAACCACCCAAATTCACGTATACTGTTTTGTCCTTATTGTCAAGAATTTTTATTCCAAACAACTTCTTAAAGTGCAAGAATAGTTTATATTGAAGAAAAAAACAGGAACTAAAATAAAGTTATTTGATTTCTTAATGTAGTATTATCATATTATCAAAGAAAATACTTGTTTCAGCTAAATCTGTATTAAATTTATATATGTCTTTCAAATGCAAAACTTTTGAGTTGATCTGTAAGACAACTTTGATTGGATTTATATGACATGTACAATGATGGATATAGATAACAACAGATACGGTTCTTTTTCTTTGCTCATTATTTTCATCGTCTCTAGGTATGTGGGGCATGATGTAAAGAGAAAGAGAAAACAAACTTAATAAAAATAAATAATCTAATGGCTCTTTTTGACACAAAGGTCATAAGAAGTACAAATATACAAAATACAGTGAGAGCACTTATATGGAAAGTAGAATTTGGGGGGTGCTTGGGTGGCTCAGTTATCTAAGTGTCTAACTCTTGGTTTTGACTCAAGTCATGATCTCACTGTTCATGGTACTAAGCCCCGGGTCAGGCTCTGTGCTGACAGCATGGAGCCTGCCTGATATTTTCTCTCTCCCTCTCTCTCTGCCCCTCTCCTGCTTGTGCTTGTGTTCTCTCTCTCTCAAAGTAAACAAATAAACTTAAAAAAAATATATATATAAGTTGGGAGCCAAGAAAATTTCTCCCACAATGAATTAGCATTGTATAAAATGCATAAGTGTGTAAAATAATTTAAGATAATGAGGACGATGGTGCTTCAAGAATTCGTACTTTTTCAATTTTTTTTAAGTATTTATTTACTTTTTGAGAGAGAAAGAGAGAGAGAATAAGTGACCAGGGGTAGAGGCAGAGAGAGAGAGAGAGGGAGAGAGGGAGACACAGAAACTGAAGCAGGCGCCAGACTCCATGCTGTCACCATGAAGCCGAGGCGGGGCTAGAACTCAGTAACCATGAAATCATGACCTGAGCCAAAGGTGGTTGCTTAACTGACTGAGTCATCCGGGTGTCCCAAGAATTCTTATTTTTTCAAAAAGAAAAAAGAAACTTTAAATTTAAAACCATTATATCACTTTTTCTTCCTCTGGTGCCATATCAACTTTTAAAAATTATCATATAAAATGAAATAACTTTAATCCAACGAAATTGGGCCAATTTAATCTCTTTTTATGAAAAACATGCTTTTTATTTTTAAATGATTTTCATCTACAAACATCTTTAAAATATTGGGAAGGAACCATTTGCTCTTCACATTAATGACATATTTGAATACCTCCTTGGTCACATCTAGAATATGTCCCATATCTGCCTTCACATAACATGTTGCCCAGTTGACTCAGAATCTATTCAATATTTCAAACAGTGAAAAGATGCATGTGCTTCATAAACCAGAAAAACAAGTACTTCTAGTCTATTTATATCTTTAAAGCATAGCCTACAACTAAGTGTCTTAGTTGAAGTAATTTTAATAACTCTGTGTCTTCTTTGTTTTCCATTAAAGAGCAAACCTGGGTTCAATGGCTGTGTTGTATATTCTAGTAGCTCTGTCTCTTGTAATATTTTTCTTTTGAATTCTTATCCCCCTTTGCAACAAGGAGGATGTTCTTGGAAATGCTGCTGAATTCACTGTGCACCTGTGACAACTAGCTGATCGGAAAGCTGCTCTGTTAATCTGATGGAGGAAAAAGCTTGAAAAATCTCAACCTCCTACTTTGAAGCTCTGTGGAAAAACATTTCTCTTTAGAATAATACCTAGGGCAGTATTATGTAATAAATAACAGAACAATTATAGACACGTTAACATTTTTCTGTCTACCTAGGCAGACATATCTTCTTGCCTTCTAGGCTGCAGTTGAAATATTTCTTTTTCTTTGATATGCACATTCTTGGAACTGAATCCTGAGAGATACTCTGTTTTAATGCTGGTCTCACATTATCGAATTCAGTTACTCCTTTTACGTAGGAGTCTTCTATTTTTTTTTTTCTAATCTAGCAAATCAACATGCTATAAACCAATACTTATGGGGAGAAATACCTACATATTACTTTATCGTAGCTGAAATTCTCCTAACATTTTACTTTAAAGAGAAAAAACATTAGGTTATTGTATTTTTCACTATCAATAAATCGTTGGATTTGCAAATCTTAGTCAGACTTGAAATTTAAACCCTTAAAATTCATAACTGACTTGGATACAGAAAGGATGATCAGACTCACATAAAAAAAACCCTGTATATTTGAATATGATATTATTTATCTCTGGCAAGTTGTCCATTGCCAACATGGCATCACCCCCACCACATTTCTGCGTTTTCCTCTGCATTTCAGAGAATGAGCTGGAGACTTCACTTCCCAGAATCTCCTTCTCTACATGTTCCAGGTTCCAATTTGCCAACACGAGAAACTCACATGATATTTGGAAGGCACAGAAAGATCATTTTTCTGTGAGTAGAATTATAGGCAGACTCAAGTGCAGGCATGGAATTCCCAGCAGGTTCTTGGTGAGTATTTGGGAAACGCTCATTTTGTTATTACGAGATGAAGAGGGAAATAGTGGGAGTTTGGGGATTTTCTTCAAACTGAAGCAGTTTTCTTGTGGTCTCTTAAGAACTACACGTTTTCAATCCAGTATTTGGTTGTGAAGTTATAATTCCTTTACCGATAGACTATGGTTGTCAGTTTTGTTTGGGTCCAACGCAACGGAAGACTCTTCAGCTGTCCTCGACTGCCTTGCAAGGTTGAGTGCCAGTTGGGCTGTGTGATCCATCCAAGAAAATGGTGTTTGTGGGAATAAAGGTCTGTGGCAGAAAATGATTCTATAGGGAGGTTTGGCAGTTTCATAAGAGACTCTCCTATCATTGATTTGTCGGGCCCGGGGTCTCAAGACCACACACGTGTTCAGTGCATCACTACATGGACTCGTAGTATTCAGTATATATTTGTATTCACAGTGAAGATTTATTACAAGAACTCAGCAAGGATATGCCGCTGGACCAGTAAGGGAGGAAGGGACATTCAGGCGAAGTATGGAAAAATCAATGCATAGGTGTTCTATGCCTTCTCCTCCCCCCCTCCCCCGCCTTGGCAGGTTCACAAAGAGCCCAATTTTTTTTTCTCACGCAGCAACATGCATCAATACATGTGTGCAATATTTCTCTATGGAGATTCAGTTCCCTGGGTTTTACCAAAGACTGGTCATGGAGACACTTTCCATCAAAATTCTAGACTCCCACAAGGCAGTCAAATATTCACACTGTTTACAGAAACACTGCAGGCTGGGGCCACTCTGTAAGTAAGCCCTTCTAAAGATCATTAGTTGCATGATCATGGGATCACAGAGTTGTGGGGAGGGGACAGCGTATGAAGGATGAGTGAGTGGAGATTCATGAACGTTAATTCTCTATTTCTTGTAAGATAAGGAAGAGTGTGCTTAGAGTTTGAACCTACGAGTCCTGAATTTGAAGTCTACATGTTTAAAGTGTCAACGGAGTTATTATGTATGGAAATTCATTGTTTTAACATTTATTTATTTATTTTGATGGGGGAGGGGAAGAGGGAAAGAAAGAGAATCCCAAGCAGGCTCCACGCTCAGCACGGAGCCTGATGCGAGGCTTGATCTCGCAATCTCGGGATCATGACCTGAGCTGAAACCAAGAGTCAGATGCTCAACCCACTAAGCCACCCAGTGCTGCTAGGTATAGGGATGTAAACCTGCCTTAAAGCCTATGTAGCAGTTAGAAAAGCAGTTAAAGAAAATAAGTTGAGTTATTTCTACTTTGTGCTATCATTTGATTTTTTGTAGTATTTTTTTTCTTTTATAGCTATGATCTCACTCCATTCTATTTCATGGATGGCATTTAAAAAGCCGTGGTTTCCTAATAGATGTGACCTGGATGTAAGGATCAGCTCCACCAATAGAAGCTCTCTGTTAATTATTTAATAACAACAGCATATTGGTTCAATTCTATAATAGAAACACAAGCCTAAAAGTGCAAACTCAGACACATTTTCAAGAAACACTAAGCTTCTTTTCTCAAAAAATTCAATATATTCCCTGGAGTCAAACAAAACAGGGTTTTGCTACTGCAGCTCAACTGCTTTCCCTGGAGCCAAATTATTTTGTTATTAGGAAACACGCGCAGTAATGGTCAAGACAGATCTCAGCAATCTGAGAATGACAGGAGTCCTTTCAGTGCTTTCAGCACCCCCGATAAACATTTAAATCTTAAAGCAAACCAAATTTACAGGATATTTCAAGTGGATGTGTTGCCCAATAACTGTGATAAGGACCTACTATTATCTACCTCACACACTAATGAGGCCCACGCCATCTCCAATGGGGGAAAATTATTTTTTGTGTTAGTATCATACCTTAATAAAAGGCTTTGCCTTTTCATTCTACATGAAAAGATAACCCTCAAAATTAGAGAAAATATTTTCAAACCACATTTCTGATAAGAGGAAATATTCAAAATAATGCAAGAAACTGATAGAACTGGATAGCAAAGAAATCGAATAACTCAACTAAATTATTGATGGAGAACTTGAATAGACATTTCTTCAAAGAAGACCTACAAATGGCCAGCAGGTCTTATAAAAAGATGTTGAGGGGCACCTGGGTGGCTCAGTCGGTTAGGCATCCAACTTTGGCTCAGGTCATGATCTCACGGTTCGTGAGTTCAAGCCCCACATCGGGCTCTGTACTGATGGCTCGGAGCCTGGAGTTTGCTTCAGATTCTGTGTCTCCCTCTCTCTGCCCTTCCCCTGCTTGTGCTCTGTCTCTCTCTCTCTCTCTCTCAAAAAGAAAATAATTATCAGCAAAATGAGAATCAACACTACGGTGCTATACAACTTCCCACGGGTCAGGACGGCTGTTATCAAAAGATAAATGCTGGTGAGAATCTGAAAAAATGAGAACCCTTAGACTCTGTCAGTGGGAATACAAAATAGTGAAGCAACTGTAGAGAAAGTGTAGGGAGGTTCCTTAAAAAGTTAAAAATAGAACTACCGTGTGATCCAGCAACCCTACTTCTGAGTATATATACAAAAGAATTACAGTGAATCTCTTGAAGAAATATCTACATTCCCATGTTTATTGCAGCATTATTCACAATGGTCAAGATATGGAAATGACCTGAATATCCACTGGCAGATTAATGAGTACAGAAATGTGGTAGAATTATACAATCAAGTATTATTCAGCTTTAAATGAGAAACAAATCCTACTATTTGTAACAACATGGACATTATATAAAGTAAGTGAAATAAGCTATTTATAGAAAGACAACTACTATGCGATTCCATATATGTGATTCTTGTATGAGGTATCTTACTCGTAGAAGCAGAAGATAAAATTTTGGTTGTCAGGGCCAAGAAGTTGGAAGAAGTGGAGAGCTGTACAAAGATTTTCACATTTCAGTTATGATAGGTGAATAAATTCTAGAGACGTAGTGTACAACATAATACCTGTAGGTAACAACAGTATTTACACTTCAGGGTTTGTTAAGAGGGTAGATTTCATGTCAAGTGTATATGACAAAACAGAAGGAAATAACAGAACCAAAAAAAAAAAAAAAAAAAGCACCAAATAACAAGAACAAAGGGATCTAAGGATATTTCAACTATCTTGTTTGTGGTGATGGCATCACAGGTGTGTTCCTGTGTCTAAACTCATCAAGCTGTTGATATTCAACACGCACAGCTCCTGTCTTCCTCCTCATTCTACTACTCATTCTATTACACGATATTTTCCCCACTTCTTCTCTTCCTTTAGTTATGAATGTTATTTAGATACGTACGGCATTAGTGAATTGTACAAAGGAGTAGTTACTCTTACCCTAGTTGAAAACCGAAGTCTATTGTAAAAGACCCTGAGAGAGCGTAACTTTTTTTTTTGGAAAACAGAACTGCATGGATAATTCCCGATAGGAGATTTAGATATACAAAAGTGCCTGGTTGTGGTGTTGACTGAATTTTAGAATAATTTCTGAACGTGTATTTTATTCATATCCCTAAATGGTGAATTTAAGTTCTTAGACTTAACATGCTAATAAGTTGTTTTATTTGTGAATATATCCGGTGTTTTATATTTGAGGCTTTCTGAAGTGAAGAAGAAAAGTTCGTTATCCAGTGTCAAGGACAGACCTGTCCAGACTTTTCCGTAGAGCTGGTGGGCAAACTCATCGGAAGCTATATTCGAGAAGAAACGTGAGTAGTCTAAGGACCCTCCTGGTGTTACGGCTTAATTCTATGATAAACTAAACATATTATTTGAAATGTATTATTAAACAATCTGTTTATATAGTCACAAAATTGAAAAAAAATAGAGAGTGGCTGTATATTGCCGTGTAGGAAATTATTTCTCATAAAATATAGAATACTTAGGTTTTTTTCCATTATCTTTTTAAAAAAAGAATTGTTTAAATAATTGTTATTTTTTCTCTAAAGGAAGTCCTTTGAATCCAAATTAAGTATAATCATGATTACATTATTGAAATCAAACTATTTTATAGATGAAGAAAGCTAACGTCAGGAAAGGCAAGTCGATTAAAATCAGGGTTTATTACGGGCATAAGAGAGATGAGAATCTTGGAGAAGCACCATCCTATGCCCCCACTGTGCTACCGAAGTTATATGAGATAAGTAGATTTTAATATCTGACTGCTTAATTATTTAAAAAGCCTTAGAATTCTTTTCTCAACAATCTCATTAAGGAATATGGTCAAAATAGAAGTTAAAACACGTCAAAATGCTTTTAAAACTAGGGCATTTGCCACACGTCTTAAATTAGCCTACCATTAGAGAGACAAGACTCTTGATTAAACCAAAAATTCCTGTCAGGGCCGTCTTGGGTCTCCTCACATTGGAAACTAACAGGGATTCCACCAAATCTTTCCATTATACCTGTCCTATGACTTCAATACATCACCTTCATCCTTAAATAACCTTAACTCACCAAAGCTTCTCCTAAGTACTTAGAATAAGGTTTTCAAAAATTAATCCTTTAAAAGATTACTTAGATGGAAAGTCTTGCTTTCACCTTTCACTTTGTGGATTATAAATTACACTTATACATCTGAACAGTGGCATCAGATTAATGATATATTCCAGAGGCAAGCAATCAGCACGGTATTTCTTTAATAATGTATTCCCTTAAGTCATCAACATCTCAGCATTTCAGAGATATTATATCGATGGTGGTTTCCACTGGCCTATCATCTATGCAAGCGCATATCACTCCAGTGGTGGGCATGCTAATAAATCATTAGCTGTCACTCTAATACAGAGTATTAACTTAATGCCGCCATGAGGTAACTAAAGAAGTGGATTTTTTTCTTCTATTACTCATTATCAATGGAGGTGAAACTCATTGAAAGTCTAGATGCAACTGAGGTATAGTGAGACTTCTAGGCATGAAAAGCCCTCGCCCTTCGAAACTCAGTCTTTGCTTTGAACTCTACTTTGATTTTGGAGGAAAGGCACTCTTTTTAGAAATCGTGTGGGTAGGTAGTTCCCACTAAAGGAAAATAACTCTTTAACATGTTTTAGGAGATATAACAATAGTTTAACAGTTTTAAGGGTGCTATTTTTAAATGTACTTGTGCAAACAATTTTTGAAAAAAGTGTAAGAGGAAAAAGAAAACTTGGAAATAAATATCATTGACTTTTGCTTCTCGACTCTGTCTTTCCTTTAAAGTTTATTTATTTTTGAGAGAGAGAGAGAGAAAGTATGTGTGGACTCAAGTGAGGGAGGGTCAGAGACAGATAAGAGAGAGAGAGAGAGAGAGAGAGAGAGAGAGAATCCAAAGCAGGCTCTGTGCTGTCAGCATGAGCCTGGTGTGGGCTCAATCCCTCAAACTAAACTGTAAGATCACAATCTGAGCCAACATCAAGAGTTGGACTGAGCCACCCAGGCACCCCTGGTCTCTGTCTTTTTTTGCATGTTTAGTATTACACATTTAGTAGCTTTATGACAAAAACTCATAATTAGAGTTCTCAATTACAACCTTTTGCACCATCTTTTTTTTTTGCTCAGTTAAGTCACTTCCATAATACAGGTTTTCTCTAAAGCACCATCGATACTTTGCTTTTAAACTTTTTCCTCTTTCCAAAATTCACACATTTTTATATGTCCTAAACACTAACAGCCTATTTCTAAAACCATCACATAGAAAACTGCAGAAAAGCAAATTTAACATTTGTGCTAAGGGACGTGCGTTTTTTTAATGTTTATTTATTTATTTATTTTTGACAGAGAGAGACACGCAGAATGTGAATAGGGAAGGGGCAGAGAGAGGGGGAGACAGAATCTGAAGCAGGCTTCAGGCTCTGAGCTGTCAGCACAGAGCCCGACGTGGGGCTCGAACTTACAAACTGAGAGACTGTGACCTGAGCCGAAGCTGGACACCCAACTGATTGAGCCACCCAGATGCCCCAGGACGTGCATATTTTAAGTTCTTTGGATGTACTGCCTCATGAATAGTAGAGAAAAAAATATATCTTCCATTTTTATGTATTTGACATGTATATCTATCTTTTCAATCTCTCTGTATAAACATATTCTCCATGTATATTTGCATATATATGTGTATAATATATCACACATAATGTGCATGATGTATGATGTAAACAATATAATTATATATATACATATTTGTATATTTTGTATATATATTTGTGTGTGTATTTGTGTGTGTGTGTATTTATTTTAATGTTCATGGCTCTACTTAACTCTTCAACATGTGGAATATAAAGGAATAGTTTTTAATTTCCTTGTCTCCTAATTTAAATATCAATATTAGCCATGGGCCTATTATAATTTTTTTAGCATTATGGGTTGTATTTTTTCCACAGCTTTTCATGTCTGATAATCTTTGATTGGATAATAGACTTTGTATCTTATTTCTGATTTATTGGGTGCCTGCTATTTTTATATTCCTATAAATATTAAGTCTGTTCTAAAATGAAGTTATAATTTCATGCACACAATGCTTGTTTTTAAAAAAAAATTTTAATGTTTATTTTTGAGACAGAGAGACAGAACATGAGTGGGGGAGGGGCAGAGGGAGAGGAAGATACAGAATCTAAAGCAGGCTCCAGGCTCTCAGCACAGATTCTGACATGGGGCTTGAACTCTGAGATCTTGACCTGAGCTGAAATTGGATGCTTAACTGAGTCACCCAGGTGCCCCACAATGTTTGTTTTTAAAGATGTGGTAGGTGGGACACGATATGTTTAGTATGGGCTAATTTTTCTGCAGGAGCGAAGAAGAGGTCTTCCGAGTGCTCAATGCATCGCCTTATGAGGTGTTTTTGTCTGGCTAATGGAAGCAAGCTTTATTGCTGGCCTTGTAAGGATCTTATGCTCTGTTCCCTGCATTCCTTTGGAAGTCTGCTCCTTCTCTCTCCAGATTGCAAGAGTTTTTTCTCAGCTGAGCTGTGTATCTCCAATAGAGGCGCCTGTGAATTCTACTAACTTTGTTCAGGGAGTGCACAGAGCCGCAGTCTGGGCTCCTCCGTCTTCACTGCAGCTCATAAATGCTCTTAATGAAGTAAATTTAAGCATGTGTAGGATTCACCCCATTTGTTTTCCATCTCTCAGAAATCATTATCTATTTTTCCTTGACCTAGTGTCTTCAAGTCACTGTTTCAAAAAATATTTTGTCAAAAATTTTTAGTCGTTTCAAGATAACGTAAATCTCCTCCTTGTTACTCCATTTTCCCCTGAGTCTTCAGCAATTCAATGAACACATTTGTGCCTAAATTTTCTGTCTATAAATTTTAGATATAGTCAATATATTTCTAAATGTTTTCTAAGATTACTAACTTAGTATGTGTATGTATGTGTAAAACATGTTCAACTTTATCTGATATCACTGTGTTTTCATTTGTAATACCAAGATGAAGAGATATATAGTGTTTGCTTTGTACGGTTATATAAAGTGTTTTTTAAATTTATTTATTTATTTTGAGAGGGAGAGAAAGAGAGAGCTTGCATGTGTGAAAGGGGGGGGGGAGCAGAGAGCAAGGGAGAGAAAGAATTCCAAGCAGGTATCCCACTGTCAGCACCGAGCCCCATGTGGGTCTTGAACTCATGAACCAGGTGAGGTCATGATCTGAGTGGAAATCAAGAGTCAGACACTTAACCAACCAAGCTGCCCCAGGATCCTCATAAAGCGTTTTCATATTTTGTTTCTTTTATGTCTGAAACCTTAAAAAAAAAAAAAAAAAGTAAAAAAGAAAGTAACACCATTGGAGTAGCATGGATCTGTGTTTCAATGCTACGAGACTCTGGCTGGACAGCTTATTTAAACTTCCTCAGCGTCAGTTTCCTCACTGGCCACATAGATCTTGAAATGGCGCCGAACTCATAGAGGCATCATGAGGATTATATGTGATGCCGGACGCGAAAGGACTGGCACGGGCTTTAGATAACTGGTTCTAATTCTTATTCTTATTCCTAGAAATGAGTTTGTCAGAGAAACATTATGAAATAGCTAAAAAAAAACAAGAATATTATTTTATTTATTGAAAATAATTCTCTGGGGTGCCTGGGTGGCTCAGTCGGTTAAGTGGCCTACTTAGGCTCAGGTCATGATCTCACGGTCTATGACTTCGAGCCCCACATTGGGCTCTGTGCTGACGGCTCAGAGCCTGGAGCCTGCTTCGGATTCTGTGTCTCCCTCTCTCTCTGCCCTTCTCCTGCTCACGCTCTGTCTGTCTCTCAAAAATAAATAAACGTTAAAAAATTAAAAAAAAATAATTCTTGTTTTATATACATATTAGAATATTATACATAAAATTATATATTATAATATGTGGTATTTGTTTATATATCATGTATGACATATTAATATTAAATATATCACTATATAGAGGAAGATTGAGTTTTTAAACATATATATGTTTTACCAATGGATTAATGACTCCGAGTGTATAAAAGTCATGACCGTGCTTCTGTCTAGAAGCTGTTAGTTCACCTCTTCGCACTACCTTTCAGATAGTTCGAACAACCAAAATTCCATAGGTTGATTTGTTATCATAGAGACGGGCTGATCTGCACCCGGTGTGATTTATTAGCTTGAGTCCATTACACCAGATATAGAGCATTTTAATTAAGGTATTTGGTTTAATTGGACTTTCAAATGTTTGTGTGCAATATATCAGACACTGAAATTAATTATAAATGAATCTATTGAAATGTTTTTGACCAAGATTGAAATCACAATGTTATTAAATAACTGAATCGTTCTTGGATTTAAATGCTTAATAGTTATGACCCACATGTAAAAGAAGTTTCAAATTAGTAAGTGCTGCATCATTTCATCATTAATTAGTACTTTTGGTTAAGTTCTGAGCTTTCAGAAAAGAAAAATGGATTAAAAGTATAATTTATAATTTTTACACACCTTGCTATTATTGAAATCCTTGTATTAGGGGGACTCCTGGGGGGCTCAGTTGGGTAAACATCTGAGATCAGCTCAGGTCATGATCACATGTTTTGTGAGTTCCATCCTCACGTCAGGCTCTGTGTTGACAGCTCAGAAACTGGAGCCTGCTGCAGACTCTGTGTCTCCCTCTCTCTCTGCCCCTCCCCTGCTCATGCTCTATCTCTGTGTCTCTTTCTCTAAAATAAACATTTAAAAATAATTTTTAAAAAAGGAAATCCTTCCATTAGGAAATAATGTTTTCCTGTAGAGAACAAAAAAAAAATCAAAATGTACAGTTTAAAAAAAAAAAAAAAAAGGCATGCTTTTTGCCAAGACATTGTAACTCTTCTAGAAGGAGAAAGAAGACCAAAGGTTTTAACTCATTTGATTTCAGTACAGTATGTTGAGGGCCCATCCCTGTATGTTATGAAGTTCCTGTATATAACCATTATTAGAAGAGGGGCGCCTGGGTGGTTCAGTCAATTAAGCATCTCGCTCTTGGTTTTGGCTCAGGTCATGACCTGACGGTTCATGAATTTGGGCCCCCATCAGGCTCTGAGCTGACAGTGGTGAGCCTGCTTGGAATTCTCTCTCTCCCCCTCACTCTCTGCCCCTCCTCTGCTCACACACACACTCTCTCTCTAAAAGTAAGTAAATATATTTAAAAGAACCTACAATCATTATTAAAATAATTTACTTGACATACAAAATTATACCTTGTATAAAAATATATGATTACATACATCATTAGAGACTATTTAGACAAGACTAGAGTTTCTCATAATAAGGCTGGTTGCCGATGCATTCCAATACGTTCTGATATCTTGACATATTTGAAACGATCTATGACTTAACCCCTTTAAAGTTCTTGTAAAATAATTGTGATGGCAGGGAGAAATTTTAAAACTCAAAAAAGACTGAAAACAAATACTTAAATAAGTATTGCCACATCTTATGTGAAAAATGAAATATTTGGAGTTGAAAATTCACTGGTGAGACATTGGTGAATTTAGTAAGAAGTAAAGAAAATCATTCAAAATCAAGTTTACCCTAATAAATCAAGATTGACTTAACAGTTAATAATTAGTTAGCATATTTCACCATGTAAACCAAAATAGAAGAGAAACCCCATTGAGGCATCTTAGTAGTTGGAGGAAAAAAAAAAAGTAACAACTTTAACTTTTATCGGCTTTTAGCAAAATTGAAATAGAATGTAACTATTTATTCTAAGAGGATCTACAAAAAAATACTGAAGATACATTTAAATCATTTTCCTGGTAATATCAAATGAACATAAGAATTCCCATTAATATGTCTTCTATTTAACATTGTATTGGAGGCTCCAAACAGTCTGAGGAGGCAAGACAAGAAAAGCAAAGGGGGAGATGGAAAGGAAGAAATGAAACCACATTATACATAATGACAAAATTTGACAAAATTTTGGACTAGAAAAAACAACAGAATATACAAATGATTATATGGGATAAAACTGAAATTAAAAATCTCAATGCAATTTTGAAATAGAAATTAAATTAGTCTGAATACAACATAATATTCACCATAACCTCAAAAATTTCAAATACCTAGACATAAATAGAGTGGAAGATATAAAAAAAAGAACTTCCCAGAAAACAAGTAATATTTAAGAAATTAAAGAAACCTGAAACTAAAGATTGTTAATAGGAAGACTCCAGATTATGAAATATTTGTTTTTTTTAATCTCTATATAATGTAATCTGAGAGTTAAAATGTTAATAGGAATTATTCTGAAACTAAAGATTGTTAATAGGAAGACTCTAGATTATGAAATATTTGTTTTTTTTAATCTCTATATAATGTAATCTGAGAGTTAAAATGTTAATAGGAATTATTCTGTAGAAATGGAGAATCCTATTCCAAAATTCATATAAAATTCAGCAGGTCAAAAATGGGAAAGCATATACAATAATATATGAATGTTGGAGACCAGAAGACTTTGGCCCTGGTGACATTGCCTAAGGAGAAGACTCAAGCCCATAAGACAGTGCCCTAGACCGGGGTCCTCATCAGTGGATGGGGGTGTCTTGAAGCAAATGCCAGGTTGTAATACAACAAGAACAGAATTATGGCTGGTCTGACTCTGAAGGAGGGCTGGTTAGCCAGAGACGGGTAAGACTCCTCATGGGAGGGGCGACCTAAGACAAGCACAGTCGCAGTAAGAGTCACCAGGACACCTGGCTATAGGGTCACTGGGCCTTTGTGCTGATTTGCGATTCATCCTAATATCTCCTGAAGAAGATGGGCCATAGAAAAACAGAAGTGCTCCACAGCTTCCTCCCCTATTCAGCCAACATATGCTGCTATACTTTATTAATAATAAAATCATATTGAGAATCACGGAAATAAAATCTTTAAGAAATCAGTAGAGTTTAGAATGTATCATTGATCTGTTTTAGGGTGATGCCAGACTCTCAGGAATGTGATTATTGCTGTGAGTCTTGGGACATAATTACTAGGAAATAGAAGTTAGAGTATGTTACAGAAAAATAAGGATGTTTTTCACATAATCTTTCAACTGTAACCAAAAGCCTTTGTGCTTGCTCTTTCAACCTATACCACTTACTAGAATGTGCCCATTCGTTGTACCTTGCCTGCATGTAAATTGTTCTTGATCTTTTGACTGAAATTGTGTTTGAACATTTCTATTGAATGTACCCATTTGTCATATCTTTCTTATGTGTGAACTGTGTAACTGAAACTGTTTCTGAACATTTCTATTGTAAAACACGGGAACAATCATGAGGGCTGAAATCATTTTTTAATCATTACAAAATATATGCCTGTACTGCTTCTAAAACTACATAAAAACCCAGAGAGAAAAATAAACTTTGAGCAGTCTCCAAAAGAGGCTGTCTCCACATTTTTGTGTGTCTTTGTCTTGTCTTGTCTTTATGTTTCAGCCCTTACTTAGGGAGCCCCGGACCAGTCCTGACATGAGGCTGACTCTGAGAGACTGACTTTGCGTCTTCTCTCGCGCCTAGACCAACCATCACGCAGGTGAAACCCTGGATCAGCCGGAAGCCCTGAAGTAGGAACTGGTCTCCTCTCAGGGTGACCCCGGCATATGAAGCCATTATAAAGCCCAGTATTCTGAAGAGTGGTCATAGCGCATCAATAAAAAAATAGATAAATGGAACAGAATATTTAACTAGACTCATCAATTATGACAGATTAGACAGAATATACCAAATATACATACTTTTAATTACTTTTATTATTTAAATTTGTAAAGGCATGTTTTATTGGTCAGGTGTGATCTATCTTGGTGAATGTTCCATGTGACTTTGAGAAGAATATGTATTTAGCTGTTGGTCCATGGCATATTGTATAAATTTCATCCAGATGATGGACGGTATTGTTGAGGTCACTTACATCACTTCTGATTTTCTTCTTATTTAATGTCCATATGAAGGAGCTTGCTGTCATTTTCATTTCTTTATAAAAACAATCCGGAAATGTATACAAATTAACCAACTAAAATTATGCAGCAAGAAAGTGCTGAAACTTTGACTTTTTTTATGCATGCATTCACAATTCCCCCAAACCATTTTTTAGGCACCGTTGCCTCTCAATATTCAGAAATACATAATCCTCAATAAAATGGCCAGAAATCATTGTCAAAAACTAAAAGCAATTCCACTTCTGGGTATAGATCCAAAGAAATGAAAACTGAATACTGAAAAGATACTGTGCCCTAATTGCTTATGGCAACATTGTTCACAACAGCCATGATAACAAAACCACCTGAGTGTCTATCAACAAGCAAGTGCATAAAGATGTTTACATACACACACACACACACACACACACACACACTGGATTTTTTTTAAGTTTATTTTTAGACAGAGAGAGAGAACGAGTGGGGGAGGTGCTGAGAGAGAGAGGGAGAGAGACAGAATCCCAAGCAGACTCCACAATGTCAGTGCAGAGTCCAATGTGGGACTCAAACTCATGAACCAATAGATCATGACCTGAGCCAAGATCGAGAGTCAGACGCTTGTACTAGAACATTACTGAGGCATGAGAAAGTAGGAAATCTTTCCATCTATGACAACATGGATGGAGTTGAGGGCATTACGTTAAGTAAGTCACATAAATACAAATAACTGTATGGTACCAGTTATACACAGAAATTTGAAAAGTCAAACTTCTGAAAACAGAAGAGAATCACACCTACCGAGGACAGAGTCCTGGGAGAATTGGGATATGTTTAAGGATATAAACTTGCAACTAGTAGATAAAAAAGTCCTGAACCTCTAATGGGCATCATGATGATGATAGACAATAACGTTGTATTCTAAACTTCAAGTTGCCAAGAGACTCCATGTTTACTGTTCTCACCACAAAAGAGAAATGATAATTATGGGACACCATAATTAGCTAACACCATTGCGGTAAACATTTTGCAACAAATAAGTGTATCAAAACAATAAGTTGTGTACCTTACACTTACACAATGCCATATGTAAATTAGATATCAAAACAAACAGGCAAGCATAAAAAGCCTGAAAGCCACCCACTTTACTTAGAAATCTAGTTTAGATCTGATATTAAAACCTGACTCCCCTTCACCAGCATCTTACACTCCTGCGTTCTTCCGAATCGTGTGGTTCACTCTTTGCTTACCGCTCTAGTTTCCCGGGTTTCTTTGCAATTCCGTACTCCTCTGTGCCGCCTCCAATTGTGGGGCTGCAGAGGACCTCGGCCTGAACCTTTCTCTTACTTCTTTGCTTTCCAAAAATAGTTTAATCACATTCCAGATTTCAAGCCTCATCTAGAAGCCAGTGATTCTGAAATATACAGTTTCCACTCACACTTCGTCCCTGAAATTCACATTCTTATTTCGTTTCCAAGCTGTAGTGAAGAGACAGAACATTTCATTTACACCATCTACCAAACCTACTCATAGCTTCCAGAGGTGTGTTGGGGTCAGCTAATACTGACCTGCGAGAGGCAATTTTAAAATTTTGAGGAATGTGTGAAGCATTTGTTAAACCATTAGTTGTTGGATTTGGCAGAGTGGGCCATATTTACAACACAAAAGTTGAGAAACTAGTACCAATTGGGTATTTTTCAGAGACAGCATGTTGGTAACATTGACCACCAAACCATGGCATCTAATACTTCTCCCCTACCCAGATTTCCCATCTAAGAAATAATACATCTTCCCTTTTAGGTAAAATGAAAACAAACCCCCAAACCAAACAGAAATCGTTCCTTCCTCATCAGTCACATCCATTCCTTTTGTGTATCCTGTCATCTCTAATAACAAAACATATTGGAACCTGTCCCCTTCATTCTATTCCTGGATTATCACACTGCAGGCAAGACGGATGTCACTAGTCTTCACTACTCAACAGCCACGGTCTTCCCTTCTGGCTGCCATTTTGGTCTCCCATGAAGCTTTAATCCCATTTCATATTGTAAGTGGAATGATGCTTTTATCAAATAATAAAGCCATGCAAATTCCTTTCACTTGTCTGCCATGAGCTGCTGATTGCCTCGCTCTCTAACTTCTAGTTTTAATCTATCCTGGCATTCTTTCGATACCTCAACAACCCCAAGAATAGCAACAATAGGGGCGCCTGGGTGGCTCAGTCGGTTGAGCATCTGACTTTGGCTCAGATTATGAACTCAAGGTTTGTAAATTCGAGCCCTGCATTGGGCTCTGTGCTGATAGCTCAGTGCCTGGAGTCTGCTTTGGATTCTGTGTCTCCCTCTCATGCTCTGTCTCTCTCTCTCCCTCAAAAATAGATAAACATTAAAAAAATTAAGAATAGCAACAACACATATGCCTGCCTCAGGGAATTTGCACTAGCCATGCATTAGCCTAGAATATTATTCCCTCGAAACGTCACAGTATTGGTTCTCTTCTGGTCTCAGCTCATGAAAATCCTTTTCTTGAACAGTGATTGGTAGTGCCAATCACTACCCTAGTTCTCATTTACATTCAACTTATTCTAACTATCATCTAAGATAATCAGACGTATTACTTTGTACTATGTGTTTCTCATCACAAAATAGAAGTTCAGTGATAGCAGAGACTGATCTCTCTTGATGACTTATTTACCTCTTATAAACCTCCTAGAATAGAAACTGGGGCTGCAGAGGGTACTGAATCTGTATTTTTAATGAAAATAAACCAAAAAAGATATTTAAAATCCTCATTTATGATTATTATTGAAGAAATCCTGCATTAAGGAATAGTATCATGGATTCCATCAACTATGCAAAACGACTAATTGTCACACCATTTAGCATTTATTCCTGAGACCAGCATTTTTAAATTTGGGGAAATCTATTTCTACAATATTACATCGATTGGCCTAATACAGATATATCATCATAACAAAAAACTATTGAATGTTGCCCTGTGTTAAGCGCTGTCTTAAAATATTTTCTAACAAATATCCTATACAATCCTCAAAATAATTGTACAAGGATAGTATTCTTTTTGCCAACTTCATTCGAACAATAAAGAAATTAGATACGCAAGCAGGTCATTTGCGTGAGGTTGACCACCAGTGTGTATAGGCCAGCAAATTTTAGAAACTGTTCCCTAATAAAATTTCCATATCTCAATCAATCCAAAACAAAAACAAAAACAAAAACAAAAAACATAGCTGATGAAAATTAAAAACAAATTCCTTGTTTTTATAAACCTTCTAAAATTAGTATATAGGAATATTTTATTTACATCATATGGAATATAATATATCTTGGCCAAAAGTTTGCGTAGTACTGAAATTTAAGGGTTATCTTCTTTCTGATAACCTACACTTTCCTCTGTGTGTGTGAATGTGTGTGTGTGTGTGTGTGTGTGTGTGTGTGTGTGTGTGATGAATGGTGGATCTACACCAACCAGCCTAAGAAGCAAAACATTTACTTGACTAAATGAGTTTGTCCTTTTCCTTTCTCTTCACTCCCTCCTCTAAGTAATCATTTTCAGGCATGATTTTCAGTTTTCCTTTCGAGCAGGCATATGTAAAAACATAGAGGTCTGTTTCAAATGTTTTGAACTTTATGGGAATGAGCTAGCATCTCTCATTGTTTTTACTTCTGAAACTTATTTTCTGAAATCAATCATATGTGTGAGCTTTCTTCACACTGATATACAAAATTCAAATTTACTTCTTCTTACTGCTGTAGTATTGCATTATATAATGCACCATGGTCTCTCTGTCCGTTGTCTTGTTGTTTGTTTCGTTGTTTTCAAGTCTTCCTTATCACAACGGCGGAGTGAACATATACATACATGCTTACTATACATATGCTTTTCCATCCTATATTTTCTGATATTAAAAATATTTTTTGAATATATCAGAATGTCTGGGAATGTTTTCTTCCCTCTTTTATCATGATCTTACTCAGGTACTTAATTTGCTTGCAGCATTAATAGCATGAAATATGGTTGATGCAAGCATGAAAACACTTTATAAAATTTGTTGTATATGGTAGTATAACATTCTCTGCTAATTAGAGAATACTATTTATCTTCTACTTTGAGTTTAAACATTTATTCTGCTAATGGATCCTATATGGCGTGCTTATATGTATTCTAAAACCATTATCTATGAAATTATACATGAACACACTTTCCCCCCAAATTTATTAAATATTTATTTATTTTTGTTTCAAGTTTTTATTTAAATTGTAGTTAGTTAATATATAGTGTAATCTTGGATTTAGGAGTAGAATTTAGTAATTCATCACTCACATATAACAGTGCTCAACACAAGTGCTGTCCTTAACACCTAAAACCTATTTAGCCCATCTCCCAAACCACCTCCCTCCATTGGCCTTCAGTTTGTTCCCTATAGGTAAGAGTTTCTTATGGTTTGCGTCCCTCTCTCTTTTCTCCCTTCCCTATGTTCACCTGTTTTGTTTCTTAAATTCCACATATGAGTGAAATCCTATGGTAATTGTCTTTCTCTGACTGACTTATTTCATTTAGCATAATATGGTCTACCTCCATCCATGTCATTGCATATGGCAAGATTTCATTCTTTTTGATGGCTGAGTAATATTTCCTTGTATGTAAGTATACATGCATCCTTACCCATTCATCAATCAATGGGCATTTGGGCTCTTTCCATACTTTGGCTATTGTAGATAGTGCTGCTATAAACATCGGGGTGCCTGTGTCCCTTCAAATCAGTATTTTTCATCCTTTGGGTAAATACCTAGTAGTGCAATTGCTGGATCATAGGGTAGTTCCATTTTTAACTTCTTGAGGAAACTCCACACTGTTTTCCAAAGCGGCTGCACCATTTGCATTTCCACCAACAGTGTAAGAGAGGGTTTTCTCTGCATTCTTGCCCACACCTGTTGTTTCCTGTGTTGTCAATTTTAGCCATTCCAAAAGGTGTGAGGTGATATCCCATTGTACTTTTGATTTTTATTTTTCTGATGATGAGTGATGTTGAGAACATTTTTTAAATAAAATGTTTTTGGCTAAGCATCCGACTTTGGCTCAGGTCATGATCTCACGGTTCCCAAGTTCCAGCCCCATGTCAGGCTCTATGCAAACAGCATAGAGCCTGGACATGCTTCAGATTCTGTGTCTCCCTTTCTCTCCGCTCCTCCTCTGCTCATGCTCTGTCTCTTTCTCCCTCTCTCAAAAAATAAACATTAAAAAATTAAAAATTAAAAAAATACATTAAAGCTTATAATTGCCTCCTAAAGTAATATAAAACAAATACATATTTATTTAGTATAAATATGTATTTTACATATTATAATTTACTCATTTGAAGTAAAATTAAATATATTGGTAAGCATTCTCTTTTCTAGTCTAAATATATTCCTTTCTTTTTCCTTATTCTTCTTTATCATGATTTCTATACCTGAAACCCTCTTGTTGCCCTAGTGCTGTAGTGCTTAAACTCATTAATTTTTTGTGGACAGGTGAGCATAGTTTCGGAGGTTTTGCATTAGGAGTTTGCAGTCCCTACATAAGACAAACCTTGCTATATACTGAATACTTGTTGTCTTATGGTTTAAATATACATATACACATATCAATGGATTATAAAGACAATTATGTAAAAGTAATGCTAAATTTATGGAAACCTTTGTCATGATATTTATCATTTTATTGTTTGTTTTGCTTTTGATATCAAAAGTTCAACTATCGTACAATATGGGGATTTCCATAAAATTATTTGAAGCGTGCAAAGAATCTTCATGCCCGCAATGGTTAGGTATTTCAGCTGCATATTATGATGGAATTTAGACGACAAATAAAGTCTGCTTTTGGGATTCGGTAATAGAACTTTCATCACCATCTTGGAGTTGAGGACAAGGCCACCTTGCTTCTGCCCATTGCCATGGAATATCTCTCTTTTATTCAGCAGCAGAATTTTGTTAAGAATACTGAGCCCACAGTGGCAATTGCTTAAAACATCTGGTCTTATGAGTAAAAGCCATCATATCACAAAAATAGATAGTTTTAACAAATGTGGACTGAGTCAGATAGTAAGGATCTACTGTTAGAGAAATTGACCTAAGTTGCAGAACGTAAAATAAAAAAAAAAACAAAATGGAATCACATCATCTATTGGTTTTGTCTGAAACCATGGCATAATTAAATTAGTTTCCCCCCAGACATAATTGGATATTTATGACATATCTTTTAAACCAATCATCTCAGGTGTTTTGATGACATCTGGAAACATTTTTATGTGTAACTCCTGCTTTTCATCGATGCGCATTTGAAATATAGCAAGAGGTTATTTTTGTTTATCCAGTTCATCTGGTTTTCCAATTGCTTTTCATATCTTGTTCCCTGTAGCTTTCCATTTTTCTCCAATTGAACCCGAGAATGTCTCAGCATGAGGGACTGATGCTTATTTGCAGCTTCAGCTATTTTCTCTGGTACATGTGGTTTTCATTTTGTTTGGTGCTTGGTTCCTCTGGCCCTGATCTTTTGGTCTAATAAATAATGAATGGCAAAATATTAACTTGTGCCATAGTTTATAGGGTATACTATTGCACCTTAATTTGACAATACTTAAATATTTTCAAAAGTAGATTTGATTAACAACCTGCATAAGCACTTTAATGATCAGAGTGGAGTTATAATTTAGATAGGCTTAACATCATTACATTTTCCCAAAACTCAATATTCTGTTTAGATCACTTGCTTTGCCCTTTTGTGTTAGGAATGATTGCCTGGGTATATATGGACTTATTTAACTCAACGCAGAGATCTTTAGTACTCATTGTAGTTAAAATTTTGTTACAACATAAGGCATGTTGACTGGAACATTAAAGGTCCTTGACTGAAAATACACACACACACACACACACACACACACACACACACACACACACCCCAATGAGATTTAACTATATATTGCTTTTTAGAAATTTACTTCATATATAGAGACACAGAAAGTTTAATAAATAAAGGAAAGATTAAGAATAACATATTAATACCAATAAGAAGAAAACTTGAGTGGCTATTAACATCAGACAAAATAAGTTTCCTAACAAAGAATATTACTGTGGAGAAAGTGGATATTTCCAGATGATAACCAAGTTCATCCACTGAGTACATAACTGATGTAAGTATTTATGCGCCTAAAAACAGAGCTTCAATTTATATGAAACAAAGAATTACAGGATTTTAAGGAAAAACAGAGAAATACACACTATAAGTCAGAAATTTTAACACTCCTCACCCTCTCCATAATTAATAGTGCAGTTAGATAGAAAATTAGTGAGAAAATAGAAGACTTGAGGCATGCTACTAAGAAACTTGACCAAAGAGATATAGATAGAATTCTCTTAACATCACCAGTAGAATACACATCTTTTCCAAGAGCAAGGGGCATATTTATTGAGAGGGATAATAGTCTGGCCTATAAATTGAGTGAAAATATATTGAATATGAATTATTTCACAAAAAGTAGGATCTCTGACTACAATGGAATTAAATCACATCTCAAAAACAGCGTGGTAATTTGGCACTAAGAAATAATGAACTTTCAAGACATGTAAAAAAAGAGGAAACTTAAATGCATATCCCTCAGGGAAAGAAGTCAATCTAAAAACATTATATCCTGTATGATTACAACTGTATGACATTCTGGAAAAGGAAAAACTATGAAACAATAAAAAGATCTATAATTTCTAGGCATCGATGGGGAGGGAGAAATGAAGAAGTGGAACACAGGGGATTGGTGGGGCAGTGAAAACACTCTGTAGGATGCCATAAGAAAGAATACGTGCCATTATATGTTTGCCCAAACCCACAGACTGTGCAACACCAAGAGTGGACTGTAATGTGAATTACGGTTTTATGTAAGTATGATACATCAGATTAGGTTTATCAATTGCCACAGCTATATCACTCCGATGGGAGATGTTGACAAGGGGAGGGACTATGCATGCATGAGGGCAGGGGGTATACAGGACACCCTTGTACTTTGCCTTTATTTTTGCAGCGAATCTAAAATGGTTCTCAAAAAATAATGTCTTAAAAAAGAATAAAACCAAGATCAGACTCCGTGTGTTTATGTATAAACACACATGATGCATATGTTTATACTATCTTCTCAATATGTAAAATATTATCAAAAAGCTCAAATAAAATGTTTACATACTTTATTTTATTTAATATTGATATTTACATATATTTCTATATATTTCTTACATTTCCTAAAAGGAATCCATTTTATTTTAAGTCCCAAAACCAATGTGCATAATGTAAAATTTGGATAATATGATTCTTTTTTTTTTTTTGAGCAGCAGGCAAAAGTTTATTAGCGTAGAAGATCGGAAAGGAAGAATAGTAGAAAAGCTCTCAGAGGAGGGACATTCAAAAGTGAATGTCCCTGGATGATATTATTTCTGTACCTAAAAACATGCAAGTGGAAACAATGATGATGAGGTGTAAATATTATTGAATAAATTATGATACTGAATTGAATAAAAGATAAGACCTATGACTATATAATTTTCAGCTTTGTTTCTATTTTTACTATGTATAAAAATGTTCCTGTTAATCCTGATGTTTTAGTATAGTTGAAATAAACATAGTTATTGGAGCTAGTTTTAAGAGTGAGTATGGAATCGAAGAAAATATAAATCTCTTCGCAATTGAGGAAGAACATTTGAGAGAACATAAACGCTACTCCACATGTGTAATTCAGTTTTGAAAATACTTAGCAGTCATTAGCACTCCTGTAAAATTTTAATACATAAGAGCAACATTGTAAGGAATTTCATGAAATTCCAAATTTGTATGAAATGTAAAAAAACACACATATTTCAACAAAATTAGCTCTACAAAAAGGCTTCTAATAAAAAAAAATTTTCTCTGACTCGAAATAAAGAGCAGTTTTGCATAATTTGCTCCACAGACGGGAAAATAGTAGATAGCTTTTTGACGTGACAGAAACAGCGACGCCGTCAGCGGGCTGACTTATATCGCGTCTTCCCGTTCTCAATATAACTGAGTGTTCACACCATGGAAAAGGGCTTAGCAGTATAGGAAGTCAGGAAACTAGATTTTCTTTTTTCTTTCTTTATTTTTATTTCTTTTTTTCCTCTCCATAACTAGAATCCCTCCTCTGACCATGGCACTGCCGAGCTTGTAAGGCTCTGGGTTTCTTAGAAAAGGAAGAAGCTAAATTTCACCATCTGTTCTACTGCTATAAATCTGCTTTTGGATGAAATGGGTAGTTTTTAATCAAACTCCTCCAAAGACATAAAATAAAACAAACTGAGGGAAGAATAAAACCACTCTTTGAATGAATTACAGAGCTCTTGATTTAGTCAGGATGAAAAGGCCAAGATCCGTGCAGAAGGCAAACGAACCCAGGCTAGTACAGCAGCATCGTCTGCTGATTTTCCACTGGAGACAATGGGCAGTCCACGTGTAATAAGGGGCCCAGGGGCAGACTCTGTGCGACCTTACAAAAATGGAATATCGGCACCCTGAGTCACGAAGGACGACTGAACTTGAGCGGCCAAGATCATGGCAAAAGGGAACCTCAGTGAAGGAAGCTTGGTATCCTGTATCACACTTCATCTCCACGCTTCGGCTGGTGACTAAACTTGTGTGGAATAAGAAGCCAAGAAGAAAGCGTCAGCAAAAGGACCAGAGAGGCAGGCAGGACTTAGAGCAAACTCGACGTGCTGGGAAGGGAGCAGAAGGTAAGGCCGGGACCTGACAAGGAGGAGGTGTCCTGGTTAACAGACCAAGCTTTCAAGTGAGATTACTTACTGCCAAAACCGAACGGTAAGATCAAAGGTATAAATACTGTAGCCAGGATCAAATCATCTTAAACACCTATTGGATAAAGGTGGTTTGACCCTGGACTTACGAATTGCTAAAAGCAAATTTTACGCTAATGGGAAAAAAATAACCTTCTGCTGAATCTCTACAATTTTAATACAGTGAAATTTTCATACAACGTATTAAGCAATTTTCACACTATTCCTACAGCCAGGGTGCTTGAAAGCTCATTTTCAAACCCACGTAAAAGAAGAGTAGAGAGTAGAGGAACACTAGATACAGAAGCATATTATATTTATACCTAGGAGAAGGCGCACCTCTTCTTCTATCAGGCCGCTAACGGGTTAATGTTATGATAGGAAGGTAGCTTGAGTCACACCGTGCCAGTGCCATATACTGGACACTAACCTCTGTCCACTTCTGTTACCTCCCTCCCACAGACAGACAGTCATTTACCTATTTCTCAACAGTTTTAAAAACCTTACCTTTTTTTAAAGTTGACTTATTTATTTTGAGAGCAGGACAGTGAGAAGAGGTGGGGGAGGGACAGAGAGGGAGAGAGAGAATCCCAAGCAGGCTCCGCACCGTCAGTGCAGAGCCTGATGCAGGGCTTGATCCCGCAAACCATGAGATCATGGCCTGAGCTGAAACCAAGAGTTGGACATTTAACCAACTGAGCCACCCAAGCACCGGTTAAAACCTTATCTTTATTTTGCCTTCAACAGAGCATATAATATAATGTTTAATACAGTTTTACTTATTTGATGTAGAACATGATTATGTTTTAAAAATTATTTTAAATGTTTATTTTTGAAAGGGGAGGAGGGGCACAGAAAGAGAGAGAGACATAGAATCTGAGGCGGGCTCCAGACTCCGAGCTGTGGGCACAGAGTCAGACGGGGGCGCTCAAACCTATAAACCATGAGATCATGACCTGAGCTCAAGTCTGGCGCTTAACCAACTGAGCCGCCCAGGTGCCCCGAACATGACTATTTTTAAGGAAGTATAGTAGAAAGAGTAGAGCTAAAGTTTTACAATTTATCATTTAAAGGTTTAAATTATGCAAGGAGAAAGTCAAGAAATCTCCATTTACACTGTGATTTAGTAGTAGCCATTTTATGAGTTGGCAAGCTTTGTACCCTCTGTTTGATGGGGAAAAAAGTGCGACTTAACTAGAAAGTGAAAAGGTAGAGTGGAAAAGAAAAAAGAAGAAAAGAAATAGTGTTCTGGAAAAGTGTTTCATGACTTGAAACATTGTTGACACAGTGCCAGCAACTGTCCAGTGGAATTATTACGTGTCATCTTGGGAGTTAAGGTGAGTGTTCAGACTTCCAAGTAGAAAATCACTTCCTTATTCTCAACCGAACAGTAAAACACAGGAAAAGTGTTGAAAAATTGAAAGGGTAAAAATAATTTGTCATAAGGAATTATATTTTACCATTTAGGATCCTATGTCAGAGTTTCGAGACAGACCAATGACTGATTAGAAGATAATAATACAGAAACATGACCTAATATCAAAGATGGACGTTTGCTTGATGAAAGATTTTTCTTCCACTAATGTTGACTTATTACAAGAGAATTCCCTCTGCGATTCACTTCACAATGTTGCCAATTGCACTGACTTTTCAAATAACAATTATAAATAAAATTCTGACCTTAATATTTCAGTAGCGTGAATGAGACTAAATCAAAGATAATACCAATTTGAGAATGGCCGCACAACAGGAAATGTCAGAATGCAGAAGTTTTATGTAACATATCTGAATAAAGAGAAAAAGTCTTAAGAGTTTAATAAAGTTTCAAGTTACACCGCCAAAGCAGAAAATATAAGTAAATAAAAAGACTTAAATACAGAATATTTGTCACATCCTCCCCAGGGCATTTTTATAGTAACTGGAATAAAAAAGAGAGAGACTTACTCCAAATTATTTAAAAAAAATTTTTTTAATGTTTATTTTTGAGAGAGAGACAGAGCATGAGCAGGAAAGGGGCGGAGAGAGAGAGAGACACAGAATCCGAAGCAGGCTCCAGGCTCGGAGCTGTCAGCACAGAGCCTGATGTGGGGCTTGAACTCACTATCCGTGAGATCATGACCTGAGCCGAAGTTGGACACTCGACCGACTGAGGCGCCCAGGCGCCCCACCCCAAATTATTTTAATGATGTATTAGGACATATTCATATGCATGTATCCTGTCCAGCTGCACAGGAGCTTTCTTAATGCAGGATCATAATGTTTCTCATTTCTATCACTTAATTAAATGCCACATACTGACTTGATGTTCATGGCAAATATCTCAAAATAAAGGGTATTGCATCTGTTTTGTTTCTTTCCAACTATGAAACCTGAAAAGGATTTCATTGAGAAGATAGTTATAAGTTATACGTTGTATTTGTGCTAACATAGTGATTTCGGTAGAGCGTGTGCAGTTAATCAGACCAAACGGTGTTGCGGGTCTCCTAATTTCCAACGCATGCAATTTTGTCTTATGCCTTTCCTATCTTTGCCTGGAAGTATACATGCAAAATTATATATATATATATATATATATATATATATATATATTTACACATATATACATATATATACATATATATACACACATATATATATACACATGTATATATATATACACATATATACATATATATACACACACATATATATACACATGTATATATCTATATATAATCATCACATTGAATGAATTTAACCCATGATCGTATTTGCCACATTTCATCTTAGATTCCCAATTCTTACCATGCTGCACTGGCATAATACTTCTCTAGTCTTTCTGGTGAAACCAAATATAAATAGTAAAATAATATATTAATAATGAAATAATCCCAGTAAATTGGATTAATAAAAACTATTCAATTAATTAAAAAGATAAAGGAAAAAAGTAATAATACAATTTTATTAAATGGGAAAATGTAGTCATAAACTTAAATATATCAATGATTATATTAAACGACAAGGGATTAATCATTCCATTGAAAAGACGAGGCTCATTGGGCTAGCTTTTTAAAATTATAAAGTCAAACTAAGTATTCTCATTATGGAAGACTTCACTCAATATCTTAGGATAAACACAAAAACATCAGAAAAAATATAGATCTGAACCAATCTTGACCTAATTTACACACACACACACACATGTGTATGTGTGTGCAGAAATAAGTGAGAGAGAAAACAAATAAAGGCAACAGAAAAAATTTTAAAAGTCACACATTTAGTTATTTTAAAATATTAGTACCTCAGATGAACCCCAGTAAGACTAAAACGAAAAGGACGCACAAAATAGCAACATAAGACATAAAATGAGAGGCCACAACAGATCTTATTGATATTGAAAAGATAATAAAATAATATTACCTACAATTTATGCCAATAATTGAAAATTCAGATGATGTGGATAAACTTCAAATAAAAACTTACTGAAACTCCATAAGAAGAAATTAAAAAAAAAAAAAAAAAAAAGCAAATCACTGCCTGGCCTGAAAACTGTTTCTGAAGATACCTGATTTCTAGCATTTGACTCTTCTCCAACAAACAGCAATGGGTTTTATGATGTACGGTTGAAAGTCTAAACCCCTTGTTCCCCGTGTTGGGGCAGGTCATCAAGAAGACATGACCACAGGTTGGACCCTGGAGCTGGACCTGTGTGATTGGAGGCTCCTCACTACCTCCCCTGTACTTGAGATGTGCTCTCCACTTGCCTTCCCCAAGCTAGGACTCTCTCTCTTGAGCGAGTAGAGTGTTGTTTGTCAACATTTGGACTGAACGTCTGATGGACCATGGCCTCTCTATAAACTGCCAGGACTTGGTGGTGGGTTAGGAGATCTACTCACCTTGCAGCAGCACAAGACAAGCGTCTTATGTAAGTTCCTTTGCTTGTTGAACCCGCTGGCCTAGTGATTTGGAGTGGCTGCCTCTTTCCTCCATCTCTCCCTGCCCTCCTTGCTGGAACTGGCTTCAGATTTCACGGTGGGAGCTAGGGGGAGCTTTTGATGTTGCAAGCCACAAAATCAGTCCCTTCATTTTTGGTTTGCAATGGCCTACGCAGTTGGAAAAGGCTGACTCAATTATATAAAGGGATGCTGAGAGCTGTTTCGGTAAACTCTTCTAAGCCAAGACTCCTTATACCAATGTGGGGGTACACACTGGGGACACAGCATGACACATGAAACGCGGGTCCAAGGGTAGCTTAAGCCTGGGATGTCCTTCAAATTTGCAATGTGTGACTGCATTCTCTTTCTCTTGCTGCATTATATTTCCTGCCTTAAATCTCTGTGACTTATGAGTCCTTTTGAACATCTATACTCAGGAAAAAATAGACATTGTAAAGAAATCAAACATGCAATTAAACCTTTTCAAAAATATCCAAATTAATAAAAAAACACATAAATCATAACTTGAATCCAGATCCGGGTAGATTTGCTAGTGCATTCTTCCAAATATTTAAGTAAGATAGAACCTCAGCCTTAAAAAAAAATAAACCCAGCCAGCTAATAGATAAAGAGGAAAAATTTCCAAGTCGGTCTATGGATTTAGCAAATCTATTGTATTAGAACCTGATGAGGATACCAAGGCAGGGGGATGACAAATGAAAATTCCTAAATAAAAATGTCAATAAATCAGAGCTACCAAATATGAATAAAGGATAAACCGTCCTAACAATGTAGTGCTTACGTTCGGAATCAAAACGTGAGTTAGCACTTAAATAGCAATAATGCGATCTACCATATTAACAGGAAGTAGCAGGAAAAAACATATATAAATAAGTCAATAGATGCTGAAAAAGTCATTTAATACAAAATTTCTTAATATGATAAAATGTCTAAAAAAATACAAGGAACACTGACTACAACGGTCAATAATTGAGAACTTTCCTTCTGAGTGCTTTAAGAACCCCTTCCATTTGTATCAAGCACTTGGTATTTAGTCGATAATTGTTAGGTCTGCAGTTATTATTTTTTTTAGCCTTTTTAATGTTTATTTTTGAGAGAGAGGGAGAGATAGAGTGTGAGTGGGGGAGGGGCAGAAAGAGAGAGAGACACACACACAGAATCCAAAGCAGGCTCCAGGTTCTGAGCTGTCAGCACAGAGCCCAACGCAGGGCTCAAACTCACAGACCGTGAGATCATGACCTGAGCTGAAGTCGGATGCTTAACCGACTGAGGCACCCTATTTGCAGTTATCATTTTGGAGAATAAGCTTAATTTATTATGTGACAGAAGTTAAAATGTTTCATTGCATGCTATTATTAAGCCATTCTGAGTTCATTTCAGACTTCAACATGCAGGGAAAATTTTCTATCACTACAACTCTTCTTTTTACCAAAATAATCTTATCCAGAAACTTCCAATGACACTGGACCACCTCTCATTTTTTTTTAAAATTTATCCCGGATTTGGTATTCTTACAAACTCTTCGCAATCAAATCTCACAAATTCTCTTGTACTAATTCTCCCCATGAACTTTCTGCTCAATTTATATTACTGTTATATTCACTCCAAATTCCTCCTTTCGTCCTCCACAAATCCTTGACCTTTAATAATGTCTCATGATATTGCCCTAAAATGCAGTCCTCCTGATCTCCTCTGTTTGATTCTTATAAATTCTTAAAATTCCTCGTCAACTCCATCCGCACACTAACACATTCTCTAAGCCCTCTGGTACATTTGGATCCTGCTATTGTCAGAACTAGAAAGCCAATTATTTTTATTTTGCATCTCCATATGTTCTTCCATATTGTGCATTTGCATACTAATAGTTAATGGACACAACTTCACTGAAAGCTTCTAAAGGCCAAGATCAGGACTCTGCCCTTTATTATCTCCCAAGATGCCTATCTTGGTTTGGCATGGTCCGTAACTGACTCGTTGATTTTTACATGGTTCTCCAATAACAAATACCTTTCTTTTTCACAGCTGGGGTTAAGATGAGGTGAATAAGGTACTTGCTTTAGGCACAGAATTAAGGGACGCACCAAAAAGCCCTCTTTAATCAAGATAATTAATAATGCAATAAATTTAAAACTCACGATTAATATAAAACTTCATGAGGAACAAAATAGGACATTTTAAAGATATATAAGATCACTATTATTGATTTTGCTTTATGTCTCAGGCCCTGGTATTCCTCAGTACGGCAATGCTTATATATAAGTCAAGAAAAAAAATTATATATCTGGGGTCTTTTCATTATTTTTTTAGTCTATTGGTGACTTGTAAGCTGAAAACTGAAATGGCAGAATGACACCAGTGATTCTGCGGAACATCTTGGTGAACTTAATGTTCAAATATTTGAAGCCATTAGGCAAAAAGGCATAGTGGCCTAGTGGTCAGAACTCAGACACTGAAGTCACACAGACGTACATCAGAATGGTCGCCTTTTACTATTATTTACGATTAATTGGAAACTCTTGAGAAAATATCTAACGATTAAGAAATAGTTTCCTGATTTATAAAAAGAAAAAAATTAATCTTTGTAGAGCTTAGGATGGTTAAGGGAAAGAAGTGATACAGATAACGTGTTGGCTGGAAGCATTGTAATAATCTCTAAATTCCAGATATTAAAGTTGCTAAAATCATTTGTAAAACCTGTTAAAAAAGAACTCTTTTCTTTTTTTTTTAATGGTTATTTATTCTTGAGGGAGACAGAGACAGAGTGTGAGTGGGGGAGGGGTAGAGAGAGAGGGAGACACAGAATCCGGAGCAGGCTCCAGGCTCTGAGCTGTCAGCACTGAGTCCGATGGGGCGCTCAAACTCATAAACCGCAAGATTATGACTTGAGCTGAAGTCGGATGCTTAACTGATTGAGCCACCCAGGCGCCCCCAAAAGAACTCTTTTCTGATCTGCAATGAATCTAAAAATACAGCCGATTCCTAAGGAAAGGAAAAAGAATTGATTGTGCTTCTTGAAATTTATGAAGCGCTCCCGGTAAATAGGGAAGCTAGAACGAATCAAGAAACTAAGGGTTCTCTAAATGGGCCAGGGGCATAAGGAAGTCTCTTTTGTCCCTTCCGGACAAAGCCCTTCAAGCTGAAAGACTCATCCCCCAAAACAAGCTACAGTTAGAATAAAACAGGTAGATGAAGCAGGAAGGGCCTTGCTGGCCATGGGAAGGCTGGTGTGAGGAGAGGAAAGTCCGCTCTCTGCAGACTTGGAAAAAAGGACATACCATCTTAGAATCCTCGAAGAATGGGGTGGTCCCTTGAGAAAGAAACTGTATTTGCAATCTTTGTCGACAAGGAATCAGTAAGCACTTACTGTAGGCCAAAGGCAAAACAAACAAACAAATAATGAACTAATTGATCAATAAAATATTTTTAATTATAAAATGCTGATAAAACACACATTCTGTATCCAAGCACGCACCATCCAACAAAAGAACAAGCATTAATGATTATAATTCAATTAACATGGGAAAACAACTAAAATTATTATTAAAAAGAAGAGTCTTATAAAAATCGAGAGCTCCTTTTTCTTTATTCTGATAAGCAGAGTTGAGAGCAATGTACTAAGACCATTAGTGACTCTTAGAAGGGAAGAGGTTATTCAGTCACAAGTTCAAGGATGAAGGTGAAAGACAAAGTTCCACAAAACTTTTGCCTTAAAATCAAGTAATTACACTCCTGATCCCAAAAAAATAAAAAAATAAAATAAAATAAATAGCTTGAAAAAATCCTGGATCTAAAAAAGAAAAGTCCTACAATTTTATATAAATGGAAATAAATCACTGTAATATTATGTCAGTTGCACAGTATTAATGCAGGAAGAAATAATTTACATCAAGTAATTTAAGGAAAAGGTGTTGACTGTACTTTAAGGTTATACTTTATGTTGGATGCATTTGAATGGAACAAAGTACAAGGAAATTGTAAATTTCACGGTATAGTGTTATTTTTGGAGTAAACTGATATTTTATTTTGAAACTACTGTTCTGCATTTCAAGTTAAAACAAGTAATTAATTATGTTAACGATGCTAGAAATGAAGAGTTTTGGTTTAGGAGAAAATATGTAAAACAAAATATAACAAGTAAAAACACTCTAATATTTAAAAAAAATTGCAACTTTCCAGATGAATCCACGGATGTAAGCTATTTCCATACGTAAGCTTTTAATACATAAATATGTGTTCATAATACATACTATGTGTAATACATAAATGTATACCAACATAAAGATATGCCAATGGACATTTGGGCTCTTTAAAATGGATTAAAACTTAAACTAAGATGTTAAAATGTAAAATTCCCATAAGAAAATATAAAGACAAAAGTCCTCGACCTTAGCTTTGGCAATGATTTTTTGGATACGAAACCAAAAGCACAAGCAAAAAACCAAAAGTAAACAAGCGAGACTATATCAAACTAAAAAGGTTTACACGAAGGCAGCCATCAACAGAATCAAGAGGCAACTTATGGGTTGGGAGAAAATAATTGCAAACTCTATTTCACATACGTGCTTAATATTAAAAATATGCAAGGAACTCATACGTCTCAATAACAAGAAACCCCTACAAATATCCAATTAAAAAGCATTCATTCCACACAGATATTTTGACAAATGTCATAAAGACATTATCTGCAACTTCGGAGGCTTTATGCAATCTCTTAATTGGAAAAGGAAATGAAACGTGTCAGTTTTGTAACGCTGATCATTAGAACACTCATTTTCCACCTAATGTTAGAAGTTGCATTTTCTTTTCTCATGTGCTCATTTGTGACTAGCAATTGGAGTATCCGAATAAAGGGTATAAGACAGAACCACAAAAGTGTAAATCTTCAGTGCATTTTGGAAGCAGCGATGGAAACAATTCTGCAAGCGCCATATGAACAGAAGTAGTAAAGGCCTCAGTATGTTCAGAGCTCCTCCATCAAGCAAATGCATTTGCGAAGGACAGGAGCCAGCGGGGCGGGCTCATTCCGTATGAGATGTCTGAGTTATGCTGACAATCTAATAATGCGGCTGAGGAGCTAAAGGCTTCTGCAGGCCTTCAGGAGTTAGCGATGTTGTTGCAACATTTTACAACGTTAATGGCATCATGGAGATAAATGAGGCTAATATAGTTTGAAAATGATCATCTCTCTTGTGTTAAAGAAAGATTTAAAATGTATAAATGTTATATATTTATATGCGCGTGCCTCATCATTCACATTGTATGTCTTAGCACACTGAGCGTTGCATATAAAGTAGAAGAAACCAGTAGTCATATCAAGTCGTTGAGAAATTCAAGTGAACATTTTCTTAAAAAGGCTAATTATAGCGTAATTTAAAAGACTGATTTCGAATTCTAATATGATTTTAAGAGAGAAAAGAATGTACATTTCTTTTCTTTTTCCCAAACAACGGCTATATCCCCATAATAATCCAAAAAATATATACGAAAAAGTAAAGAAGTGTGGGTGAACATGTCAACCGAGATGATATATACAAGTATATGCTTTATAACTACATGTGATGGTGATTTAAATACAGTCAAAATACTGCAAGTATTTCTCAAGTGTTACAGCACTTGAGACAAATGGTGGATGAGTTTATTTCATTCGATTTTAAACAGTAACTTCCGTTAAACTAAAGGAGACGTGGTATCAGAAAAGTTAAAGATTATTTATTATCAAATGCCTTGTATTCTACAGAATTTTCTTAACATTATAATACGTTTAATACCTAATAAAAATTCAGTTAAAAGGTAACATAATAGCTATTTCTTGTCACTTAATCCATTTTAATTAATTGCTCTTATGTTCATTTGCAGAAATATAGACATTTGCTCTGAATAATTTAACAACCCATTGCCTGCAGGTGAAAGAATATAAGAAAACAAACACAGGAAAACACTGTCATGGTATGAGTAAAAGTGACATTTTTGTCTTTTAGTTGATAATAAAGAAAGGGTTAATAGAACCATTCATTTTCGGGTTCTCATGTTCTTTGTTTCAGAGGCAGGAAAAAAAGAAAAATACATCTGTCCAAGGGAAAATTAAAAAGTGAAAGTAACAAGCCCCAACGGACAGAACCAAAGCGGTGTGACGCAGATGAAAGCAGTCTGCGGTGGGAACAAGGGACACGTGACCACTTCGGCTTTGAGACGCTGTGCGCTGCTCAGAGTCCGGAAGCTGGTTGTAGCCACGACAATTCCTTGGCTGTTCTGTGAAAACGTGCCAAAGCAGAAAGCATTTCAAGTCATTCTGGGACGAGGAGAAGGCCGCTCACAGGGATCAGGCTCAGCAAGCGCGGTCTTACTATTCACACATCTACCCATCCAACAAGAGTTATTGTGCACCGTGATTTCGACAGCATTTTGGTCAGACGTAGTGGGGAATGCAAACGTGAAGAAGGTAGTTGACGTTTGAGATAACCATGCAAACATCTGTCTGTTCCCGGCCGATCAAGCCTCGATCATTTCATGAAACAAATTAAACCAAAATTAGCGATTTTTAAAAATTTAATTCACTTCCTTTCTTCTGCTTTACATATTCTTGGCCTCGTTTCCCTGGCAGAGGGCTTCCAAGTTTCTATGTGATTTTTTTATCTACTGACCTCGTGGCTACCCCTGTGGTTTGCCCATCTTCCTTTGGAAAATAACATTCTCGCCTGGTTTCTGTCTTTGCATGAACTTTTGTCTTTGGTGTCCTCTGCTGTTTCGGCTGACAATATTCTATCTGGAATTTTTCCAGCACTTGTCACTAGCCTGTCTCCAGCTGGTTAAAATACCATTCCGGCAGCTACTCATGTCATAATATAGGGGATTTGAACATTTTATTTCAGGTGGAATGAAAGTAAATTGAAAGACAATAGAAGGACACAGATAAAAGAAAAAGCCAAACGCATATTCACTAAAAGAAACTAAAATGGATCCACCAAACCATAACATATATTTATTTATTTACATTGGAAATACATGCATTCATTATGTCCTAAAGTTTTTATTCCTTATTATTTTCTGAACCCTGGTCAGTCTACATTAATTTGGTCATAAAGAGAAATTGTACCTTTTATATGGAATATAAAAGCAGCATGAGGAGTAATTACCAATTAAAACAATGATGAAAAAATTTGGAAGGTATATTTGAAGATTGACAATGAATATTCCAGCAATTTTTGGCAAATATCCAATAACCATTCATAACATGTGTCGCTTTAACACACAACAATGGAAGATCAAATCCAATGAAATACATATTTGGATCTTCTGAATTTTAGAGAAGTGGGTTTGTTTTTGAGATATATGAAAACTTAAATCTATATTTACAGATTTTCCGTTATTTATTTATTTATTTTTTTAACATTTATTTATTTTTGAGAGACAGAGAGAGACATGAGCAGGGGAGGGGCAGAGAGAGAAGGGAGACACAGAATCCAGGCAGGCTCCAGGCTCTGAGCTGTCAGCACAGAGCCTGAGCGGGGCTCGAACCTACAAACTGCAAGATCAAGACCTGAGCCGAAGTCAGACGCTTACCCGACTGAGCCACCCAGGCGCCTCTGATTTTTTTTTAATTTTTTAACATTTATTTATTTTTGAGACAGAGAGAGACATGAGCAGGGGAGCGGCAGAGAGAGAGAGGGAGGATTTTCCACTATTTAAAAAAATTCTTAGGTCTTGATATTTTTCTCTCTATGCTACCCTTTTCCTGTGTACCTTGATTCCTGGCATCACTGTGAATATACCTTTGCATCAGGAGCAGATTTTTACGGTGGTAACTTAAGATGACCTAAAAGCCATTTCTCTTTCATGTTTCCTGTGAAATTTTAAATCACATTTTGAATTTTATGTTGTTACAGAGAAAAACCGGGTATAGTGTAGGAGTCATATAATAATCGACATATAGTTAGCTATTGAATGATGTGACACATTTGAATAAAGAGCATATTAATATTTAAATATACACTCTCCGTCTAGAAGAGCATTTTGGCTGTTCTAATTTTTATTTGTTAGAAAATATAACCTGGCACGGTCACTTCTCTCAGAATAACGAGACCCACAGTTTTCAGCTCGACATTATCGCTTTTGTAGGTGTACTGAAAACTGGTCTTGAGTAAAATTGCTTAAAGAAACATAATTTTTAAAATTTATTCATTTTGAGATAGAGAGAGAGCATGAGGGAGAGTGGCAGAGAGACCGAGGGAGAGAGAGAATCCTGAAGAGACTCCTTGCTGTCAGCACAGAGTTGACTGCAGAGCTCAAACTTGCGAACCATGAGATCATGACCTGAGCTGAAATCAGGCGTCAGATGCTTAAGCAGCTGAACCACCCAGACGCCGCAGGCAAAAATAAATGAAAGTAACAGAGGAAGCAAACTCTCCATTTTCCTCTCGGTCCCGGGATCCAACTGGCTTCCAGGTGTACATAGGTGTTTAAGTGGTGCCTCTCCCAAAGTTGGCAGGCGTTTCTCCTCCCTTGAGAAGATAAACTGACTCTTTTTAGCGCTGCAGCCACTACTAAAAGTACAGGTTGTCTCAAAAACAGTTTTAAAAGGAAAACATACAGCAGACAAGTCTGCCTCAAGAAATAAAGTCCAAATACAATCTAACCTCAAATCTAAAGGAACTCGAAAGAGAAGAACAAACAAAGAACTAGTGGAGTAGAAGGGAGGAAAAAATAAAGAACCTGAAGGTAAAGAAATGACATAGTGATAAAAAAAATCAATGAAATCAAGGGTTGGTTCTTTGAAACAATAAACAAAATTGATAAACCCATAGCAGACTCCTCAAGAAAAAGAGCAAGAACCTAAGTGAGTAAAATCAGAAACAAAAGAGGAGACATAACAACACGACACCACCATAGAAATATAAAGAATTATAAGAGAACACTATGAAGAATTATGCGCCAACAAATTGGGCAGCCTAAACTAAAGGATAAACTCCTAGAAACATACAACCTTGCAAAACTGAATCAGGAAGAAATAGAAAATCTGAACAGATTAATTGCTAGTAATGGAATTGAACTGGTAACAGAAAAAAAAACTACCAAAAATTAAAAGTCCTGGATCAGATGGATTTACAGGTGAATTCTACCACGCATTTAAAAAGAGTTAATATCTGGGCACCTGGGTGGCTCAGTAGGTTCTGTGTCTGACTCTGGATTTCAGCTCAGGTCATGATCTCAGGGTTTGAGAGTTCAAGCCCTGCATCGGGCTCTCCGTTGTCAGTGCAAAGCCCGCTTTGTATCCTCTGTCTCCCTCTTTCTCTTCCTCTCCTCCACTTGCTCGCTCTTTCTCAAAAATAATAAACATTTCAAAAAGAAGAGCTAATACCTATTCTTTTCAAACTATTTCAAAAAATAGAAAGCTGCCAAATACATTCTATAAGGCCAGAATTACACTGACACCAAAACCAGATACAGATAATACAAAAAAAGAAAACAACAAGCCAATATCCCTGATGAACATTTATTCAAACATCTTGAACAAAATATTAGCAAATGATATTCAATAATAAATTAAAAGGATCATTCACCACAATCAGCTAGGATTTATTCCAGAGATGCTAGGATGCTTCCATATTCACATGTCAATCAATGAGATGCACCACATCGACCAAAGAAAAGATACAGAATCACATGATCCTCTCAGTTGATGCTGATAAAGCATTCAAAACATTCAACACTCATTCATAATAAAATCTCTCAACCGGCTGGGTTTAGAGGGAATACACCTCAACGTACTAAAAGCCGTACATGATAAACCCACAGCCAACGTCATATTCAATGATAAAAAACTGAGATCTTTCCCTCTAAAATCAGGAAAAAAAACAAGGATGCCCGCTCTCACCACTTTTATTCAATACAGTACTTGAAATTCCAGAAACAGCAATTAGACAAGAAAAGAATCAGGAGACATCTATATTGGTAAAAAAGAAGAAAGTTAAAGTGTCACTATATGCAGATGACATGATGCTATGCTATGAAGTAAAATTATATATTATGTATTATATGTATATTATATATCATACTTGGAATATATATCATATATGTGTATCTATATCTATATAAATTCATGTTTTATAAATATATATCTGCATATATTTTATTGTGAAGAAAAGAAAACTTGGTCTAATTTCTAACACTATTTCAACTGCAAAATAATATAAGAAGGTGATCAAAAGAGAATGATGTCTACTTTTGTGTTTTCATTTCTGAATATAATGATTAAAACTACTGAAGATTAGTGATTGTATACTTTAATATTAATATTATCAGTAATGTTTTATAGTGATGTGGAATCTTAAATAATTAAACTTTATTTATTAATTTTTTAATATTATTTATTTTTGAGGGAGAGATAGAGGAAGAGAGAGAAATAGAGAGAGAGAGAGACATACACAGAGTGCGAGCGGGGGAAGGGAAGAGAGATGGAGACAAAATCTGAGGCAAGCTCTAAGCTCCAAGATGTCAGCACAGAGCCTGACGCAGGGCTCGAACTCACAAATGGCCATATCATGGCCTGAGCCGAAGTCGGATGGTTAACTGACTGAGCCACGAAGCCACCCCTATACTTACACTTTAAATTGTGTGGATGGATATATGAGTACTTTTTTGGTTTGAAGTCTAATAGGCTAACAATTATAACTGAACCGCTGTCCTATGCATCAAAAAACTATTTAGCGTTTGCCCAGACTACTGTCTACAAATTGCTAAAGATTTAGGAGTGGGTAAAAAAGAGAAAATTTGAAAATCATCTTCTTGTGTGTGTGTGTGTGTGTGTGTGTGTGTGTGTGTGTGTGTGTACCATGTTAATTTGGAGACTACATGAATATTTCACAATGAACTTCATAGAAAGTAAAACATTTAGCTACATTGTAGGGTAAGACTTTTATAATCAGTTCTAGAAAGAAATATTGGTGGATAACTTTTATGAAGACAGTAATGTTCTACTAGCACGTAAAGACAAATGGTCATCCTAGACTTAAGTATCAAAACCTAGATCCTCTTTTCTGAAAGTGGGGGATTTAGAGTTAATTTTGTAATCCACCCTAGTCTTCACTCTATTTATAATAAATTCCTGTTGTGATCAGGTGCAAAATATCATCACTTCCATCCAAAGGACCCCCGAATTATCATCTAATTATGACATCAAAATCCCAGAGCATACTTTGCATTACACTGATCATCTCAATTGAGTCCAAATCAAAACAAACTTTGGTGCAGCTTCTCAGAGGTGGTGCTTCTTAAGAAAGAATGATCTTTTTACATTTCTAAGTATCGTGATGAACCAAATTGTGGATAACTGCATTAAATCTTCTTAGTTTGAAAGTGAAGAATGAAAGGCACATGCAGTCACTCGTCCATGACAATCTGAAATCCCATAGGGTGCCAGGGCAGTCTGAGATGTCCCATTTTTCCCCCCTGAACAAATTGCCAACGTTTATAGCTTAGTAGATGTCTCCACAAACTTCCTGCCAATAGAAGGTTGGCAACCTCAAGGTCATTATGGAATTTGAGAAATTTTGATTCCTCTTCAGTGAAAGTCACCACATTTCCCTTAAAACCTCTTATAGTATCTTTAAATTTATACTATATTTATTAGGAAAAAAAAGGAAAATATCTACAGTTATTTCTGAGATGGACCTTTCTCTACTTTGTGTTTCAGCTTTATGTAAGTCCTGTCATTCTAGCTGAATGGAGATATTAGGATTCATAATAAGCCTTTTAAAGGCATTAATACAGAGATTTATAGCCATGTCTTTAATATTAACTATGGTGTTAGTTATTCTTTTACTGTCAGAATCTTATACTGGCTTGGAGACTAGGAGTAAGAGCTAGTTTTCCATCTCAATAATTTATAGTTCATTTTTAACCTTTTAAAATTATCCCTGCAATTTTAACAATTTCTTCCATGGCTCGTCTTTCTCCAAAGTTCTTTATCACATGAGTCTAGGAACATTCAACTGACACTCTCAGTACTCTCTTTAGGATCTCCTTGGAAAAATCCATGTTTATTAGGCCAAGTTGCTGCAGATTACAGTTCTCCCAATTGTTCAATCAATCAATCAATCAATAGTCATTTTTTCCCACTCTTCAGTAATAATTTCTGCATCATTTATCCATCTTTTTCCAACTGTTTGGTAATTTTTCAGTTTTTGATTATCACCCAATTTCAAATCAAATGCCATATGTTTTAGGATTTATAAAGACAGAATTCATTTCTAGAGAACAATTTTTGTATCAGGTAGTTTTGTTACTATTGTTCATTTTTTTGTAAACTGTCCCCAAACTTAAAACTTATAAGAGCTACATTGCATCGATATTTGTTTAGGTAACACAGTCCTTGGTTACTTTGGTTTGGTTAGCTTTGTTGCTCTCTGCTGGGCTCCCTCATGCCTCCAAGATGCATGAGGGAGTTAGTTGAAAACTGTTGTCTGGAGTTAGGCAGGCTGGTTGGTTTAACTGGGTCAACTTATTATCTGTTCTGCATGATCTGTGTCTAGAAGCCTAACCTGGCCTTATTAATATGTTTGTCATATGGTTCAACAGAGTAACAGCTGAGTAAGCTCATTTCCAAACACTTTTCAAGTCTTCATGCTCCTCCCAGTTGGTAATGAATGCTCCATAGGCCATTGAAAGTCATTGGAAGGAAGTCATTGCGCAGCCAAAATAGATCCGTGGGGTGCATAGCTTACACATTTTGATGGGGGGGCATTTGTGATCATGTTCAATTCTACTAATACATGTTTCTGCTTGTTCATCAGGAGGAGAAAAATTCTCCCAGGTGGTAGCTGGTCTATCAGGCTTAGCCTTAAGAGGGATTGTATGTTTCCATTTGTCTTCTTGCCCTTCTTTTATTTGCACACAAAACAGCTTTCTCCATGTAGTTCCTGTCCCCTTAGCCTGGACTCCAGAATGGAAGCATGTGGAGAATATATCTTAACAGACATGGAGTGGGAATCATGCCAGCTAGTTCTGCAACTTGAAGACTCAGGTCACGTAGGCTCGTCTGCCGTACATCAGCCTATCAAAACGAGACACACGTGTGTGTGAGTAAAAATAAATAATTGCCATGTTATGCCGCTGAGTTTGGAGTCTTCTAGTGAATCAATAAATGACTATATACGCACTGCCACACAAATTGACTGAAGGTTTGACTTGGGTTCGCTGGGCTTATTTTCTTAGACGAACCAAGAGTGTTCATAATGTTTACCTAAGTATTTATCTGTATGAACTAATGCATTTTCTTTTTCATGCCTCAGTGATAAGACTTGGATGCCATGTTAGGGAGAAATGCAATCGATGTGTTTTCACTGCCATAACTCTTCATGGTGAATGAAGAAACTGTGGCCAAGTTCTTCTTCTTTTTTTAAATGTGCAGGATATCTCCAAAGAATTCCAGAAATATCAGCGTAATATTTGTACAACCAGATACCTGTTAATGAATGAAAGATCACATCTAAATAGCAAATGGGACATTGGAAGACCAATATGAAGGAGCCTTCATTTTTTATTTGATTTGTGCATGGTGATTTGGTTGAAAAGTTGCTTCAGTCTTTCTGTTTCAGTTTTGTTAACAAGAATTTATGGCAATTTTTGAAATCAGGAATTTTTCATACAACAAAAACTTTGTTGAAGTTAATTTAATGGATGCTATGGACTGAACAGTGCTGACTTCAAGAATTACCTTCAGTACAATTCCTATATACACACACACGCACACCATACACTCACACACCAAGATATTTCTCACTAGGGCAATGTTTAACTCTCATGAATTAGTAAAGGCAGAATCCCAAACCTGGGTTTTTATATTAGTTTTACAATTCACTGATTTAAGTCTACAGTACATGATTTCTCAATTATATTTTGCTATATCAAGACACACAAGGCTGACTACTTCCTTGATTCAGTTGTTATATTACTCAATGCTCTCCATCTTCATGTCTACATTTTCACAATACATTGTCATTAAAATATAGGAAATAAATCATTTGAAATAATTATCTCCCTGTTTGCTACTGCAAGGACTGGTACCATGCAAAGTCACTGGAGTGCAATTGTTTTCTAGTTTAAATGAATTCTACTAACGAATTCTCCAATGTGTTTGTTTTACAAACTATATTAGACAGTATGTTGTGATGTGGTGAGAGAGAACTTATAAAGTTGATGGCTTTAGAAGCAGAAATAGTTCTTTTGGGGTTTAAATAGTGTTTGAAGAGTTCCCTACTTTCTCAGAATCTGGCCCTTCTGCTCTTAGTCCCCAGGAAGCTTAAGGGTAATCTGGCTACAGGAGCCAAATGGATGGTGCCTTGTAAATATTTCACACAGATATCATGGTTATGAGAAGAGCAAAAAAAAAAAAAATCGTAGGTTTTTGAAAACATGTTAGATCTGAGGTTCAATCATTTGCTTTGATAAGAAATCCAGAGATCGATAGGGCACTCGGGTGCATTTTATTGTCATCGGGGGTTTTATTTCAATTCCTTACTTTATTTCGAAGGTCTTACTCAAGTATTTATTTGGGAAATGGTGGAAACAAACTTCAAAAAGGTAGGAGGGAAGGCTAGAAGGGCAAGGTTCTGAAGTTTTCCAGACACGGCCCACCCCTGAGCATCTTGTTAGCCCTTGTGTTGTATAACAGTGGGTGCCAGTTGCCTTTGATTAAGTAATTGGGTTCAGGAAACTCTCAGGCATGAACATACAATTATTGTTTCTGTCTTCTCTTTGCTCCTCTGACCCTCCCAAAGACATCTGGCTCAACTGTACTATTAGGAGTGAGGAGAAGAAAATTGAACTGATAATTCAAAATGTAGTTTTTAAATTTCTTACAAATCTTTACAACAAAGAAGAAACACAGGAATTCGTTTTTGACAGCCCTGCAGAGACATAACAGGGCACGCAGAATAAAACGTGCAACAATTCAAAAGAACAATTTTAATTTTCAAAGGAAAACAGTTACACACTTTAGAACAAATAAAATGGCACATTAGTTTTTGTGATCAGCATTGAACAGAGAGAAATATCAAAACTGAAAGGAAATATTGAGGAAGCATCATAGGGTTGTAGATGCTTTTCTTTATTTTACTTTCAAAACTGTTAAAGCTGCTATGTCAGCAGTTTCAAATTACAAAAAAAATTAAAAGGCACATTGATTTGAGGTTTCTTGAGTTGCAAATTCTGTATTTATGCCCGTTTTGAAATACAGTTGAGGAGACAGATTATATTTTCTGATGCTGTCAAACATTTCATTTTTATCATTACAATGACACATTTTAATGTGATAACTAACAGCTAATATCAGCAGATGGAAAGTCATGTTTATTTTTCAGCTGGTTACCGTGTTGCATTGTAATGTCAGCTCTTGTACCTAGGAATTTGGATACTTAGTATCATTTCCACAGTTTAAAACTGTGCATCATTTACGTTTACGTGAATGACTATTACGGGCAGGTCACACATGCGGCCTATTGCTTGTACTGAAGGAGTCCCATTATCTGTTTTGCAGTTTCTCAAACACTGCCGTGCATTCCCAACTTTATTTCACACCTATTATATATCATACCCACTTAAACAATATCATGTCCTTGGGCTTGTAGAGGTTGGTTTAGGATATTAACATACAAGGGATAAGATAATAAAGGAATGAGAAACAGTATTTTGATAGTCTATCCTCTATATTTTTTCAGTCTGACCTTCACTAGAATATAATGGTTACTTCCAGAATTCTGTCAAACTTTAAGAAGCAAATTACAAACGATATAACTAGAAGATAACATTTTAGAGCAAGAATATCATTCCTATAAATTTTTAGCAAAAACTTAGTTTTAAATATAATTTTGTAAAAAAAATTACACACATACAAACATATAGGACTCTATTCCTCCCTTTGAATGGAACTATTTATCATGGCGAGAAACTGTTAGAGAATTCAGTAGGCTTTCTGCCATTGAGGTAAGATGAATGATGAATCCAATGCAAGGCAGGGTCCTTTAATAATTTATTGGGTCGTGAGTTATGGTTTTGTTCAATTGAAAATTATAAGATAGGCTTGCTTCAGGCAAAGAGCATAATGTATGCAAAAGGAAAATAGATTAAGCAAACATTCCGTGAGCTTAATCATTTCAAACATTATCCTGGCTAAAGGCCCTGATGCATTTGTCATTAATTCAGGGGACAATTTCACCTCCACATAACATGATCACAAGATGGGGGTTGTCACTACAGCTCTGTTAATGGGATGCTCATAATGAATGGTCAGTGGAAGCCATTACTCTCGTCCAATGTTTTCCTTGTGAATGGGGAAAGGAAGAGTGCAGAAACCAAAGCTTGTGATTATTTTTTTCTCTTGTGGAAAGTTAATATTTTTTCTATCTCTCACCATTCATTTATCCATTGACTTTCACATGCATTCAGCATACATTTTTGAGCACCGACTTTGTGCGAGAGACACTGCTCAGCTGGCCATCACTGCTGAGGTGACGACAATTGCATGGGCTTTCTTAGACTGAGGAGTTTATAAAGTCAAGCAGATTTTACCAAAATAAGGAAATCAAGGGATGGGTAAAATTACCACCTCAATCTTTTTTTAGCTAATTCCTCTTTACATTTATTGAGGTTAGCATATGCATGTTCTTATATACATAAAACAATGCTCTATTAAACAACTCAGTGTAAATAATATTTACTTAAAGATGGTAAATCAGTGTTAAATCAACCTCAAATCAATTCGTATGTGATTTCAGGATCTTTGGTTTTTTCTTGGGAGGTTTTTCATGATGCTCCATGCTGTTCTCTACCTGGTAACTCTGCATAAAATGTATTGGTTCTGACAACAAAACAAAACAAAACAACACAACAAAAAAACAATAATAAAATCAGAGTAGTCACATTAGTTTTATGTTCCTCCCAGATAAATCTCCAACCTAGGTCTTAATATACTGGGTGATAGGAATCTCAAAGGAGGAATAGTATGGCCATATATTTTGATTGTAATGTTTCTCTGGCAGTGAGTTGTCCAAGAAAGGTGTCTCTTGAGGACTGAAGTTCAACCTCCTCCAGGCTTAAAAAGAAACACAACATTTTGGTTACCTATCTCTAGGCTTAAGGATAAAGTAGTGAGTGACTGTCCTATATTGATCAGGAGCAGGTACCTCTTGTCTGGATGGAATCCGAAGGCATTTATTGTCCCAGTCAGACATATCTGTCATTTCCAGAACACTGCAGAGGAAATCTACAAGACTTCTTACATATTAAACACATATTTTTATAAAAACATCTAATTTAATTATTTCAAATATTTTCAAAGATCATCTAATCCTTTTTCTTTTAAGTACTCGTCACATATTTTGTGCAAGAAACTCTATGAGTTGCTGGTAGATCATAACTGAAAATAGTGCTCAACAGTTTCTATCCCAATGGACAGACATTATTTTCTGACAAAATAAAAGATAAATATAAATGAAATAAATTATATAATATATTGAAATATGTTATGGATAAACAGAAAACAATGAAAAGGAATAATGAGTCTTGAGTAGAACAGTTGCACTTTTAGGTTTTTTTTACGAATTATCTGAAAGTTTTAGGGAAAACCTGATTTTTGAGCAGAAAGCTAAAAGAGAAAGAACATAGAACTTGATCTTTGGGAAAGGTATTCCAAGCAGACGGAACAAATAGTTGTTCAACAACAAAGTTGACTTTGAAATTAAAAGTTCAGGTGGGGGTATAACCACCCTCCGAGAAAGTGAAGGGTCTTTTAGGATTCTGAAAATACTTTGGTTTTACTCTAAATGCAGCAGGATCCTAGCCCAAAACTGACAGGATCTGAAATCAGTATTCACTTGATAAATCTGACTGATTTTTGAAATAAATTGAGGAACAAGGGTAGAAGCAGAAATTATTGGAAAAGGAGACTATTCTTTTAATTTACAAAATTGATGAAAGTGACGTAAATGAGGCTGATAGTAGTTGAGGTGATAAGAAGTAGTAGATTTATACATGTATAATTTGTTTCACAGTGAAAAGGAGGCAAAGGTACCTTTCTTGCATACCCCTGGCCTCCACATTTGCATAGACTCCTGCACTATCCCACCCCCCACTGGAGGGATGTATTTGTTGTAGTTGATGAACCTCCACCAGCACTTCATAATCACCCAAAGACCACAGTTTACATTAGCGTTCACTCTTAGTGTTGTGCATTCCGTGGTTTCAAGAGATGTATAATGACATGTATCCATCATTATGGAACCATACAGAGTACTGTCACCGTTTTACAACTCCTCCGTGGTCTGCCTGTTCATCCCTCTCACCACGTAAAATTCTGTCGACCAGTGATCTTTTTACTGTCTCCATACTTTTGCCTTTTCCAAAATGGCATATAATTGTAATCCTACAGTAGACAATATTTTCAATTAGCTGGTTTCTCTTTAATATGTATTTAAGTCTTCTACAGGTATGGGTATGTGCTTGCCCTATTACAAAGAACATAACAAAGTACAAAGAATGACTGCAAATCTCAAACAATTTGGTGTAAAGAGGGAGGTCTAATTTATTTGGTTAGATACTATATTTTATATTTAAAACTTAAGCATGGGGAGAGAGCATTCATTTAGAGAGATTATTCGTTTAGCACTTTTTCCTTTTCAATGCCTGAGGCACTTCTCTTGATCTCTATGGGGAAAGATGTACTTCTCAAGACACATGAATGTATAATTTTATTTAAAAGTATGCCTTTTCATTTCAGATAACAAAAATTATTTATTTCTTTGTGACTCAACAACCTTTTCCTAAAATAGTCATTATGACATTTCTTCCTTCTATATATTGTTGTCGGCTCTGACTTTTACATAAAGGAAAAAAAAAACTACAGAAGAAAGCTGTATGTTTTAAGTTAGGCATATAAGCTGTTAGTGTGCATTTGATTCTGTGACTGAGTACACTGCTGTTTTCTGAGAGAGGACACAAAAATCGGGAAGTGTTGGGAGCCATCTTGGGCTCACAGGTTGAGACATCTCCCTGGATGGAAATGTGGTTGTAGCAAAGCTCCTGCCAATCAAAACGGCGCCCAGTCTTACCTCCTTCATACATTTTACATATATATATATGTATGTATATATATATATAGACATGCCAGAGCTGGACTCCAGCAGGGAAGGGAAATCGTACAAACATGTCAAGTTATTATGTACAGTTAATGCCTTCTTTAAAGGGCACTAAATAAAACTGTCAAATTTAGGGGCACCTGGGTGGCTCAGTCGGTTAGGCGTCTGACTTCAGCTCAGGTCATGATTTCACAGTTCATGAGTTCAAGCCCCACGTTGGGCTCTGTGCTGACAGCTCGGAGCCTGGAGCCTACTTCGGATTCTGTGTCTCCCTCTCTCTCTGCCCCACCCCTGCTCATGCTCTGTCTCTCCCTCTCTCTCTCAAAAATTAACAAACATTCAAAAAATTTTTAAAAAACTGCCAAATTTTTCAATTCCTTAACTGTTTTTTAAGATCCAAATGAAAAGGCAGGAATATGACAATCTGATTACGATCTTGTTTTAAAATCTCCTCCTTTATTCTTATAAATTGTGGAGAATATAACTTACTTGTATGAATTATATAAATCTTGCATGTCTAGGTTATAACCAAAATGTTTTATTTGAAAATATTATATTGGTATTTCTTTTATCATAGAGGTATGATAGAGTCATTATTATGTTTAGCCAATAAATGCATGTAGTATTTTTGATCCTAGTAATAATTACACAGGCTCACTAAAAATTCAAGCAAAATGTTGTTAAGATGTTTGGACTCTCTCCATAATTTGGCTAATTTACCAAGAAATAAGACTGCGGTATATTTGTAAGAATCAGACCTTATTTCCTATCAAACATTCATATCATTGACTTCCCTTGTTTTCTCACACCCTAGAGAGAGATAGTTCAAAAACCCAAACAAAAAAGAAAATATTTTTATTCCATTGCTCATAGAAGTAAGTTCCCTAAATTCTGAGGTATACACGAAGCTGGTGTGGCTGGTTAGGAGCGTTGCACACTGCACAATCTAGACAGCACTATTTCCATAACCTTGTAACACAATATCTCTAAGCTTTGGTCTAGTTTGAAACTCTTGTTTTGTACTAGAGCTATGTAACCTTTTATCTTGGACTGTAGTATTTGATTTTGATTTTTTAGTATTTGATCTTGGGGTACATGATAATATGGCCTCCTTAGGCAGGAAAGTAAAATAAAAATGTTAGGCAAAGTTTTAAATTAACCACTAGTTCTTTCTGGTTTGGTTTGTTTCAAGTTGTTATTTAAATTCCAGTTGGTTACCATATAGTGTCATATTAGTTTCAGGTGTAGAATTTGGTGATTCTGCACTTACATATAACAGCCAGTGTTCATCGCAGTAAGTGCCCTCCTAATCCCCATCACCGATCTCACTTCCCGATCTCCTCTCTTGTAAGCATCAGTTTGTTTTCTGTCTCTATAGCTGAGAGTCTGTTTCTTGGTTTTCCTCTCTTTTTTCCCCGTATGTTCATTTGTTTTGTTTCTTAAATTCCACATGTGAGTGAAATCATATAGCATTTGTCTCTCTCTGACTTATTTTGCTTAGTGTAATACTATCTAGCTCTATCCAATTCATTGCAAATGTCAAGATTTCATTCTTTTGTATGGCTGAGTAATATTACATCATATATATATATGCATATATATATACATAAATCTTCTGTCTATATCTTCTGTATATATACATATATATACAGTGTGTGTATATGTGTATATATATATACATATATGTATATGTATATATGTGTGCGTGTATGTCTTCTTTATCCTCTCATCAGTTGATGGACATTTGGACTCTCTCCATAATTTGGCTATTGTTGATAAAGCTGTTATAAACATCAGGGTGCGTGTATCCCTATGAGTTAGTATTTTTGTATCCTTTGGGTAAACATCCAGTTGTGAAATTGCTGGTTTGTAGGGTAGTTCTATTGTTAACTTTCTGAGTGAACCCCATACTGTTTTCCAGAGTGCCTGCACAGTGTGTACTCCCACCAGCAGTGCAAGAGGGTTTCCCCTTGTTTTACACCCTCACCAACACCCATGGTTGCCTGTGTGGTTGATGTTAGCCATTCGGACAGGCGTGAAGGAATATCTCATTGTGATTTTGATTGGCATTTCCCTGATGTTGGGTGATGTTGAGCACCTTTCGTGTGTCTGTCGGCCATCTGCATACCTTTGGAAAAATGTCTATTCATGTATTTTGCCCATTTTTAACCTGATTATTTGGGTTTTGGGTGAAGAGTTTGATAAGTTTTTATATATTTTGGATACTAATCCTTTATCAGATATGTCACTTGCAAATATCTTCTCCCAACCCGTTGGTTGCCTTTTAGTTTGACTGATTATTTCCTTCACTGGGCAGAAGGTATTATATTGATGAAAACCCAATAGTTTATTTTGCTTTTGTTTGACTTGCCTCAGGAGACATCTGGTTGAGAAGTTACCATAGTCAATATCAAAGAGGGTCTGCCTAGGTTCCCCTCTAGGACTTAAATGGTTTCCCATTTCACATTTTTGGACTTTAATCCATTTTGAATCTATTTTTGTGTATGCAGTAAGAAAATGGGCCATTGCCTTATTCTGCATGTTTCTGTCCAGTTTTCCCAACACCATGTGTTGAAGAGATATCTTTTTATTCCATTGGTCCTGCTTTGTTGAAGATTAACTGATCATAATCTGGTTTTATTTTGTTGTTGTTGTTGTTCTGTTCTATTGAGCTTTGTGTCTATTTTTGTGCTAATACCACACTGTCTTGATCGCTATTGCTGGAGTAATCAAATAGTGAACGTTTGACTTCTTCCTTGCCAACGTGGATACCTTTTATTTCTTTTGTTGTCTGATGCCGAAGCTAAGACTTCAAGCACTATAAATGGTATGTAGAAAACCGAAAAGCTCCACCAAAATTTTTGCTAGAACTGATACACAAATTCAGTAAAATTGCAGGATACAAAATTAATGTATAGAATATTGTTGTATTTCTATAAACCAATAATGACGCAGTAACCACTAGTTCGAAGGGTCAAAGAGAGAGACAGAATGAAGAACTTCCGCCAAGAAGGAAAACCAAAAGAGGGCGAAGTTATGAAGTTGTCCTTAGAAAGCTGAGTGTGGGGAAGTAACCTGTTCTCCAAAAGCCTTTATTTATTTTCTTGTCTTCTTAACCTCTTACCAAACAGAAGTCACAGAAGCGGAAGGTATGTTTGAAATGCTGAGTTCTTTAGACCTCAGAGAGAGAGTAGACATGCACCAGTTTACCTGTTTTTGTTTCATGGTGTGTAGATCTAAGAACCACATGTGTATCCCAATCAGCTAGTTGAGTAACTAATCATAAGCAAGAGAGCACTGTTACCTATCTAGAGTTCAGTTTCAGTGCATACTTTGTATAATTTAAGCATTTTATTGAATTTTGGTGTCACCGACAAATTCTCTGCTGGGTAAAAGAATCCGTATGGTGTGAATTCTAGGTTAGATTTAAGTACTTTTATGACTGATAGAAAGTGAACTTCATATGTAGATTATAAAAACATGTCTCGCAATTTTGAAGCCATAATTCAGAGACTTAATAGCCTATTGCTATATATTACAATTGTAAATATAGCGTTAATATAACATTAGCTAAAAGGCCTGCCGTATAGTCATGACATTAAGGGAAAAAGTTCATTAATATTTTAATTTTAGTTTTGAACAGAGAACTCTGGAATATTACTCAATGTATATGAACTAAGACTGATAATCAATGCTTTCATTTAAACTTAAATACTAATGCATGCAGCAGAATCAAATCCAATGACTCTGATTTTCTTTTCCTGGAGCTATTTGAAATTATTTGATCCATCTTTCTTAACACTCAAATCTGGTCCATTAAGACTGGAAAGGCAGAGACAGGCTGCATTAAAATTAAAAGCTCATATTCTGAAAAGCAGCTAGCCAAATCCTGAGACTTTAATGTCCAGATGTAATATTTTCATTGTCTATGAGGAAAATAAGTTATTATTGCATTTGACCTTTAGAAGTTATCTTTTATTTATAGTTAAAATAAATAAATTCCTGTTTGCTGATCAATCAACAAGGCTGGTTTCTGAAGTCAGTAGCAATAACTGTGTATATATTAAAAAAAAGAAAAAACATTGTAGATATGAAATTTTAGGACATTCTAAACTTTGTACCTTATAACTATTCAGCTCTATCCATTATTATTCTATCTCATTCAATTATACCCAATTATCTATGCACATCTGGCCATCTACTCCATTTCAGCCCTGTTTTTAGCTACAAGCTTTCTTGGCTAGTCAAAAAAATGTTGCTTTAGGTACTAGCAAAGTATATTATTTATGAAAATAAAATTATTTGATGCAGATATTTTTCTGACTCTTCTCAGGGTTTAGGGCCTTCTATTTTAATGATCATCTTTACACACTTTAACATATCATGTCTACAGTTCTTCCTGAGGTGTCATTTTTAGTCTAGATTCTTAGGATATGATGATACTTGACTACATTGTCTTATAATGAGGATCCAGAAATAGATTTCCACCTCAGATCTGTAGACCTTGCCAACCAATCAGAGTGAAAAGACAGAAGCCTTGTTAGAATTAGTGAATCTATACTTTGGCTGAGCCATTCCTACACACCTTTTATGAAATTATCATTATTCTTATTCTGTCCATCTCATTCGTTAAGGGGTATATCAAAGCGCAATGCGGAAAGTTCAGTGAGTTTAATTAATAGTCCTAAGTGTTTCTTTTAATAATATTAAACAATATCAAAAATTAATTCACTAACTTAATAAACAAATACACTGAACCATGCCATGGCATTTCATGCCATTCTGTCTGAAAAGTTTTCTTTCTAAGCAATTCTACATTTATTATTATAGTTTGAGGAAAATGTACTGGCACAATAATCTTTCAACTGTAAACATAATTTGTACTTTTAGAAGGTCTATTGGTTTTGGCACTTCTCTGAAGATTCACAGAGAACTTTTAGAAATTTAGTATAATGTAACTATGAAGTAAGGATTATGAATAATGTGATATTTTCAAAATGACACATATGAATGTCTGCTGTTTTAAGCTGCTAAAAAAAAAGACACATATGAAAGTATCTTAGTAACTGATAGTTATTTTGAAAACATAGGTAAAAGGGAAAGGGCAATTTATCCCCAAAATAAAACTATCATTATCAGGATGATATTCTACAAACTAAATGGAAAAAAAATGGACTCTGGAGTTATTTAACTAAAATTTGAGTCTTGGATTTGCAGCCTTAAGCATTGAACCACCATAATCTGTTTCTTCATGTTTAAAAATCTGGAGTAACAGTTATTGTTACTGTTGACAGTGTTCTGAGTTCTAAACAAGTTACAGTGGAAAAACGCTCTTAGAATCCTATCTCATGCATACTTATAACCTCTTGTTACTATTATCCAAACTCAGAAATATATATGTATATATATATATGTGTATATATATATATATATATATATATATATATATATATATATTCAGTATCCAGGTCATTTTATTCAGAATTTTGTGTTTGTTTCCTAAATCAATATAGACTATATACGATAATGTAAAAATGGCTACCATTTTCTCTCCCTGCTCCCCTATAATGGGAACAATAACCTGGGCCACTTAACTCAGGGCTTCTCCAGATTTGGTCAAGTAAATGAGGCTGAACGACATCATAGATCTTTTAATCATTTTCAGATGCTTTCAGCGACGGTGAGGAAACCCTACTGGGGCGTGGAGGTTAAATAGGCTATGGAGATGGATTTTGGGGAAAGAGATGGTACCTGGCAAGAGCCTACCTAAAGAAAAGGGTGGCTAAAATGTTCAAGATTCCTTCTTTTGCCTCAAAAAATGACATTTATTCAAAGAAAAAAAATGACAAAATGTCTATTCCTTGGCTCCCTTTCCCCCCCCACTCCTGCTCCTCTTCAGCGAAGGAACCCCGGGTAGGCCTAGGTAGCAGGACAGTCTCTCAGGTGAGATCAGCAACACTGAGGGACATCTCCTCAACAGAGGAGTTGTGAAATGTCTCAAAGAGCCCTTTGTCTTCTTCTGTGACCGTGTTATACCCCACATGCATGTGTAGGGCCAAATTGTCTATCACGACCGATTCTGTGGATATAGTTTTCTCTGTTGGCGGGAAGGTCAGAGATTCAACTGAAGACACCTGCTATACATCAATGCCTCTGGCCAGCAGGTCAGTGGTAGCCAATACTCTGCTAGAACCAATGCAGAACTCCCTCATGATAACATCTCATTATTCTTTTGGTCCTGATCTCCGTGCATGGCAGACAAGGTCAAGCCTTGGGCTTGTATCTTTTCAGTGAACCAATCACCTTCATTCAGGTGTTGAAGAATACGACTACCTGTGTGATGGTCAGTGTTTCATACACGTCACATAGTGTGTCCAGCATCCACTCCCTTCATTCCACACTGATGGAGAACTGGCGGATCCTCTCCAGGAGCAACTCTTGCTTCTTGACCAGAATCTGAATGGGGTCCCCCCATGAACTTCTTGATCACCTCAGGCATGTCAGAAAGCATTGTAGCTGACAGAAAAACCACCTGGGTGTTGCTGTTGGGCTTTTGGAATATGTCATAGATCTGGTCCTTAATTCGGTGACTTAACATTTCATCAGCTTCCTCCAGTACAAACATCTTGAGGCATTCGGGAGACAGATATTTAATTATACATATAGTCACTGATTGCAAATGAATACCAGAACTGCCATATAATCTTACTCTATTTTTATGGAGTTTTTTGTCTTCTCTCAGAAGATACTTTTATTTTCTTTCTTCCTAAACTTCCCATGCTGTTTACAGATTTTCACCTGATGACCTTTCCTTATGCTTCCCTTAGAAAATCACGACAATTCGGAGGGACCTAATTCATCTTTTCACATCAAATATATGCATCTGCAAACCCTTGGGCAAAGACATTCAGCCTTTTCTGTAGTTACAATTAAAGGTTTTGTTCTATTTTTTTAATTTGTTTATTTTATTTTTATTATTTTTTTAATGTCTTCTTCCCTCTGGTATTATAGATCACATATTCTCTCAACTTTTCAAAGTCATTTCTCCAGAAATTATATTCTAACTCTTTGTATTATTAATTCCACACTCGTAATTAATTCCTCAAGGAAATGAAATATCATTCAAAACATTCCCCGCTTCTCTCTATCAACCCTGTTTAAAAATTCTAATTCTACAAGAGGATTATGTTCTTCTAATGCATGCAGTCATATATCAGAATTTACCAGGTGACTTCCTTTCAAGTTTGTTACTTCTGTGCTGCAGACTTAAGTTTACGGTATGAACACCATTAAGACACGTGTCTTCTAGGCACTGAGATACATCCATGAAAGCTTGAAGTCATGAACCATGAGATCATGACCTGAGCCAAAATCAAGAGTCAGACGCTTAAACTACTGAGCCACTCAGGCACCCCCTGGAGGGGATGCTATTTCAGCCAGAGCTACATATGACTCGAGGAACCAAATTACACTAATGAAGCAATTTAAAAAATACATGATTTTAAGCTACTGAGACATTTCAGTCCTGGACAGTTTTGGATATGGAATCTATGTGTAAATTCTTTTGTAAAATATAGTCACCACTTTCATAAGGATAGAAACTCAAAAGTCAGATCAGCCTAACATATTCAGAAATGACAGCTTGATATCCCTTCGAATATTGCTTTTCAGATTGAAAACTAATAATCCATACTGTTAGTTTTTTGTGATACTCTTCAGACTGTCTCCTTCTTGATCTCCTACCACTGAAATCACACGATAAAGATGCACATGTATTTGTACTGTCTGTAATGTCTTTAGCTCTCAGTATTGAAGGATAAAAACTCTATATCATTGTTTGGAAATTTACCCTAAACTTGGATAAAGGAAGACAGTTTTCAAACTCTGCTACATTCAGGAAATCTATTGTTAAAAACATGAACTCTTCCTTCCTCCCTTCCTCCCTCCCTTCTTTCTGTCTTTCCTTACCTAAGCAAACACAAGGATATGTAAAGCATCCTGAGATGTTCTGGAATTCACAAGTATTTCCTGTATTTCAAAATGGCAAATTTCCTGTGTGTGAAAGAAGTAGTGAGTCCAGAAATTTTCACGAAAACTTGAGGCATAGGTTTCTTTGCTTTGTAAGTGATGAAAAGTGCACATGAAGCAAGCCATTGTAATTGTTTGTATATATGAGAAGTTTATTAATTATACCATGAATCCATATAAAACATGCCACTGCCTTCAGGAGAAGCTTTCATGGATGTATCTCAGTGCCTAGAAGACATGTGTCTTAATGGTGTTCATACCGTAAACTTAAGTCTGCAGCACGAAAGTAACAATTTTAGTTGAATCCTAAATTATTGTGCTAGGATAACAAAGGACACAGGACATCCGTGAGATTCCAGGAATAGGAGTGTAGCATAGGGATAAAGTAACTGCCAACCAGTGTTAGGATTTGCTAGGATGGCCCCACCTATCATCAAGTCAGAAAAGAACTCCATCTACCCTTGAGTAACTTTTTAATTAACTATCAGGCATATTAATTAGGGTGAAGAATAAAATAGACTTAGACCATTATTGTGGAAATAAACCAAAGTGAGCTTTTAAAGTTATGTAAAATATGAAGATAGAATACATTTTGCCCAGAGAAAGATTTATTTGTTTTTGACAATGTAAATAGAAGGATATAATTGCAAATTAAGTTTATTATCATTTTTATGTCAGCATTTTTTTTCTCAACTTCTCACTGGGAACACTGATGAATAGGGAATTACAAGTGGGTGTACTTCATTTCAGAAATACATCAAATGTTAGTGCATTATCGAAAGCTAGTCCATAAATATGAGCATATGTTTTTGAGAAATTTTTTCAGGGAATACTGATTTTATTCTGTGTGAGTTGTTTTTTCTTGTTTTTGTCCTGATTTCCTTTTAAAGAAATATTGTGGAAACCCTTCAGCATGCAAGAAGCTATTTTTTTTAATAAGAAAATTTGACTTTATCCAGGTGTGTCCAGTCCAAAGGCCTTTTTTGTGTTTTTGGTCTTCGGTTTTTCTGCAAAATTCAGCATTCATCTCTCTCTATTTTTAATTTTTTTTACCCGCTCAGCAAATATTTACTGTGTCCCTAGAGTACATTAAGAACTGTCCCGGTATATGGGATTCCAGCCGTGAATCAGCTCTCTGTGGCTTCTGTCCTCACACATGTTACCTCACTTACATCTTATTTAACCTTCACGAGTCCCATCGGAATTAATGATTTCACTATGTGTTAGCCTATATTTTAGATAAGGAAACAATGTCTATGTCACAATGGTATAAACCTGTCAAGTTTAAATAGATGACAATCTCTGTCTCCTAAATCCCTTTACACTCTCTTTAACACCAGGGATTTCTAAAGCAATCATTTTGCAATTTTATTTATTTTTATTTCTTAAGTTTTATTAAGTTTTTAATTTTACTCCCAGTACAGTTAACACACAGTGTTGTTTTAGTTTCAGGTGTATGGTGCCGTGATTCAGCAACTCTACACATTACTCGGTGCTCATCATGATAAGCGTGCTCTTTAATTTCCATTGCTTATTAGACCCCTCTCGCCGCCTACCTCATTTCCAACTTACATTTGTTCGATATTATCTGTAACAGCTTAGTGTTTAAGAGCACATCAGTTAGTTCTTATAAACAAGTTCTTAAAAAAAAAATTAGTGCATTCTTATTCCCATGGAAATCACCTTGGTCTGCACTTTCCTGTTGCATGGTTACAATGATCAAACAACCTCCTCCTTAAACTCCCTAAACTATTTTTTTTTAGTTCAGGCACTCAGTGCAAAGTATTGAAATCAGCTTTTTAGTCCTTGAGCTACTTGGCAATAATAGATAAGAAGAAAATGGTGGCTTCTTCCTACCTCCTCTTTTTTCTTTTTTGTTTTTAATGTTTATTTTTATTTTAGAGAGAGAGACAGAGACAGAGAGACAGAGCACAAACTGGGGAAGGGCAAAGAAAGAGGGAGACACAGAATCTGAAGCAGGCTCCAGGCCCTGAGCTGTCAGCACAGAGCCTGATGTGGGGCTCGAACCCACGAACCAGGAGATCATGACCTGAGCCGAAGTCAGGAGCTTAACCAAGTAATCCACCCAGGTGCCCCTTCCTTTTTTTTTCCTTTTATGGTTAAATCTTAAAAGGGTTTCCTCTCCTTGTGTTGTGTTTAATTTATATATGAGTTACATATTTCCTTATCTTCTGAACTTATTCCCCTTGAGAATAACATATCCTTAATTGATCTATGGCCATAAATTTCTCACTCTTTCATTTCTTGGTTAAAATTTGTATGTATGTTTATTTCTGCCACGGGGATTAAGTTTTTTTGGTTTTTTTAAATATTTATTTATTTTTGAGAAAGAGAGACAGAGAGAGATAGAGCATGAGCAGGGCAAGGGGAGAGAGAGAAGGACAAACAGACTCTGAAGCAGGCTCCAGGCTCTGAGCCCTCAGTGCTGAGCCAGATGTGGGGATCGAACTCGCAAACCATGAGATCATGACCTGGCCAAAGTCAGATGCTTAACCAACTGAGCCACCCAGGCGCACTTCTGGCTATGTGGTTTAAACCGACCCATTCTTTCCGGTTCACTCAGGGGTTATTACGATGGATGTTTCTGAGCCTCAGACAGACCTCCTCCCGTGTCTTAGTCCTTATTTTCTTCTTATCATGTCAGCTGCTTGCTGCATGAACTATTTTTTTATTTAATTGGACAATCACACTCAACTGCCTCATGCTAGGAATACCTTAACCCTGGACCAATCTATCCAGTTAGCTTCTCCATAGCAACTCCAGGGCTGACGAAGCCTAATGGACCAGAAAAAAAAAAAAAAATACTCCTTCTCAGATTTGCTCCCTGTATCAGTTTCGTAACTCGAATTTAACTGAATCCTCATTAGTATCTGGAAAATCTTTCCTTTCCAACTGCTGTTTTCCCATCCTGTCCTTTTTTGTTTTGTTTTGCTTTGTTATCAATGGCCTTGCTATTCATCGATAATTGTAAGTAGGTGAGCCTAATCTCTAACTCGCCAACCAAAAATAGAAAACATCAGAAAGAATTTCCCTCAAAGTAATGCCAATGACCCTAAAAACTGATCGTAATGGATGCCTTTGCTGTCAGATTCTAATGGACAAGAATTCTCTCAAGCATAAAGGTAATTCTCCTAGTAGTCAGCTTTATATCCACCCTCCTTCCCTAATCCAAGATAATTTGCCTTATGAAAAGGAAATCCTTTAAAAAATCAGCTTTTCTTTTTATTGCGCCCTTCCCACTAATATTAAACACAGCTAAAATATTGTATTAGACAAACACACACGACTCCTTTCTCCTGGCCTCATTGCCCCATTTATGTCTACCCTCTAGATTAAGTCTTCATGAATGGGTGACTTCACTATGTGTCATCATTCACTTTCTGAGTACACTAAAACCTTGGTTTGCGAGCATAGCTTGTTCTAGAAACATGCTTGTAATCTGAAGCACACATATGTCAAAGTGAGTTTCAAGAACCATGGCTCAGTTGTGATCATGTGACATTCAGCATAATGGACTACTCATATTGCAAGATATTGCTCATTAATTAAGTTAAATTCTATTAGAAATGTTTGCTTTTCTTGTGGAACATTCGCAGAACAAGTTACTCACAGTCCAAGGTTTTACCGTATTTCTTTAAATCACTGACATCTTTGGGTACCTGGGTGACTCAGTAGGTTAAGCATCCGACTTTGGTTCAGGTAGTGATGTCACAGCTTGTGAGTTCGAGCCCCCCATCTGGCTCTGTGTTGACAGCTCAGAGCCTGGAATCTGCTTCAGATTCTGTGTCTCCCTCTCTCTCTCTTCCCTCTGCCCTCTCTCTCTCTCTCTCTCTCTCTCTCTCTCTCAAAAATAAACATTAAAAAATATTTTTAAAAAATCACTGACACCTTTGCCCCCTGCAGTACTTTGTCCCTAATGTCAGTAATGATATGGGCCATAGACCTATAGGTAGAATGCAAAACTTTAAAACTCCTAGAAGATAGCATTGGATAAATCCTTAGTGACCTGGGGTTTGGCAATGAGCCTTTTGATAAAACAAAGGCATGATCCATGAAACAATAATTAATAATTTGGACTTCATTAAAATTAAAAGTTTCATTTTGCAAAGGATGGAAAGAATGAGAAAAGAGCCACAGACTGGAAAAATGTATCTGCAGAAGATATTGTTAAAGGAATGCTATCCAAAATATACAAATAACTCTGAAAACTCAATAATAAGAAAGTGAAAAACCAAATTAGAATATGGGCATAAGTTCTGAAGAACTTCTCCAAAGAAGATAAACAGATGAGAAAAAAAAAGCATATGAAAGATGCTCAAAAATAAGTGTCATTAGGGATTTTACAAATTAAAGCAACAATGAGAAACCACTATACATTTGTTAGAAAGGCCAAAATTCAAAACACTGGAGCACCAAATGCCAGCTGGGATGTTGAGTGACAAGGATGCTCATTCCTTGCCAATGGGAATATAAAATAGTTCAGCCACTTGGAAAACACTTTGTCAATTTCTTACAAATCTAAACATAAGCCTCACCATATTATCTAGCAATTATGCTCCTTGGTTTTTACCCAAATAAGTTGAAAAACTTTCCACCCTAAAACCTACATGTGGATGTTTACAGCAGCTTTATTCATAATTGCCAACATTCGGAAGCAGTCACGATGTTCTTCAAAAGGTGAGTGGATAAACTGTGGTCCATCCAGACAAAAGAATGTTATTCAGTGCTAAAAAAAATATATGAGATATTAAGACATGATAAGACATGGAGCAACCTTACATGCATATCAATAAGTGTAAGAAGCCAACCTGAGTAGCTACATACTGTACAATTCCAACTATATGTTATTCTGGAAAAGGCAAATTATAGAGACAGTAAAAAGATCAGTGGTTGCCAGAGTTTAGAGGAAAAGGAGGAATGAATAGGTGGAACCCAAAGAATACTTATATTAGTGAAATTATTTTTCGTGATATTATAATGGTGGATACATGTCATTTACATTATGTTTTTCAAAATCTATAGAATGTACAATAAGAAAACTGAACTATAATGTAAACTGTGGACTTTGGATGATGATGTGTTAATACAGACTCATCAAGGGGCACCTGGGTGGCTCAGTAGGTTAAGCATCTGATTTTGACTCAGGTCATGATCCCATGGTTCATGGGTTCAAGCCCCACGTCAGGTTCAGTGCTGACAGTTCAGAGCCTGAAGCCTGCTTTGGATTCTGTGTCTCCCTCTCCTCTGCCCCTCCTCTGCTTGTGCTCTGTCTCTCTCTGGCCCTCAAAAGTGAGTAAACATTTTTTTAAAAATTTAAAAATTGTGATGTAAATATTTTGCCTGAGACCCATTTTGGATTTGGGAAATTCATTAACTTTTGTAATATTGTGATTTCTGTTATATTAATTATGTTAAGATAACATGCTATCTCATGATTATTATAAATTTCCTTTATTTTTATATGTGTCAAAGAAAATTTGTAAAAGACATATCATTTAGATATTTTAATTAAATATCAAATACATATCACATGTTCAACAGATAGTACAATAATTCAATGGAAAAACAAGTTAATATCTTGCAATTTTAATAACATCCTTTAGGCAACCACACTTAAACCCATATGACAAATTTGCCTTTCTTAAAATTTCTATTAATAAAAATAAAATTCAATTTTATGTGAAAATGTTTGTACCAATGCCTGGGGCCTGGGCCTTACCAAAAAACTGAAAATACAAATTACTGAAATATAATTAATTAGAATGAATCTCCAGTTTTCCTAAACCATGGCTCTAACGATTAATGAGAGGGAGATTGTATACCAGCAGGAAAGTGATAATGAGCTGATGGCTACTTAGAGGCTACAAATGAGATCAGGGTTCACGAGACATGAATAATAACTGATAACTAATTCTCACTGCAAGCAACCAAGAAATATTCCAAGTCAAGTAGTTATGCAAATGCCAAAAAAAAAATAGAGATCTGTACAAATGTTACTTATAATGCCTAATCTTTCCCAGTGTGTTTTTTACTTACACTCACTTCCGTTTGCCATTATTCCCCAAATTTGATTGAAACATCTTTACAGTGATAAGCTTCTACTTTATTTTTCTGTCCCAGAATTTCAACACTTTAATCAAAGAGAAAAGGCCATAGAAACATAGAAAGGAAAGCATCGTACAACGTCATGAAGCCCATTAGTAGGAATCGAGAGAAGGTTAGGGATAAGAAAGCATGTCTGCCCAACTGCGTAGGAGTAAATCTACTCTCCCTATAGCATTTAGTATGTGTGTGAACCTGTGTAACAGATTTCTCTGTGTATTTTCTCATCTAGGAAATCAGAGTGATAATAACACACAATTCAGGTTTGTGTGGGAATTATGAGTGCAGATGCATGAAAAACTCTCAGTAGTGTCATCGCCTAGCAAATATCTCCAATTTTGATTCAGTTATATTTACCATAAATAATAAGCTTATTGATTTTGTTATTACCATTTTGCTTTTGAATTTGAGCTATCAAGTAAGGCCGAAATGATAGATAAAATAAGATTCAATAATATCATCAGGTTATTACAGTAAACTTCCTTAATAAATTCTATGGTCACAAAAGTTATGGTTTCCACTGTAACTGGGCCATTCCAGTGTATTTATTATAAGAAATACTGGTTGAAGTATTTAAAATAATCACAGGAAATTTGTAATTCAGTCCATAAGATGGAAGGATTCTCAGGGATATTCTCAAGTCAATACTTCATCAAAAGAAGTTTGGGATTGGAGTTAGAGGGTATTATGCTAACCAAAATTAGCCAGTCAGAGAAAGACAAATATCATATGACTTCATTCATATGAAGACTTTAAGATACAAAATAGATGAACATAAGGGAAGGGAAGCAAAAATAATATAAAAACAGGGAAGGGACAAAACATAAGAGACTCTTAAATATGGAGATAAAACAGAGGGTTATGGAAGGGCTTGTGGAAGGGAGATGGGCTACATAGGTAAGGGGCATTAAGGAATATCCTCCTGAAACCACCGTTGCACTATATGCTAACTAACTTAGATGTAAATTAAAAGAAAAATAAATGAAAAAAAAAAAAGAAGTTTGGGATAAAAGAATATATGAAAGACATATTCTCGAAAATTATCTGTGGGATAATATCACCTGGAGATTCTCCTAGTGTAAATGATCTTTTCCCACACTCTTAGTTTTTTTCTGCTTCTAAGTTTCTGGGATACATAGAAATTTATTGTTGACACCAACAATTAACATTATGATGATATTGCCAGGAAGAAACTACGTAGAAAAGCAATCTTGACAGGAAAAAAAAAACTGATGTTGCCAACATATAGACTGGCAAGGAACAGAACTGTATGTGAAGTAATAGTTATAAAGAATTCAAATAGTAACACATAATGCATGGGGAAAGATTATGTCAGTCCTATCATATTCACTATTTCCCTCTAAAAGTATTCAATATCATATTTGATGATTCCAATTGATAAATTAGGCATGATTCAAATAAAAATGAGTTTAACTTAGGAAAGATAGGTACTTGTATGTTACAACGTAAGAAAATGTAGTTGTCAAAAGAAAAATGTTGAACACCAATATCAGTCAAGCGACAGTTAACATGGGTTTATCTCCCACATTTTGATTCTGCATATTTTCTATTGATGTATTTAGTATTCATGCAGAGACCTTGAAAAGTGATTCATTTTGCTGATGGATGTAGGGGGTGGAACTGCATCATTGCACAGAAAATGCATTAACTGATATGATAACACAGTCATAAATGTAATAGGATTCATTACTACCAAGAAGTAGCACTATAATGCCTATAAACTTTTCCCCTGATTTTTAAAAGGCATACTAAATAGAAATTTCACCAAGATTTTAAGCCTATAGGGATTTAGATTACAGTCAGGAAATAAACTGAAATTAATCATCTTAAATGCAGAGAATTATTTTTGTTCTACAGAATATACAGTTTATTTTTTGTATGATTAAGATGTGAAGTAAAACAAAGTGTGTGTATATAAAAACACATACATCTATTAACTACCTATAGCCAAACACCCATACGATATTTTGTTTGGCTCACAATTGTTAATGTTCTGTTGGGAAACTATGATCAGCTACATACCACAGGATTCTCAAAAAATAAAAAAAAAATATTTATGTAGAAACACACATGACATGTATATCGAATATATAAATAAACACATATTAATATATATCAATACATTTCAACATACACCAATTTCTACATCTATCATGTATCTATCTACCTATCCATCTTATTTATCTATACTGAGAGAAAGAGAGACAGAGAGAGGGAGGGTGTGAGAGAAAGACTTATTATGAGGAATGACTCAAGTGATTACTGAAGCTAAGGACTCCCACCATCTGCAATTCTACAAGCTAAAGACCCCAGAAAGCCTATGATAATTATTAATAATTATTCAATCTGAGTATGAAGCTCTGACAACCAGGAGAGCCAATGGCAAAAGTACCATTCTAAGGACTGGAGAAGATGAAAGGCAATATTCCAGATCAATCAGTGAGGCAGGAAAAGAAAGATGGGTTTCTCCTTCCTTGATACTTTGCTGTGGTTAGGCCTTCAACAGATTAGTTCAGGCCTCCCCTCCCCCTCAATATTGGGGATGGCATGCTACTTTCCTAAATTTGCTGACTCAAATCCTAATCTCATCCAGAAAAAACTGTCATAGACACACCCAAATTCTGGGCAGCCCAAGGCCCGTCTTATAGACACATAAAATCAAGGTGTCCGAAGCCAGTTTTATTGACACACAAAATCAACGGCCACACCAGTGATACTAATTGCCAAAACACTAAAGAATGCATAGACTCTCCCCTTTTGATCTCACATCTTGGCTTATACATGACTCTTCCATAAAGATTTTCCTGTTTCCTTGAAATTTTATTATTCATCAATCCTATATTATTCCATAGGTTTTATGAGATGTTATCTTGATTTTATTTTGATTTCCATGTAAATGCATTGGTGAAAACAGTGAGGATGAAAATGATGGTAGCTAACATTTGCTAACAGGTTACTTTGTGCACATCATCATTCAAAAATCTTACACTAAAACATGTTACAAAAAGATAACTTGGGTTTCTGTTCATAGCTAATATTTACTCTTACACCTTCAAGGGATTCCAATTTTCACATAATATTAGGGTTTCTCAATTCTACTTGATAAAATCTATACAGCCTTTTATTTTGTGGTAATGTTACGAGACTCCAGAAGAAAGTAAGTATCATTTCAAACAAGCAATTTAAGGTTTTTCACCAATTCTTGAATAGATCAAAAGGTCTTGTTATTTATTTATTTTTCATTTTTATGAATATGGCTGGGTACTGTATACTTTATTGATGGTACGAGACATCGTTGGGCTCCCCACGCCCCTCCACTTCTGTAAGGGGTCTGGTATGGAAACTGTGTAGAGATCACGAGGCTTTCAGTGTATTGAGAAATGATTTGGGGAAGGACACCTCAGCAGCTAAGGGCCTCTCTCTTCCTCTTGCTCTTGCTGAGGCTGGTGGTCCAAGGTGCCTGTACTCCTTGGAAGTCATGTGGACCATACAATCGGTAGACATGGTAGACCTGGTTGCTGTAGCCAAATTCATTGTCATATTAGGAAATGAGCCTGACACAGTGGTCATGGAGAGCAAAGCCAGCCCCACGATCAAAGGGAAGAGTGGGTATTGTTGTTAAAGTCCCAAGAGATAGCCTGGTCCTCAGTGGAGCCCCGCATGCCCTTGAGGGGGTCTTCTGACGTCTGCTCTACCACTTTCTTGATGTCATCGTATTTGGCAGCTTTCTCTGGGCGGTAGGTCAGATCCACGAATGACATGGTGGGGTTGGGAACATGGAAGGTCCGGTCATTGAGCTTCCCATTCAGGGGGATGACCTTGCCTATAGGCTTGGAGGCACAAGTAGAAGCTGGAATGATGTTCTAGGCACCCCTTCAGTCATCTGGCCAGTTTCTTAGAGGGGCCATCTGAGGGTCTTCTGGGTGGCAGTGATGGCATGGACTGTGGTCATGAGTCCTTCTACCATGCCAAAATTGTCATGGATGACATTAGTCAGAGGAACCAAGCAGTTGGTGGTGCAGGAGTCATCACTGACCATCTTGAGGGAGTTGTCATAATTCTCTTGGTTCACACCCATCACAAACATGGGGCATCAGCAGAAGGGGCAGAGATGATGACCTTCTGGGCCCCACTCTTCAAGTGAGCCCCAGGCTTCTCTGTGGTGGCGAAGACCCCAATGGACTCCACAGGATAGTCAGCGCCAATATCACTCCATATGACGCTGGGGGGAAGTCACTCCTGGCAGACAGAGATGGGCTCCATTGATGACAGATTTCCTGTTTTCAGCCTTGTCTGTGCCCTTGAATTTGCTGTGGGTGGAATCATACTGGAACCTATACACACATAGGTAAGGTCAATAAAGGGGTCACCGATGATAACAATATCCGCTCTGCCAGAGTTACAAGCAGCCCTGGAGACTAGTCACCCAATATGGCCAAATCCATTTATTCCAACGTCACTATCGTGTCTCAGGGACACGGCTCACACTGCACCAGAAGATGCATCCATCTGTCCAACTGGGAGGGGCAGAGAGCCAAAAGATCTTTCTAAATAGCCCTGCGGGGCTCCTGGGTGGCTCAGTCATTAAACATCTGACTTTGGCTCAGGTCGTAATCTCACAGTTTGTGAGTTCAAGTCCCACATCGGTTCAGCATGAGCCCCACTTTGGCTAAAAACATGAGCCCAGAATGGGACCTTCTTCTCTCTCTCTCTCTCTACCTTACTCACTTGTGCTCTTTTACTCAAAAAAAACAAAAAAACAAAAAAACAGGTCCTTCAAATACTAGCCTCTAGTATGCTGGATACCACTCTTTTTTATTTAATTAAAAATGTATATTATGAGTCTCTTTAAAATTATAGTCTTAATTACTTGCTTTAGAATTATCTCCCTATTTATTGTCCAGACTTTCCTTCTGCAATTATTTCCCCCATTTTCTTGCATTGTACTTCTTCCTGCAGTAGCATAGGTATATTGAGGTTAAACAAAGTCTTTGTTTCTGTGTATTTTCGCCTTTGGCTAGAAAGATAGTTTTTCTGGGTATGCAATTCAGAGAAGATAGTTAATTCATCAAAGCACATAAATATATTATACTGCCATCTTCTGGATTTAATGCTTCTTATTGAGAAAACTATCTTTCTAAAAGCCTTGATGTAACTGTTCTCTTTTTCCTCTGGTGACCTTTTTAGGCCTTAAATTTTTGCCTGCAGTGTTTGCCCTGTTAATAAAATGTGTCTAATTGTATTTTTGTTTAATTCAAAATTTTCAGGCCTTCTTCAATTCTGAAAACTGTTATCCATTTCTTTCTCCCATACGGTGTCTCTCCAATTTCTTCTATTCTCTCTCTCTGGAAATTCGTTTTTCCATTCTGCACATTAGACATTTATTTCCTGCCCTACTTTTGATTCTGGGCGTTTCATCTACGGGAGTTATCTCTGTAAGAAGTATCTCAAGGTCAGTTCTCCAGCTCTGCCAGCCTCAGGGCTGGTTTAGTTTTTTGCCTCATGAAAATTCTCCAAACCAATTGCTTCCTTTTACCAATAGCCATGGGTTTTTCTTTCATCTACTATTTGTTTATACTTATTATGTGTGGAGTGTGTGTGCGTGTGTGTGTGTGTGTGTGCGTGCGCATAGGGAGTAGTTTCTTTGCAGATTTCTCTTTCTTTGAATTTCAAAATCATAGAAAATAATCTTTGATGTAATTTATCCGCCAGTAGATGGGGTGGACAGGTGAATGTTTCGGATTTTCACATTTTCCATTCTGTCACAATCAGTGTGCAGCTACACAATTCTGTGTCTGTTGTGATTGTGGCTGTGCTTTATCTCAGTGGTTTGAACCCCGGTAAGAGACATAGCTCCTGACACATGTGAGAGTTTAACTCATTATTTGAGATGAATAGATAAATGAATGAATGAGAAAGGGAGCACATCTCTTTCCAGTAATATTGTCATATATGTACTTTGTGGAGGTTTCTGTCTACATAGAAAAAATAATTTATTAATTTTACATAAAAATTTAAGCATACAGGCCACAACATCTGGTGATTTTACATGTTTACTGGTGATAATTAATATTTTCTTTAATGTACCCATTTTACGATCCACCAGAAATATCAAATTGTTGGCATTGTAAATAAATAACGTGGATAGAATTGCTTACTGAAAGTTCCGACCTTACTTATCAATCTATACTTAGCTCAAATGAAACAACACTGAAAGCAGACAAAGCGAATACTGAGGTGATTTTTCATAAATCCCTGACTTATTTTTATAATGTCTATTAATTCTGTCAGAGACAGTCTTAAAATATCTCTTTCTGAGAAATATCTGGGACTTTTCCTGGAGCTGTTCCCAGTAAATAATTTTTTAATATTTTAGTTTGCTGGAGCATTTTGGACTCCATTTTAATGTAACTCATTTGCTCCAATGTTTTCTAATCATTTTTATTAAAAGGAGATCTGGCTTTTATCTTTCACTAGGGGATATCAACTTTACCATCAGTGTGTCCCCATGCATTTCAGACACAGCTTCTTATTAAGGAGTGATACCTCTCTTTTAGTAACCACTAAGCTATATGAACACAAATGGGTACCTAGAATGACACAGGCAGTTTGTTTAAGTCAAACTAGAGAAAACTCTTTCACCTGAGAAAAGCAAAAATATTTCCCTCATACTCATTTAAAACAACAATAAAAAAGGAGATGAATTATATTTGTAAAGTTCTTTGAGAAATTCATTTCTAATTACTCATCCTTACCTATAAATTGTGCCTATTTTTATTTGCTTTCTTGTTTAATTTAATGGAAGAATATATAAACACTTCAGTATAATGAAACTGGCCATTTTTCTTCTAGCAGATATTTTCCATGTACTACTTAAATAATGTTTTTAAGTGAGTTCTGCTTGGTATGAATCAGATGGGGAACGCACGTTGGTGCATGAGTCATTATGCAGAATCCCAAAACTTCAATTTGGAAATGGATTAGCAGTTATCTCATTTAATCTTCCATTAGTTGAAATATTTGCTCCTTTAAGATTCTTTTAAAGCAATCATTCAACCAACACTTCGAGTTAAGTGGAAATTATTATTATATTTGACAATATGAGAAATATGACCCAACAAATGCTCTGACAAAATATTTGCTTCATAGTTTTTGTTTGTTCTTAACCAAATTGAGCAATGAAGTAGCATATTTTGTCAGTAAATGATTTCAGTCATAGTGTATAAATTTTCCCTCTACCTTTATGTAATAGACATAAAATCAGAACGCTACCCATTACTATCAGGAAAATATATTGTTACACATTTATTATGAAAGGACACACTATCTTCATATTACTCTTTTTAAAAATATTTTGAAAAAAAAGAGATGTAAATCAATTGATTTAATATTAAAATACCCATCACATTCACAGCAAAAATGATCATATAGTCATATTAAGCTATCCAAATCATAAGACTTTATTTACTTACTTACTTACTTGTTTACTTATTTTATTTTGGTATCCATCGTCCCCAACTTGCAAAAATGCATGTATATTTATGTTTCACCCATACCTATTCTACAACATAAAAAGGACCAAAAGTAATTGTTTATCTACCAATTTACATCACTAATATATGTCTTTAGTGTGTCTTTCATAGAAATTCCATTTTCATGTTTTTGGCCTGTGTGGAAAGTATACACAGCTATTAATAATGAGCACACATTGAAGGTACATCAGAATTACTGAATCCTCTAGTTTTTGATTAGAGAAATTAGGTACCCTCCACAATAATCCTATTACTACTTACCCAGAATATTCCCTCTCCACCCTAAAATGTCTTGGACTTTAAAGTAGACACAATTTGAATGAATTGAGGAGACATGTATGTTAAGTGAAACAGAGTTCTTACTAGGTAAATAGTAATTAAGTATTTTCCAATTTTGGGAATAGTAATACATTTAATAACTTATATTAAGTGTTTTTCTTTACAAATATTTTTAGGTGGGATACCTGGCTGGCTCAGTTCATAGACTATATGGTTCTTCTTGCCCCACCATTGGGCATAGAGCTTACTTAAAAAAATAAAAATGAAAAAAAAAATGAAAATATTTCCAGGCAATCTCTTTAGTAATAGTAAAAGAAAACGTTCACAACCGTTCAAACTTCCTTTTATGTTCAGACGTATTAACTGAACCATGATGCACTATTGTAAACTTGAAGCACTTCTTTGAAACTTCATGTTAGAAAATTATCTATTTATTTCCTAAAATACATTTGTCAATGCCCAAATGGAAGAGAACATTGTTGAAAGATCAGATAGTTTTTAACTCTAATATCAACTCATGTAATTGATTAGAGAAAAAACTTTCTGTACAATTACTCTCTTTTTTATTATTATGATTATTGAAACTCTGCATTAAAGGCAGGAGTAGAATAAACCGTGTTTCCCAGAAGCAGGATGATTGATGTCTCCACAAATTACCTAATTCAGAGTTTTGGGCTCCTGCAGTTTCCCTCAAGACAATATTGGAAATACCCCTCCCTGATGTAGAAAACGTTAAAAGTTAAAATTGTTAACACTAGACCTAAGTAATCGAGTTTTTCACAGGTAACCTAGCATTCCAGGGAAATGTAGAAACTATTATAGGATGAAAAAAATCACTGGCATTTGTTGAGGGGAAATCCACCCAACAAATCCTTGTTCCCCACAGCATTACCAGGATCCGGGCTGATTCATCAGAATTTTGCATTTACTGGTGACCCAGATGTGGAAATATTTTTTTTTACACGGTGTGAGGAAATTAATTTAAATTATCAAATGTTATTAATCTAGTCATTTATTCTCAAATTTGACTGGTAAATTTAAAATTTTACCAAATATTAGAGAACAACAAAGTATAGATTCAAGAAATAAATCTACATTAACCTAATTACGCATTAAAAAAAAGTGACAGAAAACAGAAAGAATATTTTATTTATTTATTTAAGTTTATTTATTTATTTTGAGAGACAGAGACAGCATGAGTGGAGAGGGTTAGAGAGAGAGGAAGACAGAGAATCCCAAGCAGGCTCCATGCTACTAGCGCAGAGCCCGATGTGGGGCTTGAACCCCTGAAGCTGTGAGTTCATGACCTTAGCCAAACCAAGAATCAGACGCTTAAGCGACTGAGCCACCCAGTCGCCCCAGAAAAAAATATTGTAAGTATAGTCATATCTGAGAGATTTGAGAATTTGTCCAATTTGAGAAGAGTAGGATGCTGTAAAAAATATGTATATTGTTGGAATTTAAAAATAAACATAATCAAAATGGGAAACAATCATCATTGTAATGTCTGGAGGAAAACAATTTGGTTTGGGGGCTATTTCAGCTTCTAATTTAGAATAATCTTCATTATTTTTCCAGTGAAATTTTTATGCCTTGCAATTGCTACACTAGCAGTATAGAACCACAGGCTTGGGAAGCCCGTATTTTGCAAGACGGTAATTGGGTATAATGATCTGAAGTGCAACAACTCGGCTTAGTCATAGCAACCGGGTTGTTTGACTTTGGGGGAAATAACATAAGGGAGCAGCTGGTTCTGATCATGCATAGCATTCTGGGAATCTGTATACATACAGACCATAGCCGAGCTTTTCATAGTCGAGTTCTCTTTGGAGAAGGTGGCTGGGTTTTACAGTGAGGTGTGCATATCGAGATGGGAGACATACGAATGCCTACTGCCTAATAATTTGTCTGTGAAGTAAGTTCTTTAATTTTTCACGTACAGCCAACCACGAGGGTGGGGAAGGCCATATGTGAGCCCATAAGTGGTGGAATTGACCGAGGCACAGCTGGCCGTGAACTCATACCTAAAAATATAATAAACAACTATGCTGGTGGTGATGAAAATAAATACTGAATTTATTCTACTCGTAATAGGAAATTGTAGGGCTTTTTATTGTTGGATGCCCAACAAGTGAAATCTCTCTTCTTTTTTTTTTTTCCAGGAATATTCTACAACAGTCTGTCTAAGAGAACTTTGTGTGATGGCAGGCCCACAGAGTCCCATATGGTGGCTAGGAGCCACATGGGGCTTGTGATCGCTTGACACAAGAGAGTCAAACTTAGAAGTTCTCAAAACAAGAAGAAAATTTTGTGACTGGTATGGTGACCATTGATGCGTAGACTTATCGTGGTGTCCATTTCAGAGTACATACAAATATTGAATTATTATGTTTTATACCTGAAACTCATATAATGTTACATGTTAATTATACCTCAGTGGAAAAAAAAAAATGTGGCTATTGCAATGGAGGGGCTGACCTTATAATAGTGTTTCATTTTAAGTTAATTAAAATTAACTCTAAATAGCCACAGGTAGCTCCAAGATACCCCTGGGCTACCAGAAACTGGAGTCTTTCCCAGAGTCCTTTGAGGGGAGTGTGGCATTATTAGCACCTTGATTTTGGGTTTCTGGTTTTTAATTTTTTTTTAACGTTTATTTATTTTTGAGAGACAAAGAGACAGAGTATGAGCAGGGTAAGGGCAGAGAGAGAGAGAGATACAGAATCCGAAGCAGGCTCCAGGCTCTGATCTGTCAGCACAGAGCCCGACACGGGGCTCAAACTCACACACCGTGAGATCATGACCTGAGCTGAAGTCGGCCGCTCAACCAACTGAGCCACCCAGGTGCCCCTGGTTTTTAGAACCGTGAGAGAGTGAATAGCTATTGTTTTAGTTGTACACCTTGTAGTAATTTGTTACGACAGCCTTAGGAAACTAACAGAGATGGCTTCGCTGAGGAGATTGAAACTGGAGCAAGTGACAAAATGGCCAGAAACAAGGAAGCATTCGTCTATGAGAGAGGTCAAGGGCACCAGCTACCACCCAGGTCTGAGTCGTGACGACACCACTCCTGTCACCAGGCTGGCCCTGGAGTACAATTTCACGGCATTTCCGGGCCCTCGTCTTCATGGTCACTGTTCTTACCCTGCTCCTGTCTCTTTCACCTTCCCTTTAACTGCCTGTTACCCATATCATCTATTACGTTCATCAGTTTAGCCGGAATTTACATCAGTCATCTACAACCAATAACTGAGGATCTCAGTGGTTTTTATCAATTTTCCCAAATAATCCTTATTAAGTAAAATCATTTTTACTTTTATATAAAATATACAATATATATTTATACATATTTAGCATATGTCATTATTATACCTAGCATAGATATTCACTTTTCTATCCCTTAAAACTTGAGGCCATGCAAATAATGTATGCCTCAAAGTTATGATACTCTTCTTAAAATAAAACACATAATGAGCTTTCCTGTTGTTGCGGGAAAACAGAAGTGAGTCCCATTTCTTCACATTGAGAATTATGTTTGCCATTAGAAAGCCATGGGTGAGTGGTAAAAGCAGCCACAGTAGAAATGTAAATTGATCTGAAATATTTCATTTGGCAGCAGCTCAATTTTAAAGTTATAAACACAGTAATCTGCAGAAATGTCATATATATTAAGATTCTTACTTAACAATGGCTATGATTTTAAAAGATTATTGCATTAGAGAGAAAAATCATGCTTCACACTCAAAATTTTGCATACTAGTAATCTGTAAGAAGTGTTATTTCACATTATTATGAATAATTCATATATTTTCAATGTATTTTTGTCTTAGTGAGAATCCAGAAACTGACAATGCTAGGTTCACATTTTCATTATTTTCCTATCCTCATATTTTCAAATCCATTTTAGTAAATGATTTGATGAACTAAATTACCCCTAAATATCCAAGAGACTTATGTAGATGATCCAATTTATAGAATTCAAATAAATATAGAGGGTATGTTTTTATTTATTATATTATTTCTGCTTTAATTTTTAACTGTAGAATTTTCTTTACCCTCCATATAATTATGACTCTGGTCATATATTAAAAGGTTTTATAATGCCACCTTTCCAGTTTCCAAATTAAGAAGTGAGACTAGGATTTCCCTCTATCCTTTCTGTTTCTTGCATGGTCCATGGTTTATGTTCTCTATACTTCTAGAATTATCCACATCTACATTCACCTGTGCAGCGGTCTCTAATTAGGCTTGATCTGAGATGACAGGGATGTTAAGGCGAGTATTTGATAGCCACAGGATATGGCTCTCCTCTTCTGTTTTTTTTTTTCCCTACGCGTATGATTCTGTCATGGTCTTGTTTTCATCTCAATCTACCGTGGTCGTAGAATGATCTTCTCTGATAGTGTTTTGTGAAATTACCTGTTTTCCATAGGAAACACCTCGATCCCACCAAATGCCACGCAACCACAGCCTGGGAGTTCCCAGGGTAATTTTCTTTTTCTTTCTCTTTTCTTATCTTCCATTAGCTACATCCTTCGCAAGGTGGAAGATCTTCTATGTGAAGGTTGCCATGGAAATGCCCACCTGTTTTTTCTTTCTTTTTTTTTTTAACTCATTGTTATTAAGGTAATATCTCCCATGTAATGTGTATGGCCAACTGCTACAGTCATGGCCATATGCCGTTCCGGTTGAGTCAGGCTCCAACATACAACGCTAATCAGTATGAACACAAGGTGGTATACATCTTAGGCATATGTTCTAGATATCAAGGAAGGATGGTGGGTGAAGAAGTGTTCTTTGGAATACAGGACATTTTGGATATGTATCTATACATTTTATTTATATACTTTTTAAAAAGCCCCCCAGACATCCCTCATTTTCTTTCCTTATATCGAATGTCCTATCTGCCTTTCTTTTGTTGTTGTTTTAAAGTATTCTTATCTCATTTCAAGCAGATGGAAGGTGAGTCTGACTATAACTAGACTGTCCTTTGATATTTTTTATCTAGCGGGAGACAGAAGTCTAAAGATAGAGGGAATGTGGATCTCTTTTCTCAAGTCACTGGCAGGGCTGGGATAGCACAATTTCTGCTATTAAAATTGTCTTTCGAGGAGCATCCGAATCGAGCGGGGGATCTCATATCCAGAGGTGCCATGACTCAAATGGCCTGACAGAAACTACCGATACTATCAGAAATTATCCAAAGTAACACAATTCACAACTAGTATCTTATATTAAAAACAACAACAAAAAACAAAACAAAACAAAAAAAATCAATGTGTGAATAAGCAAATAAGTAAGTATATTGGGTTTCCTGGGTGACTCAGTCGGTTAAGCGTCCCCCTTCGGCTCGGGTCATGATCTCACCATTCTTGAGTTCGAGCCCTGCATCAGGCTCTTGTGCTGACAGCTCAGAGCCTGAAGCCTGCTTCAGACCTTGTGCCTCTGTCTGTCTTGGGCCTTCCCTGCTCACACTCTGTCTCTCTCACACACAATAATAAAGAAATTTAAAAAAATGAAAATGAGATTCACTAGGGTAATTATACACTCAGACAACTTAACTCATTCATAATTATTAAGTAGGATAATTCTTCTAACTGTATCTTTAGACTTGTGTAAACAGTTGATCACTGACTTGTATTTAAGATCTAAGTTTAAGGGGTTTTTTTTCCTCAATACTAGACAGATTATTTATAAATAAACTGAGACAACAAAGTCACTTCAACTGAGAATAGAAAGAATCCAAAAAGGTTGACTTTTTTTTTTCATTGACTCCTGATACAACAAAATAAACTGAATGGATATTGAAGTTTACAAAGTCAGAGGTGTTGGAATTAGAGGTGAAAATGAAAAACATTAAGCCAAACAATTAAAGAAAAAGGAAAATCATGATGGTAACTCTGTATTTAACAGACATTGTTATTGCTGCACTTTGGAGGGGGCTTCTTCACTGTGCTTCTGTCTAACTTTAGGAGGATTTAAAATGCTTACGAGAATCAAATATTTGCAACGTATGATAAGCTGGACTTGCAAAAAGCTTAATTTATTAAGTGCACAATCAGCTTTAAATGCTTTGCAAAATTGAATTGGTCATAGGCATATATTTTTATGTATGAATTTACATAAGTACTATTTGATTATTAAGGGTTTTTGTCTGAATAGTAATAACTTTAATATCAGGCAATTTTTTAAAGAAATATTCCCGTCTATTCATGAAACCTTTCAGAAGAAGTATTTTCCCATTAAAGCTTCTGATCTCGACCCTGATGGAGGCTCTGCTGATTATAGTATGCCTTTCACTGTATATTGCAATACAAGAATATTCTTACAGACGCAGAGCGGTAAGGTTGCAGGCCATCTGAAACTCCTCCTGCTTGTCGCTATCATTCTTTGGCACTCTATCGCCCTAGACTTCATTCCCCCTGGTGGACTATTCCTTTATCACATTTAGGACTCTCTCAAAAGGAAAAAAAGTAAATTGTCTGAAAACAATTTTTTTAAGTTTATTTATTTATTTTGAGGGAGAGCACATGTGCGCATCTACCAGCAGGGGAGGGGCAGAGAGAGAGGGAGAGAGAAACCCAAGCAGAATCAACACTGTTAGTGCGGAACCCAAGGCAGGGCTCGATCTCCCAAACTGTGAGATTATGACCTGAGCTGAAATCAAGAGTCAGACACTTAACCAACTGAGGCCTTCAAGAATCCCTGAAAACAATTTTAAAAATTAATCTTTTGAAGAATAATATTTTAATATTTATAAATTTAATAAAAATCAAATTTTTATTCTTCGGAAAAGAGAAGCAACTCATTGGGTAATTACCAAGAGGGAGAATTTGGGAGTTTCTAAAGAAGTGCTAGAAAGGGGAAATTCATGATACTAAGGTAATTAGGCATTGAAAAAATACTTGGGATGAGACAGAATTACTCCCGTGAGTCCACAGTTGGTTAAAATAAGTCCCTTTGTTCACTGGACAGGAAAGTGTCTTAATGAGGTGCGGTAACAGTGTAACATCCCGAGGTAACCTAAAGTCCACGCTCTTTATCAGCTTTAGTTTATTAGAACCTGTTGCGAAGAAACATGATGTCAGTTTTGATACCTCTTGGGCAAGAGCTGCTGTAATTGGAAATGTTTACTATGATCCACGGCCTTTGAAAAGCAGTAAAAGAAAAATAAAGCTATGTCGCCTCAGTTAGTTGGATCCCTTCTATATTAATTTCACAAAGGAAAAAAAAATAATAACTGAGCTCTGATCTGGACTCTGAAGGAGGCTATGTGCTTCGAGTGAGAAAAAATTAACTGACTGGAAGCATATGGATCCTCGTGATGACGATGGCGATGGCGATTGCGATGGTGACGAGGACGGTGATGTTTCTTGGCATGTGCTGAGTGGTCAGCACTGTGCTGTGATCTCTGCGTATGACTCATCCTCTGTCCTTGGAACCACCTTGTACATTGAGTGCTGTCATTTTCTCCATTTTGTGGATCATTAAACAAAACATAGCGATGTCGGGTGGCGCCCCTAGGTGTGTACAGCTGGTGAATGGCAAAGACTATTCATTAGATCTAATTACATCAAAACAAGAGGACAGAACCTGTACCCAGGGCTCGCAGCTTTCTAAGAAAAAGAAAAATCACCCCGGTTCTCATACCACTAATGATCAGCAGTTTATGCGTATGTAACATCAGTACCGAAACACTATACACTACACTATACGGAGTATGATACGTCGGCCGAATCCTATACTATTGCTTTTAACTGAGCACATTCTCTTTAAACTATGTCCAGCAAATATTTGTTTCAAAGGGAAATCATGCCTATGAAAGTTATTTTTGGATGATAAATAAAGTTAAAATAATTTTTGAAAAATGGTTAGAGACTTAGAAATGCTTCTCGATGTAAGGTAATTTCTTCAGGTAGAAAATCAGCAGTATTAAACTGAGATCTGAAACTAAAGAAAATTATTTTTTTTAATTGTATTTATTTTTGAGAGAGAGAGAGATGGAGTGTGAGCACGGGAGGGGTGAAGAGAGAGGGAGACACCCAATCCGAAGCAGGCTCCAGGCTCTGAGTTATCAGCACAGAGCCCAACATGGGGCTTGAACTCACAAACTGCAAGATCATGACCTGAGTCGAAGTCGGCCCTTAACCCACTGAGCCACCCAGGGGCCCCTAAGGAAAGTAATTTAAAAAATCCCCCATATTTTTTTTCTGTTATCTGGACTGTGTAAGGCAGGTAACTCTGAATTAAATGTGTATGAGAAATTCATACTAAAATGTCTTTTTCAGAATGATCTTGTTTGTATCCTTAATATAATAATTTAAAATTCGCCTGGGGTAATTATAAAAAGTGGATTGAGTTTTCTATCTCATGTGTGGTTATTGTTTAAGCAAAAATAATCTTCTTAACTGAAAATAGCAAACCCGGCCTCCCTCTTAGAGCCCCCGACATTGCAGGGCTTTCGGGAAGGCTGTTAACGACAGTTTCGTATCCTGCTTGTAGCCATGTGTCCTGTGGCTTCTGAACTGAGATCAGGATCAGGTGTAGAGGGTAACATACCACCTCTTCTGTCTTGGTAAAATAGACTTTTAATATATACGAATAATCAGAAAAATAATGTTAACAAATTTATGCAGAAGTTGTAAGGAATCTGGGTGAGACGCTGAGGACAGCGGGTTCCCAGCAGAGGCAGAAGAAAAGTGAGGGACTGAACCCCAGGAGGCGCATGTCTACTGTTTCTGCTCATTCGTGGCCCCAACCCAGCCAAGCCACAAAAGGAATCAGAAATAAAAGAAAATCTGACAAAAATCTGGTGAGCTCCCTTCTGAAATAGGCAATTAAAGAAACAGAGAGGGGTTCAGAAATGGTCTAAGTGAAATAAGGGTTGTGCCCTCAAGAGGAAGGAACAGGATCAGGCTCAGAGAGCAAAAATGCTTACAGGGAGCAGCCCATCATGGTAGGGGGGAGTGAAGCTCTACCCCACAATTTTAAGGACAAGACCAAGGTGCTTTTGCCTTTTCACTAGGAAGCATGCAGCACTCCCTGGAATTAGTCACGTGATTAACGTGACATTGAATCATGTAATTTCTAGGGAGACATTATCCCAATCTCCACTGAGATCACATACAGTATGTGAAGGGTGTTTTCTTACCTAAAAACAGTTGCAAACTCCAAATGTAACATAAAAAAAACAAAACAAAATAAAACACAATTTGAGATTACCATGTCCAAACAAATTGTTAACCTAAAATTACCAGAAATTGCTAGGATAAAATCCCATCCAGTTAAAACTAAATGGCCCCTTTTCAGCCTTTATTTTGTAAATTTGGATTTTATAAACTAGGTACCATATTTAAGGATGATATTGTATCCTACCAACAGAGTAACTCAACAAAATGATTCCTTCTTCCTTTTTTGACTTAAATGTAAGATTACAACAGAATCATTGTGGGATTGGAGATCATGATGAGTCGATTGATGCAAAAATTACAATTTCCAGTAAATGTTCTATTCCAATGTTGCTAAATTCTGTATTTATTCAATGTAAAAGTTAAACTGTCTGTGCAGGGACTAAATAGATGAAAATAAATTATGAATACATTAAATATGTAAAAATAATTTAAATGGACATTGAAACCAAATGCATTAGCTAAAATATCTTTTAGGACTTGATCTTGAGTTGAGACAATGGCCTATTGCTCTTCAGTATCCTCCCTACTAAATTCTTCGGTATTTTTCTAGGTCAGCAATAGGTTTCTTTCAACATCCGATGTCAATGAGCATTGATACTGTAGGGAACCTTTTTTTTTTTTTTTTCAAGTTATGCAGAAGCCAATGAAGATAATTTAATTGAAATTAATAGAACACTTTTATTTCTCTCTTACAGATTATGTGTTTCCATTGTCATTGTCTAAAGAAAACGTTTCACTGTTTAGGTAGTGAAAACAAATTGTAACATGTATTGTGTGAGAGACAATTCCTTCAATATTTTCCTTATCCTTACAAGGCTAAAGCCGTTGAGGGAAGACATAGGATTAAAAAACAAACAAACAAATTGATTAGATCTTGTGTATTAGTGTTCTCCAGAGAAACAGAGCAAATGGGCTGAATATACAGGAAGAAACTTATCACAAGGAATTTGCTCTCATAATATGGAGGCTAAGTGCTAGGATTTGCCATCTGGAAGCTAGAGACCAGGAAAGCCGATCATGTCTTTGAGTTCAAGTCTGAAGTCCTGCGAATCAGGAGCACCAAGGACAGTAGGAAATCAATGCACTCCTCAAGTAATAGGCAAGAAATAAAAGAGGTAATTATCTTTCCTCTGTTTTTTGTTCTATTCACACTCTCAACTGATAGGATCAGGAGCCCATTGGGGGAGGCGGTCTGTGTTACTTAGTTCACCAATTCAAATGCTAATATCATCCAAAACACTCTCAAAGGCATGCCCAAAAATAATGTTTAATCTGAGCATCTGATGGGTAGTCAAGTTGACACATAAAATTCACCATCACTGTGCGACACGACACATTCAAGTTGGGCAGGCCTCACCTTTTATCCTGAGGGTCGTCACGTGGGGCAAACCACCGGTCGCTCTGAGTGGAATCCTAATTAGTCCCTCACCAAGCCCTCCAGCTTTTCTATTGCGATGCGTGACCATGAACTTCTGTTCACCTCCACTTTCCAGAGGTTACCTTGCTGCTTTTGCCTTCACTGTAGCCAAATGAACTTTGGAGGACAATTTCCTTCTGCCTGAAAAGTGCTTTATTATTATCTCCCAGGTGAAATACTGGACATTTCACAATTCAGCAAAAGCTTCCTGACCTTGGGGAAGCTCTTCCTGAATCGTTCAGGTGAGGTTAGATGTTCTATCTTCCGTGGTTCTGTTATACCTATAAGTGTAGGTAATAAACCATTGATTGCATCTTTTGTAGCTTTGTATTTCATTGTTATGCATGTCTCCTCCCCAATGAATCTCTCAAAGATTGGTAAATTTTTTCAGGTTTGGATATTCAGCGCCCAATATAGAATTAATTAATATTTAGTGAATGTATGTAGATGCATAATTGGAGAAAGGATTAATGAATCACTAAGTTGACACAAATGAAAATAAAATCAATGAAACCAACAAAAAAAATCAAGATAAACTAGAAGAATTAAGAATGACTTTAAAAACACCTTGGAAATCAACCATTTGAGAAAAAAAAAAGGAATAAAACGAAATATTGACCAAGATAGAAAGGGAGGGATAATCAGAAACAGAGTTCACAGAACACGTGTGGACCAGTATAGATGATAACTAACAGAAGGGCAAAGTGGGCACTTGAGAATGTATCTGTATTTGCTCTTGATAACAGAGGCTGGTAGTGAGCCCACGTGATCAATGGAATGGGTATTAATATGTAAGTTGGATGGGGAGGGTTTTGAAAAAGAATACAACTGCTTCTTAATTGCTAATTAAAACTCAGACGCTTAGTTGGAGATACACTTTATTTTAGTAGGAAGGCTTTAAAGGCCATGCAAATTGTAAAGGGTTACTCTCTGCTACACTAGATCAATGAAAGAGAGAGCTGGTGACGGTAAACCAGACCCATAAATCTTTTCTATCCATTTAGTAATGGTTCCCTGGAGCCCCCTGAGTGACATTAAGCTGAGGAAAATGTTTTGGACAAGAGAAACAGGTGAGAGGCCAAAGGAAACTCTTAAGGTTAAAAAGTAACCAATAATAGAACACTTTCAATCCTGAAAAAAACATGTTCTTGCATTTGAGGAAAAGTGTTTATAAGAATAAATAAGGACTCTGTAAAGAATGTAAGTGACAAAAGTTCTTTGCAAGAACATGTAGTCTATTTACTAATGTATCAGATCCATCACGCACACACACACACACACACACACACACACACACACAACATAGATATTTAGAGCTATGTACACATAAACTGAATTCTGATACTTAAACCCTAAGCAAAGTACATAATATTCTTCATTTTGTTAACACGTTTGTAAAAATGCAACATTAGGAGTATTCTTCCATGATTATGATAAAAAATAAGTGAAATACTATATGGAAAATGCTTACCAAGCACCATAAAACAATGTGAGCAAAATTTATAGTAAGAGTTACCAAATTAAAGCATATGAAATTAATTCTCCTTTTTCTGCCACTTTTATTGACCCATGAAAGAGGCTAATTTGTCTCACTTTTTAGGGTCTCTTTGTACTTAGAACCTGCATCCCGAAAAAGAAAAAAAAATAGAAAAATTCGTAACAATAGTAGATTTTTAAATTTAAATTCAGTTTATGACAAATAAATGCTTATGAATGCACATAATAAATATATATAAAAAGCTGTCATAAGAAGCATGGAAATTGCTTTCTATGAGTCCACCAACTTTCAAATATCAATTATTTCATGGACACTTTTGTGACAAGTACAACATAAAGAATTTGTGGGAATTAAAAAAAAGGTTTGTAATATTAGTACAATGAAAGACTCTTGATCAGTAAATTTAGTTAGTTTCAGAGGAAATTGTAGAAGAAAGAAATTTAAAGAAAGTATAAAATATGGTTAAATTTCTAAATTTCTCAACATTAAGCTATTATTTTGTTAAACTAATAGAAGACTGGGTAGATTTAGATAAAATATACACGGACTTCAACATTCTGATAAATTTGAAATTATTCTTATTGTTTCAATTCCATTTGTCAGATCAGCTGTAGTCAAATGGAGGAAATAATTGCCGAAAGTTTTGTGACTTAGGACACAACTTTGTGCTTCAGATGAAGAAATAAACAAGTAGAAATGAGAGTGCTTTTATTAAGATAATGTACGAGTCTTCATTAGCTAAATTTTTTTTAAAGATTTATTTATTTTTGAGACAGAGACAGAGCATGAGTGGGGGAGGGCAAAGAGAGAGGGAGACACAGAATCTGAAGCAGGCTCCAGGCTCTGAGCCGTCAGCACAGAGCCCGATGCGGGGCTCGAACTCACAGACCGTGAGATCATGACCTGAGCTGAAGTTGGCCGCTCAAACAACTGAACCCCCCAGGTGCCCCTCATTAGCCAAATTTAATTGGACAGTCTATTATAAGCCAATGTCCTAAAAGATCAGGAGAGCGCTTGGCAGGAGATATTTGACATGATTTCTTTGATGCCTGTGCTCTTTTTATGTCATTAACTTTGTTTTCATGTCAAAAATCAATAATCCTATGCTTAATTTAGCTTTACTGTTTCCATTGTAGCATTCTGACAGCTATTTGAAAACATTTCCATAGATCTATGAATGAAATAGATTTAAATTTAGGCCATACGATATTTAAGAATTTTCTAGCAGTACCATTAAATTATTTGTACTGAATGCATGAAATAATTGTCACAACAAAAAATGCGACAAACATACTTTGATAAAATATTAAAAATCCAAAACTGGGTGCAGAAGTAAGGGAAAACTACCCTTCCTTTTCTTAATTCCTCAAACCATGCATGTGATATTTTAAAACTTCTGAAATTTGAACACAACTTGAAAATAAATTTCTAGGTCTGCTGGAGGTAATGGCCCCTCAAAAGCTATCGTATAATCAGTGTACGATTCATAATCAGAAACGGAATTAGTGCACTAAACGAGGGTGTCGTCTCAGGAGAGTTTGTGCGTTGTGGAATTCCTGGAAAGACACCAGCTTTTGGAGTCACCCTCTCCAATAATATCCTGAGATGCTGGTGGGAATCACTACTTCCAATGCTGTGGAGATTTCTGATAACCCGGGTTTTGGCGGGGAAAAGATGGGAACTCAGTTTAGGACTGAATTTTCTCATCATCAGCAGGGCTCTGTTATTCCTCCCGTTTCACTGCCTTAAGTGCGTGTTTGGGGGTTTGGTCCTCCTATTCTCTCATCAGCTACTTTTTGCACACTCATGCCATCCCTTTTCCTAAATCCCCTAGGACTTAATTGTGTAGAATATCTTTATTGAAATGTGCTTGTATAATTGGAATATTATCTCATTTCATCCAAGAAGCGATTTCAAATTTAATGTAACCTTTACTATTTAGTTGCCATTTTGTGATATATAGTATCTCCCCCTCTTTCTCTTGCTCCTCAATAGGTTGTAGGTGCCTTTCTTTCTTTCTTCCTTTTATTACAGGGTTCCCATCCTCTCTTTCTCTATGCTTTCCTCAAAATTCAGAATTTCTCTTACATTAATTTATTCCCTAATCATCTCCCTGCATATAATTCAGACAGGATAAAGAAGCAAATTCCCACCATATACTGTCTACCTTAGAAACACTTTACATTCAGAGAGGTAAATAATCTAAAGGTCAAGAAATGGATCAAAATATACCACGCAAACACGAATCTTAGAGAAGGGCTAAATTAATGTCAGGCAACATAGGCGACGGGACAAGAAATACGACTGGAAACACAAGATGTATTTCATAGTGGTGAAAGACCCTAGGTGCTGGACAGATACATAAATTGTCATAAATGAAGCCAGAAGTGATAAAATTGAAAGGAGACTCCTACAATTCCACAATTATATTCAGATATTTCAATATGCCCGTTTCACTAATAAAAAAGGTAGAAAACCAGTAATTTTACACAAGACTTGAATAACACTATCAGTCACCTTGAACTGGCTGTTGGGCTCGGGCGGAGGAAAGGCTCCATACAATGGAAACTGACCCAAAATGGCCGAAGTTCCCGCCACAGCACTGGGAGGCGGTCGAGTCATCCCCAGGAAACCGACCCAAGATGGCCGACATTCCCGCCACAACCCTGAAGGATGGACACGTTACTCTCAGGAATCCGATACCTAACAGGGACCTAAACCTCCACCCCAAACTCCGACAGACCAATAGGACCTTGACAACAGACAGAATCTCCTAAAAAGGAAAACTATGTAGCCAACTTCAGCGTCACCCCCAAACCCCTTAAAAACCCCTAACCCTAACCTCGGGCGGGACTTCCCCGACTCCTCTCTTTCAAGTCGCGGAACCTCGCCCGAGGGTGCTTGCAATAAAGTGTACTCTCAGACCACACTTTGCCTTGGCGGTCTTACTTTTATCCATCAGCGACTCATAACCTTACACTGACACTTATAAAACACTCCGTCTAACCACAGGCGAGTGCGTGTTCATTTCAAGTATGCTTAGAACAGTCTACAAGAAAAAGCAGATGCTGGGCCATAAAACAAATCCCAATGATGTTAAAAGGATTGGCATCATACAAAGTGTGTTTGTTACCTAATCACAAAGGAATTTAATTAGGACTCACAAACAGAAAAAAAAATAAAAAATCTCCAAGTACTTGGAAAGTAAATATTAAATATATATCCAAGTAAACTATGGATTAAAAAATGACAAGGAAAATTAGAAAATATCATGATTGGGGTGCCTGGAGGGCTCAGTCGGTTAAATGTCTGACTTCGGCTCAGGTCATGATCTCATGGTTCCTGGATTCGAGCCCCGCATGGGGCTCTGTGCGGACAGCTTGGAGTCTGGAGCCTGCTTCGGATTCTGTGTGTCCCTCTCTCTCTCTCTCTGCCCCTCCCCCACTCATGCTGTCTCTGTCTCTGTCTCTCTCTCTCAAAAATAAATAAACATTAAAAAAGAAAATATCATTATTAAATTCAATATATTTGAACTTCTGTGACGTAGTTAAAGCAGTGGACAAAAATTCTTAGTTTTAGGTGCTAATAATAGAAAGGAAGTAAAATTTCAAATTAATGATTTAAACCCAGATACATTGTATTAAAGCTACAAAGTGTCAAGTATAAGGTAAACTCCTCAAAGCCTCCAGGCGACAGGTCAGGTAAAGTGAATACAAAAGGAATTAGACCAGCCTCCAACTTCTGATAGCTAACATATCAAGCAAAGCAACAACAGAGTAACATTGAAAAAAATCCATGAAAGGAAGTGTGGAACAAGTATTTTTACATCAACTCTCTTGTTCAAGTATTGGATTTTCAGAAAAACAGGATTTAATATGTAAACACATAAGGAAGGATGCATCTATCAGGGAGCATAATCCACCCAAGATGACTGGGGAGAAATCAAACAAAAGAATGACAGCGACCCCTTCTAGACACAGAGACGCTCACATACGACTAAGGAATAATTGAGAATAAGGATGGATGGTTAATATACAAATGCTGTATGTCAAAATACAGTACAAAGGATGGTGCTAAAAATGAGAGAAAAAGAGGTAAAGTACAAAGTAGCAAACAATGTATTGGTGTTTGGGTAACAAGACAGGTTAAAGGGGACTAAACATTTATAAGCTATATATCAAAGTGTTCGATAAATAAACAGGGAACTAAAAGCAGTAAAAAGCTATAAGTACAAGGATAACTGCAGAATACAAATACACGCTACCTAAATCGGAAACAGATAAATAAAAGAGAATGCACATCTTATAAAGGATCAAAGAAAATATCACAAATTAATCATGGAAATTATCACACAATACGCACACTTATAAAATCCTATAACTGCCCTGTAGGATTTTATGTATCCTATATAACATATCATATAATATGTATAAGATGTTACATAACATATTAATTATTATTGTCATGTACTAATATGACAAGGTAAACCTTAAGAAAATGTTAAAGGGTTTAACTCATATATTAAAAGACAGAAAGCTTCCTATGTGGCTGAAAAACAAAATCACGACGAATTGATTTAGATGGCTAAGGAGTGAAAAGATAAACAGATTCTACTATGTATATGGAAATAAAAAGGGAACAGAGGTTCTGATATCAGTAAAAGTGAAATTCAAGTCCCAAACCATCAAACATGACAAAGAATTCTATGGTGGAAAGCCAGAATCCACAATGAAAAAATAATACTTATCAATCTCATGCATATACCAATTGACAAAGGAACCACCTTTAGGAATAATATGTTACAGAAAGTGCAAGAAGACACGTATAGAAACTGATGAAGAACAAGATTCTTTTTAAACGTTTATCTATTTTTGACAGAGAGAGAGAGAGACAGAGTATGAGTGAGGGAGGGGCAGAGAGAGAGGGAGACACAGAATCTGAAGCAGGCTCCAGGCTCTGAGCTGTCAGCACAGAGCCCCACCCGAGGCTCGAACCCACGAACCACGAGATCATGACCTGAGCCGACGTCAGCCGCTGAACTAACTGAGTCACCCAGGGGCCCCAACAAGATGTTTTAATACAGCATTCTCAGTACCAGACAGATCAAGTAGGCAAATGATAAATAAAGAGAGAGAAGATGTAAAAACACAATCAGTAAGATTGATCTTATTGATTTATTGTATATGAAACTCTATACACTGGAGAATGTGCATTCTTACCAAAGGCCTTAAAATACTCAGAGAATAGAGATATATGCCCCACATGAGATCCAACATCTAGAAACCTGCCAAATCAAGTCCAAGCACAGCCAAGACATGACCACAATTTTTCCAATTAAATAAACAAGCTTTTGCTTTTCCTGCAATACCCCCGTCCCTCTGCTCCAACCAGCAGCAGAGGACTGGAGAATGAAGGAGGAGCCAGAGAAGAATGTTTATCTTCCACACCCAATCGCAATTCTTTCAAGTTATAGATTGAGTCTCATCTGGACGAAGGTTAAGACAGTTATTAAAACGGCGAACTAGATTTGATTGAGCTATTATTAGTGCTTAAAATCATTGCGATTTTACACAATATGCATGAAGTAGATTCTATACATGAGACATAGAAGGGAGAAATGTGTAGCGGCTTGTTTGAAGACAGTTATTTGAGGGAAAAAATGATGTATATATATATATATATATATATATATATATATATCACAGGTTTAGAATGTTTCATACATTGATTGCATAATAAGCATTCGAAGTAAGGTGGTAGGAAGATAATTTTAAGCTTAGAGAGGAAATTCCTAGTTGTTGCTCAGTAGAAAGTGGTCAAGTAAGAGTTGAGATTTAAAACAAATTAGGAAACTGCAACTATAGTTCATGTATACCAGAGACAATGGGGTTGTAAGGCAAATAATCAAATGAATGTGGTATCAAAAGAAGGCGAAAGCTATTTAAGAAGTAAAGTTGACTAAAAATGGTGAAAATATTCATAATAAGTGAAAAAAGTTTAAAGTCCCCTCTGATTTAGGTGACTCGGTACGTGGTGGTACAGCTAACTTTGTATGTGTTAATTAATGACAACTGGGCTTCATCTAGGAGGAAATATCAGGGACTTGAATACATTGTCTGGATGTTGAGGAAGGCGCAGGCTGAAAATAAAGGTGAGGGCTCATGATTTCCTAGATTACAATAAAAATTTAAGGGTTTAATTAATCCATACGAGAAGAGTTTATGGAAGTAGAAGGTGAATGAGGGAGAAAACCCAAACCATACTCTATAAATGTTCATTGCTTAAAAGAAATGTATTTAATTGAGGAAGATAAACAAATGATTCTTTGTCTCCTAAGTTTTCCTCTATAATGTATCAGCAAACAGTTCCACCCAGTGATAATTGATTTGTTTCTCCTTTTGATATTTATCTTGTCAGCATCTTCTTCAGAATCCATAGTTATTTTAAATAATTTTGCACAATTTATTTTATTCAAATAAAATGTATTTTCCAAATGTTTTTTTGCTTTATTTTTATTTTGAACTAGCTCATGCTTTACTTTTTGCACTATGATTGAATTTTTCTATTTTGTTTCCTTCTGTTTATAAAAATATGTATATCTGCAGTTTATTTTGGGACCTCCTAAAATACAAACTGAAGTGTATTTTGATGATAGGATTTTGGCTTTTTAAGTTATGATTCTTAGAATTTTACATTATGACTCTCACTAAAATCTTATAATATCTACTTAGGGTCTAAAGCTAGGTTGGATGGTATCTATATCTCAATTTGGAAGTAAGCAGAAAATAAGTCAAGAGAGTTATAAACTATTTTCTACATATTGTTCCACACAGTTTCCATTCAAGTCAACAAATTATATTGAAATGGTGTAAACAATAACAATATGGGCTCTGGGGATAAAATAATGGTGAAATTCCTACCATCCAGGTACTCACATTTTTGGAAAGCAAGGGCACAATATAATAACTACACTGCTTTTCTCTAAAAAATTTATTAGGGCCATGAAAATCCAAATTTTTTAGTGTCCAGATATCTAGTTGAGTCTTTTGTCTTAGGTTACATAGAGAAGCCCGTTAACAAGTGTTATATATTATAGAGAAGACGCAAAGTTTTAAATGCTCAGTTTGTTTTTCTTGAGATGGAGAATTGATGAGGTGGTGGTATGGGGGTAGGGGTGGCGTGGAGAAATTAGGAAAGATTTCCCAATGGAGATAAAATGCATGCTAGTTCTTGATAGAAGTTGAATATATCTGGAATTTCGACAATCAAAATATTCTAGATAGAAATGACCCTTGATTCCTGTTTGCAGGATTTACTATGATCCCAAGATGAAGGTCTCCGGGATATTTGCGAAACCTTTGGTTAACTTGTGTTCATATGCTTCTCCCTGCAAAGCTAAAAGGAGAAATTCCTACGAGTCAATCTGGACTGTCTACACTTTGTGGTACCGAGTTCATTGACAACACTATTTCTAGGACTCCCAAAGCTGCAGATTATTGGAATTCAGAAGGCAGAACACTACTGTCCAGGTCTGTTTACAGGTCCCTCCATTAATTCAGCCTCTTGCCCAAATGGAGAGAAAAGCAAATGCAAGGTGCAGGTATACTTTGCCTTGGTTTCCTTTACATGTTCAAGACCAAACTGCTATACATATGTATCAGCAATATAGGCCCATAGATGATTGAGAGATAGGTAGGTAGGTAGATAGATAGAAGATAGATAGGTGGATAGATAGATAGATAGATAGATCTATATATATATACTATGGGTCAGCTTATGACCATGAAATGGTAGCCAGACACAGTCGGGAATGAAGCTGAGTCGTATCCGAAGAGCTGCGTTTGACAAGCACGAAGCTCGTACTCAATCCCACAAGCCACCGAGAAGTTCTAACTAGATTTGCATCTTATTAATTTCATTTAGTGGGAAGTATGTAGGCGATAGTAGGAATGGGGATAAAAAAAGATTAAACTATTACTTTGTACAAAATAATCTCGCAAGACCAGGCAATCCAAATAGGAGAAAATCATGATCTTATATGATCAAGAGACACTTGCTTTAGTTTCATAAACCAGAACAAACTAACATTAATGTATAATTTGAAATAAGGAAGCGTCCAGCTTTTGCATGCTGATTTTCATGTCACAGGTAAATATTTAAACCTCTTGAGGTTTGTCACCATTAAGTTTTTAATTAAAAGCAAAGTAATTTTTTTAATCAAAATAAATTTAAACCAGCTTCAGAAATCCAGTGCTTTAGCACATTTGGGCAAACCTTTGCTAAGTGACCTGAATTGTCCTGGATTTCTAAGAAGGAAAAACAGCGTACCTCCTAATGTATTATTATTAAGTACAGGAATTTACGTGACATAAAAAAAAAAAAAAAACAACAGCACGAATAACAAGATGACCGGGAGTTCACTATGGGCCTTAGTGTCATCTGCTTGAAGTTGCTTTCTCTTCAAATGGGCGGTGGCATGGCACTGTTTCTAACATTCCTGGAATATTCTGTCAATTCTCACTCTTAACTGTCCCGTCACTTTTACTTGGATTAATGAGAAATCTCACTTGAAAAGAAATGAGCTCTACTTAGAATTTTGATCTGAAAAGAGCTTTCTAGGCAGTGGATTTTGGATTAGCTGATTTGCAGTTTTTAATTTTCAGCTACATTATCTACAAAAGAAACAATTTCAATTGAAAAATTTTAAATGATGCCAGAAAATGACTGTGTATACTTCCATTACTGAATCAGCATAATTTTGATCTCCCAAAATATTCTTCAAAGAGTTACCAAGTTGACACTGTCCTGATCATTTGTGAATTTTACTCTTTTGTGGGCAATGGGGGGAGGTATTGTTCTACCACTAATTTATCCCTGTAATGGAAACCTATTTGCAGGTTAGTGGGAAGAATTATGTACTTTTTTTTTTTTCAGAGAGAGGTCACAACTGAGTGAGAGACGGAGAGAGAGGGAGAGAGAGAGAGAAAGAGAGAGGAGAGGGGCTCACTAGAATGGGGGTTTATCTCATGCAGAGCAGCACTCGAGAGAGCTCACCCAATGTAGGGGTTCAAACTCACAGATCATGACAGCATGACCTGAGTGGAAGTCAGATGCTTAACTGATTGAGCCACCCAGGTGTCCCAGGAAGAATTATGTATTATTAAAAATGTAGAATCGTTTCCATAACTGATTGATTTAAGAAAAAGTAGTCCCTGGCTCTCTTTTTGACACAGAGGAAACATTAGACTTAGGAGTACTTATAGCACTGAGTTGACAATCTGGCACCATCTACCATTTTGTAAATTTACCTATTGCTTATATGTCATCACCCGAACATCATCAATAGTGGCATTATGCCTCAATCTAATGTAACGCAATGCTCATATAACCAGACTTGCTCTATTCTTCCCCCAAACAGCAGGCAGAATCATGTAACTGTATAATTATGTGTGTCTTATTCATTATTTATAAGTTCAGTCACAATTTCCCTTTGACATCCTGAAATAAAATACTGAATTATATACAGTTATTACATACAATTTAGTATTTAATTATATTTATGTTCATAGGTTTATGACATTTTCTATATAATTCATAACCACTTTTAACACATCTTGCATTCGGGAGAATGGTATAGAAAAAGGAAACTATGTAATATATTTTATTATATATACCTGAACATGGCAAATACACAAAGCTTCTCATTTCCTGTTTCTGTGGCTAGTTAGAGGGTAATATTTGATATTTACAACTTGTTTCTCCACATGCCATGCCAGTTCTCTCTTTGTCCTCACCTAACCTTTCAACTTGCTTTGGTTATTTACCGGGACATATGATCATTATTTTATTCATGAAGGATCTGTGCAATTAGTGTGCCCCATCCCTCTTGAGTTGTTATAGACTAATGCTTTTGCAACTGGACATGGGGATTTCCAGAGGCACTCAAGATGACTATCTGATTTTAATTTTTTATGTTTATTTATTTTTGAGAAAGAGAGAGAGAGAAGTGAGTGGGAGAGGGGCAGAGAGACAGGGAGACACAGAATCCAAAGCAGGCTCCAGGCTCTGAGCTGTCAGCACAGAGCCTGATGTGGGGCTTGAACTCAGGAGCCATAAGATCATGACCTGAGCCAGTCAGATGGTTAACTAACTGAGCCACCGAGGTCCCCTGATCATCTGATTTTGCGTATACTCTCCCTTGCCCTCACTGTATATTAGTACTCTGTTTTCTCTAGATAAACTGGATTATTCGACCCATTCAGTAAGGCTCTCTCTGCCTAGTCATTCATCAGCACAAGCAGACCAGAGTTGAATGACGACTACGTCAACTTCCAACTCAGTGCAAGGTCATGGTATCTCTTGATGCTTCCTTGGGCACTGAGACATCTAAGCCAGCAAAGCCAAAGTTGCTGAAATAAAAAGCCAAAATTGGGTAAGTGCATAAGGAGAAATAGCAAGAAAAACCACTCACTTGGAGAGTTCAGTTCCCAGACATAAGCATTCCAGCCATACAGTGATCATCTGTTCACAGCATATATTGCAACATACAGGGAAACCCCTCAGGGCCACAAGGTTACAAACTGGGGCATTAACTGGATTTCAAATAAGGCCTTCCGACTTCTGTCAGAGGAGACACTTCAGGGTGACGGAATACATAATAAGATCGGTGAATCCCATAGGTGCAAGATCATTCATTCCTTATGGTTTTCGCTGTGAAAATAGTTCCTAGTTGGAAGCAACGTTGTGAGGAATATCATAAAAGTGACTAATATATGTTACATGTTCACAGGTGGTGCTGGCAGAAGCAAATTAATATAAAGAGTAAGCGTGTGTTCCAATGAAGAAGAAAATCACTGCTCCCGCCTGAAGAGACCCATTATAGTTAACATGCCACCAGGTGCTTGGCTGTTCCTCCGGGAATAGTGCCATTTGGAAAGCACAGCATCCGTTACTACTGTTGTCTGGTGGGCAGCAGGTGGCAGGGCCAGATCAGCCTCCTCGGGGTTCAATCCATTTGCTTGAGTGCGCGCCCGACCACCAACCCGCAGCTGGAACTTCTTTCTTCATTGGCCAGTGGGACTTCACCAGGTAGTGGGCAGAGCTGACCGATGTTCATAAACCAAATTCATCTACTTATTTAGACTGTTCTTTACAGTAGTGGTCCTTTGTGAGCCTTGTTAGGGCACTCAAATGTACGATCGACCTGTGTGCATTGTCCTGACGGATAGTGCATGTCTTTGTTACTCTTGCTTCATTAATTCCCGGATCTTTTTCCAGACAACCAGCTCTTTCCATTAGAAGAGTTTTAGTTTCCCGTGGCCCCTCATTCTTGCATATAAAATTTTAAATAATTGTATTAATTTCTTTGTGAAAACTAGGCTTTTTAACCCTTTTTAAGAACTGTAGTAGCAGGGGAGCCTGGGTGCCTCAGTCGGTTAAGCATCTGACTTCGGCTCAGGTCATGAACTTATCTGTGGATTTGAGCCCTAAGTCGTGCAATGGGCTAATAGCTCAGAGCCTGGAGCCTGCTTTGGAGTCTGTGTCTCCCTTTCTCTCTGCCCCTCTCCCTGCTCATGCTCTGTCTCTTTCTCTTGAAAATAAATAAACATTAAAATGTTGTTTTAAAGAATTGTAATAGCAAACTTTTTATTCTTACTTATCCTCAGGTACTGATGGGCTTATTATAACTGTAGTAAAGTCATCCAGATGTGTTAGCTCGGAGTTCCTACACTGTCCGCTCTTACTTCCTCACAGCCAAGCCACCTTTGGACTCGCTTCTTCCTAAGTAAGTCCTTTTCAAATTTTACAAATTTGTATGTTGATATATTTCCTATTGAGTCCATAACAAACATACAAAGTTAACATATACAGTTTTTCCCTTTGGTAAGGCTATTAATTCTATTTATTTTAAATATTAACCCTCGTATCCTTGGCATAAATATAATTTTGATATATCATTCCTTATATACATTTAAGATTCGATTTTCTAATATTTTGTTTAGAATTTAGTATCTATACTTTTGTATCTCTTATACAAATATAATAGCCCTGAAATTATCTTTTTTAAAAGTATGATCCCCTGATTTTACTGTTATGATTAGGCTGAATCCAGGGAATGCAATATTTCTTCTCTATCTACTGTCAAAAGAAGTAGAAAATAAAAAAGACTTCTTTCTTAAAATTTTATAGAACCTGGCTGTAACATCTTGGGGCTTCTAAAATTGGAAAAATAAAATATTCAATCACCACTTTTGTTTCTTGCTAGTTACGATACTGTCAAATTTTTAATTTTTTTCTGGAGACAGTTCTTGCGTATGTGTGTATATTGTGTGTGTGTATATATATATATATATGTGTGTGTGTATATATATATAGTATATATTTTGTACAATTTGTTTAGCTACTCATAGTATTGTTTTAATATTACATTCTCCATTTTACCTCAATTTGTGTTTTCATTTTCATTCATACAGTGTTTATTTGTGTCTTCTCTCTTGAGTCTTTACAAGTCTTTCCAAATGTCATCTCTATTGTTAATGTTTTCCAATAATGAATGCTTGGTTTTCCTGACACTCTCAATTGATACATATAATTTTTTAAATTTCACTAACTTCTACTTTCAAATTAATAATCTTTTTCCTAGTTTATAGTGATCTCCCTGTTTTATATTTTCTAATCTGAAAACTTTTTACTTGTGAGCATCTATTTTTTTATATATCCTAATTTAAGGCTAGAAATTGTTCTTGAAATAATGATTTTGCTATATCCTATACATTTTATATGCAGTATTTTCATTGTAATTCAGTTTGTTTTAGAATACAGTTTAAATTTTATTTTATATAAATGGGTATTTAAAATTTATATTTTATTTTTCAATGTTCCATGTTTATTTAAAAATGTGCATTCTGAATTTGATGAGCGGAGATTTCTAGACAATTTCTGTAGGTTAATCCGATTATTAACTCTTTCTTTTTTTAAAATAATTTATTGTCAAATTGGTTTCCATACAACACCCAGTGCTCATCCCAACAAGTGCCCTCCTCTGCGCCTGTCACCCACTCTCCCCCCTCCCACACCCCACTCTCCCTGACATTCATAGCAGCACTTCGACAATAGCCAAATCATGGAAAGAGACTAAGCGTTATTAACTCTTTCATACATCATTTACTCTTAATTTTCTATATTTTTAATTACCAATAATCAAGAGACTGTGTGAAAGACACATAAATTATAAATCTTACCATATAGATCTATCAATAAAATTGTTTAAATTTGCTATAATTTCTAATGAGTATCTATATCTTTTATGGTATTTCATATCTTAAAGTCTGTCTTTTATTTCTGAACTATCCAGCTACTCCACAAATAGCACTTTTACTCTAGTAGAGACATTTATTTTTTTAGTCAGAATCAAGGGTAAGGAGCTTATCACTTAAACTAAATCAAGGATAGCACTGGATGGAGGAGTTAAGATGGTGGGCGGCATGGAGACCTGAGCTTGTCTCGTCTCTGAAATCAGCTAGATCAGCACGAAACCCTTTGGAACACCTAGAGAATTGATTTGGGGAATAAGACAACAAGCTGTGGAACTCGCACCACAGAATTCCCCCGGTTTGTGGTGCAGAGGGTGAACTGGGGGAGAGAAAAGCCAGGAGCATAAGGAGCTGTTTTTGCAGAGAGATGACAGAGATGGAGAAAGGGAGAGAGTGTGACACATTGAGATCGTGCAAGAAGCACTCCTCCCACCCACCCCCAAAAAAAGTAGCTGGAGAGAAAGAGAAGGAGTGAAAACAATCCCAGGGGACTGAACAAGAAATCTGTTTCCCAAAACCATTGACAGGGAGAAAGGAGAGGGTTTCGGTACCACCAGGATTCTATAAACAGTGGAGTGCAGTCTGAAGTTCCAGAGCCCAGAGCCTGGTAGTACTTTAACGAAGAAGCAGGGTGAATCCCCAGGAGCAGGCAGTGGGGTCTAGGAGTCCGTGTGCCATTTGGGGAGAAGTGACCCCCTGCTTGGTGTGCATTCCCAGTAGACCTATCCACAGAAAACTTGGCAGGCCAGAAAGGAGGGGCAGGATATATTCAATGTGTTTAAACAGAAAAACATGCAGCCATAAATTCTTTACCCAGCAAGACTATCATTCAAAATAGGAGAGATAAAGAGGTTCCCAGACAAACAAAAGTGAAAGGAGTCTGTGACTACTAAACCACCCTGCAAGAAATTTTAAGGGGGACTCTTTGAGTGGAGAAAAGACAAAACACACACCTCAATGTCTATGTCAGCACCATCAACAATAGCCAAAGTATGAAAAAAAAGCCCAAATATCCATCAACTGATGAATGGATAAAGAAGATGTGGTATATATATACACCAACAAGTGCCCTTCCATTTAGTCCATCACTCCAGCCGACACCAACAGCAACCCCCAAGCTGCTCTCTTTATTTAAAAGTCTCTTATGGTTTATCCCCCTCTCTCTTTTTATCTTATATTTGTTTCCCTCCCCCCCCCACACACACAATGGAATATTACTCGGCGATCAAAAAGAATGTAATTTTGCCGTTTGGAACAAAATGGAGGGAACTAGCATGTAGTATGCTAAGTGAAATAAGTTAGTCAGAGAAAGACAAATATCAAATGATTTCACTACCCTATGGAAATTAAGAAACAAAATAGATGAATATAGGGGAAGGGAAGCAAATATAAGATAAAAAGAGAGAGGGGGACAAACCCTAAGAGACTCTTAAATACAGAGAGCAACTTGAGGGTTGCTGGTGGCGTTGGCTGGAGTCATGGACTAAATGGGCGAGGGCTCTTGTTGGGATGAGCATTGGGTGATATATGTAAGTGATGGATCACTAAATTCTATTCCTGAAATCATTATTACACTATATGTTAAGTAACTTGGATCAAAATTTTAATAATATGTTATGATAATCTCAATAGGTACAGAAAAAGCATTTGACAAAATACAGTGCCTTTTCATGATAAAAATCCTCAACAATTAAGTATGGAAAAAAATTTAGCCCAACATAACAAAAGGTGTATATGACAAATTCACAGCTAACATCATACTGAAAGATGAAAGCTGTTTAAGCTCTTCCTCTAATGTCAGGAACAAGACAAGGTGCTCATTCTCACCGTTCCCATCCAGCATAGTACCGGAACTCCTACTCTGTGCAGTTAGGCAAGAGAAGAATATAAAAATCATTCAAAGTGAAAAGGAAGAAAAATGGTTTCTATTTGTCAATGATATCATCTTATATACAGAAAACCCTCATTTCTCCACCAAATACTGTTAGAATCAATTGATTCAGTAAAGCTGCAGGATACAAAATCAATATGTCAAAATCAATTGTATTTCTATACACTAACAGTTAAATACCTGAAAGGAAATTCAGAAAACAATCCATTTAGGAAGTATCAAAAAGAATACAATACTTAGAATTAAATTAGACCAAAGGAGGTAAAAAAATTGTACAATAAAACTATAAGACATTGAAAAAAGAAATTGAAGACAAATAAACAAAAAGGTATTCCATGTTCATAGAGCAGACAAATTAAGATTGCAATAGTGTCCATATTACTCAAATGCATCTATAGATTCAAGGCATTTCCTCAAAAATTCCAATGGCAGTTTTCAGAGAAATAAAAAAAAAATTCTAAAATTTGAAGAGAACCACAAAAAATCTTGAGTAGTGAAAGCAATCTTAACAAAGAAGAACAAAGCTGAGGGCATCACACTTCTGGAATTTTAATCTATATTTAAAAGCTATAATAATCTAAACAGTATAAATCTGACATAGCCATAAACATATAGATAAAAGAATATAATAGAGAGCACAGGAATAAACCCACACTTATATGGTCAACTCATCTTTGGCAAGAGCACCAAGAAGACATAATGAAAAAAAGAACAGTCCCTTCATTGAATGATGTTGGGAAAACTGAATATCTACATGCCAACGAATGAAACTCAGCCCCTATTTTATGCCATTCACAAAAATGAACTCAAAATGGATTAAAGACTTAAATGTAGGATCTGAAACTATAAAACTCCTAGAAGAAAACATAGGGAAAACTCTCCTTGACATGGATCTTGCCATTACATTTTTGAATATGACACCAAAAGCAGGTTAGAGCCATCCTAAGTTATTTGCGATTTCATTAATCATAAATACTGCTTCAAAATTTTCAAATAAAGAATAAAGACTTATTTCCAGCTCTCAAAAAACAGACAACAACAACAACAACAACAACAACAACAACAACAAAGAGTAGCACTGATCCAGCCTGGATTGTACCTTTAGTTTTAATTTAAATGTGTTTTTTAATGCTTCAAGGAAGACATTTGCCCCAGGCATCACTGGTTTTACTCATGGGTAGAATAGTGGACTAGGGGATTTTAAAATAATAAAAAGTTTCTACACTTCTAAGAAAAGACTCAATTTTCCATAGCCATGGTAACAGTTGACCACCAGTGTGAAATCATTTAATTGATTAATGGCAACATCTCAACACTACAGTTTTCTACCAGGTCACAGTTCACTTATTACAGCCTCTCATCCAGTGACAGACATGTACTCCTGAAAGTCAGCCAGTGGGCAAAGCCTCACTTCCCTGTCCAAGATTCTGAAACTCAGCCATTCTGCAACTGTCACAATCTGGTTACCTTTCCACACCCAAAAGGCAACCAACCCATTAAACATCCCATCCTCAAAAAAACCACAAGTACCCCAACTCCTGCTTCCCCAAAACCCTGCTTTGGTATGTCAAATGTTCATAACACATTTTTGCTTAAGTAGAACATAAATTAGGCTTTTGTTTCATGTGCCACTTCCTACGACACTTGTTAACATCTCTTCTCCAGTGTTTGTAAGCACTTTGAGAATACAAAGATCTCTTCGCAGGCCGGCCACCAATCCTCCATGCTGCTATGCACCAGGAAAGCCCTTGGTGGAAGTTTTAACAGATAGGAATATCTCTGCAGATGAGACTTTCTCAGAAGCACAGAATAACCAGCATCGCTATGAAAAGCTCCCTGTGTTCTTGTTACTTCATCAGAAGCCTGTGTGTGACAGATCCAGCCATGTCTCCTCCTGCGTATGGACTTGGCAGTTGGCTCCAGGGAAGGAAGCAGACATCAGTCACCGCTTTCTAACAGCGACTCTTGTTTCTATGATGTTTAATTCTCTTACATTTCTTTGCATGCTTAGATACAAGATGGCTTATTCATTCTGTCTAGGACAGAACATCTATTCATCCTACTGTAGGGACAGTGGTCTGTATCCTAACTGTAGGAGTATGTTTTAACTGGTGAAGTTAGGACATTTAATTTTTCAAAAATTATTGCTAGTTTGGACCTCGTTGTCACAAGTGAATGTATTATTTCATTTTTACCTGCTTTCTATTATATTTTTCAATGACTTATTTCCTTCCAATGACGTAATTTTAGCATGGCCTCAGGTGTCTTGTTTCCTTCAGTGCTATTCTAACATTGTCTAGACTTCACATACGTACTGAATGGACCTTCTTTTTGAGTCATTTGTGCCTGCATTCCTCCTGTTTTAACTTCCTCTTGGATAATCCTTCTTTCAAAGATCACAAACCGTTTACCAAAGTCCTGTCATCTTTTTATGATACACCCCTTGCAACGTATTCTGACTTTGATGGCCATTTTTCTTCAGCATGTCAACCAAAACGGTTTCCAACGTGGTGATGTTTGTGGCAGATTTATAGAGACTCTGATGTTAGAGAATATTATTAACATGCTCTTGTATTTGAATGGGAGTTTGGTTAAATATTCAATTCTAGAGCCTAAGAGGTTTTTTTTTTTCCTGTAAAGCTTTATGACAGGTTTTCTATTTGTCTCTAGCATGGTGCTTGCTCCTTCCTCAGTACTGAGCACGAGTGCCTGTTTTACATGGAGAAAGAGAGCTGGACCCGAATGCATTGGAAGAATTCTATAACATGGAAAAATAAATCGGCAATCTATACATTTTAGTTGTGTTTTTTTTTTAATTTTTTTAACGTTTATTTATTTATGAGAGACATAGAGACAGAGTATAAGCAGGGGAAGGGCAGAGAGAGAGGGAGATACAGAATCTGAAGCAGGCTCCAGGCTCTGAGCCGCCAGCACAGAGCCCGACGTGGGGCTCGAACTCACAGACCGTGAGATCATGACCTGAGCCAAAGTCGGCCGCTTAACCGACTGAGCCACCAGGTGCCCCAGTTGTGTTTTTTTTAAAGAATTTTTTAATGATTAGTATTAGGTAGCAAACCTGTTAAGCTTTTAGTGCAATAACATCCTCTAGAATGCAGATTTTGCACGAAATGCATAGATTTGCAATTCAGAAATGCCCTCATGAAAACACATTTCTGCACTTGTGTCGAATTTGGTAACACTTGATCAAATAAACTACCTCCGACATTACTTCTCTTTATTAGCCATAAGATATCAATTCTTATTAGCCACATTATATTTTCAGACAAGTAACAGAGATTAAATGGAGATAGAAAAACAAAACAAAAACAAACAAAAACAAAACCCTCTGTCATTCTAATAAAACGGAGGAAAGGAAGGAGAAATTGAAACATCAAAAAGTAGATATAAAAAGATCACACAAATATTGCGGAGATAAGATAAAAGTAATTAGTACTTTAATTATAAGTAAATAATTTCTCCAATTAAAAAGATGTAAATTATAAGATATGTACTACTTGTTAAATTCACACATAAAACACAAAATTAAGACAGGAATGAATTTCAATTGAGGGAATGAATATGATCAGGCAATGTTAAAAAATGTTGTTATAACTTTATTTTATAAACAAAAGAATAAAGGAAGCTAATTGATGCTGAGTAATGAATATGGCTTTAAAAACAAAAGAACAACATTCAGAGAAATGACTTCTGAAAGGTCAATTTCGTGTCACTTCTTGGAAGTGAAATATGCAAGATTGTAAGTACAGGCTCCAGCTTACTGTCCACACTAGAATCCCAACTTAATCATTTTGGTAAGACACTTAAGCTCTCTGATACTGTTCCCTTTTTGGTTACATATATGGGTATTTATATTTGGATATGTTTTTATATATATTCTTTTTTTTTTTTTAATTTGAGAGGGAGAGAGAGAGAGAGAGAGAGAGAGAGAGGGAATCTTAAGCAGGCTCCATGCTCAGCACACAGGCCAACACAGGGTTCAATCCTATGACCCTGGGATCATGAGTTGAAATCAAGAGTTGCACACTCAACTGACTGAGCCACCCAGGCACCCCTTTATATATATTCTTGAACATAAAAACTCTCAATAAAAATTAGCCATTATTATTTATTTATCATATTCACCAATTGTTGAAAAAGGAAATCAAAACTGAGCTGTACATTGCACAGAGACAGTTTCGCAGAGAAGAAAGGAGACCTGTGCCAGGAGAGCAGGAGCGGCCACCCTGGCAGGGAGGAGGAGTGCCCGAAGAAGAAATATGCTTTGAAACACGCTTCCTTCCCAGTGCTTGGGCTCAGTCTTCACCAGAGAAGAAGCTGTGGCCCTCTGGATGTAACCTCCTGAGTTTCCCAGCCTAGCGTTGGTCCAGAACTGCCGGGCAGTCCCCTGGTGCTGGTTAGCCAAGGCTAGTGAGTGGGCCTGCGGACAGTCTGAGAGCCCACAGCCCTTTCTTGTCAGAGCTCCGACAAGAAGCAGGGTCTTGATGCGCAGTATCTGCATGGGAACTTGCTGGAGTGCAGGCTGGGTGAGGCTGGCGCGCAGTGTGAAGCGGGAGTTAGGGTATCGGGAGCCCGCGGGTTGAATGGTGTCTGTGTCAGAGGCTTGCGGCAAGGTGGAATCCAGAGAAACAAAGTTTTATTTCCCCATGGTGCCAACTCTGTAGGGCGCATATAATCCTACTTCCCTGCTCATAATCCTTGCTGGAATCTTTCCAAGGAGGTACTCAACACTTCCTCACTCTTCACGTGTTCTATGGGAAGCTGGTGTTTACAACTCGATATGCTACACTGTTAGAGATCATAGACTTTGCTGACACTTTCATATTACAGCCTCATGGTGGAAACTCACTTTTCAATTGTGTTGTCAAAAGCAACTGACTGTTACAAATGTGCCACAAAAATCTATCATATTTCATCCTGAATGATAAAGCTCTTGACAGAAGATGCTGTGTTCTAACCCTGCCTATGTCTTCCCGGAGAGTGTCTTGAGAGTGGAAGGAGTTACGGGTGCTATTTCAGCTATGTGAACAGGCAGATGAAGTGTGGTCCCCTCGCCTTCTTCGAGCACGAGAAGTGATATGCTACAGTCTAAAAGGGAGGGAGAAAATACCTAACGCACATCAATATTGTGGTTATGACCTGGCATTCTTGAAATCATTAGTAGCGACAGTACAGGAAGATTTTTCTTAGAATCAGCTCGGTAAGACAGATCTTGAGAAAGTAAAACACTGTGACTCTTAAAGATGAACTAAAATGTTCTGCATATTTATTAGTCAAAACTTGAAAGGAAAATCTTAAAGAAGAGCTGAAGATGGATTTAAAACTCTCAGTTAATTTTGCTTCGAATATATAACTTTGAATTAGTCACTTAACTACTGTGAGAACTAATTTTCTCATCCCTAAATTGGGTTTGATGGTTTCTAAAACCTGCAAAATATAAATTTTAATAACCCTATGAAACATTTAATATAAATATTAGTAGGAAGGAGAAGTCAAGTAGGAAATTTAAGAAATAAAGGTTCACTACTATGAGTATATGAGTTCAATTTCTTTTATGTTCACTGACACATTTGCCAAGATTCAGGTATAAATACTTAGGCTCTTTTAACTATGCCAAACCAATTAATAAAACAAAGTAAGTTAAACTGAATTGCTGACAGTGAAGTTAAGAAGAGAACAGAGAAAAACTTAACATTGAAGTCATCCGATGACTTCAAGGCCAACTACCTGTCACTTTTTGGCCATGTCGTAAGTGCTGACTGTCATCTCCGAGAGTCCTTCTGAACTTTGCTGAAGAATATCACGAAATGCCAAATGCATTTGCATCTTAGAAATAACAGTTTTTAACCACTACAGGGATTGAGTTTGTAAAGTGTATTTACAATTTATTTTTGTGTTTTGTTTACTATTTGTACATTCTGGTCTTTATGGCTTCTTTTTCTTTTTTTACAAAGCCGGTTAGTGAATATTATGCTCATTCAACAAAAAGAGATAATATGCACAAACAGGTTAAATGACTTGACCATATTCATGCAACTAAGTGGCAAAGAAAATATATGCTATATATAGTATCAGCTATTAGGAACTTGGGCCTTGAGGTGAGATCGCCAGGGTTTGAATTCAGACTGCAATAAACTATAAGGTAACAGGCGAGTCACTTAATTTTAAGTCCCAGAATTTTCACCTGAAAAAATGGATGTAATAATAGAATCTATGTTACAAATCCATCTAGGGATTTAGAGATCGGATTGAAATGCTGCTTGAAATAGTGATCATATTTAGATGTACTTCTGTTTACACTATTTTAAAATGAGTACTTCTGTATTTGTTTAACAAAAGTTTCCCAGGTACCCCAGCATGCTACAAGAACGCAGTCTGCTGTGCAGTGGAAGGTGGACCACTCGTAATCCAAATGAGAAGAACTAGCATAGAAGCTTATCTGCTCCTCTCGAAGGCATTTTCTTCCAGCTGGATGAGTCCACAGTAGAGTAATGGACAAAAGTGACGATCCTATGATTAGCTGTGTGATCGGACAATGACTTATTTGAGACTCAGATTTTTATATTTTAATGGGATAATAGTACTTGAACCCATTAGCTTTATGGAGATTAAAGGGAATCGTGTATTTGCTAGTTTTTAGAAAATGTGCAGGGGCTACACGGTGCGCTGGGGATGATCTCACAGTTATAGAGAAAAGGAATCATTATTGGAGTGACCTAATCAGATTTTCTCTTATCGATATTTACAAAATGTTGTTTTTACACAACTGAGTTTGTTATTATAGTAATTCAGTGATAGCATATAACCAAATCGCTCAAGTGTTAGGAAGAGGGTGACAGAGCAGCCTCTGGCTTAACAACATGTCAGGCGCATTTATTTATTCCAATACTTAAATCAATCTTCAAGGGATTTAGACTAGAAATCAATGATTTATCTTATTACTCTATTAATTCCTTTTTTTAAAATCTTTATCTGAATCTATAACAATCTTGTTCTTAACATGTCTACTTATTTCTTATCATGAAATTAGATTCTTATTTGTCCAGAAAAACTGTTTAGCTTTTGATGTTTTTTTCTCCTTTTGGTTTGGTTCACATATGTATCTCTATAGCCAATTTATGTGTGAAATATTATAGGCATCCAGTAGCTATTTCTGGAAAGAAAGAAAGAAAGAAAGAAAGAAAGGAGAAAAGAAAGAAAGAAAATAAAGAAAGAAGAAAAGAAACAAGAAAGAACGAAGGGGAAAGGAAGGGAGAAAGAAAGAAAAAGAGAGAAAACGAAAGACAGAGACAGACATTTTAAAATAATGTAATCTCTCTGGAGATAGAGAGAGACAGATGATAAGACAAAAAAAAACTGGTAATAATGAAATGCTAGATGTAGAAATAAAATACAAATGCATAAACCTCTAAACACAAACCTATAAAACACATATATAATGGTTTTACTTAGATGAACATGTAAGTGCTTATACGCTTAACATAGTACGTAGGGATACAACAAATTGAAGTTTAATACAACAAGCATCACAATTAATTTCGTCATTTCTTTTGCAGAAGTGATTAAATTATATATTTATTATTAATGTATATTAAATTATATATATCTTTACTTTTGTAGCTATTCTAAATTTTCTACAATTAGGAAATCTTACCTTTGTAAATAAAAATTGGAATCAACGTAAGTTTGTATTCGTAAAAAGCAAGTTCTACTTTAAAGTTCATCTGTGTCCTCTGATTTCATCTAATGGAGAGGATCATCACAGTTTCTGTTCAAATTAATACGTAGAATATGAAAATATATTTAAATATTGGAAGTAATAGAATTGGCGATCAGGAGCCGTGTGTTTTTGCTTGCATATTTGTTTTTATTTTATTTCATTTTAGTGAGGCAGCAGGGCACAGATTCTAGAGCCAGATTTCCTGGATTTGTAAACCAGTCCTAGTAACGTTACTTACTTAGTTAACCTTTCCACGCTTACATTTCCTTTACTGCCCTCCAGGTGTCGTGGGAGCACATGTGAGTTGCGAGATGTAAGCCACAGAGACGCCCACCTGTCCCATAAAGAGTACTAAGCCAGGAAAGCCACACTGACAAAACCATTTTTTCTGCACACGACTGAATATGCCCAACTCTCAAAAAAAATGTATCTCAGGGACGCCTGGATGGCTCAGTCGGTTAAGCGGCCGACTTCAGCTCAAGTCATGATCTTATGGTCTGTGAGTTCAAGCCCCCCGCGTCAGGCTCTGTGCTGATGGCTCAGAGCCTGGAGCCTGCTTCAGATTCTGTGTCTCCCACTCTCTCTGCCCTTCCCCTGCTCACGCTCTGTCTCTATGTCTCTCAAAGATAAATAAACTTTAAAAAAATGCATCTCAGTTTTCTCATTTCTATTTGCAATTTAAATACGTCTCAATTCAAAATGGTAGTGTCAAGTGTCCACCGTGTATAATCAGACTGCGGGCTTCTCTGAGAAATACGGCATGTCTGACTATAACTTGCTCTGCGTCAAAGTTATTGTAGTTCTCTGGGTTCGGCTACCGAATGGCTAACTTCTACAGGATATTTAAATCTTATAAACATCTGGATAAAGATATTTGTTTTAATCTGTTTTAAATATACATTTTCTTATATAGTCTTCAAACTGAAGTCCACATGCCACACTTTGATAGTCACGTGCATTGTATGTTTTTGGTGTCACTTTCAGAAATACCCTCTGCCCCCAGCAGGGAGATGGTTTTTCATATGAATGTGACCCTTTGTTGGTGATTCATATTTTCTTCAGTCGGACAAGTATATTTTTCATCTCTGTCCTATTGCACGTTGTCCACAATAGCATGATAATTTATAGTCTTCGTTTTACCTGGTATCATAGTTACTTGTTTATAAGGCTTTCTCCTTCACTAGGTTCTATGTTACTATAGAGACTGCCTCATTTTCATTTTCATCTAGCACAGAAATGAGAACTTTGTTTTACACATAGAGTTAGCATTCCGTCTATGTTGTTGAATAACTGAAAGACTAAATAAACACGAAATCACGAATACTGACTCTCCATCTAAGGATCAGAGTGGATTGTCCTGACGTTTCAAAATGTATCAATTGCTCAGTTTCCTAGAGCATCTGTAATTATGACTCTCAGCATTTCTGGCAGTATGGAGTAAACAAGACCATGCAAACCAAGATAACGGGACAGATTAGATGGAAGATGAAGAAATGGAATATTTAGCAACAGTAAGGAAAATATTTGTGACATTCATGTTACTAAAGTAACCTGCCCCATGTGTACGAATGTGGATTGTGGCACAGACACCATCCAGTAATTAAACACAGTTGCTAATTTAAAACTGGCAATACGAAAGTAATTTATTGTAAATAATTAAAAGACTTTCCCTATCATAGTTATATCCATCATAATGAGCCAATTATTCTTTGCTATATAAATTTACTGAACCTCAAGGACAAGAAGAGAGGCCAGTTAAAATTATAGTCACAATGAAGCTAGCATGCTGTTTCCTCTTTGTAATTTTTCACAGTATATTTTGTAAATTAAAGATTTTATACAGCCATCATAATATTAATGGCTGACAACTACATTTTATATGGTTAATAAAAAGCCATATATAAAACATATAGTGAAACATTAGCTTGTAGTAGTTACAACGTGGACTCTAAAGTAATTCTGTAGCGTTTTAGAACTTAGCTGTGCAACTTTCAGCTTGGCAACTTGGAAAGTAACACGTAATATTTGTGCGTTAGCTCTCTCATCTACAAAATGTGAAAATAGCTTTAGTTCCCTGATGGGACCAGTGAGAGGACTAAAATCTGCAATATTCAGAGTTTTTACTATAATATCTGGCATTAATAAGTGTTGAATATATAGCAATTATAATAATAATGGTTATTATTATAAAAACTCATCCAGTCAAGAGAAAATAAAACACACGGATATTCAATTTCAAGATGATAATATGGAATACTGTGTGCATTTCTCCATTTCCAACAGATCATAATATAAATCAAAGATATATATGACATTTAGAAAACATAAGTAACAAAGAAAGATAATATCTAGAAACCAGAAACTCAGAAATGTTCATAAGTATCAAAAAAGAAGCACTCAGATCATAGAAAAAGGCCGTAATTGCTGATCATTTGTCAAAGAAGAAAAAGAAAACAGCTTAGAATGAAGTGCCATTTGAAGAGAACAAAAGAAAATCCCCTGAACTCAGAGTTCAAGGAGCCGGTGACATGGGCGGATTACGACACAGGCAGTGAGTGGTACACAGAATGATTTCCTTTTGGAACACATACCCCTGCCTCACACGTAGAATTCAAGGTAACAGGTCCCAAGTCCTGACTTGACTTATCTTCTGTTCATTAAGTATGGTATTAAGCATATCTAAAGAACCAGATAGAAGAAAGTCTATACCTAAGTGACTTTTTCACCATACACGTGGCAAATAATTCTCGTTTCAATGAAATTAATTCCCATATTAGAATCTATTTTTCCACTGTAACCTCCTCCCTAGATTTTATTGATAATCAAGTTCTAACCAGATACCAAGATCACAACAATTCCTCTATACTCTAATAAAGGTAAAATAATAAATGCAGGATTTATATTTAGAATGCATTCCTCAATATCATGCCAAATGTCGTTGGGTCTTTGTTTTTCTAAGAAATCGAAGTGCAGCCCAGAACTGTAGTTCTCTGAACACTGCAGGGAAATCTATCAGTCTGACCCTTTCTTCTCATTGTTCCAGGAACAGTTTTCCCATATGCATCTGCAACAATGTGTTTTGTTCCCTGAGTGTCCTTGGTGGGGTGTGCCAAGGAATGTGGACGAAGACAGAGAGTGATTAGAGAGAAAAGAGAAGTTGGCCGGAAAAATGGAAGTAGTGCCTACATAACTGTTGATGGAATCTTGGTGATTTTTTGTAAATTTTATATAATTCCTCTTAATTTCAAACTCTACTGGGAGCTTCTGAAAGGTAACAAATATGATACCGTATTTCAATCAATATTAGTAAAACAAATAATAACATAGAGGCACAGATTTTTATTCGTGCATGTGTGTATAGAATTCACGTGTATATACTATCACACGTGATGACTTTCTCTTTGTAACTTTTTGTAAACTGTGATTTACTATATGAAATGCCTATACATTCACTTTGAAAAAACACCATAAATCAATTTTTAAAGATTTGAATGTGATTTTACTAGCTCCTTCCTTATTGATTTGCCTCATCTACGCTAGCTTGTTGACATCACGATTCAGAAGGAACATAGTGTAACTAAAATACTATTGTGTTTTATCTTTCTAACACTCAGAGGAATTGGTCTCAAAGAGGTCTGTTGATAAGAATGGAAGAACCAATTTTAAAGCAAGTTGAGCAAACTCAGGTATTTATTCTTAACCTTTAGTGAAAACGAAGCCAGTGATTTGGTGTTATGAAAGTTATCTGCATGCTCTCATCATTAGTCAGGTGCAACAGTGTTTCTTTAAAGGCATAGATAGATTTGAATTATCTTTGGAAGACAAAAGAAACATACTAGATTCCTAAATTTTCTATGCATGGCTTTTTTAATTGAAAATATTAACGTGATTATAGCTTCAGCTGCAGGCTGAAGAAACTATGCAAAGAAATCGCATGCATACTTTATCCAGTTTCTTCCAAGGGTAACATCTTCAAAACTATCGCAACCAGGATATTGGCATTGATACAACCCTCTGACCTTATTCAGATCCCCCAGTTTATTTGTGCAAATGTGAGTGTTTTTGTGTGTTTTTAATTCTATAAAATTTTGTCATGTTTAGGTTTGTGTACCCATCATCACAGAGCAAACACAAAATAATAGCATCATCACAAAGCGCATGGAGTTTTCCTTTTATGACTAAAACTCACCTCCATCCTGCACTCTGACCCCCTTGTCCCCAACCCCTGGTAACTACCAATTGTTCTCCATGACTAAACTGTTGTCATTTACAAAACAGTATATAAATAGAACCATAAAGTGCAACTATTGGAACTGATTTTGTTTTCTCTCGCTCAGCATACTTCCGTGGTGATTCACCCCACACGTTATGGATATCGATAGTTCATTCCTTGTTATTTCTGAGAACTATCCCAAGGATGTCTATATCACAGATCGTTCAACCATCCACCCAGTGAGGTTCATTTGTTCCTGATGTGGGGCTATCACAAACGTGACTGGATGAACGATCCCCACCTCCACTCCAACATGTACAACTCTGAATTCCCTTGAATTTGAGCACTGACTGGAAAAGGCATTCTGAGATGGAAAGCTCCCCCTGGGCCATCCGGTTGCCCAATATATCCAATCGTAGGTAACCTTACGAGAGAGAGCAGGGAGATCACTGAGGAGGAAACGGATGGCCACGACGTCACCAGAGAGGGAGGCAGAGGGTCAGTGATCTGGATGCAGGACCAAGAATGTTGGCAGCCTAGCAGAAGCTGGAAAGGGGGAAGAGCACATTCTTTCCCCTGGAAGCCCTGGAGGGAGTGTGGCCCTGCTGAGACCATGATTTTGGCCGAAGGATGCCAATAAAGATTTCTGGCTTCTGGAACTGTGATAGAATAAATACCTGTCATCTAGAGCTACCAGGTCTGTGATCATTTGTTACAGCGGCAATGAGAAACTAAATGATGGATTAATCTGCTCTAAACATTCCTGTAAATGAGTGTTTGTGAAAATAAATTTTATTTTTCCTGGGACAAATGCCCAAGAGGGCAACTGTTAGGTTATGTGGAAATCGTGTATTTAGTTTTATAAGAAACTGCCCAGGGGCGCCTGGGTGGCTCAGTTAGTTAAGCGTCCGACTTCAGCTCAGGTCGTGATCTCGAGGTTCAGGAGTTCAAGCCTCGCATCAGGCTGTGGGTCCAGCTTTGTGCTGACAGCTCAGAGCCTGGAGCCTGCTTCAGATTCTGTATCTTTCTCTCTCTCTGGCCTTCCCCTGCTCACGCTCTGTCTCTATGTCTCTCAAAAATAAATAAACGTCAAAAAAAATTTTTTTTAAAAAAGAAACTGCCCAAATTTTCCAAATGGCTGTACCACTAGACAATCTTATCAGCCATGTATGTGTGATTTGGTTTCTCTGCATCCTTGCTAGAATACGAGGCTATCACTGTTTTTAAATGTTATCCTTTGTGATAAGTGTGCAGTAATATCTCATTGTAGTTCTAATTTGCATTTTCCTAATTGGTAGTGATACTGAGCATGTTTCCGAGTGCTTATTTGCCATCTGCAGATCCTCTTCAGTGAAATGTTTATGGCGTTTGCCCATTTTCTAATTAGACCATTTATTTACTGCTAAGTTTTAAGAGTTTTTTTCAACATTCTAGATACTGGTCCTTTTTCGGATACATGGCCGATGAATATTTTCTCCTCGTCTGCAGCTTGTCTTTTCATTCTTTTAATGGTGACTTTCACAGAGCATAGTTTTCCTTTTGATGAAGTCGAATTTATCAATTTCTCCTTTTATTGATAAGGTTTTGTTGTCGAGTTTAAGAACTTTTTTTCCTAATCTTTCCTCCATTGAATTGCTTTTTCATCTTTGTTAAAAATCAGTTGGTCACATATACATGTAGGTTTATTTCTAGATTATCTGTTTTGTTCTATTGGCCTATGTGTCTGAATCAGTACCAATATTACACTACCTTGATTATGTTAGATATATAGTCATTATTAACATTGTGTTCAATGATTCTTCCTCATTTATCCTTTTTCAAGATTTTCTAGGTAATCTACAACTTATCCTTTTCCCTATAGATTTTGTAATACTGTTGAAAGATCCCAAATTTTACAATAGAAGGAACTTATCTATAAAGGCAAAAATTATTTCTGGGGTTTTGATAGCAGTTACGCTAAACCCATAGATTATTTTTGTTATGTTGAGTCTTCCAAGCCATGAACACAGTACAACTCCTCATGTGTTAGGATTTGTTTTACTCCTTCCATCAACATACTATAATTTTCAATTCAAAGATCCTATACGTGGTTAGCTAAGTTTCTACTTAAGTATTGGTTTGTCAATTACAACAAATATACTCCAATATTTGCAAGAGGCTAATAATAGAGGAATCTCTGGGATGATGGAGAAATGCGGGAAAAGTGTGTGGGAACTCTGTGTACTTGTTTCAAATTTCTTCAGTAAACCTAAAATTGCTCTAAAATAAAATATATTAATTAAAATGTGAAGAATGGAATATTCATATAAGTATAACTAGGTATTCAAAATCAGATAATGGCACAAAAGAAAAAAAAGTTAATTATATAGTTAATAATGCTTAATTCAAATTTTTACCATTATCCTCATCATCTTGGTATTCAATTTCTGCAGGGGATGAAATAGAACCAGAGAATCATTGATATCAGAATAGCGTGGAAGATTTATGATGTTAGATGTCTATGTTCAGGCAATTATCACATATGGGGAAAAGGAATAGATTCTCAAACACAGAAGAAAGCTTATTCATGTCCACTATGTAAAGAAACAGTAATGGGAAATGATAAAATTGTCCATATGTATTTAGAGAGAGAACAAGAAATTTTCAATTTAATATTTCACATGAAATGATTTAGGTAAAATGACATCATTGAATCTTAAACTTTTGTCTAAATATTTACCGATGACCAGTTGTGAAGTTTAATACAATTTCCAATTTTTTTAAAGAAGTAAAAAATATAGGCAATAAATATAAACAGTAATAAAATTTGGTTACACTCTAGAATGTTTAAAAAATGAAACAACCTTGAAAGTTGTGTTAAGAGGTGAACATACTATGTAATGTTCTAATCTTTCTCAGGAGGATTATGAAAAAGATAATTTAATAATTTTACTTTTCACATTTTCTATACATCTAAGATAAACTCCTACTGGAAAGCAAATAAGATAAAGATTTGCAAATCGATACATAAAAAACAATCTCAACAAAAGATAATGTGGTTCCCGAGACTTCCCAGGGAACGAGGGCTAATGTCCCTTCCATCTCTTGACAATAATCCTGACATCACAGTTCAATCAGCTTCCTCGTCTTTGCTAAAGTCAGCTACGACACTTGTATTCGCTTTCTGTTACCTCCTCTAGTTCATTTGCCCTTGTTGGATTATGGATTTTTCAAGCCATTTGTCCAATTGTATTATTTACTCTCATTTTATACATCATAATTAAAACCCAAGGCAATTAACAGAGTTGGACAGGAAAATTCTTGACATAGTGACAGTACTAAATAGCCATTAATAAATAAATTAATTAACTATGAAATGTCGGTGACATTTTAGTCTAGACACATTAATGAGCCAGAATTAGTAGTGTGCTTACATATTATGAGAGAAAAAATAAAGTATGGAAACTTTTCATCAGACCACTTCGTGCGGCTGTAATTAACAAAGAGCAAGTCTCCTCTTCGGTGCCGAGTACACTGACTGTGACGTGAGTAGCAGCCTTCGGAAGTGTGCAGCCCACAGCCTGCAAGAGCAGGAGTGGAGGCCTTGTGTGGTCCGGACCCTGAGTTCCCCACTGGGGTTTAATCTCTAATAAATTCTTAATGGAAATAACATTCTAAGTGGGAAAGTATTAGATGGAGGTAAGAAATACATCTCCCTCACAAATACGGTTAATTAACCTGCTGCCTGGTTATTTATTTCTCAGACGTTACTGACATCAGGTGTTACCGATGGAGTTCTGCGCAATATCCTGCGGTCGTGACACAATTAAGGGCACGCAGGCATTAAACACACTGTGTGAATAAGAATCGAGCAGAATGTTATAAGCATGATATGCAAATATCCTTGTTAAAATAACAATAGCAAAACTAACAGTGATAATAATTACATGACGTGATAGCAATAACACCCTACATTTGGTGTGTATTTCTCAACAGCCAATGCTCTAAGGAGCTTATCCACACCACACACACACACACACACACACGCACACACACACATGCACACAGATATGTTTAATTCTCACAATAACACCATGGGGGCTTTGCCTTTACCTCATTGCTCATTCCCCTTCTTTTTTCAACTTCCTAAGCTGCAACAATTCATGAAACTAAATGGAAAACATCTTCTAAACTAGGAACGCAGATTAAAAGTTAGTAGGTTTATTACCATTATTGGGCACTATATTTCACAGCCTCTTAGCTATCTTATTAAAATTCAGAGGTTCATAAATAAATCCCAAGAAGAATACAAATGCTCAGATAGAATCTCAAATAAAAGCAGTCACATTTTTGGCAGGAACCATTTGTACTTATTTGTCAATTTGGTTTCCTTCAATGATAGAAAATTTAAAAAAATAATGAATAGAATCTGAATAAACATATTTATCTATTAGGTCTATCAACGATAATATGTCCATTTGGTACACTAAGTCTTACTATATAGGGGTAGTTTCTTTAAAAATATACCATCCATACAATTAACATTATTTAAAATCAAGTTCTGAGATAATTGGATATTAGCATTGAAGAAAGGCTGTTTACATCTGGAGACACGTGTGCTGTGGCAGTTACTGTGACTTTCTTCTCCCAATCAGGTTAGTCAAATATGAAGACTCGAAGGAAAATTTTATGTTGTTAGATTGTTAGACATTAGTGGTTCCTGGTGGAAAATTCCTCTTTCTTCATCACTGTTATGTATTTTTCAAAGCTAGAAAAACACATTATTATCATGTCCCTAACCCAGCACTATTCAGTGGAAGACAGTAGCAGCTTCAAATCCGAAATCCTTCAGTATAGCTCTGATAACAAAGGCAATCTTTGCCATGTAATTCTTCCCAAGTCTTTTATTTCATGTACCCCATTTCCAACTTCCCTCCTGGCTTCGTTTTTACCTGATTTTCAAAGCCCTTTTGATAATCAAATCACTAAACCCCAGTCACTGCTTGCACTTCTGGGGATCAGATCTGTCGCTGGCTGATAAACCTTTTTGCTCGGCGTTGATTTTGATTCATGCCTGAGATGTCAGAGCCTAAAAGGGCAATTCTACTTTCACTTTTCAGAGCCAGCTTCAATATCGACTTTAATTGAGTAGATAGTATTTAATATAGTTCTCCTCCAGTCGGCAATAATCTTTTACCCCAAGGTTCTCTGTTTTATATTGAACAAAAGAATGCTGAGTCAGAAGTTTTTGTTTTGTTTTGTCTTTACTCTGGCTACTTTAACTTGGCTTGAGAAAAAGAGTTTTACAAGTTGAAATTCCCATACTTTGCCAAAAATGCATACTTTGGAAAAAATTTTTAATGTTTTAAAGGTAATTGAGATTAATTTTAAAACTATTCTCTTTTTTTTAATGCTTTAATGTTATTTGTATTTGACAGAGAAAGAGAGAGACAGTACACAAGTGGGAGAGGGGCGGTGAGAGAGGGAGACACAGAATCCGAAGCAGGCTCCAGGCTCTGAGCTGTCAGCACAAGCCAGAGGCAGGGCTCGAACCCACAAACCTTAAGATCATGACCTGAGCTGAAGTCGATGATTAACCAACTGAGCCACCCAGGTGCCCCAAATTATACTTACTTTAATTTTTTTTTAATTTTTTATGTTTTTATTTATTTTTGAGAGCAGGAGAGACAAAGCATGAGTAGGGGAAGGGCAGAGAGAGAGGGAGACACAGAATCTGAAGCAGGCTCCAGGCTCTGAGCTGTCAGCACAGAGCCCGATGTGGGGCTCGAACTCACAGACTGTGAGATCGTGACCCAAGCCGAAGTCGGACACTTAACTGACTGAGCCACCCGGGTGCCCCTACAATTATTTTAAAACAACATCGTAAACATGATTCAATGAGCAATTATGAATACGCTTAGAGCATATAAAAATTATTGAGAGACTTAACAAAGAACTAGCAAAGTCTCAGCAAAGAAATAGAAAACTGATTATGAACATTTTATTGAAAAAAAGAGAAAATACTTAGGGTTTAGAGGGAGGTAAAAAAAACAAAGTTCTTAGAAGTGACACCAAAAGCACTATTCATAATAAGAAACATTGATAAATTGGTCTTCATCAAAACTAAAAATGTTTTTCTGCCAAAATTTTCTGTTAAAAGAATAAAAAGATAAGTTATAGTCAGGGAGAAAATACTTTGTAGACCACATGTCTGAGAAAGGACTAGTATCTAGAATGTATGAAGAACTCAAACTCAATGGGGAAACAAATAGATGATCCATTAGAAAATAAGCAAGAGAGGCACCTGGATGGCTCATTTGGCTAAGAGTCTGGCTCTTGACTTTGGCTCAGGTCACAGTCACACAGTCCTGGGACTGAGCCCTACATCAGGCTCTGCACTGACAGTAGGGAGCCTTCTCCGGCTTCTCTCTCTTCCTCTCTCTGCCCCTCCTCCACTTATGTTCATGCTCTCTTTCTCCCTCAAAATAAATAAATAAACATTAAAATAAAAGAAGATGAGCAAAAGACATGAGATATTTCATTGATGATTATATACAGATGGTGAATAAGAACATGAAAACATGTTTAATATTGTTAGTCATTAGGAAATGCAAAAGATAATCACAGTGAGATATCACAACACGTCTACCAGAATGCCTAATTAAAAAAATGGTAACACCAAATCTGGCAAAGATGATTTCATATAATGTGGGTGACAATGCGAAATGGTACAATCACATTTGGAAATGTCTTGATAATATTTTATAAAACTAAATATTTCATATATGCAACTCAGTAATTGCTAAACAAAATCTATGAGTGAAAAAAAAAACCAGTCCTAAAATTCTATACACTGTATGATCCATTTATATATTTTAGAAATTACAAAATAATAGAAATGGTATAGGTTAGAGGCTGCCCAGAGTTCAGTAGGAGGTAAGGAAGAGAGGAAAATGGATGTAGCTTTTCTTATGTTCTTTATTTCGAGACAGAGAGAGAGCATGTGTATGCAGGGGAGGGGTAGAAAGAGAGGGAGAGAGAGAATCCCAACTGGGGCTCAATTCCACAAACTGTGACATCATGACCTGAGTCAATATCAAGAGTCGTGCACTTAGCCAACTGAGTCACCCAGGCACCCCTGGATGTGGCTTTTAAAAGGTCTACAGGAGAAAGCCTTGTTGTCGGATAATGCTCTAAGTCAAGGCCATGTCCATGTCAGTATCCTAGTTGTGACGTTGTACCGCAGTGCAAGAAGTGACTATTGGGAGAAACTAGTTTAAAAGTACACTGAATTTCTGTATTATTTCTCGCAAAGTGCATGCAAATCTACAGCTTGACAAGTTTTTAAAACTTAATACAAAATATTATCTGTATGGACCTGTAAATATTAATTGTATTTGTTTCCACTGCTCCTGTAAAAACTCATGACAAATTTGATGGTTTAAACAACATAAATTTAGTTTCTGGAGGTCAGAGACCCAAACAGGTTTCGTTAGTCTGCAGCCGGCATGTGGCATGTTGGTGGGGCTGCTCTCTCTACAAAGGCTCTGTGGTAGAATCTGTTATCTGGCCTATTCCAGCTTCTAGAGCTGCATGCGTTGACCATGGCCTCTTTCCCATCTGGAAGCCTGCAAACTAGCACCTTCGAATCTCTCTCACTTTCTCCCTGTGCTTCTGGCATCACATTGCCTTCTGCTTCTCTGATCTTTATCCCTTTTATAAGAACACCTGTGATTACATCAGATTCACCTGAAATCCAGGTTGATCACACCTGCAAAGTGCCTTTTGCCATCTAAGGTACCATCCACGACCTCTGGGAAGTAAGATGCAGCCACCTGGGGGAGCATTATTTAGTTACAGCCCAGCTAATAATACTGTGTCAGAAATATTATTCATGAGGTCATGGCCTGCATTGCCAAAAGGTTAGCTGAAACTGAATTCTAAGAGTAAAATAATTTAAAATGTGCACATTCCTCTAACAGTAAACGGGAGCCTGTAAATGAGAAAAATCATTAATCTTCGAGAAAGTTAAAGGTGACTTCTAAGCATTTAAAGTTACCAATAATATGTTTAAGGATCTATTTTCGTAATATGAACTAAAGCCAGGTTTAACACACATGACACCAATAAATCCCCACTTTATTATAAGGGAAATCATGATTATATTCTTGAGAAAAAAATTTAAAGCATATTTCAACAGTTAGATATGCTAGTATATATAGTCAAATATATGGTTCAATTATCAGTGGGGTTTCAGTATAACAAGGGAGTTTGCAGGTTTGAAAGATAAAGCCTGTTTGTTCTACTTTAACCTTTATATACTGAAAAAGAAAATACCAGAAGTTCCACAAGGGAAATATAATTACTTTGATAAACAGCCTTTATTGAAAATATTTGTAGAGATTTTTCTTCAGGGTACATTGCATGTGAAGTGCAACTTCATGGAATTAATTCAAGCTCCATTCAAGGTATCTGACCTGATTCACTCTTTCTTTGTGTGTGTTTTGTTTTGTTTTGTTTTATTTTTCTGGTTTTGTATTTGGTCCATGGTCACATCTAATAGAATATAATAGAGTACCAACTTGTATCTCTATAAAATTAATTGAAAAATACTGCTTTATTTGTTTTATTTTTAGAAGGCAAAACAATAGTTTTAAGATGCGTATGAACCTTAAAATTTAAAAAGCTAGAAATCCCCTAGTTACTGTTAACAACATTGCCTTTTTATATACATGCTAAATTTCTAGAAGAGTTTGAAACGTTAACTTCATTTTCTATGTTTTGGGTCAAAATATTCTTTTTTACATTTGTTGTTTTAATCATGTAAGATCAGCAATGCGACAACCACAGAGAGATTTCATAGACGGGCACAATATCTGGCTTTAACAAACGTGCCGTATTTCTCCCACTCTTCAATGCAGTCAATAAAATAAAAAGACTTCTCAAGTCCTCTGTCATTCTGCTTTCTCCTGTTTGTCCAAAGTTGAGCTAATTCAGTGTAATCCGTAACTAGAAAAATAATTTTTTCATGCTCATATATTGGAAGAATTAATCTTATTTAAATGTACAAACTGCCGAAAGCAATGTACTAATTGAAAGTAATTCCTGTCAAAAACCCAATGACATTTTTTACAGAAACAGAAGAAACAATCCTAAAATTTGTGTGGAACCACAAAATCCCTGACTAGCCAAAACAAAATGAGAAAGATGTACAAAGCTGGAGGCATCACACTCCGTAATTTCAAACTATATTACAAAGCTATAGTTAATCAAAACAAGATGAATTGACATAAAATCTCACAGAACAATGGAACAGAATAGAGAGACCAGAAATAAACCAATATATATCTGCTCAATTAATTTATGATGAAAGAGCCAATGATAAGCCATGGGAGACGGATAGCCTCTTAAATAAATGGTGCTGGGACAACAGAGCAGCCACATTTAAGACACTGAAATGAGACCCATACCTTATACCATACACAAAAATTAACTAAAAGTAGATTAAAGACTTGAAGATAAGACTAAAACAAAAAAAAATCTTAGAAGAAAATATATACATATATGGAAGTAGACTATTTGACATTGGTCTTGGCAATGATTTTTTTGGATTTGACACCAACAGAAAGGTCACAAAAGCAAAAATCAACATGTAGAATTACATCAGACTAAAAAGTTTTTGCATGGCAAAGGAAACCACCAGCAAGATGAAAAGGGAGCCTACCAAATAAGAGGAAATATTTGCAAATCATATATCTGATACGAGGTTAGTATTCAAAATAGATAATGAAATCATACAACTGAATGGCAAAAAATAAAATAAATAAAATAAAATAAAATAAACTGATTATAACATGGTCGGGGATCTGAATAAATATTTTTTCCAAAGAAGACTTACAAATGGCCAGCAAGTACACCAAAAGATGTCCAACATCCCTAATCATCAGGGAAATGCAAATCAAAACCACAATGATATTTCCTCATACTTGTTAGAGTGGCTACTATTAAAAAGACAAGAGATAAGAAGTATTGGCAAGGATGTGGTGAGAGGGAATCCTGGTGCACTATGGGTGAGAATGTAAACTGGTGCGGCCCCTGTGGAGAAAAGTATGGGGTTTCCTCATAAAACTAAAAATCGAACTACCATATGATTCGGGAATATCAATTTTGAGTATCCAGCCAAAGAAAATGAAAATAGTGACTAATAAAAATATATGTACCCTCATGCTCATTACAGCATTATTTTCAACCACCAAGTTATAGAAACAACCTAAGTGTCTACCAGTGGATGAACGGATGGAGGAATGGTTTAAAAAGTGGTCACACAAACACACACACAGCTCTGCTACTTACTCCAATAGCATTTCTTACCGAAAAGACAAATAAATTAATTGATAAAAACAGTTTTGGATAAAATTAATCAAGTTTATGAGCATTCCATTGTAATATATTTGAATTTGTTTTCAAAATAATACCAGAAAGGGGTGCCTGAGTGGCTCAGTCGGTTAAGCATCCAACTTCAGCTCAGGTCATGGTCTCGTGGTTCGCGTTCTGTGCTGACAGCTAGCTCGGAGCCTGTAGCCTGTCTTCGGATTCTGTGTCTCCTTCTCTCTGTGTTCCTCCCTGCTCTCTCTCTCTCTTTCTCAAAAATAAATAAAACATAAAAAAAATAAAGAAAATATACCATATGGCATGCAGAAAATGAAGCAGTAGGTAGGTAGCCCGTTGTCATACTGCACAATTCAGCTATGTGTGAAAAGTCCCGGACCTAAGGGGCAAGGGGTGGCCCTAAAACACTTCCTGCTCCAAAAGACTAGGAAGTAGAAGATGGACCAATCAATTAGGTTCCACCCCTCACCAGACCAGCCCGGACCAATCCTTAGAGCACCCGTACCCCCCAGATAGAGACACCTGTTTCCCGCCTTGGGAATGTGCTTAAAAGGAGCCTGCGTGCTCCTCTCGGGGTCGCCATTTTATGGAGTGGCTGACCCCAGCATGCTGGAATCTCAATAAACGCTCTTGCCTTTGCATACATGTCTCATGGTCTTTGGGGGACGATCCGAGGACCCCAACAATGTGCATTACTTGGTGTACAGATGTGAAATACTTGCCTAATCAAAAAGTTTTGAACTCACTGGAATATAATTTTGTAAAGGAGAAACTGAACGTATATGTTTAGTTTTTATTTTTATCATACCCACAGCATGTGAGATACCCGCAATTTTAATTACTATTTCACTTATTTAACATATATTTATGCAGCACCTACTACTTTTCAGATATTATTCTATACATTGCTATTAAAGAAGTGGAAAAATAATACAAACTGTTTTCTTGGAACTTGTACATTCTACTGGATAGAAAAACAAATATTCACATAAAGACATACCATGTCAGCAATGATATGAGCAATGAAGAAATATAAGAGAGGACAGAAAATATATGATATTAGGGTATTTTACATAGACATGCTATAAAGTGAAAGTAGACCCAATGTCTCCCCATTCCAGCTTTCTATTACCTGGATCCTCAAAATCCACACTGACACATAACAATGGAGGAAGTACGAAAAATGGCAAAGTGGAATTCAAAACTGGTCTAACCTCTTGCCATTAAATTATCTTTCTATTACAGATTACAAAAAAAAAAACTAAAAAGAAAGAAAGAAAAAGAAAGCATGTAATAATATGTGAATACATCATTAGGTGGGGGTTTTCGGGGGGAATTGGTGTATAACTCGAAGATTCCAAAGGGGCAAGAAGCTGGAGCTCCAGTGTTTCAGGGCAGGAGAATGTGAACGTGCCAGCTCAAGGAGAAAGTGATCACCTTTCTGTTCTATTCTGACTCTCAACAGATTGGACGATGCTCACTCTCACTGAGCAGGGAGACCTTCACTCAGCAACTGATTCCACTGCTAATCTGTACCACAAACAGCCTCAGAATAAACCCAGTAATCATGTTTGACTAGATGTCTGGGCATCCCTTAGCTCAGTCAAGTTGACTCAAAATTTACCATCACATAATATATTGCATGTTTGCAATATATCTTTTAAAACTTGGAATCTAAGAGAAAAATATAGTTCTTTCTTTAAAATCTAAAATAAGTAGATCTACAATTTCCTTTATTGATTGTTTTTTTTTTCACCCAAAGAAATGGTAGGGAGATTTTTATCTGTTTTTGTTTGCTTTATCATGCTTTGATTTAGTCTTAAATTCACAGTTTTAGAAGTTCAAAGAATCCAAGGAGAATATTTACTGGCTTTTCTTCTGTATTATTACTAAATCTAATTGCTACTTCATACGGCATACTGTCACGGGTGTTTTTATCATTTGCATAGAGCTGATAAGAAAAGAAAAAAAAAACATATCCCAAATTACTTCTCCAGTTTTACCATGTTATTGAAATACTATGTAGCTTGGTTGAATTTCACCATCATAAATCTCAGCTGTACCAAATGTTACTTTAAATCTGATGACTCAAGAATATATTCAGATTTTTCTAAGAAAATTCAGCTTTATTAAGACTTTTCTCAATATATTTGGGTAAATACACATTCAAATTAAAAACTTGGTCTTTTTTTTTAAAAAATACTTTTTTTGTGGGATGCCTGGGTGCCTCAGTCGGTTAAGCATTGGACTCTTGATTTTGGCTCAGGTCATGACCCCAGGGTCGTGGAATAGAGCCCCACATCGGACTCCACACTGAGCATGGAGCCTGCTTGAAATTCTCTCTCTCTCTCTCTCTCTCTCTGTCTCTCTCTCTCTTTCTCTCTCTCTCTCCCTCTCTCTGCTTGTGCACACTCTAAATAAAAAATAAAATAAAATAAAATAAATAAAAATACCTTTTTGCTGTGATGGAGGGGTGACTTACTTTACCTACCCTGTACATTCAGACATTCTTTCTATGCTGTTTTATAGAATTTGAGAAAAAATCATCTCCAAATAACCTTTTTCTGAAATTATACTTTTCCTTCCATAATTTCATTAGATTGAATGTTTCCAAAGGAAAATGCACTAATTGAACATTTTCTGTTTTTTGCCATTTGATTTAAAAATTAAGAAATGGGGAGCACCTGGGTAGCTCAGTCGGTTGAGCGTCAGACTTTGTGTCCAACTTCAGCTCAGGTCATGATCTCACAGTCAGTGATTTCAAGCCTCTGTCGAGCTCTGTGCTGACAGCTCTTGGGCTCTGTGCTGACAGCTCTGAGCCTGGAGCCTGCTTCAGATTCTGTGTCTCCCTTTCTCTCTGCCCTTCCCCCACTCGCACTCTGTCTGTTTCTCTCTCTCTCTCTCAAAAATAAATAAACATTAAAAAGAAAATTTAAAAATTAAGAAATGGGTGATGGGTATTAAGGAGGGTACTTGTGATGAGCACTGGGTGCTATATGTGAGTGACGAATCACTAAATCCTACTTTCCTGAAACCAAAATTACACTATATGTTAGGCAATGATATGATAATTTAAATAAAAACTTGAAACAAAAAATTAAGAAATATTAAAGCTGTTTTATATTATGTAATCTTCAGTTACAGGGTGCTAATACTTCAATCGGAGTTCTACCAGTACAAATGAACTCAGATACCTTTTTTTATACAAATGTTGAAATTAAAAAAGAGTAAATCCATCGACTATGCTTTGAGATACGTCATATTGATAACAAAATATCAATATAAGTGACTAAAGAATAGTGATACTTGATATAGCGAGGCAACATGGCGGAGGAGTAGGGGGCTCCAGTATTTCGCTTGCCCTTTAAAGGGGGACGACTGAAACCATTGCCTCTCTCTCAACTCCAAAAATCGGGGGGAAAAGGTGCTAGAGCTGACAAGAAACTAAGGCGAAAACAGACACGGCCCAACTGAACTGTGAGTTTAATCTGGGTCGGATAAAACGAACTCGAACTCGGGAAGTTGAGCTGAGGGGAGGGTGAGCGTCTTCGGAGATAGCTGGGAAAGTGCCGATCGAACAACATCTGAACGAGAGGGCCAGAGCGGGTGAGACCGCTACCATCCAGGCCCTAAATGCAGGGCTTTTGAAGAGAAGTTCAGTGGCAAACAGCAGCAATCCCCGCGCGCTGCTGGGACCGCACCAACCCCGTCCTGAGCCACTGGGACGCGCGCGGGAGGGACTGGCAGCGGGGACGCAGGCGGCGCCGCCTGCGGAGCACCTCTAACCCCGGCACAATTATAACGAAATCGGGGGGTGGCAGACGGCCGCCTCACCGCGCCACCCTCGCCCAGCGCCTCCGGGCACGCACCCTGCCGGGATAGGCAGCAGGCACCCAGGCAGCCCCAGGCGCGGCTCCAGTAAACCACACTAGGCTGGCGTGGGCGGTGGAGAGAGAACAGAAATAAAGGGGCGAATAAAGCCTCCAGGACTGGTGGCGCGGGTCTGGAGAGACGCCATTGTTGTCTCACAAGCCAGGAAGTCACCCCAGAAGCCATCCCTGCAGCAGTGGAGGCCGGACCCGCCTACACTAAACCACGCCCCTCCCAAACTATCAGCAGGAGCTACTGATCCAAGTGGAGATTGCTGCCTGGAGTAACGCCAGTCATTTCTTCTTTTTAAATTTATCCCTCCCTTTCTCATTCCTACCGATCCCCATCCCTGAGCTGGTCATCCAGGGTACTGACTGGCTTAATCATTTTTTTCGTTCTTTTTGTTTTTTGTTTTTTTGTTTTTTGTTTGTTTGTTTGTTTGTTTTGTTTGGGTTTTTTTTGTTTTGTTTTTTGTTTTTTGTTTTTTGTTTTTGTTTTGTTTTTTAACCCACTCTTCGAGGACATGTCCTACAACCTCTTCTTTACTTCCCTAGCCCTTTTTCTGGAATAACCAGGCCGTATAAGTTCATCTAGACGACATCGATCTTTATTCCTTTTCCCTCGCACCTGTCCTTATTCTGATTTCTATCAGTCTGGATTAAACCCTTTAGTCGCTCTACCTGGGCAAAGTCCATTTCCTTCTTCTCCCTGCACCAGTCATTATTCTGTCTATATATGCTCTGCCACCAGCACACTACATACCCTGTCCTTAACGTGTAGCTGTTACTTCAGGACATTGCCCTCAGAGAGTCACTTGTTATTTTTTTCTGTTGTGAACTGCTTGTCTGGACCATTTGTCGGTACGTTTGAGTATTTCTGTGTTCTGTGTGTCTGTCAGTTTTCCTTTCCAGGGCAACTTCAAGAAACAACCCATAACACATCCAGCCAAATGACGGAAGAATTCTCCTCAAAAGAGTCTACAAGAAGCAGTGACAGCTCAAGAATTAATGAAAACAGATATAAGCAACATAACAGAACTTGAATATAGAATGTTAATCATAAAACTAATTGCTGGCCTTGAAAAAAGCTTAGATGAATGCAAGGGGTCCCACGAGGCAAAGTTCAAAGACCTTAAAAACTGTCAGGAAGAATTAAAGAAGACATTGGAAGAAATACAGGGGAAACTGGAAGCAGCCACAGCACGGATTGAAGAGGTAGAGGAAAGAGTTAGTGCATTAGAAGACAAAATCATTGAAAAAGAGGAAGCAGATAAAAAGAGAGAGAAGCTGATCCAGGAACAGGAAAGGAGAATTCGAGAGCTGAGCGATGCAGTCAAAAGAAACAATATCCGTATCATAGGAGTTCCAGAGGAAGAAGAGAGAGAGAAAGGAGTCGAAGGGGTTCTAGAACAAATCATTGCTGAGAACTTCCTCAACATGAGAAAGGAAACGGGCATGGAAATCCAAGAGGCACAGAGAACTCCCCTCAGATGTAACTTGAATAGACCTTCTGCACGGCACATCATAGTGAAGCTGGCAAAATACAAAGATAGGGAGAGAATCCTGAAAGCAGCTAGGGACAAAAGAACCCTAACATACAAAGGGAGACCTATAAGGGTAGTAGCAGACTTATCTACGGAAACTTGGCAAGCCAGAAAGGAATGGCAGGATATCTTCAATGTGATGAGCAAGAAGGACATGCAACCAAGAATTCTGTATCCGGCTAGCCTGTCATTCAGAATAGAAGGAGAGATCAAGGTTTTTCCCAACAAACAAAAACTGAAAGAATTTATCACAAATAAGCCAGCACTGCAAGAGATCCTGAGGGGCATTCTATGAAAACAAGGAGGCAAAGAACACAAACTACCAGAGACAGCCTTACAAACATGAAACTTACAGATAATACAGTGACTGTAAGCCCATATTTTTCAATATTAACACTGAATGTAAATGGACTAAATGCGCCAATCAAAAGACACAGGATAACAGAATGGATTAAAAAACAAGACCCATCTATTTGCTGTCTTCAAGAAACTCATCTTAAACCTGAAGACACCTTCAGATTGAAAGTGAGGGGATGGAGAACTATCTACCATGCTACTGGAAGTCAGAAGAAAGCCGGAGTAGCCACACTTATATCAGACAAATTAGACCTTAAAATGAACGATGTAATAAGAGATGAGGAAGGACATTATATAATAGTCTCAGGGACCATCCAGCAGGAAGAGCTAACAATTGTAAATATCTACGCACCGAATTCAGGGGCACCCAAATTTGTAAAACAACTAATTACAAACATTAGCAACCTCATCGATAAAAATGTCCTAATAGTAGGGGATCTCAACACTCCACTCTCAGCATTGGATAGATCAACAAAACAGAAAATCTCCACAGAAACAATAGCCCTGAATGACACATTAGGACAGATGGGCCTCACAGACATCTTTAGGGTCCTTCATCCAGAAGCAAAGGAATTTACGTTCTTCTCATCTGCACACGGTACATTTTCCAAGATAGACCACATTCTGGGGCACAGGGATGCTCTGAATAAATATAAAAGAATTGAGATCATACCGTGTACAGTGTCAGACCACAATGCTTTGAAACTTGAAATCAACCACAGGAGAAAGCCTGGAACATATCCAAGAACATGGCGGCTAAGAAATAACCTACTAAAAGATGACTGGGTCAACCAAGCCATCAGAGAAGAAATTAAAAAATACATGGAAACAAATGAAAATGAAAATACAACAATCCAAACGCTCTGGGACGCAGCAAAAGCAGTCCTGAGAGGGAAATATATTGCAATCCAGGCCCATCTCAAGAAACAAGAAAAATCAATAACACAAATTCTAACAGCGCGCCTAAAGGAACTAGAAGCAGAACAAATAAAACAACCCAAGCCCAGCAGAAAGAGAGAAATAACAAAGATCAGAGCTCAAATTAACCATATGGAGACAGAAAAGGTAGTGGAACAGATCAATGAAACCAAAAGCTGGTTCTTTGAAAAAATAAACAAAATAGACAAACCTCTAGCCAGGCTTCTCAAAAAGAAAAGAGAGAGAACTCAAATAAATAAAATCGTGAATGAAAAGGGAGAAATTACAACCAATCCCTCAGAGATACAAGCAATCATCAGAGAATACTATGAAAACTTATATGCCACCAAACTTGGCAATCTGGAAGAAATGGACAGCTTCCTAAATAGCCACACGCTACCAAAACTCAAACGGGAAGAAATAGAAAATTTGAACAGACCCATAACTAGTGAAGAAATAGAATCCGTTATTAAAAACCTCCCAGCAAATAAAACCCCTGGACCAGATGGCTTTCCTGCGGAATTTTACCAGACATTTAAAACAGAGTTAATTCCTATCCTCCTCAAGCTGTTCCAAAAAATTGAAACGGAAGGAAAACTCCCGGACTCATTCTATGAAGCCAGCATCACTTTGATTCCCAAACCAGATAGAGACCCAGCAAAGAAAGAAAATTACAGGCCAATATCCCTGATGAATATGGATGCAAAAATTCTCAACAAGATACTAGCAAATCGATTCCAACAGCATATAAAGAGAATTATCCACCATGATCAAGTAGGATTCATCCCTGGGTTGCAGGGCTGGTTCAATATTCGCAAATCAATCAACGTGATACATCACATCAACAAAAGAAAAGATAAGAACCATATGATCCTGTCAATAGATGCAGAAAAAGCATTTGACAAAATACAGCATCCTTTCTTAATAAAAACTCTCGAGAAAGTCGGGATAGAAGGAACATACTTAAACATCATAAAAGCCATATATGAAAAGCCCACAGCTAATATCATCCTCAATGGGGAAAAATTGAAAGCCTTTCCCCTGAGATCAGGAACACGACAGGGGTGTCCACTCTCGCCACTGCTATTTAACATAGTGCTGGAAGTCTTAGCATCAGCAATCAGACAACAAAACAAAATAAAAGGCATCAAGATTGGCAAGGAGGAAGTCAAACTTCCACTTTTTGCAGATGACATGATACTTTACATGGAAAACCCGACAGAATCCACCAAAAGCCTACTAGAACTGATTCATGATTTCAGCAAAGTTGCAGGGTACAAAATCAATGTACAGAAATCGGTGGCATTTCTATACACCAACAATGAAGCAGCAGAAAGAGAAATAAAGAAGCTAATCCCTTTCACAATTGCACCAAAAACCATAAAATACCTAGGAATAAACCTAACCAAAGATGTGAAAGACCTCTACACTGAAAACTATAAAAAACTTATGAAGGAAATTGAGGAAGACACAAGGAAATGGAAAAACATCCCATGCTCATGGATTGGAAGAATAAATATCGTCAAAATGGCAATACTACCCAAAGCAATCTACACATTCAATGCAATCCCAATCAAAATTGCACCAGCATTCTTCTCAAAGCTAGAGCAAACAATCCTAAATTTGTATGGAACCACAAAAGACCTCGAATAGCCAAAATAATACTGAAGAATAAAACCAAGGCGGGAGGCATCACAATCCCAGACTTTAACCTCTACTACAAAGCGGTGGTCATCAAGACTGTATGGTATTGGCACAAAAACAGACGCATAGACCAATGGAATAGAATAGAAAACTCAGAAATGGACCCGCAAGTATATGGCCAACTAATCTTTGACAAAGCGGGAAAATGTATCCAATGGAAAAAAGACAGCCTTTTTAACAAATGGTGCTGGGAGAATTGGACAGCAACATGCAAAAGAATGAAACTAGACCACTTTCTTACACCATTCACAAAAATAAATTCTAAATGGATAAAAGATCTGAATGTGAGACAGGAAACCGTCAAAATCCTAGAGGAGAAAACAGGAAAAAGCCTCTTTGACCTAAGATGCACAAATTTCTTACTCGACACGTCTCCAAAGGCAAGAGAATTAAAAGCAAAGATGAACTATTGGGACCTCATCAAGATAAAAAGCTTCTGCACGGCAAAAGAAACAACCAACAAAACGAATAGGCAACCAACGGAATGGGAAAAGATCATCGCAAATGACATATCGGATAAAGGACTAATATCTAAAATTTATAAAGAACTTACCAAACTCCAAACCCGAAAAACAAACAACCCAGTGAAGAAATGGGCGGAAGATATGAATAGACACTTCTCCAAAGGGGACATTCAGATGGCCAACAGACACATGAAACGATGCTCAATGTCACTCATCATCAGGGAAATACAAATCAAAACTACACTGAGATACCACCTCACACCAGTCAGAGTGGCTAAAATGAACAAATCAGGAAACTATAGATGCTGGCGAGGATGTGGAGAAGTAGGCACCCTCCTACACTGTTGGTGGGAATGCAAACTGGTGCAGCCACTCTGGAAAACGGTGTGGAGTTTCCTCAAAAAAATGAAAATAGAGCTACCCTATGACCCAGCAATAGCCCTGCTAGGAATCTACCCAAGAGACACAGGAATGCTGATGCATAGGAGCACGTGTACCCCAATGTTCATAGCAGCACTTTCGACAATAGCCAAATCATGGAAAGAGACCAAGTGCCCATCAACTGACGAATGGATAAAGAAGTTATGGTACTTATATACAATGGACTACTACGTGGCAATGAGAAAAAATGAAATCTGGCCATGTGTAGCAACATGGATGGAACTGGAGGGTATTATGTTAAGTGAAATAAGTCAGTCAGAAAAAGACAGATACCATATGTTTCCACGAATAGGTGGACTTTGTGAAACTAAGCAAAAACCAGGGGGAGGGGAAGAGGGGAAAGAAAAAAAAGACACAGAGAGGGAGGGAGATAAAACATAAGAGACTCTCAAAGACTAAGAAAAAACTGAGGGTAAGGGGGATGAGGGAGGGGGGAGAGGGGGTGATGGGCATTAAAAAGGGCACATGTTGGGATGAACACTGGGTGTTATATGTAAACCAATTTGAAAATAAACTATTATAACAAAAAAAAATAAAATAAAATTAGCACATGGCTGGTCATGTGCTCAGTTACAATTTAAAAAAAAAAAAAAGAATAGTGATACTTAAGATAATCAAAAATTATCATAAACCCATGTAACATAATTTAAACGTTTTATTCTACAAGAATAATTTTATTCCTAAACCTGAGTTTTTGAAATGTAGTTATTAAAAAAAAACTTAGTATATGGAAAGTATTAATGTTTCGGTATTCCTATTATTCAGCCATAAAAAGGAACGAAATTCTGCCATTTGGGACAAGGATGGCACTAGAGAGTGTAATACTATGTGAAACAGCTCAAGGAAAGACAAATACCATCTGATCTCACTCATATGTGGAATTTAAGAAACAAAACAAAGGAAAAAAAGAAAGAGAGACAAACCAAGAAATAGACTCTTAACTGTAGAGAACGAATTGATGGTTACGAGAGGGGAGGTGAGTGGAGCAAAATCGGTGATGGGGATTAAGAATACACTTCACCACGCTGAGCACTGAGTGATGTACGGAACTGCTGAATCACTAGATTATACACGTGAAACTAATATAAGACTGTATGTTCACTAACTGGGATTAAAATACAAAACTTCAAAAAATATTTCAGCATTCCTACTAGATATGTTAGCGTGAATGTGCAAGTAAACGTTCATTTCTAGATTTTAACTAAGAGGAAAATCCAACCAATCTAAATGAGATACATTATTTAAGGGGATTATAAAATATAGAGATTGAAGACTTTGGGTTACGTATAACTCATATTAGATGATCAAAAAAATTATGCTTTCCTCACTTGTGATTCATCTATATTAATGTATCAAAGAAAGAAACCTCAATGCTTTAGAGCATAGGATTCATTAGAATCCTTCCTGCTCTTATGTAAGTCATGACTTTAAAGATTAAGAATGTAGTCTGCATTAGCTGTAAAGCCTGTATCTCAGCAGAAAATACCATACTTGTACATTAAATTCAACTTTTTAATTTTGTTGCTTGTTCGACATCATCACGATGGGTCTAATAGAAGGGAGGTCAAAAAATAAAGACACAGATTGTTCGTAGCTGACTCTTTGTCATTTGAGATGAATCATTTCAATTTGCTATGCCTTCATTGTGCATAATGTGTAAAAATCCTAAAACACTAAAAGAAAAGCATTCTATGTTGAGTTTGAAAAGTGATTAATAGAATGATTATATAATGCTATCTCAATTTTTCATAAACATTGCATATACAAATGCAATTATATAAAATAAAAATATATATATACGTTTATATTGTTCTTTATTTATACATTATCTTTTATCAGGTCCCATATGATTAAATTCAAGTTATTCTCTTAAATGGCATCTCTCTCATTAAGCATTCCTTAGTTTTCTTATAAGAAGTAACTCCCCTTTGCAACCACTTATACATCTTACCTTATCTTTATTACTGTATTTAGAATTTTATTCCTTATAAAGGGATTAATCAGAAGTAATTATATTGTATAAACTACACAAGCTGTTCTGTAGTAAGTAGCAGATAACGATGAGAAACACACAGGTAAAATAATGGAGAGAAAGAAGGGGACAAGAGAATGCCAGAGTTAAAGAATAGAAGGAACAAAAGAGTAGGAAGAAAAAAGAAGATTAAAAAAAATAAGATTCTAGTGTGAGAGGAAGTAGGACAAAAACATTTCAGGATGAAATAATGGATAGAATAAGGATATATTAATTTGTAACAAGAAAAGGGGAAAAAAGTTTTTCATAAAAGATTTACTAAGAAAATATGAGATTCTTACCATGTAAGATTAAAAAAAATCATTAGAAAAAGTATAAATGGCCATTAAAAACTAAGAAATATCCTGTCTCACTATAATCAAAAGCATAAGACTGGAGAGAACACTTGTGTCCCACTATAATCATTCATCTCTAGGTCTTATTATGACTTCCATCGAAAATAACCGTTATTGGAAATTGGAAGCAAACACATGGGTAATCATACAAGAGTAGGATTTAGCCTGCTATCTAACATAGATGAAATACTGATGGTAGTTTAAGATAGTAAGATTTAAAGGGAAGTAGGACCCTTCCTGAGGAACTTCTGAGAACACATACTACAATGTTTCCTCCCAACACCATCAGTTCACACCACCCTCTGCACCACCGCTGTCACTGTCATGTCATTCACCATAGACAGGACTTCTTGAACATCCTTTGTGTGCAAATTCTAGTTACCATTTAACTCTCTACATAACTATTTGTGACTCCATCTCCCACCTCTTTCTGTAGTTGAAAATCTTTCATTACATCCTGATGGACATGGTGGAACACAGATACCTTCTTGGCCGCACAGTGCAAAGAATACCACAGAACAGTGCAGATGACATCGTACCCCATCATTTACGCCCAGTGTCAAATCTCTTGTCAAACTGTACTACCATCTAGTTATTCTCAGATGTGATCAGATGGTTACCCTGATTCCTTTCTTAAATATTTTAGCTTTTGACGGATTGACTGTCATTTATTTCTAATATCATAGCGGTTAAAATTCTTAGTGATTTCAATTTTCACATAGGTGACGTTAAATACCCTGGCATTTATTCCTTCACCTTCTATCTACTTATGATCTTTCTCCATATAATTTTAGGCAAACATTTCCATGATTTCACACTCTAGAATTTGATATTATCAATAATTACAGTCTCTCTGTCTTCTCGACCTTTCATAAATCCAGATTACTCCCTATTGAATACTAACACTTAAAAGCATTTAAACCACTGAGATTTACAAACCGTTTGTATTTTCAACCATATCTTCAAAGGTAGCCACTGTTCCTCATGTCCCCAATTCCTTGCTTAACCAGCTGACATTCTTGGTAAGTTATTACAATTACTAGTTATTTGCAGCAATGATTCTTTCTCTCTCTGAATTTCCCATGCTGGCTTAGAAAGATCACAAACCTACTTTAATCTATCTCTATGATTTTATTTGTGCTTAAAGTATTGCAGCTACATTAACCTAAGAAGAAATTTCTGGGGAGAATTATAAAAATAATTTTATGTCTCCCTTTAATTTCATGACCCACAATACTATGTGGGATTTAATTCATCCCAAATAACTATATTTAGTTAGTCTTATTTATTGCTTTTCTCTTCTAGACAAATGTTTTGTGTGTGTGCTTTACCTGTACACCTGCAACACCATCTTCTCAGGGCTCGCTGTCAGCGGATGCCTGAGAAACAGAAGTACTTAGCAGACTCTCCATGTTCCCATGAGCGTGTCTAACTCCTTGCCTATATCTGAGGCTATAACTTGTCTTCTCTATTGCTCTTGCTGACTGTCTGCGTTTCCGTGTAGCCTTATCCCTTCTTATTTACTCAGAGTAATTGTTCCAGGAATCCTTCTCTGTGTCCAGGATCAAGTCTCGCCTCTACCAGATCATGACCGTCGGTATAAAATCATTCTTGGCCTTATTCTTCCCTCTAGCTACTACTCTGTTTTCTCCTCTTCCAGGGAATGATTATTAAAAGAGTTATCCCCACTCTGTATTTCCATTTCACATTTCACATTCTCTACTGACTCTCTATCATAAAAGCATTTTACCTCTAGCCCTGCACTGTAAAAGTTCTCATCCAGAACAAGAATGTGACCCAATTATGTGATCGAATAGCCCCTTATCACATGCCATCTTTGACCAATCAGTGGCCTTGGATCCCATACATCGCGCCCTTCTCCCTGATAACCGCGGTCACCTGCTTGACCACCCATCTCTTGGCTGCTCCTACCCAGACTCTCCCCTGCCGATTCCGCCAAATCTCAACCTCTAAAGGCTGGACTGTAAGCACTTAGTTTTTGAAGCTCTTCTATTTTCTCTGTTAACTCCTTCTTCTGGTCAGCTTATCAGTCTCAGTTTTTAACACAAAATAAAAGCTAATTTCTTCCCAAGCATATAAATACAACATGTATATTTTCTATAAAATGCCTGAGTTCCTGATATGCACATCAGCTGAGATTACTAATATGGCCTCAAAACTATTCTGTCACCAAATAAGCTCTTTATATTTCCTCCCAAATTGATCCCTCTTCTTGTCTTCTTCCTCTGTAACTATCAACTAAATTCTTCCCCTCCTACTGGCTAAAATCACTGGAGTCATCCTATTAAATTTTTTTTTCTTTTCTTTGACAATCTACAACTAATCACTCATCACTCCCTGATGGCTGTACCTTCAAATGATATCCAAAATTTTACCTATTTCTACCATTTCACTACTACTTCCTTTAGCCCCATCCATCATCATCTTTGGCAGGTTTATTCTGACTATTTACCTCATTAATGCCAAGATAGTAAAATGGAAGTCACATTGGTTATTTCAAACACAGAGTATTTCTTACATGCTGACTGGAAGGCCAAGTGGCAAAAACAGGAAACTGAGGTGTAACTCGGACTTTAGAATCTGTAGGACTCCGTAGCTCTCTTATGACTGGGGAAACAAAAGAAAATACCTGGTTTTATCAGACAGAACAAGATTGGAAGAGTGGCCCTTATGAGGCTGGGAATGAGCCTCATAAGGGATAGAGCCTCTGAGGGAATTGCTGGACAGCAGGTGTTGCAGAAGGCCATAAGTTCTCCTACCGTAGAGGTGGTGCTGTCTGAGGGAGGTTGAAACCTATAATGGGACTGCTAAGGCTAGTGTTGCTGGGAGTACAGAAAGTAACTGATTAGCCAGATAAATACAGATCGAAGTTGGAAGAAGGATGCCAGGCTTCTGAATCCCTACTAGAGCCTCCCATGGCACAAGAGGAACCAGATGGCAAACGTTGACAGAAGACTAGGGTTGCTAGATTTATGTTTTTTTTTTTTTTTTAAGGTTTATTTATTTTTGAGACATAGAGACAGAGCATGAGCAGGGGCGGGGCAGAGAGAGAGGGAGACACAGAATCCGAAGCAGGCTCCAGGTTCTGAGCTGTCAGCACAGAGCCCCACGCAGGGCTTGAACTTACAGACCGCGAGATCATCACCTGAGCCGAAGTCGGCCGCTTAACCGACTGAGCCACCCAGGCGCCCCTATCTTGTACTATAAAATAGTATTTGTATTTTATTTCCTAAAAGTGCATAGTACATTTTTCCTGCTTATTTCCCAGTATTTCAAACAATGCCTGGTAAGTAAGAGAGGATAACTGAACTTGGAAAAAAGAGTGACTGAATAAGGTTATACAATGGTAAGATCATCTCGTGTGGCTAAAATCTACAGCATTCATGATTCTTAGCTATTTGGTGCTCATTATAGAGGAAAAGATGCTTTTGTTAAATAACACCCCTTCCCTGTAATTTTAGTCTACATCTAATGACAACAAAAGCAATTCTACTTAGTGTGGTTAATTGCATATGTCTTAATGCTATGTTAAATGGAAAACCATATTCTAGCTATTAATCCAGTTATCAATAATTTATAATGACACATCAGTAGTAGTATGAATTTAATCGAAAGTAGAGCATTCTAATTAGAAATATTAATGTAATGAGGGCCAATATTATTGATAGTCCAAAATGCAAATTGCAAAAAAGTTACCATTTATGTTTGGAAGTATACACAAAAGATGCCTTTTTTCTCTCTACTTTCATAATCCAATAATTTTTAGTTCCAATGTCAAATTATGAGCAAGCTAAGAGTTAGGGAATGGCTTTTGCATAACAAATACAGGGGCTTGGAGGTGAGAATCAATGCAATCAGTGTTTATACCTCCAGGAAAGAGATTAAGACAAAAGCAGACGGCATTATCTTAACTACTCCCAAGATTCAATATTATAATGGATCCCAGAGAAATGCTGAAAATCTTTCTGCTCCTTTATCCCTGCCCCAAAACAGAGTAAAATGTGAATGATGGGGAGGAGATGAGAGATTTCCGGTGACAGGTCATGGCTTCCTCATGTCCACACCTACGACACCCACCTCATGTTCGATTTTTATGTAGTATAGTATTTTGCTTATATAAAATATTTTGCAAATCTATTTTGCAAACTTAGACACAATTAACTAACAAAACATGTAATTTGCTAAATTTGATTCATGTATATATCCCAGTAGCCATCATTATAATCGAGATAATTAATCTTCACATCAACCCAAGTTTCCTTCCTGTCCTTTGGGTCATGCTCTGTCACCACACACGTCCTTTCTCCTGCAGACAAACACACATGTGCGTCTTGTCACTATGGATTATTTGTGTATCTTTACTTGTGAGTAGAATCATATATTATGTAACTTTTTTGTCTGCCTTCCTTCCCTCATCATGATTATCTTATGTTTCTTTTTTTAAAAAAAATTAATGTTTATTTTTGAGACAGAGAGAGACAGAGCATGAGTGGGGGAGGGGCAGAGAGAGAGGGAAACACAGAATCCAAAGCCGGCTCCAGGCTCTGAGCTGTCAGCACAGAGCCCGACGCGGGACTCGAACTCACAGACTGCGAGATCATGACCTGAGCCGAAGTCAGATGCTCAACCGACTGAGCCACCCAGGCGCCCCTATCTTGTTATGTTTCAATGCTCTGTGTATTGGTAGCTCTTTTTTTTTAATTTATTGCTGAGTAATACGCCGTTATACAGAAGTATCATAATACCTTACCTATTTTTCAACATAGACATTTATGTTGCTTTTACTTTGGGGCTTTTACAAATTTAACTATTATGAAAATTATGTACAAGACTTTAAATGGATATACACTTTTTAATTTCTTGGGTAACACCCAGGAGAAGAATGGTTGAATCAGACAAAAGTATATGTTTAACTTCTTTTGAAGAAATTGCAAAATTGTTTTCTAAAATGGTTGTACCATTTTAGAACATTCTCACCAACACTGAATTAGAATTTCCCGCCATCCACCTCTTCACAATCTCTTTACATGCTGTGCTATAAACTATTCTCATTTTTAGCCTTTATAATACTTGTAAAGAGGTATCTTCCTCGGGTTTCAACTTGAATTCCTCTAATGACTAGTAGTTCTGACATTCTTTTAATCAGCTGATTAGCATTCTTTATCCATATTTTATTGGGCATATTTTTATTATCTTATTATTCAGTAAGTAAAGATTTCTCAGATTAACTTTTTTATCATTTCTTCAAAATCACTATGTCAGATCTCTAATGTAAATAGTTACGTGATCAAAAATGATCAAGTTATAAAAAATCCTTACTTGAGAAAAATATTGAGAGGAATATGCACATCCCACAAATGTCAGTGGTTTGAGACTTACTTAAGAAGTCAGCTGGTTCTTAATTTGGAACTTAATAGTTATTAAATGACTTTGGCCTGCCTTCTGTGTCAAATAGGCCTGTATGAGACAGTGTATTATTTAATTATCTTGAAGTTTCTTAGTAAAAATCAAGCACTGGTGATAATATGTGGGGCCATTCATATTTAGAATAAAAGGTGAAAAACTTTCTAATCCCCATATATTCCTAAGTACAGGCACATAATTGTTTAGATTCTGTGTTCAATATTGGTTATATATTCTTACATGATTTGCATCAATCGTTTCTTCTTTCTTCTCCATTTATTCACTGTTAACCCTGGTGTAATATTTTTAAATACAATTTTAAATTAACCATAAGTTGGTGGTTTAAATTTGGACATAGAAGATTATAAATATAGAAATAAATTATAACTATCTCTTATCTACTACTTTGGAAATTATCGGAAAATATTGGACATGATATATTTAATTCCATTAAATAAATTACATTCCAAAAAATAAAATTAAATATATATTCCAATAAATAAATTATTATTTGCCTTTTTGAAAGCAGCTTTCTATGAAGCATCTAGCAAGAATTTTTGGGTCAAATAAGATAGGATACAATTCTTGGTAGCACGTTCACAAAAGCAGTTGTTGACTACAAAAGACTACTACCTAAGTCAAAAGAACAGATCGGTCAGTTGGAAGATTTATAATTGAAAGGGATGTTTTGGGTTGCCTGAGGAATACATAATAATCAACTAAACTCTTTGTAAAATAACATGAAATAACTCAAGGATACTTTTTTCTCTATCCTCTATTGATAATTACGATATCGAATTATATTACCTAAGACATAAATATTCAAATATTTCCTCTAGGAAGCACATTTTTCCCATGCATTTTCTTAGTTTTTTTTTTTTCAAATTTTTATTTAAATTCTAGTTAACATTCGGGTAATATTGGCTTCAAGAGTAATGTGATTCATCACTTACATGTAACATCCAGTGCTCAACACAAGTACCCTCCCCCCCCGACCCCTTCCCCTGTCCACCTCCCCTCCAGCAGTCCTCAGTTCCTTCTCTGTAGTTAAGAGTCTCTTATGGCTTGCTTCCCTCTCTCTTTTTTCCCTTTCCCATATGTTTATCTGTTTATTCTTAAGTTCCACATTACAGTGAAATCATATTCCCATGCAATTTCTAAAGAGGTTAAGAATAGTATTATTTTCATTATGTTTTCTTATTATTATAAACAAAAATGAGGAAACAGATCAAAACTGAAAATCGCTTCCATTTCAAAATCCTCTGGAAGACCCTCAGTTTCAATGGAGAAAAATGTAAGCGCTCGCCGTCTTACTCTACACTGTAATTGAAAGAGTTAGGACACCACGGCAACAGTGTGTTAGTGAAAGCATCCTTCCGCTACGTTGCCTTCTTGCAGTGAAAGCACTTTGCACCTGTGGAGAGAAAAGCAGTATTTTCTGTTGTCTAAAATGTCATAATGTCTAATGATAATAGTGATGTTTCTCTGTCTGAACTACTATGCTATTTCAATAGTGTGTGACGTATTGAGTTCTAGTTCGATAAATTGCACTTCTTGTCCAATTTTATGAAATACTGAAACCATTAGCCATGAGAGAAAGGACTGCAGAGTTACTGATAATGTGAATTAAAACGGGACTTTAGGCAGCACTGCATGCATCTAAAATTTTTATTATTTTCTTTCTTTCCACAGAACAGTTCCCATGGAAGGTTAATCCTTAGTTTAAAGGGCTACAGTGTGATATTTCATAGATATTTCATATTTCATAGTAAGGCTCGTGTCTTACTACAAAAGCTCAATCACAATCATTTTTATTCTGTGTCATTTTAATATCTATCCCTACATGTAAAACTTGGGTTTAAATCTTCAAATTTGGAATAAGCCCTGGGCATTATGCATACATCATGCCAACTATATTTTACCTAGATTTATCAAAACTAGGTTCTGACTGATTTTTCGGTGCTAAATAATTCAATTTGAGACTCTTTTTATTATAATATTTTTGCTTATATTGTCAGTGTAGCCGGGCACAAATCAAAACAGCAAGACTATATTTTGGTATCCACTTATCTTTCTTCTGGAATAAAATTCCCAGTTTCAAATAACAACATTGTTGGTCTTGTATATTTGTATTCATAGAAGACATACTTTAAACTCGATAAAATGTGGATAGTTTCATGATTTGAAATATAATAATACAAAAACACTTGACTATTTGCTCATGTTACACTCACAATTACACACATATGAATTTATCTATGCAATATTGGGGATTTGAAGATGCAAACAGTATAGCTAATATTTAAAGAAGTTTTCAAGAAATATTTAAAACGTAAAACCACTTGCAATTTTCGGAAGTTAGTTTACAAAATCAAACTCAGATAACTATATTTGCAATTTAAATTTATGTAAATTAGCAATATTTGTTTCTGTATAATATAAGGTCAGCAGACAATTTTGGAGCCCTCAGATTTGTTGAAGATATTTGCAATAAAATCTTTAAATTTTATTTTATCAATATTTATATTATCTGGCAAAGAAGAAAAAGAATGCATATCTTTGAAACAATATATTGGAAAGGTGATTTGAAAGAATACCTATCTGGGTGACAAATTAACCTATATAAGCCATATCACTTAGGTTGATTACACATACTTTTTTTTTTTATGTTTACTTATTTTTGAGAGAGAGAGAGAGAGACAGAGCATGAGTGGGGGAGGGGCAGAGAGAGAGAGAGAGAGAGAGAGGGAGACACAGAATCCGAAGCAGGCTCCAGGCTCTGAGCTGTCAGCACAGAGCCCAATGCGGGGCTCGAACTCACAGACCGCGAGATCATGACCTGAGCCGAAGTCGGATGCTCAACCGATGAGCCACCCAGGCGCCCCTGATTACACATACTTTTTACTTATTTTTTATTTTTTAAGTTTATTTATTTATTTAAGAGAGAGAGAGAAAGAGAGAAAGCACAGGATGGGCAGAGAGGGAGAGGAGAGAATCCCAAGCAGGCTCTGCACTGTCAGCACAGAGCCCCAGGCAGGGCTCGAACCCACAAACCTGAGCTGAAATCAAGAGTCGCACACTTAACCAACTGAGCCATGCAGGTGCCCCTGATTACATATACTTTTTAAATATGCTTATTTTTATATTGTTTTGACTATTTATGGTTTACCATTGTAGAGATATATTTTAATACAAAATTTTTGCACACCTTAAAAAATCTAGAATGGGGAAGAAATAAAGGTTAAAGAAACTTGATATTGGTGTTATTTATGATAATGTAATCAGTCCTGACTAAATCTTATCTTAGGGGATTTTATTAACAACACCAAGTAGAACTATTATCCATATATATATATATAAAATATATATTTTTTTTTACAAAAATACTGATTCAAAGGGGCCCTTGCACCTCAATGTTTATAGCAGCACTATCAACAATAGTCAACTATGGAGAGATCTCAAATGTCCATCAACTAATGAATGGATACATATGGAATATATTCCATATCTATACAACGGAATATTACTCAGCCATCAAAAAGAATGATGTCTTGTCATTTGCAACCATGTGGATGGAGTTGAGTGTATTATGCTAAGTGAAATAAATCATTCAGAGAAAGACAAATACCATACAATTTTGTTTTATGTGGAATTTAAGAAATAAAACAAATGAACATAGAGGAAGAGAAAAAAATAAGGGAAGCTGGCAAACCATATGAGAGCCATAACTATAGAAAAAAAACACAACAACTGAGGGTTGATAGAGGGGAGTTGGGTAGGGGACAGGATAAATGGGTGATAGGTATTAAGGAGGGCACTTGTGATTAGCACTGGGTGTTATATGTAAGTGATGAATTACTAAATTCTACTGAAATCAACTTTACACCTTATGTTAACTAACTAAAATTTAAATAAAAACTTAAAGAAAGTAGCTGAGAGAACTATGCTTAATAACACAAACTTCTATATCTAACTTATATAGAAGAGAGTTTGTAAAGTATGTTGAATATCATCTTATTAATACCCAATTGAATCATCCTTAGATATATCTATATTCTTACCATGCAGCAAAGAGAAACTTAAAATAAAACCATTTAGAAAAACTGTACCAAATGCTGCTGCTCTGTCACCTATCAAAGTGGCTGCAGTGGATTTTGTTCTTTTTCAGGAATCAACATACAATTTGTAAAAGAAGACATTGATTTAAATTGTAGATGTAACAGCCCTGAATCCCAATGAAAACTCTTTGACAAAGAGTGTAATTGGTAAATTGAAATCAATTTTGCATGAGTTAGGGAGTGGATAAGTACAATTTAAAAGATAATGGACATTAGTAAATCATCCATATTTGTCTACTTTTATTTATATGAAAAATTAATGGATTATCCCCATTGGCTCAGACTTTTGAAAGTACCTATGAATTTTAACTATCACCAATGTCAATAGATAGCTATGAAAATTAGCTTTGAGTGTCTGACCTAAAGGAAAACATAGTTTCCAAATCAGTAGAATCTATTCCAGGAAACAATGATGCACATGTGACTTGTCTCAGAAAGTGTCCAAAGTGATACTCGGAACCAAGCAAACTCTAAAGAACATGAAGACCGATACAGCAGCACTCCTGTTCAAATGTTTTATGAAAGCACCATGTCTCTATGAAGAACAGAATGTTCATCACTGTGGTATCAGTTAAAAAACATACTGTCGACATGCCAAACAGCGCTATCAGCCCTCATGAAAGAATAGAAAAAAACAATTGTATCAAAGGACAGATGAAACTGCACATAAAGTTTTCTTGTCTGACTGACAGGATCACTTTCTTCTCACCTTACAAGCTGGATTTCACAGTGATGGTGGGTTTCCACATGTGTGCCAAGAGAAGCACCCAGTAAATGATTACGTGGTGGAGCCAAACTAATAATTTAGTATTTTGACTCACTTCTGTTCACAAAGCTATGTTTTTCAGGCTCACTATTGATTAGCCTATCATTTCAAAAATATGTGACATTTTATCTCTCCTCTTCCTTAAATTTTTTGTCTTAGATATTTAGTCACTTTCTTTTGTCTAGGATATTGTTGGACTAATTAATAAAAGCTTTGTTGACTTAACACATTAGGTTTTTACTTTATTATAAATCCTAATTCATATCTATAGTAATATGATGGGATATTTTCTAAAATGCTTAGAAAACATGGGAAATTTCTAACGTATTATACGCTGTTTTTCTATTTTGAACACAGCTAAATTTACATGACTCTTAAAATATATTTAATGTAGGTTCTCATAATGCGTTATAACATCAAAGCAACTGGTAAGAAGTTACATAGCATAAACAATTTCATAATCTGCATACGATTTCAAATTAGATTTATTCAAATATAATCAAATGTTCAGCAAACATACAACAGACCATGCCTTCAGGATGACAATATAAATGCGGTATTTAGCCAACAACAACCAGATTAAGTGCAGTAACATGACTTATTCCACCTTATTACCTGACTCATAGAAACTGATTTTTATTTTTTACACAACTCATTTTAAACACGCACTGGTTATTTAAAAGAAAATAAAAGATAAAGGAAAGAGGTCAAAAGAAAGGAGGAAAAAAAAGGAAGAAAATAATCCAAAAGGATTATCTTCATTTTGGCAAGAACATTTTTGAAATAAAATAAAATGAGATACCCAGCCTTCCCAAAGATGATTTTAACTTCCAAGCAAAAGTTTCATTTAGGAAGGGTGAATCCTATCCAGAAGAAGTATTTTAAATCCAGGTACTGGAAGGGAAAAAATCACAACAGTGTCCCACTCTTTACATGTATGTGATTTTTACCATTGGCTGACTTAAAAAAAAACAAAAACCTAAACTAAAATAACAAAACTTCTCTCCTGCTGTTAATCTTGTCTCCAGTAAAGTTTGAACAGGAAATGATTGCTAACAGTGTTATTTGAGTTGTACCATAGAAATAAATCCGTAAGCAAAATCACAAAGCCTTCCAGGAAATAGGAGTATGAAGAAAAATCAGAGTTTTAATAAAAAGAGGAATTTAAGAATGCAGATACTCCTGTGGAGAAGGGCCTGGGAGGGTTAGATGTTACAAAGGTGAGTCACCATGAATGGTTGAAGGTGGAGGAAATTTGTTTCTGTTTGAAGTGTGCAGGGAAATACATACGTGTGTGAAAAGGAGGAACGGGAGACCCCTTGTACGTGATCATTTTTAGAGACGCCAGTAACAAAGGTAACCTACTAATTTTTAACAGTTCTACTAATTCTCCTCTTTCGAATATTACAGGAGTTCACCCGAGCCTTTGCCTTTGATAAACATTTTACCAACTCAGCACCTTTAGATTTCTCACTAGTTGTCTCAATATACATGTGTAACAGATTTGGCAAAGATATTGTTTCAACGGGATTATCTCAAAATATTAGTGCGATCACTTTCTTCCACAGGCGCAGGCTTCTTCTTGAAATTATTTCCTCTCTTTTTTCTCCTCTTATCCTTGAAATACACTTAAATCTAGACCAAGTTTTATTTCTTCCCGTCCATGATGTGTTTCACATTTTCTCTTTTATAAAGGTAGCCATTGGTTTATTTTTTGGTTACGGTATTCCATCATCCAACGAACATTGTGAGTGCCTATAATGGACTAGGCAAGGTATTACGTGCTGACACTACCACAGAGAAGAAACATCGTCCCTGGACCATGGAGCCATGTAATGCTGAGCCAGGAAAATATATTAGTGTGGGCTTTCCTTGTTTGTTTTGACATTACTATTTTCAAGTTTTATTTTTATTGCTCTATCGCTTAGCTTATTGTAATAGTTTCTTTATACATATTCTACGTAGTTGATCTCATATGTTACAGTTAATATTACTGTAGAAAATGTTTCCTTTGCTTTTTTTTGCACGTATCTTCCACTCACTTTTCAGCCTCATATCCTAATGGATCTATGGAACTACCTTTCAGACATAATGTTCCACTCACTTTTTATTATCAGAACCTATATTTCTGTCTTCGTGCATTTCCTTAGTTTTTTCTGCATATTAAATAACTTTCTGTCATAAAAAATACAAAAATTATTAAAATACATCAGAGGCACTTGGGTGGTTCAGGAAGTTAAACCTCTGACTCTTGGTTTCGGTTCAGGACATGATCTCACAGTTAGTAAATTTGAACCCCATGTTGTCCTCTGTGCTGACAGTGGCTAAACCTGCTTGAGATTCTCTGTCTTCTTTTCTGCCCCTCCCCCATTTGCTTCTATCTCTCTCTTTCTCAAAAAGAAATTATATATGTACACATATATATGTGTATGTATATATGTATATATATATATATATATATATATATATATATATATATTCAGTACAAATATTTCAAGACTGTCAGCTTCTTCATTTTGATTTTTCATTTCATTGGTCTCATAATTTTACAAAGTTTTTTTTTTTAGTATTTATTTATGTTATCTTTTAAACTTCCATATTCCACTAAGAAAACCTCAGGATAAAAATAAGTAGTCACACGCACACACACACACATAAACACACCCATGCAATTAAAAGAACAATGCACTAACTATCCATGACTTATACTGAGAAGAATAAGTATTCCTTGATAACAGTTTTATAACCCTATCATATTTGACACTTCTTATCCTTTTTATTGACCTTATAAATTTTTTGTAATCACATAGCTTAAATGAATATATATATTCATTATATATATATATATATATTCATATAACAATTCTTATGCATGATGGGATTTTTTTCTATAAAGCATGAAAACATTATCAAGTAGGAAAATAATTTTGTTGCACTTAGTCAGGTCTTTGAGTGTTATTCCATTGAAGAAGCACATAAATATTATTCATCCTAAAATGTAGGTGATAGCATTGATTATTGAAATCCTTTGAACAAGTCCTACTTCCAAAATAATCCTATCTATAAAATATCTGAAGTTATTCCCAATGAGTAGTGTAATTTCCAACATGAAAGTCCATGGCCTAGTTTATTTTAAATATATTTTATGTCATTTGTGACCTTGCTGATTATACATTGCCTCAAGCTTTAATTCAGTGATCATTACCTCCAAGAGACCTTGTGCAGTTGGCTGAATGTCTGTCCACTCTCTTCCTATAGAACTAAGTGCCAAATGCTAAGAACTCACTGCAATAAATGGAAAATATCTGTGAATGAGTATGTCTCCCTAATAGATGTGAACATTTGAAGAATGCTTTATTCAACCATCTATTCCCCATATGTACCGAGGAATTTAGCACAGGGGAGATAATAAATAAATATTTGCTGACTGAAGTGATCCTTGAATTATATTCTATCTAATATCTGACATCCAGGTCTGAGTTACATTAAGAAGACATCATATGGGGCATCTGGGTGGCTCAGTCAGTTAAGCGTCCAACTTCGGCTCAGGTCACGATCTCACCGTGACTGAGTTCAAGCCCTGCGTCGGACTCTGTGGTGACAGCTCAGATCCTGGAGCCTGCTTCAGATTCTGTGTCTCCCTCTCTCTGCCTCTCCCCTGCTTGTGCTCTATCTCTCTCCCTCAAAAATAAATAAACATAAATAAAATTTTAAAAAAGGAGACATCATAAAATCTCTTAATTCTCCTTACGCTTTCTGTCATAATAGAAATATATACAATACCAAGAGAGTACTATATGATCACATAACTTTTAATAATAGACTAGGAATTACTTAAGGGTAGGAACTGTTTCTTTTTTTAAAGTCTGATATATATTGGTACATTCACTTCTCAAATTAAGTTAAACATATATTAATAATATAACTGAACTACATTTCTCATAATGGATTATATATATGTATTTTTATAGCAATGCTGTTCCTTTGTGTTTTCCAAGCAAAACATAAGAACAACAATTACCTGCTGAACTAATACTTAAGTTCTGTGATTATATTTTGCTGTAAGTGTGATGCAAAGGCCAAACTTAAGGATTTGTGGGTAGAAGGCGGGTCACACACCAGTTAAAGGGAACTCAATGCCTGGGCTAAGCGTTGTGAAGATTTCTATCTAAAAGGGGGTAGTGGAAAGGAAAGCAAGGGGAGGAATCTTGAAATAATGCCAAAAAAAAAATGAAAATTTTATGTCCTGGCACCACCGACTTCTTCTTCAATAGCATTATCTATAATAATGCATGCATAATTTATACAGATTCTTCATTACTTTATTCATAAAAGAATACCTTTAGTATCCTTAAACATATGTCATCCTTGATATTTCTTTTTAGAAAATAAAAACTCCAATGCATTTATTTTGAAAACAGAGTGGGAGCAAAGTCAGTTCAGCCATTTCGCGACACAAAGCCAACACAAACAAGGATCAACGTGCCTCATGGTCTGGAAGCTCCTGTCTACCTGAATACGCTGCTTGTATTGAATGTTGACTATGATCAGTTGCCGGGTGGTTTTTGTAAAGCATCAACCATTAAATTAATACATTTCGTCCTTGACGTGTCCAAAAGAAGTCTGATTCCACTCAGAGCAATATCCTCTTGTTTCCGATCTTATAAAATAGCAACATAAATGAGAAATTGATATTTTTATAATGGTAGGATGAAGAAAATTCATGGTAAGTATACCTGCAAATGTTGGGGAATCATGACTGTCTTTATAAAATGACCCTATGCCTCACAGAAAATCCATAATACTGAGATTTTTGTGTCAATGTTGTGGCTTCTTGACCTTTAAATCCCAACATTAGCACAGGGGGATCAATAACTCTTAGTAATGTCCTCAATTAAAATCACTATGTCCTTATTATGCTTACCAGAGAACTACTGTCGTTTGCTGTAAAAGCAGTCTGAACGAATGGAAGCTGTTTTCATTATGCATAACACAGTCATCTGTGCCAGAATTTATTGGAAGCCAGGTGAATGACTCCAACCAAGTCAGAAAACAGATGCCCTATGCAAAGATGCAACCTTGATGAGATTCTAGAGTATTGCCTTTGCCAAGAAATACAGTGAAATCTTATTTAATTATTTCACAGAGTAAACGGTAAATAAATATAGAATCATCCGACCAATAGGGCATGTATTTATGAAATAATAACATCAAACTTCCTTTCTACGTTCTTCTAAGGTGAGTCCATCCTTTCAACAAATATATAATTAATTCCAACTATTTGACCAGGAATATATTAGGTGAGTGGGGATAAAGATGAAAAAACAAACAAACCAACCAACAGTCTCACTACCATAAAAAGTTCATGGAATCCTAAACTAACTGTTTTATAAACCAACTATTATTATACAATATTAAATAAGTTATAGGATATTTTTAAATTACTGTAGGATCGCAGAAGAAGAAAGGATTTTGCCAGTTTGTAGTGGTCTAAGAATGTTTCATGGACCAAATGACTCAGAGAAGACCCTTAAAAACAAATATGATTTCAAGGCATGGGATGGTAAGGATATACAAAGAGTATGGAAACACTATTAATATCAGAATATATTTCTTTAAAAATACAGGTGGTTTTGAGGGTTGTGAAAAGTGGCTGACCATCAGGCTGAATAGACAGACTGGAGTGTACGTGATTTTGATATTTGTCTGCTGGTAACATCTTACAGTATTGAGAGATTTTATAGGCAAATATCTGCAGAATCTAATGAGCATGGATTCCAAACTCAGACAGACTAGAAACATGGCTCCTCATTAAAAAAAAGCATGTAGTGGTTAAAATTAAGGGCTTTTGAGCCACGGAGGCTCCACCATTTCCTGGAAATGTGGTATTAAGTTAGGGATAGTGTGTGCCTGCTAAGCAAGTGTTACTTCTCCTTCCCCATGTACCAAACAGAAATATTATTAAGAACACAGTGGGTGCAAGTTACTGTCCTCTATGACTCAGCCCCTTTTTGTGTGTGAATATAATAGATTGTTGCCCAACCCCTGGGAACCTTCAGGGTCAATGGGATGTGGACAAATGTCACATTTATCTTATCGAAGCAGACACTTTAGGTTCTATTGCTTATTTTCAGCTGCCCTATTTTCTTATGCCCTGAGAACAGTAGCTCTTCTTCCTTCTAAAACCTGGGGAAAAGACTTGTTGTTCAAAGTCAGAGACACTATAGTTCTACAACTGTCAGGTTACCTAACAGGAAAAGATTAACCCCAAAAGGCCAGGAAAAAGGAAGCCTTTTGGTTAAAAGGTGTTCTTAAGGAGTCAATAACCTTACATTTCTTAAATTTATTTAAATTCAAGTTAGTTAACACATAGTGTAGTACTGGTTTCAGGGCACTTATCACTTACATATAATACCCAGTGCTCATCCCAAGTGCCCTCCTTAATGCTCATCACACATTTAGCCCATCCCCCCCACCTCCCCTCCAGTTACCCTCCGTTTGTTCTCTGTATTTAAATGTCTTATGGTTTGCCACCCTCTCTGTCTTTATCTTGTTTTTCCTTGATCCTAACTGCTGCCCTTAAGATAAATTGGCTTGTAGCCTTACTGGTCATTTTGTTTTCACTCTGGCTGTTATATTTATCAGAACTCATCAAACTCATATTTCAATAACTCATCTGAATTTTCCTGGATAAACTTCCTGTTTCTGCTTTTAGAATTACTAGAGAGACTTCTTGTTTTCTTTCTAATATTTGACAAGAGAAGTAAAGATTTAGAAAAGTTTCTGAGAAATATTATCTATATGTGATAATAGATCCCAGGCAAAACCAGTGCAATCCATTGACAAGTGCCAGTGTAATGAATGGATAAAATGGTATGTTATTTGGAGGTGTGTGAATGCTTCTAAGTCACATAAAATGTATTAATATGTTAACATATACTATCTCAGAAGGGCCAAGTATAATCACGTGAAAAACTATGCAACAATATAATCATAATGATTTTAACCATTTTATAATATGCACATACAAGATGGAGTATGTTGGTTGAAAAATATATACTTAGAGATAAGATTTCCATAAACCGTGTTATTATGCTTATGCAAATCAAATACCACTTAAAACTTCTTCATTACAAGGAGGAGCTTAATGTCATTTGCCTTTAAAATACATGCTTAAATAATGAAATTCACATTACTGGTTTGACTCCTCTTCAAATTCCTTGATGTCTAGAATACAGTTCACTTTCTTATTGGAATGAAACAACTTCCTTACCCAGTATTGTGTACTGAGTATTGAGATGCTTACTCATTCACAAACAGCTATGTAAATTGGAACTACAATCATTTGATTCAGAAGAAACACTATCGAATGGCCTATCTATATGTAATTAAATAGATTCTTAAAATATAACTATGCCTTATCTTGCTAATATGTTATCTTCATCAATAAAGTCTCGTACCACAACTGCAAGTTCAGTGGTTAGATTACAAAGGATTGTATTTGTAAAATCAGTGTTAGATTATGAGGTTACTGGGGTTTTCCCAAAATTCCCTGGAACAATGCAGAAGTTGAAAGCTATTAGAAGTATACACAAGAATCCATTTTCTAGTATATGGAAAATTTACAGGCATACCTCAGAGATACTGCAGGTTCAGTTCCAGACCACTGCAATAAAGTAAATATCACAATAAAGACAGTCGAATGATTTTTTTGGTTTCCCAGTGGACATAAAATTATGTTTCCACTGTACTATAGTCTATTAAATGTGCAATTGCATCATGTCTTTAAAATGTACATACCTTGGGGAGACTGGGTAGCCTAGTCGGTTAAAAAGCATTCAGCTCTTGATTTCAACTCAAGTCATGATCTCACAGTCATGAGATGGAACCCCGGTTGGGCTCAGTGCTGGGCATGGAGTCTCCTTAAGGTTCTCTCTCTCGCTACCTCCTCTCATAAATAAATAAAATGTACATACCTTAATTAAAAAATACTCGATTGCTAAAAATTGCTAACCATCATCTGAGTTTTCAGAAAGTCATAATCTTTTTGCTGTTGGGAGGCATTGCCTCAATTCGATGGCTGCTGATTGATCAGGGTGGTGACTGATGAAGGGTGGACGGGGTGTGACAATTTCTTAAAATAAGACACAGTTTTCCACATAGAGATCAACACTTACTTTCACAAATCATTTCTATGCTGCATGTGATTCTGTTTGGTAGCACTTTATCCACAGTAGAACTTCTTTCAAAATTGGTGGCAGTCCTCTCAAACTCTGCTTATGTCTTACCGATGAAGTTTACATAATATTCTAAATCCTTTGCTGTCATTCCAACAATCTTCACACCGTCCTCACCACGAGTGGATGCCATCTCAAGAAACCACGTTCACTGCTCATCCCTATGAAGCGACTTGTCATTTGTTCAAGTTTTATCATGACATGACAGCAATTCGAGTTATATCTTTAGGTTCCACTTATAATCCTAGTTCCTTGCTATTTCCAAGACACTGCATTTTTTTTCTTTCTCTGAAGTCTTAAACCCCTCAAAGTCATCATGAAGGTTAGAACTAGCTTCTTCCAAACTTCTATTAATGTTGATATTTTGATCTATTCCCATGAATGTTCTTAATGACATCTAGAATGGTGGATCCTTTCCCAAACGTTTTCAGTTTACTTTGCCAAGAGCCATCAGAGGAATCATTATCTATGACAATGATAGCCTTACAAAGTGTAATTCTTAAATCATAAGACTTGAAAGTCAAAATTCCTCCTTGGACCATGGACTTCAGAATGGATGTGTTAGTGGGTGTGAAAACAACATTAATCTCCTTGTACATTTCCATCAGAGCACTTGGATGACCAGTTACATTGTTAATGAGAAGTAATATTTTGAAAAAAAAATTTTTTCCTGAGCACTGAATCTCAACAGTGGGCTTAAAATATTTGATAAGCCATAGAGTGAACAGATGTGCTGTTATCCTATTTACTCTTCCATTGATGGAGCATAGTTGGAGTAGACTTAACATAATTCTTAAGGTCCTTACGATTTTCAGAATGCTTCCTGAGCATTAGCTTCAATTTAAAGTCACTAATTCCATTAGCCTCTACAAAGGCTTGGCCTGTCCTTTAAAGTTTTGAAGACAGGCATTGTCTTCTCTCTGGCTATGAAAGTGTTAATTAGCTTCTTCTTCCAACAGAAGGCTGTTACATCTATCTTGAATATCCGTTGTTTGGTATAGTCACCTTCATTCACTATGTTAACTTGATCTCTGGATCACTTGTTACAGCTTCTACATCAAAACCTACTGCTTCACTTTGCACTTTGATGTTACGGAGATGACTTCTTTCCTTAAACCTTTCCTTAAACCTCTGCTAATTTCCAACTTTCCTTCTGCAAATTTCTCATCTCTCAGCTTTCACAGAACTGAAGAGTTAGAGCCTTGCTCTGGATTAGGCTTTGGGTTAAGGGAATGTTATGTCTAATTTGACCTTATATCCAGACCACTAAAACGTTCTTCATATCAGCAATAAAGCTGTTTTGCTTCCTTATCATTTGTGTTTCCTTGGACTAGACCTTAATTACCTTCAAGAATTCTTTCTTTGTATTCACAACTTGCTAATAGTTTGGCAAAAGAGGCCTAGCTTCTGCCTATTTCCACTTTTGACATGCCTTCCTCAGTAAGCTTAATCATTTCTAGCTTTAGGTTTAAAGTGAGAGACGAGATTCTTCCTTTCACTTGAATGCTTAGAGGCCATTGTAGGGTTATCGATTGGCCTAATTCAATATCCTTTCATGTCAGAGAATAAGACCCAACGAGAAGTAGAGAGACAGAAGAATAGCCAGTCAGTGGAGCAGTCAGAACACATACAACATTTATTGATTAAGTTCACAGTCTTATATTGGGGTAGTTTGCAGTGCCCCAGAATAATTACAACAACATCAAAGATCACTGACTACAGGGGCACCTGCATGGTTCAGTCAATTGATTAAAAAGCTGGCTCTCGGTTTCAGCTCAAGTCATGATCTCACGATTTGTGAGATTGAAATCACATTGGGCTTTGTGCACTGTGGTTCGTGGGATCAAGCCACGTGTCAGGCTCTGTGTTAACACCAAAGCATGGAGCCTGTTTGGGATTCTTGCTCTCTGCCTCTCTCCTCCCCAAAATAAATAAATAAAGTAAAAAAAAAAAAAAAAAAAGATCACTGATCACAGACCACCAAGCAAATAATAATGAAAAAGTTTGAAACATTGTGAGAATTACCAAATTGTGACAGAGACACCAAGTGAACAATTGCCATTGGAAAAATAGTGCTGATAGAATTGCTCTAGGTAAGGATGCCACACAACTTCAATCCGTAAAAACACAGTATCTGCAAAGCACAATAAAATGTGGTATGTCTATATTGGCTAGGATCTTAACTTTGACTGAAACAAGCTGGAGAAAAATTACTCGATTTAGTCATAATTCACTGAAATTAGAGCCGTAATAAATATTATTTGGGTTATCTGTTACAGTGTTTCAATATGTATCTTACAAAATACACTTAAAAGTTATCTGTAATAATATGAAAAATGTGAGTCGATCCTTAAAGCTTTATTCCTTAACTGAAAGGAATGGTGTCCATTTTCTTTTTTTATTTTAAAGGCATTTAATAGTATAAAGATGTGATATGTCCTTATACATAGTATTGAAAATTATTGCGATCTATGTTATTGTGTTGTTCACACTGTACTAAGAGTGTTGAATTGTATAAGAAATCAGTTTGATCTTCTTGAGTTACTAACTAGATTATTGGAAATACTATACGGTAGGAAAGGCATTTGGGGATATGGTAAACCTTTGCCTCTTTACTATTTTAGGGTTATTAAGAATGTCATGCCAATAACTTTTGTCTGTGTGATTACAAGAGCCTATTGTTAATAGACAATTATAAATTACTTAAATGTGAATTATCGATAATAATGGTGATTTTTACCTCTCAATAACTGAAACTAAAAATTCTTAATTTTATCTTGATGGAAAAGATCACCCATCCATTAACATCTGGATAATGTCCAAAACAGTTCCACAAATTGATTTGCCAGCAATGACTTCCCAAAGTAATCTGACTGATTTGAAGAGAGAAGAATTAAAATGAATGAAGGAAGAAGTGAACTATCTGTGTTTAATCTCCAGTTTCATCAGAAATCGATTAACTAGCTGACTTTGGGTCCAAAAGAATTAATTATACTCAGTCTCCAGCATAATTAACAACACTATGGCCATCTCCCAAAATATTCATTAAACAGTCAGGAACAATATGAAATTCAAATTAAAATTGAAAAAGAGATTAAATAGCAGTAGTCATCTCTAAAAAGAATCATACTACATCTGAGATGAAATCATCTGAGCAATACAAAATATGGAAATACATTTTGTGTTACATTTAATTATCATTAATTCCAGCACTGCAAGCTGGCAGCTATTTTAGGCTCATTACAAGGACTAAAATGGGCTAGAATGTTAATATGAAGCTATCCTCATTGGAATAATGGGAATATGCTTCAAAGTTCAAGAAAGTTTAAAAATAAAGTTCAGATTTTCAGTTAATTTCTTACATTTTCAATTAGAAATATGGGTGATACAGAACCTGCTGATGATAATACTTGGTTGCAATACACTCACAACAACAAAAAAGTCTATCAACATTTTCATTCTCATAAAAACTTACATATGTGTGTATATGTGTGTGTGTACGTGTGTGTGTCTTTATTTATTTATTTATTTAGAGAGCACAAGTGCCAGCAGGGGGAGGGGCAGAGAGAGAGAGAGAGAGAGAGAGAGAGAGAGAATCCTAAGCAGGCTCCACACTGTCAGCAGACATCTCAATGTGAGGCCCCATCTCACCAACTGTGAGATCATGAGCTAAGCCAAAATTAAGAGTTGGGTGCTTAACCAACTAAGCTACCCAGGCACCCCTCTCATAAAATTAAAACAAACAAACAAACTTTTAAAATATATGCTCATGGATGTTTTAACAAAAACACTCTTTGCTTATTTTGTTTGTAGATTTAAATTAAGTCTTATGGTATAAAATTACTTTTCAGTTAATATTTGGGCCTTAGTGTTTATGATTTCCTTATCTGGCTGCAGGCCTCTATATTTCCAGATAAATATTGCAACCATGAGGCTGACCCATGCACTTATGAAGTCATTTATGCTTTAAGTGGCAAGATACTTCAATCACAGCCACAGTTGTTTGGGATAGTTGTAGTTAAAATGTAAAATATCAATCTATGGAAAAAGTACTTACTAGTCTTACATATTTTAAATTCAAATTTTTTTCTTTTAATGTTTATTTTTGAGAGAGACACAGAGAGAGAGAGAGAGAGACAAAGAATCCAGCTGTCAGCACGGAGCCTGACGGAGGGCTCAAACCCACAGACCACAAGCTGAAGTCAGATGCTTAACGGACTGAGTCATCTAGGCGCCCCAGTAACCATATTTTAAATTTTGATACGGTATGTTTATATCTGTTATCAGAAAAAAGGTTTCAACTATCCAAGTTGTTCGTATGCAACTGTTCATCACAGAAAAATAGCTATATATATTAGGTATTTTTATGAAAAATATTTCATACATATGAAAAGTGTATATGGTATGATAATTAACAAACTTTAAAAAATAAGTTGTCTTACCTACAAAAATATTTACACAAAAAATTAAATCGTGCTCTCCTCAAAGGCATAACAGAAGTTCGGATCTGAAGTTGCAGGTTTCAATTGCATCTGTGTGTGTTGTGTTTTTAAATACATGTAATTTGCATAAGCCTTCCAAAATTGCTTTTAAATTCCCATTAACTTTATTTTAAATTCAATATATGTATGAAAGATATCCAACTAAGGGTATTATATTTTTTAAACACTGGGAAAACAAAATTCTAAAATGACTGATTTTTAAACCTGAGGCGAACTGAAATCTGACCTAGAAAGGATGACTGATAGGGTGCAATTAGTCCACCTAATTGGTGTTTAGTATTTACACAGAGTGAAACCGAGATTAACTTCTTCAAGGAGAAATTTGCAAAGAGAATCACAAATATAAAAACACTTTGCTCATTCCTGGATATACCTGTATTCTTATCTTTTTTTTTTAATTTTTTAATCTTTTATTTTTGAGAGAGACAGAGAGAGAGACAGAATGTAAGTGGGGGAAGGACAGAGAGACAGGGAGACACAGAAGCTGAAGCAGGCTCCATGCTCTGGGCTGTCAGCACAGAGCCCAACCCGGGGCTCAGAGCCCAACCCCGGGCTTGAACTCCTGAACGGTGAGATCATGACCTGAGCTGAAGTCTGAAGCCCAACTGACTGAGCCACCCAGGCGCCCCTGGATATACCTGTATTCTAAGCAATCCTGTGTTCTAAGCAATGTCAGTGTCTTTTGGACTTAATGGAGCAAGAATCTAGGTTTTTTTGCTTTGTTTTCTTCTCTTTTCTTTATTCTCTGAGCCATAAATGAAAAAAAAATGCTATTCTTTAGATCCCCTGGATTGTCTTCACCCATAGTTTAATTTTGAGTTTCAGATAAATAAGAAACTATCTGAAATGAAATTAGCAGAAAAATATCACAGGAAAACTTGAGGGTTTCAAAATTGGGCAGTTTAAACCAAAGTATACATGACAAAATCTAGGAGAAAAAATAGCTAATGTAGTTTGGAAACATCAAGAAAATATGAAATATAAGATTTCTAAGCAAATATACTCCTTAGGAAAATACAGAATCATTAAACTAAACCAACTATACAGTAAAGAAATATCTGTACAGAAACACAAATTAAATAAGTCCTTAGACCAGAAGAAGAAAGATGCATTGTAACAAATCAAATACTGTGAAAGAAGGAACTGGGAAACCCATTCTTACATTTTAACTCTTATGTTGTGTTTCATGGCGAATTCTAGAAGGGACTCAGAGATTTCGTTAATTCTTCAAAGCAAAGGATTATTTTTTCAATCACAGTATTGATGACACAGGTTTAAGAATATCATACCTCGTTTCAAAGAGGGCAGATTAAACATCTGTGTTCTTTCACATGGGATCCTAAAATTATTGCCTTACACATAGATTATATTTTCTGGGTTTTTTTCTTTCAGTTATAAAATGATGTGTTTGCTCTGCTTTTGCAAAAGGTACCCGCTCAAAACAACCTAACTTTAAAGTTATTTCTTAACTCTATATGGAAAAGCGTACGGAAAATGACATCATTTTTTCAATCTCTGTTTTCCACATCCTGAGACCCAGCTATCACACCAATCCAGACACTGAGCCACTCTCATCCTATTTTTAAAAATAAACCATATGAGCCAGAGTTTGTACTGAAGAATGCATGTTTTCATCTCGTAGTTGGTGGCTAAATACATCTGCTGGCATCGGTTACCGTTGCCAGGGAAATTGTTAAATTTTTAATTTAAGAATTGATTCCCACGCTGAGAGAAATTTATTATGCTGTTGAGTTGGCAGAATTCTCAATTTTTAAAATTTTAACCAGAGTTATATTAAATATTTAAGCCACAGAGTAGCTGAAGTTATCAAATGTATACAATATGTAAATGCTGTTCCTTTATACAATAGTCCTTCGACTTTTTAATCATCGACATATGCAAATGTATGCTTTAATGGGCATTGAAACCAGAAGAAATTTTGTAAGACCTTGTCACTGTACAAGAGGATCGTTTTTTACTCTGGTGTCATTTCTGAATGGATCTGCTTTTGATCAAGCCTAGAATTAGCAAGTGATAGCCAAGGAAGGATGAATATAATTTTGATGATATAAAATCAGTGAAAAATACATTCTGGAGAAGAAAAGCAAGTTACCAAGTTTTCTGCTGTACTATGTAAAGGAACCAGTAAATTAATCTAACTAGTGGGGATTTCTAAATGCCTTGAAATGCTACAAAGCATGGCATCTCAGGGAAACCATGCTACATAATTATGAAATATCTTCTTTATGTCATACTCTGCAGATGCCACTTCAAGTTTGAGTGCTTCCTTAGACGGCCACCTTAGGTTACGTAGATAGTTCTTATTTCCAAGCAATTTATGGATGAATACACTACATTTATTTTAATATCTGGCAAAGAAATGTAAAGTTTATCAAATACTATGTTGAAATAAGTTAGTAAGATAATCACCAAGAAGACATCAATACAGAAGCAATAAAGGAATATGAAAATTACTGTAAATTGAACTTTGGGCCTAGAAGTCAGAATAATATAAACAAGTAAGAGTTTGAAAAAAAAATGAGTTTGAGTCAAGTACCCAAGTACCAGAATCAGGACGTCGATTTCTTGTCTTGGGGGGGTAGATACTGCCAGCTGAGAGAAAGGCAGGTAGAATGTGGAAGATACAGATCTGGAGGAACAAAAGGCCCAGGTCAAAAAAAATTCGCAGGTTAATCTACAGTTGCTGTGTCTATTCGATTTTATCATTTTAAAGTCACCACACATCTTCGAACAGGAGGTGAGCACAGCAGGCGGCCATTTCGCGGTCCCCACATGCGTGAATCATGTCGTCACACGCCACCAATACGGGCTTGCCCTGTCAGCGCCTTCCTCGGTGTGTCCTCAAGGTCACAGAAACGCAGCAAATGTTGAGCCCATTGCATAAAAGTTTGGGGAATCAAACCACTCTGTGCACTCAGAAAAGACCAGGTGGGCTCTGTGCTGTACAAGTAAGGGTAGCATCAAATTTAAAAAGAACTTTCCATTCACGTTTGAAATGCAGCTTAACATCTTTTTTGTTGTTGTTCTCAATTGACCTTTTACCTCTAGGGATTTGTTGAAGTTTTCAACCAGGAAGTATTTCCTGTAAGATCATTAAATAAACCCGATGTTAGAGGCGTGGCATAATGTGCATAGAGGGTCAGCAAACTATGACTGGAGAGTCTAATTTTTTAAATAAAGTTTTATTAAGATACAGCCATGTCCTTCTGTTTACATACTGTCTATGGCCGCTTTCATGCTAAAATGGCAGCGCTGAGTAGTTGTGCCAGACATTGCTGGGTCTCTACGTTGGAAATATTTATTAAGTGAGCCCTACAAAAATAGTTTGCCAACTTTTGGAATAGAGAGGAAAAAAATAGATTTAGAAACCATAATCTAAAAAGTAAGGTTTGCCTTTACCTATTTCATAAATTATTTCACCTCATAAAGCCTTGGGGTAAGAATGTATACAATAAAAAGAATAACCATTTCTGATTCTGTCTTGAAATAGGAGATGAATATTGAAATTTACTTGTAAAATATAAAACATTATTTATACAATACATACAGGTTAATGCCATATGTAGTAGGAAATTCTATTTTTTCTTTGATTTATTTTTGGTCGTTAAGTGAATAACCTTGAAGTGCATGTATCAGGTACTGTATTAGCTATGAGACATATAATAGCAAAATAGGTAGAGCTTCTGATCCTAAAGGAGTTAAAACCTTGCGTACCCTAAGATGATTTAGGAGGGACTAGATACATAGTTTAGTGTAACCTGAAAAGGACCTTAAGATGGACAATTTTCCCCTTAACAATGTTCCATTGCTTCCACTAAGACAGCATGACTCTTCGGTGCATAGTAATATACTGTATTTATTTTACTTTTAATATAATCTGGGTTGTCTCATGTAAATTAAACACAAATATTTTCCTAGACATTTCTGCCAACAATTACTGATACTGACTATATGATATTTTAATCACTTCCATTTTTTTTAGAAGAAGTATGAAGAAATAGAAACTATCTTGTTTACAGGGTGCCTGTGCGGCTCAGTTGGTTAAGCGTCCAGCTCTTGACTTTGGCTCAGGTCATGATCTAATGATTTGTGAGTTCAAGCCCTGCATCAGGCTCAACTCTGACACACAGAGCCTGCCTGGGATACTCTCTCTCTCCCTCAAAAAAACAAAAATACCTTTCTTACAAAAGAAAATCTTGGCAAACTTCAAGTACAGCAAATGTTTATAATATAGTTGATAACTAATTGGTTATCCTAAAAATGATCTCAAAATATTGAACCTCTGGATGTGACAGCAGTCTTAGAGACAGTGTGTAGAAGGCGGAGTGAAGCTATAGGAAAAAAATTTTAGAAAAAAATTTTAAATATGAATGTCATGCCATACTACACAATTCCATGAAATATGAAATTATTTTTTTTGTTTATTTATTTTTGAGAGACATGGAGGCACAGCGTGAACAGGGGAAGGGCAGAGAGAGAGGGAGACACAGAATCAGAAGCAGACTCCAGGCTCTGAGCCATCAGCACAGAGCCCGACGCGGGGCTCGAACTCACAGACCACGAGATCATGACCTGAGCTGAAGTCGGCCGCCCAACCGACTGAGCCACCCAGGCGCCCCTGAAATATGAAATTAATATACATCTAATAAGAAAGAATTTCTATCTATATTTATTTGTTTATTTTGGAACACTTGAAACACAGTAAGGTAGAAAACAAAAAAAGGAAAAGGAAAATGTAGTTTCTCTGTTCCAGAATCCCAACCAGGTACCACATGACATTCAGTTGTCATATCTATCTCTAGACTCCTCTTGGCCATTGCGGGTTTTCAGACTTCCCTTGCTTGCGATAACTTTGAAAATTAGAGGGTGAAGTGGTCAAGTTTTTTGTAGAGTGTCCTGCTATTAGGAATTGTCGGATGCTTCCCCGTAATTAGACTGGGCTTATTGGTTTTAGAGAGGAACACTGTAAAAGTGACATGCTGTTTTTATTACATTTTATCAGTGGTCACACAGCGAACCTCATTTATGACTGTTGGTGTTGACTTTGCTCACCTGACTAAGGTAGGGTTTTCAGATTTCACTACTTCATTTTCTTGTCCTCTTTTCTCTTTTACTTTCTGGAAGGAAGTCGCTATATACAGACGACCCCTAGGGAATGGGGAGTTTCTTGTGCTAGAGGATGGGACATTTATATAAAGTTTTCGGAGTTTTTCAGCATAGAATATTTGTCTATTATCTCTCATTATTTTTGTGTTCATTTATACTTACCAGTATGGATTCTTGGATATTTACTTAATATCTTTATTTATACTCTATTATAAATAAAATTATTACAAATCTTCATTGTTATGGGTAAATTATGTCAGCATTTACCACTAAGAGCTCTTCCAGTTGGCTCCTGTGTCCCCCTCACTTTTTTAGCACTTTGTTACTTTGGGAACTATAAGCTAACCAGGCCCATCTTGCATATGTCTCTGTTACATCTCAGAATCAGCCATTTCTTTAAGAGGCTCTTTCCTTTTATTGGGGAATGGTATCACAGACCAAGATCTGGGAGCAAAATGGGTTTGCTGTCACTGGTGTGTCATTTCCCTCAGGCCCTCAGGTGCCAGGGAAGGACATATATGTGTGAAGTCACACATGTATATCCACATAGATGCATTTATATATATTATAAATATATATACAGCACCTATAAAGAATCTCCAGGGTCATCCTGTATATATCTCAGAATCTGTCATTTCTCCAAGGAGTCCTGTTTTCCTTACTTAAGTAATATTCGCATAGAATATTCTAACTTGTTAATTTTTGTATAAAACTTACGGATTGATTCAATAATAAGCCTTCTCCTTAACTATGGATTTTTTCGGATAGCCTGGTTTGTGGAATTGTCTCTAAGAATAATTACTACATCTCCTTTTTTATGTGACCATGGGGTAATGGGATTAGGACTATATATATTTTCTCAGAATGCATGTGCATGTATTATGTCGGTTATAGAACCATACCTCTGGACTCTCAGTAATTACATTTTTTTCTCTATCAATACCACATTAATTTTTCTCAAAGGTGCATTGATCACATTATCTCATTGGTCACAATAGCACACGTTTTCAGGCCTGCTGTCTCTTATACTGTTTATAGCAAGAGTCATCCTCATTACTATAAAAAGGAGAGACTTGCGGATCCTTAGTTGTAAACTTATGAATTTCATTTTTTGGTGCACCATTTGGCCTATATCATCAATAATAAGGTACAGAAATGAGTTTTCCACAAGCCTCCTAATAATGCACTCTCTGTGATCTGACCTTTATATGAGTTTTCCTTTTTATTACTCTACTGCTCACATCTGGACTTCAAAACTGAGTATAATTACCAATCTTCCCAGAAAACTTCTTTGCCCCTTCCCTTATTTTCCCATCAAAATCCGCAAATGCTTAAGAGGACATCAAAGTATATTGTAATCATCAATTTATCTCTCTGGCTGAGGGAGGGTTGGACATTGATTCCAAAGCCATAACATATACACTAATGACATGTGATATGGAACAAAACAAGAAGGGGAAATTCAGTAAATGAGGCTGCCAAGTAGGTCTTAATAAGAAAGTTTAACAAATAAGTAACATAACCAGAAATAATTATGAAAATTTTTCTGCTATAGAGGTTATGACATCTGGAATTTGAAATATTAATATTAAAAAGATTATATCTGTGAGGCAGAGAAGATAAATATATTCATATTGGAAGAAACTGTATGCAAAAACACATTGAAGGCTTGGAATTCCTAGGGTATGCAGGATATGAAGATTTTTTTTGTCCGTGGAAAGCCTGGAGATAGGTTTTATTATTAAAACAATAAACCGATAACAGTAACAACCAAATTCAGGGCAGAATTCAGGCTTCATGGTTGATGTCTTGGGCAAGAAATTTCCCAAGATCGGTGTAACCATATCAGGCAATCTTTTTACTATAATTTCTAAAATAACAATGACATTTAAGTTATTCAATGCAATATTTAAGTAAAAATAAAAGACAAGAAGAAATAAAACACCAGGCATGCTATTTGTGTGGATGACATATGACTACTAATTTTCTTTTGTATTCTGTACCACCGGATAAGAAGAAAGATTGAAATGAATGTTTAAGATACTTTCATAGAAAAGTATATTCTGGAATAATCTCACCAGGAAGATTGCAAATTGTTAGTGAAAAGTAGGAAATATTGCTATTTGTGTTTTTTTTAATAAGATTAAATTTTAAAGATCAAAAAAAGTTTCCATGATAGTCAGTCAATTTTTATTACTCATTGTATGAATGATGTCAATCCCTCCAGACTGGCCTACACTGAAGCAGACGTGTTACTGACTTAGGTTCAATAATTTTCATTGACTTTATACAACTGGTCCCAGCCTGAAAAAGAAATCATAAACTCGGCTTGGGGTAACAACAATAACAACAACAACAACAACAACAACAACAACAAGCTAAAACCAATAGCAACAAGTCATAATTCCTGGAATCAGTTATGAAACATTGTGAATCATCTGAAAATCTCTGAGTGAAACTTGTTACTTTATTGTGTATGGAAAATTCTGGATTCTATATTAATAAAAAACTAATGAAATACATGATTTTTATCATATGTGGAAGAAAAATTCTGGATGCTATATTAATAAAGAACTATTGAAATACCATATGATTTTTACCAGTGTGGAATTTAAGAAACAAAACAAATGAACAAAGAAAAAGAGAGAGAGAAACCGGGAAACAGACTCTTAATTACAGAGAACAAACTGATGGTTACCTGAGGGGAGTTGGGGGAGGGACGGGTTAAAGAGGTGATGGGAATTAAGGAGGGCACTTGTGATGAGGACAGAGTGATATATAAAATTTTTGAATCACTATATTGCATACCTGATACTAATATAACACGTATGTTAACTATTCTGGAATTAAAATTTAAAAAATAATTTTATTTAAAAAAAATAAGTAACGAAATTTTACACTTAAATAATTTATGCAAGTTAAAAAAAACAAGAGAAACTTTTGTTTTTAATCAGCCTAGTAATAGACCTCAAGTCAGAATCTAGCAGTGGTATCATTACTCTTCAGTCTCTAACAATCCATGAATGGGTAGAGTGAATAAGGTGAATATATTTTTTTAAACTTTCCTGTATAGAATATATTTTAGCATCACAGAAATCCCCCAGGGCCACAACCACATACAATTTCATGAACAATGACATTAATCACTTAGAACTAGCATTTTTGTTTTACTCACATATTTGGTGATTACACTGGAACCTGGCTACAACGTTTAGTCAAACCACATAAAAAAGAAGAGAGCCCAGAGGAACCAATGGTGGTTTGACCACTGGAAAAATACAAACCTGGTCAAAGGTTCAGGTTGAATTGCAGGTACTAAGTATGTTGTAACAAGAAATTAAGTGCTATAGTTTTTCAAGCACTGACTATCCCATGACACAGCCCTGTATCTTGCTCTCAGCTTTGCCATTTTCTATACCAACAGATAACGAAAATTCTACTTAACTGGCCTCAGTGTGTGTATTTGTGACACAGACATACCAAATGCGTCTGTCTTGCCAATAAATAGCATAAATAATAATAAATAGCTTGCCAATAAATAGCATAATACATGGAAAACACATAGTACAATGCCTGGGACACAGGAGGCTAAACAAATGCATAACATATCAATAATTAATACTTTATTTTCTCTATTTTTATATAAATGAAGCAAGTGGTGACTGATAAATGATTTGAGCTTAAAATCTATGTTTCTCAAGCATATGTAGGTTTAGAAGCACAATCCTCTGATAAGTTGATAAGAAACCTTGTATATTTAGTTTCAGGAGTGCTGTGTAATAAAGTTGAAATGCTTCTGAAAAAAATGAAAGAAAAAACAAACAAACAAACAAAAAAACTTGTATAGAGTTTTAAGTGGCAACTTAGTGGTCTAAGAGTGTCTCATTTAGGGAAGATACTTTATCATTTTTAAAGAGCATAAATTAAACTGTGTCTTTCTTTCAAAGACTGCCCTTGAAAACTCATCAAGGTAAGTAGTTTTGGAAGGAATTAAAATCAGAGCCTGAAATATAGTGATTTTGTGACCAATAATGTATTTTCTGAGGGCTCTTATTACTTATTATTTAGTTGATACCAATAAAAGTTGCAAAGCCAACTGAGGAAGAGGTATATGATCTATGGTGATACTATATCATTCAGAAATTAGGAACTATGGTGAATGCAAATGAGGTTATGCAAATTAAATCAAATAACTGACAGATTTGTGTATTAACTGACATGCTGATTTTATACATTTGTAGATCTATAAAATAACTATATTCAGAAGTATTTAAGATAATATTCTGTTTAAAATATTAAATAACATCTGTTTGCACTAAAGAAAACAATAAATCCTTACTCTCTTCAAAGGTTTTTTTATCGTTACAAAATTTAAAGTTTTGACAACTTCAATTAAATCTTTCTGTAGACCATAATATTTTTAATTGAGCAAATACTTTCTTATAGCCAGATGGATCCTCTAAATTTTTTCCCTTCCCAATAAGATAGTAAATAAAAGGGAATATCAAAATCTAGAAGGAATGGTAGAAATCAGGCCTGTCTGTAAAGACTTATGGGAAGTAGAGATGGGAAGAAGTTTATCCATTGTATAAACTTGCTAATAAATGACATAGTACACAGAACCCAACACGGTTCCTGAGTCATCATAAGACTAAATAAATGAGGGAGCCTGGGTGGTTCAGTCGGTTAAGCATCTGGCTTTTGACTCTGGATCGGGTCCAAAAGTGTGTGAGTTAGAGCCCCATATTGGAGCCTGCTTAGGATTCTCTCTCTCTCTCTCTCTGTCCCTCCCCTTCTCCCTCTGTCTTTCTCTGCCCCTCCTACCTCTCTCTCTCAAAATAAACTTTCTTTAAAAAGACTAAATAAACGTGAGTATATTCATATTTCTCTATTTGATTTATCAAGCTGTATAAAATTCCAGTGAATGACTTCATATTTGTAAAGTCACCAATAAACACATAACACAACCAATACAGCTACAAAGGTGGCAGCAGATGTAACTCCATAAACATAATGAAGTGTAGCTCCACTTGCAGATATTGTGCTGTGATATCTTTGTTATGGTATCTTTGACAGAGAGAATTAGCATAGTCTGAGGTATATTCTATGCAATCATCTCTATAACTTTATCCTCTGCAAATTTATAGGACTTGGTTCCCAAAAGAAATTAAACTTCGAAAGGGGAAATATATATATATATATGTATATATATATATACATATATATATATATATGGAGAGAGAGAGAGAGAGAAAGAAAGAAATCCATTGAAATGTAAACTTAAAAATACAAGTTCAGGGGTATCTGGGTGGCTCAGTCAGTTAAGTGTCTGATTGTTGGTTTCGGTTCAGGTCATGATCCCACAGTTTCATGAGTTTGAGTCTCGTGTCAAGCTCTGTGGGGGCAGCACAGAGCCTGCTTGGGATTTTCTCTGTCTGTCCCTCCCCCACTTGCTCTGTGTCTTTCTCTCTCAAAACAAATACGCTTAAAAAAATACAAGTTCAGTAACCGAGGAAGATTTGGACAGCATATTGCATTTACTACAACTTCGTTTTGATCACATCCTCATATATATTCTTAGAAATTTTCCTCATATTTGTTCTCTACTTCTATTTTAGAATCTTCACAGCCTTAACAAACACCTCTCCCGGTCACAGTCACAGTGCCTTAACCAGTGGTGTGACCCTGACTCTCATGCTGGGTCATTCCCAGGCCAAGATTACTGCCTTTGTCTTTTATCATCAAAGTTGGACAACTGCCTATTAAGAACATCCAAGTGAACCAAAATGGTACCAAACATATTGTTCCCTGGCTCCAATGTGAAACAACATCATTACATTTAATTAATGATCCATATCAGTTAAGCCTTCCTAGATAATGCTTTACCTTCCTGCCCAATGGTCCCTTGGCACAAGTGTTCAAAGTGTTCAATGGTCACCTGTAGCTTTTGGTGAAAATGAGCTTGTCAAAACGCTAGACTTCAGGAATCCTTGTAAGTTTCCACTGGTCTTTTAAAGTCTTTGTCTTTGCCTCAGAAATACTCCCTGGGCCTTAGTCGGAGTCCCAGATTATACACATTTGGAGTAGACATGAGTCTAGACTCAAGAGAAAAGCCCAGAAAAATCCATAGCTCAAAGTAGAGCCTCCATCCAGGGCTCATCCTAGATTATCTGACCCCAGTCTACTGAAAGTTTCATGAGTGACAAATAATGTGTTTAAAGCCACAAAATTTTTTGACTTGGTTTGTTAAATAAAGCTAACCTATCCAAAAATTGATATCTGGGAGTGGGGTGGTGATGTAACAGTGACCTAAAGTTCGTGACGATAATTTTTGGTTTTTCTTGGAGCCATGTGGAAAAGAGGGCAAACAAATAGAAGTCCAGGAAATGACCATGAAATTGTTATAAGTGTTTAGAAAAATGGCTAACCAAGACATTTGGAAGATTGTCACACCGAGATTTTTGAAGATAAAATTTACAATGGAGTAAATATAAGGAAGATATTGGTTTGAGGTAAATGGTAGCGAAGACTAGAGAAAGAAGAATGAATCATGTGGAGAGAAGGATTTGGGGAAAGAAAAAGTTATTGAAAGGGTTTTGGGAGAAAAAGAAAGTGTGGCAAGTGAGGTGAAGAAAAAACAGTGATTGATATTGATAAACTTTCTGTGAATTTGAGAAAGTTCATTTAATCACATTCTAAAATATCATAGGGAATTTATATTGAAACAAGGATGTGTGTAAGTCAATTTTTAGAGCACTTAGATGGTTGTAAAATGTTATGCCAAATCCTGAGAAAGGCAAAACTTTCTCTCTTAAGTCTAAAACAAAAACAAAAAGTCTAAAACAAAGTCTTTTAAGTAAAAAACAAGCCCAGATGTGAAATTAACATGAACAATGAGATGGTCAGTTACGTGCAAAATAAATGTATATTTTCCTTAATATTATTCTTCTTATTCTTAATTTTTTTCCCAACATCATAACCTTTATAATCATACATTTGTACTATGCTTTGGGGGGGGGGTGGCGAATGACTGAAGTTTCCTGTCCTTTATCAGACTGTTCTTTCTCTGTCCCTCTTTTCTGTCTCTCTATCTCTGTCTCTTTCTCATACAAACTTGATGTTGGATGTGTTTTTAAAGTATTTAGATTAAACACTGGGGTGTTGCCTTCCTTATTCCTTTTTCTTTCAAACAGTTTAAATGATTGATTATAGATGTGATATCAGGATCTTGTTTTCTGTGGACGGTAATGTTTTCCAGTAAAGTTTTAAAAAATAAATAACAAGGAAACTTTTAAGAACGCATTGCCCTATTGCTTTGGGGTTTGGGGTGATCCTAGCGAAATGCTTTGCTGGCTGATTTCTTGTTATGAACCAGGCTCTCTCCTCCAAGCACGGTCATAAAATTGCTTTGCCATTTTTTTCAATTACCAATAAAAACTGTCAAAGAACCATGCTCAAAAGTGAGTCGTTAGCTGAAGTCAGCTCTTTTATTTATATTTAGTGGGCCCACAGTACCCCTAGCATTTAATATTCCAGCCAAGATGTAAGCATCCCAACAATTATCTACTACCCTAATGCCACATAATGCTTTAAATATTTTTATGTACCTGCTCTCAGTATAATCCATTCAGATAATCCTAAAAAGAGAAATATTACTCATTTTCAATCACAGACGTTATCGTAGAGAAAATAACCTGTGATGCAACAATGTACCATAATATCTGAAGCACAGCACCTAATGTAAGCATTTGTCAGTCTAATAAATCTATGTTTATTAAGACACTTAAAAGTCTTTTTGGGTGACTCAGTGGAATAAAGTAGGGTATGTGGTGCTATATTAGATAATAGAAAGGTTTTCTAACAGCAAACATAAGCAGAGATGGCATCTTTTCTCAATCATTAGTGTTGGCCACAAAAATGTTGTCATGATGTGTGGCAACTTTAACATCAAATAAAGATGCAAAGAAAAGGACAGAACAGTGCTAGATAAAACAATGGCTTCACAGAGGAAGAGGAATACTGGCAAGGGGCCATTTAAGGGATTGAAGGGTGTGAGTGGTAGCAGAGAGCCTAAATGTTTATTCACTGGAAGAGCAAGTTGTAAAACACATTGAACAAGGGCCTTGTCTATTCAGCAGATTTTCGCACTGTACCGTGATGGCCACAAAGGTCTTCCGCTTGCCTATGACTTTGAAAGAATGAAAGACACATAGGTGAGGGAAGAAACTTGACTCCAATCCATCCTCCACATTTTGAATACATGGAGGCAAAGTAATATGCTTTGTAACACCATCCATCTTACTCATTATAATGTGACCTGGGATTACATGAAAGTGGGAAAAAATCCAAGAGGACAAACCTATGTAGTGTAAGATGACATTTAAAAGCAAGGGCAGGCCTCCACTGTTGTGATTAATTATGTCTCCATCTGCACTCTGTACAACGAAACTTTTGTGCACTGTCCACACAAATCAGCAAACACACAGTGGTTTTTAGTGGAAAGAGTAGAGGCTTTGGAATAAAGAAGAACAAAGTACCAGTCATCAGCCATTGTCAGGCTATGGAACTTTTCCTTCGTTAGTGAAATAAAGGTAACAATACATATTTCACAGGATTCTTGGGTAGATGGAAAACAATAGTGTAGAAATTTCTTGGGAAAATGGTCCTTTACAATAGTTTGTTCCTTCTTTCCTTAGTGCCCTCATACAAAACAAATGATAAATCTTCTACCTACTATGTCTGACTGTAAAATTGAGATGAACTTGCCAATGATTTAAAAACTTGCCCTAGAATGCCTGTGAAGTTTAGCATCAGTTTTGGGTGGGGCAATCCCGTCAGAGATATGTTTAGTGAAGTTTTTATTTTACTTTTTTTTTTTTTTTCAGTTGAGTATAGTTGACACTCGGCGTTACATTCATTTCAGGTGTAGAACATGGTGATTTGACAAGATTATATATCACGCTCTGCTCACCACAAGTGTATCTACCCTCTGTCACCATACACCACTACTGCAATATCATTAACTATAGTCCTTATGCTGCGACTTTTATTCCTCTGACTTAGTCATTTCATAACTGGAAGCCTGTGTCTCCCTGTACCCTTCACCCATTTTGCCCATCCCCCCCAATCCCTTCCCCTCTGGCAACCATCAGTGGTATTCAATGTATGGGTCTGATTCTACTTTTTGTTTGTTTATGCATTTGGTTTGTTGTTGTTGTTGTTGTTGTTGTTGCTCCTCTAGTCTTGCCCATTTGTAAGTTATATTAAATCCAACCAGGTACTTAGGCTAATCATTCCAGCCTAACCATTAATTTCCCTCTTTGCCTCGTACCACATTCAATTCATTCATAAATGCTCTTAGCTACCACCAGAATGCATCTTATTCCAGACATTTATTTTTGTTTGAACTATAACTACCATAGAACAAAGCAAATTCTTTCAGCGAATTCTTCCAAAATAGCTGCCTCCAAAGCCCAGAGTAATTCATTTCCTGCATAGCAGGTAAGATGTTTCCTTGAAAATAAACATTGAGTAATATTACTCTTCGATTTGTTTGATAGGATGTGATCATCAGATCATGTGATCTGATCATGTGATCCTTCTTCCTGTTCTGCAAGCATGTCAAACTCTTCCAAGCTTAAGGTTTTATCCATGCTGTTTCTTCTTCCTCCAAGGACATTCCCCCAGAATGTGGCTTAAAGAACTCTTTCTCAACATTAAATTTCAAATTAAATGTAATTTTCTCAGAAAGGATCCACCTACGATACAGTGTCTTAGGTGTCCTTCTGATGATATTCTGTGACATTATTCTGTTATGCATAGGGCACTAGTAAGACTATCTGAAATAGTCTTACATGTCTCCTTATTTGAAGACAAACTCTTGGAAGTAAAGTAGTAAAGACTCTTGCTTGTAGTCTTCAGGTTAACTTGTTACTCTTGTGGATACTGAGAACACGAAATGCTTTTGGGTCAGAAACAAAGGATTTTATTCACTGTGATGCAGCAAGCACCATGAGTTTCATCTTGAGTCATTTCCTCATGACCTGTCGCTCCTCAAGTTCCATGAATACTAGGCAGAGAAGCACAGAAAATTTCCATACATGCAGTGGATTTATATTGCATACAACGTATTATGAGATTGGGAATTCTAACACTTTTATAGTGAACCATTAGCAAGCCTGCTCTTTGTATATTGCAAATCAAACTCTGAGGAAAGGCTGAATAAGGAACGGTCAGAATCTCATTCCTGGCATGCCTAGCAAGAAGAGTGCAGGGGCACTGAAGACCCATGGAAGATTGTTCCTCCCAAAAATCCATCCCTTGGTCTGACAGGTACTTCAATGAACTTAAATTTTAACATGAGGATGTCACCAACCACTCTCATTGAGACCAGAACCGAATCCATTAAAATCTGTCTTATACAGCATCTAACTAAGGCTAGTATCAATAGGACTCCAAGGTTAAACAGATAAGGCCAAACTGAAGTACTGAATCACCATATCTTTCCTACCCATCATCACACATTGAGTGTAAGTCCAGAACTGACTGAGCTAAAATCAAGTTCACTCTTGCCATGGTTTGAAAGTTTATATCCTCCCAAAATTCATAAGTTGAAACTTTAATCTCCAAAGATAATGGCATTAGCGAGTGGAGCCTTTGGGAGGGCCTTAGTCAAGGGGAAGACCCTCATGAATGAGATTAGTGCCCAATAAAAGAGCTCCAGAGAGGTCTCCCATTCTTTCTAAAAGCGAGAACACAGTGAGAGGCATGTAGTCTGCAGCCTAGAAGACAGTTCTTGAACTTCCAGTCTCCAGAACTGCAGGAAATAAATCCCTGTCATTTCTAAGCCATCTTGACTATTCTGTTTTGTTACAGCAGCCCAAACAGAGAAAGATAAATCTTTATGCCCCATGGATAAATCCATGCCACATTGGGACAGTTATGACCCCAAAGGTCATGTCTACCTGATTGGACTGAGATTGCTGTTGGGGGGAATAAAGAATTCTAATTCTAAAAATATATAAAATTGAATTTTAAAAAGATTAGTTAAATATTTAACAGCAATTTCATCTTTGTGAAACCTATTCATCCCTAAAGATATTTAAAATTAAAGGACATTTGTTCTAAGATAAACTATATCAAAATTTTAGTTATTCTGTTTTCCATATACTTATCAAGAAGCTATAGCTCGTACTTAGAGGTCTAATTACTGTTTGAACCTGTATAAAATACTGAAAATTAAACTCTGTGGAAATCATTTCAACTATACTACCAAAAAAGCTAAAAGTGCATTTTGCTTCTCTACAGTTAACAGTGGATCACCCTGAGTATATTATGTCAATTCTATATCCTGTGTATATGAGAATCAAGCAGGGGGAAGACAGAGAGAACATGAACATACAAATAAAGCTTTCTCTAAAATAAATCTGATGGAATCCCATATCTGCTGAATTTTTCTTAAACTTTTCTTCAGAGGGTTAACATTTAATAAAGATCTAATTGCTTATTTATTGAACAATACGAGGTAAGCTAATTGTTTCACTATGCTTGTTTGATCTCATGTAAATAAAGATACTATTAAATAGAGTTCATGTATGATACACAGTTAGAGTTCGAAGTGGGCAAATACATAATTAATTGGCTCTCTGATGAAAGGAGTATGTATATGTCTATGTACATGATTTTATTACAAATTTTACTAATGTAAAGGGAGTATATCATAAAATTTACAAATGATAATAAAACATTTATAATGCTTTATTATAAATTCATAAGCCATTTGGAGCCCAAAGAATACTTTCATTCAATTTTTTGCTGAACACTTGTGCCCAAGTGCAAACAAAAATTGCAATTAATCGACAAATGAGGATAGTAGTGATATGAATGTTCTTTGGTGTTTTCTTTATACTAAAGGAGTAGGGTGAAAATGAAAAATAAATACAGATGTTTGTTAATGATGTGAACAACTTTCAAACACTGGGATAATATTTTCTTAATATGCTATTCATAATAAAACAGCTATGGATACACATATTTTAAAGTTTAAGCTTCATTAAACACAGCTTCTTAATATTTTTCCATCAGATTTTAAGTGTAGGTAATTAGCAAACAATATATCAAGTCTGATTGGTAGTGTTTGTCAACTTCTGGTGTATATACTGACATTGTGGTTGATTTCCAGATACCCAATTGATTTAACTGAATGAAAAGTTGAGATAAAAGATACATTAGTGTGTCATTTCATATAATTCTACCATGCAGACTGAAAAGATGTGAATAACACTAAAATGCAGCAAAGCAATTAAGAAATGATGTCTTGTGTATTTAGTAGCTTTTATTTTAAAATAATTTATCCAATTTTAAGATTATATTAATTTTAATAATGATTATATTTAAAAATCAGGTTCCCCAAATTCCTGAAAATTTCACAATCTTTTCTGCCAAATTCATACTGTCCACCTCCAGCACCCTACTGGATAAAGACATAGAAATATACATCTTGAACAACTGTGGGAATAATAACGCTGGTCCAGCGGGGGGGTGGGGTGGGGATGAGAGATAAATATATTTATATATTTGAAAGAGTTTATGTGGATAAGGAGCTGTCCTGATTCTGAGTCTAGGGATTTGTTATTCAATAAATGTTGTCATTTAAGAGATATTCTCTTCAATTTAATATAAAAACCAACTAAGAAAATTTAACTCTCATCAATTGTACGTAGACAACTGGTTTCCACTGTAAAATGTACAGAGCATGGAAATTATCGCTCATATGCTTCCAACAAGGAAAAAGCTGAACAAATTGAAAATCGATAACTTTTGTTGGATATATCAGAGAACCACGTTCCCATGATAAGCCACTGCTCCCAAATCTAGAAAGAGGAATCCGGAGCAGGAGCTCTGCTTACCTGGAGCAGAAACTGCTCAAGCCCTATTTACTAATAGATAGTTAAGTGGTAATTTTGTGGATAAAAATGGAAGTTATACACTACTAACGGCTGCAATCTTTTAGAAAGACCGCCCACTTTTCTTGGGCTTTCCTCCATGAACTCCCTAGTTTCACATCAATAAAATAAGAGGAAATCCCCTACATCTCTGGCAGAGAGAGGGTAATATTGCAGGATAGTAGCATTGTGGAAGAGTAGTATTGTAGAATATACTCAGAGTTTCTCTATCACGAAAGCCTGGTCTCTGAGGAAAAAAACAAAGTCTGTGGATAAAGCATTCTCAAAGGCAGCTCAGATTAGCTTTCTTATCTTAACTAAATGGGGTGGATGGGAGAATTATATAACTGCAGAAAAACTTAGAGCCTATAGTCACAAACCCATAAAAGGCTAAGATTTAATCATAAGATTGGAGATCCTACCTGTCTGTCACAACATATCTCCTCATCAATAGGACTTCAGTGTAATAACTACTAAAAGGCATAGCCTGTTTCTGAGAAGAAATACTCAGAGAAGTCCAAAGTCAAAAATAAAGAGAAAACTAAGGACGTTAAAAATTTGAAATGTATGGCAACTATAGCTGCAGCAAATATTTGAAAAACAAACAAACAAACAAACAAACATCTAGATAGATGAACATGAAATGTCACACTAAAGACCAGTTTCATTATTTTCCTATTGCCTGCTATAACACATCTAGCTTTTAACCAAAAACTCGAAAGCATGCCAAACAAACAAACAGTCTGAATAGACATAGTAAGCATCCAAACCAGTATAAGATGTGACATAGATGTTAGAATTACCAGACTGAAAGTTTAAAATAACTCTGATTGGTGTGTTGCCTACAGGCAATAACACATGGGTCACATAAACACAAACATGGAAAGAAGCAGAAGAAAATGCTAGAAATCTAAAGCTCGGCAACAGAATAAAAATTTTTATTTTTATGAGCTCATTAATATTGGGCATGTCCAATGAAAAAATCAGTTAGCTTGATGTGCCCCTCCCCCCAGAAGGAAATGCAATGAAAACAAAACAAAACAACACATGACAAAACAAAACAAAATTCTAGTACATCCAATAATTGTGGGACCACATCCAAAGTCGTAAAATACACTTCAAAGCCAACAACGTATAAAAATAATTTTACACCATGACCAACTTGATTTATTCCAGAAATTCAAGGCTGGTTCAACAGTCAGAATTTAATCAATGTAATCCAACACATTAACAAATTAGAATAGAAGAAAAAAAAAGTATAATAGCAATGCAGGAAAAGCACTAAAAGTCTAACATCTCTTCGAAATAAAAATTCTCAGAAAATTATAAGTAGCTAGTAACTTCCTAAATTTGATAAAGAAATTTATAAAGACTTATAAATAGCATCATGCATAATGAAGAAAAAACTGGATGCCATCCCTCAAAGATCAGGAAGAAGGAAAGGATGCCCCTTTCGCCAGGCTCATTCAGCATCACACTGAAATTGTAAAAAGACTAGGAAAAAAAAGAATGTATACAGCTTAAAAATAAAGAGATGAAAATCTAAAAAAAAAAGCCTCACCGGTGACAGGATTACCTATGTAGGAAATTCCAAACAATTGACACAAAACTGATACAAGTAATGGCAAGGTCACACGAAACAAGGTCAATATAAAACACTGATTGATTTCCTACATAAAGAACAAACAACTGGGACTTGAAATGTTAAAACAATAGCCCTTATAATAGCACCAAAAAAGTAAAATATTTAAGTATAATCTCAAGACATGTAAAACAACAGTTGAGCCTTGAACAACACATGGGTTACGGGACCCACCTCCCTGCAAGTGAAAAATCTACCAATAAATCTTGGCTGCCCCAAAACTTAAGTACTAACAGCCTACTTTTGGCCAGAAGACTTATAGAGAACATAAATAGTTGATTAACATATATTTGGCTTATTATATGGATTATATAACTGTATCCTTATAATAAAGTAAGCTACAGAAAAGAAAATGTTATTAAGAAAATCGTAAGAAGGAGAAAATACATTTACAAAATTGTACTGTATTTATCAATATCATAAGTATATGTCGTGTTTACAATATGAATCATTTGTTAGTAGCTACATCAATAGTATATGATACGAAACACTATAGATGTTTTATGTACTACTAACACTAGACATCAAAAAATAAAAAGATAATGTGAAAAAATTCATATTATTACAAAACAAATAAAACTTTTCTAATATATTTATTCAAAACATATATAAGTGGATATATAAGGAGATCAGCACAGTTCAAACCCATGTTGCTGAGAGGGGGGTGGTAGCAAAGATGGTGGGGTAGAAGGAGGAGCCTAGGCTTGCCTCACCCCTCGAACACAGCTAGATGAGCATCAAATCATTCTGAACACCCAAGAAATCAACTCAAAGAATGACAGAACAAACTTCCACATAGAGGAAGAAAAGAGGCCATATCATTGAAGGTAGGGGGTGCAGAGACATGATCATGGGTGTTGTAGAACAGAGGGAGCCCTGATCACTGTTCATAGAGAGAATAAAAGGATAAAAGAGAGAGAGAGAGAGATAGAGAGAGAGAGAGAGAGAGAGAGAGAGGAGCACACAGGGGATTACACAAGGAAAACACTTCTCCAAAGCCATTGACTGGGAAAACAAGAGTGGCTGGTTTTTGTGTTTTTATGGCCAGCAGAGCTCAAAGAATGGAGTTTTAGAGGTCTGCCCGTAGCTGGTATTGAGCCTGAGAGTGCTGCAGTGCTCCTGTCAGGGAGAGAAGATAGCCCAAGGACAGACGGCACAATCTGAGGAATCCTCGGGACAAATTAAGAGAGATTTCCCCCTTCTTGGAGTTCATCTGGGAGAAAGCCAGAATAGCCATACTTATATCAGACAAACTAGATTTTATTTATTTTGCTTGTTTGTTTACATTTTATTTTATACTTTTATTTAAATCTAAGTTAGTTAACATATAGTGAGACAGACTAGATTTTATTTATTTTATTTAATTTTTTATTTTTGAGAAAGACACAGAAAGTTTGAGCAGGAGAGGAGCAGAGAGAGCGGGAAAATCTCAAGCAGCTTCTGAGCTGTCAGAGCAGAGCCCAATGTGAGGCTCAAACTCATCAAACTATGAGATCATGACCTGAATTGAAATCAGGAGTCAGACACTCAACTGACTGAGCCACCAAGGCACCCTTAGACAAACTAGATTTTACAAGAAAGACTGTAATGAGAGATAAATATGGGCATTATATCATAATTGAGGTGTCTATCTATCAAGAAGATCTAACAATTGTAAATATTTATCCCCCGACTAGCATCAAATATATAAAATGATCAATAATGAACTTAAAGAAACATATTGATAATAATACCATAAGGGGATCTCAACATCCCACTGACAGAAATGGACGGATGATCTAAGCAGAAAATCAACAAGGAAAACAATGGCATTGGCAGGCTAGAATGGATTGACTTAACAGATATATTCAGAACATCCTAGCACAGCAGAATACACATTCTTTTCAAGTACACATGGAACATTCTCCAGAATACAGCACATACTGGGTCACAAATCAGCCTTCAGAAAATACAAAAGGATAGAGATTATACAACAATAAGGAACTTGAAGTCAACCACAAGAAACATTTGAAAAGCCCTCAAACACATACAGGTTAAAGAACATCCTACTAGAGAATGAAAAAAAAAAAAAAAAGAATGAATGGGTTAACAAAGAAATAAAATAAAAATAAAAAATACATGGAAGCCAATGAAAATGAAAACACAACAGTCCGAAACTTTTGGGATGCATCAAAGGCAGTTCTAAGAGGAAATTATATAGCAATTTAGGTCTAGGTCAAGAAACAAGAAAGGTCTCAAATATGCAACCTAACTTTATACCCCGATGAGCTAGAAAACGAACAACAAATAAAGTCTAAAGCCAGAAGAAGAAAAATAAGAATGATTAGATCAGAAATAAATGATACAGAAACAAACAAACAAAAACCTCAGCCAGAGCAATTTCTTACCAGACACATGTCCAGAGACAAGGGGAACAAAAGCAAACATGAACTATTGGGGCTTCACCAAGATTAAAAACTATGGCACAGTGAAGGAAACAATCAACAAAACTAAAAGGAAGCCTACAGAATGGGAGAAGATATTTGAAATTTGCATATCTGATATAGGGATAGTATCCAAAATCTATAAAGAACTTATCAAACCCAATACCCAGAAAACAAATAACCCAGTTAGGAAATTGGCAAAAGACATGAATAAACATTTTTCCAAAGAGGACATCCAGATGGCTAACAGACAAATGAAAAGATGCTGAACATCACTCAACATCAGGGATATGCAAATCAAAACCATGATGAGTTACCACCTCACACCTGTCAGAATGGCCAAAATTAACAACGGGTGTTGATGAGGATACAGAAAAAGGGAACCCTCTTGTACTACTGGTGGGAATGCAAACCGGTGCATCCACTCTGGAGAACAGTATGAACATTCTTCAAGAAATTAAAAATAGAAATACCATATGATCCAGCCATTGCACTTCTAGGTATTTACCCAAAGGATGCAAAAATACTGATTTAAAGGGACATATGCACCCCAATGTTTACAGCAGCATTATCAATAATAGCTGAACTACAGAGAGGGCCCAAATGTCCATCAACTGATGAATGGATAAAGAAGAGGTGGTATATATATATACCATAATGGAATATTACTCAGCCAGCAAAAGGAATGAAATCTTGCCATCTTCAATGATGTGGATGGAACCGAGTGTCTTATGCTAAGTGAAATAAGCTTCAATCAGAGAGAGACAAATACCATATGATTTCACTCATACGTAGAATTTAAGAAACAAAAGAGATGTTCATATAGGAAGATGGGGAGGAAAGAGAATGGAAGCAAAACAACCACAAGAGACTCTTAATCACAGAGAAAAAACTATGAGAGGTGAGTGGGAGATGGACTAGATGGGTGATGGGTACTAAGGACGGCACTTGTTCTGACGAGCACTGGGTGTTGTATGTAACTAAATTCTATTCCTGAAACCAATATGACAATGTATGTTAACTAAAATTAAAAAAAAATCTCTAAGAGAAAAATGTAAAAAAAAAAAAAAAGCAAAGGGAATTCAGTGGATAATGCATATTCTTTTTGACAAATGGTGCTGAAAAATTGAATACATATATATGAACAAAATGAATTTGCACACAGATATTATGCTTCCACCAAAATAATTCAGAATGGATCAAAGTCCTAATCATAAAATGTAGAATTATAAATTTTCTAAAAGTAAACATGTTGAAAAATCGGTTTAACTTTGGGTTTGGGGACAATAGTATCAAATAAACAAGATATGAAAGATAAATTGATATTTTTAAGTTTAATAAAACCAAAATCACCTGTTCTGCAAATAATACTAATAAAGAGAAGCCAGAGTGAAAAAATAAATTTGCAAAGACATATCCAAATAAAAGCATATATTGAAAATATATACAAAAATTTAAAACAAATGATAGGAAATTTTAAAAAATTAAAACGGACAAGATCCCAACAAACACATCACCAAGGATGTTACAGATGTTGAAATTATATTCAACATCATTTGTCATGAGAGAATTTCAAATCAAAACAATAAAGGGATACCGCTACACAACTATTAAAATGGTTGATACCCAAAAAATTGACAATATCACATGCTTTTAAGAATGCAGAGCAAGAGAAATCTGTCATTGGTAGCATCATGCAAAATGGCACCACAACTTTGGAAGATAATTTGGCAGTTTCTTATAAAGCTAAAAATAATTTTATTATACTATCCAGCAGTTCTACTCCTAGGTATTTACCTAAGTTTTAAATTTACCTTCACACAAATAGCTGCACCCAAATATTTATAGGTTTGTTTATAATCAACAAAAACTGGGAGCAACCGAGATGCTTTTCAGTAAGCGAACTGTTAACAATGTATTTTTGTCATATGGTGAGATATTACTTTTATTGCACAATTAATTATTTCAGCAATAAATAATGAACTATCAAGCTGTAAAACAATATGGATAAATCTTAAATGCTTATTGCAAAGTAAAATAAGCCAGGCAGAAACAGCTACAAATTGAATGATTCCAATTATATTATTTAAACAACAAACTACAGAGCTCATAACAACAGTAATTGCCATGGGTTGGCCAAAGGGTTTAAATAAGTGAAATGAAGAACTTTAAAGAAAAAATTCTCTCATACTTACCAGGACACGTGTTTCAAAACCCACAGGAATTTACAATGCAAAGAACGGAACTTGGTACTTAATTTCTCAAAAACCACTTAGAAATCTAGGAGGTTCCAGAATGGAATTCAGAATGTGATAAAATAATTCAACTGTATTAGTCAAAAATACGAAAAAAAAAATTCACCTAACTGGGCAGCAGGGAGTGGGAGAAGAGCTGATCTAAGTAACGGTGGAAATGTGTGGAGTCTATAAAGGCAGAGAAACTGAATAGAAGCATTCCGCTTTAGCAGGCAAAGTTTTTGTTTTTTGTTTTTTTTCTTTGTGGCAAGTCGACAGTTTTGATACTGGTAGGCAAGTATACTGGAGTTCGACAATAAGGAAAATGGGTGGAAGGAGGCCAGAGCTATATTTTTCATAGTTGGAGTAGCATTTAAATATAAGGGCCAGAGGTTGGAATAATCCATGTGGTCATTGATCAGCACGACATCAATATGAACTCACTTTTAGCTTAATGTAGATGTAAATGGTTCCATGTAGCAATATTAATAAACATGCTTTTACACATGAGTTTTAAACACATATTTTCTTGCTCTGTCAGCTCAGAGGGCCCACCCCAGTAGAAATGAACATATCAAACCCCCAGATCTTGGCTCTAATACCATTATCCCATCAAAGGAAGCAGGGCATCTTCAAAAACCTGGTGATCTAGGACAGGCACGAGGGATGTACAAGGAGATCCTGGAACAACCTGGAGTGCCCAAGAGTAAGGGAGCGTTGAACACATGTACACACGATGAGGAAACACGTGAATACATGAACCAACCGAAACTTGCCCAACGATGAGGCAATATGAACAACAAAATAATAAAGGAGCATTGTGTTTTAGCCCAAAGCACAAAATAAATATCCACGAGTTCAGACTGATATAAATAAATAATCAAATAAATAAGCAAGTGAAGGACATTAGACAAATCTGTCATATGGAATTCCGAATAATCCAGAGTATATTCTAACTTCAAAGAGCTAGAATGTAACTGCCCACTGCATAAGTCTGCCCTCACATAGCGACTTCCTTCCACCGAGTAGAAGTAAGGAGGGAGAGAATAACTCTACGGTGGAGAAGCCTGACAAATGCCTCTGAGCCCAGTGATCAAGATGAACACGACCCGTGATATGTCATGCCAATACAAGGTATGTTTGAGACGGTGTGATGAAAATGACATTTACCTCTATAGTCTTCCTTCAAAAACCACATAATCCTTTTCTAACCATAAGATAAATGTCAAACAAATCCCAATTGAGGGACCATTCTACAAAATGTCTCACCAGAACTCCTCAAAACCGAGGTCATCACACAGAAAGATATCTGAAAACTATCATACGCAAGAAAACCCCAAGGAGACAGACAGCTAGGCTGGACATAGTAGGCTACATACGATCCTAGAACAGCAAAAGGATATTAGGGTATTAACAAATGAGATTAAAAAAATATGGACTTGAGTTAATAATATAGTAACAGGGGCACCTGGATGGCTCAGTGGGTTAAGCGATCAACTTCCACTCCGGTCATGATCTCATGGTTTATGGGTTCAAGCCTCACCCACGTCAGGTTCTGTGCTGACAGCTCAGAGCCTAGAGCCTTCTTGGGATTCTGTGCCTACCTTTCTCTCTCTGTCCCTCCCTTGCTTGCTCTCTCTCTCTCTCTCTCAAAAATAAGTAAACATTAAAAAGTAATATTGTAGCAATATTGCTTCATTTATTATAACAGATGTGCTCTACTAATGTAAGATTTTCACAATAGGAGGAATGTAATGTTGGGTATGTGGGAAGTCTCTGCACTTCCTTCACAATTTTTCTGTAAATCTAAAATGGTTCTAAAATAAAAATGTGTTAAAAGACAAAACACTGTATTATCCTCCTAAGTTCTCTAACACTGCAAATATTCAAGTAGAAGCTAGATGATTGTAGGTAGGGCAATTTCCTGAAATCAATGCAAACCTGGGCTAATTTCCTCATATAAAATGCTTTCTATTATATTATACAGTAAGGTCTGTCTTTCATACACCCGAGGCTCAGCATAGTTTATTTGACTCAGTGTATAAAATGCTGACAAAGTGTCTATCCTTGCCTTCTAGGAACTCACAATATAGATAAATAAGACATTTAATGAAAAATTATTCACACTTTAAGACCCATGACGAGGGCATGCTAAGGCTGTGGTAGAAGCAGAGAACAGAGAACTGAGCCCAGCATCCCAGCATCGTGGAGGAGATGTTTCCGGATTTGACTCTCGAAAATAAGTTGTAGTTATTTACGCTAAGAATGGAGGGAAGGACGTTCCAGAAAAGAATTTGGAGGGCAAAAATAGAGAGTAATAAAGTAGCATTTGAGCAGCTAGAAGCCACGCACGGTATTGAGTGGACTATTAAATCCGAGGATTATTCTGAAGGAATATGCTGGGGTCGGTCTACAGTGGGCTCTATCTGTCCCGTTAAGTAACTTGCATTTCACCCCTATATTCAAACTGATCTACCTTTAATTGTGTGAGTTAACTCTTCCTGTTCACCAATATAAATTACTTGTATTCTAAAAGTTGTCGTAAAAAACAAAATTAGTATTTTCCCTGTTCTGCTCTGATGCAATTGTTTAGCATGAACATTTTAGGGTAGAGTTGACTAACATCTGGATATTATCGCAAATCTGCCTTCGGGGATGCATTTCAGAATGGCTGCTACAAAGGATAAACATATAACTTTTCTCATTTGAAAGAACACACTAGATTTGAGTTCTTTCCCAAAGAGAGGGGGAAAAAAATCAAAGCACAATGGATTTAGGCAGATGTCACTCATTCATTAAACATAGTCTCAATCACTTTCTGTACAAAACGAAAAAATGTGGAGAGTTGTTTTTCATTCATATACTCCACATCCTTTTAAAACTCTTAAAGTAACAGTGCCTTTGTGCATGGATGTTTTCTCAATCTTTCAGGAACTGATTTCTGCTTAGATGCACAGAATGCCGGAGACGGTAAGAAGGTCCTTGAACAATACCTGAAATACCAGCTGCTGATTTTGTAATCCAGAAAGGTTTACGTAGACAATAGGTTCTCATCACACGTGCTCCCTTCCCATTACTTTTCTCCCTGTGTTCAAATAAATGCTCGACGCATAGCTCTTTTTCTAATTGTAATTTCTTCATTAAGTTAATAGAGACAAGCACTGTGGATGCGCCTCCCACGGCGTGAAGAAAATATCACCCACCAAGTAACACATCCCCTGCCGGGGTGATTAAATTAACAGAACTGTAATTAAATGAACAGGATCCGTTGGTTTCAGAAGCTTTCTCTCGCACGGTATTTCATAAAGTGATTACAGGACCTTTTAAGCAGAGACCTTACACTGCCTTTGTGTGGAATAAACTTTACAAATAAAAGTTATTCAGTTAAAGTATATCTACATAATGGTAACTGCCATTGAAAACTTCTTAGGAAACATCTACAGACTTTACTAAAAACTAAGCCATGTTCACTGATGTCAAAGTCAGGTACTTTCACGTCACCTGACAGGAAGCGGGGCACTTTGATCCATGCAAAATATTTGAAGCTCTTGAATATTTGACAATGAATGCATTTGCCAAAACACCTGTCTTTAATTGTTTTGCAGCATACTGTGTTTTACTATAGTTCTTTTTTATAACAGTTCCTTGAGGGGAGGTCATGGAGTTGTATGTACGGGGGTTTACAGAATTTATGGAACTGATTAAGTCGTGTGTTTCCAGTAAAGAGAGTAAGTGTGCTCAATGATTGAGAGCATAGATTATTTTAAAAACATTTTGGGTTCAAATATTGGTTCTGATAACCTTTATTTATTTATTTTTTACCATGTGAACGCTTACAGAGAGTCTCTTCTGTAACCTTACTTGAAGACGAACATTTGTAAAAAACTGTCCAATGAGTTTTCCAAGAGGTACACTCCTGTCTGTGGTGGTGTCGACCTCCAATTAGATTCAAGAGTATCTCCTCGTCTTTCCTCACCCTGAGAGGCCAATGGGAATAGAGGCATGTACTTCTGCACCCCTGCACCTGTTGTGCTATGTCTCTCGCTGGCCTTCCAGAGTTGCGGCATGCTGTTAGTTGAGAGTGTAGTTGGTTTTTACTCTTCAGTGGGCAAAATGTGGTATATCACTTAATCTATCTGAACCTTGTGTTCTCTACATGTAAAATTGGATAACGGTTAGGCCCTAATTTGATCCCCCCACTCCAAAGAAGGATTTCACTCAGGAATTTCATGTAGGAGATCAGGGGAAACAGGTGAGGCAGTAAGGAGAGTAAAGTAAGGACTGAAAAGCAACCAACTGAAAATGTTATAAGCAGAGGGCGTTTGACTTCACAAGAACTCTGAGAAACTGGCATTGTGCCTCCTTAGAAGTGTCATTTGTGGAATGGGAAGCTGGACCTTTCTCTGCTAGATTCACCCCCCTTGTTATTTAAATCCCATTAGGCTGAAAGACACTTGTATGTGTTAAATGCAGAAACCCTATGCGTGCCTCTGAGCTCCCATACAGCTGCCCGTTGTCGCTTCTGGGAGACATAATACAGGCACTAAAACAATTGCTCTGTGCTTCTAGTTTATAGGATCATTTTGAAGATTAAGTGTAAAAATACATTACACTATTTAGAAGAGTCCTGGGGACATGTAGCCCTCATGCAATAAGTGGTCTTCTTATTAGTGTCATTTTTATTGTCATTATAATGATGCTCATTTTTATTATTCTGTAATGAATTACATGCTTCGAGACGGCTCATCATCCACTTATTCTCTCACATAAATTAAACATAAAAAACCTTCAGTCTGCTAGTTTATAACCTATCTCACATATAGACTGTGCAGGATGTGAAGGAATGGACAGAGTTTATATCACTTTTCTTATCTCCTTGCTAATGGTCATTAAAAAACCAACAATCCTACTTTAATTCCCTCTCCTAATTGGCTGTGGTAATCACTTCCATTAAATTAGTCTCATTAAGTTGGAATAGCATCATATATTCTGCTTGTCAAAATACTTATATGAAGCCCCCCTCTTTTTTTTTTTTTTTTTACTGAATAAAGAGCTCTCTCTCCCTCTCCCTTCCTTCCTCCCTCCTGCTGCCCCACCTCCTGAACTTGCGTAGTGCCATCTTGTCTATTTCCTAACTACACTATCATCAGGTCAGTGCTGTTTTCTGTGTTCTTTTTCTACTTTCAGACTTATGCCGTATCATTTTTCCCTTTTCCCTCTCACTTAGTACAGACTCGGTCACATGATCCTTTAATTATGGTATTCTTCCTCTAACTTTGTTCAATGTCTTTCATTCAACTCTATCCCAACATATGCAAGGTAAATAGTTTTAACCATCAAATATGGAAGATTCAATCTCTTCTTCCTTATATTCTTTTCCTGTTTTTTTAACAAGTAGTAGATTATTAATCTACTTTTTTATATGTATGTGTGTAAAAATAGCACAAAAAAAGACGATTATTACAAAGTTTATGTATTTCAGATGAGGTGTCTTTACTTATACATATTTATTCCACGCCTCTCGTTTTATTTTTGTGCCTCATTGCATTTGTGTTTTTCTTCCTGGATTTTCTTAATGTTTACTGATATGTGACCTTATACAAAACAAAATATTCCAATCTAAATGACGTAGCTTGATGGATTTGTATTCTGGATTCATGGCAACCCAATTCTGAGTAAGACGTAGAACATCTGTACTTTCATAATTTAAAAAAAAAAAGTGGATATATTAAAATCAATTATTGAATAGTATATAAACAGTATGTTTCAACTCTTAATGATTCTAATGAAATTTTAATTTAAAAATTATCCAAAATTTATGCTCCATAGTAATAGTTTTTCATGTTATATATCCATTTAATTTTAACCTGATTGCAAACATAGGCAGTCATCTATCCTCTTTGTATCATGTTTTTCCTTTCATGTCCTAGGAATGGTCAAAATCCTTTTAAAAGTAATATTTACTGAAAATACTCAGTTATTTAAATTGGCGTATTTAAAACACCTATTCCAATCTCTTTGTTACAAATGATTATTTGCAGATACATTTAAAAATTTGAAAATAAACTATTATAAATGAAAAAAAATTTTAATAAGATAGGAATGCTTGCATTGATCAATTATAAATATTTTTAATATATGGCTTCCTTCTGGAAACTATATTAGAAATTATTTCAGCTATTAAATAATGCCGCATTCGCTTTCACACAAGGTAGTCTATCAAAAAATCCTATTTAATCTTATTTTTTTTTAATATTTGGAAGATTTTATTGCTACATCATTGCCCACAAGGAGAAAATCCATTTTTGGCATCGCATCCAAGATAATTTTTGGTCTGGCCCTCCAATTAGACTTTTTGTCTTCTCATGTCTGATACTAAAAAAAAATGCATCTAACTTTCCAACTAAAACAAATATTTTGAAATTTTCAGCATATTCCATGTTTTCTTCTTTACATAAGTATACATTCCATTTGCTGCTCCTTTGCCCAAAAATGCACCTCTCTCTCTCTTTCTCTCTCACATCACTTTTTTTAAACACTTTTTTTCCTGCCTGAATGTAATATCCAGCCTAAAGCTGAAATAAACTGTGAAGCCATCTTTAGACGACTCGATCCACCATTTTTTCTGAGCACCAATATGCCTCTTTCATCCTTAAAATACTGAGTTCTATTATGGTCTCATATACCACCTACCTCAGCTGAACATGTCTAATAGTGTTTAGGTAAATTATTTAATTGTCATATCCAAGAGAATAGGAGAGAACTACAGGAATCTACAGTCTCCTGTTCATCTGTATATCCCCAGATGTTGCAATACAGTCTGTTGACGGAACAAAAGAACAACTGAATATGTCCTAGGGCATTAGTGAATTAGGTTGATGTTTCCCAGGGTTATTTTTTTGGCAGAATTTTCTACATGGAGTGTGCCTTTCCTTCCTGATTTTCCATGTAATTTTGAACAAAATGTGTATCCAACCATGAAATTGTTTGTGACCAAAAAAAAAAAAAAATCCCTCATCTAAAGTGGGTCATAATAGAACTCGGTATTTTAAGGATGAAAGAGGCAGATTGGAGCTCCAGCATATCTTGCATAACATTCACTTGTGGACTTGTTTCCTAAGTGTTTGAATTAATACAAAATGTCCCGAATGATAGGAGATTAGGTTCTGTACATTAGCTAGTCCTTTGTGAAGAAACAGCATGCCCAAATGTCGTTTAGTTCAAATCAAAGACCTCAGACATTTGGTGAAATGCAGCAGAAGGGAATCTTCTTTGATATGCTAATGACTCGATGCCTTATTCATGAAGCATTGCTCACCCTGGACACTGATATCAACTTTAGCAGAGAAAACACTCATTATACTTTGTTTCATTTAATTTCCATGCTTTACTCGAAAAGTGAATATGAATGAAGAGAACGTTAACCTTTGTTTTTGGAAAAGCAAATCTTCAGGGAAAAAAAATTAATCTTTTTTTTTTTCCTTAGACCCACTTCAGATTTTTTTTTTAAAGTTTATGTATTTATTTTGAGTGAGAGAGAGTGAGACAGTGCAGGTGAGGGAGAGGCAGAGAGCAAGAGAGAGAGAGAAAGAATCCCAAACATATTCTGCACTGCCAGTGCAGAGCCCAGTGTGGCGCTCACTCACAAGCTGTGACCTCATGACCTGAGCCGAAATCAGGACACCAACACTTAACCGACTGAGCCACCCAGGTGCCCCTGACCCATTTTAAGATTTCTAAAGAATGTGTCACTGTTCATAGAAATATGTATTTGTTCCTAGCACAATCTTTTTCTCCTATATCCTAGCCAGTGTCATTAGATGAATAAGTTCAATCCTATACTGTAGAGCAAATTCTAATAACAATTTATTTAATGCCTTCTATATTAGGTGTTTTGTGTGAATTATCTACAATAAGAACAATTCTTAGAAAACAAATACCCAGGTGAACACCCCACACCCCTGCCAGCTGGGCCTAAGGGTAAGTGCGCTCGCCTAGCCAGGCGGTGGCAGAATGTTTGGGCGGCAGCGAGGAGAAGTCGAGACAAACTTGGCAGCGTGTCGGGCCCTACAGGGAAGGACTGAAATTGAGGAAATCTCAATCCCAGAGATCTGCAGGAAGAGGAGTTGGAGGCCACAGGGAAGAAAACGCAATCCAGAAAATCCTGGGAGATGGAGGAGACCTAGGAAATAAACCAATACACACCTAGCCAAAATGATGAAACAGAAGAACTCCCCTCAAAAGAAGGTAAGGGAAAAAGTGACAGCTAAAAGAACTGATGAAAGCAGACATAAGCAACTTAACAGAACAAGAATATAGAATGATAAACATAAAAATACTCGCTGGGGTTAAAAAACCATAAGAAGAAAGCAGGGGGACCCTCAAGGCAGAGATCAAAGTCCTAAAAAAACAGTCAGGAGGAATGAAAACATGCTTTAAATGAGGTGCAAAACAAATTGGAGGTGGCCACAGCATGGATTGAAGAGGCAGAAGAGAGAATAGGGGAATTAGAAGATAAAATTATGGAAAAGGATGAAGCAGAGGAAAAGAGAGAGAAACCGATTCAGGAACACGAAAGGAGAATTCGAGAGCAGAGCGAAGCAATCAAACGGAATAATATCCATACTATAGGAATTCCAGAGGAAGAAGAGAGAGAGAAAGGTGTCAAAGGGGTACTTGAACAAATCATTGCCGAGAACTTCCCCACCATGAAGAGGGAAACAGGCATTGAAATCCAAGAGGCAGAGAGAAATCCCTTCAGAGGTAACCTGAATAGACCCTCAGCAGGACACATCATAGTGAAGCTGGGAAAATACAAAGAAAAAGAGAGAATTCTGAAAGCAGCTAGGGATAAACAGACCTTGACATACAAAGGCAGGCACATTAGGGTAGTAGCGGACTTATCTACAGAAACTTGGCAAGCCAAAAAGGAATGGCAGGAAATCTTCAATGTGATGAACAGCAAGGATATGCAGCCAAGAATCCTTTACCCGGCCAGCCTGTCATTCAGAATGGATGGAGAGAGAAAGGTCTTCCCAAACAAACAAAAACTGAAGGAATACATCACAAATAAACCAATCTTACAAGATATTGAGGGGGACTCTATGAAGGAAAGGTCTCAAGGAACACAGAGCACCAGAGACATCCTTATAAGCATGAAACCTACAGATATCACAGTGACTCTAAACCCATATTTTTCAATATTAACTCTGAATATAAACAGATTAACCACTCCAATTAAAAGACACAGGGTAACAGAATGGATTAAAAAACAAGACCCATCTATCCGCAGTCTTCAATAGAACCACTTTAGACCTGAGTACAAAGTGAGGGGGTGGAGAACTATCTACCATGCTACATGAAGTCAGAAGAAAGCTGGAGTAGCCATACTTATACCAGACAAACTAGACTTTAAAGTAAAAGATGTAATAAGGCATGAAGAAGGGCATTATATAATAATCACAGGGACTATCCAGCAGGAAGAGCTAACAATTATAAATATCTACATGCTGAATTCTGGGGCACCCAAATTTGTAAAGCAACTAATTACAAACGTAAGCAATCTTATCGACAAAAACTGTGCTAATTGCAGGAGACCTTAAACCCCATTCACAGCACTGGATAGATCCACTAAAGAGAAAATCACCATTGAAGCAATGACCCTGAATGACACATTGGAACAGATGGGCCTGACTGACATGTTCAGGGCCCTTCACCCAGAAGCAAAGAATTTACATTATTCTCAAATGCACATGGTAAATTTTCCAAGATAGACCATATTTGGGGCCACAAGGAAGCGCTGAATAAAAATAAAAAAATTGAGATTGTACCATGCACACTTTCAGATCACAGTGCTTTGAAACTTGAAATCAACCACAGGAAAAAGTATGGAAAACCTCCAAAAATATGGAGGCTAAAGAACAACCTACTTAAAGACAAATGGGTCAACCAAGCAATCAGAGAAGAAATTAAAAAATACACGGAAACAACTGAAAATGAATATACAAGAATTCAAATGCTTTGGGATGCGGCAAAGGCAGTCCTGAGAGGTAACTATATTGCAATCCAGGTTTATCTTGAGAAACAAGAAAAATCACTAACACAGATTCTAACAGCACGCCTGAAGGAACTAGAAACAGAACAGCTAAGACAACCCAAGTCCAGCAGAAAGAGAGAAGTAACAAAGATCAGGGCAGAAATTAATCATATGGAAACATAAAAAGTAGTGGAACAGATCAATGAAACCAAAAGCTGGTTCTTTGAAAAAATAAACAAAATTAATAGACCTCTAGCCAGGCTCCTTAAAAAGAGAAGAGAGAGAACCAAAAAGGATAAAATCAGGAATGAAAAGGAAGTGATTACAACCAATCCCACGGTAATACAAACAATTATCAGAGAATACTATGAAAAACTATATGCCATCAAATTGGACAACTAGGAAGAAATGGACAAATTCCTAAACAGCCACACGCTACCAAAACTCAAACGGGAGGAAATAGAAAACTTGAACAGACCCATAACTAGTGAAGAAATTGAATCAGTTATCAAAAATTTCCTAACAAATAAATGTCCAGGACCATTCCTGGGGAATTTTACCAGACATTTAAAACAGAGTTAATACCTATCCTCCTCAAGCTGTTCCAAAAAATTGAAATGGAAGGAAAACTCCCGGACTCATTCTATGAAGCCAGCATCACTTTGATTCCCAAACCAGATAGAAACCCAGCAAAAAAAGAGAACTACAGGCCAATATCCTTGATGAATATGGATGCAAAAATTCTTAAGCAGATATTAGCAAATTGAAGTCCAACAGCATATAAAAAGAATTATTCACCATGATCAAATAGGATTCATCCCTGGGTTGCAGGGCTGGTTCAATATTTGCAAATCAACCGATGTGATACATCACATTAACAAAAGAAAAGAAAAGAACCATATGATCCTGTCGATAGATGCAGAAGAAGTATTTGACAAAATACAGCACCCTTTCCTAAGAAAAGTCCTCGAGAAAGTCAGGATAGAGGAACATATTTAGGCATCATAAAAGCCATTTATGAAAAGCCCACAGCTAATATCATCCTAAGTGGGGAAAAACTGAGAGCCTTCCCCCTAAGACCAGGAACACGACAGGGATGTCCACTCTCATCACTGCTATTTAACATAGTGTTGGAGGTCCTAGCATCAGCAATCAGACAAGAAAGCAAAATAAAAGGCATGAGGATAGACAAGGATGAAGTCAAACTTTCACTTTTCACAGAAGATATGATACTTTACATGGAAAACCCAACAGAATCCACCAAAAGCCTACTAGAACTGATCCATGAAATCAGCAAAGTTTCAGGGTACCAAATCAATGTAGAGAAATCGGTTGCATTCCAATACACCAACAATGAAACAATAGAAAGAGAAATAAAGAAACGAATCCCATGGACAATTGCACCAAAAACCATCAAATACCTAGAAATAAACCTAACCAATGATGTAAAAGATCTCTACGTTGAAAACTAGAAAAAAAAAAACTTATGAAGGAAATTGAGGAAGACACAAGGAAATGAAAAACATCCCATGCTTATGGATTAGAAGAACAAATATTGTTAAAATGGCAATACTACCCAAAGCAATCTACACATTCAATGCAATCCTAATCAAAATTCCGCCAGCATTCTTCTGAAAACTAGAGCAAACAATCCTAAAATTTGTATGGAACCACAAAGACCCCAAGTAGCAAAAGTAATATTGCAGAAGAAAACCAAAGCGGGAGGCATCCCAGACTTTAACCTCTACCACAAAGCAGTAATCATCAAGACAGTATGGTACTGGCACAAAAACAGACACATAGACCAATGGAATAGAATAGAGAACCCAGAAATGGACCCACAAGCATATGGCCAACTAATCTTTGACAAAGCAGGAAAGAGTATCCAATGGAAAAAAGACAGCCTCTTTAACAAATGGTGCTCGGAGAACTGGACAGCATCATGCAGAAGAATGAAACTAGACCACTTTCTTTCACCACTCACAAAAATAAACTCAAAATGGATGAAGAACTTGAATGTGAGACAGGAAACCATTAAAACCCTAGAGGAGAAAGCAGAAAAAAAACCTTTCTGACCTGAGCCGCAGCAATTTCCTAGGTGACACATCTCCAAAGGTGAGGGAATTAAACACAAAAATGAAATATTGGGACCTCATTAAGATAAAAACCTTCTGCATGGCAAAGGAAACAATCAACAAAACTAATAGACAACCGATAGAATAGGAAAGGATAATTGCAAATGACATATCAGATAAAGGACTAGTATCTAAAATCTATAAAGAACTCACCAAACTCCACACCCGAAAAACGAATAATCCAGTGAAGAAATGGGCGGAAGATATGAATAGACACTTCTCCAAAGAGGACATCCAGATGGCCAACAGACACATGAAACAATGCTCAAAGTTACTCATCATCAGGGAAATACAAATCAAAACCACACTGAGATACCACTTTACACCGGTTAGAGTGGCTAAAATGAATAATCAGGAAACTCTAGATGCTGGTGAGGATGTGGAGAAGTAGGCACCCTCCAACACTGTTGGTGGGAATGCAAACTAGTGCAGCCACTCTGGAAAATAGTGTGGAGGTTCCTCAAAAAACTGAAAATAGAACTACCCTATGACCCAGCACTGCTAGGAATCTACCCAAGAGACACAGGAATGCTGATGCATAGGGCCACGTGTACCACAGTGTTCATAGCAGCACTTTTGACAATAACCAAATCATGGAAAGAGACTAAGTGTCCATCAACTGATGAATGGATAAAGAAGAAGTGGTATATATATATATATAATGGAATACTATGCAGCAATGAAGAAGAATGAAATCTGGCCATGTGTAGCAATATGGATGGAACTGGAGGGTGTTATGCTAAATGAAATAAGTCAGTCAGAGAAAGACAGATACCGTATGTTTCCACGCATAGGTGGATATTGAGAGACTTAGCAGAAAACCATGGGGGAGGGGAAGAGGGGAAAGAAAAAAAAAACAGAGAGGGAGGGAGACAAAACAGAAGAGACTCTGAAAGACTAAGAACAAACTGAGGGGTGAGGGGAGTGTGGGAGGGGGAGAGTGGGTGACAGGCACAGAGGAGGGCACTTGTTGGGATGTGCACTGGGTGTTGTATGGAAACGAATTTGACAATAAATTATTAAAAAAAAATAAGAAAACAAAGATCCAGAGATTATACTCAATTTTGTATAGTCACACAGATGACAATGTGTGGAGAAAGGGTTTAAACTCATGTCTATCATATTCTAATGGCCATGTGCTTTCAACATGATCGTATTAGTTGGGATGGGGCTTTTTTTTTATGTTTATTTATTTTGAGAGGTGGGGAGATGCAGAGATTAGGAGAGAAAGAGAATCCCAAGCAGGCTCTGCGCTGTCAGCACAGAGCCCAACAGGCTAACTTACAATGTAGAATTCAACAACGGCCTAAACTTGGTAATACAGAAAAAAATAGGTTTTTCTCTTACTCGTGCTATACATGTTCTGTGTGGGTACATGAAGGATTCTGCTAAGTGGTATGATGGAATTCCTGCATCACCACAGCCGTTGGCAGAGGACAGGGTAAAATGCACTCTGGTTTTTCAAGCAATTCCCATGATTACCACAAACTCTGAAGAGTGCTGGAGAGTTTAATTTTTCCATTGGGCTGGAAAAACACAGCTATAAATATTTGTTTAACGGTATCAATGACCACTACAACAAGTTATTTCCCAAATGCACACAGAAACGTGTTGTATTGATAGCATAAATATTTCAACAGCCAATAGTTCTTACGAACTTCACAGAAATGAAACATCTGGCAAGAAATAGTATGTGAAGGAAAAAGTACGTGTGATATATATTTCCAACACTTCCTCATAGTGGTCTTTGACTATTCTGTTCCTGTTTTCCTATTTCATCCCCCTCTTCCTTTCTTCCTTCTTTTAGTGAAAATTATTTCTTATTCTATGTTCTCCACATTCCAAATAATGCTGAAATGCACCACCACGTTAATTGCTCTAAATCTCTACTTATCCTTTTCACTTCAATGCATATAACCTTCAAACGTGTCTCATTCATAACATGACGGTTTGAGGGAGAACTAGAAACCAGATCCATGCTTAATGTTTCCTGATTTTTGCAACTTGACTCTAGCAGCCTTGTACATAGTTGTTAAGTACATTTTTAAAAATCCTGTTCCCCCGTGGTGTGCCAAGGAGGGATGTGCACATGCAATTTGTAAGGCGGACATGAAGAAGAAGTATTCTTGAACGGTGTCGGGAGTTAGATACAGCAGCTTACTGAGACTCAGTGCTCTCTAGTCACTGCTCCATGAGCTTCCGTCACCGTCGAGGCTGATTTCACCAAAGCTCACTCATATTCCACTTTGCCGTTTCAACTGGTTCCCATACGGATCCATAGTCTCAGACTCTCGCATACTCTACAGCTTGTCCACCTGCACTGATGTTTGGGGCTGGAATGTTAGTGATATTTCTCTATTAACTCTACCTACACTTTGCAGAATTCTTCCATGGTTCCTCTCATGTTCTTGGGGAACTCTCACTTCCTTATTGGACACCTGTAATAAGTGTTTTCCAGACCAATCACAACTCGGTGCAAAAGCCACAACTCTTCAGCCTAACTCGCATGGTCTTTCATACTCAGGAATGACTGTACTTCTCCATGTTTTTCTTTCTTTTTATTTTTATTTTTAAACTTTTGTGATTTAATTTATTTTTGAGAGAGAGAGAGAAGACTGGGGAGAAGAAACCAAAGCAGACTCCATGATGACAGCAGAGAGCCAGAAACAGGGCTTGAACGCAAGATCTATGAGATCATGACCTGAGCCAAAGTTGGACACTGAACTGACTGAGCCACCCAGGCGCCCCTATTCCCTATGTTTTTCTTATGCTTCCCCACACACAGTTAATGGAATACGTACTGTCCAAAAATCGTATCTTCCTCTATTCTACATCATTGTTCTGGCTATTGAATCTTTGCCTGGTGATGTTTTTCTTCATCTCTATTTCTATTTATAGGTGTCTTACTAATTTTTTACGAGCTATTTTAAATGCTACCTCATTCTTGATATTTCCATAACCACTTCAGATAGAGGTAACAGTTCTCTTTAGATCTTCATAAGGTGTGTGTCACATACTTTCTTCATCCTTGAATTATCACTGTAACCTTGTCCTTAAAATAACCATATATATATTTGGTAAGAATAAAAATAGGACTAGGATTCAATAATTCTTATTTTATTTATTTTCTTTTTTGTTAATTTTTTGAAAGTTTCTTTATTTTGAGAGAGTGTGTGGGGGAGGGGCAGAGAGAGAGGGAGAGACAGAGAATCCCAAGCAGGCTCTACACCATCAGCACAGAACTCCACGTGGGGCTTGAACTCACAAATTGTGAGATCATGACCTCAGGCAAAACCCACAGTTGAATCCTTAACCAACCTAGCCACCCAAGTGCCCAATTTTTTTTTTTTTTTTTTTGCTTTTCAAGTTGTGTTGTTGCGCTAAGATTTTGGTAGTGGCTGTTACAGAGTTTTAGAGTTTTGATAAATAAAAAAAAAAAAATTTGGAGGCAATAAGGTAGCTTTTTCACTGTTTGTCACTTGTAGGATTTATCCCCAAACAAGAAACATATTGTGGTGCCAATAACAGCATTTAGTTGTAAAAGAATAGAAAAGAAACATTAAACACATTTTGCTTTTCACAAGATCTTGCACAAAATTCTAAACTTAATGTTATGTCTCTGAGCACACTGAGTCCTCCCTACCTTTTAATGGAAGTGGCACTTTATAGATCTTTGTCTAGTGTTCTCTCAGTACCGATCATCATTCATCTGTATATACAGATATAATGTATTGGACTATGCTGTGCACCTTTCTCCAAACACATAGAATTCGATGCCTCGCATCTCATGAATGTCATGCAGATCCCTTGGATCGAAAAGGTTTACGATGAATCCCAGATGTGGTTCTATTCCAGCATTACCTGTTATACTAAGGAGTAACAACATACATAGCTGTAAAATCCAGTTATGCAAAAAATAAAACGCCTTTGGGGCGCCTGGATGGCTCAGTCGGGTAAGTGGCCGACTTCAGCTCAGGTCATGATCTCACTGTCTGTGAGTTCGAGCCCCGCGTCGGGCTCTGTGCTGATGGCTCAGTCTGGAGACTGCTTAGGATTCTGTACCTCCCTCTCTCTTGCCCTACCCCCACTCACGCTCTGTCTCCATGTCTCTCAAAAATAAACGTTAAAAAATTAAAAAAAAATAAAATGCCTTTGTATCTTTTTTCCTCTCACCACCCACTCCCCTCAGAGAGCTAATGACTTCCAAAATCTTCTTAATTTTGCCTTATACACTTCTCTTGAAACTGTCCATTTTCCTTGGCCTGCAGTAAAAAAACATCTTCGTTTCTCCTGGAATTCCTTAGTAGTCTCATTTTTTCCCTCTACCTATCCTTGCCTACTTTCAATACATTCTTCAACATGTGAGATCTTATGAGAATGCAAATTTAAACAGGCTTAAAACCCATAGATGATGATTCTTCAATTTTATTAAGGGAAAATCTGAACTGGTAGCATGAGCCTCCAGTTTCTTTAAGAATTTTTGCTTTCCGCAATTTACCGGATTTCTTATCAGCTCTGCATGTCTTCCCTTCTCTCACTGCAGTTCAATATTATTGCTTCAAGGAAAAGCCTCCTGTATTTCAGCATCTAAACATTGTGTTTGCTATGTTATGATTATCTACAGATCTTCGACATCGATCTTATCTGTCCACCAACTACCATCCAAATTTGTAAAAAATGTTGTCTTCACTGTGATTTGTTTCAGGACAGCCATTCTTGACCACCTGCCTGCTGCTGAGCCAGGGCTCCAAACTTTGGACACACGTACACATGAAGCATTTCTATTCACAGCAATACGATGATCGAACTAGTGTTTATAATAATCTGCATTCTGGACTAGACTGCATATACTATGAGGATAAGTCTCTGCAAAATCACTCATCACTATAGCGCCCATGAGGAACATGCTCTCCTCACTTGGTGGCAGTCACTATATGTGTGCTGAGCACAGGTGGAAAGTCAGTGCACTGGTAGTATTTGAATACGTAAAAATTCTTTCTCATTTCCAAGCATTTCTAAAGTAGATTGAAAGTTGGAGCTAAATAGTTTGTAGGGAGGAATCTTAATATAAGCTATCACTCAAAATTAATTAAAATTAACAGTTGTCTTAACCAACTTTAATAATGAGTCACAAAAGACTCACTTTTTACCTGATGGCAAATTTCAAGAAAATGTTCTGAGTTTCTAAGTATAAAATGGACACATTGGTTGTTAAATCAACAACACATAGGAGATATTATATTGTACAATGTTCTCTTGGGGTTAGTTTTCCCAAAGTTGATGAGCTATTTAAAAAAATATTATTCTTTGTCTCGGCAATAATCACATTGTTATTGGTTTTGAAAGATCGTCCCAGTTTGAAAACTGTTAATACAAAGTGATTTGATGACTATCTGATTTAACACATGATTATTTGAATTACAACTAGGGTATAAAAAATAAGCATTAAAAATATGTCAAAGAAAGTTCTTCATGATAAAGGAAAATAATACCAAAGATTACTTAGATTTCCAAAAATAAATATTGGAAATAGCAAATATACAGATAAATATAAAATATATTTTCTTCTAATTTGTTTAAAATACACATTACTTTTAAAGCAAAAATAATGGTATTATTTTGTGTGTTTACATGTATGTAGAAGTGATACATTTTATAACTACAATGCTTGGGTGCACTGAGTAAGAACACATATAAGATTGCAAATTTTCCTATATTTTTAAAAAGAATTTTTAATTGTTTATTGTTGGGTGAGAGAGAAACAGAGCATGAGTGGGGAAGGGACAAAGAGGGAGATAGATTCTGAAGCAGGCTCCCGCACAGAGCCTGATGCCGGGCTTGAACCCACAAACCATAAGATCATGACCTGAGCCAAAGTTGAAGCTTAAAACCAACTAAGCTACTCAGACACCCCTGCAAATTTTCCTGTTTAAGTGAGGTGGTAGAATATTAACTTTGAATTCACTGTGAACATTTATATATATATATATGGTAATCTCTACAGCAACCACTAAATTTTTAATGGTAAGAAGCATAACTGAAAAATCCAATTAATGATTAAGAGTGGAAGTCTGAAAATAATAGTCCAAAAAATATAGGAATGGGAAAACAAAGAACCAATTAAAAAAATGTACTTTTAGAAAATAAACACTGACATAATAGGGTGAAGACTAATAGTTCAACAACTATACTAAATATTAATGGTCTAAAAATTCAAATTGAAAAGCAGAGGTAATCAGCATGGATAAATAAACAAGATCCACCTAGAGCTTTCTACTAAAAATGCAATTTAAATATAAATAAATATACAATTGAGTTCAAAGAAACTAGACAGAAAAAAAAATTACACCACGTAAACCATGTGCAAAAGAAAGCCAAGGTGATGATATTAATACCAGTTATAATAGGCATCAAGGCAAATACCATAAATAAGGAGGGCGTGCAATAAAGGTAAAAGAACCTATTCATCAGTAAAACATTACAGTCATAAATATGTAAACAATAATAATAAGGTAGCAAAATACACTAAGTAAACACTGATAAAAATAAGTAGAGTAACAGAGAACTCCATAGTCTAAATAGATTTCAATATACCTCTTGAAGCATCTCATAACAACAAAACAAATTAAGCAACATATTTATAAAAGAATTAAACATTATTAATAACCTTGACCATTTCATATTTTTAGAGCTCTGCCCTAAAAGAAGAAGAATAGATACTTTTCTACTTATGCTAAATTCCCAAAGACAGGTAACATTTTGGACAGAACATTAAACAAGTATCATTTAATTTAAAAGGATTCAAATTATACAGAGCATTTTCTTTGAATTAAATTACAAACTGATTACAAAGTATATCCAGAAAAACTACAAATGTATATTGAAATAATGCATTTCAATATAATCCATTGATGAAAGAATAAATCACAAAGGGTATGTTTCATTTGAGTAATATTTAACAAGTATATACACATATAAAGTTCACTGGAATGGAGATAAAAACTGCTCCTCTGAGAGAAATATGTATCATTAGAAATGTATATTAGACAATAAGGTCTAAAATTAATGACCTATATTTCCACTTCAAAAATATAGGAAAAAAACAACAACATAGTTTAGAACTTCAAGAGATAACACATCATAACCAAATAGGGTTTAGGCCTATTTAAAGTGATACTTTAATATTCAAATACCAAATTGTTCACAGGTACAAAAATCTTGCTAGCATTTTAATTAGAATGTCATTAAAATGGAGGAAAATTGACATACTAAAAATATCAAATCTTCTTATTCATGAATGTGGCTCTTCTCTCCACTTATTTAGATATTTTATTTCTTTCATCGATATTTTTAGCTTCTGCATACAGATCATACATCAAATTTATTAGATTTTTAAGTAACTCACTTTTTGTGCTATTGCAATTTTTAAAATTTGATTCCAGTTGCTTATTAATGGCTTATAAGAATACAATCAAATGCTTTATATTAAACTCACTAGGACTTAAACTCACTTTTGTATTCCAGGAGTTTGCTGTGGTTTTGCAAATTCTTTGGCATTCTCTATATAAACAATCATGTCATTTTCAAATAAGGACAGTTTTATTTTCCTTTCTAATCTGCATCCTGCTTGTTTATGTATGATTTATTGTACCAGCTAGGTTTTCCATCGTAATGTTGCATAGAAGTGGTGAGAGAGGACATTTTTGTCTTATTGCAGCTCTTAGATGGAAAGTGTTTAGCCTTTCATAATTAAGTATGATCGTAGCTGTAGATATTTTGCAGGTACGTTTTGTGAGGTTGAGGAAGTTCCTTCTGTTACTACTTTGTTGAGAGTTTTTAGATGAATATATATTGAATTTTATATAAAGCTTCATAGATAATCAAATGTAAATGTCTTTGATTGCAGCCTGCTTGAAAACGACAAAGGGTAAATACATTTGGGGGCAATCAGGGACACTCATAGATTCGCTGGGCACTGAATAATGTTGAAAATTATCTTTAAATTGTTAGTTCAGGTTTGATAATCTGTCATAAATTTCTGGTGATTTATGCCTATATATTTTATGATGGATATTCTTATGACCCATAAATTGTTCGGGGAAAAATACAGCAAAATATTAAAATGGGTTATCAAATCCATGTGTATATGGTTGTCTATTGCATTTTCTCTTTTTTTAAGACACTTTATTCTATTTTTTTAAATTTGTTTTGAGAGGGAGAGAGAAAAGAGAGAGAGAGAAAGAGAAAGAGAGAGAGAGAGACAGAGAGAGAGAGACAGAGAGAGAATATCCCAAATAGGTTCCATGCTCTCAGAGCAGAGCCTGATGTGGAACTCTAACTCATGAACCATGAGATCATGACCTGAGCTGAAGTCAAGTATTGAACACCTAACTGACTGAGCCACCCAGGCACTCCTGTCTATTGGATTTTCATATTCACTTTTATAAATATTTGGTCATTTCATTGGAAAAAAATATGTATTCTGTATGTCACAATATCTTGGATGTCAGTATTTTGTTAGTAGTCTCTAAACACTCTACTGGAACATTTTACTGAGTAAGCTCTATGTCGTTACTTAAAACACTACACATTATACCATTCAGTTCTTCTGTACAAATACATTTTATAGCCAGTTTCTGGATAAATTTTTGTTAAAATGTTTGTACTTTTGAGTGCCTGGGTGGCTCAGTTGGTTAAGTGTCCAACTCTTGGTTTGGGGCTCAGGTCATGATCTCACAGCTTCGTGGGTTTGAGCCCCACATCTGGCTCTGCACTGACTCTTTCTCCCTCTCTCTCTCTGCTCCTTCCCCACTTGCGCGTCTCTGTCTCCCTCAAAGTAAATAAATAAATATACTTGAAAAAAAGAAATGTTTGCACTATTAAATATAAACAGTTAATTCTAAGCAAGTTACTTTTAATTTTTAGATTTTGATGTATATGTATGTGTGTGTGCATATGCACACTTATTATGTATATGTATGTATGAAAATATATATATGAATAATTTCATTACCTTATTTCTGTGTGTTAGAGAGATAATATAAACTACTCGTAGAGGTGAGGTCAGCCATGGGGGTCTAAATTACAAGTCAGAGAATAAAAATCAGTACATGGTAAGAAGAAACTCTGAGGATAAGGAGCCTGATTCAGTCCAGTCTTGGTTGTGACGTGAAATGAGAAGCAAAAGACTAGAGGAAACCTGTGTCTGTCGTGTCAAGAATTATTTTTGTTCAAAAGATGTGTTCCAATTAATTCAAAGGAAAAAGGTTTTAAAATTTGTTTTGGAGACCGTTGTGGGGTTAAAAAACTTCCAGGCAGAGAAGACTATGCAACAAATATGCATCCCCGCACAACCTATATTTATTGTATAGTGCCTTTCATCCTGAAGTACTTCACAAATTGATTTACAAACTCTGTACTGCAATCATTTTCATTTTTGGGATGCACTTCATCTGTTATGCATACGTATATTTCATTTTATGAATTTCAGGATATGGCATACTAATCCCCAAATATCACTTTGAGTTTGAAACACTGTTTTATGGCTTCATGAAAACCACATGACAAATTGTGTACTCTGGTTCCTGTGACAAATCTGTCTTTTCAGTAAGTGGAGCTCTAATTGAAATGTACACTTCAACTTGCAGGCAGCAAAAGACAAAAAATATCAACCGGGGGCTCATGAATGTATGATGCATTAGTTAGCACAAAATTTATTGGGTTACCGCTGTGTACAGAAAACCCGTTTAGGTGTTATATGGGGGAAATAAAAAGTGCAGCCTCTGGCCTTGATGATCATACAAATTAATTTGCACAGACACAACATATCCACATGTAGATTTCAGTATTTCTTTAAGTAGCATGCCAACAGATGTGAGCAAACATATGGCTCAAGCTCAATTCACAAGTGCTGAGTTAGTGCAGTAATAATGTAATAATCAGAGCAGGACTGACAGACTCCTGAAGGGAATACGTTTGAACCAGGCTTTTATTAGTAGAAAGGTTAAATGTTCCTTTCATTTATTGATGAATTTATTAGTACACCATAAGTATGCTTATCAGTTCATTTGCTGTAATAGCACTCTAAAATTAATACAACTTCTGTATTTTTTACTTGTTGGCTCAAATTGATTCTTTAATTCATACATTCATGCATTCTACCATTCAGCCATGTATTCAACCATCATTTATTGAACATTTCATACACGTCAGAAAAACTGATAGAATCAATGACAAATTGGGGAAGAAAACACAATCCATGTCCTTAAGAGATGGTTATTATTAATTAGATATGTTTTCCACCTTTTGATATAACAGTTTTAAATAATTACTAGATATTAAAAATCATAATAGCCTAAGTTTGGACAATACTTGTTCATGTTTATGAAGGAAAATGTTATAGGCTGAATTGTTTTCCCTCAAACTTCATGTCGAAGCCCTAAACCCTTTGAAGACAAGGCCCTTAAACAAGCATTAAGGTAAAAAGAGGTCAAATGGGTAGGACTTAACTCAGTATGACTGGTGTTATAAGAAGCAGAGATTAGAACAAAGACAACACCTAACACATGTGGGGACACAGGGAGAAAGCAGCCGTCTTCAAATGAAGAAGAAATGACTGCAGAAACCAAAGCTTTGGACACCTTGGTCTGGGAATTCCTACTTCCAGAACTGTGAGAAAATAAATTTCTGTTGTCTAAGCTGGCCATTCTGTGGCATTTTGTTTTGGCACCCATACCGAACTAATAAAATACATTGGATCGATATCCAAATAAAGCTGAATATGATTGCTTTTTCCTGATTCCTGGATATTAGATTCTTTTTCCAGCAGTTGACAAAATATTATAGAATAATTAAAATATTTCTTTGGATTTCTGAAAAGTGTCTTGGTAACAACACTCTTTCAATATCATGAGAATATTAGTAGGAATTGTATGTAATGCAAATATAGAATAAATTTTAACATAAGGAGCTGTATTTTCACATTGATTTTCATTATGAAACTGGAGATATATTGCTACAAAAAACAAATTTGCCCTCAAGATACAATAAATCACATCTTAAGATTCAGAGAAATAAAGAAAGAAAGCCCAGAAACAGATAAGAAATGGGAGAAATAATGGATACAGAAGGTGAGGAAAAAAAGTTTGCAAAATAAGCGCCCAAAGAAAGTATGAATAAAATTTTTATTCATACTTATGATTACTATTCTAAAATAACTTTGCATAAATATATGAAAAGCAAGAAAAAATAAATTTCTTGAGATACATTTTACTCCCTAAATGCATTCCTCTTTAAATATTTTTTATGTTTTATACTTATTTTGAGAAAGAAAGAGACAGCATGAGCAGGGGAGGGGCAGAGAGAGGGAGAGAGAGAATCCCAAGCAGGCTCCTCCCTGTCAGCACAGTGCCCAATGTGGGGCTTGAACTCATGAAATCATGAGATCTTGAGCTGAGCTGAAATGGAGAGTCAGATGCTTAACCAACTGAGCCACTCAGGTGCCCCAATTCACTCATCTTTTAGTCTTTCCTTGCCTGTAGGAATACATTTATCTTGACAACTTATCTCCTTTTTTTTTAGTTTCCTAAGTATATACAAAACTCTTTGCTTCCACATAAGTGCAAATATGCTTTCAAGTATTATGGGAAAATTGCTATATCCATCATCAGATTTATGGCAAAAGTATATTGTTTACTATTGTACATGTTAATGAAGAAAATAATCCATCTAAGATAATCATACCTCTAAGAATACTAAGATCTTCCACATTACAAAGTTAAATATAAAACATTTCCTTCTGGGTGATATAGCAATTATACTTCCACATCACAAATTTTTTATTGCAGAATTTGGCATAGGATTGTGTACTTTTGAATTGTTTCTACAACTAAGAGATGATATCTAAGTATTTTTAGAAATGAACGTTGAACACAGACACATAGATCAAAGGAACAGAAGAGAAAATCCAGAAATGGACCCACAATTATATGGTGAACTAATCTTTCACAAAGTAGGAAAGAATATTCAATGGAAAAAAGACAGTCTCTTCTACAAATAGTGTTGGGAAAACTGAACAGCAACATGCAGAAGAATGAAACTGAACCACTTTCTTACACCATACACAAAAATAAACCCAAAATGGATGAAAGACAGAAGTATGAGATAGGAAACCATGAAAATCCCAGAGAACACAGGCAGCAACCTCTTTGACATTCGCCAGAGCAACTTACGAGACACGTTGCTACAGGCAAGGGAAACAAAACCAAAAATGAACTATTGGGATTTCAGGGAAATCCTCTTGTACTGTTGATGGGAATGCAAACTGGTTCAGCCACTCTGGAAAACAGTGTGGAGTTTCTTCAAGAAAGTTAAAAATAGAACAACACAGCCTAGCAATTGCACAACTAGGTATTTGCCCAAAGGTTCCAAAAGTACTGATTCAAAGGGATACGTGCACCTCAATGTTTATAGCAGCATTGTCAACAAAAGACAAACTATGGAAAGACCCCAACTGTCTATCAACTGAGGAATGAATAAAGAAGAGGTGGTATATAAATACACACACACACATACACATACACACACACACACACACACACACACACACACACACACACACACAATGGAATATTGCTCAGCCATAAAAACTGAATGAAATCTTGAGGCATCTGGGTGACTCAGTGGGTTGAATATCCAACTCTTGATTTAGGCTCACGTCATGTTCTCACAGTCCATGAGTTTGGGTCCCGTGTTTGAATCCCTGCTTGGGATTCTCTCTCTCCCTCTCTGTGCCCCTCCCCAGCTCACGCACTCTCTCTTTCTCTCAAAATGAATAAACATTTTTTAAAAAAGAAAAAAAGAATGAAATCTTGCCAGTTGTAATGACACGGATGGAACTAGAGTGTATTACACTAAGTGAAATAAATCGGTCAGAGAAAGATAAATACTGTATGATTTCACTCATATGTAAAATTAAGAAACAAAACAGATGAACATGGTTGGGGGAAGAAAGAGGCAAACCAAGAAACGTTCTCAACTACAGAGAACAAACTGAGGGTTGCTGGAGGGGAGGTCGGTGGGGATAGGACAGATGGGTGATGGGTACTAAGGAGGGCACTTGTGATAAGCATTGCACTGGTGTTATACATAAGTGATGAATCACTAAATTCTACTTCTGAAATCAATATTACACTATATGCCGACTAACTAGAATTTAAATAGAAACTTGAAACAAAAATACAAAATAAATAAAATGAAATGTATCAGTAAAATAAATAAACAAATATTGATTTCAGAGATGAAAAGTCAGAAAAATTTGAAGTTGATAGCATTATATGTAGCAATAGATTCAGGCAAAACAATGCTAGGTCTTACAAAGAAAAAAGTACCTATATTACAAAAATACATTTCCCCAAAGAAATCAAGGTAATATATGATTAATTGAAATTTAGTGTTTTTTGAAAAATAATTATTAGTTTTTAAAACCACTATTTAAGAGTTATTTTTTCTTAAGATTTAAAGAGAGCGTATTTTATTAAAACGATATCTTCTGTTTTCATTCATGAAGCTATTTATTAACAGAAACAGTACAACGTCCCAGGAGGTGTCTTATAATTACATATATCTTAACATTTTTATTAATGAGAATAGATACGATGTCAAATTCACACTTGAAAATTACAATGTTGAAATAATGAAAAAATAGAAATATAATTTTCTATGTTTATTAAAATTAGTCAAAACATCTTAGCTCGAAAATGGAGTAATATATCAGTAATTATAATATTAAAACAGCTCATTCTAATAAGCAGTTACCAGGCTTCATTCACTGCATTTAGTTAGCTGTTATAGATTATTCAGGCAATCCCCATTATCATGCTATTAATAATATGGACTTATTGACTATTTAAAGGTCTTGTTACTTTCAGAGTCTTGAAAATCTGCTGCAGGTCACAAAAATAGCAGAGCCAAAATTTAAATGCAAAATTCAATAGATAGTTAATACAGAGATATGGAAAAAAAAAACCTAGGTTATAGATATATAGATCTATATTTTTAGATACATGTTTCTCCTTTTGTATTGAGTTCTTCCTTTCTTCTTCCTCATCAATAAAATTAAAAGATGAATTTAACCACATTTAGAGACTCTGAAATAGTATTAGAAAGGAAATCTTTTATTTATTTCTTAAAGTTAATGCCATTCAATACTGGATAGCTATAAACTATCAGAATTATGCCTAAAACAGTGAATTTAATATTTCTAATCTATATTTAGAAGTTTTCATTATTGAGAACATGTATGTTCTCATATCTCATATTTAAGATAAATGTCTTAAATATGAACAGAGCATGTGCTTGAGCAAAGGACTCATATATAAGTTATGCTACTATGTTGGAAAAATTAGGTAAAGAAGATTCCATTAAGCAAAATGGTGACTTTAAAATCTGTGAAATATTTGTGAGTTTTAACAAAATGTCTTAATTACTGAGTGTTTTAATAAATTAAGATCATAAAACTGATTCTTCTATGTTCCTGAGAGGACTTTATCCACATAATTTTATGTGTCTATAAGTTTTCACATTATTTTATTTTTCTATTTTCAATATTATTCCAACATTTGGTAAAAATTATGGTGTTTGGTAAAAATTATGCTTTTGAAGTCAGTGTGTGTTGGCATTGTTAAAAAAAAAAACTTTCATTTTATATATCCAGTGTAAACTTGCATTCTGACTGGAACCAAATTTTAAAGATATCAACTAAAAATACATATTCTTTGAAAAGTCGTATCCATAAAATACACTTCATTTATGTTTTTATTTATGCATTTACTGTCCCCTAATCCATAATCTTATACCCGACCAGCATATTCATGTTGCAACCTGAGCTATTAGACATTTACCCGGGGGGAGGCTAATACAAGTTTCTAGATGACATGAAAAATATATGACCTCATATCAGATTATTAAGTACAAATGGGGTATATGAGAAGTGGATCAAAATGCACATTCTTAAAAGTCAGAAAAGGAGAGGTATTACATAAGGAAGGGTCAAGTACGTGTTAGAAGAAAACTCAGGCTGATGAACTGCACTGAGCTGCAGATAGTTTCTGACGTTTTGAACAGTGTGGTGTTAGTTTCTTTGCTTTTGCAGACTACAGCAGTTAAAGGTGTTGACAGGTACAGAATATATGATACTGTTTTCTTAGTGGAATTCTAATTTCTTTCATAGGCACGCATAGTCTTCAAGTAATAATAAAGTTAGAGGTTATTTATTTGCAAGGATATCTTTTTACATGTAATTTCAATTTGAATTTGGGAATATAAAAAATGTGATATTCAGTGCTTCAGAACACAGCTATTATACTACCTGCTTAGAGCCACAGTCAATTCTGACTTGATCATTGCTCGTGCTGTATCGGCTAAAGGCTTTGTGTCTCATGTAGATAAAACATCAAAATATTCATAGTATTTATTCAAGTGTCTTCCTCTACAAATGTGGACAATAAAATATCTATATATATGAACCAAGATCCATTTTTGAACTTGCTTAAATAATAATGTAATTTATATAATATTTCCCTAACTCATGCATAGTTTGTTTCATGTCTAATTTTGCATTTATTTATAATAGCAGTGATATTAGGTATGGCAGCTAAGAATTGTTTTCTTTTATAGAAGAGACCCTCAAGATATATGGGGAGTAAAAACAGAAATACTGGGGTTCCATGTTGGAGCTAACGATATTTCTTATAGTCAATGGCCGTAGGCTAGTGAAATGCAACAGATTCCCTAATAAAGTCTTGTGAGATGCAATATTTGCAATCTGTCCAAGGAAAACTCAAATTGAATCAAATTGAATCAAGACGGGAGATGTCCATGTCGTTTTAGTCTTCTGTTGATCTCAAAATACACATTTGGCAAGGAACCGGCATACTGTACAGTACTCTAGACTTTATGCATATAATTTGTATGTGTAGGTCTTTATGAATTGGGTTATTCCTTCTTTTAAGAATAAAAGTCCATGAGGATCTAAACATCTATTTGATCCACTAATTATGCTTCCATTTTCTATAAATAACCCACGTATTTCCTTTGAGAAACTCCACTTGTTCATCAGTAATTCTTAAAGATTTCTCCTCTTACTGGACAAAAGGAAATAGAGAAGTAGTGAACTAATAATGAATACTAAATTATATATTTGAATATTGTGTGTAAAGAGATCCTATGTTGTTGTAAACACTGTTTCTACACCCACAAAAGTGTGTATATAAAATATCATATGAATATATACACAAACATATATATCCTATTCATATTCTGTATTTCATTTATATCCTAATAAACCACAATGGATAGGAAAATAACTCATTGTCAAAATGCTAACTTGTACCAAGATGAAATTAATTTCGTTTTAAGAGAAGTACTTTCAATAAGAAATACAAGTTATATTCATTCACATAACAAGAGAAAACTTATCTCAGATGTAACTCGGTAACACCAGAGGCTTTTTTAGATTGTAAAAATTACCAGTTTCCTCAATTTCCTGACAGGCTTATGTAATAAATGGCAATTAAAGGGCCACTGAATGAATGTGAAGGATAATAGAAATTGTTAGGTGACTAGAAGAGGAAATTAAAGAGCAATGGAATTGCAGAGAAATCAAAAAGTAAGGAAAAGAGAGTGGATAATTAGAGAGAAGGCAAGTGTCAAGACTTCAGCCAAGAAAGGGGAGGTGGAACATAAATTTACACAAAACTTGCTTCAAGTGTCCTCTCAATATAGAAGATGAAATTCTGCGTTGATGTGAGTCTTCCCTGTTAAAAACGAAATGAGTGTGGTTTTCTTTATGTTATTTCCTTTATGCCACTTAAATTTTCAAGTTAATTACATATGTCCTTAAAGTTCAGTTTAAGTAAGCAATGTTTATAGTACAAATTTTAATATATTTAATTCTTACTCTTCGTTTACTTCGTTCATTTGATATTAATTCTTACATGTGCCAAGTTGCTTACCATTGGCTGGCCCATACGATAATTTGGAAAATAAAGCACAATTGAGGCCCTAGGCATTCATATTTCAAGCTTTGTAAAATGCTTTGTCTTCATATCTAGAAACGGAGGAATAATCTCTATCACTGGGGGCAGATGGAAATAAAGGGATAATGATCCATATAATCTGCTCATTTCTTTTCAAGTAAGCAAAGTGATATTATACATTACAAGTTTCCAAGGTATTTGTCTAGAACTTATCCTTGAAAATGAAATAAAAGGAATTCCCAAAACCCTTCCGTGAGGGCTTTTCACAAAGTCATAATAGCAGAAGCCTACAAAGAGGATTTTCAATCATGACATAGAGGAAACATTGCCTTAATTCATCCTGCAGACAAAATGGATGAGAGCTGAGTTTTCCTTCAAATAATTTTCAAGAACCTGAGGCTTGAGGGCATCATCAATTTGAAAGAGTGAAGAGATACTTTTAGAACCAATTTGCAACATCAATAGCTAGAGTTTGCTATAAATACTTGAAGTATATCCCACAGAAGAGTGATGTAAGCGCTTCCCTCCTAACGCTTCTAGATCATTGTATGCGAAGCTTCAAATATATCGTTCATCTGTAGCAGGCGGGTCCTCCTGAATGATGTAATTTTTTTAAAGTGTGAGGCAGTGATTTCCCAGTTATTCCAAACCAAGTAAACTTCTGTCTTAAAGTCGTAAATCTACCCAACTAAGTTACCTTTTGATAATCAAAGACAATCCGCATGGCAGGGGGTGGGGAGGTGGGAGGAGTTATGCTTAACATTCAAGTTTTATGCCAAAAGCCATACCTGTATCATATAATTTTTCCTAAAATATTAGGCATTTAGGTAAAGTACAGCATTTCTATTAATCACTCAGTCAGTAGTGGTGACACAGCTCATCTTAGAAATAGAAGAGTTTCTTCCACATTAATTTTTGCCAAAATCTTGGTTATCAGTCTAAATGTGATAGATACTATATAATCCATGCTTTTTTAAGTATCTCACAACATAAAAATTGACTTGATTTGTTTCATTAATATTCACCCAAGTTTGTATTCTGTTACCAACAAGGGACTAAAGATGAACAACATGTACTAAATACTTTCTTAAATATTTCAGTCATCTCCATTGTGTAGATAAAGAATCTAGAAACCAGAAAGGAACATGAGATGAATACAAAGTCAGGTTAAAATTCCAGCTTTCTGTCATCAATATTTATATTCTATTAAGTCAATCATATTACATACGTCTCTTCTCTGATAAGAACAACTACAATAAGATGCATGTTTTAATTTTTATTAACATTGTAAATCTCATTCATATAGCTGTTAAATTCAATTAAACACAGTCGTTATGTTAATAACATAACTTTCTGAAGTTAAAGTCAATATTTTTCATATCTCTATAGGTACATTAACATAGTACCTGAAAGCTATCTTCCATCTAGGCCACTAGTAATCAACCCTATTTGTAGCAGAATTATTTTTTACTCAAATATCGCATTCTGTATCTAAGTAATATTTTCCTGAATAAGTACTTTTTAATTGTAAGCTGATACCATGTGCCTACTGTAAATCCCATATTTGAAAATCATAAGATAATTGCATTAAATGTGTTATTTGAAATAAGGAATGGTGAGTGACATGATATATATCAAAATCAACTTATTTCTCTTTCTTCTTTCAGTTAGGAACACAGCATAAAAGTTATTCATATAAATATTTGAGAAATTAAGATGTAATAATGGCTTCTCTAGAATCTCATATAAATTTCATTAAAAATTGATACAAAATCTTGGAAGAAATGAAATAATTCACATTTTTTGTTTGTTAAAAAAAAGCATCACTACCAAACCCTAACAACTCACTATTTTATTGTTAATATTCATTTTAAGATAGCAGTGAAATATATTTTTCACTCAATTTGAGTTTTCACTTTCTATCAGAGTATTTCTTAATATCTTCATGGATATTCAAAAATGTCTAATAAAACATATCAGCACTTCAGTGACCATATTGGCAAATCTCAAACTTAAAAAGTACATCTGTTCTTTATGTTATCGTAAGCCATTGTGCAAGTAACACAGTGAAGTTCTAATGACCTACTTAAACTTTTTCAGCTTATTGAACATCATCAAGGCACCAAAACGTGACATAAAAATGGAAAAGCTAACCATTTAAAATTATGTCTTGGAGTGATAAAACTTTGAGTGTAATATAAGCCCCCCAAAATATGTGTGAGTCTTAAATTTTATAATACTGGAAATTTGTGATACAGAATTCATTAACATTATTTTCATACAATATAGAGTTTCAAACTAGTTTTAAAATATTCTATATTTTAAAATAAAAGAAAAAATCAGTAAACTCGCGAGTTTTTGTTAAGTTCGATTATGGTAACAAATGACATACAAATCTCATTGGTTTACCCTTCACCAGCCACTCCCCATCATTCCATGCCCATCCATCAGACCCTCGAAACACCTAGTCTATTGTGTGTATATTTTTTTACTTATTTTGAACATTTCATATAAATATGTGGTTATTTGTGATTGATTTCTTTCACTTAGCACAATGCTTTTATGATTCACCATGTTACGCCATGTTTAACTACTCCATTCCTTTTCATAGTTCAATAAAATTCTACTGTATGAATATAACGTGTGTTTTTTATCCATTCATCAGCTAAAAAACAAGTTTTCCAATTGTCTGCATATAAACCATAAAGTGGAATTACTGGATCATATGGTAGTTGTGTTTAACCATTTGAGCAATGGTCAAATTGTATTTTAACTTCTCTACACCTCACCGACACCTAGAGGTAAGATTTTGGAGAAGTTGGAACACTTCTACACTCTTGGTGGGAATGTAAAATGGTGTAGCTTCTATGGTAAACAGTATGGAGGTTCCTCAAAAAATTAAAAATAGAACTACCAATCATCCAACAACCCCACTTTTTGGGTATAGACCAAAATATTTGAAATAAGGAGAGACATCTACACTCCCATGTTTACTGCAACATTGTTCACAATAGCTAAGATATAAAAACAACATAAATATCCAAAGGCAGACAAATGGATTACAAAAATATGATATATATGTATATATGATATATGTATATATATGTGTGTATATATATACATACACACAATTAAATGTTATTCATCCTTTAAAAAGAAGAAAGTCCTATCATTTGTGACATCATGAATTTGAGGAAAGCATCTCTAAGCATGTACAGACCTGTGAGCACGGCCTTCTGGCTTACACGCTGAGTGTGAAATAACTAATTTTTGCTGTTAACAAAATACATTTCATTGAAACACACCATAGCTTAAAGAGATACAAGGAAATCATTAAGAATGTCAGCATTGACTTAAGAAAATAGGCTACCACCCCAAGACAGTGGCATTTGTGCCAATTTCTGGCTGGAATTGTGACGACATGCTAGAGTGAAGTGGTAACATACCTTGGCTTAAGGAATGGAAAATCACCTGTATAGACAGCAGTGCCAGTGGAACCATGCTGCTTGAAGCTCTGGATTGTATCCTGCCACCAACTTATCCAAATGACAAGTCCTTGCACCTGCCCCTCTAGGACATGTACGAATTCGCTGGCGCTGGTACTATCCCTGTGGACCAAGTTGAGATTGGTATTCTCCAACCTAGCATGGTGGTCACCTTACACCAACCAACATTATGACTAAAGTAAAGCGGTTGAAATATACCATAAACTTTGACTGAATCTCTTCCTAGGGACAATGTGGGCTTCAATCTGAAGAACATGTCTGTCAAAGGTGTTTGTTGTTGCAACATCGGTGGTAAGAGCAAAAATGACCCGCCAATGGAAACAGCTGGTTTCACAACTCAGGTGGTTACTCTGAACCATCCGGGCCAAATCAGGGCTGGCCATGCACCTGTGTGGATCAGCGCTGAGCTCACGTTGCTCGCAAGGTTGTTGATCGGAAGGAAAAGACAGATCACATTTCTGGGAAGAAGACAGAAGGTGGCTCCAAATTCTTGAAATCTCGTGATGCTACATTGCTGATATGGTTACTGGCAGGCCCATCGGACTTGAGATTTTCTGACAATCCTCTTCCTGCTTGTTTTGTTCTTTGGACATGAGACAGACTTGGCTGCAGACATCTTCAGAACAGTTGACGAGAAGGTTATCAGAGCTAGTGAGGTCACTTAGTCTGTCCCTAAAATTCAGAAGGCCAAATGACCATTACTCTTAATACCTGCTATTCCAGTCTTAAATGGTTGTGGAAGAACGATTTTAGAGCTGTTTGTCTCAATTGGTCAGAAATTTAATAGTAAATTTAATAGTAAAATACTTGTTAATGATAAGAACGCATCATAAAATCTTCAAATGGAAAGGAGAATGTTTTGAGAAACTTTGATTTTCTTTGTGTGTGGGTGTTTTAAGTTATTAGTTTTTAAAATCAGTATTTTTAAAAGGAAACAACTGGACTGAAAGTATGTCACAAAATTTTGAGATCCATGACAATAAGGTTTGATAGAAAACAAATAAATAATGGAAATATTTCTTGGATACTTCTTTAAAAACATTTCTCCTTGATATTCTATTACATGTTACCAGACAAATATCGGAATAAACCATATTCACGGGAAAAAGTTATACTTCTTTAGTCTTATTTCCTTATTCTGATACCTCGCAAAACATGCTATACTGTGGGAACTTGATAACACACTGTGTAATAACAGGCACATAAGCAGTTTGACTCTAAAATAGCACAACAGGGGCGCCTGGGTGGCTCAGTCGGTTGAGCGTCTGACTTCGGCTCAGGTCATGATCTCACTGTTCCCGAGTTCAAGCCCCGTGTCAGGCTCTGTGCTGACAGCTCAGAGCCTGGAGCCTGTTTCAGATTCTGTGTCTTCCTCTCTCTCTGCCTCTCCCCTGCTCATGTTCTGTCTTTCTCTCTCAAAAGTAAATAAACATTAAAAAAATTAAATAGCACAACAATTACATACACTAAATTATCATGGATTAAATAACTGAGAGAACAAGAGTAGTAGTATAAGTAATAAGCCAGGGCCAGATCTTGTTAAGTCTTTAGATTTTATTCTGAATAAGAAAGGAAACCATTGATGAGATTTGAATAAATAATGGTTGAATAAATAAATAAAAACATGTACTGCTTTGATTTCCTTAATAGAGATTTTATGGCCATGTTAAAAAAATTTTAAGTTAATTTACTTTCTTTTGAGGGCAGGGAAAGGGCAGAGAAAAAGGGAGAAAGAGAAGCCCAAGTAGGTTCCGCACTGTCAGTGTGGCCCAACGTAGGGCTCGATCTCAGGAACCCTGAGACCAAGACCCAAGCTGCAATCAAGAGTCAGATGCTTAGCTAACTGAGCCACCCATGCTCCCCTTATGGCCACATTTTAAGATAGAAGAGAGGCATGCCTGAATAGCTTAGTGAGTTAAGTGTCCAACTCTTGATTTCAGCTCGGGTTAGGATCTCACAGTTTGTGAGTTTGAGGCCACGTCGGGCTCTGTGCTGGCATCATGGAATCTGCTTGGGATTCTTTCTCTCTCTCCCTCTCGCTGTGCCCCTCCCCTGCTCTGTTCTCTCCTCTCTCAGAATAAATATATAAACTTAAGAAAAATAAAATAGAAGGGAGACCCCTTAAGAAGCAATTGTTATAATCTATTTAAAGATGGCAATTTGGACTAGGGCTGTGATGGAGAAAATAGATCAAAGGTAATAAATATAGGATATGTTTCTGGGGTAGAAACAACCACTTGCAAAGGGTTTGGGTCTCGAGAAATAAGACTCAAGGATGTCTCCAGAGTTTGGTCTTGGGCAAATGAATCAAGCAGAATTGCCAGCTCCTGATAAAGAGAAATCTAGGGGAGGAACATATTTAAATGGTGGGAGAGTTAGATGTTAGGAGTTTGAATTTCAGATGCTTCCAATGCATCCATGTGTTGGACATGCAGCTTAGAATTTAGAGGAAAGTTATGGGAGAGTGTTGTTTGGTAGTTGCAGTATCACATATGGTTGTATTGTCAAAACAGATGAACACAGACAATAAATCTAACTAAACATTAAACTTTCCTAATGATTAATGAAAGATATAAGCAAAAAGTAGGCCAATTGCAGCCTTACAATATTAGCCTCTCCTACCACCACAAAACCAGCAGAAACAATTTCCATGACAAAATAAAATAAAAGCAAAGCTAGAGAAAACAGAACAAAGCAAAAACAGACATGTTCCCTTCTTGTAATGAGTATTGAATATGGAAAAAGGAACAGATACTAATTATATGCACGGGGCAATTAAGCTCAGAGGAAGTCGTCTTAGTACGAGGTCCTGGTTTCTAGACTCCATAGGCCAGTCACATAGGTAGATAGTTCATGCAGCTAACTTCCATTCTCTAGCTAGCTTCGACCTGTGAGTCTCCACATTCATTCCAGGTTTATTTTCAACAAACACTATAGACAAATGGTATGTTCTGCTTTAAAAAATCCTTAGGTAGGAACTTCCTCCAATAACCTTGCTGTGATAAGTCCCATTGCAACATTTCCAAGTAGGTTTTGCTGAGATCAGCATTGCCTTTTGCATGCCCAGGATAGAGGAAATCTGTTCCCAGAGTCATCAGCATGGAGGTGATATATGAAACAATGGAATTAGATGTACAGTGTTTCCTACAAGAGCAAAGGATGTGCAAGAGTATTCACTTTCACCTACCCTTATCCAGGGCCAGAGCGGGGAAAGCATTGGATTCAACAGGGCTTGGCATTTTGCAAGATGAGTACAATGGAAATATATAGTTATTGGTGACAGGGGGAAGAAACAATATCAAGCAATAAACAACCTGCTACTAATTTTCTTTGTTTACCTGACTGTCCCATTTCCAGCATGTCTGAGATTCTAATCACATGGGTCTTCAAGAAGACATGACAAGGACCTCAAACAATTATTAGATCCTGATTATGATAGTCCTCAAAAAGAATGACAGGGGATCTCAAACAACAGAGAACAAAGTGCATTTACAGTGTCATTCACATTGGATGGAAAACTCTTATTTTCATGAGCTAGACCTCTACAGACCACAATTCTCCAGTTCAGTCCTATTGACCAAACACTTTTATTTATATTCTTTCCAGATTCCAGAAGAAACTTGATTATCAGTTTTGGTTTGCAATAGTGCTATAAATTATCTTTTTATGAAAAATATATAATGTTGAATATATTGCATGCATTTAATAATTATATATTATACATAATTACATAATAATTAGATAAATATAATATGATAGTTAATAATATTATGTCATAATGTTATACATATTTAGCTTGTAATATCTGTTCATGTTTTAGGACATGATAGACTCTACTTCTTAAGATTTGTTTGCTTCTACTTTTGAAGAGAAGTCCTCATTTTGAAATTTCACAAGAAAAAATTCTGCTTCAGTGAAAATTTGATCATCTAGATGCAGATAGCTTGGTTAACTGTACTTTCTCTGACAGAGTTTGTTTATTTTGTTTTTCCCTATAAGTGTGGCTGATGGTCATGTATTCTGAGTCCATTTATCTATATCTATACGCAAAGAACATTGGAATTCATGAAGATTACATTTAAATTCATTAAGAAAGAAAACTATATTACCTAGGGTTAGAACAATATGTACCTTATTCAAACACTGGATTAGGCATAATCATACATAACAAATGGGAAATTATGTTATGGTCAACGTCTATCAAATGTGCCAGCCCACAACCTCGTCTCGGCATTGCTCTACCTTATGAATCATGCATTCCCTAGGTAGAATCAGAGTGGGATTTTCCAGGGTGTCTTGCCACCAGACAAGGGCAGAAGCAGCATGCGCTTCCAAAGATTTGAGAGTTGTGGTGCAGAAAGAATACGCTCTCAGAGCTCTTAGCTATGTTCATTGTGAAGGTTGTTACTTTTACTTTGGCAGAGAGGCTGGTTGTCTGGTACTGGCCCCTGGCTTTTTGAGTATCTGGTAGTGTGCAATGCATCAAATCGTTTGTGTTAAAAAATGTGCTAAGTCTGAACACAAGTAAATCCTGACTCTGTAACACAAAGTTTGATTTCCTGGCCCCTTCAAAAACTGTCAGCCAACAAACAGCCTCTGTAAGGCCCTTTCTATTTACACTAGATGAAGTACTTTTTGTGACAGTCTTGGCAAATCCATAATAGTCACATCCATTCAATGCCGGGCAACTGGCAAAAATACTCAGCCATATGCGGTAAAGGTAATTGTCTTTGTTTTTGCCTGTATGACTTCATACGCTGTGCTCAGAGAATTAGTGTCGCTAATCCTCTTGCCCATCCTGAACTGACCTGGTCCTCTGGTGACCTTTTCTTATTATTTTCCCCTGAGTTTGTCTTCCTTGCAAAATCTATTAGCAATAAATACAATCATCATTATTCATAACCAATCTTTCCTGATTTGTGGGTATTTTTTGTTTTTTGCTTACCTCACTCATTTGTCTTCTCTCGATTAGGTTATATTTAGCAGATTTTATGCTGTGGTAGTGTCATAGAGTGATCACATATTTTTTAACATAATTGGACAATAGGTTATGGGAAGGCATACTCATTGCCATTATATTTTTCATCTTGTGGTCCATTTCTCTTTGAAATATGCCACTTATGTTGGAAAAAATATCCAGAATGTGGGGCACCTGGGAGGCTCAGTTGGTTGAACATCCAACTTCAGCTCAGGTCATGATCTCACAGTCCATGTGTCCAAACCCCGCGTTGGGCTCTGTGCTGACAGCTCAGAGCCTGAAGCCTGCTTTGGATTCTGTGTCTCCCTCTCTCTCTGCCCCTCCCCTACTCATGCTCTGTGTGTGTCTCTTTCTCTCTCAAAAATAAATAAACATTTAAAATTAAAAAAATATATATCCAGAATTTTAAGAAACAAACCATATGATAAGCTGAAACCCAAGCTTAGAGAGAAATGTGTACATTGACTACTAGAAAATAAAGGATTTTGCTTATTTTTCAGGTGTGATGGAGAAATCATCAGGAATCAGGCATAAACGAGGCCCTCTGGGTGTCCTCAGGTCTGCATCTTTTCTGGAGAATATTTATATGGACTATTCATCACTTTTTGAACAATGTTTTGAATGTATTTGCTAAACTCATATATGACTTATTTTTTGGCCCCAATGAGCAACCAGGTCCCTGATGTTAGGAAAAGATTTTAATAATCAACGTTAAAGATAATCCTTTTCCAGATAAAGAACTGCCAATCAATGGGCCGCACTTTTGCTGCATGTAATATGCCCGTTGGCTTATGTTAAGTATTACCGTGTATGATATTTTGAATCAATGGAAGAAACACAAATCTTTTCAAAATTTTTCTTCTCTGTGCAAAGATGTAAATAATAGTAAATTACAGACCTTTATTATTTTGAGTCATATTTTCAGAGACATATTCCTTCTTTAACAGTCATGTGAAAGCCTTAATGAATTAGCCTGTAATTTCGAAACACACATAATTTTTTAAAATTATTTGACTGATTTCCAAAAGGTTAGCCTCCTGGATAGAACAAATAAGAGATTTCTTTAGGGCCACCATGTTGATCTATGCATGAAGTCCAGAAATAAAGACGGACATATGTGGCCAACTGATTTTTGACCAAGGTGCCAAGAAAACTCAATGAGAGAAGTATATTCTTTTCGACAAATGGTTTTGGAATAATTGGGCAGTTTTATGGAAAAGAAATCCTGTACCACCACACATATTTTGCAACATAAATTATGGGCCTAAATATACTACCGACATTTGTAAAGTAGTAGAAAATACACAGTAAATCCCTTGTGACTTTTGGCATTATACTCTCTGCTGACTGTGCGGAGCCTGCTTGGGATTCTCTTTCTCTCCCTCTCTCTTGTCCTCTATACTGTTGTGCTCAATCTCTCTCTCTCTCAAAAAATGAAATAAACTTAAAAAAAAAATAAAATGAGCATGAACAAATAGGCTAAATATCCTGTGGTAAAAAATGTGGAGCTGAAGAGACCAAGACCCAGAGAGCCAATATTTATGCCTGACGTGATTTTTCTGTCACACCTGAAAATTAAAAATAAAACAAAACTTTATTTTCTAGTAGGTAACGCATACGTTTGTTTCTAAGCTTGAATTTATTATATGGTTTGCTTAATAAAATTCCAGATTTACCTTTTACAACAAAAGTGGCATCTTTCAAAGAGAAATGTGTCACAGAATGAAAAAAAAGGTAATGAAGAAGAGTATGCCTTCAAATAACGTATTATCTTATGTTAAAAATAATGTGATCACTCCGGAAATACCTTTGACACCACCACAATACAAATTCTGATGAATGTGACCTAATCAAGAGAAGAAAAAGAATGAGGTGAACAAACAAAAAATGTAAAGAAAGAAAGGTTACAAACAGCAAGAGCCGTATTTGCTTTCAGTAGATTTTCCGAGGAAGACCTCTCAGTACCGGTTTGATCTGTGTTCAGGATTACTCTTCAAGTTTTGTTCATTCTTGACACCGCTAATAATCAACGTTTAATATGTGTAGTGCATGAAGAGGATAAAACACTCCACTGATTCCTTCTTTTCCAATTGAGGACCACCTAATAGTGCACTTAGGCTAGAGAGAATAATCATGCTCTTCCGGAAGTTCCAGCACCAAGTCTAATGCCTGTTTCCCAAGCCTTAAGCTTCCCATTAAAACAAAACAAAACAAAACAAACAGACAAACAAAAAACACACTTGTTGTCAGGATTGGGGTAAGTTCTCATTCATACCTATGATGCAGGGTCTATGAGGTTTTCATTGTCTACTTAGGGGATTTTTCTTTTTCTTTTTCTTTTACGTTTATTTATTTTGATGGGGGGAGAGAGAGAGAGCTCGCAAGCTCAAACGGGGAAGGGGCAGACAGAAAGGCACAGAGAGAGAATCCCAAGCTTACAGCACAGAGCCTGATGCAGGGCTCGAACTCTCGAACCATGAGATCATGACCTGAACCAAAGTCGAGTCAGACCCCTAACCAACTGAGCCACCCAGGTGCCACTAGGGTATTTTTCAAGTGTACCTACCCACAGCCTACCATAAAGCAATGGTTGAGATGATGAGAAGCTGACCAACTCACATCAGAAAAGAAAGAAAGAAATGGTGAAAAGAGAAGAAAATTCTGCTGTTGAAGGACAAGGATCGTTTATTCTATACTATCAAAAATATCGTTTTTATATGATTATGTATTATAAAGAATTCTATTTCAATAGTTAAAGCAAAGAGAAAGTAGATAAAGGTTTTCTGAATTATAAAAGTATCTCCACATAACTTGAAATTTTGACAAAGAATAATAATTTTCCCAATCAACTTTCCAAATCCGATATCTGATAATAAGCAAACATCTGTAAAAATGTTTTCTATTTCCTCTGGTGAGAGTGCAATCACACAATGAAAAGTCAAATCTGAAGTGAATTGCATTGCTTTAAGGAATACAATTTTTATTACATGTAGAGACATTGTTCCTTTGTGTAGGAGAAGGGAAGAGTAATTATCTTAGACTAATTTTAATGCATGTTGGTTCAATTAACCAGACAATATGTGAATTATAGTGTTAATATCCATGGGAAAAGAAAAAGTAAGAAAAAAAAATAATGAACAGTTTCATTGTTGAAAAACCAAAGGAAATACCTCTTTGTGACAATGCAGGTGGTATAATACTGCATACAATCAAATTTTTACTATACAACGTTTTGGAATGAAATTGAATTCTGTCACATATGGTAGTTCATTGTATTATGATCTGCTGCTCTCCATGGTGTAAACCACATTTCCAGATGGCAGAAGTAAATATGGACTCCCCATGATAAAAAAAGCACTAGGCAATTTTAGTTTTGGCATACTATATAATTGCTAAACAAAAAAAAAACAAAGATGAGAACAAAGAGACATTTTTGGAAAGTTTATTGATTGTTTTTATTATTTCCTGATGCAATAAATAATGCATGTTCACATGGAATAGTTTGGAAAATGGAAATATTTGGAATCCTTGGGAAGAGTGGGCACAAAAGAGAAAACAAAAACGACCTTTAATCACACAATAATGTATTGTGAAGGCACGCATGTGTCTGTGTTTGTGTGTAGTTTCTGTGCATTATACAGATCTCATCCTTACGTATTTATCATGAATTTGGAACTTAGTTGAAGGCAAGATTTTATTCTGTAAATGTTTGCTAAATTATATCATAGGCTGTTTGAAATGTAATTTAATAAATACTATATGTTTTTATAGTAAAACACTATCTTAACTCAATAATGTATACAATTATCTCTATAGATGACAATACCAGAAAAATGACTTACACAATGTCAAACAGCTAGATGGTGAAGCCTCTCTCCGGAGCTAGTTTTCTTTTTCCTTTTTAAGAATTCTTTAATGTTTATTTATTTTTGAGAGAGAGTGAAAGAGAGCATGAACAGGGGAGGGGTAGAGAGAGAGGGAGACAAAGAATCTGAAGCTGGCTCCAGGCTCGGAGCTCTCAGCACAGAGCCTAATGTGGGGCTCGAACTCATGAACCATGAGATCATGACCTGAGCTGAAGTCAGACGCTCAATCTACTGAGCCACCCAGGCATCCCATCCAGAGTTAGATATCTAATAACTATGCTATAATATACTTCGAATAAAGCTGTATAGCTGGGTCCAAGGATATAAAAATTGTTGAAGTAGGTCCCAAAGAGATGATAAAACTATATATTCTGTATAGCAAATAAAAACAGAGTTAAAAAATATCCTTTAAAAAATTGAAATTTAACATTTTTTAGTTCAACCAGTCATTTTCTAACTTACCATTTATTCATTTACTATACACTATACATATAGATTTTTCTTAAGCCCTTTAGAAGCTATTTATGTAATGGAAAATTCTTTTTTATTTTTCCTGTTATGCTTGCTATAGACATTTAATCTCATTATGCCCTTTAAATATCAATTTCATTTTGGTATGTTTTACAAATAGGGAAATTTTAATTTCTTTAATACCAAAAAATACCAATTATCCTTCTTGATTTCTCCCATTATTTTTATCTTTAAGAAGTCCCTTCACGAGCGGCTAGGTGACTCAATTAGTTGAGTGTTCAACTCTTGAATTCAACTCAGGTCATGATCCCAGTGTCGTGGGATGGAGCCCCGAGTTGGGCTGCACTCTGAACATGGAGCCTGCTTAAGATTCTCTATTTTTCTCCTCCTTCTCCTCTCCCTTGCTTGTGCCCTCTCTCTCTCTAATAATTAACAACAAGTCCTTTCATATTTCAAGAACTTGCAAGAATCTCGTCAAGTTTTTACAACCATAATTAAACATTATTTATCTCAAAAGTATTTAGCTCTGAAGCAAAAGCCAATCTTTATGTTTTTTTCTTAAATACTCAATTCATTGCTTTTACATGATTAATTGAGCAATAATACTTACCCAATAATTTCTACCATTAAATTTATATATTTTTCAAATTTAATGAGAAGTTTTTATCTGAACTGTCTATTGTGCTCTATTGTTTGCCTTTTATTTAACCTGACCAAGATAAATCTTTATATATTTTACTATACCCTTGCACGCTAACAGCTACAATATGCAGATCAGCTTAAAAATGAATGGGCTGATTTCTGGGCCACGGGGCCTGACCTAAATCCTTTCTCACTTACAGCCAACACCCATCTCAAATTCTGGATAATTCTGGGAAGTGGAATGCTTTTAATGTGTCTCTTTTTATGTCTTTGCAGAATCACCCTCCATGTCATCCAAAAGCAAAAGAAGGACCTGGAGCTTATCATGAAGATCCTCGAACACAAAACTAGAAGAAGCAAGAAAAACAAAAAAAAATGGGAAACTGTGGGGAATATGCTTAGGAATACCCTGGGCTTGCACTGATGGGTTAACAGGGCACAAAGCACTAGGAAGCCACAGGATGGAAACATCCAGGATGAGGTAAACAAGATTAGCTATTCAGGGTGGAAATGCCCCCTAACTTAGTAGGATGGCAGAAAGCTGCTTTCACAGGAAGAAAGGACCAAATTAGGTAAACAGGTAAACAGGACTTTAGAGCACAGTTGTGCAAAGTTGTCCAGAGGGGAGCTAAATTAGCAAAAGAAAGGTGCCTTGCTGACCCTGAGGTAGCATGCTCTGTCTTTCTTGTCCCCTAGGCACGTTTAGGTAAACAAAGGTGAGACCTCAAGTCTGCTGTAAACAACCACCTGCCCAGCTCCAGGATTTTGTTTTGTATTGACACAAACCTCTAACACCCCACGTCTTCAAAATCCTCTTTCCCTCACGCCCATGAGTTAATATTCCAGATTTCATTGTCTCTTTGTGCACGTCCATCATGCTTGTAACCCTTCTGATCCTAATAAAAACGGAGCAAGGACCCTTACTTGGGGCTCTTGTTCCTCCCAGACATTAGTCTCGCATTTTTAATTCTGTGTCCCACTTTCATGCTGGACAAGAGAGAACTCCAGATCCAGAGTCTATGACACCCTCGGATAAAAGTCACATGCTATTTTTTTTTCTTTTCATTTTCCTTCTGTTTACACTCCAAAATTTTGTATGTAGAACAGGTTCATTTCATCCAGGTATATTTTTTTCTCTCTTTTTAAAAATTTTTTGAACTTTATTTGTTTTTGTAGAGAGAGGGAATCCCAAGCAGGCTCTACTCTGTCAGCACACAGCAAGATGCAAGGCTTGATCTCACAAGTCATAAGATCCTGACCTGAGCTGAAATCAAGAGTAAGAGGCTTAATTGATCAAGCCACCCAGGCACCCATGTAGGTACACTATCTATATATAAATATCCATATGAGAAATTAAAAAAATTTACAAAAACATAGAAAAGAGGAATACAATACTTACTGTTCTATCAATGAGATAACTACAAAAAATAGGATCTCAGGAGTTATGACCAATATCAGTCTACCATGTATATTTGGAGTTGAGAATAAGACAGGGGAGGAGAAGAAAAAATACTTGAAATGCCATCTGAGAATTATTCACAATGGGTGAAATTTAGAGCCCACCAATACAGGAACCTCAACAAACACCATTCATAAGGATTCACTCACTGGAATGTTAAGATTAAATTGCCATTTCGGGTTCCACACAAGGAAGAGATATTAGCCATATGTCTTCCTATTCTTCCTGCTAAGCACAGATAAAAATTATGTTTCATATGGATGCACATATAACTAAACACTCTATGACATAATAACATACAAACACTCTATAAGTTGAAAAGAAAAAGCCCAGCTGGTAAGATTGACAACCACAGAACGCCAAGGCGGATAGCTCCCTGGGCTTTCTATATCCCTCATGCACTCCAGACTTAGAGCTGAAGAAGCCAGAAATCCAGAAACACCGCCGAACACACACAAAAACATAAAAATTAAAAATAAATTAAAACCTGCTTTCTTGGGTCAAAGAACCAGGAAAGGGGAAGTAGAAGAAGGCAGACAACCTTCAGGCAATAACTTCAGCCAACACCACCACCAAAAAAAAAAAAAAAAAAAAAAAAAAATTGCCCCACCCCCATCCGTGTCCCCAAAACCTGAGTGGGAACTGGCTGTAATAAGGGCTACTTCATTGGGTGTGGTATCGGACAATTCCAAATGGGAACTGAAAATTTCTTCCTGCCCAATGGCAACAAAATTCTTCCCTCCCACATACACATGATGTTACTGGAGACCATATGAGGAGCCGTACTTTTAAATACAATCAGAAGCGATAAGAAATACCTCTCACTGCTCCTCTGTGTAGTGTCAGAGGAGGCTGAATAGAAAGAAGTTTCATCACTTCCCAGAGGTAAGGAAGCCTTCGGTTTCCAAGTTGCTACTATAAACCCCTCGGGCAATAGTGACAAGGTGACCTTCCTCCTTGTAACCAGATGTGTCAGTAGTGGCTTAGTCAAAAATAGACATTTTGGCCCATTTGTCAGCAATGAGAAAGTGCATATTTCCTCTGCTGGTGCAATATAAGGGAAAACCTACTAAAATAAAATATTCAGATACGAGACACCGTCACATAAAATAACACCCAAGATTTTCAGGATGCAACAGAAAAATCACTCATTGTGCCAGGTCCAGGAAAATATATGTGAAAGAGAAAAGAAAATCAGCAGATGCAAACACCAGGATGAAACAGATGTTGGAATTACCTGACAAAGATTTTAGAGCAACCATCATAAATGCTTCAGTGACCAAGTCTGAAGCTCAAAACAAAAGAATAATAGAATGTCTTAGCAAATATGTATGTATAAAAAAGAACCAAATGAAAATTGTAGAAATGACAAATGCAATTACAGAGAAAAAATAACTACTCAGTGGATGGGCTCTTCAACGCAATAGAGATACAAAAGACTCATTGGACCAGAAAATAGAAAAATCAAAATTTCACAACTTGCAAAACAGAGAAAAATTCTGTGCCTTAAAACAAATATCAAGCTTTTAAAACATAAAATAACTGAAATCATGAAGAGAGTGTTCTTTTCATCACAGTGAGGAAAAAATCTGAGAAATCAGTAACAGAAAGACAACAGAAAAATCTCCTGGAAACTAAAGAACACATTTTTGATAATCAATTGTTAATGAGGAAGCCTCAAAGGAAATTTTTTAAAATACATATAAAAACTGAATAAAAATTAGAACGTAACACAATAAAATTTATTAGGTGCAGCTAATGCAGTGCTAGAAGATAAATTAATAGCACTAAATACATATATTACAAAAAAGAAGTCTCAAATAATAATCTAGGCTCTCTCCTCAGGAAACTAGAAAAGGAAAAGCAAAATAAACACAAAGTAAGCAGGGAGAGGAAATAATAGAGATAAGAGCAGAAGTCTGATAGTAGGGGCACTGGGGTAGCTCAGTGGATTAAGCATTGGGCTCTTGACTTCAGCTCAGGTCATGAACTCACAGTTCATTAGTTCAAACCCAAGTCAGGCTCTGCACTGACAACACCAGGGAGCCTGCTTGGGATTCATCTCTAGCTCTCTCTCTGCCCTGCCTGGTCGCTCTCTCTCTCAAAAATAAATAAATATGTAAAAAAAGATATCTGAAAATAGAAAAACAATAGAGAAAATAAATGAAGCATAAAGTTTGTTCTTTGAAAAAAATCTATAAAATTGACAAACCTCTAGCAAGCCTGGACAAAGGGGGAAAAAGGAAAAAAGAAACAAAATACAAAATACTAATATCAGGAATGAAACAAAGCATATCACCACAGACCCTGAAGATATTAAAAGGTTAAAAAGGGAATACTCTGGTGAAAGTATTAAAATACATTTGGCAACATAAATGAAAAGCTTCAATTTTTCTTAACGGACAAACTACTACAAATCATTCAATACCTTGGAATGTCCTATTAACTATTAAATAAATTGAACTGGAAGTTTTTTAAGTTCTCAAAAAAAGAAATATCCAATATTATTCTGATTCCATAACCAAAGAAGAGACAACACCAAAAAAAGGAATCCACAGGACAGTGCACTTCATAAATATAGACACAAAAATCTTGAACGAAATATTAGTAAGTTAAATTCAGTAACATATACAAATAATCATCCACCATGATCATTTGGGGCTTATCCTAAAGATGCAAGACTGATTCAATATGAAAAAGTCAATCATTGTAATCAACCGTAATAATAGCAGGCTAAATAAGAAGAAAGTAGTATGATTATATTGATGGATGCAGAAAAGTATTTAACAAAAGTCAATACACATACATTCATGATAACACCACTCAGAAAACTAGGAATGGAAGGAAACTTCCTCAACTTCACAGATAATACCTACATGAATAGTACAGCCATCATTAGGCTTCATGGTGAAAGACTTAATTCTTCTAATATTAGGAATAAGATAAAGATATTCATTTTTGTTACCCAGATTAAACACAGCACTGGATTCCCTAACTAGACAGTAATAAGAGAAGAGAAAGTAAGAACATAATGACTGAAGACACAAACACTTCCTATTTGAAAATGACAACTATACAATTTTCAGGAAGAAACATAGGAGAAAATCTTCAAGAACTAGTGGTTGCTGAAGGGTTTTAACATTAGACCAAAAATACAGTCCATAAAAGGAAAAAAAAAGGTATGTCATTGTAATCAAAAATATTTGCTTTGAGATTATATTAAGAGAATAAAGTAAAACAAGCCACAAAATAGGAAATCATATTTTGAAGTCATATACTCACATAGAGTTCATATCTAGAATATATAATGTCAAAATTCAACATTAACAATATGGAAAATGGGCAAAAGCTCTAAAGGGATGTTTCACAACAATGGATATATGCATGGCAAAAAAGTATATGAAAAAGATTTTCAGGATCATTCTTGCTTAGAAAAATGAAAATTAATCCATATTATTTTGATGAGAATATAAAAAGGTATAGGCACTCTGGAAAAATAATTTCTCAGTTTCTTTGAAATTTAAATGTGTACTTATTTAGGGTTCATCGATCACAGTCCTGGGCATTTATCTTAGAGAAATGAAACTGAGGTCTACACACACACACACACACACACACACACAGCGCTAATTGATGGAAATAAAATTACTTTAAAATAACCAGTGCTTTTCCTTATGCGTCTTGTAATCATGTGGAAAGCTGAGATGAATTATATGATACTTAAATATATCAATAACTTTGTAGTATGTTCTGTGAAGGAGAAATACATGAGGTAATACCAGAGAATGAATTGACAAAACCAGAAAGTAAGAAAACGATTCCTAAGGAACAGGTGACTGAATTGGTATCTGAAGGAGGGTTCAGAGTTAACGTGGCAAAGCAGAAGTGTCAGGGCAAATGGATGAAGAGGAGATATTTCTGGTCTCTAAGGAAAGTGCTTAAAACAGGAAGTGTGTGTGTGATACCCCACATATCAGCCGCTAATTCGGGTTAAAATAATGGCTTCTTGGACTAGGGAAGGATGGTGGGGACCAATAAGAAAAGCAGATACATTTCAGAAGGCAGGAAATGAAGAAAAAGAATGGAGTCAGAATCCAAAATTTTCAATGGATGAGGTTTGGGGTGCTGTTGACTTCTTACTATTTAGGGTATTTTCTGTTTCCTCAGAAAGAAAGAAACAAAAATCCCTGAAAATGCTGGGCACTGTGCACTTCGGAGAACCCGAGGTACAAAGTATTTGGGGGTGCTGAATAAGAACCTGAGGAAAATAACCTGAGAACTGTTCATGAAGCAGTTCATATCTAAAACCACTTCCTGTCTTCGTGCTTCCTGCCATCCATCTCATTCTAAAAATGAGGCAAGAATGAGTACCAATACAACAACCAATACTACTACTTCTGCTAAAATTTCTCTCTAGGAACTGAGGGTATTACATATACATTATTGCACCAACCTTGTGGCATTGCACACAAAGGCACTGGCATTCCGGGAGCACCAGGAAAGGAGTAGTATATGCAATAATGGTCAATAGAAATTTTAGATTAGTTCTAGTAGCTCAGGGAAAGCTCCTTAGGCAGAGGTTTGGTTTAAGAACTATATTTTTCTAACTTTTTTATGAAAGCTGAACATTCATAGCAATTGTTTCACACTGTCTCTAGTTACCCTGTCTCAGTACTGTTTTTAAAAGTAGGTCTCTAATATAGGTCAGAGGATGTATTAAAGAATGAAGACTTCTTGGGGAAAAAAAAAAGGAATTGATTACTTTCCAGGTGTTATTTTCTCCCTTTTTGATTTATATTTAATGGCATTTCTAATTTGATGGAATGTTAAGATTGCACTGAGGTTATTCATTCTTGGGGATGTGTCCTGAGCATTTGGAAAGACTGGCAGGACGAGGGAAGCCATCATAAGGAAGGGCTTGAATGAGAAAATTTAAGCTCATTTTCTTCTCTTTGATTTGACTTTTCATATCTTACTATTTGAGTGAGAAAAGAGAGCCAACGCCAAGGTTTGAGCCTAAAGGCCATAAGCAGCCAGATATCTGGTTTAAGCAAAAAGAGCTTTCATGAATTATTTATGGCTCAGTCAAGTTCACTGGAAGTAGGAGAATGGATAAGCCTTTAGGGTAAAAGTTAAAATGTTTCTGATATTCTTTTTGTGCAATGATCTGATGAAAGGTATCTGCATAGTGTCAATTAAGAATGTCTTGGCCTTTTGCAATTTAAGGAATTACGAAAAGGAAAATAATTATTAGTCCTTGTAAAAGATAAAACAAGTCATGGCCATATATCCCCAAATCCAGACTACAAGTACAGTTGGATGTTGTAAAAAAAAAAATCCATATGTCATTTTAAGTTATCTGAGCACAGACCATTCCACCTAGATGGTGACATGTACCCCTTCTTGTCCAGCTGAGGGAAAGCAAGGGCAAATGCAATGTCCCATGCCAATTCTGGCTAATGATTTTAAATTAGAGTTCTAGGGCTTATTTAGGGTCATTTGTAATATTACCATACTACTTTTTCTTGGAAAACAGTTACACATAATATGTATAAAGGAGTCAATTGTCCTCCTGGGATCTATTGTGAGTAGCCTAAATTTGTGTCATTGTAGAAGTATTTAAGTATGAAGAAATGTAGTCTACTTGAGGGGTAGGGCTTTTAATGTCTAAAAGTCTCTTCACAATTTTTGTATACCTAGATACATATGTGTGCAGCAGGGCAATTGAATGGCTGGTGTTTAAGACGCGAACATTAGGCAGACACTGAATGTACGAGGAAGGTAAGCGTCATGTATAGAAGTGAGCTCACTTGTCATCCCTTGAGTCATGCGGATACTCTGCCTGCAATTAATTGATTCTGAAAAGCAGGCTGGAGGGTCTCTAAAGAGCACAGGATACTAATGAAGGTCACGGATGATATCGACAATAAAGTTCTTGCATAATAAGAGAGTCGAATCTTCTACTGAAGTACAGCCCACAATTAATTTTAAATAATTTAGCCAGTGATTAATCTGTCAGTAAAATCAGAATATCAAAACTAAAGATATTGGCAAATCTCCATACCTTTATTTTATCCTGTAAAATGTGTTATGAATGTGATTGACTGACAAGAGTACCTAAACGTAGAGACAAAGACTTTTATCGAATTGTTACCGCACAATGTCAACACAAGGATGTTTGTTGATCCTTATGGCTGGGGTTGGGGGTGGGGCGGGGTGTGAAGCTTTCTCTAGTGATTGTTTTCTCATTTCATAAATGGGTATTTCTGAAATGATTTTTTTTCTCCACATGTTGGGATGCCATTCTAATTTATTTCCTCTATACTCTTAATATAATGAAAATGAGTTGCTGTAATTTGAATATTAAACAGACCTTTCATTTCTTAGAGAAGTCTAAGATAAAATTTTATACGAAAAAATATATATACCATTTGCTAAAACGTTCTTAAGAATGGTCATATCTATGTTCATACATTGGCCAATAGTTTTCCTTCCGTGTAGTCTTTCCCTGGCTTGCTTCTCAGGGTAACACCTACCTGACAGCATGGTGTGAAGTTTCTTTCTCCTTTATTTTCTAAAATACACTGATAGAATTCACCAGTGTTTTCAGCTGAGACTGAGCGTTTTTATGTGGAAGTGTTTTCTGGGTTTTTTGTTTGTTTTGTTTTAATTAAACACTCAGTTTATTTAATGGATAGAAGGCTATTCAGGTATTTAGTGCCTCTTGATTCTGCTTTGGCAATTCGTGCCTTTGGCAGAAGTTTGTCTGTCACATCTTTATTATTTGTAACCTCTTTGTGCTATGACATGATTTCCTCTTTCTCTTTCCTCATATTGATGACTATTTTTTTTAATCTCACTTTCACTCTTGTTTAATGTAGGCAGATACAACCAAGGCAAAAAGTCGGGCAACCAGACTCCCCCACCATTTCATGTCCTTGTATTTAAATTCTCCAGTTTCACGTTTTCATTTTAACATTCCTCAAATGACGCCCCCTCCGCCTCCCCACAGCAGGAGCCCTGATGCAGGCCGTAAAGGTGTCATGGCTGAATCATGCACTGACTTTGGAGTAATTTTCCTACTTAATCCCCTCCCCCTCAATCACACACCTTTAAAATACTTCATGGCTCCCTTGTTTTAATGCAACAAAGCCTGAACCTCTTACCAAGACACACATGGCCTTCACTTACATGTCTCTTTGCACATTTTTGCTACACAGGCTTTCCTTTTTTTTTTTTTTTAATTAAAAAAAATTTTTTAACGTTTATTTATCTTTGCGACATAGAGACAGAGCATGAGCAGGAGAAGGGCAGAGAGAGAGGGAGACACAGAATCTGAAGCAGGCTCCAGGCTCTGAGCTGTCAGCACAGAGACCGACACGGGGCTCAAACTCACAGACCTCGAGATCATGACCTGAGCCAAAGTCAGCCACTTAACTGACTGAGCCACTCAGGCATCCCATGGACTTCCTGTCTCTGCACTCATGTACTCTTCTCTGCCCCGATTCTAGGCATGCCTGAATGACTTACTTTTTGAACATTCCAGCCTCCATTTGCTAGTTCATAGTGACCCTCTCTCTGGAACGGCATTAACCAGAGCCTCCCACCGTTACTCTTCACCACGTATCTATCTTTTCGTCTCAGCATATACATTTTCTGAATGTGATCAACTCACAAAAGTACGTAACACATAGAGAACATTTTTTTATCAAATTAACTATTTTTGTACAATGTCAATTGTAGGATTTTCGTAGAAGAATTCACCTTCCAGTCAAAACGCAATGCCATGTACCACCAGGAAGATGCACAGATTTGTGTTAGAAAATTTTTCTAAGAGAAGAAATGTACTATAATGGTTAAGAGACAAAAAATAAGCAAAATTTCAAATTTTGTCCTTTACAGCTGTCTGACTTGAGCAAATATTTAGCTTCCTTTTCCCTCAGTCTCTCCATCTATAAATTGGAGATAATTATAGTAGGTATTTTGTTAGGAGTGAATGTATGTCAAGAATAGAAGTCTTTGTTCTTTTTACAAATAGCCATCACTCACAATTAGATTGAAAGTAGAGGCGAGATCTTCTGTGTGCATATGTGTGTGTGTGTGCGTGTGTGCGCGCGTGTGAGTGTGTTCTTAAAACACAGCAATGTTCCCTGTCCATAGCATAACAAATATTTATCAAATGAATGAAGGATTCCTGGAAAGAACAGTGTACTGGAAAAATCTCCTTTGTTGAATTATTCTTACGTGCTCTTTCTTTATAATTTGTATACGTCAGTTCTAAGAATAAAATGTTAAAGTTTTATGTTGTTTTTTGGGAACGACTTCAAACAAGCAAGTGAGAAATTCAAAATGATCTCTATAAACAATAGGAAAATTGATATTTGTAAATCCAGAAAGAAATAAACTGCTTAAAATGGAAACATTAATTTTAAAAATTCTAGAATTTTTTAAACACTACATCACCATCTGGACAGATGAGAACATTCTCTTGGGACAAATCCTTGATGCTGTAAGAGGAAGACTTAGAAAGCCATGAATCCGTGTGTGATGCCTTCTAATTTCCTAAAATAAAGGTCTTTCCCTTTTCATTTCTTTACTTTTGTTTTGGACACTATCTTGAACTAAGTAGTGCGAAGTAAACAAGAGTAACTCTAGCTCAATGTTGCAACATGGTATAAACCTACTTTCAAAGCATTAAAGCGGAAGATGTAGACCTGTGAGCCTCAGAAGTCTTAATTTAAGAAATGCTAAAGGGGCTTTCATATAATATGAAAGAGAAACGGCAAGAAAGTGTTATTTAAAAATCTATTATGAGGAATGCTAGATGTGAAACATAGATCAGTTTAATTCAAAAAGACAGCAAGATCTGTTATTATAATTAATATCATGTTTTCAATATAATTGGTTATAAAAGCAAAGTATACCACTGCTGAACAATGCAGCTTGTCTGTTTACAGGAGATGAAATCATTTGAGTTGCTAAAATTCATATAAAGAACAAGATTAGGGAAGGGACCCTGCTCTATTTCTCCCAAGTCATCAATAGATACTTGCTTAGTACATGACTGAATAATTCTTTAAGGCAACACATCTACCAAAGCAAACAAAAATGAGCAGGATGCGATGGAGAACACCTCAATAGTTTGAGTCACGTTAACCTAGAAATTATGGTGCCTCAAAGTACTTCTCAGCTGAATTTTCTTTTTATGTTCAATATTTAAAAAGCATTTGCTTTAAGCAAAGGTTAACAATGAAATGTGGTGCGTTCTTAGAATATTTAAAATAAAATTAATACATTTCCAAACACTAGAGAGAGGCATCAGTTAAAATGCAGTTGGGCCAGTTAGTTGTAACCACACATTTATTCTTTTCATTCATTCATTCATTCATTCATTCATTCATTCATTCAGTGACTGCACTGAATGAATCAGTTCAGCTGCTATTATTGGCAAACAAAAACAGACCAACACAGTCAGGTTCCCTGACTTCCTTAGAACTTATGTTTTTAGTGTTAGTTATTAAAAATGACTATCTGTATAATGTATAATGTATTTACCTGTGATAAATGCAATGAATAAAAATAAAGCCAAGAAATCAGATTGGAAGTGATAGGTGACCAGTGCTGTTTTAGATTGGAGGGTGGGAAAGCCTTTCTAAGGAGGTGATATTTAATCAGGACCCGCATGAAGTGTGAGAGCAAACCAAGAAGACAGCTGGGGAATGGAATTCTTAGCCAGAAAGAAAAATCAGTTCAAAGTGGCTGGAACGGACCATTTGGGGATTATCTGAAGGAGAGCAAGGAGGCTACTGTAGCCAGGGGGGATGGACACATCATCACAGACCTAGGTATTGTAGGTCCATGTAGATATGGTGAGAACTTAAATTTAGAATGAGGTGAGATTTCTGAGCAAAAGAATGATATGATCAGATAAGCCCTTCAAATTCTCTCTCCAACTACTGTGTAGACCACAGACTCCAACAGGAGGGTGAACTCTTATGAGATTATTGCAAGAGAGGTAAGAAGTCATGGTATCTTGGTTGGTGTAGTAATGGAGGAGGAGGTATGAAATGATTCAAATCCAGGTGTATTTTAAAGGTAGAGCCAATAGGATTTGAGATTTGCTGATGGCTTGGTAGTAAAGTGTTTGGAAAAAAAAAAAAACAACAACACAACAATAATTCAAAGTTTTACCCACACAAGTAAACTAGAAGAATATAGTGGCCACTTACCAAGACCAAACACTGCAGAAAAAGCAGTTTTGTGGTGGATTCTGTTTGATATCTGATTTGCAGCATGCTGAGTATGAAATGTCTGTGAGGTATAACGTGGAGTTACAGGGTGTATGAGTTGTATGAGTCTATTTCATGAGAGGTGATGGACCTGCGGGAAATGATACTGAATGGCAATATGAAGTCTTTAGCACATACATGGTATTAGAATCAGAAAAGGTAGGTAAGTGTGGGCTCTGGGCGCTATGAGTATAGATAAGACAATTAGGTTTGCTCTGGGAAACAAGAATACAAACTCAGAATTTAAAAAATTAACTGTCTCATAGAACTGCATTTCAGAAACAAAGAGGAATATACAGGGAAGTGATTCCAAAGTGTGGGACTGTCATACCTCAGTTCCTTCACACAACACAACCCCAGACTTTCTTTTCCATATGGGAACCCAAGAAATCTCTCTGAAAACTGTCTTTGGAAACACTCAAGTAGGAGTGAGCACAATTTGCATTCACACTGTATCATGGATGGCGATGGTTACACAGACCATACATTTAAAATTCAGTGAAGAGCTAAATAAGAAAGAGTTTCAGGGGCACCTGGGTGACTCAGTCAGTTAAGTATCCAACTGTTGATTTCAGCTCAGGTCATGATTTTGCAGTTCAAGAGTTCAAGCCCCATGTCAGGCTCCATGTTGGCAGTGTTGAATCTGCTTGGGATTCTCCCTCTTTCTCTCTGCTCCTCCCCTGTCCATGCTCTCTTTCTTTCTCTCTCTCTCAAAATAAATAGATAAACACATACACACACAAAAGGAAAGTGTTCCAGAAGTGTGGTATAAGGTTTAAAATTAAGACCCTGTAATAAAATATTATGCCAATCTTGATATCTGAAGGAACTGGGGAGGCCTTCAGTGGCCTCACCATGGCTCCCCTCCCTACTCTGCTCCTAAGAACAAAGCCCCCTAGCCAAACCACCCTCCTTCCTAATTACCCCTAAATAGCAGGTTTCAATTACCTGTCACCTCCAGGAATTATTCAACATGTCAATATCCTAATTTCCCATGGCTCACTTCACCCTTTCGATATAAAATCTGCTTCCCACAGCCCCTGGCTGTTTCCACTATTCTTGAGTACAACCCCCATGCAGCCCTGTGTGGTGTGTGGTGTCCTCTCCAGGACTAACCCACGATAACCTCCCCTTGTCCATCTGGCATATGTTCTAAGACCCATAGGATGCCTGAAACTGCCAATACCTATTTATGCCATGTGCCAAACCCTATTTATACTATGCTTTTCCTATATATACCTATGATAAAGTTTAAGTTATAAATAGGTATAATAAGAGATTAACAACAATAACTGCTAATAAAACAATTATAACAACATACTATAATAAAAGTTGTCAGAAGCCATCATGGGCTCACAGGTTGAGAAGCCTCGCTGTGTGGATAAATCAGATGTTGCAAAGTCTCCTGCTGACCAAATGGCGCCCTAATACTATCTCCTTCTAATAACCTTTCAGACCTGGACTTCTTGAACTGCTCTGGTTGGCATCAAGGGATATAATGCCCTTTTGGTTTATGCCATTTGAAAAAAGGGACCTGGAGTATGATGCCTTGGTGGATAACATCTGAATGAGAGTGACCTGGCCAGAAGTAACTGCAAAGTTGCATCTTAGGGATAGTTTACACAAATTGATCATACAGAATAGCAGTTATGAGTTGGCTAAAAATTAGTGTAACTTAGGTAGACGTTAGGCCCCTATTGTATAAATTCACTCACTCATAAGCAAAGGAACTTATTAGGCAGGCATTAGAGAATTATGTCCTTGCCAAATGAGTTACACTTCTCCCACTGTAGTTTAGGAAGCTAGACAAAGGGACTCCTGACCTGTCCGTAGACAATTACCATGGGTCGTAAGGCAACAATGTGTGCACCACCTGCTTGCTCAAGGTTACACTAACAACCCTGCTTTCTTCCTGGCAAAAACAGTGTATATTCATTAGCTCAGGAACAGAATAAAAAAAACAGCTAAGACTCTCCTTCAAGGTTTTGGGGATCGTCATAATATACACTGTCTTCTTTCTTTAACTATCTTCTAAGAAAAAGTAATGCTCGCTACGTAATGTAACTCACTACCTAAAAATAAAGACACTGAGACCAGCAAAGCAGAGTTGCCTGCTGGCTCCAGAAACCAAGCAGCTCTCTCGAGTCATCCATCGCGTCGACACCGTTCATCCTTCGAGGACTCCTGGACATGCTGGAGCTGGACTCCAGCAAAAAGTTATGTGAAATGTGATCTGTCTCTAAACATATTATTGTATTGTACTCACGCTTCATAACTGTGATGATGTGAGATGATAAAATGCCTGTGTGATGACTGAAGTGAGGTGAGTGACGGAGGCATGGTGATGCAGTGTTAAGCTACTATTGACCTTCTATGTCATAGGAAAGATGATCTGCTTTGAACCACAGTTGAGAATGAGTACCTAAGACCATGGGTAACTGAAACTGCAGATAAGGCGATGGGGAGGTACCATACTATATATTTCATCTGTCCAGTGTTGGGTATATTGTGTTCAGAGATCCTCAAAACTCTAGGGCAGAAATTCCTTCCTCACCAATGTGGTGAATAGAATGTAATGAAAATAAGAGAATCCAACCAAACATTGTGTGTTGGGGGGGGGGGGAGCGGGGTGGTAAATAGCATCCCTTGATAGAGGCACTCCAAATCAAAATTAAATAATACCAGAAAAAAAAAATCCAGCATAGAGAAATACCTCAGCACACCCCTAAACAAGAAGGACAATAAGAGTAAGGAATAGATATGATACAAAAATGGAGAAAATACAAGAACTATTCCTGCAAACAGAACATATTTTCTTTAGAGAAAATGCATTCTCAATTCTATATTGAAAAAAGATACTTTGAAGCAAGGGTTTGACAAAGAACTGATGAATAAATCAAAGAAGAGATGAACATAAATAATAGAAGGACATTAAAATAGAGAGAGAAGTTCAAAAGGAATAACTGACATTACACATTATAGAACAGAAAACTGCATTAGAGACAGCAAGACGTATGATTGAAAAAGCTGGAAATACATACCCTAATATAGCTGAGTGGCTGGACAAAATAATGCAGATTAGCGAGGAGAAGAACACAGAAAAAAAAAAACAGATATAAAGTAGATTTAAGAAAAGATTGCCTCCATTTTGGTGTCCCAGAAACATATATTAAAATGAGGTTCTTTATGCCAAGTATTTGTTAATAAACCACCTTCAGAGGGAACCAGAGAAGAATGAGAGTAGAAAGCCAAGCCAGAAAAGAGTGTCAGGAAAATGTTCTACAAAGGGCCAGCATGAACTGGATCCAATAGAAGTGTTGTAAAATATAAGTTATGCCTTATGGTTTCCAAGGAAGAGGAAGGAAAGTGTAGTCATTGGTTACTTGCTACCTAGGAAGCAGATGGACTAAGCAAAAGGGATGAAAGATGTAAACTCCTAGGTATATTAGTTCTCTCTGCTTCCTGGTAAAATGGCTCCAGGAGCTAGAGGCAGTCCTCCAAATAAAAGGTATTAGATATGGCTTCCTAAAGCTGATGGAAGAGAACAGAAGTGGTAAAATGGTAAAATCTCCAAGACTCTGGGCAGATCAATGACACTGTCTACCACAAAAATAACTGATGGGATTGAAGTACAAATAAGAAAGAACCACCCTGAGAATAATTTATATTTCTTGAGAAGCAAGGAGACAAATAAAAATGGAAAAATAAACAAAAACACAAGGGAATAATACATTGTAAATAGACTCCCAAGTCTGTAGATACAGAAAACTTATGTTCAAGGAAAAATACATAGAAATAATTAAGACAGAAACACATCAATAAATCACACTTATAAACTTACAGCAACCAAGCATAAAACGTAGGCCAGCTTCAAAGGAAAAGTAAAATAAAATAATAAAATAAAACAAAACAAAACAAAACAAAAAATTAAAATAAAATAAAATATTTCATGCTAACTTGAGAAGTCTTAGTGATATTAGGTGATGGAAGACCATGAAATAAGGTACCAGGAATTACTCACATGTCAAGGTAAAAGCAAGTATTCTCATCTATCTACATAATATAGGAATTTAATATCTATGAAGAATTTTTTAAAAATGTACTGGAAGTTGTAATCCGGCCAGCTGAAAAATAAAATAGAACTTAAGAATCACAAATAGTAGGGTTTTGAAATGAGATGATTGGTGAATTCTAGATTTAGGACTGAAAGAAAATTATATATTGCTTATTGAAAAGTATAGTATATGGAAAATATAATTGCTAACTGCTATATTTTTGTTGGAAAACCATACAATTAAACATAATTTCATAATAGATTCAAAGATAATGTATAAGCTATGAATAACTTGAATCTGTTAATAAACACCATCCTACAAAAACAACTCACAGACCCAGATGGCTGCACTGAGGAAGCCTAAGAGAGGTTTAATGAGAAAATAGTACCAATTTTCTGCAAACTTTTCTAGTAAATGGAAAAAGAGGCAACTCTCCTTATTCAAAAAATGGGGCAAGCCTATTACAAGAAATAAATACTAAAAGGATGTTTCCATAATTAATATAGATGCCTCATGAACCGGACCCTGAAGACTGGTTTCTGGATTGGGTTGTTCACATATTTTATAAGCACAGAGAAGACTTTCTTTGTGAGTCGAAATGTGACACTAATAATCTGTATCACATGGTGCCACCACAATCATCCACATTGACCTTGGTAAGAATAAGGCTTGTTACTTAGTTACTAGAAAGAAGGGAATTAGAAGATCAAGTGACTATGGAAGGAAAAATAGAAAAACATACATATGTGTGTGTATGTATGTATATATATATATATACATATATATAAACATACACATATACACACATACATACATATATACACGTATACATATATATGTATGTATGTGTGTATATGTATATATACGTGTGTATGTATATATATACTATATATATATAGTGACTTGAACTCTCAATTCAAAGCACTACTAAACTCAACTCCCAGCACTACTAAATAAAAAAACAATCTCGTACATGTTCGTGTGTGTTGACCTGAGGGAATTCACCACAGTGACAGAATTAGTCCCAGCACCTGATGTTTGGGTCCTGGAGTTGCAAAATCTTATACAGATCTTATACTCTATTCACGTGTACTTATTTGTTACAACCCAATGGGATCCTAACATTTAAGATGGAAATATTTGGAAAGATAAAAAGAGATCTGAGAAACTTGAATACCCAAGCTACGGACCTAAGTATGTGCCAAGGCAAGCTTTCTTCCAACCGAGGTATCTATTGTTTTCATGGAAGAAAAAGAAAGAAGAAGGAAATAAAAAAGAAGAAAAAAAAGACAAACACATTTTGATTATGGGAGTTGAAACTCTAAAGGCATATGTATTCTCCTCAACGCCTGACACCAACACATCACATTGATTCTAGAACCAAAACACAATCCCAGCAGAGCCTAGAGAAATAGAAATTTCATATTACTAAAACTATAGCCTCTGAACACTGCTTCCTAACATCAAATAAGAATCATAAAAACAAGTTTGATAGAATAGTTCCATTTCTTTGAATCTGGCAAAATAGTAATAAAAATAAACTGTAACATTAAATTCCTATTAAATTCACATTTGAAAATATCAGCATATTATCGCATGTGTTTTTGAGGTTGCTAAGATTTAAAACGTTAATTCTAATGTTTAGAAATTTTGGATTCATAAAAAGATCTTTGAATCAAGATTCTATTTTTGATCACTAAAATTAATCAATATCATGAAAAGAAGAAAAATAAAGGATGAGAGTACTGAATATATATAGTCATTCTAAAATGAATATTAGAATGGCTAGCAAGGAAGGAAAAACATAAAAATTTGATGAACGTTGTATATATTATTAGAAGTAAGAAAGAAAGTCACTATCATGACAATGAAAATCCGAAAAAAAATCTATTATGTATAAATTCTTCCTAGGGAAAAATAATGGTGTTCAGGATGAAACAAAAATTAGAAAATGAGTCTATGGGCCACTGTTTGACCTTATTGCCTTTCCTGCTCTTGGATCTAAAGTTCATATGTTAGATATCAAAATTCCTGTGTGGATTAAATGGGCAAGAAGATATTATCTTGATGTTGTCTGGTTACAGTGCATAGCTCTCGTCAATGACTCATAAATCAGACTTGGAACAGTTACATTTACATAGAGATGGCACTAAGTTCAAGGACAAGTTAAGCTGTGCTCTCAGGAAAATCAAGGTAAACTTCAGAATATAAAAGGTCCATGTCAAGAAAATGAAAATAAAAGTAAATGAACTAATTGCCACAAAAAAAGGTATATGCCAATTTATCTTTTGGTCTGCCGATGTTATGAATATTTTCTAACATTTTAGATTGTTTGGAATTCTAAAATAGTCACGATTATGTAAACGTAACTTCTTTTCCTTGCATGCTTTCCTAGCTTATGAGCATTGGTTTCAGTTTATTTTTATTTCTTTATTAAGGAAAATTATCATCAATATGTAAGCATATTTTATAAATTGGTAAAAATATCAAGACTTTATTGCATGTGTTTGAAATAGGTTATAAATAGAATATTGCAGATCTTACGCTAAATACTCCAATGCATACTTTTTTTCCTTATTTTTATTTTTTATAATTTTTTAAAGTTTTTTAATTCCAGTTACTCAACATACAGTGTTATGTTCGTTTCAGATGTATAATAATTGCATACTTTTTTTGTCTCTGTAATTGTTGACATATGAAATAATTTCTCAGACTTTTTAAATTAATTGACCTTATTTTTAATCTTTTATGGTGTTTTTATCAAATGTTCATTATACTTTCATTTACCAATAGTTTTAGCAGTAATTTCATTTCATTCAACTTGGTTTTGATTTAAGCTAAAAATGAAAAAAAAAAAGAGAGCAGTGTGTTTGATAACATGAACAATGTACCTATTATCTAGGTATGCAGGTTTTAATCTTGAATTTTTCATCTCTAGTGAGCAAGAATGGATGTCTTTCGTGGCTCACATTAAATGAGGTTTTGAATTTTTGCTATTTGAGTTAAGACACACCTTTTAAAAACTGAAAGGTTACAGGTTTTAAACTGAACTTTCGCAGAGAAAGACAGATGCCATATGTTCCCAAGAATAGGTAAGCTTTGGGAGACCTAACAGAAAACCAGGGGGAGGGGAAGAGGTGAAGGAAGAAAAATAAACAAAACTGAATTTTCTTTCTGTTGATCTTATCTAAATACGTCTACAGGAGAACTGAGACAGAATATTTTCCTTGATAGATGGTATATTACACAGTAGTCTACTATTCAGGAAGCTTTCAACATATGTTAACATTAGGAGCGATTCTAGATGATGAAAAATATAGCTAAAAAGTTTCATTAGTTTAATTTGGACAATAGTGGTTCCTGGTGCTCTAACATTGATTTATCAATAAGGATAAAATTAGGTTAATATTCTTCCTAAAATCTGTTATGAATGTGTCAACCTTATTACTGAAACAAATTTACCACAGTTACCATGTTCACAAATATAGAGAGACGAATGCATGTACATATATGCGTATATAACTGACACACCATAGTGGTCATGTGAATTGATTAGCCAATATGCATTCTGTGACACTATTGCTATTCTCCCAATCATGCATTTGCTTTCATTTTTGTTAGCATATCAATACTATTGAGTACAAAGTATTTCCATAAACTTATTTAATTATAGCAGCTAGTCCATTTTGCCTTGAAGTTCTTGATTATTGTCATTCACAATGCTTTCAGTTCTCTTTATAAACTTCATGGATGGATAGTCATTATGTTTAATAAAGAATGGATTCTTGTGTCCTAGATGTTTTATAAGGAGAACTCATAAAAATATTCTTACGAACATGACTTTTACAGACCATTATTCTCTAATATTGCTTTATGGTATCTTACCGAACATTTGCATTTATTACTTTTATCTCAACTCTCTTATATACTTAAATATAACTATATTCGTGGACTATTTATAGACATATATCTGTTATGGTTTAATTCATGGTTTTAAACTTTTATTTGCACTGATTTTAAAAATCTCCTGCGCATCTTTAAGATTTGTATCTAGTATTGCATAATAGATATAATTTTATAATCACATGGATATTTGCTTACTTGGATGTATGCTTTATTCACCTTTTTGATCATCTTTTTGATTATATCTAGAGTCAAAGAAATAGAAATAGCTGGGTCTTTTGATCAGTGAATTTCTTTATAAAAGAAATTCTACAATTCACACACACACAAATCTCATTTCTTTTTTTATTCTATAAATTAGAATTGGCTCTTCACGTAGTCTGGAAATCATTACATCAGTCTGTATCCATTTTTTGAACTGACCATAGAAACCACAGCCATCCAATTCCTGACTGATTTATACAGTCAACGAAACATCACTGACTGAATCCTTGCCATGTTCTAGCACCAGACTCTGGGGAATTTGGGTGGAGAAGGAAATAAAGTTACTGTCCTTATTGAACTTAGAGTTTAGTGGGTTACAGAAACAAAATATAGGTTAAAATATATTAAGTAATAATTTCTATGATAAAAAAATAAAGCAGAGACGTGACAGATGTATTCTACTAAAACCTTTTAAAGAAGATATCATGTGAGGAGATGACATTTGAAGAGAGACAAGAATTAAGTGAGGAAGTGAGGCATGCAGATATCTGGGGACCAAGAATCCCAAAGCAACTTTTCATTTTTGAAAAGTTAGAGAAATACGACAGTATAATAAAGTCAATATACTAATAAAAGTAGCATTTCTCTATGTCCGTAACATAGAAGAAAATGACATGTAAAACATATCCGTATACAAAAGTCGGCTTGGATATCCTTCACTGGATGCCTGACATTGTGAATTTCACTTTGCTTAGTTCAGCAAAGTCTTTCATTCCTCTTAATATTTTGGAAATTTGTTCTGGTGTACAATTAAAGTATGGGGTTATAGTTTGATTCTGTCAAAGCTTGTTTGTAAATTTTATTAGGATAGAAAAAAAAACAGCCTTAACTTAGGTCTAATTTCATGTCACTACTGACCCAATGCCTTTCTGACAAATCTACTCAGTACCTCATGAATTACTGTTTTCCTTCTGCAGCTAATGGGAACAAAGACTATTGCAAGTGCTTTGTGAACTTTGAGGTTGGTTTTCTCTTCCCCTTTCATGTGCTCTTTCCTCTTAGGAGTAGCCTTTTTCTAGACTTAGGTAGTTTCCTCCCCTGCACACACTGCTCAGAATTCCTCTGAAGACGTGAAAGCCACCTTGTGTAAATCTCTGAATCTATTTCTCGGCAGCCCCTCTGCTCCATTGCTCTGACACGGAAACTCCAGTTGTTGAGGCATGCAGGAACACCTAATTGCATCTTCTCAGATCAGGAAATCTTCCAGGATCTCTCGTTTCCCCTTTACTGGACTACAGCCTTGAAATTCTCCGTTCATTACGATGGGGCAACGGTAAGGCACACCACAGTTCGATATCCTTAACTAGGAGGGTAAAACCCATTTCTGTTCCCCTTCCACCTTGGAGAGAAGTAAAAGTTGCTCATATATTCTTAAAGAATGTATCTAACTTAATGATCACATCTAAATTGAAGATTCATTAACCTTTATCTAAAGAAAGTATACAATATCAGAGAGTATCTTTGATCAGTCATTTTGGATGAGGAGTTATTGAGAGAGTCCACTAACCATGTGTCAGGAATACTGTGAAGTTAAATAGAAAGATTTGGAGATTATGAACCTGGTCACCTTTGGTTTCATCAGGGAGGTGCTATCGTTCGGGTGATGCGGCCTTGTGCTACTCATTTAAACATACCAATAGGCTCAGTTCTCTCATCTTAAAACTGATATTGATGGAGCAAATGGACCCTATGATCTACTGTACATTTTCAATTTCAGCATTTGGCGACTAAAGGAAAAAAAAATACATTGGTGTTAGAGACATTCGAGTTTATCTGTTCTCTCACAACCAAGTTATATTTTATTTAGTTTCTGTAACAGTATACATGTATTTTTACAAATATATCCCAGGTAATTATTTGTAAGTGGAGGGGGTATATCTATTCCTTCTTCCCAGAATTTTTATTAAGAAACAAAAGAAAAACTGAAAGAACATTTTAGTCCATCTGCAAAATAATTTCAGAAATACTTAATAAAATTAAATAAGTAGATACCTGTAATGAAAAATAAAGGATATATCAGCTTCCTTCAGGCTATCATAGTGCTGATTTTAATATTTTCATACTATCGAGTCAAGCTATGAGATTTAAGACCGTGGGTTTCCTTTATGTCAATAAATTATTCCCTGAAGGGGCACCTGGGTGGCTCAGTCTGACTTTGGCTCAGGTCCTGATCTCACGGTTCGTGAGCCAGAGCCCTGTGTCAGGCTCTGTGCCGACAGCTCAGAGCCTGGAGCCTGCTTCAGATTCTGTGTCTCCCTCTCTCTCTGCCCCTCACCCGCTTGCACTCTCTCTGTCTCTCTCAAAAATAAATAAACCTTAAAATATTTTTTAAAGAAATTATTCCCTGAATACCAGTATTGCCTTTCTTCTGCCTTTCTAGATTTCTAATGCCCTATGTGGTCTCAGCTCAGATATTTATTAAGTCGGTGGGATACATGGCCCAGCAGGATCCACTGAAAAGCATACTCACCACAAGCCGTTACATTACGTGATAGACCATGCTATAAACAAAGGAAAGATTGTTCTGCTTTGATAACTTTCTGTTCAGGAAAGTTTACATTATTTTAAAAAAGTGAACTCAAAATAAATGTGCATGGTGAGGTGAATCTTTTGTTGATTATTATCGGCTTTAAATTGTGTCCCCCTTAAAAACTCAAATGTTAACCACCTAACATGAATGTGATTATTTTTGGAGTTGGGGTATTACTGAGGTAATTAAGGTCAAAAGAGGTCATTGGTGTGAAGCCCTGATCCTATAGTCTGTATAAAAGGGGAGGAGAGGGGCACCTGGGGGTCTTCGTTGGTATACTGTCCAACTTCGGCTCCGGTCATGATGTCACGGTTTGTGGGATGGAGCCCCACATCTGACTCTGCCCTGACAGTGGGGAGCCTGCTTGGGATTCTCACTCTCTCCTTCTCTATCTGCCCCTTCCCGACTTGTACTTTCTCTCTCTCTCAAAATAAATAAATAAACTTAAAATAAATAAATAAATAAATAAAGGTGAAGACCCCTGAGCTCTGTCTCCCTCTGTGCACATAGGAAAGATGCCACCACAGTGAGAAAGGAAACCAAATTGGCCAGCAACTTGATCATGGACTTCCAGCCTCCAGAACTGTGAGAAAATAAATGTCTGATGTGTAAGCCGAACCAGCCTGTAGTATTTTGTTGCGGCAAGCCCAAAGAGGACCGATGCATTGATGCCTACATTGATTCACATAAACAATGTGATATATACATTTAATTAAATTATTATTATTTTATAGCTAATTTCTGAATATGCTCTATTGAAAAGGACCATGAATCCACCATAGCCTTGGAAAACAGTCTTTGGTAAATCTTCAGAAACAACACAAAAAAAGGATGTGAGCTAGCACACTAAGGGAGTTTAAAAATGGATGTTAGAACTTCGTGATGAGGACATAAAGAAAGGCTCCAAGGACTAGCTGGGATTGGATTTAGACACTGACAAACAGGGAGCATTTTGACAGTTGGATACTGAGGTAGGAGGATTCTGACAGAGGGAACAGGATAAACAAAAGTTTGGCAGTGAGCAAACAGAAAATATGTTCAAAAACAGCAAGACACCTAATTGGCATACCTCGTGCTCACTCTCTTTCACAGCAGTGGACGAATCCTTATGTATTTGGCATTTGGCCCTTCTTCTCTCTGTTTTAGCAACAACCACTTAGCACTTACAGTCACACAAACACTAAATATTTCAAAACCAGACTTCACATGGTGATGTGTATGCCAAAACTAATCAATTTGTATACTTTAAAAATGGACTTTTGTTGTATTTGTTATTTTAATGGATTTTAAATTCCCATACAGACTTAGATGCCTTAGCTTTTGATATGTCAAACTAATAGAACATTTACATTTCTGGAAGTCCTAAAGATTAAAAACATTATAAAAAAACAAAAATGGATTTTTGTTGTATTTAAATTATACCTCAAAAACATGGGAAGAATAAAAACACATGAAAATGTGTGGATTGAATAATATATACCTCAGAAAATTTTAGAAATGATTTGTCATAATGCAAATAAGTGTTGTATTGCATTGTATTTATTTAAATCCAGGTTAGGTAACATATGGTGTAATAATAATTTCAGGAATAGAATTTAGTGATTCATCACTTACTTATAACACCCAGTGTTCATCCCAAACAACTGTCCTCCTTAACTCCCTCGCCTATTTAGTCCATCCTCCACCCAACACGCTGCCAGCGGCCTTCAGTTTGTTCTCCATAGTCAAGAGTCTCTTATGGTTTGTCAGCCTCTCTGTTTTTACATTACTATTGCTTCCCTTTCCTATGTTCATCTTTTTTGTAACTTAAATTGCACATATGAATGAAATCATATGGTATTTGTCTTTCTCTGACATATTTTGCTTAGCATAATACACTCTAGGTCCATCCACATTGTTGCAAATGGGAAGATTTCATTCTTTTTGGTTGCCAAATAATATTCCATTTTGTATATATGTATACACACGCACACACACACACATGCACACGCACACACACACACGACTTCTTCTTTATCCATTAGCCAGCCAATGGACATTTGGACTCGTTTCATACTTTGGCAATTGTCGATAGCGCTGCTGTAAACATTGGGGTGCATGTGTTCCTTTGAATCAGCACTCCTGTATCCTTTGGATAAATACCTAGTAGTGCAATTGCTGGGTCGTAGGGTAGTTCTATTTTAATTTTTTGAGGAACCTTCATACTATTTTCCACAGTGACTGCACCAGTTTGCATTCCCACCAGCAGTACAAAAGAGTTCCTCTTTCTCCACATCCTCACCAACCTCTGTTGCCTGACTGGTTAATTCTAGCCTTTCTGACAGGTGTGAAGTGGTATTTCATTGTGGTTTTGGTTTATATTTCCCTGATGATGAGTTATGTTCAGCATCTTTTCATGTGTCTGTTAGCCATCTGAATGTCTTCTTTGGAAAAGTGTCTATTCATGTCTTTTGCCCATTTCTTCACTAGATTATTCGTTTTTTTTGGGTGGTGAGTTTGATGAGTTCTTTATAGATTTTGGATACTAATCCTGTATCTGATGTGTCATTTGCAAATATCTTCTCCCTTGCCTTTGGTTGCCTTTTAGTTTTGCTGATTATTTCCTTCAAAAATTTTCCTGTGCAGAAGCTTTTTATCTTGATGAAGTTCCAGTAGAATATTTTTGCTTTTGTTTCCCTTTCCTTGGAGACATGTCAAGCAAGAAGCTGCTGCTGAGGTTAAAGAGGTTGTTGCCTGTTTTCTCCTCTAGGATTTTGATGCCTATGTCTAGGTCTTTCATCCATTTTGAGTTTACTTTCGTGTACAGTATGAGAAAGTGGTCCGGTTCATTCTTCTGCATGTCGCTGTCCAGTTCCCCCAACACCATTTGCTGAAGAGGCTGTCTTTTTTCCATTGGATATGCTTTCCTGCTTTGTCAAAGATTAGTTGGCCTTATGATGCGGGTCCATTTCTGGGTTCTCTATTCTGTTCCATTGATCTGAGTGTCTGTTTTTGTGCCAGTACCATACCGTTTCTATGATTACAGCTTTGTAGTTCAGCTTGAAATCTGGAATTATGATGCCTCTAGCTTTGGTTTTTCTTTTTCAGGATTGCTTTGGTTCTTCAGGGTCTTTTCTGGCTCCATATGGATTTTAGGATTGTTTTTAGCTCTGTGAAGAATGCTAGATTGTTAGGGATTGCATCGAATATGTAGATTGCTTTGGGTAGTACTGACATTTTAACAATATTTGTTCTTCCAATCCATGGGCATGAATGCTTTTCCAGTGTGTGTGTGTGTGTGTGTGTGTGTGTGTGTGTGTGTGTGTGTGTATCTTCTTCAATTTCTTTCATGTATTTTTTAGATTTTTTGCCTCTTCGGTTAGGTTCATTTCTAGGTATTTTATGGGTTTTGGTGCAATTATAATTGATTCTTTGATTTCTCTTTCTGCTGCTTCATTATTGGTGTACAGGAATGCAATTAGGGCACCTGGGTGGCTCAATTGGTTAAGTGCCCTACTTCAGCCTACATCATGATCTTGCCATTCCTGAGTGTGAGCCCCACATCGCGCTCTGTGCTAACAGCTCAGACCCTGGAGCCTGTCTCAGATTCTATGTCACCCTCTCTCTCTCTGCCTCTACCCCACTCACATTTTGTCTCTCTCTCTTTCAAAAATAAACATTAAAAAAATTAAGAAATACAATTGATTTCTGTACATTGATTTTATATCCTGCGATTTTGCTAAATTCATGTATTACTTCTAGTAGGTTTTTGGTGGAGTCTTTTAGGTTTTCCACATAGAGTATCATGTCATCTGTGAAAAGTGAAAGTTTGAATTCCTCGTTGTCAATTTGGATGCCTTTTATTTCTTTTTGTTGCCTGATTGCTGAGGCTAGGACTCCCAACATTATGTTGAATAATAGTGGCAAGAATGGACATCCCTGTCATTTTCCTGGCCTTAGGGGGGAAGCTCTCAGTTTTTCCCCATTGAGGATGATATTATCAGTGGATCTTTCATATATGGCTTTTATGACCTTGAGGTATCATCCTTCTGTCTCCACTTTCTTGAGGGTTTTTATCAAGAAATTGTGCTGTATTTTGTCAAACATTTTCTCTGCCTCTATTGAAAGGATCATGTGGTTCTTATCCTTTATTATTGTGATGTATCACATTGATTGATTTGTGGATATTGAACCAGCCCTGTGTCCCAGGAATAAATCTCACTTGATCATAGTGAATAATTCTTCTAATGTATTGTTAGATATGGTTTGTTAGTATCTTGTTGAGAATTTTTGCATCTATGTTCATCAGGGAAATTGGTCTGTAGTTCTCCTTTTAGTGGGGTCTTTGGTTTTGGAATCGAGGTTATGCTGGCCTCGTAGAATGAGTTTGGAACTTTTCCTTCCATTTCTATTTTTGAAACAGCTTCAAAAGAATAGGTAGTAACTCTTCTTTATATGTTTGATAGAATTCTCCTGGAAAGCTATTGGCCCTGACTCTTGATTACTGGTTCAGTTTTTTTTACTGGTCTCTTCAAATTTTCTATTTCTTCTTGTTTCAGTTTTGGCAGTTTATATGTTTCTAGGAATTTGCCTATTTCTTCCAGATTGCCCAATGTGTTGGCATATAATTGCTTATAATTTCTTCCTATTATTGCTTGTATTTCTGTGGTGTTGCTTGTGATCTCTCCTCTTTCATTCATGATTTTTATATTTTTGGGTTCTTTCCTTTTTCTTTTTGATCAATCTGGCTGGGAGTTTACCAATTTGTTAATTCTTTCAAAGAACCATCTCCTCCATTTATTGATCTGTTCTCCTTTTTTTATTTCAATATCTTTGATTTCTGTTCTAATCTTTATTTCCATTCTTCCTTTAGTTTTGGGCTAAATTTGCTGTTCTTCTTCTAGGTTTTTTAGGTGTAAAGTTAGGAAGTGTAAATGAGATCTTTCTTTTTGAGGAAGGCCTGGGTTGCCATATACTTTGGTCTTATACCTGTCTTTGCTGCATTCCATAGGTTCGGGGCTGTTGTGTGTACACTATAAAAATTACCCAAGTTCAGGGATTCTGGGTGGCTCAGTCATGATCTCGTGGTTCATGGGATAGAACCCTGCATGGGACTCTGTGCTGACAGTCAGAGTCTGGAACCTGCTTCAGATTCTGTGTCTCCCTCTCTCTCTGCACTTTCCCCGATAGCATTCTGTCTCTCTCTGTCTCAAAAATAAATAAATAATAAAAAATATACCTGAGTCAATTATCATTTTCTTTGTTAATAAAAAGAAAAATATGAAGTCTTTATGAAATTCCAAAATAAGACTCTCTCCTATAACTGTTTGTCTTTGGGTTAGGGAAGAAAGATAAAGGAAATCAAATTATGAAAAATTATATTACATACATACAAAGTCAAGTCGAAGCTCAGAAGAGAGTGAAGATTATCTGGCAAAACGATCAAGGAAATATTTGAGAATTTTTTTTTTAATATCAGTGTCTCAAAATATGGATGAGGAGTTATAGAAATAAAAACTAAGCATTAACTCCCTAAATAAAATGGATTAAAATGTATCTGAGTCATAGATGAATGTCCGCATCTGACCCAGTATTTAGGTTGAGACAGAACTGTGAGCGGCACTGTACAGAGATAGTGTTGGTGTAGTTTATGGAAGCTCCTAAATGCTTTGTTGACATAACTCTATGTAAGTTGAAGGATATGAAGATTCATGGAAGACTTTTGAATAAGGAATGCTCATGACTATACTTGTAGAAAAATTAATCCGCTGTCCTGTTTTTCTTTTTGTTTTTCAGGAAGAATGAAATGGGTAATATCTGAAGGAAATATCAAAAAGTCTTTAAGGTATTAGGAGAGAGCTTCTGCTAGGGCAAGAGACACATGGATTTAGAGCTCTGGAGAAACATATACGTAAATGGGTAATTCATCATGCAGGAAATGCTAATGGAATTCTGGAATTCTGGGTGTATGAAATATTACAAAGGAAATGTAGCAAAAAAAAAAAAGACAAAGATTAGAAACAGATTCTGGGAATGTAATGGTGTTTAGGAAGAACTTGGAGGAAGAGGCAGTGGATTTGAATATTGGTAAAGACACAAATTAAGGCAATCCTCCCAAGCATCTTTGTCCTCCATGTTAAATCTGGCATTTGGTAATAGCATATAGAATACTAATTTGTTTCCTCTTTCTTTATTTAAACATTAAGAATCCTAATAAGTCTTAGATTGTGGGATTTTTACATGCCTTCAGTCCATATGTGCATTTCTGATTTAGACAATGCCATTCAAGTTTGCAAAGCTATATTACTAAACAAAAAAACATTACACAATACCATGCTTAATTGTAGCTCAATACAAATTATTAAAGCTATTTCAACTGCCTTCTGAGAATTGTAAATTTAAAGAAGTCATTGTCATAACATTAACATTAAGGCATCATAATAAATGCTTTTCCAGCAAATCAGAATAGGACAAATAATATGATTTTGAAAGAGATAGTAACATAATTACTATTATCACAGAATAAAAGAGAGACTCGGAGTAATATGACCTAAAATCTAGTTGACTACAACTGACTGTACTCTGATTAAAGTTTTACTATTTTTGAAATTTAATTTGAATTGAATCAGATTCAGTCAAATTTACTCAATTCTGTTTTACGTATTCCAATCTAATAATAATGCAAATTAAATATCTTGATCATGCAAATTAATACATTGATATGCAGACATTTCGATGATGATTGCCTCAGATATTTTTGTTTGTAGAATTTTGATGTTATCAGTTATTTCCAGTAGACAAAAATAAATAAATAAAAAGAATCAGTCATGATTTATTCAGTAAAATTAAGCCAAACAAATGTTGACAGATTATATAATGACTAAATGATGACTAATAAACTTCTTGGATTTTATGTTATTTGGCAAGGAATTTTTGAAACTAACACTTGTAATTAGAATATTTAATTCTACATATTTTTAAATATAACAGTATAATGGATGCATTCCCAATTTCAATTGAATTATTCCAAATATCTATATCACAAATCCAAAACGTTTAGGAAGTTTGACGCAGTTAGAAAATTAAAACAAACAAAATGATAGGAAAAAATTAGAAGAAGGAATACATCATTCAATAAATTAGTAAGAGAGTACTTGTCTTGTCCTTCCTGTTGATACCTGTAAAAGTCTATGGCATTTTAGAAGTATTGTCGCCTGAACTAGAGTTTTGTCTAAATTAACGGTAATGTTTTTATTAAACCCTTCTGTAACTCTTTTTGCTCAAATGTCTGGCAAAGTTCTTCTATCTTGGGTCAACGTTGATAACAAAAGTGATGACTGAACTTTTCTCTGTGGTGGTTAAACTAACCAAATGAAAACTATTTTTTAATGTTTATCTATTTTGAGAGAGAAAGAGCTCAAGTGGGGGAGAGGCAGAGAGAGAGGCAGAGAGAGAGAGAGACAGAGAGAGAGAGAGCAAGAGAGGATCACAAGCAGGCTCCAAGTTGTCAGCATTGAGCTTGATGTGGGGCTTGATCTCAGAAACTGTGACATCATGACATGAACCCAAATCAATAGTTGGACACTTAACTGACTAAGCCACCCAGGCACCCCATGAAGACATTTTTTATCAAATTAATTCTAAAGAACATATTTTTAGAGAAAACTGATTCTTCCAGTCAATATAGTACTTGTATTCCCATTCCGAAAATATGTGCTTCTATTACATCAATTACAACATTTAAATATCCATCCGTATTCATCTAGTTGCCATCTTAGAAAATGTAGACTGGACCTTGATATCTATTCACTTTCTTCTCTATCTTTGACTTCACTGTTCAATCTCTTACTCCTTTCCCTTTTACTCTTTGAAAAATTTTCAGCGTTGTGTCCCCTCCCGCTCCTCTGAGTTCTCCCACTGCAATCTTGCTCTTTGTGTGACCCAAGAAGTTGTTTCACTGCGCTGTTAGAATTTATCCACTGATGCTTTTTACTTGTTTTGTACAATCCCTTTATCTGAGCTTCCTTGGCTTCCCTTTAAACCTCATTGTGTTTTATTTTCATTTCTTCCAGTCCTCTTCCATCTTGTTAAGGTGATGCAAAAGACTATTTCTATTTTCTGTTTTCATAAAATATGTGCTGAGTGCTTATTATTAAGATAGAAGAAATGATTCCAAATTATTTTTCTATTACTGATAATGTACCATCAGATGTACACACCTCCTTTCAATCACTGGGATATATCCTTTTTCTTTAGAGGAATGTTTCTCTAAATGCCATTTATTTTATATGAATTCATATTAATTCTTAAATATATATATTGATATAGCATATATTTTTGTAAAAACTAACAGTATGCTCTTTCTTGCTTCTATATATTATCCAGTCAGAAGTTTATAGAATTGACTTGTAAATCCGCAGCTTACAAGGCACTGATGCCCCAAAACGTTGAATTCCCAAATTTCCCTGAAATATTGTCATTCCCTTTATAGGAAGCAAGAAGTCATTCCTTGCCTTTAAACCACATAATCACACTTGACATAAATGTCTTGTAAATGTAAATAAATGTCCTGTAAATTATTGCATCTTTTGTTCTCCTCACATCCATCAGTTTCTTTCCCTTGCTGATTCAGGTCAGTACCTGTAGCTCGGGTTAGCCAAAGCAGAGAAAAATAAACCCTGCTCTATGAAGAAATGACCTAGTCACCAAAGGAACTTCAGAATGTAGCATATAAGGACACAGTATTGATAGAAAAGTCATTCACTCATGAATACATTGGCAAAGACACTGGCAATTGGTACCAATAATTTCTTGGATGGCTACTTAAAACATGGACTCAGTGAAAGTCTTTATCAAATTAAATAGAAAAATAAGAACTTCCTTATATTGGTGTTGAATAGAGGCATGAAAAATATTGGAAGTGGAAATGTTAAGCCTAATTTATCATGCTTGGTCTGAGAACCCACCATCTGTTGCATTAATTTGAGCGGTCCAGAGAGTCCTATTTTTATTAAGGCAAAATATCATGGACTTATTAAGGAAAGTGCTGTGACTCCGGAGAAGCTGAGGAATGGCTTTCCTCTGTAAACCACATAATCAGCCCCAGAGGTAGGATCTCACATAACAGTGGGCAAGACACCATCGGGCCATCCCAAAACGACAGGGAGGAGGGACAGTATGTCACACTATGGCCTAGGTGGTCATAATGTCAAAATGACCAGCAAAACCTGAGTGGGAAGCACTATCTCTAGATCTGCAACTATTTCCAATAGTAGCTAACAGATTTTGGAGTTACCAGTTTTGGGACAGAAAAATACCTAATGACAGTGTTGCTTGATGCATTTATAGAGGAAAAAAATGAACGTTGGCACAGAGAAGGTGAATATATCAGTCACTACGGTGAAAACTTATGGTTGTTTACCCAGGTTCCAGATTTAGAGTCAGTTGACTGATCCAGGATGAAGACAAGGCCAGATCGGCTTGAGGTGAGACACTGTGCATCATAAATATGTTCAGGAAATGTTCTTTCCCAACCAGATTCTGAAGCTATTCACCAAGGCAAATGTCACTAAGAAGAGGAGAAACCCAACATTTTCACCATCCGTTGAATATAAGGACTGATTCAGCACTGATACCAGGAGGCCTGAAATTCCATCATGCCTTTATAATAAGAATAGAAATGAAAAAAATCCAGGTGATAAATGGAATTTTGGTAGGAATCAGTGAATCCAATGGATCCAATGACTATATGGTAAGTATAATGTTCCCTCCCCAAAGCTCATGCCCTATTCTCTGCCACCCATGTATATGTTACCCTACATAGCAAAGGGGTTTATTGAATGTGACTAAAATGTTTGAGGGGCATCTGGGTGGCTCAGTTGGTTGAGCATCTGACTCTTGATTTCGGCTCAGGTCATGATCCCAGGGTTGTGGGATAGAACGCCAGGTCAGCCTCTGCACTGAGCATGGAGCCTACTTGAGATTCTCTCTCTCTCCCTCCTCCCACCCCCCAATTGTGCTCATTCTCTCTATCTCTCAAACAAAATGAAAAACAAAAAATAAATTAAAAAATAAAGAGTTTGAGAGAGTGAGATTATCCTGGATTAGCAGTGTGGGTTCCATGCAATCCAAAAGAGAAAAAAATGAAGAGGAAAGTCAGAGTTAGAGAAAAGATTGTGATGTTGTAAGTAGAGGTAAAACTAATATAAGGGCCACTGGTCAAGGAATAAAGGAAGGTTCTAGAAGTTGGAAAGAGAATAAAAGAGATTTTCCCTTACAGCCTCAGAAAGGAACTCACCTTGAGGTCAATATCTTAATATTAGTCTTGTAAGATCAATTTTGAATTTCTGATCTCCAGAAATATAATAATTTTGTTCTTGCTTTCAGCCACAAATTATGTTACATGAGCAATAAGAAACTAATGGAACCTCTTTGAAGTTTTTTTTTTTTTTTTCATTTTTAAAGTATAATGGGATAGATATACTTAGCAGCTGAGAGAATCTTCACATTGATTCCCCGGCCTGAAAAAAGGGCCACTATATCACAAAATATGTAGTGAAAGCCCATGAACTTGGCCTCCCCCTCCACATACACTAACGATAGTAAACAAAGTAAGATCACATAAACTAATGTGCCTTCAAATATTTGAAAAATGCGGCAACGAAGGTGCCACCACAGCCCCGTTTAACTGATCTCTGTCAACGGTGCAGAAACAGACGGAGCATGCTCAATCTTTGTGGACGATGACGAACAGAAATAGGTCACATCTCAATGGCACTTGCCATCCTGGATATTGTACGCTTATCACATACAGCAGACACATGTGGCTTCAGACACCTGGCATACAGCTTTTGTTTTAGCAAATATTTTCTTCTCAGTACACGTGAAGAAGACAGATCAAAATCAGGCTGCCACTGCATGGCAAGAAAAGAAGAAACTCTTTGCTGCCTGAACTCATGGGTATCTTAATTGTTCTACTGTCCATAATAATATGGTAGAAAGAGATCGTAATCATGGTGACCTTCCAAAGAACATCATGCTGGTTAATATGCAGATGGCAATAAGCTAATAAGACCCTGTGGGTATGAATGGGAGAATAAGACACATGCATGCCAGAGGGTAGGAGTAAGACCATATTTGGTGAATGTTCAGCATTCCAGTTTCCTAAATCATGCCAGCATATCTATATAAAGGTTAAGATGCTGTTCTCATACCTTCTACAAATAATAATAAGACACATGGTTCGGTGGAATTTCATATTTTGAAGGCAACACATATTATGCTTCAGGAACTTTGATCACTTTTCATAGATCAGGAAACTGCCAATTCCAAATAGGTACCAGGAAAAGAGAAGGCAATGGAACATCTCCAAGCTATGGTATCAGATGGTCTAGTCCTTGGGACATATGATCCAAGATATAGCATGATGGGAGATGAATATAGTGTACGGAGGCTCTGAAAACACCCAACGGAGAATCAGCAGAGGTTGTGTTGAATGATCCCTTACTCCAAAGACAGAACTGTTCTGCCCAAAAACAGCTCAAGACTTCTGGCTCCAGCAACAACATGGAAAGATCTGGGGAGTTTTCTTTCCCATTACTACAACAGAAAACAGTCGGTCAAACTGAAAAAAACAATGTCTTTCCTTATACCAATTATAGAAATGAGTTTGCAAGGCAAGCTGGTATCCTGAAATCTGAGAGTCAGGTGTGCTCATGGAGACCAGTAACTGAAACCTGTTTATCTGGATTAGAAGTTACTGGAGCAAACAACAACAATAACAGTAACAAAAACAAAACAAAACAAAACAAAAACTGGTAGGAACATATAAATGGTGAATTTAATAAACTGATGGAGGCTGAGTGTGGATTAGCATGAAAATAAGGATCTCCTATAAGTCACTGTCTTAGGGAAGCCCCTATATTTATCTGGGTTTTCCCTCCATGAACTCCACCAGGTTCTCATGGCAATGATCTGAGAAAGTTCCCATTGTGGCCTCAGACAGAAAGAAGAAAAATAAATGTGAATCATGCCCAGAGATTTTGCCATAGCAAAAATGTGTTTTCTAGGGGGAAATAATTCACCAGATTCACCAAAGCATGCTTTTGAAACCTTCCCAGATAGCTGAAAAGAATATCTCCCCACTCCAGCCTCTTCCGGTCTTCCTGTCTTCTCTAAGTGGGTGAGGGAGGGGACAATAACAAAGTATATTCAATGGAGGATGAGACTCTAAGAAATAAATTAGGAATACTGCAGTCAGCTAAGAGAGGAAGAGGCAAGATACATGAAACTATATGCTTGAAGAAAAGACAGAACTTGCAATGTGCCTGAGAAACAACCTTCTAAAAGACTGAGTTAATCAGAATATCATAGAACTATAATCCCCAACACCTTACTACCATATGACAAGTCCCCCGATCACAACAGTGCATTACAGGGAAAGGGCTGTGATACACAAACTCTCTCCCAGAAGGAAAATACAGGAAAGCCCCAGACAAGAGAGATGAAAGCACAGAAAATTACAGGATGTGGAGCCTCTGCTACCCATACCGACAACCAACACGAAAGCTTCTGGTTCCTAAAGCCTCCTTCAAAAGTCTTACTCAGGTTCTATTAGCTCATGCGACATGTCCTATCTTCGACAAAAAATTACAAAGCTAACAAAAGACAAGAGAATAATTACTATGAGAGCACAAAGTGAACATCAGAACCACACTCAGGTATGACACAAAGGTTACAATGATCAGAGAGGGAATTTCAAAATAACCACTTTTTTCTTACATCATGTACTGTAAAGAATAAGCAAAAAACATGTAACTAGTTATACAGGAAGGTATAAACTCCCAAGAAAAAAGCAAAAGAAACTGCTAGAGGTCAGACTGTAACTGAAATGCACTGTCTTCGATGTGCTCATCAGTGGGCATGACGTGACCAAGCAGAGAATCAGAGAGCTTGAAGATAGGTCACTGGGAAGTATCCCAAACTGAAATGTGAAAGGAGAAAAGACTGAAGAAACACAGAAAAAAAACATTCAAATTCTGGGAAGTTTCAAAACGTATCAAAAGGAGAAGAAAGATGAAAAATGGAACAAAATGAATATTTGAAGTAATAATGGCCACAAAGATTCCAAAATTTACTAAAGTATACATGTAAATGGCTCTAATAACTTTAAGCAGAACAAAAGTCACACACACACACACACACACACACACTGACATTTACGCAGCATCCGAAAACAACATAAAACACATTATTCTTAAGCACACATGGAACATTCATGGAGATAGATCATATTCTGGTCCATAAAACAGCTCGTAACAATTTAAAATATATATGTAAGTATGTTCTTAGGCCACATTGCAATTATTCTAGAAATCAATTCTAGAATGCAATAATCTAGAAACAGAAAGATAGCTAGGGAAAAAAAAACCCTCATATTTGGAAATTAAACAAGATACCTTCTACAAAATACATTAATCTCAAATGACATTTTAAAAATTGAACTGAATTGAAAAAAAATGACTTATCAAAATTTGTGAAATGCTGACAAAGTACTTACAGAGAAAATATCAAATGCTTATATAATTAAAAAAATGAAGTATAAGCCATAACCTAAGCTTCCATCTTATGAAACTAAAGAAAGAAGAATTTCATACACATAAAGCAGGAAGAAATAAAGGGTATCAGTAAACATCAGAGAAGATATCAGAAATAAGCCGGATACAGAAAGATTTATATTATTTGGTATCATTTATATGTGAAATCTAGAATGAATGAATGAATGAATGAATGAATGAATGAATGAATAACTCATAGAAATAGAGTACAATGGTGATTTCCAAGGGGTTTGACAGGTGGTAGAAACAGGAAGAGGTTGGTCACAGGTATAAGATGGGTAAGTTCTGAAGATCTAATGCACAACAAAGTGACTACACTTGAAATGTAATAAACATTCCCTCTCACAAAGGGAACTCTGTGTGGTGATGGATGTGTTAATTAACTTGATGGTGGGAATGATTTTACAATATGTGTGTGTATCAAATCATCATTTAGTACATATTAATTATATTATAACTTATTTGTCAATTATAACTCAATAAAGCTCAAAATAAAATTATTGTTCCTATAGATAAGAAAAACAGAGAAATAACTGGGAAAAATGACTGAAATCAAAACTGTGTTTTTAAAATTATCAATAAAATTGATTAAACTCTAACCAGACCAACCAAGAAAAAAAAAAATACCAAAATCAGAAAGAGGAGTCAACACTATCCATCTCACGGACATTAAAAGGTTAAAGCGATAGAATAAAAATTTTTACACCTACATATTTCATTTGTAGATGCAATGGAGAAATTTATTGAAATAACCTACCAAAAACCATCAAAGGAGAAATAGATAATATGAAAAATATTATATGTATCAGAGAAATAGAAGTAATAATTAAATCCTTCCAACAAAAGAGAGGCCTCCCATTAGCAGAGGGCAATCCTCCAGGGAAGGGGAGAACCAGAGTATGAGCCATTAGCAGTTACCATTGACAGCAGTGGGGGCTGGGCATGGCAGCCTAGTGGAGGACCTGGGCAGGGCACCCCCACTGCCTCCTACATACATGGGCAGGCAGCTGTAATACCTCCAAGGTCACTGTCCAGTTGTTTGACTTTTGTGACTGCGTGCAGCTATGTCTGCTCTCACTGGTGGGTCCATGTGATGTGAAATCTCCCAAATAGACCGTAAAGTGAATAATCAAAGAGACATGGGACACAAAACTCAAAAGCCTAGGTAGGTTCAGGGGAAGAAAAGAACCATGAAAACATTACACATGTAAGGCAGAAATTAGGCTAGATCAGAGCCCTATTGTAACTTTTAGCAGCATTTTCTTTCTCACACAAAAATAAACATAATAAAAATTCTGCATACATATTTTCATTTTAAAATGTCTGTGACAACTCATTTATTTTCTTACAAAATATGCAACAGTTTGAATGCCATGCATAGTAGATGACGGAGCTAACGCTATCATCAACTATCTAGTGACAGCATATCATTTAAAATCACAGAGATAGTGAATATCTATGCTTCATCTGCAATGACAGGAATTTCTGATGGAAGAAAGATGCCCTCAGACAAAATTTTTTAAAAATCAGAACAGAAATCAGGTATCTTAAAATAATGCCAAAATGACAAGACACGCTTAAAACAAAAGCACTTACAGAAGATGCATGATGCAAAAAATATTATTTTGCAAATTGACAGGCAAATCGATAAATATATATTCATTAAAACAAACAGTAATCCAACACCAGTTAGAATTAAGACCCTATTAATTTCCGAGGCAACCTAGTTTATGCCTATTAGCCAAATGCTATTTTAAAAATTTCAAGAAAGGTATTTGTTTCAGTAAAGTTATTGAATTATTTATGAATAGTGATTGAAAATGTGTACTTTGACAGAGAAAAAACATTGAGACATTAATTTAGGAATCAAGGGATGAAACACCTATATATATATCTATATATCATACTATGAATAACAAAATTCATTTCCTCAGTTTTGCTATGGTACCCATTAATAGAAATAATACAGATAAAAAGTTCTGTCAAGAGGAACAATAATTAAAAATCTAAAAGAAATAGATAAGACCATTTTTCATTTTAAAAGAAAGACAATATTTTTTTTTAATTTGTTTAATATTTATTCATTTTTGAGAGATGGAGAGAGACAAAGCCTGAGCAGGGGAGGGGCAGAGAGAGAGAGGGAGACACAGAATCCAAAGCAGACTCCAGGCTCTGAGCTGTCAACCCAGATCCCAATGTGGGGCTCAAACCTACGGACCATAAGATCATGACCTGAGCTAAAGTTGAAGCTTAACCGACAGAGCCACCCAGGTGCCCCTAAAAGAAAGATAATTATTAACAAAAGAACATCATGCATTTTAATAAACTTTATTTCTTCACATTTGAATCATTTCAATGATATTGGCCAAGAGAAAAGGAGATTAAGTACCTGTGGCAGTTGTGCACAAATTGTAAACGTAATGTTTTTCTTCCCCTTTATCAGCTACCAATAGGCTCCAGGTTTGTAAATTAACTGGCGGTCATATTGTTTATTCTTCAAGTAATTTCCAAACTCTTTATTAGTTTTGATCAACTATTTTTCTCTTGCTTACCTAATCCAGGTTTACACGTGTTCAGGACTATAGACTGTTCTTCAAAATGTCAAATTAACTGTGTGGTGATTCTCCTAATAAAAATCTAAAATCTCAAGTTCAGTTTCTAACCAGGAAGGCACTCATCTAACAGAAGAATAAATATCAAAGAGATTCTTAATTACATGGGCAGAGCTATGAAAATCCCATGATACAGCTGCAAAAGAGAAGGAATTTATAATCCTTGTATCAAGTAACCAGTGATCATGTACACATCCACGTAGACTTGGGATTCTCCAAAAACAAAAACAAAACACAAGAAAACAAAACAAAAAACCTTCAGTCTTTATTCAAGATGAGAGGAAAGGCAATATAGATTTTAGTTAAATTTTACTTATAATGAGTAATGAAAATATATGCCATTGTTCAGGTAACAGAGATTTTTTTAAATAAAAGCTTATTTTTATGTAAAACCACAGGATATAAATAAATTTGCTTCTTAAAAGAAGTAATGTCTCAACATTTTAACTATGAGCAAAGCCACCTTCTTCAGTTTATGCCAACAATATTCTTACAAGATAAACACAAAATTTTACCACGTTTAAATGAACCACAAAATTTTGCTCTTCACATGTGTTCTTCATATGAAGAGAGTTGAAGAAGCTCCATTTTCTTCAGCTCTTCAGTTTTATTTTTTGGTTTTTGTATGGGTACTATTTCTATGTGTTTGAGAAGACCCTCACATTTACTCATTATTTTGCTCTAGAATTGTCAATAAAAGAATACAAAAACAAGTTCTGAATCATTTATACATTCTCTGAAATTGTATTTTGTCATGCAGACTGGTTTTAAAAAGGTATATGCGTTTAAACTTAGAGGAGGCAAACAAAAATCCGTCTTGCATTTCTTTGACCCAAAGAATTCACCTCTTTATGGTTATCCAAAAACTTTCTGCATCAGAACTCTTGCTAAGTGTCAAAGTTTAGATGAAAAGAAAATTAGCCCCAGGCTTGACTACCTCTGATGTGAAATGCCCGTACCTGTCTGAAAATCCATCACGCCTCCCAAAGAATGATACCCACCCTTTCCTCTTTTATAATCGCTCAAGTCTTTTCTCCCTCTCCTTTGGCTAGTCCATAAACACCATTTTATTGATTTTCATATAAATCTGCATTTATTTACTTTTAAATGCGTGTTTCTTACAAGTATAAACTTACTTTAATGATACAGTGAATAATCCTGAAAATTGCTTGAGTATCTCGGGCTGTCACTGAAGGCAACACAATTTCCCCTTTTAAGATTAATGAGATTATTTTCTTCTTTGTTTATTAAAGACCTTTTCACTTTGTGTCAAGATTTTGAGAAACTAATTAAAGTGTGTAAGTGAAAAACAGGTGTAAAAATCACTCAGCGATAAGTATCCTGAGCGTGAGACCAGGATTTAAATACGGACATCTTGTTCAACAGAGAGGAGTGAACATGTCTGATACAAAGATGAAGGGTTAGGAACTGCAGACAAAGAGAAAGGAGAAAAGGGAAAAGAAGTGAGGTCAGCAGAATGATGCCAGTATCCCCGAGTGCAAACGGAAAGGTAAGAGGCATGACCCCTGTCACGCGGATCCACTCCAGAACAGACCAAGAGGCCACGATGAAATTCGGAGGTTATGTATTCTCTGTCTTCTATGTGCTGCCTGCTCAGTGTTATCAAGGAAAAGAGGTGGGGTGATGTGCTGAGTGCAACTCTATAATTTTTCAGAGTGGTTGTGACAGCTGGCTTTATAATCTCCTCTGGGCTTACCTAAACTATCAAACTTTCAAAAATTATGATATCCTGCAGGCAGGATCCAACCCTCTGGGCTTTATTATTCTACAGACAACAAATTTTTAATGGTTTTAGTTCTTATGTTGCAACTGTATGCAACAGTCTTCCCCAAATACACACACGAGCACTTTTAAAAACTATGTTTTACATTGTTTGGTTGCCCAAGTAGATCTAGATTAAGGATTTTTATGGTTATTCTGCTTTTTGTCTGGTATTACAACTGGGAATAAATGTTAAGTTATCCCTGGGGGTTGATCATATATCCTCTCCTGTATCCAGCCACATAAACCTTCTATAATTAGGAGCACTATAATTTTCATGGATATAATAAAGTCATGTGCATATTATGTATATACATATACATACACATGTATATACATATTCGAATATATAAATCCTAGTAACATTAACCTAGCAACTGTTCAGAAGTTCTCTCTCTTACTTTGGTCCCTCACTGCCCTCTTTTTTATGTAAACGTATTTCTAGGTTCCCAAGCCTTTCTCTAAGACAGAGCTTTATCTCGTGATCTTATATAAATCTTCTTGCCGTTCAGGGACCTTCAGGTGTATTTAGATATTTGACTGTTCACTCTGTAGGGTTGAATTACTCATGGTACACCAGGAAATTTCATCTTATATTTTCCCTGTTATCATTCTTATGTTCTTTTCCTTCTAGCAAATAGTAAAGTTATTTTTATCCAATTCATTTTTATTTTATTTAATAGCAATGAAGCGTCTCATTATCGATCCCTTAATGCAAAATAATTCTGTGATGTCTCAGAGGGGTCTTCATTCTCTTTATGCTTGATTAAATAAATAACAAAATCTTTAAAAGAGAACAGATGATTTCCATAATAGCACAGGAATATATAACCTAATATCTGTCGGGAGAATATTCTCGGTAAAAAGCAACATCAGGCTCTGACATTTATGTATCACCCAGACATCAAGCCTAAAGTTTATGAAGTTTTTATTCACAGTGATAACTATTCACCTTACAGCGAGTTTTAGTTTAAAAGTGTGCTCCAGGGCACCTGGGTGGCTCAGTCAGTTGAATGTCTGACTCTTGATATTGGCCCAGGTAGTGATCTTGTGGTCATGTGATGGAGCCCTGCATCAAGCTCTGCCCTGAGTGGGAAGCCTGCTTGAGATTCTCTCTCTCTGCCTCTCTCTCCCAAAATAAATAAGCATTAAAAAAATAATAAAAGTATGTTCTGGATACCATACTACATACTGGAGACCCAAAGCTGAGAGAGAGTAGAAGGTGTTAAATTAATAGGAAGGCAGACTATGGAAGACTTTCTATAGTTTAAAAAAAATATTTATGTTTCCCAAAGTCTGTACAGATACATCAAATAAGTAAAAAAATGTCAATATTATAGTGTTTCAGAGAAAAAAAAATCTCTTCATGAAAGGTAGTATGGACGGCTATGGAATGGGAGAATTAGAAGGTCTAAAGATAGACAAAGTGAAAAATGGCGAACACTTGGTTTTGACATTGACAGTGGGTTACTGGAGGAGGAGGAGATCTGTGGATTCTGTTGTGATGTGTGGCAGGCAAGTGTGTGGCAGGCAGGTGTGTGGTAGGCAGGTGTAGGGGATCAAGGAATCTGAGGGCCAATCCAGGAAAACACGGCAAGATGGCAGCAGTACACACACAAACTTTACTGGGCAACAGCTTGACAGTTGGGTGTGTGTGAGAAGTCACACACAGTAGGAGTCTATCCAGAGATTGGGGAGGAGGTGGGCCCATGTGACTCAGAAGGGGAGGGAGGTAGTGGAACATCTTGGGAAAAGGAGAAATTCAAGAGAGGGCTTATCCATCTATGCGATGTCCGTCAGCCACACGGTGGACTGTCTCTAGGTCTGAGACCTCCAGAATACAGCTGCTCTTAGAGACTTATAACTGCAAGGCATTATTTTATCAGTAGGTCCCAGGTACTGGATAAGGTTTCCCATTATATGGAAAGGAGGCAGGTTCTAAGTATCTAAATATTTACTTGTTTGGGCTACTTTTGAAAAAATTTGATGTATAACAATTGGAATTTCACCATGGTAGGCTTTTGAGCTACAAGGTCTCAGCCAGCAGTGATGAAATTAACCTAGAAGCCAATATAAGGAGCGGTCTTTGGCTCACTTACATAACGATGATGAATACTTGTTGGCGATTTATTTTCTAAGTAGCCATGTGTTATAAATACATTTTGTTTCAAAAATAGGTTCTAGTCAACACCAGTTTTCTGACTATTATTTTATCTTCCTTTGTTTGTTGACCTTCTGTTTTTTCAGTATGTGATCTCTATTTGTACATGATGTTTTCTGGTTACCAATTACCAGTACTATCCAAAATATTCCAATATTTTTATAGTATTTCCAATATAAAATGTATCCATAATAAAAAAAAGCTATCGGTATTACATGAAGGTAAAAGTCAGTTTTCCACACTAGAGCCTTTATACACATACACCCAAGTATGTGTATATACACATGGAGAGTGAGCTCTAAAGATAGACAAAGTGAAAAATGGTGAATACTTGATTTTGACATATACATGAAAACACATACCTGTATATGCACGAAAACACATACATGTATATAAAGGTAAATAGAATAGTTATTACTTTCAAATCTGTGTGGGGTTTATTCTGCTTCTCTGTTTTCTTTAGAAAATAAACTCAGAAAATTTGGTAATTTTCTCACTTTGGGAGATAAGTGAACATGTCTACAAAATTTCCATTTTCTAAAAACTTTTTTTAATGTTTATTTTTGAGAGAGAGAGTGCACATCGAGAAGGAGTAGAGAGAAAGAGAGACAGAGGATCTGAAGCGGGCTCCGTGCTGACAGCAGACAATCCAATGCAGGGCTCAATGTCATTAACCCTGAGATCACGACCTGACCCAAACTCAGATGCTTAACCAACTGAGCCACCCAGGTGCCCCTCTAATAACTTCTTAAGCAGATTTGCTATAATGAATACATCCGCCATTTTAATTTTTGTTTCTTTCATACAGGGTTTGACTATTTGTTTTCATAACATGGGAGAGGAAAAACACTAAAACAATAGTAAAGGGCATGAGGTTTAAGCAGGTATCAAGAAAATTTACATTACAGGATTTGCAATTCACTAGAAAAATCTAAAGACCAAGTTTTTCTACTCTGAGATTGTGACTTTCAATGCTGAAAGAAGTCATTAAACAATAAAGATTCTAAAATGGAAATAAATTAAATTGTCAACATGCTTTATTCTGCTCATCCAGTTGTACTCCATATAATACACACTCTTCCAGGCTTGCTAATTTCATAAGATTTTGCTTTAAGTATTTATAGAAAGTCACGTTTTTGCTTAGTAGCAAAATGTTGGAATTCTTGCTATGAATGTCATTTGCCAGAGTAAAGCACACCAAGACAGAAGAATACAGGAACTGGATGAATCTTTTAAGAAATCTCTTATTTACACTGAAATTTTTCTGCAGGAAACAAAATATATTGGCCACTCTCTCATATAAGATAAATGGTAGCCTTTACTATGCAATGTCCTATTTCCACAAGACAAAGAACTGGATACAATAATCAATAGTCAAATCTTAGTCAAAGTAATTTTCCTGGAAAGGATAGCACTGACTTTTTTTAATTAGTTTTTTATGTTTATTTTTGAGAGAGAAAGAGAAAGAGAGAGAGAGCACGCATAAGCAGGGGAGGGGCAGAGAGAGAAGATGACATAGAATCTGTCTGGAGCCTCTGAGCTGTTAGCACAGAGTCCAACACGGGGCTCGAACTCAGGAACCATGAGATCATGACCTGAGCCAAAATCAGACGCTTAACCGACAGCCACTCAGGAACTCCAGCAGTGATTTTCTTATAACAGAAATTCAAGTCACCCATTTAACTCACAGGACCAATATCCTCCTTCCATATAACATTTAGTCATTTTAGCTTTGTTTTAAGATTGTGATTTTAAAGAGGAAAGTCAAATGGCCCATATGAATAAAGATGTTGTTTATAAGTAGAGACAGAGGTACTTGGAGAAACCAGAATTTACAGAGGCATGTTATTATTGATTAATGTACAACAAGGAAATTAAAACAGAAACAAAATGGTACTGCAAATATTTAATTTCTGACATATAAAAATGTTTTCATTTACCAAACTTAAGAACTAATGAGGTGTCACCAAAGCAATATTTGTGATAAATATTGCAGAAAAATTCAGTAAACAGAAAACATTTATCAGGTTGAGGCTAAAAAGGACTGACAGAGAGAATGTGCTGGCCAGAAGCTAAAGAGTGACGTTAACCATCACATGTTAAGAAAGAATGGAAGTAATGGGTTTCCCAGGCTGTTTCCAAATGTCTTCCTATCACGTCATAACTTAGTACTCATCACATAGAGATTTATTCTTGTCGCTTCTCAGAGAAAAGACTGCCAATGGTCATTGATTGGGTTGTCCAATCACAAAGGTTAACTGTCAATTTGCCGAACACTTCCATTTTCTTGTTGGTAGGTAATTACAAAATGAACACACTTTTGGAATAACCATGATATATATATATATATATATACACACACACACACATACATACATATATATATGTATACATATATACACATACATATATACACACAGAGACATATATACACATACATATATGTGTGTATATATGTCTGTGTGTTTGTGTGTGTATATATATATATATACAGCTAATTTTCATGAGAATGCTCTTACACTGCTAAGGTTAGGAATGCTGAAGTGCTAAAATGTTTGTCAGGTTTGGAATTTCAAAGAAGTGGAGATTTTACATTTTTAAGATTACCTCCAGCAATCCACAGAAAAGATTAATGGATAGTGATTAACTTCCTATTATAGGGGTCAGTATTTCCAATTTTGTAAATGGAATTCAAGAGTTATTTTTAAAATTATACAAGTTACATTTTTAATGTGTTTGGCTTTCTCTATTCTTCCAAAGAAAATTATTCATGTGATTTATAGCTGTAAATATCATCTTATCAATGTTTTCATGCTTAATAGTCACAGAAATGAAATGACTTACTTTCTGCATGACCCGAACACTAATTACATAGTGAATACTTTGGGGAAATATGCATGTTAATAGACATATTTAATTGATTACTGAAAGAATTTTCTATTATCTTATATACGCTCAGAAAATATACTCAAGAAAAAAGACTATCGGCAGCTATTATGTCACAATATTAGAAGTATTTTTTCAAACAAAATGAGTTATATTCTATATTGATATAACAAATCTCTGTTGAAAACTACGTGATAAACATAGGCATTCTTTCAAAAAGCAAAGTATTCACAAATTAAATATATGAGAGAAAAAGAAGAAAAATATTTTTCTGTAAAATAAACAAGGCAAAGTATTTCTGGTTTCTAGAAATTTTTGAAGAGGTGCCTTCTTAGAAGAACACTATCATAAATAAATTATAAATTACAAACTATTAAAATGAACTGCATATTATCATCATAAGCTCTTATCTCCTCTTTGCCTTTTCTTTCCAATCTATCAGTAGTGTCAAAGATATTTCTTCTAACTTTCCCATAACACATCTTCCATGTTCATATTTTGATCTACAGTTTCAATATTGCAATTCACTGAAATGCTATATGTTACAAATTTCATAAAGGTATCATATAAACACCATAGCTACTGCTACCATAACAATTTTTCACCAAATATGTGTAGATTTGACTGAGTCTTATTTATAAACAAATGCCCACAGTTTAGTGATTTAAACAATATAAATTTATTATCTGGGGGTCAGAAATTTATTTATCTGGGGGTCAGAGGATCAGCATGGGTTTCATTGGGTTAAAATTTAGGTGTTGGCGGGTCTGAACTTCTTTCTAAGTCATAAGAGAACCCATTTCCTCGTCATGTCCAGTTTCTGGAGGCTGCCTGCTTTCCTCAACTCATGGCCTCTTTCTTCCATCTTCAACGTCATCCCTTTCCCACTGTGATCTCTCTGGTTCTCTCTCTTTCCCCACTTATAAGGGCTCTTGTGATTACAGTAGGTTCACTCAGATCATCCAAGACAATGTTCCTATTTTTTTTTAATTTTATTTACTTTGAGAGAGGGCATGAGTTGGAGAGGGGCAGAAAAAGAATCCCAAGCTGGCTTCACACTGTCAGTGCACAGCCCAAAGTGGGGCTCAAACTCAGGAACTGTGAGATCATGATCTGAGCTGAAATCAAGAATTGGATGTTCAACAAACTGAGCCACCTAGGCGCCCCAACAATATTCATATTTTAAGGTTAGCTATTTTGGGGCGCCTGGGTGGCTCAGTCGGTTGAACATCCAACTTCAGCTCAGGTCATGATCTCGAGGTCCGTGGGTTCGAGCCCCACGTTGGGCTCTGTGATGACAGCTCAGAGCCTGGAGCCTCCTTCGGATTCTGTGTCTCCCTCTCTCTCTGCCCTTCCCCTGCTCATACTCTGTCTCTCTCTGTCTCAAAAATAAATAAAGATTAAAAAAAATTAAAGTTAGCTATTTATAATCCTAACTCCATCTGCTACCTTAATTCTCTTTCCCGGTATAACCTAACACACTTCTAGGTTCTAAAAGTTAAAACATGGACATCTTTGGGGTAGCCATTATTTTGCCCACCACATAATAAAATGTTTGTTTATAATAGTTTTCATATTTTACCCCTCTGTCAACTAATCCCCGGGGTTTTTTAAAACTAATATATCCTTGGCTGGCTTCTACAAAGTTTAAATGAAAGTGATCCTCTGAAATAGAAAATGATTGAGTAAAGGTAGAAATAAGTATAAGCTTTAAGATGATTTGTCCTGACCACGAGTCAAATAATAAAATCTAAATTTTGTAAGAAGAGCATGTGAATTCCAAAATCTGAGCCTTAATACTGACAAAAGTTTATGTTGGTCCCACGGGATTAAGTAATGCATATTCTCTAAATATATATAATACAGGCAAAATGTTACACTACTGCATCTAGTCATTTTCTGTAGGTTTTAAACAATACGTAAACCTCATATTGGCATGGAATAAGGATTGTCATATATGAGTTACTGGTGCCTTCATGATTTTACCTAATATAGTTTTCTTTCAGTAATTGTCCAATTGAATTAAGTGTATGTACTTAATTCAATTACTCCTAAGGTCTAGCAGAAAATATGGCTAGTATAATGGAGTTTTGTTTTTTGTTTTTTCAAAAAATAAAGATATTTATTATCTCTCAGAATAAGTAGTTCAGGTTCGGTTGTAGATTTGGTTAATTTATGGCTCGACAGTATCATCAAAGACCCAGGTGTAGTTGATAGAAAACTGCATCACAGGATGGCTACCGAGCATCAAGCATCACCTCTCCAAGCACCAGTATCCTAAGTCTGTTCCTTATGTTTTTGCCTATATTAGCCTAGAATAATTAATATTTCTCCTGTAAAACTAAGGATTGGTCCAACCTTTCCCAAGACACAGAGCATGTAGGGGAACACATAAACATGAACATGAACATAAACATAAGCAAAGTTATGGTTTTGTCATGAGGAAGAAGGAAGGGGATGGCCTTATAGAGGCAGGCAGTGGTGTCTATGACAACCAGGGATAGTGGGACACATGAGAATATATATGGTTTAGTTTTAACTAAACTAACTCATGGTTTAGTTTTAACAGTTGTTCGATATTGGTTTATGCTTTGAGATTTCACTTTATAACATATCTGAGTTCAGTTTTTTAAGTTTCATTAAACTTAATTACTGAGATTATATCCCTTGAATAGCATGGGTGTTTCTCTTTAGAAAAAAATAATTTTACAAAATAGTGGAACAGAAACAAGAGCTTATTGATTTTTGATCTTGTAACATTAGGTGTATACACTTCAAAACAAATGCCTATTGGCAAAACATCTGATTGCTTGGATAGGGCTTTGACTAAGGCTGAGTGTTCAAAAGCAAAGTCAAGGAATAAGATACAATTCTCCTGATAGTGCAATCCTTTGAAGCTAAAGGTAATTGGATGTGTTGGGGATTTTGAATTATCCAGAATATTTGTATAAGCCTCTTAAAGTCACTATTTTGCTTTACATAAAGCATATGTATATATGTTTAGACACATGTTTAATATATATAGACACTGACTAGGAGAACAAAACATAAGTTCCAAATACTCTCATTTATCTAGTCATTTTTTAAGTAAATTATCACATCAAACATATTTATAGAAAATCAACTATAATATAAATTTCAACATTTGCCCCTGTAAGTACTTTCAAACTGAGCACAGTCACTAGATGAGCTGTAAAATTCAGAGGCTGGAGTAACTTATTTTGGACAGGACAGAAGGGACTTGAGTCTGCCCTCTCTGTCGTTTCCAAATTTAGGCCCACAGGTAAGAGCTGGGACAGTCTACCACAGTCTCCTACACTATAGAATCAAAAACCAAGCCAATTGGTTTGTATTCAATCACACAAACCAATTCAGAAACTTATTTTGGTTTAATTAAAATAAATTAAATGTCAATAAAATGTTAATTCACTAATTAAACAAGTTAAATAATTAACTAAAATACTGTTTTAACGTAAATAAAACAGTGTGTAGTTCTAGAACTTATGCACATTGACTCATGTGATTCTCTAAACCATTCTGAGAAGCACTTAAACTAGAGGAAACAGGTTTGATGCATCTTGTCCAATGTCACACGTCACCTGAGTTTCAGAGGCTGAGAGTGGTCCTAGGTGGTTTGGATTCTGATCCCAGCTGCCTCAACATCATTCTTTCATCTGGCTTCTCAGTTTCTGCTTTTGCAGTAACTTAGGGAAGTCTTGAGTCCCCAGCACCATAATGTAAATATAATTCTCAGCTACTCTCTTTTGTGAGAGAAAAAGATGGTAGGATGTGTCCCCTAAGATGTAGAAGTCATTGGAAGTCTTAGGAGACAGCCAGCTGACAGAACAACTAGAAAAATATATTCAATGATAGTGCTGTAAAAACACGGTTTAGGGATTATCTGTTTCAGAATTTCCAAGGATACTTACTAAGAACCAGAATATTGAATTCTACCCATGATGGACCGAACTTACGAAATCTCCAATATACCCAAGTCCACACGAACTTTGAGAATCACTGCTGGGTTTCCATTGCTGGTTTGCCTACGGCAGATTCTGTTAACCGATTCAGTGAAATGCAGCCTCAGCTCTACTTCATCTGAGAGCTGTAAGAACAACAAAGTCACTTCCATCTGTTTGGGGGGAAAACTGCCAGACACCACTGCTACCTTAAATTACCAGTTTCTCTCCAATGGGGCCAATATCCCAGTGCTCGCCGTCATTCTCTTCATTTCCAGGGCACAAATCAGATTAGTGAAGAGAAAAAAAGAAAATTTGGAAAGCAGGGTAATTAGATGAATTGTATGGGTGGGCATTTAAAAAATATATATTAGATGTATCTTCAAGACTACATGGAGAGGGATAAAGGAATTTGAAACACCTTGCACAGGACTTAGGCACAGGAGTATATGTGCTTATGAAATTGCGAAAAACAATGGAATTTTAAAATACTATGTCTATTATTCAAAACAACATGATTTAATTTTGTACCTATAGCCAATATCCATTTATACACAGATTAAACCTGTTGCTTATTATTTCATTTTTTAAAATATTTTATAAGAATGTCTGCCATGAACTGTACATATCAATGAGATTTCTTTCAAGTGACACTTAATACAGAGCTAGGCCTTGTCGTTAAGAAAATTCCTCATGGGCATGAGCGGTTAAGTGCCCAACTCTTGATCTCAGTGTGGGTCATGATTTCACGGTTTGTGAGTTTGAGCCCAGCATCAGCCTCTTCACTGACGGTGCGGAGCCTCTTTGGGATTCTGTCTCCCCTTCTCTCTGCCCGTCCCCCACTTGTACATGCGCTCTCTCTCTTTCTCTCAAAATAAAGAAATAGACTTTAAAAAAATTTTCCTCACCGGTCCACTACAACAATAATATATGTATCAAATAAATTAAAATCATATTGGACTAATAGATAGAGATTTTCTTTTAAGTTTATTTATTTATTTTGAGAGAGACAGAGACAGGGCAGAAAGAGAAGGAGGCAGAGAATCCCAAACAGGCTCTGCACTGTCAGCCCGATGTGGGGCTCGAACTCATGAAACTGTGAGATCATGACCTGAGTCAAAACCAAGAGTCAGATGTTTAACCAGCTGAGCCACTCAAGCACTCCTAATAGCTAGAAATTTTTAAGTAGTGATGAGGGTCGACTTAGGGTCATTCTCACCACTATACTGTATCTTCTTAAATAAAACATATATGTGAAATATTTGCTGAGGTTATTTTTAACATAAAAACCCACTCCAAATCTTTGGAATGTGGTTGTTGCTTAACGACTGAAAGATGCTTATAATTTCCCGGATACTACAGAACAGCAACATGGGAAAAAAATTTGCATTCTAAATCTTTTGAAATGAAATAACGAAGGAAAAGACAGCACAATTACTCAAATCAGAAGGTGAGAAAAGCAGAGGTAAAGAGTACTGAATATGGGTATAAAAAGAGCAGGTACCAATCCTGGTTCAACCCCATAGTGTTCATGGGACTTTATCTTTTGAGGGCGGGGTGTTTCTTGTACCAGTCTACATGACTTCTAAATTTGCATTTATTATGATTGCACAGTTCGGTGTCACTATGGTAATAAAATAAAATAAAATAATAGTAACTTAAGTATGCAGGATATATTTTTTATCCAATCACTAGATGGCAGTAAGTGTGCAACTCTGAGGTGCCTCTACTCTTCCGCACATTCAAGGAGAGCTCAGGGCACAGGAAGACTATCCCTGTTTGACAGTTTGCCTTCAAAGGTTAGCTGGAGGAGAATACATCCTATCATAAGAAATCGCTAGAGTATAAGGAGAATAAAATGCCGTAGCTCAATAATATAGTAAGAAATGTCTTCAAACGGTAATTTAAAATACTTTATCAAGGTAAACAATGTCTACCTTCCCATTTAAAAATGCAAAAGAGAAATGAATAAAAGCTGTGGATAGGGACTTGTAACAAAATGATCAAAAATCATGTCTCTTACCACACACGTCGTATGTTTCTGTTCAACCTATAGGAAATTCTAAAACGTGTGTGTGTGTGTGTGCACGCGCGTGCACATGTGTGTGGCAGGAAATATCAGGAATGGTATATCCATTTATCAAGTAAAGTTGAATTATCTCATTGAAAGTAATGGTACAAGGAATCCCATTCCATTACTTTTAATGTGATTGTGTCTATATATCCCATACCAATACATTCTTCATAAATGTAACAAGCTTCCCAGCATATCCACATAAAGAATGAGAAGAGGAAATGAGAGTCCTGTTAAATGAATATCTAATCCCATTTCTTGTAAATTCTGCTTGTCATCAGCCACTTATCACTTATCCCATAACTATATTACTTTAGCAATATAGTCATGATAATTTTGTCCCTCTGCCCATCTAAAGTATATCTGGCAGAGGGGCGATAATTTGTCACTATTTGTAAATTTCTAAAGAGGAATAAATGTTAAAATCATTTTGAAATACATGTGTATTTTTCAAAAAAGCAGAAAGACATCAACAGTTGCATTATAGATAGATGATGGGTACGTAGGTAGGTAGGTAGACAGATAAATAGATGACACTTCTAAATCTCTCTCTTATTGCTCAGGGTTTGATTCATATCACACAGTGCTTAAGCAGTATTGAAAGGTAGTTTTCAGACAGCAAACTATAATCTTCACAGAAACTGTGTGTTTGTGTACAATTTTTGGCAAGACAAAAATATGCAGAAAAGAGGTCACAGAGACATAGACTCCACTAAGCAGCATATTTGGCTTGAAATGACTGGTTATATAAATAGAATTCTCTGTCATTTTTATAAGCTCTGACAATAGGAAGATGGAACATTTCATATTTGCTCATTTTGAGCCTTCAAGACTATCTACAATGACAAATGCTTGTGTAGGAAAGAATCAAAATGAATGACTCATTCACAAAAATTCCAACATGATTAATAATTTTTTCTCCTAATTAGAAATAAATAATCCTCCTCTAATGTTAATCACTATGATCTCAGTGGGTTGAAAGGATGTTTTCAGGCACTATTACAATCACCTGGTGAGCTTTTTTTCAAAATGTCCAGGCTTCATTCCTCAAAATATTTTCAAAGCTTCCTGAGTGGGAAAATAGGGGAGGAAAAACAGAGGATAATGACACGTGGTTTCATGGGCTTTCCCAGTCAGGCTAGGTTCAAATCACTTCTCTTTCTCTAATTTAGGGATTTATAAAAATAATCATATCTCTCTAAGCTTCAGTTTATTTTAACGTTTTGTCTATAAGATAGTTTCACATGATTGTTGCAAGGACTAAATGAGATAATATTCACAAAATACATCTACAGTACCTGAAACAGAAATGCCGAGTAATTGAATCAATAAATCAAACCACTACTCCCACAGCGATCATTTCTGGTTGGAAACAGCTAATGAATTCAGGGAAAAGGAATTTTGTCTGTATTAGATTGAGTGTCACCAGCAGAGCATGTAGTACAAATTTGGAAACGTAGTTTGGGGACTCGGTGCTCAATGAAGAAGGAGAACTGATTCTCTGGGGTAGAAATTCAACAGGTTTCTTTCTTTCTTTTTTTTTTTTTTAAGTTTTATTTATTTATTTTGAGAAAGAAAGCACACACAAAAGGAAGAGAGGCAGAGAGAGAAGGAGAGAAAGAATCCCAAGCAGACTCCCTGGAGAGGGGCTTGAACTGACCAACCATGAAATCATGACCTGAAACCAAAATCAAGAGTCAGTCACTCAACTGACTGAGCCAGCCAGGCACCCCTCAACAGGTTCCTTAAATAGACTGGAAAGGGAGTAGATAGGAATTTAGCCCGATAATGATGAATGGTAAACAGTATCACTCAGAAGTAATTCATTCACCATTATGTTTATCTATTCTTTATTGATTCCTCACTATAAACCAAACTTTGTTACAAGTCTTCATATATTAGCCAATTTAATCCACACAATAACTAATATTTTGAGTGATTAATCTTACTTATTCATTTGGAAAAAGAGAATACTAAGGCTTACCACATTTAAGTAACTTGACTACATCTTTGAAAGTTATGTCAGGGACAGAACCTGTTCTTTCTGTTTTGAGAATTAGAGAAGAGTGTCAGGAACACAAGGAAAGGGTTATATACCCAGATATACGAGAGGAGACTTATTGGGTTGAGTAAGGAAAAGCCTCCTGGAAGAGGTAATTTGTAGCCTAAGGCTTGAAAAATGAGTAGGTGAAGGTCGAATGAAGACACTGGGGTCATGAGATATGGTGGAAAGCGGCTCATGACCAAAAAGACAGAGAAACAAAAAAGGAATGTGAACCAAACAAACAAACCTAAAATACCACCTGAGTGGAGTGCAAGACAGAAATTAGAGAGTAATTGAGAGGAGACTAGGGAAGCAAGGGCCAGATGAAGTGTCCTTGAAACATTTTCAGTCACAGTCAAGAAGTTACTAAAAGATTTTATAGAACAGAGTTTATACATAGTGGAGCAACATGGCCAGAAGACTCAGAGCACACATTTGAAAGGAAAACGCCATACGGAGGAAAAATTTGGCATGGTTTTGCATGTTGTTAGAGTTCAGATAAAAGATTACGAAGTTCTAAACTAAGGCAGAAAAACAGAAATGGCACAACAGGCAGAATCTGGGTAATAGGAGTAAAAAGCAAAAGACTCTGAAATAGACTTGATTTGGGGATTTGGAAGCATGAGACTCACCGTCAAGCAAATTAGAAAAACATAGTTCACAGAGGTGATGAAGCGTTAGATTTCAAGCAGGACATATCTAAGGTACTGAGGGAAACTGAACAAGTATATGCATTAGAACCGGAGTATAAGTTTCTGACCTCCAGGAGTGAGATCTGAGTTTAACATACACACTTAGAAGTCAACAATATTCAAATGATCTCTGAAACTGATCAATTTCTTGAAACTACTGAATGAAAACGTGAAAAATATCTCAAGGTCCAAAGTAACGAGAGTTTTGAAGTCCCCTTTTACCAAAGTAGGGACAAAGGCAATTAAGATTTATATCGAGTGGATTCTAAGTTGCAGAACAGATATATTTTTAGGAATAAGCTAAGAGACAGGGAGAACATGAGGTTGTTTAAAATTTAGGAAATACAAATAATAGGAAAAAAAGTCTATAACATGAATGCACCAATATCATTTTTCACCCCCATAGGAAGGAGAATTATTTCATGAGGACATCGAGGTCCATTCATCATTCTTGATTTCATATAAAGAGGGGATCAAGGTTTCTGGGAAAAGCTAAATTAAAGGTTTTCCACTAATTTACTACATGTGCCAATTCAAAATATTTTTCCTGATAAGTATATTCCCTTATTTAACTCAAACAGGTTGCATGATCACATCAGATTATAGCGTCAGCATTTCCAGTTTCTAGCTGCCTGGGAACATCGTCAGTAAAATAAATGTTCCTCACTGATTTCGCTATAGGCGATGCATAACTTGTTCTTTATCCAGTACTGCCTGCCAGCTGATTAATCTCATCTCAAAACATCATTTAACCTTTTCATTTCCCCTAAATTGACATGCTTCACTGGTAGTCAGTAAGTCTTGCTTAACTAGTCTTATTACCCTATGATAATTTTGAGCCATTTTATTCTGAGAAAAAAGAATAGTGCTTGTTATATAGCAGGCATTTAATTTATACGTGTTAACTTTTTGTATATAACGTCACCTATGAATTTATATTAACATTGTGTTAATTGTTAATAATGATTTATTATTAATCACTAATATACAAATCAATAATCTATTTATTGACTCTGAGATGTGTTAGTCACTTTTTAAATGTTCTTATTTGGTCCTTATGACAGTACTATGATGTCTGTCCCTTTTACCAGTGAAAAGAAGTAGACTTAGAGAGGTTAAATCACAGGTTCAAGGTCAAAGGCTGTTTGGTGGAATAGGTGGTAATACCAGTCAGCCTGGCATCATCCTGTGGCAATGTCACTCCAGGTGTGGTACTTCAGGTTACCTGAAGCAGAATCCTTGGGATAATTACAATGCAGACATCGGAATCTACACATTTGACAAACCTGCAGAATATTTTATGTACACCAAAGTGACGAAACCAGCCCAGGGGAGAGCCAAGCATATCATCAGAAGAGTTAAAACCTGTGGACTCCTTGAGCCTCAAGAGCTTTATGATACAGTTCCTTAAGTACTTGTGGTTTAGTTTGGTAGTTCCATTATTTAGCAAATATAACCAAGAAGTCTCTATACGCATGCTACAATATTGTATAGTTAGTGTTATTCTATTGCCTACTGGGGTGACTGTCTCACTAAAACTTGAGGCATATTTATCTGACAGGCGTATGCTGATTTCACCTGTTGCTAAAAATAGCCAAGCATGCTCTTTCTTGGGTTAGTAATACTGATGTGAACACATACATTCCTTGAATGACCCGGCTGAAAGACAAAAATTCTTAATATATTTGGTATTATAAAATCTATTTTAAATTTCTAGGTATTTTGAAAATTCCACTTACTCTACAGGGAAAAAGAGGCAAACATTGATAGAGTTTTTATACATCCCTAAAATTTAAATCTTCAACATGAATATTATATTTGTTCACAGAGTCAAGCAGTTTTGTCTCTGGGGTAGTTAATACAATCCATCATGGGATGCCTGGGTGGCTCAATATGTTAAGCATCCAACTCTTAATTTTGGCTCAAGTCATGAGATCACCGTTCATGAGATGGAGCACTGTGAGTGCAGAGGCTGCTCAGGATTCTCTCTCTCTTTCTAAATCTGTCCCTCCCCCACTCACATTTGCATGTTCTCTCTCTCTCTCTCTTTGTCTCTCTCTCTCTCTCTCTCTCCCTCAAAATAAATAAATAAACTTGAAAAATATTTAAGTCAGTTCCTTCCTCTAGTAAGAAGATATTTTTCCTTTGCTGAGCTCTGCTTGACAGCAAATAGCGTTTTGCTTCTAGTGCAGACTTGCTTTTGTGTGAATCATTAAGAAACCAGTAATCAAAGCAGTCTTCTTATTTTGTACTATTAGCCAGGATTGAGGATATTGGAGAATGCCCCGGTCTGTACCTAGCAGGATGATATATTTATTTTCATCCATGAATGCTTTCATTTCGTGAGGCTTACAAAGGCAAAGCAAATAGAAATCACCAAAAAGACTGCAGTCCCTGTGTGCTCAATTAATTAGTACCTTTCCTGACTAAATTAATGAAGGTTTCTAGGTGAGGGGAAAACACAAACACACACACACAAACACACGAAATCACATTGCCTTACTGAAGCCACATTCTCTTAAGATTGTAGGTTCCAAACCATTATGTGTTTTAAATTACGTAAATCTGAACATCACATCCCTGAAGAGAAAGCCCCTTAGTAATATTATGCAATATACAAACATTAGGAGTTTTATGTCATGGGTTTTATTAAATCATCTGTGAAGTTAAGAGGTCATGGTGTTGAGAATTTCTGATTCCCTAGGGACAGCCTCATGTCCTACCTTCTTTTCAATGTGCCATTTTTATTTGAAGTTCAAGATGAAAGACTTCTTTAATGGTACTATCAATCACATTCAAAGACTTTTAGATAACGCTCTTGGGTTATACCAACCTTAAATCATGGACAATTTAAAAAGTCTTAATATACCCTCTAAAACTAGTTTTAATTCCTAGTTTTCTTTGTTAAATTAAAATAATTTTAGCAAGCATTTAAAAAATATCATTCCTTTTACATATGTGTACTATATGATAATGATGTTTTAATGTGTTAAGAGTAATAACTAGAAATGAATGAAAAAATCTTATTATATTTAAATGCCTTTCTTCTCATTTAAGTAAAAAGAACCAAAAAGATTTCACCTGCCCACTTGTTATTCAGACCTAGTCACAACTATAAGAAGTTCTTTGCAAAACCGATTGCCATATATGTTGGTTCAGGGAATCAGATCACAGAACTCCTTGCATTTTCTATAAATAAATCTTGAGTTAGCATTTAAAAAAAAGGAGAAAGTATTGACAATATTGGATACTCAACTTTTACTAACAGTCACACCAAATACTCTCACGTATATAACTTTTATTCTGCCTAACCTTGAGAGTTAAATAATATTATCTTAGTTTTCCTTATTGGGAAACAAAATGATAAGATTTAACTTGAAATAAAATATAACTAATAATCGGAAAATCAAAACTGAACTCATCTCTGTCACTTTCCATATAATCTGATCACATACATTTATGTAGATTTATTTCCATATATTATAATTATATAACCTTAAAAACAAAGAGATATTTGGGGTGCCTGGCTGGCTCAGTCGGTAAAGGAGGCAACACCTGATCTCAGGGTCATAAGTTCAAGCCCCACGTTGGGTATAGAGTTAATTTAAAAAAATAAATAAAATCAAGAGATATTACGGCAATATGGACTATTGGAAGCAGCCCACGAATTTGTTAAATCTATGTGTTTATGTACATATGCAAGCACAAATATGTGAACATAAACATAAAATGAAACACGTCGGTGCATGTGGCATTCCACATTTCCCCTGAATGCAGTTGTTGTAGCTGGGGGTGGGACCCACAAGGCCTCGGGTTGAACAGACAGAGTTTAGGATCATGCAAAATGCGGACACTGGGGAATGGAAACGGATTGAACACCTCCCAAGCGGTGACTGTGCATCTGTAACAATATTGTCATCTAGCAGTCTACATAGGGAGGTTTTTGCTTGTTTGTTTGTTTGTTTAGATAGAGAGAGGAAGCAAGTGCGAGTGGGGGAGGGGAGAAGGAAGGGAGAGAGAATCTTAAGCAGGCTCCATGCCCAGCACAGAGCCCCAGGAAGGCAGGGCTCAATCGCACTACCATGAAGATCATGACCGGAGCCGAAATCAAGAGTTGGACGCTTAACCAACTGAAACACCCAGCTGCCCCTAATCAAGAAATTTAAACACTCACTTGTGGAATGTGTCAAAGTACATCTAGATAATAAGGAATTTCTTCCATGCAGACTATTTTTACAGCACTTGGAAACAACCACCACTGGTATCCTGACAAGTCCGAGAACTCTATCTTCCAACAGATCACTGAGATCAGAGCCAAACTTTGATGCATTCAAGAGTAATAATTCAAGTCCTAGTAAGTAAGAAGCTCATGAGGAGAGTCCTAGTGATATCAGCAAGTAACGTGACCGCAAGGGCTCAGCTGGGGCATCGTGGGTTCTCTGAAGAGATAAAGCATAGTCTTCTGTGTTAAACCACCCTCACATTTTCTCCTTTTCTAGATGGGACTCACTTCGTTTTAGCCTTAGTGCCTTTGAATTTGCTGCCTTATCCATTTGAAACCACTCCTTCAGACATCAACATGACTGGGTTCTTGCAGCTCACACAGTATTTTGTGGACGAGGCTTTTCGAAAATCTCACGTGTACCACGTCGCCTCCCCTGACCAAGTACGATGTCCTACCACATGTTCTCCACGTGATTTATGGATTACTTATGTCTTAGTGCCTTTATCTGCTTTCCCCAAACTAAACTCTAAACTCCAGAGAGTAGTCTCTGTATGAGTTTTGCTCATTTTGTAACCCCAGTGCCTATAGCAGTTCTGAGACACAGCGGGCATTCGGTTAACTGTAATTGCTCTTACGTGCCTGGTAACCCAAATGTAGATTCTCTCTTTCAGATGAGAAGGGACTGGGCTCAGATTAGCGTCCTTGCTTTCAGGTGACAGAGCTCTGGATAACCGAGGAAAGAATCCAAGTTCAGGCGTGGCTACCAGTTCCTGACTAGGGTGGATTGATTGGAGATAAGTGTGAAATAACATGGTCCAAAGCTATAGTTAGAGACCAAAATAAAGAGGCAGATAACAGGAAAAAAACTAAGATATTAAGGGGAAAAAAACTCACATTAAAAAACTGCTGGGAATTACAAAGAAAGTGCAGTTCTGCAGAAAGAAGTGGTTATATAGTAGACATGAGGAAAAGAACACAAGTCGGTCTAAAACAGACTCAAAGAACCAGTCTACAGAGCAACAAAGTATTGGGGCCCCTGGATGACTTAGTCGGTTAAGCGCCTGACTCTGGATTTCAGCTTCAGGTCATGATGTCATGGGCTCTGTGCTGACAGCATAGAGACTGCTTGGAATTTCTCTCTCCCTCTCTCTCTGCCTCTCCCCTTCTCTTCTCTCTCTCTCTCAAAAATAAATTTAAAATAAATAAATAAATAAATAAGCTTTTTCTAAAAGGCAACAAAGTATTTCCTCCTCAGTAAACTGAAAACTCTACTTATTCAATAATTACTTTTCATTACTGAACTCTGATTAAAACATAAAGTATGTAAAAATAATGTCACTAAATGCATCATGAGATCCCAGTCTAGTGTGATCTATAGACTTTACACACACACACACACACACACACACACACACACACACAGACTTTATGCGAAAATTATATTTCCTGATTATATTCTTGATATAGGATCCATTGAACATCTAGTTGATATTAAATTTGATAAAGATTTCATTTAAATGGAAATTGAAGAAAATAGAAGGTTACAAGATTTACCAGGACATTGCTGTCTTTAAAATCTATAGTTACTCTGTGTTCTGTATACCCACAGTGTGTGGGGAAGACACACATCCCAGGCAGAAGTGTGAAAACAATTAGAATGCATTTGTACACAGTGCTTAAAATACTGAATTTCATTCTTTTTTTTTTTTTTTTTTTGGAGTCAAATTGTTCACAAGGACTGGAGATAGATATTTAATTCTCAGCGGATTTTGAACAGAATAGTCCTCATTTTTTATTCATTTATTTAATTATTCCTTTCTACACCAATGAATTATTGTACACCTGGGCAGGTATTGTACTAAGCAGCCCACTAGTCATTGCATGTGGGGAGAGAGCAAAGGAATACTTTCTATCCCCTAAATCAGTACTCAACAGAGGGAACTAAGGCGTTTGTACAAATTACTGTTAAGTGATGCAGAAAATGCGGTGTCATAGAAAAGGGTAGTGCCTACACAGGCAGGGGGTGCACAGAAAGGCATCCAGGAAGCCTTTAGAGCAAGGGGAACATTCATCTTGAGCCTTTGGAAAGGGAGGACTAGCATTAACAAGAAATGGAAAAGCTAGTCTCAAGGAACACACCTCTGTATCAGACACACCTCTGTATCAAGTTTAGGGAGAAGAGAAGTTGAAAGAAGCATTGAAGGTTATATTTACTATTTGCTGAAAGCTACAACATTTCGTAATAAAAGATGTTTGTTGATTTTCAAGCATATGTAACACATCATTTGAAGACCTCTAATGAATCATCTTTTATTTTTTTGCCTTTTTTGTATATTTCCTATGAATTTCTCCTTCTAGTTGCAAAAATAAAACACATCCAAATAACAAATTAAAAAAACAAGAGAAACCCCAAGTGATATCTGGCTGATAGAGAAGGTGATTCATCATTTATCACTTAGTGCCAAGACGTCTTCGTCTTCCGTTCTATCCTGGAAAATGCCTTCACAGGGCCTTTCTCCTCCCTAACATCCACAGCAGTCTGCCAGGATTATCCTAAGCCTTTCATTATGCTAATGTCGTCAGGATCCTGCATCTGATACTGAAAGGAACTTAATGACAAAGAAGTTGAATAGTTATTCTCTGCATAACAATTTAAACTTCATAAAAAATATTTCTTTTCAAACCTTCTCTGTGGCAAACATTTAGGAGCAGGCTAACACATGTCTTATATGAGCCTGGGGACTTGATAGTGTTGGAAAGACCAAACATAGTTCACTTCCTTTAAAGTTTAGGCTACAAGCATATTCTAGTCTGGTGTTTCTCAAACATTGGAGTCCAGGGTAGTAGTTTAGGGAGCTCATGAAAAACTGTTTTCTAGGTCCTACTCCCAGACACAGGACTTCCAGTATGACTGAGGGAAGGGAAAGAATCTCAAAGAAATACCTCATGTAATTTTCAGAGTTGGTCCATGCACCCCTTTTTGAGAAAGAGTTGTAATCGATTACATAGATCGCGAGAAGGACTGGATAGGTTATTAGTGGAACTTATCCGAGAAGTGTTATTTGCCAGATCAAAAGCACAGCAAAACTCAGAAATCTGATCAAACTTTATCAATATTTAAAATCGAACTGTAATTTTAAGATGTTATTAAATTTAATAAGGAAATCAAGATACAGAAGGGCATTTTCTATGTGTAGCTAGAGAAAATATGAGTCAGAGAAAGACTAGTTTGTCAGCATCATTGCTGAAGGATGAAGGTTCATCACACATTTCCAGTATAACGGCCAAGCCTATCTCTCCAGCGGTCAGTTATTTGAAGAGATGACAATGGCCGTTAAAAGCACCTAACTAATTTTCTTTAGCTGGATTATATTTTCTCCAAAACAACTACTTTATTGTTTGCTTCCATGTTGTTTTTTCTATTTCGTGACCAGGAACGTATTTCATTGTTGGTCTTATTTCTACATGAAACTGATATTCGCATTTTGACTTCTATTTTAGCCTTTCGTAAAGACCACAGGGTGAGTTAAGTATGTAAACCAGATGAAACCAGATGCAATAACAAATTCTACTTTCCTTTCCTATAAATCTCTGAACTAGTCTCTGGATTTCACAGCTCCGAGAAGGCCCAAGCATCTCGTAAGCTAAGTGGTGAACTGTGTTCTCCAGCTCATGTTGCTAATGTGAGTTTTGAGACCTAAAATTCTCATTCATATTATTTTCGAATAGCGTATTTTCCTATACATTGACTTACATTTTCCTTCAAATAAAGAATCATGGTCTTTTTTCTTTTTAAATCAGAATATATGTTGGAAACCATTTCAAATAATTTGATAAATTTAGGATTGCTCGGCTTCCCCTACACTAGGAACACTGTGGAATTGTTCTGAATTCTCCCAAACTGTCCGATGTGTTTCATTCAGTGAAGTTTAAATTGCTGAAGGCATCTTAAGACTTAGTCTTCTAGCTTAAACTAATTTTTTGACAAATGATAGCATCCATCATGGTGGCAAATAGCAGCCGCCAGTATTACAGGAAAAAAAAAAAAAAAAGGCAAGGAAATCGCCTGATCTTTCTGATCCTGGACAACACTGAGTCTCGGTCAGCGTTGGATGCAGAGCTCTAATGCTCACGGGACCAACCTCTGACTCTGGGCTTCCTCAGGGCTCTCTCCTTATGCAGCTATGACAGGGACAAGGTGCCATTTTCCATGCTCGTCTGGATGTCTCACCTCAATGTCCATTTGTGCAAAGATTGATGCTCTGTAAGCGAGTGGAGAGATCAAGCTGCTTTATAATGCCGTGTCCGTCAAATCTCAAACTTTAGTAACATTTTAACGTGAGAGTTTGCCCCCGGATGAGTGCCCCTTAAAAAATACCAGAAGGAGAAAAACGCACTCCAACGTGTGGGCTTCTCAAATCTCAGAGGGTAAAAAAACAGACACAGGCCTTAACGTGGAGTGAAAACACACTGCTTCTCGTTGAACAACTGAGACATTTAAGGATGACATAACTCTTGAAGCATTAGATTAGTTGAAAGGATTTGTTCCATTAATTCTTAGACAGTTAACATTTCATATAGAAAAAGGGGTAATTAGCACTAAAATTGTCTTCAATCCCATGAGAAGTTTTTGGCCTTAATACCGCCTAAAGCTGTACTACACAAAGGTTACCGTTATTTATTGCCATTCCTTCCATCTTTAATAGGAGTCTATTCAATAAAAATTACCAAGAAGACTTTTCTGCTGCTTTCTTTAACATCCCAAAATCAATGACTTGAAATAAGTCCATCTGTTAAAGGCTAAAATGTCTTTTTCACAGATATACTTGTACCCAAGATACAAATTGCCTTTTTTTTTTCTTTTTTAAGAAAGAATGGTGGTGAATAATGATTTCATTTTAAGGGGAAAAAGTGTTTCAGGATTAAGGAAGGAATAATTATAGTGACCCTCTTGAAAATAACATATATTAAACAATTGAAATAGAGTTGGAACTCTTAATATGTTGTCACCTAAATAATAACAATTTGCTTAGCAGTCCATTGAATTTTCATTGGTGTGCCTAAACACTACAAATAGCCCCAGAATATTCATATTTTAAGTATACGGTATTAAGTAATTATGTCTATGTCTTCTCTTCTTATTTTGAGATACTTGAAGACAGAAACTTATTTGCCATTATGTCGCTCTATTATGAATAATTTGACTCAGGAATTCTACAGAGCATTTGTGAGTACCTAGCATGGACTACTTCAAACATATGCCAGAGTAAAAACATAATAATTTTTAACTTCCGTAAGTCTTTAACAGGATATGTAAATAAAAATCTGTTAAAAATAGGTAAGAAAAGGGTGCCTGGTGGCTCAGTCAGTTAACCATCCGACTTCAGCTCAGGGCATGACATCCCAGTCATTGAGTCCGATCCCCAGCTCTGAGCTGCCAGCACAGAGCCTGGAGCCTGCTTCAGATTCTGTGTCTTCCCTCTCTCTCTGCCCCTCCCCTGCTCACACTCTGTGTCTCTCTGTCTCTCCAAAATAAAGAAACATTACAAAAATAGATAAGATGTATGAAACACTGCATATAATAACAGTCTTTTTGCAGACTTTTTAGAAAACAAGTATGTTCATCAAATTCCTCCATGAAAAAAACACAGTTTTGTAATTGCCATTTCTGATATTTAAAAATGAAATACAGTACAATGGTAACAACCACTACATTACAAACAGGAACTTTGGCAATCTTTGTTCTTCAACAATTTTATATAATTTGCAGGCTTTGAAACTATTATTTAACATTTTGTTTTATCTATTTATTTTTGTTGTTTTGGATAATGTCAGCAGAAATGGCAATTTTGCTCCTTAGAGAGAATTTAATTTTAACTAAAAAAAAATTAAATTACATTGAGTTGTTTCACCATATTTAGATTTATCTCTGACATAGTTCTTTATTACAATACACTACTGCTCATTCTTTTCTACCCAACATAACTAGGGAAAAGGATCTATTCCCGGCTCTAATAGGTGGTTACCACAATAGTCATTCAATAATCATGGGCTGATTTTAAAGTGCAGGTTTTTATCCTGAGCATGATCCTTGACTTCTACAATATTATAGTAAAAGGCACTTTAAAGATTATCAAATAAAATCCTTCCACTGTTCAGATTATTGAAGTGCAGACTAAAGACTTATAAAATTTCCTTATGGTCACCCATAAGGAATCCTCTTCCCTTCCGCAGGTGTTTGCGATTCGTCACTGTTTTTTGTACTTAATTTGCTCATTCTTCTTTTTGCTGAATAGTAATCCACGGAAGGGATCACACAGTTTGTTTATCCTTTCAATTGTGGGAGAGCATTTTGATTGTTTCCAGTTTGGGCTTTACGCATAGGTCTGATGTCCTGTTTTGCCATGGCTACTGTAACAAGATATCACAACCCAGGCAGTGTGTATCCACAGAAATCAGAGTCCAGAAGGCTAAAATCAAGGGTTGGCAAGGTCAGTCTCCCTCTGCATTCTCTGGGAGAGAACTCGTTTTGCTTCTTCCAGTTCCTGGTGTCCTCACACATTTCTTGGCTTTTAGATGCATCGCTCCAATCTGTCTCTGTCTGCATACTCCAGTCTCCCTGTACTTCTGTGTTCTCACATGGCCTTGTTCTCCTCCTAGAAGGACACTCGTCTTATTGGATTAGGATCAACCTTAATGACCTCATCGTAATTTGATTACACCTGCAAAGACCCTATTTCCAAATGAGATCACAGTCACAGGAATCAGAGGTTAGGACTTCAACATACCTTTAGGGCACAATTCAATCTGTAGCAGCTGCAAAAACTCTCATGTACAAATCTTTACATGACACGTGCTTTCCTTGTTGCTGTTTAAATTCCTGAAAGTAGAATTGCTACATTAAATGTAAGTATATAGGAAAGGCGGTTTTGCCAGTTTATACCACCCCTATTAAAGTAGGGGAGTTTCAGCTGACCTGTCTTCTGGAAAATATTCAGCATTACTCATTTATTTAAGTTGAGACATTTTAGTGAGTGGAGAGTGGTATCCCATTGCGATTTTTAACCTGAGAACAACAACGGCGAACAAATGTGCATCTGTTTAATGGCTATTCATATATTTTCCTGTATGGCATTTCTGTTAAAGCACGGGTGATTTTTTTATTGTTTTATCTTATAAAATTTTAGAGGTATTTACATTTTTGAATTTATATATTATTAATAAGTCTCCCAGTCTGTGTCTTGACTACTCATTTCCTTAACACTATCAGACTAAGGGGATTTCATGTCAGGAAAGTTTAATTTATCGAGCATTTCCTGTATTGTTTGTGAATTTGGTTTCCTAAGAAATCTTTGCTCATCCCATTTATGAAGATTCTCACTAATGTATCCTTTCAGATTTTTATGTCTTTCGTTAACAGGCTTCGTTAATATCTGTATATGGTGTGAAGTAAGAGACAACGTTGGTTATTTTTCTCCACAGGTAATCGTTGTTCTAGTGTATCTGTTGTTGTAAATTTCTTTTCCAATTGAATTACACCGACATCTTTTTCAGCAAATATTTCACTATCTGGGGAATTATTGTTCCCCATTATCCATTATGTTCCATTGACCTACACTTTACCATGTTGAATATTATAGCTTTATTTTTTTAAAACTTTTCATTTAATCTTTCTTTATTTTTGAGAGACAGACAGAGCATGAGTGGGGGAGGGACAGAGAGAGAGAGGGAGACACAGAATCCAAAGTAGTCTCCAGGCTCCCACCTGTCAGCACAGAGCCTGATGCAGGGCTGGAACCCACCGGTTCCTGAGATCATGTCCTGAGCTAAAGTCAGACGCTCAACCAACTAAGCCACACAGGCGCCCCTTCAGCTTTATATTACATAGTGAAATCAGTCACTTATGTCCTCTGCCTTTCTCTTTTTCCAAATTATTCTTTCTACCCTAGGGTCATTTGTTTTGATTTTATTAGGCTTGCCGTGCATTTAAAAACAATGTCAGAAGAATCATAGTCTTAACAATATCGTATTGTAATGTATTGATCCATTAAAATTGAATATTTCTTCATTTATTGTCTTTTATAATATTTTATAATAGTCAATGCATAAGCCTTTGCTACATAATATTTTATAATAGTCAATGCATAAGGCTTAACTACATGGTAATACTGTATTTGGTTTTTTTAGACTGCATTTTGAGGTAAAATTCATGTAAAATCTGTAATGTTTACTATTCTAAAACATTTAATTTTGTGGCTTTTAGTACATTCACAATGCTCTGCAACCCTCAATAATATCTAGTTCCAGAAGATTTTTATCACCTCAAAAGGAGAGCTCATATTCAGTAAGTATCTCTACCCACTTCCCCTCTGCAAGACAGTAACAAACACTCATCTTCGTTCTGTCTTTATGGATTCATATATTCTGGTCATTTCTGTAAAAGAAATCATACAGTCTGTGGCTTTCAGTGTCTGGCTTCTTTCACACAATATAGAATTTTCAAAATCATTCATATTGTAACACACCTCACTACTTCATTCCTTTCATTCTTTTTTTTTTAAATGTTTGTTCATTTATTTATTTATTTATTTATTTATTTTTGAGGGTGGGAGGGGCAGAGAGAAAAGAAAGAGAGAATCCTAAGGAGGCTCTGAGCTGTCGGCACAGAGCCCATGTAGGGCTCGGACTCACAAACCATGAGATCATGACCTGAGTTAAACATCAAGAGTCCAACGCATAACTGACGGAGCCACCCAGCCACCCTGTTACTTCATTCCTTTTTAAGGCTAGACAGTAGTCTATTCTATAGATCACATTTTGTTTATCCATTCATTTGCTGATAGATGTTAGGGTTGTTTCCACCTTTTGAATAACGTGAATCCTAATATATTTGGGAATTAACCAACATCATTCTAAATAACCGATGAATCTGAGAATAAATCACAGGGGAAATTAGAGAGTATCGTGAATTGAATGAAAATGATTATAGGCATCATGTTTTAGGCAGGGACAAAGGGGAAAGACAGGAAGGCAAAACGAAAAGGAAGGAAAATGGAAAGGGGAACAGGGGGAGAGATGACATAAACATCTTGACTACTAGACAATATGTAGATCAGTTATTGTTAAACTGTAGTAAGCTACCATGTCTCCATTGTTCCTAACTCTTATAATACCATGTAGTATATATAGTATGTAACATGTTACATACATATATATATATATATATATATATATGATCAGTATATAACATATGATCAGAAAATCCAATCAATTGCGTCTACTCTTGAGAATCATATATTAACTTTTACACACTTGATATTGTTTTTAAAATATTTTACTCTCCTTTTCCTTCACGCAGGGCATAATTTATCTTAGGTCCCTGATTCTATTTGTATTTACCTGTATCAGGTAACCTTGCCAATATTTCATTGAGTACGAATCTCATTTTTTTCATTCCAACTCAAGATACTCACGTTTTATTTTTTTGTCCAATGTCATCATTTCCTCTCATTCTTTTAATATCTAGTTGTTAGTAGTCTATTATGACATTGTTTATGACAAGCTAACATATTTTCTGGTTTAAAAGTTCTCTACAGCAAAGTAGCATATTACTGTGAACATCAAGTAGCTAATAATTATGTTCAAAATATAATATCCAGTCTCTTTATTACCAATGGTACTTTATGAGTCTATATATCTATTAAGGCCCCATAACTTTCAATCACATCCATTTATTTGACATGAAGCTCTATTTTAAACTTTCCAATCTCTTTTTTATTCCTCTAAAAGAGAGCTGAAAAGAAATATTAGTATCTTAGTTATCTACTCAGTCTCATATTTGACATTTCGACTAGCCTTTTGAAAGGCTTGATTTTCTGACTTTTCAAAAATTCTATTTTCTATTAATATCTTAAATAAAAATATAAAAAATATGGAAATTATAAAAGATGTTTATAGTATATGAGAGAGAAACTTTTTTGTTACTTTCCAGTTGTAGGCCAGTTTTTTATTTTACATAAACTTTTTTTTTTCTTATTTTGCTAAGGGTATCTCTTTCCGTATCTATTAAAACAAATTAACTACTCATAATGTCATACTCATCAGCTTTTTTTGGTTTTGACAACTGCTATGTTCTTTATGAACATAGCAAAGATTATTTAATTCTGTTTACTCATGGTAACCATTAAGCTACCTATTTTTTTAATTGTAAGAAAAATAATCATGTTATCATTAAATATACAAATTCCCAAATATCAGTTTCCATGTATAACTTCTGAAGAGATTCAACATTTATGTTTTCATTACATGTCCCTGTGATCTTGTTTGTCTAGCCCGAAAGGAATATAGTTGTTACATTGTCCCTTCCTTATTAAGCCTTCTCTTTTGAAATAAAGTTTTCTAGAAGCAGCAAAGATCTTTCCCCAGAAAGACTATAACTTTTCACCAATCCCCACGAGCACAGAACATGGTAACATGTGCATTTAAATTCCTTATTTATTCCACTCGTTTATAGAAGTGCACTAAACCCAAAGTTCCGTCGTGGCATGCTGCTCTGAGCCTAGCGGACATCTCGTTTCACACGGTGACTTGTCTCTAGTAGCTGTCAAACCAATCATCTCCACAGATTAGCGCTGCAGCAGCGTCACTCACATGCAGCGTCTGGGAAAGCCTAATAAGAAACTAGACTATAAAGTAGACCTTTCTAAAATGGAAAAAGAAAAAAAAAAATTTTCCTATTACTATTTCAGACTATCTGCCGTCCTTTCAAAACATCTTAGCTAACCTGGTTCCCTCTGGCTCCGAGGACTGTTTCATGCCATCTGTTCACTAGAACACGTGCTAATTGGGCGCCTGGGTGGCTCAGTCGGTTGAGTGTCCGACTTCGGCTCAGGTCATTATTTCACAGTCTGTGGGTTCGAGCCCTGTGTCAGGCTCTGTGCTGACGGCTCAGAGCCTGGACCTTTGTTGGGAGCCGTTTGGGCTCACAGGTTGAGACCCCTCCCTGTGTGGGAAAGGTTGAAGGTGAGACCCCTCCCTGTGTGGAAAAGGTTGAAGCAAAAGCTCGCCAGCCAAACTGGCGCCTAGTCTTACAACTACTCTCTTTGGCCTAAGGAATGTAATGCTCTTTTGTTTTACCGCATTTAAAAGGAAGGACCTGGAGCAGGATGCTTTGATGGATTGCTTCTGAATGAGAGTAGCCTGACCACCTTAAAGTTGCATCTTGGGGATGGGTTGCATAGATTGATAGCAGTTATGAGCTGGCTGAATATTGGTGTGATTTGTGTAAATGTTGGGCTCCTATTATGTAAATTCACGGGCAAAGGACAAGCATTGGGAATTCTGTCCTTGCCAGACGGGTTGGACCTCCCCCATTGTAATTGGAAGAATAGGCAATGACTCCTGGCCTGTTTATAGATAATTAACATAGTCAGGCCCAGGTAACTTCCCGTCCTCTCCCCCAGCCTTAGATTTATATGCTAACTAACTTGAAAACAACTTGCAAGACTCGCCCGCTTTACCGATATAACACATTATTGTTCAAACTATGCTTACTGATGGGCTGTCACTCATTGCTGTAATGTAACTCACTACCTTTAAATAAAGACACTGAGGCCGGCAGGGCAGAGACGCCAGAGACACCAGAGATGCCAGAATTCTCAGAGCTGCCTGCTTGGTCATCAGACTCCATCTTTCTCGTGGCTCTCTCACCTCATTTCGCCTAACCGTTCGTCCTTCGTGGACCCCTAGATTCGCCGGAACGAGGACCGACTCCGGCAGACCTTGCTTTGGATTCTGTGTGTCTCTCTCTCTCTGCTCCTCCTCTGCTCATGCTCTCTCTCTCTCTCTCTCTCAAAAATGAGTAAAAATTTAAAAAAAAGAAATAATAAAAAAAAGAAAGCTTGCTAATTATTAACATTTAGTAGTCACTTTGGAAATAATTTCAAAATATATTTTCTACAAATTCAAGCACATTCCATTACACTCAGTTGGGGAGCCTCTGTAGAAAATGTACCATATCTTCATGTATTAAAAAAACAAAAGACATTGGTAATTACCAATTTAGTTACCTTAAAGCAAATCTTGAGGGGATACTATGTATGCAAAACTCTTTTGTAGTGTGAGATATACAAAAACAAGTGAGATTTGTATCTTTATTAAAGAAACTTGTAAGGTCAATTCTGGAGAGACAGAATTACAATCAGCAAGGAGGAAGGGTGTCCTAATTAACTAGGGCAGAACATTAAGTGATTGCTATATTCTAGAGAAAAGGTAGCTTTTTTGGTATTCAGGGAATCGAAGAAAACTTCATAGAGGAAAGAGTGTTTTTAGCTGAAATCGGATCAAAAGTATTTTAACAGTTTTTTTTTTATTTTTTAATGTTTATTTATTTTTGAGAGAGAGACAGAGACAGAGACAGAGACAGAGAGTCGGGGGGAGGGTTGCAGAGAGACAGGGAGACACAGAATCCAAAGCAGGCTCCAGGCTCTGCGCTGCCAGCACAGAGTTCGATGTGGAGCTCAAACTCACGGACCGCAAGATGGTGACCTGAGCCAAAGTCGGATGCTCAACCGACTGAGCCGCCTGGGTGCCCCAAAAGTATTTTAAAAGGTTATAATAGATAAATATGTAAATTGTAGAATATGTTCATTGTGTGGAAATGGGTATAGAAAAAGTAAATTGGGAAAGTAATGGTCATGTATGTATGTAAGCAAAGAATTTTTGAAACAATGTTGCAAAAGAGTCTGACAAGGTTATTTGTGTTAGATAATGGAGGGATTATGCAAGCTACATTAAAGAGACAGGTGTATTCTGTAGAAAAAAGGTAAACACCTCAGGTCACTGAGGTTATCCAACCCTTACTTTAAATATGTAACTTTCAGTAGGTGAGAGAAGAAATGAAAGAAAAAAAGAAGTATTCATATGTACCATAAGCAACCCTTTATGCCAGAATTATTATAGGAATACTTTTGTCCTTTTTCTTTTCTGTAGAAAGTTTACCTTTTTTTTATGTCCAAACGCCAAGAAGGACTTAGAGATTCATGTCTTCATGACTCATGGTAAGAATGGGTCCCATATATCCTAAATGCATTCTCCTTATTGCTTAAAAGTCAGTATTTCTAGAATTGTAATTATACCTTTCTTCATCAACTATACCAAGAACTTTGATCTCATAATTATATAACCATCCTTTTCTTCTCCTATTCATTTAATCTTACATTATTGCAAAATAAGTGTATTTTCTTAAAATATATTTTCTTTAAAATACAGTTTACTGTTTAATGTATTTTTTGATAATTTTTAAAGTTTATTTATTTTTGAGGGAGACAGAGACAGCATGAGCAAAGAAAGGTCAGAGAAAGATGAAGAGAGAAAGGTGGAGGGAGAGAGAGGTAGAGGGAGAGAGAGAGCAAGGGAATCCCAAGCAGGCTGGGCACTGTCAGCACAGAGCCCCATGCGGGGCTCAAAACCACAAAACCATGAGATCATGACCTGAGCTGAAACCAAGAATCAGATGCCTAACTGACTGAGCCACCCAGGTGCCCCCAAAAGTCTTCAAATATAATAGTCCTTTTCTTGTGTTTGTTTGTTTTTGCTTTTGTTTTTGTTTTTTTCATTTCAATGCACACACCCTAATTCATGTCCTTGGCAGTTTAATATTTTTCCCATCTCTTTTCCTTACTTCCACAAAACACAGCTTACTCAGTGTTACCATATTAATCTTCCAAAGGGGAAAGTGTATGTCCAGGGGGAAGTGGGAAGCAGGGTGGCAGTGCAATTGATACCCCGTAAAGGGAGGTGTCGGGGGAGCGATCTAGCTCCAAGTTAAAGTGTGCTACCTTTTCAGCACAACAGCGATCTAGGTGATTAAACTTGTGCCTTCGTTTCTTCTTTATTAGCAGAAAAGTAATGCTAGTTTATCTTTGCATCAGTCAACATCAGACTACCATAAATATGAGACATAACCAATGACATTGATATTCAGTGCTTTACCTCACAGAGAGTTAATCCTTACTCATGTGTCTCCAGAATAGCAATATTTTAGCTGTCTTAGACTAAAAGTGTCTGAAAACCAAACATTTGCTCTAGGTCTGTCATGTCTGACCTTCATACTAGTTTTCTATTGCTGTTATTACCATTTCAAAAAATTTAGGAGCTTAAAACACCATAAAGTTGTTATCTTACAGTTTTGTAGATTAGAAGTCTAGTACCGGCCTTCTGGGAACAAAACCTAGGTGTTAGTAAGGCTATGTGTCTCTCCAGCAAGAAAATCTTATTCTTGATCATATTGGCAGAATTCGATCTCTTGGAGTTATAGGACTGCGATCTCTATTTCTTCTTAGCTATTCTCTGAGGACCATTTTAAGCCAGACATTAATGGGGAGAAACAGTATTCTCTCCCCATGACCATACACAGGGGAGAGTGAATATTTGCTAACCAATTATATATTTTATCAAACTGTTTGGAATAGTTAGCAGATGATCTGTGTTGAAGGCTTAGCACTTTATCTGATGTTCTGAGGTGAGGCTGGCACTTCACGGGTGTATCAGTCCGGATTCTCCAGAGAAACAGAACTAGTAGGTGTAGGTACATCTTATACACGTTTGTAAAGAAAAGGTCTTCTGTTTCTTCTCTGCACTCAACACTTCACTTCTGACACCAGATGTGTGGGGATTGTCTCACACCTACCAATTCTCGGACACAAGGTGTCCTGCAATTTCACTCATTTCTGGCACTATCTACCTGGAGGGAGCATGGGATTCCATAGGTGGTAAAAGGGCTTAGTCCCACAATACCGCCCTAACTTCAGATGCTAATCACAAGTCCATGTGGACAGCTGTGTTTCTTTCTGACCAACCACATATTAATCAGAGGTTCCAATGACTGCTTCATCAGGGTCCATTATTTGCTAGAATGGCTCACAGAACTAAGGAAAACAATTTACTTGCTAGATTACTAGTTTATCACAAAGGCTACGAACCAACAAACAGATGAAGAGATACATAGGATGAGGTCTAGAAGGTTCCTGAACACAATAGGCTCTGTCCCCCACAGATCTGAGGTTTGTCACTCCTCCAGCACATAGATGTGTTCTTCACTCAGTGGCTCCTCTCCAAACCCTATTCTTTTGGGTTTTTATGGAGGTTTCCTTACACCGTCATGGTTGATTCGACCGTTGGCAATTGGTGATTAACTTAAGCCCAGCATCTCTCCCCTCTCCAAGGTAGGAGAGTGGGGATGACTGATCCAATTCTCAAACCACAAGGTTGGTTTTCTTGGCAATGAGCCACTGCCTACCCTGTGATCATCTAGGGGCTTTCCCAAAATCACCTCATTAATATAAACTTGGGTGTGGTTGAAAGGGACTCATCAAGAGTACCAAAAGACACCTATTTCACCTTTATCTCTCAGAAGCTATTTCAAAGATAAAATTGTGGCCATTGAATTGGTCTTATCTGTTGGATAATATATTATTCCATAGAGAGAGATAGGGTAATGCCAACCAAATATGGACTTAGAAATAACTCACAGACAAGTACCAAGCAAATACAGAGGATTCATGTCACAGACTTCACAAGGTAGTCTGTGTTTGACTCTGTTGTGTACGAGGCTGTGCACAGAGGACTTGTTTTGATCCCATGAATCTTGTGTAGCATGCCCAAGTGATGGTCATTGTCATTCTTCTGTCCAGAACAGTTCTCGGTATCATTTTATGCTGCTGGAAATTTTGTAAAGAAGCTAACAATGCAGAAATGGAATAGGGGTTCTTGCCTGCACCTCCTTGCTCTCCTGGCAAAGAAAAGGATGTTCTTACCTCTTGCTTTAGAGTGCAGGTCCCTTAAGCATTGGGCTCCTCTGCCGTGTGACTGCCTGCTGTGTACCAAGCATCCCTTTAGATTCATCACGTTGCCCCATGAAACAGGGGAATCACGCACAAATACTCCGATGTGCCTGTTGCTTGCTATGCTGTGACTAATACGTTTTCATCTCTGGCATAAGAGTCTCTTATCCATGGTCAGCCTCCATGCAGCTGCGGCAGGTTGACGTAGTAAAGAGTATGGTTATTTTGGTGAGGGTTCATTGCTTCTAGAATCCCTGCACATTGTCAAATTTATGTAACGTAACATCCCCAGAGCAGGCCATATAGATAATATATTGTTATAAAATATTAATCTACTTTGTTTTGTAAAATAGTATTTAGGTGACTGACCACAATGTTGGACTAGGGTGAAGACCAGAACTCTTATTCCTACTTTGCCAGTCATGAGCTATTAGATCTTGAATGAAAGGAATTGTGATTGATATTCATTGAGTATTTACTATGTGTATGTCACCCTAAGTTAATATATCATTTAAAAATCCTGCATCATACCCAACAGTAAGATTAGAAACTGAGTGTTAGGCAGTTCTCCTGAGTTATAGGACTAATAGGAAGCAGATTAAAAAAAAGAATGGATTTGAGCAGTTCACCTCCAGAGCTGTATTCTCAACCAACCGTTGCTTTGTCTAATGCAAAGGTTACTATTGTTGGAAATAGACCTACCTGCGTCAATATCTAGGTCTAACTCTATTGTATTTGTGGATCTAGGCCAGTTACATAAGCTTCTAAGCCTCGTTTCCTACCATGGTAGAACACTGAACCTACTCTAAAGGGTGTTTATGTAAATCAAACCAGATCATAGAGCTGGTATCTCCACAGTGTTTGGCATCTTATTGGCTTTCAGTAAATTTTAATGTCCTTCTTTCTCTCAGTGCTTCTGAAATATGTATGTGCCTTCAACTGTTTTATGTTTAACCTTGTAGATCTTTCTTTAAAGTGTTAAGTTTATGTTCTCATTTTGTGTAACAGCTTTTTCAAAATGATTTTACATTTCAAAAAACTCATTTTTCCTACTACCCAGTTCAATGATAAAAGTGTAAAAGTCTTATATTACCATACTCTGTGCTTTTTGAAATAACTCTCCAAATAGAGGATTAAATGAAAATTCCCTGACTCTCAGACGTACCTAAAAATAAATGGTAGATGTGGTCATATAATTTAATGTTTAAAAAATGATACTTTCTGCAATAATTTACTTAGGAGGTCAACTAATTCTTAGGAGGTACTAATTATAACTTTTCATTACCGATGATTATAAATTCTATTTTATAACACACATAAAAAATTCCGATTTCGTAATGCTTTTCCCATCAGTTAACAATGTGTTTGGTATAAAAAAAAGCTATAATGCCTTGATGAAAATACTGAATAGTCCATAAAATCTATGCAGCTTGAATTGGTCTCATAATCTGTTTGCAGTTAGGGAACAAAGTGGTTTATGTTATTGCATGTATTATTACTGATTCTGATCATTTAATTATCAGTTAAGTTTAATCCAAATATTAACTTTGAGAGCTCATACATATTTTAGAACAAATATAAACAAAAAGATACCTTAGGGAATGGTTTATTATATTGATATAATTAAACTGCAGGCTGCCAATTAAGAACACATGTATTATTGTGAATTCCTAAGCTTAAAGACAAAGAAAATCACATGAATTCAAAGAGAATTGCCTAACTAAAAATCAAAAGAAAAAAAACAACAACTTTAAAGTGATTTTTATAAGCATGTTTTTAAAATCATATTGTTTCTAAGCAAATGGCTTGATTGACTTTTTTTCCTAATGGAAACAATGTTATCCTAGACCACTGCAAAATAAATAATTTAATTGAATAATTCATTATTAAATACTAAAATACCCTATTTTAGAATTTTGCACTAATTTCAATGTGATGATGAATTGTACATTTGAGAATGCTAAGCACAGAGATCGTTCATTTCTTCTGCATACACTAGAGGCATATTTTAGATACAGACTTCTTTCACAGTCGGCCTAGTCTCACAGAAGTTTCTCTAAGGTTATGATAACACAAGTTCAAGGTACCCTATGAGAAGACAGATAGTCCCATTCATCTCATTTTTCTTTCTTTATGATATCTTTCCAAACTATAGCCTTTTTGCCAAGAATCCCAAGATTTAGCACAGAAGATTCCTTTAATGAAATAATTTTACTTGCTTTATTCATTTTTAAGTTGTCTAAATTATATTAGTAAATATGTTAATTCTCATCTAAAGAATTTGCTGTGTATTTAATTTTGTCTTCATCTTGTTGACATTTAGCTTTCTTATAAATTTGTATTTTAGGCTTTAGTATCTTTACAATGCAATTTTTTTTAAATAGACATGGGATTGAAAACTTACCTATCTACTGTCTGCATCATATTTTTAAGTTGTTTAACTTCACTGAGATACAGTTCCTTATAGATTAATTTCAAATGTTTTTTTGTGGTTTGGACTAAATTCTTATATGACTATTTGGCAGAGTGATTAATAAAGTGAAACTCAACCTGAATGGTGCTTATTTATAGAACTGCATGTTTAGTTGCTGCAGTATTTTCAAAAGTAAAGGCCTAATGCCTGGTGAAGAGGTGGTGTTTTCTTTAACAGCTGATATTCTCAGACACCAGAGGTCATAAGATTTGCTCTAATTAAGGAGTATATTAACAAAAGTATGTATGATTGGAGGCACCAAGTGATCCTGTTGTCAAAATCTTGGGTAGATTGTTGTTTTTCATTGGCAGGCTGGCTACCTTTATGGTAATAAAGCTGAAATATACACCCCTAATCTTTAGAGGATTTTGTGGCCACACTAATCTGTATCATAGCCTCATGGATGCCACTTAACTGTTTATTTTAATAGGAAAGGAGAGTCGCAAAGACTTCTACTTGAACTTTCCTACCACTCCGGCTTTCATGTAGTGTGACAGGAAGAGAACACATCTGTTTGACAAGTTGCTAAACTGTACTTCAGCTGGGCTCCCCGACTCAGAATATAATCAAGGCTGTATTCCCATACCTATGATGCCCCTTGTGAGAGGGACTTGGAATAAGGTTTAAGCGCCCTGGATCACTGTACCTATTATTTTCACATGGAATTCATGGTATCTGAAGGTAACCCCCAACTCCGGATTTATGCAGGCCTATAACGAGCAGAGTTCAGGTGAGACAAGTGTTCCTTACTTCCAGACACTTTTCTTTTTTTTTTGGCTCAGGCTATATGTACTTGTGTTGCATGTATGTGTGTAGGCTTCTAAATGTTCAAATTCTCCTTTGCTTATTCTATTTTCAAATTTCAAATTATGCAGCTCAGAGCATTTTCTCTAGCATAAAAGAAGAAGCAAGGATGAGATGATGACATGGTCTCCATTGGTCCCCATTTCAAATCTTCCTGTTTGACAACTACAGGCGACTGTGGAACACAGAATTAAAATGATACATCTTTGTTCTCTAATGTGGATTCTCGCTTGTTTCCCATCCACCCACGCTATTAATGGCTGTTCAAATTGTAGCAAGGAAAAAACACATTAATTTTTTTATATATTCTGCTGCCAAAAATCAATACTTTACTTACTTTCATTCTACTTATAATTTGCATTCCTAAAACTATTTTTAACTTACTTTTCTGATTTATGATTATATGACAGAAGTTTCATCAAGAAGAGCTGTCACTGAAACTCATTTTAACTATCACTTCAATTGCGACAATGTATCTTGATATCTAGAAGTTCTCAGAGTATGATTTTGTGTTTTGTCAATTAGACATTGCACATTTTGGAAGGGAGGTATTTTTAGCATAAATATAAAATTTTTCTCAGATAAGCATTTTTTACATATTTCCAAAAAATGATTTTTTGATCTTATTAAATATTACATAATTTACTCACATTGGTGGAATTTTTAAAAAATTTGTGATACTTATTTTTGAAGAAGAGACAGAGTGTGAGCCAGGGAGGGGCAGAGAGAGAAGAGAGGAAGACACAGAATCCAAAGCAGGCTCCAGGCTCCGAGCTGTCAGCACAGAGCCCGACATGGGGCTCAAACTCAGAAATCATGAGATCAAGACCTGAGCCCAAGTCAGATGCTTAACTGACTGAATCACCCAGGCGATCCAACTCACACTGATAGATTAAATGAGTTTAATATCATGGATATCCATGAAATTCTCTCCTTCACATATGGCTAGTTTTCACTACATTTTTATGACTGTGCTTGTGATTGTGCTTTTGAGGAAATTAAAATTGTGAAAAAAACATTCTAATTGAAAGGCTTGAGCATTCATACACGTCTACTATGTCAACACCATAAGATACTGGATGAGTTACTGACCTATCCGAATAATTTTTTCATGTTTCAAAAGAAGTATAAAATCATGAAGAATTATATTTATGAATTATTTTCTGGAGAACGACTCATACATATTTATATTAAAAAGTATATACAATCGTGTATAACCTATGATGACAATTCTATTCAGATATACATGATACATAGATGGAAACATTAATAATATGTTACGAATCACCAGTGGTGGTGAAATTAACATGGATACATTTCAATGCATACATTTCATTTTTATCATATGAAAAGATTCCATTAAAATTGAAAACAAATAGGACAAAAGTCGTAGGTAGTAAGTCAAGATGAAAAGATGCATGCATATCCACTTCTATAAGATTTAAGTATTGATACAAATATATGGCATTACAAGAAGCAAATAAATATTCAATTCACCAGGAGAAAAGTTGAATAAAATAAGTTACATACTGTCTTTTACCACAAAAGGTAACCAATTTAAACTGGCAAAAAATCACACCCAAAAACAAAAATAAAATTAAAGCCTACAAAAGTTAGTAATGTATAGTGTTTTCATTTTATTCTTTTTTGCATATACAATTTTATACATATATGAATGCAACATAGACACATATAGCTGAAGATTGTTTTCTTTTGCTTCGTTCATAGACAGAGGTATTGTTTTTAAGCATTTAAATTAACTATAGGGCATCTGGGTGGCTCAGTCGGTTAAACATCCAGCTCTTGATTTAAGCTCAGATCATGATCTTACAGTTAGTGAGATTGAGCCTCCCATTAGGCTCTGCGCTGGGCATGGAGGCTGCTTGGGATTCTCTCCCTCTCTCTCTCTGCCCTTCCCCTACTTGTGCAGGTACTCTGTCTCTCTCAAAAATATATAACTAAACATTACAAAAAATAAGTTAACTACAAAGGATCTAACAATAAACCACTATGTCATCCCAAGGAAGTGAATAGAGGAGAAACTACGGTGGAGAAGGAGGAGAGGAGGTAGCAAACTGGTCAAGTATGATGTTGATAAAGACTCAATAGAATAGAATATACTACAGATGGTATTAGAAGACAATATCTTCTTTCTCACAAGCATGCCTGTGAACATTGTACAGTTACCAGTAGTTTGTTCATGTATTATTATGTTGTTCAGCAAAAAAAGTTTTATATTTTTAGTATGTTTTCTGAAGTAATCGTGTTAGCATATGATACCAATCAAAATTATATCACTATTACTCTCTTTTGACAGATATAAATATAACCTCAAAGAAACTTTAAAATTAAAAAGAATAAGTTAAATGTTAAATATCTGTAGAGATATTTCAGGAAAAGGGTCAGTTTAATGGAACAAATATGAGAAAGATGCTATAAAGCTCTAGTCCCTTTAAACAAGTATCCTAGTGTATTTTTTCATTATTTGAACACATTGACATAAAGAAACATATATATATATATGTATATATATATATATGTAGAAATTGGTTATTGCTTTTAGAGTTAGGCAAATAATAACAATTAATAATAATAATAATTTGTTTACCAAAATATTTTAGTAATAAGAAAGTAAGCTGAATTGTTATTTTATATATACACATTTAATTTCTTCTATTAAAAAGTTTGATTCAGTCCATAAAAGATTATATCATAACTTTACTGATAAATCTATGAAATTTCTACATTTAATGACTTTGCTTTTTATTATTATATTTAAATGTACTTGTCTGGATATTGTGAGGGCATATATTAGTCCCCAGTTCACATCTGTCATTTATCAAAAGAAAAAAAAAAAAAAAAACAAGTTGTACTCATGAAATGGTGGTTGAATCAATTTTGAATTAATTATGGCACCACTATAAAATGTAAAGATAGAACAGGGGCGTCTGGGTGGCTCAGCTGGTTACACATCCGACTTCATCTCAGGACATGATCTCACAGTCCATGAGTTCAAACCCTGCACTGGGCTCTGTGCTGACAGCTCAGAGCCTGGAGCCTGCTTCAGATTCTGTGTCTCCATTTCCTTCTCTCTGCCTCCTTCCTGCTTGCACTCTGTCTCTCTCTCTCAAAAATAAATAAATATTTAAAACAAAATTAAAAAAAAATGTATAGATAGAACAAAAAAACTATTATTTTTTTAAAAAAAGAATTTTCCTATTCACTCTCAAGTCTTTAAAACAACATCCATTAGGCATTAATTTTTAAAAGACTTTAACTGCCTATTTGTATACCCTGTGAATTACATTTTCTTTATATTCTCAAAAATTGAGTTCTGGTGCCATACAATCTAAAATTCACCTCACAGTATCTTTGAAACAGAGGCTCTGACACCCAGTAGAATTACTTATTAAAGTTTTAAGAGATCTGAAGTTAAAACCAAAATTTCAGTTCTGAACTAAGCTACCATATCAAGAATTACACAACTTGACCAAACATTTTTTAAATTTATTAATAATCTTGAATTTGTTAATAATACCAAAATATTAGATCTTTTCTTTTTATAAGTGTCAATTGTGAATAATTTCCCTGGAAGAACTCCATTGTTTAAACAAATTTGAACAAAGCCAGGTAAACCTCAGGTTTAATTTGCATACATTTACCTAAGTCCTTCAAATTCTGTAGTCATTACACACTGATAGACTAAATATGAATGTAACTAATTGGTAAAAATCTCTTAATTAACAGAAGTTTTAGTTCAAACAGATGCAAATACAAAGGGCAGTGTGTCCAGCTGGGTGAAAGATTTTAATCCATGATACTGGCAAAAGCAAAGTGCCAGAGAATGAAAGGCCTATAGACGTATCTGTGGAAGGAGAAGAAAGTGCCTGAAAGCATGATTTAAAAGTGTGCTTGGAGTGTACTGAAAACTTATTTCCATGACAATGTTAGAATACAAATGGCATTACTTTAAAAAAACGACGATAAAATCTTAGGCAGACTAAAACAGATTTGTTGGTGTTGAACTCCGCCCTTGTTAAGAGGATCCAGACATTTACAGTGAGAAAATTCCTTAAATTAAAAAAAAAGTTTTTGTAATTAGGCTTGTTTGAGATACATTTATGGGTATTCAAACTCTGATCTGTAAGAGGAGCAAATTGCACGCATGTGCACATGTACACAAACATAAACTACATGGAATAAAGTACACATGTACACAAACATAAACTACATGGAATAAACACATCTCACACACACACAAACACACACACACACATCACCAACTCACCTCCCTGATAACCTTCATGGTATTTAAAGAGGAAGAGGTCTTTATTTTTATGTGGAGATAGTAGAATAAAGTAGAATGTACTCTTAGAACCTGGTATTTACTTTTGTAGATTCTGATGATAAGATATATTTATTTTTTCTCTAAACTTTACCAACCTAAACTTTGACTTTGGATAAGAGTATGTGTTACTCATTTGGAGATTTAAAATTTAGAAGCTTTTAAAGTAAAACTTATTTTTTTGATTTCATAGAATAGCTGGATCAAGGGTAATAGTCCTTAAAGAACAGAAACTGTGGAGTCTTACCTACTTGTAGACCTGATTTACATGATAAGATCCTGGGCTTTACACCAATATAATAATAGGTTGAGTCTTTTTCAAGGCTTTAGGGAGGGTGACTGTATTTGCATATGGAAGTAATATGTTAATTTGTGGCCAGAGAGTAAACTGTGCTAGATTAAAGATGGCTGCCATTTCTTGCTACTCCTTTCACCAAGTGTTGGAATCAAATTCTACTCGTCTTGACTTGGGCTGGCCAGAGTGACTTACTTGACCAATAGAATGGTGCAGAGTGATATATGGGACTTCTGAGGCTAAGTTATAAGGAGACTTGTAACTTTCACTTAAAACTTTGGAACGCTTATCCTTAGATCCCAGCTATCATTCCAGTGGAGCAAGTCCATGCCTGAGCAACTCTGTGGAAAGCTCCAGAAGGAAATAAAATGAATCATCTAGCTGATAGTCCTAGGTGAGGCATTTCAACAAGCAGCATCAATGTGCCATGTGAGAGCCACATGGACAGTAGCTCATGTAGCCCCTCTCGAGCCACCTCGGATGTCACTGTGTGAAATAGAGAAGAGGTGCCACCTGAGCATTTCCCGAATTGCAGATTGGTGGAAGGAATAAATAATTAATGTTGTCTTAAGTTATAACTTTGCCAAAAACAGCAGATAAGCAGAAGAGTCACATGTCATGCTACATCCACACCTAAATATGCATGCATCCTTATATTCTCTGGCTACATTATCTCAAGCATTCACTAAATATGCTTCCAACCCTATCTCCAAACTTTATCCAGGTCTCCTGGCACATCTGTGGATACCTTCGTATTCCTACCGAGGGACCGGGAAATTCCAAGAAACCCTCAGGCCCATTATGTACAACCTCAGCTCAGTCACTGCTGTTGCCAGGCACGGGGAGCTCTCTAGGACCCTGGCAATCTTCCTGGAGGCTATCTTTGGAACCTAGGCAATCATGTCTGTATTCTGGAATTCCAAAATATAAGTGGATGGTTCTTTTTCTTTTTTTCCCCCCTTCTCCTCCCTGATTCAAGCACTAAAAACTTCATGCCCACATTTAAGTTCATGTTAAATTCCATTCAATTCTCACTGACTGGATGACATTTAATCCTCTTTTTGGATGGTATTTCTTTCTTTACAAGATTCTGCATTATCCCTCTTTATATATTCTGAATTTCTGTGATGATTTTTTTCAAAATTCTTAGCCCATAGGATTAAAATAATTATTTGATAAAATTAGATCTTGGGATTGAAAGCTCTTTTTAGGTAGAGTTTTTCCTTTATGTATTGTAATGCTCTAACTTAGAACTTAGTAGTAAAAATAGATTATTTATTTTCAACTATATCATTCTCTATACAGTATTTATAGAAATTCTTAGCTGCTAAATTGAGAGTGGGGGCAGTATAATGAGCATAAGGAGGCAAAGGTAGACAAACCTTGACTTTTCACTCAAAATATAATAATAATAATAATAATAATAATAATAATAATAATAATAATTAACAATGCCTGCCTTCACAAACAAGCTTATAATAAAAAGACTTAATTTTTTTAGCCAGGAAACGATATCTTGTTTTAATGCTATCAGCCTAATAATCAAGTCTCCAGAAATACTTAGAGCCTCAAAAATGTTCTATTTAATTCTCACTCTTACCCCCAAATGTCACCAGCTTTTTTGTACAAGTGCAATTACAGGAAATTGCTCTAGCAGAAAGATTTTGGCAACCACAGTAAACCAATCAATAGTATGTCAGGCTCATAGTGGTGTAAACTTTCAAGGGAAGGAGGGAACATGTTTGCTGTAAATGCTTCTCACTAGAAATGTTGGCAATTACACAAAATATTTAAACCTCCGTTGTCAAATGAGCAGCAATGGGAGAAATTTATAAGTAAGGCTATCAGCTTTAAGCCCCCGAGTCTAAGTATAGCAGTAGTCACAATGATATTTTGTGAAAATAAACATTCCTATAGTCTATATATTCTATATAATTCCTCCTTTCAATAATTTTGTTTAAAAATCCGTGTCCTTAAGAAATAGGAACACTTAAACCTAAATGTTCTTCAATAATTTGGGAGGCATTTGACAAATGTCTCTAGAGTTCTTCCAGAGATAATGATTAACTAAGACAAGTAAAAATGAAGACCACCTGGACGATGAGAGCTCCTCTCTACAGACATTTTATTTATTTTAAAAAATTTTTCTAATGTTTATTTATTTTTGAGAGACAAAGACAGAAAGAGAGTGGGGAAGGAGCAGAGAGAGAAGAAGACACATGATCTGTCAGCACAGAGCCCAATACAGGGCTTGAACCCACAAACTGTGAGATCATGACTTGAGCCAAAGTTGGATGCTTAACCAACTGAGCCATCCAGGTTCCTCTGTATAGATATTTTAAAGATTTCCTTTGGTTGCCTTCTTTATCTCTGTTCTGATGTCCACTAATCCTCATACTTTTTGTATCCCCTTGAAAATAACTAATCTCTGGGGCACCTGGGTGGTTCAGTCTTTAAGCGTCCAACTCTTGATTTCGGTTAAGGTCATGATCTCACCATCCTGAGATTGAGCCCCTTCAGACATTGGGCTCTGTCCTGCGTGGAGAGCCTGTTTAAGATGCTCTCTCTTCCTTTCACTCTCCCTTCTCTCTCTCTCTCAAAAAGAAAGGAAGGGAAGGGGTAGAGGAAGGGGAAAAAATATCTAGGGGCGCCTGGGTGGCTAAGTTGGTTAAACATCTGACTTTGGTTCAGGTCATGATCACATGGTTCATGAGTTCAAGCCCCTCATCGGCATCTGTGCTGACAGCTCAGACCCTGGAGTTGGCTTCAGGTTCTGTGTCTCCCTCTCTCTCTGCCCCTTTCCTGTTCATGCTCTGTCTCTCTCTCTCTCAAAAATAAATATGAATTTTAAAAAAATCTAATATCTAGAACTAATACTGATATAACTAAGTATGATTAATTTCAAAATCTGACATTGCAATGTGAATTATCAATTGGCTGGTATCCCAAGATAAAAATGTTTCTAAAAAAGAGAACTCTAACACATGTGAGGCATTGAAGATATATTTGTCTTGGTGAATTTTCTGTTTCTCCTTGATAACTGATGGTCACTATCCTAGAAGAAAAAGAGAGAGAGAGAGAGAGAGAGAGAGAGAATATATAAATGTCCTATGTTCCAGTATTTGCTGATAATCAGATGTTTGAAATTTAGAACACATTTTTTTACAGAAATAATATCATTTAAAATATTTTCCCAAAACTCCTATGTTGTTAGTTTGCCTCGAGGAGTGTTCAATGCTAATTACTGGACCAGTGATTTCTAAGCATCAAATAGCAAGATGTCTTAGAATCAATGGACAGACACTTGTCTATAACAGGCTATCAATCTTAATTTATAAGAAATTAAAGGATATCTTTATAAAACTTTTAAAAGACACTTGTTTTGAAATCAACACCCAACATCAAGCTCACTGATGAAGTCTTTCTACTAAAATAGAATTCATAAAGTATCTATTACTATTAGTTATGAAATCTTGATTATTTCAACATATTGAATAGAGATGAAAATCTCCATTTATTCCAGAATATTTTCATGTGTCAGAGTTACTCTAGAAACTATAAATACAACTGTAAATGGTGAAAAAAAGGAACCTGCCTTCACAATGGTTACATTTTTGTTGAGAATCAACAATAAAGACAGATAATTTCAGATTTTGGCCAGAAATGTCTCCCAAGAAAGTAATAATGATGATGGGCATTTATACTGATATGGCACCATCCACATGACTATGTTAAAAATAACATTCCCGAAGAATTAACATCTTGCTTGTGTAAAGGTATACATTTGGGGATAAGTTTGGTGTGTTCCAAGATAGAACACTGAGACCTAATGAAGAGAAGAAATAGGATATGAAATGGTATTAGTAGAAAGAATCTAACTCATGCAGGGTTTGAGAGGTCACTGTAAACAGCTTAGATTTTAACCGAAATATAGTCATTGAGAGATTTTTAAGGATTTTCTTTATTAAAAGGCAATACAATAAATAAGAACCTATTGCAATAAACATGAGTTTATTATGTTATTTTATGTTAAAATAGCAGAATAAAAGTCATTATCCCAAAGTCTACAGTACATGCAGATATAGATTTACTAAATAATTTAGAGGAAAAAAACTTCCGTTCAAAATGCCAACAATATCGGATTTGTTATGAAATGGAAAAACAAGATATAGCATTTCAAAGATATAGAACATGCAATATTTATGGCATCATTCATCATGAATAGCTCTGTACTCGAAATCAATGAAAAAGAAAAGGTAAAGCAAAAAATTCAAGACCTCATCATGAACAGAGTAATTATTAACAATAGATTATCCTATGTTAGAGCAAAGAACTTTCAATAATTTTCTCCAGCACCTGGATGTACTACAGTCAGAAGCTTTACAATGTCATCCTAGGTGTCTTAGTCTTGGGGTAGTTGGAGCTTTGTTTCTTTGGTCGTTAACCTGATGAAAGAAACAATCCTATCTGTGTCATTCAAGACAAAAAAAATTCAAGTCAGTTTACCAACAAATACTTCTGTGATGAAATTTGGATCACTTAAATTGTTGAATATTTTTAATTTTTTCTTAATGTTTATTTATTTTTGTGAGAAACAGAGTGCGAGCAGGGGAGGGGCAGAGAGAGAGAGACGCACACAGAGAATCTAAAGCAGGGTTCAGGCTCTGAGCTGTCAGCACAGAGCCCAATGCAGGACTCGAACCCATGAACTGTGAGGTCATGACCTGAGCCAAAGTTGGATGCTTAACCGACTGAGCCACCCAGGCACCTAAAATTGTTGAATATTTTTACATACAAGAAAATTATGATTGTATTATTTCATAGTAGTAAAACAGACGTTAGGAAACTCATTCTCCTGCCGGCAACCTTCTCTGCTTACACACTTTTCCAGAAGGGATATTGATGGTGTGACCCGCTTTTCCCAAAATTGTGGATTTAAAGATTGGACGATTAAAGAAAATTATCCAATTTCAACCTTTATGATTTAACATTCTCCAGTTCACTTTTCTCAATTATTATGGAGTATGAATGAAAAACTACTGGAGCAGATTAATAAAACACAGTGCAAAAGGATATTAAAAAATTGCAATTTCTGCTTCAGCTCCGAGACAGAAGACAGGAAAGACATCACTCTCCCACTCCTTTACAAGACTGCACATTATAAATTTCTTGTGTGCCCATAAGAAAACTGAGAACCAAGGGCAAACTGCCACACTAAAATCAAGACCTGAACCTGAGACTTCAATGAGGCACCAAAATTGAGCATTTTGGGTAAAAGTGCCAAAGGCCAGAAAGCTGGGGATTGTTATAGAAAACTGGACAGGAAGAGTTGACAAATTGCTAAAGACAGAGTTTGAGCAGGCAGGAAGTGAAGTGGCAGCATGGGACACAGGTATAAAGAAGTCAAGGAGTCCATCAAGCTCTCACTGGGAAAAATCCTGAAGAATCAGGAGAAAGCTCATCCCTTCCCTGACTGTCAACAAACCCCCAGAGTGGTAGAAACTGGCGGATGGGAAGACCAGTCATTGCTAATGCCACACAGACGCATTTACCCTGCATGTTTAGGCTACTAAATTAAAAAGGCAATACATGTAAATGAAAAGAATTATATAATATACATTTTCATAATAGAATTAAATTAGACCCTAATAATTGAAATATTTCTGGAAAATCTGCAAATATTTAGAACTTTAATATACACTTAGAAGCAACTTTGGGGCAAAGAGGAACTCTCAGATATACTTTAAGTAACACAAAATTGAACTAAATTAAAAGAAGACAATTATTAAAATTTGTAGGATTTCACTAAGGCAGGGCTTAAATGTAATAATTTTTTACTAATGTACCTAACGAAAAAGAAGAATGATTTAAATGAATAATCTGAGCTCCATCTTAGGAGACTAGAGAAAAAAAATACATATTAAACCTGAAGGTAGCTAAAGGATTACAAAAATAAAAACTAGAGCAGAAAACAGTAAAACTTAAAATAGGAAAGTAGTAGAGAGAATGGGAGAGGCAAAAGCTGGTTCTTTAAAAATACAAATAAAATTGATTAAAACCACAGGGGAGCCTAGGTGGCTCAGTAGGTTGAGCGTCCAACTCTTGACTTCAGCTTAAATCATGATCTCAAGGCTCGTGAGATCAAGCCCCATGTCCAGCTCCAACCTGAAAGTGCAGAACCTGTTTGGGATTCTCTCTCTCCCTCTCTCTACCCCTTCCCAACTGGCAGCTGCCTTCTCTCGCTCTCTGTCTCTCTCAAAAATAAATAAACTTAAAAACAAAATGAAAACATGAACCACAACACATATCTCACAACCCACATAAACATTAACTCAAAATTGACCACATACATAAATGAAAACTGTAGAATTATAACATTGCTGAAAGAAAATACACAATATCTATGTGAACTTGGGTTGAAATTACAATTACAGGAGTAAGTGTGTTTCAGGAGGTGGAAGTTAGTTACCTCACCTGTCATGTGGAGTGGATTTCAATGCAGAGTACAGAAAGGGAAAATTAGTACCTTCCAATGGAGAAGACCGGATCCCTCTGTCCTAACTAAGTGGCCAGCTTAAGTTAACGATGATGTTATGTGGCTATTTTGTTGCCCTCATGTGTCATGATGGGTGGGGACTCGATGGGAATGGCACATCACTTCTGTAGTATCCCTCCTAAAGAACCATAACCTCAGTCTGATCATGAGTTAGAAACTTCAGAAACCCAAATCGAGTTAAAATGAGGGACGTATTTTAAAGGACTTGCCAATACTCACAACTGTCAAAGTAATCAAACATAAGGGAAGAGGCAGAAACTACAGTGGCTAAGTACACAGGATCATTAGATACAGTGTGGTGTCTTGGATTGGATCCTGGAATAGAAAAAGCACATTCATGGAGAAGCTGGCGAAGTCTAAATAGCCTGGAGTTTAGTTAATTGTAATGGAACAATCTTGATTTCTTAGATTTGACAAAGATATTATGATAAGATGATCACATTAGGGGACACTGAAAATGTTTCTGAATTTCCTGTAGAAAATTCTGTAATTTCTACAGTGTCTTGGCAAATTTTCTGTAAATCTAAAATTATTTCAAAAAATTATTTAAAGAAAAAAAAACTAAGAATCTATATTTCCACACTTTAAATGTTAAAACGTGAGGGAATGATGCCTACTTTTTTATTGATGCTGGCATTACTAAGTGTCCAAAATACCTAATATTGGCCTCTTTCTGTAAAAGAAAGATGCAGGGTTTTCAGTTACAAATCAGAAGTTAAAAAAATTGATCTATTTATCTTTTCTTCAAATTTGAACTTAAAAAATATGGTTGCCAAAATTAAACATTTTTATTATTATACAGACTATTGTGACATTGTGATTTCTAATAAGAAATATATATTTGATCTCTGTCTCCATTTCTGGCATAGAATATCTAAAGCCCTTGGAATTACCTAAATGATGAGGATGCTAAGGATGCCTTTTTATTGTGTTAATGAAGTGACTTTTGGACCCTGCATAAGGAGGGAGGAGGCTAGTTGCCAGGGGGAACCTATTGGGTGCTGAGAGGGTTGAAACTTTCAGTCTCATCCCCTGACTTTTCCAATGGCGAATGGTTTAATCAGCCATGACTTTGTAATGCAGCTTCCATAAAACCCCAAAAGGACAGAGTGTATAAAGTTTCTGGGTCGGTGAACACACGGAGAGGGTGTGTGTCTGTGTGTGTTGGGGAGGGTGGTGTGTCTGGAGGAAACACGGAAGCTCCATGTGCCTTCTCCATACCTTGTCCTAGGCGTCTCTTCTATCTGGTTGGTCCTGGGTTATACACTTTCATATTCAGCTGGTGATCTAGTAAGCAAAACTTTTCCCTGAGTCCTATGAGCGGCTCCAGCAAAATTAAACAAATCCCAGTTGGGGTCACTGACATCTGCAATCTATAGCTGGTCTATCAGAAGCCCAGGCTTTCACTTGGTGTCTGAAGTGTGCCTGTCCCTGGACGGTCGTTGGGGGTGAGGGCTGGGGCTGGGGAGTCTTATAGACTGAGCCCTCAAACTGTGGCCTCTGATGCTATCTACTGATAAATAGTGTCAGAGTCAAGCTGAATTGGAAGGCATCCGGTTGGTACAGCCAAGAATTACTCGGTGCTGTACAAAACCATCCCACTCCCTAACACATTTTGAAATTGGGTTCAGAGCCCCTATAGTATGGGATAAATTTTAGTAAAAAAAAAAATGGTTACCATAAGTTTTGTATCTACCCACTAAAATTGTTTCCTGCCTATTTGAACTTTTTGAATTCAGAATGCCTAACCTAGGCTTGCTGGAAACTATATTGGTGATTTTTTTGCTTTGCTTTTTAAGAGGTGAAAAGCAGAAAAGATGTAGGGATTCTAGGACACAAATACTACAAATCCTGCAATACTACGTAGGTCACTGGGTGTCGTTTACTGAGCTGACCAAAAAATCAGTAGTGTTAGTTGCCCAGACCTTTAAAGCAGCCAGACTAGGGAGCAATTTAACAGACTTGATACTGGGCACTGGGGCTTCCAATCTTGGTAAATGGCTTTCTGTATATATGTATATTTTTAAAAACAAAACATTAGAATTGCTCCCATGCAGATAAAAATGAGAGAGATCAATCTACTTGAGATGCTAGAGGGGCACGCAAATAAGAACAGTATCTATCCACAGCTAGAGAAGAAAACGAAGGAAGGGGAAGGAAGGAAGGAAGGGAGGGGAAGGAAGGAAGGGGGAAGGAAGGAAGGAGGAAGGAAGGAAAGAAGGAAGGAAGGAGGAAGGAAGGAAGGAAGGAAGGAAGGAAGGAAGGAAGGAAGGACGGACAGACGAGTGTGGGGTGGGGGGGTAGGGGGGTAGAGGTGCAGGTAACTTTGGTGCAAAACTAAAGAAATTATATTCCCCAGAATTTTTTCTTGCAGATCAAGAAATATGGTCACTACTGAGAATGGGGCAGATGGTTAGGAGATTAGGATCTTGGGATAGTAAAGCTATGTAGAAATTACTTTTGTGCAGAGGGGAAAATGATTTTTTTCCAACATAGTAAAATGGCCATAATTAGAAAAACAGACAATTCTTAATCTGGATACAAGTGAGAGAACTAGCATTTAAGTGTAACTTCTTACAGATCTGGTTATATTGCATCTCAGGAATCCGAATTGTGCTTTGTGTTTTTGTTTCTTTGTTTTCTGTCATTCCAAGTACCCACATTAACCACCAAAGTTCTTATTTATAAGTGTCTCATCCACAGTAATGGGTAACAGACTGTGGAAACCAAAGACAATGTCAAAGCTGAAACTGCCATAGAAAACTACCCTCTATAATCATTTACTTTTCAGAGGCTTAGCCAAGCAGTCTTCTACCACAGTCAGCCATAAAAATGTTCAAGATTGATGGCCTTAATTATGAAAGCAGTACAAAAGTCCTCGGAGTAGTGAAGTAGGCAGAGGGTTTCTCAAGTAACGTAAGGGTATCTTTGAATCAAATTCATTCAGCTCATCATTTAAGAAACTTCTTAAGACTAGCACCTTTAGAAGCAAAATCGCAAAAGGAAACATTTATAATTTTTCACATATCCAATACTATAAAATATGCATATATTATGAGCTAGTGGTGATATTTTGTTATATAAAATGTGTTTATGAGACTGTACCAAGATGGTTAATATCAAAATGTGTTAGTATTTGACTTTAAACAGCTCAAATTGTGGCCATTTAAATCAATGTTATCCATGGGGTGTCTGCTGGTCCAGCCAGTTGAGCATGTGACTCTTGATCTCCGAGTCATGAGTTCAAACCCCATGATGGGTGTACAGTTGCATTATCAAAAAAAAAAAAAAAAAAAAAAAAAGGCACTGTTATCCAAAGTGTTGTGTGTTTACCTATGGGAGGTTGCAAAGACCTTGGAGTAAAGAAATGAGGTATTGTAAATTTTAACATATTTATTTTTCTCTGTAGATGACATTCTAGAGAGATTATGTAGGTATATGTGAAATTTACAAAGAAGCATTAAGCATCTGTAATATGTAATACACAGATTCCCTGTCATACCATCCCTCGGTCCTTCTGTTTCAGTGTCTGGCAACAACTCCAGGATCTGAGATGTCCTGATGGAAATACCATGTGCAGACAGGGTGGGTATGGCCTTAGGGACTCTTCCAAATCAGGTGTTTTAAGACATATTTTAATTAATTATCTAAGTAAGCAGAAAATCATCTGATTTCAATTGAGTTAACCATGACAAAATGCAGAAGTGACTTAAAAAACAAGCCTTACTGGGAAACTGTGGATTGGAGACCATTACAAGGTATAAATGAGAAAGTGTCAGCTGACATGTTTCCGCTTCCACTATGAATCTATGTTTTAAAAATATTCGTTTCGGAATGATTAAGATTATAATTGTATAATCTTACCCATCAGAATCCTCTATACATTTCCAAAAAAGCCAAAACAACAAAAAAAACTCAAAATACTTTTTTTTTTAAATGTTTATTTATTTTTGAGAGAGAGTACAAGTAGGGGAGGGGCAGAGAGAGGGGGAGACACAGAATCCAAAGCAGGCTCCAGGCTCTGAGCCATCAGCACAGAGCCCGACGTGGGGCTGGAACTCACAGACCCTGAGATCATGACCCGAGCTGAAGTCAGCCACCCAACCAACTGAGCCACCCAGGCGCCCCTCAAAATACTTTTATGTCGACAGAATGCTATCATCACACTTAATAATATTAAAAATAATGTATTGATATCATGTAATCCCTTGTTGGTGATCAAACTTCTCTGATTGTATCAAAATTATATTTTTCTATTTGATTATTCAAGCCTTTTTCTAAAACAAATACACACTTAAGTTTTAATCTACAGCTTGGATGCTCTAAGTTTCTTGGACTCTGACTTAATATTTTTTTCACCTTTGGAAAATTCTTGGCAAGTATTCTTCAAACATGCATCTTCTCCATTTTCTCTACCTTCTCCAACATGAACCCAATTACAAACATGTGCAACATTCTCCATGTTAGATTTTTTTTTTTCTCTTTGGGTTTTTCCTCTTATCTCGTCATTTTAAAAAGATACATTGAGGTATATAATTTTTTTTTTTTAGTTAATTTCAGCAAAAATTGATTCGAATTGGTCAGGTCCAAACTGGAAGTGATTAGGAGTCCTCCAACACAAGCTCAGGAAAGACTTTCATAAAGAAAATACGGAAGCAGGAAGAAAATTACCGGTTGGCTATATAAGCCTACATGGCTCCTTGTGATTGGCTGTGGTTAGGTGTCAATTTCATGACCTTGAGACATTTACAGGCTTGGATTCCGGTTCACTTACAAAGTCACCATGGTGCTAGAGCCTCCACAGTCTAATGGCCTCCTTGTTTAATTAATTTAACACTGTGCTTCAACCTAGATTTCCTGTTGTTCAACCCATTAATCCTTTGTTCTGTTCTGCCTCAGCTATTAAACTGTATTTAATTCTTAATTTTACTTTCAAAATTATATTGTGCACACTTATATATGTTTCGGACATCTTTTGGAATTTCTTTGAAAAAAATATTTAATCTTTTTTTTTTTTAATGTTTATTTAGTTTTGACAGAGAGACAGAGTGTGAGCAGGGGAATGGCAGAGAGAGAGGGAGACACAGAATCGGAAGCAGGCTCCAGGCCCTGAGCCGTCAGCTCAGAGCCTGACACGGGGCTCGAACTCACAAACCGTGAGATCATGACCTGAGCCGAAGTCGGTGCTTAACCAACTGAGCCATCCAGGCACCCCAAATCATATTTGTTTTAAGGTCCCTGTTTAATAACTGAAATATATTAGCATTAGTGTCTGCCTCTATTTTCTATTATTCTATCCTGGTTTTCAGGAATTAGGCTATCTTTTCTTGCCCATGTTTTATCAAATGACACATTCTGTTTGAAAGTCTGTTAAAGTCCAGACTGATGGTATCTTCTCCCAAAGAGCAGAGCGATCAGCGTTTTTCTGCTGGGAAGGTAGAAGGGAAACAGGTCCTTTTCAAGGCTGATTTAGGCTTTGGTAGGGCTAGTTTACATCTGATATCTCTTCAATTTTAATTTCTGATTTCTTTTTAAATTTAAGGTATAGCACACTACCCTATACGTGGATTGTAACCCTTGTGTAAACTTTTTTTTTTTTAACATTTATTCAGTTTTGAGAGACAGAGAGAGACAGAGCACGAGGGGGGGAGGGGCAGAGAGAGAGAGAGAGAGACACAGTTTCAGAAGCAGGTTCCAGGCTCTGAGCTGACAGCACAGAGCCCTACATGGGGCTTGAACCCCTGAACCATGAGATCATCACCTGAGCCAAAGTCAGGCATCTTACCCGACTGAACCACCCAGGTGCCCCTTCCCTTGTGTAATCTTTTATTTTTTTAATAGTTTATTTGCAAATTGGTTTACATATAACACCCAGTGTTCATCCCAACACATGCCCTCTTTAATGCCCGTCGCCCCCTCTCCCCCCTCACCCTCAGTTTGTTCTTAGTCTTTGAGAGTCTCTTATGTTTTATCTCCCTCCCTCTTTTTTTCCTTTCCCCTTTTCCCCTCCTCCATGGTTTTTTTGCTAAGTCTCTCAAAATCCACTGTGCATGGAAACATATGGTATCTGTATTTTTCTGACTGACTTATTTCACTTAACATAATACCCTCCAGTTCCATCCATGTTGCTACACATGGCCAGATATCATTTTTTTTCTCATCGCCACGTAGTATTCCATTGTATATATGTACCACATCTTCTTTATCCATTAGTCAGTTGATGGGCACTTGGTCTCTTTCCATGATTTGGCTATTGTCGAAAGTGCTGCTATGAACATTGGGGTACACGTACCCCTATGCATCAGCACTCCTGTGTCTCCTGTGCTACTGCTGGGTCATAGGGTAGTTCTATTTTCATTTTTTTGAGGTACCTCCACACTGTTTTCCAGAGTGGCTGCACTAGTTTGCATTCCCACCAACAGTGTAGGAGGGTGCCTGCTTCTCCACATCCCCGCCAGCATCTATAGTTTCCTGATTTATTCATTTTAGCCACACTAACCGGTGTGAGGTGGTATCTCAGTGAGGTTTTGATTTGTATTTCCCTGATGATGAGTGACTTTGAGCATCGTTTCATGTGTCTGTTGGCCATCTGAATGTCCTCTTTTGAGAAGTGTCTATTCATATCTTTCACCCATTTCTTCACTGGATTATTTGTTTTTTGGGTGTGGAGTTTGGTAAGTTCTTTATAGATTTTTAGATACTAGTCCTTTATCCCATATGTCATTTGAAATTATCCTTTCCCATTCCGTCGGCTGTCTATTAGTTTTGTTGTTTGTTTCCTTTGCGTGCAGAAGCATTTTATCTTGATGAGGTCCAATAGTTCATTTTTACTTTAAATTCCTTCACCTTTGGAGATGTGTCGCATAGGAAATTGCTGCGGCTCAGGTCAAAGAGGTTTTTTCCTGCTTTCTACTCTAGGATTTTGATGGTTTCCTGTCTCACATTCAGGTCCTTCACCCATTTTGAGTTTATTTTTGTGAGTGGTGTAAGGAAGTGGTCTAGTTTCATTCTTCTGCATGATGCTGTCCAGTTCTCCCAGCACCATTTGTTAAAGAGGCTGTCTTTTTTCCATTGGATACTCTCTCCTGCTTTGTCAAAGATTAGATGGCCATATGCTTGGGGGTCCATCTCTGGGTTCTGTATTCTATTCCATTGGTCTATGTGTCTGTTCTTGTGCCAATACCATGCTGTCTTGATGACTGCCGCTTTGTAGAAGAGGTTAAAATCTGGGATTGTGATGCCTCCCATTTTGGTTTTCTTCTTCAATATTACTTGGGCTATTCAGGGTCGTTTGTGGTTCCATACAAATTTTAGGATTGTTTGCTCTAGCTTTGAGAAGAATGCTGGTGCAATTTTGATTAGGATTGCATTGAATGTGTAGATTGCTTTGGGTAGTATTGCCATTTTAACAATATTTATTCTTCCAATCCATGAGCATGGGATGTTTTTCCATTTCCTTGTGTCTTCCTCAATTTCCTTCCTAAGTTTTTTATACTTTTCGGCGTAAAGGTCTTTTACATCTTTGGTTAGGTTCATTCCTAGGTATTTTATGGTTTTTGGTGCAATTGTGAATAAGATTTGCTTATTTCTCTATTGTTTCATTGTTGGTGTAAAGGAGTACAACCGATTTCTGTACATTGATTTTGTATCCTGCAACTTTGCCAAATTCATGGGTCAGTTCTAGTAGGCTTTTGGTGGCTTCTGTTGGGTTTTCTATGTTAAGTATCATGTCGTCTGCAAAAAGTGAAAGTTTGACTTCATCCTTGCCTATCCTGATGCCTTTTATTTTGCTTTCTTGTCTGATTGCTGATGCTAAGACCTCCAACACTATGTAAAATAGCAGTGATGAGAGTGGATATCCCTGTCGTGTTCCTGATCTCAGGGGGAAGGCTCTCAGTTTTCCCCCACTGAGGATGATATTAGCTGTGGGCTTTTCATAAATGGTTTTTATGATGCGTAAGTATGTTCCTTCTATCCTGACTTTCTCGAGAGTTTTTATTAAGAAAGGATGCTGTAATTTGTCAAATGCTTTCTCTGCATCAATCGACAGGATCATATGGTTCTTATCTTTTCTTTTGTCAATGTAATGTATCACATTGATTAATTTACCAATGTTTACCATCCCTGCAACCCAGAGATGAATCTAACTTGATTGTGGTGGATAATTCTTTTTATATGCTTTTGGATTCGATTTGCTAATAAATTTTTAAGAATTTCTGCATCCATGTTCATCAAGTAAATTGGCCTGTAGTTCTCTATTTTTGCTGGGTCTCTATCCGGTTTGGGAATCAAAGTGATACTGGCTTCATAGAATGAGTCCGGGAGCTTTCCTTCTGTTTCAATTTTTTGGAACAGCTTGAGGAGGATACGTATTAACTCTGTTTTAAATGTCTGGTAAAATTCCGCAGGGAAGCTATCTGGCTCTGGACTTTCATTTGCTGGGAGATTTTTGATAATTGATTCAATTTCTACACTAGTTATGGGTCTGTTCAAGTTTATTTCCTCCCATTTGAGTTTTGGTAATGTGTAGTTGTTTAGGAATTTATCTATTTCTTCCAGGTTGTTCAATTTGATGGCATAGAGTTTTTCATAATATTCTCTGATGATTGCTTGTATTTCTGAAGGATTGGTTGTAATCACTCCATTTTCATTCGTGATTTTATTGATTTGGGTTCTCTTTTCTTTTTGAGGAGCCTGGCTAGAGGTTTATCAATTTTGTTTATTTTTTCAAAGAACCAGCTCTTGGTTTCATTGATCTGTTCCACTACTTTTTCTGTTTCTGATTAATTTGTGCCCTAATCTTTGTTATTTCTCTCTTTCTGCTGGGTTTGGGCTGCCTTAGCTGTTCTGCTTCTAGTTCCTTTAGGCGTGCTGTTAGAATTTGTGTTAGGAATTTTTCTTGTTTCTTGAGATGGGCCTGGATTGCAATATATTTCCCTCTCAGGACTGCCTTTGCCGCATCCCAAAGCGTTTGGATTGTCGTACTTTCATTTTCAGTTGTTTCCGTGTATTTTTTAATTTCTTCTCTGATTGCTCGGTTGACCCATTCATCTTTTAGTACGTTGTTCTTTAGCCTCCATGTTTGTGGGGGCTTCCCAGACTTTTTCCTGTGGTTGATTTCAAGTTTCGAAGCATTGTGGTCTGAAAGTGTGCATGGTATGATCTCAATTTTTTTATACCTATACAGCACTTCCTTGTGCCCCAAAATATGGTCTATCTGGGAAAATGTACCATGCACATTTGAGAAGAATGTAAATTCCTTCGCTTCTGGATGAAGGGCCCTGAAGATATCTGTCAGGCCCATCTGTTCCAACCTGTCGTTCAGGTCCACTGTTTCCATGCTGATTCTCTGTTGAGTGGATCTATCCAGTGCTGTGAGTGGGGTATTAAGGTCTCCTGCAACTAGCATGTTTTTATCAATAAGATAGCTTACGTTTGTAATAAGTTGCTTTACAAATTTGGGTGCCCCAAAATTTGGCACGTAGATATTTATAATTGTTAGGTCTTCCTGCTGTGGTTATTATAAAATGCCCTTCTTCATCTCTTATTACATCTTTTACTTTAAAGTCCAGTTTGTCCGATATAAGTGTGGCTACTCCAGCTTTCTTCTGACTTCCTGTAGCATGGTAGATAGTTCTCCATCGCCTCACTTTCAATCCGATGGTGTCCTCAAGTTTAAAATGGGTCTCTTGAAGACAGCAGATAGATGGGTCTTGTATTTTAATCCATTCTGTTACCCTGTGTCTTTTAATTGGAGTGTTTAGTCCGTTTACATTGAGTTAATAAGAAAAATATGGGTTTAGAGTCAAGGTGTTATCTGCAGGTTTCATACTTGTAAGGATGTCTCTGGTGCTCTGTGTTCCTTGTGACCTTTCCTTCATAGAGTCCCTCTCAGGATCTCTTGTAAGATTGGTTTATTTGTGATGTATTCCTTCAGTTTTTGTTTGGGAAGACCTTTCTCTCTCCATCCATTTTGAATGACAGGCTGGCGGGTAAAGGATTCTTTGCTACATGTCCTTTCTGTTCATCACATTGAATATTTCCTGCCATTCCTTTCTGGCTTGCCAAGTTTCTGTAGATAAGTCCGCTACTACCCTAATGTGTCTGCCTTTGTAAGTCAAGGCCCGTTTATCCATAGCTGCTTTCAGGATTCTCTTTGTATTTCCCAGCTTCAGTATGATGTGCCCTGCTGAGGGTCTATTTGGGTTACGTCTGAGGAGAGTTCTCTGTGCCTCTTGGACTTCAATGCCCATTTCCTACTTCATGTTGGGGAAGTTCTCAGCGATGATTTGTTCAAGTACCCCTTCAACTCCTTTCTCTCTCTCTTCTTCCTCTGGAATTCCTATATACGGATATTATTCCGTTTGAGTGCATCGCTCAGCGCTCGAATTCTCCTTTCCTCTTCCTGAATCAGTTTTTCTCTTTTTCTCTGCTTCCTCCTTTTCCATAATTTTATCTTCTAATTCCCCTATTCTCTCTTCTGCCTCTTCAATCCGCACTGTGGCCGCCTCTAATTTGTTTTGCCCTCTCTGCCTCTAGGGTTCCCCTGCTTTCTTCTATGCTTTTTTCAAGCCCTGCGAGTATTTTTATCATTCTACATTAAGTTTCTTATGTCTGCTTTCATCATTTCTTGTGCTATCACTATTTCTTGTATAGTCTTTTGAGGAGAGTTCTCCGTTTGGTCATTTTGGCTATGTGTGTATTGGTTTATTTCCTATTTCTCCCTGGAAAGGAAAAGGGTCAGACTGACAAACAGGGAACACAAACTCACAACTGTACTGACCAATAATACAAACAAATCACAACATAAAAAAGATTAACAAACAACACTTTGGAGGCATGCAACCTGATGTATCAGCTACACGATAATGATGGGATGTGCGCTCTGCTTATGGCAGAGCATAGAGTAGTGACAGTTGTGGTGAGAAGAAGAAATTGAACTTTGACCAGGTAGAGAGATTAGAAGACTCCATCCAGCAAGAGAGAAATCAGAATAAGGAAGGATGCAAAGAAAGAGAAATGAAGTTAGATTTTGCCCAGATGCACTATGTGGTCTGACTGTTCCATAGAGAGAGATAGGAAATTAAAGAGGGAAGTGTAGAACATGCATTGAGGGAGTGGGTTAAATGTCTGTTTAAGCAAGCCAAAACCCCCAGGTGACTGGTTTAGAGGTAGGGAGAAATAGGAAGGAGAAGAGGAAGAATATATCTAAAACCAAAGAACTGACCTAGAATTAATCCAGGCAATGCTGCAGTATTTGTCTCCGTGGCTACCGCTCCTGCAGAAGGCCGTCTCCCATATGAGGAGGGCGTGGCCTGGTGTAGGCGGGTCCCACCTCCACCACTTAGGGGTGGAGTCATAGGGTTTGGCTTTGTGGGAATGTGAGACCACGTTGGCACCCTCCCAGCCCTGACAGTCTCAGATCACTCCATTCCCATCCTCAACTCTATCCAGGTTACCAGCACAATTCAAACTGCTGGGTGGTCACGCCGCCCAAGCTCATCTGAGTTCCTTTAACTCGCTCTGACCGCCATGCCTTACATAAATTGAGTCTATGACTCAGCACTGGTGTGACCACAATGGCGTCCCCCTAGCCTCTCTTCACAGACCTGGGATCTCCGAACACCCCTCTGTGTCCGTCCCTGACTTGGTCAGGGTTGCAGGAGCAGCACAACCTGCTGGGTGGTCGAGAGCACCCCAGACGCCCAGGCTTCCCCAACCAAATTGCGTCCCTGACTCAGCATCGACCCAGCGATTGCGTGGCACCTCTCCGTGTCACAGGCTGGGACAGCATCGCTGGCTCCGGAGTGAAGAAAACTCCGCCAACTCCGCAGTGAGCAACAGACCCTCTCTCCAAAAAGCCTAGCAGATAGGGACTGGATGATAAGCTCCCTCTCCATCCCCGTTCGAGGTACTTCCCCTGCCGCTCTTTCATCCCTTGTCTTTCAGAGGAAGGGGCCCAGAGCCTGGGGCCCACTCCCTGCAGTCCGTACCTCCACAGCTCTCTTTCTTTCTCCCAGACTGCACGCACTCAGTCTCCCAGGATTTTCTGAATTTCACGTTCTCTTCCCTGTAGCCTCCAACTCCACTTCCTGCAGATCTCTGCTACTGAGAGTTCCTCAGTTTCAGTCCTTCTTAGATTAAAAGTCGCTGGAGACCAGTGGGTCTCCACCATGTTGGCACCTCCCTCCTACCCTTGTGTAATCTTAACCCAAATTCTAACTTCCCTCTTTTCAGTATTGCATGACTGAAAAAAGCACTCCTTTGCTTTCTAGGTTACTAGCTGTTAAGCTTTTTTGGTTTCTTAGAATTATGCCCTGTGCATGCTTAATAGTCTGCAAAAAAATTTTGAAGTGATAATCCACACAGATGCTTGGGTTTCTCTTTGGCCCCTTCACTGACTGCCTGGACCTGCCTCTCACAACTCAGCAGTTTGGGCAGTCATGACTTTGACCTGTCTATTCAGCCCAATGAGATTGCAGCTTTCCTTAGGTTTCTGTTTGCCTGTGCTGCACACCCACAAGTACTCTCAGGGAGAAAGACTGAGAGTGTGTCCTGCTCATAAGATTTCTCTATTTCAGAGGAATAGTAGCTTTTCAATTTATGCCTGTATCTGTGTGTTCCATGTTTTTGAACAGTTTCTCTATGTATTTTGTACTTTTTTCAAGTTTTTTCAGAGAGTAGATTTTTCAGTGTAAGTATCCCCTCATAGGTAGAACCAAATTTCCCATTTACTACATTATTTCTACATTATCAGAACACATAACAATTGTGTGGTATATTTTCATCATTTTATTATTTATTCCTCACCTTTTATTCTTTATTCTGTAAATAGATACATCAATGCATAAGCTTATGAAGTTCATTCAATCTTTCCAAGGTTGTCCAGTGTTCATTTTCCAGTAAATCCCCGAGAAGAGGCTCATGAGATAAATATCTCGGAGTGCCGCATGTTCCTAAAATCTGGACTCTGGCATGTATATTTGAAGATGGCATACCTAGATAGAAATACAATCCTCCAGTGCATTTTTTCATGGAGATTATTAAAGTATTTTCTAGTATGAAATGTTAATATTTTGCTCTGGATCAATAATTTGGTAACAAGTTTAGTTTCTCTCTTTTTTTTTAGTGCATACCAATATTTTCACTTTTGTAATTTTTCCTTAAAGTCCAGTAGCTTCACCACACTATGTCTCAATGTTGATTCTTCTAAGTCTATTTCTATAAAGAATTATATTTTACACTTTGTAGTGTCAAGACTTTTTATTTTACTTTAGCAATGCTTTCTTGATTCTAGATGTTTCTTTCTTTTCCATTTACTTGGTATTGATAAAAATATTGGAATACAGATCCCTATTTTATCATCATTAATATCAAGCCTCTTACTTTTTTTTACCATTTACAAAGAAAGAACACCACCCCTTTTACGATTTGTTTTCAAATGCTTGAAAAAAATAGTTTGAAATATTTTAAAAATGCAGCTGCTGATAAAACAGATTCCTGAAAAGTATTTAGATGCTCTTTTCACCAGCCTTTTTTCCCCAGTTAAATTGATAACTCAGATCAAAGCGTATACTGAAGCTAATATAATGTAATATGTACTGTATGATATGACAACATATGATAGTGGTCTGTCTACATAGTTTTAATAATGAAAGGCAAACATACCCATCAAAGTGTGCAAGGGACTTTCAAAAGATATAGGGACACAGACCATCATGACTATTGGATATGGTGTCCAAATCACCATCCTACTCAAGGAAGAAATCCATGGAAGAAAAATGATATTTAAAATCAAATCTCTTTTCACAAATATTTAATTCCCCTCAAACATATTAAATGAGATGTATCTAGAAAACACTCTTTTTATTAAATTTCGCTATGTTCTAATTTCTTAAAGATAGACCTGTAGCAGACCTGTAACAGAACTTTAAAATTTTTGTACAATTTTGGGGTCATCAATTATTCAATGTATAATTTCCTGAGGGGCAGCTGAACAAAATCAAGATATTCATTTCATTATATAATCTGTGGTATCACATATTTATAGTTTGCCTAATGAAGAAGTTAGCCATATGTGTTATGAAAGCATGATATCTTGAGAACTACTGCGAATAAAACTCAGCACATTTTCATTTTCAGTGTGGCGTGAAAAGAAAGAAAACATAAATATAGAATAAAGTTTCTCTACTGCTATTCTTGTGTATGTGACCATAACAAATCAAATAACAAAGAAATAAAATTAACAGAAAGAGTTCATCTTTATTTTCATACAACTATATATAAAATTATGTATTACATCCTCTCCTCACTGGAATGTTTTCCATTCAAAATGCAGAGGCTTAAATTGAAAATGATTAAAACTTTTCTTTCTACAGGATTTGTAATCACAATTTTATAATCGTTCTAACAATGGTTTAAAGGAATGTTTGTTTTCTGGCAGTGACAATAGCATAATGTTTTCTTAACACATAGTACTTTCTGTAATGATCGTGTAAGAATGTAGAAAACAACTTTGCTTTGTTGTTATGTATAAACAAACTTGGCACAGTATACTTCAACATCATTCTGCTATAATTATCTTTTTGGGTATATAATTCATATTTAAAGAGTATTTTTTTGGTTGTTTTTGGAAAAGAGGACGGGGTAAATAAAAAATAATAAAATTATTCTATTTCAGCATGTGTTTGAACATCCACAAAAACTCTGGTTCATTTCAATTGTCTAAGGATTTGTAACTATTCAGTCCTGATACAGGTTTAAGTTCTTAATAAATGCTTTTAAAGATTTAAGATATTTTGGTCAACTTTTAAGACATTTGACAAAATTTTAGATTTGTTAGAATTTATAAAGTTATCACATTTTGTGTTTCATCTACTTTTAAATTTTGTATTATGAGACAATTTCAGATTTATAGGAAAGCTACAAAAATATTACGAAGAATTTCCATGAATTTTCATCTAAATTTCACAAATATTACCATGTAATTACATTTATCTAGTGCTCTCCTATTATCTGTTTATGGGTTTATATGTAAATACAAATAAATGTTTTTACACGTATATATTTATGTATAATAGCATATTATACACACGTGTGTATTTTTCTGAATTTTTTGAAAGTGAGTTGTTTACCTAATGTCTCCTTTCTTCTGATCCATTTAGCATGCATTTCTTTAAAACAAAAAGTCTCTCATGTAACCACAGTGCAATTACAAATATAAGGAAATTAATATTGATCCAATACAATTATCTTATTTACTGAGTATGTTAAGATTTCACCTAATTATTCCTCTGACTCACTTTATAAAACAAATACCACTTGTTCAGAAACTGATACAGTATTATAGGTGCATTAGGCTATCATGTTTCTAGTTGCCTCTAAATCGGGTAGTTCACCCATCTCTTTTGTTTATCGCTGGTGTATTTTCAAGAGTACAGACCATTTACTTTGTAGAATATTCCTCGTGTTGGGTTTGTCTGGTACAGATTGTAGATTCAGGGTAGGAATAAACCAAAAATGAAACCGTGTTTTTAGCAAATCAGAACGTACACATGGCTATTAGTTCCATATATGAGATGTTAATTTGGGTCACTCGACCAAAGCAATGTCTGCCATGATAGAACACTATCTCAACCCTCAAATTTACACCACCCAATTTGAAGCTTTACCATAAAGCTACGCTAATTAAGACAATGATACTGATATATGGACAAACCCATAGAATGGAACAGTACAGATATTAGAAATACAAACTCACACTGATGTTCAATTGTTTTCATCTAAGGTTCCAAAGCAATTGATTAGGGAAAAGACAGACTTTTAAAAAATGATTTGGATATCTATATGAAAATTTTAATTAATTAGCTAATTAATTTTACAAGCTAGACACCTTATACCACACCAAAATGTAATTCAAAATAAATCACAGACCTAAATGGATGCATTAAAATTATGAATTAAAAATAGGAGGATACAATATTTCTGCTCTTGATTTAGGCAAATATTTATAGATACAACAACAAGAATACAATATATATTATAGAATTTGATGAATTGGACTTTATAAAAAATTAAGTAATATGGTCCCTCAAAAGACACAAATTAAGAATTGAAAAGTTATAGATGAGATAAAATATTTGCAAATTATATTCAGGAACTTACATTCAGAATATCTACAGAACACAAAAACTATATAAATAAGACAAAGAACACATAAAAAATGCATTCAAAAGTTCAAAGACATTTCCAACAAGAAACCATATGAACAGCTGCTGAATGGAAGAAAAGATGCTCAACATTGTGTACCAATAGGAGTACGCAAATCAGAACCGCACTGAGGCATCCCGTCATATTTCTTAGGATGGCCATAACCCAAAAGGAAGACAATGCCAAATATGGGTGAAAACAAGTAGAAACTAGAACCTTCTCATATCGTCGGTGTGATTGTAAATGGCATAGTCATCATGGAAACAGTTGGGAAGTTCCTTAAAATATCAAACTTAAATGTAATGCACCACTGAGGAATTCCATTCCCGGGTAGCTAGACAAGAGACATGAAAACATGATATATCCACACACAGCTCTGCACACTAATGTTTATAGTAGCGGTTTTGATAATTACCCAAAGTGAAAGAAATGCAAACATCCATTAACTGACCAGAGGAAGGATACACAAAATGAGTTATATTATATGTGTATATTCTGCCAAAAGAATTGTGGAGCCAGAAAAGTAAGAGGACAGGAAGGAGCAGAACCAGCAACAAGAAAAATCTCTTCTGAAGGGAGGATCAAAGTCATCTCCCACAAAATGAGCAACTAAACTAATAGAAAAGCCACCCCTAGAAGGAAGAATAAGAGAAGACGGAAACAGAGTGATGGTCTAATTTAAATTCCATTTCAGAACTTTGTAAATATTTCTTATAAATACAAAGCATTAAAAACAGGGGCACACTGGAGGCTCAGTTGGTAGGCATGAAACTCATGATTTTGGGGTTGGGAGTTCCAGCCCCACACTGCATGTAGAGATTACTAAAAAAGTAAGTAAATAAACTTTAAAAAAAGAGCAAGAATGACTAATAATTTGAACAATTAATTTATTTATTTTTGTCAACACACTATTCTCACTTATTTTAATAACTGTCAATAGAGTGGTTAATAAATTTATATATAAATATTTATAATAGTTCAAAACTAATCAGGTATCAATAAAATTTGATTAAAATAGAAGCAAACAACCTAGTTTTATACAATATACACAGGAAGATGGTACCTTCGTTATTAGTAGTAAGTTGAAGGAAGTATAAGAAAAAAACATGTATTTCAATAAAATCATTTGAATGATTACGCATTGGTAGGAAAAAAAGAAAATCATCTAATTAAATACTGAAAACACCACTTTTTTTGAACTTAACCACACAATTGGGAAATAATGAAAAAGTCAAGAAGATCAACATTCAATAGGAACTTTTAGCACAGAAAGAAATTATCTTAATTACAGTTAATGACATTAATAGCTGATATAATGAACTTTTGCTATATTAAACATAGCTGGATAATCCTATTTTCATCAAAGCTTAACTTCCTAAAAGGGAACAGAATATAGTCAGACATTAGTGGTTTTCCAAGTTTGAATTTCTCTCTTTTTAGAAAAATAAATGACCAAAATTAATGTTCCTTAATATGAGAATAAGTGAATAATACTAACTTGTGAGATTTCTGGATTTAAACAAAATTTATTTCTGCAGGCAATTATCTACTTTACTATAAGAGAAACTTTAATGACTGGAATAATCCCATTGAAACGGTATACTTATGAGATATATTGTGGAAACTTAGCAGTTAGATTGAGAGCATATATGTTATCTCATCCACACCACATAATATGAGAATAAACAGTTTGGGATCAGCTAACGTTGATGTATTTTCCTAATATGCACTTACACAAAACAATATTTAGGATGCTTTTTTGGGGAAAAAATTAAAATGTAAGACTAACAAGGCCCAATTGTCTTTTTTTTTTTTTTGCCTCAAAAACATGAGATATTCTATGTATTATGCAGTACACAGCTCCTAGATCTTGAATTTCCATTAAATTTTATATTAACTTTAGTAAATAATAAATTATCATGGGCTCAAGTTTGAATCTGTACGTACTTATTTTAAAAAGAAGATAACAAATTGCAAAATACCAAATTATCCTTTAAAACAAATTCCTTGTGACACGGCACCCACATAACTATAAGATATCAGTGTACCACACTGACTGCACACATCTGTGTGTAAAGAAACAAGAAAGCACTGTATAAGGCCATTTATATAATATGTTGATATTATATCGTATCATACCATAGGGACAGTTGCACTAGGAGTAACATATTTATTAATTGGTATAATTTTTCAGGCTAGGGAAATGCATTAAAAAGTTTTCCTTAATCATGTCTAAAAACACACGTCTAATGAATGTAGCAATTCATGTTGAAGTGAGTCATAAGTAGATGGTGATATTAAAAAGAAATTAATAATTATTCACCACATATTAACAAATTAGCCATTACAAGAAGACAAGAAAAGTACACATGATTATTCTGGTGACATAAAAATTCAGGATACATTTCAGGGATTTTAGTGTGAAACAATAAAACAGTATTTGTTTTTACTTATGTAAATACAAATGTAACCTATTTTAAATGTTCAGTGTGGGGATGAGATGTTGTCAGATTTGAATTCTGGTATTAGACTGTAGGGATTGCTGTTGAGGGTGTGTGTGGGTAGGAACAGCAAGTCTGAGTCAGGTGACAGTCCTAGTGAACAATCGTCCTCAACTGAAATATAACCAAAGACAAAATAAAAATGAAGCCAAAAATGATCCTATCACCCTATTAAGTGAACATATTAATTTCTCCTTAGAAAAGCAAAACAAAGACAACAATGATTTCTTTAAACAATAATGTGACTTCTTCTCAATGAAAAAAGATTTTTCATAATTTATTTGCCCTAATTGATATGTGTGTATGTGCGTGTGTAAATTAATTGAAGGCTGTTGGCCAAATGTGATAAGGGGAAGTCGAATGTATTTTTTAAATTTATCTCTATACGGGCACCTGGGTGGCTCGGTTGAGTTTCTGATTTTGGCGCAGGTCATGATCTCATGGTTCGTGGTTTTGAGTCTCGAGTCGGGCTCTGGGCTGTCATTTCAGAGCTTGGAGCCTGTTTCAGATTCTGTGTCTCCCTCTCTCTCTGCCCTTCCCTTGCTCATGCTCTGTCTCTGTCTCTCTCTCAAAAATAAATAAATATTAAAAAATTTTAAAAAATAAATTTATCTCTATAAAAGCACTGAAAGATACCTTTTAGCTTTTGTCTCTGTTTCCCTAACAGCACAAAGGACATTAAAGCGGTCAACGATGTGATTCCTAACGTCATTTGCAGAGATTTCTGAGATTATGTCAATCTGATTATTTTAATATAATTAATCCATTGACATCTATTGATGATTTTTATATTTGCCAATAATTTTAATTCACTCATTTGATTCATTGATTCATCAGACACAAATTTAGTACATACTTTTATACTAAATATTATGTAAACCAACGTGGATACAAAAATTAAAAATGACTTTTCTACAAGAAGCTAAGAGACAGAAAAATAGAAGTCATGTGTTTAAGTGTTGAAGTAGAAACAAACACGAGCTGGGATGGAAACAGGCCAGAAAAGCACTAGGTAGATAGAGTACAGGATGAATTCCTTCTTGAACTTAGAGTTGAGGAACAGGTAGGAAAGAAGAAACAGAGTAGGTAGTTTTTGTTTTTTGGTTTTTTTTTTTACTTAGAAATAAAACCTAATCTTTCATTGCATGATATCAAATCCAGAATTCTACAGTGAATCAAATGCTTTTATGAACTAGACTTTAAGTATAGTTAACAGTCTTATAACAGATTAAAAAAAATGTTTCTCTCTGAATAAAATCAAAAGTGCTTTTCATTTTTTTAATGTTTATTTATTTTCAGAGAGAGAGCATGGGCATGAGTGAGGGAGGGGCAGAGAGAGAGAGAGACAGAGAGAGAGAGAGAGAATCCCAAGCAGCCTCTACCCCATCAGCACAGAGCTTATGAGGGAGTGTGACCTCACCAATCCATGACATCATGACTTGAGCCAAAATCAAGATTTAGACACTTAACCACCTAAGCTACCCACGGGCCCCCAAAATGCATTTCTTAATATTCTTTTAAACAACAATGATGTTAATCTCAGATTCATTAAAAAATCAATGTGAATATAGTATCTCGTATTCTCTACCTATATCTGAACATAAAAGATTTTTACTACATGACTTTATTCATTAAAGCACACCTTCAATGAGCTTCAACTACTAATACATTAGAAGTAGCATTATCGAAATTTATTTATGCCATGTTATATGTTAACTGTCTTCTCTTGCTCATATAAAATAATGAAATACAATACTTTCTGATATGCTAATGAATGATATACAATAGGTTAGGAGTGATTCAATCAGTTAACGGGATTGAGCTAAGAAAATGAGACTCTACATGAGATCCAAGTTCTGACTCAATCTTCGGGTGATGAGATTGCTCTCGTCTCCCCACGTTACGCCAGGACAATACAGCACCACAGAGAGTGGTAGAAACGGGCACCTACCTATGTCTTTATAAATTGTAATTTGTCAATTTTAGAGCTGATGTCCGTGATGGTGTGTGTACACAAGGTCTCTTCTTCATATGCTGAGAAGTTTCAACTGTGCTGAATCTACTTTTTCATCTAGCAACATACCTATACTCCCTTAAAAAGAGAAATAGTAAGTAGCCAATCTTTATTCATCATAAGCCCTCAAATTCCTCAGTGAATAATAATCCCCAAGCTCAACATTTTGATAGCATAAAATACATAATTTAGATGGAAATAATTAGAACTTTTGCTATTGTATTAACATAGAAAATCGAAATTTTGAGAAATTATTTATGAAAGTATTTATTTTACTTGTTTTAAAAATCAAAAATGAAAAGACTTCAAATCAAACAATGAAATATTCCTATTTATGAGGAAAAATAAGAAATTTGAAACATTTTTATATACACAATGAATAAATTTTGTCAATTATACACTAGTATTTGATAATTCAAACAACAATTGAATAGTATTCATTTGGTTAGAAAAATCTCAGCAGTTTTCATTGATAGCAAATATATTCAGTAGAATGATAGACATAAATTTTGCATCTTCTAGTACACACTTCTCATCCAAAATCTTGTCCTTGTTAAAGTATTTGTACCACTGAAATATAGCATCTAGAATATGAAAAGAAACTGTCATCAAGTTAACTAATGGGTATTAGAGTTACAATTTTTCCCTGGTTTAAATAAAAATATTCATGGAAAGTGTTTTTCAATTTGTTAAAAAATGATCCATTATAATATGGTTCCTATGCATTTTCTAAGGTATTCGGTTGTAGTTATGTCTTAGCTAATTATTTATGTCACTTGTTTTTAATTTTGTTTCAGGTAAGTATGACAGGACAAAGTAGCAATTACCTTTCCACATAAATATTAGCAAAAGGGCATAAATATTTGTAGGGACTAATCTTCCCCTTTGTCCTTAACATCTTTATTTTTTTAATTATAGAATGTTTATCTATAATATGAAAAGTTGATAACAAAACCAACCAGAAATATTCCTTGTGACAAGGTTAATGAACGAAATATTGCATTACACACAGTTAAAATGTGTTCATTTCATTCAACTGCATGTGATAATGTAGAAAAGATGTGGTAACCAACATGCCTCAGTCCCCAATATTAAAGATTTATCTACTTAAATTGTCAATGACAATATTTAGATAATATCTCTACATTTGTATCAGTGTGTTTTCATTCTTCACTTCCAGTAAAATTTATGCTTACAGTGCCTAATCCTCCAGAAGCACATTCTTTTTAAATTGTAGACAATATATTTAAAAAACAATGTTATAGAGATTCAGTCTCCTATATTGCAAAAGCTTACAACTTCCAGAAAGATTGAAGAAAAGAGAAATTCTCCTAAAATGAGAATAAAAATAAATAAAAGTGTCAAAAACCATTACTTCTGGGAACTAATTAGAATTATACTCTGCAAGGAAAAGGTTTTATTCAAAAAGACTACTGCACCCTAATAGGAATCATGGAAGTCTGACATTTTTGTGGGGGAATGCTTCCATTTCAACCCCATCTCCAACTCTACTGCAGTAATTCTTACTGCTGGACCTTCTGGTTGGATGTAGAGCTAAAGTACAATACATAGAAAATTACACTGAGAAGTGCTATCAAAAAATAGAAGGGGCACCTGGTGGTTCAATCGGTTAAGCATCTGACTTTAGCACAGGTCATGATCCTGAGGTTGATGGGTTCGAGCCCTGCGTCGGGGTCTGTGCTGACAGCTTGGAGCCTGGAGCCTGCTTTGGATTTTGTGTCTCCCTCTCTCTCTGCCCCTCCCCCATTCATGCTGCTTCTGTCTCTATCTCAAAAATAAACAAACACAAATAAAATATTTAAGAAAAAAAAGAAGTACCCAAAAAGATCCCAAACCATTTGGGAAGGTCAACACAGCTGGCCTGAGGTGGTGATACTGGTTGAGGCAAGCAAAAACCTGGAAAGAAAAGCCAGAAATTTTAGCAAACACCGGAGGGTGAAATGGTCATGATGGACATTAATGAGATTTCAAGTATCCCTGGTGTAAAGGCAGCTTGTTTGTGACTATGCGTGAGTGGGCTCAGGTGAAAGCCAGCAGATCTTAGCTATCTACTCATCTCGAAGGAGCATGAGGTCTTGATTAGGCAAAAAGAATTTGCAGCAGACTTGCTAACTGCCTGAACTTTGAATGTAGCCCCCAAAACAAAAAAAGATCTACCAGCAAACAATAACCCCTGACTGACTCAGTGTGAAAGCCCAACCTCTGCATCCTTTTCACTTGAGAGCATGCTTGACCAAAAGTTATTAGCTCATAAAATGTGGAGGATTGGGCCTTCATTTTAACAATAAAACTTATTTCTCCAATTTGCTTCAATCTGAAAATCCAGAAGAAAATTAGAAAAGAAAAATACATATCTTCAAATTATTAGCAACATGAATTAAGAAAGAAGAGCCACAGATATGTATCTCTTGATCTATGTCATTTATCTCTATCTTTCTTTCTTGACTAAAAGGGAAAGTTCTGAATCACAATCAATTAGCTTGATGATAAGCTTCAATCCATCGCCCTTGAGGATGAGCAGTGAATTCTTCCCCTGGGTTAAAATTAGGGAAGATAATAACTCTGACACCATCCTTAGTGTAGCTGCTTTGACACAAGCAGGACCTGTCCACATGCCTAGCAAAGGAAAACTGTTTGCCAGCTTGGTAGTCGACTAAAGGAATGAGGACTTTTCTCATAAAAAATGATAAATTCCACTAGTAAAGTTAGTTTAACTTATATTAAACTAATATAATAGGGGATATAAATAGGACCAAAAAATTCGAACAAGTAGCTGTTAGGGAAACTTAGGAAAGTCCCTGAAGTTAGTAATATGCTTTGAATGTGCTTAACGCTCAGCCACCCTCTGGACCCTACAGAATAATGAATAAAATATAATCCTATATAAATGTTCATTATATTATGATTTTCTGCACATTCTTTTGTCTGCCTTTCTTCCCCTGCCTGGCAGTAAGTGCTCTTATTTCCTTCAAAGAATGGCAGGAGTTCTGTCACATTTTCATAGGGTAAGACACTGTGGAATGTGTGAATAAAAATAAAGGATTTATCAGAGTGCTTGTAAGGTTATTTAAAATGTAGCTTATTATGTAATTCAACTTCCTGAGCTCATTACTGATCATGCTTTTCAAAAACATTCACTAAGAGATTGGGAAAGAAAATTTAGTTGCTAATGTCAGAAATCTCCTAGCCTTAGAAATAATTACATAGCAAAATATATCCTAGGTAACTATTTATCCATATTCTTTTAGAATAAGACTTTTCTCCCATCCTTCATTATGCGAAAAATTTTCTTCAGTTGATGCCAGTAAAGCATGAGAGGAAAAAAGAAATCATGTCCAGTTTGTATTTCAGTACATTTAACTAGGGGAAAAAAAGAACGAAAACTTGGTTTCAATTTAGGGCCTTCTTCCATCTATCTATATGGGGGCACATAAATCTTTAATACTTGAAAAAAAAAAAAACCTACTGTTTCACCCATAAAATAAATACCTGCCCATCTCTCTCATGAATGCACTGTATTAATCTGCTGAGACACTGAAAAATGAATAATGATGTCACTTTGCAAATTTCATAAATATAGACTATTATGATTCTATGGAACGGTCCTACAATTGATAAACTGTCCAAGAAACGGAGGGACATCCCGACCCCGCCATGCTACTCAGCTGAAACAGGGAGAGGCCTATTAACATGTACGATTTTGAATTTCAGAGTAATTATGCTGAGTAAGAAAGAAAATCAGTTACACACTGCATGGATCTGCTTGACAACAGTATAATGACCATATTATAAGACAGGAGAACAGATTAGTGGCTGCTAAGATGAAGCAAGGATGGAGGTGGCTGTCTGGCCATAGGGGGGTAGGGTGAACAATCCAGGTGATAACGTGCACGGAACTAAAGACACACACCTAAACACATACATGCATGGAAGGCAAGAGACATCTGAATGAAGTGGGTGAATCCTATCAAACTCAGTTTCCTAGTTGTAATATTGTATTATAGTTATGATAGAGGTAACTGTTGCAGGAAACTCAGTAGGGTACATGGTGTCTCGGCAATCTCTGCATTATTTCTTACAAGTGCATTTAAACCTGCAATTACATTAAAATGTTTTTTTTTTCAATTCAGACTTAAATGAAACCAATTTGTATGAAGAGTTAAATAATCTAAATCAATTTTCTGTAAAAATCATTAGCACATGCCATTCTACTATTTACATACTTAGAAATAATTTATCGGTCTCGATATCAGTAAAATGCAGTGCTGTAGTGAACAGGAGCAGTTCTGGCAGCAGCAGAGACATCATTCTCAAAATTAAAAATTGTCAAAAATCATTATTCATGATCTTACATTTGCCAAGAATGACTGATGTCTCTTTCAATTATATCTATTGAAAATGAAAAAAAGAAAGAAAATGCTGTGAATATGAAAATATATGAAAGAGAAAGTATATAAAAATTCAACTGTATTTTAAGAAAGCAGTGAATTGGAGATTAAAATAAAAAAACCCAGCAATTACAGTAGCATTGAAATACAAATTAATTACGAATATATTTAACAAAATATAGCTGACAAAATACAACAAAATTTAACTGCTGATGCTGTACAAATATTACTAAGATAAATGGACACATATTCCATGTCTAATCAGAAGAGTTAATATTATTATTAATGTTCCACAAATGGATCTATAGATTCGATATATTCTCAGTCAATAATGGACACAGTGTAGTTTTGATTTGAAGGATATATACATATATACACATATAACTAAATACAATAGAAAGACCAGAAATAAACACACGTGTACCAATTTTTAACAAAAATACCAAACCCATTCAGTGAAAATGAATAGTTGTTTCAACCAACACTGCTGACATAAAAAAACAGAATATCTTTATTAAAAAAGTAAACCTCATTACATGTTATAAAATTATCTTGAAATTGATCATAGGTGTATATTTAATAGCCACTAGAATAAATCTTATTAAAATATAGTACAAAAACTTTGATCTTGGGTTACAAAAGTATTTCTTCATATGTCGAACAAAGCATAGCAATTGCTAAATTTGTCTTTATAATAATTTAAAACTTTTGCTAACTTCCAGCTGTAAGATGAATGCTTTCTGGGGATATAATACATAGTGTGGTGATTGTAATTAACTAAAAATGTATTATAAACTTGAAAGTTTTAAGACAGTGGGTGAAAAAAAAGTTTGGCCATTTGGGATTAAGAAAAAATAACTTTTGCTAATGAACAAATGGGGTTGCTGGAGTCAGGAAACGGATGGGGGGGATGGGCTAAATGGGTGGTGGGCATTAAGGAGGGCACTTGTTGGGATAAGCATTGGGTGCTACATGTAAGTGATGAACCAGCAGTAGGCTGTAAGTTAACTTGAATTTAATAAATGGCAAGCTTTGGGCTAGGAGAAAATATTTGTAAGTATATATGTGTCAAAGGTCTTGTATCTATCACGTATAAACAACTTATCAATTTGTCAAAATTATAACAACTTAATGAAAAGTGAGCAAAAGATTGAACAGAAAGATCATCAAAATAAAACACATTATGAATAAACACATGAAAAATTTCTCATCTCCATTTGTCATCAGAGAGACGCAAATTAAACCCTCAATAAAGCAAAAAACAAAACAAAACAAAAACAACAACAACAAAAACGACTACAGAAAAGGTGTTCAGACTTACCGTTACCAGAGATGGAGGGTATAGAAAGGGGGGTTTGGAGGGAGGGGCCAAAGGGTACAAACTTCCAGTTATAACATAAATTAGTGCTGGGGTTGTGATGTACATGCTAATTAGAGCTTACCACTGGTCTATGATGTGTAGGAACACTGTTAACAGAGTAAGTCCTAAGAATTCTCAACACTAGGAGACCACTTTTTTTTTTTTCAGTTTTTTCTTAACTTCTTTCATTTTTATGAGATCTGTATGGGAAGATGGTTGTTAGCAGAACCTGTTTGGTGGTCCCGTCACAGCATCTCTGAATCAAACCATCATGCCATCTGCCTTAGATTTATCCAGTGACATGCGTCAATTATTTCTCAGTAAACTGGGGGGGAATGCAGAATGATACTGATGTGGGTAAAATTTTAAAAGTCAGGCAATACCAAGTTTAACAAGGATATTGAGCAACGAGACCCTCATACACCTGATAGGACACAAGTTTTTAAAGGGACAGGATACAAATGTTTACAGCGCCTTAAAAAAAACATTTAGCTATTTCTTAAAAAACGTTAAATAAACACTTTCCGTATTTCTATGCTTAGCCCATTCCATTTTACCAAAAAAAAATATATAAATTCATGTTCTCTCCTGCAAACATAAATATTTCTGACACAAATGTTAATTCATAACAACCCAAAGTAAACACTACACTTTTGCCCATCATCTATTTTTTTTTTTACTGAAGTATAATTAACAAAGTGTTACATTATTTTCAAAGGTAATCTGTTCAAGAAATAAATGATTGTGGTGTATACATATAAACTACTCTGCGGTAAAAAGAAATAACTAATGATAAAAAATAACTTGCATAAATGCCACAAGAATTGTTGTAAATAAAAGAAATTAGACACGGAAGACAACATCCTATATAGTTTCATTTACACAAAAATTTTCATACACACACACACACACATACACACAGAGGCTACAGCTATAGAAAGAAATGATCAGTGGTTGCCAGAGTCAGGGCTTGGGGAGGATCTAGAATTCAAAAATACAAGAAAACATTTGGCATAATAGAATTGCTCTATATTATGACTGTGGTTTTGACTACCTCCCTGTATATATGCTTCAAACTTTATTGTACTGTATATTAAAAATTGATGAACACACACGCACACACACAAAGTTCAAATATAAAGTCACTAACTTGTCCCAGCCTGTCTAAATGGCAGTGATAAGCATGAACATTTTGGCTTCTAGGGTGCCCTTAAAAGCAAATGAGAACACTCCAGGTAGGGGGAAAAAAAAGTATCTAAACATATCAAAGGCCTTCCTCTTAGATCTATCTATAAAACCATAAGCTTCTGAGATTTTTAGGGCTGATACCCCTCAATAGGCTTACAAGAATCTCGAGGTACAGACAGTTTTATCTCAGTGATGTGTGTGGGTTTCTCTTTTATCTACGGGACTGGATATTTCTTATGGAAATGAAAGAATGAGGCAGAGTCATCCCCAAAAGCATAGATGGCAAAAGCCCGAGAGAATGATGACCACAGGGAGTAGGACTAAAACCTAACTAAGGAATTGACAAGGTGTACATATTTTTTTTAGAATTTCTCTGAATCAGTGACTCTCAGTTTACTGCTTTGTGAACTGTGAACAGAAGTATCCACACTGATTACCCTCGACTTGATCCAATATTGTATGTTGAGTGTATGGACCTGCTAACTTGTCTCATTCATTCATAGCCTCATTCTTATCTGGATTTTATTTAGAGGTCATCCTTTTAGAGCACAGACTGAGTCTGATTCCATGTTGCTGAGACTTCTGTTGGTGTTTCTGGAGGCATGACTGCATCTGGGAAGAATGTAAGTGAAATAAGCATTAATTAGAATAGAAAATATCAATGGCGACCTTGAGAGAAGCTTCAGGAAGAATTTTAGAAAGACTGTTGCCATCAACAGGATCAACTCATGAGAGAAAATATATAACCTATATAAAAAAGTTGCTTTGTGGGCACCTAGGTGGCTCAGTTGGTTAAGTGTCCGACTTCGGCTCAGGTCATTATCCCACAGTTCATGAGTTTGAGCCCCGCGTTGGACTCTGTGCTGACAGCTCAGAGCCTGGGGCCTGCTTCAGATTCTGTGTCTCCCTCTCTCTATATTCCTTTGCCACCCCTTTCTCTCTCTCTCTCCCAAAAATAAATAAACACTAAAAACTATTTTTTTTTTAAATTGCTTTGAGTTTGCCTCTTCAAGCAAGCTCCTGGGAACTGGAAATTTGTCACTTCCTCTGTTAATTTTTTTTTCTTCAGTATTTTGCTCTCCCTGAGAGGGGTAACAGGACAGTATAATGGGATTCCTTTGGCTTGTAATCAAGAAAATTATTGCTACCAGTGATCCCCTCTCCATTGTGAGGTACAGCCATGGATGAGTATTAGGAGAGGAATATGGAATCAACATGTTAAACTTTGCTGTGTCTATAAAACAGTGGCTTTTAGAAAAATATTTCCTGAGAGTGTGCTTTGTGTATTCAAGAGCAAAGTAGTGGCTAAGCTCTCAAATGCTGTAATCCAAATGACTAGATTCAAATCCTAACTCTGCCACATCCTAGAAGTGTAACCTCAGGGTAAGTCATTCATCTGGACTAACCCTCTGCTTCTTCATCTATAAAGTGGAGCTAAAAATAAACCTACAGCATAGGATCATTATATATTTAGAAAATTCACTTAAAATGGTTAGCACATTACCTGAGGTATAGCAATGCTTAATAAAAATGAGGTGTTATCAATACCATAGAAGACAGAATATGTCATATAGTAGATACTAAATAGTTTAATCTTATTAGAATAATTTTTTTAAATATTAAGAAGAGAATTATAGAAATAAAAAGAATAGCAAATGATTTTGGCCAAAATTACATTAAATGCACGTCCTATAAGACACATCACCAAACAGACTTTCATAGGCACGTTACTATGTTATTATAGTACCAACATTTTATACACCAAAAAAAAAAAAAAGCAAACACATAAAACTACTATTCTTTTTTTTAAACTATTATTCTTAAGGACTTAGTATTGAAGAAAAAATTCAAGAAAAGTAAATGAAGTTATTATAAAAAATCTATGCAGGAATTGATTTTTATAGTTATTCTACCTGTTTGTATATATATATATATATATATATAAAAATATATATATATATATCTGATGTAGCAGTATTCTCTTTAAATACTATGAAACATTTTTAAAGTATTTAATATTTACAGGAGATATTAAACTTCTTGATAGAAATTCATCCAGTATGACCTGTTTATACTTTAATCTTTTCAGTAGTTCAGACAGGAAAGAACAATTTGACAGCAACTGATGCTTCATATTTTAGAATTTTTAGCTAAATTCTTGGGCCCCAGTGGTATTGAGAGACAGGCCAGGGGTAATGATCTGGGCAAATTGAAAAGTGTGATACTGATTAGGCAAATAAAGAAAGATATCACTGCTCTGCATGAGTCATTACCAAACCATTTGATAATGTTCTCAGACATTACCCCCTGACAGACTTTTATCAATGGGTAATTAGAGCAATACAAATAAAGGAATAAACAGAGCTCCTAATTGGACCAATACAATAATAATTTGTTTCCTGAAGAAAACAGATATGAAATATTTAATAAAATTGGAAATATGCATTTATATATTTTTAATAATAAAGATCCCTATATGGAAATGTTACCAGGAATTAGAAAAGTGTATAACGCTTCGTAACTTCAGGATTTGAAATGAGAACCATTATTGTCTGCTCAGGTATGTCCTTGGTTATATCATTCTTCACAGCTGCTCTGGATAACCTGGCCGTCATCATAACATCTATTGTCCAAAAGAAAAAAATATAGCCACAGCCTTTTCTCTTAATCCTCCAGCCAGTGAGCTGTAAAATAACAGTAGTCATGGAGACCGAAGTATAGAAAGATGCATCATAGTGGAGAAAATTAAAAATTAGAACTCCTAAAACAACAAATGATATTCTTATTTAAATATGTATGTGGCATATCGGATAGATTAGCACACTAAAGCAGTATTTCCAGACCACCTTTTGAATACCATCTAATATCAACAAAATATGATTTTTAGAACTTTATCAACTGCCAAATTAGTCAGTATGCATTTGTCACCACAGGTAATTATGTTTGTGAAAATACTTGACACGTTTACAACCTCTTTCTTTTTCGGCTTCTGATGTGGACAAAGTGGAGACCAGCATTGCTGCTGGAGCTTTTTAAAAACTCAAGTGACCAGAAGTTACAACAGATTAAGCAGCAAAATCACAATAGAAAAAGAGAAAAACAAAGGAAAGGAGAAGGAGAAATAGAATAAAACAGGGGTGATAATCAAGATCTCCAAATAGTAAAAAAATATTAAAACTCTAAGCTAACAGTTTCAGAAGGATAGAGGAGATTGATAAAGTCCCAAAGACACAGATGTCACAACTCGGCAAGATAACCCTAAGACCCTATATTCATTAAAGCGATTTAAGGGAGAAAATCCTCCTCACAAAAACAAAAACAAATAAACAACATAATCCCCATTCTCAAATAGCTTCCAGGTGAATATCTAAGAATTATAGAGGAACAATACCATTTCAATTCAAATTATTTGAGCAAATAGAAAGAAAACAATGAGATAACAGAAGAGGGGGAAGATGCCCCAACAACTGTACGAGGCCAACAATATCCTGATACAAAATGATATGCGTACAAGGTGTTTCGTTGTTTTTTTTTATGAAAAAGACTGGGAAAACCTCATGTTTCCCTCTACCAGGACATGATGTACAGACGATATTCCATATAATGAAATTCTTTGGAATCTTACAAGTTAAATGAGAACCATTCCACATGTTATATTTATTCTGCACAATCAGATGACATTTAAAAAGCCCCACGCTTGTTAGTGCAAGAAGCAAAACTTAGAATGACAAAAATATTTGCACAATAGCATGGAAAAATATAAATATATACTCAATCTTGCTTGTTTGTGCTTGCCGTTTTTAAAAGAAACACTGGAATAAATGACGAGGAACCAATAAAGTTCATTTCTTCAGTGGAGAGAGGATAGGATAATGTTGGGTTAGTCATAATCAACTTAGCTGAGCAAGTGATACTCAAGCTAGGATTTGGAGCATTTGTAGCAACTTGCCAATTGGAAAGAAACGGAGAATTCTTCCAGAATGAGGCTAAGCATTTCCAAGAGAACGTGGGCTGAGGACCTTGGCATTGATAAAAGCCCACTGTGGCAGATACCTAGAGATCCAGGAGAGGTCAGGAGGTGGAGGGGAATTCCCGCCTGCTTACAACTGACAACCGGGTAATCATCCTCCGAACATCCATAATTACCTTGCAGAGTGACATAATTCCTTTCCCAAGTATAAAATGATGGTGTTCTAAGTAATCTCATGATTCTAGAGAAGATACCATGATGATTTTTATTAAGCTCTGAAGTTTTAAGAAGAGCAAATGAGCAGTATTCTTATGGCACTGAAAAGTCCCCATACCAGGGACGAATCATTGGCCTCAGTGGATACAACAAAAGGATCAATTTTTTTTGAAAGGAGGAAAACAAATCTTTGTTTTTATACAATGTTCAAACCGGCAATGTTCAAATTGGGAGTCCATTTGGCCCTGCAGTTTCAACTCACGAGTAAAGACAATAGAACAAAGAAGGAATTATTTGCTCAAAGTTCTAGCTTCAGAACTGGAACAAGAGTGTACCATTTCCAATATTGGACTACTGCTCTTTGCTCTAAAACATTCTTAATTTTAAGAAAGTAGTTGGAAATTTCATAAAAACACATAGTCAAAAAGCATTTAGTCCTTTAGTCACCATGCAGATCCACATAAAAAGTATAAACAAAAGATGTTTTGAAAAAAAAATCAATTATTTTAAACTAAGCGGAAGTCGAATTTGCTTGTTTAGAGAGAGCTTTATCCTCTAGTACATGCAGGTTGCCTCACCAAAGAATGCGTGGTCAGACATCGCGTCCCTAGGCTTTGAATAATCAAGAGTCATCTATTTTCTGGGATGTATAGCTTCCATAAGATTTTCAGAAGTCAAAATCTGAGGTACCCTTTTTCACTAGTACAAAAATGTAACCTATGAACATATTTAGAATAGCTTTTATAAAATACTATATATCTTTTTAATTTTTAAAAATATTTTTAAGCTTATTTTGAGAGAGTGAGAGAAAGAGAGATATAGAACACGCAAGCAGAGGAGGGGCAGAGAGAGAGAGAAAGAGAGAGAGAATCCCAAGCAGGCTCACACTGTCAGCACAGAGCCTGATGTGGGGCTTGACCCATGAACTGCAAGATCATGACCTGAGTAGAAATCAAGAGTTGGTCGCTTAACCAACTGAGCCACCCAGGGACCCCTAAAGTACTATATTTTTAATCAATGGAATAAATGATTTGACATTTGAGATTTAATTTGATGCACCATACATTATTTCAGTTACAATTTATAACTATTAGAGAAAAAAATAACATTAAGGCAAAAACCCAACTGTATCTGAGTCTGGTTGATAAAGCTTTCATTTTAATGGGGATTTTATAGTTCTAAAATGCTTTAAAGAGTATTTTTAAAGTTCTCTAAAAATGTATAATTTAAAAGTTTTACAAGTATGTAATAATTATACGTGTGTTTATTTGATGCTTGATGTTTAGGTTAATTGAGATTTTTATTTCTAAACTTTTTTTTTTCCTTGAGAGAGAGAGAGAGAGAGAGAATTCCACGAGGGCCAGAGTGAGAAAAAGAGAGAGAGAAGTGGGGTTCGAGCTCACCCGATGCAGGACTCAAACTCATGAACCTCATGACCTGAGCTGAAGTCAGATGCTTAACCAACTGAGGCACACAGGCGCCCCTAATTTGTAACCTTTTTTGTGTGCACATATATATCTGATTTGCTGAAAAAGCACTTTTTCTTTACAAAAGAAATTTTCTCTTATTGGCTTGTTTATTTACTAGTCATATCTCCTTTAGCTTGGGTATGCAAAATATCCCTCAATTCCCGGCACGAGAGAAGAAAAATTTAGATTTGCATGAAAAATTGGTGAAACATTTTTTTGTAGTGATTTATTTACTTTCACTGGAAAACTTCTCAAGTCCTGAAACATAACTTACATGGGAAAACGCGACTTGTATTTTAAATTGGTTATTACAATATGGTTCCATTATCAAGAATAAAACCTAGAATATATAGAATAACTGCCATAATTAATGAAAAACAATAATGTAGATACACTTACATCTATTTTCGCCATTAACGACTTGGGCAGACAATGCAGCAAGAATAGTTTTTGCTATGCAATCTGAACCTCAATGGTTAATTATTGTCTTATCATTTCAATAATACATTATCTTATCAATTATAATCTGCTAATTTAAAGTATAACTTATTACTTTGAAATGAGCTAACATGTTTAATATCTTAAAGTTGACTAATAAAAAATCCACGTCATGAATTTATTGTGAAGAATATATGGGATAGTGTGCTTTGTGTGGTTATCACAGTGCCAGAGAAATAGAGAATCCTCATTAGGTAGTTATTAAGCAACAGGAAACAGTCGTTGAATCAAGTGTAATTAACAAGAAATAAAATATAGGTTGTTTTATAAGAAAAAACCTTCCAAGAACATAAATTTAAAAATCCATTTAAACTGTTATTATTGCTCATTTATGACTGCATATATCTATAAACTATTTCTGAAAACATAAACCACAATATCCAAATGATTTTTCAATTCATCTTTCTTCCATTATTCTAAAAAAGCAGGGAGGGTAGTATTATCATGGCAAAACTAGCAAGATGTTTGATGAGAGACTAAGTGTAAGAGACAATATGAAAACCATAGCCAAAGCTAATTACAGTATCAGTTGACTCAAAGAAAAGAATGGCTCAAAAAATGGAGAGATATAAAAAACAGTATTATTAATTTCCAATCCACAAGTATTAGGGGAAGAGAGAACAGGATAATGGGGAAAGGAGGGTAGGTATGTAGTAACAAGGACACTGTTAATAAACGATCGAGCTATGGGAATTTAGATTGGGATTTTCAACATCTTTTGTTATTTAATGTCAACTATATTTTGTAGTATCTGTATCTGCATGGCACTCAAGGTATCCTCATAAAAATAAAACACATATGAAAGTATTAGTAAGTATAATGACCCACGTAATGCAATGGGCTATGAAGCAGCTTCCAAGCTCCTGATTAAGAACGTACCGCTCTCTCTCCTGTGCTTTATTTCTCCTTTTGCTAAAGAAAAGATGAAATACTGCTTTTGGCAGGAAATAGTCACTATATCTGCCAAAATTACACTTGGTAGACAGCAATTCAAGTAGTAAATATATTTTTATGGATAATTAGTTGATTGAATGTCTGTGTGAATTAGAGGCTTTTTAATATTCATGACTAATTATATCTATGAATATTTTATTAATTTCTGTTTTGTTTGAAATAATGATGCTACAATAACATGGAACCCAAATGCTTAATATTAATAAACTCTAAATAATAAGTCAATGGCAATTCTGTGATTAAGTATCACCCAAAGCTTCCTTGACAGAACAATATAATATGCAAAATACAAATACTGTGGCTTAGGTATAGAGATACGCAATCCCTTATTTTCCTTATAAATCAGATAATCTAGATGTAAAGCCACCCTCATTATTTTCAACACATTTTACAGAATCACTTGATTATAAGAAATCACTCGATTATAAGCCTGTTGTTTGATAATAGGATCCACAGAAAGCATTTCATCACCTGCCGAAGACATACATTTTTTAAGTAGACTTCCATTTACTGAGCTCACGTAATTGCCCCGCTTAAATTTTTATTTAAACGCTAATGCCAAAATATTGTAATTGCTTATTTTTGTTTTTTTCTGCCTCTGATCTGTATGCTTTTAAGGACAGACATAGCGCATACGCTATATTTTGTTTTTGCTTATGTCTGTATTTACTGGCATTAGCAAGTCTTCTATGAATAGAGAAATAATTTGCTCTGATTTTCTAAATGTTCTCAAAGAGACATAAAAGAAAAATTGATATTTAATTCAAAATATCAAAGCAGGAGATGATTAAATAGTATCGAAATCACCCGATTTCTTCTAGAGTCCTACAAAAGAATGTTTCCCACTTTGGCTTTCTCTCTCTCATCCAAGCATGTCTTATGCCCAATTACAGTCACAGCTTCGCTGCCTTTACCTACTGCACCGTTTCCACTACTGCCCAAATCTGAAACAATCGCAGCGGGAATCTAAGCAGCTGCATTTAGTTATGAGATAGGGAAACTGAATGTCTTCATGGGAATCTGGTTTACGCTTCTTCTCCTGCTTCTATTCTTGCTAGGACAGCACCTCCACCTCACTTAACACAGGCCTTGTAATGCAAATAGCGTATGTCCTCCTAGTAAAGGAGTTAATGATTTCTCTAGAATAGATAACATCTCAGCAAGGACCAGGTGAGAATGACCTAAGGAAGCTATTCCAGACCACCTGTGCTAGATGCAAGGCATCTGGATTCCAAGGACCCCTGGCTCCAAGGAATAACACCTGGGGCCTTATCTTTGCTCTAATTGGTTCCTCGATGCCTGAGGGGATATGTACACCAAACCACTGTCCTCAGATGCCAAGCAAAGTAGAGACTTCCTCTTTTCCTTTCCAAGTCTCCTGGACAGTCTGTCTCTCGGTCTCTATACATATCTTCAATTTCTCCTTTCACCTCCTGCTGGCTTACATTTATTTTCCGTCCTTGCATGAAGCCAAGGATGTTCTGGGTTGGTCCTGGGGGGACCTGGCCTGCCTGCATCGGTTGTCCTCCGTGGAGACCGAATCTTTGATCATTCCCACTGAACTATCAGAAACAACTTGTTAACATATTTGAGGAGCTGAAAATGATAGCTTCACTAGAAAACTGTCTCTGTGTGGGTCACCGTTCTGTCTCATGTCAGTATTCAGAGCCAGAATATTTCCTCAACAGAATGCCTAAATTATAAAACCTAAACAGACTAACCATTTAAATTGATATGCTCTAAGTGGTTTATTAATTTTGGACCACATGGAAGCTACGAAAGTTACATATCTCTCAAAACCCCTTCTCCGTTTTTACATTTTCCCTTCCTCTATCAATGAAACTCCATCAGGGACAGATAATAAGCATAATGAGCCAAGCCCAACATTAATCGAAATCTTCCTGCCTTATATCATGTAGGGTAGACCTTTCTTCGGGATTGTAAATAATTGCTCGGCTTTTGAAATTGTTATTATAAATGTGTGGATCACGAACAGGAAGACTGGTTTTCAAGTCACTTTTAATATTCACTGTACATGTGCTATGTTTGGGAAAGCTTTATATACATGAATATAATAAGAATAGTACACATTTTGTGGTGAGTCTTTATTGATACTGAATTCTGGTTGTATTCTTTAAAACCTTATTCGCATTCCTAAGATGTTTTAAAAGTAAATTACAGTATAAATGTTATAATTTAAGAAATGGAAGTCTAAAACAATTCAGGTTGAGCCTCTTCTCTTCCATATATTAGTTTAGGCAATGCTAGCTAGCAATAGTAATCAAAATAGCATGTAACTGGCATACAAACAGACACATAGACCAATGGACAGAATAAAGACACCAAAAAAAAAAAAACAACCTACGTGCACAGTAAGCTTATCTGTGACAAAAGCACCAAGAATACACAACGGCCAAGAATACCCAATGGGGAAAGGATAGTATCTTCATAAATGGTGTTGGGAAAACAGAATATCCACATGCACAAAGACCAAAATTGGACCCTTATCTCATACCGCAAATACACACCAAAAAAAACACCTCAAAATGGATTAAAGACTTAAATGTAAGACCTGGAGCTATAAAACTCCTGGGAGAAATCATAAGGAAAAAAGTTTTTTGACACTGGTCTTAACGATTATTTCTTTTGGAAATGGCACCAAAAGCAAAGGCAGTGAAAGCAAAATAAGCAAGTGGGACGGCATCAGACTACCAAAGCTTCCGTTCAGCAAAAGAAACAACCAACAAGACGAAAAGGCAACCTGTAGGCAAAAATATCCGCAAACCATATCTCTGATAAGGAGGTTAATATCCAAAATACAGAAGGAACTCATACAATTGTTAAACTAATTAAACAAGGAGGCCAAGAGACTGAGTTGACACTAACATCTCAGTAAGCAAACCAAAACGTAAGCCTTGTAAATGCCTCAAGGTTGGAAATCCAAACGCTAAGGACAACCAATCACAAGCAGCCTACTAGGCTTTAAGCTAAAGCCAATCAAAATTTTCTATTTTGCTGCTGCCCTTTTATTTTCTATAAAAGCCTCGTAAAAAAGCAGCCGTGGGTGGAACGTTCTTAACCCTGTCCCGTTTGCCTCTGCCCAATTTTAGTCATTTCTTGCTCATGGAAACTCTTGGCATGTTTAATATGCCTCAGTTTATTTTTTACCAGTTCTAGTGTCAGGAGAAGAAACCAGAGGAGACCCCTAACAATACCCAAGAGCAAAGAGCAAGCGGGTACGGTACCTGTCGAGTCTCTGTAGCTCGCTGCTTTCTTGCTGCCTCCAGACGTGCTGGGCAAATCCTTCCTGCGTCCTGGATCCCTGCTCAGCAGGTCTCGCGTTAGGAGCTTTCAGGCTTGACCCGAGGATGCGTGCGTGCGTGCGTGCGTGCACGTGTGTGTGCGCGTGCGCGTTCTTCCCCTGGGCTGGTGCCTTACTGGGTCCACTTAGAAACTTTCCGGGGAGCGTCTGAGTTAGAAACGCGATCCGATCCGTCCGGACTATGTCCGGCCAGGGTCAGACTGGGGTCGATTTAGAAACCAGACGAGTCCAGGATCAGAATGGGTCTGACTGAGAAACAGGGCTGAGGCCAGCGTGAGGTCTCAGGTGAGTAAGATTTTGTTCTAAGGCTCAACAAACAGGTTAACTTGCCGAAGCTTATCTTGAATTACAGTGGCCACAGCTGAAAACTTCTAACCATCTTGGATAAGCACATCTATTAAGAGGTGACCTAGAGAAAAGGAAACGTCAGCCAAGCACTCACCATAAAAGGCAGAGGGAAAATTATTTGTCCTTTTTCTGGTGACCAAGATGGGACCTCCTGAAACACCTCATTCACTCCAGCCATTCGGGGAAGAGTGGTGAAAGCCTGCAAAGGGTAAGAATTCTTACACAGCCAGCTCTCCCGTACCTCCATCTGGGGTGTCTGGTGGAGAAAGGAAGGTAAAATTCCACACAGTCCCTTCCTTTCCAAATTCAGGTCGGCAGGAGAAAACATCGGTTATCAATCTTTTCTCTCCCAGGGACTACTTATTGCTTCTCTTTTGTCTCCTGTTGTTTCCTGAGAACCTGACTTGGCAACTGTCAGGTTAGAGGATCCCAGAATGTAGCCAAATAGAAACGTGGTTGTTCCCTTTTGGTGGCTAGATGTGGCTGAACAGAAATGTGGCTTACACTGCGTTTGCCTTTAGGGTTCTATGCACCGCGCTGGCTCTCAGCAGAACTGCCTGCCTTTCTTTGATTATTTTTGGGAGTAGCCTGGATCTTGGGAGACTAGTATCTTTTTCACCCTCTTTGGGTGTTTTTGTGTGTGTATTTTTTTTTTCTTTTTTTGTTTAATACTGCCAGAAATACTTACCGTTAGTTCAGGCTGAAGCCTAACAAGATACTTGAACTTTGTTGTTATCATTGTTTAAATGTAGCTCCTGGGGGAGCCTGGGTGGCTCATTCCACTGAGTGTCTGACTCTTGGTTTCAGCTCAGGTCATGGTCTCCAGGTTCCTGAGTTTGAGCCCCACACTAGGCTCTGTGTGGATAAGGCAGAACCTGCTTCGGATTCTCTCCTTCTCTCTCTGCCCCAACTCCGCTCATACTCTCTCTCTGAAAATAAATAAATAAAAATTAAAGAAATAAGGTAGCTCTATGGTAAGAAATTAACCAAATTGGAAGGTGGTATTTAGATTCTGATAGGAACTTATTATTTATTTTTTATTGAGGTATAACTGACATAGAACATTATTAGTTTTCAGATGCACAGTGTAATGATTCACTACTCGTATGCCTTGGGAAATGATCACTTACCATCCATCACCATGTAAAGTCACAATTTTTTTTTTTCTTGTGATGGGCGCTTTTAAGATTGACTCTCTTAGCAACTTCAAATATGCAGTTCATCATGCTATAAACTATATCCCCATGATTTATTTGTTTTATAACTGGAAATTTATACCTTCACCCATTTTCCCTATCCCCAACCCTGCTTGCATCTGATAACCACCAATCTGTTTCCTGTAACTATGAGTTTCATTTTGTTTTATTTAGATTACACATCAAACTGAACTTACATGGTATTAGTCTTTCTCTGATTGACTTATTTCACTTAGCATAATACCTTCAAGATCCATCCATGTTGTCTCCAATGGCAAGATTTCATTGTTTGTTATGCCTGAGAAATATTTTGTTATACATATATTTATGTATAATATATGAATTATATATGTGTGTATATATATACATATATATATATATCACATCTTCTTTATCCATTCATCCATCAATGGACATTTCCATGTCTTAGCTATTGTAGAAAATCCTGCAACAAACATAGGGATATATATATCTTATCTAATTAGTGTCATCATTTTTTTAAGATAAATACCCAAAAGTGGAATTGCTGAATTATATTGCTCAATTTTAAATAAAATAAATAAAATAAAAATAAATAAAAGTTAAAGTTTGTTGATTCGAGAAAGGCATACCTTGAGAGTTATCAGCATTAAATATAATAATTTCATTCTACCTAGGTTCGCTAAAAGTTAGAGAGGCTCATGTTATTGATGCAGACCCTGTGGAAAATATTATGGCGTTTCCTCAAAAAATTTAAAAACAGAAATACCATATAATCCGGCAATCCCATTTCTGGGTAAATATCCAAAGGAAGTATAATCGGTATCCCAAAGAGATATTTCACTCCTATGTTTATTTCAACATGGCTCACAATAGCCAAGAGATGGAAACAACCTGAAGGTCTACCAGTAGATGAATGGATAAAGATGAAAATATATACACAGCAGTATGAGTCACAGCTCTTTCATATATTAGTATGTAAACCCATGAAAGTCAATGTCTTTGAACTTCAATTTCCTTCTTTCAGCCATATATGTATAAATACTAAATACATATTTTAGGTCAAGTATTTAATAGTTGAAGCAGATAGAAAGATGTAAAGGAATGATATATTCTCTAGTCTTAAACCAAAACCCAAAGCAGCCATCACTTTATTTCTTTCAGAGTATCTGAAAAAATTTAACTTAATGAATTACTTTTTTGTGTTTGCTTTTATTTTTATTTCTAATTGTGTAAAATACTTGGGAAATAAAAGGTATGCTTTCAGATGACTTAAAAATATATAGATATATATACACATACATGCATACATACATATATTACTTTCCTTATATAAATGTTTTCATTTCCTCCTATTTTCCAAAAGAAAATTTGCTTTGTATACAGTTCTTGGTTTTGTTATATCTTCTCAGCACCATGAAAGTTATGTGTCCACTGTGATCCAGCTTCCATCTTTGCTGTTGAGAAATTAGATTTCAATTTAATATTTTTCTACTTTGATATAACGTGAATTCCTAATATTAATTCTAGTTTTAATTATTTAAAGATTTTGAGAATTGTGTTTCATCAAACATATCATCCTCTTTCTGTTTTGTTTTGTTTTTTTTAAGTTTGCTTATTTTTTAGAGAGAGAGGGAGCAAACAAGCCGGGGAGGGGCAGAGAGAGAGAGGGAGACAGAGGATCCAAAGTGGGCTCCACACTGATCTCAGAAAGTCCGATGCAGGGCTCAAACTCATAAATCCTGCGATGCTTCACTGACAGCCACCCAGGCGCCCTTATCATACTGTTTCTACAGAGAGTTGCCCAGAGCTAAGGATATAAGCATTTCCTCATTACGTCTTTGACAGTCAGTGAAAAGCATATTTGTTGTGACACTATCATTGCCCCTTAATTTTTGGACTTGGTCTTCTCATACTTTGCATAACTGGAAGAAAACCATTAAAATTTTAACTTGTGGTTAAAATTTCTAGGCAGAATGAAAAAATGCGAAAATATTCTATGTCAATATTTAAATGTTTAGAGAATGTTTAAAAATCAACATTAGAACTATCTATGCTTGAATTTAATGTTGACTTGATAAACTCTGTGAAAGTAAAAACTAAAGCTGATATTAATTTTTCGTTAATTTCTCTTATAGAGGCAATTCATAGATTTTTAAGGAAAATATTGCGAAGTTATTTTATAAGCATTTTATTTCCCCTTCGTAACAAGGATTTATAAATTCCAAAGCCATATTTAACATACATCTTATAAGTATCTTAATTTACATAAATTGAAGAGAGAAATTTTCTACCTGCACTTGTAAACCAGGGGAAATTTTTATAGCATTAATGACATTAATGAGCTGAGACTTACATGAATGTATGCTTACCTGATTATCTCATCGTGGGATTTTCTTTTTTTTGCATTTGCTTCTGCTCAATTTCTGCTGCCTGTGATATTGAGAAACCTAATTAATGGCCAGTAATAGGCACACAATGAATGATTGTACTAATTTGGATTCAGATTTTCCCTTGTTTTCAAATCGGACCTCAGTGGTATCTCTTAATCTTGTCCTGCCTCAGCCCCCACAATTCAAATAAGTCTGTTGCCTTTGTTTTATCAGGGCTTAATCAAAAATTGAAAATTATTTTTATTTTCTGCTTGCCAGTTCTCAGAGCACAAAATATTTATAAAAAAGCTTGGGTTGTCTAAGCTTCATTTCCCTGTTTTTATTTGTTGTAACACTAATCCATGTACGTACTGGTGTTTCAAAATGTAAAACTCTGCTGTAATTCTACTCATGAAATACTGGAGATAAAGAATCTTCCGGGGGCAGGGGACAGAAGTGAGAGCCTTGTCTGTATCGAGTGCCGTCTGAGGTGTTCTCCTTAGCTTCTCAAAAATCTTTTCCCCTATGTTTGTTTCTTTTTTCATTGCAGATACCTCTCTGTGAAGCCACAGTTGAATTTAGAACTTTTTAATAAATTAGAAACCTCAGCTCAAACCATCTTTAAATTAATTCTAGAAGTAGAGTTGTTTTTGGTCCCCAAAATTATGCTGAACCGTAATTTTTATCCCCATCCTCCTGGAAGAAGACATCTATAATATCCTTGATTTTTACTCTCTAATACAAAGTGAAAACTTGGGTTAAAGTCTTCCAAGTCAACAGCACAATTGCTCTAAACCTTGAGAGAACAGTGCCTTGTTGATAATTAGTCACTATATTTTAGGTAATAGATTCACAATACTTTTAAAGTGCTCTAGACTTGTAAATCACAACAGAAAAAAAAAGTACTTCTGTGGGCATGTCTATATTGAGTATATGTGTGTAGACATGTGGTTATTTGCATTTTTATGTACTTGCAAATAATCTGGCCAGGATATTTCTTTAAAAATTCTCTTCTTTATTTCAAGATTAGTTTAGGAACGATATATACCTAACTAATTATGTTTTGTATCCTGATCATTTAAATTGATAGTTGATTACAAATACAGTAGCTAGAAAAAAAGAGAATGCTACACTTGCAATATTTTTCTTCCTTTAGTTCTGTCAGTTACTACCAAAGACATGTTTCCTACATTATAATGACTGCTTATAATATCCTGAACACAGATTTCTATATTATTTTAGTAAGGATTGAATGTTTTGCTTAGTTCTAATTATTTTGATAAGATTCATTCAGCTAATGTATCTTTTGTTATTTCTTTTTGTGGTTAGGTATTTATTTGAAAATTAAATACATTATGGGAAATTGATTTCAGTTTCAATAGAAAAGTACCTATTAGATATGCAGACAATGAAAAAGACAACTAAATTAAAAGATCCATTTTGAAGACAAAGCTTGTCTTTGAATTCCCATTTATAATCCATTATTTTTATAACCCTACACCTCCTCAAAGATTCTGAGTAACAGTCTGTGAATTTTGCCTGAAATCTGGTTCAGACACGTTTCACATTTGAAACATCTTTTACAACTGTAGAACTCAGTTAAACATATTACCACTAATCTATATGACAATGTACATTGACCATTAAATAGGTCTTAGATAAAATCTGGGGTTGATTTTATATTAATCAGCAATTCTATAAAGCCAAGAATCAAATAACATTGGATTAAACATAACAAGTATTAATAAGGAGTAAGAACAAGTAAAAATAAATTATTAGAGAGAGCGAGACAGAGACAGTGAGATAGAGTTCTTTTACATTCCAAAGTAGGAGTCTGAATTTCAATAAAGGTGAGTAAAATGTAATGTAGCAAGAATTCTTCGCACACCTTTTAGCATTCAAATGATGGCATGCCTGCTGCACGGTGCAGTTTTACAAGCCTGCAAAATAGTAACATTAATGGTCCAGCATCTTTAAAAATCATAAGTCTGCAAAATGATTCACTTGCCATGCATTTTGAATATTAATAACACCAAGTAGTTGTGTTTATTAACCTTTTACGTTAATGGTCAGAAATGATACATGCCGAGAACAATTGCACGACAGAAGGGGGAAATGTCTCTGACGACTGTTGGGTTTCATTTGACAGTTCATAAAAACCATCAAGTACATATTATGTTAGATTAGCTGAGATCTGGATTCCATATGACAAGTCATTATTATTAAAGGCAAAAGGAGGGTATTTTCAAATACACCCTGGAGTGAGGTAGACTAAAATATGATGGTGCACTCTTGAATGTCAAGGACATTTCGTGCAGTGTGTAATGGAAAACTACATGTAATGTGCAGTTTGGGAACTATTTCATGTTCCTCTGAAGACCTCAAAGCATCACACTGAATATTTTATTGGGATTTGTCACACTCTGCTATAGGTTCAAGTGCATAACAAATATTTATAGACAATCATCATTTTGATGACAGAATGTGTCAGAGCTAATAGTTAGCATATGAGTAAGTGTATAATGTCCTTACTCTATTTCCTCTTCATTTTCTTTCACTTAAAAACGACCAGTCCAGTCGTACATAATCTATAAGTCATTCCCTGTTAGAAAAGCAGAGTTATGAACGACTAGGTGATTTTTCAATAATGTAGTAAGTGATGAGCTATGATTCTGACTAATTGTGCCTTCCTAAATGTCAGTTACACTCATTAAGAAGTGTGAAGACCGTTGGGAGTAGGGTGATTTTGTTTTAAGAATATTAAACTTTTCAGGTATTCAAATATTGGTAACCTCAGAAGCAAGTCTTGTTACGATAAAGAAAATCTAAAATTTGACTACAAAAAAGGTACAGTGTGAGAATTTTGTGAATAATAAACACAAAGAACCCGGAATCAAAAGACCCGAATTAGACTGTGTTCTCTACCTGCCATTTAAATATGTGACCATCCCTAAGGAAATGGCTTTAACTTCTCTGAACCTGTTTTCTCAATTTATTTCAGTCCAACCCATGTCACAAGTTTGTGCCTAGAATTATATATAAACAAGAAATTTTGTAAACAATACAAAGTAGAATTCTATATAAATGAAAAATTTTTTAAACTATACAAAGTTAAGAAACAGAAACAAACTTATTAATAGTTGCAGTGTAAATAACAGCTGACCATTAATTGCCTGGGGAAGAGGAGAAGGGTTTATGGGAAGAGATAAGCAGAAAGAATTACAAAGGGGAAAAAAATCAACTTTTGTGGATTATGTACACTTCATTAACTCGATTGCAATGATGGTTTCGTGTGTGTATATGTATATATGTGTGTGAGTATATATATACTCACACACATACATGTATACATATACGTATATATGTATATATGTTTTAAATATTTGAGTTTATTATATATCGATTATATTACAATAAACCTGTTTTAACTGGCACCTGGGTGGCTCAGTCAGTCGGTTAAGCTTTAGACTCTTGATTTCAGATCAGATTGACCTCACAGGTCTTGGTTCAAGCCCAGTATCAGGCACTGTGCTGACCGGGTAGGCCCTGCTTGGGATTCTCTCTCTCCCTTCCTGCTCTCCCCTACTTGTACTCTCTCTCTCTCTCTCTCTCTCTCTCTCAAATAAATAAACATTAAAAAAATTAAAAAATACTAGGGTTACTACCATTGCAAGAAAAAAATAATATATTGGGTAAAAGGAGCTGGGCACAAAAGAAAACACAATGTTCCTTATTCCTGTAAAGTCAAAAAACAGGCAAAAATTATATGATATTAGAAGTCAAGATAATGGATACTATTAAGAAAGGGGGAAAAGTAGTAATTGAGCAAGAACAGAAAGAAACATAATGAGATATTGAAAATATTCTATGACCTCACCTGGATTGTAGTTACATGACAAGTCACGTTCGTAATTACTTCTTGAGATATATGTGATAATTTGTGCATATTTACTTATCTGTGTTATGTTTCAATTAAAATTCATAAGGAAGGAATGATTTGTGAGCAAGGGTCATCTGAGTTGGAACCCTCTGCATACTTTGCCAACTATGAACTGAGTTATTTACCTAGATAAGTAAAGTTCTCTGTCTCCATAAGAGTATCCCTAAAGGGTTCAGTTTTATAGTTCTGCTAAAGCACTAACTAATAAGACTCTTGGTGCACCTCCAAGAGCAATTTTTGGAAGAAAACAGGATGTTATCTGTAATGTGGATCACTGTGGGTTCTCTACAGGAAAGGAAGCAATATGATACACATACATGGGTTTATTATAAGAAATTGGATGACAGTTACAGAGGCTAAAAAGGCCCAAGGTCTGTAGTTAGCAAGTTGAGGACTCAGGAGTATCAGTGCTGTAGTTCTGATACAACAGGTTGGGGTTGGGGAACAGTCAAGAAAGAATTCTTGGGACGTCTTTGGTGGGAAAAGGGTGGTTTTATTAAAGCACAGGGACAGGACCTGGGGGCAGAAAGAGCAACACTGGGGTTGTGAGGAGTGACTGACGATATACCTTCAGGTCAGAAGGGGGTTAGGGATAGCCTAATTCTCAAAAGAATTTGGAAACAAGGTCTCCAGGACCTTAAGGGGTTATTCCCTGCTGTCTAGTAAAACCTTAGTCTTGAGACTCTTCAGATGGATGTTAATTGGTCATATGCTTGGAGGATGATTGCTAATGTACATCTTAGAGTCTGGGGTAGAGATAAAGGAAGTTCCCAAAGGGATTTTCATATGTTAAAGAAGACTTACAGCACCCTGTAGGTCGGGCACATGTCAAGATAAGGTTGTATTTTGCCTCTAGCAAAGTATTGAGGCAGTTGAATATTTAGAGGAAGGTCACTCTGTCTGTCTCAAGTACTTGTCAATGGGCTGTAAGTTATAAGGAGGTTTAAGTTTATTACTATATTTCTTTTACCTTTGTTCTCCACGTCAGTTCCATCTGAGTTCCAAGGCCTGAGAACCAGGATAGGTGATATAAATTCCAGGCCCAAGTCTGAGTCTTTTTTTTTTTTTTAACATTTATTTATGTTTGAGAGACATAGAGACAGAGCATAGAGACAGAGCGTGAACAGGGGAAGGGCAGAGAGAGGGAGACACAGAATCCGAAGCAGGTTCCAGGCTCCAAGCTGTCAGCACAGAGCCTGATTTGGGGCTCGAACTCACAGACCGTGAGATCATGAAGTCGGCCGCTCAACCGACTGAGCCACCCAGGTGCCCCCCAAGTCTGAGTCTAAAGGCAGGAGAAGGCAGGTGTCTCAGCGTTTACTTAAAAAATAGTCAAATTTTACATAATCCATGAGTTATCCCCTTGTTAGAAAATTAAAATCCTGAGAAAAAATTAAAATCAGGAATTACTGGGTGATTGTCACCCTAACAAAGCTAATTTTCTCTTACTCAGGCCTTTAGTTCTATTTACGGCTTCCAAGAATTGGATGAGACTCACCCACATTGAACAGAGGAATCTGCTCTCCTCAATCCACCAATTCAAATGTTAATCTCAACCAGAAGCACCCCCACAAACATCCCTAGAAATAATGTTTATCCAAATATCTAAGCACCCACCATCTGAGCCAAGGTCCAGTCAAGTTGACACTAAAAAATTAGCTGTCACAATAAGGACAAAGGACCAAGGAATTGGAGACCCAGCACTGAGAAAGGCAAAAAAGTCAGTTCAGGGCTACAGAAGATGGTGTGCAAAAAGATGCCCACTGTCCCGATCAAAGAGGGGACAAGGAGACTCAGCACAGTGAAGCGAGGCTTTAATCAACATTCTTGCAAGAGCAGCGGGTGTCTGATGGACAGGCACACTGGGGGCAATCAAGCGGACAACTGTGTCTCCTAGCATGCAAGTCCCTCCCCTGATTCCTGATTGGCTGTGTACTACAGAGATTATAACCTTACCTGGACATATAAGGCAAAAAGTAGTCCGATTGGAAACAAATGTACGTTTCCCGAGGTGATGCAGAGACTTTCAGTCCCCTCTTTGTTCTTTAGAGCATGCTCATTGCAAAGCCTATGAAAGTAAGCCCGCCAAACAGAGAGGGGAAGAAGAACAGGAAGTAAAGTGTCCAAGGGTTTGGGACTCCATTATGAGCCAGGGGGAGGTTCATATATATTTCCAATAGGTCCTAAACCTACTGTTAACTAGACAACACAGTTTTTATTTGGTATTTCTGAAAACGAATCATTCCCCATAGTTCTCACACGTAGAATGACCAAAACAGAATCAAACCAGCAATATATATTTTATAGGCTTCAGCTGTGAATTCCGAAGACATTGAATCTTAATCTCTCCTTCAGAACCCTACCAATATTACCACCAGGCCTGCCTATCTACACTACTTAAATATTGCTGAATTCCTTTTGACTTTATGTTTACTACCAACACTCTAATTCAGTTGGCCATCATCCATTAATTAGACCCAGTGACTGTGCCTTTGACCTAGTTTCCTGTGTGACTCTTGCTGCTGTAATCCATTTTCTAACTATCAGCTAGATTGATTTTTGTAACACATATATCTAATCGGTCAATTAAAGTAATTAGTGCAGGTTCTCCATTGTACTTAGAACAAAATCCCATAGCCCTAGAATGACCTACAGGGCCCTGAATGAACTGGTTGGTCCTTACCTTTCTCTCAGACCCTATATTACACTTAATAACTCTATTACAATATTAGCCTTCTCAGTTTGGGAAATTCTACAAATTAATCCCTGCCTCAGAGTAGTCACATAAAGGGTACTTTTCCATAGAATGTTCTTGCCTCATTCAACCCCAAGTGAACTGCTTCTCGTCATTAAGGGCTCAGCTTAAATGTTACCTTTGCAAAGAGACTGTCTATGTCGACCTTTTCTCGAGGAAACTTCTAGTTTACAGTTACAATTGAATATTATAAGTTAGACACTGCTCATAAAGAGTGGTATTTTTTTTTCTAATTTTCACTGCTCCCTTTGCCAGTTTTTGCATATCCATTTGCACCCAGTTTGGACAGGCAGAAGCAGGTGGAAAAAAGTAAAGGGGGACCTATGCTAAAATATCATCTATCTTTGTACTAAGTTGGCAGTGACTCTAGTAGCAAGTATAATAACACACTATTACTATGAATATTTTGATATGATAGCATGGTCATTAGTCAAATGTTGATTTTACAACTTTTAGTGCATAAGATTTGAAATTTCATAAATATTTTGCCATTCACCGAAATGATTTTAATGACATCATTTTTATTTCATAAGTGAAGTTATGACCTAACTTTGATATATATCATTCTAGCAATTTCTCTGATGAAAGAAAATCCAAATGGGGAAAAATAGCTGAAAATGTGAGCAAATATCTATTCTGATTCTGTAATTATTCTCAATGCTAATGGAGCCGAACATCGAAAGTACCTCCCTGGGACTGCTCTTTCACAAACAGGTAGAAACAAGTAAGAGCTGAATGTTCATGGAGACGAAAAACTTTTACTACTAAAGCCTCCTCTGGACGCGCTGCAAACTCAGGAGTTAATTCTCTCCACAAAACCAGGCACACATTTGGGGCTGACCGGTAGAAACTGTGAATTAGAACAAGAAGTTTTGTCGATTTAAAGGATACATAAAGACAAAAATAATGTATTGGAATAATTGTTTTAATGGGTCAGACATTCAATACGGAAGAGAAAAATGACTCTTTAGAAGAAGAAAGTTAGAGCGAAACATATAGAGAGAGACACATAAATACATACCACTAGAGTAAAATTCATTCTGATGCTGATTACATGTTTACACAGTGGAAGGTACTTGAGTGATAAAAATCAGTTGCCCTTCATCTTATATTTCAGTTATCATCAGGGTATATCCATCGAAAAAGACAAAGAGTGCGTTCCAGTTAATAATGACAAGGTATAAATGAAGAACTCTAAATGATGGGGAAAGTTTAGAGGCTGGACCACATAATAGAACTAGGAGCACTCCAAGAAGTAAGTGAAATCTCTGAAGCATAAGAAGATATTTTCCTTTGTTTCCTACATCAGAAAGAGAAAATTCATTGGTATGGTTATAAAAAAAAAAAAAAAGTTCAGTCAATTAGTATATAACAGCCTTTTCTAATATTTATCTCACTGTGGTACAGAAACAATTTGGGTTTTTGATTTCACAATGCCCATGTATTTTTATATATTGCCATTACAAGTAATCTATGTTGTATCATTTCACATAAATAATAAGCTGTAACTTTAAATTCATTGTTTCCCCTGCTTGGGTTACAAGTTCTTTTAATTTGTTGATGAAAATTGATGGATCAAAATGGAATTCTGATGGTAAAGCCTCGGGTCATAAAATGCTTCATTTACATATCACATAGAATAGCACTTTCAATTTTTGCATTATTCTAAAATGTAACTGAGTATAACAACATTATTCTTTGCCGCGATGGAAGTAGCTCAGTACATTAGCATGATTGTGGATTGATTAGATTTCATTCTACATTGATGAGTCAAAGGAGACAGCAAAGGGACTGTGCTGACTCCGAATTTATGAAATGGCAAGTAAAACACTGTCCGTTAACCAAGCAGCCGTTAAAGTTATTTCCAATTCCCTGAGAACCCATTCTAAACTCTACATCATAAATACCATAGGACAGTGAACCCTGAACAAAATAAAATAATGAAACTTGTATATCTCAACTGCAGTGATATTTTTCGGGGGGTGGGGAATGGAGGTATTACCTCAAAGATAACAATGTTACCATTTACCTCAAGGGATACAAAATATGTCAGCTTTACCAGGAGGTATCAGAAACCTGGCCAGGAGAGATTCAGAAATCAAAACAGCAGGATTGTATCTTGGTGATGTCCTCAACAAATTTGTATGAATACAAGGCCACTTTAGTTTACATTTACACATTCAGGAGTAAATTTTTGAATACTGATATATGCCAAACACTGTGTTAGGCTCTGAGGATACAGTAGTGAGCAGGACATTTTTTTCCAAAACCTATTGTCATTGTCCAATGTGACTTAATGTCTCAGTAAAAATTGCAAGGTTGGCACCTGTTTTTCTATGTCTTTTTTCTCCTTTACTTTCAAGGTCATGGCAGTATCTTTTTTCTCCTTCTCACCTCTCTGACTTTTATGTTACTGTCTCAATAAATATTTTCTTTTCTTCTAATTTTAGACTTTCCAAAGGTTTTGCCTCAGAATAGCTCCCAATAGTCATGTATATAGCTATGAATCCTGATCTGTGTTTTAAGCTCAGATTTACTTCTGGTATCTTTACCCAGATGTATGACTTACTGATATATATATATATATATATATTTTTTTTTCCTCCCACAGAAACCTGTCCTTTTTAGTTCCTTAACTGACTCCAATAACTTTCTTTCTACTTGGTTTCAAATCATTGGCATCAGCTTTGTATCTTTCCTCCCTTTTTATTATTTAGTTATAATTAATTGCCATGTGTAGTAAATACCACCTAGTTTCCATCCTCAAGGACTCTATTCTAATCAGGTCTTAAATATTCTTTGGTACACAACCTAATAAAATATTCACACATCATTACAGGCATTCTCTCTTCCCTTTTTCATCAGTTCATCCTACTGTTATAAAGCCCAAGCTACTCATGTTACTTCCTTGTACTTCTAAAATACATTTAAAAAAATGAACTTAGTGGTGCCTCACCATCTCCTGAAATAAATGCTATTTTTCATTATAGCATGTAAGACCCTCTGTTTTTTAATTACCCAGTGTTTTTCAGCTCACATTATCGAGAACTGTGAGGAATCTGAAAATTAGCCCTGACTTCAAGTAGCAAGTTAGCTTTCCAGTTTCACAGACATTGGAAGAAAATGTGTAACTCCTGCGTCAGACACAGAGAACCTCATTACTCACGGCACAGCAGGAACAGGAGAGGCAGGGACCTCTTGCCTTCCAAGTCCAAAGATGGTGTTCGACCCCTCAGTTGGACAAGGGGCTTGCATCATAGCAGGGAAACTCTGAGTTTAGGGAACCTTGGACTGTCTAGGAAACTTCTCCAAAGTAGTGAAGGAGTATCTTTCATCTCCCCCCAAGAAAAGTGATCTGGTCTCTTCCCCCAGGCGGAGACAACACCCTTATCTTCTAAAGGCTGGTCCTTATGTAAATGTCTTCAAAGATAGTCTAGAACAGAAGAAGTTAAAAGACATGAAAAGATGCAAGGACCTGCTTAAAGTTGTCTCCCAACATATATATTCCACTCATCATCTCCCTCCCTGTGAACTCTGATTTTATATTGTCAAGGAGGCTTGTTAAGACCCTGACCCTGATGAAATGTGGCGACCAGCGAAGTAGTGAACTGTCTGTCTGATGAATGTAAGTGTAGTGGCCAGGGTTTGTTTTGTGCCTACCTTGATTCTAGTCACTTTTCTATTCTCTTGAAAAATTTAAAAAAGCCAAGCAGCCTGTTGACAACAAGATCATTCTTATGTAAAATTGCATGTGAATGCACACACAGATTATCCTTTAACTACAAGGGCGTGGCAGGAATAGGGGTAAAACAAGGCCAAACACAGAAGCTTGGCGGTAGCAGCAGCCCTGCCATTATCCCCATCAAAATGTGCTGTGAGCTCTTGTTCAGGAAGGAGAATCAAACAGACAGAAGAATTCCTGAAGAAGAGCAGTGATGTTCAGTCAAGTGACGATAGCCACCTTGAAGAAATCTCGATGATGGAGACAAAGACAGTAAGTGTAGAAATCCTCCTTATTTAATTTTACTTCCTATTTCCAGGCGCAGATCTCTATAAGCGCAGTGGAATCAGAAGCCAGAGGTTGTGGGAGCCTATGTATAGAAGTCGCATGGATCAGTCTCCGGATCCATGAATGAATTGTTGGTGTAGCATTCCAGGGCACCCAGATGCAGAATATTTTCCTGTTACATGCAGAAGAGCAGCTTCTGCGCTAAGGGGTTGGTGAAACATTGACAGTTGAATTGTTTGCAACAGTAGACAGATCAGCATCAACAAGACCATATTTTTTTAGTCTGTTCATCGCCATGCATTGTCTTCATCTCTGCTACTATTGCCTTTTTGTTACATAGACGCATTGGGTAAGTGTGATGGTGACTTATGTTTGCAGAGAGGGTAACTTGTTCCCTGATTGTTATAAGCAAATGCTCTTGTAGACACCCTGTGGGTATTTATGCAAAACATGAATATTTTCTCATTTTATGTTGTTCCAAGGGGTGCATCCAATTTTCCTACCCCACACCTCCCCATCACCACTTTCTCCCAGTCCCTGACCTCCTTGCCAATCGTTAGTCTACTCTTATCTGTGACTGAAACTGTTCTTATACTCAGGGGCACAATAAAAATTCCATTCATTGGCAGAATATCTCTTTGTCACTGTTTTTTCGAAGCTACTCTTTATTAAAGTAAAATTAGTACTTTCTCTTGCATGCCTTTACCAACATATCATGCAGATCCTTCTGTGAAGCAGTTCGATGTTTTTTTTTTTTTTTTCTGTTATAAGTACTCAAAATAAAGTTGTGGATGAAAATACATGTTGAAGGAGCAAGAGAAAGTATTATTCTTCATGAAATTTGTGGGCACTTTAAGGATGTACTCCACCTTTTCCATTGATACAATATGTCTGTTTTCTAGTAAAATGCTGACACCGCACATGTCCAAATATATGGGTCCTTGGGTCTGATGATATCCATGTCAATACATGATTGACAGTTAAGATTACATATTTTCTGTCGTGTGATCAAATGTTCAGTCTCCGCTGAGGCCTGGCAGCTGGCCGAGAATTCCTTTAAAATGGAATATTAACCCATAAAAGAGAGGATAGACTTACTCAGAACTATTTTGTGATTCTCCTGTTAGGGCTGCTTGCCAGGACTTTATTCTACATTTCTATCTGCCTCCCGCATTGTTGGAACCGCTGGGGCACACGTTCCTAGTGATAGGGAAGCTCACGCCAGTCTAGACTTTCTGTGGAGCCTATTCATGCTTTGGTTTTCATTTAAAACTGTCAGCCTTGCAGGTCATTGTGCAAGTCACTCTAGAAGCAAGTTCAAATGTGATATACGTTGCCTTTCAGATTCAAAGAGATCCATCGAGAATTGTGTCCTTCATCATGGTAGGTAGACCACCACAGCTCAGTTCTCATTTTACAAGACTATCCCAATATTCGTATCAGTAGACTCCCTAGAAATTTCACCGGGTTTCTCGTCCACCTTCAGTCAAACATTGTTTTGATAAGGCCTCTAATGTGCTTGCTACTCTGCTGACCGGGAATAGATAGCATAATGCTATTAACATTATGGACCAGCAAATTGTGGTAGATCAGACTGACTGATACTTTTATGAAATATGTTATGATGGGGTGCCTGGGTGGATTAGTTTCTTAAGTGTCTGACTTCGCGCAGGTCATGATCTCATGGTTCTTTTTTTTTAATTTTTTAATGTTTATTCATTTTTGAGAGAGAGAGACAGAGTGCTAGTGGAGAAGAGGCAGAGAGAGAGGAAGACACAGAATCTGAAGCAGGCTCTAGCCTCTGAGCTGGCAGCACAGAGCCCGATGTAGGGCTCGAACCCATGAACCATGAGATCATGACCTGAGCTGAAGTCAGATGCTTACTGACTGAGCCACCCAGGTGCCCCTCATGGTTCTTGAGTTTGAGCTCTGCATGGAGCTCTGCACTGACAGCTCGGAGCTTGCTTGGGATTCTCTCTCTCCCTCTCTCTGCCCCTCTTCCATTCTCTCTCCCTGTCTCTCAAATAAATAACCTTAAAAAAAAAAAGAAATATGATGGTGAGCAGGAGGTTTGACCTAGCACTGAGTAATATATTAAAAGTATACTCTTGTCCCTGTCATGAAAATGAAAAAGGTTTGTGATCTTATTGTTTGGGAGGGAAAATAAAAGACTTACCAGGGCAAAGGCTTGATACCAGCTGTTACAAGTTGTGCTGATTTGTTCCAGTAAAAGGTACCACATCCAAACCAAAGTTGGGATTGGCAGTAGCACTTAATTATATTCAATGATTTGTTTTTTGTCACAGCCCATCTGAATTTTCACACCCAGATAGAGAAGTTAAATAGAGATAGCAGGAGTCACTAGTTTTGAAGTTTTTAGGTTTCTACTGGTTGTATGAGTCTCTACAATTAATCTGGGGGTTCAGACTTGTTTTTCGTTTACTGCTTATCAGGAATCGTCAATTTCCAGAACTACCACTTAGTACTTCCCACATTGATAAAGCTCATTTTGGAACCAGTAAAGTGGTTCTGACAACTATGAAATAGATCTATTCCCACTGTGTACTCTCTCCCAGGGCGAACAACCATAGAATAGGTCTATAGTCCCATTACACATACTGCTAGATTAATTTGGGCAAAGACACAGTCAGACACCTGACCTCTTCATCATTTGTCTCCCTTACTCTGAGCGATGAGCTTATGGGCCAGCCTAACGTTAATTTCAATATACAGTCACCCCAGAGGTTTGATGATTTCTGTCTTTGTGGGAAACAGTCACTCTTTGGAAAACTCTGGTGGAGATTCATGCTCTATATCTGTCACCCAGGGAACTCAGCCTTCCAATCGGTGTAGAGTCTAGTGCTCTCGAAAGTGCTTCCGTTCAAGAACTGAGTAAGAGGCAGTATATCTCCACCACGGTAACTTGCACTTGCCCAACAGTCACAGACTTTTTCCTTGCAAGTATGTCATGGAAAGTTGTAGCAGACTACTCAATACTTTATTGGAAGGGATCCACGGAAGGATAGGCCACAAGAGTTCTCTGTGCATCCCAAGCTCTGATCGAGATTTCAGTCCTATGGCTTATGGTGGCAAGCTGGTCCCTGATGGTGAAGTCCCGGCTCCAATCTTCCGCCACTGTGGAATGCCTTCCTTCCCACTGAGATCAGCAAACCTATTCATGTAGCATCCTTCCTTCCCACATTCGGCCTGTGAGAGAATGCTTCACATTGAACAAGCTGAGGATTGATTTTCATTAACTTTTGTAACACAGAGAGTCAGAATCTACCCTTCCTCTCAGCCAAACTTGTCTAATGACTTCGAAAGTTAAAGGTCTCTTAAACTTTTGCCTCAATACCTTTCCTTAATAACACCTCTTCCTTATGTCTGCTCCCTATGGCTCTAAAGAGAAACATGACTGTTGCCTTAAAACTTAGCACCACCACCACTTGATAGGGCACTTCCTTGCCTTCCACGTGCTCCTCCTTCCATATTATAACCAGTGATATTCCGGCATAGTATGGAATAGATTACATACATCTTATTTACTGAAGCACAGAGGTTAATTAACTTTCCTTTTCTTTCTTCTTACAGCATTTACTTTAGAAAACTTGTAAGTACTCTGTCTTTTTGAAATGTATGTAAATATTTTAAAAGCTAAGTAAGCCTCTTGCCAAGTTAAAGACCCAGAAATACCTTTCTCAAGGACCTGAGAGTCATGTCTTTGAAATATATTCATCAAAAGAGACAGTTCAGCTGCTCTGCCCCAGTTTCTGAGGGAGGGCGGGCGGGAGCCCAAGTTCGGTGAGCCGCCTTGTACCCAAATTACCTCCAGTCATAAAGATATCAGAAGTTTAGGGGGCCTGGGTGGCTCAGCCGGTTAAGCGTCCCATGCTTGATTTTGGCTCATGTCAGTTAGGCATCCCACTACTAATTTGGGCTCAGGTCTTGATCGCATGGCTCGTGAGATGGAGCCCCAAGTCAGGCTCCAAGCTGACAGCGTGGAGCCTGCCGGGGATTCTTTCTCTCCCTCTCTTTGCCCCTTCCCTCCTCATTCTTTCTCTCTCTCTCTCAAAAAAAAAATAAATAAGAATTTTAAAGATACGAGAAGTTTATTTCCCTTTTGGATAAAGCCATTTGCTAATACATGTGATCACCCCAATTACCATAAAATGTAGCATAGAGTGTGCCTGGCCGCAGTGTGTTAAAGCCTCTTACTTGGGCACTGGGTGGTGTTCCTCTTGAAAACACGGAGGTAGTGCATCACATCTGCTTGGATGTAACAAAGGCGAGATTGCGCTCTGTCTTTACAGTCTCCTAGCAGATCATCTGTGAGGTGCATCACGCTCGAATATCTAGCGATAATATTGTTGTCTTTCTCTTCTACCGACAAAGGTAGAAAGGTGTTATGGGTTAGGAGATTTTGTTTTTAATTGTTTTTTCTTAGCATCCACTCCACTGTAATTGTCCTTTGGAGGATAAGTGCTGACAATAGTGTGAATTAGTGTGAACAAAAGAAGGGAAACCAGGAGAAGTAAAGGGAGAGGCTAATGTAGCCGTGAGAGGCTGCGATTCACTTGTGCCTGTACTGGAATGTACACGTAAGACCCTCGTTCCTTCTCTTTATCCCAGGTGCAAGTGTTGTTAACAGGGACGCCCTGGCAGTGGGAAGGAAAGAGACTCTGAAATGCCCTGGAAATAGTTCTGACTTTTAGTCATTAAAAAGGAAAGAGAGAAAAAAACAAACACCGAATTTCCACAGGGTGAATAAGCCAATTCTTTCCGATCACATATTGGAAGGTTTTAAGACCTAGACTACTCCCTAAGGGTAGGGGGCTGCTTCGGTGAGTAATTGATAATTGAGAAAATAAAGGAGATACGGATTTATTTTGTACACAGAGTTTGTAGAATGACCCACACTTGCTAAATCTAGAAATACTGCATTTTTTTTCATCTTTGGGCTTTTGCTTATGTTTGTTCTCTATCTGGAGTGCACGTGTGTCTCCACCTTTTTATAATATTGACATTCTTTCATTGATATTAGTCTTAAATAATCACAACTCTATGAAGCCTCCTCTGGTTGCCCACTTGAATGTGATCTTTCTACAAGACCCTAATCATATAATAGAAAACTTACCTACACGATGCATTTCATAGTCAAATACAATCAGGCACCTAACGAGCTGCAACATGGGGAGAAGGTGTCCTCAGAGGAGACTTGACAGTGTCACAGAAAGGGGAGTTGGAGGGACCTGCACTGGAGGTTTGAGTTAATCTTAGGGGATTGTAAGAAGGGAACTGGGAAGCACGAGCCAGTTCTGGATTGGATGATGCAACAATGAGAGCAGGGTATATGTTAATGTCGGTTCAGAATGCAAGAGGATTAAAGGGGAGCTAAAGTTGTTGGTCAGGAGAGGGGCACGTTTGGTCATTTTTGTGGCATCAGTGCGGCCGTGGCTTCGTGCTGTTCTGAGCCTCCCTTATGTTGTGTTGGGAATAGCAGGTCCCGATGTTCAACAGGCTTCGCTTTTACTTTCTTTGACTGTCAACAGGGCCCATTTCACCTCATTGATTATGAACTTCATCTATGAAGTAAGGTAATGAATCTTAGAAAAAATGTTTAAGCTCCAACAGTTAAAACCGACAATGCTAATACGGACTCCTGAGTTCTGGTTCCTAACCGTCCTGTCCTTTACTAAGGAATTCTAGACCTGTGTATTTCTCTGTAAAACGGGTTTGTTTTACACTTATGTATCTGCCTCAACCAACTAGTTCCCTGTTCTGACATGATGAAATTGACTAGATACTTAAAAAAAAAAAATCAAAGCTCTTTAATTAAAAAGTGTTAGATATATGACAGTTAGCCTACTACTTGGTAAAGATCTTATCGTTACCATAATTATTTAAGTACTCTACGCAGGTATATTCAGGTATAGTAGCATAGGAAGGATTTACTATAGCTGACATATAATAGAGTCATTACAGTTCTCTAATACCTAATGTAGACAAGAAAAAAAAAGATACATGTTCTATTTTTCCACTAAGTATCTCCAACATCTTGATCAGTATAATGGTTCTGGGTGGTTGACAGCTTGATTAATCTGAGCAGTCTCTGATCAGAAACACACTCAAACTCTTTTGACTCTGAAGGATTTTCTGTCTCCTTTGTGGATAAGATCAATCAAAACTGGGATAAATTGAGTAGATTTATAGCAGAAGAGCCATGTCTTGGTACTGAAAAATGCTCTGTCTTTCTAGCTCACTTTGGACAGCTTTTCTTAGAATGAAAGGTAATGAAATACCCTTTAAAATACCTCAAAATTGGATCTATGTACTGTTCTTTCATATAATCAGCAAAAAAAAAATCTGGCATAATTTCTGGTCCGTTTCTTAATAATACTTCTGTTCCAAACACTAGCACAATAAATATGATATCTTTTTAATATTATTATATGCAATATAAAAAACAAAGGTTTACTCAGTTCTTCCCTTCAAATAGTTTTATTTCTTTTGTTCCTAACTCTCCTTTAACCACTGTTTCTAAAGATACTAAACTGACACTAAACTGCTCTCGTTTCCAGACCAACCATCTTACGTCTCTGTCTCGTTCTCGTTATTACTCCTTTCTCTGCAGAGATCTTTTTGCTATTTTTCATCAGCGAAGTTTTACGTGCCTTTGAAGAGTCAAGTCTGATATCACCCTTTCAAGTGCATAGTCTATGGATGTATCTGAATATATGGGATTCTTTCCCTCCTACAGGATGTGTCCGTAATATTACCCTGGCGTGCTTTGTCCCCATGCTTACTTCCATACTCTATGTCATGTGGCCTGTCTGATTTTTTTGTTAATTTACGGAATCTGTAGGGAGGAGCATAGGGCCAGAAAGGCATAGTGCCAGAGATTTATTAATTCACGTGAAATCAACCTCTCTCCTAGCGTATTTTACATGCATCTTTATATGTATTTACCATTTTCACAATTAATATATTTAAATGTACATGTTTCATAATAGAGTCTAGTCCTTTTTTTTTTAAGTCACAGACCACTTTCCCAGCATAATGCCTGCCCGTAGCATGTACTCAATGCGTATATGTTCCAAGAACTAATGAGGAAAGATTAATAGTACCAGAATCACTGAAATTATGTGTAATTATGTAATTGAAAAGTTACATGAGCTGTTTGAGGAATTCAGAATTAAAGACACAATACTCAGGATTAGTGAAGTCATTTTCATGAAGAAAATCAGAACAGAGGCACATTTTTGGGTTTTATTTGTAGTTTTTCTATTCCATTTCTTGTTTATTTTCTTTTTGTTTTTTCTTTAAAAAAATTTTTTTTATAATAAAGGCCTGAGAGATACGCAGGTATCCAAGTGTTTGAATTCAAAAAAGAATTTATTTCCTGTGGACTTCAGTTCATTCAGTGGCCAAATGAGAGAACAGAGGTAGATTTTGTTATAAGTCACTTGCTACTCCACCCTTTGGTGTGTCTTCACTCCAACTAACCTTAACAGTAGTAGCTTTGGTAACTGCCAAAAAGGTCATTTTTATTTATGAGAAGAAGAAGAGACACAGATAAACACTGTACCAAAAAAGTTTAGGGGGAAAAAATCGAGAAAAAAGGAGAGGAATATTTGTCTAGACTTATTTACAAGTAATGAAATTAATTATCACAATCTGCACATCTCACTTCTTCTTGACAATTGAATCCCTAGTAACATAGTTAATCAGTTCTTTCATGTAAACCACCTAGGACATCTCTTTCTAACTCATGCTCACAAACTATTCCGGTGAATGTTTGTTCTACCCAAATAAACTATCCAAATTTGCGTCAAAGTGAAAAACACAAATTTCTCACCCAAATCGTGATGCTAAAGTGAGCATACTCCTGAGCTTTGATGACACTGACATCGTCACTTAGTCAAACATATGGGAAAAAATATGAGAGAAACTTTTGATGACATAATCTCTCAAATACCTTTAGTTTGTTCTATCTGGTTACCTCAGAGTTCTGCAGATAAAGGCAACTGTTACTTACCTGTGCATATATGTAACTGAGGGGTACGGGGAAAAGTTTTCCCAGAGTGGTGTATTAATGATGCTGAGGTCTGTCACTTGACTATGATTTGGTTATTGTGCTCTCAGGTTCTGTTTTACCTGAAAATAAGGAAATCAGATGTCTTTCATGTCATTTATTTCATGGCCAAAATTCATGGCCCCTCAATATAGAAGGAATGGAAGTGGAGTTTCTCATCTGAAGCATTTTAGGATGGTAACACGGAAGCGGAATAGAAACTCCTCTCACACATCTACAGCTCCACCTGAGACGTCCTCCAGTCAGGGCAGAAGTGACCTTTCAGACAGCTTGTCCCAAAAATGATAGCCCCAAGCTTAACTGAAGACCATGGGCTCTGTCATGTGAAACAGAGGTACAGCCAGTTCTTTTTTGGGTGATACTCAGCTAAGTTTGCTTTCTATTCCTTCCCAATCAATTATACTTACTGAAATTTGACAACACAAATATTGATATAACAAAAATTTATTGTACTAAATTTGTTAATAATCCTGGTGATTATATAATATAGACTTATAAAAGGTAAAGAAAGCTAGGCTCTAAAGAGTTTCGTCTTCAACACACCCTAGAATATCTTGCCTCCACCAAGAAGAATATACTGCATTACCATAAAAAACATGCTAATAGCATGGAGACCTTTGACCCCGTTTCAGTGGGGCGGGGCTTTGCTTCCAACCAATACAGTATCAGAAATACAAGGTATGTCCTTGGGAATGAGGGATAGGAACCCTAGTATTGGATCCAGGAAAATTGGATCCATATATATATATATATGGAGAGAGAAAGATACATAGTGTTCAAAATGTGTTAGTTGTCTTGATTCTAAGACTGAAATGTTTTCTGTGATCCCTAGTGGTGATTTCCTTGAAAGACAGTTTAAGGGAAACAGTTGATATGAAGAAAGTCATGAATCTCATTCTTACATTACTAGCTTTCATTGCTCAGTTACCTTAACACAGATTTCTCTCTCTACCATCATGCTCCAAATGTCTAAGATTATGAGTCATTTAGCAAGAAATTACTAAAGGATTGAAGTAAAACTGTATGCTCTATCTACCATAATTCAGAGAGCACGAACAATCAATATGATTAAACATAATATTTAAAAAAAACTGCATATTTTTCTTGTTTACTAAATATTTCCATCGAAACCTATTGAGTTAGGGAATTCTATTTCTTCTTGAAAAATTCTAATATAACTAATAGATTTTAATTTATGATGCCAAAATTCTTCTGTTTATAACACATTCTTAAAATAAGAATCAACAATTAATTGCAGTAAAAATAAACAGTAATATCGATGCATCAACATTGTATAATGTATAGCATTCATATTAAATTTCATCAGGTTAATGCTCATAGTATCACCAGCACAGTTAATTGATAACTCTATATACTGTTATGAATATTTTGTGGACTAGTAAAATACAAGTACACTTGGTGATATAATATCTTCATAGAAATAATATTTTCTATGAAATAATTAGAAGCACCTATTTTTAATATGTTTTCTGTAGAAGAGTTTTTTTTTCCTTTTTTACATCAATTTAGGGTAAAAATCTGCCTCGTTACTGATCAAAAACTGTCTCAATATTTTACTACGACCATGTATGAATCGTGTAAGTTATATGTTAAAAATCATCACACTTTTGTTGGATTCGGTGACAGCTTTACATGGCACAGTAGTAGAATAGGCGCTTTCAAGTGGGGAAATACTACTTCCTGATTTGTCCTTCACGTATCTCTCCCTACCTTCTTTACTTTCAGATTTTACTGACTGTTTCCATCTTTTTGCAAAATCTATTAAATGTGTATTATTATTTTAAAAGTGACCTTTGTAATAAAATTCTTTTAATGAGAGATATATCTTATGGCAATTTGTGTGATTTATTCACTACAGTTCACATATTATATATTCAAAATGTAGTTTATAAAGTTATTAATGTAGTTTTAGGTTATTAAGTATTAAGTATCACTAAGGTGATAAAAATAAGCTTATAAAAGGATAGAGTATGTTTTGTCTCCATTTTTATAAGTTCAGATAGGGAGAATCCTTGATCTACTGTTAAATAGATATTACAAATTAATCACTGAAAAGGAAAAGAAAATTGCAATTCAAAATTAGATATATGATTTACCTAATAATAAATATAAAAGTGCCATTTAAGATACTCATCATTACTTAATTTATCTCAAAAGAACTCTGTAAATGGTTATTAATGTCTTTGATAATAGGTGAACCAATGTAATATATTGCAGATTTTTTAGTGTAAATGTCCCTAGACATTCACTGATAATATTGTTCTTGCATTTGTTCCCATTTTTTAAAAATAGCCTGTACTATGAATACTCTGCATAGTGCAATCAGTATCTTTAAATGACTTAGGTTTTCAAGTCTATATTAAATAAAAGAAAGTAACAGCAAGATCATCTGGACCAAGAAACAACTTTCAAGTCCTATCTCGTACTTTTATAAATGTCTATCTTCATGGAACCCAAAACTAAGATCTTTATAATCCTATGTTCTGATTATCTAATTTCTTTCTAACAAATTACCTCAATATTTAGTGTCTTAAAAGAAACAAAAACCCCACATTTTATCCTGTCTCTTGTTTTTTGTTTTCGTTTTATTTCATTTGATCAGGAATTTGGGTAGTTCTCATGGGACCATTCTTTTGCTCCACATGGCCTTGACTCAGTTCACTTACTGGAGTTTAGTTGGCTGATGGACTGGCAGGCACAAGGGTCCTGGCTGGCTCTGCTCACGTCTTAGATGCCTTGACAGGGCTGGCAGGGAGGCTGAACTCACTGTCACTATTGATTGGAGTGACCGCACATGGCCTCTCCAACATGGCAGCCTCAGGGTAGTTGGACTTCTTGGCAACTTTTGAACTTTGAGCTAGTCTTCCAAGAGACAATAACCAAAGGCTGCCAGATACTTAAGACCTAGTACAGGAAATCAACAGTGTCACCTCTATGGTATTGTATTTGTAAATCAGTAACAGAAGAAGCCATCATGGAGAGAAAATGAAACTCTCTCAGGAGGATAAGTAGCAAAAATATTGTGGCCATTTTAATATACTAATATCTGCCCACCAGTTATAAGTTATTCGTTATTTACATCTCTCTCACATGAAAAGTAAACTCAGTTGCCTCCAAGCTTCCCAGAAGCTTCATTCTCTTCCATCATTGGTTCGGAGATCAGGATCTCAGCATCCAAATCTGTTCTAGATGCAGACCAGCCTCTTCTGGTTCAGGAAAATATTCTTGAACTTAATCTATTATAGTAATTCAAAAAATAAATTTTAATTTAGAAACCGATTATATAACTGATTATATTTGGGTTATATGTATCCTGTATACTTTCTCCTGAGTCACACATTTCATACAGCTAAGGAGAACTTCTTGAATGTTGCCTATAACCTACCCGAGTTTGTACTAAATCACTTCTGTGTATTCTGAGGTTCGGTTCCTTCAATACGATTCCTCTTGAACTGAGACCAGCAGACTACAGACACGTTATATACCCCCTAGACCCCCTCATATTGAGGGCACATTGGTACAGATGACTTAAAAACTTTGTGAGATTTCTGTGAACTGAAATGTCATTTAATTTGTTAGACAAAGTCACACATATTTCACTCTAGACTCTTTTATACTTTGTGCTGATAGTTTACTAAGAAAACAACACATTTAGATACTTAGAAGCCTTTTTGTCTACTTAAGATAGGTTTAATAAGCATGCCCTTAAGATTCTTAGAAACCTAACCATGCCTGCCCTTCAGTCCTTTGTTTTCAAATACCAATAAAGGTTGAGATTTTAACTCTCAGCCTATGCTTTGTTGGAAGTGCTACAGATTTAACCTTTGCCTTGAAGCCATCTTCTACTTGAGGAGCTTTTTAAGGAAGAGACTGGGCATGAAAAACAGTTTTAATTTGATCCCATTAATCCCTGGCTCTTTAAATATATTCTAAATTCTGCTTCAGACTGATTATTTACTTTTATGGGTACATCTTCCTCTAACCATACCTGTCATACATGCCTAAAATAAATAGCGATTTCAACATGAACATTTTCTTAGCCAAATCCAACAGGTAGTAAGATATATTTTCTATTCTACATATCAGTACAAACAGCCATGTTACCAAACTTCCTGTCATTTATCTAGGCTCCAGTAACAACTTCCTTACTGTCAATTCTCACTGAGAATATTCTGAAGCCTTAGAACTCTTCTGGCCTGTGCTTCCCCTGTATCCCAAAGCCAATGCCTTGTGCATTTGTTTTAGTTAAAACAGCATCATGCTTCCAGGTTAAAATCTGTTGAATTGATTGTCTACTGATGAGTCATAAATTATTCCAAAACATATAGACTTAAAAAAACTAATTTCATTATATTCGAAACATCTGTTGGTTAAAAATTCAAATCGAGAAAGTTTTTAGCTGTAGGGACATTGACTGAAGTCACTTTTTGGTGTTAAGCCAGCATATGGGGTGGCGTGGAGGCCCCCAGAGGGCTTTGCTCTCAGATCTTGTACCTTTGCAGGAGGGCCTGGACACTCAGACGTCTTCGATCCGTGAAGCTTTTCTGGTAACACATCTGAATTTTGGATTCATATGCAATCATAGAACTGCCACAATATATTTTAATTCTCTGTTGTTTCTATCCCTCTTAGAATGTAATGTTTGTGAAATTGGGCCTTTATTTAGTTAAACAGCATGTCCCCAGAGACTGGTGGAAGGTTAGATACAAGTAATTAAGTGCTGAAAGAGTGAGTATGTGAATGAGTGACTCCGGCTTGACCTGAAATTAATTCTAATGATTATTGTCCCATTAACTGGTGACCATGTTGACATCATCCATCTCTTTTTTTTTAAAAGACATAACTGGATTTTGGAGGAAATGTCCACATTTTAAAGATTCAAAGATGAGAAATGCATTTTTTTTTTCTAAGAAAAAGTCCAACAAAAGAGAGTTTGTGAGAAGCACTGTTTGTTTGTATAGAGGAGGCAGACATCTTATGTTTTCCTCTGATGCTCTTTAATGAAGATACAAATTAACAAGAGAAAAACAAATAGCTTATTAATGAACACAGTGCACCTCCCATGAGAAAAACCTAAAAGTAAGAGTAACTCAAAGTGATGGCTTAGCACTCTGGTTTATATGGCATCTTCAAGAAAGAACAGTACATTTGTGGAGGAATAACTGGACAAAGGATGGAAGTTGTAGGTTTCCTTGGGTGACAAATGGTAGGAAGGTAACTATATGGGTGAAAACTAATGGAATAACTTTCGTTTTTTGTTTGTTTGCTTGTTGCAAATGAGCTGGTAAGAGTCTGTCTCTAGTAAAAGGAGAATTTATATCCTGTCTTTAGGCAGAAAGGGGAGAAGGTCCCTATATTTGTTGCTTTTTAATTACCGTTAGCTGAAAATAACTTCAATGCCAAAATAGCATATTTGGGCGATGGCGTATTTTCCTCCTCTTCATTTGTTTGTTTGTTTGTTTTAGTCTTAAATAACTCTTATGCAAACACCGTCTTTTTAGAAACAGGTCTTATTCAAAGAAACAAATGAATATTTGCTTTGTCCTAGAATTTCTTCATAAGGAGGAGCTCAGGTTCCTTACTCTGGACAGAAGCTGGAGTTCTTCCTCTGAAATTTTGCTTGCTAAGTAAGCCCTGGTACTTTTACTTAGATCATATGTCACACATTTGTATGACTTTCAGCAGAAACCAATAGAGACTATGCAAGGGCATGCTGAATAAAAATAGAAAACAGAACTCTGATACTACACAATTGTTTGAACTCGAGGGTACATAAACTACAAGCAGTGGCAGGTTTATGCCACTAAGTAGGCATAATATGCATCTTGTGGTTAGAATGTCTGCATTTGTATGTGGCTAGGAGCACAGTTATGCAAATAATTCAAGTCTCAATTCTTTTCTTGATAACACGTGGATTGAATTGGAATATGCATAAAAGTTCTCCCCCAGTCATAGACCCTTCTCTCTTACAAAGGGAGTGTAGTGGGGACTGAAAAAAAAAAAAAAAGAAAAACGATAATTAGCATCGTTGGTACCATGACGGTTATGTATTTTGGAGTTAAAAGGCTACTATGATCTAATAATACAGAGGGCAAAATTAAGCCCTGTTTAAAAAGGAGTTAGGTATGCAAATTTGGGGTGCTGCCACCAGCTTGAACAGATGTTTGAAAATTTAGCCGAGTGTGTTTATTCATTCTAAATATGTTTACCTAATGTATTGTACGCTATTTTCTCAAGCCCATTTGCATGGAAATGTATGTGTGGCCCCGATTCTGCCATCTTTAATCATGCAAATCCGCCCCTGGCTTCTGGTGGGTTTAGGCAGGAGGCAGTCCTGGTGGAATCCGGCCCAGGGAGCGGGTCGCGCAGTCAGTGGAGCAAATGCGCCCGTGACGCCGGCATGTTCTGTGGCACAGCAGTGCCTCTTGGCAAAGCCTGGCAGGGACTTCCCAGGTCTGGAGGGGAGATTTATAGAAAGTGCTCTCAATTACTCAGAGACATTTAATTATTAATTAATGCACACTTGGGTTATTTCAGATAATTAATAGATGCTATTTTTTTTCTAAATCTATTTCTCAGGCTAAATTTCTTCCTCAGTGTCCTTTCCCTACTCACACCCACATACATAATCCCCACAGGTCTTTATTAATGACCTCGCCAGTGGAACAACTGCACTGATGTGGAGGAGGTCTAAATGCTTACTTGGCTGTCTTCATACTATACACAGAGCACCGGCAGCAAAACAAGTCAGTCACGTTTTAGTAAATTTCTCCTCAGATTACAGCTGTTAGTCTGGTAGGTTAAAACTTTTATATCTCCACATTCATTTGTTTAAAGACTGGATAATCTATACTCCTCAGGAATGACTTTTAGTCATTGTTGATGTTTTAAAAATTTTTACAAATTAAAAAAGAGTTTTTGACAAATTCGTTTGCTCAGTAAAAAAAAAACTATTTAGTACCTCCTATGGCTGGATATTTTTTTTTTTCCAGTCTTCAGGAGTATATTGGTGAAGGAACTAGAGAGAAAAAAAAGTTGCCTTCATGAAAACTGTAATCTTTTTAGGAGAGTACAAAGACATTAAGCAAATTAAGATAAGGAAATTATGATAATAAACTTTATCAAAGAAGAGTACAGATGAAATTGAAAAGAATCACTGGAAAGACTTAGTTTGGATTTGGGCATGGATGTAATCTGTTTTTTTTTTTTTTTTTTTTTTTTTGAGAGAGCTAGGGAGCTTGGAAGAGACACAGAGAGAGTCCCAAGCAGGCTCTACACTGGCAGCGTGGAGCTCAAATTCAACAAATCATGAAATCCTGACCTGAGCTGAAATTGAGAGTCAGTGTTCAATCGACTCAGCCACCCAGGTGCCCCTGTGAGCTTCTCTGAGTTGGGGAACTCCAGGCTGACACCTCAATGATAAATTTAGATTTCGACCTATGGAGAATAGATCCAATTTTCCAGGCAGATAGAACAACATACCTAAAAGGTCTTAGGTGAGAAAATGCTTGTAGTATTTGAGAAGCTAAGAAAGCAAATGTGAATTCTGAGTTCACCGGAGTGGCCAGAACAATTAACAATAATATATTAATAAACATAAGTCTGATAATACATGTTTTCATGATCCTGTTCCACGGTCTGAATTTCACCTGAAGGCAATGGAAACTCACTCGGAAACTGTTGTATAGAAATCTGGCACAATTATGTATTCATTTTCAAGAAATATACGTGCTGATGTGTTGAAAATCCATCTGTGTTTTATAGGAGTGAAAGGTTGGTAGATATGGCTATAGTGATGAATACTTAAGCCAGTATGGTAGAAGTAGGCATGAAATGCACTAAATTGATCTCAGAAAAATATTGAAGTGAATGTGAGCAGAATTCAGTGATGTAACAGACAGGATAAAAACTTCAGAAGAGTTTACACCACCAGCCAATATATGGGTTTAAGCAACTTGGAAAATAAATAAATAGAGGCCTTGTTTAGTGAGAAGACACAAACAGAAATGAAGAGACCAAACATTACCCCGGTCTGAGAAGTCTGTGCTGACATATTGAAGCAACAACATTAAAGAGAAGCTGGGTACGCAGGCCTGGGCCATAGAGAGGCTGTCTAGCTGTAGGTGCGAGATTCCGAAAATCATTGGCACAGAGAGAGTGGTTGAAAAATCACCCAGAGGGAAAGGAGAGAGAAGAGTAATAGGCCGTTTTAGATTGAATATTTGTTTCCCTTCATATGTTGAAGTTTTCACCCTCAGTGGGATGGTATTTGGAGATGGGGCTTTGGGAGGTATTAGGTTTAGATGAGGGCATGAGGGTGGAATCCTCATGATGGGATTAATGTCCTCAATAGAAGAGAGGAGAGCTAGTCCATATGAATCCCATTAGCCATATCTTTTGTAATATGCACCTACTTGTATTACGAGACTATCCTGTTACATTTGCCTTTTACTTCAATTATCACATTACTCTTTAGTATGGTGAAGTTTATTCCTTTTCCAAAATATCAAAATTCAGGGTTTTTCTTCCTTCTCTCTGACAATTATTTTTTTTTCCTAATGAAGCTTTGGGTAGGTATGTGTGACACTGGCCATCCTCCGAAGTTGCCCTTCTCCGTAAGCATTTTAGGTTGATGTACTTTTGTTTCCTAGTCATCTTTTTCTCTATTGTACTTCAGTTTTCCCTCCCCTGTATTTGGATCCTCCTTAGCTTCATTTGAAACCTACATTCTCAGAAGGTAAATTTTATCCTTCTTTAAAATTCTTATAACATGCCCATTTGTACATATTTTTAGGAGCAATCCACACAAGGGCACTTAATAAGCAACTTTTGGTTAAGACATGCTGTGGAACAGCAATACAGAGAAAAAGACATTTAAATAAGGGAAGATAAAAGTAGGAAAAAGTGAGTAATAAAAAAAATGCTTATATCTAATTAAGGAAGAATGTGGAGTGTTTATATGTCTTATCTGAAAATTAAAACTTTGCATTGTAGGACATATATCTTTTTTAAGATATAAAGAAAACATTGAGGCTTAATGAAAAGAAATAGATTATCGAGAATAATAGACACACAGGGCTGGAAGAATGTGTACCTCGCTGTTAACCTTAGGAAATAACATTCTTTCTTATGCCAATCCAAAAAAGACAACAATATTTTTAGATAGTCAGATTTTTATTTATTCTTATGTATCCACGTTAACAAAGAATTTATAGATTTATTTAGATGTCAGTTCTTTTCACACCTGCTGCCAACTGTATTTTTTACAATGGCTCCTTTGAATTCTTTAGAAAGGAATGCTCTTAGAGAATCTTTATTTAGAAGTATACATTTGCCACGATAACAAAGTTTCCTTATATATCTAGTTAAATGTAGAAGTATTGAGTTTTATCAAAATGACTTTCTTGTATTATTTGAAATAGCCATACAATTTTTCTCTTTGCCCAGATACTGTGTACTTATATTCTACCTTCCACCCTGAAAATATAAAAGAACAATTAAAGTCTTCGTCTCTACTTAAGAAATAAAAGAAGAAGAAGAAAAAGAAACACAACAAATCAAAACTAAAAAAGCAAAACAAAACCAAAAACCAAACAAAACACATGTTAGATCAGAATAGAATCAAGCCGTACACAATGACCTAGTCATCCCGGGACCTTCACCCACATCTCAACCCCTTTCTCTTTAACAGTCAGAACTGTATTTCCTAGTGTTCTCTCAAATTTTGTTTTAAGTATAGTTGTGTTTTGTTTTTTTTTTAATTTTGCTCAAGGCCATTGTGTGTGCATGTGTTTGTGTACACATATGCATACACACTACCATGTGGTATCCTGGTTCACGCTTATTTCTTTTAAAACCCCTGTTTCCTTTTCTAATGTTTATGGAGAATAACTATTATGAATTACTTTGAAATCTGGGGTAGGCAGACTGATGAAACTTTTGCATCACATACTCAGTCCAAATTTATGAGATTTTTTTGAAGACAATTAAGCATTTATGTATCACTGATCTGTAACAGAATGTGTGGGTGTATATTTGATTAACTTAATACAATTGATTTGGGACCTTAATCACATCTGCATGATCTCTTGCACTGTACCGTATTCTAAGGGCTAGAAGCAAGTTACAGGTTCTGTCCACACTTAAATGAAGGATGATACAAGGTGTGAACCTTAGAAACAGGGACCACGGGCCCTCTGAGAATCCTGGCTCTCAGAGTGGGTGGTAAGAACACAGAGTAATGGGTGGGGTTTCTGCCTAGGGCACTTTGCCCCACGCTTGGTCAGCACTGGAGCCCTCCTGGGTTGAGTCAGGCCATCAGAAATGAGTAACTTTGCCATCAGATGGCAGTTACTTGATTTGGAACAGAGCATGGAAAACCCCTTGTCCATAGGCATTGGCAGTAAGAGAAGCAATGTTAGTTCGGGGAGGTGGGGAGGGAAAAGTGAACCTGAGGGTATAGACTTGGTCGCCGAAGCGATAATGCGGTAAACTGGACGGAAATTTAACAGAAAGAGCCAGGACATGAGTCAGCTCTGAGAGATTGTGTGATAAGCTCATTGCTTACACTTGCTGACTGCAAGCGGCATGCACGTGCAGAGAAGACGTTGGCCCACCATGTGTGCATGTCCCAGGTTGACTGTGAGGATGCGCACACATGCAAGGGAAAGAGAGAGGAGCCAACAAAAAGTAACACTGGACAGATCCGAAAGCCACCTGGTCTTCGAATATGCACCCCAGACCCTACTTGCGTCAGTGGTAGGGAGGAGGGATGGGAGATCACTGGCTCAGATGTTTGAGTACAGACTGACGACAGCCTAAGCAGACACAGGGGAGACTCTAGGAAGACATGATTAAAATAATAGCAAGAGTTTTCAAAACCTGATGAGTGAAGTAAGTGGTTACACACTGAGGAGAGACACATTTCACTGGTTTACTCCAGGCAAGTTACTAAATAAACAAGCAGCCAGCCTATCAAATAAACAGCAAAGGCAACAACAATTAAGAAAGAAAAAGAACTCTAAAACTGTGCTCATATAGTATTTAAAATGCCCAGTTTTCTACCAAAAATTACAAAGGGAACTCTTCAAAACATTTTTTAAAGTTATAAAAAAAATGCTGTAGAGTTAAAATTTGTGATAATTTTTCAAGAGATTTGTGGAGTGGGAGTATGACAGAAGTAAGGAGAGAGTAACCGAACCCCTTCATCAGGGTTGTTTCTATTAGGAATCATATAAAGTTGGGGCACCCGCTTGGCTCAGTCGCTTAAGCGTCCGACTTCGGCTCAGGTCATGATCTTGTGGTTCATGAGTTTGAACCCCGCCTCGGGCTCTGTGCCGACAGCTCAGAGCCTGGAGCCTGCTTTGGATTCTGTCTCCCTTTCTCTCTGCCCCTCCCCCACTCCTGCTCTGTCCTTCTCACAAAATTAAACATCAAAAATTTTTTTTTAAATCGTATTAATTAAAAATTATAAAGCACAGGACATTCAATCCATTCACCAAAAGAATAAAGATGAAAAAACATAGTAAAATAATGTAAAGAATGGACTTATATAAATCAATAATTGAAGCAAGAATTGATTAAATTCTAATATTCCAGTGTAAAATCTTCCGTATTCATCATTTAAAAACAAAAAATTATGATTATATGAGACACCAAATATAAATACAAGGATGGGGTATCATGCATACATCTCTCGAATACAAACCTGTATACATATGTACATAATACATGTATACATACATATATACACCAAGTAAGTGCTAAATAGCATGCTTAGTATTGATTAGCATGAATGACTAAGATCATTAACTAAAACATGGTAATACATGAGATTCATAAAGGCATACTTCTACTGTTGACTGTTGACTTCCAAATTATTACCAACAGAAAACATCCATGGGCTAAAAGTTAAGTCCATTAGACTTACTAAAATATGGGGAAAAAAACAAAATATTTTTATATGGTCTCAATAGTGCCTTCAAATGGGAAAATTATTGAAAAGTTATTTTTTTATAGGATTTTAGTACTGTGTTAGGTTATTTTAAGGCAAGTCTTGGAAGCCAGGAAGTTGATCGGGATTAGACAGTGTTTAAAACATCATCTTTGGATTGAGATAAGTCTTTAAGTCTTAAAAAGCAAGATGTTTTAGGTGAATCAGTCTTCTAAGCAAGGTATTTCTTGGAACAAGAAGGCTCTGTTTTTATCCCTAAACTTTATGCAGTTTGACATAAGGACATGAAAAAATGGATGGTACCAATATTGTGTAATAAAGGAGTACTGATTTCATTGCTCACCATAAAGAAGCTAATAGATATTATTAAATCTTTATCTAACCAGCAGAGACTACATATTCCATTGAAACTTTCATTGAAAACTAAAAAATATTCTTCTTAATGTTGTTCAGAAGGAAAATACATGTAATTTTTAAACTCTAAGCATATTATTGGGCTACAATGCAAGGTTAACTAAAAAAATATAAACGTGGATTTGTAAAATACTGAAAACTAAAACGAATCACTCTGCTGATGAATAAATATAAAAAGCCCCCATAAATAATAACTCTTTGATTAAGAGGCAATTAAAACTAATTTAAAAGAGGGAAAAACAATAAATATGCTGCAAATAGAAACCTGTGAGCTCTGAGTTCACAAAAACATGCATGTACTTAAATCAACATTTTAGAAAACAAATTCAGAATAGGTTCTTCTATGTGCTTCTAGGAAATAGTGGAAAGAATAATATGAGGGCTTTGGATTAATGTTATTTAAATAATGATGAAGATATAAAGTAACTTCAGAAGGATTTTATGTTACACATTCTCTCTCTCTCTATCATCTATCTTTCCATCACTCTGTATTTCCCCAATATTAGTATTTCTAGCCAACTCAGCATTTAGACTATTATAATGTAAATATGTTCTAAACAAATGAAGCATTTTAAAAGTCCATTGGCTTAATGAGACTTGTGCTATCTACTTAGTATTCTGGGACCAATTCCAATGTGCGTGTGTGGTGGTAACCCCACATCCAACAAGTAGGTCTCTGGACGCTGGGTGGATGTCCTAATATTTAGCTCATTTCCGCCACTATCTACCAGAGCATCAGATTCCACAGGTTAAAAGGTCAGTCCCCCAACCCTGCTCCCTTCTCCCACTTCAGAAGCCAGCCTCAAGTTCAAGTTTTCACCTGCACTTCTGACCCACTGACTCTAATTAGAGGTTTTCAGGAACCCCTGTTGGGGGTTGATTAATTTGCTAGAGCAGCTCACAGAACTTGGAGAAACATTTGATTACTAGATTACCAGTTTATTACAATGGGTGTAACTCAGGAACAGCCAGATGGAAGAGAGGCAAAAGGCAGTGTAGGGGGAAAGGGAATGTAGCATCTATATTGTTTCCTAAATCTCCAAGTGTTCACCAACTCAGAAGCTTCCTGAACCTCGTCCTTTCGGGTTTTCATGGAGGCTTAATTATAAAGGCAGGATTAAATAAATCACGAGCCTTTGGCAATTGATTCAAACTCCAGTCCTGCTCTCCTACCCAGGGGTCTGGAGGGTGGGACTGAAAGTTCCAGTGCTTTCTCAGCCCCAATCCTAAATTGGAGTCAGCAAGCACGCCGTTAACATAACAAAAGACACCTTTATGGTTCCCCTCAGGAAATTAAAAAGGTTTTAGGAACTCTGCCAGGCACAGAGGACAAAGACCGAATATATTTTATATATTTAGACCAAATATATCATATCCATAATATAAAATATATATTATACATATAATATAAAATATTCTTATATATATAATTTATTTCTAATTATAAATTGCAATATCACACTATCCTATAATGCTCACAGGATAAGAAATAGTTTTTTAGTAAACCTTTTAAAATAAGGAAGGGCAAATGGTTAAATCATAATATGAACATATCTCTGAATTTTTTTTTAAATGTTTATTTTGAGAGAGGGGGGTGGGCAGAGAGAGGGGTAGAGAGAGCAGCAGAGTCCCCACTCCCCTCATGCAAGACTCATCTCACAACCTTAAGATCATGATCTGAACCAAAATCAAGAGTGGGATGCTTAACTGAATGAGCCACCCAGGCACCCCGGAAATGTTTAAGGACACTGAAATGAAAATGATAGGTAATATTTTTATGCCAAACAATTAAATGAGACAACTGTTTCTAATAATAGCATTATATTCTATTACATTTTAAGTAAACAGCAAGTATAGTATTGAATTATTTTATGAGACTGTAATCCTGTTCCTAAATGGATATGTTAAGAAGCTGAGGACAAGTAAACTATCCTACTTAAGAAGAAAAATGATTTCCCTCTTGAGTTGTACAGACAAAATATTTAGGCTTTCAGCATGGGATTAGTGAAGTGGTAATAACTGAGAATAAGTGTACCTACTATTAATTTAGAAATAGAATATAAATATATACTTCACATATTGAACTCTTGAATTAACACGAGCAGCTACCATGTGTATCTGCTATAGGGCCCCTTTATGTCCACTTCACACTGCATTGGATTAGATTAAATGGGCACCATCTCACAATTTTCCCCAGGTTTCTTACTTCCCAAAGATCAAATGGAAATGAGCACAGGTAAGCAGATAGTTGAGGAGGTGAAAATTACAAGAGAACAGAAAGTCAAAAAATACTGTTGATTCAAATAGACTCCATGCAATTTATACCTGTTCTTTTTGAGTGAAGAGTTTATAGAAATAACTTGAATTAGTCTGTTACCCTTGGCAGCTGCTAAACTCCCTGTTGCTCAACTAAAGGGATATTCATGTTAATTTCAATTTCCCTCAGTGATTTCATGGAACAACTACATTCTCCTTTTGCTGTCAATAATTTTTGAAAAATCGTTAATGCTGAAGAATAATGAGTACCGTTTAGACACTTTTAGGATTTAGTTTAACAACGAACACAGAAAAGCATAAAAATGAAAAAGAACAGAGATGTGTTGAATTTCAGGGGGGGAATGGAACAGGATATAAAGGAAAAATGTTGAAAAGGCAGTATATAAAGTATTACCATGCGAAGATTAAACAAGAAGAATGCACAGTATTCTTTCACACATTTTATCTGTAAATATAATACAATATAATTAAATTTTCATTTTCGAGATGAAACTTGCTTTTTCAAAATGGTCCAAATCTGAAATCTGGTATCTCATTGATTATACATTCTTTTTTCCTCAGTTCCCACTTTCCATTTTTAAAAAGTGACATTTAAAAAGAAATGAATTGCCACTTTGTGAGTTCATAAATGTCTTCTCACTGAAGGTGGCGCTGCTAGAGTAGACCAACTCTTGGGCTAGTCCCAATAAAATCTTTGTCATACCAGCCCAAAGTGCATGCAGGAGAATTTTGCTCTGGGCCCTTTCACAATTCGTCTTTGGTATTTACAGAACAAATTTATAACAGCATAGGAACATCGTTACTTTTCTTTCCAAGGTAGTGGAGTTAACAGGCATGCCATACACTATAGGTTCTCTGGTTTTGGGTTTTATTAACTTTTTTTTTTTAATTAACGTTTATTTATTTTTGAGAGACTGAGACAGAGCACGAGCAGAAAAGGGGCAGAGAGAGAAACTAGATACCTAACTAGATATCATAACTAGATAGCTAGCAGAGAGCTAGCTTTTAGTGTTGTGGTTGGAAAAGACGGATGGTATGACTTCAGTCTTTTTAAATTTGTTGAGACTTATTTTGTGTCCTTAAGTGTGATCTGTTCTGGAGAATGTCCATGGACACTTGAAAAGAATGTGTATTCTTCAGTTTTAGGATGGAATGTTCTGAGCGTATCTGTTAGATCCATCTGATCCAATGTGTTATTCAAAGCAACCGTTTCCTTTTTAATTTTTTATTTGGATGATCTATCTTTTGATAGTGAGGCGTTAAAGTCCTCTACACCTACCTATTACTATGGATTCCTTTCTTTATATTTGTTATTTGCCGCTTTATGTATTTGGGTACTCCTGTGTTAGATGCATAAATATAATTTTTATATCATCTGGTTGGATTGTTCCGTTTTTGATAATATAGTGTCCTTATTTATCTCTTATGAAAGTCTTTGTTTTAAAGTCTATTTTATCAGATACAAGTATTACTTGTATTGCTGGCTTTCTTTTCACTTTCATTTGTCTGATAAAAGCTTTGCTATCCTTTCACTTTCAATTTGCATGGGTCTTTAGATCTGAAATGAGTCTCTTGTAGGCAACATATACATGGGTGTTGCTTTTTAATCCATTTTGTCACCTTATCTCTTTTGATTGGAATATTTAGTCTATTTACATTCAATGAATTATTAACAGATATGCACTTATTTCATTTGTTACCAGTTTTGTGGTTGTTTCGTAGTTTTTCTCTTTTCCTTTTTTCCTTGCTGTCTTCTCTCATAGTTTGCTGGGTTTCTTTAGCGGTGTACTCTTCCCTCTCTCTTTTCTTTTTGCATGTCTACTACTTGTGTTTGATTTGCAGTTACCATTAAGTACGTATGTAATGTGCTCTGCAAATATGAGTCTATTTCAGTTGATGGTCACTTAAGTTTAAACTCATTCTTTACTCTCCCCCCACTCATGTTTAGGTGTATGAAGTGTTGTACTTTACATCTTTTTATTTTGTGAATCCTTTCACTGATTATTATCGACATACCTAGTTTTACCTGTTTCCTTGGTTCCTTCTTTTCTTATTCCTGCTTATAGTCTTCCCTTTCAAATCAAAGAGTTCCCTTTAACATTTATTTATTGCAGGGCTGGTTTTGTGATCACGAATTCCTTTAAATTTTGTTTGAGAAACTCTTTATCTCTCCTTCTATTCTAATGATAGACTTACTGGATAGAGTACTCATAGCTACAGGGGTTTTTCTTTCACTACTTCGAATATATCATGCCATTCCCTTCTGGAGAATGCCTGCAAAATTTTCTGCTAAAAAATCAGTCGATAGACTTATGAGGTTTCCTTTGTATGTAACCATTTTACTTCCTCTTGCTGCTTTTAAAATTCTCCCCTATCACCACTTTGTGCCATTTTAATTACTGTGTTTTGGTGCGGACCTCTGTGAATTAATTTTGCTGGGGGCTTTCTGGGCCTCTTGGATCTGAATTTTTCTTTCCTTCCTTAGATTTGGGAAGTTTTCAGCTATTATTTCTTCAGATAAATTTTATACAGCCTTTTCTCTCTTATTTCCCTCTGAGATCCCTATAATGTGGATATTATTGTGCTTGACAGCGTCACCAAATTCCTTAAGTCTATTTTTATTTTTTTATTATAATTTTTTTCTCCCTCCTGTTCAGCTTGATTTCATTCCATTACTCTGTTCTCCAGGTCACTAATCCATTCTTCTGCTTCCTCTAGTCTATTATTTATTCTGCTAATGTATTTTTAATTTCAGTTACTGAGTTCTTCATGTCTGATTGGTTCTGTTTTATGTTTTCTATTTCTTTATTAAGGGTGTCACTGAGGTCTTCATCTTTTCTCAAGTCCATCAAGTATCTTTATGACAATTGCTCTAAATTCTCTATCAGGCACAGTACTTATTTCCATTGTGTTTAGCTCTGTTGTGGTGATTTTGTCTTGTTCTTTCATTTAGGGTATATTCCTCTGTTTCCTCATTTTTTCTGATTTTCTGTGCCTGTTTCTGTGTGTTAGGAAAATCAGCTACGTCTCTTGCTCTTGAAAGTAGCGGCCTTATGAAGAGGTCCTGTAGTGCCCTGCAGTGCAGTGTCCCCTGTTCACAAGGACCTGGTGCTGCAGAGGTATCTCCTGGGCATGTTGCTTGCGCCCTACTGTTGTGGCTGAGCTGTTTTTCGCTTCAGTCCAGTTGTCTGTGATGGTTTCCTTTGCCTGCTGTGGGCAGGGTTTGGTCCCTGTGTTGTTGGTGGGACAGTCTATGGCCTCTTTGGGCTTGAGTTGAGTCAGACCAGGGATTTGCCAGAGATGCAGTTGTAGCAAATTGCTGGGTACATTCTCTATGTTGTCCCCTGAGAAGCTTTTGTTTCTGAGTGGGGCCTGTAGTCAGACCAGATGTTTGCCTCCAGCCCCCTCCTGGGCCATGGTTGGAGTGGTGTGTGTAGTTATCTTACCCTCTTCCTGGGGCAGGAGGCATTTTGGAGTAGTCCTGGTCCCTGTTGGGACTGCTTGCATCCTGCCAGGCTTTCGACACCACTTTGGATGGGTTCTGGCCAGGGACATATGGAAGGAGGCAGGTCCGCTAGAAAATTAAGGGGTGAGAAACCCAGCGTTAGCAAGGTTTGCACAGGTGTGCTGTAGGAGGTCACCTGGAACCAAGGCCTGGCTGGAGGGTGTATGTTTTCAGAGCACAGGGACAGGTAGCACTGTTAGCAAGTTCTGTAGGGAATGGAGGCACTGCACTGGTCCCCACAGGTGACTGACTCTGTGTCTAGGCTGGGGGGCAGGGAAGGGAAATGGCACCAGCCAGCTCCTTTGCTCCTGGAGAAGTCTCCCAGCAGTCCTTGCCCCTCCAGCACAAGCTCTGAGATTAGTAAACAGGTCATCCTCCCTTATACCCTTGGTGTTTTTCAAACTACTGCTTTTATGCTCTCTCTCTAAGGAGCTGTTTATTGTGCTATCTCTTGAAGGGTGAAGACTCAATTTCCCATTGTCCTCCCTGCTCTCCCAGAGCCAAGCCCACTGATTTTTAAAGTACCAAGTTTAGTTAAGCTCTGCTGATTATAAGAACTAGTGAAATTATGCCCCTCTGATTTTCTGTAGATTTCTAGTGCGTAAGGTGCTTGGTGTGAGGTCTGGTCCTTTCCTTTTCCATGCTCAGGTGTCTCTCACTTCTGTAGACAGTCCCACAGGTCCATTTGTCTCCTGACCATACGTCTGCCCTCCCAAACCTCTTAGATGTGGCCTCCTCTCTACATCTAACTGTAGAGAGTCTGTTCTGCCGGTCTTTGGATTGTTTTTCGGGTCATTTACTCTGATGTGGGTGTTATGTATTTGGATCAGTGAGACAAGGTGACCTTAGGGTCCTCATACTCTGCCATCTTCTGTGAAATCAATATGTATAGATTTTTTTTTAGAAAATAACTAATAAAACTATGAAAAAGGCAAAGGACATGAAAAGCCAAGAAACTAAGAAAAATAATTTTGGAAGGTACAATATGCTCAGCCTCTTTAATAGTAACATAAATGCAAAAATAATTACTTTTGTTTCACTAAAATATGAGGGAAGTTATTAAATAATAAAAGAGCCGAGGGCTGGGGATGCATTCTATTAATGTGTTGACTGAATAATGTATGCCACCTATTTTGAAGGAGTATCTGACAATAAAAACAATTTAGATATATGCCACTCAACTCATAAACACCTTATCTTGAAATATATACTACTAATAATGAAACAATGGGCTAACATACATGAAAATAATATTCATTGCAGAGTTTTTACACTAAATATTGAATAGAGGTTTTATTAAACTTATTAAATAATTTGTGATATCTTTTTATAATGGTATTGCATGTAAACTGTATAAAAATGAGAGCACGAGGGAAGCAGATTCTAAAGTTTATAGATAGACAAAAGATCCACAATAGTCAAGATAATATTGAAAGAGAATGAAATTGGAAGACTGATGTTACCCAACTTGAAAAATTACTAAGAAACTATAGTAAACAAGTCAGTGTGACATTGCTGAAGGAACAGACAAATAGGCCAGTAGAACAGAATAGATAGCCCAGAACTAGAGCCACACAAATACAGTCAACTGATCTCTGACAAAGGAGCAAAGGCAACCCAATGGAGGTCAAATGGTCTCTTCAACAAATGGTGCTGGAACTCCTGGACATCCACAACTAAGAAATGAATCTAGACAGTCCTTAACTGTATTACAAAAATAAAATCAATATGGATCACAGACCGAAATGTCAAATGTAAAATTATAAAATTCCTAGAAGACAGCATAGGAGAAACCTAGCTGACCTTGAGTGTGATGATGACTCTAGATACAATGCCAAAGGCATGGTCCATGATAAAAATAATGAGCTAGACTTCATTAAAATTGAAAACTGCTCTGCAAGAGGCAATATCAAGAGAATCAGAAGACAAGTCACAAAAGAGGGGGACTTATTTCCGAAAGATACATATTATAAAGAACTGGTATCCAAAATAAAAAGAATACTTAACAATAAGAAACAACAACAATGAAAAAACTCAATTAAAAAAAATAGGCCAAAACTCTTAAGAAACACCTCACCAGAGATCATATACAGATGCAAATTAACATGAGAAGATGCTCCGTGTCATATGTCATCAGGGAAATGCAAATTAAAACAACAACGAGATACTGCTGCACACCCGTTAGAATGGGCCAGATCCCAAACACTGACCACACCGAATGGTGGCAAGGCTGTGGGTGGAGCAATGGGAACTTTTGGACATTTCTGGTGGGAATGCAAAATATCGCAGTCATTTTTAGAAGACAGTCTATCATTTTCTTACAAATCTAAACACATTCTTACCTTATGATCCTGTGGTTGTGCTCCTTAGTATTTATCCAGGGAATTGAAAACCTATGTTTACACAAAACCTTCACATGAACAGTTATAGCAGTTTTATTCAAATGCCAAAACTTGGGAGCGATCAAAATGTCCTTCAGTCGGTGAATGGATAAATAAACTGTGGTCCATCCAGATGGTGGAATATTATGCAGTGTTAAAGGAAATGAGCTATCAAGACTTGAAAAAACATGGAAGAACCTTAAAGGCACAATACTAAATGAAAGAAGCCAATCTAAAAAAGCTGCATAATGCATAATTCTAACTATATGACATTTGGAAATTAAAAAAAAAAAAACTGTGGAGGCATGAGACACTAACAAGGTCAATGTTTGTCAAGGCTTAGGAGGGAAGGAGGGACGAGGAGGTGGAACACAGAGGGTTTCTAGAACATGGAAGCTACTCTGTATGATACTACAATGGTAGACACAGGTATATTTGTCCATCCAGACCCTTCAATTTTACAACACAAAGAATGAACCTGAATGTAAATTTTGGACCTTGGGTGATGTGTCTGTAGGTTCACAATGTGTAACACAAGTACCACTCTGGTGTGGGATGTTGACAGGAAGGCTGTCGGTATGTGAAGGCAGAGAGTATATGGGAAATCTCTGTACCTTCCCTTCAATTTTGCTGTGAACCTAAAATTGCTCAAAAACTGTCTTTAAAGAACGTATTAGCTCTGTGTAAATTTGAAAAAAAAAAACAGACATCTGGAAACATGTAAAATAGGAATTTGTGTTAAATTTTAGTTATTGTGGCCAGGAAAGTTAGAGGGGAAAAAAACCTGAATATTTGCGTAAAGTTCAGGAGAAAGAATACTTACAATGTTAAATACTCTTCAAGGAAGAAGAAATATGAACCACCGAGTCCCTAAGGTAGTGACTTTCAACTAGAAGCTATTCTGACCCCCCAGGGCTATTTGGCAGTGTCTGATGTAAGTGTTGGTTGTCACAATTTGGGGCAGGGCTTTCTTCTGGTAGAGGCCAGTGGTATACAGAACAGTCCCATATAACAAATAATTTTCCAGCCAAAATATCCAGTCAGTTGTGGTGACATCGAGTATGTCTGACTGGTGGGGCTGGATCAGAGTGAGAGGCCGAAGGCCCAGCTGCAGAATGTGGGAGTCACATCGGAGGGGAGGGAGAGCACAACCTCTCTGAGAGCAGGGCAAACCTGAAGGGTTTACAGCACAGCAGTGCCATGAGCCCACATGTGGTCAAACGGGTTCCACGATGCTGGAGAAGAATACTGTGCTTGGATAGGTGACTAGGGGAAGATGCAGGCAGCCTATGTAGGGGCCGTTTCCAGTAAGCCAGGCAAGCGATGGTGGTGTCATGGACCACGTCACAGCGATGGGGGAGATGAGAGGTGGCCAAAATTCGAGTACATTTGGAAGATGGAAAGTAATTCTTACCATATTAAATTTCGGGAGTGAGACAGAAACAGAAAGGGAGAGAGAGAGAGTTTGAGATAGGGAGAGAAATGATCGCAACAGCAAAAGTAAACTTGCCATTGACCACGATAAAGAAGCCTCTGGACAGAGGTCCTGACTGTCAGAAGCTCAGTTCTCTGTATTAGTTTTGAAATTGATTCAATTTTTATGTCAGTATATCTGAATTCCTTTGCTCATTCTTGTGTTTCACAAGCTTGAAACATCTAAGAAAGAAATTCAGGGGTTGAGATGGAGTTTAGGTGTCTAGTTTGTATGTTATAAATGTAACACTTGAAGAAATTGGAGGTATGTAAATAGAGGAATTAAAAAGCATAGAAGAGAGCAGATAGCAGCTGCCTGATTTTCATGACCTGCTACCTGGAAAAAGTATTAAAATTATGCAGGAGTGTCCCACAAGACACATAAGGACAATGGGAAGAAGTTATAAGATGACAGATTTTAACTCAGAATAGTGAAGAAGAAAAAAAAAAGAAGACAAGTAACAACAGAGGAATTACCAATTAGTGAGCTTTTTGTGTGCTATGAGTTTATACTAAACGTGAATGATTGTCTCTCAATCAAGAAATATTCTCGGATTGGAAGAGATAGAAGATCCTTAACATCCTATTCACCCTGAGTATGAGGTAGAAAATACCTTTTACTGCCATTCACTATTATGTTGCCAAGTCTTACTATTAATACTATCTACTAATGTACCACACACAGGCTGCCAGTGAATGTGAAAAATATGCCAAATTATATTCAACAATATTTATCTACAGTGGAATTTACTCCATGTTAGTATGAGTTAGAGTTTTATGAAATGACTCTGGTTCAATAAACAACATTAAACTATCTTTTCTTGATGCCAAGTGAATTAACATGGACCATTTTTTCCAGAAATCTGCACAAAAGAATAATAATTTTCACCCCAATATAATTAGTTTTGCAGCCTTTTTCCCAGGTGCTATTGTTAACAAAGGCGATGACTTCTAGATTCAGAACTGTCTGAAGAAATCTATTTTGTTAGTTTGCTCTAGTCAGCACTATTTAACATTTTTGGTCAAAGATAAATATTATCTGGAGGGCATTGTACACTTTGTTCTCCATTTTAAAATGTGCAAATATGAGAAGCTAGTGTCTATTTTTTGCAATTATTAACTTTTTCTTAAATAAGAAAGATGATTACAGTTAAATTTCATAACACTTGTCAGTTAGGAATTTAAGAATGCCTGAAGCAATCTGAAACTACTTGAGCTGCTTTGGGCTATTTTAGAAAATAATTTGATACATTTTTTTGAGCATTCCAGAGAGGTATGACTCTTTTCTTTAATGGCTGTAGCTTGAATTCCTACATGAGTACTTTGGTATGGAGGTTGGTATGAAATATGGAAGAATATCTGAAGAAATGAATAATTAATAATCATCAGCATTATGATTTGCTTTTCTCTTAATGATAAGAGTTCGTGGCATAGTGGATAGAGTTTCCAAAGCTTCTGCTTCCATTACTTTGAGGGTGTTTATCATTATATTACTTCCTGAGAATCTTGGTCTGCACTTAGTTTTTCTTCTTTAAAATCAGAACTATAGTTGGATGATAAGGGAAGACTTCAGGCATTTTTATCAGCTTACACTCTGGCAGGACAGACTGCTGTGACAGGTAAAAAAAAAAAAAAAAAAAAAAAAAGGTACCCCCCCCCCCCAAATGTTGATTCTCCTTGCACAATTGGTTCATCATTTTGACAGATAAATCAACCCGAAAGGCAAGAAAACTATTTTTGGATGGTGCTAACTTTTTTTTTTTCTTGACAGTACATAGCATCATTGTTGTCAAAACTGGTTGGAAACACAGACACGAGGCTATTGTATACTTCTGTTTTATTTGGCAAAGTCAGAATAGTTGCTATTATATGGTAGTATATACACCTAGTTTATTCTATTAGAAATTTCTAAGAACACACAGGAAGCATTCCCATGAATAATAATTCTACAATTGGGAGTTTGAATTTTAACTTTTTCTTCAAATACAGAATTTTAAACAAAGACAGTAAAGAATTGGGTTATCCAACTTGTCCACTAAGCACAGAAACTTTCAGTAAACTTGAACAGGTAATTCACCTCTCTGCCTAGGGATAGTAATAATATACTCCTTATGCTAGTCATGGGGAAGGAGCACACAAGTACCATTTGTGAAAGTGTTGACAAACTGGACACGTCTGTATGGATATAAGGTTATTCGCCATTATCATTATATTACTCTATAACATCTCTCCCTTCATTAAGCCTAAACACAGTCCTTCTAAGGATAAAAGAGTCTTTCTCGTTGGGTCAATCATTGAACCCACCTTTATTATGCATAATAGAGTTAATAAGGGGATACAGAAAAATAGAGAAATCCAAGAGGACATGGTTATCCTAAGAGCCAATTTCTGTTAAAGAAAGAATAAATGAGAGAAGCACTTAAGTAGAATGGAGGGAGAAGTGGTGTGTGTGTGTGTGTGTGTGTGTGTGTGTGTGTGTGTGTGTGAGAGAGAGAGAGAGAGAGAGAGAGAGAGACAGATTGGTAGCTTTGTGTGCCACCAAGCTTTGTGTATTGAAGACTGAAAGCAACTGTTGCATGTGAGGGAGGCATTGGGAGCAAACAACAGAAGGGAAGTGAGTTGTGCAAGTGTAAGCCTAGATCCTGTCCCTAAGTAAAATTTCAAAATTTTGTTCATCTTGGATTTTTTGCATTTACGTTCATTTTTCAATAGTCCATTGAAATAACTGATTTGTGTTTCTTATGGAGATTTTTAAGCCTACTTAAATTTTGGATCTAAGGTCTTGCCTCACTTGCCTCATCCTAGTCTTTGTCCTGACTTGGCAGCAGACATGGAGGAAGGACTTCTAAAAGGTGTTTTTCTTTTTTAATACATATAAGGAATTAAATCTCTGCTTACCATTTTTCTCATAGACTTAGAAAAAATTTTGTTTCAAATAATTTTGGGAAATCAGGCTACCATTTCTTTGAAGGTGCCTCCATTTAAAAGTAAAGTCATAAGCCAGTTTGTTTTCTCTTGTTGCTGTTTTGTGTTTATTTGTTTGTAATAAGTCACATAAGCTATCCTAAAAACTCTAACTCCTAGAAATCAGAGGAAAATCAAATTTTATACTTACATTTAAGTGATGTAACATCTTTTGGTGACTAAAAGCTAATTGTGCCTTCTAAGAAGAATAAAGAAAGAAAGAAAAGAAAAAGAGGAAAATAAATAAAAGGAATAAAGAAGGAAAGAAAGAAAGGAAGGAAGGAAAAGAAGGAGTGGATTTTGGTAGACTAAGAACAGTAGATTGTGTGATACAAAATATAATTTAATTCACAAATGAAAGAATATCATCATTCTTCAGGCACTTACATTAATGAGAAGCCCAACTGGAGCAAGAGGTACACAAAAGAAGGGGCTGTGATAAAATATATATGAAGGAGACATAATTAGGGTATTTCATATTTTTATGAACAACTCAAAACTCTGAACGGTGATCTGGATTTAAAATGTTGAAGTTTGAAAAATAATTCAAAATATGTTTAAGAGTATCTCCATGACCTTGCTTTTTCCAACACATGTTCACAATTGGACAAAGTCTCAGGGAGAAGATGGAAGTCCCCATGATGGAGTTTGTGACGGAGGACTGGTGGAACAGAGCTCACCAGAGATTATCATCTCCCCTCTTTAGTCACAGCTACATATCATTGATTTCATTTCTCAACTTGGGGTTGGCAATCCATTGCAAGATTTCATTTCTTCAAGGATCTCTCTTAAATCTTTATAAAAGCTATTTCTTTGAAAAATTTTAGGGTTTGCCCACAAATTTCAGAACTCAAATCATGCCATTTCTAAATTTCTTTTGAAGTATCAGTACCTTGAAGTAAATTGCACACACATTTTTTTTTATTTTGTTTAATTAAGCTCTGTGTCCGAAAATAGCACTAGTTGAGGAATGATGTAATTGCACAAGGACAGGTCATATTCCATCACTCTCATCCTATGAATTGCATAGAATGTTGAGACACTGATTTTGTATTTGGTTAAATGGGATTGCTAGCATTACTTTTTCTGTTTTGAAGCTAGACTTTTATGGGTATAACGTCCTAAAGATAAATATTAAAGTTTAAACAAAAATAAATTGCCAAAAGAAACTATCCTTGATCAAACATGGTTTATTCTTGTTTAAAAGATTAAAAGAATAACTAAAGAACACAGCAACAGACTAAATGGAAAGAATTTCACAAAGGATTTTATTTGCAGTGAACTTGAAGAACAAAGTATGGAGGTGTAAGTTTTAGATATTCTGTTGCAGATATCCCATGATTCACTTTATCATATGAATAAGAGAGATTCTATAAGCCTCTGACTCACCTTGAGACTCTTAGGAGTTCATTTTGATCATCCCATGACTCCAAGTGGCCCTGCTCCTATCTTGGCATTACCGAGCAAAGTAACACACTGATAGTCATTCTGTATTAAAAGAAGAGGTTTGAAAACACTCTTTGGTAGATTTAGTGAGTTCCTAAAGGAGCATTTCAGCATATTTATTGAGTTTCTAAAGGAAGAATGGGGAGAGGAAGAAGACAGTGGAAAAGAAAATGGAGGAAAAGAAGAAACTGTATTGGAGAAAGATTGAGGTAAAAAAAAGAGTAAAAGCGGAAAAAGAGCAAGGGATGGAGAAGGAGACAACTGAAAAGTAAAATTAGTTTCTTTAGCCATCTTGGATGTTTCACATGTCACTCTAAGTCACTTTTGTCTTAGCAAAAAGGAAAAGTCTCACTAAATTATCAAAAAAAAAGAGGAAAGAGAGAAACAGGAAGGGAGGAAGGAAGCGAGGGAGGAAAGAAGGAAGGAAAGAAGAGAAGGAGGGAGGAAATTCTTCTCTAGAAGCTAATCAAGATTAGATTTAAAAATTAAAAAGTAGTTGGCTCATCTTGTCCTAAATTGAAAGCTTCTGTGTTCCAATTCATTCTATAAGAAAGGAAAATGAAAGTGGGTAGTAGAAATCAAGCAATTCTGGATCCAAGCTCCACCTCATTATTGACAGTGAAAGTTCAAGGTTGAAATGGAAGCACCTTATATATTCACTCCACTTTCTTATCAAGTCTTATGTATATTTGTTTTGTGTGTGTGTCTCTCTGTGTGTGTGTGTGTGTGTGTGTGAGAGAGAGAGAGAGAGAGCGAGAGAGAGATGTTTGATAACAGTCTAAGGGGTAACTAAAAGCTGATACTTGCCAAATGTTTTACATTAATTTTTTAACTTTAAAAATAAGGTTAAGAGTATTATCTCCATTTTATAGGCAGATAAGTTCAAGTTTAAAAGAAATAACTTGTTCATGGTCACAGATCTGTAAACTATTAAACCAGGCTTTAAATCTAAACTTTTCCGATAGTGCATTTTGCATTATTCAGCACTACTGCACAGTTATATCTTCATTCCTATATCCAATAGGCCTTTTTTATTAATTAGCTGTCATTATATTCTGCAACAGGCAAATTGGTGGATCATTTCCTCTTTGAAATCTTTGTTTCCCAAGATTGACTTAACATCATTCTCTCCTGAGTCTTTTTAAAATTTTCTTTCTACCACTTGTCCTTCTATCCTTCCCATGGCCTTTTGTTGTTGTTGTTGGTGGTGGTGGTGGTGGTGGTGGTGGTGGTGGTGGTGGTGGTGTGTGTTGCTCCAACCTAGGATTTTCTTGTAAGCTATTTATTTTCTCTTTCTACATATATCATTACTTTGTTAGAGATGTATTCCATCCTACAGCATGTATAGAAGTGCAATTACTGCTTCTATGGAGAGACTGTTGATTCTCTGACTATAGTCCACCTACCTGTCCTCAGTTCTGTATATCCACCAATAAAGTTCTTGAATTTGCTTTCCCAGGCCTCTGAAATGCAAACCACAGTTGAGTTAGTCTTCACTCCGAAACTTTTGTTGTAGTTATATTCCCTATATCAGTGATGACAAATTGCTCACAACCAAAGGTGGGAAGTTGGGCGTTACCACTTCTGAATCTCACCTGCCAATCTTTGGTGATGTTATTATTCCATTGTAGTCTTAAAATAAGTGCTCTTTTGAAAGACATAGGTAACCTCTCCAAATTCCTGTGAGGACCAAAGAAAATATTCCTGAAATGTAGTATGTGACTTATATCATCAAAGCCAAATGAAGGCTAATTTTCTTTTCCTTTATGGGGTTTTTGCAAACAAAAACAAAGTGCAGACTGTGACTTAAATGAAGGATCTTTGTAACCGCTGGAAAGCTCAACAACTCAAAAGAACAGCAGTTGCACCTCTGATTTCCTCAGGCTGCCATTTGTTGCTTGGATACATACGCATCTTCCTTGCTGGCTGTGCTCTCAACGTGGGTCTTGTGTCTAACAGCCAGCATGGAACCAACGAAGGGAAATATGGAACTAGCATTCCAGTGGCGGGTGCTATATGGAATATGATGTCTTGACTTTCTTAACTAATTAATTTGTTAGCCTGAAAACTGCTATTCAAAATGTCCCTAATGCACTGATTCTGAAAATGTGAAGACAGTTTCACACATTCACCCTGCACCCCCTGACCCTCTGAGCCCTACACACACAATTGCTAGGAAACAAAGAGTGAATAACATAATCAACAATAGACCTGACTTCAGGTAGTAGAAATGATCTGGGATTGCAAGCTGTGTTTTCAGTATTGGCTGTCATAGCCAGTAGGCGTGGGAAATACCTGGAAGTCATATTCGCAAGGAATAAGTTGTTCATTGGTAGGGTGGAAATGCAGATTACTTTTATGACTTATTCCAAAAAAATTTCTAGTCCGAGAGTCGGATCTCTTCCCTAGTAATAAAGGTGCACTCGGCAAGATGGAGCAGAAGACAGTGTGCTATTCTAGCAGAGGTCTCACTTCTGCAGCAAATATGTAGTAAGGGCATGAAACAGCCCTCGGGAGGTATCTCAAGGCTGCTGACAAAAGAGACTTTGTTCTGGGAACATACACGTGTCCTTTTTTGTTGTCGTTGTTAGGATGAGTTTCTGTTAAGATTTGGCCATCTGGGAGGAAGCAGCTGACAGAGCCTGCCCACCGATTCATTAGATGTTCGCCAACCTCACCTACAGATAGAGTTTAGATGCTAGCCTAGCTGTGGTTCCCAACCCCAATTCCTGGCTGCACCATCGGGCAAAATTAATGGAATGTTTGTCATTATCCAACCTTGGACCATATGCGCCTTGATGACAGGGATTGTGCTTAATTAATCTTGGTATTTCTAGAGTCTGTTACAATGTCTGAAACCTATTTGGCATTTGGTAAATGTTGCTAATCCAAATGACATTAATTAAGCTGATATGAAGTTATTTTCAAGCAAAATTCTGACTTTTGCTTTAGTTATAAATCAGTGGTTTTCATGCAATTAAGTGAGCATTCTTTAAAAATTAAAGGGGTTAATCCCAGCTGAAATACTTAAACATTGAGGAAAGTTAAATAGTGTGTTAGTTTGCTGGGACTGCCAAGACAAAATATCATGGACTGTTTCACTTAAACAACAGAAATTTACTTTCTCACAGTTCTGGAAGCTGGAAACCCATATCAGTGTGCTGATAGGTTGTTTCCCCAGGACCACCATCTTTGGCTTGTTGATGGCCGCCTTGCTGTGTCTTCACATGATCTTTCCCCGGTTGCAAACTTCCCTGGTATCTCTCCCTTTTCTTATAATGACACCAGTCCTAAGGTTGAGGGCCCCACCTTATTTGACATTAATTTCCTCTTTAAAGACCCTGTCTATCTCCAAACATGGTGGCTTCGAGGGTTAGGATTTCAGCTTATGGGTTTGGGAAGAACACAGTTTTGTCTATTACAAACGGAATAATGTATTGCTCTTCGTTTGTTTCAGGTATATTTTTTATTACTGTATTCATGCTCAGATCACGCAAACATATTTAAGTCACAAGGAATATGTGATGTCTAACAATGAATGTAATTTCACGACGTCTGTATTCGGTAGAGGAGCTAGAAGTGAAAGGATGTGACATTTTAAATCCAACGTATGCTTTTGTTAAAGATGCTTTATATCACTTTTCATTACATACTCTCTTGCCAAAAAGGTAAATAGCTTTATTTGCCCTGAGTTCCACGTATAAAAAAGGATTGCTTACGTATCTTCAAATGTGACTCATGCTATTGTTTTGTGATGTCAGTGATATGTGACATGTTAAATTGCATAACACTCAAAGCAAGTTTATCTTGACATTTATGAGTAATGACATTTACAGAGAATAAAAAAGTGAAATGGTTTATTGTTTTGTTTTCTCAGATTTCAGAAACATTATTAGAGGCTTCTAAATCAATATAAAACTGGGAAACACAGACATTTAGATGTTGAAAAGGCTAAATGGATTTAGTATGCTTAAACTACCAAAACGTTTATTGCATACCAGATTGTATCCAGACAAGAAACTGTGTCTTTTTAAAAACATACCAGCAATAAATGTACAAATGAAAGACCCCATAAAAGCTTTAATTTGTGATAATTTTCAACATATGTTCAGTAGCAGTGTCTGATTTTAGATGTCATCCAAACTCAGTCATATCTAGTCATTGGTTTGTCAAATTTTGTATTATTCGCTTAGTCCTTAAGAAGAATGATGATTTTTTTAAAAACTAAATAAAAGTGTGCAGGGATGAGCCAATCTGTAAAAGAGAGAACTGAGTGTCTCAGCAGCTATATAGTTCTCTAGAAGTGAATTAGATCACTTTGGAAATAACTAACTCTTGTGCAGATGTATGAGAGCAGCAGAACCTTAAATCTATTATAAGTAGGTTAAACATAAATCTGTAAGAAATAAAATCTTAAATCAGTGTAGCAGTTAGTAGGCATACCCTATAGAAGAATTTCCACAAAAGTAAAGGAAAGTAGGTGTTGTTGATAGTGTGCTGGTCAATGTTACATACATAATTTTCTATCTGTAACAACCTTTTAATGTAGAATGTAATATCCTTATTTTAGTGATAAGACCTCAGGGTAAATATGATTCTTAAATATCAGCTGCATAGCATATGGAAAGGTGACATGAGATTCAAACATATCTTACTGAAAAGGCAGTGCATCTTGTATTACTTTTAATATTTTTATGCTTTAAGCTTGACAGATTGATTCAATAGCAATTTGGCCTGGGGCATACCATTGGATATCATAATCGTGTTTATTTCAGAGGATTTGACCAACTCTGCAAGCACCAGCTTCCTAACCAACAACCCGATGCCTGTCCCTAATTATTGTAGAAATCACACTCCCCAGGAGAAAGAACACAGTGTGTGCAAAACACAATAATATAACAAACAAATGTGTATGCCTATTGCCTTTCCTTGACTAAATAATTTAGTCAAAGTGAAATTCTGCTCTCAGTTTAACATCTGTTAAGAAAAATTGAAGAGTTTATAGTCAGTACTACTTCCATTCCTGTTTTTTCTCCTTAAATGCATGTATCTCTTCCTTGCTCTTCTACTCGTCACTTGTAGCTAAAAAATATATTTACCTATTTAGAAAAATTAACTTAACTTTGGTTTCCTCTGTCAAGTTCAGAAAACACAATCTTTCTAAAGATTTAAATTTGAGCCTTTAAATCAAGGATATTATGCTTTTACTGGCTGAAGATTAGTATGCACACAGTCATTAAATTATTAGTCTTCATCTATAAAATTTGAGAACTATTTTAGACAAATGATTCATAATTATCCTGTTTTATTTTATATTTCACAAGAAGATGAAGTTGATTCCTGCCACTGTTGAATGGTAAACGTATCATAACCTAGATAAATCAGGATCCGATGTAACACGTAGTCCAGATTTCACATGTTATACATTTAAGAAATATGTTCAAACAGGCTTTTGTTCCATGTCATTCTCTAAGAAATGTTGACTCTTATTTAACTAAAAGTTAAATTACTGTCTGAACAGGCAAGAAAAATTGCATTTTAATTTTTGGTAGGAGAATTCAGTGGAATGCTATGGAAGTTTTTAACGACATGAATGTGACTTATGACTTTGGAGAAGGTAAAATACTGGGCGTGTTGCATAAAAGCAGAACACAATGCAGCCTTTGAGGAGACTGACTCTTGTGAACCCAACCTGAATGGCTCTATGTTCCCAAATTGCTGATTTGGAAACATAAGGGGTTTAGATCACAAAAAATGGCATTTTGAAACAAATTTGCCTTTATACTCTCTGGTCATAGCCTTGGGATATGAATCATTTTCCAAGCAACATTCCAAAATAAGGGAAGTGTTCATCACAAGTTGGAAAACAAAATCTACAATGAGGAGAATGATAGGAAGATGTGATGAAAACATCATTCCCTCGCGTGCAGCCTGTTTTCTATTAGTATAAGAGATAAACCTATCGATTGGAAAAAAATGCCCCCCTCTCAATTGTTAATTAACTCTATGCTACTTTAAGGAGAATGATGAATGACTTAGCAAAACGATGACTGAGCAATGATACAGCAAAGGCACAAAGAATCAAACTCACAAGTGGAGTAGTGTGTGGGTGGGAGTGTTTCTTCCTGAATTCTGTGAGCCATGCTTTTCTCACCTTTTGGGTATAGCCTCTACTCTTTGTCCATCCTTATTAGTTGTCCAGGCTGTTCTCCCCTAGGTCAGGACCAAACATCCGATATCAATTATGGGGAAAGTGAAGCTCCATGAAAACACAATAAATTGGAATAATGGAAATCACATGGAGATTAAAATGAGAACCTAGAAAATGTTTGGTAAATTATCCAATTTACCTATGGACTGGTTAATTGATTAATTTAGAATATATGGGTCTTATTTCTAACTCTTTTCCCAACTAACTACTGGGAAAACTCCTTACCCTCCATCAACCTCAATTTTTTCATCTGTAAATAGAGTTAAACTTATGGCCCCTGACATTCCATCTAGGGAAATATTTTACAAACTTTTCAAATAACTCTACGAATTGACATTGATATAAAGTGTGATCTATATTGTGGAAAAACTACAAATTCAAATAAAAACAATAATGGATGTCTAAAATGATAAACTACAAAATAAACAGAAATTTCTCTTTTTCCCTTATGTAATAGTTGCTAAGAGGAAAACAAAGGTGAAATCTAAATTACACTCTCAAGACAGTACATTTTAATGAGAGATTATTTGAGACCCTACAGAGGCCAGTGAGATGGACCAGGAATAAACAAAAGATAAGAAGAAATGATCCCAGCAAAAGTCTTCTCGATACCATAAATTTCCATAGTGAAATATTTTGCTCAAAAATTATACAGAATGGGGGATGGCTTGGGATAATAATCTCATAAATAATTGTATCATAAGACTAGACATATAAAAATGAATACATATTCCGAATGTGAAAACAGAGTTTTATTTTTTGCATGCATTAGCTACACCTTGAATTCTCAACTGTGAGAAATATTTAGGGTACATCCAGTCTGGTCATATTTTTAACATAATGTGTATAATAAAAATGTTCTATTTTGAAAGACTGGTACATTTAGACAGATGTCAACACCAACTACATGTTCATTAGTTGTTTCCCACGAAGTAGTATTCAAACCCTTCAAGAAAATAGGTGTGAAAAACACTTTATACAGGAAAATAAATTTGAATGTAATAAAAATACAGAAGGTGTTTCATCATAAGCTCAGTGGTGTATCTTAAAATTCTCAAGGCAAGAACCATTGTCACACACCACCCCCCTTTGCTTAGCCCCCCTTATTGCCAAATCGTGCTTGTTCCTCTCTATATCCAATTCCTGTGCTGAAGAAGGGACCTGAAATCATCACTGTTCTTACAGTGCCTTCATATATGTGGATTCCCAGCTACTTCCATTAAATTACCCTTCAAGAGAGGCTTGCTCTTACCCAAGGGAATGGTTGGGCCCCTTTTTCTACTAAGATTCTTTAATTCTGACTGCCCAATCTGGGCCAAAAAAAAAAAAAAATCAGATAAATCTTGACCTCTTAGGCACCAGGCAATATCTGAGAAATCTGTGAAATTGCTATAAATCTTTAACATTAGATTTAATTTTTCTTCATTGGCATCGTATTCCTGCATTTAACCATTGTCTTTTTTTTTATTCTTATGGTTACATATACCACATATTCTCATTTACCTCTAATAGAGTAATATACACACACAGTATCTTTTTAGTACATTTCTCATGTGTATAAATTTTCCAAATCTGCTTGTAAGCTCTGAAGCCCAACTTGTGTGTTCATCCTCAGAAGCATATAGTGAAACACCTCTGTACAATTCACCGAAACAATAATAGTCAAGATTTATTGAGTCTCACCATGTGTGAGGGTGTGTGCTAAGTGTTACTATCTCCACTTATCAGGTGGAGTAAAGCTTTGTCGAGGTAAGTGGCTAGTAAAGACAAAGCAAAGATCAGAACGCCATCTGTTAAACTGCAGGCCAGTACTTTTCACTGATTTGCAAGTATAAATCTATGACTTCATATCATTCTGCATATGTTGATATCCCCTGGAAGGATCAGAAACACAGACCCCACACTTACCTTTGTAGTGTTCTGTCTTGCTTTTCCTCAATCACTGTGAATGTGTGCTTCAGGATTTGTGGTTTTTTTCTATGTGCCATGTAGGTGAATTTGACCAAAAGCACATGACTTAACCTGTCAGCTATGTGAATGGTTATCACCAGTGCACTGAGTGTATGAGTTTGCCTGCCCTGTCTAAGCCTTAGTCAATCTGTGACCAAGATTTTGCTCTAGTCAGGCACAGAAACTCCTTACTTGTCTTCTCAGAACCCTCCTTTGCCACCTGTGCTGGGAAATGACCGATCAGAAGAAGACCTTGACTCCAAGGGACTCAAATCTTTTAGGAAAGAAAAGATGAGATTGTAGATAGTTAAGGGAATAAAAATACAGAACAGAGTAATACATTAAATGCCCTTGGGGAGAAAGGTCCCCAAGGCCACGTTCTCATCCCTCTTGCTCTTGTCCCTGACTGAAGGGTTTGACACTGCTGCTCTAATTCCTTCGTAAATGCCTTGGCATACCCTATTCCTGGGTACAAAAGCTACAGTCGAAGATGCACAGTGGGTGTTCCTGACTCGCTCAAGGCAGTATTTCCAACCACCCATTCTGAATTAATCACCTCGATCACAAAGGCATCTATGTTATTTCATTCCACCTATGAACCACTGTCCTCAAATAAGTACATAATAAAATGTGAGGCTAAAATAAATTAAACTAAACTAATATGGTCTGTCTTTCTCAGGCACCTTTGGTTTGGTAAACTGTCTGGGAGAGTCTACCCACCTTGAGAGAATGGTTCAGTTTCTGCCATAGGAAGTCCAGGAGTCGGGTGAATGATCAACAGTAGCCTTCAAACACACTAGTTATGTTTACCTACTCTGATGAGGGCCTCAACTTCCCCCAGTTATCTTCTGAATATTTTTGTCATAGCAATGTTTAATTTTATTATTATGCTTTAAAAAAACACGCCTTTCTTAAAACAATTTGTATAGCAAAGTAGTACACGGCCGAGGGGGGGTAGCCCTTAAAGCGACCTTGGTTAGGGATCTCCTATTGGTTAGATCTAGTAGATTCTCTCCTTTGTGTTCCTCCCACAGGGCCTGTCCCTCCCTGTGTGTATACCAACTGTGCCATTTACTAAGACATTCTGAGATCTTATCTGGCCTGAATTTCTTTCCTTTGGACAGAGGCTTTGTGAGAACAATGACTAATTTCATTCATTCTTTTATTGTTAACACCAAGCCCAGTGCCTGTCACATGTTCGATACCCTATAAAGCTTGAATGAGCTATACTTGAATTTAGAAGGAATCACTGTAGTGGTGCCTGGGTGACTCAGTTGGTTAAGCTTCCAACTTCGGTCCAGGTCATGATCTCACAGTTCGTGAGTTCGAGCTCTGTGTCACAGTCTGTGCTGACAGTACGGAGCCTGCTTAGAATTCTGTCTTCCTCTCTTTCTGCCTGCCCTTCCCCTGCTTGAACTCTGTCTCTCTCTTTCTCTCAAAAGTAAATGAAACGTTAAAAAAAAAATTAAAAAAGAGGAATCACTGTATCTGAGTGGTATTTCAGAGACTCCTCTCAGTTTTAAAAGTTTGCTGTGAATTTTAAACTATATTTCAGAAATATGAGACAACTCTGCTCTTCAATGATAAAAATTCTACTGTAAATCTCCCAGGTTCTAAAATAAACAGATGTTCAAAAGGGCAGATCTTTGACCCTAGTGAATGAGTTGTTTCTTAAGCTTTGCTTACATAGCTGCCTACCTTTGGGGCACCTGGGTGGCACAATCGTTAAATATTCCACTCTTGATTTTGACTCAGGTCATGATCTCAGGTTTGTGAAATCCAGCCCTGCATCAGGCTCCATGCTGGCAGCATGTGGAGTGTAGTTGGGATTCTCTCTCTCCCTCTCTTTCTACCCTTTCCCTGCTCTCGCTCTCTGTCTCTTTCTCTCTGTCTCTTTCTCTCTCTGTCAAAATACACACACATACACACACAGCTGCCTACCTTTGGCACACTCCCTGTATTTTCATTCCACTTTGATCGAGATATGCCAGCATGAATCAGCTCCTCTTATTGATTCCCAGCAGTTAACAATTATACTACATAGTTTGATTTTTCCTTCTGTCTTCTGTCCAGCTTGTAAACTTGAGTACAGTACATGCTGAAATTGACTGTCAGTGATATGTCAGTGATAGCTTCATTCCAAGGAATAGGAACAAATATACTAGTCTTTACCTTCTGAAGTTGTATTTCTTTCTTACCTGCTTTTATTTTTTTTAAGTTTATGTATTTTGAGAGAAAGAGTAAGAGTTCTCTGAAGGGGCAGAGAGAGATGAAGAGAGAGAGAGAGAGAGAGAGAGAGAGAGAGAGAAAGAGATCCCCAAGCAGAACCATCAGCATAGAGCCCAATGAGGGGCTGGAAACTCACCAACCATGAGATCATGACCTGAGCCGAAATCAAGAGTTGATCGCTTAACCAACCGAGCCACTCAGGTGACCCCTCACTTGCTTTTTAATGTCATTGTTAATTTCATTCATTCTGTAAAAGTAAAATAGCAAATAAAGTGAGCTTATGTTTTCTATTAGACATTGCTTACTTCATATGAGAAGAGGAATCTTCAGTTAAAATATTGCCATATCTTTGAAGATGGTCTTTGGATAAAATGACATTAGAAAAAAATGCTTCCCTCATAAAGAGTCTGACCATCTATTGACAACATAACTTGAGGCTGAGAAGAAAATTTTAAAAAATTAAGGGAAAAAAAATAAAAGGTACCTTTTAATTTTTTTTTTAATTTATTTTGAGAGAGAGAGTATGAGCAGGGGAGGGGCAGAGAGAAGAGGGAGACACAGAATCTGAAGCAGGCTCCAGGCTCTGAGCTGTCAGCACAGAGTCTAGCACGGGGTTCAAACTCATAACCGTGAGATCATGACCTGACCTGAGCCAAAGTCAGATGCTTAACCAACTGACTCACCCATGTGCCCCAACATTTATCCTTTAATGTAGCAAATACCTAATTTTTTCCTATAGTTGTGCTAGTAGTAGTAGAGAAATAACACATTCATATTTCCATTTAACTTTTCAATTTAAAGATAGAGATATTATAAATGATTCTCTAAGCATCCAGAGAAGCCTCCTGTACCCCTTTAGGCTCTTCCCCACCACTCTCTTCTCAATCTGTGCCAGAATTTCATTCTTCCTGAACTGTATATGTCACACTCTCCAAGGCTCTTGATGACTTTTGATTTTCCCCAGTGTGTGCTCATCTTTCAGACTGGAGTTCCTACTGTCCTAAAAGACTAAGGTACATTCTACCACTATGCCATGTATAGAGTCAACTTTGGTCACCATTAACATGCTTAAAATTGTGCCTTAAAAAGGCCTTTTTAAGGGCAACAATCTTTCTCAGGTTTAAAATTAGAAAATGCTCTTTCTAAATGCTAGCATTTCATATATTGGGCAGATTGGAGGAACAGCACTCATCAAGACAAGGGATTATAGCTATTAACATTGAACAGTATGGGGTGTGGAACACACAAAAAAAAATACAAATTCATTTGTTTGCCATTTTACTTTAAACCCTATCTAGTGAAAGAAACACGTATCCTGCTTCATACAAAATCTCAGCAAGCCCTGTGAACGTACAGCTCAGTGCAAAATAAACTGGCACAATCTGTCTCTCCCTGTAGCGTCTCCAGCTTTGGGCAGTGAAAAGGGCATGATTGGATTGTGCTCTTCACTTCTTCCCCCTCCTGCAAACTGCTGTTTCGGGCCTTACTGGGGTAAGACAGGGAGAAGCATGGAGAATGTCCAAGTGTCCTTCTCTTTTATGCCTACTGACTGTCAGCTCTAAAAGAAGATAACTTAAAAACGTATTAATTTGTAACACTTGCTTGAAGTAGGTCTAACATTTGCTGATAAAAAAATCATAGATTATTTCAAAGATTGATTGTGGCAAACATTTCAAAAAAAGAAAAAAATAAGCACTGTATTTCTCCATTGACACTTAACAAATTCTTCCCTTGTTTTACTATCTCCCTGTTCAACCAATGTTTCCATCTCCATTCTCTACATTTAATTTTGTTCCGGACCTCGTTTCCTTGCATGGCTCTGGCATTTGCTCCCTCAGCTAGAAACTCACTCGCTTTCCCTGAGACTTTTTGCCCACCTGTAAAGCTTATTGGCACGTGGCCCGACAGGAGGTGGAGAGATGGCTTCTCTGAGTGAAGCACGAGACAAGATAGGATGAGCCGTAGTAGAATGGAACAAAATTGGGGAGTATTTCAGAAAAATGAAAATAGATTATATTTAACAGGCAGGCAAGAAAGGAGCCATTCTAACATTGTTTTGTTTTGTTTTTCCTTTTTTCTTTTTCTTTTTTCTTTTTTTTCTTTTTCTTTTTCTTTTTTTTTGAGGGAGACAGAGAGTTAGCCTGTGGTCCTGCAAGTGGGGGAGGGGCAGACAGAGAGGGAGAGGGAGAATCCCAAGCAGGCTCCACACTGTCTGCACAGAGCCCAACTCAGGGCTTAAACCCACAAACCTGAGATTGTGACCTGAGTCAGAATCAAGAGTTGGACACTTATCCAATTAAGCTATCCAGGCCCCTTGAGCCATTCTGTATTCTAATGCAGGAAAAAGTTTAATCTCAGATATTAAACAAAACTCATTTTTTAGCATTTATCCTTTTATTTTATAAAAATTTGCTCTCAGTATTTATGTTGAAGTTCTATTAAAACAAAGACTCTGCAACCTTAAAAAAGTACTGAAAAGAAATCAAAGGCCTTTATTAAAAATTTTGTATGATGTCTAATGACAATCTTATTTATTATTTATTTTTATCTTTTGGATATCATTAGTTTATTATAAAAGACATGGAAATTATTTACTTTATGAAAGATTTCACCACGTCACTGAAATGGGCAGCTTCACATGATTTATTTCAGTCTACATATTTTCCAAGAATGTCACCATTTCTGTTTTTTAATGTTTATTTATTATTGAGAGAGATAGAGTGTGAGAGGGGAAGGGTCAGAGATAGAGAGGGAGACACAGAATCTGAGGCAGGCTTCAGTCTCTGAGCTGTTAGCACAGAGCCAGACGTGGGGCTCAAACTCACAAACCATAAGATCATGACCTGAGCTGAAGTTGGATGCTTAACTGAGTCACCCAGGCGCCCCAAGAATGTCACCACATCTAAATAACAGATCGTCCTTGTGATCTAGACCTGACTTGGTGTTTCCATATTCTGGGAGAACTTTATCTCAGCTTTCATGTTAACTCTTTCATGCTAACAGGTTGAATTTCTTCACCCTTTCCTTTAGAGCCCGATCCAACAGCTATGACTGTTGCTTGTAATACTTTCCCTTGAGATTTTCCTGGAAGCATAATGCTTTCTTTGGTTACAGCTTCATCTGTGCTGAACTAAACTGAACTTCAGTTGTACTTCAACTAAAATTCTGTCACAAAAAGGAGAAGAAATTTTCTAAATGCCTCTCTGGCCATGACTCTGGCCGCTGCCGTACATATTCTGCTCTGAGGCTGCTGCTGCCACTGCAAGGGGACCCACAGTCCACACTATCCCGTGAAAACTTAAAGGGGGTGCCTGGTGGCTCAGTCGGTTAAGTATCCAACTTTGGCTCAGGTCATGATCTCATGGTTTGTGAGTTCAAGCTCTGCAGAACAGAGAGTCCTTGCTTTCTGTTCGGTCCCCACTGTGAGCACAAAGCCCACTTCAGATCTTCTGTCCTCCTCTCTGTCCTTCTCCAGGTCACACTCTCTCTATCTCTCAAACATAAACATTTAAAAATAAATAACTATATAAAAAATTTTAAAGTGTTATGATATGAAGTAATTTATAAAAGGTAAATGGGGGGCGCCTGGGTGGCTCAGTCTGTTGAGCGTCCGACTTCGGCTCAGGTCATGATCTTGCGGTTTGTGAGTTCGAGCCCCGTGTCAGGCTCTGTGCTGATGGCTCAGAGCCTGGAGCCTGCTTTGAATTCTGTGTCTCCCTCTCTCTGCCCTCCTCCTGCTCAAGCTCTATATCTATGTCTCAAAAATAAATAAATGTTAAAAAAAAAAAGGTAAATGGGATGGAATGCAAGAAAACATTTGCAAAGAACATATCAGATAAAGGGTTAGTACCTAAAATCCAGGAAGAACTTATCAAACCCAACACCCAAAAAACAAATAACTCAGTGAAGGAACGGGAAGAAGACATGAATAGATACTTTTTCAAAGAAGACATCTAGATGGCAAACAGAAACATGAAAAGATGCTCAACTTCACTGATCATCAGGGAAAGACAAATCAAAACCACCATGAGATACCACCTCACACCAGTCAGAATGGCTAACATTGACAACTCAGACAAACAGATGTTGGTGAGGATGTGGAGAAAGAAGAACCCTTTTTCACTGCTGGTGGGAATGCAAACTTGTACAGCCACTCTGGAAAACAGTATGGAGGTTCCTCAGAAATAACAACCCAGCAATACGAGGTATTTATCCAAAAGATACAGGAGTGTTGATTCAAAGGGGCACATGCACCCCAATTTTTATAGCAGTGCTATTGACGTAGCCAAAGTATGGTACAAGTCCAAATGTCCACTCACTAATGAATGGATAAAGAAGATATGGTGTGTGTGTATGTATATGTATATATACACACAATGGAGTATTACCCAGTGATCAAAAAAGAATGAGATTTTTCCTTTTGCAACAACATGGATGGAACTAAAGTGTACTTTGCTAAGCAAAATAAGTCAGTCAGAGAAAGACAAATACCATACGATTTCATTCATGTGTGGAATTTAAGAAACAAAACAGATGCACATAAGGGAAGGGAAGCAAAAATAATATAAAAACAGGGAGACAAACTATAAAAGACTCTTAAATACAGAGAACAAACTAAGGGTTGCTGGAGAGGTGTTGGGTAGGGGGAAGGGCTAAAGGGGTGAAGGGCACTTGTTGGGATGAGCCCTGGGTGTTATATGTAAGTGATGAATCACTAAATTCTATTCCTGAACTTACTATCACACTATATATTAACTAACTTAGATATAATTTTAAAAATAAACATTGAATGAATGAATGAATGATTGAATGAAAAGGTAAATGGAATTCCCTGATGTTGATTGTAAAACAGGTAAATTATAAAATTCAATTTCTTTTCTATTTTTCTGGTATTTCAAAGATAAAAATACATTAATGAGTTATGAGGAGTAATTATGAATCTGCTCTTATAATTAAATAAGTTCCCCCTATCTTATTTTTCTGACCACAAAACATATATAAATCCACATGGCCATTTATTGGACCCAGAAAAATTGACACACACACAGGCACCATCTTTATATAGTTTTCTTTAAAATGTCTCATGTTGTACTTGTTTTCTTTCCAAAATCTTACCAATGATAAAATTATTACTTTTTCTTATAGTCTGTAAGAATTTTGAAAGAGTTTAGTCCTTCAGTCTTAAAGACTTTTGCTCATTCTTTCTGTATCCTAGTAAAAGAAGTACAATTCTATATTTAAATAAGAATCCTGAGACTTCAAATAAAGTAGTATAATTCAATTACAGCTGGATTTTTATGAAGTTCATAATATTGAATACTTGTTAATTTAAACGGTGTACATTATTAGTGTATTGTATATTATGTGATCTAAGGAGTCCTTAGGTGCTGGTATTTACACTGAGAAATAAAATTATTGTAGAAGAGAATTTAGCAAGGAATATGAGGAGTTGTCAGGGAGAAGTGAGAGGGAGGGGTCAAGTGAAAAAAAATGTGTACATTTAAAAAATGGAGAAATTTTACCTCCATCCAATTCTGCTAATAGGTTAAATGAGATGAAGATAGCAAATTTCCCATTGGATGCGGTAGAGTTGTGGGGGAAGGGGACAATGGGAGAAGGCAAACCCAACTCGGTCCTATTCAGGAGAAAATGGGGTGTGATGTGCGCCAAGAATAAAAAGCAAGTCCATCGAGACATACTTACACAGAGAGAGCAGAGCACCGGTACAATATATGGAGGGAGAAGTCTGGTCAATGGAAGGTTTTTATATAGTATTGAGATATAGCATCTTTGTATGCTGATGTGACTGTTCTAACAAATGATAAAGGAAAAATGGTGGCTCATTTCTGGAGTAATTTTTTCATCTAGATAATAATTGAAATCCATTGCAAAAGTGCTGTCCTTGGCCTTATATATGCAGGACAGTTATTCCATTTTAACAAGAGGAAAGACAAAGTATATGGGTCTCAGGCAGAGTGGAAGATTTAATGAACCATTAAGATGAACCATTGGCAGGATGAACCATTCCCTTCAGTTGCTTCTCTTTCCCTAGTGAAATAAATTAAGGACATCATCTGTGAATATAAAAGGAAAAGCTTGTGATGGAGAGTGTTTTGACTAGAGAAAATTAGTAGCTTGTTCACCCATGCTGAGAAATTCTGGTGATAAATTCATAGCGAGATAAGGTAGAATGGTTAGCATTTCACTTTGAACTGCTCAAATATAGACATTGAATAACTGGAGGTAACTTTCAAGGTAAATGGAACAGAGAGAGAGGGGGACAAGGGAGTTGAAGATGTGTGCAAAGGAATGATTAATTTCAGAAACTTTGGAATCCTAGATGGAAAGGGAGGAATGTGGAAAGATAGTAGAAAGAAGATGGGCAGTGAGTAATTGATAGGCCCGATGGACTGGAGGTCCCCAATGGGGCAAAGAATGTTTAGAACTTTACCATTTGAGGGGTGCCTGGATGGCTTGGTTAAGCATCTGACTTCAGCTCAGGTCATGATCTACAAGTCCTTGGGTTTGAGCCCTGAGATGTTAACTAGAGCCTGCTCCAGATTCTTTGTCTCCCTCTTTCTCTGTCCCTCCCCCACTTGTGAGCTCTCTCTCTCTCTTTCTCTCAAAAATAAATAAATGAACATTAAAAAAAGAGAGAACTTTACTATTTGAATTAATTTTAGCACTGCATTTTAATTTTCTGTCGACTTTTTAGGTATGACTGTTTGCATTAAATTTTTAATTAATTTTAATTTTGTAGTGATCATTCTTGGGATATATTATGCATTCTTTTTTTGAAAATTTTTAATGTTTATTTTTGAGATAGAGACAGAGCATAAGCGGGGGAGGGGCAGAGAGAGGAGACACAGAATCCAAAGCAGGCTCCAGGCTCTGAGCTGTCAGCACAGAACCTGACATGGGACTCGAAACCACAAACCATGAGATTATGACTTGAGCTGAAGTTGGATCCCTAACTGAGCCACCCAGGCACCTCTATATTATGCATTGTTAACTTTCCAGAGTCCACTTAAAATTTATGTTATAATATTTTATATAAAGTAGAAAAAACTCAGAATAGTTAAATACCTTCTCACCCTATGTGTGCACATATATAACATGATATGCATATATATAAAACATCTATAACTATTGTGACATAGCTATGGTATTTCCTTCAAACAATAATATATCATTTAAATAAACTAAGAGGTAACATAAATATTTAACAAAATACTAAAAATATTTTCCCTCATGTTTGCCATTTCTGATGCTCTTTATTCCTTGCTACAAATCTGAGTTGCTATCTCCTGTCAATACTTCGCATGCTCAATAAATTCTTTTATTGTTTCTTGAAGAATAGGTCTTCTGGAAAGAAAGTCTCTCAATTTTTATCTTAAAATTGCACTTTGCCTTCCTTTTGAAAACTATTTCTTTTCGATAATGTTTGTTTTCTTTTTTAGAACTCGACAGATATTTTTTCTCTGTCTTCTGGTCTTCTTTCTTTTCTTTTAAGTTTATTTGCTTATTTTGAGAGAGAGAGAGAGAACACACACTCACAAGTGAGGGAGTAGCAGAAAGAGAGAGAGAGAATCCCTAGCAAGCTCTACACAGTCAACGTAGAGCCCAATGTGGGGCTCGATCTCACGAACCATGAGATCATGACCTGAGGTGAGATCAAGAGTCAGACACTTAACCAACTCAGCCAGTCAGGTGCTCCAAATTTTGAAACTTTTTACTCATTGATTTTTCAAAAACATTTGGCCCCTCATCTCTTTTCTGGACCTCTATTGGTTATGTCCTAATGTTTATTGATGCTTTTCTTATTTTTTCAGTTTTCTAGTTTTCTTCCTTTTCTGAAAATCCCATTATGGCCAATGGTCAATCTTCAAGTTCACTAAGCCTACCTTTTGGCATTATTTGTCTCATCTTAAGGCCTTTCCATGAATGTTACAGTTTTGATATTATAAGTATCTGTTTTAAAATGTTCATTTGTACTTTACCCCCCATTACTCTCCTGTAATTTCCCATCTGTTCCACAACCGTATTTTTTGTTCAACTGTTTAGATAAAAAAAATTTATCTAAGATTTTGTCTGCTAATTCCAATATTTGAATCATCCCGGGGTTGGCTTCCATCAAAAATCATCTGTCTCACTTTCAGAATGTATAGCATGTGGGAAATGCTAGAAATAACTACTATTCTGGAAGTCCGTCCAGAAAGCAGTGTCCTAGGACATTTGCTGATAAAGATCCTATATTACACCAGTATTGAAGAGTTGATGAGTTGAAGGGGTTTGGATCAACAGAGAAGAGTAGGATTCTTAAAGATATGTAAGTGAAGAGATACCATTCAGATGGTATGGAGAGAAATTTGAATAATCACGTGTGTTAGAGTTTTCTTTTTCCTTTTCCTTTTTTAATTAATTAATTTTGTTAAGTAAACTCTACACCCAGTGTGGGGCTTGAACTCAAGACCTTGAGATCAAGACGCACATGTTCCACTGACTGAGCCAGCAAGGCGCTTCTATAGTTTTATTTTCTTAACTGTTTTGTCCAATATTTGTCATTTAGAAAATTTACTGTTATAATTCCCATTGACTAATGGACTTCATGACATGGAAATTATGGATCTATGATCACATTGACTGACTAAATAGCTAAAGTATTTGCATTCTTAAGCAACAAAGACCGTACTTGCATTGATGTAATTGTCCTCAGTAGGAAAGAATGGAATACTTTGTAGGGCAAACATTGTTTTCAAATAAAACTAAAGTAGTTTTCTTTGAGAAAGTTATTTACTGATATATATAAGTTAATGGCTTCAAAAGTACAGTTCAGAACGTATTTTGTTGAGAAACACTAAATGATATTTTTTGATATTTTAAATAGATAAAGTTCAAGTTGTTAGTTAAATTCATTTGGATGTTGTCATTTTTCTTGGGAACTTTGAAATTAGGTCTTTAAAATACAGAGAGAAAAAGATTTATTTTATCTTTTTCTTTTAAGCTCAGGTATAGCAAACAAAAATTCATACATACAAGCATACACAGTGTGCACATTTGATATCTTTTCATGAATACCACTTATAATTCAAATACTAAACATATTTAATAACAAATATAGCCATAATTTTATAATCTAGAAGATAATATGAGGTGGACTTGATGCTTGAGTTTATATAAAATAAACTTTACACAATATACAAATATGTGTATAGTTATCAACTTTTAATAGGTTGTATATTGACTGATGTGATATTAAAAAAAAAACAGAAGAAGATGTCTTTGTTATCAACATATATAAAAGTAAGACAAGCATCTTACACTTGAGAGTAGAAAATGTGGGGGCACCTGGGTGGCACAGTCAGTTAAACATCCGACTATGGCTTAGGTCTTTTGGGTTTTGAGTTCAAGCCCTGTTTCAGGCTCTGTGCTGACAGCTTGAAGCCTGGAGCCTGCTTCAGATTCTGTGTCTCCCTCTCTCTCTCTGCCCGTCTCCAGTTCATAGTTGTTTCTCTCTATCAAAAATAAAATAAACATTAAAAAACTTTATTTAAAAAGACTAGAAAATGTGAATAAAATTTTAAGCCATCATTGCTTAAAGAAAAAAAATTAAGCATTAAAATAATTTCTACCAATGTGCTTAGTATATATATTTCAGATTAGAAGTATGCATGCCTGAAGGCAGTCCTGAGAGGGAAGTATATTGCAATCCAGACCCATCTCAAGAAACAAGAAAAATTCCTAACACAAATTCTAACAGCACGCCTAAAGGAACTAGATGCAGAACAGCTAAGACAACCCAAACCCAGCAGAAAGAGAGAAATAACAAAGATTAGGGCACAAATTAATCATATAGAAACAGAAAAAGTAGTGGAACAGATCAATGAAACCCAAGAGCTGGTTCTTTGAAAAAAATAAACAAAATTGATAAACCTCTAGCCAGGCTCCTCAAAAAGAAAAGAGAGAGAACTCAAATAGATAAAATCATGAATGAAAAAGGAGCAATTACAACCAATCCCTCAGAAATACAAGCAATCATCAGAGAATATTACGAAAAAATATATGCTGTCAAATTGAACAACCTGGAAGAAATAGACAAGTTCCTTAACAGCCACACACTACCAAAACTCAAACAGGAAGAAATAGAAAACTTGAACAGACCCATAACTAGTGAAGAAATTGAATCAGTTATCAAAAATCTCCCAGCAAATAAAAGTCCAGGGCCAGATGGAAAATGTGTGGAATTTTACCAGACATTTAAAACAGAGTTAATACCTATCCTCCTCAAGCTGTTCCAAAAGATTGAGATGGAGGGAAAACTCCCGGACTCATTCTATGAAGCCAGCATCACTTTGATTCCCAAACCAGATAGAGACCCAGCAAAAAAAAGAGAACTTCAGGCCAATTTACTTGATGAACATGGATGCAGAAATTCTTAACAATTTATTAGCAAATCGAATCCAAAAGCATATAAAAAGAATTATCCACCACTATCAAGTAGGATTCATCCCTGGGTTGCAGGGATGGTTCAATATTTGCAAATCAATCAATGTGATACATCACATCAACAAAAGAAAAGATAAGAACCATATGATCCTGTCAATAGATGCAGAGAAAGCATTTGACAAAATACAGCATCCCTTCTTAATAAAAACTCTTGAGAAAGTCAGGATAGAAGGAACATACTTACGCATCATAAAAACCATTTATGAAAAGCCCACAGCTAATATCATCCTCAATGGGGGTAAACTGAGAGCCTTCCCCCTGAGATCAGGAACACGACAGGGATGTCCACTCTCAACACTGCTATTTAACATAGTATTGGAGGTCCTAGCATCAGCAATCAGATAAGAAAGCAAAATAAAAGGCATCAGGATAGGCAAGGATGAAGTCAAACTTTCACTTTTTGCAGATGACATGATACTTTACATGGAAAACCCAGCAGAATCCACCAAAAGCCTACTAGAACTGATCCATGAATTTGGCAAAGTTGCAGGATACAAAATCAACATACAGAAATTGGTTTCATTCCTTTACACCAACAATGAAGCAATAGAAAGAGAAATAAAGAAGCAAATCCCATTCACAACTGCACCAAAAACCATCAAATACCTAGGAATAAACCTAACCAAAGATGTGAAAGACCTTTACGTGGAAAACTATAAAAAAAACTTATGAAGGAAATTGAAGAAGACACAAGGAAATGGAAAAACATCCCATGCTCATGGATGGGAAGAATAAATATCGTTAAAATGGCAATACTACCTAAAGCAATCTACACATTCAATGCAATCCCAATCAAAATTGCACCAGCATTCTTCTCAAAGCTACAGCAAACAATCCTAAAGTTTGTATGGAACCACAAAAGACCTCGAATAGCCAAAGTAATTCTGAAGAATAAAACCAAAGTGGGAGGCATCACAATCCCAGATTTTAACCTCTACTACAAAGCGGTAGTCATCAAGACAGCATGGTATTGGCACAAGAACAGACACATAGACCAATGGAATAGAATAGAGAACCCAGAGATGGACCCCCAAGCATATGGCCATCTAATCTTTGACAAAGCAGGAAAGAGTATCCAATGGAAAAAAGACAGCCTCTTTAACAAATGGTGCTGAAAGAACTGGACAGCAACATGCAGAAGAATGAAACTAGACCACTTCCTTATACCACTCATAAAAATAAACTCAAAATGGATGAAGGACCTGAATGTGAGACAGGAAACCATCAAAACCCTAGAGGAGAAAGCAGGAAAAAACCTCTTTGACCTGAGCCGCAGCAATTTCCTATGCGATACATCTCCAAAGGCGAGAGAATTTAAAGCAAAAATGAACTATTGGGACCTCAATAAGATAAAAAGCTTCTGCACGGCAAAGGAAACAACCAACAAAACTAATAGACAGCCGATGGAATGGGAAAGGATAATTGCAAATGACATATGGGATAAAGGACTAGTATTTAAAATCTATAAAGAACTACCAAACTCCACACCCAAAAAACAAATAATCCAGTGAAGAAATGGGCGGAAGATATGAATAGACACTTCTCCAAAGAGGACATTCAGATGGCCAACAGACACATGAAACGATGCTCAATGTCACTCATCATCAGGGAAATACAAATCAAAACCTCACTGAGATACCACCTCACACCGGTTAGAGTGGCTAAAATGAAGAAATCAGGAAACTCTAGATGCTGGCAGGGATGTGGAGAAGCAGGCACCCTCCTACACTGTTGGTGGGAATGCAAACTGGTGCAGCCACTCTGGAAAACGGTGTGGAGGTACCTCAAAAAAATGAAAATAGAACTACCCTATGACCCAGCAGTAGCACTGCTAGGAATCTACCCAAGAGACACAGGAATGCTGATGCATAGGGGCACGTGTACCCCAATGTTCATAGCAGCACTTTCAACAACAGCCAAATCATGGAAAAAGACCAAGTACCCATCAACTGACAAATGAATAAAGAAGACGTGGTACATTTATACAATGGACTACTACGCGGCAACGAGAAAGAATGAAATCTGGCCATGTGTAGCAAGATGGATGGAACTGGAGGGTATTATGCTAAGTGAAATAAGTCAGTCAGAAAAAGACAGATACCATATGTTTCCATGCATAAGTGGATTTTGAGAGACTTAGCAAAACCATGGGGGAGGGGAAGAGGGGAAAGGGAAAAAAAGACAGAGAGGGAGGGAGATAAAACATAAGAGACTCTCAAAGACTAAGAACAAACTGAGGGTGGGGGGGTGAGAGAGGGGGGAGAGTGGGTGACGGGCATTAAAGAGGGCACGTGTTGGGATGAACACTGGGTGTTTTATAGAAACCAATTTGAAAATAAATTATTTAAAAAAGAAGTATGCATGCCTGAATATAGTATTATTAATATATGTATTTTTATGACTAAACATTATGGATTTAATTATAACTCAATGAATTTTTCCATTTCTGAAAGATGTTGCCCTATATTTCTCAATACTTCTCTTGTGCAATAAACTGCACTAAAGAAACAAAATTAAACACCCCAAGACTTTGGTTTTCATTTAAAGAATGTACTCTGAGTCACTTTGTTAAGTTGATTAGATGATGTAGATGCTGTGAAAGTGGGTAAACTCAGTTGTTCACGTTTGAAGTGACACAAAATGAGCAGTGGTGTTACGTCGTTTAATTCCCATTGGAGCCAGGAGAGATCGAAAATACTTGACAACTGCTCTGGCAATGGCCCGGACCAGAAAGAATCAATTCACCATCCCATCAATATGGATGCATGAACCAGTTAGAGAAGACGCTGGCTGGCTACAGGTGGCCAGGATATCAAAGTGCATCAGCTGGAATTTCCGTCTAAAGGTAGGCAGATACAGATCCTCTTTATTTTTTTTCAAAAAAATTTTTTTAATGTTTATTCATTTTTGAGAGACAGAGATAGAGCATGAATGGGGGAGGGGCAGAGAGAGAGGGAGACTCAGAATCCAAAGCAGGCTCCAGGCTCTGTCAGCACACAGCCCGACATAGATCCTCTTTAGAAAAGAAGTTTAAAAAGATCAGGGAGCATACCCAAGAAAGTAATCCTCTTTGAGTATTTTTTTTAAGTGTAGAAAGATAGAGGAAATATTTAATAGGAATAACCATTCCTCATACTTTATATTGAAAGTGTAAGGTTTTGCTTATTGGCATCTGTCAGTCCATTTATTTTGCATATATAAACATATACATGTATAAATATGAATTTATGTGTAATTTTATGTTAATTTCTCAATCCTGTTTATCTAAGCATATAGTCTGAAGACATGCTGGCCCAAAGTGAACAAGGGCTGGCTGCAAACAACTAGGGAACCTCTCTTAGTATTCACTTACTGAATATTATTAGCCTAGTGCCCTAGGTATGGTTACGCATGTGTACATGAAGCAATGAAAACTCATGAGATAACACTAAATGTCATCCAGGGGATTATAGTGAAGGGATGTGGTGGTAGCAATTGGTTTGAAGGCTACATGAGGACAAGTGGTCAGGAAAGATCTCAGATTTGATGTCATGCTTAGATCCTACCAAAAATTTTTTAACAGGGTCCCTTATCACCAATTGCTGTGGTTACAAAATCTGTCACCTGAAAGATCACTAAATTATCTTTTTTCAGTCTGACACTTTTTATTTGTGCGTATCATGAGTTCTAGCATTTAATTGCCTCTAGCTTTTCACTTCCTCAGCCCTAGTGCGAAGCCCAAGATGGACCTTCTTCTATGATACCATGTTGCTTGTCCTTGCTCTCTGATTCCAGACACCATCAGTTGCTCACTTGCTCCCAGTTGGTTTTGCATATCTTATCTGTTACCATTCCTGCCTTCATACACAGCTCAAGATTCTTGATCAGAATCTCTTGCCTTATCTCTTCTATATCCTGGAGCACATATCTATGAAAAGGTAGGCATGGATTTGCTTTTTATTCTGGGAGTTCTTTGTAGAACCTAAATATTTTCCCATTCTTACACGAGTTACACAATCAACTATCTTCTGCAGGAAAATGAAGTATTTATAAGCACGGTTTCTGACATACTGTTTTAGTGTATGTCTTCTTATAAAACTGATGATTTGGGCTTGATTGAGAACATGTATTTTGCAGTCTCCTTTTAAAGTAGCTACCTTCCTGGAAAAGTTCTACTCATTTTTCAAAACTACTCAAATGTAACTTCCAACCTAACACTGTCACTTACTTCTTTCATAATAATGAGGGGCTTCTTATTTTGTATTGGTGCTTTGTAGCTGGGTCTGTCCTACTTCAGTTATTTCATTGTCATAACTGTTCACATGTCTGTCTCTTCCACTCTTCTGTGCTGCCCTAGATGGAAGATAACATTGACTACTTATCCTTACATACCCCTGCCTGCTGCTGTCTGAAGTAGGAAAATCAAGACCATTATTCCTCTTCTTAAGACTCACTTGAAAGTACATTCTAAGAACGGGTTATTTATATATTTATGGAGATGCTTTTAGCAATAAATGGAAACTCAAATACTAAATCATCCCAATGTGCGTAATTGAAATTTCATGACTATCTCTTTTTCATTGGTATGAAAATTTACAAAGATATTTTTGGGTGTTCAAAGAGTAAGCTATACAACATTGGAAAAGCTATACAACATAGCTAAAACAAAACAAAACACTTAGTAAAGAAACTCAAAGAATGTAGCATAATTGGTCTTTTGGTTGTCAGTGTAGTTTTTTAGCATGTAACAGACTAGTCTTTATTATAATAACACAAGAAACATAAGGCCGTGATAAGATAATCTTATAATATGGTATAGTTACCCAGGATCATTTATTTTTTGATCCCCAAGATTGTTATTATTTGTTCAGGGGACTTAAAATTAATTACTCCAAGTTCAAATTTAAGGAATACAAAATAAAAGAAAAGCATGTCCAATTGCTATTAGTTTAATAGGTATTAATAATATGGGTTATGTTTAATTGGGAGTGCTTTTAAACTTTATCATAGGAAAAATATTTAATGCTGTATAAGCTTTTAATAGAAATCAGGTGTTTTCTGAATGTTCTTGCTAACAAAATTTGGAGAAATAGTAATTTTATCATCATACCCGAGGTGTATTAATGGTGTTTCAAGAAAGTTATGATGCACATTTACTATTTGATGTTAAAACTTGCATTATCAGAAATAGAATAGATGCGAAAATCATTTTTAATAGAGAGGCAATAGTATTTAGCATTATGAAAGATATGCAATTAATAAGTAACTAGAATACATTTGCTTTATTTTAAGCAGTTGATATACTGCTATTTCTTCTTATAATAAAACTCACTGTGTTAGCAATCAAAGTCATTATTAAAATCACAGTAAAATTATGTAATGAACTGCATTAGTGTGTAATATATCATATTATATATTTATATATCTGTATAATTATTACTTTAAAAAATTTGCAGTTTACAGTCTCTCTATTGTACCGAATGACTTCAGTGTTTAAAAAATGTTACTGTTTCTCTCTGTACTTAATCAGGAAATAGCTGCAGCATTAATGAGAAAGGAATTTACTGAAATTATCTGCAGGAACCTGATTAAATGACATGGAGTCGATGGATGTATAGGTGGTGCATTAAAGGTCTAATACTTCTAACAGTTGGAAGCATAACCATAATTAATTGTTAGAAAATCTTGTTAAATTAAGGAAGCAGAATTTTTTTTCAAAACAGCATAACCATATCTTATAAAATATATCTTGACTGATAATGCACATTTGGAATAATTCTCATTTTATTGTTATACAGAAAAAAAAATGCTACAATACAGGAATTAAACTCTCTATCCATGAGGAGACATGAAGGAAACTTAAATGCATAGTACTAAGTGAAAGAAACTGGTCTGAAAAATGCAACGTACTGTTTGATTCCAACTATATCTACATTCTGATGAACTTTTGGGGTGATGGTAGGGGTTTCAGAGCTGACAGCCAAGAAAGAATTCTTGAAGATGTCTTTGGTGTAAAAAGGTGATTTTATTAAAGCATGGGGACAGGACCTGAGGACAGAAAGAGCTGCACTGGGGTTATGGTGGCAGGTAACTGATTATATACCCTCAGGTTATGAGGTGGTTAGGGATAGAGTGAGTCTCCAAGGAATTTTGGAAGCAAGGTTTCTAGGACCTTGAGGGGCTAGGTTAGGCCATTTATTACCATTTAGTAAAACCTCAGTCATGAGACCCTTCAGATACATATCAGGGAGCCATAAGCTTGGCGTATGATTGCCAGCATATATCTTGGGGCAGCTGAGATAAAGGAAGTAGACTTACAGGATCCTTGAGGGATCACAATAATATTAAGCTAAGATTCTCTTTTACCCCTAGCAAAATGGCATCATTGAGACAGCTGAGCTCCTAGAGGGAGGTTGCTCTGCTGGTTTCAAGGACTTGTCAGTGGGCTATAGGCAGTCAGGGAATTTAATTTTTCATTTGCCTTAGTTTCCCACATCACCATGGCAAGCACTTAACCCCTTTCCTTTGTTTCTGGGTAGCCAGAAAGGTCCGAGGAATATCATACATATTCCACCCGGGGTGGGAGGTGGCGTGCCCTCAGCTTGCCCCATGGTCCCTCATTAATTCTAGAAAAGACAAAGTGATGGAGACAGAAAATGATCAGTGATTGCCAGGCATTAAGGGTGAATAGGTGGACTCCAGAGGATTTTTAGGGCAGCGAAGCTACTCCATTCGATATTATAATACTGAGTACATGTCATTATGTCTTTGTCCAAACCCACAGAATATACAACACTGAATGAACCCCAGTGTAAACTATGGACTTCAGACGATAATGATGTCAATGTGCATCCCCACTTTGTGGCAAATACGCCACTCTGTGGAAGGTGCTGGTTATTGGAGGAGGCTTTGGGTGCACGGGCAAGCAGTAGATGGAAACTCTCTGTGCTTTCCACTCAATTTCGCTGTGAACATGAAACTTCTCTAAAGTGGGGCAGGGGGGCAGAGAGGAACTTCCAGAATAGCAGAGTAAGGAGCTTTATTATCCTTCTCCAGTCCTACCTCAGTGCTCTATTTAGGGCAGGAATGGCCAAGAAGATAGGATCACATTCCCCTCCCAGCATTCAGTATGAGACTGCTTTTTACCGTGTGAGGGCAGACTGTCCACTTTTCTCGTTCTCTCAGCCCCATGTAGCAGACTTTATGACAGTCAAGTGTGATCGAAGATTGTGTTTCCATTTTTCCACCAACACCACAAGATAGACCTTAAAAATTTTACTAGAGATAAAGAAGGGTATTTCATAATTATAAATATGCCAATTGTCAAGAAGCTACAATTATAAACAAACATGAACCTAAAAACAGAGCCCCAAAAGGCAGGAGGCAGAAACCGACAGAACTGAAGAAAGAAATACACAATTCAGTTATCATTTGTGACATCATACGACCACTTCCAATAATGAATAAGACAATGTGGCAGAAGATTAAAAAGGAAAAAAACAAGTCTTAACACTATAAACCAATAAGGCGTAAGATACCTATGGAATTCACACTCAAAGCAGCAAAACTCCTTGCTTCTCAAGTGCCCATTGCACATTCTCTAATATAGACAAATGCTAGAACTTAAAAGAAGTATAAATAAATTGAAAAGTATAGAATTTTGCAAAATATGTCCTCTGAGCAGAATGGAAATACATTAGAAACTACTAACAAAAGGATATTTGGCAAATTCACATATATGTGGAAATTAAGTACACAACTAAAAAAGAACCAAAGAAAAATTACAAAGAAAATAAGAAAATATTTTGAAGCAAATGGAAAGGAAAATGCAACATATTAAAACTTATGGCATAAAAAGAATTTGCCTCAAAAGGAATTTATAGCTCATAAACATTATATTAAAAAAAAGGAGAAAGGTCTCAAATTAATAACTAATCTTCTAACTTAAAAAAATAGAAAAACAAGAATAAACTAAACTCAAAAGAAAAAGGAGGAAGAAAATAATGATTTGAGAAGAAATAAATGAAATAAAACAAGAAAAGCAATAGAAATAAATAAAAAGTCAAATCTTTATAAAAATCAAGAAATTTACAATCCTGAAGTTGACTGTGCAAGAAAAGAAAGGAAGACGCTCAATCAGGAAGAAAAGAGGTGACATTACAATGGAACTTACAAAAGTACAAAAGGATTATAAGGTAATCATATGAACGACTTCATGCCAGCAAAGCAAAACCAAACCAGAACAGAAAATCAGCACGTAAAAAAAGAACAAATACTTGAATGTTTGCGTTGGGCATGCAGGTTCTGTTCTTTGTTGCTTATTTCTAATAACTACTTAGGGAAATTACATGTAAAAATTTAATATTTGGTCCTTGATAAATTCCACCTCTGTATGTCTATGATGATTTGTACTGCCACTCTGCTCTCCCTGAGACTTAATTATTGCCAAATTCACTCACATCTACTAGTTATTGCTGGATGAACTTACTGTAAGTAAATACACAATTGCCACTGAAACCAGGGCATTTTCGAGGGTATAGAAGTGGTTGTTATCCAAAGTATGTGGATACTACAAGAGTATCAATTATCATTCCAAGCACACATGTCAGCAATAAGTTTCAAGGCAACTTAATTGTGTAATATTTGAAGCAAGTTCATGCTCCATGTTGAATAAAAAAGAATTATATTAATCTTGTATAAAGGTCAAGAAATGTATGTACAGTCAAATTTTAAAACTCTAAAATAGCACTCTGTCATGTCCTGTACTTAGGACAGAGTCATAGATTCAGAAGCTATCAAACTCAGCAGTATACAAATAGACACAGACATTTATGTTTCAAAATTGGTGCAAGTACCAAAATATTTCTTAGCTTTAACTTCAAGTAAAACTACTTTCTATCTGCTAAATGCCAGGAATCTTTGAAATTCCTAAAAAAGGCAGAAGTCCTTTCTAGCCTGCATAAAAAAATATATATTATCTTTAAGAGATCATTTTTCATAGTCCTGAATCGCCCAGTGAGCTGCTGTTTTCTTCAGATAAAAGCATGTTTTTTTTTTCTAATAATGTGTCCTTGACCTTAAAATTAGCTTCCTTTATGACATTTTCTTTAACTAATTGCACTAAACTAGGCACAATGAGGACAGAAGTGGACCATATGCGGTCTTATATGTGGCTTGTATTTCGTGTGAGACGATGCAAGATAAATACAGCGTATCTTTTTTCTTCTCGTATATGACCGATGCATTTTCATCCTAGAAAGTCTGCAATGCTCTAGTACCTGGTTGTGTCTTTCCAAACACACTTCTGAACTGAGCTGCAGCCGCAAATCTTTAAAAACAAACAAATGGAGAAAACCGGACAAAAACGCTTCTTAAATATGGTGCATACCTATTTTTCCTTCTAAACTTCTTTATCTTTGTAAGCAAGTTTTACCAGCCCCTCTTTTTCTTGTTAGGTGGGATATCAATTGTGAAGGAGTTTGTGGAAGTGTGTGAAATTACTGACATTTGTAAAAGGATAGACATCTCTTTGCTATTTGATATTGCAGTTATCTTGTGATAATTTTTATTTGGGGGCTATATATAGCGTAAGTTTAAATCATCAAAATCTTTAGTAAGTATCTCTTTATGGGATGGATACTTTGAAATACTCTAGTTTCAGAGACAAGCAGGCCATATTTACTACTTTTGGCTTAAGAACATGAATTAATGACATGAGTGAAGAAAGATTAGATATCATAGTTAGTGTTTCATCCATTTCTTGTGTATTTATCTGATGTTAGGTAGCTTTTTAGGCATTGGGTATCTAAAACCAACCACAGAAAATTACATTTTAATTAAGGAAACAAACAAGTAAATCTTTATATACATAGACACAGATATAAAAATGAAAAGGGATAGTCCTAAAAACATGGAACCACACAGAGTTAGATGCAAAATAGAGATATGATTGTAGATAATGATGATTATAGTAAGAAGTCAGTCTGGGAGACTGGACAAACATAGAAGCTAGTTCTGTTATGTTTGATAATTTTCCTTTTCAATAATTATTTCTCTTCTTTATGAAGCTAAGGGTTGCCAAGTTGAATTACTAAGGAGAATTTCTAAAAATCTTAACATTTCAAAGAATAACTGAGTCTTTCATATATACATTTTGCAAAGATGATATATCCTTGCATTCTGAAAGCGATTGTGTCTTTGCCTTTCAGTTAGACTGTATTAAATATTTTATTCATTTATGTCCGACTGCTCTGCCTGCTGCCAAGCCATCGGGACTTCTTGACCTTTACATTTCATATGTTTAAAATCTTTCCTTGTACCTAGTTTAGCACTGGTCATGTTTTATACTCAATAAATACCTGATGAATTTAATCAAAATGATTTTAATTACTTCCAAAAGCCTCATTACTTGAAATGTTAGGAAAAACAATTATAGTAAACTTGGAAAACGTACATATATAATTTAGTTTTTATTAGTTATGTAAAATAATACTTTATCGAAGTATTAAGGGGGTTATAAATTTAGAATTAATTTTAAATAGCAGTCGCTTCTGATTAGTCCCCAAATTTATTTCTGAAAACATGGTGATAGATTAGGCTATGCCTTATCAATCCTATCAGATGAGTGGAGAAGCTTGTCCTTTGATTGCTCATTTATTTACTTGGGACACAAAGCCTGGATCATTCAGTCCGTAGAGCATTGGATTCTTATTCTTTAAGATGTGCTGTCACTACTGTGGTAAATCAGAGAAGTCAATAGTATGAAGAACCAAAGAAAATTAGTGACCATAATATCACTGAAGGTTAAAATGATGGAATCTTATGTTGATACTGTGTTTACTCTTCTGGATTTAAAATATAGTGTACAGTTCTTTCGAGTAACATCCATCCATATCATGTATCCTGGCAGTGGAAGAGCAGAATATACAAAAATTAAAAACCCATTTGTTACTGGAAATCAACCAGCAGGGATAACATCTATCAAGAGGAGAGACGCAGAGTTGGCGGAATTAATGTTTGTTTGTTATTTAAATTGTTAGCAATACTATTTACTTTCCCTTATATTTATTTTTTACATATTTAAGAACAACAAATACAAACAGAAATGTTAATCAAAAATTTGCATTTTAAATATTTTTTCGGAGAATAAGTTGTGTATAAAGCATGTATTGGCTATAAAAAGAAAGTGTGTCATTAAACAGATATCAGTATTTTAGGAAATCATGGAAAGAGATAGGAAGTGCCTCTACTTGTTTTCCAAAATAGATCTTGCTTTCACTAGACTCAAACTTACAGTTCAGGGTTGCTTTTATTTTGAGAACTATGACAATAATATTGATTTGACATCTTGCTCACCTTCCACGTTTTCCCCTAAGTGGAGGCAATGATAGAGCAAAGTGATCCCACAGTAATTTAAAATTGGGGAGTTTGGGAAGGAAGGGAAGGAAAGGACTGGAAATTGGGAGACAATGAGTACTGACAATGATCCACTGAACATACCAGTGGATCACCTTCCTTTGTAATCTGATAGATTTTGCGTCCGAAACGAAAATCCTAATGAAATAAAAAGTAAAATAACTAAAACTAAAGCCACCACACTTCTCTCATTTGGCTAACGGAAACGTATCATTCCTTTAGAAAGTTTATAAATTGCCACTAAGATGTAAAGGCAAAATTTACACAAAGGGAGGCATAAGTTACAAATGTGGCTTAATCATCATTTGCATATGAATAAGCGGCTAATGTATCATTTAGAGTTTTTGCAGTCTGTCTTACACATGAACACTTCCGTGACAGAACTGGATGAACACGTAAATGGTTCTAGAGCGAGCACTGTGAGTGGCCTCCGTAGGGCTTAATATCTGTTACTGAACCACATGCTGCACTATTACATTGTTTGCCTAATAGCACTGTTTGGGAACATGAAACAGAAGACAGATCTCCAGTGAGGAAAAACAAATCTGTAATGCTGAAACCAGGATGTGAAGGGGAAGTTGTACTTGCTCAGTTTAAAGAGAAATTAAAGCACTCATCTAGGAAGAGCTCTCTGCATACGGCAGATCGCCTCACCTCAGGAAATATTACAACGTCAGCAAGCAATGCTGAGTCACCGTCGTCGTTGTCATCTGTATGCTGAATATTTCACAGGAATTATTTAAGATAATCGGATATACGGCATTATTTCCAATATTTCAAGCTGAGTGTGGTATGTGCAAGATAAATAATACTTCTCCGATAGCTTAGAAATGAAAAGTTGAAAAGTTATGTAGGCTATCTGGTTTGTCTGACTTGTAATAGACACTTTCTGAGTGTTTGTCCCTTCATGTTAAATGCTAAGTTTCACAAGAATTTAAAATTCATAATGTCTCCTCCGGACTGCTGCCCTATGCTCTCTTCACGTAATCCAAAATACCGAGCTGCCTGCGTCCGTTCCCCTGGGTATGTATTCAATTAAAATTATGAAACAGAACATGCGAGGCTCAGAATATAAAATGAGGCACCCTCATTGTCTTTAAACTCTCAAGATTTTTTTTTTTTTCAATGTGTACTTATTCTTCAGAGAGAGAGCATGAGCAGGGGAGGGGCAGAGAGAAAGAGAGACAGAATCCAAAGCAGGCTCTGAGCTGTCAACAGAGCCTGACACGGGGTTCAAACTCACAAACTGCAAGATCATGACCTGAGCTGAAGTCAGGTACTTTGCCAACTGAGCCACCCAGGCGCCCCTAAGCTCTCATGATCTTGATGAGGGACCATCAGGCAAGCTGAGGGCAAAGCACAAGTTAGCACCCCCTCCCCCCCACGTAGCCCCGCTGCCCCAGGTAGGATTTGTGTGATACTCCTCAGGCACTCCTGGCTGCCCAAGAACAAAGGAAAGGAAAAGAAACAAAGGGCTAACTGATAGAGATCACAGCCACACAGGATAGGAGTCTCCATCAGTTCACAAATGTCTTAGTAAATTACAAGAAAAGGGCAATCTTAACGATAGCCTAATCTCCAGAAACATCTAGGTTCATTTTCCTGGAGCCCCGTCATCACCCTCCCCTCCACAGTGATGTGGGGAACAAAGGCAAGAAGGAAATGTCAGGTGAATTTAAATTCCCTTATTACCTGCAGCCCATTGACAAACACTTGAGGCAAATATAGAGTATCAGCATTTCACCAGGAACCCCCTACCGTCCTAATGTTAAAGCCTTACTAGAGGAGAAAACCTTAGCCTGACAATAGCAAGACCTCAGGTATCTTAGGACTCCTCATTAGCATATCAAAGTCTCTCTAGAGGTCTCCCTTTTGACCTTCCCTCCCCCAACTCCATAGAATATAACCAGTCACTCTTCACCACCCCAGCTCTTCCCGCCCATGAGCCCCGTCCCACAACTTTAATAAAATCCCTTTTGTGCACCAAAGATGTCTTCAAGAATTCTTTCTTGGCCATCAGCTCCATGCCCGCTACCACCCCAAAACCCCATCAATCTGATAAAAAAAAATCTGAGGGGAATTATTATTTTTGGTTATCATTTTGTGTACATTTATTATTTATTGCATTTATTATAACTAATTCACTTAAAGAAGAAACCGAGGTAATATGTTGAAATTAGGAAAGCCAGAGTTGAGTAGGTGGATTGAGAAGAGGAATGGACTTGTGCAGTGGCATTTACAAGTAGTGAGAGGGCAGTAAACATTAAGAAGAATTCTACCTAACAATGTAAACTCAATTAGAATGAATAAAAAATAATTTCTTCAATGTAGTAATTTGCATTTATAAGCTTACTGTGTCTGATTGGTACGAAATCTATTAGTTTATATGTGATTGATAAATATAGAAATTATATCAGAATAGCAATGAAGTATGTTGGTTTTCAAGTGGTTTCCAAATTATAATTTTCATTAGGGCAAAAACTAGACAAACAGCTAAAACATTTTTAGCACTATGTTATGACAAGTAATACCAAATACCTGCAAACAAACTCTCTCCTCCAACTCGGGCACCCAAGCCTTGTTGGTCTGATATGTGCTTCCTTTAATTTCAGCCCCCCAGCTTAAGAGTTTCATTTAATTTGCCTTCTGTCAGCACTCTAGGAAACACATTGCCAAATTTTCCACATTTTTGCTTTGTTTAGTTTGAATACCCGCTCTTACCTTCTCCACCATCTTGGAGAAGTTGAATTTATTTATCCATATACCAGTCGTTGGTAGTGTTTTGGTTGGAAATTTTCAGAAGTTTGAGAATTGCAAATTTCCCACTTTAATTCGATTTATACCAAAAGCTTTGCAGCCCGAATAGCAAACAGGCTACATCTGAATTGCAAACAGCAGGAACTTTTGATCCACGCTCAACAGTGATTTAAGGGTGTGTGCCACTTGTACTCAGGGAAATTGGAGCTTATAACAAAAGCCTAAAGTGTTAACACTGAGTGGAGATGCTTAGGATTATAGAACAGTGGGGCGGCCAAGCCATTTGAGAGATAATTACTGCTATTGATCATTAATTGAAATTACTCTTATGACTGAAAGACACAGTCTTGAAACCTGAGGAATGCATAGAGCCTTGGGTGCTAGAGAAACACTCTAATAAGACAGGGGGTGCCCCAAAGATCTCCAGAATGAAATAGAATTGGCTTCTACAGGAATGTGCTGCAGGAGAAAGGGAATGAGGTACTCATTGCATACCCGAGATGCTGCCTGCTCCTAGTGCCACGGGGGATTTTATTTTTCAATTTTTCAGCCTGATTTTTTTCAGGAATGTATTTCAAAGCAAAAATGGCAGTATCCTTAGGTGGAATTAAAAAAAATACATTATATATTTATACCTCACCGACTTGATATTCTAATATATTGTTCTTTATTGAACTTTGGAAATACCTTTCTTGAAAGATGTCTTCTCTTTCATCATCTTTTATCATTTGTATATTAACCTGCAATTCTGTCTTTTACTGTGGCTTACTATTACATTTCTTTTTACTTATTAACAATAATGAGATGCCAAGGAGAAAAAGACAAAACTTTAATGTCTCCCAATGGAGCCTATATACTACCTACAGCAAATAATAGTCCCTTGAAAAACATTTTGTTACCTTCATGCACTCATACGAGCCCTCATTGTACTCTCACCCTATTCGACAGGTCACTGCTCTCCACCCTCCAAAGTAGCCAGTCTGTAAATTGTTCAATATGAAATGTAGGGATTACAGTAAATAGATAAAACTATTGATTTAATTATTCATTAGACATTTTCTATCAGATGTCGGGAATACTGAGAGGTTAAAAAAGAAAGAAAGAAAGAAAACACACTGGCCAGAAATATTGACAAGTAACTTAAACATACTGTGAATTGTGGACCTTATGATCAGTTTCACCTGCTTGGGTAATCTAGATTCTGAGACATGCAGAGGCTAATAAATGAGCAGTTTCTTTTTCTCAAGCTGCCTCACGCTAAGTGGCAAAAAGTATTTGTCATTCTTTCATTCCTTTTCAATTTTCTTTGCATACAAAGTATCAAAGGAGATACCAGAGCTTGACCAAGACTTCATTTTTTTCAGACAAAGTAGGAATTTTCTTATAATACTAATATAATTACAAATCTAACTGCTTTGATATAGTTGGGCAGAGCAACTGAATCGTAAGATCCTCCCGGAATTGTAGTAAGAATATTAAAAAGTTTTATATACTGATGACAGCCCCAAACATCCTGTTACATGGAACAGAAAGCTACATTTGGGAAAGAAAGAGATTCTTCAATTATCAGATGAACTGTTTTTTGGGCAGAGAGGAAAGTCATTTTTGTATGTAATATTTATGAACTTTTCCAGAAAATTTTAATAGGACACATCAGTGTATTTATTTTCTAATTTAACATTTTTTAATAGGTCATTTTACCTGCAAGAGAAATACATGTCTTTTGTTATGATTCATTTGTGATAAGAAATTTGAACAGCATCTTTTTCTAAGACCTAGATCTCAGTATTAGCTTCCAGAGAGACATCTCCATCAGAGTCTCATACAAATGCTGTTCACAGCCCCAGGGAGCTGATCTATGTCTCGTTCTATTTTTATGAGATAGAAAAATTTTACAACAAACATGCATCTGTAAAGCAGCCACAATTTGTCCGCGCATTCACTGCTCTTTTATTGGAATATGTATAATATATTTCAAGGAAATTTAATCAATAACATGGAAAACAGCATTATAATGAATTGTCCAAAATATGTTTTTATTATAGAGTTTCCAGAATATAGTTAAAACTTCTAGTTAGTACCTATAAACAATTTAGTGATTTGTGTAAAATTGTATGCTTATTTTCTGACACATGGTAATATAAAAAAACCACATTAATGTCGATTATATTACCTTATAATTCAAACTAATCTGAAGTTCATTTTCCGGACTTCTTCCTTAAAAAATAATTGGAAATTTAATCTCTAGATATACTTATTTAAAAACTAAAAAAAAAAATATTCTGGCACATCTTTTTCTATTTACTCTTAATTTTTTAAAGAAGACATTTGGTTAAAGGTTGAAGGCAGCAAGTAATGTTATTTTAATAGCAGCTTTACTGTTTTTTGGGCGGAGAGGAAACTCATTTTTGTATGTAATATTTATGAACTTTTCCAGAAAATTTTAATAGGGCGCCTGGGTGGCTCAGTTTGTTGAACTTCGGATTTTGGCTCAGGTCATGATCTCGCTGTTCATGAATTTGAGCCCCATGTCCAGGCTCTGTGCTGACAGCTGGGAGCCTGGAGGATGCTTTGGATTCTGTCTCCCTCTCTCTGTGCCCCTGCCCGGCTCGCTTTCTGTCTGTCTGTCTCTTTCAAAAATTAAATAAACATTAAAAACTAAAAAAAATAACAGCTAAAAAACTAAATAAGCTAAATAACAGCTAAATAAATAAATACATAAATAAACTAAATAAATAAACATTAAAAACATTAAATAACAGCTAAATAAATTAAATAAATAAATAAAATAAATAAACATTAAAAAACTAAAAAAATAACAGCTAAAAAACTAAATAAAATAACAGCTTTACTGAGTTATACTCCAAACAATGTATAATTCTCCTATTTGAAGTATATAATTCAAATTTTTTTTGTATAATTCACAAGGTTGTGCAACCATCACCAAAATCAAAGTTCAGAACATTTCTGTTTGCCTGCGAAGAAACTCTGTACCCATGACAGTAACTGCCAGGGTCCTTGTTCTGGCGAATCTAGGGGTCCATGAAGGACAGACGGTCAGGCGAAAGGAAGTGAGAGAGTCATGAGAAAAGTGTAGTCTAATGACCAAGCAGTCTGGCACCTTCTCAATTCTGGAGTCCTCTATTCTGGAGTCCTCAATTCTGGCGTCTCTGCCCTGCCGGTCTCAGTGTCTATATTTAAAAGGTAGTGAGTTACATTATAGTAATGAGTGACATTCCATAGTTTTATCTCTTTAACAATAATCCGTTTTTACCAGCAAGGCGGCAACTTCCTTAATCCTGTATGTTGGTTTCAGGATAATTAACATATAAATTTAGGGTGGGGGAGAGAACAGGGTGTTTCCTTTAAGGCCTTAATGTTAATTATCTGTAAACAGGAGAAATCAGGGCGTTGTTTTGAGGACTATACTTCCAACTACAGTGGGGGAGGTGCAACCCATCCCCAAGATGCAACTTTAAGGTTACTTCTCCACCTGTGAGCCCAAAACGGCTCCCAAAAGATAACTCCCCATTTCCTTTGGATTCCCACCTCCAGTCCTTGTCAACTAGTAATCTCTGTAGACCTGCCAATTCCGAACATCCTACATTAATGGAACCGTGTGATAAGTGGCCACTTGTGAGTTTCTTCTCTCACTAAGCATAATGAATGTTGTTCCCATTCCTCCATGTGGCATTTCGTCCATTTTTATTGGTGAATAGTATTTCATTCTATGAACATATTACATTTTTATGCATCCATTCTTTAGTTGACTATTATATAATATACTACGATCATCATGGCTCTATAAGCGTGGGGGTTTTTTTGGTGGGTGCAGGTGGACAGATCTCTTCCTTTCTCTTAGTTGTGTACCTCAGTGGGGAATTGCAGGGTAATATGGTAACCCCAGGTTTAACTGTATTAGTTTTTGAGAGACTGATTAACTGTTTCCCAAAGCAGCTGCACCATTTTGCATTCCCGCAGCAGTGGAGACGCATGTGTTCCTGTTTCTCCTCATCTTTCACACCACTTGCTGTCGTGGGTCCTTTCTTACTGCCTTTGTGTGCAGTAGTATCTCACCGTGGTTTTCCCTTGCATGTCCCTAATGACTAATGATGTTGAGTATTCTTTAATGTGCTTGCACACCATTTGCATATCCTAGTTGGAAATGCCTATTCAAATTCTTTGCCAAATTATTTAAATTGGGTATTTGTCTTTGTTATTGAGCTGTTAGACTTTTTTTTTTTAAACACTTCTGGAAACAAGTTGCCTTTCACATTTATAATTTGCTGGTATTTTCATCATTCCGCAGATTTTCTCTTCACTTTCTTAATGGTATCTTTTGAAACACAAAAGTTTTGAATTTTGATGTAGTTCATTTTTTTTATGCTTTTAGTGTTCTTAAAAAAGTTTTTTTTTTCTTAATGATTATTTGTTTTTGAGAGTGTGTGAGAGTGTGTGTGTGTGTGTGTGTGTGTAGGGGAGGGGCAGAGAGAAAGGGAGAGAGGGAGGTACAGAATCCAAAGCAGGCTTCACGCTCTGAGTTGTCAGCACAGAGCTGGATGCAGGGCTCAAACTCATAGCTATGAATCATGACCTGACCCAAGTCAGACTCTTAACTGACCGAGCCACCCAGGTGCCCCTAGTGTTCTTTCTAAGAAACAATTGCTTAACATCAACTCACAAGGATTTATTCCTGAATTACCTTCCATTGTTTTTTTTTTCTTTTTTAAAAAATTTTTAGTGCTTATTTTTGAGAAAGAGAGAAACAGAACTTGGGATGGGAGGGGCAGAGAGAGAGGAAGACACAGAATCCAAAGCAGTCTCCAGGCTCTGAGCTGTCAGAAGAGAGCCCAACCCAGGGCTCAAACTCAGGAACCGTAAGATCACGACTTGAGCCAAAGTTGGACTGGACTCAACCAACTGAGCCACCCAGGTGCCCCCTCCTTCCATTGGTTTTATGATTTTAGCTCTTACATTTAGATCGTTTATCCATTCTGAATGAATTTTTGAATGAAATATGTTGTTAGATATGAGTCTCCCTTGTTTCTTTCTCATAGATGACCAGTTCTTTCAGTACCATTTCTTCAAGACTGTTTTCTCCCACTTGGAACTGTTCAGCATGCTTGCCAAAAATGAGTGGGCTGGCCATAAAGATATGGGTCGATTTGTGAGCTCTCAATTTTGCCCTTGATTTAGACGTCTGTGTTTATGCCAGCATCACCCAGTCTTGATTACCACACCTTTGTAGTAAAGTCAGAAATAGAGAGTTTGAGTCCTTCCTCTATGTCCTTTTCAAGAATGTTTAGCTCTTCTGGGTCTTTGCAGTTCCCTATGAATTCTAGCAGCAGCTTATATTTCTGCAAACAAACAAACAAAACAGCTGGGATTTGATAGAAATTATATTGAATTTGTAGATCAATGTTGGGAATATTGCCAGATAGCTTTATAATATTAAATCTTTCCATCTTGATTACAGGGGACATTTTGTTTTTAAATTTTCTGTAATATCTTTCAACAATGACATGGTTTTCAAAACAAATAATTATTTTGTTAAGGTCATACCTAAGTTTTTTATTATGTTATTTTACATGGGGATTTTAAAATTCCACTTTTGGAATATTTGTTCTTAATACCTAGCAATGAGCTAGATGAGGCTTGAGAAATGCTTTCACAACTGCCCCATATTCATCTCTGATTGCTCTCAAGTGATTGGAGCCTAACACAGCCCTCCAAACTCCCAGATTTGTCTCCGCTCAAAGGAAGGCAATTCTTTGCTGACTTTTTCTGATTTTCTCTATGAAACGTCTAGGTGCTAGTTTTAGCTTATATCATATACTACCAGTCTGTCTCTTTCTCTTTTTTTTTTTTAATGTTTATTTTTAAGAGAGAGAGAGAGACAAAGCACAAGAGCGGGAGGGAGAGAGAGAGGGAGAGACACAAAATCCAAAGCAGGCTCCAGACTCTGAGCTGTCAGCACAGAGCCCAACATGGGGCTTAAACTCATGAACCACAAGTTCATGACCTGAGCCAAAGTGGGTCGCTTAGAGCCACCCAGGCTCCCCTACCAGTCTCTCTTAATTGCTCTACAGTGATCTCTATGGAGAGATGCCAGCAACACCCAGATGAGGAGTTCTCAATGCTCCGTTACAAGTAGTCCCCTCACACAGAGCTCCAAAGGTCTTGGTCATCCTGTCTCGCCTTGCCCTGCCACTGCGTGGGATGGGGCGGGGTGGGGGGGGTGGGGTCGTCTGCTAACCTTGGACTACCCTGCCCATTCCTCCCTACTAGTGAAGGCTAAGTGGATTAAGAGAGATGTGGAGATGGAGAGAATGAAAGACACTAGCAGCCTGCTTTACTCTTAGTCAAACCTTAGCCCCTAAGTGGACACTGTGGTGAGAAGGAGATCACACCCCCTGCCCCCATCTGCTAGGCAGCCTATGCCCACAGAGGAGTGTTCTAGGGACAGCTTTAGGAGCAACAGCATGGTGTGGAGGGTGCCAAAGCAGCTTGCTGTGACTCAGATGCCAGAGAGCCTCTCTGTTCTCTTCATGATTTAGGAGATTTTTCTTCAATGAATATTTCCCTATTTGCTGTATGCCATTAGCGCAATTTCCAGGGATTTGAGATGATTGATTTTTACGCTGTGTTATGCTGAGGAGAGTGTCTACCAGGCTTCTTACGCCATCATTTTAAGAGGACCACCGTGTCCCCTACTCTTCTCTATTCCTTATTTAGATAACTCTGATACACTGACGAAACCGCCAGGGCTTATTTCACACCCACATTTCAGTTGCCATGATTTTCATACAGTAGCCCCAGAGAGTAGCACTCTGCAAGACATTCTAAAAAGGGGCAAAACTTTGGAGACAGTAAAAAGTCAACCGTCCCCAGGGGTTGGGAGAGAAAGAGGTGAATAGGCAGAGAACTTTTTAGAGAGAGAAAGAGGTGAATAGACAGAGAACTTTTTAGGGCAGTGAAACTACTCTATATAATATACCAAGGATGGATACAAGTCCTTCTACATGTGTCCAAGCCCATGGAAAGTACAGCTTTGAGAGTGGACCCTAACGTAAACTATGGTGATAACGAGAGGTGTCGGTGTGGGTTCATCAGTATGGTTCAATCTGGTTGATGGTTAAGTGTCTGACTCTTGGTTTCAGCTAAGGTCGTGATCTCATGGTTTCATGGGTTCAAGCCCTACAGTGGCCTCTGTGCTAACAGTGCAGAGCCTACTTGGGATTCTCTCTCTCTCTCCCTTTCTCTCTGCCCTTCCTCTGTTCGTACTGTCTCTATCTCTGTCAAAATAAATAAACTTAAAAAAAAATAATACAGTTTATTGCATGTCAGTTATATCTTAGTTAAAAATAGAACAAAAACAAGCAGAGGAGATGAGACATTTCATTAATGTTTTCCTTGATTCTGAGGTCCTTCTTTGCCTATGGAAATTACGGATAGACTATGGAATTAACCAAATACCTCTTTTTCTGGCCCCCAAAACAGAAATAGACTGTCCCCTGGTTTTATGATCTGGAAATGTTTGCTACAGTTGCAGAGTGTGGTGCCCTAGTGTTCTCTTGATTTTGCATAGGCCAGGTGACACAGAGGAAGGTTAGTAAATGACAAGAAAGCTTGGGAAGATCTCACCACTGCAAATGACTAAACACTGGTTCTCAAACCAGAGAAGTCAAAAAGGTGGGAATAAGCCTTAGGCTTGTTCTTCTTCCAGTCCTATCCCTGCATATGAGAAACTACAGCTTGGACAAGCTAATTATTTTAATCAGTATCACAGAACTACTTAGACTTGTTAATAACCCACACGTCTGTCCTGGGATGCAGGTCCCTGTCCACACAGGTGAGGGTACTGAAAGAATCACTGCCATCAATTCTGTGCTGTCATTGATGGTGTCAACCGCCAACCACCATGCCCTTTTCTATAAACAAGAGCCGTGTTTCGTTTCCATTGATGAAAAGGAATTGATGGTGTTGAGTTACATTGGGAAATAGAAGGGATTTGAAGTCAGAAAGTGCCCTGAAAAAAGTGGTGAAGAACAAATGAAGGAATAGTTGGAGTTATCAATACTGTGTCCAGAGGATAAATGAATGTGTCACTAATGGGTCTGACCAAGCCCGCTGAAGGACGGATGATCAAGTTGAAGCATCCCACATTCTGAAATCCCCTGAAAATTCTCTTTAATTTTCTGGGCCTTGACCTGATCCATCAGACTTTGGAAGTTATAGATGGTCCTGCCAAGTAGCAATCTATTGACTGTACAGCCCTAGAAGTTACTTGAAAAAAAAAAACCACTGTCCCCTGAAGGACAAGCATTTGATGAAAAACTTTGACTGGTTTTATGAAGTGGAACATGGCTATGAGAGACCTAGACTTCCTTCTTCTTTTACGTGATGGTAATCCATGGGGAGGCATCTGAGTCCTGGGAAGGGTGTGCGTTTGTGTCACGGATCCCACAGTACAGGGGGGCGTGTGCTCACCTATGCTTCTCAGAAAGTATAGCAAGACTGGTCGTAACACAATTATTTAGCTTTCGGTATAATTTTACATAAAAATAATGTTTTCAGAATGAATGTTGTAAAAGCATATATATTTTTCCATATTTGGAAAATGGAGCTAAAAGGAAAGAACTCTTTAATTACATAACTATCAGCTCTGAGAAAATGTCACCTTCTCTTATCTTGTATTTATTATTGTTACCCTAAGAATATGGAATAACAAGGGTTTTAAAAGTGTAATAGGGGTATTCTCATGAATTAGCTATGGACCCTAGAGTATTTCAATTGTATTTCCCATATACTCAAAGTGAAGTAATTGCTTATTTCTATGACATGATTTAGTAATATCTAATGATTTTTTTTATTGAATGGTTCCTTTAAAATCGAATACCAGTCAAATCTTCCTAGTTAGCAATAGGTTTAAATTTCTTGGCATCTTAAATAATTAAAATTATATCATGCTTTCCTTAGAAGCCTTGGAAATTTAATTTATAATCTGTAGACACACTTGTAGAACGTGTGAATCAGTGATACAAGGATATGTGCAAATGCTTTTATACATATGGTTATATAGTAACATAAAATAAAAATTAGTCACATTACATTACATTATCAGAGATATATTTCATTTTATGAATTTTAACATTTACTACAAATCAATAAATTCTACAGTAGATTCAGATAAAATTTAAATTGTTTTAACTGAGCAAAATAGAATTTCACATAATGAGAAAACATTATTATATGGAATATTTGAAAAATTAATGGAAATATATAATGATTTTATCACCTTAAAATATGATACTTGTTTTTCTCTAAATAACTGAATGTTATTCTGAGAGAATTTTTTCTTATTCTGGGAGAATTTTATTTTTCTTTTCATTTGTGGATTATGTAAAGAACATATAAACGTATGTGAGAGGAGTTTTCCATCTTCTTGCGGTCCTGGAACCAACTAGTCAAGCATTTAACAGATACAAACAACAACAGAAGGAGACAACAGTTATCTGTTAAAACTACAAATAGAGTCTGAGAAGACAATACAGACCAGCCGAAGCCTCCACTACTCAATCACTGCGCACGCATCTCAGCGCTTTCCAATACCCATGAGGTCCACAACTAATGTAGCAGCCAGACTATTTGTCTTCCTTCCACAGTAGAGAAATCACTGTCCATTAAGTCAACAAACTGGCCATGCTACATTTAAATACATATGGACACATACTACATACATACATACATACATTAATCAGTAAATACAAAAGTTAAAGGCAAAATTATTGGTAAGACATTCAACCCTCACCATTTTTTTTCTGCCTCTTGTGTCCTGAGGCATTTGCTTAAGTATTGGTATAGAAGTATCAGTATTTAGATTCCTGTATGTAATTCTAAAAAGAGTATTTAAATAGCCCTGGATGGACCACGGAATTTGCTCTAATTAAGCATAGTTGATCACAGTGTTTGAGTAGATGAGATAGATAATTTGCTATTTAAAATTAAATTAATTTACATTCTATCATATAGAACATATATAGAAAAAGAGAAATTGTGATCATAAATGGTGAATATGCGTATATGGGTTTATGTATGCATATTGATGTATATTAACATATATCAATGTATCTTATATGCATACAATCAATAATGGAGAACTAAAGTTCTGAGAATATGTTCATCCTGTCCACTGGTTAGAGAAAAACCTACTCTTATGGCTTAAAATATTCAAGGTTGCCCCTGGGTGGCTCAGTCGGTTAAACGTTCAACTCTTGATCTGGACTTAGGTCATGATCTCAAGGTGCATGAGTTCAAGCCCCGCATCGGGCTCTGTGCTGACAGCATGGAGCCTGCCTTGCATTCTCTCTGTCTCTGTGCCTTTCCCACTTGTGCTCTCTCTCTCTCTCTCTCTCTGTCCCAAAATAAATAAATAAACATATATAAAATGTTCAAATACCTGTCAATGACTATAAATATATTTTATTAAAAAATTTTTAAATATATCACAAAATCCTTTTATGCGCAGTATCTCACCTTAATCCACCATTTAGTGACTCAGACCTGTGGTTTGAATACCCAATATTACAAAATTTCATATGAAAATCTAGCATGGTCAGTGAGTGAATTACTCAGAAATTTAACTTTTATACTTTATTCGAACAATATCACTTGCTCCTTTTCTGTGTGCAAATCTCAGGAAGAGTTAGAACTTTTTTTCCTTAATAAATAAGAATGTTTTAAAGCATGATGAATATTACTTCTGAAGAGGAAAAACCAAATATTAAAGGAGTATAGCCACTCCCAGTGAGATTTTTAGGCATGAAATAAAGAGATATTTTGAGAAGACAGCCGATACGTGTGTGATAAGGAAAATGGGAATAATTAAATAGGAGAAAGGCCTATTCAGGGATGATTTGTGAGTGGCCTACAGAAAAACTCTGTGGCATTCTAAAAGCGTGTGTTAAACTGTTGGTTTTTATAACATTTCTGATGATTGATTGTCTTCTCGCACCTTGATTATATGTTTGTTCAGACTTTGATAGTGTGATTCCACACAGCCTGTTGGGTTTCGTATGACAATAAGATGAAGATTTAGTAGAAAGTCATCACCATAACTGCAACTCTCTGATATAAAGGGTCTTCTCCTTAACTGCACTTAGCGTGGACTAAACTTCAGGTCCACAAAGCAAGTGTCACAGACTATTTCTATGGCTGCATTGTTTTGAGCCTTAGTGCCTGTGTTCACACTGATGACTGTGCTGTCTGAGAACAGGAAGTCCTCCTCCTCCGAGGCTGCTGCCTGGAATTGCTCTAATTTGTTCTGGTAATGGGCACCAGATGTCAGAGTCTAAAAGGAAACTGGGCCAGGCAAAAAGATTGCCGTTCTGACCTTCTATTGAGTTCCAGAACTCTTGCTCTTTTTGTCTTCTGTGAAAATTAAATAGTCACAAACATACGGAATGAAGCGGGGACAAGCAGCTCCTCTGTGGAAGCGACCACAGCAGAGGAGAGATGGCTGCTCGGTACTGCTCAGGAAGGGCCCCCCCCCTTTCTTGGGGGGGGGGGTAGGAAAAAGAAGAGGAAGGAAGGAAGAAAAGAACCTGTAACGTCCACATCCTCAGACACATCTCCTGTGTCATGACAGCCACATCTTCAGCACTGCATTCCCTCAACTGGGTCTTGGGTGTCTCCTTTTTAGTAAAGACAAGGGATGGGTCTGAGGTTTTGTTTCCTTCGCCTTTCAGTTTTCAATAACCAGAGGCTAATTTTTTTTTTTTTGCTCATATAATGCATATGCAATTTATTGCATTTGTCACTCCATTTGTCTTGGTAAAATGGTGTAAATCTGAGAAAGCCTCCACGGAGTAAATCAAAGAGAACATAGTCAGATGCCTGCTGTCGTCGATAAGACTACAAAGTGGTGATAAAGTCGATCAGCTAGCACGGGATTTACATGTCAGAGCATTTAGATCTCATTTTTATTAACTGATTTGCCACAGGTTCACAGCTTCTGTGATATTCCTTTTCTGTTTGTAATGAAGTTTATAATCCCAAAATTTTTAAATGGTTGTGGGGTTTGTTTTTTTTTTTTGGTATAAAAGAGAAATTTCCCTTTCCAAGTAGTGTTCCTACAGCAGAATCTTTGTTTTCTTTTATGAAGGTATAATTAGAGGAGAGAAATACCATCCTTTACGGAGAGAATAAAAAAAAGATATCTTTGTCATCCAAGCAGCATTTAATAACGTTTGAAATTTTAGACAAAGTTCTAAAATTATTTTAAAATTTATTTATCCACTATGTTCTTAACAATGGTAGGAGTGGTAGAATTTAAGGTTAGCAAGAACTGTGAGGCTTATGCAAAGGTTGCTGTCCATATAGAATACTGTGCACTTTCTTTTTAATTAAGCTCATCACAGTTGCTGTTTTCCTCTTTAATTTTCCCCCAAATATGAAAAGATCCAAGTGTATTTTAATTTTTCCTGAGGTTTTTCATAATTTTATAGTGCAATTTTTTTTCTGTAGTGATTTGTTCTATTTAGGATTTCTCTGAGAATAACAAATATTCTCCAAAGAAAGATACTAAAAGCCTCTAGAAAACACAATTATCCCTGTTGATAGCCCTAATTCTATCATGAATGTTGCAAACGTTATAGAATTGTAAAGGTTAATTCATTCATTCCATGCACCCCCATAGCATCCAGAAACATCTTCTACAGCTGACTCTCCGCTATCCCTGTGGGAAAGTAACCCAAGTACAGGGAAACACGATGGAGTGGCAGGACCCTAGCAGTACAGGGATGGAAGAAAAACAGTCCTCAATCCACACTTCCCTGTAGCTGTGCAGCTTTCTTGACCTCTCTGACACTCACATCTTCTCATCGTTAATGCAAGATTAATATTCTATAAATATTCATATCATGTATTTGAGAAACCCTTGGAACATAGAAGACGCCATAATTTTATTGGAAAACATATTGTTATATTTCAGTGCATTAGAGATTGGTGATCTCAGCCTGTTAACTGGATTTTACTCGTTTGTGAACTTTATAAAAGTTTTATGGCTGTAAATGTTATATATTCAGTTACTTATTAACAATGACACGACGTTACACAATTCCTTGACATCTCTTAAAGCATATTTATTGGACTGAGTGGAAATGTCCACACAAGCGGCCATATTGCCACTTTGGAATGCAGAGGAAATAGAAAAAACAGCTATGATGTTTCTTCAGATTTAATGGCAGACAGAGTTTCCCAGATCCAAATATTTTTAATTGTATGGCCATAAGGGAAAATCCACTGGAATAAAGTTAACTTGTGGTATATCTTTCTAGGCTTTGGACCATTCTACTTCCTCTGATTCAATTTCCACACCACCTCTGCCTTTAAACACCACAGCGCTCCTGGAACTGACCATTCTCCACTCAGTGCTTTTCAGGTTTTGCCAGTACTGGCTGTTGACTGGGAAAATGGTGCTCATCACCCTGTGTTGTGTTGTGTTGTGTTGTGTTGTATTTTGTTGCTTTCCTGTTGTTACTGTTTATTTAATATCTTAATTGTTCTGTTCTTTTGTTTTTCAAATTTTTATTTAAATTCTAGTTAGTTAACATGTAGTGTAATATTGGTGCCAGAGGTTGAATTTAGTGATTCATCATGTAACACCCAGTGCTCATGCCAACAAGTGCTCTCCTTAGTACCCATCACCCATCTATCCCATTCCCCACCCACCTCCCTCCATCAACCTCAGTTTATTCTTTATCATTATGAGTCTCTTATGGTTTGTTCCTTCTCTCTCCCCCACTCCATATGTTCTGTCTGTTTTGTTTCTTAACGTCCACATAGGAGTGAAATCGCATGATATTTACCTTTCTCTGACTGACTAATTTTGCTTAACATAATACCCTCTAGCTCCAGCCATGTTATTGCAAATGGCAAGATTTCATTCTTTTTGATCGCCTATTAGTATTCCATTGTGTGCGTGTGTTTGTGTGTGCACACGTGTGTGTGTGTGTGTGCATGCATGTATATGTATATATCTCACTTTTTCTTTATCCATCAATTGTGGACATTTGGCTTCTTTCCATAATTTGGCCATTCTTGATAGTGCTGCTATAAACATTGGGGTGCATGTGCCCCTTTGAATCAGTATTTTCATGTGCTTTGGATAAATGCCTAGTAGTGCCATTGCTTGTTGACAGGGTAGTTCTATTTTTAACGTTTTGAGGAAACTCCATACTGTACTCCATACGGGTTGTGCCAGATTGCATTCCCACCAACATGTTGGGAGCCGTTTTGGGGTCGCAGGTTGAGACCCCTCTCTGTGTGAAAAAGGTTGAAGCAAAGCTCCCGCCAGCCAAACTGGCGCCTAACCTTACCTCCTTCTGAATAATCTTTCAGGCCTGGATTTCTTGAACTGCTTTTGCTGGCCTAAGGGACATAATGCTCTTTGGGTTTATGGCACATAGAAAAGGGGACCTGGAGTGCGATGTCTTGATGGATAAAATCTGAATGAGAATAACCTGGTCAGAAGTAACCTCAAAGTTGCCTCTTGGGGATAGGTTACACAAATTGATCATATAGAATAGCAGTTATGAGTTGGCTAGAAATTAGCAGATGTTAGGCCCCAAGACTCCTTGAACCAAACTAGATTTTCTCTGCAGGTATTGCATTGTGTTAATCATCTCCTCAGCCCCACCATAAAACCTCAAGGCTCATCTCTGTAAAGCTTCTCTCAGTATTTGGTTAACAGACTGATGGGAGAGTTTGGACATTCTCCAGAGGTTAGCTTAGCCCAAAAGTTAGAAGCACTGTTTACAGATAAGGTACAAATAGTAGCCAAACAAAAGTAGCTACACATATCTTCACTGATTAACAACAAATATTGAGTACCTTCCTGAGGTTAATATTTCACGAATCCTTTTGTTATTCCCATCCCCATGCTCCCTTATAATAAAAAGGCAATAAACAAAATACTTTTACAGAAACTGCTGTTTGTCTAAAGAACAGGTAAACATGAGCACTCATGATATAGGCTCACTCACTCATAAAGGAAAAGAACTTAGACAAGTATTAGAGATCTTGCAAATAATACCTCCTCCATCATGGTTAAAGATTATGGATAGAATGATCTATAGATGGTCAACATAGGCAACAGTGTATGCGCCCTCTGTTTACTGAGGGCTACAATAACCCTGCTCTCTTTTTAAACATCTTGTTATTTTCTCTGCTATAAGCCTACCTAACTCTGCCCCAAAAACTGTGCGTGGTCTATTGTTTGGAACAGAGTCATAAAAATGGTTACTGCCTAATCTAAGATAAGACTGCCTCCTTCTAGGTCTGGGATTCATAAATATGCCAACCTAAGAAATATTGTTAAAAATACCTTGTTACTGATGTAATGTCACTCGCTACCTTTAAAAATAAAGACACTGAGACTAGCAGGAGAGAGATGCCAGAATTTCCAGGGCTGCCTGTTTGGTCATCAGATTCCATCTCACTCGTGGCTCTCTCACTTCATTTCGCCTGACCGTCCGTCCTTCGTGGACCCCTAGATTTGCTGGAACAAGGACCCCGGCACCAACAGGGCAAAAGGGTGCCCCTTTCTCTGCCTCCTTCCTAACATCATTGTTTCCTGAGTTGTTAGGTTTAGCCATTCTGACAGGTATAGAGTGATATCTCATTGTGGTTTTGATTTGTCTTTCCCTGGTAATGAGTGATGTTGAGCATCTTTTCATGTGTCTGTTGGCCATCCGGATATCTTCTTTGGAAAGTGTCCATTTATGTTTTCTGCACATTTCTTCACTAGATTATTTGTTTTTGGGTGTTGAGTTTGTTAAGTTCTTTATAGAGTTTGGATACTAACTTTTAATCCGATTTGCATTTTTTCCCATACTGTAAGTTGCCTTTTAGTTTTGTTGATTGTTTCCTTCCCTGTGCAGAAGCTTTTTATCTTGATGAGGTCCCAATAGTTTGTGGTTGCTTTTGTTTCTCTTACCTCTGGCGAAGTGTATAGTCTAGAAGTTGGTGCAGTCGAGGTGAAAGAGGTTGCTGCCTGTGTTCTCCTCTAGGGTTTTGACGATTTCCTGTCTCACATTTAGGTCTTGCATTCATTTTTAATTTATTGTTGTGGTGTAAGACAGTGGTGCAGTTTCATTTTTCTGCATGTTGCTCTTCAGTTTTTCCAGCACCAGACATCGAAGTGACTGCCTTTGTTCCATTGGATATGGTTCCTGCTGTGTCGAAAATTAGTTGACCATATAGTTGCGGGCCCCCTTCTGAGTTTTCTAGTCTGTTCCATCGATCTATTTGTCTGTTTTTGTGCCAGTACCATACTGTCTTGATGGTTACAGCTTTGTAATATACCTCCAAGTCCAGAATAGTGATGCCTCCAGGTTTTTTTTTTTTTTTTTTAGGATTGCTTTGGCTATTTAGGGTCTTTTGTGTTTCCTTACAGATTTTAGGGATTGTTTGTTTTAGCTCTGTGAAAAATGTTCATCAGCCTCTGTTTTAGGTTCATTTTTTTCTTTGTTCTCAGGTTATGATTATTTTAATCATTTTCTCCCCATAAGAGGCTTTGCTATCTCAAGTTTTTCTCACTGAAACAGACAGACCCACTTCAAGCAACCCTCCTTGTTTCAATGAAGAGAATATCCATATATTGAATATGCTTTTATAATTTTCCTCATTACAATTTAATTTTTTACTTTTTTTTATAATTACTTTTTCATTCCCGTTAACAATCACTTCTGTTGGGAAGAAGAGAACCAGAAGAAGAAAACTAACTCATATAATAAATATTATAACTATATCAATCTACTTAGAGGGAAGCCACAGATCTCCAGGACTGACATGGTAACGATGGAATACAATAGATTTACATAGATTTACATGTATACATGTATAATTTCACTTGGTGGCATCTCAGGAAAGTTTTAAAATAACAGAAGGGCATTATGAGAAGCAGGCATTTGAGAGAAGGCAGAAGGTCTTTCATTTAAGGGTGAGTGCTTTTATTTATCACTTGCTTTACTCCCATGGTGCCATTTAGTTCCAATAGCAATCATGAAATGAAAATTTTGTCTAAAAATTATTAACCATTGTTTCTCTACCCTGTCTCATTAGAGTCCTTTAGCTCTTAGTTAATTGGAAAAAAAAAAAAAACAGAGCAAATATGGAGGAGCAGTAAAAATAACTGGTATGTGAAATTGCATCTGCATAACGCTGACAAAAATACAGCAGTTTCTTTTACTTCAGCTTCTTCTGGTTAAGTGTAGAAAGATCAACCATCAGCATTGATTCTTGAATTCTAAAAAAAAAAATACTTCTAAAAATATAATCATATTAAAAGAGAAAACACATGATATTATGTGTGTAGGAGCAGTGTGATTCAGGAATTTTCTCTTATAAATGATGTCCATAGCAGAAGGCATTGGTGCAGATAAGCGAAGTGATGGAAATTAACTGCTATTAATCTTGGGCAGTGGAATCAACAGTGGGTTCAACTATAAAAACCACTAAGCATATGCTCTTGAACACATTACTCAAAATCCCTGGTGAAAGTTGCTTCCTGTGAAAAATGAGAAAGTTAATAGTGTTAGTATCAATTTACATAATTGATGCTTTAGCTTTCTAAGTTTAAAAAACATTTTGGTTTCTATAGCAATACTAGTTTTATATAAGAGGATATATTATTTGTGGATGAGTTTGTGATAATGCACTTAATTATAAACTAATTTATATCTAAAAAACTGTTATAGGGAAACCTTTTGTCATATACTCAGTAGATAAAAAAATCAATTTCTCTATTTTCAGTAGAAAGTGTTTTCCAGTTAACCTGTACTTGATAATTACCATGTTATCTTTCATATAATACTTCTTTTTAAGACCTGTTCCTCATTCCCTTAAATGCTTTACCTTTATCTTTTATTCTCATTTATTTTTTTTTAAGTTTATGTATTTATATTGAGTGAGAGAGAGAAAGCATGAATGAGGGAGGACCAGAGAGAGAAGGAGAGGGAGAATCCCAAGCTGGCTCCATGCTGTTAGTGTGGTTCCCCACGTGGGGCTCAAACTCACAAACCATGACACTGTGGCCTGCCGAAATCCAGAGTCAGATGCTTAATCGACGGAGCCACTCAGGGGCCCTTCATTCTCCTTTCTTAAGGCAGAAATATTCTTATGATTTGAGGACTTTCCTTAAACAAACACACATACAGAAATCTTTCCCACCAAAGAATAATGATGGAGGAAATTACTACCATTGGGTAAAAATTTTTCCCCTCCCAGAAGGATTAGTTTTAATATACTTTTATCATTATGAAGAGATATAACAATCTGTTAACATTTGCTAACAATAGTGTTATAATAAACTCAGAGAAGGCATTAATACACGATCAGAAAATAATCCAATACTGCATTTTGGCAATCACTTTGACTCTAAAGCAAATGCATGGTTTTGTTGGAAGATGACAAATATGGTCTGTACCTATGACTGTAAGATAGATACACGGTAGAAGGGAGGATAATAATGCCTCTTCCCAACAGTCATCGTGGAAATAATCCCAGGAATGGATGTGTAAGAGTTGCCTTCTTTTTCCAAGATTTTCTGGCTTGAGTTCCTTGTAAAAAAAAAAAAAGTCATTTTAACTGTCTTGCCGTGACATTATACATTTAACATAGATGTTGTTTGTGGCAACTTTTCATATACTCATACAACTTTCTCATGTACCCATACACACACACACACACACACACACACACATTCCTACCTGCAACAAAAGAAAATGGGCACAATGTCTGAGGAAACAGAAATAAAATAGACTTCTTCCTTGGACTCCCCAAAGAAAGTCAACTTCACCTCTTTCCTTCCCTTATGAATAAATAAATTACTTAAACTTGTCCTACTTGACTTTCAGTCACTAGCCAAGGAAATCCTGAATGGTTCATTTTGAGACAAGAAACTGCTGCATTTTGGATCAAATAGAAACAAATATCAGTGTGACTTCTAAGGGTTTTGTGCTCATTAGAGAGATTATTTACAAAGATTACTTCTCAGTATATATGTTACTGTGTAAGAGATAAAGGGAATAACCTTCATAGTGGTTCATAGGAATCAGAGAGAGCACTGAGGCAGTCAGGAGACTGTGGAAGATGTGGGATTTTATTTAAGCTGAACTGATGTCAGATATTAAGATTGAATAAAAAAGGAAAGATCTATCTTATTCTTGAAGTCAGGACACTTAGGAGTGCAGTCTAATAATAGTATAGAAGGATTAGGGATACTTTACAATGATTCCATGGTAACCATGGCATCTACTGTAAGGAAAGCCTGAGGGATAGAAACCAAATAATTTGTTCACACATTTGAGGTCCTAGGACTCCTTCTCAGAAAAGATGGGCATCTATGGGGTCCCAAGGCTCTCTGCATAGCCAGGGAGGTGTGGATGTTTTATTCATGAAAGAAAGGGGAGTAAGGACTATCTTTTGGAAAGGTACTGATCGTTAAGGCACTTGGACAATCTTGGGTCTCCTTGAATGTGAATTTATAGCCTGAATTTGCTTTAGTGAAGAACATTTAGGATCACCATGGTGCAAAGCCAGAGTGCAGGCAGAAGTTAATATGCATTGTTTAGAATAGACCAGTCAGGCCAGAGGGACCCAGATGGGACCTGGTATGTTAGGACCAGCTGAGGGACTGGGCGACAGAATGAGATCAGCCCTTTTGATTAGTCTCACTGTCCTAGCCATGGTTATGCCACTGAATTACTGAGTGCCAAAAACTAGTTATAACTCAGGCCTCTCATTCCAAATGGGAGGTTCTGAACTTTGTGTTATGTCAAAGAGGTACACTTGTAATATTTGAAAATATTAAATTTTCTCATAGCTCTTTCCCTTTTGTGAATGTGCCCACATGTAATTCCTGACATGGTATATATATGATTCTGTGGGTGTTAATGCATAGACAGAATTGGAAAGCCTTTATAAAAATGTATGTAGTAGTAGTCTATGAGAGCTGGAAATATGGATTATTAGCATTGTATTTATTCTTCATAGTTTCTTATATAAAGTAAATATTTATGGTACATACATAGTCTGTTTAGAGGCAGAGAACGTTTTCTTTTCCCAAAGCTGGAGGTAAAATTCATCTCTTGGTAAATGTAACCACAACTAATGGTGCACGACCTGATGTCTTGAGTTTGCATTCGTCCCTAGCTATCCACAGCTGTGGTTCCTGGAACCTTAGAGTGGGAATTCTCCAGCATTCCCAGTCACACTGCGTATAAAATTCCAGCGTGTTTTCTAGCACTTGGTAGGTTCTGAATACAGACCAGTTAAGTCTATTTCCAAATCCAACTGCATTTTTAGAAATAACACGTTACTTTTTTTTTCTCATCTTTAGGTTCACAGTTGAAATTGCATAATCAAAATTGATATGTCCAAAATGCATGGACTCCATTTATTTCTACTATGTTACTTCACGCATGATTATCGCTCCCGGTCTCTGTGCAGCAGCGACTAACATCTGGAAAGGCTTTCTCTATCTTTTTGCATTATTGGAGCTGCCATTTCAAATCCCATCTGAAACCATATCTTTTTCTTTCTACTTCCATTACCGCATCCCGTAATTACATTATTTAACTCTGTCAAGTATACTGGGATACAGTTTTCTCTGAAAATGCCTCGCACACAAGTACAATGCAGTCACGTACTATTTTAAAGTTAATTTCCTAGAAACCACTGTCCCAGAGTTAGAAATAATCATGTGTTTATTAGTATTCAGCAAACCAGCTCTATACCAGATAAAATATTTTTAAAGATAGACAGATTTTTTTTTTTAATTGCTGGAAGGGTGAAAACAAAAGATACATTGCTTAAGCTTTAAATGTTCAAAATATAGTATTATGGGGTGTCTGTGTTCTGGCCACATATGCCAAATATTCATTTGGTACTGAAAAAATACATCGTTGACTTTGGGGTGGAGAGTCACAGAGAATAATAGAATCTCCTTGTATTCCTGTATGAATTTCATCAAAGATAAAGAAATTCTTTTCAAAGCATTAAATTTGTAATGTGGAAATAAACAAAGATGACCCATATGAGAAGCACACAAACAAACAAACGAAGGCTATTCACCCAGAGCTTGCAATAGCAAGAAGTCAGCCACCACCGCTTGCATTTGGCAGAGACTCCGAGGCAGACAGGGAAGTGGATAAGCTCTACAGTAGAATAAAGGGAAGGCTCAGGTGTGCTCTGATTAGAGGTTGAGGGGAAGCTGTTGGCAGGCCACCGAGAGGCAGGGCAGTCCCTGTAATTGGCAGGGGGAGTGTAGTTGGCTTTCTCTGGTTGGTCCTCAGTTGGAAGCCAGAACAAGCTGTCAGTCACTCTTCAAGTTCTAATCTTCTAGCTAGATCACCTCCAAGGTGGTTTGACTTCCTGACTGGGTTGCCGCAGAAATCGTGGGTCAAAGTTTTCATATCATATATGGTCTGGCCGTTGTACCTTAGTATGTTCAACCTTTTGATTAATTAAGAATATAATTGAGAAACCTAGGAACTTTGAAAATGAATATTAATGTTTATTTTTTAAGTCTATTTATTTATTTTGAGAGAGATGAGACAAACAGGGTAGGGGCAGAAAGTGGGAGAGAGAATCCTAAGCAGGCTTCGTGCTGCCAGGGCAGAGCCCAACTCAGGGCTCAATCCCACGAACCTTGAGATCGTAACCTGGGCCAAAACCAAGAGTTGGATACTTAACCGACTGAGCCACCCAGGTGTCCCAAAATCCATCTTCAATGAAGGTTTTTCTTGAGGAAGATATATTTGAGTTCATATTTGAAGGAAAGTAAGAATTAGCAAAATTAAGGGAATTGGGCCAGGGAATAGAAAAGAGTTTTTGAAACAAAGTGAGGAGATTTGCAAACACTCTAAGATAAGAGCATGGGCAGAATGGGGATAAGCAGAGAAGCCTCGCGGTCGTCTTCACAGCCATTCACATCTGTCTCCAGTGAGCTGCCTGAGGTGTGCTTGAGCTACACTACATGTGGCCTCTCCGTAAGAGGAAGGGTCACACACTGTTAGGATTGTGTTGGTACCCCTAAGAACACTGAGATACCATTGAAGGGATTGGACAGATTAAATTTCTTTTTTTCAGAAGATAATTTTTTTCTACTTTTTGAAGAGTGGATTGAAAGGAACATGAATTGAAAGTATTTAAACTCTTGCAGAACCTTCAGTAAAATATAAGGGACTACCCCAATACCAGTGGAGAAGTAGAGGGGTAGACAAATTAAAATAGTGCTTCTCAAATATCAGTGTGTATATGAATGAACTACAGACGGTGAAATGCAGATTCTGTTTGGAGAGAGTCTGGTGGAGGGTCCTGATATTATGCGTTTCTACCAAGATCCCAAATGATGCTAATACTGTCAGTCCAAAAACTGAATGTTGGTATCTGAGCAGCACAGGTTTCTGAAACAAAATCACTGACAAAATAATCTATCGAAACATGCACAAATTTTAAATCGGTCAGTAAGGTGCCCTTATAACTTACCAAGTGGAGAAATAAAAGGAAAGTTAATTATAACAAAATATTAATTTCAGTATGAAAGAATTTGGATATGACCAAGCTAGAGGACACAGAGTCTTTTTGTACCAGTATTTAAAGTCAGCGTTACTGTTAGCTGTGAATACAGACGGAAATGAGCGAGCTGTTTTTGTAATAAGGAAAACCTGCGGTGTTGCCATTGTTGACCCATCTTTGCAAAATGTTCAAAGCTTTTGAAGATGTTCTAAAAAAAATACATTATCGTCTTCTCTCTATTTACCCAAGATTTCTATTTCTAAAGTACAAATATAGCCCATGTGTTTAAAATTATGCAACACTTCAAGTTTATATGCAAAATGGAGTAAGGTTCAAAACTCAAAAATTAGGAACATATATAATAGGTGTGAGATATTCTATGCATTGTGCAGGGCAGAAGAAAATTCTTCCTTCTCCGCACTGCGACCTGGAATAGCCATGCCCCTAGTCAAATATTCTATTCTTCTCTATCCCATTCCTAGCCTTATTTGTGGAGACTTTGTTTCCAGGTTTTTGTTTTCATTTTTTGCTAATACAAACAACATCGCAAGGAAAATTGTGAGCACGTATTTGCTTGTAGCAAAAACTGCCTTGTGAATTTGACAGATATTGTCAAATTATTCCCACAAAGTGGTACCACTTTACACTTCCTTTATCAAACCCTTTATATTTGGAGGACAGCCTGTAGAGTGTTTTCTGTGTTTCCTGCCCCTCTAGCAACCGCGACGATCGGGAAAATTGAGGCTGAGAAATAACTGGGGACGGTTGGGAAACCGAGCCTTGTGAATATCCAGAGGAAGAACGTTCCGACAGGTAAAAACAGCAAATGCAAAGATCTGAGGTGCAAACGTGCTTCTTGTGCTTGAGTAACAGCGTGGAGCGAGGGTGAGGCTGAGTAAGGAGGGAGCATTGCAGGGTGGGGGTTCTAAGTGAGGCGGGCCACATCTCTAAGGTCTTTGGGGGGTCCGCAAAGGTCTGTGGACTTAATTCTGCGTGTTCTGGGAACCTAATGGTTTTGGATTGTCCTCTTTGGTCTAAGAACCACAAGTTCCAGTGTTAATATTTTTTTCTAAAGTCATCAAGAGTCTTTTCAGAATTTTCCTTCTAATTATGAAGTTCTGTACTTTTCTTTCCAAATTAACATTATTTATGCTTATGAAATCTCTTAATTTTGTTATTAAAAACAAATACATCGTGGCAACATTTTTGTCAACTCCAGGTCACCAACAGTTCAGCAGAAAATGTAAAGACTCTTATTAATTTCAAGTTTCAAATATGTTTTTTATTTTTTCCCCCTTTGGGACATGATTAACAAGGCACTTTACTTTGTTCGGAGTTAACATAAAACTATGCAATCTATTATGAACATTATTTTATTTACTTTTTAAAAATAGAATATTTGGTACAAATATTTGAAAGCATATTATTTTTATAACTTTTGAGAAGTGAAAATAAAATGAATTTCTTCTACATAAATTAAGAAAGCATATTGCAAGGACGCCTGGGTGGTTCGGTCGGTTGAATGTCCAACTTCAGCTTAGATCATGATCTCATGGTTCGTGGGTTCAAGCCCCGTGTCAGGCTCTGTGCTGACAGCTCAGAGCCTAGAGCCTGCTTCAGATTCTGTCTTCCTCTCTCTGCTTCTCCCCAACTTGTGCTCTGTCTCTCAAAAATAAATAATGTAAAAAATTTTTTAAAAAAGAAAGTATATTACTGATATTCAGCAGGAGTTCCTTCCAATTCGATTGTTCATTGCAAATTTTAATTTTTATTTATTTTTAGAGAGAGAGAGAAAGCAGGGAATGGCAAAGAGAGAGGGAGAAAAAGAATACCAAATAGGCTCAGCACTGACAGCAGAGAGCCCCATGTGGGTCTTGAACTCGTGAATGATGAGATCATGACCTCAGTCAAACTGACTGAGCAACCAGGTACCCCTGTTCATTTCAATTTTTTATCATTCCATATTTTCCTAATTAGATTTACAACAAACAGGTTATTGATGATAAATATGCTTTTTAATAACACTTACATTGAACTTTGACAATATGCTATCATACTGAGTTTTGCTTTTTCAACATAACATTAAGTATCTAAGGTTCAGCTATGTTACACAGTGAGTTGACGTACTGCCAGTTTAGTTTTCACCAGTACAGAAAGCTCTGTATTGGTGAACATCAATTGTGCATCAGAGAACATGTTCTGAAAAGCTAGGAAGGCCACTTTCAAGAAGTTTTCTGCAACTTTCGTCTGATTTAGGTGGTCCAGACATACCAAACACCTATTAATCAGATGCCATGCCTTATGAAAATGGAGGAAGTCAGATGTGCTTATGTGAGGGGGGGCAACGATTTTAACTTTCATTCAATGTCAATTTAATTTCAGATTCCTTCCCACACCCAGTTTATGGTTTGTACAAATTACAGCATTGATGTGTTTGCTAGGGTAATGGTGATGATATGTCATTAATTCCCCAGAGCGTATCATATTTTCTGAACACATGGTGTAGGGAAGGTCACATTGAATTCATCCGTTTTGCACTACTAAAAATAAGCTATCGCCACTAAGCTGCTCTAACAGAGGAAGGATACAGAACACAACTGTGGGCATATTACCATGATAATCATATTTATGTCTTCTCTAACTTATCACTAGTTTGCACTTAGATGATACCTTCATAAAATGTAGTTATGTTAAATTTTGATAATTAAAAATGTAGGAGAAAAACAAAGAACATTGACTAATAAATTTTTCTCACTTTATTATAATTTCTCTAAACTTGGGTAAGAAAGACAAAGTGATTTTTGTCACTTGGAATTTCGATCCCAACAACAGCAGGTTTCCAGCTGTGTCCACAGGTCTGCTAAGATTCTCTACAGGTCAGAGTCAAGTAACTTATGCATTAAATGTATATAATATATTGCAAGACAGGAACTGAGCAAGTCCTTGTTCCCATAAACATAGATCTGATCTAAGTTCAATAAAGAGAATTTATAATGGAATATTCACATTAAGATGTCCCAAGGACATATGTCACTGCAATTCTTTAGGGGTCAGAACTGTGCCCCTGCTTCTCCTGGAGATTAAGTAGTAAAATTCTTACTCAGATTTCCTGTTTAGGATTGAAGTGTGTGACATTGAGAGTACCCTGTTTCTCACATCAGAAATTTCAGTCTTGGCTTCCAACTTACTCCTTCCTTACTTAACTTCAGACTTCAAGGATTTTCCAAAAATGACAATTCCATCACCATTTTTGAGAAAATGGAGTTTATTAGACAACAACCAAATGAGGATATAATAGGAGAATCATTTTGGGTGTAAATGATGTAGCTTCAAACTGTACTTCTTTGGGACTGTTGGAGTCATGTGCCCTGTTATTCCTGCTGTTGTCATATGTCTTTGCTTGTCATTATTTGGTCCGGTCTTCCTTAATATGAGAAAGCAGGTAAATTAAACCAACTCAGCACTATTCTGCTGTTATCTATGCTGTGTCACTGTGGATAACTGTTTGAGGAGATGTTGTGGCTTCTGCTTGGTCACGGGTACTGTGGACATAAGCAGTCCTTGGACTCCTGTTTTGTGATAGCCAAGTTGAGTTTCATGCTCAGGTTTCACTGTCTTGGCATCAGCATGACTTTTGGTGCTCAACCAGGGAAAGCCTACCATTTGCAGATAACGCTTGTGCTGAGCTCTCCTTGAGAATCAAGGAGAATCAAGGAGAGCTCAAATATGATGCAGGGAGAAGAGAAAGTGCCAGTTGAACTATAGAAGCCAACAAACACTCGGCAGAGACAAGTGATTGAAATGGTGCCTGGCGTTTGGAAGACAGTAGAGTGACTCAGATAGAAACACACTTTATCTCAAAAGACCCTCGATGGTAAAATCATTTATCACCCAGGTCCTAGTTTTGAGTCTGTGGTTAGATATGGAAGCTCAAGTTCTGGAGGTCATGGTTAGAGCAGATCAGTACTTACCTTTACATTTTTTTAGATAAGATCAAAGAAGCTTTCAGTAAAGGATGAACTACTAATAGGGAAACAATACCCTGTTGGGTACTCTGTCCATGTCCCATGAACTATAAGTTTTCCACTCTGACTGCTGAGGACACAATATATTCCTGGCCCTGTATATTCCTTTGCTCCTTGAAAGTGACCGTCTCTCTGGCATTAGGAAGTTTCAGTTCATTTATACTCTCATAAGTCCTAGGCTAAAAATGCATGAGATCCTCCAGTCATAAAATCGGGACAGTCTTAGACTCACCTCAGTTTTCCCCCTCCCTTTGCCTGATGTCTGATATCTGGGAACCTTTGTTTTATAGATTTTTTTTCTTTATTTTTAGTTGTTTCATAAGTTATAATCAACCCAGCTTCTGTTACTTTATTTTGAAACATGTCCTAGAACAGAAAACTCTGTTTTGGTTTTCTACATATTGCTAGGTTGGCTTTACAGCGTTCAAACCTTGCATTTTTTCCCCAACTTTAATAATATATGTTATTATAGATATATCCAAGAGCAAAACATATTATGCCTTTGGAAAAGAAATGGAAAATACTATCCAAAAAAATTTATCTCTAATACCCGCTTTTGAACATGTACTTCTAGTTCCTTCATGTTCATTTTAGGTTAATTCATTATCATTTTATTTTTAAAATATATGAATACATATATTTAATGTTACTTAACTTTTGACTATTATTATTTCCTTCTTTGTTTTGCATATAACATGTCTATTCAAATTATTACTATCAATAATTCATGTATCTAAATTAAATTGGTAAATAAAGAAATAAGAGGTAGTCAGGAACTGTATTTTTTAAATTCTCTTAACTATCTATAACATGGATTATCAATAAGTGGTTTCCAATATTTTATATTATATGTTGTTTATATTAATCTTAATTCCAGATATAATATGTCTGTATCAATTTGCAAATGAATAAAATACATGCGGAAAACCTATTTCTTTGTTGCATAAATTTAGAGTTTATTTTTCTGTATTTTTTAAGTATCCTGCATTTTCTTTCTTGATTATATTCCTCAATAATATTGTATATTCCATTAACATATGTCATATTCTTGAAAATAACCTATTAAAATATTATACATACATGTATTTTCAAAGTGCAATCTAAGGGAAAAGAGAAGAATGCTTTAATTGTTCAAATATTTAACTCCTATTCTTTAGGAAGGAAAGAGGGAAGGAAGGAAGGAGGGAAGGAAGATGATGCCAATATCTACAGAGAAAAGCTGATGGGCGATCTCCTTACCTAGAGGGCGGAGTTAAGATCTAAGCCTGGAACATCTCCCATCCCCAGGGCTTGTGCTCGTGCCACGCGCACACGTTCAGAATTGCTGCGTGTCAGGGATGCTCTGTGCACCTAGGATATTCTTTCCAAATCCAAGAGTGTATTATGGGCTCTATATCTACCTATCATTGAATAGTGTTTCTTTGAGTTTTGAGAAAGCTTGTCTTTCTAGTATGCAGGTTGTCTAGACCAAGAGGAGTTATATTTGAACATGATAAAAAAAAATAGATGTCACTTAGAGTTCCTAGAATTTGAACTGAAACACAATAACTGGATGAGAATTTTGCATTGTTTCCTGGAGGAATGAGGGGATGTGTCTGCATGTGGTGAGGAGGGGAATTCAATATTGGGAGTTCAGGTAGACAGTCTGCGGCTGTCCCTGTCACATCACTGGCTCTCCTTCTAGGAATCTAATATGATTTCAGTGCCCTGCTCTATTGAAGACCCATAAAATGTAAGCAGAAGTGACATTTGTCAGGTCCAGGTGGAAATTTAAAGAACCAGTGGACAACCTATCACTCTTTCTTTACCCAGCCCTGACAACAGTCATCAATTCAATATAGTATCTGCCTTGATAACTTCAGTTCTGGAGTAAATATACACAAAGTGGAGTCCCAACTGCTCTTTATAAAATGTAGGTTTCAGAGAAAGAATCATTTGTTTTTAAGCCTCTAACATAATACAGTTGTTTTAAAATTATAGCCTGTTTTAATCTATCTCAATAGATACAACCATTTACTGAAAATTCCTCACTTAGAAAAAAAAAAAAGTACGCAATTTTTATCCAGTGTTATTTTCTATGGTATTAGTCATAGTCCAGTATGTCTTTTTTAATCCAGAATATACTTCTTTCATTATTATCACATGCAGAAGAAACCGTAACATAGGACCCATTATTTTTTGTGGTTCATATTAAGGGAAATACGGTCATAGTCAAGAGAAAATTTCACTATAAGGAGTACAGCCTAGCGCACTGTGAACTGGAGTACAAACAAGCCAGCACCAACTTCGCAAAAATATTGAAGTAATACATTTTGCATATTTTTCCCCCAGTGACAATGTTTTTTTTTAGTCCCAGAAACTACATAGATAGTGCATTTCCCATTTAAGTGTGTTTCCCAGTGAGAAGCAATCAGTGAAGCAATTGTTATCTTGTTGCAAAAATACCTACCAAGAGAGCACAGAGCAAAAATATGGCTGGCATTGTAGCCATCAATTTTATTGGTGAAGAAAACAACTACTATTCATTGGTTTAGGTTAGAAATACTTTTGCTACAGATTTTCCTAACATGAAAATGTTCTTCTTGGGATTTTCTAGAAGATGTATTGAAATGGAAAAAAAGTAAGTGCTTGGACATAAATCAATCTCTACAAGTTAAGCTGCTTCCTAGGAACTGAATCTATTATTTATAATATATAGTGAAGGCAAAAATTTAGTAAGACTGATCAAAACAGTTTTGAGCAGTAAAGCTAAATTTACTTTACCAAGAGAATACCAGCATTTTAATTACAATTATTTTGTGTTTCTCCAATAAAAGCATATGCCAAATAATACTTCAATTGACCAGATATTTAACAGAAAAATTCTCCAACTGCCCTTCGATTTAGTGTATTATGGTTACATGTGAATGAGGTTGCAATTCAGTAGCATGACATAAATCCACTCCCATGAATGTAATTATAGCTTAGATTTCACTTTTTTTTTTTTTTTTTTTGCATAGACTAAACATCAATTTTATTTGAATGTGAATGAGAAAAAGGCTACAATGTTCTTTTCTCCACACCTCTGAAATACTTTTCTGGAGAATAATTTGTATTCTGATCTTGAATATTAGCATTACATATGATGTTAATATAGGGATACTTAAAAGCATATGCAGAATGTTAGAAAGCCTCAGAGTGCACGGTGTTGGGTTACCCCATGATGTTTCCCCGTATGAATGTTCACGTGGCCCGCTGCCGATCTTATAAAAAATAGTGTTATTGCTTGTTACACTGAACTGCCTTTATCATGTCTTATAAGCTTTCATATTTTGGATACTTTATTGAATAGAAAATATCCAACTAAGTCGAGTGCCTCTTATTTAGTGTAGAGTTCAAGTGTAAACATCAAAACTAATGAATTAAGACATTCATTCTCATATGCAGAAACTTTGGTTTGTATACCTTTGTGAAGTGCACTGCAATCATTTTAATATGAAGTGCAAGTTAAGTTGATAAAGTACCATTGACTTTGGAATGAGTGCTTTCAACAATACTTGCTATCAAACAAAATTACAATAAATATACAATTGCAACACAGACATAAAAAATTGAAAATAAAAGAGCTGGATCAGAAGTGGAAGAAGCACAAGACGGCCTATTGAGGAAAATCTAAGTGCTCATCTTCCTGAGATTCAAAGAAAATTCCAGATTTTTAGATTCTTTCTCATTCCACAATTTTAATTCCAGAGTACAATTTCCCATTAGGTAAAGACATATTCATAGCTTATGCATCTTTTATTTTAGTCTTAAATAAGGCTTGAGAGGAAACAGCCTTCACTGCATGTTCCCCTCATACTTCAGCAGAAAAGGTGTGTCAGTCCCATTGATGCACCAGAGTTCTGGGTTGGAAGCAAGGATTCGTAGTAACAGAGAGCAGAGACCACGAAGGTGGAAATTCCCACTCTCCTGGTGGAGCTCTCAAGGGCAGATAACATGTAACATAGTCAGTGATGAGAATGCATTGCAGTTTCCCTTTTTTAATTCATGCTGCTCAAATTCTAAGTCAAATGGTGATTCATGTAAATGACTTGATTTCACAGATACCTACCATAAATAATACTTTATATTTAATATTTAATTTAAGAGTCTATACACTTTTTCACTTATTTATTTTAAGAAAGAGAGAGAGAGAGAGAGAGAGCATGAGCAGGGGAGGGGCAGAGAGAGAAAGAGGGAGAGAGAGAATCCCAAGCAGGCTCTGCTGTCAGCACAGAACCCATCACAGGGCTCTATCTCATGAACCATAGATCATGACCTGAGCCAAAATCAGGAGTCAGACACTTAGCTGATTTAGCCACCCAGGTGCCTCTGAGTCTCTACATTTTTGGTAGGGGGGAAATAATGATATTTCTGCAAACCATATGGTCATTGTGGTGGCCATGAAAATCCCCCATATGATCTCCTGCTGTACAGAACACAGTTGGATGACAGCTCCCACTAAGGCCCTCTGGACTCTGGATCCACCACCATATTGGTGCCAAGTTCATGACTCTATGAGACTGCTCCCAGCCAGTGACTGACCAAGACAAAACTCCTAGTACAGACTCATTTCTATGAGAAGGACATGATGCCTTGGATCTTCAACTTGGCACCAATATAGTGGTGGTGTCCATGACTGTGAACAGTTGAAAATAATACAGAGACCTCACCAATGGGGAAAGGCCAGGGACTTGAGGAGCATGTACTTAATGAAATACTCTATAAGCATTCAAGATTATCACTGAGAAGCCGGTATAGTAGCATGAGGAAATGTTTAGGATATATTATTAGGTTAGAAAATGCTATTTAAATTGGGATTGCAAGTAGGTAAAGATGAAATTCATATTACCAGAAATGAGAAGTAAACAAATTTGGGAACTTATTAGGGCAGGAGGGACTATGGGGATTTTAATTTTTACTCCTAAAAGCAATGGTAGTTTTTGGTCATTGAGTTTGGAGTGTTGTTCTTTGCAGAAAAATAACTGGAACACTAGGGCAATATTTTATTTATCCCCCTGCCTGTGTTCAGTGCACCAGAAGAGAATGAAAAGAAGTTGGGAGTTAAAAGAATTATTTTCTTCTACTATCCCTGGTGGGTGTGGTTTGCAGTGGTAAATAGAAATGGAGAAACAAAGATACTTTTGTTCTTTGAGAAATTCTTAAAACCCTGTAATACACAATCTAGAAAAGGGAAGGCCTAATTTTGGCCAATGCATGTTTTTCTCTGTTACTGCTAATTTGGGCATTGTTAATATAGTCAGCATAGTTAATCCGGGCATTGAGCGACAAGGTTTCATGTCCTTGGTTGATCTCATATGAAGTTTGACATTCGAAGCAGGACATATGAACTGAAACATAGAAGTGTGTCAGAAATCAGGCAACCACATGGAAGAAGAATTTTTGCTCAAGAACAACATCTTATTCTTCTGGTCCTGAAAATAAAGCAACTTACTTGGTTTTTAACTATTAATGACATTATGAACTTACAAGAAAAGAAGAACAGAGCATGGGCTTAGGCTGGATACAGGTGGACTCTGCACATCATGGCCCCAGTAGCGAGGGATTTCACTTCTGGAATATACTGCATGTTAATAAGGAACTGCCATGTGACTTGCAACACAAGAAGTTTGTGACTGAGGATGTGAACTCGTTTGAGAGAGATCTCAAGTTCCAAGGGACTGGTATGTGCCTACCCTTTAGCCATATAACCCAAACCTAAGTCCGAACTGTTAAATGACAGTTAGGAGGAAGACAGTGAGTTTCTGTGGATATGTTTCTCTTCAACTCTGAAGGCATATTCCTGGATATAGAGCAGATTGTCAAGGTAGGCCCTGCAGTACAGTGGCTGTCCTTCTTAATCTGTCAGTAAGTGGCACTTAGTGATTTAACTTACAGTGAATCTCAAGCATTTTCATTGTAAGTATATTCTACTGGTGCCAAAACCGATGAGGAGCCTCACCCTCAGTCCAGTCCTTTTATTCTTTCACTATTATCACTTGATCGACACCTTCCTTTGGTTTCACGGTCTCTTCAAGCTACCCACCCATTTCTTAACTCTGCAGGCAAAATTTCTCAAAAGACGTATTCATATTTACTCTTCTCTTGTTCAGTTCACTTGGGCTGTCAGCCCCACTATTCCATGGAACTATCTCTTGACATTATCAGAAATGATTTTTAATTTATGTTAATTTTTTGGAGGGGGAAGAGAGAGAGGGAGGGAGAGAGAGAGAGAGTGCATGGGCAAGAAAGAGAGAGAGAGAGAGAGAGAGAGAGAGAGAGAGAGAGAATCCCAGACAAGAAAACTCAACACAGGGCTTGATCCCACAACTCCGTGTTCAGGACCTGAGCTGAAAGAGTCAGACAACCAACCGAGCCACCCAGATCCCCCCAGAAATGCTTTTGGTATACACAGTCTATCAATAGCATTTGACATACTGTTTTGTTATTCATTTTATACTCAAGGCCCCTACTCTTTTTTAACTTCTTAAAAATTCACTGGACATTTGCCCCCAGTATTTTCTGCTAGTTCCACTAACCATCACAAACTGTATTGTCTTAGAGCCCCAAATACCCCGGATCTCTTTTCTTCTCTGCATTAATTAAAAAATATCTAAACTAAAGAAATAAGTCAGAATAGGTTGCAAGAGAGTAGAAGAGTCATACTGTTTGAATCGTGGTTTACACAATGTTCATAAGTCCCGATCTTTTTTCTCTCCCATGTCAGCCGTCTTCCTGCCACGTGGTTGTGAATTGGATTTGAGGACTGAGCATGGTGACCTAAATGACTGACAGTGCCTGGGTCTAACATACACACTCTTCTTTATCGAAGAGCTTCAGGAACCTACAAACCTGGCCTTAATGGAAGGTGACAATTAGCTTGTGTTTTTGTGTGTGTTTCTTGAGTAGAAGACAGTTCTAGAAAAAAATAAAATAGATGTACCTAATGGGTTGCAGCTTTCAAACATCAGGCACTTGAAGAATCTAATATACCTCACATATAATGAATATCATGAATACTGCGTTTTCTGGTGCTCAGGTATACTTAGTATAATATGAATACTAGGTGATTATTGGTCTTTGCATCTCTTCATATCTATGTTCAGCACATATTCGTATTTTACTTACTTTATCTCACCTGTTAGGTCTCAAAAGTTACTATTTTATCATGTCTTATATCCTCTACAAATTACTACAATAACTCATAAGCAACTTACTCTGTTTACTTTCATGTCTGCCCTTATTTTCTTGTCTTCAAATAAATGAATATTTTCATATAAGGCAGTAATCACATATTAAATCTATATTACATAGATTTTCAGATAAAACAAAATATGATTCCAAAATGATTTTTCTCTCTCTCTCTCTTTTTAACTCTTCTATTTCTTTTATAAAACGTTCTAAGTTAGAAGCAATAGGAATGATTATTTTGAAGTCTTGTCACCATGTTTCATGCTATAAGTCTGGCTAGTGGACATAAATGATAAAATTTTCAGGACTCTTCAGGGAAGTTAGCCCTCTAGATTCATTGAATCATCCATTCAACAAATATTGGCTTGAGTCTTGCAATCGAAATATGTGCCTGAGATATTATGGAAGGGAAGAAAGTGAATTGGACATCTTGTCTCCTTCAAGGTTGGCAGAGGTTAATGCATGAATCAACCACCTTGGTTTCCTCTTCCTAGGAATACAGTGAGATTATGTTTCCCGACCTCTCCTTCAATTATGCTGGGGCCAAGGGACCAAGTCCTTAACAATGAATCGTGAGTAAAAGTGATGTGAGCCATTTCCAGGCCTTGACCTTAAAAAATATTCTGCAAAACCATATATTTTTCTCTTCCTCTTCTGCTAATAAGTTAAGTTATTTAAAATTTCCAGAAAGCGGAAATCCAAGATGGAAGAGACTTGGATTCTTGAGTCAGTGCTTGGAGAAGAACTTCGTAGGAGAGCTGGGTGGGAGCACAAAACAAATCCTCCTACCTTCAGAACAGCCTAGTATTAAATGCTATTACCAACAGATATTCTAATGCAGTATAAAAATTGATGTGCACTCCTGTGGAGAAACAATGAAGATTTTCTCCGTTGGAGAAACAGGGAGATTCCTCTTCAAGATGGGAATCTGGTAAGAATACATAGAGAAGTTGTCATTTAGAAGTATGTTTGACACATCTGAACACTACAAATAGGGTAAAAAGAAATGCAGGCAAGTAACAGTATAAATAAAAACAGTATCCTGGAAAACATGAAGTTTGCATTGAAGCTTCCAGGAGTCAATTAGGCAACTGCAAGCAGCTACGTGTGGAAGTCTCAAGTGTAGTGTTGAATCTCAGAGTATACTTTTGCTTTTGTAAACATATTTAGGGTGGTATTGAGAATGGTTGAGCAAGAGAGTGGAGATAGCAGAATTATGATTGATAAAAATAATCTAATACTCTCAGGACTAGTTATATAATTTGTGGGGCCCATTAAAAAATGAAATCATGGGTCTCTTGTTGTTCAAAGACTTTCGAGCCGGTACCGTACAGTCTTGGTGATTACAACTTTGTAATACAGCTTAAAGTCCAGAATTGTGATGCTCCAGCTTTGGTTTTCGTTTTCAACATTACTTTGGTTATTTGGGGTCTTTTGTGGTTTCATACAAATTTTAGAGTTATTTGTTCTAACTCTGTGAAAAAGAATTGTTATTTTGATAGGGATTGCAGTGAATGTGTAGATTATTTTGGGTAGTATAGAGATCTTAACAATATTTTTTCTCCCAATCCATGAGCATAGAATGTTTTTCCATTTCTTTATGTCTTCTTCAATTTTTTTCATAAGCTTTCTATAGTTTTCAGCACACAAATCTTTTACATCTTTGTTTAGGTTTATTCCTAGGTTTCTTATAGTTTTTGGTGCGGTTGTAAATGGGATCAATCCTTGCTTTCTCTTTCTGCCTCATTAATGGTGTATAGAAATGCACCTGATTTGGATACGTTGATTTTATATCCTGTGACTTTGCTGAATTCATATACCTGTTCTAGCAATGTTTGTCGGTGGAGTCTTTGGGTTTGAAAATTTAAAGATGGCTACCTTAGAACATTGCACTGAGTGTGGGGGTCTGACACTGAATGGGTCATGGGCTAATGGAGCCATGTCTGCGTGCCTTAGCTACAAGCGATGATGGGAAGGAGAGCACGATGGGCTTAGATGGAATTGCGGCCAGTGTTAATGTGTCTGTGAAGAACCGGTTCACAGTCCTCAGTGAAAGAACAGTATTGGTTAGTCAAAATTATTTGATAAGACACTAGGCATGGAAGATGTGGCCAACAACATGAAAGCTAGTATCTAAACATGAATATTTACCATAAGTATACAAAGATGTTTCTGATACGTATATGTTCTCCCTGCTGTGGAAATGAAATCCATGACTTTAATATGGGGAAAATAAGAAATGTGTGCAGCAGGTATGAGAGAGAACCTAGAGTTTCAGTGTGTTTGCAGTTTTCTGTTGAATTACATACTTGGTTAACTGACTACTGCAATCCAGTTCACTACTGTTTCCCATGACTGTCTAAACTGGGTTCTAGTCAGTAGGAAATTCTATAACATTAATAATAAGCTGTCAGAATTGGTGAGAGGAGTTACTCTGATACTAACAGATGTCCGAAAGATAGATAATCTTCTGATGCCTGAATGAAAGCGTCTATGATCAGCCCTTCTACTATTATTATCCCAGATCAATCTGGGGGGCTGGTCATTCCAACACACAAAACCTAGCTCCACTACGAGACTAAAGTATTGAGAGGGTAACATACATATCCATAAGAGTTTCCTTTGTGCTTTACAAGAGAATATTTAATTCGTTTTTGTTGTTGCTGTTTCTTTCTATATTAGTCTTGCAAAATTGTGTTAGGTGTGAATAATGCAAGAACTTAAAAATATAACTTGAGGTAAAATAAACATATAATTTCTCCATATAAATCCATCATAAAAATAAATATAAGGTTGATCATATAAATTGTTAAATGTACAAATCAATTCAGAGGAAGCATGCTTTGGGCAGAGAAAAACATTATAAATATTAATATTTTCTGTTGCCATATTGAAAAGACTTACATTAGCATAAGGCTCCTTATTTTTTTACATTTTAATTCAAAATATACTTAGAATAGTTTAGTTGTTGTTGTCTTTTATTTCTGTCTCATCTTTCATTTCAGTCTATCGTTCTTTGATAGTATTATGGCACATAAAAAATACAGAAGCCAAAGGGCTGAATAATTGCCATCTTTCCCCCAACACAGAACTTCATGACATATAAAAATAAGAGTTCCAGAAGCCTTGCGTTTTATTATGATAGATCCTGTGAAATAATAATAGTGACATTTTTCTTAACATCTAGCAACACTTCTGGATATGACTTGATAAAATGGCCGTAATAGGCAAAATGTTAGCCTTTGTAGTCCCTTTATTCCAAAGTACAAGTCATCTTACCCACAAAATTACTTCTAGTGACATGTATTTGTCGACTCTTCAATAACTTCTGACACAGCACATTTATGTCATCAAGATTGGGAGTATAGTACTTTTGGTTTGGTCGGTAATACTGAGTATTTATTTGCTCTTTTTATTTAAAAGACTATAGTTTTAGAGCAGTTTTAGTTTCATAGCAAAACTGAGAGGAAGGTACAGACACTACCCACATTCCCTCTGTCGTTATGCATGCACCACCTCCTCCACTATCAACACCCCCCTCCCGCCTGAGTAGTGCATTTGTTGATAGATAAACCTGCATTAACACATCATAATTACCCAATATCCACAGTTTAAATTAGAGCTCCTTTCGGTGGTGTGCATTCTACGAGTTCCCACAAATATATAATGACATATATCTGCCATTAGAATATCATGCAAAGTATTTTTGGGACACGTGGGTGGCTCAGTCAGTTAAGCCTCCGACTTTAGCTCAGGTCATGATCTCGTGGTCCATGGGTTCACATCCAGCTCTGTGCAAACAGCTCAGAGACTGGAACCTGCTTCAGATTCTGTGTCTCCCTCTCTCTCTGTCCCTGCCCCTCCCATGCTCTATCTTTCTCTCTCTCTCTCTGAATAATAAATAAATCTTAAAAAAGTATTTTCACTGCTGTATATATACTATAATATATATGTGACTTGGAAGAAATTCTAAAAAGGGACATTTTTTCCTTAGAGTTTTACTACTTCTATATTTAGGAGAATATTGCTTTCTTAATGTAACTAGGAAGAAATTCTAAAAAAAGACCCTTTTTCCCTTATTTAGAGTTTTACTTCTTTTATATTTAGGAGAATATTGTATTTTACTTTCAATGTTAATTAGAAAAAAAACAATCTTTTCTGTCCCTCCTCCATTCAGTTTTATTTCGTTAAACTTTCAGGACATTGTTTTTTCTTTGTTTTTACCAATATTTGCAATTAGTCACAGTAGTATATTATTGTCTGTGATATTTGGAATAATAACTGAGATCTTTGGAATAACTGAGAATACTTTCTTATTTCATTGCATCCTCTTCACCTGTGGAGTCCTACTTTGGTAGGACTCCAGAGGGGACTAATACAAAAGTGAACGAGTTTATCTGAAAACAAACACACACAAAAAAAGAGGTTTTTTAATTCTTTTTGAAAGAGTAAAAAAAAAAACAAAGCACTGATGAGTTAGATGAGAGATATTATATTAAAATATAAGGAAATGCTCAAAAAGGCAACTAGAGAACCAGTGGCATCTGCTAATTAAACAAGGCTTCGACCGGATGGCATGCTCGTTCTCTAATGCCAAATATGATAGAACTAGGATTGATATCATCACATTGAAAAAAACAAATCCAGTTTAGATTAGGAGAGACTTCATTAAGAAGTAAGATTATAGAGGTAGAGAGCATGCTATGATATCAAAAACTTGTCAGTGTCTCAAAATCAAAAAGTAAAAGGCCTTTAAAAGAGAAAAAAATAAGAAGAAATAAGCCAAGATTAACAGATATTTTTCTGGGAAATTGCCAGCCAAGGGGTAATGGCCTGTGGGGTCTGACGTATAAAGCATCTTGCTAGGGTCAGTCCATTTTAAGGAAAAGCTGATAAGGGTGTACGATCCTCTATTTAGGCTTAGGGGCAAAGAGAATCAGGGACACGTAGGTAGGACAGAAGTCCAACTGAAGTTTGGTCGCAGTAAAATAGAGAGCAATACTTGAGCACTTGTGAGCATTCGGTCAAATGGTTTTTTATTACTTTAATAAAATCATCGGTTTTGAGGAAGGAAAATGACAACTTTAAGAGCTGAGGAGCTATCACTGCTTGGACACTGTCCCATGGTATCCACCCTGAGCCATCTGCCCGGGCCTTTTAATCGCTAGGCCTAAGAAGGGGGACTGTGGTTTTGGGTCTTCTTGGAAATATTTTGTATACTATAATTGTAAAGTTTTTGTCTACTTTTCTTTCTTTTCTGATTTTGGTTTAGTACATAAATGAATCTTTCAAGATAAACACACTTGATATGTTTTTCAGAAGCAAGTGCTTGAAAAAACACAATCCAAATCATAATAAGGGCTGGTGTTGGAATTTGACAGCGTGGTACTATACGGAGTCGCCACCATTCACACCCCAAGAGGTATTCAGAGAATGCTAGTGCGAAGGTGACCCTAAAGTTTTTACTACACAATCTGAAAATCTGCACAGTCGCTTAACTTTCTCCAGAGATACATAAGAAGGAGTCTGTGTTTCAAGCAACAAAAAAGTTTCAGATGTACGTAAATGGTATTTATACAGTGTTTATTATCATCGTTATGATTATTCCAGAATTTAAATATATTATTAATATTTATAATCAGGCTTGTCTTCTGAGAATTTAGTCGAGTCATTCGACAGCAAATCACCTATGTCCGTCCATCACTCTTGCTGACGTGCACATTTCTGTCTCCTCAGTCTCCCTCTACTAAATACCTAAAGGTAGTAGATTAAGATCACCGGTTCTGGTATCATGCTTCTTAAACTTGAATTCTGATTCTGTCACTTATTCTCTGTGAAACTTTGAGGAAGTGACTTGACCTGCAGTCTACTCAACCCTAACATGGGAAAAATATCTACCTAATAGGGATGTTGTGACGATTAATTAAAATAATTACATGGAAGGAACACATAAGAGCAGTTGAGGTAAAATAAGTGTTAATTTATGTCTTTCCTGTCTACAGGCTTATATCATTTAGTATATAAATATAGGCAAATTTCAAGTAACAGACTTCCAGTAATTTAATCCAAGATTAAATGGCTAGGCAAAATCTCCTACAAATAACAACTATTAACTTTACAGTTAGAATATAGAAGATAGGTAGATAGATAGATGATAGATTAAATATAAAAGTATAATATTTGTGTATGTCCAATTTTCTTATTTATTTACACACACTTTTCAAAACACGTGTGTATATGAGTGGGTGTATGTGCGTGTGGGTGTGTCTATTGATTTAAAGCCTTAAAATTCACAGTGACATTTGATCCAACATATTAGAAAAAGTGAAAGTTTGACTTCCTCCTTGCCAATCTTGATGCCTTTTATTTTGTTTTGTTGTCTGATTGCTGATGCTAAGACTTCCAGCACTATGTTAAATAGCAGTGGCGAGAGTGGACACCCCTGTCGTGTTCCTGATCTCAGGGGGAAGGCTTTCAATTTTTCCCCATTGAGGATGATATTAGCTGTGGGCTTTTCATATATGGCTAATGAGGGATAAAAAACATACCCAAATGTGTGGGCAACTGCTAAAGCAGAACTTACAGGAAAGTTAATATAGCATCAAGTGTTCATATGGAAAAAGAATGAAGGTCTAAAATTCATGATGCAAGTGACCTATTTAAGAACTCACCTCTGAGGCACTGGGTGCCTTGGTGGGTTAAGGGTCTGACTTCAGCTCAGGTCATGATCTCACAGTTTGTGTGTTCGAGCCCCACATCGGGCTCTGTGCTGACAGCTCAGAGCCTGGAACCTGCTTTGGATTCTGCGTCTCCTTCTCTCTCTGCCCCTCTCCCACTCATTCTCTCTCTCTCTCTCTCTCTCTCTCTCTCAAAAATAAATAAACATTAAAACTTAAAAAAAAGAAATCACCTCCAAAAAATGGCAAACCAAACCCAAAAAGTAAGTAGAGAATATTAATCAAGAAAGATAAGAATGAAAATCAATGAAATAGAAATGAGGGAAATCAAAAGAAATAAAAGCGGGGTGCCTGGGTGACTCAGTCGGTTAAGCAACTGACTTCGGCTCAGGTCGTGATCTCACGATTTGTGAGTTTGGGTCCCATGTTGGGCTCTGTGCTGGCAGCTCAGAACCTGGAGTCTGCTTCAGATCCTGTGTCTCCCTCTCTCTGTGCCCCTCCCCTGCTCACACTGTCTCTTTCTCTCTCTCAAAAATAAGTAAAAAAAAAAAAAAAAAAAATTAGAAAAAAAGAAAAGAAACAAAGCTTTGATTAAGATTGGTAAAATTGATAAACCTCTACTTATAGTGAGAGAAAGAGCAAAGAATGTAATTTATACTACTTAAGGAAGAAAAAGGTAGGCAGTAAAAGATAATGAGTCTATCATGAAAAACTCTACGCCAGTAAATTAGGCAACTTAATGAAAAAAAAAAAAGATGGATGCCTCAAAATACATAAATTATTCAACCTGAATTCAAAGGAAATACAAAATATGTGTAGTCTTATATCTACTCTTAAATCAAAATTTACCCACAAAAAAACTTCACAGTTATATAGTCACCGAGTGATTGATGACTTTATCAAACATTTAGGAATAAACGGACCACGTATGGACAAACCTTTTCATGAAACAGAGAAGGAAAATAAATCGGTCAGTCTTTTCTGAGATCAATATTATTCTCAGCATAAAAAATAAAAATCACAGGAAAGAAAACTACACGATGCCATCACACACAAAATCCTTAACAAAATGTTACCAAATCAAATCTCCCAGTACGCGCGCGCGCGCACACACACACACACACACACACACACATGCACAATCTTAGTCCATAATGAACAAGAGAGATTTGTCCTGAGATTGCAAAGTTTGTTTTACATTGGAAAATCAATGTAGCTCTTCATATTGAAAGAATATAGTAAGTTAACATTTGATAATTTCAATAGATGCAGAAAAGGCATCTGACAAATTACACTCTCTATTATGGTAAAAATCATCAGCACTTCAGAACTGAAGGGAATATTGTCAGCTTAATCATGAAAAACTTAATATTTTCCTCTTAGGGCAGCAAGATGACAAGAATGTCCACCCACTCTCAAAATTTGTATTCCACATTATACTGGCTGACTGACCCAGTGCAATATGGCATGATAAGAAATAAAGTATTCAAATATTTGAAAGGAAAATGTACAGATTTACTCACAAATCAATCATTCATGTAGGAAATTCTAAGACATCTACAAAAAAGCTACTATACCTAGTAAGTGAATTTCACAAGGTCCCAAGGCGCAATGTCAGAACTATGTAACCAGTACAGATAGATTTAACAAAATACATTCAAAACTGATTTACAAAACATTGCTGAGATTAAGAAGTCCAAATAAATGGAGACTTGGAAATTGTTCTATTTTCAATTATTCCCATATTGATTATTAATTCAGTCTCTTCCCTAAAACACCATTCCCTTCTCTCCCTTCCTCTTCTATTTTATTTTCATCTCTCCCTATATGCAAAATGTAGTACACCCAGTGAGCCTACTTCATTCCATTTGTTTTTGCGCTTTTCTCACAATTGACCAGTCTAGAAACCTGTGGGACAACATTCTATTTCTTCCACTCACCTACCTACAATTAGCAAATCTCTGAGAACCTAATAATAAATATCTTGTCAAGTCACGCTCATCTCTCTTACTATGGTCTTATCCCATGTTTTACATTTTCTCCGTTTGGTGTGAGAATTGCTACAGTAGTCTCACAGCCGGATATCCTGCCCTTGCTCTCGAACATCAGGAGCTCCCTTTCACTGTTGCCAGAATTACTTTCCGAAAATTCAGACTTGGTCAAACTATCCTTTCTCGGAAGACTTCAATATTAGAGCTAAATCAAACACTCCATATTCCTGCTCTGCTTATATTTTCATGCTCAACTCCTGGAATTTTTCAGTATCCACCTTAAAATCCAAGTATGCAAACTTTTACACATTCCATTAAGATGTTAATCTTTGTCATGGTAGTGCACATATGGTTACCTTCCTTGATGTAAGTCGATCTACTTGTTTATCAAGCTCAATATGAGCAACATCTCTTTTGGAAAACTTTCCTGACTGCCTCCACACTCCATCTGAAAAAAACGGTAGTAGATTAAGCCATATGCTTGTTGCTTTTGTAGTACTCTGATAAATATACCACAACTCTTATCAAGAGTATAAGAAACTAATGGATGCCATGATTCTTTTTTACGATTTTTTCTAATATAGTGTTTTATTAGTTTCAGGTGAATAATATAGTGATTCAGCAATTCCATACATCACCCAGTGCTCATCACAAGTGCTCTCCTTAATCTCCATCAACTATTTAACCCATCCCCCAGTCCCCTCCCCTCCCCTTTTGTGACCACCAGTTTGTTCTTGCTAATTAAGAGTATGATGTATGTAACAGTTGAAACACTGTATTGTACACCTGTATACACTAATATAACAGTTTATGTTAACTAAGTGGAATTAGAATAAAAACATATTAAAAATAGTCTGTTTCTTGATTTCTCTCTCTTCCCCCTTTGCTCATCTGTTGTGTTTCTTAGAACCCAATATGAGTGAAATCATATGATATTTATCTTTCTCTGACTGAGTCTATTTTGCTTAGCATCGTACTTTATAGCTCCATCTCTGTCCTTACAAATGGCAAAATTTCATTCATTTTATACCTGAATAATATTCCATTATAATACCACAAATCTATCCATTCATCAAATTATGGACACTTGGGTTGCTTCCATAATTTCACTACTGTAAATAAGCTGCTATAAATATCAGGGTGCAGGGCGCCTGGGTGGCTCAGTTGGTTAGGCGGCCGACTTCGGCTCAAGTCATGATCTCACGGTCTGTGAGTTCGAGCCCCACATCGGGCTCGGTGCTGACGGCTCAGAGCCTGGAGCCTCCTTCCGATTCTGTGTCTCCCTCTCTCTCTGCCCTTCCTCTACTCATGCTCTGTCTCTATGTCTCTCGAAAATAAATAAATGTAAAAAAAATTAAAAAAAATAAATAAATACATATCAGGGTTCATGTATCCCTTTGAATTAGTGTTTTTGTATCTTCTGGGTAAATACCCAGTTGTTTGGCTGCTGGATGATAGGGTAGTTCTATTTTTAACTTTCTGAGTAACCTCCATACAGTTTTCCAGGATGCCCGAATCGGTTTGTATTTCCACAGCAGTGCAAGAATATTCTTCTTTCCCACATCCTTGCCACCACCTGTTGTTTCTTAGGCTGTCGATTTCAGCCATTCTGACAGGTATGAGGTGATATCTCATTGTGGTTTTGATTTGCATTTCCCTGATGGTAATTGATGATCAACACCGTCTTTTCATGTGTCTGTTGATGACATGATCCTTGTACAGAATGCCCGTATAGGAGTATGTACGTATGTATTTATTATTCGTTTATTTATTTTTAGTTAGTTTGCTTTTATCTACTTATAGCACAGTGCATCATACATAGTAACACTTGATAAGCGTTTGAACAATAATGAATGTTGTCTATCACTTGCACTCACAAATACGACAGTGTGATACAGTGGAAGCTTGATCAGTTCTGGAATCAGATAGAAATTTGAAATCTGGCTGCAAATCTTTTGAACTGCATGACATTCCCTGAGTTTTAATTTTCTCATGCCTTATATGAGGATAAAAAGAATAGCAGCCAAAATATATCATGATGACTGACAATTCGATGTCACCTAAAAGTGTCACAGCATCCTCTAACCTACTGCTAGTGGAAGAGGATACCCTGAGAATTACTGTTCATTGTGTACAACACCATGTAGTCACTTCACAGAAAATTGGACAAGAGATGTGAATCCAAAGACAGGTAACTATAGGATCTTTGATGATGTACATAGAATACTTTGTCTCCTAAGATATTTTAGAATTCAAATATTGTAAGTTTTCTTTGGTAAAGAGGGATAGTGTTACAGTAAGTATAACATATATTTTGTCATAAAATATCTCTGATTAAGGGGGAAGGAAGGATGAAGAGGCAAAGCATAGAGGATTTTGGGGGGCAGCGAAATACTCCATATGATACTATAATGGTGGATACATGTCATTGTGCATTTGTCCAAACCCAGAGATTGTACAACACCAAGAATGAACCCTAATTTAAACTATGGACCTTGGGTAGTTGTGCTGGGTCAGTGTAGTTTCACTGATTATGACACAGGTGCCACTCTGCTGGGGGATGTCGATGGTGGGAAGCCTGTGCATGTGTGGAGGCCAGAAGAATATGGGAGGTCTCTGTACTTCATGTTCAATTTGCTTCAAACCAAAAGTGGCTCAAAAAATAGTCTACTAAAAAAAAAGATTTGTACCTATATGTCTCCGTATTAAAAAAAAATTATCTTCATTCTTAAGATATAGTGGAAAACAGATATATGATAAATGTGTGTTATGGGAAAATATGCAGAGACCCATTCTGAGGGTAATATCTCAAAGAAAATGCCTTGATACCTACTTTGCTATATATATACATATATATGTTATGTATGTATATATATATTATGTATATATATATATAAATTTTAACTACATAGGATATATTTAAAGTATTAAAAAACTTATTCACCATATTAATTTACTGACTCTGTGTCAGACAAGATAATGTAGAATAAGATGATTTCTGCTGTATAGATTTTTTTTAATTTAATGTTATTTATTTTTGAGAGAGAGAGACAAAGCGTGAGCCAAGAAGGGACTGAGAGAGAGGGAGACACAGAATCCGAAGCAGGCTCCAGGCTCTGAGCTGTCAGCACAGAGACTGACACAGGCCTCAAACCCATGAACTGTGAGATCATGGCCTGAGCCAAAGTCGGATGCTTAACCAACTGAGCCACCCTGGTGCCATAATGCTGTATAGATTTTTATATGTTATGTGTGTATTTGTACATACGTTTATTTATTTTTAATTTTTTTTTTTATTTTAGAGAGAGAATGAGAGTAAGTGGGGGAGAGGGACAGAGGGAGAGAAAGAGGAAGAGAGAGAGAGAGAGAGAGAGAGAGAGAGAAAGTCTTTAGCAGGATCCACTCTGTGTTTAGCCCAACAAGGAGCCTGATCCCACGACCCTGGGATTGGGACCTGAGATGAAATCAAGAGTCAGACCAACTGAGACCCTGAGGTGCCCTGTATACATACATTTATTGATTGATCAAATATGCATAATTTAATTTTCAAGTAATCTATTGTTTAAATGTTTAAAGTCACTATGTCACATGAATATAAAGCAGGAATTGGTAAACTTTTCCTGTAAACAGCTGCATAAGAAGTATTTTACATTTAGTAGGTCAAAAGTCTCTTGCAAACACCCAACCCTGCTGTTATAGCATGAAGCCAGCCGCCATTTGGGTGATTTGTAAACAATGAGAATGGCTGTGTTTCAATAGAACTTTTTTTTTTTTTTTTTTTTTTTTTAATGAAAACAGAAGTCTGGGTAGATTTGGCACACGAACTTCTTAATTTGCAGGTTCTGACATGGAGAAAGTTTGTCACTAAGTATTAAAACATTACTAATTTCCAATGAGTAGTTTTCATTAATTTAAGTATATATCATCTAAAGCAGGATTTTTATTTTCATAGATATATGCAAAATCTTTCATAAAATGAAGACATGTATTAGGGATAGTGCTTTATTTCATGGAATTTAAGCAATGCAAGGACATCTGGTGTACAGTACAACTCAGTCTGCAAATAAGATGTTATGTTCTAGAATTCTCCATGATCAGTTCTTGACTAAATAACATATTCCACATTTCATCACATACCTAGTGAAGGTTGACATCCCTATTTTCCCATGTGATCCTGTTGGGTTTTCATCTTAGTTTCCTCCTGTTTGATGCTTTAAAAATTGTGATTTTCGTTTCTAAAAAATGGTTTGATCAGAGTCTTATTTGCTCTTGTGTAACTCTAACCTTAATACAATGTCTTGTAAAAGTAAATATGATAGATGATTGATTAATAGATCTAAAGCATCAAGGGTGATGATTCTACATTTCTGGGGTTATAGTTCTGATTTCTAGTATTTTGAGTTCTTTATGTAGTGCCAATTAAATATGTTTTTATAGAATAGGAACTTTTGTTATTTATGTGCTTACTCATTTGCCGATTTCCTCTGTCATGGGTTTGTGATATTTAATCAAACAAAATGATTCATTGGATGCAGAGCTCCAGGCAAAGTCCATTCACAGAAGAAAACAGTAACAAAACAAGTAGAAAATAAAAGAAAAATAAAAGAAGAAAATATGGATATAGAGGAACAGATAAATTTTAATTATAGCAAACTAAGCACTGCTGCAACTATAATTTAAAAGATAAATCTTTTAAGACACTACAACATGTTACCATATTCCGTAAAATATTTCTTTACCAGGAGCCAAATTTTACTGAGCTTGACAAAAAAGAATTTCCTATTGTTGGAAGTGTATGGATTAGCTAGTGTTTTGTTTACTGTTGTTTTTCTTATCATAATTTTAGTTTCTCCTATTTATCATTGTGATACCGTGCATTTAAAAAATGTTTATTTATTTATTTGAGAGAGAGAGAAAGAGCAAGTAGTGGGGGGACAGAGAGAGAGAGGGACAGAGAATCCTAAGTGCTGTTAGCATAGAGCCTGATGGAGGGCTCGAACTCATGAAATCTGAGATCATGACCTGAGCTGAAATCAAGGGCTGGAAGCTCAGCCAACTGAGCCACCCATGCACCCCATATATGTGCCTTCTTAAAACAAGTGGGAAAATATAGTGAATTGGACTTCTAGTAAAGAATAATGTCTATATATCGTACACGGCAGAAATTATTAGTTTTTATTTTCAACTTTTTGCACAATGTTTACAGCGAATGCTCTCGGTTATCAACTAGATTCAGCTAACCCACCCTAATTTGGGGAAATCAATCTGTTTCTACATGAACTAGTTCTTACTCCTGAGTATATGAATGACTTAATGGTTCTCAACATTTCTCTTTGACATAATTTTTTCAGAGATGGAGACAAATAATTATTTTAGTCAGTAAGTCAAAAGTGAAGTGTCTTGGGGGCTATTGGAACAAAATTATTTACTCTTACGCACAAGAAGAGAGAAAACGAACCTGGATAACAAAATGGCAGTGCGAAGCCATCTGATCAAGTAACCCTTAGCCTACTTCATCTTTCTATGTGCGTGTCACATTTCCTTATTGTTTCAGGCTTTTGGGACATTTTCAATTTTTCTTTTTTTTTTTTTAATGTTATTTATTTTTGAGAGAGAGAGGCAGTGAGCAGAGAGGAGCAGAGAGAGATGGAGGCAAGTATCCAAAGCAGGCTGATAGCACAGAGCCTGACTTGAGGCTCAAACTCACAATCCATGAGATCATGACCTGAGCCGAAGTCTGACACTCAACCAACTGAGCCACCCAGGCATCCCAACATTTTCTGATTTTTATATCTTCACACATCATGAGTTTTTCCCAAAATCATTCATTAATATAATTTTAATTTGAGAAATAAAATGCTCCAAAACTGTAGTGATGAGGATGTAGACATTATGGGCTATCTTCGAGACCACAGCTGATTACACTCAGCTTACATATCTCATGAAGGCACATGAATAGTTTACGCTGTGAAGTCAGCAGATATAAACTTTCTGATTAAAGGTTGATCTTTTAGGGCCCGGTCAGAACCTGAATAATGTGTGGTTTTCATTCTTCTGCCCACTATTAGATATGAACTTCATTAACTGCTCCAGTCTTCAGTTAGTCTTCGGATTTACATTCCTTAATTATCTGGTTTTAAAAAAAGAAATCAGGGCACCTGGGTGGCTCAGTTGGTGAAGCGTCAGTTTCTTGAATTCAGCTCAGGTCATGAGCTCATAGTTTGTGAGATCGACCACCCCATTGGGTTCCATGTTGACAGTGCGAGGCCTGCTTAGGATTCTCTCTCCCTCTCTCTTTGCCCTTTCTCTGCTTGTGTGCACGTGCACTCTCTTTCCAAAAAAATAAAAAATAAATAAAAAACAGAAAGAAAGAAATCAATCAATCAGTGGTTCTTTAGAGCATTAATGAATTATAATATTTTAATTCAAATCCATTCGAATATTTTAATTTTTTAAAGGTTTTTCAATATTTATTTTTGAAAGAGAGACAGAGACAGAGACAGAGCGAGTGGATGAGAGGCAGAGAGGGGGAGACACAGAATCCAAAGCAGGCTCGAGGCTCTGAGCTGTCAGTATCGACCCCAACGTGGGGCTTGAACTCATGAACCATGAGATCATGACCTGAGCCAAAGTTGGATGCTCAACAGACTGAGCCACCTGCGTGCCCCCAAATCTTTCTTTTAGATTAACTCAAGACAGTCCTGGCTAACAACATCTGGGACATCAAGCCGTATTCCTCAGACCACTGGCAGAAGACATTTATAGAATCTACCCAGATCACATGGAAAAGCTGACAATTGTTTACCAGAATGTTTCTTTCTATATGAAACAGCACCAGTGTCTCAGGAATTATCCACCCTCCTTCATGTTTATTCTGTGGTGTGGAGACCTCCAATCGTCCTAGTGTAATGGCTCTGAGTCTCACAGGGATAGTGGTGTACTTAATTCTGAGGCTTTCCATTCTTATGCAGTCATGTTCCATTCTGTATTCACAACTTCATGCTCTTTCCACCCCTGAAAAAGACTCCATGTACTTTTCTCCCTGATATGAAGAAAATGCAGTACCAGTAACCCCTGAGCTTATATGATGACTGGTCCCACCAGGCCAGGCAAGTCTACATTCTTGGTTGTGTCATAGTATCCAGACTGCTGGATTCCAGGCTATCTGATGTTAATCCCTCTTATACTCCAGGGAGGACAAACATTTCATAACTAATTTAAAATACTTTGCGTCTGTATTAAAATCGAATCTAGCTCATCACTTTGCATAGATGTTTTATAACGTATCTTCCATCAACAAAATCACAAACTTCTATTAATGATATTTCACTTGAAACATACCAGTTCCAAACCCTACATTCTTTGAAAAAATTAATCGTGTCTCAGTGTAACTTCTGCGGTTGTGATTTTCCTTTTACTGATACAATAATCAGTGTAGCAAAGGCTGACCTGCACCTTCTCCCTTATGCCATAGCATAAACCCTGGAACACTGTGTTGAACATAACTCTTAGGTCGAAAAAAGTGCAGTTGTAATCCAAAGTGGGGCTCGATATGGTATCAAGATGGGAAAAAATATCCCATAAGATGTTATGTTCCTACATCATCACTAGAGCGGGGATGAATCTAGAGGGCATTATGCAAATGACATAAGTCATTCACAGAAGGATGAATACTGGATGATCCAAATCATATGAAGTATCTAAAGTCATCAAACTCCTAGAAGCAGACGAGAATGGTGGTTAACATGGCAGGGGCAAAGAGCAATGGGGAGTTGCTCAATGGGTATAAAGTCTCAGCTACACAGAATAAATAAGGTCTAGACATCTGAGTTTGAAGCATATGCTGGGCTATGTACTTTAAACTTTAAGAAGGTAGTCTCATGTTAAGTGGTCTTAACACAATTTGGAACAAACGCTTAAGGAAAAAAGCTTGTTTTTGGTTTTGAGTCATGTTGCAGAAACATCTCGAATTTATTTAGCAAATGGTGACTAATAAAATTTGTTGCTTATGAATTTAAATATGAAGTAAGCATAAATAGGCATCCCATAACCAATTTAGTTATCACTGGGATTAGGTGTAATCCTTTTCGTACTGTCCTTCCCTTGTTACGATAAAAAGCAATGACCATGCACGCAGTCCCAATACTGCAGAATGCAAGTGTCTTTCTGGAAACTGTGTTTGTCTCCTCACAATAATTGCATATGTAAACCTTTTTTGGACGTCAGTCATGGTTTTAGCACTGTTTTGGTGTTAGGCCCTGTTCATATTTTTGAACCTCTCTCATTTGGTACAAAAATACTTTAGCTAAAAACAGTTTAAGTAATCACCGGATAGCTTAATATTATGTACTTCATAATAAATAACAATAATTATAACAAAATCTAATCATGTATGTAACAGAATAAGTATATTTAGGTAATAAATAAACCGAGGAGAAGAAAAGGATTTTAATTTAGACACTGCCTTCTCTCTCTGTATTTTATTTGGTTCCTGAGCAAAAAGGCTGAATGAAGAAGCAACCAGAAGGGAAAGACACAGACTGGACAAGCTCTTCTGTTTTTAGTAACTTTTGTGCGTGTTTTAAATCGATCATTTGTTTCAACAGCTAATCCTCGGGTAGAGGACACGTCCTTTCCACGTGCAGGATTCACTTACAAAAGTTGAATTTCCTCCCCCCATCACCTCAGGTCAATAAGTACTTTATTTTCCTTTTGCTTGTTGTTAGGAAAAAGGAGGGAGGGGGGAATAAAAAACTGTTCATACCACTTGCTGGAGCTGTCTGCATTTTCATCCAAGCCTATGAACGGACATCAGAGTGCCCTTATGATATTTTGCACAAAAGGCTCAGTGTTCATGGCTCTACTCAGAGAACCCAAAATAGCATTCAGTAAGCAGTGACACAGTGGTGGTGTGGTACTAAAAGCGCAGGCTCTGTAACTCAGAGCAGTGTGGCACATGTCAGGTTGGAAGAGAAGCTTGTGAAGCAAAATAAGAAACATCTCTCCTGCTGTTTCTCCTGTGTTTATCGTGAATTTGGAATCTCAGTGTTTGCAGACCTCCTAGAACTTGAAGACGCACAGGTAAGCATGTGATAATTAGGCATATTTGACTTACATAAATTATCTCTTAACGAATAGAGGGCCCAAAAGTACTTGAAAAACTCTTTGCTACTGTATGCTTCATAAGGCGAAATTTTTTTCTGAAATATGTAAAATTACAAAGTGTGTATTGAACTTTTCCTAAACCAAATGTTTGTGAGAACAATTTGCCATGTCTATAATAGAGATTGAGGAAAATTCTAGAACATTAAAAAGTTAATTGGAGGAAAAGCAATCACTACTGCTTCCTTTCCTTTCTCCAGGATTTTGTTTTCTAATTTATCATATATTTTGCTCTACACTATCAGATGCTATCAACAATGAAATCACTTTAAAGATATGGGAAAAACATAGAATAAATATTTTAATCAAATTATTTATTTATTTAATTAAATTAATTATTTATGATTATCACCATGGGACTCTCCCGCCTATCCGAATAAAAGTAAACATTTCTTTGAAGGACTACTGAGTCTCAAAGTTGATATAATTATTTTCTTCCTCTTTGCCAATTGTTTTGGCTCTCAGACTTTCTCTTGACTTTAGAAAAGTCTTGAAGCAAAAAGCTTCAGTAATGAAGAATATTATAACAATAATACAAATAAAAGTAATCTGTCGTATATATTATCAATACAGACACATACATATTTGGAAATGTGCACATATTAATTTGCAATAAATTACATCCATTACACGTAATAAAAAAGCTAATTCATCAAATGTGAAAGACAAGAAAGTGTAAATTAAAAAAATGTAAATAGTAGAAGATATTTAATATTGCTTCAGTTTTAGTTTACAACAAGCAATTTTTAGTAGGGTTACTAATTTTAATGAAATATTTCGGTGTAATATTTAATGAAATATTTCAGTGTAAGTTTGCCAGAGGGAGTTAGTAAATCTGTAACTAGTGTGTAAGAAACACATGAGGAGGTAGCAACAAAAATATCTAAACAGAATGGTAAATAATTTCTTTATATAAATTTCTATTTCAGTTTTATGAATTCCTTTTTTGAAGGAGGACATTATTCTTGTAAAATATTTGCAAATTTAACAATACAGGTTTATATTTTGGATCCATGTGCAATAACAGATAATGTAATAATATACATTCAATAATATCCTTGATTCTAAATTTTAAATACTTTACATGTTTAAATATTACATGTATGCAAATATACATACTTCTAATTTTTAATTTAAAAATATTTACATTTTAATGTAAAGTGTGCATTTCTGTTTTCCAAATTTTGTAACCAATACAAGTATTCCCAAAAAAGAATAAATATTATTAAAATAAAAGTCTAAAATTATCCAATTTTTACAAATAACCAGTTTATGAAATCTAGAAGTAATCTAATCTCTTATTCTTTATATGTGTTTTAACAATGACCAAAATGTCTCATGTCATTATGTAAATTATATCTGCATTTTCCATTGTCAATTTTAGTAATTTCTTGTGCCCTAATGAAATATTGAAATATTTATACTTTTATGTTTAACACACACACACACTGTAGAAGCCTTGAAAGATATATTATCTATTTCTATTTTTTGTTTTTTTTTTTCCCCTTTGGAATCTTTCCAATATACTTATCCTTAGGGAACTTTTTTTTTAAACAAATTTAGTTAAATTATCATCAATTAAGATGCTTTAAAATCTTTAAAATGATGTGCACACATGCTTCTCAAGCATTCTTATGAAGTCTGGCCCATCTTTCAGGAATTTTGCATAATAAAGACACATATAATTTGATAAATGATAGCCTCTAACTAAATATGAATTGATATTGAACATTTTGACACTCATGCTCTTAACATGTACTTTTTAAGTGTTATATTCAAAGTGTTGAGTAGTATTTAATATGATATTGAGTAGTAATATAGTAGAAATAAGGGTATCACATGATTTAAAAGGACAGGTTGGTCTTTTCATGTGCCTTTCTTTAGGCTGGGATTTATTGCTCTTGACCTAATGTTTGAGAACAATGATAATAAATATGAGAAAATGGAACTTTTATATTTTGTTGTCATGACAATTTTCTCTAACATTTATAATCTTCCAGTACTAATATCTTTGCTTTGGTGTAACAGATTGAGGATGAAAAATAAACAAACATGAAACCTAATAACCCTACATGAACCGTTTCATTCTGGCATTGCTTTTGACAGCTCACAGACTTGAGAAATGAGTTCCTCTTGCCAAAGTGACCAGAAAGATGTTTGACACTTTCTTAAAAAACCCATATTGTTAAAGAGTTTTCAACTCTCATCACCACTCACTTGAAAGAATCAACCTAAAATGTTCTAAAACCTGCCTTTTTACGACTTACAAGAAATCAATTTCTTTTTAAAATGACACAGACCCTCCTGAAAATCACCATATGATCCAGGAAGAGCATTCTTATCTCATTTTAAAAACCGCTTCAGAATTAGTACAGCAGAAATATTTTTGTCAGACATCCATTGCACTAATTAATCATTAAAAAACATTCAGAATCATCAAAAAATGCTTTTTGGTTAAGTTGAAGCATCTAACCATCAGAGGCTTTGCTTTGGTATACCAAGTCGAGTTTGAAATGTTAGTATAGGACAGTGACTTATCAAAATACAAGATCAGGACATCCACATTTTATCTGTTCCTTTATTCAAAGAACTTACATGACAAATGAACTTTGTAAATTTATAGGATAGTATATTAAAGCGGGAATAATTCTGGCATATCAGTTATAGCTTAAAATAACGTAGGTAATTTTCTCTAAGTGCAAAATTTAGAAATGTCATTTCTGTGGAAATGAGCAAATTATACATAAATCATAGAAAAGGAAAATGCCACCATTTTTTTCTGTTTTTAAACTGGATTATAGCTAAATTGTTTCCTAGAGTTTGCTACCTATTTCATTTTTTAAAAATCTCTAGTGTAGATTGACCTTTTTTTTGACAAGGAGATAATATTGCTAAATTCAGAGACAAACATAAAATGTAACTAGAAAACTAAAGAGATAAAGAGAAAAGGATATACATGCATCTTTCTAAAAACTTTTTAATAGCATTGTTCTTTTATTAAGCAAATGCTTCAAGACAGTGCTTGGGATTGCTTTTAAACTAGTAAAGCAAAATATAATGATTTCCCTATAATAGTAGATGTAATATAAAGGGTTCATAATATTACTTTTCAGATAGATAGAAAGTCTCTTCCTTCTAAATAAGGCTTTTGTCTCTGGGTCTTTAGAAGACACTGGTTACTCTTTGGTTATTTTCTCTCTTGTATCCAATGTCTGTAAAATATGCAATTCTGTAAGTATATTAGGGTTGACCCCAAATTATTGGTTAATTATAAATAGGCATATGTGTTTTCGTATACACACATATACATATGTGTGTCTATGGATTTGTTTATGAATATATATTTTGAATATATATAAATTTTAAATATTCATAAATTTGAAACGTACACACACACACACTCATTCGATAATTTCAAGACCACACAAATTATTTGTTAAAATTCTACGCCATTTTATTATTTTTTTGTCACTCATCTTTTATTTTTTTTACTTTTTAAAGATTTTATTTTAATTCCAGTTAGTTTATATACAATGCTATACTAGTTTCATGTGTATAACATTAGTAATGTAACATTTCCATACATCATCCTGTGCTTCTCACAATAGTACACCTCTTTAGTACACCCATCACCTATTTACCTCATCTCCACATCTGCCTCCCCTTTGGTAACCATCAGTTTTTTCTCTGTCGGTAAGAATCTGTTTCTTGGTTTGCCTGTCTCTCTCTCTTTCCTCTTTTCGCTGTTTGTTTGGTTTCTTAAATTCCACATCTGAGTGAAATCCAGTGGTATTTTTCTTTTTCTGACCGACATTTTGCTTAGCATAACACTCTCTAGCTCCATCCATGTCCTTGCAAATGCAAGTTTTCATTCTTTTTCATGGCGAGGGAGTATCCCATTGTATATATGTACCAGATGTTTTTTATCCATTCATCAGTTGATGGACACTTGGGCTCTTTCCAAGTATGATAAATATTGGGTATGATAAATAATGCTGCTATAAACATGGGATACATGTATCCCTTTTGAGTTCGTATTTTTGCATTTTTTGAGTAAATATCTAGTAATGCAATTGCTAGATTGTGAGGTAGTTCTATTTTTAACTTTTTGAAAACCTCCATACCGTTTTCCAGAGTGGGTACACTAGTTTGCATCTACATCCTCACCAACACCTGTTGTTTCATGTATTTAATGCCATTTGTATAGTGGACTATATATAAAGTTACTTATATGAAATTTAAACTATTAAAAAAATTTGTTAATGTTTATTTAGTTTTGAGAAGGGAGAGAGACAGAGCATGAGTAGGAGAGGGGCAGAGACAGAAGGAGACACAGAATTTGAAGCAGGCTCTAAGCTCTGAGCTGTCAGCAAAGAGCCCAACACAAGACTCGAACTAACAGACCCCAAGATCATGACTTGAGCTGAAATCAGGTGCCCAACTAACTGAGCCACTCAGGTGCCCCAAATTTAAACTATTTTAAAGATATGGAGCAATGTTGTCATTGTGTGTGTATACTAAACTGATGTTTAAAACACACGGCTCTTAGGGGTGCCTGGGTGGGTCAGTTGGTTAAGCGTCGGACCTTGGGTCTGGTCATGATCTTGTGGTTCGTGGGTTTGGGCCCCACCTTGGGCTCTGTGCTGACAGCTCACAGCCTAGACCCTGCTTCAGATTCTATGTCTCTTTCTCCCTCTGCCGTTCCTCTGTTCGTGCTTTGTTTCTCTCTCTATCTCAAAAATAATAATATTAAAAAAATACAGCTCTTAAATCATAAGTATAATTTTATGAGATTATGTGACATTGTATTATAATATTATTGGGCATTTGCATTGAAAATAGGAACAAGCCATACATTTTCAACACTTTGTGTATGTGAGTTAAATATCACAGATTTTAGTAAACTGTTAATTAGCTGCTTTCTACACATTATGAAACAAAATGTTAGAATTGCCAGATTACAAAAATAAGGGGAAGGATTATTTTGTTTAAGAACATCATCTCCTGGGGTGTCTGGGGGACTCAGTCAAGGCATCCCACGTCGGCCTAGGTCATGATCTTGTAGTTCATGTGTTTGAGCCCCTCATCAGGCTCAGTGCTGACAGCTCCGAGCCTGGAGCCTGCTTCAGATTCTGTGTCTCCCCCTCTCTCTGCTTCTCTCCCACTAGTGCTCTCTCTCTCTCTTTCTCTCAAAAATAAATAAAAACATTAAAAATTAAAAACATTGAAAAGAACATCATCTCTTCATAGAAACATATTAACTTTTTACCCATTGATAAATGGAGGGGCTCATAGTCCACATAACTTAAGTTTTAGGGAAAAAAGGAAATTTATTCACTCACTCAATTAATTAATTAAATCAACAGATTATACTGAATGCTTCTACATTTAAACACTGAAAGGAAGCATGTTCATCTTCTCCAGCATACAATACAGAGGAATCAAAAAACTTAAAAAAAATCTATCTTGCTTTATAAATCCATTTTGTACAAATTAACTGCATTCGTGTTGATTTTCCTTTTTTGAAATCTATATGTGTTTTTAGTTCATCTCATCTCTTGGAGGTACAGTTTTTGCATTTTCTAGTTTTAAACATGTATCTCTGTTAATTTTTCCTAAAAGCATTTTATTTAGAATTAAAATGATGTACCCAAATCTCTTGTTTTGGGAATTATAAAGTAGAAAGGTATTTACTCTGTAAGCATGCCATTCATGTTTAAAACATTTAAAAATTTGCTTGTAAGATGTTTGCAATATTATATTTACTAAAATACATTACTTTGTCATTCTTTGTACATAACTAATAGCATACGGTCATAAAATGATATCCTCAAAAAATGATATCCTCAAAATGTAAAATAGTTGTGTTAAACACTCTACTCACTAGTCCATTCAAATTTTGTCTTCAAAATATATTTTCATGACTACATAGTCTGAATAAACTCAACAAGATGAACTTTAAAAATGTAGGCTACTAAAAGTATTGTGGGCTAGTCATTAAGTTATTTTAACTTTGTATCACAAAACAAAAACGTAAAACAAATGATATAGAATTTTTGGCTTATGTGTTTTATGTAAAGAAACTAAGAAAACATCGAGTTTTTTATGATAAATTTGAAACTAAAATAGTTCTTATTTCACTAAATGTACAAAAATATTTTGTACCAAAATAATAATATATTCTCATTTACTTTTTAAAACTTTGCCTTTGAAATGTATATTCCATATTAGGGCCCAAAATTTATTATAATTTTACTCCAAAATTTTTATGGATGAATCAATACTAAATTAGAATCTTAATTCATTTTTTTTCCATTTTGAATTTGATTTGAGTATCATCTTAACATGGGGAATAATCTGAGAGATTAGAGGTTGAATTTCCTGAATTTCTTTTTTAACTCTCAAGTCACAGAGAAGTTTAAGGAAATGATTATGATTATATTACTATTATTTACTTATGTATTATTATTATTCATGATAATAAACAGAATTAATGGAGTGGTTACGATGGTGCTTGGTTTGTTTATTTATTTATTTATTCATTTATTTATTTTGCAACATCTTTGCTTGTTGGTCATTTAATTGTCCTACAAATGGAATCTCAAACACTCCATTTTCTGTCTTACAACATTCTTCTTTAACTCCAGACTCCCCAGTGAAGAGATCTCACATCTCTGCTTTTCCTCTATAGCATCTACTCCGAATGACTCCTCTACTCTTGCAACTCAGTTCTAGACTCTAGTCATTCTTAAATCCATTCTTTTCTGATTCCTGACAATCGCTCCGAAAACTTGTCTTTAGCTATTCACCAACATATACCACTTTTTAGTTTTCTTTTTAATTGACAAAGGGGCACTTATGGTGCATGTTAGTTTTGGTGATATGTAAGTTACTGCTGATATTGATGTGGCCTCCTTTGGTGACAAATTAAGAAAGATATCTATATTTATGGTTATTTGTTAACATTGATTTTTCCGATTACATACAACTCACTATAGAACTCTACTTTCTTGATGCTGTGAGTGTTGTCAACTACTAAATCTTTCTACTATCCAACTATCCAACTATCATTGTCATAATCCTGTCTAATCTCTTTAAACATCTGAGTATATGTGTCAAAAAATAACTAGCCTTAACAAATAGGTTTATATTTTTTACACAATAAATCATATATCGGTAAACGATGTTTGGACCAAATTTTATAAATACCAATTTGTTTCTTTAGGATTGTGTCAAACATGAGTTTAGTAGATAAAATGGTGTGAAATATTTAATACTCCTGAAATATGTTTTCTAATTTAAAAATATCATTTCAGCTTACTTTGCTTGCATGAAAAACAATTCACGACAAAAAGTTATGGATTAAGAAAGAACTTGGAGGTTATAGGAATTAAGTGAATATATTTGAGAGACTTAAGATGTAGAATTGACCATAGATGAAGTTTGAATATGTACGGGAGGTAAATAAAATGTTGAAGGGGGATTCTTTATTCACTTATTCAAGTGCCAGTGTTTGAATGGGTACTGATTTTGTTCAGTGAGAGAAAGATCATAATAATAAGATGAACAAGCAATAATACATAATGGTTTCTATGTGGGTCATAGACTTTGAACTGTCTCTTAGAAAGTAGGTCTATAGATTAAGGAAAAGATTCATATGGACTGTTGGTGATCCTTTGTGATGCTTTGGTATATAGGTATTAATTGAAGCCATAAAATCTGAAGATAAATTATCTCATAGATAGAATAAGCAAAAACATTTCTTAAGAATGGGATGTCTCGGTGACTCAGTCGATTAAGCATCCGACTCTTGATATTCGCTCAGGTCAGGATATCACAGTTTGTAGGATGGAGACCCACTTTGGGCTCTGAGCTGACAGCATGAGGCCTATTTGGGATTCTCTCTATCTTTTTCTTTACCCTTCCCCTACTTGTGCATTTGTGATCTTGCTCTCTCTCTCTCTCTCTTAAAAAAAAAATGGAACTCTAGTATTTAAGGAAGAGGACAATCAAATGAAATAGAGATTCTTGAGGTCAAAGAGGAACTTGAAAGTTTAAAGAGATTTACAAGCCAAAAAAGAGAGAATTTTTAAAAAGCGAGCAGGTTATGATGAAGGAAACATTGTGCTACACCACTAAAGTTAATTTCAAGTAAATAAATAAAATAAATATATTTATTGAATTTTGTTAAAGAGTTAAAGGGGATCCCTCTTGACCTGGATGGATTGGTTGCTTTGTAGTATTGGGGGAAAAGCCGGATTGCATTTTTCTGTAGATTGGATGAGAAAATGTAGAGACTGAATGGCCACTTTTTCTGTAACCATATTTCCCTTCCATTTCTTCCAGATCTATTTTTGTATTTTGTGCATTTTCAACTAATCCTTTAATAATCTTTTTTATCCAGTTTTCTATACCTGTGCTTTGTTTTTGTACTTTCTTAGAGATTATTTTTTTCCAAATTTATCTTTCAAAATTTCCTCGTACATACACCTTTAAACAAATAGCCAGGAATTAAAATTCCTGTCTAAATACTCTTGTTAAGCGCAAGCTATGATCCTTTAATAGGGGATGGAGGAAGTTTCTTTTATTTATCTAAGGAGATTTTGATCTGTCTTCTTCCCTTCCTTCCTGTGTTCACTATCACTCTTGGCATTCTGCTTCTTTTCAGCTATACTTTTATGCTTTGTATTTGGTTTGGACTTTTTCTTTCAACTAGAGTCTTGTCCCAAAAGGAACCTCATGTATATATAAGAATAAGGAATGTAAAAATTGTTTGGATAATCTTTTTGTATGAGTGGGGAATGGAGACTGAATACTGACAGATTTCATTAGATATTTTTCTGGCAATGACCAAGGTGATTGATTTAGAGATGCTGAAATATCGTTTCGGTCTTACTCCTGAGGATATTTATTTATTTCACCATTAAAGAGAGTTGATAGGGGCACCTGAGTAGCTCAGTCGGTTGAGTGGCCTACTTCTGCTCAGGCCATGATCTCACAGCTCATGGGTATGGGTCCCTCATTGGGCTTGTGCTGACAGCTTAGAGCGTGGAGTCTGCTTTGGATTCTTTGTCTTCCTCTCTCTGCTCCTTCCCCCCTCTTATTCTATCTCTCAATCACTCTCTCTTCAATAAATAAATAAACATCTGGATGTCTTCTTTGGAGAAGTGTCTATTCATATCTTCTGCCCATTTCTTCACTGGATTATTCGTTTTTCGGGTGTGAAGTTTGGTAAGTTCTTTATAGATTTTAGATACTAGCCCTTTATCTGATATGTAATTTGCAATTATCTTCCCATTCCATCCGTTGCGTGTTAGTTTTGTTGGTTGTTTCCTTTGCCACGCAGAAGCTTTTTATCTTGATGAGGTCCCAGCAATTCATTTTTGCTTTTAATTCCCTTGCCTTTGGAGATGTGTCGAGTAAGAAATTGATGCGGCTCAGGTCAAAGAGGATTTTTCCTGCTTTCTCCTCTAGGCCTTTGATGGTTTCCTATCTCAAATTCAGGTCCTTCATCCATTTAGAGTTTGTTTTTGTGAATGGTGTGAGAAAGTGGTCTAGTTTCATTCTTCTGCATGTTGCTGTCCAGTTCTCCCAGCACCATTTGTTAAAGAGACTGTCTTTTTTCCATTGGATACTCTTTCCTGCTTTGTCAAAAAGAAGTTGGCCATATGTTTGAGGGTCCATTTCTGGGTTTTATGAAACGATGCTCAATGTCACTCATCATCAGGGAAATACAAATCAAATCCACACTGAGATACCCCCTCACACCAGTCAGAGTGACTAAAATGAACAAATCAGGAAACTACAGATGCTGGTGGGGGAGAAACTAGTTCCCTCCTACACTGTTGGTGGGAACACAAACTGGTGCAGCTGCTCTGGAGAACTGTGTGGAGATTCCTCAAAAAAATGAAAATAGAACTACCCTATGACCCAGAAATAGCACTGCTGGGAATTTACCCAAGAGGTACAGGAGTGCTGATGCATAAGGGCACCTGTACCCCGTTGTTTATAGCAGTACTTTCAACAATAGCCAAATCATGGAAAGAGACTAAGTGTCCATCAACTGACAAATGGTTAAAGAAGATGTGGTGTATACATATACAATGGAATACTACCTGGCAATGAGAAAAAATGAATTCTGGCCATGTGCTGCAACATGGATGGAACTGGAGTGAAATAAGTGAAATAAGTCAGTCAGAGAAAGACAGATACCATATGTTTCCACGTAGGTGGACTTTGAGAGGCTTAGCAGAAAGCCATGGGGGGCGGGGAAGAGGGGAAAGAAAAAAAAAAGACACAGAGAAGGAGGGAGACAAAACATAAGAGACTCTTAAATACTAAGAACAAACTAAGGGTTGAGGGGGGTATAGAAGGGAGGAGAGTATGTGACTGGCACTGAGGAAAGCACTGGTTGGGATGAGCACTCAGTGTCCTGTGGAAACCAATTTGACAATAAAAAGTTAAAAAAATAAAAATAAACAAACATTAAAGAAAATTAAAAAAAAAGAAAGTTAATAAGAGGCACATAGGTAGAGAGAGAGAGACAGAGAGAAAAGATAGACTTCAACTTACAAGTTGATACAAATCAACTTTTCTAAATCTGTATTTAGATGTTACAATGGAACTGTATGATAATGGTTTCATCCTTCTGATATCTCTAGAGTTCTTAGATCCTGTGACTTCTTATACATATTTCTACTCCTGTCTCCTGCCAGATCCTGACATTTCACGTAATATAAACTGTACACATTAGCCTCGGGTGTATAAACCTGAAATCATGTGTAACCTTTAGGAAGGATTTCCCATTCTCAATTGCCATGACTTGGAACGAGCTCTTTCCTGCATGATTTAAACAGTATGCATATTGACAGTTACTCCTCAGATTTTTTTATTCTTGTAGCAATCGGGACTTACTAGTGATTCTGTTTTGCGCTTTAGGAAAATGGCATATTTTTATGATGTAATTATTTTACATACATATTTTATGATGTATGATATTTTTATGATGTAATTATTACTATCTTCGTTGAACATTTAAAGTGTATGCTTTAGGTCCAGCTCACTTTTATGTGACTTATCACAGCAGCACCTAGAAGTTAGGTAAATTATCTCAGTTTGCTGTTGGAGAAACTCAGTCTGATACTGTTTACATACTTCGAGTACTGTCATGAAGCTATAATATTACAGAGGCACAAATCTTACATTTTAGACAGATTGTCCTTTTTGGTCAGCCTTAATTTAATATTAAATGAAGATGTAACTAAGTAAGATCATTAAGAAAAAATTATATAGTTATAGTTCATTTGGCTATATGGAAATTATATAGTTCATTTGACTGAATTCCTTATTTCATAACATGCCTTTGTCTATTCTCAATCTGTATTACTTCTCGTAACCATCTATTCTAGGTATAATTTGGCAACCAGAAAGTTATTACTGCATGATCAGGGCATAAAGTAAAAGTCCGAGGACCTTTGTAAATTGTTCTCTTGAAGAGAGAGAAAAGCAGAATAAGGTGGATGATATGGACTTGAAATATCCTAAAGGGCCATGTCATGCTTCTCTACCTTGCAGAGCAGCCTCCAGATAAGCGAGTCCCCTACAGTTTCCTATAGATAACACAGAGCGTGCCCAAGAGCGTCAACTGAGCTGTGACAAAATATGAGAAATTCTATTTATGTTTTACCTCATACCTTTGCATTTCAATTTTGACTATATTTTTTATGAAATATCTATATAGTGGTAAAAGTTATTGGAGTAAATGATTAGTAATAAAAATGTATTACAATATTGGAGTTTACCCTAAGTATGTTTTTCTCATAGGAGAAAAAATATGGAAATTTGGAAACCACTCTAGAAATTAATCCTGGCCAGCATCTACATACATATATACATATACATACATGTATATATCTATACATATATATTTTTTTAAGAATAACATCCATATTCTGGAAAATGCTTCCTGCGTGTTTAAGGGTACCAGCTCTGGAGGAAGTAAACTGCTTGGATTTAATTCTGACCTGACCAATTATTACATGGCTAAGCAAAGCTACTTAACTTTTATGTGCTCGCTATCTGTATTTATAAAATAGCAACAATAATGGAACATACACCATAGGATTGTTACAAGATAAATCAGTTAAAGAATGGCATACTCTTTGTATAGTAATAGTCATGAAGTGAGTACCCAATATATGCTGGATAAGGTGATGATGATGATGATGATGATGATGATGATGATGATGGTCATGGTATCCTTGGACTATCTGCCTTAGAATCATGTTGGAGTTTGTTCAACATACCTAAGTGATGAATCAGAATCTGTGGAGTGTGGAATCCCCATTTCACTTAGCTTTTCAGTTAATTCTAATGTGAATAAGGTGAGTAAATCATTGTCCAGAAATTGAGTGACTGAGTCAACCAAGTTACTCTTTACTTTACACTTATTTAAAGAACAAGGGAATCTTTGCATGTATAATAAACCCTTGAGGGATATCTGGGTGGTTGGGTCCGTTGAGCATCTGGCTTCTGATTTCAGCTCAGGTCATGTTCTCATGGATTGTGGGTACAAGTCCCACATCTGAGCTGATACTGCAGAGCCTGCTTGGGACTCTCTTGCTCGCTCTCTCTGCCTCTCCCATGCTCATGCTTTCTCTCTCAAAATAAAGAAACATTAGGGGCGCCTGGGTGGCTCCGTCGGTTGGGCGGCCAACTTCGGCTCAGGTCATGATCTCGCGGTCTGTGGGTTCGAGCCCCGCGTCGGGCTCTGTGCTGACGGCTCGGAGCCTGGAGCCTGCTTCAGATTCTGCGTCTGCCTCTCTCTCTCTCTCTCTCTCTCTCTCTCTCTCTCTCTCTCTCTCTCTCTCTGCCCTTCCCTTGCTCATACTCTGTCTCTATGTCTCTCAAAAATAAATAAATGTTAAAAAATTTTAAAAGGAAAAAAATAATGAAAAATAAAAAAATAAAGAACATTAAAAAAAAAAACTTCAGGGGTGCCTGGGTGGCTCAGTCAATTGTACATTCGATTCCATCCTAGGTCATTGAATGGTTCTTGAATTCTAACCCCTGCATCCAACTTTGTGCTGACAGCTTGGAGCCTGCAGCTTCCTTTGGATTCTGTGTCTCCCTCTCTCTCTGACCCTCCCCTGCTTGTGCTCTGTGTCTCTCTCAAAAATACATAAACATAAAAATTAAAAAAACAAAACTTTAGAGAAAATATAATCACCTCCATCATCTTTTGTCATGTTTGTTCATGTTTTAAAATAAAAATTTTTACCTCAGTTGTCAAATACAGTGCTTTTACATGGTGGCTAAAATGCTTTTAATACTTTAGCCAGTTCATCTGAATCAGGTAGTTAGTGATTCTATGATACCGTTTTAGGGGTGACTGGGTAACTCAGTGAGTTGGGTGTCCATTTCGGCTTAGGTCATGATTTCAGGGCTGGTGGGTTCGAACCCCTCTTTGGGCTCTGTGCTGACCGCTTGGAGCCTGAACCCTGCTTCAGATTCCATGTTTCCCTCTCTCTCTGCCCCTCCCCTGCTTGCTCCCTGTCTCTCTCTCCTTCAAAAATAAATAAACATTAAAAAGAAAAAATTTAAAAATTATGATATTTTATAAATTTTTAAATTATGTATTCATTCTACACACACACACACACACACACACACACACACACACTGGAGTGTATGACTTTAAATTTTTTTCCATTCACTAAGATTTAGTTCTTTAAAAAGCCATGTTTATATTATGCCTTTTTCAATACAAAATTATATTTTCCACACCATTTGGCAGTGGTGCTTACTAAGTATTGCTTTTGATGGTAGAATACATTTATAGCTATTATAGTGATAAAGAATATGTACTGAAAACAATTGATAATTGGAGAAAGGAACATTTAGATGATATATTTGACTCTGTATTATGTAGTTACTAATACAACATCAGCAAAAAAATGTCAAATAGAGGATGACTATCTTTATTTACTATACTAAGCAATGGCTAAAAAGATTTTCAACAACTGAAAAACAAAATAATATATACTTAATGGAAATTGAAGACAAAATAAATAATATTGTAATATATTCTTGGACAGTAGAATGCATTGTTGGTAAAAAGAAAAATATTTTCCTTTTCTTGTTTATATGGTGATATATACATTCAATTTGCCAGATATTATTTATGTGATGAAAATAATGAACCGATAGTGTTTCATATTTATCCAAACAATGTTTTGGGGGGAAATGCCTCACTTTGCATAATTTTACGATTGTGGAAATTCTCACTCTTCACATGCATGGTAACTGGCAATTTTGTCAAACTGCCAGGATTTATTTCATGGTTCAAGAAATCTTCAAAAGTATACTTTTTTCATAGTTCCATGAAGCTTTTACTTCCGAAATTTGTTTTTCAGTTATTTTTACCATTGAAAGTTATTACTTATTGGTTCTATACTATCTGAAAGCTGTGAAATTATTAGGATTAAACTGATAATAAAGGAAATTGGGAACTATATGATATTTTCTAATTGGGATATCAGTGGCATATCTGCATGAATAAAGGTCTTCAACCTGTATAGAATTCACACACACACACACACACACACACAGTCTTGAAAAAAAAGAAGCAGTCTATTTGTTTAAACGTAATTTTTTTTTGAGAGAGAGAGAGACAGACAGTGCAAGCTGGGTAAGGGCAGAGAGAGGGGGAGACACAGAATCAGAAGCAGACTCCAGGCACTGAGCTGTCAGCACAAAACCCGACGTGGGGCTCGAACTCACAAGCTGTGAGATCATGACCTGAGCCGACGTCGGACACTTAACCGACTGAGTACCCAGGTGCCCCTAATTTTTGTTTTTGTGTGTAAGGCAACTTTATTAATTTTATTCTTAGAAACTAAAAATAAATCAGATTCATCTGATTGTAAAGACAAAATCTACTTGGGATCAATTAAAAATAAATCTACTTACTCTCATAGAACATTGTGCAGTGATCCAAATCACAACAGTTCCTCAACTCAGCTTATATGGGTATAATTACCTAATGCCAAAAAAGACAATGTAGGAAATAAATAGTAGAATAATTTTGCTTATTTTATTAGCTGGAAATCCACATATGCTATATAACCTATATTATATATATATTATAATTTATATTCTGTATAACATATATGTGTGTGTATATATATATACCATAAGTAGTTTATGTGTGTGTATATATATATACCATAGGTAGTTTAGAATATATAACATATATTATATAACTTATACTTTATTGATTAAGTATTAGGTTTTTATTATGTATTATATACACATAAAGTGGTATGTATACATTAGGAATGCAAGAATGTCTCACTATTATTGAAACTATTCACTCTATTCTGTACCTTATCAGACCAAACTAAAAGAAAGAGACCACATGATAATCTTAATTCATAATGCCATTTTATAAAAAAAAATATAACAAAAACTCTTTAAAAACTAGGAATGAAAAGTAATTTGTTTAGCCCATTATAATATATGACAAAACCCACAATATGTATCCCACTTAATGGTTAAAATACTAAAAGCCTTTCCATGTGAAAATGGGGGAAAAGTGAGAATTTTGGAATTTTAGGTGTGTATGTATGTATGCATGTAACGTACTTTTAAATTATTGGCTATTAGGTGTTGCTATATGAGAGAGTCCTTGGCTGTTGCCCTCTGCATACCATGTGCCCTTGGCTTTCAAATTTTTCTCTCTGGCGCTTAACTCAAGCATGTGGTTATAGCCTCTGGGAACAGAAATCTACAGGACTGAACATACAAGTGTCTACCTGTAATAATTCAACTCCTTTTCCCCAAACTAAATAAATTAAATTGAAACCATCAGTCAGGTAATTAGTAGGAGGGTAGGATTTAACAGTTGGGTTAGTGGGCACAGGAGATGTGATTAGACAGGAAGAAATATAATTACTACTATTGGATGTTTAGGTATACCCATAATATTTTACTCTTTAGAATATCAACATTTATAAAAGGTCAATATTTAAAATCACAAGAAAAAATTTAAGCTCAATATGAAAGATTTTAAGTATTTTCTTTAAAAATAGTGATGAAATGGCTAAATAATTAATTCAGTACCTAAAATTGTGGAAAAAATATCCTTAAAAATCAATACTGGTTTGGGTTGAACTAGAGAGGCCAAGGCCTGACATATACACAGGAAGAAATTAGCTGAATTATACAGGCTAGGAGATTTGTACCTTATTTAACTATCCTTAATATCTTAACTTGGAAATGGTTTAACTTGGGCCGCTCTCTGAAATAATGTTTTTGAAATTAATATGCTAATGTACTTGTCCCTGGGCACCTCATCTTTCTCCCCAACTCCGATCCTATTCAACTTCTTGTATTCTTTCAGGTTAGGCATTTTTATCTCTTTTATTACTCTGACAAGACTTGATTCCAGCTACTATCTATAGCTGGCTTTTGTGACTCCTTTTTTTCTCATTAGTTTATATAAGCTCACTTTGGTCTTCTTTCTTCTCTTTTTAAATGGAGGTTAATAATTAATATCTCACTGAATTACAAAGAAAATTGACAAGAGAAAACATGAAGTACCTATTATGGTTGGAGGAATATAGTTGGCAGTTTTATTAGGGTGCTAGGCTATGTAGTCAAGTAATACCCACTTTTCATAACCTCATACCACAAATATTTAATGAGAGTCATGAGGGTACAGTATTCAGTTTCACACAGTTGTCAGTGCCCCAAGCTTGATTGAGGCTCTGTCATCTCATAACTACAGCATCTGATTGCCAAAGGAGGGAGAGATAAAGACAAAATAATTATTCATAGACCTTTCACTGCTCCAGGTCTGAAGCGATAGCCACCACCTTTACTTGTAAGTGGTATGGAAGCTAATCACATAACCCAGCCAAATTGTAGGAGAGGTATTGGTATACGATAGTATGTCTACCACCGTAACCAAAAGATGTTAGTTCTTTTCTTTACTCTCAGGTCATGTTCTCCTCCTAACCATGTCAGTTTACTAATCATCTTGAGGTTAGGGATGAATTATACAATCCTTAAGAATTGGAAGTAACCCTTTCTTACAGCAACAGAGTGAAAGGAAACCTACCATGACAATTATAATTGTGAGTATAGAATCACCAAGTGCCCACTTATTTTTTTTAAATTTTTAATGTTTATTTTTGAGGGAAAGAGAGACAGAGGAAGGGTAGAGAGAGAGGGAGACACAGAATATGAAGCAGGCTCCAGGTTCTGAGCTGTCAGCACAGAGCCTGACGCGGGGCTCAAATTCATGAACCACGAGATCATGACCTGAGCTAAAGTCAGATGCTTAACTGAGCCACCCAGGCACCCCACCAAGTGCTCACTTAGAATCTTCACCTGTAAGTTTTGCAGGCAGGTACCATAGTACTTCAAAGCCTACCTTTGACCGTCTCTACATAGACAATCTCTCTTAAAATCCAGTTGGTCATCAAATGTTGTCAAGCTATTTCTTACTCATGTTATCTCTTTCTCTTTCTCATATTATTCTCTTACTCATATTATCTCTTTGCAAAGACCATGATTAGTCTGACTGCTGGGATACATTGATACCTTGAAGTGAGTGATAAACAGTCATGGGCCTAAGTCAGTAGATCCAGGGAAGCAAAATTTCAGTGTCTGGAATTGCAGATGCCTTTAAGCACTGATTAGAATATTCAAAATATTTAATTAAAAGCAAATATCATATTAAATGATTAATTTAAAAAAGGATGAAAAGGAAATATATATGTATATAAATTAAATACAAAGGCAGACATTAACATGGGAAAGAACATAACAGGCAAGACAGATTTCCCAAGATAGTGCAGCTGATACAGTGCAACAACCTAACATTTTCAAGATACTTGCTTTTGTATTTAAGTAGGTAGACAGGTTCTAAATAGATTTACACAAATATACAGTACCTTTTTATGGTTCGAATATTCAGGCAGTGTCTAGAATACAAAAAAATTAGATATAGTCTAGATATAGTCAAGATACAGTCTATAACCTGTTACCAACCACCCATGCTACTGCTTTAACAGTAATTATAAAGGTACTTATGGAATAAAAGAGGACTGTTAGTAGACATTTCAAAGCCTACCTTTTTTTTCCCTTTTATAAATACATATCTCCTTAGATTAAAAAAGAGAAAGGTTGGGGAGTCCCTGGGCAGCTCAGTGGGTTAAGTGGCTGACTATTGATTTTGGCTTAGGTCATGACTTCATGGTTGTAAGCTTGAGCCCTGCATTAGATTCTGCACTGAGCATGGAGCCTGCTTAAAAATCTCTGTCTCTCTCTGTCTTTCTGTCTCCCCCACCTGTGTGCTCAGAGAGAGAGGAAAATAATACTTCTCCCTCCCCAATAATTTAACAGCTCGCAGCCCTAAGAGCTGCATTTTATTATTTGTTTCACACCGAGGTTTTATAAAATTTGCTTACTTAACACATTTGGATCTTGATATCAGAAGTTAGATATGCTTTTTTAAATTGAGGAAGAGGAATGTTTAATCTTGTTTTTTAAGTAATATTTTAGAAACCATAATTTTGAGGGGCGCCTGGGTGGCTCAGTTGGTTGGGCGGTCAACTTTGGCTCAGGTCATGATCTCACGGTCTGTGAGTTCGAGCCCCGCGTTGGGCTCTGTGCTGATGGCTCAGAGCCTGGAGCCTGCTTCAGATTCTGTATCCCCATCTCTCTCTGCCCCTCCCCTGCTCATACTCTGTCTCTATGTCTCTCAAAAAATAAATAAACATTAAAAAATTAAAAAAAAAGAAACCATAATTTTGAGAGTTTTCCTTTTTCCCCTAAGCTTTTAAATTTCCTGACCACTGCAAATTATTAGTCTTTTGATATATCATTTTGACCGAGCCACTCAACAGTTTCCTAAAGATGGACACATTATATTAATTGCCATCTGTTTTTTTCTATGAGAAGCTGGCTTAGTTGAGTTTAGTTTTAGCTTTCCACAAGCCTTTCAGAATACATTATATTTTTATAAGTTTTCACAGATGGAATAATTATCTTTATGTAACTAAGAAGAGGTCATAGAAAAGACAATTCATAATTAGATTCAGTTACAAACTGTATAAGTGCATAGATTATAATATTTTCCATCCCTTAAGTCATAATTAGTCTTCTTTGAAAACATAATTGTTCTGAGTCACACTGGGATTGCTTTCTGCCTGTGTATGTCCATGCTCTATCATATGCTATTGCAAGCATGATAATGCTCAGAAAAAAAAAAAAAAAAGACTTTCAAACCATTTGAAAACACATGTAGAACAAATGCATTAGGCACCATGTATCCTGTACATTATGCGGTAGCCATTTTTAAAGTTTTTATTTTTTTTAAGATGGCTGTCTTGTTTGAAGAAATAACAGCTCAGTATTTCAAAGTTTAGAAATAGATCTTTATCAACCCCTTATAGGTAGCTGCTTTTACATGGTTAAAAACACTTACATAATAATATGTGCCAGACAATATCTAGGCACATGGACTCATTTAATCACATAACTCCATGTGATAGGCACCTGCATGGTCCCATTTTTCAAATGAGGCAAGGAGGCACCCAGAGGTTAGACTTCTGTTAAGTCATACAGCTAGTGGGTGGCAAGGCTGGTGTAGTCACTCAGTCCTTCCTTGCGTCTTCCCTCCACCAACCTGCCTGTGGAGAACAACCCCAGAGGCAGCCAATAGTGGTCTCTTGATCTTCACTACGGCACTAAACAAAAGCTTGTAACGTTGTTTGTTTGTTTATTTCTTTATTTTTAAGTAGGCTCCGCACTCAGCATGGAGCCCTATATGGGGCTTGACCTCATGACCCTCAGATCAAGATCTGCACTGAAATCAAGAGTCAGAAGCTTAACGGACCTAGCCACCCAGGCGTCCCAGTCTTATAACTTATTATATAATTATGTGTAGACATGTAATAAATATTAAAATGTGATACACACAAGGAAAATTTTAGTTCATCTCTAGTCTCTCAGTGCAGATATGATTACTATCTGGATAGTCTTTCGAGCCCTCTTTGCTGCATTTGTCAGCATAAGTCTTTCCTAAATTAATAGTATCATTTTCTTTTTTTAATTTATTTCCTTTACCTATCGAAGCATTGCTGCCATATTTCCGTATCATTAAATGAGTTTGCAGCACCATACTTACTGGCTAAATAGCATTATGTTAATATGAATTTTGAAATTTGTTTTTATTCACTTGTTTCTTTGTTAACTCTGAGACCAATTTTATGTATCTCTCCAAATGAATAGATTTAGAGTATTCAGAGAATTCCCGGTGTTTTTAAATTACACAGAGATGGGGCGCCTGGGTGGCTCAGTCGGTTAGGCGGCCGACTTCAGCTCAGGTCATGATCTCGTGGTCTGTGAGTTCGAGCCCCATGTCGGGCTCCGTGCTGATAGCTCAGAGCCTGGAGCCTGTTTCAGATTCTGTATCCCCCTCTCTCTCTGCCCTTCCCCTGCTCATGCTCTGTCTCTATGTCTCTCAAAAATAAATAAACGTTAAAAATTTAAAAAAATGAATAAATTACACAGAGAAACTGAAAGCATGGATAAATATATGTGGTTTTATTTCCTAGAGTAATGTAAGTGATACTTCTTTTAGATATTAGAAATAAAGCATTGCTTTCTTTTTCTTTCCTTTTTTTGCTTTTTTCTGTTTTTATAAGAACATTAAGAGAAAAATAAATTTCACTGAAGAAAATAATTTGCAGGCGTGACTGCAGGCACATAGAAAAAGTAAGTGTAAGAAACAGCATATGGACGTGCAATGGCCAAATTAAAACCATTACAAAAATGGCAAAGATATAATTAAGTCCTATGCAGATTAATTGCATTGGCAACATGTAATGAAGGATACAATCCAAAAAGAGTTTTAGGCAAATCTTCCGTGCAGAGGCATGTAGCAATTTAGCCTTGAAATATGAGAAATCATGTTTTGGTAACTTGTGGAAGGTGGAAAAATGTGGGATACCAGATTTTTTTAAATGAGAGTTTGCCAGTGGGTATTTCATCAGTTGGAATCTATCTCTTCTCCTTCTAGAATATTTTCACATTCAGGCTCAATTTTGTCAATGTTTAACTCTGAATACAGTGCTCATTAATCCACAGTCTTCTCCACTGCTGAGAAGAGTTCCTAATAGCCAGCCCAGGGATGACATGACATGTGTGCTCACCATCTCAACACATCACACAGATTGTGAAAGGGGAAGGCCGTAATGCCAAAGACAACTTGAGAGACTCTTACATGGGGCACTCTGCCTTCATATTGTAAAGGCTTTATCTGTAATACAATGCTTTTATTTGTTCCAGTTAATATGCAAAATATATGCTTAAGTAGAGTTTATAAAGAGGACAAAGAAAGACCTTTTCCATTCTACATCTACAGAGAAAGAGTTGGAACATGTTTTATTACAAATTTGGTTCAGAAATATCACTTCTTCTCACTTATGTATGCAAGCTATATCCACTAACATTTATTTCTATATTTCCTATTAGCGGTTCTGAGAAAGCCCTTTGAAAAGCCTTTATGGATGGTGTCACTCTATGAAGCTGCCAACTTTCACTTGATTTTTAAAAAGATCCCAAATAGGATTAAGTTTCTATATTTATCTGATCCACATTCTTCTAGCGTCAACTTTTATCTTCTCCCCCACAGACACCAAATCCATCATTCTGACTTATTCTTCCTTTTTTTTTTTTACCTCAACAATCTTTAGAACAAGGTGGAGGAAAGGTACTCTAAAAGGAGATAACAGAAAACATTTTATTATGTCTAGTTACAAAATTGGCCCAGATGTTAAAATGCAATTTATAGATATTTAGTTAGTTTAAATAAGGTGAACTATCAGTGACAGATGTCACGCGCATCGTTGGGTATCTACGTGTTTTCTTTCTTCTGTTCAGTAAAGCACGGTATATACTCCATGCCCTTAAGATTACATTTCCAGTCTTACCTCCACTGGAAAATGGTTATTTGCTACTGGACAAGTCACTTATAATGTCTCAATATACATTTCTTCATATGTGAATGTAATACACTAGAGGAAATACAGTGTCTAATACTCAAATTATACGATCCTACTTGGACATAATATCTCGATACTTATTATACTGTTATTCAGATATTAATATTATTTTGTTATGTAATTTTGTGTTAATAGCAATGTCATTTAATTTTTACACATTATGTATTTTGAAATATAGTTCATTCTGCTTTTTATTTAATATTTATAAATATGCCTAGGGACTGGAAATGAGAATAAATCTAAACAAATTAACAGGAGACACAGTGTTAGCATTTTTCCATATTGAAATGTTGTGTGGGTTTTCGTCCCCACATTTACCTGACTTGGAAAATCTAACAGGACTGCAGATGTAGGGTGGCAATGCCGCTGCTCACTTCTCTAGGGCCCATTTCAGGCATACTAATTGAGAGCATTTTTCCTTATTAGCCCAGACTCTGCCTTGAACAGTTCTCAGTCTGGCACTGCTGACAGCTGTCAACACTCTTCAATCAGAAGTGGACCATTATTTGAAACATTTTCCCTTCCCCTGAAATGTATGACCATTATAGACAATTTGGCATCTAGAAGAGTAGAAACAAAGCCATAATATTTCATAATTCGCACATACTTACTGCTACCATTTCATTATTGTATTTTTATAGTAAGAGGTTCAAGTAAAAGGGTATTCATATCTGTTTTGTTATGATTTAGGATTATAAAATAAGATAGTCTCACTTTTAATTTTAAATTTAATTGTAAAACATTTCAGTCATGTACTTTATCTGAAAAAACTATAGCATAAGGTAGAAAAATCACCCAGATTAATGAGTGTTATTATTTGACATATTTACTTGAGATTATTTAGAGGGAGAAAAATGTGACAGAGATTTCTCAACTTCTTTAAACCAGTTTCTCTTCCTAATACCATGGTATAAGTACCATAATAAATCTTGTGTATCATTTTTCTTTTCCTAGACTTTACAAAATCTATGTATGACAATAGTGTCTTAGAGCATCATTATATAATTTTATAACACTTTATAATTGGTATCATGTAGTACCCTGATTTGAACTTTTTTCCCCATGTGTATTTTTTTACAATTAATCCAATTTGTATTTGCCTTACAGTGGAAAAATTGGAAGTTTCTCTATGTATAAAGCAGTAAAAAAAAAAAGCTGTTACTTTATACATTAAACTAATTTTTTTAATTTTTGTGAGAGGGAGAGAGACAGAGTGTGAGCAGAGGAGGGGCAGAGAGAGGAGACACAGAATCTGAAGCAGGCTCTGGGCTCTGAGCTATCAGCACAGAGCCCAACAGGGAACACGAACTCATGAACTGCGAGATCATGATCTGAGCCAAAGTCGGACACCCAACCCACTGAGCCACCCAGTTGCCCCTAAAATAATTTTTAAATATAGTAGATTTGGCCAAACTATTCCTCCATATAATTTCCCAAATTTTCAATTTCTTCAGCATTGTATAGGAGTCTTTTTTGCGCATTTTCATCAATATCCGATATTAAATTGTTGCAGGATTTTTGTCCACCATATTGATCTAAAAAGTACAGAATAAATTTTATTATTGTTGTTTTAATATATAAATTTTAAATATAAGTGAAGAATAAAATAATAGCTATGCCAATGCTCATGACCCAATTTCAAGAACTGATTATCAAGCCTCTGCTTGGCTTTACCTTCTCCTATGAGCTCCTATGTTTCTGAAATGTTTAAAAAAAATTCTAGATGTCATGTTATATCCAACACCAACATACTTCAGTACACATGACCAAACCTAGGGTATATTTTTCTATAACCACAAAGAAACTTCTATAACTAATGAAAGTCACAATATTTTCTCTGTGTCATCTAAAGATATTGAATTATCATGAAAGATTTTCACAGATTGATAAAAACTATAACTATAAAAATAAGTTTGTACAAAAGGAATAGCAAATGAAGCCTAAAGACAGCAGAAGAAGTGAAATAATAAAGACTAGAACAGAAATAAATGATATAGAAACACAAATAAAACTGTAGAACAGATCAATGAAACTAGGAGTTAGTTCTTTAAAAGAATTAATAAAATTGATAAACCCCTAAACAGACTTATCCAAAATAAAAGAGAAAGGGCCCAGGTAAATAAAATCATGAGTGAGAGAGGAGAGACACACAACCAACACAACAAAAACACAATTATAAGAGAATAGTATTAAAAATGATGTGCTAACAAATTGGACCACCCGGAAGAAATGGATAAATTTCTAGAAACATATAAATGACTAAAACTGAAACAGGAAGTAATAGAAAATTTGAACAGAACAATAACTGGCAAAGAAATTGAGTCGGTAATCAAAAGTCTCCCACCAAACAAAAGTCCAGGACCAGATGGCTTCCAAGGAGACTTCTACCAAACATTTAAAGAATTAATACCTATTATTCTCAAACTGTTCCAAAATATAAAAATGGAGAAAAACTTTCAAACTCATTCTATGAGGCCAGATTACCTTGATTCCAAAACCAGACAACGACCCCATGAAAATAATATCCCTGATGTATATGGGTGCAAAAATTCTCAACAAGATACTAGCAGATCGTACCCAGCAGTACATTGAAAGAATTATTTGCCATGATCAAGTGGGATTTATTCCTGGGCTATAAGCATGGTTCAATATTCACAACTCAGTCAGCACAATACACCATATTAATAAAAGAAAGGCTAAGAACCATGCGATATCAATAGATGCAGAAAAAGCATTTGACAAAGTCAAGCATCCATTTTTAATAAAAACCCTCAACAGGGTAGGGATAGAGGGAACATACCTCAATATCATAAAGGCCATATGCAAAAGACCCTATGTACATAAGACCCACAGCTAATAGCATCCCCAATGGGGAAAACTGAGAGCTTTTCCACTAAAGTTAGGAGTAAGACAGGAATGCCCACTTGCACCAATGTTATTTAACATAGTACTGTCAGCAATCAGAAAACAAAAAGAAATAAAAGACATCCAAATCAGCAAGGAAAAAGTCCTGCTTTTGCTAGTAAAGACAACATGATACTGTGTATAGAAAATCCAAAAGACTCAACCAAAAAATTGCTAGAATTGATACAAGAATTCAGTAAAGTCTCAGGATATAAAGTCAGCATTCAGAACTCTGTTGCATTTCTATACACAATAATGAGGCAGCAGAAAGAGAAATCAAGGAATCTATTCCATTTACAATTGCACCAAAACCATAAGATACTTAGGAATAAACCGAAACAAAGGAGTAAAAGAGCTGTACTCTGAAAACTGCAGAACGCTTGTAAAAGAAATTGAAGATGGCACAAAGAAATAGAAAAACATTCTATGTTTGTGGATTAGAAGAATGAATGTTGTTAAAAGTGTCTATACCACCCAAAGCAATCTACACAGTCAATGCACTCCCTGTAAATATAACACGAGCTTTTTTCACAGATAGAAGAAACAATACTAAATTTGTATGGATCAACAGAAAACCCCAAATAGCTAAAGTAATATTGAAAAGGAAAGCAAAGCTGAAGGCATCAGGATTCCAAACCTCAAGTGACAGAACAAAGCTGTGGTCATCAAGACAGTATAGTATTGGCACAAACACAGATACATAGATAATGGAGCAGAGTAGAAAACCCAGAAATGGATCCACAACTATATGGCCGACTAATCTTCAACAAAGCAGGAAAAAATGGTCTCTTCCACAAATGGTGCTGGGAAAACTGAATAGCGACATGCAGAAGAAGGAAACTGGACCACTTTATTATATCATACACAACATTATATTCAAAATGAGTGAATAACCTAACTGTGAGACAGGAAACCATCAAAATTCTAGAGTAGAACACAAGCAGCAACATCTTTGACCTTGGCCACAGCAACTTCTTGCTAGACACGTCTCCAGAGGCAAGGGAAACAAAAGCAAAAATGAACCATTGGAACTTCATCAAGATAAAAAACTTCTGCACAGTGAAGGAAACAATAAACAAAACTAAAAGGCAACCTATGGAATGGGAGAAGATATTCGCAAATGACATATCTAAAAAAGGTTGATATCAAAAATATATAAAAAAGTGATACAACTCATACCCAATAAACAAATAATCCAGTAAAAAATGGGCAGAGGACATTAACAGACATTTTTTTCCAAAGAAGTCATCTAGATAGCTAACACACACATAAAAAGATGCTCAACATCACTCATCATCAGGGAAATACAAATCAAAATCACAGTGAAATACCACCTCACACCTGTCAGAATGTCTAATATTAACAACACAGAAAACAATATATGTTGGCAAGGATATGGAGAAAGGGGAAGGCTCTTACTCCGTTGATGGAAATGCAAACTGGGGCAGCCACTCTGGAAAACAGTATGAAGTTTCCTCAGAAAGTTAAAAGTAGAACTATGCTATGATCCAGCAGTTGCACTACTAGGTATTTACCCAAAGCATACAAAAATACAGATTCAAAAGGGCACATGCACCCGAATGTTCATAGCAACATTATCAATGATAGGGAAATTATGGAAAGAACCCAAATGTCCATCCACTGATGAGTGAATAAAGAAGAGGGGATATATATACGATGGGGTATTAGCCATCAAAAGGAATGAAATTTTACCATTTGAAATGACATAGATGTAGGTAGAATGTATTATGCTAAGTGAAGAAAGTCAGTCATAGAAAGACAAAATACCATATGATTTCACTCATATGTATACTTTAAGAAACCAAATAGATGAACATAGGAAAAGGAAAAAAGAGAGGAAGGCTAGCCTTAAGAGACTCTTAAATATAGAGAACAAACTGAGGGTATCTGAAGGAGAGGGAGGCAAGGGAATGAGCTAAATTGTTAATGAGCATTAAGGAGGCACTTGGGATGAGCACTGGGTGTTATATGTAAGTGACGAATCACTAAATTCTACTCCTGAAACTAGTGTTATACTATATGTTAACTGAAATTAAAATAAAACCTTGAAATAGTAAAAAAATAAGTTTGTACAAATCAGGTTCTAGATAATGTCCTTTTTTATACTTATTCTTGTGTGTTTTTAATATCTTTTAGTCTAGTACAGTATGTTTCCTCAAACCCCTCACATTTCTTTCTAGATAAATGAAAATATAGTAACATAAAATTTACATTAATGTATTTACCCAACATTGTAATTATAATTTCACATCTCCGTTAGTGATACTCTTCCAACTGTATACAAAATAGCATTCTCACTAGGAAATGGAGCTTGTTCTGACTACTTTCATTATTTACTGGCTATCAAAAATATGTTTTAGCAATTTATAAACAAGAGACATTATTTGGATTTTAAATATTCAACATTAGGATGAAATCCATCTTTAATTTTCACACCAGTTGAACTGCTTCATGATCTTCATTAAGTAAATGTAAAACAGAGACTACATCTGCTTGATCCCCATTTATGACAATGTGTTCTTTCTTAATTAGGTGTTAGTTTTTTTTTTTTAATAACTCTTTCTAACAAGAGCTAAAGACCTAAAATGTCAATCAGGGGTTATTCAAAAATATGTGGAGAAGATTCAAAGTGAGATCAGACAGGAAAATCCTAACAGAAATAGGGAGTCTGGATCATCTGTTGATTATAGAGTATTAAGCTCCATTGTAGATCTGACAAAATTGTTTTTCTTTTCTTCATGAGTTCCAAAGGGTGCTGTATTTTGTCAAATGCTTCTTCTGCATCTATTGACAGGATCATATGGTTCTTATCTTTTCTTTTGTTAATGTGATGTATCACGTTGATTGATTTGCGAATATTGAACCATCCCTGCAACCCAGGGATGAATCCTACTTGATCATGGTGAATAATTCTTTTTATATGCTGTTGGATTTCATTTGCTAGTACCTTGTTGAGAATTTTTGCATCCATATTCATCAGGGATATTGGCCTGTAATTCTCTTTTTTTTGCTGGGTCTTTATCTGGTTTGGGAATCAAAGTGATGCTGGCTTCATAGAATGAGTCTGGGAGTTTTCTTTCCGTTTCAATTTTTTAGAAGAGCTTGAGGAGGATAGGAATTAACTCTGTTTTAAATGTCTGGTAAAATTCCGCAGGAAAGCCATCTGGTCCAGGGATTTTATTTGTTGAGAGGTTTTTGATAACTGATTCAATTTCTTCACTAGTTATGGGTCTGTTCAAGTTTTCTATTTCTTACCGTTTGAGTTTTGGTAGCGTGTGGCTATTTAGGAATTTGTCCATTTCTTCCAGGTTGCCGAGTTTGGTGGCACATAGTTTTTCATAGTATTCTCTGACAATTGCTTGTATTTCTGAGGGATTGGTTGTAATTGCTCCCTTTTCATTCATGATTTTATCTATTTGAGTTCTCTCCCTTTTCTTTTTGAGAAGCCTGGCTAGAGGTTTGTCTATTTTGTTTATTTTTCAAAGAACCAGCTCTTGGTTTCATTGATCTGTTCCACTACTTTTTCTGTTTCCATATGATTAATTTGTGCCCTGATCTTTGTTATTTCTCTCTTTCTGCTGGGTTTAGGTTGTCTTAGTTGTTCTTCTTCTAGTTCTTTTAGCCATGCTGTTAGAACTTGTGTTAGTGATTTTTCTTGTTTCTTGAGGTGGGCCTGGATTGCAGTATATTTCCCTCTCAGGACTGCCTTTGCCGCATCCCAGAGCATTTGGATTGTTGTATTTTCATTTTCATTTGTTTCCATGTATTTTTAAATTTCTTCTCTGATTGCTTGGTTGACCCACTTGTCTTTTAGTAGGTTGTTACGTAGCCTCCATGTTTTGGGGTATTTTCCAGACTTTTTCCTATGGTTGATTTCAAGTTTCAAAGCATTGTGGTCGGAAAGTGTGCACGGTATGATCTCAATTCTTTTATATTTATTCAGAGCTTCCCTGTGCCCCAAAATGTGGTCTTTCTTGGAAAATGTACCATGCACAGTTGAGAAGAATGTAAATTCCTTTGCTATGGGATGAAGGATCTTGAAGATGTCAGTTAGACCCATCTGTTCTAATGTGTCGTTCAGGGTCATTGTTACTGTGGTGATTTTCTGTTTTGTGGATCTATCCAATGCTGAGAGTGGAATGTTAAGGTCCCCTACTATTAGGGTAATTTTATCGATAAGGTTGCTTATGTTTGTAATTAGGTGTTTTACAAATTTGGGTGCCCCCGAATTCGGCACATAGATATTTATAATTATTAGCTCTTCCTGCTGGATGGTCCCTGTGATTATTATGTAATGTCCTTCTTCATCTCTTATTACATCATTCATTTTAAAGTCTAGTTTGTCTGATATAAGTGTGGCTACTCCAGCTTTTTTCTGAATTCCAGTAGCATGGTAGATAGTTCTCCATCCCCTCACTTTCAATCTGAAGGTATCCTCAGGTCTAAAATGGGTCTCTTGAAGACAGAAAATAGATGGGTCTTGTTTTTTAATCCAGTCTGTTACCCTGTGTCTTTTGATTGGTGCATTTAGTCCATTTACATTCCGTGTTAATATTGAAAAAGATGGGCTTATAGTCCCTGTGTTATCTGTAGGTTTCATGCTTGTAAGGCTGTCTCTGGTAGTTTGTGTTCTTTGCAACCTTTCCTTCAGACAGTGCCCCTCAGGATCTCTTGTAATGCTGGCTTATTTGTGACAATTTCTTTCAGTTTTTGTTTGGGAAAACCTTGATCTCTCCTTCTATTCTGAATGACAGGCTAGCCGGATACAGGATTCTTGGTTGCATATCCTTCCTGCTCATCACATTGAAGATATCTTTCCATTCCTTTCTGGCTTGCCAAGTTTCTGTAGATAAGTCTGCTACAACCCTTATGTGTCTACCTTTGTAGGTTAAGACCCGTTTGTCCCTAGCTGCTTTCAGAATTCTCTTTATATTTTGCCAGTTTCACTATCACGTGTCATGCAGAAGGTCTATTCAAGTTACGTCTGAAGGGAGTTCTCTGTGTCTCTTGGATTTCCATGCCCATTTCCTTCCTCATGTTGGGGAAGTTCTCAACAATGATTTTTCAAGTACCCCTTCAACTCCTTTCTCTCTCTCTTCTTCCTCTGGAATTCCTATGATACGGGTATTGTTTTGATTGAGTGCATCGCTCAGCTCTTGAATTCTCCTTTCCTGTTTCTGAATCAGCTTCTCTCTCTTTTTCTCTGCTTCCTCTTTTTTCCATAATTTTATCTTCTAATTCACTTAGTCTCTCTTCTGCCTCTTAGTCCGCGCTGTGCCTGCCTCCAATTTATTTTGCACCTCATTCAAGACCTTTTTTAATTCTTCCTGACCGTTTTTAAGGTCCTTGAACTCTGTCGCGGGGAACCCCTTGCATTCATTTATGCTTTTTTCAAGCCTAGCGATTAGTTTTATGATTATCATTCTAATTCATGTTCTGTTATGTTGCATATATCTGTTTTCATCAATTCTTGAGCTGTCACTACTTCCTGTAGATTCTTTTGAGGAGAATTCTTCCGTTTCATCATTTTGGCTAGATGTTTCTTGTATTGTTTCTTTAAGTTGCCCTGGAAAGGAAAACAGACTGACAGACAAACAAAAAACAGAAATACTCAAATGTACCAACAAATGAATCAGACAAGCGGTTCGCAACAGGAAAAAGAATAACAAATGACTCTCTGAGGGCAATATCCTGAAGTACCAGCTACACGTTAAGTACAGGGTGTGCAGTGTTCTGGTGGCAGAGCATATACAGAGAGAATAATGACAGGTCCATGGGGAAGAAGAAAATGAACTTTGCCCAGGTAGAGTGACTAAAGGGCTTAATCCAGACTGAGAGAAATCTGAATAAGGATGATGCAAGGAAAAAGGAATGAAGATAGATGTTGCCCAGATGAACTTATGTGGCCTGGTTATTCCAGAGAGAGAGATAGGGAAGTACAGAAGGAGGTGTAGAACATGCCTTTAGAGAGTGGGTTAAAAGTCTGTTTAAGGCAGCCAGTAATCTAGATAGCCAGTTCAGGGCTAAGGAAGGAGAAAAGGGAGCATATATTTAAAAAAGATGAAATGACCTGGAGTTACTCCAGGCAGCAGTCTGAACTTGGATGAAAGCTGTCTCTCCTTTGAGGAGGGGCGTGGTTTGGTGTAGGCGGGTCCTGCCTCCATTGCAGCAGGGATGGCTTGGGGGTGACTTCCTGGGGCCAGTGTCTGTGGGCTTGTGAGACAGCAAATGCGTCCCTCCAGTCACTTCTTCCCAGTCCTGGAGCCTCTATTTGCCCCTTTATTTCTATACTCTTTCTGTAACAGGCGCCAGCGTACTGTGGTTTTCTGGGTGGTCGCGCACCCTGCTCACTCTGCCTGCTACACCAGATTACTTGTAAATTGTGTGTCTGGGTTAGAAGTGATCTGTAGGCGGCTAGGCGCCTCTGCGTGACTCGGGCTGACAGGTCCCAGCATGAGGAGAGTTCTACTGAAAGTTCAGCTATTAGCTATTTATTGAACTGCTCTTCAAAAGCTCTACATTTAGGGACTGGATGGTGGTGGTCTCACCCTCTCTGTACCTCTCGTTTGCATGTGGCCTGATCGCACTCTCCTGGCTTCTCCCAAGACGGCTCTCCTTCCCCTCAGCTCCGTACCCCAGTTCGTTTTATCCACCTCAGATTAAACTCACAGTACCTGGGACGTTTTCTGGGTTTCGCTTTCTGTTCCTTGTAAACTGAAACACCTTTCCTCCCTGACTCTTGGGGTTGAGAGTCCTTTGGTTTCAGTCCTTCTTAGTTTGAAAGACAAGGGGAATACTGGGTCCCCCTACTCCTCCGCCATGTTGGCCCCTCCCCTGCCATGTTGGCCCCTCCCCCAATCAGACATTTTTACCCAGACACTATATTTTTCTAGTTGTTTTCTAAAAATAGCATCATCTCTTCATTAAGATGGATAACATTTAATATCTTTCATAATATAAAATGGTAAATATCTTGCACGGATTTTCTATTCACAGTGTTTTATAACTTCGATGTAACCGATTATTAAATCCTCCAGGTTTCAAGCCGAATTGTCATTTTGTCTATTTAATACTAGATAAAAAGCTGTAACTTGGGAAATTGGATAAGAAAACTTATTGTTTTGAAAAAAGGGAGTAAGATCACATTTTCCCTTGCCTTGACTTGTTGTTTTAATGCGATAGTTTGAATTTTACTGAGATAGAATGGAAGATGTAAGCAGGTTAAAGAAAAAAAAATCTATCTGTGTCAGCTATCAATCAAGGAGATTGCCAGACTAACTTTTCGACCTTCAGGCACATTTATAACTACAGCTTAAAATGGACAGTGCTTGAGTGGAAGTTTCTAATGATGCCATTCAAATTATTGCTGAGCTGCAAAATATAACAAGCTTAATCGGAAGATAAATTAAATGTATATTGTTCCATTTTTATGGATGCAAAGGTTATATCCTTTCTTTAGCAATTATGTGACAAAATGTTATTTTAAATGTAAAATTTTGTTTTGTTTCTTGTTCTTTAGGAATATGTAAGATACCTAACATGTAAAAAGATTATAAAGAACATACAATTTTTGTTTGCAACCCCCGTTTCCTCTGAAGAACACCAGTTTGAATCAAAAGAACAGAATGAATTATTGCTTATTGCTGACTTTTATGTTGGGAATACCTCTCCTATGGCCTTGCTTTAAGGCAACAGAAATCTCTCAAACAGAGGAAGTGGAGCACCCAGTGGATTCTCATTTGAGAGTGAAGCGCGGTTGGATGTGGAACCAGTTTTTTGTACCAGAAGAAATGAATAAGACTAAATATCACATTGGCCAGGTACTGATTTTATCATAGTGTTACAGGAAATAACATTATATAAATCCAAATGGATGGGTTGAGGAAATTTTAAGGCATTTGATGAATTGTACATTTTCTCAGTGGAACCCTTAGAAAGCTTTAGACATCGGCCTAATTAATTATTTCTGATTTTCAGTCACCTAAAATACCTGCAAAACTTGAGGAAGAAGGAAAGCTGTGATTTTCAAATTTCACTTCTGTCTCCCATATGAAAATAGAGCCCTCATTTATCAACATCTGGAAATTTGATGGTGTTATTTTTGGTAATGGATCAAAGCAACTACACTGAGAATAATAACGTTTACCAACAGTATTTAGCTTGATTTTCTATTATGCTCAGTAGGTGTTGATTTATCCATCATTAATTTTTCATGAAGCAGATTAACACTGAACCTTTTACAGTTAAGTAGCTTCAGGAGCGTACACACTTCATTTGGTTATGAAGTATAGAGAATAATTATATTTGCTTTCTTATAAGAATATATATATATATATTTTTAATTTCCTTAATGAGATAGAACATTCCCTATTTATGATTTTGGTTTTTATTATTATTCAATAATCTTTAAACCGAGGTAATTACAATACCATGCCCTTTTGCTGTAAGGATCTTTCTCGATGAATGAACTGAAATAAGTTTAACCGCTAATTAACTGGCACTAAAATTTAATTGGGCCCAAAGGGTGAAGCACTCAAAATTCATTAACTCCCCTTTCCTAGCCCTTTCAGGAAAGCTTCCGAGTTAGCATGATGTCCAGATTCCAAAGGAGTTCATCCATCACATCCAGCGAATGTATGTGTGTATGCTCTACCAAAGGCTTAGATTAGCATCTTATGCAAACAGATTTCAAACGCTTGTGTATGTATGTGTTCCTGCTGTGAGTCAGATTTCCCATCTCTTTATTCTCTAAGATGACTGCAGGTAGATCACCGGCAGGTCAGCATAAATGAGGTCCACAGATAAGTGTCTGCTAGTTAACTGAGTCTCTAGCTGCATCTGCAGTGGACTTCGCAGAACACCATAGGCTCTGCCATCAGTGAGTGGGGTGAGACCAACACAGATTGGGACCTTGTAGTGAATAAGACTCTGCAGGGAAGCGCATCAGTCCAATCAGAGCCGAGATGGCTAACCGTCACCTTTTCTAGTGTGTGTTTCAGTGCTCCTGGCACAGCTCCTGTTTCCTCCCTTCACATGGTGATTGGTTTGGGCTATTTTTTCATTCCATAAAAATACTTATGAAGATATCCTAACAGATGTTTTCCCTTGAAACTCTGTCATTCGACTTAAATAACACACAGATAACTGGTTGAAAAGACAGTAATAAAGAATATTTAGGTGTTGTAATTAAAGAGCTGGTAAAAATAAAATGTAGCTGATATGTCCAAGATCCCTTGCTTTTTGAACTATTTGTTAACAGAGATTAAGTTAGGAAAGCACAATTAAGTAAAAATTTAAAGGCATACTGATTTTTCAAATCAACAATAATTGCCTAATTGAAAAAAAGAGTTTTGAATAGGAATACAGAAAATATCATGACACTAGAATTCATGACATTGAAATGTATTTGACTCATGCATTTTGTGACATTAAAAGGCAGATATTTTATATACATATATATATTCCTGTATATTTAAGTAAATATGTTTGTACATTTTATTTCTTTTTATTATTTTACTTGAATCCGGGTCCTTGAAAAGACCAAGCTCACTGATCTATGAAAATTATACTGCGCATATACCTGAATACATTTACTCATTACTAAATTTGACTTATCATCATTCTATTATTGAATAAAGTTTTCAAATGATATCAAAATTGTATTTGAAAAACATAGACCATACACATCTTTCCTTTGATATAATTATTGGAAAGGACATTTGTTCCCCTTAATCTATTATTAGTAAGTCATGGTGACTTCCTTTTTATCTTATGACTAATGAAGAACTATCACATTAAAAGACTATAACTCTTTTATTATCTCATTATTATTATTTCCAATCTGTTTCTTTCATTGAATAGCCCTGTTATTAAACACATTATTAAAATTATTAAAATTAATTGTTTTAGATATCTTCAGGTACTCTACCCAATCACATAGAAAAATATTAATTAGTCCATTGTACCATGAGCTATCAGAAAAGTTATGAATTAGTTTAAGATTGTATTTCTTGGTTAGCTTGGTAAATTTTCAGAGAAACTCTTACTTTGAAGAAGGGGATATTTGTAAATGATGAATCAAGAAGACCAGGGATTCACAATAATTTGAGGATTATGGCATACTTTTCTTTACATAAAAATAATTTAGGTATGAATAAGCAATCAACCAATGTTACCTACATCATAATAACCCTTGTTTTTATATATCAAATTCAAAAGTTGATCAACATTATGAATGAACAAATTCACTTTGCTTTTGAACAAAAAATAATTCAGGTCCAAGAAGAAAAGATATATTTGAGAGTTGAATAGAATATGTTGGGAAGAAAGAGCTAGATCTAATTTGGCAGAACTCAAGGCATAAAAGACCATGTTACCTAGTGGTTTGTAGGAGAGGCTCTGGGGTCAGACAGACCTGTTGTCAAAATCATAAACCTATGCAAAGCCCATGACTCCGTGAAAGTTTAAAAATTTTTCAGTCTATCTTTCCCTGTAGAAACGATAATGTCAATAATATCTATCTCATGATACTATGAGGATTAATTGGGAATTCACATGCAAAACAATTTGTACATTTTGTAGCATGTCATAAATGCCAAAATGGATGGCTAAGCTCTCATTATCTTCTCAACATGCTTCCTTATTTTCTTGGCAATATTTTCATATTTCTTATGTGTTTTTAACCTAGAGGTGGAATATCACCATCTCTATCATGTTTGTTTACATTATTATCTTCCCATCAGTCCTAGGTCCCAATCTAATACAAATATTTGACAGCATGGATTTAGTGACTAAGAATGTAATCATAGAGTAAACACGAAACACCAACTTTGTTGTGTATAATTTATGAAAGGTACTTTGTTTTTCAATTATTTGTTTCTAATTAGAATAATCTATTTAGAGTAATAAAATTTGTATAGTGATTTATACTGAAATATCAGACTCCTATGCTTGATGACAGAATTTCATCTTAAAATTAATATTTCACCTGATTTAATATACTATGGGAGTTACATGGAGTGGTTAACATGGGGAAAAATTAACAGACATGAAAATAAAATCATTAAAATTGATTTGTCCATTTAAGTATGTCTGGAAACTAAATCATCCCTCTTTGCACTTGCAGCTAAGATCCGATTTAGACAATGGAAACAACTCTTTCCAGTACAAGCTTTTGGGCGCTGGAGCTGGAAATATTTTTGTCATTGATGAGAGAACAGGTGACATATATGCCATCAAGAAGCTTGATAGAGAGGAACGATCCCTCTACACCCTAAGAGCCCAGGTAATAGACAGCACTACTGGAAGGGCTGTGGAACCTGAGTCTGAGTTTGTCATCAGAGTGTCGGATATCAATGACAATGAACCAAAATTCCTAGATGAACCTTATGAGGCCATTGTACCAGAGATGTCTCCAGAAGGTATTGCATATTAATTTACATCAAAGATATATTAACAATTACAACAGATTTAAAATTTTGAGCTTATGTTTTGGAAGTGGATTATTTAAAGTTCCACACTTGTACTTCCTTCTACAAACATGATGAGTAAAATATTTTTAAAAACTATGCTATCATTTAAATTTTGTAAGCAATGATACTATATATTAATACACTTGTCTTGTTTAAACATCTCAGTCTTCAAGGCAATAGAAGAAAAGGGTTAAATATGTGTTTTTTAGTGATTTATAAAGTCCTTTAGCTTATTTACTTCCTAGTTTCTCCATTATAAGAAGGTATTTTCCAAAACAGGATATAATTCTGTATCTTAAAAAAGCATACAAGCTCATCCAGAAGGATAAGCATGTATAAATAGCAGAATCCAATTTATAAGACAAAAGAATTATATGCTTCAAAATCTTGGAACATAAAGACTAAAAACAAAACAAAGGGGTTGAACACCTCTGCACAACTGTATTTATTTTCAAAGTGCCTTTCATACCTAAAGTTATTCTTATAAATATCTTAAATATAATGCATGTGGAAGCAAGTGATTTCCATAAGACATAAACACCGACTGCATTGAAAATTGGAAATGTTTTTCTAATAGAGGGGAAATTACGGTGTGGCTGTGCAAAGTCTGTCCACTCATTCATTCAGTGAGAAAATGTTGATAGCATAATATATAGAAAAATTAAGTTCATAAAATTTACTTAAGTGTGGTAAATTCTATTCAGTAATGGCCATTTTAAATTATACTATCATGCTTTAAAAATGCTTTACCTACACATCTGGTCGATTAAGCCAACAAGTCTAAAAATAGATATTCTACTGTAGATTTTCCTGATTCGTTGTTTTTTAACATTCCAGTAGGCAATTTCAAGACTTTTTTCTACATGTATTCAGAACATAGGTCTTTATAGCGTAAACACAGTCAGCTGTGAATATGTATCAGACCAATTATTATTAGATGTAAATGACACACGAATATTATTGTGTTTGGTAGCTAGGAAAGTGAAAGTTTTCATCATCCCACTCCATCCTCCTCCTACTCCTCCTCCTTTCTTAAACACAACACATTATGGACCTAACATTTACTAGAACAATTTTTGAAGTGTAATTTTGGAGATAATTGCTAGTATGAAACTTATATTTTAGTTCCAACACGGCAAACAATAACTATTTTAAATAAGATGATATTTGATACTGTACATTATGAAAATGTTTTATGAGTAAAATATGGTGATGATTACTTGAGTTGAGAAAGTGGGGCATTTTAGGAAATGATATTTGAAGTGGATTACAAAGAGTCCAGTCATGTCATATTCTAGGAAAAGATTCACATTACAGCAGGGTGAGAATTGCATGTATGAATATGGGAGTTATTGATACAGCAAGTATGTAAGCATGATAATGGATGAGATCCCCTTGGCAGAGAATGTAGGTAGAGAAGAGAAACGCATACCCGGTGAGCTGACTGTTAAGCAAAAGGGAGTTGACTGGGAAATTAGAATGAATGGGATTGGCCAGTGATATAGGAAAAAGAGAAAGGCATGAGAAGAGGTGCTACAAAGGAAGAGATCCTTCCACTGTGTAGAACGTTGCTGTGAGGTTGAATAACGTCAATAAAGTGTAGTGACTGTAGTGACTTTTGATTTGGCGAGTAGAAGTCTCCTAGTGATTTTGGTAAGAAGAATTTGGTTGAATTTATGCAACTGCAGTATATTGAAGATTATTCTATTGTGTGAATGAATGGGGAAGAGGAAGTTACAGTGAATTTAGCCAACTTTAAAAGATGTTATGTAACAGGGAGAAAATAGAGATGTGAGGCACTAACTAGGTAGAGGGAGATAAAGGTAAAGAGGATTTCGTTGTTGTTACTTATCATTATTTAATCATTTATTAAGATGGGGCATTTAATAGCACGGTGATATACTACAGGGAATGATCCAAAAGAAGAGTGTTTTTGAAGCTAAATGAGGGGGCTATCACTGCTGGAAAACTATTATCTTTTTTTATGTTTATTTATTTATTTTGAAAGGGAGAGGGATTGCAGGGGAGGGGCAGAGAGAAAGTGAGAGGAGAATCCCACCTGTGCTGTCAACACAGCGCCTAATGCAGGTCTCTATCCCACAAACCATGAGATCATGACCTGAGCCAAAATCAAGAGTCAGATGCTTAATGGATTGAGATACTCAGGTGCTCCTGGAAAACCATTCTTGGGAAAGCAAGACCCATGGAATCTAGGGCAATAATAGAGGAGACAGATTTAAATAGCTTAACACTTTGGTTGATATTAAACCAGTTAATAAGTGATTGTTTCTATCTGTTAAGTATGAGACAAAGGCAATAATTGAGAGCAAAAGGGTGGATTTTTAGTTAGAGAAGAGGAGGTACAAAAAAGCCATTCTGTAGAGTTGGAAAGTTGGCCCACAAAGAGATTGCAGTGTGTGCATACACTATTTGCTTCATGGCATCAAGTGTGGTCACATGACTGGTTGATTCAACAGAGATCACAAAACATTGGTTTGTTCTATATGGTATTTGGCTACTGCAGATCTCTTTGCTCTACAATTCAAGGTTAATGTGCATGTTGACTTAGTTAATCTGTGCAATTCAGTATATCCTGTGAGAGTGCCAGTCAGGGTTCAGACCCTTTATGGAATCATACTAAAGTCAGTGAGCACTTTTTATTCCTTTCTGTGGGAGGAAGGGGCAAAGAGAACAATAGTCAACTGTTATCAGAAACGTCATCAACTTTGGAGACAGAGGAATATCCCCATTGTTCTGCCAGCGGGGATATGGTAGATGTGTAGATGGTTTCCCTCTGAAGCGTTCCTGTAATAATTAACTTTGCTTCGAAGAAACCACTTAATAGTATATGTGATTCTTTTCTGTTTTCCTCAATCTCATACTTAAATAATGAATAATATGAATTATTTTACCTGAACGTATACTTAGTTCTTTATGCTTTTTCCATATCATTGCCATTTTATAGGTTCTTGAGTTTTGATCTTGCTTCCAAATTCCCTACTCACCTATTTCATTCTTTACAAAGCAACAAGTGGAAACATTTTATTCTCTGTTGTCTTAAATATTTTGTATTATATTATAGTCAATTACCAATTATTATATTTTAATCAGTACTTTGAATTTAGAATTTGTTAAAATACCGAAAGGAATCTACATTTGAGCATGTCATCGTAAGGGAAAACCAAGAAAACTACAAACTACGTGTTACTAAACATATATTTATTTATAAGTAACAGAGGACTTTTACTGATTACATTTCTATTTGAAGTGCAATTACTTTCAAAACTAAAACTACCAAGTACAATTGAGGAAAAAAACATTGTTTTTCTACTTGTCGGTCTGGAATTACAAAATTATTATCTTTATTCCACACAAAAAATACAAGGTCTAATAGGTAAGAGTCCCACAGTCCCTGGAGTTTGGGGTGATTGAGTAAAAGAATGAGTACGTGGATGAGTGAAAATGCTACAGAAGTGATTAGATGAGGTTTGGAAGATGAAAAGAGGATACTGGTGGCTATAAAATCCAAGGAGACCCTATGGGAGTGAGGTGAGGCACATAGTAATCAAAAGTGCTGCAGTTAACCTTTGGATAGTGATTACTCAATTTTGGAAGTTTTTAGTGCAGAATCTCTAGAAACATACAACCTACCAACACAGAATCGTAAGAAATAGAAAATCAGGGGCATCTGGTTGGCTCAGTCAGTTAATCATCCAGCTCTTGGTTTTGGCTCAGTTCACGATCTCATGGTTGTGGGATCAAATCCAGCATTGGGCTCTGTGCTGGTTGTGGAGCCTGCTTAAGATTCTCTTCTCTGTCTCTCTCTCTCTCTCTCTCTCTCTCTCTCTCTCTCTCTGCCCTCCTCTGCCATAAAAATTTAGATAATTTTACTTTTTGACTTCATAAATTATAATGTTTCAATGCATAGCACAGAATTCTCAGAAACATAAACATCCTTATTTCTTAAAATATATCAAATTTGAAAATTAAACTCTCTGAAATAAACATCTTTGGACATGTGAGTTGAACGTGACAAAGATTGGGCTGGTTTACTCTTTATTTATTTGACTTAAATTCTCTCACATTATGAAAAGTAGAGGTGTCAAAATACAACACGAGAATAATAAGACTGACGTAATTTTCAGGAGATTGTAGACAGAAAAACAAACAAAAAATATTTGAAGAATATTTTGCACATTTCATGTGACCATAGGGAAAATATCTGTTTTGTGGGTTTCACTTGGAGGTTCTAGATTATAAAAGTAATCGCATCTCAAATATAAACACAGAGGGATGACTGATCAGTCCCTGTAAATAAATGATGATCCTCATACTAATAAAAGAAGTTCCCAGTGTGAAATAGTGAGCACATCCACAGATTAAAACATTTCTATCATGAATTTGAATTCTGAAAATTATAATTTTACTAAGTTATCTACTGTCTTATCTGTTTTAATGTTAAAAAAATCACAGAATCAGAATGTAGGTCAAAATAATACTATTTACTTTGGGCTTCTTTAACCTTGACCATTATACAATTCAACATCCTCTCAGTAAATTTGCTTCAGATTAATCAAAATGTACTCATACTAAAACTGCATGTAAAAATAGCTCTCCTATTAGACAATTTATATCTTCATTCTAAGAACAGACTGTTTAATATTTTTACCACTGAACTTAACACACACAAAAATTATGTACTAAAATAAATGAGTCATTTTGAAATCTAACAGTTCAAATCTTGGCATTCAAACATTTATTTAATTAGGGCACACTGTTTATTGAGTATTCTATAATAGAAGGAAACTTTATATATAAAATGTCCTTGTCACAAGTTGCTGTCTTCTATTTGCCTACATGATGTCTCAATTAGCCTGCATATCAAAATTTATCACTTTTACATTTTTATGGATGCCTGCCATAATTTCTATAAAGAAGATAAAGCATTCAGTGTGAAATATGAGATATCATCTAATAAAGTTTTGTTACTAATATTAAGCCTAACTTTTGAATGAGAATCTTTCAGTCCTCTGTAATACTTCTACTTAATACTGAAATCCATATAAATCAATATTGATGGAGTTATCCTATTCTTACATTAGGTTTTATTCTTGATGGGAGAATATACCTAACATGTTGAGAAATCGTACTATTCATGCTGTCAATAATGCTTTTTTTTTTGATCTTGGAAAATTATATACAGTTTGTAAGTTTTTGCACTTATGGATAATACCATGTAAAGTGTGATTTATATGTAAGTTCTCACATAAAATAAATATTTTGTCTTATGTTAATATACCATTATCTCACTATAATTTTGTAACTTGTGTCACAACAAATGAAGTATATTGGCCAGCTGCAGTTTCCAGTTCCCATGGTTTAGACTACTAAACTATGATTTTCCTCTCAAGAATTTAGTACAAGTTTACACCCTGCGTTACCTACATAATAGTACGTTCTTGTAATATAGTATTACTGAGAAAATGGGTAAATTCCAATAATGTGTTAAGTTTTTCATAAAGTCCTTTTGCAAAAAAAAAATAGCTTTAAAGAGTGAGCATTTTAAACATGTCTGGTTTACTATGGAAACTGCATCTGGCTTAACCGAAGATTTCTCTTGTCCCTGCGTGAACCAGGAGGGTAGGGCAGGTGAGCACTGTGTATGGATAGATAATGACCAAGGGCCACATTTCAAAGGTCATGATAATGCAAGACTGGGCAAAAAGACATGATATTGAATGGAAGTTCCATCTCCCTGTAGTGCACAAGAAACAGTTGGTAAAAAGAAAGAAATGAAATATCAAGCAGCAGATAAAACCACCTTGACCAAGTAGACTAAAGTCATGTCCCAGACTTGAATAGATTTGAATGATCCATCAGTAGGGGCTGTTGCCGCATACGTGAGACCGGGGGATCCAACTAAGGCAGCCAATACCCAGTACTCTAAAGGTTTGGAAGTCAGGGAAAGCCATTGTCCCAATTCTCACCTTGAATCAACATGCTATGCTTCTGAGAACACCAAGCCCCATCATTCCTGAGAAAAGAGTTATTTACTGGAATTTGCCATGAGATGTCCCACCAGGATGGGGAAATTGCTTCACACCTCTGGCTAAATGGAAACTGTTCACTCCTCAGTGGTATGCCATTCTCCTGCTGCAAGCTGGACCTGTTGAAACAGAATATCCCAGGAATAGAACACCATTAAAGGGAAAGGTTAGGATCCTGACTTGGCATATCCCACCCCCAGTTCACCTCCTTACTCCTGACAGTGCTGCCTCCCCGCAGCTAGCATGAAGTATGCACGGCCAGGTCAAGTTCCTAAAGCTGCTAACCTCATTCTCAAGGCCAGGTGGGCACTTTGTTTCCCATCAGTACAATCATTTGGCTGCCTTATTTCTTCCCTTCATTGGCCTCAAGGACGTTATGACACATAGAAGCCCTTACCAAATTCCCCCGGCAAGCCTTGAATGATAGCCAGAAAAGTCTGCCCTTATGAAATACTAAAATGTCTCTGATGATAAAAGCTTCCCACCACCCTCCCCCCAAGTAAAACAGCCTTGAACACGTACAGCCTTGCAAGGAGTCACCTGTGCCATTATTCAAACAAATGTTAGGCGCACATACCAGATGACTCTGTTAGTGTGTCATATTTATTAAATCACCTGAAGGTATAAGTGTTCTGACCCCCAGATCAGAGGACTTAGTAAATCGATGGTTCAGGTCATGGGATTCTTGGTGGTAACGGTTGTCACTTATTTGGGAATATTGCCTTAATCTGTTTTTCTTGAATGTTCCTGTGTTACCTGCCTTCAGTGCAGCCAGATAGCTGCCAAATGAGCCACCTCCAGCTAGCGAAGCCCCTTGCTATGGCTGAGGACATACTATGGAAGAGGGCAGGGTATAAGATTGTAAGAACCGGTCATGAGGTTCCGGAAAGTTGAGGGAGGTCATTGAGAGGATGTGACTGTTATTTGATGTGAATGTCGGACCTGGGAAATCAGAGGTTCCTCAGCCTCTCCCCTGTTCTTGAAATGCGCCTTCCATTGATGTGCTCCTCTCCCAGAAGCTGCCCCAGGAACCCAGCCTTGAGATAGAAACGTGGTGTTGTCACTCTCTGGATGTCATACATGACTGAAGCTATATATGACTGACGAAGCCTTTATGACTTTCAAGACTTGGTGGGCAGGTCCGGAAAACTGCTCATCTTGAGGACACCCAAAATAAGCCTCACGAATACGTTGTTTTGCTCGATACAACTACCACCTACCGATCTGGAGAGGCCGGCCTCTTGTTTCCTCTCCTCCTGTCCACCTTGTTCAGGGGCCGGTTTCAGATTACAGGTAGGAAGATCTGGAAGAGTTTGTGAACTAATAGTGACCAGATCTCCAAATTAACCCCGGATAGCTCTGCTTAAACCTTTTTTTTTTTCCTCCTGACATTTTGTCCAGAAATCATTTGGCCCAGAATTTTTTTTCTTTTATTATTATTAGTAGGTGCATTATAATAAGCCAGAGGAAATTGAGGAGACATGAACTTTGTACTTGTACCTCTTACATGGGTGTGACAAATAGCATACAAGACATATGGCCAGTGAGTAAAATGTCTCCCTTTAAATCTGAAAGCAGGCTAGTGATAACCTAGGACACTGTTCCGAGAAGCACAATTTAGCTAAGAAGCTGATTAAATAATGCAAATACAGGTGAAGAATATCTATCTGGTGATATATTTAATGTGAAAATAATCTTTATAAAGCATTTTTCATTAATGTACATATAATACATCATTTGTCCTTTAGAAATTACTTTATTACTAGCATATACTTTAAAGAAACTTTAATTTAAATTTTTTTTTAATGTTTGTTATTTTCAAGAGGGAGAGAGAGACAGATGGCAAGGAGGGGAGGGGCAGAGAGAGAGGGAGACACAGAATCTGAAGCAGGCTCCAGGCTCTGAGCTGTCGGCACAGAGCCCAACACAGGGCTGGAACTCACAAGCTGCGAGATCATGACCAAAGCCGATGTAGGGTTTAACCAACCAGCTACCCAGGTGCCCCAAGAAACTTTAATTTTTGATGCATTAATGTAGTCAAACTGACTTTGTCAGGTTTTAGTGAGAACACAATACAATGTTGATGAAAGGAATGAAGACGCTGAACAGGTTAGTTTGTATGCATGGCATGTACCATACCTCTTGCACTGATGACTAATGCACCATTAACACTAACATTCTACTGAATGCCATTTCAGTAGGGTAAGAGCGACCGATGCAGGCTGGGAAAAAGGCACCGATGAGTATGTCTAGTGAAAACAGGGATGCGTGCCTTGAGACAAATATCAGGTTATCAGTCACCCAATCCTAGATAGGAAATGTTAGCTTTTGTTTTCTTTTTTCCCTGATGTTTTTCAAAATAATTCCTATATTTATGGAAGTTTCATTATTCTGTTATATTTTTATTACTTACCTTTCACATTTATATCTATAATTTATTTTAAACCAATTTTTGCAAATGGTGTAAAGTGGGTGTCAAGTTCTACGTTAGAAGAGAGATGACCCATGGGCATATGCATGGATGGAGATAGCCATGTGATGCTGCAGTATTTACTGAAATGATTCTCCAGGGCTAAGCTGTGCCATCACGACACGAGTGAGCTCTCCATATATATAAGATTTTGTTTCTGCATCTGTAGTCGGTTTTATCCTCTTTTGTTGCTCCAGAGGCTAACGTTCTATTGTCTTTATTCCCATAGTTAAGTCATAAGCCCTGCTCTCTCTCAGTGCAAGTTTTCCACATGTTCATCTTGAAAGGTGTCTTGGCCTTGCTTGATCCTTTGCATTTCCATGAATATTTCAAGCCATCTTTTTAATTTATCCAGTAATACCACTTGCTAGGATTTCCACTAGGATAGCATTTACCTTATGGATCTATTTGTTGATATTTCTGTATAGTCCTTTCATAAACCCAGTATTTTTGTCCATATTTGATCATTAATTTCTCCTTACTTTCTTTGTAGAGGTCTTTAAATAATTTTTGTTTAGGTTTTCCTGAGTATATTTATGTCTCATATGTATTATGTATTTAGTCTAAATATTTTATCGATATTTATTTCTGGTATAAATAAATATGGACTTGTGTGCATCTTTTGTGTTGCTAATTTAATGATTTAATATTCTAGAAAGTTTTTAAATGTATATTCTGCTTGAGTTTCTAACAAAAATAGTATTGCCTTTGAATCATTATTGTAATTAAAATATTCTTTTTAATGTTTATTCATTTTTTTAAATTTTTTTAAATGTTTATTTTTGAGAGATAGAGAGACAGAGCATGAGCAGGGGAGGGGCACAAACAGAGAGGGAGACGCAGAATCTGAAACAGGCTCCAGGCTCTGAGTTGTCAGCACAGAGCCCGACGTGGGGCTCGAACTCGAGAACAGTGAGATCATGACCTGAGCCGAAGTCGGAGGCTTAACCGACTGAGCCACCCAGGCGCCCCTGTTTATTCATTTTTGAGAGACAGAGAAAGACAGGGTGCATGAGGTGTGGGGTGAAGAGAGAGGGAGACACAGGATCCGAAGCAGGTTCCAGGCTCTGAGCCGTCGGCCAGAGCCTGACACAGGGCTCAAACTTATGAACCGTGAGATCATGACCTGAGCCAAAGTCGGAGGCTTAACTGACTGAGCCACCAGGCGCCCCATCATCATTTTTAATCATTCACCTCTGTATACATGGCATTGCCTCATTTCATTGTCTAGGAGGTTTACTACAATGCTGCCCAAAATAGCAGTGATAATTAACTTCTTGCTTTTTAAACTACTTCAGAAGGAAAAGTTTTAACATTTCACAAGTAAATAGGATTGCTGTCAAAGTTTAAAAATGCCCTCTATCAGACTTAAGAAGTTGTCTTTTTCTCGTAATTCCCTGAGTTTCTATTGCAAATGGAAATGGGATATTTTCAGATGTGTTTTATATATCTAATGAGAATTTTTGTTTTATGTTTTTCTTTGTTAAGCCTTTAATCCTGCAAATTATATAGGTTCATTTTCTAATGTTAAAATATCCTTGAAGTTTTGTAATGAAAATTCAAAATGCCTTCTCTTATGAAAATAGACACTTAAACAGTTTCATAAGCATACTGACTTGGGTCTATCTGAACTGTGTTCTTATCCAGAGTAGTCCCCATAATATTTTAGAATCAACTTCAATTTATAGTGGTGGGCGGGTTGTTGGGAGGAAATGGGATGCCCAGGAGACTGGAGCCACGGTCCTCATAAAACTGACCAGAGCAATTCTTGCAGTAAACAATAATCATGTCGTAAAAGCAGTGTTTATGTAAGCCTGGCAAGGCTGCCTTATGGGAAAAGAACATCTCCGTGCTGTTTATTTTGATTCAAACGTGAGTAATGCAGCTCTGAGATTACTGACAGATAAAGGAAGGGTTACACATGTCTGTATAACAGTGAGTAGAAATTAAACAGTTATTTGTTTCAACCAACATGTGTCCCTTTACCTATATGTAACTGGTAACAGAAGGGGGGGTGACTTAGGAACAATTACTGATTTTTTTCATTGAAGGATACGTTACTGGTCTTATAGTGACTTTTTGTTTCAATTTTGTGTATAATATATAGCTAATCCTAACTGCAAGTGAATGTACACATGGATTCTCTTACAAGTGACAAGGAAAACACAAATGGAAAACATATATATATATCGAAAAAACTTTTGATATGATTTTTATATATATATACATCATATCGAAAGTTTTTTTAATTTCTTGACTACAGTGTTGCTTATTTATTATTACAGTTTATGTTACTTGACTATTTATTGAAGATTTCCACAGTATTTAAATTTCTGAATAGGAAAATATTTAAGCTTCTCTCTTTTAACTTTTTTTTAATGTTTTATTTTCTTTTTGGGAGAGAGAGAGCACTAGCAGGAGTGGGGCAGAGGGAGAGCGGGGCAGAGGATCTGAAGCAGGTCAGGGCTGACAGCAGAGAGCCCATGTGGGGCTCAAACTCAGGAAGCCTAAGATCATGACCTGAGCCAAAGTCAGGTGCTCAGCCAACTAAGGGGTGGCCCTCTCTTTTGACTTTTTTTTAGAAAAACCTTTTAGAAAATATCTAAGTGGGTTTAAACTTGTCTAACCTGTATTTAATGAATTGCGATGTCAGTGAAAAAAACAGTAAACAACTAAAGTAAATAAAACAAAATCAGACATTAGAATGATATTAGAATTAGACACCATTGATGACATCTTCATCACATCATATCTTTGTGTGTGGGGCTGGAGGGGAAGATCATTTGAGATCAAGTCTTTTAGTGACTGAATAGGAAACAATACTCTGGACTATAATTGCCATATTGTGCACTAGCTGTCAAGAACTTCCTCATTTCCTAACTGCGACTTTGTCGGCTTTGATCAACATTCACCCAGTGGTCCCACCCTCTGTGAACCAGCAATTTACCCTCTGTTTCTAGAGCTCAGCTTTTCTAGATGCCACATAAAAGTGACATCTTTTCTTTGTCTTCCTGGCTGCTTTATCTTGCTTACCTAATGCCCTTCAGGTCCAGCCATGTTACCACAATTGAAAGGATTGTATGGTAAAACACTTGAACCTCAGGTGTTTGCATTTTGAGTGGTTGTCCAGTATAAAACAAGTGTTAAGTAACTAATAAAATACCGAGACAAAAGGGCAAATAGTACATATATTTGAGGGCCACGGTAAACGTTTCAACAATTTTATTACTGAAGAATAGAAGGACTTCCTATTAGAATGTCTCGGTTTATAAAATAAGATTGTAATGGGAACATTAATGATGCTGCTTGTAAAGAAAATCACATAGACTGTTTGATTCTGTGATGTTCACATTGACATTCTTATTGACACAGAACATGATGTTTCCATAAATGCAGATTTCCAACGAGACCTATAATGCTATTCCAACTTTACATAAAGATGATTAAAACACTCAATACTCTTAAAGAAATATGTTTAATTAAAGCATTAAGTTTAAATGTACAAATATTTACTTCCCATTGTGTTTTATTGATTGTTATTGAATTTCAATAAAAACATTTTATGTTATCGAAACATAACAAAATTTTGCTTTGTACTATGCCAAAAAAAAAAAAGAATTATTCAACGTAAGTAAGTATGTTATAGACGGGAATTAAACAAGGAAGATACTTGTGCCCATCCCAACTTGGTACAATTCCAAGTTCATTTCAATAATTTTTATTCATTTTTTAGCAACACTCTGTAACTTTTTTGAGTTACAGTTTTTAGTATGATTTGTAAACTTCTGATTTCCTTTTGACTCTTCCACTAAAAACACATCTTTGAAAGATCTTGAATTAGACATTGTAATGGATAGTTAATTAATTACATGTCATTATAGCATAGATCTCTTTTTAAAATTCTACATTGTATATAGAATTCATGTATATACAGATATATGAATTAGGGCTATTTCGTATGAGATTATATTCTCTTATCTATACAGAATGATATCAGTTTTATAATTCTGAACAAGAGGACTAGTTTTTCATTATATGTCTTCACCTTTCTTGCTAAAGAGAAAATTGTATATTGAACTGAATTCATTGTTCATTAAGACCACAGTCTTAATTTCTTGTTACGATTCGTATTTTCTTCAGGGACATTAGTCATCCAGGTGACAGCAAATGATGCTGATGATACTTCAAGTGGCAATAATGCTCGTCTCCTATACAGTTTACTACAAGGCCAGCCCTATTTCTCCATCGAACCAACAACAGGTATTTCTAAATGAAATTAAGTGCAGTTCAACAGGATTTTAAGTAGGCAAATGTCAGAGCAAAGAATTATCTGCTACAAACATGCTATACAGTAGACCTGTTTCAATAAGAAATGGGTTGTATTTTAAGCACTTAATTCTGTTTAATCTTTTAGCTGATTTTTCTAACTTTCAGAGATTGAATTTTCCAAATCTATACTACAAATCATTTGTATATAAGGTATAAAACATATGCAAAGATTATGACAATGAGTAAAAGAAAAAGGAAAAACAACTTAAAAATATGATGAAAGACCTTCAAAACAACTGACCAAAATTTGATTCACAGAAAGCCTGCAAGCAAATTAAAAACGCTAGACCTTGGCAGTCATGGAAATGCAAACCACAATGAGATACACCTTCACTCCCAATTCTCTCTAGAGTCAAATATAGTGAGAATACCGGCAGTGTCTCTTTAACACATTCAGTGTTTTCGATAGGGGTTCATATAACAGATCACTGTTATAAAACACTTTGGTTCACAATTCAAATGCTTTCACAATATGGTCCAACTTATCCTTCTTTGTATTTACAGGTCTCACCATATTTTAGTGAACACTTTTCCATAGATACATTGAGGAGTGGCCATTCTCTTTCTTATGTTTGTGTTCATGGTCTCAAAGTCTTTAGCCCAGCATTCTCTTGTCCTCTGTACCACGCTTTCTTGTTTTGTTTTGTTTTTTTTTCAGTAATAATTATTGTTTTACTAAATAATTTTATAGAATATTTTCTAGAATATTTTCTAAAATATAGAATTTTGTAGAATAAATTTATAGAATATTTATTACATTTATTATCATCCATCTTGAGTTTGAAAATCTGTATATAGATTTATCTGTATTATGAATACCTGTTGGTCAAAAACAAATCCTTCTTCATATATCATAACTTAAAATAGACTGTAACATCACAGGTATACAGGTATTTTGCATAAATTTGGTATCATAAATTATGCTTTCAAATTTAAAGGAAAAGTTATTTGTAGCAACTAACAATATGTTAGAGAAGATAGCAAAAAATAGTTTGAATAAAAGTAAGACATTCCTCTTTTCTACTCAAGGATTTTATTAACATAGTATTTTATTAGGGGTCTATTAGTGTTCTTAGTACTGTGGTGACTACTCTAAACTCCAGGCAGAGTTGGTATTTAATTTATCGTTTTTATTCTTATTTTTTTCACCAGGGCATTGTAGTCATTTAAAATGTATCAAAAGAATCATTGTATGGTTGATTTCTTAAGAAGTTAACTAGGAAGATGTCATGGTTAATGATGAAATAATAATTGAAGGTTTATTACATTCTTTAAGGAGCCATAAGAATATCTTCTAAAATGGATAGAGAACTGCAAGATGAGTATTGGGTAATTATTCAAGCCAAAGACATGATTGGTCAGCCCGGAGCACTGTCTGGAACAACAAGTGTATTAATTAAACTTTCTGATGTTAACGACAATAAACCTATATTTAAGGAAAGTAAGTAGAAAACGTCATGAATTTCATTATAACATAACTATACATGTGCTAAATACATGCAGATGTCAGAGTTTGCATCTAAAGCAACAGCACTAGAATTATATAAAATAAATTCGTTAATTATTTGAAGGTGTGATTATTTTTATTAGTGTGAAAAGTCAAATACAAATGAGAGGGCAGTGTGTTTTTTTTTAACTGCTTCTAGAACAATTTCCAGAAACCTCATGTCTTAAGCAAATTGTTACCTTATTCAAATCTGTCACAGATGTCACCAGATTAAGGTCAAGGTGTCTGTAGGGCTGTTTTCCTTTCTATAGGATCCAGGGAGAATCCATTACTTTGGATTTGGTTATTGGCAAAATTTGTTCTTTATGTTTGTAGGACTAAGAGCCTTGTTTCCTTGATGGCCGTCAGCTGAAGGACACTGTTAGCTCCTAAAGGTTTATTCTGGTTCTTGTATGTAACTCACACACCTCAGACACAACAAAAGGTGTCAGTCCTCAACACGTTGCCATCTCTCTGAACCACACTTTTGCCTCTTCTTCACTTTTATGGATTCATGTGATTGGATAGAGGCCTCTTGGACAAACCAAGACAATCTCCATATCTCAAGGTCAGCTGATTAGCAATAAGAATTCCATCTGCAACCTGGATTCCCTTTTGCCACTTTATGTAATATATTTATAGGTCCTGGGGTACTAGAACACAGATATTTTCAGGAATTCATTTTTCTACCTACTACAAGTGATGATTTAAAATGATAATTATTTTTTAAATTTTTGTTATCTTTATTCAATATATTTAGACTAAAAGCAGAAACAAATATTCACCCATTTCTATATTCACCTATGATTTATATTGAATTATTTATATTCACCTATTATATTATATATGAATTATATTTATATAAATATATTTTTATTCACCTATGATTTCTATATACACCGGTGATTTATATTTATATTACATATTTATGTTTATATATAATCACCTATGATTTATATTGAAATAATGATATTTCACATGTCAGAGAGATCATATGGTCTTTGTCTTTCTCTGACTTATTTCGCTTAGTATAACGTTTTGAGATCCATCCATGTTGTTGCAAGTGACAAGATTTTATATTTTATGGCTGAGAAATATTCGAGTGTGTGTGTGTGTGTGTGTGTGTGTGTGTGTGTGTGTGTGTTATAATTTATTTATCCTTTCATCCATTGATGGACACTTATGTTGTTTCCGTATCTTGGCTATGGTGAATACTAATGCAATAAACATGGGAGTGCAGATATCTCTTCTAATTAGTGTTTTCATTTTCTTTGGATTAATACCCCAAAATGAAAGTGCTAGATCATAAGGTAGTTCTCTATTTAATTTTTGAGGTACTTGCTTACTGTTTCCCATAGTGGCTGCACCAGTACATGCCCACCAACAGGGCACAAGGGTTCCTTTTTCTCCACGTCCTCACCAACATTTGTTATTTCTATTCTTTTGAATAACAGCCATTCTAACAGGTGTGAGGTAATATTTCATTGTGAATTTCACTGGCATTTCCCTGATGATTAAGGATATCAAACATCTTTTCACGTACCTGTTAGCCATCTGTATGCATTCTTTGGAATTTGGAAGATTATCTATTGAGATATTCTGCCCATTTTTAATATTATCAGTAGTAGTAGTAGTAGTATTTGATATTGAGTTGTATGAGTTTCTATATATTTTGGATATTAGCCTCTTATCAGATATACAATTTGCAAATATTTCCTCCCATTCAGTAAATTGCTGTCTCATCTTTTTGATGGTTTAATTTTCTGTGCAGAAGCTTTTTAGTTTGATATAGTCCACTTGTTTTATCTTTTCTTGTTTTTGGGTTTGGTATCAGGTTAAAAAAAATCACCACCGAGACTATGTCAAGGGCCTTGTTGCCTATATTTCCTCCTAGGAGTTTTATGGTTTCAGGTCTTAGTTCAAGTCTTTAATATATTTTCCATTATTTTGTGGGTACAGTGTAAGACAATGTCCTGTTTCATTCTTTTGCATTTGATTATCCAATTTCCCCAACACCGTTTGTTAAGGAGACTGACATTTTCCTATTGCATATCCTTGGCCCCTTTGTCATAAATTAACTGACCGTATGTATGTAATATGTGTAGGTATCTTTTACTTATGTGGTATGAATATGCCATAAATATGCTACACCTGGCATAATTTAAGTAATGAATACAAGTTAAATCACCTGGTGTGCTTCAGAAGGAATGTCTTGTGAAATTTTTAGGAGGAATTCTTTTTTTTTTTTTTTAAGATGATCTTCCCCCACCCAGGGCATTCTATCTACCTACAGAAATGACCTTCCCCCCACCCAGGGCATTTCTTACCTACAGAAATGCATTTACAAGGAATTTTGAGAATCATGAGCAATTATGATAGGAAAAATGTATATGGCATGTGTCAAAGAGAAAAGTAGATCAAACACACACACACGAATGCACAGCCACCCAACCACCCTTACCCCTCCACCCCCGGCACACACACACTGAAATGATTCACACACTATTCAATTCAGCTACTTTGTGCCAGGCCCAGAGTTATCAGATCTTCTGAATTTTCAAGAAATAGTAGAGGGGCGTCTGGGTAATAAAACTATGAGCATTTTTTTTCTAACAAAAACAAATCTGAAAGTGCATAAACATGATACACGCTTTAAAGTGTCTGAAGACAGGGGCTCCTGAGTAGCTCAGTCAGCTAAGGGTGGAACTTTGGCTCAGATCATAACCTCATGGTTTGTAAGTTTGAGCCCCTTTTTGGCCACGGTGCTGACAGTTCAGAGTCTAGAGCCTGCTTCAGATTCTGTCTCCCTCTCTCTCTGCTCCTCCCCCACTTATGCTCTCTCTCTCAAAAATAAATAAACATTTTAAAAATTAAAAAATATATTATATATCTGGATGTTTATTTGTATGCTATTTTCAAATTTAACATTTTTCAGTATAATGTGGCCATTTTTAAAAAATAGAAATTGTATGTTTAAGGTATAAAACATGATGATTTTCCTCATGTTTATTTATTTTTGAGACAAAGAGCACGAGTAGGGGCAGTGCAGGAGGTGGGTACAAAGGATCTGACGTGGGCTCTGCACTGACAGCAGAAAGCCCAACAAAGGGCTCGAACTCATAAGCCATGAGATCATGACCTGAGCCGAAGTCAGATGCTCAACCGACTTGGCCAACTGGGTGTTCCAACATGATGTTTTGATATCATACACATCGTGATATTATTATTACAATCAAACTAATGAACATATCCTTCTCCTCCCATCATTCTCTTGTGTGCGTGTGTGTGGTGACAGCACCTGAGATGTTCTCTCAGAAAATTCCCATTATACAACATTGTATTATTAGCTATAGTCACCATGCTGTACACTAGATTTTTTTTAATGTATTTACCCTACATAATTGCAACCCTGTACCATTTGAGCAGCATCTCCTCCTTCCTTTATGAGTCCATAAAACAGCTCCTCTTAGATGGAATTTAGGCCATAGGGCAGCAGTTGTGACCTTCATCTCCTTGTTATAAAAACTTTTAGGTATGTGACTATCTCTACAGAGGGTGTGTCCTACAGACAAGAAGATAGTATGTAATTCTACCTGAATTACCCAGGACTTTACAAAATGATTCTCAAATAAGAAATGTAGAAAAATAAGAGATGAATATAAGGAAGACATCGAGTCTATGTTTTATTCAGATGAAGGGGAAATCACAAGTTGAAGACTCCAGAGGGCAGAACTCTCAAGGGATTTTTGTTGAGACAAAATGCCTTTCAAGCTTCTCCTGCTGTCCTTATTTCTTTTAATTTTTCTCAACTTCAACATTGTTTATATATGTGTATATATATATTTATATTTATATACACACATGCACACATATATATTTGATTATGCATATAAAATTATATTACAATATGTATATATAATATATAAATATATATAATACCTAATAATGTACATATATCTATATATAATCTCTATTAACATTGATAAACATAAATAACAATGTATATATGATATGTATAATTTATATATATCTTAATAAACTAGAACTTTAACATAGTTTTTAAAATTCTGATAGATACCCAGAATCCTCATGTCAGATGATAGCATTATTACCTTCACATTCGAGTGTGGGTGAACATGATTCTAGTCCCATAAAGTTACCTCACTCTTTAAAACAGTGATTTCCTTCTCTATTTCCTTCTCACACCATAATCATGGGAAAATACGTATATTGACTGTTCTTCCAGAACTGAGGCATGCTGGCCTCCTTACTTGTGTTCAAACTACTCTCCCTTATTGGAATCCCATTGCCCGCCTCTGAACTGAACCATGTAATACGTACCTCCTCTGACATGCACAGTCTTCCCTGACCTCTCACGCAAGGGCATCCACTGTGCCCATTAAGTACTATTAGCATTCACACTGTGGTGGTGATTGTTTTCATCTTAGAAACAAAATAAAATAAAATAAATCATTATTGACTCCACTGCCATATCTGCCTGATCATGCCTCATTTTCTTTTCCTTTAGAGAAAATAATTTTTGAAGAGTTATGCAACTCATTATCCCATTTACTGCCTTTTAAACTCTCTGGAGGCCACTGGAGTCAAGGTTTCACCTATGCTAGTTGGCCAAACCGATCTGGTCAATTTTATCAATAATCTGTACAAGTAAATTCATTCAATTCTCCGTCCTAATACAGTGTGATTTTTCAGCAGAATTTGACAGGGATTACTCTATCCTTATGTGCTTTTTCTTCTATCTCACTGGTCACTTTAACAGTCTTTTTTGGTTCCTCTTCATCTCTACATACTTTAACCTTTGGTGTATTTCCAGTATCAAGCCTTAGGACCTCACTTCTCTTCCTTTCACATTCACTCCATGGTGTTTCCGTACAGTCACATGACTTTAAATGCCGTTTCTATGCTGACAACTCTCAAATATGTACCTCTAGTATGAACCTCTTCTGTGAACCCCACATTTGTATATCCAACTATCTACTTAGTATCTTCATTTATAGGTTGTATACATTTAAACTTGGCATATATTTAAGTTCCTAATCATGCCTGCCTCCTCCTCTGTCTTTTTACAGATTTTCCCAGCCTTCATATTGCTCAGAGCAAAATCTCACCCATTCAATTCTAATTTAATTCAATTCAGTTCAATTCAACTCAATTCAATTCAAACAATCCAACTCAGATTGCACTGGGTCAAATTTAGGTCAATTCTAATTTCTAAACCAGACTGAATTGATGATCAGTTCTGCACAATTTTCAATATTCTGTGAGCACACGTGTGCACTTGGGCACACACACACAGCCTCTCCTGATAATAGGAACTTATTTCGTTGAAGACCTTGAAAGTCCCTGTCCCGTCTGTTCTTTCTCTCATATCCAAAACTCGGTCCTCTGCAGATTCTTTTAGCTCTACCTTTTAAAAATATCTATAATCTGAACATTTCTCACCAACTTCCATTTGCAACCTGGGACCATACCAGCCTCTTAGTCTGGCTCCCATCCAGTCTCTCTGCCTCCACCTTTGTTCTCCTCTGCTCTACTTCCGGCCCAACTTTAGTGACATCGTCAAAATGCACATCGGATCATATCACTTAAATGTCTTACCACGTCACTGGGGAAAAGTCAGAGACCTTGATGTAACCTCCATTGTCCTAAACAACTTGCCGTCATGCAGTCCTGTTGTGTTACCTCTGAAAGCTCACACGAGCTCACGTATTAGTGTTCTGCCCCTTGCTCTTGGACACACCAACGCCAGGCAATTCACTTACTCTCTGTCACTGGCTTTGTGGTCTTTTGGCTTGCTCCTCCCTACTCCTGAAATTATATTTTCTCAACTATATATTTTCCAACAGTGGGGGAGAAAAACACCGTGCCACAGGTAAGCTGTGACTTCCTGAAAATAGTAAAAATATTGACAACTTTTAAATCACATTTCTCCCATGTTAAAAAAAAAAAAGAGAGAGAGAGAGAGAGAGAAGGACAATCTCACAAGGCAATGTGTGAAGTGACTTGCTCTGTACTTCTAAAAAAATCAAGAGTCTGTTTTTTTAAAATATTTTTTTAATGTGTATTTATTTGAGAGAGACAGAGAGAGAGAGAGAGAGAGAGAGAGAGAGATAGCATGAGTGGGGAGGGACAGAAAGGGAGGCAGACTAAGAACCCGAAGCAGGCTCCAGGCTCTGAGCTGTCAGCAAAAAGTCTGACGCGGGGCTCAAACCCACAAACTATGAAATCATGACCTGAGCCAGAGTCAGACACCTAACCAACAAAGCCACCCAGGCACCCCAAAACATCAAGAATCTCTTTTAAAGAAAAATTCTATTACATGCTCTTTTTAAAATTCTACAAAGTTTCATTTTTTAGAATATTGACATATATTATTATTTCCCACATTTTAACATAAATCACAAATAATAATTTACAAATAGCTAACTCTATCAGTCTTATGCAAGTCAATTCTGAAAAATAAAGCAAACAGAACTCAATTTATATCTATGTATTTCAAATATAACTGCCATTATTGTCACATGACCAAAACAATTGGGTGTAGTGACTCCAGCACTGTTGTCCTATGATGTCCACTCACCAACTCCCAGGGATCTCTCTCTTTTGTTTGTTTGTTTTCATTTCCAGTATGGCCAATGCACTCAGGCTCAGAATCTAAAATCTAATTACACTTAGGGTTCCCTTATTTGTTTAGTCTTTCCCATATTTAATCCATACTTATATTTACTGATAACTTTAGGTATCAGAGAATGCTTGAGTAAAATTGAAAACTCTTTTTATCAGTTCGGACGGTTGAAGGATATAATAAATAAATACAAAACTATTGACAAAGTATGGATATAAACAGAAATTTGGAAAATATATGTACTGGTGATAGGACTTCCAAAGGTATATTTGAGAGAAAATAATAGATGGTCAAGTAGGATATTAGGGAATAAAATACAGATTGCAAAACTAAAGAAAGTATAGATAGATAGATAGATGATAGATTTATTGTTTGTGTGATATCTCTTAAATTTTGCCTTTAAAGGTTTGTACCGTTTGACTGTCTCTGAATCTGCACCCACTGGGACTTCTATAGGAAAAATCATGGCATATGACAATGACATTGGAGAAAATGCAGAAATGGATTACAGCATTGAAGATGATTCCCAAACATTTGACATAATTACTAATAATGAGACACAAGAAGGAATAGTGATATTAAAAAAGGTAGGTGCATGAACAATATTTACTTTGCAGAATAATGCAGATTCAAATAAAATATACATGAAATAAGTTTGTTTAGCCAGTTAGTTATTGCTTTATTAAGTAATTGAAATGAGAACCTGTGATTTAGGATTTAGGGAGCAAAAGAGCTTAGAGATGAGAGAGAGTTCTTACAGAGTCTCAAATTACTTAAAGAATAGTCTTTTCATTATTTATTTATTTATTTTTAAGATTTTTAGAGGACAAACTGTTTTGGAAAGATCTTAAAAGAAATTAATCCTCAATTCCATAAGATATTTCTGAATAGGAAAGTATAATGTTAATGCTAAATTAAAAATATAGTTATTATTCCAAAACTTTAGATGTAAATAACAAAACACATAGGGGGACTTGCTATGCAGCTGCTTAATGGTAATATCAGAGGGACCCAACCAAGTACCTAAAGAGGAAAACCTAACCGAAAAACAACTGAGACTTCATAACCCAAACATTTTTTTTTTCTAAGTAATGACCTAGGTTACTGAAGCATTTCTTCTTGCGTACACTGTATTTCTTTGCAGAAAGTGGATTTTGAGCACCAGAATGACTATCGTATTAGAGCAAGTGTCAGAAACCGTCATGTCGATGAGCAGCTGATGCAATACCATGTTGAAGCTTCCACCACCCTCGTTAAGGTCCAGGTGGAAGATGAAGACGAGCCCCCTGTTTTCCTCCTACCACATTACCTATTTGAAATCCCGGAAGGAAGACCGCGCGGATCATTTGTAGGCGTGGTCTCTGCCACAGATCCGGACCAGAGGAACTCTCCTATCAGGTGTGTTTGGAAGGCTGGCTTTGGGTCACTCAATGAGTGAATACAAATTAGCTTGAAAACAAAATTTCACACAAATGTAACAAAGATAAATCTCTGTTTCTCCTTATGGTACTTACCAGATTTGCAACAGTTCAAACTGGTTAAAACAGGGAGCTCACTATTCATAAAGTTGTGAAATAAGCAGTTGCAGTTGTCCAAGAAATAGGCAATCACCAACCAAAATCCAATACACTTAAGTCTGTTAATTGGGGTAAGAAGGTGAGGGAAAAGAAACCATTGAATACATCAGCTCGGAAACAAAGCTGATGAAATACGGTCTATTCAAATACTGTTTACTTAGGAATGCCTGGCTGGCTCTGTCGATTTAGCGTTGGACTCTTGATCTCTGCTCAGGTCATGATCTCAGGGTTCATGAGATCTAGCTCCATGCCAGGCTCTGTGCTGACAGTGTAGAGCCTGTTTGGGATTCTCTCTCCCTCTGAAAATAGATAAATAAACTTAAAAAAAAGAAAGGATAAATACTATTTAATAAATATTCAAAAATTGAGAAAGCTTTCACAGGACCACTTAAAGTGGTAAAAATGAAATCGGTCCAATCAGAAATAAATATCAGACAATATTTGCCATCTATTAAAATAGTTTATTTTTGGGTACTATATCTTCGTGTTTTTTTTCCTCCATATTTGAACTGTATGCCTGGTTAGACGAAAAACAAAACCTGTTACATGTTTCCTTCCACCCCTTCCCTTACTCATCTGTTTTCAAGTCTTCACAGTTCAGAGAATTATACAAACTTCCATGTACTTATTAGATGCTGGCTACTGCTTTGCACTTTGTAGGGGCTAGGATACAAAGAAGAAACTTCTTGAGAAAGAGGAATGCCCCCACTTTTCCACGGCAATCCCTAACTCTGCCTTCTAGTATGTCGATATAGTTCTTATTTACTAATAGTAGTCTGACTAATAAATGTAAGTGTATGTGTGGTATTATGTATATGTATCTAGAGTTATACCCAGTAAAGGAATGTAGATGTTTTTATAGTAATACATCTATTCACCTATGTACTGTTATTTTGAGAATACCTAAGAATACATAACTCTAAAAAAAAATTCTTTAAGGATGAAGATATTTATTATACTATCATTTATAATAATAAAGGATTGAAAAAATTTAAATATCTAATCATAATGGTATATTTAAGGCAATGGATGCTAAATGCTTGACAATGATGCTTATGAATGTAGCTAAAACCATTGCATGATTTAAAAATACAAAATTACTAGAGTTGTCTGTTTACTACAAGTAAAAATATTACCTATGAAACGAATAAGAGAGACACACCCAAATATCAACAGGTCGGGTGTTTTATAGCATCACTACTGTTGGTTACTTACCTTATTTTCTACCAAGAATATTTTACCTAATGATTTTTACCATTATACTGAAATTTACTACTTTAACAATTTTGTTAGTGCCTATCAAAAGAATATCTTTATTTAGTGTTTATTTATTTATTTTGAGAGAGAAAATGCAAGTGGGAGAGGGGCAGAGAAGGAGGGAGAGAGAGAATCCCAAGCAGGCTCTGTGCAGATAGCACAAACATGAGGCTCGATCTCATAAACTGTGAGATCATGACCTCCTTCAAAATCAAGAGTCAGATGCTTACCTGATGGAGCCATCCAGGCGCCCAAAAAAGAGTATCTTTTAATGTCTCTAGTGATTATTCTTTCATTTAGAGGCACCTTTTAAATAAGACTGCTTTTCATGTGTTTGTTAGGACGAAAATAGTCCCTTGAACACAATTCAGTAGGTACCCACCCATTTTTTTTTTTTTTTTGGAAGCAAAAGATCCAAAACACATTTGAAATCAAGTGCTAAATGATTTCAATTCGAGTTTTAATGGGATATAATTTCCTTAATACTCATTCCATGGTCAGCCATATGGATACCAAAGGAAATAAAAGGGCATTTTCCTTCCATGTAAAGACTACCTGCTATTTCTCTGACGGGCAGAGATTCCCAGGCCCAGTTTCAACAAGTCTTGGGTGAGATGAATGGCTTAACAAATTGTTCTTGCCATGTTGTCATTATAAAGGACAGAAAAGCTTGAGAAAATATGCCTTGATATGCACTATAATAATAAGCTATGTGGTAAATGTTTAAGAAAAACCAGGGTGCAGGGATGAAGAAAGGATGTAATAATTAGACTTGAAAGGCAGATGATGTAGTTGTTTTTAGGGGCTTCGTGTGCTAGGAATTAGAGTCCGGAAATTGTCTGTGATAAAATTTTCATCATAAAATTAATGAAGAACTTCGTAAGGAATTTCCCTTAGGATTTCCATTTTTATCCCTAAGACTATGTATTACCATATTGTTTAGATTCCAGATGTAGGATATGTACTCTTTTGCCACTTCTGAGCCTGACTCATTCTTTGGACATTATTGAAGTTTGCTTTTGACTAAACCTATAGTCAAAATTTGAAATTTTTTATCAATAGCACAATGACAGTATATTCTTTTCTGTTAGTAAAGCAAGAGCAGGTTTAAAAGCAAGGAGGGATGGAGGGGTGAGGAAGGAAATAAAAATCAGCAGAAGCAGTGACATTAAAAACAATAAAAAAATACAAGGAAACCAAAAATTGAATATTTCAAATGTGAGGTTTGTTTTTTTTTTTTTTTCATTTTTTAACATGTATTTAGTTTTGAGAGACAGAGAAACTCTGAGCATGAGTAGGGGAGGGGCAGAGAGAGGGAGACACAGAATCCGAAGCAGGCTCCAGGCTCTGAGCTGTCAGCACAGAGCCTGATGTGGGGCTCAAACTCCTGGACCGGGAGATCATGACCTGAGCCGAAGCCAGAAGCTTAACCGACTGAGCCACCCAGGTGCCCCTAGAAACCGATTCTTCCAAAGCACCAGTACAACTGATCAGTCTTTAGGAAGACAATGAAGGGTGGGGGAGAAAGAATAGACAAAAATTACCATTATCAGAAATGAAAGAAGGTAATTATTGGTCCCCTAGACACTAAACAATATGATAGGGAAATACTCTGAACGACTCTAAGCCCATGAATTCAGACCAACTCCTTGAAATCCCTCCAAGGAAGCGACCAAAATTCAAATACAAAGAAAAACAATCGGAGAAGTCATGTATGTGAGAAACAAGGAGACAGAGGAGAGCCCTGTGGGTATGGAAGAGTGCCCGCGCTGTTCTCCTGTGGAGGAGGACTGTCTTTAAACACGGTTCAGCTGCGCACTAACGGAAGCACTTAAAAATCCTTGAAACGCCCGGTGGAACTGTAGCCTATTTGGAAAAATCAGGCTTTTGTATAGGGTTTGGCTTTCATGTGTCTCAGTTGCTTTGTCTGTGAAGTGGGCATATGAGGGTTTAGAACGAGAGAGACACGGCATCTGGAGAAGTATGCACGGAAGGGTCATTTGTTTATCTCATGTAGGCAAGCGCTGTTAGCAATGGGAAAATCATGCAGTGACATTTTATTCATTCAGCACTTTTATAGGAATAAAGAGTTCCATAAAAAGGAATTCCAAAATGAACCAAAGATTGATCTTTTACACATCAAAACTTCAGATTTTAAGCTTTTTAGTTGCACCTCTTTCTAAAATCTCTAGCACACATGGTGTGCATTTCCTATTGGTGTGTATTGACTAAATGGTGTGTATCGACTATTATTTAAAATGTAACTGATGGAGCGCCTGGGTGGCTCAGTTAGTTAAGCGGCCGACTTCAGCTCGGGTCATGATCTCACGGTCTGTGAGTTCGAGCCCCGAGTCAGGCTCCGTGCTGACAGCTCGGAGCCTGGAGCCTGCTTCGGATTCTGTGTCTCCCTCTCTCTCTGCCCTTCCCCTACTCACACTCTGTCTGTGTCTCTCAAAAATAAATAAAAACGTTAAAAAATTTTTAAAAAATAAATAAAATGTAACTGATGACTTAAGGTCATAATTTTTAAAAATTTTATTTGAAAATTTTTTCAAACATTTGATCAGTTTTATTTGGAATGCTTTATTATAAAAACAGGATATTCTAGATATTTAATACAAAAATACTAAGTGTTAAACTATGGTTGCTTTCTGTCAGCAAATGTCTTAAGTAGGAAATGTGACCATTTGCAGGTATGTAAGTAAATTGCTTATTGAAAGTTTAAAAATGAATAGAGTTAAAACCAAATTCCTCTAAAGCTTAATTCTCTGTAATTTCTATTTTAATTCTCCCCTGAACACTAGTCTACAAATCAGTGTGATATTTTTAGAGACCTGTCAATTCAAGATTAAAATATTCTCATCTCTTGCCACATAATTATGGAAAACCTTACTGATGTCTCATCAAAGTCTTGAGAAATATACGTGCAATGAGAAGTCATCACTGAACCCAAGTTATTACTCTTCTTTAATTTTTATTATTAATCATTTGCAAGCAGATAAGACATGCTGAGTACTTCAAAGGCTTCTTTCATTGTGGAGTTTGAGATCATTTTCCAGGCTTTTGCATGAGGGAATTTTATTATCTGGCTTATTTCCATGCATGTCTAATATCAGTATATTCCATCTGCTATTATTTCATATATATATATACATATATATATTTCTTTTATATATATGTAATTAAAAATATTTTCAGAGTGTTTCCTTTAAACAAACAGAAGCAAACATTTCTCATATGTCAGCAATCAAGTAATTATAATCTGAGGCACAGATTTGGCGAGGAACTCTATGGTGTAGGAAAGAGACTCCGAGCAGTCTCCAGTGACGATATGCTTTTAGTTGCTTCAAAAGAAAAAACAAAGGTTACCAAGCATCAATTTTTACCCTTGTTTGTTTGTATTTCTCTTATTTTTGCAAATGACATTTTACCATTTATTTTTTTTAAGTTTATTTATCTTGATAGAGAGAAAGAACAGGGGAGAGACAGAGATAGAGAGAGAGAGAGAAAGAATCCCAAGCAGGCTATGCACTATCATGTGCACTATCAGTACGAATCTCGACACTGGGCTTGATGTTGGTTTCAAACCCACGAACCGTGAGATCATGATCTCAGCAGAATCAAGAGCCTTGGTAGCTCAGTCGGTTGAGTGTTCACCTTCAGCTCAGGTCATGATCTCACAGTTCGTGAGTCAAGCCCCACATCAGACTTGCTGATGCTTAAACCAACTAGGCCTCCCAGGTGCCCCATTTTACCATTTATTTTTAACTAAATCTTTTACTTATTAAAATTGTTTTTTGGGAATGAGAATGAATTATATGTGTTTAGATTTAGCGTACAGAAGTTTAAATCTGAGACCATTATAGTTTTTTTTTCTTTTCATTTTAATCTTCACTGAGTTAAATCTTAAATATATACATGCACCTTTCTAAAAACTCTTAGGCATTATGTAACTTAGCTGTATGGAGCATGCATTTCATTTGTCTTATTACCTTAAAATAGTTTATATATCACAGTTACATAGACAACATACTTTCTGGTGCAGGTATTCTATTATGAGAAGCAAAGTGTTCAGTATTGATGACAATGGCACTATCGTCACGACCAATGCTCTTGACCGAGAGATTAATGCTTGGTACAACCTAAGTATCACAGCCACAGAAAAATGTAAGTACTCATTTAGGAACCACGCATTGGTTCACCATATATTTTAAACCATTCAATAATCTCCAAATGTAGGGGGGAATGTTAGCTTAAAATGTTGTTGGAATTGGAATTAAATGATATATAACATGTCAAAATTCATATATATGTATTTTATTTTATTATTTTAGATTACCGATGTCTGTCCATTCCTACTATTGCTTATTTATATGGTGACCACTGACTTATTTTGCTTAGCACAATACAATGTAGCCATCAGAGAAAGGCAAATACCACATGATTTCACTCAGATGTGGAAAATGAGACACAAAACAGAGGAACATAGGGAAAGGAAAAAAAGAGGGAGAGGGAGGCAAACCATAAGCCATAAAAGACTCTGTTAAAGAATAAACTGAAGGCCGCTGGAGGAAGGTGGTGGGGGACGGGCTAAATGGGCAGTGGTTGTTAAGGAGGGCACTTGTTGGGATGAGCACCAGGTGTTATATGTAAGTGATGAATCACTAAAATCTTCTCCTGAATCCAATATTACACTATATGTTAACTAACTAGAATTTAAATAAAAACATGAAAAAATATACATAATTTGCCACCAAATACTAAAACTTTTTATTATTACAAATTGAGTATAATTTTTGCGAATTCTTTTAACTGGGACATATTTAATACATATTTTCTATGGGTCTTCTTATAAGTTATGAATTTAATGAAATGAGAAAGCCTTGCATACATTCCACACACAAAAAATATCCACCCTTAAAAAATTCTTATGGGTGGAAAGAAGTTATAATTTTATTGCATGGGGATCTTTCCCTTAGATAAAAGTTTTTAATTTAGAGAAATGTTTAATTAATGTTATACATTGACATGAAGATCTCCAAGGAGTAGTAAACCTAATGAGTGGGAATTAAAATTTTAGATTTAAAGTAATTTAAAATTGACTAGTAATATCATACCATTTAACCATAATCAGGTTAGACTGATTCTGTTAGTTCACGAGGGGACTATTCTAGAAATCACATACTGGATGCCTATGCCTTGTTCTACTTCTGGAACAAAATGTTAGCTATACTCTTGGACATTAGGGACAGGATAACACTCCACCACGGCCTTTTAGAACTTAGACATTTAAAAATAATCATATATCAATGAAATTCTGAGAAAGAATATGAAGGATTCCAACAACAAACATCCATTGGTACATCACAAACAGTAATGTTTTCAAATTAAACATATAGTGAAAGTTGTGTTTATAGTCACATCTTCAGTAATCAGGGGTGACCAGTATTGTTTATTGTTCTTTTTTATTTGTTTATTTGTTTTTTTCAGAGATAGGTAGATGATTCCATGTTCAGGTTGTAAAAAGTAGGTAAAACCATCCTAATTTACTGCTTGGTTAGTATGTTCGCCATTATCCATTAATTTGTTATTAAGTCAGCCATATTAATTAATTCAAGCTCAAAGGAATAGATATAATGCAGTATAAAAGATTATCAAAATCATTACTTTTATCTAATTGATAGGTTTCTGTAGTTCAGTAAAGAATTAAATTTGTGGATACAAAGTGTTCCAGAATGCATTATTTAAACTATTTTGCATAAGTTTTAATAATCTTGCTTGCATTTTAAACATATATCTGATTCCTCACTTTATCGAGCAGTCGGCCGGTGATACGGTGGAGTGGAAAGTGTCTCTTGCATATTTCTTTGTCTTGCATTGAATAGCTCTATGGAAACACGGCAGGAGAACTGAGCCTGGGTGTTGAGTTTTCCATTTAACTTGACAACAAAGGATGAGGAGCAAATGTTACAGGGAATAAACGTCAGCTGCAACAGAAGAAATGCCAAGGCTCTTGGTGTCAGAAAACATATAGATGCTTATTCTAAAGCAAGAAGCTTTTATTCATTGGGCTTTCTGAGAACAAATTATTTATAATATCACTATTTACAAAACTATTGAGGAGAAGAATTCAAATGAGTTCAAGGGAAGAGTGGACAGCTTTGAAAAATGTGTTTCTCTGTGAAATAATTTTTTTTTTAGCTATTACAAGAGCATGTTTTAATAAATTTGTAGAAACGGTAAGCTTAATTTATAATTAGGGAGAATTTTTGTAAGGGTATATATCTTTTGCTTTTTGTTATATTAGAAGTACTGCAATGTGAGTTATTAGAAAGCAGAATCTTCAAAGTGTATTATGTGTATTCTGAGACACAAAACATTCTAGTTATTTTGTGAATGAATACAAAAAAGGATGAATGAGTGATAGGTATGAAAAGATTACAAAATAATCCAATTATGCCCAAATCCATTAATTACACGATTACTTTTTATCAAAAGGATGACATGAAGATCTCTGAATTGATGTTGTTTGATGTAATTTTTTTGTTGCCCAACTCCTCCCCCCCTTTTTTTAAGACCGTGATGATGACATCACAAAATGAAGCAAAAACAGTACACAGATCTCTGGGTTGCAAGATCACTGCTATCCATAAAAATTATTAATTCAACATACGTATGTATATTTATATATATACTATGAAGTATATTATCTAATCAATTTAATTATGTCACTGCATACATACTGTGTGCAGAGGTGATATCCCAAGATTCAGTGACCAGCACGATAAAAGTAATCAGATGAGACTAGCCCTCTTACCAAACTATTGCTCCTTACCAGCTGGTCAACAGGCTTCACCTTATTAAGGAAAACAGTGGCTCCAAATGTTCTATATAATGTACTTTTATATATGTGCCTGGGTGTGTGTGCATTTAATATTCAGGCAGTAAAACTGTTTCAATTCATAGTTTACAGTATTACTTATCACATGGGTTTTACACTAAAGGTCATAGATATCGTAATGGCATATATATATATGCCATATATATAATATGTATATATTAGGGAAAATAAAGATGCAGTAACAATGGCTGTAGAAACTGGGTACCATTTGTGATTTACCAGGAAAAAATTATAGTTTTATCACTTGTGTTTTTAGATATTCGTTTATAAAACCTATCTTTTGTGAAGTATTTGTGAGTATTGGTGACTTTTCAGGAATTATATTTTATTAAATAGGTAACGTTTAGAATCACATATGCATATATACTTTGTGTGAAATACATTTAGTAGCATTTTACGGCTCTCGATAAAAATGTTTTAAAAATAAAACATTCCTGTTTCACAGAAGACGAATCTGAAACTCTGCAGTTTATTTGCCCAACTCCTAAATGATGAAGCCAGGGACCTACCACAATGACATCTTATTCCCCAGCCTATGTCTTAATCCTGTGCCACACTATGCCACACTGTCTCTTACTGAGAATGTGAAAAATGGTACTTGCTCTCAGTAGTTTCTGATTTAAATATATGCACAATAATCTCAATAAAATTTCATTTTTCCATTTTTACTCTTATAAAATAAAGTTTAATTACAAAATTATTTCGATTAATGACTCAAACATGGGGTTTAAATCTGTTTGTGTTATACGGCTTCCTCAGGCCAATCAATCATCTCCATAAGTATGGCAGCCACATTCCCCTTTGATCCTTATTCTGACTGTTCCGTGAGGTTTGCTCACCTCATTCTGTAGTGTTGTTTCAGCCATGTTCCTTCGTTGATGAAAGCATGCGTAGTTGTTAATTGAAGGGCTGGTAATTGAAATGTGCCGGTATAGTCATTAAAGGGGAGTTCTGAGGATGATTAATTTTTGAATACATTTTAAAGAACATTGTCTTATTGGGCAAAGGTATGTTAAAAATATATTTTTTAAATTAACTTTCTCTTGGAACATTAAAGACAGAAAATATTTCTATTATAATAATTGTCTTATGTTTGAGGATGGCAAGATAAAATGCATGTAATGTTTAAAACCAATAATAGCATGGACTTGAAAACATTTTAATTCTTTTGAGGAAAAGCAATAAACAAGATTTCAAATGAATTCAGGGGAAAAATAGAATAAAACAAGAGATTTAATAGATGTGTAATTTTAGATACTGAAGTTCATAAAATATGATTAGATCAACACTATGATTGATCACTTGATGCAAAAAGTACCAATTTATTTGGTAAATTTTTACACTTAAAATTTTGTGAATCATAGAATATTGTATTAAAACAAATAATTTATAAATAAAAGAAGATTAAAGAAGCATTCAAGGAAAACAACCTTGTAAATGCCAGTGAAAGGCAAATTGAATATATTTCTTTTACACAGAATTTAATACTTAGAAGTTAATCACTGTTTCAGAAATAAGTGATTAGAAATGTTATCAAGAACAGGAATTATACAGTTCATGCTGATCTGCTCCTGGCATCTTAAATCAGTTTTCTTAGACTAAAAAATAATACTTTTAGATAAAAGAAACTCGATACTCCCACTGTTATTTTTATTATAAAACTGAAAGGTTACAAGATTGGGAATGAAATGCCAAGATAAAATATAATTAGATAAATATTTTCAGAAATCCCCAAAGTTAGTATACATGTAACTTACCCTTGAAATGTTTTTGAATTTTGCTTCATTTTTTAAAAAATTGGCTAGAAGGCACTTTCATAACACCAAGTAACCAATTATCATGTCCTTTTTCTCTCTCTCTCTCTGGGATTTTTTCTTATTCCACACAATTAAACTCATTTTACACAATTTTGGAGAAAATATTTGCATGTGCCAATTTCTTATCAATATAAAAAATAATTTTTTGACCTTTTAAGTCTCAGTCGTAATGTGAACAGAGCGCCTGAATGGTGGAAAACTGGGAATCACAAATTTGTTATAAAACACACTTGCCACACAAGGTGCATGACAGAAACCTTACAGTGAAACAGTTATGCTGATTATAGGAAAGAGATGTTCTATTTTAACATTTGTGTCCCAAGCAAATGGAGTTCACTGTGCTCAGTCGCTTTCCTGGAAACATTCCAAAATTAAGCACCAAGCTATTTATCAGCATGCCAGCTAAGTGAATAAAACTATTCTTAAATGAAGCTATGAAAACATATGTATATTTTGTGTAGTTATACCAATTTTAAACCTGAGTTTAAACATATTTTCCAGGAAAAAAAGATAAAAATCTTAAATGAATTTCTCTCTACTTTAAAAAAATATGTAGCTGAAATCGTTTTTCTGTTTTACTTACTACTTAAACAAAAATTTGTTCCGTGGGTATATATTATTTGTTTAAACCATAAAAAAATATAAGCTCTATTTTTTTTAAGTTTATTTATTTATTTTGAGAGAAAGAGAAAGAGAGAGCCAAGCCAGGGAGGGGCAGAGAGACAGGGAGAGAGAATCCTAAGCAGGCCCTGTACTGTCAGTTCTGAGCCCCAGGAAGGGCTCGATCCCACCGACCATGAATGAGATCTTGACCTGAGCTGAAATCAGGAGTCAGAAGCTCAACAGACTGAGCCACCCAGGCGCCATAAGCCTTAGTTTTTGAATAATTCTATCTTGAAATATCTAGAAATAACTATACCATAATGCTTTACTTATCCAATTTTATCCTGAGCATAACAACAACAGAGAATAGTCTCACGGTGATAATTCTGAGAGTAAGCCTTAAATGATAAATGGTAAAGGCTGGATTTTTTGGTATGTCATAAACCTGACACCTTATAATTCTAATTAATTAGAAATTACACTTTTTATCATAATTGCAACTGTCATTTATTGAAAAAAACAATTAGAAACAGTCTCTTCCCAATCCAGAGAAAAACTCCATCACAGTGGAATAGAGAGAAACCGGTTTTATAGTTGAAAAGCGGTAAACCAGGAATTTGATGTGGATTACAGGAATCTGCCGAGATTTCCAAGACCGAGAGCAATTTTGCCCGATTATAGAATCAAGCATCATGTTCCCAAGATAACCAAGTACTAACCTTCAAGTAGGAAGACTTACCACCCCCTGTCACACGTAGTTCTCTCTATGTTCACTAGGCAGTTGCAATGAACATCTGTGTTTGCCACCCGGTTTTATCAAAAAAAAAAACAAAACAAACTTAATATCTCATACTTTTAGGACAAGAGGTAGTTTTGAACTTGAGTCAAGGCCTTTGCTGAAGTTAGCCTCCTACCCTCTAACAGAAACTGGGAGAAAGGAGTACTATTTTCCTTGATAATTATATTTTAAAGAGCTGGCTCCCAGTACTTAGGAAGATAGGCCTGGGTTGTAAAGTTGGCAAGACATTTATTTAGCTTTTAACGGGTCACATACATTAAAAACAAAACAAAACAACAACAACAGCAACAAAGAAAAAAAAAAACAGAGAACACAAATACAAGTTTCCTAAATAAAATGCTTTAAGAAGAGGAAAGAGGGAAAGCCTTTCCTGTTATTTTCAACAGGGAGAATTAAGTTTTGTTTTTGTTTTTTTAATGTATTTGCCCTTACAAATTACAATTGCAAATACAATGCTTTTCAAATAATATAATAACAGGATATTATAAAGACATTAAAACAACAAAGATACCTTCTTCCCCTTGCTCGTTAATTATAAGTACCTTCCCACAGCATTAAAAAAAAAAAACAACAACACACTTAAAATAGTGATATACAAATATACATTATCATCCTGCAATTTGTTTTTTGTCATTTCACAAAATGCTGTGTCTATCACCCCTGGTTAGTAGGTAAATAAAATAATAATATTTAATGTTTACTGCTTATGCATCTCCTAAGTAATCTTATAAATGCTTTATATATTTGAATCTAATCTTTATAACAGCTCTCTAAGGTAAGTTACTAGTATCTTTCTCACTTTAGAGAAAAGCAACTGAGACAGTGGTTAAGCATTTTTCTCAAATTGGGAATCAAGATTAAAATCTATTTTAAAAGCTCATGGAAACTGATACATTTATTGCATTAAGTCATCCATTTTTAATGAGCACACACAATTTCATAGTATGGTTGTAATTTATTTCTCACTTCCCTTAGATGATATGCATTTGGATTATTTCCAGTTATTTGAGGTGCAAAAAAAAATTAGAATAAATAGATCAGATCACATCCTCTTTCTTTGTGTGCATTAGTGCCTTCAACCATAACACAGCTTTCCCAAAGGAGTTATGGGGTCTAAGATACATGGAGTTTAACTCTTAACCACCTACTGCCAGAGTAGGTCCTAGAAAAGGTTTACATCCCTGTTATTTTTCAGCACTCAACCAACACTGTCTCTGTTTTTCATATTTAACATAGAAGCCACGGACTAAGTCATCGTTATTCTCACTTCTGGTGAGCCAGAGTGTTTGTTAATAATATGATAGAGCAGTATGTTGCAAATGTGCAGTTTTGCCTCCTAATTCCTTTGACAATGTCTGAAGCCAACTTTGATTGTCACAACTAGGGGCATGGATGTGTTGCTGGCGTTTAGTTAGTGGAGGTCAAGGATGAAGCTAAGCACAGGACAGGCCCCCCTCCCCCGCCGCAGAAACAGAACTATCCAGAGTCCAAACTATCAGTAGTGATGAGGTTGGAAAACCCTAGCATCGATCATTCGAATTTTCTCATCCTTGAATTTCTGGTTTGTAATTATTTCCCCAAATTGTTTTTTTTTTTTCATATCAACAGTCAGAATTTGAAAATTAGAGCTATTAAAATTTCATGTTATGATGCAAACATTGCTCCAGATCAATGGTGTTTTGTTGTTTTGTTTTGTTTTTTACTTTTTTTTTAGAGGGGGGCACATTTAGCCATATATTTAACCATATATTTCTCTTCCTTCATAGCTTCTGTATTTCTTGATTTACCTCAGAAAATCCTCCCAATTCAACGTATCCATAAAACTTTACCTAGATTTTATAATTATTTTATTTTCAAATGTATTTAGATCCTTATCCTGTCTTTTTGTTTTTAAATACTTGATCAAACAATGCTATCATTTAGAGCACTTATTGCTGGTTTTTTAAACTGCCTTTTCTACCTCAGCAATAACAGTTACCCAGCCATTTAACTATAATTTGTGGGACTAAATTCTCAATGTTTTTATCAGTAAAGTTGGGGAGGATAATAATATATATGTTTATCAGAATTAAATGCATTAATATACATATGTTCAACATTTGCTAGAGTTTAGGAAGGCATTCCTATACCTGACCGTCTTTTTCATTCCTTCCTCATCAGCTCTATCTAGTCTATGGCAAGTTAAAGTCACTTGATTTGTATTGGTTGAGTTGAAAGTGTTGAGGACATTTTTTCCTAGGCTACTGTTGGTAAATGCATGATTGATACAGAGATCATGTGCTCAGATGTCTTTTATTCAAGGAAAATAAAAATATACCACCGAGCGTCTAATGCAAATTTCGTGACTTTTCCCCCCCTAAAGACAGCATTAACATCCTTTATTTTCATTGTTTATTCAATTTGCAGACAACGTGCAACAAATTTCTACAGTTCCTGTGTATGTGCAAGTTCTTAATATTAATGATCATGCTCCTGAGTTCTCTGAATACTATGACACGTATGTTTGTGAAAATGCAGGCTCTGGTCAGGTAAGGACTTGCAATAAATTGCTAATGTCTAAGCACTGCCATATATTATACATAATAACTTTCGCTATGATTCCTCCCATTTTGAAATGACAAAAATAAGTTTTATTTAACTGTATGAATTATATGCTTTTATGTTGTAAGTTCTGTATAATTTAAACTTCTCTTTAACAAAATAAAAAGGAAGCTTCAAGCTTTCCACTTCCAGATTCCTCAAATATTTGCAAAGTCTGCAAACACTGGGATTCACAGTAAATCTTTTATACTTTGTCAATGCGTTCTTTTTTTTTTTTTGTAATTCTATAGAACAGATAATCACATTTTAATTGATTTTTACTTTTTCACTCATCATGCCATAAAGAAACAGGATATATAAACATAAACATGAAGAGAAAGAGCTGGCATTTTTCTGTAGCTTATATCTATTATATCAGATGTATTAACCCAAAAGAAACCTAATTTCAAATTAATTGCTAGCTGTGTAAATAATAGAAAGCATACTTAATTTCAAATATATCACTATTACTTCAAAATCCTTCCTTTCCTCCCTCTCTCTCTCTCCTTTTCTTTTTCTTTCTTTCTTCCTTTCTTTCTTTCTCTCTTTCTTTCTTTCTTTCTTTTTTCTTTCCTTTCCTTTTCTTTCCTTTCCTTCTTTCTGTGCTTGTTTATTTTTAATTCACTATTTCACATATTTTCGCTTGTGGAGCTCACTCTTCATTTGCAAAGAGTAGAGCTAAAAATAGATTGTTCTCTGTGTTCACTTCCGCTACACGATCACCTTAAAATTTTTCTTAAGTATCATTTGCAATCATAGAAGCTTATTAAATGTCATGAAACATTTTAAAAAATATATAAACTAGTTTTCAGAATACTGAATGTATGTATGTAGGTATGTGTACATATGCATGCATAGAAGTATGTAAGTTATTATATGTATATATATTTACTAAAAATCAATTATTCTCAGTAGATTTAAATTTATCAACAAAGATAGTTGAAGACAATTTGGATTTCACAAAAATAGAAAATTTAATTTTCTAACATAAATAATAACAGCCAACATTATGCTTTATATTCAGATACTTAATATTGTAAGAAATAGGCATATTTTAAGAATTAGGCATTCCTGAATTTTTTTGTACCATTCACCTGTAACATAATGGAAATCACTAGTAGCTCTTAAAATGTCTTCTGAAATTTATTTGGCTATGTTTATTTTGGAACGTGTTTTATTCCAGAAATAATTCTGAAGTCTTGTCTAAAACGTTTCCTAATTTTAAAATAATAATGAATTTAAAGTCAAACTACTTGTTTTGAATTGGTTAGGATCCAGGGTTTTTGATAAAGTAAAAGGTTAATGTAAAAGTTTTGGAGACTCTCCACTGTGAGGCACTGCCAGCTAGATCCAAAATCAAACTAGCTTCGAAATTTATGAACAGACAATATAATATAAAACGAATCACAAGAACAGAATGCAAATGACCCGCTACCCGTGACTACTAGAGAAACTGAATTTAGACATTTCTGTCAATTTGGAATTATAAATAGATTATATACCTAGAAATTTAATGTATCTGATTTTCTCAAACTTTTCAAACACATCTGTCTACCTGTCTACACATTTATCTACACCAACAAATATCATAAGCTTAAAATTAAAATAATTTTGGAAATAATATATCTTAATTTTCTAAATCTCTACATGTTATGTTTCTGTCTTTAAGATAGCTTGTATTTTTACAACTATTATAAGCACAATTACATTTTATAGTTAGTATAATTTAAATTGAACGTTAAAATTTAAATATTTTATAACTTTACATAAGTGTGAATGTATTCAGAATGTCCCTGTAATTAGACAACCTGTTTCCAAACTTTAAAAAAAAAAGCTTAATTTACTTCATTTTCTATACACTTATTTCTATAAAGGTCCAGGGTGGTAATTCCACTTTCCCAATAAAGTTGCATGTTCATGGTCTCAGCTGGGCTGAGATGGGGAGAAGATTTGGGAGACAGCACAGTTTAGATCATAAGAGACTTGAGACCAGAGCCCTAGACCTGGGGGATAAACACTTCTAGGGAGATGCTTCCTAACTCTGAGGGTCACACAACTATGACCAATCATATTTATAATAACCTTTTCAATTCCTGCATCATGTGAAAATATGGAAATACTCATTTCTGGTAGGAACTATCTCCCTCCACCATTGCTTTAGAGTTCACCGAGTCTTTACTAAGAGACTGGAGCCTTCCTTCTTTTCACAGATTCTGACTCATAGGCAAGAACTCAGAAGTCAGTACATTTGTAATATTGTGGAATACTCACCTCTTTTGAGAAGAGTATTTGCGGGGTTTTTTTGTTTTTGTTTTTGTTTTTGTTTTTGTTGTTTTGTTTTGTTTTGTTTTGTTTCATTTTTTCTACCTTGTGGCCGCTGTCAGTGACAACATGAACACAGGAGGCTTCAGGCATTCGGGCAAAGATGAATTCACAGCAAAGGGCAGAGCAGATGAAATTTCCTACAGCACAGTTTTCTGACTTCAGTGCTTAAAAACTTCAATGGATTTTCCAATACCAGCACATAAAAGTATAAAACTCACCGCCTGGTATTTAACACTCTCTTTTATTTGGCCACAATTTATCTATCTTGCTTTTTTTAAAAAAAATATAAATATATATATATTTTTTTCTTCTTCATACTCTGAATTGCTTGTCTTGCAAAATATAAATTACAGTTTCTGCTTTAGGTTTTTGTTCATGTCAACCCTTCTTTCCGAAATGCCCCTGTCTATTCCTATTGGAATTTTAACTATACTGCAAAACTGAACTCACATGCCACAGAATCAAACTGATAAATGTAGGGGTAAGGGAATAAAAGAGAGAGACTGAGAGAGCAAGAGAGAGCAAGAGAGCGAGAGAGAGAGAGAAAGAGGGAAAGGCAAACCTTAAGAGACTCCTAACTATAGAGAACAAACTGATGATTACTGGAGAGGAAGTCGGTGGGGGGATGGGCTAGATGGGTATTAAAGAGGGCACTTGTGAGGAGCACTGGGTGTTATATGTAAGTAATGAATTACGAATTCTACTCCTGAAATTAATATTGCATTATATGTTAACTGACTAAAATTTAAATAAAAATTTGGGGGGCTCCTGGGTGGCTCAGTTGCTTAAGCATCCAACTCTTGATCTTGGCTCAGGTCATGTCTCTCGGTTTATAAATCTAGCCCCACATTGGACTCTGCACTGAAAGCACGGAGCCTGCTTTGAATTCTCTCTCTGTCTCTCTCTGCCCCACCTTTCTCATGCTTTCTCTCTGCCCCCTCTCTCTAAATAAATAAACTTAAAAATAAACTCTTAAAAAAAACTTGAAATACTAAAATAAACAAATAAATAAATAGATAAAATACAAATAAACACTTAAACATATATAAATGTATATATATATATACATGTCCAAGACATGATTCTAGCAACATTATAAACATTAAACCAATCCTCAAAACCTCTTAAAAAATGTGAGGGAAATATATCATGTGCATCATTTTCCAGGTGAAGAGGCCCAGAGAAGTCGTTACTTTCTAAGTGAAGAGAGAGAGATTTTATCCCAAGTGTTGACATCACCATTCATACGTATAACCATTATATTTTGTTGCCTCTCTATTTCTACTTTGAATAGATCTTATATATTTGTGAAATGTGTCATCTCTAGTTTAGCATGTTTTCTAGATTCCAAGATACTTGTGAACAGTGAGTGAGTTTATTTTTTTTATTCTTGACAACATGCAGTGTGGTTCCCAATAATAACTACTTGAACAAACCATGAAGACAATAGTTCTTGAAATAAAGGATATTTTTTCTATAATTCTCTGGGGATATACATTTGAATTTATTAGCCTTACATGTTATATTTAAAACGTTGCAGTGTGGTGAGATCCCTTTAGGAGAGAGAGTATGGACAAAGTCAAGAATCAACCTAAGACTGAAACCTGGATACTCCAATACTAGTGTTCGGGGGTCAGGACACACTAGAAAATGAAACTTGCAAGGAGCAAACTAGGAAAATATGGTAATGTAGAAACCAAAAAAAAAAAAAAGTGTTCTAAAGAGGAAGAGGTTATTACCTGTTTTATTTGCTGCTTACAGTTCAGGTAAAAGCAGTAAAGAAAAGATCCCATTGAATTTAACAATAGAGATTTTAGACTTACTAGAACATTTGTAGTCAATATTTGTCACGTGCATAATGTCGCCCAGCAAGAAAATATAAAGTGAGAATATGAAAGAACATAGGGCAGAACCTTTGGGAATAGCAATATTTAAGGATTCAGTAAAGAAAGAGAAGACTGCCAAGTAGACTGAGTAAGTGTGACCATCATGTAGGAAAGAAACAAGACTGTTGATGTGGACATGCGTGCGTACAACAGTTTTTGAGGAGGAAGTGTCAGTAGACTTAATTCCCGCTATTCTAGGGGAAAAAATCATCCTCATAGTTTACCATATGGTCAAATTTATTCTTTAAAAATATGTAATTTGTGTAAGTAATTCACAGCTATATAAATAAAATGACAGTGCAAAACAACTTTATTAAAATGTGGCAAAGAGAAATTGCACTGGATGCTTTTAGGAATGACAAGAAAGATGTAAGTCATATTATGGCAGTAAAGACTAAGACTATCGCAATAGGGGAGCTAGATGAACTTAACTCTGAAACAAAATGCAGGAGAGTTTATAACGATGGTCTGAGTTAGTGAAAAGAAGTACTAGGGGACACATTGGGGGAAGGTGAGGTTGGCCTATGTGATTAGGCCATCTGTGTAATTGGCTTACCCTCCCATAGAGACAGAGCTATAGGGGTCCTCTCTTAATGGATGGCTACCTTTCAAAGGGGTGGTTTTCAGGGTGTTGAGAAAGACCATCCTGCATTATAAAATTGGAAGTTTGGGAGAAGATTTATCTATATTACAAAGAGGCAGAGAAAGAATTTGCAAAAAGAAATCATCTCTTGTAATTGGCCTATGAGAATGGAGGTTAGGAGCCCCTAGTCAGGAAGAAAGCTGTCTAAAATTGAGTCAGGCCGAAGGCAATGCTCTGGTCCTCTTGGTCAAATGTTCACAAGATGTACACACCATAAACATGCATTTGTGGGTATGTAATACTTCAAGAAGTTTAAACTATCTTTCACAGCTCATATTTTTGTTGAAGAAAGAATGACTATATGCTTTGCTCCATGATTGCAAAGCGTTTAATCTTTAGATTTATAAACAGCAAATATAATAATCACCCTAGTGAAAAGAAAATTTCTATTGCATTCCCATCCTTCCGGTTACATTTAGTTACATTCTGCCTTCAGTAGTTTTCCATCTGCAAGATAAACCAAGTAGATTTTGGTGCAAAACACTTATAAAAGATGAAAAAATACTGTCACATTTATTTTTAGGAAAACAGAAAGGCCCAGATTCTTATCACAAAATACCACGTGAAGTCCTTCCTGTAGAGTGACTAAAAGGGTGATTACTATATTTTCCCTTTATCCTAATCCATATTGTTCATTTGCTGATTTTTGATTTTGAGAATATCCATCTGTTTTATCTTCATCTGAAGACTCAGTCTCAAACACTTTTTTTTTTTTAATACGTGATCAGTTTCTCCATCGTCTTGGGTCTATATTGCTGGTTTCTGCTTTCGGGTTTCATCTATTCACAAATTACTGTGAGATGACTTCCTCTGTCAATTTTTTCCCCTCTGTCGTTATAAATGTAAAACGAAGCATTTTGAATTTTCAACTGTTTTTAAAGAAAAAAAATAAAATCAAACTAAAAAGATAGTGTATCAGTTTTCTAATGCCTTTTTGAATGATAATGTAAATAATTTAAGCAACACGTTTAGAAAATAGGAAGAAGAGAATGATACAATGAGGAAGATTTATTTCATTATTATATCATCCTTCCAGGTCGTTCATCTTACAAGTTTCATGTAAGTCTTTTAAAAGCACATTAGGAAAAATTTACCAGTAATGATGAAATGATTTGTAAGATGATGAAATAGCAAGAAGTTCAGGCATAAAAAGGATCAGTAAGTTCCCTCTATGCATCCTTGATTTATAGTGTCCAATGTACCCATTCAGGAATGGAAGAGTAGTTATTTATTTAATAATAAGTTAATATCTCATTACTAGGAACAGTTCTAAATTAAAAAAAAAAAGAAACACCAATCTTTAAAAAATAAGTAGAACTGCTCAAAAAGAAACTCAAATGCTAAGTTTTGATGCAACAAACTTGGAAGGTATGTTGAGAGTTGAATAACGTGGAGGAAGAAACATGTCTGTTGGATGTAGCGGCATGGAGTTCTTGTGTGACTTGCTAGGGGTTTACATGTTTTTTTTTATAATTTTTTTAACGTTTATTTATTTTTCAGAGACAGAGAGACAGAGTATGAGCAGGGGAAGGGCAGAGAGAGAGGGAGACACAGAATCTGAGGCAGGCACCAGGCTCTGAGTCATCAGCACAGAGCCAGATGCGGGGCTTGAACTCACAGACTGTGAGATCATGACCTGAGCTGAAGTTGGCCGCTCAACCAACTGAGCCACCCAGGCGCCCCAGGTTTTACATGTTTTATGGGACATCTCTGACTTGCTATACTTTTTATAAGTTTACAGATGTGTAGAAGTTCAGGTAATATTTTCAACATCATATAGCTTAGAGACTGAGCAAGGATAATAATTTATGTCTGTCTCCAAGAATGATGCTTATTCTAACTATGCCCAGATAATTATAGAGACTAGCTATCCTTAGATTATTTGCACAATACAAAAGCAAATAGAAAAAAAATATTTTTTTTAAATTTCAATACTAATAAATGATTACACCTCCAATTTTAATGGCGAAAATACATGTGAAATCAATATGACTGAATCTCACCTCCTTTCTGGGATATGCATAGTTCACACTCAAAATAAATGACACTGGCCAGTGCTCTTTCATAATCAGTTCCCTTTAAGGAGGAAGGCCAAGAATCGTCAAAAACTTCAGGGGACTTCTAGATGTCACTATCAGATTTAGAAGTTTGTCCGAGGTCTTTAAGTACGTGAAAGGGTGATACATGGTGGCTACTAGCCATGGTCCTACACTCAAACCCAAGGGGAAGCCAAAAGTTCTCCCTCACCTTGCTACATACACTGTGGTTTATGAATTGAAATCAATACAGACTTTGCGAGTGCCCCCAATATATCCAACATTAGCATAGATATTTTCTTCTTAACACAAGGTGGGCGATGCCTTATTTAATAATGTGGGCGTCAGGGTGCTCATGACTCCTGGATTGTCATGGTTTGTGCCATGATTACTCAGACATTATGTGTGGAATCAGATTGAGTTGGGTTCAGATTTCTTGTTTGAAATTGAGTTGGTAGGCTTTTTTTGAGTACAGTTGAAACCAAGCACCTAAGATCAATATGTACCTCCCACTTTCAAAAGTGCCCTTAATCTCTTAGACTTGTTCTCTTTATTTGTTCCTAAAAATCAGATAGCAATGTATGAAAATTACAACTTAATGGAGTAAGCTCTCAAAAAAATACTTACTTTAAAAGATAATAAACATATCCTGTGTAACCAGAATGATTTTTATGCAATGTAATTATTTTTAATTTAATGGTGTTTATAAGCAAAGTATTAGAAGCATTCTGTTTAAGTTTTTTATTTTTCTTTAACGTTTATTTCTTTTTGAGAGACAGTGAGAGACAAAGCATGAACAGAGGTGGGGCAGAGAGAGAGGGAGACAGAATCCAAAGCAGGCTCCAGGCTCTGAGCTGTCAGCACAGAGCCGGACGCGGGGCTTGAACTCATGAACTGTGAGAACATGACCTCAGCTGAAGTCAGAAGCTTAACCGACTGAGCCACACAGGTACCCCAGAAGCATTCTGTGTAGACATTTTCAGAGGAAATGCATTTTACTCTATTTAAAAATAATAAATAATTGATTAATAAATAAGAAAGCAGCGACACCATCAAAACACAAATTGGGAAATGCACATGTCACATGGTATGAATCTTGACTAAACCAAGGAAAGACGTAGGAACATCTGTTTCTCCAGATTGCAAACAGGACAAGTGGCCGTGGAAGCAGAGAGGAAAGACTCTCTTCTCTGGACGCAGGAATGAGGAAGTGAATGCCACGCAGAGAAAGAAGGAACCGTCTATGATGTCCCTTGTTGGCCTGAGATACCCCTAAGTAAACCGCTAAAGAGAAGCTGGGGAAGAACGAAACATGGAGAGCATATAATTTAGAGAAGGGGGTAGGGAAGGTACAGCTTCATAACAGCAAAATCTGAGGGAGACTTTGTGCCAACAAAGATGGAGTTCGGTGTGAAACTGTTTATATTCAGCATCCCATAGTGGAGTTCCCTCTTTCTTCTCCCTCATTCTCTCCGTCCCCTCAACACCCTTTTCAAAAGAACAGGCCTCTCTGATGTCCGAAACTCCCAGCACCGTATAGTTTAAAGAGTGCATACCTGTGCTACACACATACATAAATAGAAGCAACAAAAAAAATTTAAGGAATCTACATCACAAAGAGAATTATAAATGGGCCAAGAATGGTATGAAAAATAGATCTTTAGGCATTCGTATCCGCTTCTGTGTACCTTAGACACGACCTATTAGTCGTGTGATATTGCGATAATGAATTGTTCCCTTTAGAGTATTTATTTTATTGTGAATGCAGCATGGGGCCTTGTCAAAGGAGGGCACCGAATGAATGAACATTCCAGAAGCAACAGGGCTTCCCTGCCTGGCTCCTGTGTACAGCATGTTTGCTTTTCCCTTTCATGCTGCACAGTTGGCTTTGTCCAGACACAAGTTTAGTCCCGGATGTCGCAAAGGTATATTCCCTCAGCAACCATACACCCTTTCCCAGGCCTGCTGAGGCCTGTGCAGCCCTCCCAGTGCGGATGCCTTGAGCTCTAAACCTTGCACTGCAGTGACCTCCCGGCTCCTTCTGCATTTCTTTCCGCCAGCACACGTACACCCTGGAGGTTTGTTTTGCTTGCCTGGAGAACGTGGACTAGCTCTGGCCTTGGCCACCCAGTGAACTCCTCTGTCCTGAAAACAAGACTCTGCCACCCTACACTCTCCAAGGAGAGCTAAAGCTTGTCCTGGGGAGAGAGCCTCCCTTCCACACTTGTCTGTGTGGATAATTTAAGTGAACTTCCGAGTACCCTTTGGAGTTCTCATTATATCTTTATAGTTACTCTCCTATTGTAGCTTAATCATAATTCATATTAATCTTCCTTCTTTTAAATTACTGTGTGCTTCCTGTGCCTCAGTTGGGCCCAGACTGACACTTAAGCCCCTCTTTGATATTTCCTGCCTCTAATTTGGAAGCAGCCATTTTCCTACGGTTTTGTGATATTTTATTGGGGTCCTGCAGAAAATGCAGATAGAACGGTGAGTAGATAAAGCTGAGATACCTACACCCGGAAACCAAGAAAAATCCTGCTTTCTTTCTCTCTTGCTCTCACTATGTAGCTCTTCTAGTCTCTGTTTTTCAATACCGTGGAAGACTACTCTGAAGGAAACTCCGGCACTGTTGGCTGTTTCTTTTTTTTCTTCAGTTATTTACAATTCATGTACTTTAGAGAAACACAGACATGATAAATTTCAGAAAACTTTCTTTAATAAGAACTATTATAAGTATGCAGAAGTAAATAATTTTCTCTCAAATTGCAAATGATAAGCCCACTCATTGTTCGTGAGTTGGGATAGTTCTGTTACACGTATGTGCATGTGTTCATAAAGGCACATACACACGTATGAGGCTATGCAAATTATGGCAGATGGTGCTGTTTTTAACCAAATACTTTAAATTTCCAATAGAGATATGAATCCTAGCAGTAGTCCAGGTCTCTTTGCCTGAAGTACGATTGAAATAATGTGGATAATATTTATTTATTTCAATTTATTTACTTTGAGAGAGAGACCTTTAACGTTTTTTTGTTTGTTTGTTTTTTTTTGTTTTTTTTTTTGAGAGACATAGAGTCAGAGTATGAGCAGGGGAAGGGCACAGAGAGAGGGAGATATAGAATCTGAAGCAGGCTCCAGGCTCTGAGCCGTCAGCACAGAGCCCGACGCAGGGCTCGAACTCACAGACCGTGAGATCATGACCTGAGCCGAAGTCGGCCGCTTAACCAACTGAGCCACCCAGGCGCCCCAGTTTCCAATAGAGACATGAATCCTAGCAGTAGTCCAGGTCTCTTTGCCTGAAGTATAACTGAAATAATGTGGATAATATTTATTTATTTAAATTTATATACTTTGAGAGAGAGACCTTTAAAATTTGAAAGAGACAGGGAGAGAAGAGAGAGAGATTACCAGGCAGGGTCCACACTGTCAGCACAGAGCGTGACATGGGTCTCAATCCCAAGAAAGGCCGGATCATGACCTGAGCTGAAACCAAGAGTCAGATGCTCAACTGACTGAGTCAGTCGGGTGCCCGTAATATGGACAATATTTAAAGGTGACGATACCAAAAAGAGGAAAACAACGATTTTAAACATCGGAAGTGCCATAGAAGACTAAGAATGCCAAAACAAATTGAATAAAAAATACAGTGCTTGAAAGCAGTATCGAACTTTGTAAGTCTTGTCTCTTACAAATAATTACGTTCATAAACTCTATGCCTTTTTTGCTAAATCAGTAAATTTTAATGAAAGATAAAGCCAAAAGATAGATAGGGAAATAACTACTTGCAAAAACCTGAAGAAGTCATCCCGTTATTAATATACACTAGTACATGCTGGTTGACGTGAATTTATCTTGTTTAACAGCTGGTTCCCTGGTATTGATGTCCTAAGTTATCTTTCAGAAATACTATGTGTGAGCTCGTCACTGAAGAAATATTCAGCTGCATTATACCCCTTAGAGATGACATCGTAATTATTGCTGAAAGTGAATGTTTTCTCTAGTATATGTCGATTCTACAGTATTTACACAAATCATTTTCTATTATATGCTTTTCCTAAAAATTGCCTAATTTTTATTTTTTATCAAGTACTGCATTCTATCAGTCTTTTAAAATAGAATGTCTACTGCTTATATTCATAAGAAGTAAGCATTTTTTAAAAATTGATTTATAGAAAACATCTTTAATAAATTATTTCTGGGTATAGAAATACAACGTAAGTATGTAAAAATGAGTATAAAGTAAAATGTGTGCCTTTAGATCATCTTACTTAATTTAGGAATAACAACCAAAGTAAAGGGTGTTTGAGGATACTGATTATCTAATAAAGCACCTTAAACCCAATAAAAAGAAAGGCAGTCTTTCCAATTGGCTCCTAGATTATTAGAACAACCAGATGAATGAGACTTGAAGGCACACAATTTAAGGCAATTAGATTCCAGAATAATCGATAAGTTATTCGGTAAAAGTAACATTTGCCCGCAATACCTTCATTTTGGCACCAAAATTATCAGATTTTTAAAATTTGTATTCACAAATAATTAGGGAAAGACACTTTGAATTGTGAAACTTGTTTTTTTAAGCTTGTGATGTGACTGTGTGTGTGAGACTTTCTAAGATTGTCTGTGAGCTATGCTGGTTCACTTTTGTAATATAAATCTATGAGTGAGTGGGTAGGGCAAAAGTGTAGCATTTAAAAAGTTTTTAAATTTTCCAAATGCATTTCAGTGAAGGTCAGTGTGTCTTAAAACAATGTTCTATTATATACAGTATTTTTAAAAATGATTTCAGATAGTATTTTGCTTGTTCCTTCTCAAAATGGTAATTTCTTTTTTTAATTCAAAATAAGAATTTCTTAATGACAAATATATTTGGGCATATTGGAGATTGATAGCTTGACTGCATTAGAATATTAGAAAACTAAACAATAAGTCATTTTTTTCCAATTAATTATCATTCTTGGCACCAAAGTGACCAGAGTCAAGGAAAAGATAGGCATTTATTAACTCAGTCTCTCTCTCTCTCTCTCTCTCTCTCTTTTTTCTTTTTCTGAGTGATATTGTCTACTAAACCTTTAATTTAGTCTTAAGCAATACAAAGCACACAGCTTCGCAATGATAACCGAACGTATCTGTGCGAATTTGCTGAATTTGCTTCTTTACCATTTGAGAAAAATTGACAGGATAGGAAAATAATTTTGTTCTCTTTATTTATTCTTTAAATGTTGTCCTTGTTTTTCTGTTTGTTTTGTCCCAATTTTTAGAGAGACAAGGGTATTTTCGAGAGGATTGCAATGAACATTTGCTTTCTGGTATTAATTTGGGGGCATTGTATGGGCTAATTGGTATTCTTCAGTATTGTCAAAAATCATGTATGTAGAAAATCATGGTTTTTAATTCAAATGTTTCCCCTCGTGAGAATGAAAGCTCAAAAACAACAGTAAACAACAATAGCAGAAAGATTGCTGATACAATAGCAAGAGAATTTTACCAGCTCACACACTCCCCAAATGACATGATATAACTGAATCAACTACCAATTTCTCCATTTGAAAAAGAAACATATTTTGCCCTATAATTCCTATCTTAGAAGGAGTTAGTGAAGAAAAAATACTATTAAATGAGAAAATGGGTAGCATTGGCTTTTGTTAAAAGCAATTTAGTTATTATTCAAGTGAACAGTTAAGAGTAGTCTTACAAGTTCTTAACATGAGGCTCATTTACCTTCTAAAGAGATTCTAAATGAGCTATGAGGTGCGTGTACACATGTGACATTGCGCAGAAACAAAACCGTCAATGCGAGGTGCAGATGAGGGTGTGAACAGATTAGTAGTTTTCATTCCATGCTTAAAGGGATCCATTATTTATAAAGTAAACATTGAAAAGTTACGACTTTCAATATAAACATTACTGAGGTTGGTTTTGTTTTCTTATTGGAGTTTTGACTTTGTCAGATTCTTGATTTTTTTTAATTGGTTTGAAACAGGTTAAGTCATTGCTTTTTAAATCTCTGGAGAAATAGCTCAATAAATTGCATTTGCCCTTTTTTTCCTTAAAGTCATTAAATACTTCTTTCTTTGTTGGCCAGATTCTTTATTTGTAGTACAAGAAAAATGATGCCTTTGAGTATGCAAATCAAAACAAAAGAAATAATAATCAAATCAATAGGAGTAGGAAAACCCATATTTTATAATATTTGTGTTTTCTAAGAATGTGGAAATCTGGATGACATGAACAGTATTGCAGAAAAAATGCACAGATACATATAAATTCTCCAGTCTTTTCAACCAATTTTGCTGAGGCAATTAGATATTCATAGGAAAGAAATAGAAAAATCCACCTAAACCTCATTCCGTACACCGAAGTTGTTTCAAAATGTATCATAGATTTATATGTAAACCTAAAAGTGTAAATATGGCTAGACAGAGTTCTTAGATATAGCACCAAAGGCCCAATCCATAAGGAAAAAAAAAGTATTGACTTTGTAAAAGTTAAAAACGTATATAAATCCTCGTTACAAGGATTAAAATAATTGCAGATTGGAAGAAAATATTTGGAAACCAAGGATTTATATCCGGACTATACAAAGAACTATTAAAAGTCATCAGTAAAAATTTAAATATACAGTTATAAAATAGGCAAAAGACACCACAAGACATTTCACTGAGAGGTTATACAGAAAGCCAAAAAGCATGTGGAAAGATTTGATCATCATTAGTTATTTGGACCATGCAGTTTAAAATTACAATGAGATATTACTACTCATCTACCAGAATGGCTAGAATAACAACACCCCATGACATCATCTAGTGCTGGGGGGAGAGGGAGTGAAAGTAAAAAGTGAATTATAATTTGACAGTTTATTATAAAACTAAGCATGTCCTTACCGCACAATCTAATAATCATCCATTTGGGCAGAGTGTGGGACACGTGCAGAGAAATACTGACATTTACATTAAAATATTCATGGCAACTATATTCATAATGTAGCCACACCTGGAAATAATCTGCATATCAGTTACCAGGAGAATTATTAAATAAAGTGTGATACATCTATGAAACGGAATACTACATGGCCAGAAAAAGGAACAGATGGTCGATACGTGCACAGCAGAATGGATCTCAGGGGCATTATGTTTCATGAAAAAGGTAACACCCTAAACCTTGTGGACTTTGTGATTCCTTCAATAGTACATCCTCCAAAACACAAAACTATAAGAGAAGGAGAAAGGATTAGTAGTTGCCAGGGAACAAGGAAAGAGTGGGGATGTAAGTGTGACAAGAAAGAGGGGTATGAAGGAGTTCACGTGTGGTGATGAAGCCTTCTGTATCCTGACTGGGTGACTGGTAACTACATGAGATTGAATCGTTTGAATTACACACACACATGCCAACACACTCACGCACATGAAGATAGATGTAAGAACTAGTGAAAACTGAATAAATTACCTCCTTAACATTATAGCACCCATTTCAATTTCTAAGAATTGCAATTGTACTATAGTTACAGAAGATGTAACCATTGGGTTCACTGAAAGAAGTATTTAAAATACTCTCTGCACGGTTTTTGAAATTTTCTGAGAATCTACAGTTATTTCAAAATGAAAGTTAAAAACTATTTGAATGAAAGATAATAAAATACAAAAGAAATGATGTAAGAAACATAAGAAAAGAGTTTCAAAGAATAGTCATTAATATTATTGAGAATGCATTAGGCCAAGAAATCCATGAAGTTGAATAATGTCAAAATTATAAATTACAATGAATCCCCATGCTATATAAACTTTCCCAAAGCATTCAAAACAAGGGAGGCTCCTCGAGTTACTTTAAGTAGCTCTACTCTTAGTAAAAAATGACAAAATTAAATACCTGCAAACATAAACTTACAAAAAAGTTATTAAGAATATACCTGGCTGTAAGCATTATATGTAAATTTCAAATAAAAACAATTTATGATGGTATTAAATGGTAATATACAGTACAGAAAGAAAAGTATCTTTAAACAAACAAAAAATGAACTGTATTAATATTTCCCATTATATCAATATCTCAAAGGAACAAAAAGATACACATCAATTTTTCATTTGATTATGCTAAGAAGCCCTTTGACAAAATTAAACTTAAATTCCGGGTAATGAAATTCATACATAATAAGTATAGTAAGAATAAAATGATAATATTAGGACTCAAATCAATAGTCAAAGTCTCAGTCCTGATACACATGTGGTACCATACTTTGAAAGGGTGATGGAGAGCAATTTCTGCTTTCACACTCTGATTTTTCATAGTGTTCTGAAGTTCAGGTCCATACAATAATACGTAAATTACATATAAAAAAAGTTACTGAAAAGAGGGACATTTATCTGAAAAAATGAGATCTAGTGCAGTACTGTAAAGAAAAATGGTGGAATTTTAAGTTCTTGAAGTCACATTTAAAAATGTAAAAATGGAAAGTCGCTCTTCATCAGGGGTAAAGTTTCAGTTGTAGGAGGTGAATAAGTCTGTGCCGATAGTTAACAATGTGAGGGGCGCCTGGGTGGCTCAGTCGGTTGAGCGTCCGATTTCGGCTCATGTCATCATCTTGCTCATGAGTTCGAGCCCCGCGTTGGGCTCTGTGCTGACAGCTCAGAGCCTGGAGCCTGCTTCAGATTCTGTGTCTCCCTCTCTCTCTGCCCTTCCCCTGCTCATGCTCTGTCTCTGTCTCTCTCTCTCTCTCAAAATAAATAAATGCCAAAAAAACAAAAACAAAAAAAACATGGTATTGTGTACTTAAAAATTTGTAGGAGTGTAAATCTTAACAACGATCTTAGCAAATTAAAGTTTAAAAAACTTTAAAAGAAACAAATAATTTACATATTTATATAATATATACCAAATGCTATCATTTTCACATGTAATGAATTAAAAATCATTAAGGAAATGTTTTATGAGTTTTCTCATACTGCGAAGATCCTTCTTGGTCTTATTTCCCACAGGCTTAGTGGCTGGACAAGATGACAAATTAAAAGGCGTCTGTCCGCTTTGGATAGATAATACATTTTTTGTAGAAAATCAAAAAGCCAGAATAGTTGCACTTGATTCTGGAGACAATCCGGCATTTCCTTAAAGATGTACATGGCTACACATAATTTCTGTTTTTGTTCTTGGTGTGTAAATGCCCAGGGTGGGGAGGAGAGGAGGGAGAGAATACTCAGTGGTTTGCAGAATATGAGTATAATAAATGAGCTGACGTTAGGGCAATTTGCCTCTCCTGTTTGGTGGAAATAGTTCTAATTTTTCAAATTAATGATTCTCATTACTTGGCTGATACCAAATATCTTTTCCAGAACTAAAGTATAATATCAGCGATTTTAGATTCTTTTATATCAATATTCTGTCTAATGTAGAGACATTTACATTGTCTCTATGTAAAAATTTCCTGCTGCCGGAATTTCCATGATCTTACATTATAATCTGTAAGATTTTTCTTCTACCTTCCTTTCTCTCTTCTGTCCTGTCCTTTTAATTTTCTCAAGATCACTCTTTTGTGATAACTTCTAGATCTTTATGCCTGTTCTTTCTCCTATATTTCAAGCCGTATGCACGGTTAACAAGAGAGTTCTACTTGTGTGTCTTAAGGTTATGCCAAATTTTCATCCAAGCCAAGGATATTTTTTTCAATATCCCTCACAAAATTACCATAACTCACCAAATTGTGCAGGAAGGATGGACATGTGGACATCATCCTTAATTCATTCTGGTCTTTTATTCTTCATATCTAATCAATCATTAATTCTGTTGATTCCGTCCCCTAAGTACCTCTGTAATCTGTCAACCTTGCTCTAGCCTCACTCCTACCCTACCAGGGACCTAACATACCTTCTGGAGTGAATCATGGACAGTTCTGCTGAAGGGCGCTCCTATAAAATCAAATTTCTCATTATCCAGTCTCACAGCTCAGAGGCAAGAATGCCCCACCGTCGTTGCTCACTAGTTATCTTTATCAGTTAAGTCTGAAGGCATGGAGACCATTTCCATGGCAGTTTTTAGTGCTGGGAAAATAGTCGGAAGAATATATTGTATGCCTTCTTGGAAATTGTGACATGTTTCTTTGATGACGTCCAGCGTTCCCTATGGGAAATTTAGAGTCTGGGAAACCCTGTCTTCACCCGAGAGCATGTTGTTACCATCTTCGGTTGATGTAAACACTTCAGCGTTCTCCATCTAGTTTCTCATTAAAAATAACACATTCTGTGACTGTGGTTGTTGGTGTCTTTCTGTGTCACATCAGGAGGCTTTGAATGCAAACGAAATGCTCCCCTGGGTCATGCAACAGCTTGTTAACGAGGGTCCCTATTTCCAGATCTACACTAACAATGTCTTTGGAATGGACATTCGGAAATGCAGTAATTTCCCAAACATTGGGATCATCGGATCCTAAATAAAAAAATTTTTTTTTTTCCAGTTTAGGACTTGTGAGTGGACTTTAGTATAAAGTACAAGCTTTGTAATGTGCCCTTCTAGAACATTCATGACCTCACCACTGCTCACTTCTGAAGTATAATCTTCTAATTTCAGGTTAGATGCCAGGTCCTATGACCCCCAAATGTTTACATATGATGTACTTGGGATGTTTTATTCTGCACTTTTATTCTTCAGGTATAATGTCCCTCTTCTCCACTAGCATGTAAACAGTGATGACAGAGACACTGGGTCCTGGCCACTATTGCCACCCCCAGGGCCTGAGATGGCTTGGCATGTTCCAAACGGCAATAAAATATTTGCTAAATGAATACCTTTGGGATATTAGTCAGATATGTTTATAATTTAATTTTTTTCATTTATATATTACGATGTTATATGAATTTTTAGAAAGTATGTTTTTAAAATTCATTTAACAAAAGAAATGGAATGTATATACTGAGCTTCAAATTTAAGAAAGTAAATTTTTTAAATGAATATAAAGAGATATCTATAAGTAAATGTCAAACATTATCTAATCTATGACATTTAAATAAATACATATAATTTTGTGAAAAGTCCATTTTAGAAACTTAGAGTAACTCTGTCCAGACCAAAACATTAGAATACTATGAGCTTCTCAACATTTTCTCTTATAACATGCTAAACAAAGAAAGGAAACAGAGACTTCAGACTAGATTTTCTTGTTAGCTCTAGTTCTATTATTATATTAATTAATACTTTGACCTTTTGAACAGATATTCAATGACATTTTTGAATCCTTTCTTTTCTCAAAAAAAAGTCTAATTTGTAATCATGTTCTCAGTGGAGTGGTATAAAAAGAGACAGTCTTACTTAAATTTGTTGACTATATTTCTTGACAATGGGAGAAAAAATTTGCATTTGTAGCTTGATACAAGGGACAACTACCTAGAGTAGCTCAATAAGCAGCAATTTAGTTGAAATTTAAAAAAGCCTCCCATTGATTCATTTATTGCAGCTCTCGCTTTTTGTTTAATGTGTTTGTATGAATAGAAATTGTTTATTAAACGCGTTCCAAGGAATAAGTAATTTATATCAATTAATACTCAATACATGTATTTTGATTTATAATTCATTTTTAAATTCATAGTTTATAATCTTATTTGAAAATTCCTCAGCTGGGACACCTGGGTGGTTTAGTCAGTTAAGCGTCCGACTTTGGCTCAGGTCATGATCTCATGGTTCACGAGTTCGAGTGCAGCATCAGGCTATGTAGTGACAGCTCAGAGCTTGGAGCCTGCATCACGGATTCTGTCTCCTGCTCTCTCTGCCCCTCTCCCACTTGTACTCTGTCTCTCTCTCTCAAAAATAAATAAAACGTTAAAAAAAATCTTTTTGCAAATTTCTCAGCTAAACCTGGAGGCAGATTCATTGTTATCTACTGTTCAGGCAAGGAAATGGACTCAAATTGTTTGGTCCAAATCCCTGTATAATACTTGCTTCTTTGCCTACCTCTCAAAAAATTGCATGTTTAATAAAGGCCATGCCTATGCTTTGCGTGGAAATGAATGTTGTGCTGATTTTTTAAAATCAGAATAATTAATCTAGGAATGATATTTTAGTATATTGGCCCACGCGTACCTCTTTTTTTGCCTCTTTATTTTTTTTAAGAAAGTCATAGTGTGTAGTAACTGACAGGCACAAACCGATTATATTTTTTCCCATGATTATCTTTAAAGTCAAATACCTTTGTAGTTCTATAAAATGATTAATTGGGAATTTATGAAACTGCCAATGTTTGGCTCTCTTTCACCTAAAAATGCAAATTTCTTTCATTTCTCCCTAAGAGGATGTTATCTCTCTGCATTCATGGTTTTCACCTGTCTGGATCACACTTGCCCCAACCCCTCATTCACTCGCTTCCACTTTGGGAAATCATTTTATTTCTCCTACTTTAATACTCAGATTATTTTCTTCTTTTTTTTTTCTCAACTGTTATTTTTGGTGTCTTTCTATTCTATAGGAATTATATTACCTATTTCTCTACATGTCTCTGTCTTGTATCAGACTTGGTTTTGTTTACTTCTTGTTTGCCACATCCATTACGATGTTATTTTTCGTATCAAACTTTGTGAACAAGAACAGGTCTAGGACTTGAACAATGTGTTCGGGGCGGGGGGATAGAAAAGGGTTGCCAGGGGCCTAGGGTGTGAGATATACGGAGAGATTGGTAAAAGAGTATAAACTTTCACTTATATATGAATTAAGTCTAAGGAGCGAATGTATTACGTGGTGGCTCTGCTGATAACACTAGAAATTTGCTAAAAAAGTAGAACTTTTAGAAATGATAAAGATGTACGGTGATGGATATGGTAATTAGCTACATGGAGAGAATCTTTTCACAGTGTATATGTATATCAAATCATGCTGATGTACATTTTAAATATTTTTCAATTTTACTTTTCTCAGTAAATCGAAGAAAACGTGCTCCGGGTCCCGCGCTCACTACCCACTTCACGCTAGTGGTGGTGTCAGGTTGCGTTCAGATTCTGACACAGCCATTTTACTTACCTAAGATACTTAGGTGACTTGAAGTGAAATATAAGTAAATATAAAATGGGGACAATAATAGGATTTATCGCATAGGATGATTGTGAAGATTGCCTATGGTAATATATAGAACAATCCCAGGCCCTTAGGTGAGTTCCCTTTGGGAAGTAGTTACTTTTAGATTTTCTAGGCTGTCAGGATATGTTTCCATTATAGATTCTAAAGTGTTATAAATGGAGAATCACATGTATTGGGTCAGAAAAAAATCCGACAACACTCTAACCAGAAGAAAGAGGACTTTAAAAATCTGAGCTCTAAGAATTTGTTATCACGTGGCCATTCTTTGTCTACTCTTTGCTTTTTGATCTGTCTTTGCTCCTCTCACATCTGTAGGACCATCGATAGGCCCCAGGTAAGTAGATATAAGCAAATAGCTTAGACATCTAATCAACGCAAAAGTTGGAATTTTATTTGAAAATGAAAACAAAATCTTCCCATTGTCATATGAAAAGGAAAATTGACCATCCCTAGTCAAGACTTTTGTGTTCAATTATGTTGGACCTTTTTGAGAAATTTGTGTTTTCAAGAATAATGTACATGGTCAGGGTTAGTTCAAAAGAATTAATGATGCCGGTGATGTGACTGATTCTGTCAGTGACTTCCTATTTCAGTAAAGTGGTTAAACCCATAAAGCATATGCAAGTTCTATTTATAAAGCAAGTGTAAATGGACGTACGTGCATTAAAAAGGGACCAGGGTTGGAGCACCTGGATGGCTCAGTCAGTTAAGTGTCCGATTTCGGCTCAGGTCATAGTCTCATGGTTCCTAAGTTTGAACCCCGCATCGGGCTCTGTGCTGACAGCTCAGAGCCTGGAGCCTGCTTGGGATTCTGTGTCTCCCTCTGGCTCTGCCCCTCCCCCACTGGCACTCTGTCTCCCTCTCTCTCAAGAATAAATAAACATTAAAAAAAAAAAAAGGGACCCAAGGTGCTGACACATATGCATATTCGGTTTACCTATACATATGTAAAGAGTAGTTTAATTAATTAAAATTATTTAAAAATATATACAAACTGAAAATCTCACTGGTGTTCTTCAGCCTTCATATGCAAAAGGGAAATAGATTCAACATTTAGTCTGATGCATGTATGTAATACAGAGAGTCAGGTAGTGAGATAAATTATTCCTTGTCTAAAAACCAAGCCGTCATATGGGCACAAGATGAATATGAATTTTTGTAGTTTGCTATCGATCTTAATTAAACAAATATGCATATAATGAGATTACATGCCATATCCTGCAGGGTGCCATCTTATCTGAGCAAATCCCAGTAAGACTGTTTTCACGAAGAAAGCATTTGCAGACATGTACTGGCTGTGTGGAAAGCCCTTTGACAAGCTATGAGATATAATTCTATTTTTTTTAATGTTTATTTATCTTTGAGAGAAAGAAAGTTTCAGAGTGTGAATGGGGGAGGTGAGAGAGAGGGAGACACAGAATCCGAAGCAGGCTCCAGGCTCTGAGCTGTCAGCACAGAGCCTGACATGGAGCTTGAACCCATGAACAGTGAGATCATAGCCTAAGCTGAAGCCTGACGCTCAACTGACAGAGCCACCCAGGTGCCCCTATGACATACAATTCTAAAAATCAATCCTAAAAGTTAAGTATCTCTATTTTTTAAGCATAAAAAACTAGTAAGTGGCAAAGCCAGGATTCAACATATCAGTGTTTCGGTTCCCCCTCCCTTTACCCTGGCTATTATGATAATCAAAATGAAAGCATTACCCTAGTGCAATGCACATTTATTATTGTAGGCATGGATTGAATGGAACTATGTTTCATTGCATTGTTTAACACCATACGATTATGATTTCATTAGGAATGTATTATAAGGCAAAAGATAAATCAAGAAATAGAGAAATAATGTACAAATTACATTGGCTTTTTAAGCAAATGGAGATATGTCTATTCTTTGAAGAATAACATTATAAATTTTGGGTCTGTCATCTTGCAACTGAAGATATTTTTGTTTGACACATGGTTAAAAGCACTTTAATTGTAGAAAATTCAAAACAATAACTTGAATAATAAATTTACTTTAATTTCCAGAATTAATCACAATCTCACTATGTGATCTTGACAGCATATCTCTTTTCTGACAAGAATGAACTACTTGACTGACACATTCATGTCTTGAATAAAAGGATTAACTGTGAACCGATGTGTTCATAACTGCCCTACTTCACTTTTTTTTATGATCTGAGATGGGAATTTATCTGATGGGGAACACTTTTGCTATAATCTTTATGGGTCAAAGGAAATCATGTACATTGCCCCTAAGCTCTAATGGCATTGTTTCCTCAAATGAATTTAAAAACTCATTAGTTTAGCTAATACTTTCGTAAGACACAGTTTACCACAGCTTGTCTCAAATGAGCAGGGAATATATAACTTCAACAAATCATAATGACTGCTATTCAGATAAGGAAAGAGGAAGGGGAAAAAAAAGGAAGAAAAAGGGAAATCAGGCAGGGAACCTGGAAGGGAATTTTGATTTATAACAGAAGTTCTTTGAGAACTTCTAACAAACCTAACTGATGGAAGTCATCTTGTCCATCAAGACAAATTAATTTATTATGCAGTATCAAAACACTCTTTTGACAGGGGCAAGAAAACGTATTTTTAATCTGAGAAAATATTTTAATATTCTCCCCAAATTTGAGTTATCTTCTGCAATATCCATAAAAAAGCGGTAAAGCAATTTTGATAAAAGCTAATACTAATAATGATAATAATCATTCTAACAGTAATTATTTTCCAGAATCAAAAACCAAGGAACCTTTCTGTGTTTTTCTAGGTCATTCAGACCATCAGTGCAGTGGATAGAGATGAATCCATAGAAGATCACCATTTTTACTTTAATCTCTCTGTGGAAGACACACGGAACTCAAGTTTTATAATCCTGGATAATCGAGGTAATGCCATTCATCATAATGGCTTTTTAGCCTTTCTTTGAGAAATGTGTTTGATGTTAAGGGAATTTATAACGTTGCTTTTTCTATGGTTCTTAGGATATGATAATGTTGAGAAATAGAGCAGGGAGTGGAAATGAAAAAGGTAAACAAAACTCAAAGTCAGGTTCTGAATACCAACCCCATTTCTCACTGGAGTCCTTTAAATTAAAAACCCTTTTTCAAGCCATCAGTGGCGATAAGACCTTGCAAAATCTCAATGACCCTGCAAATATAATTGCAGTTCTGACACAATAGTTCCTTTCATGTCCTTGTATAACTCAAACTTCAAATCTGTGTCCGGGGAAGAAAATGATATATACTTACGGTCATGTTAGCTTGATTGATTCACAGATATTTGGAGTCATTAATTAGAAGCTATAAATATATAAAACTGGTTTAAGATTATTCCGTTTCCTTCAAAATGGAGTGATTATATCAGTCTAAGGACACAATGTTCCAAAGGGTTTTGTGTGAAGAGACAGAATATTTTATCCTTTCATACAGGGACAGAAGTGGACTGACTTTGTATAAAGCCGCTCTGTTCTTTTATCCTTCACTTCAGTAAAAGATTTTCTTCTCATTATATGGATTGCTGTTTTAATTTTACTTTACATCTTGAAGATAGGAAACACCGTAGGATTTATTATGCAAGCCTCCATAGCCAACTCCTGCACCTGTCCTTTCTTACAACTGTCCTTTCTTATAAGCTTCGATCTAGGAGATATATATATATATATATATATATATATATATATATATATATATATATATATATATTTATATATATTTTGATTTTTAAAAATGTTTACTCATTTATTTTGAGAGACAAAGAAAGAATGAACATGAGCTGGGGGGGGGGCGGCAGAGAGAGAATCCCAAGCAGGTTCCATGCTGCCAGTGCAGAGCCTGACATGGGACTTGATCCCACAAACCGTAAGATCATGACCTGAGCCAAAATCAAGACCCGGACACTCAAACAACTGAGCCACCCAGGCGCCCCTGGGGGAGATCTTCTGTGGGAGAATAAAAGCAGACATGTTCTCTTCCTTTCCTCCTTGTCAAAGTCTCTAGTGAAAGAAACTTGAATACGCTTAGGATAAAAAATGCGAATATCAATATAAGAAATCAGTTTTAGCTTAGATTGATTCACATTAATATAAAAATAAGTTACTGAGGAAAAGTAAGTATATTGAAATGTAAAGAAAATAATTTGATTCAATGTTTATGATTATAAGTAATCTAATAAAACATATATTGAAAAATGTAAACTTCCTTACCTTTCCAATCCACCTAGTAAAAAAATAAAATAAAATCATAAGAGTTTTATAGGTTTCAAGCACATGATGGAGAATTCGGTTTAAAAAGGTGATTTGGGAAAAGTCGTTAGAAGGAACACATTTTGAAAGATGTCCATTTATTTGCATTTACTGATTGTGTCTTCTAAGGTTTCATTGCTACAGAAAATACTGGGGGAATGACCATCTAAAAAAAAAAAAAAAGGAAGAAATATAGTACCCAGGCATAAGACCACACCAAAAAAAAAAAAAAAGATTACTTAGAATATTTTGAGATTCAGGGAAGAACAACTTCAAAAGTGTTGAAGTATATATCATTCATCTGAGTGATCAGTGCTACTAAGTTTTAACTATTATCTGAATTTTATTTTTATTTATTTATTTTTTAATGCTTATTTATTTTTGAGAGGGAGTGAGCAGGGGAGGGGCAGAGAGAGAGGAAGAGACATAGAACTGGAAGTGGGCTCCAGGCTCCGAGCTGTCAGCACAGAGCCCAACACGGGGCTCAACCTCATGAACTGTGAGATCATGACCTGAGCTGAAGTCGGAGGCTCAGCTAACTGAGCCACACAGGCACCTATATTATCTGAATTTTAAATAGAAAAATGGGTTAATGTCGAAGTGAAATGAAACATCCCGATAGAATTTCTGCTACCAAGTAAAACTAATCTTTTTGTCTCATTAGTAAATATATGATTCGAGATCACTTGCTGTGATATTTTGGTAAATGACTTTGAAAATCTTGTGTTTTTGTAGTATTTGTGAAAATAATGACTTTCTACTAGGAAAAGAACTGTGTCATGAGTAAATAACCGAAATGAAACTGACACCATCAATGTAAATTTAATGCTAGTCACCTCTAGAAAATATTGACATCTCATTAAAAAGCTATTTTATTTTCTGTGTTCCACATTTATGTTTTCTACCTTATCAAAGACGTTTGGAATTGACTCATGTAATTCACTTAATTATGTAATTAGGGCTAGGACAAAGTCAAATCAATGACTTCTTGAGTGGATCTTTTCTTTCTATCAGAAATTTTCTGTTTATTTTTTAAACTTATTTGATATACCTATCCCATTGCTTCTAGTACATGCGACATGGTGTGAATTTCTCTTGTATTATTGAAAAACTATGCACATGGATTTCTGTTTTAGATAACACAGCTGTAATTTTGACTAATAGAACTGGTTTTAGCCTTCAAGAAGAGCCCGTCTTCTACATATCGGTCCTAATCGCTGACAACGGAGTCCCGTCACTTACAAGTACAAACACCCTCACCATACACGTCTGTGACTGTGATGCCTATGGCAGTACACAGACCTGCAGGGATAAAGACCGTATGCTTTCCATGGGATTCAGAACAGAAGTCATACTTGCTATTTTGATCAGCGTTATGATAATATTTGGTAAGTAGTGCTGAACTGAACTTCTTCATTTATCGAAAATAATAAATATAAAAAAGTCAGTTCCATTATCATAGTACAGTATGAGTTTGTGTGTGTGTGTGTGTGCGTGCACGTGCGTGCCTTTAATTGCTCTTCTGAATGTGTTGCAATTCGTAAATGAGTGGAGTGAATAAAAAGTAGAGTAGCTACGAATTTCAAGGTGAAATTCAACAATCCTTGAATTCTGTGACTATGTCAGCATGTGTGTGCACATCTGTTTAGGAATGTTTTTGTCACCATGCATTTCAGCATATACAGTTATGCAACAATTGGTAATAATAATGGTGACCGTCTGTTGAGTGCTTATTGCACTCCAGGATATTGTCTTGAGTACTTGGCACACAGCATGCAATTTGATCCTCACAATAACCTTATGAGGTAGAACTATTATCACCTTTTTTTTTATGGACGAGGAAAGTGAAACTGGAAGCATTAAGTACTTTGCAAAGGGTCATGCAGCTGGTACCTGATGTGCTGAAATTTTGTAACTGGACACAACCCCACTCAACCCTATACGGCAACTCTCTCGGGCCCTATGGCCATCAAGAAAGAAAGTAAATGTTAGGGTGGAGGAATGCAAAAGGAGGGTTTTACTTAATCAAAGTACTAAACACGGAAGAAATTTCAATAACATGGTTCTCTTTTTCATTTGTTTGTTGTTGTTTTAAAGCAGATAAGTTATACTCATTTTACAGGTGAGACAAGCGAACCCCAGAATGTTTTTGTCAGTATTTCAAGAATGAAAAGAATTCATCTGGCCACGCCTTTTCTCTTTCTTTACCTTATCAGTATATATAATCTAAACCTTCGCTTACTTCCCTTGTAATTTCATGTCAAAAGTTAACATGACTTTATTGAGTGTTGGGAGCAATCACATCCGCCACTGGGTCTATAATCCCAAACTCATGGCTCAAAATGATATCTATGTTTCAGGACTTGCTAGGCCTTCACTCTCCTCATTTTTCTCAAAGTTTCAAAAAGCATGCCTTTCTCTTTACCATCCAAATTAACATTCTTTCCTACCTAGCCTCAGTCTTTACAATAATTTTTAATGGTCTCTGACCATAAAACTGAATTGAGAGTTACAGAGCTAGGTATCAGAATCAAGGGCAGTGTAGTGTTTGGAGGATGACAAGTCCTGATGTACGCACAGGTACAGACCTAAACCAAGTTTCAAAACCCTGTGAGGAAACCGAGGGCAGCCTCACAGTCAAGGGCATGAGTAATATTTAGAGGGTTGAAAATACATGTCAACCAATAGTCAGTAGTTTCCTTTGAAAGTTTTGTGAATACTCCCTCCAATTCATAGATTGAAAAATTATTTATTAGCTCCCTTTCTATAACAACCATATATCTGAGCTGAGTTTTATAGTACCTGGACTCAAACCCAATGGCCTTATTTCAAGAACACTATATCAATTTTTTAAAGGTAAGATTTATATAAAATATTGCCCAATGTATTTCTCTTTATGATAATATTAATAACATCACTTTGTCTTCATTTCAATTCCTATAGATGAAATTCTGAATATATCCAAGGCTATGAAAGGGTTGGCTAGTCTTGATACACGCACACACACACACATACACACACACAGTTTTTCTAAAACAAAAAAAAAAAAAGACATTAGGATATTGTTCTATTTCTACACGGTGTTAAAATTAGGTAAGAAATATTGTGGGCATCCAAGTGTTATGATTTTTTTTTTTAATGATAGTTTGGGATTTCTGAAATGAGTGTGGTGTCGCAGAGCAAAGAGAGTAAACCAACTATCTGGTGGTATATACTTTCTAGTCAGAAATATTAACTTGGAAAATAATTATGCCACAAAATTTGTCTCAGTGGGGAATTTCAAACTGCTCCGTTGTGCTTAACTTCTCTTTACGTGGATTATTGGTTACTAAAATTGACCGACGCATATAGTTTGGAAAATGTTCCCTTTCACTACTTTTCTTTTAGTTTTCAAAATTGAAAAAATAAAATTTTAAATTAACATCAAAAAACAGTTCACTGTATTTTGATGAAATTTTTCTACTCTGCTGCCCCATCCAGAAAGATTGTTATACTGCCTCATGTCTTTTGCCCACCCCTGTTGTAAATTTCAACAGCAAATCCTGTAGTTAGGTTTTGAGAGAGTCAAAAGTTATATGTGTATATTCCACTGCCTAGGGGAGAGGGCCCCCAACCCTTGTATTGTTCAAGGGTCGACTGTATGTGTTTTTGTCTTATAATCATAAAATCTAAGCTCATGTCTTAGGCTTATAACAAAAGCGAGGATTGTAAAGTTTAAATAAGATATTAAATGATATATAATATCTATAAATGCAAACTTATAGATATAAACTTATATTAACATATACTAATATATTATATTATATTATATTATATTATATTATATTATATTATATTATATTATATTATATTATATTATATTATATTATATTATATTATATTATATTTATTATATTATTAATGTGTTAATTGATACTCCGGTATGCTTGCTTTCTTTGTTAGGGTTTATGTTTTTGATCCTAAGTCTAAAACAGCGAAGAAAGCAGACTCTGTTTCCTGAGAAAGGTGAAGATTTCAGAGAGAACATATTCAGATATGACGATGAAGGGGGAGGAGAAGAAGACACCGAGGCCTTTGACATCGTGGAGCTGAGAAGCAGCGCGGTCGCGCGGGAGCGGAAGTCGCGGCGATCCGCCACCGCCGAGATCCGGAGCCTGTACAGGCAGTCTTTGCAGGTCGGCCCGGACAGCGCCGTTTTCAGGGAATTCATTCTGGAGAAGCTGGAAGAGGCGAATACTGATCCTGGCGCCCCTCCCTTTGACTCCCTCCAGACCTACGCTTTTGAGGGAACGGGGTCCTTGGCTGGATCGCTGAGCTCCTTGGGGTCCGCAGCCTCGGATCAGGATGAATGTTATGATTACCTTAATGAGCTGGGACCTCGCTTCAAAAGATTAGCATGCATGTTTGGTTCCGCTATGCAGCCATATAATTAGGAATCTTTTATTACATTTTTTTTAAATGCTAATATGCGTTTGGGCACACTGGTAGTCACTGGGTAGAGTTGTATTATCTGGGGGAAAATATGTATACATAGATAGCATCTTCTGATTTCCTTGGAGTAAATACCCCTCGGTTATTTCAGGCCCCCCGCAAGCCGTCAGGGAATGCAGAGACCGAGTGCTGCTAACAGTCAGCTCTCCGGGACATGTAGCTGAATTTTTTTTTTTTTTTTTCACTACCATCCAATACAAATTCTCAACATTTTTGAACGTTTAATGTGAGAAAGGCCCTGAACTACATCAACTTAATATTAGTTCATTTATCCATTTTTTTTTAAATCTTACCAAATGAGAGTAAAGTGTTTATGTATTTTAAGTTCTGATGCTATATGGCTCTATGGAGATAAACGCTTCGGAGAATCTGGGTGATTATATAAAACTTTTAAAAACTGTTTCTGTTTTATGAATATGCAAGTTTCTGACTGAGATTCTACGATGCATAGGAGTTTGGTGTTTTAAAATCATTGTCAAGACTGCACTCGAAAACTGATCTCAAATTTAGACAGATACTTGGTATGTGTTAATTAATCAAAGATGCAGTGTAGATTTGTATTGTCTTTGGTATTACAGATTTGTACAAAAAAGAGGGCATGAAAAAATGTTTGGGAGTTTTTATAAGTTATTTTTCTATGTAACCAAAATAGATCTTTATCGTGTCACAATACCACAACAAAATATATGTCAACGCTTACTCAACATCCAATTCAAACTTTATTATAATTGTGGAAAGTATGAAAAATTTTTAAGTACTTTTTTATTGCTCCTAAAAACGATAGGAAGAAATAAAAGTTGAATTAATATTTATCCAAAATATTATGATCAACTGTAGCGATTCTCACCACACGTAGAATAAAACATGATAAGATTCTCAGCATTTCCTTTTCTATTAAGAGCTTAGACTATCACTGGTTCTTCGGTGTCATATTTTTATTATGGAATATAAAATTAGGCGCAATAGTTACTTTTATTGTAACATTACGAAGGAAGTATGGTAAGCTGCTGGGCATGGCAAAATCCATGGTAACATCCGGATAACGAGCTTTATGATATCATCAGATAATAAGGTAATAAAACCCTTTAAATTTAATGAGCATTTTAAGAATGATCCTTATTATTCCATCCAAATGAAGATGGAATCCAAAGCTCATAGGTTGAACAGAAGGAAAAGGGTGAATACAATATCCTCAAAATTGTTTTATATCTTCATTTCTTATTAGCAGCATGTGAAAATGTGCTGAACCAAATTGACCATATAGGATTAAATAAAATAATTTGAGTAATTTTTAGCTGAAGACAGAGGACTTGCATGGCTACTGTATTTTTCTTTCTCTGTACTTTGAAACATAAACACCATCCCATGGAACAGAAGAGAGCCGTTTCATCACTGTCAACTCAGGTACCCTTGTGTCGGCAGCATAAATGTCTTTAGAAAAGCCCAAGACCGGAAATCAACAATTTAGGAAAATATTGAAAGGAAGTGAGAAGTCATAAACTGTAGAAAATCCTTCAACATTCATATCATCATTCACGTAGGGAAGTGTAAAAATACTAAACAAAACAGAATGTTGAAAGAGAAAAATTTGCAAGTAAAATAGAAATATATGAGTTGAGAGAACATTTGTATTTCTATCATATTGACATAAAAATTGAAAGAGTAGAGTTAGGGATATATTTAGGAATTATCCCATAAAGGATTATTCCTTGTATTTAAAAAATAGTGCATCATAATCTCGGTTGAAGAACTGGGAAGTGTGATAAGCAGATAAATCAATCCATGGAAGATAGAGGAGAGAAAGAAAATAGAGTTTCTGAGGATCTAATAATAGGTTCTGTCATGGATGAAAGCCTTATGCACAACTTACCAGTTTGGAAGAACACTTTATAAAACGTACATCTGCATTAATGGGGTTTCAAGTTTGAGTCCAGCGACACAAAGCGGATGTGTTAAAATAAATTCTGGTTTAGTTAATGATAGGATTGTTAATCACAGGTTCATAGGAAAAGCGCATACACAGATCTCTAGCAAATATCTGTCTGCTAGTCTAAAAAGAGTACTTTTAAGCTATATCAAAAATACTATCTGATTCTAGTATAGAAGTTGCAATTTCTGGATATTATACTTGGCCATATTTCAGTAACACTTAACCTTTTTGTGGTCACATGAGTGTGGCAGGAACGCGGCTGTATCCTAAACTAAAGGCATGGCATTAAGATCTCATCTTTGTAAATTTTAATAAAGGCGAAATCAATGCAGATATTTGTGAAAATAGCACAGCTTTACATTAATACCTGCAGGGCTTGAATATCAGCCTTAGTTAACTCACAGGTTTATGTAGAAGTCTTCAGTTACTAATGGTTGAAACAAGAAAATTCGAAAGTCCTTTATAGGGATCAGAAACTGCTCGCGGTACTCGGTGTTTCCCAGGCACGTGTGGTTGAGCCCACCAGAGCTGAGCCCGAGTCAGTTCGCTTTTGTTTCAGTCACTGTGTGACCTTGGTCAAACTGCCGTCTCCGTCCAGATCGAGACTGCAGTCTGGAACACAGGTCCCCCCTGCCCGTTTCACATGATCGTTGTGACGAACGAGCAGAGCAGCGCCAGCAGTCCCCGACCCAGTAAATCGCCCCCTCGTCACGACGGCCGATTTATTCTGCTGGAGCACACAGACCCCTTTTTCTTCTAGGACTGAGTGATCTCACCCGCTCCACGGCATGGAAACAGAAATCAACTCTCTGACCTGACATATAAGGTCACGTATTATTCTGTCCTTCTCATTTCTGTATTTTCTTAACTCTTCCAGTCTCTTTTCTAGGCCTGAAACGATCTGTCCCCAAACATGTCTCCTTTTCATTCCTGCCCTTCATTCGGCTCTGTGATCAAGTGTGATTTCCTCCGAAAGGCCTGCCTGACTCTTGTCTTCTACTGTGGCCCTCTCTCTGTCTTGTTGTTATTCAAATCACTTGCCACCTGGTATTATAACATATACATATATTTTTTACTTGTTATGTCTTTATCACTTATTAGAATGTAAGCCCTACTGGGTAAGGAATTGTCTGTCTTGTTCATTTGGTCTTGTCTACAATTGTTTGCAGCACATACTAAGTGGACCAATAAATATTTCTCAGATTAACACTGAATCCCAATCTGTTTTCCTTGGTTATGTACAAAAGCCATCCTGGATTTTGTTAAATAATAATACGGGATTAATATTTTTTTCACAATAAGTCACCACTGGGCAGTTCTTGGGTACAATAAGATTTTTCAAAATGTTTCCTGTAATTATATGGGTTTGGAATTTTAACTTGTTTGGACATACTGAGATTATCCCCAGGAGGAAAAAAGATAAAGACTTTAAACTGTTCAGTGAAAACTGGTCCTGTCATAAATGCTGTGGAAATTCTCATATGAATAAGTTCCCGTGATGTGTGATGACTATGAAAACATGCGACTATGAAATTCTGCTTCCTGTTTATAATACAAAACTTAGTAGCAAATGCATTGTTAGACTTGCACGGCTACTCAACACCTCCAAGGTAGCTTCATGTTCTTGTGTATGATGTAAAGGAATATTAAGTAGCAAAGACTGGGAGACCAATTAGAGAAATAAATAGAGGAAAGGAATATTTTTTTGGCTTTTTATATCTCCAATTATGTCTGTCTGTCATCTATCTATCTATAATCTATCTACCCATCATCTACCTATGTTTATCTATCTATCTGTCTATCTATCATCTACCTGTCTATTGAGGTAAATTGTGATTTCCCAGAGGAAGGAAGACTAGCATCTCAATCACGAAGCAGATCCTTAGGGCTTGTTAGAATGTGTCACTGCCTTCTTTTCCGAGAAAGCTCTGGTTTGGAGACCAGATTGGTCTGAAATGGCAGACAGAGATAGAGTTCAGGAGCTGGATGAAATGCAGTTCCTAGTTGTCGACACGCAAAACTGCGTGCATTTCCCATAGGTTAAGAGGTTGCAGATGTAGAAATTTTGCACACAAGTTAGGAGCTGCGAGGGACATTAAATCAGGCATCCAAAGAATATATAACGCAGGCTAATGACAAATAGGAACCTCAAGTCCTTAAAATGTCTCCAAACACCCAAGCAGGAGCCCACGATAGAGCGCCAGCAGTCAGATGCTTGACATCACACAGGACTCCGGCTGTGAGCTTATGGAGTCATGTTTACTCTGATCTGTACCTCGGTCTCCAGACAACAAAGGTCCAGAAGTAGCACAGTAAGTGGGAGAGGGTGCAAGAGAGAACCTTACAGTGGATACAAAGAAAAATAATTAAAAAAAATGTTTTGGACAGTGACCAGAAGTCGTACAAACTGTCTGGGATTGGGCCAAGGTGACCATCAGAGAGATCAATGCAAGTGTGTGCAAAAAGTGAATAGTATAAAACATTTTCATGATGTTTCTTTCAAGTTCAAACTAATCAATAGCCTGGATATATTAACATACCAAATCAATTTGACATTCCATATATTTTAAATAACTCAGAAATCAATTTTCTTATCTAAATCAGAAGCAAAATACAAAAAAGTAAATATAATTATATCGTGTTCTTAAAACATTCGTGAGCATATGAACATAGTTTATACAACTTTATTTCATGCCATTCTTTGGTGCTTATTCACTTTAATGTTTAAAATGTGTATGTTCCATTGAGTTCTGCAGTGCTAAGTGATTTATCTCAGCTACAAATAAGGTTGGGCATGGAAAATACCCGACATCCATGATTACATAAAGGTACAATGTTTTGTCTAGAAAAGGGAGGGGAGCTGATGTATGTATTCACGTTTCCGTAATATTGCGTCATTGAGCTGCTGGTGAGAGTAAGTGGTCTATGAAGTACATTTTCAATTATTTTCCAGTTGCTGACATTTCTTCGTTGTGCAAACTTTGATGAATTATCTAAAATGTTCTCTTTGTTTGTACACTGGGGATATTAAGAATAGATAACCAGACTATCATAGGAATTAACTAAAATAATACAGATCAAGAATGAATGATGCCTAGTGTAGAGAATGCATGGCATTTTATCTGTTATTGTTGACATTCCAAGTATTGTGATATTATTGTTTATCTTTAGAAATGCTCACAGACCAAGCTCATTACTCTACAGTTAATATGGACACGAGGAAGATGAATTAATGCAGGACAATAATTAGCTTGCCTTTACTTCACTGCCTCCCCACCTCGACCCTTCCAAGGTAATGTTCCATTATTACCAAAGGAAAAAAGTAATTGCTCAAGTAATGCATTATGTACGAGATGTTCTGATCGAAAATTACTCCTCTATGACATTTATTTGGGGGGAATATACTCTGCTAAGTTGCGACCACAGTTCATGGCAACTTTTTCTAAGTATAGATATTTTAGGGGGAAAACATCCAAAAAGAAAGGGGTTCACTCACTTTGTACCTAATTAAATGTATGTTATATCAGATTCACATGAAAGAAATAAAAGAAGCATGCTGACGGCTCCAAGAGAAAGCTTTCAAACGTGTGTTAATATCTAACGCCCAATGCCCATAGTTCTAATTTTATATTAGGAATTTAAAGTTAAATTACAAAGCAGACTGTTCTTGTCACCTCTGACAATCTAACCCTTGCCTTTTACCTACATTCCCCTATCCTCTCTCTTTTGAGAAAACAAAAATTAAGAACACATTGCCATATGTTCTCTGCTGAGTAAATTTTTATCATCTCTTCTTATTTTTTTTATCCTATCTTAGGGCTCAAGCAAATTCTAGGCAATTGTCCAGCTCATACCGACACTTCAGTTTTCAGAAATTTCTTTCTCATTCCCGATGACCTTTATATTATTCTGGAAGCTTCCTCTACATAATTATTTAATTTTAATTTTCTTTAAAACTTACCACATATCTGCACTTGATATATTCAATTTATATAGACAGACTCTTCCCCCGCCATTGTTTGAAAATGTTTTTTGCTGAATGTATAAATAGAAGTAGAAGTGGATAAATCACATAGTGTATTTATTCATCGTAACTTTTCACTACCACACATTGTTAACATAATTTGTCTCAATAACACAGTTTTTAAGAGCAAAATTTTCTTCTTTATAAAATACTGTCTACAGTCATGGTACTTTCTGTTTATATAAATACCTGAAGATAAAATCTGCACATGCTAAGAAAAATCGTGAACTGTAAATATGCTAAGTATTTCTCCCTCTTGCATTTACTCGTTCTCAATAAGTAAATGAACATCGAAGATTTTATACACTAGTAGCATCTACTGAACTTTTCTAAGCGGAGTGCTGCGGAATAAACCCTGAATAGAGCCTCTGCCAAGAAAATACCCAGGTCCCAGAATGAAAACTATTGGTGAGGAACACTTGGAAATGAAGGTATGGCTTTTAACCAGAATGACAGGTTAGGGCAAACATGAGATTTGGCGATGAGTCTGGCCCTCCTGTGTGCTTCGCAAGGAATAGATGCCTCTTACTGATCTTTCACTGAGTTATGCTACTGGCCAAACGAGGCAAAACATGAATGATGGGAGGATTTGTATTCTTTCAAATGTTTCTGAATATACCGAACAAAGCTGTTCCCCTAAATCTGTCTCACTTTTTTTTGTTTGTTTTAAGCCTTTGTATTTCCAGGTCCTATGCCCAGTGTTCTTCTTTATCTTTCTTTCTTAAAAATGTGTTATCTCGGGGCGCCTGGGCGGCTCAGTCGGTGGAGCGTCCGACTTCGGCTCAGGTCATGATCTTGCTTTCTGTGAGTTCGAGCCCCACGTCGGGCTCTGTGCTGACAGCTCAGAGCCTGGAGCTGCTTCGGATTCTGTGTCTCCCTCTCTCTCTGCCCTTCCCCTGCTCACACTCTGTCTCTCTCTGTCTCAAAAATAAATAAGCATTAAAAAAAATTTTAAAAATGTGTTATCTCGTTTAATCCTCTATTAATTGAAGGAGGTGCTGGAGTTATTCCCAGGATACTAAAAAGCAAACTAAGACAAAGACTGAGTAATTCACCTCATCACATATGTCATGAGTACTGATAACGTACACCTGGACAAGCTGGTTCTGGATTCCCGTTACACCATGCTGCGTCTCCATAAACGTCAGCTCTTTAGGTTATTGACCCAGGAGCTTTATAATATGACTTATTTTTCTCTTCCCATAGTAACAATCCTCCCTTAAAGGGTATTCAAATAAATAATTGTGTGTGATTTTTATATCATCATGATTAGCAAACAAATGAGCAAAAAGAGAGAAAATTAAGGCAAGAATATATGTTTTTAAACCCCATTAAATTCACATCGGAGTATTCACAGCACCTGCGGTTCGTTTGCATTGCTTTTCTGAAGTTTATTTATTTATTTTGAGAGAGAGAGAGAGAGAGAGCGTGAGTAGGAGAGGGGCAGAAAGAGAGGACCCCGAGCAGGCTCCACACTGTCAGTGCAGAGCCCCACGCACGACTCGATCCCACAGCCCCTGGATCTCACCAACAGAGATCATGACCTGAGCCTCCATCAAGAGTCAGATGCTTAACTGACCGAGGCACCCAGGCGCCCCCTCATTTGCGTTGCTTTTGCCAAATCCTCCAGCTCCTACCTCTGATCTTCCTTCTATTTGGCATTTTTTGTATCACTTACCACCTATACTAAAGTGCGCTTGATTTTTTGTCTTTTTTTCCCCATCATTTAACCATCAACTAGAAAAAGGGATTAGCTATTTTTAGGCAATGGTTTTCGAGATTCCTGGAGACTGCGAACAAGCACGGAGACTCACAGGACTGGCGAATGATTCTAATATGTGGGTAACACAAGGTAAGCTTCATTCATTCCCTGATGTATCTTTCAGCGGTAATCTGTGTCCTAGGAACAAAAGCAAGATAATAAGCCCCACAGGTTCCTTTAACTTTCCCCTTCAGGTATCAGACTACATACATGGTCTCTATCTTTTCAAGGAATGTAGTATTCCTTGATTAAAGGCCAACAGATGACCCCAAATACCAAGATAATAGGTACCGTCACTACCGAGCCTGAGGTCAAGCCTATCGAGTCCCCTAGCACACATCCGCTCCACTCAAGGGTAAAAACCCAGTGGAGATTCCTTTTTTCCCAACAATTCAGGGTATAAAATGAACACATTGGGAAGCATATTGATCACCCCCAAGTTTCTGCACATCTGAATTGTAATTAATTTTTAACCTCCCTACAAATATATTTGAATGTGCTATTGCTTTTTCAGGAGGCCGACTTAGAACAATAGGAGTCAATTTAATTTGCATTTTTAACTTGAAATTCTGTATTTAAAAATGTCCTCTGGTCAGATTTGGGGCCAAAACATGCAAATTTTTAAAATAATAAACCCAGAGAAGAAGAAAACAAGAAAGAGAGACAATAAATCAGGAACCATATATCTACACCCACTTAAAAAGGGCAAATTTGCCTCAGTAACTGCTCTCCATGCTCTCTTCCTGCTTTTCTTGGCGGAAAGCAAGGAATCTGAAGTCCTTTCTCTGTAATATTTTTAGAGAAAATATTAGAATATGGGGGTCAGTCTGGAGCACGGAATCACTAATGTATTCCTTACCAGGCAGTTAAAATGCCTTGTTCCTAGTGCTAAACTGAAGCTTGACTCCTATCTGACAAGGCAAGGCTGACGACTCATAGGCACGGCCGGCTCCAGCAGGAGGTGCGTTCTCCCGTTTGTACTTAGATCTTCTGTATTCTCCTCTGTGTTTTGTGCTGAGGCAAACTTGAGCATTATCAGCTCGGAGGTGCGGAATATAATTGAAGATGTCTAAGCAAGTAGCACCAACCCACACTGAATTATATATTACATCAAAACCTACATTTCTTATAGTTTCTAATTTTTATTATTGGTTAGTAACATAATACAAATTAATAGATTTATTGACATAGAGATAACGAGAACTGAAAGACATAGTTTATAGACTTTCATGAGCAAATCATCTTGGAGTATTTAACATTCCAGATTGCAGTAGGGTTTCTGCCCTTGTAAATCATTTTGCTCCTTTAGAATGCATTCTCTCCTTTAATTAAATTGATTGCACAAAGCTGATGGAGCCTTGGGATTTGAACTCAAAGAGCGTTATGGTGGCAGAGCTCTCTGTTGCCAAGCTGGAGCCTGTTTTGCCGCTTGCCAAACAGTTCTAAAAGCCAAATGCTACTTTCTATGGCATGTATGCTGCTCCCTAAGGTAGACTTCAGTCCCAAATTTTCCCTTCTCTAATCACTTCCATTTCTTTTTATACGGCGTATAACATTAAGTAAATCAGAGTATTCCTTTATGGCCTCTAATTGCTTTTCTGAAAGGTAGGATGCTTAAATGTATTAAATATGTTAAACATGGCAACAGTCCCACCGAGAGACATAGGGGTCTCAACAACATCATCACCTTTAGAAAACAATTGCAGAGGCTTCTCTTTTTCCAGGCAGTTCTTTAATTCAAGTGGAAATGATCTGAGATGTGGCTTTTATAATTAGCCTTTGCCTTAAGACATTGCCCCAGATGAGAAAAGATCAGAATAATAATGAATTTTTAAATAACATACCTACACTGCTTTGCATTAATAAAAGAAGAGTCAAGGGATATTGGTTTGGCATACTCAAGTATTTAGTAGATATCCTTTGGAAATATAATAGCATTGTTAATCTTTTCAAAAGTTAAATCTCAGACAGTTAAACCACCGTTCAACCACTTGTAAGTCAGTGTGTCCCTAAAGTGTCCCTCAACTGCTAATAATATCGAGCGGTGAAAATGCAAAATTTAGAAGGTATTTTACTACTTAAGCAATTATTTTCACCAAAGATCCTTTTGAAGAATACCATTAAATATCTTTAAAAAATGTGATATCTAGGTGATCCCTATATCATTTCATTTTTAAGATGATTTGGTTCTGTACACTGAGTAATATATATGTACACACACACACACACACACACACACACATACACACTCTTAGCCTAAGTACTACATGGAGCTGTGCAGTGTAAAATAATGTTACATATACAGTTGGGTGCAGAAGCCACAGCATAAGATAGTGCGAATCTATTCTGACATATTCTCCTCCTAGGAGGAGCCATCTCACTTATTCAACTTCCAGTTTTAATCCCAAGCAGTAAATATTTATTGAGTACCCATTATATGGCAAGCACTTTAGCAGATGCTGAGAAAATAGAGGAGAATAACACAGAGTCTCTTAACAACAAAAACGTATTCTACACAAAAGACAGGGAGATGACAGCAATACAATTATCAGTCCAGATGCTGTTGGAGGGAAATATAAAATGGATTGGGAGCATTGTGGAGGGAACCACTCACTGACTTACCACAGCGGTAGGGGATTTGGCAGAGCAATGTAGAGAGGGACCACTTTGCTTCACAAGAATGTGATATTTGAACTTGGTTTGAAGAAGACTGATGAGGATACGGTCATTCACATGATCTTTGCAGATACCATACCGTACCTCTTACACATTTACCTCCAACAGAGTGGAATTTTTTGGACGTTAGAATTTTCTTGTGATACCTTGCTCAATTTGTAGCCAAGGCTACAAGCAAGGCTGAGCCAAATACACAAGTAGTGAATACCAGTCATGGTGCAAAAGCAAACACTTTTTGCATAATCCCTCTAGAGAGCACAATCCCACTGTAGAAAGAGAGGATTATATTGCACAAATCTAGGGCGCCATTCACTATTTAGTCAGTGTTACACAGTGTTTATTTATGAGGCCACTCCGGCCACAAACACCTCTTTCCAAGGATATTTGGAATATATTTTACTTTTTAAAACAATTTGAGATTTACTGAAAAATTGTGATAACAATATAGTCTTCCCATAAGCATCTCCACTTGCCCCTAGTATTAACACTTTATATTTATTATAATTAATGAACCAACAATGATACATCATCACTTAAATTCATGGTTTATTCAAATCTCCTTAGATTTTACCTAATGTCTCTTGCTCCAGGGTCCCATCCAAGACACCTACCACGTTACTTTGTTTTCATGGTCCTTCCGCTCCTCTTAGCTATGACAGTGTCTCAGGCTTTCTTTGTTTTTGATGACCTTCACTATTTTGAGGAGCTCTGGTTGGGTATTTCATAGAATGTCCCTCTATTTTGATTTTTACTGGTGCTTTCCTAATGATCAGACTAGGGTCATGGGTTTGGGGGAGAAATGGCACCATGAGCTGCCATTTTCATTCTGTGTTAAATCAAGGGCACATACGATCAGCCTGGCTTATTGCTGCTGTGGTTGACTTTGATTACCTGGTTGAGGTAGTGTTTGTCAGTTTTCTCCACTCGAAAGTTATTCTTTTTCTTCCCTTTCCATAGTATACTTTTTGGAAGGATGTACCTATCTCTAGCCCACACCTAGGACATGGAAAATTATCCTTCCCCTCATTGAGGACAGAGTAAGTGCATAATTTTTATGATAATTTTTATGAGATATGTGTCTGTTCTCATGACTTATTTACTTATTAATCACTCATTTATTTATACCAGTATATACTCATAGATATTTATATTTTGGGTTATAATAAAATAGTACTTTATTGTGTGGCTCAAATGTTTCCGGCGTTGGCCACTGGGAGTTCTTACCTTTGGCTTTTGTGTCCAAAAGCCCCATGTTTGTGTGTGTATGTATGCGAATAGTACTTCCTCACTTTTTAGCACTATGAGATGCTTTAGACTTATCTTGCATATTCCCTGCTCTACTCCCAGAAGTGGCCATTTCTCCAAACAGATATGGTAAATTTTATTGGAGACTGGTATTAGAAACCAAGATTTGGGGAATAGTTGTTGTTATTGCTATTGGGATATTATTTCTTTCCTTTTAGACCTTTTCAAGCTAACAAAGCATGAAAATATATGTGCGCATTTACTGGTATTTGCATATACACATATCTTAATAATATTTTAATACGTTAACATCTGCATTCACATTAAGCAAAATATGAGTTTATATTCATGTTTCCAACATGAATTCACTAGCTCATAGATCATTCTAGCCTTCTTCACTTGCTTATTATATCTAAACTGTGCTCCCACGATAAGAAAACTGGATTCTTATATCTGCCATTTATTTACTTACTTCTAATATGCATTTACAACATTGTCAAGATTGTGAGCCAGTTTCCCCTTTGGGACAACACTGTATAACCTAGGTTATAGGGCTTATGTACAATTTCTCTTACCTTTAGTTTTACAGACTCCAGTTATTTCCATAGTTACTTGGGTCAGCAACACCCCCCCCCCAATCTTCAGTGAGGTTGTTTCATGGATTTATATAGTTAAATAGTGCAGTTGTATAGTTAAATAGTGCAGTTGTATTTCTTGTTACATTCTGTATTTAATTCTGATATGCCCCCAAGATCCTAAATATTTTATTGCATATATTAAAGTTAATTCCATTCTAATTTTCAATGAGTTTTGACAAAAGTATAGTGTTTTATAACACCAATTACATTTTTTTAATGTTTATTTTTTGAGACAGAGAGAGACAGAGCATGAGTGGGGGAGGGGCAGAGAGAGAGGGAGACACAGAATGTGAAGCAGGCTCCAGGTTCTGAGCTGTCAGCACAGAGCCCAACGTAGGGCTCGAACTCACAGACCGGGAGGGCATGACCTGAGCCGAAGTCGGACGCTCAACCGACTGAGCCACCCAGGCACCCCTCCAATTACATTCTTATACAGAATATTTGCCTCACCCTAAAAATGTCCCTGTGCTTTTCCTATTTAACTCTCCTTCCCTTCCCTGCCCTTCCCAACACCCACCCCCCAACTCCTGTGTCTATTGGTCATTTATTTTCTCTGTAGTTTTACCTTCTCTAAGAGAATCCCTTCTAATTTGAATCATACAATAGATAGTCCTTTAGACTGGCTCTTTTCACATAGCAATGTTCTCTTAAGTTTCCTCATATCCTTTTGTGGTTTGATAGCTTATTTATTTTATTGCTGAGTGGTATTATATGGATGTACCATTCATCTATAGCAGGACGTGTTGGTTGCCTTCCTTTCTGACAACCATGAATAAACCTCATGTTAACATTCCTATATGGGTTTCTGTGTGGACATGAATGTTCAAATCAGTTGTGTAAGCATGATTGCTTGATCATATGGTAAGACTATGTTTAGTTTACTAAAAAATACCAAACTGTGTTCCTAAATGGCTGTACCATTTTGAATCTCCACCACCCAATGAATGAAAGTTCCTGTTGTCCTGCCCCTTCATGAGCATTTGCTATCAGGAACTTTTTGGAGTTTAGCCATTCAAGTAGGTTTGCAGTAGTATCTCATAATTTGCATTTAACTAATTATAAATTATGATGAGCATCTTTTCATCTTCTTAGTTGCCAACTGTACATCTCCTTTGGTGAGGTGGCTCCTCAGATCACTTGCCCATATTTTAAGTAGGTTGTTTGTTTTGTTGAGTTTTAAGAGTTCTTTCTTTGATGTTTTGGATAAAATACAGAAAAAAAGCTTTTTCTGTATTTCGGATAAAATGTATTTTTCAGATATGTTTTTCAAACATTTTATTTCAGTCTGTGGCTTGTCATCTTATTTTCTTAACAGTGTCTTTGGCAGAGTAGAAGACTTTATCTAAATAAAGCATATCTGATAAATTATTTTTCGTGCATCATGCTTTCGATGTTGCATCAAAACTCGATGAAACAATCCAAGATCACATAGATTTTCTGCAATGTCCTCCTCTAAGATTTTTATCGTTTTGTGTTTCATATTTATATCCATGAGCCATTTTGGGGAAAGGTATGATGTCTTTGTCTAGCTTTATGTTTCTGTATGTGTACATCCAATTATTCCAACACTGTTTACTGAGAAGACTATCCTTTCTTCATTGAATTCCCTTTGCTCCTTTCTCAAATATCAACTGAGTATATGTGTATTTCTCCCCCTGGGTTCTCTTTTCAGTTCCATCCATCTATGACAATACTGTGCTCACTGGCCTCATCGAGTGAGCATAGAATGAGTTAAGAAGAGTTCCTTTTAGCATGTCTGGCTGTGCCAGTTGGTAGAACATGTGACTCTTGCTCTTGGGGTTGTGAGTTTGAGCCTCATGTTGTGTAAAGAGATTACTTAAAAAAAGGGTTCCCTTTGCTTCTACTCTTTTTAGAAGAGAAAGTAGAGAAATGGTATCATTTCTTTATTAAATATTTGATAAAATTCACAAATGAAATAGTCTGGGCTTGTTTTTATAAAGTTATTAATTAGTGATTCAATTTACTTAATAGATAAAGACACAGATTATCTACTTTTTCTTGTGTGAGTTTGGTAGTTTATGTCTCAGCGAATTGGTCTGTTTTATCTAATTTATCAAATTGGTGGTCAGCGTTTTTTACCGTTTTCATTTATTATCCTTAATGTTCATGAATTAATGCTGATGATCTCTCTTTTATTTCTAATATATATAATATGTATCTCCACTTTTTTTCACCTTGGTTGTCCTGCCTAGATATGCATTAATTGTATTGATTCTTTCAAGAAGTCACCTTTGAGGTCCCTGTGTGGCTCAGTCAGTTGGGTGTCTAAACTCTTGTTTTCGGTTCAGGTCATGATCCCAGGGTCATGGAATCTATCCCCTCCACGAGCTCCATGCTGAACGTGGAGCCTGCCTGGAATACTCTCTCTCCCTCTGCCCCTCTCCCCCAATCACTTTATCTCCCTATCTCTCTCTAAAAAGAAAGAAGAAGAAGAAGAAGAAGAAGAGGAAGAAGGAGGAAGAGGAGGAGGAAGAGAAGGAAGAGAAGGAGGAGAAAGAAATCACCTTTTACTCTTACTGATTTTGTCTATTTTTTTTGTTTTTTTTTCAATTCCATTGATATTTTTTTTTACCTAATTTTATGAATTCTTTTCCTTTGCTTACTTTTGTCTTAAATTGTTCTTCCTCTAATTTTCTAAGGTGGAAACTTAGATTGTTGATTTTAGATCATTCTTTTTTATAACACTTTAATTTAAATTTAAATTTAATTAAAATTTTAATTTTATTTCACTTATTTTATTTAACATTTTTTTTGAGATTTATGAGGCAACTGCGTGGCTCAGTCAATTAAACATCCACCTTTGGGTCAGGTCATGATCTCACGGTTCATGAGTTCAAGCCTCACATCAGGCTCTGTGCTGACAACTCAGAGCCTGGAGCCTGCCTCAGGTTCTGTGTCTCCCTCTCTCTCTGTCCCAACCCCACTTGTGCTCTGTCTCTGTCTCTCAAAAATGAGTAAACATTAAAATACATTTAAAAAATAAATATAATTTTGAGTTTTTTTTCTTGGTCCCATATATTATTTAGAAATGTGTACTATATTCTTCAAATATTTGGGAATTTTCCAGGTATCTTTCATATAGAGTTCTCTTTTAATTCTATTTTGGTAAAAAAGTATACTTTGTAGGATTTCCATTCCTTAAAGATTGCCAAAGCATTTTGATCATCAAGATTGCTGCTATCTCAGTCAATGTTCCATGGGATTTGAGAAGAATATGTATTCTGCTGTTGTTGGATGGCGTATTCTATAAATGTCAATTTGATTGAATGATAATGCTGGTCAGGCCAACTGTATCACTTCTGATTTAATGCCTGCTTGTACCGTCAATTACTGAAAGAGGGTGTTGGAAGTCTCAAACTAAATTATTCACCAAGTTCTATAAATATTTTCCCCTCACATGTTGTGGTTTTTTTTTGTTAGATGCATACACATTAAAAATTATATATTCATGGAGAATTGACTTATTTATCTCTATCAATCTATCTATAGATATAGATTATAAATATATAATTATCTATACAGAGATTAAAAATAAATGTAAAGATATATATGCCACTATCTAAAGATATAGATGAATCTATTTACATATCCCTCTTTACACCTGATGCTTTTCCCTCTTCTAAAGTACACTTTTTCTGAAATTTATATACTGATTAAAGAGTTTTTATTTTAATATGAACATGGTACACTTTGCCATCCTTTTACTTTTAACTTATTTGAGCCTTTACACTTAAAGTAGGTTTCTTGGTGCGCCAGGGTGGCTCAGTCAGTTAAGTGTCCAACTTCAGCTCAAGTCATGACCACAGTTTGTAAGTTTGAGCCCCACATGGGGCTCTCTGCTGTCAACACAGAGCCCGTTTTGGGTCCTTTGTCCCCCTCTCTTCCTGTCTCTCTCCCGCTCACACACACTCTCTCTCTCTCTCAAAAATAAATATTGAAAAATAAATAAACATTTTAAAAATTAAAGTGTATTTCTTATATATAACATATAGTGAGTTTTTTATATTACTCTCTTTGTTTTTAATGATGATATCATTCACATTTAAAGTGATTACTGATATATTTTATAAATCTGTCATGTTAATTGTTGTTTTCTATTTGTTTCAAATTCCTCTAGTGTCCTTTTGGTCTCCTTACATAAAACTAATGCCTTGTGATTTTTTCATCTACAATCCACTTTCACTTACTGGAGCCGTGGTGGTGTGACAAGTTGTGGAGGAGAGGAAGCACTCTCTAATGTTATGATTAAGTTTCAGTGTATGATTAACCTCTTTTGATGGCCTTGTGTCCCTGTGCTATGACCTTCACGAGTATTTCTCCCATCTGCCTCAGGTGAGATAGAAATCTAGTGAGAGCTAATGACAATGCCCTTGTCTTCAGGTGGTACGTCTCTGGTAAAGTCTCCCCTGGAAAGCAGACATGGTGATGGGCTGCACTGCAGGCCCACGAAGAAGTCTGCATACATGTTCACCCTTCCCACTGCCAGAGGGGTGTCTGGGTGTTTCAGTCTGTTAAGTGTACTACTCTTGATTTCAGCTCAGGTCATGATCTCAGGATTCCACGAGTTTGAGTTTGAGTCCCTTGTTGGGCTCTGTACTGACAACACAGAGCCTTTTTGGGATTCTCTCGCTCCCTCTCTTTCTGCCCTTCCCCATGCTCGTGTGCACACAGTTCCACTCTCTTTCTTTCTCAAGATAAGTAAATCAACTAAAAAAAAAAAAAGAATACAAGAAACCTTTCTTTCTTTCCTTCTATTCTTCCTTCTTTCCTCTCCTTTCCCTTTCTGCTGTTCTGGCTCTTTGCCAAGAGACCCAGAGAGGAAATCTACAAAGGAATGCAGCTCCCAGGTCATTTAGGCTCTCCTGGTGGTCCACGCCATCTCCAGCAATTCTTCCAATTACCCAGTAAATCCTCCCGGCCAGCAGATGGAGCTGTGGCTGACTGCATTCACCTGGCTGCAGATCTGCAGGTGGTGGTCTGCCCTGCAACATTGCCTGCGACAGCAGCTCTCTGATACTTAGAGGTCAGTGATTTGTAGTTTGCCTCATTTTTGTTGTTGTTATTGTAAACATAAGGGCGACAACTTCCAAACTCTTGACCTTTTGTTGCTTCTGCCAGAATTTTCCCCCCAAGTTTTTGGCAAGGCAGGGGGGAGCATAATGTTGGTACTGGCTGGAAAGAAGAAGAAACAATCGTGGCTCCCATCAGCCCCCTCTCAGGAACATAACGTTGGTACTGGCTGGAAAGAAGAATAAATGGTCGTTCCCACCAGCCTCCTTCTTCAGGAGAATATCCACAGGCCCTGACCCTCCAGCCATCGCTTTAAGGTTAGCAAATGAGCTCCTTTCACAGAAAGTCTGAGAGGTTTTTGAAGGACTCCTTCAGGCTTGGCCCTGTGGCGTTTGGGCCCTTTAAGGGAGGTTTCTAAATTCCCTATTATCTTGTGAGTCTCCTGGTGCTTTTCAAAACTAGTGTTTTGGGAGCTCATCTCTCAGGTGTGGATCTTAAAAGTTGGAGTGCCCCATGTGGAATTGAAGTCATTTACTCTTCAGGGAGAAGCTCTGGGTTTTGAGTTTGTCATTTGAAATTGTTGGTGGCTCCTGTGGGTCCCAGGCAGTGGGCAGCAGTCTTTCCTTAAAGGACCAGATGGTCGATGTCACAGGTGCACTGTGGATTTGGTCTCTAGTGCTACTTTTCAACATTTCCTTTTTTGGCATAAACCAGCCACAGACAACTAATAGAAATTAGTGGATGTGGGTATGTCTTAAAAAACTGTTACAGTATTGTAAAATCAGGCAGGTGGCCCACAGGGCATGCTTTCCCAACCTTTGTTCTCAGATAGTCTTTGGCAATGCAGTAGGCTTACAGCTAGATGTTAATACTGTAGTGCTTTACTGATTTCTTTTCAGTGTCCCAAGAACTAAACGGTATGTGGCATTTGCCTGGATTATGATGAGAGAATAGTTTCTAGTATGAGTTCTATCATGTATGAACAGATAATTTACATTTCTGCTTCAGCTTATTCATGTGCAAAATCAAATATAGTCATTATCTATTTGAGAGAGGAGGACAGAATCGAGGAAAACAAATTAGATTGTCATAACTTCTCTGTACCTATTACGGTTGTTTGTAGGAATTCATTAAATGCACCTGCTTTGCATACTTGGCTATTTTAAGATCAAATAAGAAAATGTATCTGAAAATCTATTGTGAATGATAAGATACTTGATACCTAAGATTTATTATAATTTGCCGGCGAGCAAAAACATTCTGTCCTTCATATCCAGGTAAATATTATCTCAGCTTCTAATCGGACCCGTGTCAGGGGATTGATGCACTAGGCAATGCATCTATTGATCAGCGATTACTTTTTCATTGTGGGTTCTCTGGTATTATCATCCAGATAATCCAGTATCAGTAGAGATACGTGCTACCGTAGTACTGGCTTCATTGGTCAGATTTGCTTTCACTTGGCTTGGTTCGGAGACGACTGCATGACTTTGAAATAACCTAGATTTTCACATATAACTCCACAATTCACTGGTAATTTCTCCCAATGCGGCCATTTCTTTGAATGGGCACTTTTGGTGGAGCGATTACCATAGACAGTGCTTCCCGTAAGATACCGATCTTCTTTAAGTGGTGGCCAGCCCTGTCATTCCTTTAAAGCAAAAGCCTGTAGATCATTTTGTTCCTTTATAATTTACCAGCGAAGTGAGTTTAATGCTTTACTAAAGAATTATGGAAACTTTTCTAAAACATGAATTTGTCAGGATAGAGCTACTGTATATTTATGGGCAATTTTATTTTGAAACGTAGTCCGGTGTGAATCAGCCTTCCTGATTTCAGAATTAACACCAGTGAAGCATGTTCTGAAATGGTTTTAAAGCACTGTTTCCATCCACATTCACTTTCTGAGAAACTTGTAAATGCATAGAGAGTACATTTAGAACAGGGATTAAATGCAAGTCACTTCATTTGCAAAGTCCCATAGCGACACTTCATAGGACATAGGAAGATATAGTGGTTACTTATCTTTTTATTTCTAGTTCACTTCGATTTTTTTTACTCATATCTGTTACTCCTTTCGGAATTGATCCTAATTTATCACACCAAAAAGTTATCTCTCTAATAATCACAGGGCAGAGTACAGAGCTGAGTGCTTCATAGGTCATCAATGAAATCATAAATTAGGCTCTTAGGATAGGTATAAATTATCCTCACAAAATTCACTTATTCAGAAAGCAGAATGGTTAAAGCTGGGCTGACAGAGATGATTGCTCTTTTGGGGTCATAGATGCCTCCTATTTCAAGTTAATAAGAATTAAATGAACTGCTGTACCCTGAACGCGCTCATGCATTTATATTGCATGAATTTACACCAATATTATTTTGATATAGTCTTACGTCAAACATAAGAAAAAGTGCCAAGCAGGTGAAAGATCTCCTGTGACTTCTTATAAATTAAAGTTTTGGCTCTGACAGGTGTCAAAATAAACTTGAGTAGTAAACTGGCTAAAATCACAAGGCAAAGAGAATTTTTAACAGTATGCAATTTATTCTTTCAATCTCTCAGCTATATGTCATCTGATAGTATGATAAAATATCTTCTATTTTTTAATCTAAGTCTTGGACAAACATTTGGAGAATTTAGAGTTCAACAGCAATCATTAGTTCAATGAAAAATCATTAGTATCACATGTTAAGATCTCAACTGATAAACTACAGTCAGATAGTCTTAACATGCAAACATATGAAAACAATAGCATAGGGGCGCCTGGGTGGCTTAGTCCATTAAGCATCTGACTTTGGCTCAGGTCATGATCTTTGGTCTGTGAGTTTGCGCCTCTCATCGGGCTCTGTGTTGACAGCTAAGAGCCTGGAGCCTGTTTCAGATTCTGTGTCTCCCTCTCTCTCTGTTCCTCCCCTGCTCATGCTCTGTCTCTAAAAATAAATAAAGATTTTTTTAGAAATTTAAAAAAAATAATAGTGTAGAGCCCGTATCATACAGAGGGATTCATAAGAGTATCATAAGAACCACTGTCAGGTTGTGGTTGTTTTTGTTGTTAGTATCTGGATGATTATTTTCTGACTCTATGTCCTAATCTGTAACTGTTAAATATAATTTACAGGACTAGTCTATTGAAGTTTAAGACACTCAAGGTAAGCCAAACAGAGAAAAGGTCACTGAAGGAATTAAGTGTATGATAATTACTGAAAGAATTCATTCAGAAAAGTCTAGGAGAACATTTCCTGGGTAGTTTCCTTTTAGTTTTCGGGAAATTAAAAAAATTTCTCGAACTAGCAGGAAAATGCCAATGATCATAGATGCCGATAGTACTTGACAGAAATTTTGTAGAAAAAAAATAATAATAAAGGCTCGTGGAGCTGTAGAATATTACTTCCTTGGTTCCAAGGAAGTCCATGAGTCTGCCCACCACTACTACTGGAACAATTGCTTCTCTTTACACATTTTGTTTCCAACTCTCACACAACTACTTCTCATCAATAGAGTTAGAATGGAAATGACGTAGACTGGGGGGAAGTTCAGCCAGTTTCTGATATGGAGCCGAGTTTAGCCAGAGTCAGAAAAAAATAAAATAAAACCGCTCTTCTACAGATGGATATTTCTTACATTCCATACATTTTATTTTTTTCAATGTTTATTCATTTATTGAGAGAGAGAGAGAGAGAGAGAGAGCACACAGGGGAGGGGCAGAGAGAGAGGGAGACAGAGTCCCAAGCTGGCTCCACGTTGTTAGCGCAGAGGTGGAGCTCGATCTGTTGCACAAAGTGTGAGTTCATGACCTGAGCCTAAACCGAGAGTCCATCGCTTAACCGACTGAGCCACCCAAGCACTCCCAGGAATTTCATTTTTAAAATTCCTTTGGAGTGCTGGAGAGGTCAAGGCCTAGAAAAGCATTCCTAACTCTCAATTTCAGTCTTCGTTTTTAGAAAAATCAGTGACTTGCAGAAACACAAGGAAATGTGTCACAATAATTGCAATTGCCTATAGCAGCATACAGGGAAAGTTTTAGGGGAATGCCAGAAGAACCTCACGAATTATGCGTGCCAGAGCCCTGGTTTTATGCCTGGACCAGGAGAAATATAGGTTTTTTCTCTTTTGCCGCCAAAATTGGCTTTGCTTTCTCTGCCTTTCAAAGTTTCTCATCGGCAAAAGCTCAAACTAGAAACGTGCCATCAGCAATTTCTGTCCTGATTCAGGGAGTGTCATAAGATGAGGAGGCCGATTGCTGGTTGAATTTTCCCCATTTCTTACTCATCCACACATGGCCCATCATCAAGTTCTGTTGTTTCTACTTTATTTTTAAATGTTTATTTTTAATTTTGGGAGAGAGAGCAAGCAGGGAAGGGGCAGAGAGAGAGGGAGACACAGAATCCAAAGCAGGCTCCAGGCTCTGAGCTGTCAGCACAGAGCCCGATGCGGGGCTCGAACCCATCAACTGCGAGATCATGACCCAAGCTGAAGTTGGACGCTTAACCGACTGAGCCACCCAGGCGCCCCTGTTGATTCTACTTCTTAAGTAGATCGCAAATGTATTCACTTATCTCTACATTTACCATTATCGTTCTGTTACCAACCATTGTTCTTTCTTACCTAGACTACTCGGATGGTTCTTAACAAGTCTCTAAATACATCTAATATAGAATTTGTCATCTTCAAATTTGCTCAACTAGCAAAGTCGTTGTTGTAAAATCCTCATTACATTATACCCCACCACTACCTAAACTATTTCATGTCTGCCTTTGCATTTCAAATAAAATCTAACTCCTTAAAATAGTGCCAGTAATAACATTGTTAAATATTTATTATGTGCGATACGTATATATTATATATTTCTACTTTATAACCTTATTAAGTTTTTAGAGCTATCGTTTCAGCTATAGAGTATGTGCTGCATTTTTGTAAGGAACGACCAAGAGATGAGTTAGTTTGAGAACCTCTTAGGGAAGAGATGACAGTATTCATCACAGGGCGCCTTTATGGGGCGTTCAGAAAATGAGATAACTCAATTTTCTTTTTTTACATGGGAAACGATCATTATTGTGACAGGCTTCAGGGTATGATCGTGAGAGCAGGTGGGTAAAACGGAGAGGATGACTCATCTGTATTAAGGTTGTAGACATCCACGATAAAGTAAGATTTAGGTAGAGAGAGTGATGCAGTGAAAAACGGGGTACAGTGACCATAAAATTGGTGGACAACAGTCAAAAGAGGCATGAGAGGTAAATAAGTCAAATTTCCACTCCACAAAATGAAGCTGGTATAAGGACAGGGTGAGAGATAACATTGATTTCTAAGCAGCTTAATAATGAAGTTGACTTGATATTAAACATAGATTAAAAGGGACTGTGGACTCTACGGACTATTTAAATACTCCACATACGGCCCATCATGGATAACATGGATGTGAGCTTTATTCATTTATTTTTTTAAATTTTATTTAATTCCCAGTTAGTGAACCTATAGTGTAATGATGGTTTCAGGAGTAGAATTTAGTGATTCATCTTTTACATGTAGCACCCAGTGCTCATCCCAACAAGTGTCCTCCTTAATGCCCATCCCCCATTTGCCCATTTTCCTGCCTGCCTCCCCTCCAGCAACCCGCGGTTTGTTCTCTGCATTTCACAGTCTCTTATGGTTTACCTACCTCTCTGTTTTTCTGCTTTCTTCTTCCCTTTCCCTACATTCATTTGTTTTGATATGAGCTTTAAAATAGGTGCTGAACAGATGTGGGTAAATGAATAAATTAACAAACTCACACTACAAGGTTATCTCTCTTAACCTAATACTTTAGATTTATTCTTTTTAATGTCAAGATGTATGAAGTTATCTCACTGATATTTGAACATTCTTTCTATATTTCATTAAATATTACTATCATACACATAACTGAAAGCATTTGAAAGTGGCCTGACCTTGGAAACCTTCTAAAAGTGGTACCCAGTTTTTATAGTAGCAATGGTGGCTATTCATATTTAAGATGGGATTTCAGTTTGAAGTTTGAAGTTTATCAAAAGCATGATATGAAAATAAATGAAAATTTCGTGACTTACCTCGAATGAGAGCATTCTTCATACCTTAATATATTATGGATACTGAGATGATTTAGGTTAGTGAATAGCTGTTCATATTTGCAGTGAAATGGAAAAATGTCTTAGTTAAAACTTGGAAGTCCATCTTTATAACTTTCTCATTTCAAAACATTTATGCACATGAATCACTATTTAAATCATATAAAATGTATTGCATAAAATGTAAAGTCAAAGAACATATTTCTTAATTTCAATAAGAGTCAAAATTAAAAAAAAATAGGGGGGCACCTGAGTGGCTTAGATGGTTAAGAATCTGCCTTCAGCTCAGGTCATGATATCACAGTTCATGAGTTCGAACCCGTGTCTGCCTCTGTGCTGACGTCTCAGAGCCTGGATCCTGCTTCAGATTCTGTATCTTCCTTTCTCTCTGCCTCTCTCTCTCTCAAAAATATATAAACATAAAAAATTGTAAAAAACAAATAAAGTACTTTCTAGGGTACGCTGTGGAGCCTCATCGCCTGAATGTGAACCCAGCTCAACTATTTCCAGCTTGAGGAAGTCTGACCTTCTCTGTGTCTCTGATTTCTCATAGGAGGGAACTAATAACAAAATCTACCATCATGTAGTGACAATGTGTGTAAAGCAAACAGTTCTTGAGGAAAAAATAGTATTTTATGAGCATTGATTATTTGATGTAATCTTGAAAATGAGTTATATTTAAATTCAGATATATTACTATTTTATTTGTGTACATCGATTATTGTACGAAGGGACCACATACCTCAGATTTCTTCAGTAATGGAGATTATTTGAAAAACGTGATTAGACTAAGTTGATTTAACCTAAATAATCATGGAGACATGAAAGAACACTAAGTTTTAATCATCAGTAATACTTGCCAAGATACATAAGTCCACATGAAAATTAATTAGAATCACTTTTCCACTGAAAATAATATTAAAAGTGAGAGACGTGCACAGGAGTAGGGAAAGGAGGAACTAGAGACACTTGGGGGTGGGACCTCAGTATTTCTTTTTCAGATCTTATACCTATTTCTTTCAGCTACATAGAGTATTTACTATAAAACTTTCTTAGGTTTATAGAAAAATTATAATGAAGACAACAAAGAATAACTTTTAAAAATTGTATTGCTTATTTCACATAAAAATTTAATTGAGTCCTGCTCTGAAAATACTGTCTAAATAAGCACACATTCCATTTCTCTGAATGTGATAAATTTTGGTGGTGTTATTCAAGTATTTCTAATAAAAACTAGTAAATAATTAATGGTATAAACATGGCCAACTTGCTATAATTGTCCTTTATCCTACATTTATTTGCCAAGATGCTGAAAAGTTTGAAAACTTCCAACTCCACCAAATATCAATTCAAGAAACCACAATATGAATGATTATCTTTCTTTAATCGTGAAGAATAGAGCCAAACCATTGTCACCATTACCTACATGGGAAGTTTAGATTTAGGATTTTTCAGTAGCAAGACGGTAATAGGACAAATGCCATCATGTTAAAAGTTTGAAGGCCAAGCGAGTTCATAAAACCCAATGCCACATGAGTTGTTTAAAGGCACGTTTAGTCAGGTAGGCAGGATGAGGATACATTTTTGTATGTGATGGCCGTTTGGATATGTAGACGCCACTGTCAACCACCATATGCAATTTTCACCTCGGATCAAGTTTTGTCTTCTGCAAATCGAGTGGGTATCATTCTCCAATTATTTCTCACATACAAGTGTTTGCTATTCCTCTGACTTCCTGTAAACAAACTATAAGCCTCTCTCTCTAAGGTGTATTGTACAAAGCTAACCATATAAGACAGCTATACTCTCACATGTGGGAAGAAAAATGAGAATAGCCTCATTCTAATACATAGATGGATGCAGACAAAAATCATTATAGCTTATCTTAGTCAGATCTTCTTGTCAGTTTATTTTGTTGAGCATCACCTCATGTAAAAGCACTATATGTTATAACTTTAGCAAACCTAAAACACATGTCACATTCAATTTTAGGGTAATGACTGGAGGGAGGTAGAGTCGTTTCTATTAATATTCTTAATCTCCTTAAACATAATCCCTTTCTTATCATTTTACTCAATATAGTTTTAAATCCCTCCAGACATCTTGTCCTCTGGAAATTTTCAGTTTCTTCTTTGTAAGCAGATTATACATTAAAGTTAAAATGGGGCAGTCATCATAAAACTGTCTATATTTGTACATACTCTGATAGTTTAGGTAGAAAATCCTATGAAATCTACAAAAAAAAAACTACTGAAACTAATGTTTGGTAAAGCTATAGAATACAAGATTAATACATGCAATCAGCTACATTCTACATATAGTACCCATGAACAAACAGAAATTGTTACTAAAACAAAATAATTTATAATATTATCAAAAATCTAATACTTAGGAAAACTGAGAAAAATGAACACTTGAACACTGAAAACTACAAATAGTACTGAGAAATACTAAAGGTGGCCTATATTATTTTTTCAAATTTTTTTAAAGTTTATTTTGAGAGAGAGAGTGAGCAGGGGAGGGACTGAGATAGAGGAAGAGAAAGAATCTGAAGCAGGCTCCATGCTGTCAGCACAGAGCCCTCTGTATGTGGGGCTTGAACCTACAAACCATGAGATCATGACCTGAGCCAAAATCAAGCACTGGACATTTAACTAAGCCACCCATGTGCCCCAATGATTTAGATAATCAAAGGAGATATATCCTGTTAATGGGTCATAAGGTCAGTGCTATTAAGATGTCAAATATATAACAATTAAAATGAGATACATGTTGGTATCTTAGTCTGTTCAGGCTGCCATAACAAAATATCATAGATGGCATGACTTACAAATGACAGAAACTTCTTTGTCTCAGCTCTAGAGACTTGGGAAGTCCAAGATCAAGGAGTGAGCATGTTCAGTGTCTGGTGATGTTGGGAGCCATCTTGGGCTCACAGGTTGAGACACCTCTCTGTGTGGAAAGGCAGTCACAGCAAAGCTCCTGCCAATCAAATGGTGCCCAGTCTTACCTCCTTCTAAATAATTTTTCAGGCTTGGATTTCTTGAGCTGCTCTCCTTGGACCCAAGGAATGTAATGCTCTTTTGTTTTATGGCATTTAAATAAAAAGGCAGGACCTGGAGCAGGATGCTTTGATGGATTACATCTGAATAAGAGTAGCCTGACCAGAAGTAATTTTAAAGTTGCATCTTGGGGATGGGTTGCACAGATTGATAGCAGATATGAGCCTGGCTGTGACTTATGTAAACATCGGGCTCCTATTATGTAAATTCACTCATTCAAGAGCAAAGGACAAGCATTGGGAATTCTATCCTTGCTGATGAGTTGCACCTCCCCCACTGTAGTTGGAAGAATAGGCAGAATGACTCCTGACCTGTTTATAGATAAGTAAGTAACATGAAGCCTCAAGGTAACACCCTATTCTCTCCCCCTGCCTTAAAATTATATGCTAACTAACTTGAAAACAACCTGCAAGATTGAGGAAATCGCTGCTTTGCTGAAAAAGACACATTGCTGTTACAGATATCAAACTATGCTTACCGATGGGATGTCACTCTTTGCTGTAATGTCACTTACTACTTTTAAATAAGGACACTGAGACCAGCAGGGCAGAGATGCCAGAATTGCCAGAGATGCCTGCTTGGTGATCAGACTACATCTCGTGGCTCTCTCATTCTGTTCGCCAACTGTCCATCTTTCGGGGACCCCTGGACTTGGCGGAGCTGGACTCCAGCATGGTGAGGGCCTGCTTCCCCCTAGACAGCCAACTTACTAGAACCTTACAAGGAAGGGCAAGCTAGCTCTCAGGGTTCTTTTTTATAAGGGCCAATCATGAGGTCTCCACCAACGATCTGTTTATCTCCTCGTCCAAATACCATCTCCTCCGAATACCATCACCTTGGGGTTTAGGATTTCAACACATGAATGCTGTGAGGACACATTCAGTCAATAGCAGACGGCAATACATGCCGTTTCTTCAATCTGGTATCTGGAGATCAAATTGCCTTGCCATTTTTTATTAATAAAACAATGTTTAATTTTGATAAAATTAGTGGTAAAAACTGGCTACCCCAATTTTGAATAAAAGAACTTGGAATCGTGGGCTTTGAAGAGAAGTTCATCATGTCAAAAGTCGTTCTGTGCCTACATGGCCCATTCTTACTTGATATTTTTATTATTTATTATTTATTTTATTATCATCATTTATTGACATTATTGACATCATTACTTGACATTTTTATTATTCATCATTTATTTTTATTTTCATTTATTGGTATTATTTATTATAATTTATTATGATTATCAACATTTTATTTTTTATTATTTTTATGAACTTTTAGGTGTAAGTAGGTTTGGTAAGCCTTCAAAGGCTTGATCTCATCATATAGGCTAAGAAGATAATATACTTTTAATTAGGCATAGTATGTGTAATCTCTTTTCCTCTTCCTGCTTTCCTTTCGTCTTTCTTTCCTACCTAATGTCAGACCCAACTTTCTCTCTTGCTTTGAAAAAATGCAAAAAATGGCACTTCTTTCTCCCAAAAAAATAACACGTTCTGTGTTTGTGATTCATTCATATTGTTAGGGTCTTTAGAAAATCAGCCAGTGCTGAGGAGATGCACTACCTGCTGATAACCTGTGAATAATTGGTGACATACTCCAAATAGAATGTTTTTTTTCCCCCTGAAATGTTAGAAAGAGAAATAATCATTTGATAAATGGGATTGGCCATCTGCAGAATTTAGCATTTGGAGAAGCTGTTATCAATATTCCATTTTGTGTTTATAGCTAAGAAGGGCGACCAAATCTGAGCATTTAAGTTCTCATAATATTCCCTTCAAATTGGAACTTCATTGAAATAACAGCGTTTTTAAAAAGATCGCTATGTTTTGTGTAGAGAAAGAAGGACATCACTGTGAAATGATAAAAGAAATAGTTTCTTCATGTTTGTCGTTGTTTCTACTTTACCATAAAATTAAGCCTGAGTGTACAGAAGTAATACATACATCATTTCATAGAGATAGTCTTTGGTGGTCTTATTTTTTTGCTCTACTTTTTCCCCATCATTTTAGCACCATTCTTGTCTATAATTTGATCTCTGTCAAGGATTTTCTTCCAGGAGACTATAGCACGAATTAACAGAAACATGCTCATTCTAAATCAGTGAATTAATCTTCTTTGAAAGAAATAAATATCTTGGGATTTGAGTTCAATATGTTAGTCTCTTTAAACACTACATAAATGCGATAAATGAAACTACATACATTGGATCACATTTGATTTTGATTTGCCCCAATAAATGTATTTCTAATTTTTAAAATCTACACAGGGGATGAAACTTTTCTGTATATGTTTTATATCCCTTTAGTTTCAACAACATGTAATGTAAATTAAAGACGTCCAGGGGTGCCTGGGTGGTGCAGTTGGTTTGGGCTCAGGTCATGACCTCACAGTTTGTGCGTTAGATCTCCGCGTCTGGCTGTGTGCTGACAGTGCAGAGGCTGGAGCCTGCTTCATAGTCTGTGTGTGTCTCTCTCTCCACCCCTCCCTCATTCATACTCTGCGTCTCTTTCTCTCTTAAAAATAAACATTAAAAAAATTTTTAAAAAATCCAGAGATTTCTTCTTCCCTCTTTGCGCTGTATTGCTTCATTCTCATCCTCCTGAGTAGGAATCTGAACTCTTTTTTCTTCTTCAGATTAAGCTCCACCTGATTATGTGTATCTGGTTATGTGTATAAGGAAATCTGAATCTGATTATGTGTAGAAGGAAAAACAGTCATGAAGTTTCACTTTTCTTTCCAAGCTGGGTGACCTTATTTCAGTGACAGAAACAGACGCCATGTTTACCTTTAGTAGAAACAAAAAGGAGTCCTAATTTCTGAGGTCACGGAACAGTTATTTCAGTTTATTAGTTTATGATATAAGATAGGGAAATAATAGTGCATTTTTGGTACTCTTTGTTTCTTTTACCGAGAATTCTGATGTTGATTTTTCAGATCCTTCATTCCTATTTATATTCCGTTTTCTCCCATATTCTATTTCTTCCTTCAGAGCAACAAAAGTCTTTCTGCTAATTGCAAGAAAATTACCACATAATTGCTCACACTGGTTCTTCTATACACCTACTTGATTGCATCCCATTGGTAAGCAAGCGAAAAGCTAAAAGAAATGTTTATATATTAGTAAAATTTTGTATAGGTTTTAGTAATGGAGTTCATTATTGGTAAGCGAAGTTTCATGTAATTCATCAGGGGAAATACGGTCACGTGATAAAATGTTCATTGACTTCCACATGCTTACTCTCTCAAATTAAAACATTAAGTCCTGAAAGCATATTCTGCCTCTTGAAGATTCAGCTTTTACGCTTCCTCCTATAAAATCATGGTTTGGGGATAGAACTTTAAAATATTAGTTTAAAACAAGGCAAGTCATTTCAACATATTAGAGACCTACTAGTAGTTACACTTAGGGTTGTTTACTGTAGGACACCAGTTCTGGTGCCTCTTTGAAAAGTCGTTCAAACTTCTCTTTCTGGGAAGGAAAATTGACAATATTGAAAGTACCAGATGATCTAGCGTGCCATAAACGCTTTGGACTTTGTTCTGTTATTTTATTTTCCTGACTTTGCTAGTATGCTTCAGTTAAGATCAAGGTAAATTTTACATTATCATTTCCATATGTGTGACTAATAGAATATGACAACAGGAATAAATAGTTTTTAAAAAACCTCTTCTTCAAGCACTGTAATATCATCCAGATTGTATTTTATATGTCACTTTCCAGCAGTAGTCTGTGTTTCTGTCCACAAGCATGATTGGCCTTTTGTGTTTTCCTCTTTTAGTATTGAACCCGGAAGGGTGTAGACAAACGATAGATCGTCAGTGCTATAAAAATGCTATGTTCAAATTCCTCTGATCATTTCACATAGATCACTGGATTGAACATATGGATTACTAAGTGCCTTGCCTCAGAAAATCCCCCGCAAATGACAACAGTGGGTTTGTTAAGGAGATGACTCTCCCCAAAATGGATAAAATATAAATGAAGAAAATATAAATGCAGAAAACAAAATATCAAAGTTGGAAGGCAGTGGAATAGTGACAGCTGAACTGGCAGATGGAAGTAAGTGGAACCCTAAATTCATCAGGGAGAAGGCCACGATGCTACCTCATTGAACAAGAAAACTCACAGTCTTAGGAATTAGTGACCTAAGTTTTCCCTAGAACTGAGCTGAAATTGTGCAGAGAGATAAGGCAAATATCTATGAAGAGAGAGTCCAGAGCCTCAGATCCGTTCTCCAACTGGCACCCTGAAGTCACTTCTCCACACCTTGTCTGAGGACTAGCACATTTTTCTTACAGAACGGAAAAAACAGAGTCTCTGGATTGAAGCTGCCAGGGATAGAAGAAAGGGAAGTTCTCATACTGCACAGAGGGCAATGAGTGAGCATCTATCAGTTCAGATTCTGCAGGACAGGCCAGCAGACTGAACAGCCAGGAAAGAGTTGAAGTGCCATTCCATTTGAAGACAGTCTGTTAGTAGACTTCCCTCTTGGTCAAGACATCAACCTTTATTGTACTAAGGTCTTCAAGACTGATGAGGCCCACTTATGTTATGGAGGATAATCTACTTCACTCCAAGTCTACTGATTTAAATGATAATCTTATTAAAAAAAAGAAACCTACATAGAAATATCTAGAATAATGTTTGACCACATTATCCGGGTACCATGACCTGGCCAAATTGACACAAAAAATTAACCATTCACATAAGGTAACATTTTCATTTTCAATGTTGTCATATCTCACTCATCGCTCTGGAAATTGTTTAAGGCATTTTTAATGTTTGTATATTTTTGAGAGAAAGAGGGAGAAAGAGACAGAGACAGAGACAGAGAGACAGAGACAGAGCATGAGCAAAGGAGGGACAGAACCTGAAGCAGGCTCCAGGCTCAGAGGTCAGCGCAGAGCCTGACATGACCCACACACTGTGAGATCATGACCTGAGCTGAAGTTGGATGCTTAACCGACTAAGCCACCCAGGTGCCCCAAGGCATTATTTTAAAAAAACAAGTTATTAAAAATAAAATCAAGAGAGATAGAAATATTTAGAATGAGAGTTAATTGTTTTAGGTTTCTAGTAATTGTGTAGCCAGTATCCTTCAGGCTACTTGTAGGTAGGTATATGGTAAAAATGGATGAAATTTTTATTCACCAATATAAATTTGATATATTTACTAACTGGCAGTAAAATAACAGGATTCAAGTTGATGAAAACTTCCTGGGCACAAATTCATTTATACTATTTGAAATAAATATTTAAAGTCTTCATTTTTTCTTGGCATTTTATAAATGGTATTTTGTGTAAAACTTTAATCACTATTATGTATTGCAAAGCCAAGTTTCATAAAACAGAACAGAATAAAATATGTTGCTTTAGTTTATTTAAGTTACTTTAACATTGATTAATAGCAGTAAAATAAATCCATAATAAATAAAAGGCAAAATGAAGAAAACATCAATACATCTTAGCCATGACTTTCAGCCGTATTGGGTATGAGAAAATAGTGTAACATTTTGTATTTATTTTTATAAATGAATCCATACCTCTAGGCTATTTTGAATTTGCCAGTAATTATTTATTTTTTCTAAATGAAAGTGTGATATGTATTATGGTACAAATCATTTTAATAAAGAAATGCATATTATGTGTATTAATATTTCTTGTACCTGAATATTCCATTAAATATAACATGAGTTAATTATAACTTATAATGGGGCTTGATAAAATACTAGGATCTCATAATCAAAAGTTAATTGCTTAGAGGAGTTTTAGTCCATTTTTTCTTTAGGTTCAAGAATATTATCATTTTGATACAGAATTTTCCACATCATAATTTCTATCCATTAATTTTAATGATCTCATTTGGGATTTTATTCTACACACCTAATAGCTCTTACAAGAGTACCATTTTGATTATTTAAAAACAGTCCTTGTGTCCACTCCCCTAACTTTTTCTTCAAGGGGCAAAATTCTTAATAATAATAATCTTTTGTTTTCCTTATAAATCCTTGGGGCACATTCTATGTTAGCTTGTCATTATTTCAAGCCAAACACTCACGTTGCAACCTAAGATTCCAATAATGAACTAATTTTCAATTTTCTTCTGTCTCTCTTGAGCAATGTAGGGGTTAGGGGCACCAAACCCCTGTACAGTTCAAAATCCACATATAGATTTTGACTTCTCCACACTTTACTACAAAGAGTCTACTTTTGACTGGAACCCTTACTGATAACACTGTCTACACATTTGTATGTTATATATATTACATATTGTGTTGTTATAATAATCCAGAGAGAAGTAAATGTTATTCAGAAAATCATAAGGAAGAGAAAACCATTTATAGTACTGTACTGTCTCCATGTGATTGGACCCACACAGCTCAAGCCTGTGTTGGTTAAGGTATATGCATATATGTGTACATAGATATCTATTACATAGATATCTATTATATGTATGTATATTTTGATATAGTGTATATAATAAATTATCTCTCTCTCTTTTTCTCTCTCTCTCTCAAATGATTTCCACAGTTCATATCCAGAAGCTGAGGCCTGGAGACGATTTATAATGTTATTAAAGTTCACATGCCTACCAAGTAGTAGAACTGGGGCTCAGAGAAAATTGTGGTTTGACACACAACATTATTCTTTTTTTTTAATGTTTATTTTTGAAAGAGAGAGTGTGTGGCGGAGGGGCAGAGAGAGAGGGGTCAGAGGATTCAAAGTGGACTCCGTGGTGCCAGCAGAGAGCCTGATGTGGCACTCAAACTCACCAATTGTGAGATCATGACCTGAGCCGAAGCCAAGAGTCAGACTCTTAACGGACCGAGCCCCCCAGGTGCCCCAACAGTATTGATTCTTATCTAAGTTTTTCTCACTGGCCCTATCACTTCTATTTTCAAATTTTGAGACACATGGTTTGCAAGACAACACTGTCCTCTCGAGAGTGGACCCCTTCCACTTCTCATGGCCACAGTTCAATGATGAGATCAAATCTCTGCCGGCATGACTGAAGAAACTGTGTACACGGTAGCGTGCACACCAAAACAACTACAGTGATTCACTAATATTAATCACTGAAGACTCCTATAGGATGCTTGTGAGTGGACACTAAGGGCTAAGGAATAACAGGGAGCAAGAATTTTAGTCTCCACAAAGGAAAGTTTGTTGACCTAGGTAAGAAGACTCTCCTTTCATTTAGGATTTTACCTCCTTTCTATAATGCCAATAACCAATCATAATAGACTACTAGGATGATTCTGGAAGCTTGGAATGGCTCACCTTAAATAAGAGTAAAAATAGAAGAACTCCCTTGGCAGAGTATGGGGAAAATGGTCAAATAACTCAGAATGTGGACATGCAAGAATGGACATGTTGTGTAAGAGAATCCGCAAGCTGACTTTGTTCCTTGGGAAAGCCAAACGGTCCTCTGTTCACTGAGCTTATAAGAATTTTGCTGGTGAGATGCATTCTGACTTTGTTGTTTAGTGCAGTCAATGACTCCTTTCTCTAAGCCACACTTGTAGTAGGGATACATTATGAAATTAGGCTTCCTATCGTCATGGAGATGATAAAATACTTAAATAGAGGATGTCAAGTTGTATCACTTAAACTTTAGAAGCAAAGTGGATATAATTACTGCAAAGGTGGAGAGGCAATCAGAGGTTAATAAACCATAGTGTTTCAAAAGGTAAAATAGGTGAAGTTTAATAGTATTAAAGAATTAGAGAATTTTTTCTTGAGAAACACTACATAAATGTTCCACTTGCTTTGAAAGCTTGTATCTGTTTTGATGGCCTACTGCAGTGTAAAAGAGTTACTGCCCCCTCAAATATTAAAATTAAATCTATAATGAAGACAGAAGAGTAAATCGGATACAGAAAATAAACACATTTGTTGGAATTGCTTTGTATCATTATAACAGTTTAGATTACTACTTGCTAAGATAAAGTGTGATTGTAATTGTGCAGTTTATGAGAAATTGCCTGAAGGAATTCAGCAATGCAGGCGTGGGTATGCAGGCTCAGCTGTTGAGGAAAGGTGTAGCAGGAAGATGAAGGAAGTAAAACACAGATGCATTCACGTGATAATTTTCCCAGAGTGCTAGTAATGCGCATTATTTTTTAAGTGAGGAAGCTTCATGACATTCTCTTTGGCAAAGCTTTGCTGAATGGATACCAAAAGCACAAGCGACAAGAAAAAAATTTTTCGACTATATTGTAATTGGAGTTTTTTGTGAAAAGGCATCCACAAAATGGGAGAAAAGATTTACAAATCATAAATGTGTAAAAAATTGATATCAAGAACAGAGAAAGAACTCCTACATCTCAGTAATGTACACAAAAGAACAATGCAGTGTGAAAAAAAAGAGAAAGGATTCGAGTAGCTCCTCCAAAGAAGATATACAAGTAGCGAAGGAGCACATGAAATGAGGCTCGGCATCACTAATAATTTGGACAACGCAAATCAAAACCACAGTGAGATACCGCTTTGCATGCATAAGTATGTTTACCATCAATAAACAGGAAGTAAGCATGAGCAAACACATGGAGAGATTGGAACCTGTGTCTACTGTTGATAGGAATTCAAAATGGTGCAGCTGTTATAGAAAACGGTATGGCAGCTCCTCAAAAAATTAAACAGAATAACCATATGATCCAGCAATTTCACCCCTGGGTACATCCTCAAAAGAATTGAAACCAGAGAATTAAAAAGATATCTGTACGCCCATATTATCGCAGCATTATTTGCAATAGTCACAAGGTGGAAGTAATTTGAGTATCTATTGATGGAAGAATAGATAAATAAAATGTACCCTGTACATAGCATTGAATAGTACTTGAAGTAAAAAAGGGAGTAAATTCTGGCACGCACCACAGCATGGATTAACTTTGAGGATATTATGCTAAACGAAATGTGCCAGGCATAAAATAACAGATACTGGATAATTCTGCTCATGTGAAGTTTGTAGAGTAATCAAATTCATAGAGACAGAAAGTAGAATAAAAGTTTCCAGGAGCTGGGTGTTGGGGGGAATCGGGAGTGTTTTGTAATAGGCACAGAGATTTGGTTTTACAAGATGACCTGACTTCTGTGAGTGGATTCTGGCAACGAGAGTCTTGCAGTGTGAATGTGCTTAGTGACACCCAAGTGTACATTTAAAAAGGGTTAATGGTGTTTTTTTATTTTATGCATATTTAATCCTTACTTTATATTATTTTTTTTATTATAGTTGACACACGACGTTACATTAGTTTCAGGTATACAACATAGTGATTCTACATATTTATACGTGATGCTGTGTTCACCCACAAATGTAGCTACTGGCTGTTCTAATACATCACTATTTTAATATCATTGACTAGAAACAGCCACTATTGGTATTTTGTTGTTTTTATTTTTAAATTTTTTCAATGTTTATTTAGTTTTGAGAGACAGAGAGAGACAGACAGCAGGAGAGGGGCAGAGAGAGAGAGGGAGACACAGAATCCAAAGCAGGCTCCAGGCTCTGAGCTGTCAGCACAGAGCCTGACATGGGGCTTGAACTCATGAACCATGAGATCCCGACCTGAGCCAAAGTCAGACGCTTAAATGACTGAGCCACCCAGGCGCCCCTGTTTGTTTCATATTTTAGAGATTAGATTTAAATACCTATGTTATATTAAGCATAAATATGGGATTTCTATGTTTCCACATGAACTAATAGAGACATACTAGCACATAGCGAGTTACATGCCGTATATGTAGTATATACATATATACATCCAAAAATACATACATGCACATATTAAGCACATATTCATATATATGTTGGATATACAAAAAATAGTCATAATTCAAGCATAGTTACAATTCTTATTGCAGATATTCATTAGATAATTATCTAATTATTTAGATATAAATGCATATATGTTGTATACATAATTTTATAACTTACCGTACGTATGGTGAATTGTGGTTTACACCGTTCCATATCAAAACTTAGCAAGAATTTGGACCCACCCTTTAGAGACAATATAAGCGGACCTGACAGAGAAAGGTGACCTTCATACTGACAGCGATTTCATACTTCTGCTAGTTATGAATGCCATGCTCCATTGTCAAGATTTGTCCTTTAAGACAAGACATTTGTTTCTGTAGGTGCTAGAAGTAGTGAGATGTCTTAGCCAAATCATTCCGTGGGAATTTTTCTCAGTCTTATAGCCAGCATCCAATGATTAGTCAATGTAGAGCACCTAAGAACTCACCTACTTTGCCTTAAGGTGGGACAATTCTGGTATAGGGTTTTCAACAATTTCTCCCCTCCTCCTTCCTTTACACCTCTCCCCAGGATTTCATTACAAAGGAACTTCCCAATAAACTCCCTGTACACACCACCTCCAGATTTTTTTTTTTTTATAGGGAACCCAACCAAGACAGAGGCTAATCTAATGGTTTGCTAGATGTTTCTGCTATCATCTCTCCCAGCTTCTTAACAAATTTTCATGAAGACATAGAAAATTATCTAAAATACTAGAATGAACACTGGAAATTGATAAAGGACAAAAACATTGACCAAAATCTGGGGGAACTTTTCATGAACTTCGATTTGAAGCGATTAATTACAAAATATAATCCCATAAAATATCAAAATTTTGGCAATAGGACCAGAAAACTGGACAGATAAGACTTTGATTGCAAACCACTTTTCTCTTAACTCCAGGCCTAAAGAAAAGACAAAGCCGGAAACTTAGTCAGCAACTGCACTCAAATTCTTTTACAAGAAGATAGTGTCATACTTTTGCATTTCAGTCACTTTTGAAGGAACTTATCTTTCCAGTTAGCTGGAGATCAAAGATGCTGGTCGTTGTATAAGTAAAGGGAAATAGTTGGAAGGGAAGGATGGTGATATAATGCACTGTTATGATGCAAAATCAATACAAATATCGATGATAAAGATGAACACAAGCTCACCAATTTCTCCTCCCACAATCAACACACAAATGGTAACTGAAATGAAACATTTTATGCCAGGTAAAATATTGATAGAAATATTTTACATATGTTTATATTTAGGGTATTCCCATATATTTTTCCAATATATAATGAACTGCGTTTATTTCCAGAGTCACTGTAGACTCTCTCTGCTTGCAGCTGAGGCATGGATAATTTATTGGAAATCGAGAGAAAAGCTTTTTATTGTTGTTCCCATATGCTTACATATTTTATGCTTTTATTTGCATTTTATTTATGTTGTTAACAGATGCTTGCCTTTATATGTGGGAGATCATTTGATACACTTGAAAAGGGCATTATTCCCTCATTGTGTCGGAGAATGGAAGCCCTTAAAATAATGTGTAGTACAGCGACGCATCTATGCTTATTGCGATTTTCTTACTATTGTCTTTTGTTATAACTTGGAGAATTAAAACTTAAGGCAAGAGTAAATAAAATAAAAATGGCTCGTTAGTTGAACTGCGATAAATTTAATGATGGAGGGTAGTTACGGCGGAATTTACAATATGATTTTTCTGTGTTTGATTTTACTTTCCCTTTCATGCAACAGACCAACACTGTTTGTTGCGTGCCATTTAATTTGAGAAAGAATGCCTTCAATTTCAACTAATATTGAAATATTTTCTGTATGCAATGTTTAAGGAAAGTCAATTATTATCCAATGCTCTGAGTTAAAAATACATGTCATAAAAATTAAGGAATATGTCATAAAAATAACAGTTGCTGCAAACTGGAAAAAGTCAAAAAGTTGAAGATATCTTTGTTTTGAGGAATAATTTGATGTTATGAAGAAAAATTATCAGAAACCATTTGTACCTCCAAGGCTAGAGACGTTATGTGGTGTGCTCTGAATGCACCTCAGTGCCTGACTACGACAGACACACAACACTGTCCTTCTTGCTCCTTGGGCATCTTCAAGACAGACATTATAAAGTTCTTTTAATACAGATTTCATTAATAATATTAATATTTTCCATATTATGAAGTTGACCTTGCATGCATGTACATTAAAATATGATTTTATGTGTCAGATTCCTTACATCAGTTTTCTGGACAATGCTATTTTTATTCCCTAAGTGTTATATTTAAAATTGTATTTTTGACCAATTGAAATTAAACTATTAAAATGATTATGTATGCATGGTAAAGCCAGAGTTGTAACAACTTTTCTATCATTTCATGATTATAAGTCTCTTGATCTCTGGAATCATGATTTATCTTTATTGTCTCCATCGTATGAAATGCGTTTTTAGGGAATCAGTAGAATATATATGAATAGATTCATTATATTTTTAACAAAACACTGCTATTGGTTGATCTGAAATTAATACACTAAGTTAAACTTACCATTTTTTCTTTTAAATAGCAATGCATTTGTTTATTAATTAGTACAGATATTTTTGAAATTATTTAACTATCATTTGCCTTTGAGTATTGTCTAGAACTTTAACATTTAGGTTGATATAGTCTTTCCACTGATGTTCACCTTTATAGAAATGTATTTAAATATTTACATTGGCTTTGATTTAGAATTTTAAGATTTCCACATGTGCCATAGCTGTGACTATTCTATAAGAAATAGAATGTAGGGATGCTATCCATGTGAAACACTCAAAATTCAGTTAATTCTATGACACTTTCAAGTGACTGGGGATTGATTGATTAACCAATTGATTGATCAATTTTTCTGAGAACAATTAAACTCTACTCTCTTAGCAAATTTCAATTCTACAATATGCTGTTATCAACTATAGTCGCTATGTTCTGCATCAGAGCCTTAGAATTTATTAATTTTATAACTGAAAGTTTATACTCTTTTACCTTTCCCTATTTCCTCTACCTCTGAGACTCTGACCTACATCCTCTTTCTTTAAGTTGAAGTTTTTTTTTTTTGTTTTTTTAGATTTTACATGAAAGTGATACTGTGTGGTATATGTGGTATTTGTTTTTCTCTGGCATATTTCACTTAGCATAACTTAGCATAATGTCTTCAATGTCTATCCATGTTGTTGCAAATGGCAGGACCTTCTTAATTTTTTATAGCTGAATAATATTCCATTGTATGTTTTTAGATTTTTTTTATCTTCATTTATTTATTTTAAGAGAGAGAGTGAGGAAGAGTCAGGGAGGGGAGGAGAAAGAGAGAGAGAGAGAATCCAAGAAGGCTCCACACTGTCGGTACAGAGCCTAGGTGCAGGGCTCAAATTCACAAACCATGAGACCATGACCTGAGCCAAAATCAAGAGTTGACTGTTTAACCGACTGGCTAGAGTTTTCACCAGGGTTAGGGGCGAGGAGTGGGATAAGAGTTCCTACACGTACGCAGGGAGTTTCTGATTGAATTTCCTGCCTACACTAAAGGAGGAGGAACCCACCCTTTCTATCAGCTTGTTCAGATGCAGCGTGGAAGGGACGCGGGAAGGGTGAGGTTAAGAAAAGCTGTCAGTAGTGAAACATCAGATAACATCTTATTGCATTCTTTTATCATTTAAACAAATACAGGGAAGTGTAAGTACTCTTGATGATGTCACCACTACTAGACACAAGAGAGTAAACAAGGTGTTAAGAAGGCACTCAGGGTCAGGTGTTTTGATGAGAAGGGTTGTCCCAGCAAGAAAACAGAAAAGATAACTAGGCTCTTAGGTCCTTGGATAAATGGGCTTTTCTCTGACCAGGATTCCGCTACAGCGAAACTTCAGGGAAGCCCACCTGAGCGGACTGGTCCCTGTCACAACTGCTTCTCGCTTTAGCACACCACCTGCCTCTTTACTTTAAATATCTAAAAATAACACAGGGGAAGGAGAGAATTCAAAGTTAAAACTGATTCCACCCACGCTTTCTCCCTGAGACGTCATCACACTGATCCCAGCATGCCTTCTAAATCGTCCTTCTCAGTCATGGCAGGAGCTTAACTTCTCTGGGCTGTCATCTTCCGGATGAATCTGTGCACCTGTGTTGTTCGGCAGTACATCCTTCCCCACCCCCAACCCCGTGCCTCCCTGATGCTCCAGAATCGTCCCTGTTTGCTCTCACACTCACGGTCTCTCATCTGCAAAATTCTCTTTATTTCTTCTCTCTCTCTTTCTCATTGGCCTTAACTACTCCCTGTGAATATTTCCCTCTGTTTTCCTCTGTGTCATGTCCTGTGCTCCATGTACCATAGGGCATAGGGACAATGTCCTATCTGTTCTTTTGTAATGTTCCCGGTGAGTACATTCAATCCCTGCTGTCTCTCTCTCCCTCTCTCTCTCTCTGTCTGTCTGTCTGTCTGTCTGTCTCTCTCTCTCTCTCACACACACACACACACACACACACACACACACACACACACACACACACCCGTGCCATTTGCTACCCCCCATAGGAAGGATGATGTTTGCTGTATTAAAGATGATAGTTTTGTGTGGTGGAAATTGACTTGATATTTTAAAACTTTCTTTTGTCTTTTCTATATTCCTGGCTTCTTAAAATTCCTAATAAGAAAAACACCTTTTTTTCTCTTATAAAATCAATCCATGTATATCCCCTCAAAAAGAGACACAGCACAAACAAGCTAAATGATGCACTATATTGTCCTCGTGTGTGCTCTTAAAGCACACCGGGTGCAATGTTTCATTCCGTGAGGGTTTTTTTTTTTCCCATTCTTTGAGTTTTGAACAAATGAATGTTCATAGGCACAATGAAAATAAAGATTAATTGTCTTAAAACTTATTGAATCTTTAGAGAATTCACAAGTCTTGTTGATTGATCCTTTATGCTCTTTCCTGAGTTCAGAATGTAGCCACCTTGGAAAACATTTATTTTTTCGAATCCTATACTGTGTGTATAGCATGGTTCTATTTTTGTACAATCTAACTACAAAAAGGTCAGCTGTTAAAATGATTTTTAAATCTTGACGTGCCTTAGGTAAGAATATAAACACTCCAAACGCGTTCACTCTGGCAGCACATATACTGAATATTCAAGAATATTCCAAGTGTAATCAGGAGGCAGGGCTGAGATCAGCACCGGCAGGAGTGGAAGGGCGGACCTGAGGCCTGGTCTCCGTGCGGGGCACGCGGCATAACCGCCTTTCACACCTGGGAGGGACCCCGCGTGTGCACTGACACCCACTGCGATAATACACCGCTCCCCACCGCGCTGCCTCCAAAGCCATCAAACAATTTTAGAATCAATTCGGTAGTTGACAGGGAGCCATCGCGGATCCCATAGGGAAGCAGTGACACGCTGAGGCCATTTACTGCGAATACGATTCTGACAGCAGTCTTTTGCTGAGGTTGAGCTTTTGTGGCCTTCCCCCCGCTAAAAGATAATTTTAAAAAGGGCATGGTTATCGAGTAACCTGGAGGTTAAAAAGGCAGAATCTATTGTCTCAACAACGGCAGGAAGGCGGGTGCTGGATGCCGTCTATTGTGAGTGCGGTGGTGAAATTAAATTCCTGTCTGAGATCTGGGATCGTGACTCAAAGTAAAGGTTGATTCCAAACGAGCGGCCAAGTGTTTGGCCTAAGACTCATGACCACTGCCATCGAATTGAGTGAAGACAGGAAGCTTCAGAAAATGACCGATATTTGGCAGGAATTTTAATCTAAGTATTCAGGCATCGGTGTCTAAATCATTTATTATATATTGAATGATAATACTAAATCAATGTCTTTCATTTTATGTACACTTTTTAAAAAATCCATATAAATTTTATTTGGATTTAAATTACCAGCTATATATTTCCTAATCAATATCATCTGTTATAGCATCAATCCTACTGAATGCTAGAAATTAACCGTACCTTCCCTAACCTTTGTAATTCTTATATTGGATATACCCTCTCTATCCAACTTCTCAGAAGACCATTATATTTCATTCATAAATGAACGCAGTAATATTACAATAGTAAAACCTATTTTTCTCTAGATCTTTACAAACTTTGGTTTTCTTTCTAAATGTTCTAAAACATTTTAGGATATAATTGAATTTTGCGAGCAATTTCTGATTTTGAATATAAATTACATTTCCACTACACCAAACTAATGTTAATCAGTCAATGGAATACAAGTAAATGTAGGGTGTGTGTGTGTGTGTGTGTGCGTGTGTGTGTGTCTGTGTGTGTCTGTGTTTGTGTAGGGGCAGAGAGAGACAAAGAGAAGAGATGTGGAAATAATTATAAATATCTTTTTGCCTCAAAAACACACAAATCAAAAAAACTTCTCTGAATGGATTCAATTTAGCTAATGTGTATAGTCTACACATAAATGATTTATTTTCTAACATTTCTGTCTCAATGAGGCAAATGGACTCTGGTGGGAAAAATTCACTGAAAATAATTTCTCTTTTGTCTATTTCTGCAAGTATAAAACAGTGGCGTTATGATAGGGAAGATCGTTGTGGGAGGTCAGAGTTAAATAAAAACGCATGCAGATGAAGTCAAGCTAAGACAGGCTTTTGTTGGTATACCTAATTAGAAGCCTTCATATTTTACTATGTGAGTTCACTGTGACCACCCCTAAAAATACGTTACTTGTTATCGTTCATAGCAACTCTGAAGAGTCTGTTTGGTTACAAATTGTTCAGTTAATTTTGGAAGACAAATATATTGGTTTCATTTGTTTATTGATATTTATATTAATAAATACAGTAATAACCATTTCAAAGTTTAAGCTTCAGCGGCATTTAGTACATTCATTATATGGTGCAAACCACCTATATCATGTTTCAAAACACTTTCATCACCTCCCCAAATCTCCGTAACTACTCAGCAGCCATTCTCTGTTCCTTGCCTCTTCAAGCCCAGACAATCACCCACCCACTTTCTGTCTCTTTTGCTTTGCAGATATTTAATATTTCATATAAATAGAATGATATAATATATACCATTTTTTGTCTAGATTCTTTCATTTAGCATAATGCTTTTGAAGGCCATCCGTGTTGTAGCATATATCAGTACTTAATTCATTTTACGGCTGAATAATATTCCATTGTAGGGATATGACACAGTATGTTTATCCATTCACCTGTTGAATTTTTTTCCACCTTTTGGCTATAGCCAGTAGTGCTGCACTGAGCCCTGACTTTCTAAATACTTGTTTGAGTGCTGTTTTCAATTCATGTGCTGGTTGATCATTTGTATATCTTTTTTGGAGAAATATCTACTCAAGTATCTTGCCAACTTTTTTGAATTGGATTGTGTATCTTTTGGTTGTTGAATTTTATGTGTTCTTTATATATTGTAGATACTAACCCCTGATCAGATATCTGACTGGCAAACATTTTATCCTGTTTTATAGATTTTCCTTTCACTTTCTTAATAATATCCTTTGATGCCCAAAGCTTTTTATTTAATTTGATTCTTTTTAAATAAGGCATAGTTTGTCTATGTTTTCTTTTGTGATATGTGTTTTTGTTCTACTATTTAAATTCCACTGCTAAAGCTAAGATCACAGGATTTACTCCTGTGTTTCCTTCTAAGAATTGTGTGGTTTTAGCTCTTACATTTTGGTCTTTGATCTGTTTTGAGATAACTTTTGTTTATTGTGTGAGGTATAGGTTCAACTTCATTTACTGGCAGGTCAAAATCCAGTTGGTTCAGCACATACATTGATGAGACCATTTTTTATTCATTGACTGGTTTTGGTCCCTTTTGAAAATGAATTGGGTTCATTTCTGGACTGTCAGTTCTATCCCATTAGTCTATTTGTCTTTCTGTATGTTACCACCCTTTGTTTTGATTATGATAGCTTTGTAATAAGTTTTGAATTAGAAGATGAGAGTCCTCCAAATTTGTTCTTTTTCAAGATTGTTTAGCTGTTTAGGTTTCCTTGAAATATCATATGAATTAGTGATTGACTTTTCCATTTCTACTAAAAGATCTCTAGAAATTTGATAGGGATTTCATTGAGTCTAGATCATTCTAGGTAGTACTGTCATCTTAATAATATTAAGTCTTACAGGTCATGAACAGGGAATGTCCTTCCACTTATTTAAATATTATTTACTCCCTTTCAACAATGCTTTGTAGGTTTCAGCATACAAATCCTTTACTTCTTTGCTGAAGTTTATTCCTAGGCATTTTATGTGTGGGATGTTAATGAAAATGAAATTGTTTTCTTAGCTTCCATTTCAGATAATTTATTGTTAGTGCATTGAAACACAGCAGGCTTTTGTATGTTAATCTTTTTATCCTGCTACTTTACTAAACTAATTATAATTCTGATGTTTGTTGGTGCTTTCTTTAGAATTTTATACTTATATATATGTGTGTGTGTGTGTGTGTGTGTGTGTGTGTGTGTGTGTGTGTGTTGTGTGTACAAACTCATATATATGACATATATATAATCATATTGCCTACAGATAGTAACCCACTGACAGTTTAAAACAGACAAATATAGGGGCACCTGGGTGGCTCGGTCGGTTGAGCATCCGACTTCGGCTCAAGTCTTGATCTCACAATCCATGAGTTTGAGTTTGGCGTCGGGCTTTTTGCTGACAGCTCAGAGCCTGTCAGAGCCTGTTTCGGATTCTGTGTCTCCCTCTCTCTCTCTGTCCCTGCCCAACTTGTGCTTTGTCTCTTTCTCAAAAATAAACAAATATCAAAAATATTTAAAAAGTAAATAAAAAGAGGCAAACTTTGTTAAAAAAAAAAACCAAAAAGCAGACAATTATAATTATTTGAGAATAAGGTCTGCTTTGCTTCTTCCAAAATAGGGACTAGGGTTCCACCTTGGGAATATAGGCTGATTTCTTCAGTACTGCCCCAAAGCCTGGGAGAGTGTGGGGCAGGGTCAAATAATCACGCCATTGAGCACTCTGACCATTTTAAGTTGCTTTGTTGTTGTTGTTATTGTTCAATGTACACATGTATATGCTGTAAATGTTGGACTATTTTTTATATATCTTCCAAAACTGATCTCGACAGTTTTAGCTCAAATTTGTGATGTCTCTAGGAAAGTACTCATCCTTAGAATACCCTACATTTGTTTGATTTTTTTTTCTGGCAACCCAGTTAAATTTAGATAACATAAAGCCAAAACGCATGTTTTCTAGAGAATCCTTTGGTTAATTGAAGGAATTAATGAATGAAAAATGGCCCCACCAAATCATCACAGAGAGAGAGAGCAAGGAGCGCTAGAAATCTGAAAAGCTGAAAGAGGATTCATCAGGAGGAGGTTATAATTGTCATAATTCAGACACAACTTTTACTTCTAAGTATGTCTTAGCAATATTTAAATTCTAAGGCTTAAGGATCTTTTTGAACCGTATCTCCAGAGGTTTTTGGATAGTGTTAGATGATTGATTCTTATAGCAATAACATGGAGTAGAAGAGGGAATGTTGCCTACAGGAAGGAGTGCCACTCAGAAATTATAAAAATGAAATATCCCCTGAGATACAAAGGGCTAATGATGGGGGAATGGCAGCAGCACAAAAATCCCCATTTCAACCCAGGAATCTTCTGAATACATGTGTTCAGTAATCCAATTTTCCAGTGCAGTGCCGCAAACCCATTCCTATTCAATTTTAGAACCTTCCTTGGGAGCCCAAGAAGGGAAGGTTACTGTCCAATTAGATTCTGAAGACAATACTGTTGTGGTCCTGAGATTCAGTGAGTACCTCAAGGCTCATGTCAAGTTCACAGAGTGATCGTGCAGACTGACAGCAATCTCCTAGTCTGCCCTGAAGACATTGTGTGCATGTATTTGTGTGTGTGTGCGTGTGTGTGTGTGTGTGTGTAGCAGAAATCTATCTACACCATCCTGAAAAGATCATTTCATTTAAAGTTTACTCTCTAAATTCTGTTTCAAAAGCATGCACCTTAATCTCAACTGTTTCGTTATCAAATAGAAACCCACAGTGCTAGTGGAAAGTAGAAAATAAACAAGAAAATGCAGTCTTCTAACATGACTGAGGGAAAAGAATGCGGATTAAGGATAAAGTGTCAGCCTTTACATTTAATTTTTCTTCTGAATATCCAGAATCATTTAAAATTTGCTGAATTATTCATGCTGTTCTCATTCTACTTATTTACTATTCCAGTATTTTCTTCATTATAATACATTATTTTGGAGATGTTACTCTTTCTACACATGGGGCCTAGTAAATGTATTTTTCTTCATTTCTAGTACATTTCTGTTTATGCTTACAACAATTCCAAGGAAAATGTTTTTTCTTTGTCATAGAGAATAAATCAAGAATTTCAGTTTTTATATGTACAAGCTACAGATTTATTACAGGGAAGAAAATACATTAGTTTCATGATATTTGGCTTCAATATTTTGTGTGTGTACCATCCCACTCTGTATATTCATAATCGCATAACTCAAAATATAACTGGAGAGAAAATGATTTTACATTTGATTTTACTCTGAGTGTGTATATATATGTACATATATATATACACACACACATATATATATGCCTTACTATACTCTTTGTATTTAGAATCATACCCACTAACATCTATATGCAGTAACGACTACTGGAAAGATAATACAAGTGGTATCAGTTACTTAAGGATTAAAATACATCCGGCATACTTTGCAGTTCTAGTAAATAATGAATCAATTTTTCCTTAAAATACAAACGAGGACCTTTATTTATGTTTAATTTACTATGTCACAGATATTTTAATCTACTTAAAGCAATTGACATGTAGGTATTTATCTAGAGTAATACTGTATCTAACAATCTGATATTAAAAGTTAATCAACTGGAACAAAATGCAAATCTACAAGTAAGCTAATGCATCTAGTCTGCAACACTTAAAATAAATGCTAAATATTTCACAAGTGTTATTGTGTAAGAAAGGTAGAGCATAACATGTCCTTGTACTAAAGGAGAGAATAGATTCTCCTATAGTCAACTCTTTGGGTGAGTGTTTCAGGATGGAGAGGTTTTGTAAAGATAATTTTTGATTCATTTATCCCTTACATTTGCTTATTTTCCCCCCAGAGGAAGATTTGATTTACTGTTTGCTCAGACAGGAAGAGAGGAATCTCAAATGGCTTCTGCGAACTGAGCCATTCAAAGTAATATACTTTTGAAATAATAATCCCCACAACACTAAGCTCCTTCCATAAATGTAACTCTTAAAATACCTCAGATGGGAAAGGGAGTTTTATATATCTAAAAAACAAGCATAGCTGAGAGAAACTCGTATCAGGGGCAGAAATGGAGTGAATAGAAGACCTAATTCTGTGAAAGGGGTTGGTGGGACAGGACTTTGGTCTCCTGTACTTTTTCTTCCCCATCCTACACCATTGTCAGAGCCTTCTTACCTGGTCAGAAACTAGCACTCTGGGTTGGGAGTAGGTGAAACACGCATAAGTAAGTCCTTGTCCCCTGAAAATCTCTTATGCATCCTTTTCAGAATATACTCCCCTTCCTTGTCAGGGTGAAAAGATTCTCAGGCGAGTGACCAAAGAACAGAAACATTTCCGGAGGAGCAATGCTTCCTGTCAGAACCAAGACCAGATATTGTCCACCTGAAATTACATTAGTCAGCAATTTAATATATTAGGGAGTATGTGATGTAAGAAAATTAAAACAAACAAACAGTTAAGAAAATAGGTACCATAGAAGAGAGGCAACAGACAGATAAAAAGAATTAAAGAAGTAGGGATACAATCTCAGAATTAATTTATCATAAGGATAAATGTTCTCAGCGACTTCAAAAGGCAATATTAGAAACTTTAATGGTATTGGGATCATTGAGTGCAATGGCCAAGAATTCTTGAGATATTTCATGGTGCAAAAACAGGTATTTTTATTATAGTGCAGGGACAGGACCCCTGGGCAGAAAGATCTGCATCATGATTGTAAGGAGTGACTGATTATATAGGATTTTCTATCCTTTGAGATGAAGGGGATGGTAGGGCTCCAGGAAATTGAGTCCATAGGCCCCGGATGTCTGATTATTATTAAGATTGTGTTTTTCTTGTAAATCATTAAGACAGTTACAAACTATAGTGGGTCTTCCTGTCTTGCATGACTGCGATCTTTATCAGTTGAACATTTGTTTCTACCCTGCCTTTGTTCTTTGGCAGTCCTGAGTGACTGAGGAATGTTATATATATTCCGCCTTAAGAGGGGGGCGGGTTGTAGGGTGTCACCTGGAGTTTTGCCCTCACCTTTTGCTTTCTCATCAATTAACAAGGATCAATAAATCTTTGAAAAAAGAACAAATTGAAGATGATACAAATTACTAGAATAAATGCTAAAAATGAGAGTAGAAAACATCTAGAAATATTATGGTAAAATATAAAGGCATCCATGGCAATAAAGAAATTTAATAGATTCTGAAAGAGATAAAGATACAAAGGAGACAGTTGGAAACAGACTTTGAGTATATAAAGATTTAGAAGCTCTTAACAGGAAGACAACTAAAAACACCCTTTGATAAAACAATCCAATAATAACAAAGAGAACTCTGAAGAATGCAATAGTTTATATTGGTAGTAAAAGATGATAAAATAATCTAGTTATTCCATAAAGAAAGCAATGGACACAAAAGGAAAATGACAACATCATGCAGAAAGAGGATGGGGGAAGTAGAAGAGAAGGAAGAGATACAAAGTGTGCTAGGGTACTTGCTTTTTGGGGATAGTTGAGTGTCTTCAGTGAACTGAAGACGCAGCAGCAGATGACTGAGGTGGTGACTGTGATCCAGGAAAGACCACCTGCATATACAGGCATCACTGAGCAAGAGGGGAGTTTAGAATAAAAAGTGGAGGAGAGGCTGAGTGACCATAGATGGCCAAGACCAACCAGCAACAGGGTTGTACCTTGTCTCAAAAACCTACCTCTTCTGAGCCTCTCTTCAGAAGGAGAGACCCACCAGAACCTTGGAGGAGCTGCTCCTTGAATGTGTATGGAAAGGTGGATCCCTATATTGCAGCCAGAATTTTCCTGCAAGAAATAATTTGCCAATCAGCTGTGATGAGTGCAGTTACTGGATAGCCTCCACTAAGGCCCTTTGTTGTCTACTACAGAATTTGAGCCCAGACCCTCCTCTTCCTGGTTAACCTCAGCCACTATCTGAGCATGGCCCCTATTAAAGTTAGTTTTGGGGACATACCTAATGGTGTGATCGAAATCGTCACTCTTGAGAGATATGCATGCCGGGTAACCAGAACTTCTTTACATTAGGATTGCTGTGCATGTCCAATCACACTCACTCTGAAGCAAGGGAGGATTAGAATTGCCTAAGAGGTTCTATTTTCCACATACAGTCCTCACTGCCTTCATATGTAGCAGCAATCTAGCCTCTCCTGGGGATCAGAGTCAGTTCCCCCTGCTAGGATGGTGAATCATCTTCATTTCAGCTGGTCCCAGGGTGCCACAAATCAAAATAAACAGCTGATGCTTGATAGATTTCTATGCCCCCTTAGACATAGAAGTACTGTCCTTCCTTCCTTCCTTCCTTCCTTCCTTTTTCTTTCTTTCTTTCTTTCTTTCTTTCTTTCTTTCTTTCTTTCTTTCTTTCTTTCTTTCTTTCTTTCTCTCTCTCTCTCTCTCTCTCTCTCTCTCTCTCTCTCCCTCTCTCTCTTTCTTACCTTATTTTATTTTATTAGGGAGTGTGTATGTGAGCAGGGAAAGGTCAAGAGAGAGAGAATCTTAAGCAGGCTCCATGCTCAATTCAGAGCTCGATTCCACAAGCCTGGAATCATGACCTAAGCCAAAACCAATAGTTGGACACTCAACCAACTGAGCCACCTAGGTACCCTGCATTATCCTTAAATGTGAAATATGTTGCCTTCATCACAAAAAAAGGCTTGACAGGGAGCATCATATGTCCTTCTTTGTGATAAGGGATGCAACAGTCAGGGAGGGGATGTCCCAGTATTCACCTGACTATAAGAATCCTAAAATATTCCCAAAATGGATGGTCTCTGGATATTTGTAGGGTTTATTTCCAACATCTAGGGCACATATTTCTTTCTTTCTTTCTTTCTTTCTTTCTTTCTTTCTTTCTTTCTTTCTTTCTTTCTTTCTTTCTTTCTTCTTTCTTTCTTTCTTTCTTTCTTTCTTTCTTTCCTTCTTTCTTTCTTTCTTTCTTTTTTTCTTTTTCTTTCTTTCTCTCTCTTTCCCTTCTTTCCTTCCTTCCTTGCTTTCGTTTCTTTCTTTCCTTTCTTTTTTTCTTCCTACCAATGCCTCCAGAAATTCATCTCTTGTAGTCATCCTGCCCAATCAAGAAGATGCTCTCAACATAATAAATCAATGCAATGCTATGAGAGATACCCTGATAGACATGAGACAGAGAGCTTGAGAGTTAAAGCAGTATCACACAAAGCTGTAGGTGTATATTTTGTCTATTCGCTGTGAGTGCAAACTATTTCTGCTTTTCTTTTCTAATTGGGATAGGAAAAAATACGTTTGCCCAATCAGGTGATCACAAACCATGAACTCGAGGCCATATTAATTTGATCTCACAAAGGTTCCACATTCAGTGCTATGGCTGCAATTGTTCCTACTACTTGGTTGAACTTGAGGTAGATTACAGCCATTCTTCAGAACCTAGGAGCCAAAAGGTTTGTTAAGTGCAGATATAGTAAGATCATTCCCTCTGCATCCTCTCCCACTTTCCTTTACTTCCATCTGGTCTGCATTGTGACTGGAAGCTTTCCCTGATTGCTACTACTCTTTCTCCCGTTCACCATTCAGAGGAGTTAACACCAATACATTTGTTATACATCTAACTCTCTTTGACATCTGCATTCCAGAGGACATGGCTGACAATGTAGGCCCTAAAGAGGTTCAAGAGAGTAAGCAGTAATATGAGACATTAAGATTAGGTGACTCCCCTTCTCATTAGGAGAATCATGTTGAGTGGTATGTGGAATGTTAATCTCATAGAAGGTAGCTTTATATGTGGCAAACTCCTTGAGCGTGGTGTGTGGACCCTGAAAGGGTGGATTTGGGTAGTCCTGAATTAAACCTCAGTCCTCAGGGGAAGTGACTCAAAACTAAGTCATCCGACTCACCATAAACTTCTGAATCATGGATATTGGATTAATATAAGTATACATTATACATACTACTTTTTCTTCCAAATACAATATCCATGAAAATATCAAAAATAATGACAAAGGATAGAGAAGGACATGAAGACAATATTTTATTTCTTTACTGGGTAGTAAATTAATGGATATTATTTTAATTTACTAAGCTGTATGTCTGTTTCCTGTATTGTGTTACACTTTCTCAATACTAAGTTTTCAAATGGTAATAAATTAAAAAAAATGTAGAAAACATTATACATCTTCCCAAGTGCCCATGTATGATTCATCAAGATAAACTGTATATTTGCCCACCAGAAAGTTCTCAATAGTTCCCCAAACTAGACATGACCATCTTGCATCCAAAAAGAAAGAATTAAAACCGAAACATAAATTTAGTAGCAACGGGTAATTTCATTTTGAAATTTAAAACCTCTGCATAAAATAAAATAAAGCAGAAAAATCTCAGCTCTATTGGGAAATACCAACTGAGAGGCATGATTAAAAAAAATAATAATGAAAACACCTCATATTAGAATCTATTGGTAGAACTAAAGAAATGCTCAGAAATAAGTAGCTTGAAACACTGTCATTATATATTGTGTGTTTATAAATAAAAAGTTTTAGATACTTTTTTATAAAAATACATGAATTATTCATCTGATGATAGAAAATGTTTAAAAAGCTGTTGGAAAGCAGAAGTAAATAAGAAGCAAAGATAAAAAAGTAATTAATGAGTTAGAAAACAGAAACACTGTAGATTATATATAGAATTGTAAAATTTTGCCTCTGGGGAAAATCAGTTTAAGACATATATTTCTCGGTGACCTAATCTGGAGATACAAGAAGTATAAACCCACAAAATAAGAAGTAGCAGGGGAGAAATGAACATCCAAATGGATGAACCTTTAAAGAAAAATTCAGCAACGCACTGGTCTATGCAAATGCTTACAATGTAATTTACCAAAACTAATCTCAGTTGAAATAGAAAAGTCTAAATAGATCAATTTCCATTCATAGAATAGAGAAACATTTCTAACACATCCCAAAATCCCAAGCTCAGACAGTTCCTCAAGGGAGTTTTTCCAAGATCTTAAAAAAAAAAGAGTATTTCAATATTCATTAAATTATATCATGTGAAAATAAGAAAAAAATATAATTTTAATGAAGTAAATATAACATCATTACTAAATTATTTAAAATTTGGATTAAGAAGTGTCCAATCAATCATGCTTAGATATTAAGGAAATGTCAAACATGTATAAATATTTTTGCAGAAACCCTAAGAAAATTTTTGCAGATAGAATCCAATGTCATAATCATCGGATTATGTCAAAAGGTAATACATCATATTCAAGTAGAACTTTTTGTAAGAATGTATATATATTATAAAAATGGGGAAACTATTAATATAATGAATCATTTTATTTTTTAGGGGGACATGTATCTCCATATATGATGATAACAGTGAATAATAGAGGAATGGAAAATGGTTACTTATTTAACAATTTTTTAATTTTTATTTATTTTTGAGAGAGAAAAGAAATAGAGCACAGGTGGGGGGATGGGCAGAGTAATGTGGAGAGACAGAATCTGAAGCAGGCTTCAAGACTGCTGTCAGCACAGAGCCCAATCCGGGGTTCAAACCCAGGAGCTGTGAGGCCATATGGCCTGAGCCAAAGTCTGATGCTTAATCACTGAGCCACTCAGGCACACCTAACAAGCTTTTATGAACATAAATATATCTAAACATCCCAAATCCCGCATCTTCTTTCTATAGGAAATAGTAAATACATTCTTTATATGTTCAGGAACAAGAAATCATGCTTATAACCATCACAAGTATTTAAAAATTAAAAAAAGAGTTTTCATGTGTATTTATATTGAGAGAGAGAGAGAGAAAGAGAATGTGCATGTGTGCGCAAGCAGGGGAAGGGGAAGAGAGGAAGAGAGAGAATCCTAAGCAGGCTCCATGCTGTCAGCACAGAGTCCCACGTGGGGCTCTATCTCATGAACCTTGAGATCATGATCTGAGTCGAGACTGAGAGTCTGATGCTTAAGCAACTGAGCCATTCAGGCACCTCACAAGTATTTAACATTTAATTCGCTGTTCATGGTGACATCAGTAGATAGGAATTTGAAAACAAATGGCAGATACAATGATCAACTTGAAATCTCTTGTAAGCAATAAGAAAAGTCTTAATTAGCAACAGATGTTATTAATATACAGAAATAGACTTGATTTAAACCAACAAAAGACAGAATACATAAAATACTAAAGAATGACTTTAACCAATGTCTGAAATGTAATAATAATCTCAAGTTACTTATGAAAAGCTCAAGAGTACATTAGACCAAATGTGAAATAATGTGTTCTTGAACTGAGAAACTCAACATCATAAAAATATCTCCAAATTAATCTGTAAATTGAAAACAATTTGAATAAAGATAAGGTCTGGTTTCCTTTACTGAAATTATATAAGAAGTTTCTAAAATCTAAATAGAAATGTTAATGAACAATAAGAACTTGAAACTTTCTAAAAACAGAGCAGTTGAGTCTAGACCATCAGATAAAAACTGTTCTAAAACTTTAATAATTAAAACAATGTGGTATTGGATTATAAATAGGCGAAGAACAAAATAAACAATTCTGAGAAAAATCACATATACAGCAATTTAAAACATGATAAATGTGACGTCTATAGTCTGAAGTATGTAAGATGGGGATTTTGATAAACAGTAAAGGCATAGCTGAGCAAGCATTTCAAAAAAATCAAAGTTGCATCGATGCCATACGTGATGCCAGAATAAACTTCAAATGAATTGAAGACTGAGTTGTAGAAAGGATTTCATAAACGTTCTAGAAGAAAACAATGGTTGATTTGAAAGGAAACTTGAAATTAAGAAAACTGAGTTTTGGTTTAATTGAAAGTATTAGAAGGAGTAAAATCTGAACAGATGTTACAGTCTTACACATAGTGATCCAATAACATGGCACAAATCATTCAGGGATATATGGAAACAGGTCAAAAGAAAAAGCCCACGTGAAGCTGCAAATATATGTTCATCAAAATTCATAAGGCCAGGGGCACCTGGGTGGCTGAGTCGATTAAATGTTGGACTCCGGCTCAGGTCATGATCTCGTGGTTGGTGAGTTCGAGCCCCACATTGGGCTTTCTGCTATCAACGTGGACCCTGCTTCAGATCCTCAGTCTCCCTCACACCCGTCCTCCACTCATGCATATGCAGTCACCCTCTCAAAAATAAATAAAAACTAAAAAAAACTTAAAAATGCATAAGGCCATTTAACACGAGTATTACACAATGCATAATGGCCAGAATTCAAGCAATGAAATATAAGATCAAAATTTCCCTGCTTTGTGAGTCATGATATCAAAAATACATGACTTTAAAAAATTCTATTATACACTTGATTCTTGAGGAACATGAGCTTAAACTTCCTGGGTTCACTTACAAGCGATCTTCGTTGATAAACAGACTATTGTCAAGAACGTATCTTTTCCTTTTGACTTTCTTAATAACGTTTTCTTTTCTCTGCTTCCCTTTATTGTAAAAATATAATCTATGATATATAAAACATACTACATATGTGTTAATTGACTGTGTTATTAGTAAGAGTTCTGGTCAAAAGTAGGCTATTAGTAGCTAACGTTTTGGGGAATCAAAAGTTAAACATAGATATTCAACTGCATGGAGTTTGGCACCTCTTAGTCCTTACATTGTTCCAGGGTCAACTATATGTTCTTTGTCATTTCATTTAGATACAGCTTTATCTAATTATAATCACATTATATATTATTCTCAAATAATTATAATTTTTATATTCATTACTTATACTTTGGTTCAAAATTAAACTTTGCCATCGATAAGTTCAGATACGAGTTCAACTATGCTGTGGAAAAAATACCTGGCTGGCAATGAAGTCTTGGAGCATTTTCAAATATGTGTGAAATACTGTATATCAGGGCACAAATGTGTGGGAGTATAAAAGAATCAACACCAGTATTTTTCAAGGGATGAGTCGATGTCCAGAGAAAGGGCTTTTCATTTTAATTTCAGCATGTACTGTCACAAGAAGTAGAGAAGAAAGTGCCGTCCTCCCCGTAGGACAATATTCAGTGGTTGGTCTGGCTGGAATACTCCGTCTGACAGGGTAGGGGCTCCTGAGGTGGAGGAGAGGACAAAGCAACACTGCAGCAGGTAATTGCCTCTGGGACTCAGCAGCTCCTGAAAAATCCTGGGCCAGTCACTAGCTGGAGAATCATCCCTGCCCCACTATCACCCACTTACTCACTGGCCCTGCTCCCAGGACTCAGACTGTGATTCAAAATCGATTGATAAATATGTGACCTTAAAACAAAAGAAAATACAGGATGTCTACAAGACTAACTACTGTGGATGTTAAAAAAGGCAGAAGAAAGATAAAATCTGGATAAAATATTTGTGGTTCATATCACAATGGCTAGCGTGTGTGCATATTTATATACACACATATAAACACATATCTATACATACATGTATAGATATAACATACATAATGTAGACATGTATACATATAGTATGCATATATGATGCATATATCAGGCTTAGACTTGCTAGTCATTGAGAAGAAAAAGTTTAATGTCAGAGTAGTATATGTACAAAATGAATTATTCATCTATGATTATAAAATTAAGAGGTTGGAAATAACCTCATATAAAAAAAACAGAATAAAATTTGAAATTTGGGTAAAAAAAGCCGTTCTGAACATATGGAACTGATGACACCTTCGAATTGTATTGATAAGTGACAAAAAAAACACTATAGTAGATGCAGTGTACTACCATGTGTGTCAAGACTGATAGCATGATTAGACAAAGTTTGGTAATGAGGCGTCTTATATAAAAATCATCAAAACATTTTGATTTTTGAAAATTGAAATATTTTGTTAATTTAGATATATAAAGTAAGAAAGAAAAATAAAAAGGAGGGAAAGTGAGAAAAGTCTGAAAATATAAAATTAAAGATGAATAACAAAAGGTAAAATAGGTACGGAGAAATAATGACCATCATGAAATACTGTTTATTTACTAATAAATTTGGAAATTTAAGTAAAAGCGCTGGAAAGGTCTAAAAGAAATTTCTGGAAAATTCTCAATAATTGATAATAATGGGATACACCTAAATGATAAAATACAAGTGTTATTAAATAAGACATATTAAATGCACCATGTGTGTATGGTGTGTGCAGGATGTGTGTGTAGTGTGTCTGTGTGTGGGTGTGTGCTTGTGATATTTGGCTTTATGTTACACAAATATGTCGAGAAACCAAAAACTTCTTTCTTAGGAGAGTTTTCTTCAAAAAATTAAAAAGGAAGTGAGATGACCAGCTCATTCTGTGTGTAAAGAAATACACTTGATGTGGTCGTTAATTTTCTATATCAACTCATCCGCACGTCAGGGTGCCCAGATATTCGGTTAAACATTATTTCTGGGCATGTAAGGATGTTTCTGGATGAAATTAGCGTTTGAATCAGTGGACTCAGTAAAACGGTCTGCCATCTTCTGTGTGAGTGAGCTTCATCCAGTGCAGTGAGGGCTTAAATAGAATAACATTTCTGAGAGAGGAGAATTTGGCCTTAATGACCGACACCAATCTTCTCTCCACACTACTAGTTCTCAGGACTTCAGACTTGAACTTGAATCTACATCCACCTCTCCCCTGGTTCTTAGACCTTTGGATAAAGACTGAATTAGACCATCCACTTTTTTGGGTCTCCAGCTCACGGATAACACATCATGAGACTTCTTAGTCTCCAAAATCACATGAGACGATTCCTCATAATAAGTCTCCTTTATACACACACACACACACACACACACACACACACACACACACACACAGCGTATTGGTTCTGTTTCTCTGGAGATCCCTAAAAAATACATTGATTTCCAGAATGAATAATGACAGTATGAGAAAATAAAGAAAATAAAATATATACCTGTTTTAATTATAATTGTTGACGCAATATCTTTAAGAAAATAGTAGATTGAAGCACCTGAGTGGCTTAGTTGGTTGAACGTCTGACTCTTGATTTCAGCTTAGGTTATGATCTCATAGTCGTGGGATCAAGCCCTGTGTGGGCTCTGCACTGGGCCTGGACCTTGCTTAAGATTCTCTCTCTCCCTCTCCCTCTGCCCCTTTCCTGTGTGTTCTCTCTCTCTCTCTCTCATTCTCTCTCTCTCTCTCTCTCTCTGTCTCTCTCTCTCAAAAGCCAACAAAAATACGAAAGTAGATCAATGTGTATGTCTGTGTATTTACAAGAGAAGTTATCATAATCAAGTAGAGTATACCCTAAGAAGGCAGAATAACTCTATCCGAAAATCTATCAGAGATATGTATCAGTTAAACTTTAGATTAGACAAAGCTTTCTAGTTTACTTATGAAAATGAATGTTTAGTTCAGTGACTTAAGGCGTATCTTGCTTTAGGTTGAGGTTCCAAGATTGTTGTCAGAGCAACATCCTAGAATTAGTCCTCTGAGAAAAACAGCTACCCCTCCATAATCATGAGACTGAGGAGCCAGGAAGTCTAGCTGCTGAGTCAGAATGACCCTTCTTCAGTCACAATATGGAGAGAAGGAAGTAGCTGACTGAATGGCCACCACACCTCCACTGCAATCTATGCACAAAGATTCGATGAGCCAGCTCTGCTGCCCAACAGCCACAAAGTTGGGAAGCAAATGCTTCTGTTACCACTGTCACTTTCTGGTCCTACTTCTGTTTCATACATCAGACGGTGGGAACTCGGTCACGTGTGAGATAAAACCATGAGCTACACTGCAAGACACAGGAGTGTTGAGCTGGAGGTGAGGGAGCCCCTAATTAATCTATGTCCTCAGTCACATAGTCAATTTTTATAAACAAAAATCACATTATATTTAAACTTCTGAAATACAATAACTATGAATCTTCACCTAACATAGTGCAACTACCCATTTAACAAAAAACAAGCAAATGAATGAAAAACAAATTATGGTGCTTCCCTAAAAGAGAGTCACACAATGTCACTAATCAATAGTGCCCGTTTCTGTAAAATATCCTATTCTTCTTAAGTAGAGTAACTTAAGATTTTTTCTATCGCCTCCTGGGTCATTCTTTCTGTTGCCTCCTGGATCAATTGGTTCCACTCTTGACACCTGCCTGGTATTACCATTCGCACATGTTCCACCAGGCTGATTTTGTTTATATTGCTTTGCATATGCATGTGTTTATACACGAAGAAACAATTGGTCATAACAAAAGTTCCTTTGGTAGATTATAACACATGTTCCTTTTTAATTATTTGTGATTATTCTTTGTAATGTACAGAGGGTCGAAGATTTCTCCTGCTGTCTGCAGCAAAATATATCTACCATTCAAAATTTCTTGGAGAAAGTGGATTTTTTCCAATTCAGTTATTCTTGACTCTGACTCCTGATTCTCTTTGCCTCATGGGAGCCTGAGTTTCAATTACCACGACTATTATTTCTCTTTTTTTCTATTAAGGTTTATCCCTAGACTTCATAGGAAGTCATGCTAGATATCTTCTTCTGTTATATTTTTCACAATATAGGGTCTTTTGCAATCCATGGGAGGCTTTATAAGCCTAGTTTCTATTATTTACACTTGAATGACAGAGTATATCATTTTCCTTTATTTAATCCCTCCTAGCTTGTTGCCTTGCAAACTAAGAAATTTTGCAGAGTGTATTTCCCCTTACACTGATATTTGGCTCAGCAATGGGAATTTTTTGGTCGATGGAATTGGTGAAGAAATTGTGACCTTACGAGTTCTGAGCCAAGACTTCTACAGGTTACTCATGTTTTTTGCCTCTCCTCCTGCCCTTCTGTGACCCATGATGAAGAGAATGGACGCAAACTAGCTGCAGATCCAAAGATGATGGGGAACCGATATGGAGCTGATGTAAATGGAATTCTAAGCCTGAAGCCAAGGTCAACTGGACTGCAGGCCTGAGACAAAACTTCTCCGCCCAACCCACAGACAAGTGAAAGAAAACAAAATATTTTCAAGGTGTTTTATCATGCGACCTGATTTTAGCGAAAACTCAGTCATAGACTTGGATAAGCAAAATCACATATTTTGGAAATTTAGGCAGGAACGACCTTTTCGGGTGCAAATCTACACTCACCTGTAATAAAAAATTGCTAGTAGCTGTGCTATCAGAAGTAGTGGTTGTTTTGGCAATAGTGCATCTCAGTAACATAAATCAAGTTGTAGGAGAAGTAGTTTGAAATAAAATTGTTCAAAATCCCAATCATGTTGTCCATTTGATTAGGTCACTTTCCCCTAAGTCTGTCACCAGCCCTTGAAACTGTATCCACACAATGATTATTCACAAACTAGTACTAAGTTTATTTCTGCTATTGGTGATGTTCTGCTATTTCAAAGAATCTTGATTCTTTCAAATACCAGATCGTGCAGCAACAAAAATGAGTTTATTCCTAAAGAAATCAGAGATGGGCAAATGAGGAGAGTGGTGAAAAGTCCTTTTTTTTTTTTTTAAATAAAGTCTAGTTTGTCACAAAGAAGCCATTTCCTTGTTATTTTTAAGGTGGGAACGGTCTGAGCCAAGATGGGAAACATTCTTGAAAGGTTTACAATTTAATTTATTCATTCGATTATTTGTTCTAGTAGGAATTTCTGTACGTTCTGATCAAGTTCACTAGAAATGTCCATCCTTTGCTGGAGGGCAGTGTACCCTGTTCTCAGTGAGTGGATGTCTTCAAAAGTGTAGGTGATCTGATTTAGTAAAGTTATCCCTATTAAGGTTTTAGGGAACTAATTAAGTTAGCAAATGATAAGGGAAAATGAAAACTGCTAATGACGGAGGGCAGGCTACCATTCTTGGTACTAATTAGCTTCGCAACAAAATATATACAAAACGTCGGTTCTTGGTGACATCAGTCTGGCCAGCCAGCGTTATTTGTTGTGAATCGGCTACTTGCAGTCAAGGCATCACTTAACATCACTTAACTAAGGCACCTGTATCTATGAATCGGCTACTTGCAGTCAAGGCATCACTTAACATCACTTAACTAAGGCACCTGTATCTAGGAAAACAGAGCCCTAAGGAAGAGATGCAAGGAGTAAGAAGCCATCAAGCAAGTATATTTATAAGGGCAACTGATACAGCACAGAAAAATAATTCGGCAGATCCCCAACTCATCAGAAAAGAATGTATCTGCCAATTGGGAGTCCATAGTCCCAAAGAAAAATAGTCGAACAGTAAGTCACTATTTTTTTGAAAGTCACTACTTATTAGAAGGATGAGGTCAGTTTAGTTTTGTTTATTTACTGCTATACCCACCATGTCTTTGATATATTTGACCTGGAATCAGTTGGCCAGAAGGAACTGATTGCCAAGGTTAGTAAGGGGTCTGAAACTATTTTTCAGATATACCAATGATAAGATTTTACATAATATGCAATTTATAGCAGCTTGCAACATAGCTATTAAAATTTAGGATATTATATAGAATGAGAATTGATGAAGATAATCCACTGGGTTTTCCTACTTATGATTTTGTGTGGCTCAGAGGAGTATTTCCTGTTGAGAGTTTGCTCTTTCTCCTTAGGGCAAAAGAGATTGCCTGGAGGAACTAAATGGCATATTCATTACTGAACATACATTTTATCATTTCATTTCTTATTCTTAGGCATCTATACTCTGTGATGATAGGAAGAATGAACAGGATTGAGTACCTAAGAAATCCATGACTTATAAACTTTACATTGAAATGTGTCTAAATTGCCTCATGTGGGGAATACATGCCCTTCATTCCCTTTCTACAAAGAACCTAGATAATTTGGGGACAGGGTGGGGGGTGGTGAATCTGAAAGCAGATATTTTTATTTTTTCACAACGTAGATGAATTAGCCTTATGTGCATTTACTGATACGTATTTTCACACTGGAGCAAGGAGTTCTAATTTCTAGAAACAAATGGAGGAGAGTTTAAGGTGGATTCTCTCTTTAGATTGTGCTTGCAGTATTCAAACTTGACAAGTCCTTTTTTTTTTTCTTTCCCCAGAATAGCTTTTGGGAGTGCTTGACAAAACCATTTAAAACAATGGGTTTCCTAGTGTCTCTCCTGCTTACTGTATTATTAGACACACACAAAAATAAATTCCACGAATCATTTTCAGATGTATTGACTCTCTCATATTGACAGTCCCTCCCTTGATCCTGATGGTCCCACACACTTTTTTTTTTTTTTTTTGTAATTTAGGAATGCTAAATTAAGGGTCATATATTTTGACTCAGTTTCTTCCTCAGATTTTGACTGGCAGCCCACACAGTGAGCAGTCATCTGTCTCAGTCTGTGCAGAACTGTGCATCTCAGCTCTGCTCACGAAAATGATTTAAAATTGCTTTTGAACTTGGGGGTGGAGGCCATGGACAAAAAGAGCATTTTCTGTGGTTTCAATTCCAAAAAGGCATTCAAATATGTGAGTTATTCTCCAAAGGTGCTCTCCTACCCCTTCACCTTTGCTCAATTTACGAATGTTTATTTTTGTTCTGTCTGACCTACTGGGCAAAATGCAAAAAATGCCTCTACCAATTTTTTTGAGACTGCCTTTACAAATTTCTGTTTTCAAGACAAGTTGGTTATCTGCGCAGGCAGCTTGTACTTACCGTTGGCTTTGCATGAAGTTTATGGAGATTATCTGCTGGTGAGGCAACCCTGAAAAACTGGTTGAAATCCTGCTAATCATGTTTATAACAGTTATAAACACGGAGAACAAGCAAAATATCTCTGCGACTGTTCCCACCGGAAGGGATCTGAACTGTGACTCTGGACAGTTTCTACTTGCGCGCTTTACACCCGTTTGTGAAGCTGTTGGCTACAACTCCACCTGCTTAGGGGTTCTGCTGTGTGTTCTTCTCTACGATGAAACTAAAATCTGGGGTCCCGTTTCGCAGAGCCTGCATGTACAGGAATGAATCTGGAGTAGAGTCCCACCATCAACTACACTGAAAGGTGAAGGGAGAGAACTTGGCACATTGCCTTGAGCCGTGACTCAGTTCACAGTTCTTCTGAATGGTCTAGGGCTTCAATTTTTAGTTTAAGAAAGACAGAGGGAGAATTTATGGCTACTAGTGCTAGCAAGTGCCTTTTTTAGGTATGAGAACTCCAGCTTCTACTAATCTAGCTTTTCTATTGTGCTTCTGTGGGTCTCTGATTATGTCGTAGCTGAAGATCACCCAACTGAAATTTTCTATCCATGCCTTTCACAAAGCCTTAGAAGTGAGTGTGTTGACTTAAACCAAGTGTGCCAACAACTGTTTTCTTTTCTTTTTATTATGCCAGTATTTCAATTTTGATTGCATTTATATGTATCTCCAAGAAATCAGCAGGGATATTGTAGAAAAAATATTTGATGACACTTATTAAAAATGGTAAGACAGATTTCATTCAGAACCATTGTGACAGCCAGAGGGACACCGCAATAGGGTTTTACAGGGAGGGGGAGAGAGATTGGGCTCAGCCCCAAAGATAGCATGGGCAAGTGGGGATTTATAGGCAGGAAGAGGGTGGAGTCCAGTGCATAGAAAGTTACTAAGAGGAAACTTCCAGGTTAAGGGGGATTCTGTTTATACAGACTGAGCAGGGTACTTGCTAACTCTGGGTTTTCTAAGAAATTGCACAAATGGGCCTCAAAGAAGCCTCAGGAGCCTGACTAAAGTTCGAAACTTCGCCTGTCTTCCCTTACATAGAATTGTGATAGCTTGAGATTTCTTCTACATTTCATCTATGTTTTAATTTAGGTAGTTGTTCATTATATATAAACAATTCGGATTTCTTTGAGAGGTTTGTTTGTTTTATTTATTTTTTTACTTTAAACAATTTATTTAAATTCAATTTATTTAAATTCAAGTGAGTTAACATACAGTGTAGTATTGGTTTCAGGAGTAAAATTCAGCGATTTATTGCTTATATACAACACCCAGTCCTCATGCCAACAATCGTCCTCCTTAATGCTCATCACCCATCTACCCCATCCCACCCACCCACCTCCCCTCCAGCACCCTCGGTTTATTCTCTGTATGTAAGAGCCTCTTGTAGTTTGCCTCCCTTTCTCTTTTTATCTTATTTTTCCTTCCCTTCCCCTATGTTCATCTGTTGTCTTTCTTAAACTCCACATATGAATGAAATCATGATATTTTTCTTTCTCTGATTTATTTCGCTTAGCATAATACCTTCTAGTTCCATCCACTAGAATTTTAACTTGATGTCATTCTATGCAAAAAGGATGTTTACTTTAGACTTTACTACCCTTGAATTCTACTTCAGTCACAAGGATTTAAAAACAGTCACTTAATGACTTGACGGCTTACCAATCCTAAAAATAGTTCTGAGATATGCTGTTTCTCGTTGGTCCATACAAACTATTTTACTATCGTTGGAACTTTCTGTTTATAAGATTCCCCTGAATCGGACTGAATGTGTAAGACAAACACACTAGGCAAATTTATAAACTTTTATTTAAAAGAGAATCACATAGCACCGTGAGGTGGTGTCCTATGCTAAGTACCATTCATCAAAGTGGCACCACCTCGTATTATAAAGTCTTCCTTATCTACCTTTGAAGGCATGCTTGGAATTTCAAAAGGAAGTTGATAATCCACTTTTGCCAGCAGTAGACACTCACAATATGAGACCATGGACCAATTAATTATGGAGGCACAACGAAAGAAACTGCATGCTCAGTTAAACTGTCTGAAGTCTTGGCATCTATTGCCATCGTGTTGCCAAAAGAGTCAATCAACAGATATGGCTAGAAATTTAATGCCCTGAGCCCCAGATATATGACATACTGCTTTATGCAGCCAGACTTACAACTTTAGATTTCGTATAATATACACAATAAAATATACACAATAAAATTTAGCTACCGCATAGTACACACATAATACACACAATATGCAGAAATGCTACCTGCAAAATCAATCTTTTCCATGATATCTGTGACAAAGAGGGAACTTGTGTAACTGGTTCTCAAAATATTTTATACCCATCTCTCTCAAGTTGTGGCATATGACACTGATGTTAAGATGCATTTTTTTTCACAGATTTGAATATCAGGAGCCCAGAAATGTTTCATAATCAACAATTTACAATTATAATTATAATTTTATCTTACATAATGTATTAGCACAAATTACAGTAAGTGGTAAGTAACTTGGAGTTGATGAAACATGGCATATGGATAATATCTAAATTGTTGCACAAATAAATTATCGACTGAAGGACTTTGATACAGGATCTATAGTATAGTGGCCAGGGGATGCTAAAATAGTTGAAAGGACACTTCTTGGGAATTCTGAAATTTTTAGTGGAACATTACAAGCGTCTCTGCCATAGACTGTAAGTTTCCTAAATCCACCCATTTTAGCAGCGTATATTTTGCTCCAGCATGATATATATATAGCAAACTGTGAGTCATAAAGCCTGGTCCATCAATCATGACATCTATTAACATGAGGGTTTTTTTTTTTTTTGGCTGAATCATTCATCTCAGTAAACTATATAAGCTTCTCCAAGATTTCAAAACAATAAGCAGAAATAAGATCTTTGGATGGCATAGATATGTCTTCCCTGCCATTGACAGAAGCATTTTAGAGACACATACATTCAAGAGGTAGCCTCATTTGCCTAAGGACCTCAGGGTCCATGCTAGAGGGAAAAAATGCCATTGTTAGAAAAAAATCGAAAGATAATCTGGTAAAATTCTGTATTTGTATCAATTTTCCGGAGACATCCAGGGAAAATCATGAACTACCAGAACAGAATATGGGTGTAGAAAAAAAGACCGTGACTCTGGGTCTAGCTAACACGACAGAATCCCACCAACTGTAAAACTGGCTTGAGCAAGGAGTGTTTCATTGGTTAGGTGCTGCATCTGACTGAAGCCCCAGGACTAGTTATACACAACTAAAACTAAAAATCAAAAATAAAACAGAAACAAAAGAATGTGGCTATCATTCCTGTATTGTAATGGAATACTGTCACTAAAAAAATAAATTTCTCAGAAAAAAATCATAAACATAACACACAATGAGGTAAAAAGAAAAATAGCATCTCTATGTATGGCTGTACCCATAGGTGACATTATGTTTAAGTTATGATAGTAGATTGAAACAGTTTAGAGCAAATCTTTCTTCCTTATGTTACATATTCTTTAGCAATTCGTTTATTAACGTGCCTGTGGAGTCCTTCTCTCCTAGTGTTTGTTTGCTTTTATAGGAATAGTTCTGGATTTTCACTCTCACTATTATTCAATGGGTTGATATTTCCTTTCTTTGTTCTAATGTAGAAAGACTGCCGACTCTCACAAACAGCACTGATGCGCCATTCTCTCTGGGACTGCTAAACTGAGGCCATCCCATCACTTAGGTGCCACCCAGGGACTGGAATATGAGAGTGACCTGTGGATAGGAGTGAGGCAGTGGAGAGTAGGGGTGGGAACGCATTCATCTGCCCCTCAGCTACTGGCTAGACACAGAGGTTCCCATGGGCAGCTCCGAGCTCCTAGGATTTCAGGGAGTAAACACGTGGAAGGTGTCAGGATCTCTGACTCTAGTACTTGAATTTATTATGAGCAAAAATAAAATAAAATAAAAGTGATTTATTTTATTTTTTTATTTTTATATATTTTTTAAACGTTTATTTATTTTTGAGAGACATAGAGACAGAGCATGAGCAGGGGAAGGGCAGAGAGAGAGGGAGATACAGAATCTGAAGCAGGCTCCAGGCTCTGAGCTGTCAGCACAGAGCCCGACGCGGGGCTCGAACTCACAGACCACGAGATCATGATCTGAGCTGGTCGGCTGCTTAACCGACTGAGTCACCCAGGCGCCCCAAAAGTGATTTATTTTAGATTACTGAGACTGGGAGTTATTTGGTAGCTTACTCCAACTCAGACAAATAATAACTTTTAAGAAAGGCAAAAAAATTGCTATTAGTTTAAATATTAAATATCCAGACTATCAGGAAAAAAGAAAGATTACATGAATTATCATTATTAATAATGAGAGACATAATTAGTACAGATTCAATGATATTAAAATAAAAATAAGAAAAAAATGTAAATTTCTGCCTATAAATGTAGTAACTTTGATACAAATGAAAGATTTCTTGAAAGACAAAACTACCAATACTCAATAAAGAGATAACCTAAATAGTGCTCTATCTACTGGGTGTTTTGAGTGCATATTTGTTTTCGTATTTTTGCCCCATGCTGGACTTTTCAAACTGTTAATATTGATACACATTTAACTATCTAAAAAAATTTTTTAATGCAAAATCATTTTTTAAATTAAAAAACGTTATTTAATTTCTTCTGAAATCAATGAATTTCTCTTGTTTTCTTTATGTTCACATGCTGATATAGTTCCTCTAGTAGTTATTCCATGGGACGTGTGATCTTTTTATTCATCAAGAATTCCTTGCCTCTGACTTCTCGTACCCAAAGGATAAACGGACAGCTCTCAGAGATAGCTCTGAACTCATGAGCTCAGAGTTGCCCATGGGAACCTCTAGGTCATTTGATCTGATGGTTCAGGTAGCGTGCCTGATAGTTGGACAGTTTTTAACATCGGGGATCCTATAATGATCAAAAAGCAAGGAGGCTGATTTTCCATTGGTCATGTAGTTTAAGGCAGGCTGTCACGTCCTATTGGTCCCCATGCCATCAACATTTCCTGGCTGTTCAGTGTCCAAGAATAGAGTTGCTTCTACTTGTCTGTTTGATTCCGTACAGAAACTTTAGAACTCAGACAGACATGGCACATCTGCAGTTTGGGGTGATGTCATATTGCCTCCCTGGGGTAAAAGAACCCCCATGCCCTGCGCTATACTCTGCCCTGGAGTCGGTGCTTTGCTGCTGCTGCCCAGGTAACAGCAGTTCCTGGGAGGCAGATGTCGGCGTTCTTCCACGGTTCCCTCTACAGAGTTAAAGGCTACAGAGGCTGACAAGAGAACTGTTGCCTAAGTGCCTTGGCCATCTGGCTGACGGGAGCAGGCAGTTCTGAGGCTGTGGTGGCCGCATGAGCTACATTTAGACAAATTACCTCTAATCAATAGTTGTGTCTTTTTAACAAAGGACGTGTGAACTTCCCTCACCTTTCAGTCCTAAGAAGATCTAGCATTTTATCACATTAACCTACGAAATCCTCCTCTTCATTCTTGTTTTTGTAGGAATTTCTGTAGACATCTGTGCGTCGACTCTATCAGGCTGTTGCTTCATTTCACCCATAATCAGTTCATTGTCTTTTGTAAAGCTGACTGAACTTTTTTTTTCCTTTATGTTTTGGTTTCATCATAGGATAAATAAATGCATGTGTACAAATATATGTACATTGTAGAGATTGCGTAGGACTTAAAATTAAAAAAAATTTTTTTTCATAATGCACCTTTAATCTCTTTTACTTGACTGCTAGTTTGAAAAACAATCTGTTACATTTCTTGGAATATTTTAAAAACATATTTGTCACTATATTTTAATACACATTTTTTTAGTTGGTGCTTCCACTACTTAATATTAATCTGATTTCTGGTGAGCAGATAACTTTTTCTGTATTTACTTATATACTTACCTACTTAACTATCCAGTATCTGTGTCTTTAGAATTTAACTTTATATAGTATAGAGAAAATTTTTCTTGGTTTTTGTTGTGTTTTGCTTTCTCCCCCCTCATGTTTCTCTAGTCAAGGGTCACACACACTTTTTTTTTTTTTTTTTGCCTCAGGAAATCATCCTCTCTTTTGGCCTTGGAAAATTTTTTAATTATGTATGTTTTTCTATTTTCTTTGTCTTTTCTGGAATTATTAAATGGATGATAGAACTTTCTGATTTTCTATATTTTTTACATTTTTATATGGCATTTTCTAGCATGTTATATTTTTGTCTTCTGTTCTGAGAATGTTCTCAACATTCTCTTCCAGGACTTCATCTTAAAATTATTACTTTAACAATGGTATTGTAATTGTCTAGAACTATCTCATTTTATAGTTGTTCCGTTTTATGCCAGCTGTTTTTCTTTGTCTAAACTAATCTATTTATGAATATCTCAGAAATTATATATTATTGAACTATTACATTCTCACAAAAAAGAATGGTGGAAATACTATTCTTTATTTTTAATTCTTTTTAAATGCTTATTTATTTTTTGAGAGGGAGTGAGCAGGGGAAGGGCAGAGAGAGAAGGAGAGAGAGAACCCCAGCAGGCTCCAATGCTGTCAGCACAGACCCTGATGCAGGGCATGATCTCATGAATCATGAGATCATGACCTGAGCTGAAATCCAGTCAGACACTTAAGCAACTGAGCCATACAGGTGTCTCATGATATACCATTCTTTAATCATAGATTAGAAAAAGAATTCATCAGGGTCAAATTGATTTAGCCACGTAGACAATGGTTGAAAAGTTGCAGCATGATTAGAAACAGGCTCTGATTGGAAAAAGGGAAATATCTCATGTTTCTGATCAAAGATCCAAAGACAGCAATACACAAGAGCTTGGGCCACGCATCAATAGTCACCCTCGACCTATTGTCCCATTGGAACATGGAGCAACACTCTAATGTTAACCTTTAAATGTTCCCATCAGCTAGATTAGTCACTCTCCCTGTTATCTCCTTCTGCAGGTCTGTAATATACATATTACGTAGAGAAGTAAATACTAACAAGTAATCAAATAACATTATTTTACCCGTTATTTTCTGAGGTTTGAAATACCATTTCACATCTTAGAAAACACAGTGTGTTTTGATCGTATTGTTTATATAGGGAGCTACAAAAGTATGTCAAGTAATATAGTTGACTATTTCTGTACTGGAAATGTTGCCTCTGACACATTTTTTACAAAGATATGAACTCGGAAGCTTTCATATATTGCCGAAGAATAAGAGTTTGTTACTATTAATAAAATATTCTTGAAAGAAAGGGCTATAAGAAGACATAGCAGTTTGGTAGTTTATTATGTGCAACTGCTCAGAATATTCCATAAGTATATTTCAAATCTCTGTAGATACCTCATGATCAATAATTGAATTTCAGTTTTGAAGAGTAGTCACAAAGGAATAGTGATTGAAACATCTGTGTCAACAAGTGCAGGTCAACTTGTTATTATAATCCAGGAAAATATTTGATTTCTACACCTAATGTGTGATGGATTTGAGAGAATGGGCAGTTTCCAGTTATCATATGATGCTGACACTAATTGCCAGAAGGAATATTCACAACTGAAGTAGCAACCTGAAGGTCAAATTGACTTGTGGGACACAGATCACACATACCGAGAAGAAAACATACCTATGCCAGTCTTCATTATTAAAGAAGAAACTTATATATTGCATATCTTACTGTTTACAATTTTATAACAGTTGCTGTGGTAAGAGATGGTGTGGTATGTTTTTTATTTTTTTAAATTTTCTTTTAATGTTTATTTATTTGAGAGAGGGAAAGAGAGAGCTAGGGAGGGGCAGACAGAGAGAGAGACACAGAATCCAAAGCATGTTCCAGTCTCTGAGCTGTGAGTACAGAGCCCAACATGGGGCTTCAACTTACAAGCCATGAGATCATGACCTGAGTCAAAATTGGACGCTTAACCGACTGAGCCACCCAGGCAGGGACCCCAGTGATACATTCTTTAATACCCAATGAATAATACAAGAATGATGATTAAAAATTTCTCTATGTCTCATGGAGCTACCTAAAGTCAATAGCAATATAGAATTCACATATAGAAACTTTGTTTTTCTAATACAACTTGGAATTGGTGTAATAAAATATAAATCACCTTATAAATTATGCCGTATATAACTAATTCATTAACTCGTGAACCATTTGACCCAAGATTTTCTATTTGTAAATATGCAGCACTCCTTAAAACTCAATGAAACAGATTTTTTTTCTGAGTACTGTTCATATAGGTAGTTATTCTAACTCTAAAGTGGATATTTTTCTTTTATGTCTTCATTGGTGATGGTTAATATTTTATTAGATTTTTATTAGAAAGTCTAAAACAGGAGACAATAATTTACAATTACATTTAACCACGCGAATATTATGGCTTTCTCTTTCAAATTTCTTTTTCATGACATCATTAATAAAGACCTTTCTCTTATAAAAGTTTTCACAATTTTTATACTAAAGAAAACCACAAAATATTTAAAATATATAGAAAACCTAAGAAATGAATGTAGTGGGCCTTGTGCTTCCATCAGCCAAATTAGTAAACATTAATATTTTACCACGTTTATTTCAACACTTTTTTTAAAATATATATATCACTTGTGGTATAGCTATAGCAATCCCCAAACCCTTTTTCTTCCATTTTTTTTTCAACAAACTCAGAGGTAATACGTGTCTTTTATTATGTATAATTATTCTTTTGCATTAGATTCTGGAACTGGAATCATATGTCATTTTCCTTTGGGGCCTTACTTTACTTCCTTAATTTATAAGGCTTCCTTAATTAATAAGACATATGGATATACCTCTTTATTTCTCTCTTGTTAAATTAGATTGCTTTTTCAATTAAATAGAATCATAAGTCCTCCAATTGTGAGAATTATCTGAACAATTTTTACAAAAAAAAGTTGCCTTTCCATTACAAATGTTCAAAGTGTCTTCTTGAGTAAGTACCATTGTCCTGTGTCAAATTTAATAGATTTTTCTCATTGCCCCCTGGTGAATGTTTGGATGAGATGACTCTTCTTCCAACTGTTAATCCAACTCTGATGAAACCTCAAACCAAATTGACAACCTAATAGAAACAGAGATAGATGGTGAAACTCTAGTGATTTCCTCCTCTGAAAAAGTGACTGATAAAAAAATATAGGCTTCCTTTGGAGTTAAAGGAGAAATGATTTGGTGTTTTATTTCCCAGAGGTCAGCATGTTACGGGCCGTTTTTTTACCCCTTTGAGAAACTACATTCTATTTATGAATAATATCTTTTGAAACCCTAGCATTCATTTGATATAAGAAATAAAGGCAGCGCATTTACAGAAAGGTTATGAGTGTGTCACAGAAATCTTGCTGGCCTATATTCTATCCCTTTAAAATCGGCTCTAGTTGAATGAACATCACTCATCCAAGTAAGAACTTTATCCCACACTACAAATGTGCTTAAGAGCTTATTACCAAGCATAATTCCCAATTCCCAGCTATATTTTGAGCAGTAGAAAAGGCAGAGTCTAGTCATACTTAGTAACTTCATTGTCCTCAAACTTTTGGAATATTAAACACTGATGATTGTTATTCTTTCTCCCCAGTGACACACAGTACATCCTTGCCTACTTGAAGGCTTGGGTATTGCTATTAAGACTGAAAAAAATTATTTTCTTGAAACTGTCAACACCAGAATATTTTGAGACTACGATAACATCCTTTAGCTAATGTTATTGTCTATAATTTAAGATTCCTTTCAAGGATCTTTTAACTATTGGTGTTAATGTGAAAAATAATTTCAAAAATCAGCGTACATTTTTTTCCAATATAAGATGCCTTCAGTATGATTGTTTGGGCTTGCATGTTTTTAATCAGCTACGCTATCATGTTTTCTGTCCCTGTAACAAAGTCGTATATATTTCTTGAGAAATAAAAGATTGTGACAGAAATATCAGATCAGGAAAGGGATTAAAACTAAAGCTAATCATTTTTAAATGAAGATGTAAGACTCAACCCCTAATTGAGTTCAGAAGCAAACAACAATAGATTTATTTGAGAAATGCATTTCAGGCTTTTCCTATCTAAATTGGACTGACAAAACCTCAGCTCTTCTAGGAAAGATCTACCTATGGGTAGAAAAAACATGCAAAGTGAATTCAATAACACGGAAAGAGGACCTGGCAGAACAAAAAGGGTGGGAGGAAGGGGTGGGGCAGGTGTTGAGATAACACCGTCACCGTTGATTCAAAGAAATATTTTCACCAAAATACGCATTTTAAAAATCAATTCCAAACCAACATCCTTGTCCACTGTGCTTTCATGCCATTTTGAGCATTTAACAGATTGCATTATCTTCACGTTGTATCATGGCTATGTGTGACTTCGTACCACATGAATATCTGACTTCTTTTCTACTCACAACCAGAGCTTATGTAAAGAATAACCAGATGGGCAACTATCTAAGTCATCAGTTATTAAGCTGTACCAAACATATCCTGGACTAAATTGGAATTATCATGGTGGCTAACTCACCCAGCCCACGTCACACTTCTACACTAGTGAAATGTATCTTTGTTCTATCCCTGGGGAGTCTTTGAGGAGCCAATCCCAATCCTGTTCTGTATTTTGCAGAAAGCAAAATTAAAGTGTGTGATTAGAGACAGGGCCACCAAAATCTAAATCTATCAGTCACTTGTATGGGACAGATGACTTTTGAGAGGAATCCGCTCTCCTTGCCGCATCCCCTGCAAGAATGAAGACCGTTCTCCACAAATGGCCTGTGGACATTCCAGAAAATGTTGACATCACTCTGAGGGACACATAGCTATTGTGAGGGCCTCTAGAGAACTTCAATCACATCAGTTAGAATTTAGTCACCTTGGAAAGACAAGGAGGCTTCCGACGGACAAGTGATGGGGACATCGTAAGGAACAAGCTGTGGTTCTATCTGTCATCATGTGAAGAACATGACCGGATGTCATATCGGGCTCCCTTTACCAGATGATGTCTATATAGGCTCACTTTCCCATCAACATTGTTGCTCAGAAGAATGAGTCTCTTGTTCAAATCCGAAATTTTTTGGATGAAAAAGCAGGGTTCTGATGAGATCACATATTGCTTGTTCAGTATCTCAGGCCTCAAAAGATGAGTAATTGGAAAATGAGTAATTGGAAAAACAAAAAGGAATCATTGTTACAAGCATATTTATTGAAATAAATTATTAATTATTTAATTTAGAGCATGTATGTTCCTGTTCCTTCATTTACTGTCAAACATTATTGAACAATTAATATTCTGGAACTTGTTCAACCATCTGGAGATGTCAGAAAACAAGAGATAGCACATGAAACTAACTAAAAGCAAACATATGAGAAGCCTGTTAAATACTTAAGAACTTATTAAGTATTTGTACTGTCTTGGAGACATGCTTTGTCAGAAACAAAAGCAGTTCCTCTGAGACAAAGTTTCCTGCTAGGTGGGAGAGGAAGCTTCTAGAGATGAACTCCAACCTGGACCCTTGAACACCTCTTTCCAAAACACCAGAGAGGAGGGACTGGGACCTATGTGTGAGAACGTCTTCCACAGGTGTACACTTTACCAAAATAACAATTGATTCCCATAGAAGAGTATGAGCTAAAGAGAAGAAATAACTAGAAAAATCAGAGCATAACGACTATGGAAAAATAACACAAATTAAACCAAATTATCATAATAGAATTTGACGATCAAAAATTGGATCAACTATGTCGTTAGATTTTTTTTTAATGTTTATTCATCTTTTGAGAGACGGAGAGAGACAGAACACAACCAGGGGAAGGGCAGAGAGAGAGGGAGGCACAGAATCTGAAGCAGTCTCCAGGCCTCCTCAAACTCACTAACTGCGAGATCAGGACCTGAGCCCAACTTGGACGCTCAACCAACTGAGCCACCCAGGCACACCCAAAAGTTAAATATGTAAATTATCCTAAGACAGACAAAGTATATGTTATTTATGGAAAAACTAGATAGAAACACATAGTTTGAAAATATAGACGGATATGAAAGATTCAATAGATGGTAAGAGGTACGCATACAGAGAAGAAATAAAGAACTGAAAACCTGCACCAAAGCAACAGAAAGCAGAAAAGTAACAGAAAATAGTAGAGATAATGTTAAAGTTAGAGGGAAAATTAAAACATCAACATCTGTCTAATAAGAGTCAAAACAATAGGTTTAGCATTTAAATAAATATACTTACTGCATATAAAAAAATAAAAGAAGGGGGCGCCTGAGTAGCTCAGTCAGTTAAATTTTGACTCTTGATCCCAGCTGAGGTCATGATCTCAAGTTTGTGGGATTGAGCCCCACATCGGGCACCATGCTGATGGTGTGCAGCCTGCTTGGGATTCTCTCTCTGTCCCTCCCGCACTCTCTCTCTCTCTTGAAATAAATGAATAAACTTAAAAAATATATAATTTAAAAAAATTAAAAGAATGAACTTTTCCAGGGAGTAGGATCTTTTATATGAGTGATAAAATTGCCTGAGTGCAAAGCATCATGGCAGCCATGACTCCTCAGCCTTGTGGATGATTAATGTGCTTTTAAGTATAAATCAAAGATTTTATTCCTTCACAGACATTCTATTTCAGAGCACAGGAAATGTAATTACGGAGCACATACATGTTCTGAATATTGTTTGTGTATGATTTTTGTGATATCAGGACCATATTCCGCTTCATTTACAGTCAATTTTATCTAAAATAAATTGATCAAATGTTACAAGAGAAAATGCATCTTCATTTTAGGGAATTATTTGTCTTTCAAACGGGTGCCCATTTGCTTTGAATGAGGAGACCGCACTCACAGATGTATGGGAGACAGTTTTCCATTAGGTCCTATTCAGAAAGAAGAAAAATGGTAGAAGGATTTGTGAAGACTTCTGAGGATGGACTCTGAGGGTGGTATTGATGGAACCCTTGAAAGGAGGGTTTGATGCCTGCCAGACTTTCCAGGTGCTGAATTTCAAGATGATGGTTCGTGTATGGTGCGGACGAGCAAAGCTATTTGTTAGTTTGTTTGTTTTTGTTTTAAAGAATTGTGCCCAGTTGATCTAGTGTTGATTTATTTCTTTCAAATTTCTTTCAGATTTATTTCTTTACCATACAGGCTACAAACACTGACACACACACACACACACACACACACACACACACACACACAAGGTTTAGATTTATGTGTAAGTAATTGACGTTTTTGATGTCATTGTTTTTGTTTGTTTGTTTTTGTAGCTTCAAGGTTTTATTTAAATTCCAGTTACTTACGGGCACCTGGGTGGCTCAGTTGGTTAAGCGTCCGGCTTCCCTCAGTTGGTTAAGCGTGAGATTAATTCCTGCATCAGGCTCTGCACTAGCAGTGATATTCTCTCTCTCTCTGTCTCTCTCTTTCTCCTTCTTCCCTCCTCTGCCCCCGCTTTCTCTTTCTCTCAAAATAAATAAATAAACTTAAAAAAATTTCCAGTTAGCTAACAGACAGTGTAATATTAGTTTCGGGAGTAGAATTTAGTGGTTCATCATTTCTACACCATACTCAGTGCTTTAATGGTCTTTTTTTGGGGGAAAAACCCTTAAAATTTATGATTTTCTGTTAAAAGTTTATAGAAACACAATGAGTTTTGCTCGTTGACATTGTGTTCTGTAAAAATGCTCAATTTATTTATTAGATTTAGTAACATTTTAATAAATTACCTGAGATTTTCTATGTAGAAAATCACAAGGTCTGTGAATAGGAGAAATTTTACTTCTTCCTTTCCAATTATCGTACGGTGCTTTCTTTCCCTGCTATTATGATGAGTCTCTAAGGAATGGTGTGTCCATATCTAGTGTCTGGCTAATATTGGCATCATAAATCTATCTCAGAAGTGTTCTCTTCTGGTCTTGAAAATTTTGTTAACAAAGGGTATTATTTTTTGCTTGAATGCTTGAGATAATTCACTAATGAAGTTCTTCGAACTTAGGATTTTCTTTTAAAATATATAGACATTTTTCCCTTTGAATATATGTTAGAATCTATGCTTTTGATTCAATAAGGCCTCTAAAACTTTCTTTTAATTAGAGATGCATAATATGTATTTTCAATAATTTTATTTTCAATCCGTGTGGGTAATTTTATTTAAGGTCTGGTTCTTGCGGACAGAATATACCCAAACCTATTTCCTTTTGTAATTTAATATGAATAGATCACTTACACTTAATGTAATTTTTAAATTGATTGAATTAAAATCTACCTCAATAGTTGTATGCAGTTTATTCCACTTTTTTCTTTTTTCCCCTTTTTTATAGATTTTTCTTTATTATCTTTATATTCTCATAATAGGATTTATAATACAGTTATGTAATTTATCAAAGCATAGATTGAAATGAACATCACACGTCTTCAAATGTAGTATATATCTTACAACAGTATTCCCAAGTTTTCCTTGCCATCTTTCTGTTATTACTATTACACATTTTATTTTTCACACATTTCAAACAATGCATTGCTACTTTATTTTTGGTTTAGACATGAAATTTTCATTTAGAGAGATGAAAAATATATTTTATATCTACCTTTATTTTAATAATTTCTCTTTATCATTTCATTTTAGAGACATACTTCTCTGTTCAGTGTTTTGTTCCTTCTGCCTAATTACCTTTGAACACTTTTGTAGAGGAGATCTCTTGGTAATAAACTCTCTCAGCTTTAGTTTGAGAATTCTACTTTTACACTTGTGGTGAAATATACCTTCACCATATATAGAATTCTGTGTTGGCAGTGATTTTACTGTTATCTGAGCAATTTGGAGATGTCGATCCATTATCTTATGACTTAATCATTATACCTTTTAATTAATGTACATTTTATTCTCAAGTTGCCTTCATGGTTTTTTCTATATCTTTAAATTGCAATGATGTGAATATGGTGTGTGTGTGTGTGTGTGTGTGTGTGTGTGTGTGTGTGTGTGTATTTATCTTCTTTAATTCACTCAGCTTCCTGGATCTATGATTTGATTTCTTTCATTACCTCTGGAAATAGCTCAACCTTATATTCTCTGTTTTTTCTACATTCTCTCTTGCTTCTAGGATTTCATTTATGAGTACATTCAATTGTTTGAAAAATTTCCACAGTTCTTAAAGACTGATTTTATTTGTTTCCATTTTTTTAAACTTCTTTTGTCTCAGTGTTTGTTTGTGGGTAATTTCTATCTACCTATTTTCAGTCATTTTTTTTTCCCGCTGCGTCAAGTCGACTGATCAGCCTATCAAAGGCACGTTCCATCTCTGCGACCGTACTTCCCTCTGTTCCGTTTGATTCTTAAAGTTTCTATTTTTCTGGGAAATCCTCCGACTACTCTTGCAAGCTGGATGCCTTTTCTTTAACACATTAATCATAGTTATTTTAAATTTTGTGTCTGTTCCAACACCTAGATCATATCCGAGTGTGGAATTTGTACTTTGTGTCTATAACTGAAAACGCGTTTGAAGATGGCACTAGTATGTTAATGGGCAGAGTCAAGTTAATTTATTCAAGAACTGAATTACATGTGGGTTTTGTTGTTTCAATATAGCACAGGCTTCCAATTCCTTCACTGTTACCTTGTCCTTAGGGTGGTGGCTGGTCTGCTGAATTTTTCTTAATGACTCTTCCCTGCTTTAGACTTTCTTTATATACCTGTGTCTCAAAATACGTCTCTCTCTATGCAGTTATTTCTTTCTGAGCAGTTGACCTTTGGTGACTGTTACCTGTTTTGCTAGTCTGCTTATGGGGAAGGATATTTCTCTGTTATCATCTTTCCTAGGCAGCCGCTATGTTTCTGGGTCTCAGCACTGGTCTCAGTGACCCAACTCCTTCCCCAGGGAAAGCAAAACTGTGGGAGAGAGTATTCTCTCCTGTCCCCTTTTCCAAGCTGCAATAGGCCTTCATATGTGCCCTGCAGGCAGTAAAGGGTCCTGCCCATCCCCCATGGCTTAATGCTTCTTTCCCCTCTTCCAGATCAACACCAAATAAAGTGCCTTGTCGTGTCTTTAGTACCCGCCCTTATAGTGTGTGTGACTCCCAGAGGTTCTATGCTTTCCCTGACTCACACTCAGCATTTGCCGCTTTGTGAGCAAATTTTACTGTTAAATTACTCACTCACTTTGTTCATGCTATATGTTTATTGAGAACTTACTCCACACCAAGCAGGAGGCTAGGCTCAGAGGATTCAACCATAAGTAACATGGGTGCTTCTCATTATAGTGCCAGTTGCTCCTAATTTTGTCTGCATATTAGAGTTTTCATGTCTCTAGGTGTCTCCAAGTAGCCTCGGAGATAAATTAAACAGGATTCTCTGGAGGTGGAATCCATATAATTGTATTTTATAAATTTCCCCAGGTGATTCTGTTATAGACCCAAGGCTAACCATTAGACACTCTGCAATCCTACTGTTTCTCTTCAGAGTTGCACTGGGGGATCTTGTCAAACAATGGCTTACTCTGTGGTAGGACAGTGACCTCCCAGGGAACAAAAGGCAGTTGCTGAATTGAAAATGGAAGGCACACTTTTACAATTTATTATTTCATTTTATCTAACTGCGGTTCTGTGATAATTACCTGGTGGGTCAATCTTGGTGATCTGTTTTCTATTTATTTCAAATTGGGGAAACTCTGCCTCATGTGTTGAATTGGTGGTGTGGTATTTACGAGATGGGGTATGATAAACAAATTTCAGACACGATCCCTGATTTCCCAAGGTGGGCCTTAGGCATTTCCAACGAGGTGGATTTTGAAATGTATTGCATCTAGTTATTTGAAGACAGAAGTTAAAAGTTACAAACAAAAGATTCCCAGGACTAGAAATCCTGTTTTTGAGCAGCCGAATTATTTCCCCAGAGGACTCTGACATAACACAGGTTTCAAAGACAAAAGAAAACACAGGACGGTTATTACTAGCAAAGACATTGGCCTAAAAATTCAAGGTGAGATTTTAGTGAGATATAAGACAACTCTTTTTTTTACTGTCCTGTTGGACCAAATTGACCAAAACTAACAGCATTTGGAGTGTATTGCTTTGTCTGCATTTATGTCTCTGGCTTTACCACTCCCAAAAAGCTGCAGCCTGGGCCTGAGAAAAAACAGCAAAGGAAAAGAGAGCAAGAGACCTTGTTGGCCCAACACAGACTCATCATATATCGTCGTTGGCCTTCTCTTCTCCGGTTGACTACTTTTTATCATTCGAAATACATAGGCATTAATAATACACAGTCTACATTTAGCACGTGTTAGACAACTGGACTTTCTATCCGTTCAGACTAACACATGGTGACACGGCACCAAGAGTCAGAAAATTCCAATTGCTGAGACAAGCATAAAGGGAATTTTGATAGCAAAATTTCAAAGGGAAGCCCAAGTATAAACCCAAGTATAGCTGGGTGACCAGAGAGCCCTTCTCCCATCTGACTGAATCTCATCCAATTTTGAGGGAATGACCCTGTCTATAGAGCAAATCTCAGGGTGAAATTAAAGAACTTTACTGTCTGCAGGATACCGGGTGTATATGCACAGTCACGAAAATATGAAACTGATTTTGCACCCCTGCCCTATCCACGTCCCCATATCCTCTATTAAGTCAGCTTTATAAAGGGAAGACTGTGAAGGTTCCAAGTGTGACTCATTTACTGAGTTAAAAAGGTACGAGATTACCTCCTGTACATTATTTTTATCCATATTATGGGAGCAAGATAATCTGATCAATCTTCCCACTTAAGAATCAATGAAAGTGCCAAGTAATATCTTTTTAAATATAAATATTTTGATGCATTGTCGTGTTGGCAAAAAAATTCTCAGAGATCAAAATTTGTAAATGTAGAACTCTTAGCAGTTAAGGAAAGGCTATTAAAAACAACCAGGCATATTCTGAGACATAACTCAATAGCCCTTTTTGAAATAAATACATGGTTAAAATTTAAAGTTATTTGTATTATTTAATAACCAACACAAGTACAACTAAAAGGTCAGCGAATTGAAAGTAAAGCTCAGGAAGGCAGAGAGAAAAAGCCCCAGTGGACAGGGATAAAAAAGGAAAGGAATAGTAATTCAATTAATAAAGCTTTTATTTTATTTGAATTTCAGATGAGAAAAGACAGAATGTAAGAAGCAATACTTTAAGAGATAATGAATGAGAATATTCAAGAATTCGTTTTTAGAACGTTATTGATAACCATCCTAACAAAGCTCAACACATCACAAGTAAGGCATGTTAAAAGCAAACATTCCTATCCCCACTACCACCTCCAGAAACACCTAGAAAGATCAGTGTCACCTCAGATTACAAAATTTAAAGAGAAGATGTTAGTGGCAGCTAGAAATTTCAGAGAGATTATTTAAAAAAACAATATGTGAACTAACAGCAGACTTTTACACAGAAATAATGGAGTCCAGAAAAGAGGGAGAAGGCGGTGCCTGGGTGGCTCAGTCAGCGAAGCGTCCAACTCTTAATCTTTGCTTGGGCTTGAACTCAGGGTCCTGAGCTCAAACCCCTAGTTGGGCTCTGCACTGGGTGTGAAGCCTACTAAAATAATAATAATAATAATAATAATAATAATAATAATAATAATAATAATATAATAAACAAACAAACAAACAAAACTCCCAAAAGAAAACGGAAGAGAAACTTTGTTCTAAGTGCTACTTAAAAAAATATGCCAGCCTGGGATGTCTGGGAGGCTCAGTCGATTGAGCGTCCATCTTTAGTTTAGGTCACAATCTCATGGCTCATGAGTTCGAGCCCTGTGTCAGGCTCTGTGCTGACAGCTCAGAGCCTAAAGCCTATTTCAGATTCTGTGTGTGTCTCTCTCAGCCCCTCTCCCACTTTTCCTGTATGTCTCTCTAAAAAACAAATAAAACAAAAAATTTTTAAAATGTCACCCTAAAATCAGTATAGTTATTTTTGCTTTCTTTGTGTTTCCACTTACTAGAATACTTTTCTCCATTCCTTCCCTTTGAGCCTATCTATCTATGTCTCTTGTAGGTGGCAAACAGCTGATTTTGTTGTTTGTTTGTTTATATCCATTCACTCTATGCCTCAATTCATTGGATAATTGAATCCATTTACATTTAAAGTAATTATCAATAAGTAAGGATTTACTAATGGCATGTTATTAGTTGTTTCTGGCTGTTTTATAGTTCCTTTGTTTCTTTCTTCCTTCTTCACCATCTTCCTTTGTGAACTGATACCTTTATGTAGTGATATACTTTGATTTCTTTTTTCTTTTGTGTATCTACTGTAGATTTATGTACCTGCAATAAGCTAAGAGGGCAAACTTAAGCATTCTCAATAGACACATAGAAATCATGGTAGCTATTTGTGACGATGGATGTGTTATCTAACTTGATTGTGGTAATTATTTCATACAGTATATGTATGTGAAAACATCACGCTGTATACTTTAAATGTATATAATTGTATTTGTCAAAAAGAACTCCATAAGGTAATATATGTATATATATTCACTCTCTATAAGTGCCAGGCTGATGTATTAACAAAAAATTCTTGGTGCATATATATACATACATATATATATATATATATATATATATATATATATATATATATATACATCAGCCTGGCACTTATAGAGAGTGAAACTATTTTCAAAGAAAAAAAGAAAAATAAAGATATTTTTAGATTAACAAAAGTTGAGCTAGCCTTTACCATCCTTGGATAATTACTAAGATAGAATATGCTCTTAGGTAAGCCTGAACCTCTGGGGCCTTAAGAAGGGGGCACGCCGTCTACTGGAAAACATTTGGGAAAACAAACAGAAACTAGTTTCACTCAGAGAGGCTAATTGTGAGAGTTGAAAAATGATGAAAAAACTAGTGGCTGTGCCTGCTCTAAGAACAGACTATAAATGCATGCTACTTTCATCAGACTTATCCAGATAAAGAGCTTAGATACCAATCCTCCCCAATCCCCCAAACCCAGTTGCACCTGCTTCAGCTGCATGAGGCAGCCATAGCATAAAGAAATGGATTTTTGAACCAGGTGTGACTGAAATAGTAATCCTAAATTACCAGTTAACCGTTGCATTTCACTGAACATGGCAAAGTCCGTGGTGATTAATTTGTATGTCATAAAGAAGTCAGACAACGTTCTAAAGATATGTTAGCTATAGAATTTAAGTGTTACATTTAAAAATCTGTGACTTTAAGTTTCACAACTGTTATTATTTTATAAACATGAATTCTATCAGAAAAGGGAAAGTACTGGCTTTGGTAATTTGATCAAAGGGGAAGTCTAAGGTATGGGATCGAAGGAAAGCAGACATGGCCTTTACTTATCAACGTTACAGTTATCAAAGTTAGAATTTGATTCAAACTCTACTCAGGGTTTGCTGGTCATGTTCAACATGTACCACATGCTTTGCACACTGTAGGCAATCAATAAATATGGAGGGGGGGTGCGCCGGGGTGGCTACCAGTCGGTTAAGCGTCAGACTTCGGCTCAGGTCATGATCTCGCGGTCTGTGAGTTCGAGCCCCGCGTCAGGCTCTGTGCTGACGGCTTGGAGCCTGGAGCCTGCTTCAGATTCTGTGTCTCCCTCTCTCTCTGCCCTTCCCCTGCTCATGCTCTATCTCTCTGTCTCTCAAAGATAAATAAAACATTTAAAAAATAATAAATAAATTAAGTAAGTAAATAAATGTGGAGGGAATGGCTGAGTCTCACAGTTGTAGGGATATATATAGATAGTACGTTATTTGATAAAAGACGTAGAAATTTTAATTCATAAAAGGTATTAACCTAAACTGAGATGCACAGAATAATGTCTAGACATTTGTATTTAGCTCTGAACTGGTATTTTGTATAAGTCTTCTCTTCCCAAAAGGTAAGAGTGGGAGAATAGAGTGAACCAGACCAAATTTTAGGTGGGTCGTGGGTGTGTTCAAAATTATTTTGCTAAAATAAGGACTGAACTCTTCTTTTAACTTCAGTTTATTATAACAGAATTGACTGTGGTTTTTTTTTTTTTCATTATAAATGGAGAGTATATTAAACAAATACATGATGAGTATTCTACCTTTAAAATTGAACGTGATTTTATTTAATAATGATTCAGCACCCTACTCAAAATCCCTATTAGTATATATTACATTGAGTATCCAAAAGTCTTGTCATACTATTACTTAAGTTTATATACCAAAACAGTAAAACTTTGGTCCTTACATTTCTAAATAATCCTATCCCCTGACATAGAAACCATTGTTAAGACAATTAGGAAATCACCCAATGAAAAACATATATTCATTAGATTTTTTTTTTTGTAATTCCAGGAACTATTTCCCAAAAAACATTCTCATTTTATGATAACCCAAATGTTGAAGTCACTTGCTTTGCAGAAAGGAAACACAAACTTTTCTGTGTGTATTTTCAGCCAAATCCATTAACCCTTTTATAGGATCATTCTAGTTGTGTCTATGCAAAATGCAGTGAGGAAAAACACTTGCTTAAGTGAAGGATAACAATTTTATGCACTTTCGCTTTACTCTGGTCATATAGCCTTCAAAGAAGCAGTGGTCTTTGGTTAAAACAAACACTGAAGAAAATATCTAGTGTCAGCACAGTGTTTCTTGATGGACACGTAATTCGCGACGCTGCAAAATAGGACATTACAGCCCATGGAAGTTGGTTAATTCTCTGATGGCAAAGTTCTATCATCAACTGCAGGTCAGGAGAGAGGAGGAGGGAGATGTTCTCTTGTTTGGTCCCTGGTTCACACATAGGAAGAACTCTGTGCTGTTTATGCAGCAACAAACGCCTAATTGCCATTAGTGACATCAAGTACAATTTCAAACAAAATCACCACTCATATTATTTCTCTAAACCACACTATCTCTATTATTTCCAGAATTAAGTCTCTTTCCTATCTCAGGCCCCTTAATGTTGGTTTTGGCTCTTTATTCCCACGGATGCCGCTAAACCTTTCGAACACATTTTTGGTTGTGATGCTGTTGACCTCGCATATTGCGTCTGTAATTTCCACTCAATAATGGAATGTTTGCTTCTGTTACTTTCCAAGATCGTCTGGCTGCTGAGCTGGATTCACACCATTAAGTCATCAAACTGCTACGTAGAATAAATAGCAGTACTTTAGTTTCAACTGCAACCTAATTTTACAATTTTATTCCAAACCAGCTTGTTCTAGTTGTATCTTGATTGCTTTGTGAAATGTTGTGTTCATGCTCCATTAGACAAATGCCAACACTATAATTCATCTAACAGAGACGTGGAGGTGGGGAGTGGTGACAAAAGGTGCTTCCCAGAAGCACAATATTCAAATGGGTCTCTAATTGCTGCGGAGGGGTTTTCTGCTGATCCCTGTGATAGTTTTTATACTGAAAGAGAGTTATGAAAATAAAACCGTTTTGCTCCTGAATAGCATAGAGGGGTTTCTTTTTTTTTACCAAACACAACCAATTGTCAATGGGGACCATAAAGATAAGAAAAAATATAGGTCCTTTTTTTTCCCCTGAACATATTCTAGACCCAGGGAAATAACAATATAAATTTAGTAGAACAGAAAACATATTTAAGGGATAGTAATTGCATCTTTTAGAAATCTCCAATTCCTTTTAGTTGATTCATCTGAATGTTGACTATTTTAACAACATAGTGTATTCACTAATATTTCTAATGAAAAAAATTAATGGATGGCTAACACTGGTCAGTTTAAGTCTATAGATTTTGCTTGCCTGTTACTTTAGCTCTGTCTTCTAGGATATTATGTGATGTTTTCTTCATGTTTTACAGTACTGGAATACCTACTGCCAAAGTTCTGTTTTGTGAAGTAACTAATCATTACGTTTTGTAGTTTGTTTGTAGTTGCTTTGATGATTTCATATTCACCTGAGATTTCTCCTTCTATCCCCGTTTGCCTCATTCTCTCATGTGCCTATTCTTTGATGCTAATATGAAGTCACAATCATTCAAGTAGATAAAGCAACTTGGCGAGTCATTCATCTGACAACAAATACCTATTTAAGATTTACTTATAATCTATAAAACACTGTATTTCAGAGTCTGGATGTAGGAAAAAGAAAACAAAAGTGTGCCTCTTAAAATTATATATAGTAGAAAAAGCAAGAACTGTATAATATAAAGGCAGGATATCTTGAAAGTTCCCTATGACAGGAAAATTAAGTACAGTAGGAATTCAATACAGAGCTCTTACTTTAATTGAGCTTTAAGTGGAGGTTGGCATGATGAATCCGAGTGTAACCGTAGAGATGGAGGAAGAGTGTCCTAAGAGAAAATGACAGTATGAGCAAAGGGCCTCAGGTATAAAAACTTAAAGATAGTCAACTAAATAACTACAGGCAATTTGAATGATGCAAACATGATTCCGCCTTTAGAAGAAAGAATGTTTACCAAATGTTTATCAGTTGTGTCAAATATTTTATTGATCAAAGAAGATAAAGACCGAGAATGAATGATGTGCATTTCAGCTATAGTACAGAGAATATTTTGTGATCGAGGTCAAGGACAAAACATACCTTTATGTTTTTCCTTTACGTGCAGTCTGTCTTAATATATGCCCAAGATATTTGTTCTATTATTCTCCCTTCTCATATAGAACCAGGAAATACGATTATGAGTGGAAATAGTATGCAAGATTTAAACACAGTCATAGAAGGCAAAAATAGACAAGAGTTCTTTGAAACAGTTGTACTTGGGATTTTAGTGTTTCTTAACCCACCCCTTATAATAAATAAAATAAAATAAAATAAAATAAACTTAAAAAATAAAATAAAATGTGTTTCTCCCATATCTAAGATATATTGGTTTCATTTTTCAAACAGTAAGGTGTCTGGTAGTTTTAGTAGAAGAGTAGAAATGGTCTCTAAGGAAAAGTAGTGCTAAATTGGTTTACACCAAAGTATCACTGGCTACGTCCACGTTTCCTTCTTGGAGGTGAATTTACTCTTATTCAAAAAACAGATACTCTGCACACATCCTTTGTGGTCAAAGAGACCTCTGCTTTTTTTTCTTCTTGTGCTTGTTGCATTCAGTCTGGACTGCGAATCAGAAACCACTCACATTACTAAGTCAAATAAGAGCTTCTTCTGATACATGTGTTTTCATTTATCCACTCAGTCACTCACTGGCTCACTCACTCTTCCACTTAATTATTATTCACTCATTCAAGAAATTGCGCACCCGCCCCTGCCAGGAACTGAATGAGGCAACGGGAGCATAGCAGCAGGCAAAGATGGTTCTTGAGTTCACAAAAAGCAGAGTCCCGTGCAGTCTGCATCGACTTCCCAGGACAAACAAGATATTAAGATGCTGGGAATCGATCCTGGGGTTAATGATATTATTTATGTCCTCTTTTCTTCCCTTTTCAGCCTGACCCTCCCATCAGTGTATGAGGCAGACGCAAGGAATGGCGTAATGTTCTCCCTGGATTCATTCCCTGACTCTTGCTCTTTCATCTTTGTCCTTCTGCCTGTTTCTACCTTGGATTCACCACAATTTAAATGCTAAAAATAAAAGGGCATTGTGCATCTTTACAACCATATTATTGAACATATTTTTACCAAGACTAATTAGGATTTAGGGATTATTTTAAGAAACTGGAAGATGTATACTATTTCTTATCCAATAAGACCGTTTATTTTCCTTATGAGGGTTTAATGACTAGCAAAACAACTAATGTTTATTGTATGTATATTATTAATTTGGCATATTTTTATCCATTTAATCTCCGTAAGTACTTTATATAAGTATATATAGGTACACATTTAAAATTGAAGAAAGTGAAGTTTTAAGGGTAATTAATAGAAAAATAACATGTTTTAATAGTTTCCTAAAATTGCCTCTTATTTGTTGTCATGGTAATTCTTTTCATTTTCTTTAAAACTATAAGGCAACCCTTTATTGCCGAGATGAGCAGAGATTCTAGAATGCTGGGGCATGTCTATCTTGTGATATTTGTTTTATCTAAGGAAAATTGAACAGACTCAATACCACAGACTCAGCTTTTAAAAGGAAAATATTAAGAGTCTATCCAGATATATCAAATCCCTGGACCAATCTAAGGGTTTAGATCTCAGCTGTAAGTTAGAAACTAAAAAACATACAACTTTTTTAGGCTAAAAGTTTACAATGGAATGCATCGCTTCAGTAATGCCATTCAGTAGATGGCTTCGAATTCATCTCTGCTCCACAAGCCCGAGGGGAAATAGAGTGATTTTCAATCATGCCGCAAAATAATGGACTCGATTCTCCCCTGCATCTTAGGGAATATAGGTTTCTTAAATATGAAGAAACAAATACCCACCATTTTCATTCCCCTCCTATATCCTTCAATTGGATCTTCCCAAAATTAGATTTAGGAAAAACCGCAGTGAGTCACACTGAACAGAACTAACCATTCTGTTGTTGTTTGTGTGTATGTTTGTAAAATGTAGTAATGGTACTTAAAATCTACAGGCAAATATTGAATTAAAAAAACTACATTGGAATAAATTTCAGTAATAAGTAATTAAAATCTTTATTTTTTGAAAGTGGAAGCCATCAAATCATTAAAAAATGTATCAGGAAGATGGAGAAAAACAATTAAAAAGAAGACATACACTTCAATATATGACATGTAACATATAGATAAAAGGGCAATATTAACATTATTGATGGCAATATTTTATTGATTATTTCACATCGTCTAGCTAGCATATTAATTATCTTCTAGTTGTATATCATTCGATTCTTGCATAAGCCATAGGATGTAGGTAATTATTATGATCCTTATTTTACAGATGAGGAAGTCATGCTTATAATAATAGAATTAGAAATGGACTCTTTTGAACTTATGTCTGTCTCCAAAGTCTGAGAAGTTACAAAGTACTCAATAATGGGTTGGTGCATAATGAACACGTGTGTGTGTGTGTGTGTGTGTGTGTGTGCATGAGTACATGCATGAAACATGGCTTCTCCAAATGGCTTGGAGTGGCTTCTCCATATATAAGCATTTGGCATATTTATATTTTGAATACACATAAATTTTTTCTATCTATCTATCTTTATATCTACATCTGTCTACATAAACAAAGATACCTAAGAAGGCGTGCTCAATCCAAGGAATTTATAATGAGGGAAATATAAATCAAAATAATATTGAGATACTAAGATACTATCTTATATATATTGCATTATCAAAAACCATGTATTCGATAATATTGTTTGAAAGGAGATATGCCAAGCATTTAACAGCATGTGAATCAACAGATAGAAATATATATACATGTATATGTATATATATGTACCTATATATAAACTGGTATGATGTCTTTAGAAAAAATATTATCTTGTAAAGTGAGTACCTAACCCAAGAATATACATAGGAAATACTCTTGTATTCATACGATAGAAAAGATGTATTTTATTTTTTTAATTTTTATATATTTTTAAGTTTTTAACATTTACTCATTTTTGAGAGACAGAAAGAGACAGAGCATGAGTGAGGCAGGGTAGTGAGAGAGGGAGACGGAATTCGACGCAGGTTTCTTCAGGCTTTAAACTGTCAGCACAGAGCCCTACAGAGGGTTTAAACCCACAAACTGTGAGACTGTGACCAGAGCCGAAAGCAGTCACTTAACCAACTGAGACACCCAAGCACCACTAGGAAAGTTATATTTTAAAAAGTCCACAGTTGGGATGTTGATAATAAGGGAAGAAAATTGGACACAAGTTAAATATTCATTTGAACGGAAGATAGTTAATCAAATATCCAATATTCACCCAATGAACAATCCAGATCCATCCTATGATGTGGATGGATCTCGGTAACATAATATTTAGACAAAACATACCTACCTACCACAAAGACTTGTTGAATATAACTTTTAAAAAATTAAATTAATTTCAAACTAAGTAAAAGTAATACTTTGTCTAGTAACACACACATTTGGCAGTTTAATTTATTACATCAGGGATGAATTTAGGGAAACTGGTTGCCTAATTGGCAGAGTATAAATAGGTGTAGGTAACTTACTGGTAATTTTAATTTATTGTGTTGCATGATGGGTCTTGCCTGTCTATTGTGTTAGTAAAATAAATAATACAAAGTAGAATCAAAATGGATAATGGTAATTCTATGGCAACATATAATATTGTTTCATGAAGCAAGAAATATGATGGTCACTGAAACCTTGGATTGCGAGTAACTTGTATTGCGAGTGTTCTGCATGACGAGCAAACATTTCTAATAAATTTTAACTTGATAATTGACCAATGCCTTGCAATATGAGTAGTATGTGATGTGGAACGTCACATGATCATAACCGAGCCAATGGTTCTTGAAATTTGCTTTAATATACGAGTGCTTTGGATTACAAGGATGTTTCCAGAACAAATTATGCTCGCAAACCAAGGTTTTACGTATTTGCTTTTGTGCATCTGACTGCACCCCTAAATAGCAGAATTGTTCAAATCCAAATTTCCGGTTTGGTTGGGATTTATTTCATCCTGGATGGATGGATAGTATCTGCGACAAGATTTAACAGTAACCATCCTGCTGAGTCTATGAACAAGGCCCTGTGAACAATATGAGCCTTAGTCCCAGCACATACATAGCTTTCCCCTTTCCCTACCCCTAGCTCCTCAAATATCAGGATGTTACTTACATCTATATCAGATGGTTTAAGGTTGGTCTCTCAGGAAACTGATTCCAAGATAAGCTTTGTATGCAGGAAGTTGGTTAGTAAGTGCTTCTAGGATAAAAACAAAACAAAACAAAAAACAGAAAAGCCTCTAACCGAATGAGGAAAGTAGGGTTCGTCAGAAGGAGTGGTTGTAACAGAGAGAACCTGCCATGAGCTCTGTAGAGCGGTGGCTGTTAGGACATTTCCAATAGAGGTAGAGACCTATGTATCCCCCCACGGACGACTCATGGGATGCTGACTGCGGGACCTGGCTCCTTTTGATGTCTAAAGAGGGGCTTTGGTGTGAGCTATCTGCAGCAAAGATTCACCTGGCGGGGGGATGAGTACTCGCATCTTGAAGGGAGTCTCTGGGCAGCACACCGCTTGTACACCAGGGCCCCCCTGGATTTCAGTTGTGTGCTGAGGCATGTCTCATCTACCTCGGTTTGTCACCGTGTCTAGCATTGGGACTGACTCAGTGAATAACCACCAATGTAATTGGTTATATTACTATGCATTACATTCGTACACTCGTATTTCTATAATTCTCACCCTACCATACATTATTATAATTGTATCACACCTCTCCATCTTCAACACATTTATTTCTCCAGTTTTGAATGGCACGGACCGAGTCTCTAACTGGTTAAGTAGTTTGCCTCCTATAAAAACGCTCATTGTGACTGAACTACAGCGCTCCCCATGGTTTTGTATATTGAACTCCAGTGCTTTTTAGAAAATAAAATGAAATTAGCTTAGACTCAACAGAAATCATGACAGACTTCTGGAAAGCCCAAGAATTAAATGGCAAATCACTCCCCTTAAAATGTATGACAAACAGTTCAGCAGAAGGAGCCAGGGAAACTTCTTGCGACCCAGTTAAAAGATACTCTCACTAAAGTGTGTTAAGGGTGTGTTTAGAGACAATACACCAAAGTTCAAGCAGTCTACTACCCTTAGTGGTCAAAAGGACTACTACCGTATAGCTCTAGGAAGTTGTATTCATCGGGGAAAGATGTCCCATTCTTAAAAGTAACAATATTAAGGGGCACCTGGGTGGCTCAATCGGTTAAGAGTCTGACTTCGGCTCAGGTCATGATCTCACGGTTCGTGAGTTCGAGCCCCGCATCGGGCTCTGTGCTGCCAGCTCAGAACCTGGAGCCTGCTTCCGATTCCGTGTCTCCTCTCTCTCTGTTCTTCCCCCACTCTCTCACTCTCTCTCAAAAATAAACAAACATTTAAAAAAAAAGATTTAAAAAAAAGTAACAATATTAAATAAAAAGCAAGGAATTAAAAAAAAACTGTGATAAAGGCATTTGTACAGAGAATAAAAGACAAAAGTAAGTCAAACAACAAGCACCCCCAAATCACTACGCCAACAGAAAAGTGAATGAGAATAAGATAAAAAATGTTATAAAACATGTTTCTTTTTTAATAAAGAGCTAAACAAAAAGAATGAAATTTCAATGGATTACAGATATGACAACAGACGGAGATAAGAAGTGAGCTGGTATCAGTGAGGAAAAAAATGTTGAATAAAAATAAAATCAACACTAAAATGATTGCAGTACAAAAAAACAAGGCACTCTTGAAAACATAAGATAAAGGATGAGCAATTTTGTTGGAAAAAAAGCAGAATTAAAATTATATGAAGAAAAAGAGATATTTGTCACAGGCAAAAGTAGAATAAAAATAAAAGACTGGAATTTCTTACAAACAGAATTGAACAAATGGGAGATAAAAATATTTAAATTCCTTAAAACCAAAGTTGCCTGACAGAAATTACCTGAATATTTAGATTAAAAGGGCAAAACATGAACGAGATAATGCAACATAGAAAATTATACACACCCATCCCATTAAGGTTTTTAGATTCAAGAACATGGGAATAATTTGATGGATAGTCAGTGCTCAACCCCCATGAGTCTCCCATACTAGAAAAATAACTGATTAATTTTGGACATTATTTTAGTATCCAATTAATAGTGGGAAAAGATAAACTGAAGCATATTAAATTTTTAAGAGAGTTTATTTGAGCAAAACACATTTCCAGTTGGGCAGCACCAAGCTGGAAGTGTTTGGGGGTGGTCGCTCTACAGGAGTCAGAGAAAGACATCTAAAGTGAAATAGCAGAAACAAAGCGAGGTAATGTTTTGGCTGTAATGAAACAGTTGCGTTATTGAGAAAGCTTGGCCAGGTGTCTGTAACAGGTTGTCTTTAGGTTTCAACTGTGTAATTTCGAGGCATGACCTGCCCAGGTTCTGGTTTACTTACTTCCTCTGGCTCCTAATAGGGTAAAGCCCTCTCCGTTTCATGGTCTCTGGGTTTCACTAATTTAACAATAGGCTTTCACCAATAAGTAACGACACATGCAGCAGCTCTTTCTGAGAAATAGAAATTGAGAATTCCCCGCATCATAGACGGAGTAGCCGTAAGAGTCAGAATTGAATTCGTGTGTCTGTTGAACCAGTCTGAGTGGCTGTGATTAGGTTGTAGATATTATGACCATTATAACAGCGAAATAATATTTTTTTTCAAAATCATGCGAGTTCGTTGAAGCAGTTCACAACAGTGCATGCTGTACCTGAAGACGCCTGTCCCTCACCACTCTGTCACTGAGGAGAACTGGGTGGCCAGCAGCTTAAGCACTCACAGCAACAGAATGGCTGGTTAAGTCACCAAGCATATCAGAGTGACACTGTGAAACCGGCAGACGCCCCCGCCCTCACGTATGTTGCATCACCGATGAGCAAGGCCGCCTGCAGTGCCCCTCAGATCTGCTGCGCAACCAGGGGCAGACCCCAAAATCAGTGCTCTCCCGGCATTGACCGTAACTCTATCAAAGGGCTCCTGTTCCCCAAACCTGTCCCCAGGATGGCTAGTTCTCTTTTCCTTCCTCTGCCACCCCCTTCTCTCTCTCTCTTTCTCCCTCTTCCTCCTTCCTCCTCCTCTCTTTCTCCCTCTCCTTTCTCTTCCCTTCCCTCCCCCTCCTCTCAATATACCTGAGCAAGTAGAAAAGATTCCACCATACAGACTGAATAGGGGTAAATAACTTCAAGGCCATAAATGACAGTAAAATGTAGGGAAAGTTAGAAATGATTAGAACATTCATTGTCTCTGTGTTAAAGTCATTTATTGTATCATAATCTAATAACATTTAAGAGGGCCACTGGCAATGGGGACACTAGGGGACAAGCGGACGTCTTGCACAGATGACCAAAGGAGATAAAATAGGTGTTTTACCAGTGATATTACAGAGAGAGAGAGAGATTTGTGATATGTTTTTGAAGGTAAAAACAAGATTGTTGATAATTTAGATGAAATTAAGGAAGAATATACTATGTGCAGTGTATACAGGAAAATATATTTATCAATTAATTCCATAAAAAACGGTTCCACAATTCTTATACAAAATCAGGGAGACCAGATGCCATTCAGTTTTTCTTAAAGAAGTAATATACGTTAAATAATACCCCCAGTAGGGTAAGGACAATATACTTCAAAAATATATCTGTGGTGAAAGTGCTTGAATATTTACATGAGTTGGGTAAATAACAGCCATAAACAGGTATCCGTCCATGCGGATCAGCTCTTGCTGCAAAAATCAAAATACATGTTGTATAAATGCAGATATACTCTATCTTCCTGATGTCAAGATTTCACAAATTAAGATATAATACAAATATGACTGAGTACTAACAGGGATCTAGTTTTTATATATTAAATATTTTTAACATTTACATCGAAATAGAAGTACAAAAAAATATCCATTCTTGTGTCCAAGTTAAACCAAACCAGGGTTGTTTGGTATCAAGCCAAATGGTAAGGAAAATTCACATGAGATGCCACTGAAGCAGAACCTTTAGAATTTAGGTGGATCTGGGGCGCCTGGGTGGCTCGGTTGGTGAAGCGTCCCACTTTGGGTCAGCTCATGATCTCTCCACTCGGGAGTTCAAGCCCCGCATCTGGCTTTGTGCTGACAGTTCAGACCTTGGAGTTGGCTTTGGATTCTGTGTCTCCCTCTGCCTCTGCCTGTGCCTCTGTCCCTCCCCTGCTCATGCTCTGTCATGCTCTCTCTGCCTCTTAAAAATAAATAAACATTAAAAAATTTTAGACTTTAGGTAAAACTCAAGATATTCGTTGTGGCACAACATCTAAAATATATAAGTTTACACAAAATATAAGTTTACACAAAAATAAACCACAGGTAAAAAATAGCATTTTAAAAGGGAAACTATAAAAGTATTAGACTGTAACAGAACCAATTTGACGTGTATTAAGATTAGCTTTACACTGTGAACAAAATGTAGATTCTATAAATGAAAAGATTAATACATCTTATCATATAAACATTAAAAATTCTATAGCAAAATATCTCACTCAGGTCCTAACAATGTAAAATTTAGGAAATATAATATAAAGACTAATTTCTCAAACATATCAAAAATTCCATATATCAATAAGAATAGCAATCGTTAAAATTAAGGAAAACCTCGGAAGCTGAGAGAACAATAGATAAATGCACCGGGAATGTGGGTGACGAATCAGCTTTCTTCATTCCACAAATTCCCTTCCCTTACTTCAGTTGCTTCCTTAGGTGCAAAGCCTCCTCTAGTTTCCAGGGCTCAGCTGGATATACAGATACTAACTCTCCTCAAAACAGCAGAGCCCGGGAAGGCTGCAAGTCTGTCCGTTGAGAAAGGATGATCGTGAGACCTAAGAATTTACGCCCCATGTTTTATAAGCAAGTGCTATTGGACCACCGCGTTTTGTAATAATGACATTAATTAAAGTATATCCTTCAAAGCATATGTTATTTTTTTTTTTCTCACTGATGACATAACTTAAAACTGTCTAAAAGGATCAGTGGATGCCCGGAGTTAGGTCAGAGGGAGGAATGAATAGGCAGAGAACTGAGGAGTTTTAGGGCAGTAAACTCTGTATGAAATCACAGCGGTGGATACATGTCATTATAAGTGTGTCCAAACTCACAGACCCTGCAACACCAAGCGTGAATTCTAATGTAAACTATGGGGATGATGATGTGTCAATATAGGTTCATTAATTGTAACAAATGTATCACTTAGGTGGGCGATGTTGCTAGTGGGGGAGACTGCACATGTGCAAGGGCAGGGGGTCTGTGGGAACTCTCTGTATTTTATGCTCCATTTTGCTCTGAATCTAAAATAGCCCTAAAAAATAAAATCCATTAAAAAAGTGTTTACCACCTGGTACACACTAATCCCTCAATAAACGTAGTGACTATTATGCCCAATGCAATATTTTTTTTCTACTAGATATAGATTAAAAGTGCAGAGATTGTCGTATTGTGTTTTTAAGCCTTCTTCCCAATTTATGATCTGCATTCATTAAAAAGTAATCCAGCCCCATGGGTAAGATTCCTAAGTGTGCTCTCCATGTGTGCAAAAATCTCTGATGCTTAAGAATAGCAGTCTTACGAACATTATAAAGCAGGTGGCTTTCGTGCAAATATATATGTGCATGTGTTATACATGTATAATTCCCAAATTTGTGGTAAAAGAGTTTAGAAATTATGGTTGCTGACATTATTCAGTAACACAGTCACTTGTATAGGCCATAGAATAGGAGCTTCGCCTGGCTAGGACTCTCACAGTATCCTTGAACCTGAATATTTCTCCCTTTATATACTGATATACGAGTTTTAAATATGAAACAAGAACAATCAATGAAGGGAAAATATGGGTAGGAGTCTCTACTGAATATATCTTTAAAAAGGCAATTGTATCTAAAAGAGAGATAAAACACGTATACTCTTTTTTCCTCACTTTATGAGATGGTGCTTCTCTTCTTGAAAACAAAACAAAATACAACAGAACCAAAGTTCTATTGACTCTACGTTGTCAGCGGCTAAATTCCAACCTGATAGCATGACATGGAGAAGTACTTCACAATTTAAGCTTCAGTCTACCTTGCCAACTTCATTTCACACAACTAGCCAGTGACCTCCATGGGCCAAATGATTTGGCAGCCGTGAACTTATATTTTCTCATTTTCTCTAAAACAGGAATTATTATGTATGGGCTACTGTCAGAGAAAAAAGAAAGATGAATTTTTCAACAAATGGTAGCAGCTATCCACCTGAAAATTAATTATTTACTTCTTGGGGTGCTAAAAAGTATCATATATAAATGCATCTTGCACTAGTAACCTTTTGCTGTAAAATTATGTCTTATATATGTATATATTTTCTGCTAACATTTCAGAGGCATGTCATGGAGGAAAGAACTGAGCTTTAGAAGCAAAAATTAAGTTTTATTTGAATTTTGTTTTTCCACTAACAACTAAATCATTTCAACTCAGAATTATGGACGTTTCCTTTAACTTGCTAGTCTTTAATTGTTAGCTAAATTTAAAAAAGAGTTGAAATATAAAAATATTGCAATTCTCAAGCATTTTGCATCCTCTTAAGTTAAAATTAACTAGATTGGATGAAAATATAATGTATGTTTATGTATGTTCATTACAAAAGAAATAGAACAATGACTAAAAAAATAATCTAAAGCAACAAGCAATCATCTATTTACCTAGGGGTAATAATTCCTGTTTATGCTTTGGTAAATATTCTTCCATTGTTTTCTGTTAAATGAATATGTGTTTAAAACCTATGTATCTTTTTACACAGAGAGGGAGGGAGATAAAACATAAAAGACTCTCAAAGACTAAGAACAAACTCAGGGTGAGGGGGGTGAGGGAGGGAGGAGAGGGGGTGACAGGCATTAAAGAGGGCACGTGTTGGGATGAACACTGGGTGTTATATGTAAACCAATTTGAAAATAAACTATTATAAAAATAAATAAAACCTATGTAATACATAATGTGGATATAAAGTCAAAGTGACTTTGAAAGCAAATGTTATTTTGTAACATACTCTTTTCTTCCTCACCAAGTATTGAATAAACACATTTATATCATTCATTCATTCAGCTTAGCAATTATGTTAAGTGCGTACTATGTGTCAGATACTTTTCATGCACGTGAGATCAATGTGGATAAAAGAAGATAACACTTCCGCCTCTAACATACAGTAGGTAAGAAGCAACATTCTCCCAAAAACTAGAGTGAGGAAATTGCCTGTTTTTAAAAATCTTTACTAACTAAAGATGAATCAGTTTGATAAATACATAAAATGATCCCAATGCACTTCTCTTATCCACGTATTTGGCCTTGAATTTTTATGTTTTGCTAGTGGAGAGATTTATAGATCTAAATTTTCACATTGATCCAATGTTATTTCATTAGGCTGATTTTGTTGTTGACATGCTAGGTATATATAAAATATATAAAACAAAATTGTTCTTAAGAGAGTTTTTGCCTCGTTTTATACTTAACTGCGGATTCTGAGTGTCCCTATGTTATAATCCCTTCAAAAAAGTGGTTGGCTACAAACGTATTTTTGAGGAGTAAAGTAGAGAAGAGAATATTATACTCAGGTTTAAAAGACTATCTGTAATATGTCCTGGGAAGTAGGCAGTGTTCCATGAATGATGGTTTTCTTCCAAATGCCTCTTTAATAGGAATGAGTAACTTCCCATACAAATAGCGACACACACATACACACACACACACACACACAACCAGACAATTCCAAGTTTAATTTACACAAGTGAGGAAATGTCTGCTTCTATCCTTATGAGATGACCAAACTACATAACAAAATGAAAACCAAAAATGTTTTCTAGCATTAAAAAAACTTGATTCTAATATTCACTTTGACATACACATTGTTTGTAGTATTGGATAATTGCTTTTTAAAAAGTATTCTGTTTTTCCTGAATAAAATGTAGGCATTGTACATATTATAAAGTGCTTTCGAACAAACAGTGTAAGGACTTTTTACTTGTCTGCATTATTGTATATTTCAATGCAGTAATACAATTTCATAATTGTATATTTTGAATAGCATTACTTCTCTTAAACAGTTTCAGTGTTTACCATTGAGATTTAAGCATGTTCAATTAGTATAAAAAACTTTTCTTTATTATTTCATATTTTCCTGCAAAGTTTTTAAATAGCAGCAATATTTCTTTTGAATAGATAGCATTCTTTACCATTGAATTTTAAAAGAGTATTCAAGATGAAATGACTCATAGACAGGTACATCAACTCTTCCTACATTAGAGGAACCATCCAACCTTAACCTGTTGATTGAGCTAATAGTATGTTTAAATATACTTCTGTGTTGACGCGAACTTAAAGATTCGGATCATTGAATGAGAATTAGGCAGAGATTCTTTAAGAAAGTTTCTGAGTTATAATTTTATTTTAAAATGAGTCTCTTTATTTTCTTTTGGTTCTGCGACTTGTGAAATATCACATCAAATTCTGCTCTGTATGTCTGTGTATTTAACTAGGTAAATTTTATTTGTAACACCAGCCAAGGATGAATCAGAAATGACTGAGAACTGAGGGGAAAGAACTAAATGAAACACATATAACTGGAAACACAGTAGGAAAATAAGATCGTGAATGACTGTCAAATAAATTTAAAGCTTTCCTTCAAGTTTATTTTTGTATAAAAGCCATTCTTTAAGGTTACCTGCAGACTAAACTCATCCTGTTTGTTACTCAGGCCTAAATTAAAAGAGAAAAACACCAGATTTACATTTTTTAATAATGTATTTTAAATTTTCCTTTGGCATTTAATGAACTAAAATGTAAATGCTTCTCTATTTCATTACATACTTAAAGTTTTCTACATAAGGTCATTGCATCTGTTTTCCTTAAATCAAACAATTTCAGAGAAGAAATTTTTTTATATGGTTGGTGGCACTTTGCTCAAAATTATGTGTCCTTTAAAAATGAAAGCAATTGATTTAAATATCTATTATTTTTTTAAGTTCTTGCATATTGTTATGCTTCCTAACTCACAATACCATTACTGAGTTGATAATGTTTTTGGAAACTGAAGAAAGAAGATGTCAATAGCATAGTAGATAGAATGCACATGGAACCATTAGATACATGTCTAAGAGTCTAATTAAATCTGACCTTTTTTAGCATTAAATATTAAGTACACATTCAAGTATTATTAATTCCCCCATATTGCCAGTCCTTCAGTAATACCTGGAACGAATGGAAACTCTTATTGGCCAATCTGACTTAATTTAAGTGAACATTACTTATTTTTGCCTTGTAACGAATGAATACTCTCTTTGGGTCCAAGCCAGTGAATTAAACTTCAATTTCAGAAGCAAATTGAGAAGCAAGCATAGAAAATCAAAACAACACAAAATCAACGAAAAAATTTTCACAATAGCATCAAAAAATAAATTAAATTCTTAGGTATAAATCTAACAAAATAGGTACAGGATCTATACGCAGAAAACTACAAACCTGAGGAAATAATCAATGAGCGATTATATATCTTTGCGTCGGAAGACTCACTATTGTTAAAATACAATTCTTTCCAGCCTAACCTTAATCATTGCAACGGTTCAATCAAATTGGATGTTGAGACTGATGCTTGGCCGTTTTGAGGTTCTTCTGCTCCTGAACCCACAGGCAGAAAAAGTTATCACTCTAAAGGCCTGCACCAGTGATATTATTTGCTGATATGGTATTGCTTCCATCAAACGAGCGGCTATCAATGTAACTCAAGAGACTCACCCGGAAGCCTCTTCTAATCCCACCTCTAACAGTGAATGTCAGTGGAGGATTAGAGCAACCTCATAGAGACCGAATCCTTTAGAGCTTAGACCTTTTAGGAAAGTTATCTTCCCTCAAACCCATCTAAAATATTCCACCGCGTTTTGGATAAAACGTAACATCTTTAGCGAAGACTCCACTCACTTTGCTCCCTGCTGACTTTACATCAGCAAACAGAGCTTCCTTCCATCCTCCAAGCTGCCAACCTGATTGCTTCTCTCTTTGTACATGCTCTCTAATGGGATTTTCTTGACCTCTTTTCCTATTTAAACTCTTACTTATTATGAAAATATGACCTTATTTATTCCCTGTGAAAGATTTCCTAATCTTTGAAGTTGGCCATTTTTTTTAATAATTGATTATTTGCCACAAGCAATTCAATGAGTGGCTAGCCTTCATACTTTTTTCATTACCCATTCATGCATTTATTCTTTCTAAATCAAGAATTATTTGTTGATCACCTCCTCTTAATTCATTAGGGTGTCAATAGGCATATAATGTCTGTCCCTAGTTCTTTCATTCCTGCTTCTCAGATGGTCCTGGAATCCACCTCGTGCTCACATCTTACTCCCCAGGTAATTCCTAGACCATGCGAGTTCTAACAGCAGCAATCTCCCCGTCAATTCGTCCTCAGGTATCTCACACTTTGACGACTAACGCCTGCCTCCACCTACTGTCTCTGGTATCTGTGCTCTAAAAACCCAATATCCCTTTGTATCTACAGTGTTTCCATTCTGCCTCTTTTCACATATGTTCTTACCTTCCTATTTAGCAGTTTCAATTGCACAACTGTCATCAGCTTCACTCTCCATACTCTGCACTCTCTTTCTCCACTTGCTAGATGGCAACTTAAATTGAACTGTATGCCAAATCAGCATGAAGCATGCAGCTAGGCAGGTCCAGAGAAAAATACAGAACCACAACAACCAGTCTCACTGAAAAATCATAACCCTGAAACCTAAGTAAACCCTATTTGCTTCACTTCCTGAATTCTTTACTATCCCCAGTCCTCCAGGTGGCTATTTCATGCCCAATCTCTACTCACAACGTTAGTATCGTAGACTCTTCCACACTCATTTTCCAGCGACATTGTTATTTACTGGTTTACTGAAAAAAGGAGAACTTACACTTATTTCTACCACCTTTTCTACTTAATGACCAAAAGCATCTTAACTCATAGACTCTGCATCTACTGCTGTAATGAGAAGTACGCTTTCCTTCTGCCGTCTCAGGCCAACACTTTAATTTATGCTCAGGCTTCAATCTCCAGTCAAATATCTAAGATTATTGCTCCAATAGTCCTACCTTCTTAAACTTCTATTATTGTTTTTTTCTCCAATGAATCATTTCCAGCAGCATTAAAATATGCTGCTACTGACAAAAATCCATCTTTGTTGTAAGAACTGTTGGACTGCTTTGTTTGATGGCTTCAACTCCTCATCCATTTTCTTGTATATGCATTCTGTATCCCCTCTAATGGCCAACTTGTCCATGTTATCTTCACTCGGATATAGTCTCTGATTAAGTGAACACTCATTTAGATGCCGGTGTGAAGGTATTTTGTCGATGCGATTCGTGGCGACTTGAGGTAAACGAGATTATCCTAGGTTATCAGGATGGGCCTCATTCAATCAGTCGAAAGGCCGTAAAAACAGAACTGAGACTTCCCAGAAAAAGAAGAAATTCTGCCCATGGACTGCAGCTTCAGCTACTGCAGAAGAGAGGCTCCAGCCCGCTCTTCTTAATAGCCGGCCATATGGACTTCACATTTGCCTAGGGAGCCCCCGCAATTGCACAAGCAAATATTGCAATTAATTCCTTACTGTATATCAGCTACTGGCTCTGTCTCTCTGGTGGTGTTACACCTGCCATACCCACTATTCTACCACAACGACTTTGAGCATGTCAGCATTAAGTTCAATGCCGCAAAATCCAACACTTCATTTCAGTCTTCATATCGCTCGAGTAGTCTCATTGTCACAGTCGATCCATCTCATTCTTTGATACAACCTATTCACTTGGCTCAAAACTTTCACATTCTCCTGATTTTCTTCCTTCTTTAATAGATACCTCTCTCCTTTCCAGATTCTCTTCAAGTGTCTGGACAGATTGATGTTGTCACTTTATTTATTTATTTATTTATTTATTTTAATTTTAGCCATTCTGATGAGTATGCAGTATATCTCATTGTGGTTTTAACTGTATTTTCCTAGTGGTAAATTATGCCTAATATCTTGTATGTGTTTTTAACCATCCGTATACATTTGTTAAAATTTCTCTTTAGGTAGTATCCCTATTTTCTAATTGCATTTTTATTGTTGAGTTTTAAGACTACTTTATACATTCTAGATATTAGTATTTTGTCAGCTATGTGGTTTGCAAATATTTTTTCCCACTCTGAGTGTTGACGTTTGTCAAATGCTTTTTTCTGCATTGATAAATCAGATCATCCGATTCCTCTTTTGGATAACATTAATTGGTTTTAAAATACTAACCCAGTGCTGCATGTCTGGAATAAACCCTCCTTGGTCATGTGCATAATTATTTCTGTACATTACTGAATTTTCTTTGCTAATATGTTGTTAATGACTTTTACATCTAGTCACGAGTGATATGGTCTGTCTTTATTCTGCAATTCAGCATTTTCTTATATTTATTGTATATATAATGGCCAAGGTTGTAAGTGTACTTAGTGGAAGGAATAAGAAGTGCATCTACTCCACCCTCCCAGAAGTCCTATCACAGGAACCCCCAAAAAAGTAGGAATGTAACTGCAATGTTTATAAGTGTATATCAGCAATGAAAACTATTCCTTTGATCTTGTATTCACCATCTCATTTACTCCAACCAATATCTTCTGAGAGATATTGTTGCTACCACTTTACACATTAAGAAGACGATGCTTATGAAAATTACTCTACATCAGGGCAATGATCACTAGAGGAGATAGGATTTGCATCTGGAGAAATTGTCCTCAGAACCTGTTTTATAAACACGGTGCCTCATTATCTATCTTATTTAAGTGATGACTACATTTTAATTATGTCACATATTTTAATAAGAAAGTTGATTGAAAAGGAATACTGTTATTTTCTGAACATACAGAAGAAAATTATATATATATATATATAATATACATTCTATAAAATATATATACATTCTATAAAAAATCTTTGGAGACAAAAACGTTGAATAAAAATATTTGTGTAATATACTTATTTAGGGCCACATAAATATAATTAAGCCTATCTTGTTCTCCTAGAGAAAAAATATATATATGATGCATTTAAATGCAAATGCAAATGAGGTGATATAACCAGGCATAAAACAAGTTTAAATTAATGAATAAATGTTATAATAAAGCTGCATGCTCTGTTAGTTTTTATAAAACACATTTATATTCTAAAACATGTTGTAACCTCCAACCATGCTATATATTCTGATATTAAAATTTCATCTTTCAAAATAGAGCACTTTTCAATTACTCATATAATTATGTTTACTGAAAATGTCAGTGACCTATTTTATCACTATAATTTTCTGAATTCATTTGGGTGATGAGGGCTATTATTTTCAATTTATAAGTTAAAATTATTTTTAAACATAAGCAAAATTACATAATATAAACCAGTAGAGTACAGGTCTTTAAAAATTAACTGTTAAAAAGCTGTTTTAGTTTCTCTTCATAATCTGGTTATTCTAAAAAGTCATAACAATAATTAATAGCTTATTTTATATATTCTTAAGAGACCACATTTGACCTTTGATTTTCCTCTTACTTTATCTTCCATATTTTCCTTTTTTCTCTGTCTATATAATTTTTTGAAGTAGATTTTTAAACTATAGGATACATGATAGATAATATATATGTCTCCTCTTCTTGACACATATATACAATTTTAAACTAAAGAACAGTTGACAGTCTCTTCATAACAATATGGACCGGAAACAAGTTCTCCACTGCATCTAAAAGAAATACTAGGAAGGTAATAAGTTACTACTCTACTTACCACCATAAAAAATAAGGTTAGACATGTATTTCCATATATTAAAAGTCCAACATTATTAAAGGAAATTTCTCAAAATGCAGTCTTTCTCACGATCAGGCTCCAAGTGAGGAGGTCTGTGTGATATATGTTGTTCTCCAGTGACCTGTGCCTGGGTCATCATGCGACTATTATCCAGAACCAACGGCGACCTGTTATCTAACTCCCTGTGTCAAATATCAGCTGTATTAAAAATTCCACAGGACATTTGATTATCTGATCTCCAGTCCAACCTGTGATAGCTAGAATTAGGTGCAACGCGGTTTCTTAATAAAGACATGAAGGTCTGTCAGATAGCAGGTCGCCGTTGGTTTCTGTTTGTCAAGACACGATTGATTGAAAAGGATAGAAATTCAACTTTAGTTAACCTGATTAAAAAAGAAACATGAAAATTTACAAAACTGTGAAGTCCAGGGATGGGTATAGAGTCAGGAATGACTGGATCCTGTAGGACAGACAATGGCAATAAAGCTTTATCATCCTGGGGTGGCTGGGTGGCTCAGTCAGTTGAGCATCTAACTCTTCATTTTGGCTCAGGTAACAATTTCATGTTCTGTGCTCTTGAGCTCCACATAGGGCTCTGTGCTAACAGTGTGGAGCCTGTCTTGAGATTTTCTCTCTCTCTATTTCTCTCTCTGCCCCATCCTGCTCAAGCATGCAAGCATGCACACTGGCTCTCAAAATTAATTAATTAATTAAAAATTAAAAAGAAAAAGACTTTATCATCTGGCTCTTCTTAACTACACCTGGATTTATTTAATTGTGCATTTCACTAGCCAGAAGCCAAGATTCCCATTTGAGCTTTCCCAGAGAAAGAAACTTACTCTTTCCTCGTAGCCATATACGATTGGCAGGAAAGTCTTTGTTTGGCGCTGTCTGTCATCACATGCCGGAGTTCAACCTGTGCAGACTGCAGAGAGCACGATTCCCCCCTCCTGGTTCATATGGTACAGAATACACCCCAGAGGAAGATAGGGTAGTAAGACCAGCAGGCTCAACACAACCATTTGGAATGAAAGGGAACTGGTACAGTACAAAAACAAGATACTGAGCAAAGAAAAATACAAATAGGAATAAAGAAGTGTAACAGTATTCACATTGAAATAAGTTGAATGATATGATAGAGGTAGAATCTTATTCATTTTTATAAATTCAGAACTAATACAGTATATAGAATTAATCTTGAAGGTTGGACATCATTTTGCCAGAAAAAGAAGGGTGATAAGGGAGAGACTTAATTCCTAAGGAAAATGTGTTATTTATTATGAAATCCTAAATTTTAAATTTTGGTGCATTAAAGATCTCTCTAGGCTTAAATAAATATGCTACCCTTATAATTTCCTCTTCTTACCCCCAAATCACAGACATATTACCTGTATAGACCACACTCATTCATCCTTATGTGCTTTTATATACACATTTTCCTTAGGAATTAAATCTCTTCAGGTACCTCGGTGCTCAAAGTTTAGTTAGAATGAGCTTACTCTACTGCACAATTGTGGCATGTTCTAAGTGCTATATTGGAAATATGCAAAACAATATTTAAGAGTTATAATGTAGTCGAAGATGCAGAGATACAAAAATTTTTCAAATTTGGGGAAAATCACCGGGAAAAAATTATATGAAATTATACAGTTTGTAGTTTCAATATTTCATTAGAAACACCTGCAAAATAACCAATATTCTATCAGTAGTTCCCGTGACAGAAAATAACAAGATTCTGCACATGAAAGTGAAGTTTATTCTATAACTTAGTCTTCCATGAATTTCTGTTTTATGTCCTATTTAAGTTGTACCTGAGCTTGGTTTCACACAGTGACTTTTAAACCCGTATGATGAATACATAACCCTCTGACTTGAAATAGAATGTAAAAAAGGTGTGTGGAAAATTAAATTATAAGCTCGACTGAATTCATGTTGTTGAAATTTCAGAAACATTTATTTGCTTGTTTGTTTGAATTTGTCTTTTCCTGATAAAATTATAAAGGTACTTAACATAGACATTTTTATCAAACACAAGTGAAGGAGGGCTGTTTCATTAAAAAAAACAGAAACAGTACACATGTTTCATTGTTTCTTTCTATAAATTTTGAATATGATTTTCAGTGTTTACATCCAGAATATATCTTGAAATTAAAAAAGAAGGAAGGCTTAAGAAAATAAAGACATGTACAAATTAATAAAATCAGTGGTACCTTGTTTGAGGTATTTTTAATTGACATTTTAAGCTTTGAAGTGAGACAAAGCTTTTTTGGCCCTGTGTTCTTATGCTGCTGGGATGAACACACTCCTCCGCCTCCATGAACCTCAAGCTCCTTATGAAAATTTAGAAAACAGCAGCTCTCTTAAGGTCATTGTGAAAATAAAATGCCATAACTCATACAATAGACGTTTTTTCAATTCTTTTTCACATTGAATCAAAGATAAATAACTCCTATAAACACCAATGTTTTCTTTTCTTGATATATAGTTTCTTTCAAGCAATATTTTCAGTTAAAATTATTTGAAATAAAACCTAGAAATGTTTCATTAGTTCATAGATCTATTTCTATTAGGACAATAAAAAGAATAAGACCATTTGTTGCCTGGAAGGAACTAAAATCCAGTTGGGCAAACAGAACTGGCGCAAAAAGAAACAGTAAGACATGGAAGAAGAAGGTGCGGTGGCATTGAATCCTATTGCATAATTAAAAAATGAATTTTATGATGTGTAGTATTCTAGGACTTCAGAAGGATCTTTCGATCATTAGAGGAATAAAAATACTATCGATTAGGCAAGGTTGTAAAAGAGGCATTTGGGTATTTACAGTACTTACTTGGGTTCTGCTTATAAATATAAAAACTAGTATTCAGTATCTGATATTGTTTTCATCTCCATTGGAATTATCAACATTCAAAAATGAAAAATGATATTTGTCATTCAATAATGACATAAAAAGTTCTGACATTTACTGATACATGCACCAGGCATGATTCTAAATGCTTTGCCTAAATTATCTTACTTAACCTTCATAACCACCTTTTATGTGGGTTGTCTAATTAACCCTAAATCTTAAAAAAAAAGGAAATTGAAGATAGAAAATTTAACAAGGTCCTACAGGTAGGAAACAGTTAAGCACTTATGAATACGATCAAGAAGGATGTAACATGACTAGTGAAACATCAGTGTATTTAATTGCACAGATGATGAAGGATATGGAATATTTATGCCCCCATTTCTTCCATTGAATCACCAAAACTGGCCCACAAGCGAATTGGCAAAGAATTACTTTAAAATGATGATGTTCTTTCTTTCCTCTTTTTTTTTTTCTTAGAGATAGAGCATGAGCAGGGGAGAGGTAGAAAGAGAAGGAGAGAGAGAGAATCCCGAGCAGACTTCATGCTGAGTGCAGAGTCTGATGCGGGGCTCAGTCCCATAAACCACGAGATTATGACCTAAGCCGGAATCAAGAGTCGGTCACTTAACCCACTGAGCTATCCAGGCGCCCCTTTCTTTGTTTTAAATCACCACAAAACATCACAAAACACTTCCAGAGAGTTTCTTTGTGAAGGAGACCTTGTTTTTATTTGTCAATATATTTGTCAATATTCCAGTGGCTAACATAATGCCTGGCATCTAGGGCTGAGCGATACACGTTTGTTAATTAAATGAAGAGCTGTCTTCAAAGAGATGCTCCTAAGGAGTGTATACAGGATAAGCACTTTAGCATTCACTGATTACCTAATTAATAAAGATCTATGTCACAATGCACACACACACACACACACACACACACACACACACACACACTGCTCCTTTGAGTAAAGTGTAAAAGAAAAAAAAAACTCAAGTTGTTTATATAAAATATTAAGCGTAATCTTTATACTAATTGGAAAAGATATTAATAGCCTATTTTATCTTGATTTCCATCTAGTAGGGAACTTGCTTGTCACCTGTGTCTGTGTCTATGTCTAGACATATTGTCATTGAGAAGACTATTTACACCAGAAGGAGATAGTTTAAGTAACCAAACTAGAGGCAAGGCAGGGAAAGTAGCCTATTTTGATTCTGTGGAATGGGTTTCCTGCCTTATCATCATTTGAAAGTAGTTACAAAATTTAATAAAATATTAATAACAGATTAGAATGGCTGGATGAGCTCACTCTTATTTTTAACACAGATCTATCTACAGATCTATCTACAGTTTAACAATTATGTAAAGCATTTATACCCTAAAAAATTATTCATATCTTGGAATAGTTTAAAAGCTGTCACAAGTTTGTCTCCAGTCCCATATTTTTCAAATATATTTTGAAAGAAAGATCAGGGACCCATTTATCCCATGTCATTGCCTTAAAGGTCTATGATTAAACACCAGCATTTCTTTATTGAAGTTTTTCAGATATTAAAAGGAACAAAATAAATCCTTAAAGGACTAAAAATCAATGCTACTCACCATCTGGAATGGTGGCTCATTCTGGTAATTACTTGTAACCTATCTATTATACAGCTGCAACACTTTTCAACTTCTATTAAGGATTACTTTGGAAAGATTCGGTCACATCAGTGAAAAACAATCCTGAAATCATGCAATTACAGAACAGCTTGAGGCATATCACCAATGCACTTGAAAACAAAGGATTTTTAGCCCAAAATGTGTTTGGCTTTCATAGCAACGTATCCTCTAAGGCATAGTTACTCTCCAAAGGGGTATTCGAAAATATGATGCAAGTCTTAAATTCTCCAGTTCCGCTGCGTAGGAACCTGATTAATTAAAGTGGTATACAGATTAGATATCCAAAAATTCTTAAGTTTTTAAGTAACTTATCCTAGAAGCTCATATCTTATATTCCATGCTCTGTTCAGTAGTAAGCTCTGAGTGATCTGATGAAAGAAAGCATGTAGGCCACACTTGGCCATGTTTATGCCACGTATTGCTTTCTAATATGGATAGCCAATGGACATTTGATTAATGAAATGAATTTGATTTCAGGTTTACTGAAATCCTACCTACATTCTTGCCTGTATGCCTTTCAAGTACTTCCTGAAGTGGGGCTAATAAAGTATTAAGCTTATGCAATTGCAGAGGCACAGACCAATCAAAAGAATAAAGCCTGGGTGGCTGAGTTGGTTGAACACACAACTATTGATAATGGCTCAGGTCATGATCTCATGGGTTCATGAGTTGGAGCCCCTCAATGGCCTCTACACTGACAGTGTGAAGCCTGCTTGGGAGTCTCTTTCTCCCTCTCTCTGCCCCTCCTGTGCACGCTCTCCCGCCTCAAATAAACCTTTTTAAAAAAAAATTAAAAAATACTGGCTAATCAGAAATAAAGAGTTCAAAACAACAAACCGGTCCACACCAGCAAACTCTCAGACTACTTCCTTTGACATTTCTGCATGTTATGTTTACCCCCGTTTGATTGTCTATTGGATATTTGTGTTTATGTCTAAGCTTAATTCTGCCTTAGCCTTTCAACTAATATATTTCTTGTCCTCTGATCATTTAGAACATCTAGTTTCGCCCACATGTCATTTTCAACCGTTGTATTGAGGCATAATCGACATGCAATAAACTGCACATATTTAAAGTGTAAAATTGAATTCGATACCTTGCAACTATGACTTTTCTGAGTTTGTTTCTTTGTCAGTAAAATGAGTGTCATGATGCCACTTAAGGATTTCTGGGGGTCAGGTGTTAAATGAGACTACCTTTATAAAGCACCTGGCACGTGATTGGAGACTATGTACGTACACACACACACACACACACACACACACACACACACACACACACACACAGAATCCATCATTACAAAAAAGGAAGCAAAACTTTCTATCATCTTCCAAAGTTTCCTGGAACCTATTTATCATCCTTTCCTCCTGCTCATTCTGGACTCCCAACAGGGCAATCACTGAACTGCTTTCCATCACTATAGATTAGATGCAACTTTCTAGTAGTTCATAGAATTGAATTATAAACACCGTGTACACTTTTTGTCTAGCTTCTTTCCCTCTATGTGCTTATTTTGACATTCATCTATATTTTTGTGTATATTCACTTTTATTGCTGCATAATATTCCATTGCAAGGGTATACGGCAGTTTTCATCCGATTACCTGTCCATGAACATTTGGATTTGGCTTTGAGTCTGTTTGTAACACTTGATAGCTTCTATAAGCATTCCTGTATATATTTTTTCTTAGATAAATGCCTAGGAATGGAATGGCTACTGAATATGGTAAGTGCATATTTAACTTTTTAACAAGCTGACGAACTGTTTTCTGAAGTGGTTGTATCATTTTACATTTCCCCTCGCGATGCCTGAGACTTCCACAGGGTCCAACAACTCCACATATTTTATAATTTAAAGTTAGCCATTCTAATAGGCACATAACAGTGTCTCCTTGTGATTGTTCCGTGTTTCTTCCTGGGCTAATAATATTGCATATCTTTCCACATACTTGCCACTTGCATATCCTCTTTAGTGAATTGCTTGTTCACCACAGTTTGCCCATTCTATACTGGCTTCTTTTATTATTTATCGTTGAAGTCCTTTACATATTCTGAATACAAGCCCCTTATGAATTTTAAAGTATGTGTTCCAGTCTGTGCTTTGTCTTTTTATTTTCCTAAGAATGTCTTTCAAAGAACAGAAGTCATTATTATCATTATTGTCAGTTTTTACTTTCATGAATTCCAGTTTATGATTCTATGGATTATGCTTTTGTTATATCTAAAAATTATTTGTCTAACCCAAGGTCACAAAAATTGTCTCTTATGCCTATTTCTGAAAGTTTTGTTTTATTTTATTTGGCATTGTTTTATTATAGGCCTATAATACACTTTTTGTTAATTTTTGCATATGGCACAAGGTATGGGTATAAGTTTATTTTTTGTACATGAATATATAATTGTTCTGGCAATTCTTGTTGGAAAGACTGTTCTTTCTTCACTAAATTGCCTTCAATTAGTTTTCAAAAATCAGTTGTCTCTACATGAATGACTATTTATATACCTATGCTATAGATTGAATATTGTTGTCCCCTAAAAAATTCATTGTTGAAATGTAATCTTCAATGTTACGATGCTTGAAGAAGGGACTTTTGAGAGTTCATTCAGTCAAGAGGATGGAACCTTGATGAATGGGACTATAAAAGAGACCCCAGAGAGATCCCTGTGCCCTTTCACTATGTGAGGTTATAGCAAAGTGACTGGTTTCTATGAAGTAGGAAGCAAGCTCTTACCAGACACCTAATGTGCCCACCAACTTGTGCTCGGATGTCCCAGTCTCCAGCACTGTGAGGAATAAGTGTATATTGTTTATGAGCTACCCAGTTTGTGGTGTTTTTGTTATAGCCAACTGAAATGGACTAAGACAACTCTTTTGTGATATTGTAATTTATAATAGGGAATAGATTTCCTTATTTGGAAGGAAAATTGGTCCTCCTTCCCATTTCTGGCATAGAGTTCCTAAAACACTAGAAATTTTCTAAGAGATGAGAGCAGCAAAGGTATCTTTTGTTAGGTTAATGAGATGGTTTTGGACCACCTGAGGACTGGTTGTCAGGGGAACCAACCGTGTAATTAGACAGTTGAAATTTGTACTCCCACCCCCTACCTCCAGGGATAGTAGAAGGGCTGGTGGTCAAATGAGTTGCCACTGGCCAATAATTTAATCAACCATTCCCATGTTATGAAGCCTACACACACAAAAAAAAAAAAAAAAAAAAAAAAACCAAAAACATGGAATTTGGAGAACTCCCAAATTGTTAAATGCATGGAGATTTTGATGGGAGAAAGCATGAAAGCTCTACACCCTTTCACCACATCTTTCCCTATTCATCCCTTACATATGGCTGTTACTGAGTTGTATCCTTTCATAATAAACTTGTAATCTGGTGAGTAAAATGTGCTCTGAGTTCTGTGAGCCACTCTAGCAAACTAATCAAACACAAGGAGTGTGTCACTGGAAGCTTCTGTCTATAGGATCTATAGCTGGCGGATCTGAAGGACAGGAAGGTTTCTTCTGTCTACTCCTTTGTTTTATGAATTCTACTTTTCTTCTCTGTCTGTCAACTTGTTCTCCCCGACTTAAGCAGTGTTACTTTCTTTCCCTAGTTTAGAAATTCTATCATGGCTGTTGGGTCAAATAATAGTAGACTCACCATGTTAGTTTCCATTTCTGAGGGATCTGTCTGTCATTGCCTGTTGTCCAATATATTGAATGTTTTGTTTGTTTGTTTGATCCACTTTACTTCATTTTTTTTTCTCAGTAGCATCAGTTTCAAATATATTTTTGTACTTTCCAATTTATGGGGGAAATGACAAAAAAGAGGATTTCTACCTTAATAGAAAGTCCACCCTTAGTTGATTCAACTTTTTGTGTGTGTACGTAGGATCAGGGACGAACTATTTTGCTCATATTACACACATAGAACTTAGAAAAGTATCTTGTACATAGAAGATACCAACATCTATCATTTGTTTATTCACCATGTATTTATGGGATGATGCTACAATGAACTTTGCATAAAGTATGCTAAATAAGATAAAAATGGCACTCTCGTATTTTTTAGGTGTTATAGAAAATAAATAGTATATAGTATATAAATATATTCATCCATATATCCATGCTCATATTAATATCATAATGAATGATATAAAAATAAACCAAATTTATAAATTGTAAATAAAAGAACTCACATAATTAGTTATATATATGCTATGCTATGATTCCATATTAGTGGGTTACTAGAACTTTATTTTGCTTAACTCTGAAGGTAGATGCAACCGATTAACCTAAGAGCATTGCCAGAATTTTTCAAAATATATCACCCACTTGTGTAATGTTCAAAATTTCTAAGAAAACACGATATGTCAGTTCACTTTCTACAAGGAAGCTGCATTATTAAACAAATTCACATCAGAGCATTAGCGATGCCAGTCATGTTACTGCTCAAAAGATAGTCTATCATGGACCCCTTTCACTAACCGTGCTCTTCTAATCCACGGTGCCGCTCTTTATTTTCTTTCTTTTGCAAGAAAATTCTACTACTCAATTTTATTGATATATACTAAGTATAAAACTAAAGTGGTGCAGTTGGCCTTATAGAACAAATTCCAGTATTTGTTGTTGATGTGCTATTTGGGAAGGCCTGCAGAAATTAAGCAGTAGATACAATTTGTAAAGAAATTTGAACTTAAAATTCTAATATTACTTACTTTGAGGTAGAAAATGGAGGAAACCCTGTAGGTTATCTAAAGGATGACCAGTCATTTTACTGGGCAGTAAGATATATTAACAAGAAATGTAAAAGATTATATCATAGAAAAATTGTGAGTATCATCATTGCAGTCCTGGTTAAGAATACCATTGAGAAGAGAGATAATTTAAACAGTCATTTCTTAAATGCCTGATATATGAATAAATAGGAAAACATGGATGCACTTGAAAGTAGGGAGACCTGAATGTAGGATGATTCTAGAAAACAAAATTCTACATCCAGGGCTTACAGATGATCATCTAAATGATGGAAAATTATTGCACATTTTTTCTATGAAAACTTGCATATTTCTTAAATACAATTTTCAAAATCAATATATTATATAGATTACATACTTATTTACAAATGAATATGCTTTTATATAGTTACTGTGTGAGAAAAAAGGATCGATAGTAGATTGATAGGCATTTAAAGTTAAAATTTTGAATTTTTGTCTCCTAAGCGTCACAATATAAGTAATACAGGGACAGTTTAAATGCATTTGTAGTATATTATTCTCCTCTGAAGACACTGTAAGTGCAATTCAAAAGGCTACCTACTAATGTTTCAACTGTAAAGATTTCTTCCTGGTAGTAAGTATATGGAAATGCCTATATCTGCAGTATGAAACATTTTTACTAGGAAATACAGGCTATCGAAGTTTATCTTTACATAAAGAGTTTGAAAAAAACCACATTTTCCAAGAGAAAAGCATATTAATTTCCTATACCAATATTATTTTCAAGCTACCGACCCTAAGGATACTTTTTTTATATTTTGCATTTTCATCAAGGTATAGTTAAATTAATATTTTACAAATAGATAGTGTTCATCTGAATTTGGAAGAGCATGTAAAAACTCTGATAAGTGACTCAATCTGAAATAAATTTAATAAAAACAGTATGGAGCTTATAAAATGGTTGAAAGTTGGAAAATCATGTTCTAGTCCATGTATCTTAGAATTATTCCCAGAACTACAGGGAGCTATTTCTCAGATCTTATGCCAACGTAGCCTCTGAACACTGATAGGCTGGAGGAGGTTCATTCAAAACTACAATCCTTAGCCTCATGAGTTATTTGAAGAGGTTATCTCTACAGACACTATTTCATAAAACCCAGGATATGAACCTTATCTAGAATGAACATTAGAAACTGCTGATGGAAATCCATGAGTTTGGGAGACAATGACGACAACGAACAGTCTGAGAATGATCGTCTTTCCTCCTTCTGCCTTCTAAACCTGTAAACACGTCTAATTGGTAGACAGTAATTTATATCCAAAACCTTATCAGCAAGAGTCTTAATGAAATATAGTTTTATTTTTTTTTAGTTTATCTAAGACACGGTGGTTGAAAAAAACCATTCCAGTATGTTTCTCATGATTATGATACTTTACATAATATACACAAAATGATGAAGGGTCCTTTGAGAGAACTGAGATATTTTTAATAATTTAGAACTAATATAAAATAATGTTTGATGGGTTAAAATTCTTGATAGTTGTTATTAACCGATTCCAGTAAGTAAATGATGGCACCATATTTAAAATTTATGGGTAGTTTTCTGTGTAAATCTCAATTAAGATCGAAAGCTGGATGTAGTGCTTTTCTAATTATACACCCTCTTCCTAATCATTGTAGTGTGGATTTGTATAACAACATAAGTGAAGAACCCTCCATCAATCGCAGTGCTAGGGAAGTTTGAATTGTAATTGTAATTTAGATATAAGATCCTAAAATACTCTGATACAAAGTAGTTCCTACCATACTTTATGGCATATTTTATCATTTGTTTCTTATACTATAGCAAAACAAACCTAGATTTCTTGACATATAAAGAAACATATGTTTTGTCACTCTGAAATCTTTTTCACAAGTTGCCAGGCCACAATTTAGACAGTTCTACCTAACAGCATAAATGTTAATGTTTCCATGGTGACTCCATTCACAGGACAGTTACCAGATATTTTGCTTTTAAGGTGACATTTTAGTAATTCTGAAAATACTCACACTGGAGTCAGACAGGGCCTATGTATTTTGAAGTGAATTTGGGCACATATATCCATAAAAGTTACATAACCCAAACTGATTAAATGTCTTCATTGCCCACTGTGGATACGAACAAGTTTGTTGATTTGTTAAAGTGTTTTAAATGAATCAAAGACACCTGCATGTAATGTCATAAAAGTATAAACATTATTAACAATAATTCTTAAATTATTAAAGTGTATTTTTAATGATAAATGGCAACAAACAGAGACACACACAAATATTTACTTAAACAAACTCAGAAATACTCATCAAAAAGTAATGCTTTGCTATAGACATCAACTTTGAACCCAGTATGGATTTGTTTTGATTCATTCAATTTTTAAAAAGATTTTCTTAAGTTTATTTATTTATTTTGAGAAAGAGATTGAGTGGGGGAGGGCCACAGAGAGCGGGAGCGAGAGAATCCCTAGCAGGCTCTGTGCTGTCAGCACACAAACAGGCTCAAGACTCAATCCCACGAATGATGAGATCACGACCTGAGCCAAAATCAAGAGTAAGACGTTTAATTGACTGAGCCACCTGGGTACCCCTCATTCAATTTTTTTTAATTCAAATATATAATCAGTGTTAACGTTATTTGACCTGGAAAAATATTTTTTAAAAAAAGGAAAAAAGAAACAAGGAAGACATTTTCTCTAGCATATCCTAATAGTTTATTATTGTACTTCTTACAAATCAGAATATAGTAAAATTTCTTGAAAAACATAAAAAGTTATAGTATTCAGGCATTCTTTATTAAATAATTGATTTCCTTATTTTAAATGTTTAAGAAGAAAATTAAATATTTTCAATTTAGACAAACGACTAAAAGGAAATTTAGGAATCATGGAAATTTACGACAGCTCACCTAATTATCTGTATGTACCAGAAAATTTTGTTCTATCCCTACAGGGTTTGGTTTACTTATTTGTAAAATACTCAGATGAAGACCAGTTATTAATACCATCTCTAAAACCCATTAAATATTGAAAATTTTATTCATGGGTTATTTTATACATTTGACATATTTTCATCATAAATAAAACTTAATAGGGGCACTTGGGTGGCTCAGTCAGTTAAGTGGCCAACTTCGGCTCAGGTCATGATCTCACAGTCTGTGAGTTCGGGCCCCGCATCAGGCTCTGTGCTGACGGCTCGGAGCCTGGAGCCTGCTTCAGATTCTGTATCTCCCTCTCTCTGCCCTTCCCTTGCTCACTCTATGTCTCTCAACAATAAAAAAAAAATAAAAATAAAAACTTTATTGTATCTTATCAGAGAGCAAAAGTTAACTCAGATTGAGAAATAAATGTTTCCATTGTCATATAAAAGTCACGCTACTTATTCCAAGTGCATAACTATATCCTATATATCTGAGACTTCAAGTAAATCGTAACATGGGAAAGAGAAACTCATGGACTCACCCACAAATCCTTATGGTACTGGTGTCTAACACATAAACAAAATAAATAAATGTTTGCAAAAACAATGAGGGAATTCATTTAGGAGAAGTAGAGGCCAAAATTCTCTTCTCATAAGTATAACATTTGGGAAAATTGTAAAAAAAAAAAACAACAACAAAACAAAAACAAACAAAAACCACACACACACACACCAACATTTTAGTACTTTAGAAAACAACGAATTTAGGCATATTTGTTAATGAAAAAGTTCCCAATTTTGGTTAAGAACATCAGGTATCTTCAGCCTCCTGTCTTCCTACCCCCTAACCAAATAGGTGAAAATGATAGTCTTTACCAGAGTGGAGAAGGCCGTAAAAGTCAGCAGCCTCATTGATAGAGGTGGCTGAGTGAACTGAACACCAAGGACACAGATTTCCCTCTAGCAGCGTTATTAACAATAGAATCAAGTTTGGTAGGAAACTGGGAAACACAGCGTGAGCTTGAGATGGAAGTCCCGGTTGAGGTAAGTAGAAGACAGCCCGAAACTCAGCGGAGAGATCTTACAAATGAGAACGTCTTAAAAGGATTGGAAAAAGTCTCCACAAACACCTGGCTAATTGGGAAAGGATACATTTGTAAAGGGGAGACCATCGAAACTGAAATAAAGTTAAAGCCAAGCTAGATTGGAGAATTGGCTGTGTGTTATGTAAACTTCTCAACTCACACCGAAAAGAAATGAGAAAGGGCGGAAGCCTTGCAAACTCTGTTGTAATCACTGGATATTCACTAAGGCCTACAGACATGAGGATGGTGCCCTAGAAAGACGGGATAAAGACAAAACAAAATAAAACAAATAGCAGCATAAATATTCAGATGGCAGTTATGCAACATGGGGGATACAGATTCCAGAGTTTTGGTCCAGGCACAAATTGAAAAAAAAAAAAAAAAAAAAGAAAAGAAAAGAAAGAAAAAAAGGAAAAAAAGTAAACCCACAGAAGAAATAGTAGAACCTAAATTGCCAGACTAAATATGCTAAAAGTCCCAATTCCCAGCAAAAATAGGAAATATGGAAATATGTACAAAAATGTGATCCATACTCAAGAATTAAAAAGTGAATTTAAGCTCACTCTAAATGGACCAGATTTTGGATTTAGCATAAAAAATATCCTGCAAAATAGTTAGTAATAATAAATTCAAAGAATTAAATAAAACTATAAAGATGTAAGGAAAAATTAAATCCAAAATTTAGATAAAACGAAAATATTTATAGAGCATTATATATTGTAAGAAGTACAAAATGTAAATTCTAAAATTGAAAATCATGAAAACTTGTGGCACCTGGGTGGCTCAGTCAGTTAATTGTCCAACCCTTAATCCTGGCCCAGGTCACGATCTTATGGTTTGTGATTTTGAGCCCATCCTTGTGGTCTGCACTGACAGCGTGAGGCCCGCTTGGGATTCTGTCTCTCCCACTCTCTGCCCCTCCCCACCCCTCTTCAAAATAAATAAATAAACTTAAAAAAAGAGAAAATCATGAAAACTAAAGTAAAATTACTAAAATTTAAGAAATGTACTTTCTACCAGAAGATTTGAAATGGCAAAAAAAGACAATAGTGAATTTAAATATAATACAATAAAAATTATCCAACCTGAATAACAGAAAAGAGAAAAAAGAGATTGCAGAAAAATTAACAGAACATGAAAGACCTATGGAATAATGTCAAAGGAACCCACATATGTGCAATAGAAGTATTGGTTGGAGAGGAGAGAAATGAATGAAACCATATTTGAAAAAAAATGGTAAAAAACTTCTTAGATTTGATGAAAACCTTCTAATTCTTAGATTGAAGAAGCTAAAAACAAAAACAAAAAATACCTCAAATAAGATAAATGCTAAGAGATCAACATTTAGACATATAAATTACTGAAATCCAAAGAGAAAATTTGGAAAACAGAAAAGGAGAACAAATAGGAAAATTAAAGAATCCTCAGTACATGGGAACAGTTACCTACTTACTTTTCAGCAGAAGTATTGGATGCCAATAGACAGTAGAATAACATATCCAAAATCTTAAAAGTAAAAAAAAAAAAAAAATAGAAGCCATCTACAAAGAATTCTATGTCCATTGAAGGTACTTTTCAAAAACAAAGGTGAAAAAGGACATTTGCATATAGACAAAAACTAATAATTCATTATTAGGATACATTCCCTATAAGAAATACAAAAAGCAGTCCTTTAATTTTGAATAAAATAATACCTAAGAGTAATTTAAATTCATAGAAAGAGCTAAAGAGCAGCAGAAATAATTATTTGAAAAGACTTCATAAATGTTATTTTTTCTTTTATTATATTTAAAAAATAAAAAATGTATAAAACAACAATTAAAACATGGCAATAAAGTTTTACTATAGATGTGAGAAAGAGAAACACAGAGAGAAGTAATACATTTGATAAAACACAAAGGAGGGATAGAGAATGAAGCTATATTGGAACAGAGCTGCTATAGGTGATATTTGGCAGGAATTAAGTCACTATTAAACCTAAACATATAGAGATAAATTAAAGGAATTTAACGTACAAAAAAAATATTTTAATGAAAAGCTAGCAGTTAAAAAATCAGGAAAAAAGACATGAGAACTATAGGAAACAGAAAGCCAAATGGCAGATTTAAATACAACAACATCAGTAATTCCATTAAACACAAAGGGAATAAACACTCCAATTGAAGGGTGGAACTTATTAGGTTAAATTAAAAAGTAGGATACAGTTAGCTTCTCTTTATAAGAGACACAGTTAAATTCAATGATACAGACATGTGAAAAGTAAAGGGATAGGAAAAAATACCATATTAACCACATATTAAGTATTAGAGACTACAATATCTGTATTTATTTCAGACAAAAAATACTTTGACACATACCACTAGACACAAATAATACGATTCATGATGTCAAAAGATTCAATATATCAAGTAGATATAAAATATTACAAATAGTTATGCACCTAACAATGGACTCCCCAAATAGCTGATGTGAAAATTGAGAGAAGTGAAACAAAGAAACAAGTCTACCATTGATCTTAGAGACTTCGACACTCTACTAATGGTAATTGATATAACAAGCAGACACAAAATCAATAAAGATATTAGAGTTGAAAAACATTACCAACCAACTTTGCCTTATCGATATTTATAAAATATTCAACTTCAAACTGAAAGTATATTATTTTTAAGTTCATATAGGATACTCTTTAGGATAGACCATATGCACAATGTTAGTAAAATATTGGCCAAAACCAATGATTATCTTAATAGATGCAGCAAAATCATTTGACAGAATCCAACACCTTTTACTTATAAAAATACATAAAAGCTAGAAATACAAGGGTACATCCTTAACCTATCAAAAAGCACCTCAAAAAAAAAATCCCACAGCTAATATTATAGTAAGTGGCCAAAATAATAATATTCCTCTAAAATTAGAGGCATGGTGAATGATATCTGTTGTCATTATTCCTATTCAAATTGTATGGAAGTGTAATTAAGTAAGAACACAAACTTAAAGATACCAATTAAAAAGAAAAGTTAAAGTAAAATTCTAGGGGCACCTGAGTGGCTCAGTTGCTTAAATGTCCGACTCTTGGTTTTGGCTTGGAGCATGAATTCACAGTTCTGTGCTGGCAGCGCACGCTCTCTCTCTCTCAACCTCTCTCTCTATTAAAATAAATAAACTTAAAAAAAAGTAAAATTCTATTTTCAGAAAACATGAACTTGGATGTAGAAAACAGTAATAAATCTATGCATAAATTAAAAAAATATTGGAACTAATAAGCTGGTTGAGGAAGCTAAAGAATATAAGATCAATTCATAAAAATCACTTAAAAAAACAATATTGTCAAGACAGTTCAATGGGAGAAAGGTTTGTATTTACAATAAATGATTTGGGGACCGTGAGATAACCAGATGTAAAAACAAACAAACAAAAAACAAATTAGGTCCTTACCTCATGCCATACACAAAAATTAACTCTAAAGGATCAGAGACCTAAAATTAAAATAAAAGCACTAAAACTTACTCAAAGAAAACATATGAGAACTTGTTTCCTTCCTGTAGGTAAAGATTTCTTAGACATGACTGCAAAAGCATGGTTCATAAAATCAACCGAAAAATCAGAAAATGGCTACTTCTGGAGAATAGGACTGAGTATCCACAGTGACCAGGAGGTGGGAACTGAGATCTATGGAATTATCTTTCATAATCATCCAATTTTAAACTATGGGAAGACACTAATTTTACAAAAAGTATTCTTATGAGAATATTTCAATATTATAAAATTTATGCTTTTTTTTCAAATTTTAGATATTTTAAAAAGTGGAGTGGGAGGACTATAACTATTCTTTAGGACACAGAAAATTTAAGAAGGACACTTCCACGGGCACCTGGGTGGCTCAATCGCAAAAGCAACCAACTCTTGATTTCGGCTCAGGTCATGACCTCACGGTTCATGAGATTGAGTCGGCGTGTGCTTTGCTCTGGGTGTGGAGCCTTTTTGAGATTCTCTCCTCTCTCTTCTCCTCAGACAATATCTTAAAAAAAAAAAAAAGTGACACTTCCACCATAACTGTAATGGTTGGTTAAAAATACAAAGCTAAGTAAACCAAATTCTCAGAAAAATGAGCTCTTCCTAGTAGAAGAGTGTCTTTGGTGGGTGTCATCACTGGGTGATGTGAGGAATGATAGTCCATAGGTTGGGTACAAGGAACCACTGGTTTTTTCCATAAACATCTGTAGCCCCATGTAAGCAGATGTGATGTTCCATGTTCCAAATGACCTGCCGATACTTGGGGAGAAGGCAATGAGAAAGAGAGAAGGTTCTATCTGGGTGATAAAACGAGCAATAAGCTATTATTTGGAAATTGGCGGCATGCTATAACACAAAAAGTGATCTCTGAATGGCTGGTACTCTGCAGATGCAAAGTTCTAGTCCTGTCTTCGAAATATTTGAAGTCGGGATAAACCAAATCTCACTCGAGGTACAACATCAGACCTAGCTAAACGAGAGAGATGATGGTCTCTGGTCCCTATTACAGCATCCTGACAGAGGGTGAATAATATATGCTTAAAATTCTACTCTGCCTTTATAACCAATGTCCAAAATATTTAAAAAATCTGTAACATAAAAAGAAGCAAGAAAATTTGACTCTTCGCCAACAGAATCACAAGCAGCAGAAGCAGATGGACAGAGAGCCCACATATTGGAATGAGTAGACATGAGCTTCAGAGTAAATATTAAAAGCATACACATAGCGTATCTTTCCCAGACTTTTATTTATAACCCCCACCCCGTGTTTTTAGCTTTAAAATGTGCATGTTTGTTATATGGTTTGTAAGTAAAACTGTTTAGTGTCTGGCAGGATACTATTGTAAGGCAAAGATGCATATCATGAACCCGTTTAGAGAAAAGAGTAAAATTTAACACAAAGAAAAGTATCTTAAAAGCCAATAGTGGGAATGGTATATAATAGTAAAAAATCATACTCAACCAACCCCAAGGAAGCCGTAAGGGGAAGAAAAAACAAACAAGAAATAGATGGGAAAATAGAAACTGAATAGCAAAATGGTGGGCTTTAACCTATACGTATTTATAATAAATGTAAATGCACTAAACAGTCTGAAAAATATTTAAGAATCCAGCCAACTGGATAAAAGAAAAAAGCCAACCTCATGCTGTTTTAAGAACTTTTAGTCTCTTTTTTTTAAGTTTATTTATTTATTTTGAGAGAGAGCACAAGCAGGGGAGGGGCAGAGAGAAATGGAGAGAAAGAGATTCCCAAGGAGGCTCGACATGGTCAGTGAAAAGCCCAACGTGGCTCGAATTCACAAATCATGAGCCAAAACCAAGAGTCCCTTAACCAACTGAACCACCCAGGAACCCTTTTCAGACTCTTAAAACCAATTGCGTCTGACTTTTGCTGGATACCCACCTTAAATCGTTTAGAGATCTCATCACGTGTCTTACACCTACACCATGGGATCTATCATATCTAACTGCATTCTGTACAATGGCTGTTTATTATTTAGTCTTTGTGATGGAAGAAAATATTATTTTTAGGTACTAGAATTTGTACACGTGTTTGGGTATTTAAATCTTCCACCACAACTAAAAATATCATGACAATTTCATGTAAAGGAAATTGAGACTATTAGCAATGGTAAATTCACAAATACTGATAGATTTGCCCAAGATCTAGCCCCTAGGAAGTTTGGGAGCTGGGATTTATTCTTCAGACTTTCTACCTCCAAATTTCGACTCTGTCTATAACACAATGCCTCCTAAAAGTAAGTGTATCGCCCTTGCATTGTGAGCATTAGAAGAGTTACCTGCATAACACTATTTGTAGTCACATTTTAAGTAAACTTAAAATAAATGCCTCACTCTTGAATTAAGAGCTGGACGCATTCCTAATAGTCAAAAATTACAAAGCATCGATTTGAAGATTATAAAGAACGAAGAAAATTGTTTTTAAAATAGGCCGTGCATTTCCATTTTTAATTTTTCTAATTCCCCCATCTATTCATTAGGAAAGTTTTCAAATGTGATTAGATTTGGAGAGATAGGTATATTCAAGGTCAATTATGTAAGTGTTCCAACTACACACCACATATCGTTCTTTGTTAAACTATGATCCTAACATTTGCTTCAGGCCACACTCACAACGGTGCTGAATAATCGTTTCTACCTGTAATGCATTTACTAATTGGTAAAGTATGTCTTTGTCAATTGGGCTCATTCTAAACTATTTTCAATTCATTAACGAAAAATATTGAGTTGATTTTCTCCAAATTGCCATAGATTTTCCTTAACTTACTGAAATTTAAACATGCACCTTTTCTTCTAAAAAAAATCTATGGCGAATGAATAGACATCCTCATTTGTAAATCTTAGTGAGAATACTTTCAGTCTTATTTATCTGATAGTTTCAGGATGAGAATAATACATTGACTATAAAGGGAAAAAATCTAATTTCCAATAAGACTTGCCATTTAAGAGTGAGGTACATATTTTTAAAACCTCATACATTATTAATTTTAATGAGATTGTTTTCTGTGCTAATGAGACATTTAACCTGTGTAAGGAAGAATCAATTAGTCAAGTGTCATACAAATTTATTAGCAGGGAGTTCATAAATAATCAAGAGGTGTTGTTTTCTGTTCATAGATTAAGAACATTTCTTCCTGTTATTAAATGTTAGCTATTGTTTCTTATTCCCTTTAGTTTCAATGTCATTTTTAAGATATTTGACTTCTCTAGTACTATTTTACAATTAATGACCACTAGTTAAGGACCAAGGACTGCCTTAGGCTTTTGATGCATTACCTTATTTTGTCCTCATAATAGTGATTTACTAATTTATATCATTTTTTTGGTGACTTAGTTATGAAGAAAGGAAATAGTTTCTCCAAACTGACACAACTACTAGATCACGGAGTCAATATTTGTATTCTACTTATCGGGATTTTAACCAGTGAGCTGGGAAACAATGGCGTTGCCAGGGTCATGCATCCATACATCACGTAGTCACCAAATCCACACTGAGCACGTTAAAGGTACGCTCAGAACCAGAACTGGGAACACAATTGATTACGACGTGGAGGAACTCATTTTCTCAGGAAAAATAGGAGACTCAGTAAATGAATTAAACATCGTAATTGCTCAGATAGATTTGCACAGTTCTATTGTATAATTGTAATTATTTTTAGAATGATTTCCACATACTTACTAGATGCCAGATAATGAATTAGGCAAGGATTGAACACTGTACAGAATTTAGATCCTCATAAAATATACTGTCAAGCTGGAGATGCAAAGGAGTAAAAGATAACTAAATTAAAATATTGGACGTGGAGCTATAGGAACAAAGACAACCAAGGTGAATTGTCAGATAAGACTTTTGGGAAAAATGGTATAGAAATTAGTACACACAGCAGGGTAAGAAGGACACCTAGAATGGTTTAGAAAGAGTTAAGAGCACATGCAAGAAAACTTAACCTAAATGGAAGTTTGGCACTAAAAGCGGCTCTGCATCGTTAATAAGTGCAATGCAGGATTAGGGTAGCTGGTTAGTTCAGAAATATCTAAAAAGTGGCATTAGCTTGGCGGCATACCAGTCATCAGGACACACACTCATAATGCATCTGAGTCAATAGAAATCGAATGAGAATAGAAACACAATCAAAGTTACAAATCCCTATTGAATCAGAAAATCCCCTAAGGATTTCCTGCACCGACACTGTCCAATAGAACTTGCTGCAGTAATGGGAATACTCTATATCTGGCCTCTCCAATACAATTGCTATTAGCCGCATGTGGTGAGGAAGACCTCACAATGTAGATAGTGGGACTGAATTTTTAATTTTATTTAATTTTATGTCTATCATGTTAGATAGTATAACATGATACGATGCCTGGCACTCCGGTGAAAAGACATCCAGTATGCTTCTTACATTTCCACATCTTTAACAAATATTCCATATAATCTCTCCCTTTGTCACCTTAGCTGGTTCCCATAGATTATTATTAATCACAGAATGACAAGTGTCATTAGGCTTGATCTGATTATTTCCATGGATGCAGCAAAATTTGAGTAACCAGATATGTCTACTTGGTTTACTTTTCAAGTCATTAGTGGCACAGTACTACTGACTAACTCTTAAGGCCTTAGAATTAAATCATATACAGAAGTTGTCTTAAGAAATATCAGTTTGGACTTTTAAAAGCATCTATAATTTGCTATACTGTGGCTAAGAAATCAAGCTAATAAAATTCTCCTCAGTAAATTTTATCTGCAATACATATAAATTGTGGGTGAATTCCTTTCCACTGGAGACTCTCCCCAAATTTGCTGACGACCCCGGCCTGACAGGAGGTGACCTTGAATTTTACTGTCAGATGGCAGTCCTGGAAGTCAGTCCCATGCCTGTTTTCCCAGCTGGGCTCTCTAAGCACTGTCATATATATAAAGTCAACCTTTGTTTCTTAATAGCTTGATGCACCTGTTTAAATAAGAATTACCCACAAATGCGGCAGCACAGCTATGGCCTTGATCGCACAACTGATCTATCTAATTATATCTTGGCAAAAAGAACCAATTTCTTATTGACTCTATGCAAATAATTGTATTGCTACAAAAATTAAATAGATTTATATGGGTTTGTGAATTGAAGTGAGGAGATTTGTAAGAATCAAACACAACTTAAAAAATGTTTTGTTTCAGTTTCAAAAGCAGACTCAACTACATCAAGGGAGCAGAGATAGATTAAGAAGACCTAACACAGCATTTCGTTACTTATCTATTGAAAATAGAGTGTAAAAGCAACAATGACCGTATTCCACTGGTCTGGTCTGAAATTGTCAACATAGGTATCAGAAATGTGTACTAAAACACAATTCTTTTACTTATCAGTAGTTCAAAATATTTAGTGCAGTCCTTTATTTTCCATCTCTTAGGATGCTGTAGAAAAGATTCTTTTATTCGAGAATATCTTCAAGGCTTTCTAGTTATAGGACTATGTGATATTTACTTTGGTTATGTACACTTTACTTCAATTATGTAAACATGTTGTTAATGACCAGTTTCTGTAAAAAGGACTCTTGATCAAAAATGTCACATATTTAAATATTTGAAATTAGATTTCCTTGTATTCAGTGAGTTTGGGATATGACTTACAGAGCACTATGAAATAATTGAAACAGAACTGTTTTGCATACAAAGGATGTTATAATCTAATTTATATATACTTCTGAAGACAGAAAAAAATGTCTTTATTCACCAGGTGATCAAGACTATATCAGTTACAGACACAGACAGACACAGAGACTTTTTAGCTTCAATTCTGTAACTTTAGCCGTTAGTTAAGATTAAACACAAAAACTGGCACAAAATTCAAAGAATTGTTTTCCTATAGAGGAGGTACAGTTAATAATTGCTTTAAGTGCACGAATGGATAAATAGATAAAAAGAGTAACAAATTTGATTCTTTATTGTCTTTCACCCAATAGGATAGATTTCTAGTATCCATCTACAGGATGGTCAAGTAGGCAGATCATAAAACCAAACTCTCAAGAAAATCCCAAGCCCAGATGTCTTCACTGGTGAATTTTACTAAACATTAAAAGAAGAGCTAATACCAATTCTTTGCAAATTTTTATAAAAAAATTTAAAAAGGAGGTATATTTTATAATTCATTATATGGATCTGTGTTACCCTGATTGCAAGAAAGAAAGAACCTAAAAACCACACCAAAATAAAAACCCAAAATAGAAAAAATAATTCAAAAGTAAACTAAAGGCCAATGTCTCTTATCAATATAGATAAAAAATCCTTAACAAAATACTACCCAACTAAGTCCAGCAACATATAAAAATAATTATACACCGTGACTCAATGGGATCTATGCTTGGAATGCAAAGTTGGTTTATCATCCAAAAATCAATGAATGAAATACATCACATCAATAGAATACCTGTCAAAACAACTCATGATTATCTTAGCAGATACAGAAGAACATTTGACAAGTTCAAATCCCCTTCCTGATAAAAAAAAATATGAACAACTATGAATAGAAAGGAACTCCCTCAATATGATAAAGGTCATTTATCAAAATCCAATGGTTAACATCATATCTAAGTTTGAAAGACTAACTGTTTTCTCCACAAGACAGGACAAGACAAATATTTCCTCCTGCACTAATTCTATTCAACATTGTACTGCAGCTTCTAGTCAGAGCAATAAGAAAGAAAATAATCCAAAAAGCATCTACATTGGAAATAAAGGGATAAAACTATCTCTATTCTCAGATGACATGAGCTCGTATGTAGAAAATATAAGCAATGCATTTAAAAAAACACACTCTTTAATTGATGAAATATTATGAGAGATATGGTTAGTATATGAAAACAATTATATTTCAACAAATTTGCAATGAACAACACAAATTGAAAATAAGAAAATTCCATTTACAATAGCATAAAAGTAAAAAAATACTTTATCAATATTTAGCAAAAGAAGTACAAAAACTACATCCTGAATACTACAACACATCATTGAAAGAAATTCAAGAAGCTTCTAATAAATCGAAAGACATTCCAAGTTCATCTGTCAGGGAACTTAATATTGTTAAGACATCAATATTCCCCAAATTGATCTAAAGATTCAACACATTCCCTATCAAAGTCCCAGCACACTTTTTCCCCCCAGAAATTGATGAGCTAGACTTAAAATTCATATGGATATTCAAGGAACCCAGAATAACCAAACAATCTTCAAAACAAGAACAAATACCGAGGGCTCAAATTTCCCAATTTCAAAACCTACTGCAAAGCTAATGTAATCAAGACTGTGTGCTACTTCCATGAAAGTGGGCATGCAAATCAACAGAATAGATTTGAGAAAACAAGGATAAACCCTCATTTACAGTCAATTTATTTTTGACAAGGGTAGTGGTATATTTAATGATGAAGGAATAGTTTCAAACAGTAATGTCAAGAATGTATGGAAAAGCATGCGTCTGGACCCCTACCTCATACTATATAAAATTAGCTCAAAGTGCTTCAAAGACCTAAATGTAAAATATAAAGCTACACAGTTCTTATAAAAATAAATAGATAAATGTCCTTGTACTCAGCAATAGCCCCTACATATATCACCAAAATCATAAGTATCTGAGGAAAAAATAGATAAATTGTACTTCAACAAAATCAAAAACTATTGTGCTTGAAAGGACATGATCATCAAGATAATAAAAAGACAACAACTATCTAATTTGAGGAAATATTGGCAAATCATATATCCAATAAAAGACTTAATAGCAAAAAGAAAAATAACACACTAGGTAGGCGATAGATCTGATTAGACAGTTTTCCAAAGAAGGTTCACGAATGGCCAAAGAGCACATGAAATATCTAAACTCATGAGCCACCAGGAAAATGAAAATCAAAGCCACAATGAGGTATGTACCATTTCACTGTATCTAGAAGAACGCCAATGAAAAGTGCAGATAGCAAGAAGTGTGTACGAGGATGGAGAGAACTTGACTGCTTGTAGACTGCTGGTGGGAAGGTAAAATGGAGTAGACACTTTGCAAATACATCTGGTCCTCAAAGAGTTAGGCATAGTTTTGCCATATGGCTCAGCAGTTTCATTCTTTGGCATATATCCAAGAAAGCTGAAATATGTATTCACACAATTCTGTATATGATTATTCATAGCAACGTTATTCAGAATACCCGAAAAGTGGTAAAAACCTACATGTTTATCCGTTGACAAATGGGTTTAAAAAAAAGGAAAGTATATCCAAACAATGAAATGTTATTTAGCGATAAGCAGAAGGAAGTGCTGATATGGGCTACAACATGTATAAATCCTGAAACCGTATGCTAAATGGAAAAATCCATATTAGCAGTAGATTAGATAGATAGATGATGGATACATAGATAGATAGATACATGGAAGATAGACAGATAAATAGATATAAAGTTGTATAGATATAAAGATAATATGATTTCATTTATAGGAGATCTCCATAACAGACAACTCTCTAGACAAGGAAATTAAATTAGTAGTTTTCTGTGGCTGAGAGGCAATTGATAGTAGGGGATTAGGAATAATGACTAAAGTGTATGTGGTTACTTTTAGGGATTAAAAAAATTCAAGAGATAATGGTGATGATTCCAAACTCTGTAAAATGGTATTCTAAACTACAGAACTGTGCACTATAAATGAGTGCACTGTATGTGATAATTATAGGTCAATGAATCTTAAAAATGTGTATTCACAAACCCCTGTATTAGTGCAATAAGAATAAAAGGCATAAAGAAGAGACTGCCCATGGAGAGGCTTGATTTGATGACCAAGGAATTTGTGATGATATAAAATGGATATGGGCTCCAAGTAGGACATTTTCTGGAAAGAGAATTATTGACAGATAACAAGAGAAAGGTTCTGTTATTTAAATAGCTACATTGTGAGCCACAATTAATTATGGAATAATAAAAACTAAGTAATGGCTTGCCTTTGAGTTAAAGAAAATGATCAATATAATGAATGAGTTTCTTCTTTTCTTTAAAAGAAATCTGGTTCAGTAGAGACACTACTTTTCTCTTTCTGCCTATATATTATTTCAGTTACATTTTATTTTTTTATAAAATTTTTTTTTTAATGTTTATTCATTTTTGAGAGAGACAGAGCAGAGCGTTAGCAGGGGAAGGACAGAGAAAGAGGGAGACACAGAATCTGAAGCAGGATCCAGGCTCTGAGCTGTCAGCACAGAGCCCGATGCGGGGCTCAAACCCACAAACTGTGAGATCACGACCTGAGCCGAAGTCAGACGCTTAACCAATTGAGCCACCCAGGCGCCCCTCAGTTACATTTTAAACTGACTAATAATTAGAAAGTAAACGACTTATAAATTATATATTCGAAATTTTTCAAAAATGGGCTTTAAAAAAGTTTAGGAAAAATGGACATGTCCAGCTAAGAAAATGAAAACACTAACTTGAAAAAATACATGCGCCCCTATATTTATTGCAGCCTTGTTTACAATAGCCAAGATATGAAAACAACCCAAGTGTCCATTGACACATGCATGGATAAGGAGGATGTGGTGTATATACACAGGATGGAATATCACTCAGTCATAAACAAGTATGAAACCTTGCCATTTACAACAACATGGATGGTGAAAAAAGTCACTCAGAAAAAGATAAATACCATATGATCTCACTTATATGTGGAATTTAAGAAACAAGACAATTGGATAAAGAAAAAGAGACAAACCAACTAAACAAACAAAAAACAGACTCTTAAACACAGAGAACAAACTGGTGATTGCCAAAAGGTGGGTGGGGAGATGGGTGAAACTAATGAAGGGCATTAGAATGCACTTACCTTGGGGAGCCTGGGTGACTCAGCCAATTAAGTGCCCCACTCTTGATTTCAGCTCAGGTCATGATCTCACAGGTTCCTGAGTTCTAGCCCTGCGTTAGGTTCCATGCTGATCATGCAGAGCCTGCTTGGGATTCTCTCTCTCTTCCTCTCTCTCTCTGTCCCTCCTCTGCTTGCATGCACTCTCATGTTCTCTAGATAAATAAATAAACACTTAAAAACAAGAAAAGAATGCACTTACCTTGATGACTACTGAGAGATGTATAGAATTATTGAATCATTTTATTGTACACTTGAAACTAATATAACACTGTGTGTTAATTATTCTTCAGTTAAGCAACAAAAAGATTTAAAAAAAAAAGTAAAAGAACCAGAGAAACAGAGGAAGAAAAATAAAATAAAACAAAGTTCTTTATAGCCCCAGTGAGATCAGAGGGATTAGAATTTCTAACCAAAAATAACTGAAAAATAGGGGAAAAATGAATGTTGGAAAAAATTGTGAGGTGTTCAATGAAATTCAAGACAATAGATATCTCTCAAAGAACAAAACAAACAAAAAAAGCTAAGTGAAAGATCTCGGAATAGAGATTTTTTTTTTAATAAAATGACAGATGAAGGAAAACTGTGTTAAAAGAAAAAGGACATGAATGGAAATAAAATCAAGGATATGATAGACCTGCTCACTAAGTATCACCGTCAAAATTAAAGAATTTAAAAAACATTAAAAGTATTGTAGATGGGTTGTTAAAAACAGCAGGACATGTGAGATATTCTCATGTTACCAAGGAATAGAGTTTTGAAAAAATTTTAATAGATATAAAATTCAGGGGTACCTGGGTGGCTCAGTGGTTTAGGGTTGGACTTCAGCTCCGGTCATGCTCTCACAGTTGGATGTTTTGAGCCCCCGGGTCAGGCTCTGTGCTGACAGCTCAGAGCCTGGAGCCTGCTTCAGATTCTGTGGTTCCCTCTCTCTCTGCCCCTCCCCTACTTGTGCGCAGTCTCTGTCTCTCCAAAATAAATAAATGTAAAAAAAATTAAAAAAAAATAAAATTCAATGAAAATAGAAGGAAACAAAGACAAAACACTAGCATAATATGAAAGTACAAAAGGGATGACTATATCAGGAAAATCTGATTCAACATACTCATAATACAACTGCTTAGTCTCCCAAAGCGATTTCTCTGTAAATGTAAAAGAATCTCAATCTGATTCACGAAGCAAAAGCAAGGGAGGCACAAAACAAGGGTCTCTTTTTGTCTAAAGGCCAATCTTTCTTTTTCTTCCTTTGAAGAACCAAAGTGTATTCTAGTTGGTGATTCATTTAGTGTAAAGACAGCTTTTGGCAGACTCCCTCATAACTATTGAGACCTATGAAACGCAGTGGGCATTATGGGGTATGTATTTGGAGGAACTTTGACGTTGCTGGATCAGATGACACATAAACCCTTTTTTTTTTTTTTTTTTTTTTGTAATCCTTCTTCTTTCCAGACATATTGACTTGGAACTGGACACCTAGAATCTATCTTGGACAAAGAGGTAACATTGAGGGTAGAAGCCGTGCACTAATGATGGTTGAAAAGAAAGCTAATCCTTTTTCTAGGTAGCCACCAAGGCTAGCCGTTGTTTGCATGACAAAGAATTGGACCTCTACTTTGTTTAAACCGCTGTTTTGGGGGGTTCCAGCCTATGTAGTTGAATCTCATCCTACACAGAGTACCAGCTGTGGCGTACTGCCAAAACGGATCACAGATTATAGAATTGGCTAACTGGAAGAGGTGAGAATATATGACAAGGAATGTAACTTTGCAGGCTGCAAAGCTGGTGACCCTCATGTTGTAGCGGCAAAACAGGTCAGACGTTACCTTCGGTATTTTGGAAGGAAGAACTATGATTCCTGAGGCTGACATATAATGAAATTCAGTTGTTACTGTCCATTGGCTCCTTCCTCATGCTTTCAGCAAAACCCTATCAATGAGATATAAGTGGAATCTGGAGCTTTCTAATCTACTAACAGAGATAGAAAGAAAGGCCATTTTGCCAAGGGAGAAGCTCTCTGCTTATGGCTTACAAAATAGGTTGCCAGGGAGTCCGTCATTTGGAACATTTTCAGGGTCAAAAATGCAATTGCTTCTAGAGATGTATATTGAATCTGTTATGAACAGCGGTTGTAAAAATGCAGATACAGTGGGAAATAATGCTGGTGCCTTGCCATAAAAAAGGCGGTGCACTCCTGGCAAAGATGGGAAATGTTTCTGACTGCCTCCAGGCAGTGACTGCTGGGCTGAAAGAGAAAGGAGGGGGCTGGCATAGCGTAAAAGGCAGTTCATACAAGTTTAAAAACTATGACAGACTAGGTAGTTGGCTGTGCTATTTTCATAAAAATAAAAACAAAACCAGAAACAAAGAGGCCCAGTATCTACCGTATTTTTGAATGAATACATCCTCATGAAGGTATTGAACTCCAAAGACTAAAATGATGTCTTTGTCATTCAGGCAGGCTGGGCAGACAAGGTAGAAGCACCCATGTTCCAGTGCTGCTTCTTCCTTAGCAATAGACTCCAGTTTTGTTCTGTGTGGCAAAAAGCGTGGCTAAAGGATTTCATTTTTTTTGTTTATTTTTTTACATGTATTCATTTTTGAGACACAGAGCATGAGTAGGGGAGGGTCAGAGAGAGAAGAAAACAGAATCCGAAGCAGGCTCCAGGTTCGGTGCTGTCAATACAGAGCCAGACACGGGACTCAAACTCACTAACTGTGAGATCATGACCTGAGCCAAAGTCAGACACTCAACCAACTGTGCCACCCAGGTGCCCCTAAAGGATTTCATTTCTAATTTGCTGCCTTGCTGGCAGCTGGAGGTGATCCCTTAATTACAGTCAAACTTTTCGGACAAGCTTCTGGGAAATGTGTCTAGAGAGAATTGCCTCAGCTAGTGCTTACTCTCATTTGCTCTTCTCACATTTCCTCTTCTTTCTGCTAAAACTGTGGATTTCGAATTCCAGCAGACATCTTGAGTCAGCACAAAAGTCATGCACAGAAGGCCGGGGTGCTCTGCATGGCGTGTGCCTATGTGCTCGTGTTGTTTTGTTTGCCTTTGTTTTGTTTAACAGGAGAGAAAGCTAAATATCAAAATTCCACTGGGATAGAGTCACTTTGGTTCTGTCCTCTCTTACTCTCTTTTCTGATGTAGAATTCTAACACGATAACTGTCATTTCATTAGCCATTCTGAACCATAAGACGAACTTGAATTTCAAAGTCATGCACCCGTGTTGTTCAGTGGAAGTATAGGAGGAATTGGGGTACTTGATGAACACAGAATAGCAGTTCTAGATACCTTTTATCACTGGTTTTGTATTGGAGAGGCACACCTCCATCTTTTTGATTTCTTTTGGCTTGGTGTTGTATGCATCTACCTTAATATAAAACTGGAGAAAATAATATACAAGAAGGACAAAATAATTTTAGTCCCAAACTTTTTCATCGCCCCACTTGTGCCACAAATGTAGCTTGAGGATTCGTATCTTCAAAGACTTTAAAGAACTAAAATACATTCCGAGAGAAGCATATATATAAGTTTCCTTGTAAAAATCAAAGCTATGGAGTCATTCTTAGTCATGAATTACTTTGGAGATTCTAGCACCCATGAGATTTTCTTCAGCAAAATTTTGGTTAAAAAATAGATGCAATGAAGTGATATGAAAATGAATAGAAAAGAAAATGGCTGGTGGTTACTAAAATTGTACTTCACCATAGATTAGAAATTATACTGAGGGCACCTGGATGATTCAGTCAGTTAAGGGTCTGACTTCGGCTCAGGTCATGATCTCACAGTTAGTGAGTTGGAGCCCCACGTCAGGATCTATGCTGACAGCTCAGAGCCTGGAACCTGCTTCAGATTCTGTGTCTCCCTCTCTGATTCTTCTCCTCCCCTGCTTGTGGTTTCTCTGTCTCTGTCTCTGGCTCTCTCTCTCTCTTTCTCAAAAATAATTAAACTTTAAAAAAGGAAATTATATGATGTAGTAAGCAATGATAAGAACGTGAAGAATTATTAAGGAGAAATTAAAAATGGTGTGTATATATATTCACGTATATGTACATACTTTCATATATGGCTATGCATATATGAAAAAATCGAATCGAAGGATGAATATATACATATATATTAATATGGAAGATGCAGTCCATTCAAATGTGTAAAAATGTTCAGTAAGTGTGAACGGGACTTATTTGAAAGAAACTTCTAATGATATTTTTTATTAAAATAAGCATTCTATTCAACAAAAAAAAATGGGGAAAAAAGAAACAGTAATATATCTGTGAATGGGAGATATTTGGAATAACAGTAAGGCCAAGAATATTCTAAAAGACTCACCTAACTGGAAATGGAAATGACATGATAGAAGTGTGTGCATAGAATATCTTTGTGAGAGTAATAATACATCACTTGTTTTCATATAATGGTTACATATGAGCATCTAGAAATGATAAGTGATCATTGACAGAATGGAAAACCAGTGTAGAATTATAACATTGACAATGGAACAAAATGTAACAAATAGCAGTTTGACTAAATCGCCAGCAATGAAGCAAAAGAGAATGAAGAGAATAAAATAAATAATAATTTAAGACAGCTGGAACACATTAAATCAAGGGTGTCCTTTCTTATGCCACATGTGAACAGATTTGATTTTACCACTGGAACACAGACTGTTCAGAAGGACTAAAACTCAACATCCAATTATATTTCATCTTTTATGAAACACATTTGAAGTAGAGCTTTATAGAAATGATGAAAACAAAGAGTTAGGTAAAGAGATTCAAAACATTTCCAAATAGGAAAAAACAAGATATGACAATACTTATGTGCAAAATATTAAGATAAGAGAAACCCATTCTAAGACAAACACTAAGGTTCATAATCCCTAGCAGAATGCGCACTACAGGGAATGCTAAAAAAGGTTTTAAAGCAAAATTAATGATATCAAATGGAATCACAAATTCCAGGCAAGAATAAGAAAGATTAAATATCCGGGTTGAAAAACAAATACACAACAAAGAAACAAATGAACTATATATAGTAATATTAGGGACAATATGTATATATGTTGTATAATTATATTGCATATACATATATATCATAATTCTATATAATTTATTCATATATATTTAGATGCATATACATGTAAATAGACAAAACCATCAACTAAACAACCCAAATTTCTGAATTAGTTAAAATAAGAACAGTAAGAGTGTGTTTTTTGCAGGCACCTGGGTGACTCTGCTGGTTAAGTGGCTGATTCTTGATTTTGGCTCATGTCATGATCTTTGGTTCGTGAGACTGAGCCCTGTGGGTCTCTGCACTGACAGCGTGAAGCCTCCGTGGGATTCTTTCTCTGCTCCTATGCTACTTGCATGTTCTCTCTTTCTCTCTCAAAATAAATAAATATATTTTTTAATTAAAAATTTTTTTTTTGCAAAGAACAGTTTTTAATACAAAGAACTAGATTGTTCTAAAGTACAATATTTGATTTCTTTAATGACTATTTTAGAGAGAGAGAAAGACAGAGCACAAGCATGATAGAGGCAGTGAGAGAGGGAGACACAGAATCCAAAGCAGGCTCCAGGCTCTGAACTGTCAGCACAGAGCCCGATGTGGGGCTCAAACCCATGAACTGTGAAATCATGACCTTTAACTGACTGAGCCACCCAGGTAACCCAAAATTAAAATATTAAAAAAAATATGTTGCAAACCTTAAGAGAACTAATGTATATGTTTTAACTACAAATGTTAAGATAAAGAGTATTACCAAATATTGAGAAAGACATGTTGTAATTTTTAAATGAAGTTATTCATAAATAAGACATAACATTATTTATGGACCTAAAAGAGAATGTTTCAAAATACATGAAACAGTAATCAACATGGTTAAGGAAGAAGTAAAAATATTCACAAATACATTTGGAGATTTTAAGAAATGTTATTGTTAACTTAAGGAAACATGTAGAAAAACACAGAAAATAAGAAAAAATTTAAAAATACAGAAAAAAATCAATAAAGTCATAGGAGATTCAACCACTATCAACCAACTGGATCTAATTAACATTTATAACAGTCCACAGCCAATAACTGTACAATATGTACTTTTTGCAAGCACGTTTATAATATTTACAGATACTTATTTAGAGTCACAAATCTTAGTAAATATTGAAATGTTAAAATGATCCGGTGTACACTCTCTGACCATAATATTCAATTAGAAATTGATAAAATTAAAATATGAAGAAAATCCACAAATTTCTGTAAATAATGTACCATACTCCTAAATAGCCTCAGAGTCAAACAAAATCATAAAGGAAATTGAAACATTTCAAACTGAATGAAAATGAACCCAGAACATACCATAATTTGTGGATGGACTTCCACTTAGAATAAAGTATGCTTAAAAAAAAAAAAAAAGAGGGGTGCCTGGGTGGCTCAGTCGGTTAAGCGGCCGACTTCGACTCAGGTCATGATCTCACGGTCTGTGAGTTCGAGCCCCGCGTCGGGCTCTGTGCTGCCGGCTCAGAGCCTGGAGCCTGCTTCGGATTCTGTGTCTCCCTCTCTCTCTCTCTCTGCCCTTCCCCTGCTCACGCTGTCTCTATGTCTCTCAAAAATAAATAAACGTTAAAAAAAAAAAAAAGAGTTGCCTCTAACTTGACAATGAGAAAAAAACAGAGCAGCTAGAAGTTCATAACAGTTCTTATTCCCATTAGAAAACTGAAGGTAAAAGGTAGTGAAGGAATCTGAAATACAAAGAGGTTTGAATTCCAAGCAATGAAAGGACATACAGATTTGATTATCTGTAACAGAGCACAAGAGAATCTGAAACCGGGCTGGCCACAGTATAAGCAGGTAAAATTTAACTTGGCCAAAAGTCAGGTGGGAGCTAATAAACCTGAAGTTGCTGGAGGCACTTAGCGACTGCCCTCACTCAGCCATGTAGCACTGTATCATCTGAAATCTCATTCCCCATGGTGCTCAGCAGAGAAATTGAGTGCAGGGCAAAAGACTGGAAAGAGCAAAGTTGAGTGACTTAGATTGAGCAGAGGGCGACTGACAGCTGTTGGCGGCTGCGCAGGAAGCCTCTCCCACTTCCCGAGTCCCTTATATTTACAAAGCAAATTCCTTAATCTTCTGGGGTAGGAGCAACAAACTCTTACCTGCAGAACTTGAAGGAGTGAACCACAAGAGACAAGACACAAACACCACACCGCCTGCTTCTCTAAACTTGTTCTTGTATAAAGCTAAAGGTCTCCATCACCGAGGAGTGGCATGAAATCACTCTCGTATGCAGCGCTCCAAGGAGCTTGTCAGTGGCCACAGGGGAGTTAGACACAAAATGCAGCCAGTTACCCCCACACTTGATTCCTATGGAGCAAAAGACACAGAAGGAGGGGCGAGACTCAAAGCTGGTGAGCGCTTGCGAAGAGGAGATGGTGGGCAGCGGTAGCTCCCTCCAAAATGATATTCTACACAGCAGATCTCAAGTTACAGGGCGATTCTCCTGCAAGGCACAGGTAAAGACGGTGGATGAAGAAAAGTCAAAGAGAAATTCTCTACAACAAAGAGGCAAGCATGTAAGGTTTAACATTCTATCACATATCTCTATGTGATATCTATTGCTGTGGTTTCCTACAGCTGCGGGCAGTACAGTAAGTCCACACCCAACTCAACCACAGATATAAGGGTGATTTGACCAATGAGGGGATGAGGGTGTAGCAATGCCGAGATGGACACCTGTAAGTACAGAAATTTCCTAAGACAGAGAGAGCATAAGACTGGACCGAAAACAGCATGTGAATTCCACACATCCTCATCACAGGTGTAACACACAGTCTATTGCTAGAGAGGGCAAGTGCGTAAAGAGATTCCCCCCTCGTGGCACAGACGTTTGGGGAGGGCTGATGTTGAGAATGAAACACTAACTCTGAAAAAAACCGTCTAGCACTCCAGCCTCTACTTTAAGCACTTAACCCACCACTAAAGGTATTTGAACCTGTGACACTGGAAAGCGACCATTGTAATAGCAAGCCATAACACCAACTATAACAAACCAGCACTGTTCTAGACTATATTGGGTCAACCACCCACTGTAACAGCTGACAAAAGACCTGTGCGTTTACCAAGCTTCAACACGAAAGGTGGTTTCTATCAATTTCACTGTGATAACCAGCATTCAGTAAAAACTAAACTAAATCCCATTTCAGGATATAAAGCAATCAGCAAAACCAGGCTCAGACAAAATCAAGATGTTCCAACTATCAGACAAGTTTTTTAAAATGACCCTCATTCAAATCTGAAAGAATCTTGTGAAAAAGAGCCAATATACAAGCACAGAATTGGAATTTTATCTGAAAGAAGGAAATATTGATTAAAATTAAAATTCTGTGAATGAAAAACAAAGGTATCAGAGATGAACAGTTCCATTACGGGCTTGTCAGTAGGTTCGAGGCAGCTGGGGGAAGAATGAGCAAACACGAAGTGAGTTACCACATTAGTCAAAGTTACCCGAACAAAATGCAAAAGGGGAAAGAAAGAGTTACAGATGAAGAAAACACAAAAGACATTACTGTAATGGCCTAACATATGGGTAGATAAAATGCCAGAATGAGGGAGGGAAAGCCATAATGTGGGGAAGAGAAATAATTTGAAGTGATATTGACAAGTAATTTCTCCCCAAACAACAGGAAAGATATCTTTTGTACACCAGCAGCAACACAATTTTAGGGGAAAAAAAAAAAAAAAGGAGGGGCACCTAGGTGGCTCAGTCAATTCAGCAACTTTTGATTTCGATCAGGTAATGATTTCAGGATCACCAGATCCCACATCGAGCTCCACACTGTGCTCTGCACTGAGGGTAGAGCCTGCTTGGGATTCTCTCTTTCTCTCTGCCCCTTCCCCGCCCCTTAATTAATTAATACATTCATTAAACAAAACAAAATTTTTAAAAAGGAAAAAATTGATAAATATGGTTTTATCGAGAGTTCTAAATGTGTCCTTTTTAAAACACTTGATGAGAATGAAAACCAAGCAAAACTGGAGAAAATATTGGAAAGTCATGGATTTGATAAAGAACTTATATCCAGAATATATAAACAATATTAATAACACAATAATTAAAAAATGATGAAAGGTTTTGAATAGACACTCCAACAAAGATAGTACTGAGATGACAATAAGCACATAAAGAGATACTCAACATGATTCATCATTAATGACATACAAATTTAACAAAAATGACTGGCTTTATATTTTTGGGAGGTAGGGAAATATGCAGAATAAAAATTCATGGCCATTTGTTAAAAAATAGTGAAAATGTGGACTCCTGGGAGGCTCAGTCGTTTAAGCGCCCAACTTCAGCTCAGGTCATGGTCTCACAGTTGGTGAATTTGAACCCAACATTGAGCTCTGTGCTGACAGCTCAGAGCCTGGAGCCTGCTTCGGATTCTGTGTCTCCCTCTCTCTCTGTCCCTCTTCAGTGTACGCTCTGTCTTATCTCTCTGTCTCTCTCTCAAAAATAAATAAACAACAACAAAAGAAACTTTTTTAATGAGTGAAAATGTCAAGGGTACCATAGCTGGGCATTACACAAAATACAAAATCCTTCCAAGTGTCCTGTCCTTTGTGACTGCCCAGGTTATCATGCACACAAACCTGTCCCTGAACATGTCACAGAGTCATTATAACATATACAAAATTGAAAAGACCAAAGATTGACCAGGATGTCTAACAACTTGACTTCTCATATATTAATGTTGGGAATTAAAATAGCAAGACATTTTGGAAAACTTTCTGGCAATATCTTAACATGGTTAATATCCATGTAACTATATCTTAAAAATTGTAACTTTTTCCTGCCTCTGCATGCAAAAGCCACTATGTCTATATGCTATACTGTATGACACTCTAATATGTGTAGAAGTAACTTTTAAGTGGCAAAGAACAACAAAAAAGGTAACAGAACTATCAGTTGCCTCTGGGCACAGAGAAAAGGTTAGATTGAGAAGGGGTACCAAAGGAACTTTCTGGGTTGTTGCAATATTCTCTAACTTAATACTGGTGTGTTAAGACATGAGTTTGATCCGCCATAATTTTCCAGTCGTGATCTGTCATTTTCATTTGTTTAAATTTTACCTTTCCTCAGTCTCTCAAAACAAACAAAAAGAAGCCAACAAGAAAAAATAAATTGCTATGTAAAATGTTTTTTTAATGTTTTAAATTAATTTCTTTTAATTTACATCCATTAGTTAGCATATAGTGCCACAATGATTTCAAGAGTAGATTCCTTAATGCCCCTTGCCCATTTAGCCCATCTCCCCTCCCTCAACCCCTCAGTAACCCTCTGTTTGTTCTCTATATTTAAGAGTCTCTTATGTTTTGTCCCCCTCCCTGTTTTTATATTATTTTGCTTCTCTTCCCTTATGTTCATCTCTTTTGTATCTTAAAGTCCTCGTATGAGTGAAGTTGTATGATATCTGTCTTTCTCTAATTTCGCTTAGCATAATACCCTCCAGTTCCATCCACATAGCTGCAAATGCAAGATTTTGTTCTTTTTGATTGCCGAGTAATACTCCATCGTATATATACACCACATCTTCTTTATCCATTCATCCATCAATGGACATTTGGGCTCTTTCCATACTTTGGGTATTGTTGATAGTGCTGCTATAAATATCGGGGTGCATGTGCCCCTTTGAAACAGCATACCTGTATGCCTTGGATAAATACCTAATAGTGCAATTGCTGAGTCACAGGGTAGCTCTATTTTGAATTTTTTGAGGAACTTCATACTGTTTTCCAGAGCGGCTGCACCAGTTTGCATTCCCACCCGCAGTGCAAAAGAGATCCTCTTTCTCTGCATCCTTGCCGACATCTGTTGTTGCCTGAGTTGGTAACGTTAGCCATTCTGACAGGTGTGAGGTGGTATCTCATTGTCATTTTGGTTTGTATTTCCCTGATCGTGAGTGATGTTGAGCATCATTTCATGTGTCAAAATTGCTATAAACCAGGACCAAAGTTTTTAATACAGTTGCTGAGAGCCAAGTTCTATTCCTTGACTACACTCTTGGAGACAAAATGGCTTTGGGTTGTAAAGTCATCTCAAGTGCTGTCCCATACCCTCAGAGATGAAAAACAAACAAACAAAAAAACAACAGCAAGAAACCCACTAATTTTCAAACTACAAATCTTTTCAATTATTTTTGGAAACCATTGATCTTGGCCAGTATGACCACTGAAATAAATGTTGAGGCAAAGAATCATAGTCACACTGATGACACGATATTGCCCTAGGAATTAAATATGTGAGACTGTGCATGTCACAAATCGCTGAGCCATAAAAACCAAAACATGTTCCTGAGATACTGTTGCTGACTCCATTGAATTAATTGTACTTGGCACTTAGGGGTTAATAAAGATAGTGAGTGTAGCAGTCAACATCGGTTCAAAACCTAGGACCAAGTAATAGATGGCTCATCCCCAGACTCTCCTGCCTTAATTTTCATTGACAATCAGAAGACAGAGCATTGTAAGAACACGGTAACGTCGCCAACTAACACATCTGCCTCATTTTGACGCTAGTGTTGATAGTGCCGGTGCCTTTGCTCGTGAGCGCTAAAATTACATGTTTTCTGGCAGTGCACGACTCCCATCTCCCACACCTATTTTAAATCACAGATCATTAGCATAAACCCAATCATTTGAAAAACTCCAAGAGGAACTCGAATTAAGAGAACAGACACAGAATTTAGAAACATTCCTAATTATTTTCGAAGACTATGTATGCATAGCCCTGACCAAAGAAACTTAGGTGCATTTTCCACAGAATTACTATAGTAAATTAGAATAAACTATCCTAGGTCAAAAGCATGTGTGTGTTTATGTGCGTGTGCATGCACGGGTGTGTGTGCATGCACGTGTGTGTGTGTGTTTATGTACAAAAAAAGAGTATTGTGGTAGATACTAGTATATCACATTTGAGTAGGTATGAGAGCATCTATCAGATAGTCACAAAACGTTATTGAAACATAGGTCCTGTTGGGGAGGAAAAATGATTTTCCCTCTACCCTTCCGAGTTCTTAGATGAGACCACTTGTGATTAAAGATTAACAAGAGAAAAATAAACATAACATGTCTACCTCATGTATCCATGGGACACACCTGGGAGAAATGAATAACTCCCCAAGGTGGCTTAGAATTCAGGGTTAAATATTGTCTTAATAGGGGAAGGAGAGGGAGCAGGACTTCTTAGGGGAGAGAAAATGATTGGGGGGAAAGATCAACGGGCCATTAGTAAAATAGATCTGGGGTGTGATCCTGTTAAAAGGTAAAGTGGTGCATATTAAACATTTTAAGAGTTTATTTGAGCCAAATGCAATCGCAATCAGAAGTGCCAAACCGGCACGGTGAGGAGCCCTCTGCGGACAGGAACCAGGGGAGGACTTACGTAAAGAATGTGTAGAAGCAAAGGAAATTTTCGACTGGCTCTAGCTTAAAGCCTAGTTGGCTGCTTGTGATTGGTTTCCCTGAGCAGTTTGATTTCCTAACATTGAGGCATTTATAGGTTTTTTGGTTTGCTATCCTGGCCTCTTGCAGCATGGAAGTCACATTCATCGAAATGGTTCCCCCGTTTAATTAACATTAACAAATGTTTGTGAGAGCTTGTCCAGGTGTGATGTCCACTTCTACTCCCCTTCCCTGTGATAAAAGTCGGTCTTCCCTGGTTGCAAAACTATTCTGGGGAGGAGATTTATGGCAATTCGGTTCTTTTTGGAGGATCTGTCTTTAGGCAGGTAAGAATTCAGACAAAGCCTCTTCTCACTTTTAGCTTTTCTCGAGTGCCTTCAGTTCAAAATAATCAATATGCCAAAGTGGCATATTTTAAGGTCGTGAATTCTGCTACCCTGCAGCCGTTAGAAAAGGGTTCTGTTTGTTTGTTTTTACTTATGGAGTATCAGATCATTTTATCCTGTATATGCTAACATCTGACACTATCCATTTGAGAATTTTCTTTTCTTCTTTTAAAGTTTATTTATTTTGAGAGAGAGAGACTGTGCATGTACGTGGGGGAGGGGCAGAGAGAGAGGGCGAGAAAGACAGAGAGAGAGAGAGAGAGAGAGAGAGAGGGAGAGAGAGAGAATCCCAAGCAGGCTCCATACTGTCAGCAGGAAGCCCGATCTGGGGCTCGAACCCATGAACCATGTGATCATGACCTGAGCTGAAACCAAGAGTCAGATGCTTAACCGACTGAGCCACCCAGGCGTCCCTGAGAATTTTCTATATTCTATAGATTCTACATATTCTATAAGTAGAAGGACTTAATTATAGTTGGAGAAGTATTCACTAAGAGGGTCGGCTTCTCATTCTTAGTTATGCGGAACACTTATTTTCCCTCAAAAGTGAAACAAACTCGGTTTTTCACCCATGTCCCATTCAGAGGACATCTACAGAGAACACTAGGGCGTCGATCATTTATTCATGCAGTGAAGACCTCTGCGCCCCTGTGGTGCGCCTGTCGTGCTAAAGACACGTGACAGAAGGGAGACAGGGGAAGGCTCCTGTCAGCCTGGAACTTACTGTCTAGAAGGAGAAATTAATGTGAAGCACAGCAGAAAAAAGTACTGCATCAATATGTTTATGAAAAGTGATACGGATTTAAAAAAGATGCTGCCGAGACGGTCGAAGGGCCGGTGGAGCCTCACTCGAGTGACGGGGGAGCCATGATATTCAGGCCGATGCTTGAAAGACGGGTTCATGTAGGCCGGGCATCCAGGGGTGGGTGCTCAGGAAGGGACAGGCACCTACAGCCTTCGCCTAGGAGGTGGAAACACCTCTTTTTGGAGATGCAAAGAAGGGAAAGATTTGCAGGCAGTCGGAGCGTTAGGTGTACCTTTTTACATGCTGGCTAAATAAACGGATTGTTAGGCAACTTGGGAAACGGCACATTCGAGATGAAGCTACCGGAGAGCCCAGACACTGCACTGCCGCGGTCTCCTTTGACCAAGAAAACAGTGCATGAACTTGAAAACTATAGGCCAATGTCACTAAGAAGCAGTTTATTGGTCCTGGACCTCACAGAAGGCGTTAGTCTTTTGCCCTTTCAAATTCCCCTAAGGAAACCGCAGCCCACGAAAATGGTAATGAACCCATATTAGCTTTCAAGGCTGAAATAGTTTTGAATTAATTCATTAGTATGTTGACATTCAACACAAACGGCCTTATTTTCATTTTCCGGCGTACTCGGGTTTCCAGTGGATTTAGCTCTGCAGTTGTCATGCTCATTAGGCACACATTTGTATTGTTTTTGCAAATGTCATCTAAATATTTAGAATTATAGAGGAACTGACAGTGGAAAAGGCAAATGATTTTCCCCTGAAAGAGGAATCTACGGCTGCCAGGATTTTATCATTTTGACATTAGAGTTGATGGATTGGATATAATTCCTGTCCAAAGCAATAGGCTAAGGGGTCAAATACACTTCCCTAAGCCAAGGTACCACGGTGTCCTGATGAAATCCCTTGTGTGGTGAGCAAACAAGGTAATGGTTTTCTACCTAAAACCCCATCCTTGGAGGCGCATTTTGATTCCTTAGTTATTTCATTTAATTAGTTTCATTTCACTTAGAAGCGGTGACATAAAATAGAAAACAAATTCCCAGAAGATGGACTAAACATGGTTATAAGATATGCATGATGAAAACGCGTGTTTTATAACATTCAGGAAAACTTCAGAAATGATAAACCTCAACTTATGCACGTGAAAGCATAGCATTTATTATGCCAAAGTGAGGAAGAAAACCCATATTTTCTCACATTTTCTCTTCTCCATTGTTATTTCCCTGTTGTCGCCTTTAATAAGCCTTGTTTACCACTTGCTGTGCAGTCAGCATTATTGTAGGTGCTTTTAAGAGGTGAAATGATCCCTTACTGAAGACATTTATACTTTATTTAGGTGAATTAGACTCAGGTAATAATAACATAGACGAGGAAGCAATTTGAAAATAACATACAAGAATATAAAATCTAGCACTGGACAATTTACTATACTATCAAGGTCTAAATGGTGTAAAGGGAGATTTTTTGGAAGCATTGGAGAAAAAGAGTATGGGGCACTGAAAACTTATCTCAAGTTACAATAAAACAAGTAGTCAAGTGCATTACGTATACACAAACGCGTGTATGCCTACGCCCTCTGAATTTTAGAAACGCATCTCAGAGCAGTTTGGAGTGGAAACAGCTCTAGCCTGGGTGTCAGGAGAAACCTGTTAAAGGTCGTAGCTCTGCAGGAAGGCGGTAAGTCGGTGTGAAAATGTAAGAAAAGGGTGCCAATATGATATAGCTTGATAGATATTCGGGATACTTATAGATACCGTGATTTACAAAGACTTCAAAATTAGTTCTACGATGATCACCAAAGCTTGATACAGAAGGCAGCTAACGTGTGTTCGGTACAAGATGGGAAGTGTTCAAGATTCTGGAAATATGAGGCAAGCAAGGTGCCACAGCCAAGGAGCAGACACTTAGAATCCAGGCTAGGAGAATGGTGTTAGGGCATCGGCAGAAGTTCCGGCTAGTAAAATCATCAAACAGCAAAATTCTACAACTGTGCAAGTTGCCTTCTCTACTTGGCCTTCCCGTGGAGGCAAATTTGTCTGCTTACTGTCTAATGTAGCCATTAGAAAGGCAGCACACACGCTGCCCTGTAATAAATGAGAGTATACTCCACAAGCTGGCAAACCTGTGTGCAACTCGGCACCACCCATTACTACCTTCGTAACTGGGTCAAATTCCTTAATACAGATGTGAGCCTCTTTGCTCTAGGGGTGTGTTTTTGCTTTGACGATTAGGTAAGAAAATGCAGTGTTAGACAGTTGCGGATTCCCAACTTCCCCCTCTTTCATTATGTTTTTGTCCAGGTCAAAAGATGTTCACATCCATCCACTTCTAGGGTTCACCACCCTTTCCAGTTTGCCATCATCTCTGGCCTGGAAAACTGCAAAAACTTCTATCTGGATTCCCCTGCATCTAGAATTTGACCCCTAAAATCCATTCATGCAAGAGCTAGAGAGAGCCTCTCAAAAAAGAAACCACACCACCCCACTAACCTGCGTGAAAGCTCCCCAGTGGCTCCACTTTGCCCAATGAATAAAATCCAGACTTCCCACAGAGGTGGAAAAGGCCCTTAAAAAGTACACCCTTCCCTTCTGCCTTTGAGTGCAACTTTTTTTTTTAACGTTTATTTATTTTTGAGAGACATAGAGACAGAGTATGAGCAGGGGAAGGGCAAAGAGAGAGAGATACAGAATCTGAAGCAGGCTCCAGGCTCTGAGTCGTCAGCACAGAGCCCGACGCGGGGCTTGAACTCACAGACTGTGAGATCATGGCCTGAGCTGAAGTCGGCTGCTTAACCGACTGAGCCACCCAGGCGCCCCTCTTTGAGTACAACTTTGACTGCTCTGCCCTTACCGCTCAACATGCCAAGTTTTGCCATTGTGGTAGGGAATTCATAGCTGCTTTTTCTTCTCACTGGAACCCTCTCTCCCCAGATTCTGCTTTCTGACTTCATTTACTTCTTTCTCTTCTTTCTGTCCCCACTGCCTCTCTTCTACTCCCTCCCCTCATCCACTTACTCTCTTCTATCTCCTTCCTCTCCTCCTCTTCCTCCTTCTATTTTTTTTTCTTCTAAGCAGATGTAATTTCAAAGTTTCCTTCATTTTTTTTTTTTTTAATTTTATTTCTTTTGAGAGAAAGAGACCCTCCACGAGGTGGAGAAGAGCAGAGAGAGGGAGAAAGAGAATCCCAAGCAGATTCCGTCTGTCAGCACAGAGCCAGATGCGGGTCTCAAACTCAGAAACCTTGAGATCATGACCTGAGCCGAAACCAAGAGTCAGACGCTTAACCAACCGAGCCTCCCAGGCTCCCCTCAGATGTAAAGTCAAACATCATCAGCTTCCCCCTCTTTCATTCTATTTCTCACTCAGGCTTTCCTGGCTATGCAAACCTACTGGGCTGATATTATCCAGACATTCCTTATACCAATTTCATTTAATTTTCTCCATTTTCACTATCTGAAATTATGATCTTTTCTCTCTTCCTTTCTTTCTCTTCCTTCCTTTTTTTCTTTCTTCCTCCCTCCCTCCCTACTTTCCTTCTTTCCTCTCCCTCTTTCTTTGCCCAGCAGTAGATGGCACTCCATAAAAGCTCAGAAATGAAGTACCCTGTAAATTTTGTTCACAACAGTGTCTTTAATGCCAAGAAAAGTGCCAGGATCATGTAAGCACTTAACAAATATCTAATAAATGAATAAAATTAAAGGAGTACTCCAGTAATATATCGTTTTTTTTCTTATATTTTGCACATACCATGTCTAATGTTATATCCAGATGATTCCTATTTTATTTTATTTATTTTTTTCTTTTTAAATTTTTTTTAACATTTATTTATTTTTGAGAGACAGAGCGTGAGCAGGGGAAGGGTAAAGAGAGAGGCAGACACAGAATCCGAAGCAGGCTCCAGGCTCCAAGCCATCAGCACAGAGCCCGATGCGGGGCTCAAACTCACAGACGGTAAGATCATGACCTGAGCTGAAGTCGGCTGCTCAACAGATTGAGCCACCCAGGCACCCCTAGATGATTCCTATTTTAATGGGAATTTTAAAATGACAACATTGAAACTTACAAATTATGAACTTAACCTAAGAAACCCTAACATGAAATGAAATTAAAATTTCAATCTACCGAGTCTCAGTTCACTGGTATTTTCTATGTTATGATGCTTCAGCCTTTTCATTTGCTTACACCTATCAAATAACTTGAACTATGAAGCAAGCCTTTAGTTTACTAATTAATATAAGAAGTAGTCTTTACCTCTCACTGGAGCCCTTTCTCTCCTGATCCTGCTTTCCTGACTTCTTTCCTTCTTCCTCTTCTTCTTCCTGTCCTCCCTGCCCCAATTCCACTCCCTCCCACCCCCCACTTCTTCTTCTCCTCCACCTTCCCACTGCCTCTCCGTCTATGAAGTTAAATTATTGACTACGTTAAAATAGAATAAACAGTAAAGAAAGAAAAAAACAAAGGAAAAATGAAAACAGCTCAAAGATCCAAAAATATAAAAGAAGTTGAGGATTTGCGTGGCGTCCAGTGTAGTGAGCTACAGGAAGAGAATTAATAGGTATCTAGATTGGAAGACCATTATGAGTCATCATAAGGATTTTTGCTTTAACCTTGAGAGCACAACATTTGCAGGATTTTAAATAAATGATTGGCATGATCTAATTTAGTTTGAAAGAAGCATCTGAGATATTCTGTTCAGAATAGACTGTTGGGAGTTAAGTGTAAAATCAAAACGACCAGTCAGGAGAATTCTAGAGAATTTCAAGCAAAAAACTACTTGGACCAAGAGGCTGTCAGAGTGAATGTTGTATGACTGATACAATATATAGAGGACATATGATATCTTTCCCACATAAACAGTCTATTTCTATCTGCACTTATTTTCATTTAATGTGTTGAAATTATCTTCTCATAACTTTTGCATTTGCAATGCTACATATTTACAAATATAGTTAGCATAAATTATCTTCAAAATAGACTTTGAGTATGGAAGCAACGTTCTCCACCTGCCCATTTTCTGTATAAATTACTAGCCAAAAACTCATTTCCAATTATAAAGGATAAATTGTGGATCTTGTTTAAAATGAGACAAAAAGGTGCAATTTCTCTCTCAAAGATTATTTTACCAGAATAATATTTACCTAAAGGACACAGAGCTTCAATGGAATGAATAACCTGATCTCACATTTTAAATGATGTTGAATAAATTTCCCTTGCGTTTTATGATAAATATCATTTTTATTTTGAGACAAAAATCAGACCATTTGATTTTTTTTTAGACTGCAGACTTACAAAAATGGACAAAGAATATCTGCACAAACCTGACCAACGACTCTGACAGCTTCCATATAGCATTCCATTCATGTTCATTTGGATATTACTGTTGCTTGTTTATTTAAAATATCTTTCATAGTAAATGCGCCAGTCATCAGTGTTTTGTTAAAATAATTGTTGAATTAGCATATAATGATTACAAGAGACAGACACAAATGTCCTGAACTATCTGAAAAGAGTAAACAAAGGACCTGTACCATACCTCATTGTTTGCGTGTGACTAATAAAGTTTTATCACGAACAACAGCAAAGTATTCTGCATCAATTCTTACATCATATGCATACATAGAATTAGTAATTAAACAGGACACTTTTTTTTGTAATTCATTTACTAAAGAAATAAAAGCCCATCTACAGTTCAGGTTTACTTTGGTTTTAACACAACGCTGAGCTACTCTTTGTAACACGTTCAAACACAGCAAGAAGGAGGTATTGCAGGGTTGTGTTTCTGAAAGCATATACCAGATTTGAATAATAAATTTACATATCTAAGGCACATAATATATTTAAAATGAAATAATTTGAAATAGCTTCAGTAGGTATAGATTTATTACAAATGCATTTTTAATTAAAGAATTTAAATTTTCACCAAGGGTATTTTAGTGTTTGCAACCGAGTATGTTTAATATTTCCTTTATTAATTTTTTTGGAATATGCATTTTCCTTTGTTTCAGTGAATTTTGTTTGGGTAAACAACTCAGACTTATGATCACAATTAGCTTTGGAGGCAGATCTCATTTAGATTATTTCATTTTTCCAGTTGAGAAAATATACTAGCAAAACCTTGTTTCTTATTTACATTGTATCCTCATAAACTGTGAATTATTTAAATGCATTTTAATTTTTATAACAATATCTACTTTTATATTCTATTCTATAGTTATTTTTCACATATTGCAATTAGGAAAATGTTAATGTATAAAATATAAGCATATACATGCTATATTAAGTATATTAAATACCTAGACTTAGTCCATCCTAGAAATATTAGCAAATAATGCAGACATTATTACTATGATTTTGAAAATATGTAGAATTTGCATGAATTTCTTTTTTGGCCAAATACATATGAAAAATCAATTTCGATCTGTCACATATTTTAAGTTAGCGTACCTACTTCAAAATTGTATTTAGAAGTACTTATGAAATCATATGTCTATATCTATTTAATATATATCATGCCTGTCAGAAAATAAAGGAAAACGGGGACTTACAAATACATATAAAGGAGAAGGAGGACAATTAAAATATGATTTAAAAAAATTGGGCATCATAATTACATAGAAGTTGATAGGTAAGGTATAAAGAGTATGTAATCTTAAAAGACTAAAGAATGTATAAAATTGTTTTCATAGTACATAAATAGGGCACATGTATATGTGTGAATATAGATTTCAATGATAGTTTTTTTTAAATATTTATTTATTCTTGAAAAAGAAGAGAGAGGGAGAGAGAGAGAGCAGGGGAGGGTCAGGGAAAGAGGGAGACGAAATCTGAAGCAGGCTCCAGGCTCTGAGCTGTCAGCACAGAGCCTGATGCAAAGCTCAAACTTATGGACCATAAGATCATGACCTGAGCTAAAGTCCGAGCCTTAACCGACCGAGCCACCCAGACGTCCCTCAACGATAGGTTTTAATGCGTTTCACACAGGCATACGTTATCTTAGAATCTGTATTCTATAAAATAAGGCTAAACTTGTCCTGAAATGTCAATACATATAATATAAACATACAATGCACGTTTGAGTGGTGGACGAGACATTATACTGTTAATAGCTATTTTCTTACTGAATGGCAAAATCATTCTTTGTTCATATATTCAACACAGAGACATGTCTTTATGTGAGAAACCGCATGTGTGGTTAAGGATGGAGCAGTGGACAAGCTGAGTCAGCCCTCATGAACCCTACCACGTAACACGAAGTAAAACAAATATGGGGGAGAAAGGGGACAGTGTGATGCAGACGGAACTAGAGGCTGCCTCCAGGAGATGAATGGGCTATGGGGAACCCTGGTTACTTTTAGTTCCTCAAATGATGAAATTCCAATTATATAACAGTTATTTGAATATGCTAACTTAGTAAATGATTCAGAAATGACGGATGAATCTAATGACCCAATTTGTTGGCCATGTTAAAACTCAGTTCACTCTTTCTAGCTCAATATGTCTTCTGCGTGTATCTTTTCCCCCAAACTTACATAAGTAGATATTTCCCAAAAGAAAAACGTAATAGCATGTGATTTAACATAAATGATGTATTACATAATATCTGTAAATCTCTCATATTAACAATTTTTAAGATTCAGAATAAATATAAATATATATTATATATGTAAAGATTCAGAATATAACTGCAATGCATAATTGCAGAGTATAAATAATAACACATGTATATAGAGTATAAATAATAACACATGCATAATATACATAATATATATGTCATGTGTATATACATGTATATTTATTTTCCTGACTCTTAAAAATTGATATATAATGTTAAGAATACGGGTGTATTGCAATTGCACTGATTAATTTATTTTTCTAATTGGACTATTTATATCTGAAGACAGGACAGTTTATTTCTGTAAGAATATGTGTGTATCTAATACAGTGGTGGTTAAGGAGAACTTTAATCGCTTATAAAATGTTGATTAAAAAAAGGAAATGCTTTCATCCAAGAATCTTATCTTGATAGAATTTAATAAATTATCTTAAAGTAAAGGATACTTTGCTTAATTTGGAAATGGATTTCAACGAAGAAATAACTTCATATTTATCACTACGACTAATGTTTTTCCTAATATTTGTATCTGTCAGAGAAATATAGATTACAAGTCACTAGGCATATTGTATTCTAAAATGTTTAATGTAAAGCCTTCTTTATTTATGTTTATTGAGCAATATTTAAATACTTTATTTTTGGCATATAGAAGTATAACATGCCAGGAGCAAAAATTTTAAAAGGGGAATGTGTGAATTACGTACTATATTCTAGTGAATTCCATACAGTGTCCATCAGACAGGATTCACCAACATACCAAACTTATTCTTGATAGTTTGGGTTTAAGATAGAGACCGTTCCAGGACCTAACTATATTTCTGGTTTTTTGTTTGTTTGTTTTCTTTAGGTTTTTAGAAAAATGCGAAAGTCCTCCTGACTAGGAAAAGCAAAACGCTATTGATGTTAAATAAACAGGCTTTGTGTTTTTTATCTACCGAGTTAAAGACACTTCACATCGATCTGTATTCATCCTCACGCTCTCTTGCCTTCTACACAGAGATTTAGATATTGAGATGAAGTAGTGAGTTCCATGGATTTCTTTACATCTACATTTTAAGATGTAAACCACAGTGCCCTCATTTTATGTGCAGCTACGTTCACTACAAACCTAACTTGTAATATGTCAAAAGACTCCCGGGGAGTGCCCTTGAACTTCTCTGAACAGGGCCCAGTGGCATCCAAAATGGTACTGCCCACATTAAAATGTAAATGAGCCCGCGGTAACTGCAACCGAGATCATTTTATACAGGTGTTTAAATATAACAAGACCTTAAAATCGATCCTTCAGGGATACCGCATGTACCAAAGTTGCTGAATTGCATCTAGGCATAATGCTTCCTATATACGTGGTTTTATTGCTCTTGTGTGATATTCACTGAACTCTTCAAAAATATTCTGCTAAATTAAACAAAAGGACATCTCTCCAAGGCCCCGAACGAGTCTCTGTTTCAGTCCCCTTCAAGACGAACAAACATAATTTTTAGTAATACTGATTTCCTTGACATTCGATTAGTATTTATTGAACATTAATCATATTAGTCACAAAAAGAAACATGTTTTCTGCCTTAGAACAATTTACATTTATGAAAGAAAAGATTCACATGTGGAATATTATTTTTTTCCGGCTAAGGGGGATGTATTATCTTTCATGTTATCTTATTGTTGTTATTTTATTTATCTTTGAATCGTATAGAATGCGGTCAGATTGTATGAGCCTCATTGTCATATGTCACTACCAAGGTGAATTAAATTATCCCCTGGCAGTGTTATTTCTGGTGCATATTCATAATGCATGATGTATAAGGCACTTCCTAATCTTTTAAATCAGATTCTCTACAGGCAAAATAATGTAAATGCAGTCACCCTCAAATAAGATCTCATTTCCAATGAATATAAGAAAAATAACTTTTCCAAACAGAGTTCCTTTATTATCAGTGAGAATGAATGGACCATGCTTTCCCGCTAAATAAAGCCTGGAAAAGCCAAATGAGGGCAGAGGATGCCGAGATAAAATAAAAGAGATTTATTCTCTATTATTTGATATATCACATTTAAAATGCTTATGTATTTCTAGGTCTTGTTACCTTATAAATGTCACAGAAAGAAAAATAGAAACTGCCTGTGAGTTAGCAGTGCCTCTATTAACTAGAGGTAAAAAATGAAAGCAAACAAACAAAATGCTCATTTTATTAAGCCAGTCATAATGTATATTTACAGACTTAATTAGCTTTTTGTTAATACATTTTTAAAGTTTCATTCAAAAATTGATGTATTTAATTAAATATATGCCTCTAAGAAACAATACAGGGCTTAAAAGATAGAAAATATTTATCAATAAATTGTTATCCGACCTTATATGTCATCTATTTCTTTTAGTTATCTACCCATCATCTAACGAACTAATGATCTATCCGTCCATTCATTTCCTTTGTTGCCATAACTTTCTGGAATTATTTTTTAAGAAAGGGCTCGTTAAACTTAATGTTTCCTGATCCCTGCATCCAGGGACAATACTTCAGAGATAGGAATATTTAAATATATCTCTTAATTTATTCATTAGTATCTTATGACTAGTCAATACCTCCTTTTATTAGACCTCAGGCCGTTTTTTTTAACAGAGCTATTGTTGTAATTAATAATTTTCCCAGAATGTGAATTTAGGAGCCGTAGAAGATGCGTGCTTTAGCACTGAGCCAATTGCCCCCCTTAAAATGACACTACCTGCCCTAACAATACGAATGCCACCCCCACCCCCAACTCAGCCATAGTTGGCCGGGGGTTTATAGACTTTGAGAATAATATTCCTTCCCTCAGGTATTCATAAAGTCCTCCAAGTATTCCTAAGAAACCATTAAAACAAATATCTCAACCCACATGGTGAACATTACTCAGCTTCAAACATGTGGATTCTTTGAGGGGCTGTCTGACTTTAGGTCAGCAGACACTCAGTGCTGCCAGCAAAGACAATGCTTAAGTCCCAGGCTGCAGCCCGGGCTTCTATCTGCTGGTGTGTTGAACCCTACCCACGCCATGACACCAAGGCTTTCGGCATTGCTATGGCTGCATCTATGTAAACACAGACATGTATAACTTCAGTCCAGTGCATATGTAAGTGTTTAGATTAGATATTTAGAATGCAGTTCAGTAGTTCACTAGCTGAAAGTGCACCCTTCCAAGAAACTCCTGGCATATATGCTGGCAATTCTCTAAAGATATGATGCTAATGCCCGTGTTGGAGACGGAAAGGATTTAAATTATACGGTCACGCCCATGTTCCTCCTCAGCCCGTTCCCATTCAGAGGAAGCCTCTGGGATAATGATGACCATGAAATTAGAGAAGGCAAACAGGATACACATGCTCTCCAAAGTAACAGGAATGTTTCCATGCTGTCTTAACAGTTCAAGGTCCTAAATCTAAACCTGAGACAGTAGCCTCAGGATATATCTGGAACCAATAACAGTTGCATAGACTCCTCTTTTATTCCCTACTTTATACCTTATATTTGCTAGAATCTAGATCTTCAGAAATATTACAGGAGGGTGTCAGGAAAAGAAATAAAGAAAAAAAAATTAGTACAAGTTGCCTGAACATATAATCATATAGTTTATTTTCCAAACATTTGACAGGAACAGCAACCCTATTAGTAACTCGACCAGGACTCTTCGGAGTTAACTATGGCCATGCCTCCCTAAACGTAACAAAAACAAAAGGAATTCTCTGCTTCGAATCTGCTACATGCTCAGCCCCCCATGGGTTTCCCGGTTGTACTCAACCTGGCTTCTCTCAGTTTCCCCTCCTATCACTTCTTTTGAGAGACTGTCATTTTAACTAAATCCAAGTTCATTGGGCTGGGACCCTGACACTGTACCTACGCGTTCTTAATTTACTCTTCTAGAACAGTAGATCAGATGTTACTTAACTCAAATCCATTCACCGGTTATTGCCTACAGGGAACCGCCAGTTTGGGAGCTGAGTGAAGGAAGACCCAGATTCTGCATTTTGTGTTTGTTATTGTATCCTTAGTGCATTTTACAGCGCTTGCTAAGCAATATGCACTAAGGAAATGAATGATGGAATGCATGCATAAATGCTAGTGCCTGGTGTTTTTGTCACTTGCCATCCTAAATCTGTGCCTCTGCTGTTACAGCAAATCTCCTTGAACATCGTTATTTGTGTGAATCAATCAAGTTGTTTTCACTTTAAATATCTACAAGTTGCCCTCGGCTACCACTCAGTGATTATTCAATATATGACCTTATAATTCTCTACTCCATTTAATGTTTAGGATATTGCTTAACCTGACATAGGAGAAAATATTGTCTGTCTGAGATCAGAGAAAATCTATGAGTTTCCACGGAAGTGGTGATGAGGACAACACTAACTCACCATGTAGACATCTTGTTTTTATTTGAAACATCACTTGGTAGGAACAACTTTCAGCATCTTGATGGAACATTCTCTTATCGACTTTCTATTTTAATTCCATATGTTGTTACTCTGCCATTTTATCATTTTGTTCATGCATTTATTTTATTGCTTGTTCGCTTTTAAACAACTTTAAATTATCTGTGGAATATAGCAGGGCTTATAAAATGGAGAGTGCCTCATAATTTCTAGCATATAGTAAGTACACAATAGATGCTAGCTTCATTCTTTCCCTTCCCTTCCTATTTCTTTCACTAAAAATCTGTCCTCAGACACTATTTCTAGCTTATTTTCTGTACCTCTTCATATGAACGTGACACAAAATGTCTCATTTGTGCCGTATATTGGCCTATATCACTCCCTTGACTTTTTATTTTGGTGAATTAAAAAGGTGCTAAGAAATTAGAACGAACCAAGGTAACCATATATGACAAACTGAGATTTCTTTGTTCATGAATATAACTATAACAAAAGTTTATTGATGGTAGAGAAATCAATGATAAAAATGCTTACTTTTTAATTGCCGGGCCAAATCCATCATGACTTGGAAGTCAGAGAAAGAAAGTGCTTTGCGGTCTATGTCCTGGGGCTCTCTCTGGCTTCCACTGATGAAGTCCGTGGCTAGTTAAAATTAGGTCTGTTCTCTCAAATTGCTTGAAAGTCTATGGCACTTCCATTGCTACCATGGCCATCCCTAAGCTCTCACTGTTTTAGGAGTATCTTCCTTGTCCCAGCTTAAAAGCAACATATCATGGCCACTCCGTGGAAAAAGCTACAAATTATCAATCCAGAGAAAAATGTCCCGGATAATCACTGGGAGCTCACAGAAACCCCTGCGTGCTTTTCCAGTTACACGGACTCTCATTTGAGACAGCAAGGATTGCTTTCTCTCTTTGACTACGGAGCTTTGCCTCGACTCTTTGCAGGTGCAGTTGAATGCAGACATTTTTGTGAGATGGGTTGGTTTTACCAGGTGGAGCCCAGAGAAGCACAGAAGTACAGGCATCCTCAGCTTTTCTCACCAGATCAGTTCTTTTTAAGTTACCATTTTCATTATCTTCCCAGAAATATCTGCAGTAAGAAGGAAAAGCCAAGACACAGGTGTCTAAATCTTGCCTTTTTCAAAAATTTTTACCATTCTGCAGGATAAAGGAATCCTAATTCTTTGTTTTAAGTAAATGTACACTTGGGCTCCCGGTGGGCTCAGCTGTTTAAGCTACCTACTCCTGATTTCTGCCCAAGTCACGATGTCACCGTTTGCTTGTGCGATCAAGCCCTGTGTCGGGCTGTGTGCTGACAGTATGGAGCCCGCTTAGGTTTCTATCTCCCTCTCTCTCTCTGTCCCTCCCCCGCATGCTCTCTCTCTCCCCCTCCTCAAAATAAATAAATAAATATTTTTAAAAATATAAAATAAATAAGTATACACTTACTTTATATATAATTTTAAGTTTCATCATTCATCTATTATAGTTAAATTCTCAGTATTTAGTACGCTAGATTAAGATTTGTTTTATTTGTGGTAAAGTTTTACATAGAGTAAGATGTATAGATATTAAGCATAAAATACGAAGAGAATTGATTTTTCTCCATCACCCCAGAAAACTCCTAAGTACCCTTTTCTACTAAAGCCTCCGTGTTGTTCCAGGTATGGGTAATTGGCCCCTTGTTATTGTAGAGTCGCATTCCATTATATGGATATGTTGTGATTTGTTTCTCTCTTCTCCAGCTGAGGGACATTTGATTGGTTTCCAGTGTGAACTTATGGTCAAAAAAGTTACTATAATATTCCCATTACATGGTTTTGTGTGGACATGTTTTTCTTGTCTTGTCTTCACTAGAGTGAAGAATTACTGGCCGTATGGTGTGTGTATGTTTACATTTGTAAAAAACTCCTAAACATGTATTTTTCCCCCAAAGTCATTGTAAACTTTCACACTGCAGTTACAAAGCAAGAGAATTCCAGTTGCTCAACATTCTTTCGAAAAACAACATAGTTGCATTTTAGCCATTTCCATAGATATATAGATGTATTTCTTTGCACTGATGATTTCAAGTAATATTTTTTTTCAGGGGGGCGGGGCGAAGGGTTTACTGATCATTCATCTCTCTCCTTTTGTAAAGGATTCCTGAATGTATCCATATTTAATTGGATAGGAGTTTCTGTGTGTATTCTGGGTGTGAGGACTTTATAAGATACATGTATGCCGATTACTCCCTACAGTTTATAACTTGCAAAGCATTTTGTTAATATTTTTGATGTGCAGAAGATTTTAATTTTGATGGAATCCAGTTTATCAATATTTTTCTTGCAATTAGTTTTATTTGGACCCCTCTTAAGAATCTTTATCTCCCGTTATTACAAGATTTCTCTCATGTATTTTCCCCAGCAGTTTTAAATTTCAGATTTTACACACAGGTCTAGGAGTCATTTTGATTTAACTATGACAAGAGTTAAAAATCAAGATTTATTTATTTCCATTCATATATTCAGTTGTTCCAGACAGTCTTTTGTAGTCTTTTATTTCTGAATGAATTGCAGTAGTTTAATTATAAATTAATCCACTAAAATTATATGTATGTATTTTTATAAATATATAATTCATTTCCAAATATAATATGTAATACACACACACACACACACACACACACACACATATAGTTTATTTTTTGAGACAGTAACTTGTTCCCTAGATCTATTTACTATTCCTTTCAAAAACATCACACTAGGGGCGCCTGGGTGGCTCAGTTGGTTAAGTGTCCAACTTCTACTCAGGTCATATCTCACAGTCCTAAGGTTTGAGCCCCACATCAGGCTCTGTGCTAACAGCACAGAGCCTGGAGCCTGCTCAGCCTGTGCCTCTCTCTCTCTCTCTGCCCCTCCCATGCTTGCGCTCTGTCTCGGTCTCTCAAAAATAAATAAAATGTTAAAAAAAATAAAAAATAAAGAAAGAAATGCCTATGAAATATTTTTAAAGTATTACAAACAAATTAAGCAATTTTATTAGTTGATTTTACTTTTGAGAATTTGAAATTTTTGATATTATAACTATTTTGAAATTTTATGAGGTGGCATTGTTTCTTGATGTGTTTTGTACCTAATTGACTTATTAATTGCTTACAATTTTTACATTTTGGTTAGCTGTGTGTACAGATAGAGGCATGATGGTTTGGAAATTAAAGTTCAAAGTAGGAATTAAAATCATTTTACTGAAGTCAATTCTAGGCATATAGATTAAGTTTGCATATATCACACATAACGTGCACCCATACCAATACACAATTTCATGTACTTCCAAAAATGATTTTACTCTCCTGAAAAACGACATGCTCCCAAATCAAATGCTAATATTTTAGGAAAAGTATTACTGATTTTATTTTAATAATCAATTTTTTAAAAAGCTAAGATTTTTGTAAAAATATATAAATAATTTCTCAGCAGCTGAAATAACATTGAAACAAAATAAAAATATTTTTTAACATTTTCCCAGCACTGATAAATTATCAGAAAGATTCCTACTTAACGTAGTATTACAAAAATTATGTTAATAAATGGACGTTATTCCGTACAGTATTTTATTCAACTTGGAAAGAAAATCTTGCCATCTTTCTTTTGCTCCCACTAAAAATATTAGAATCTATAGAAGTATAATACTTATATTTCCTTTATTTTATTTCTCCTTGTGTATTTATGCTTCATAATGGTCTTAATGACCTGTGGATAACATTTTTCCAGCAGGTAATAATGTGGTTATTTTTTTTCTGCCAGGAAATAGTCAACCCTAGGTCGTCATTACTTAAAGAAGTAGATGATTACATAGCTAAAGGGAAAAATAGGATATATGGGGGAATTTTACTTTTTTTTAAGGATTGAAGGATATTTTCTTCAACTAATATAAAGATGCTTTTTATTTGTCACTTCTTTATTAAAAGTACATTAGCCTAAGTTCACTGCAGAGTATATACATAATGGAAGGAATAAATCTTTGAACACCACGGAGAGTACACATTTGGCTGTGGCCTATGCAACATCTCAAGGTTAATGGATAGAAAAGTTATAAGTCAATACTAAACCTTGTATGTCCTTGAGTTTTATGGCAACATGGATTTTAAAATGAAAACTGATTATATCTCTATTTACTGTTACAACTTTTTCAAAGTATTTCATAATTTTGGTAATAAAATAATTTTTCCATATAGATTAGATAATAATATAAATTGTATAGTTGTTGGAGAATTAATGGTGTCAACCGTACCCAATCTAGTGTATTTCCTTGGAATAAAAGCTTAATAGATGCTATTTCTCCCCCTTGTTTCTATCACACTAGTGGTCTCAATGTGTCCAGTTCTACTATTGACACCTAGTGAACATAATTTAGAAACAATGCTCATATTCTAGGTATTTTGTGGTATTAAGGACTTTATGTTTCTAGATATGTTGATTGCCTTTGACTTTTTAATATACTTTTTTGTTGGTGGGGGGGAATGAAAAACAGACTCATTTTGCATAATGATTTACACATAATTACAAAGATTTATAAGCTGCTGTGTACTAAATGTTTGTGTCTTCCCCAAATTCACATGTTGAAATCTTAACCCTCAGTGCAGTGGTATTCGGAGATGGGTTCTTTGGGAAATAATGAGATCATGAAGGTTGAGGCCTCATGAATTGAATAGTGCCCTAAGAAGAAGAAACACAAGAGGGCTTGCTTCTTCTCTCTACCATCTAAGGATATAGCAAGAAGAGGCCATATACAAACAAGAAAGTGAGCTCTCAATAGACACCAAATATGTGAACGGTATTAGGAGGTGGAGCATTTGGGAGGTGCTTAGGTCGTAAGAGTGTAACTCTCATGAATGAGATTAGTGTAATATTTTACAAAGGACCACAGAGAGCTCCCTCATCCCTTCCCCTGTGGAAGGACACAGGGGAGACCAACCATATACGCACCAGAAAGCAAGCTCTTACCAGCGCCAGGTCTGATAGTGCCTTGATCTGAGACTTTCCACCCTTAAAAATTATAAGAAATAAATGTTTGTTACTTAAGCCACCCAGTCTACGGTATTTTTCTTATGGCAACAGAACAAAGACAGTACCAAAAATTGGTACCATGATCGAAAGTGATGTTTAGAGGCTAAACAAGGATTCTGGGGTACTCACTGCTGTCACTATTTCCAGTGGGCAGAGGTAGGGCATCCCGAGTTCCTTCAGGTAATTTGAATTCACATTCAAGATCATGTGGTCTTTTTTTTTTTTTCTTTAAAAACTCATGATAAAATATGCATAACATAAAATTTACCATCCTGAGGGGCCTGGGTGGCTCAGTCTGCTAAGTATTTGATGCTTGATTTTGGCTCAGGTTATGATTTCATGGTTGTGAGAGTAAGCCCCATGTCAGGCTCAGAGCTGGACATAGAGCCTGCTTAAGGTTCTCTCTCTCCCTTGCCCTCTGCCCCTTCCTCACTTTCTCTCTTTCTCTCTTTCTCTCTCTCAAAAAACAAAAAGAAACCTTAACAAAAAATTACTCATATATACATATATACACATATACATATATATACATATATACACACATGTGCATATATACATATGTGTATTTTTTAATTTTTATAATAGTTTATTTTCAAATTGGTTTACATATAACACCCAGTGTTCATCCCAAGTCTGTGTATTTTTATGTATATGTATATGTAGTGCATATACATATGTACACATATACATATATATGTATATATGTGTATTTTTTGTATACATATATATACAAAAAATGATGATTTGGACAGATCATGTGTACCAGTGCATTCAGAGAGGGAAAGATTCCAAATCCAAATCCTATTTTAGGATTTCGGACTTCTACCCTAAGAAATTTCATGGGACAACCTTGGCAGACTCAGCAAACCACTTGATGTCTAAGGATAGTGCTCACATGGATATATTGAAAGAGAATTCTCATTTTTCGTTTTCCGGTGTTATCTAATCAGTGTCCCACAGATATTAAAATTGGTCCACAATATTTAATAAAACAAGCTTTGAATCATACGCTCTAGGGTAAAAATAGTTACCCCAGTGACCCTGTGTTGAGCTGCGATGGGAAAGCTGACGTAATGAAGTTCCCACTTAACCTTCTTCCACATGAAAAACTCCATTTTCATTTTTGTATGCTCTGACTTTCTTCATAAGGTTGTGCATAAAGAAAGGATTATGATGCTATAAAAATGTGAAAAGCTATGATTTTAGAACATCGACTAAAAAAGTATATGAAAGTGCATAGACCAGGAAACTTAATATGTACTGAAATAAATAAAAAGCACTGCCTTATCCTCATATTTTAAGGTACATCAATTATTACTACACTCTTTCAAAAGAAAATATTTTCAAAGTTTTCATTCCCAAATTGTAAAATTATTTAGTTATAGTAGAAGTTTCCATCATGACCACATGCTATTATTATTACATTGAACAATCTACAATTGCTATTTTTATAATTAAAAATGATAGAATGTTGACAATCTCATATGGTTCCTTCTACTGTGTTCTACTAGGTTCAAAAACAGGGGCATCTGGGGTAACTAGATGCTCAGTCGCTTAAGTGTCCAACTTCTGATTTAGGTTCAGGTCATGATCTCATGGTTTGTGAGATCAAGCCCCGTGTTAGGCTTTGTGCTTGGTATTCTGTCTCTCCCTTTCTCTCTGCCCTTATCCCTCTTGCATTCTCTCTCTCTCTCTGAAAATAAATTAAACATTAAAAAAATAGAGTTATGTAGGGTGCCTCGGTGGCTCATTTGGTTGAGTGTCCAACTGTTGATTTTGGCTCACGTCATGATCCCAGGGGTGTGGGATCAAACCCCACATGGGGTTCTGTACTGAACATGGAGTCTGCTAAAGATTCTCTCTCTTTCTCCTTCTGCCCTTCTCCTCTGCTCATGCTCTCTCTTTCTCTAAAGAGAAATAACAACAACAACAAACATTTGAAAAAAAAAAATAAAAGAACAGAGGTATACATGGACGTAAAGGTGTCGTATTCCAAAATGGGTTGCTGGGACACATTTGGGAGAAGAATCACAGACCCTTTATTTTTTAATTATTATTTTTAAATGTTTTATTTATTTATTTTCAGAGAGACAGAGAGTGAATGGAGGAGGCACAGAGAGACACAGAATCCAAATCATACTCTAGGCTTCCAGCCATCAACACAGAACCCAATGCACGGCACAAACCAACGAACCACAAGATCATGACCTGAGCCAAAGTCAGACTCTCAATTGACTGAGCCACCCAAGCACCAAGGAACTACCCTTTATTTAATGCAGTTTCTTAAATATAAGAATGAGATAAAGAGAGAGAGACAGAGACATACAGACCAGCTTAACTTTCACAGAGATTTAGAAGAAAATAATTTTGGGGAGAGCATAAACAAGGCTAGAAAGTCCTCAAAGGCTGACAGAGACTAAGCTGGATATGATAAGAGAGAAAGAACTAGTGGAAGCTACCAGACAGAGACGCAGGTCCCCAGTATATATGTATATTATTTTGTATGTGAGCACATACATACTTTGGAAAATTAAAAGTTAGAGCTGGAGTTATGTGAATACATATAAATTCATCTAGATGCTGTGTATTCACCATCACCTTAATTTATAAACCTGTCAGCCACATAAATGAGGCAATTAGCTGGAGACATATCACAGACTCATCTCTGATTTAGAGCCCAGAGAAAATGTTTTCTTCAAATTATTTATTTTTAGGGGCTTGATGCACCTTAAAACACCATGTCACTTTTATCTCCTTTTTATGACAGTGAGGCTCATCTCTTTTAAGGTTCCTTAAATTGAGTATTGTCTTTAATCCAATAGTAAGGGTAGAAAATATACGTATTGAAAAGTTTATCTAAGGTCAACATAATAAATATGAATAATTCATGGTAAAAATTGTTATTCTTTTAGTCTAAAGAACAAACTTTCCAAAAGAAGTTTTGCAAAATAGAAAGGCACTCTGAGCAAAAAGGTATTTTTTCTTAATTTTCCAAAATTTTGATAATGCTAACTAAATCAATAGCAAGAATATTTTCAGGAAAGAATTGAAGTCTCTTCAAGGAACTATGGAATTCTTGCCTTTTTTTTTACAAGAAAATAAGAACCTTTTTCAAAAAGCACAGCAATTGTTAATTTAAGTTAGTTTAAATACCTTTAAGTCAGATAATGCAGGAAAGTTATATGACATCTTTTAACTTTTATTTGAATTATTGTATATAGTTATGGAAAATCAAAGGCATTCCACTTATTACGTATTACATTTTATAACACTTCTTTCTTTTCTATATTTTACATTATTCATTTCTCCTAGTTAGCTTTAAATATTAAGACCTTATGACATTTTAATTACTCATTTTCTGGTCTTCTCCTTCCTCCTGCCCTCAGTCCTATTCCATATATTCATATATTGGACTGTAAAAATTTCTCTTGAGGTTTTACAGTGATTTAACAATAATGAATAAACAAGCAGAACTTTTTAAGAATCAGTTTTGGGGCACCTGGGTGGCTCAGTCAGTTGAGTGTCTGACTTTGGCTCAGGTCATGATCTTGCGGTTCATGGTTTCAAGCCCCGCATCAGGCTCTGTGCTGACACTCAGAGCCTGGAGCCTGCTTCAGATTCTGTATCTCCCTCTCTCTCTGCCTCTCCCCTTTTGCGCTCTGTCTCTCTCAAAAATAAATATTAAATATATATATATATATTTAAAAAAATAAAAAAAAGAATCAGTTTTTCAGTAGGAAAACAAGGACAATAGTGAACAAATAAAATAAATGCCAATTCTATCTGGACTTTTTCTAACTTGTATATTATATTTATTTTCCCCCTTTGGTGTGGTATATTCTTATGAATAAGTGAATATGTGAATAAATGAACAATACGGATATGCTGTATCTATAATATTTGTTAAAAACTACCACAGATACAGTCAACAGAAATTCCATTGCTACCCCCCCCCTTACATGAGAAAATCTAATGGTGTTTGTAAAACTTGCTCTTATATCTTGCTTTTGATGCTAATGGGAGTTTTCAGTAAAGACTTCAAGTCCAATTGATGCATGAGACCAGTAGTTCCCCTTAATTGTGTTTGTAAATTCAATAGCTATTATAGAAAGAGACATTCTTGGCTGCACTTTACAAAAATTATTATACCTCCTAGACCATACTTTATTCATTCTTAACTTCTACGTGTTTTAAAACTGTCTTGTGTTAAGAGTAACTCAGAAATGTATACTTGTCTCTTACAGACTTTGGAAGGCTTTTGTTCTGTCACACATCCCTCTGATAGCTAAATACATTTTGTCTAAATCTAACACAATGGTGTGAGAGTCTACCAAAAAAAAAACTAAAGAAAATTCTTTATAAATAAAAACACAGTAAAAGAAATAGAAATGATCATTGTGTTCCAGAATAATTTTGCAATGAGTTCAGAGTTGATAGAAAAATAGGAAAGCATTTGAGTTACTGGTACAAATGGGTATCAGTGATATTTACTGCTGAACATCAAATACTGACCTTGTCCAATATTGGGGAGCATTTAAAGAATTAGATTCTCTGAAAGGATTTTCACTGTGCATAAATATATATCACTAGTCAAAACTGAAGTATGAATTAAAAAGAAAAATTTTGGTGTGTTGGAGGAGCTGTAGTCACTTCTTGGAAACACTCTCCCTTTTGCTGTTGCCTCTGGTTGGAGCTGCCCGGCTGGGTCTACAAGGGACACATTGCTCTCACCTTCTCCGCCTTGTAAGTTGACCACTGATGTTATCCTCTTGGTCTCATATGATGAACATTCAGAAATGGCAGGTTATCTTTTATGAGGCAAGCATTCATGGGAAATGTGGGGAAAACTGATCAACCTCAAGACTGTCCTGTTTCCCTAAGCGTACCATACTTCAATTTCTCCATCATGACCCGGGGAAATCTGCTGGGCAACTCTCTCCCAGAATTCAAAATTGTAAATGGTGCTCTCAAGCCCTTATTTGCTGGCTTTGTTCTGAAATAGTTCATGCTTTTCTATGAACTCCTTTAAGAATCATCTAAGAGGGAAATGGGAGGAATTGAGGATATTATCATCTGATCTCTTGCCCCTTCCTCCCACTTCAGGCCTCCGCTCTTTCATGGGTGGGACTTATCTATTAAGTTTATCCTTGCTCCTCTCTTTCATATGACTTTTTTTTTATCAATTAAGAGTGCTTCTGGCTGTGTTTTTGTCCGAATAATCTAGAAAACAGAATCTAAGGTAACCGCGCGATAATAATTTTCTGAGAAGGATTCAATTCCAAGGAAGAGGAGTGACGAGACAGGGAAGGGAGGTGAGGAGAGGAAGTCTATTAGAGGCATGTTTGAAACTAAGCACACTGTTACTACCAACTAAACATCCATCCTTGCCAGACTTCTACGGAGACTCCACAAGCATGTATTTGGGGAGAAGAGTGTAGTGTAGTGCAGTGAGACATGTTGAGTTTTGCTGATGCATGACACAAGAGACTAAGAGCAGTAATAACGACAGTAATCTCATAGGTAGCAACCGATATGGGAAGAGCAGCAACCCAGAACCACAAATTAGATGAGTATTATCTTTTAAAAGCCCACTCTGGCTAGAAGGAAAGGATGCATGAATCAGGACTGATACATAATTCTTTTTCAGTCTGCCATTTGTTTAAAGGAATCTACTTGTATGCTCTGAGGATACTAGAATTTCAGCATGAAATTAGGTGCCCTGACCTTTGCCCTGAGATGGAAGGAGAGGTCAAACTCTTTCAAGTTGTGGCAAGGTGTAATCTTCTAAATCCGGTATTAGCAAGCTAGTCTCATGGCCAAATCCAGCCCCAGGACTGTTTTTGTGTGTTTCTGAACAATGACTTTTACATAAAGATCAGCATAGGGGGGGAAAGAAAAATATGTGACAGAGACCCATAAGGACTAAAATATATTCCAGGGGCACCTGAGTGGCTCAGTCGGTTAGGCAGCTGACTTCGGCTCAGGTCATGATCTCATGGTCTGTGAGTTCAAGCCCCGCGTCGGGCTCTGTGCTGACGGCTAAGAGCCTGGAGCCTGCTTCAGATTCTGTCTGCCTCTCTCTCTGCCCTTCCCCTGCTCACGCTCTCTCTCTATGTCCCTCAAAAATAAAATAAAAACATTAAAAAAATTAAAATACATTCCAGTACATAACTCTCTAGAGAAAAAAAAATTACCAACTTCTGTCTTAAAACACTGTAAAAAGAATTATAGCAAGCTAAGGGAAAGACCCCGTTACAACAACTAGCATGGACAATGTAACTAATTTCCATGCGGTCATTTTCCCACCCTCCACTTCAGCTGGTCTGGATTTCTTGCTTTGTGGGTGATTCAGACCTTCATTCCTGTGAGTCTGACATGGGTTTTCTACATAAGGGAACCACCTTCCAGAGAAGGGAAGCTCTTTGTCCATTGTCTTCCATGGTCATATATGAGTTGGAAATTGGATGGGAACCATTTTTGAGGCCTGTTCAGTTTCCATCAACTAATGAAGCAGATTTGGGTGCGCAGGGTCATTTCAGGGGGTAAGTACACTTTTATGTTTGCTGTTTAGATGGAAATTTTTTGACCAACATTGTTTTCTCATTTATTCAGACTCCCAAATACTTACATCTGGGCAATATAAAGCCTTAAAGCCAACTGTCTAGAAAAATTCTACAGGACTGATTTTTTTTTTTTTTTTTTTGGTGTTTTAGCCAGTGGCGTCTGTGCTCTGTCACCCCTTAGCCATTAGCCTAATAGCCTCTGCCCTGGAAAATTCAAACATTGCCTTAGATGGAGGAATAAACCATCATTAATATAGTCTTTGCCAATTTCCTTACCCATTTGTCTAGAAAGAGAATAATTAACACATAGCATGAAACTAAATCGGGACTCTAATCCTATCAATACTTTCTCCTCATAATGATTTTTTTTTAATCTTCTACCTCTTCTTGGATAAACCAGAGTTTGGGATATAAAAGGTGACTCTCGTTTGCTTTTTTCTATAACATTGAATTCCCTAATTTGGGGTCTTTCCCTTGAGGACTTTATTAAGAAGGTGTTAAGTTGTGCCTAGCAGAAATTCATTTAACAGACACTTAAACAAGTGAAGGTTTCCTTTTCTCACTTAATACCTGTAGGTCGGTCCTTGCTGATGTTTTTCTCCAACCTTTCAGTCTGGTCTGCCCCATCGTAACTGTTGAATTTTTGCCTTAAGCATATTGCCTCATTATGAAAATTTCCACATACAACCACATTACAAAGAAGGAAATTGAGATATTGTAAGATAGAAGGACTTTCTTCTTACCTGGACACAACCACAACCTTTCCCAGAAGTCCGCAAAATAACTACTCCTTACACATCACTGGACTGCTTTGGGTCACATCTCCCTCCCCGCCCTCAAGGAACTGGGAAAATGAGCAGTTGTCATGAGCGGCTAAGACCACTGCTGGTTTGCTGTCTGGGACGGGATCGGGGGCCACCCTAAGCAAAACTGAACTATTGTTAGTGAGAAGCTAAGAGTAAGGGTCTGGTGTGTGAAGTCCGCTTGAGTAAAAATGTCTGTTCTGACTGAGCTCACCGGGATTACCTCTCAATATGCAAAGGTAAGCTCGTAGAATTAGACAAAGCCTGTTTCTCTCTGGCAAAGCCTCTCTGATCAGATTACAATCACAGTAAGAAATAAGAAAGCATCAAAATTGACAGCTGAAAACTGAGCAATAAATTTGTTAGAGACATTATTACTTTTTCTCTGATTTACTAAAACGCATTGCTCTAGTGGTTGAGGAACCAAGCAACATTATGAATTAAAGAGAATAAAAATATCTTATTTCTTTTTTTCATATTAGTATACCAATTACTATGCCTTAATGACTGCTAAGTGAGAGGCAGTATAACTTGAAAATGAGAATTATTTTATTTGAGGATAATTAATTTAAGATCTCATTTAACTTTATGTCATTAGCACATCCTTTGAATTGTTGTCCTAATAGAAGTGATGAAATGCATTTATTAATTCTTATATTGTCACCTCGGTACAGTTATGATCATTACAAAACAGCAGCAACAACAACAACAAATGCCGAAAAACTCCCTGGGTATAACATAACATTCTGTGGACATGAAACTAATAATATATGCAGCATTTAAATCTCACCTGGACCTCATATCATCAGAGTTTGCTCAAAGAGTTTTTCTAGGCTACAATAATACCAGCTTTGAAGGGATTCATTTAAGACATAGACTCAGTTTGTGTTTCATATTTCAATGTAATTACGTGTTGAAAACAATATTTGGGGGAAAATTATATAACAGAATAATTATACTGCATTATTAGGAGAGTATATACATTGAGTTTGCCTGCTTTCAAAATATTTTCCAAATACAGTCTGGTTCTCTGAATGTTTAAAATTCTTGCAATGTGTCCTGTAACTTTTTTCTTCATGTATTTATATATGTCAGAAGCACATAACTTATGTGTTAGAGAGATGTAATTTGACAGGGTTGTGGAGGTACGTTTTTACCTCTAACCTTTTAGAGCTTCTTGTCTTGGCCTAGAATTAAAATTGACATAAGACATGTCAAAGGACACAAACATACAAATTTACAGTAAGTCTGCCGCCTTGGTGGTTCAGTCGGTTAAGCCTTCGACTTTGACTCAGGTTCATGGAGTCGAGCCCTGCATCGGGCTCCGTGTTGACAGTTATGGAACTTGCTGGGGATTCTCTCTCCCTGCCCTTCCCTTACTCGTGCTTTCTTTCTCTCTAAAGAAAAAAAAAAAACTAGCAATAAAAAATTAAAAATATATATATATAGTAAGTCTTAGATGAGATGAGAGCTCTCAGAAGGATTAAAGTCTCAAAGAGAGGGATATGGCGTGCTCTTATAGCAGGTTGAACAAAGACAAGCAATTATGGAAGAGTATCCAAACTCTGTGGGGAAGTTAAAGAAAGGGAAGATTTACTCTAATGAGGTCCATTAGTGTAGAATTCTATAGCTCTCGACTGATAAGCAGGTCCCTTTCCTTCTGGTCTAGGGAAGGTGTCTTAATCTCCTGGGGCACCTGGGTGACTCAGTCAGGTAAGCCTCAGACTCTTGATTTCAGCTCAGTTCATGGTCTCATGGTTCGTGGGTTCGAGCTCTCCATCATGCTCTGTGCTGACAGTGCAGAGCCTGCTTCGTATTATCTCTCTCTCTTTCTCTCTGTCCCTCCCCTGCTCATGCTCTCTCTCTCTGTCTAAAAATAAATAAAATTTTAAAAAATAAAAAGAAAACATTCCATCTCCTGTATTCAGGAATTAAAGGGATGGTCAGGGTGGCCTTCTTCCTTTTTCAGATTCTCAAGTGACGTTAACTCAAAATACTTAATATGTCAAAGCACAAATTTTTGTTTAACAAACTCTGAACTACTTCAACGTTTATGTTAATATAAGTTGTGATTTAATTAATAGGGGCTGACAGACAATGACATAAGGTGGTTGGAGTACGAATCCTCTATAATTTTCTCATGGGATAAATGTTAGGATTTTAACCAACAATTTTATCTAAATTGTGTCCAATTTTGATTTAGTAACTTATTTGGATAGCTGCTATTTTCTCCAGTTGAACCCAAGAATTAATTCTGTTTATATGAAACTCTTAAACAATGTCTTCTTACCAATATTATTTATACAAGATATTTTCGACCTTATACAAATCACATTTTTAATAGAAAATAAGTGTCACATTTGTCACCATGGTGATTTAATGCATTGGTACAAAGAATTTCTTTTTCCATTTTGACAAGGTAAAAATGATCTCAAATGAAGAAAGAATAATTTGAAGGTCAGGGGCCTAAGATTTATTTTTTTTCTCCATGAGATACAGGACAATTCACTCAAATGAATATATCTTGGAAAATAATACTGACTTAGTATATAATTTACATCGATTTAAAAGCTCAAATTCTTTAAAATTGAATAAAAGTAATTTTATCTGTATTATTGTGTTATTCTAGATATTATACAAAACCTTTTAGTAGAGATACTCTTTTTAAATTTTTGCTCCAACTTTGAAATGATATTGCTGGAAGCAGAACAAACAGAAGTGGGTTATCCAAGAAAAACACAGAGTGAATATGGTATAACCATCCATGAGGGACAAGCATCACCAGAAAGGAGAATGCTAGGCACTGTATTGTGGGCACTGTTGTTTTGTTTGTCTGTTTGAAAGCGCTCAGGAGATTCGCGGTCACTCTGTTATACTTTACTGTATTACAGCTTCTAAGACATTCTGTAGCATTTTGGGCACAAATGTTCCAAGCCATCCATTACATACAAGCATATTGAGTGTGTGTCTGTGTGTGTATGTGTTTTAATGACCATAAATACTTATTGTTACTCCCCCTGAAGGGAAGTAAGGTCGTGTCCTCTCTTTTTGAATCTTAGTGAGTTTTTGAGTGTTTTAAACACTAGAATGCAGCCAGAGGGCTGCTGAATGACTTCTGAAGCCAGATGAGAAAAGGCCATGAAGCTTCTATCCAGTTCCCTTGAATGGCTCACTCTGGAGAAAGTAGGCACAATATAAGAGGTCCACATACCCTTAAGTATTCAGCTCCAGAGACCACATGTAGTCACAATAATCTAGTAGGAAACATAGAGGGGTCCCAGGATTGATTGCCAGCCTAGGGAGTGAGCTGAATTGCATGAGCCTGGTCACACATTCATTCAGAAGACCACAGCACAGTGAACTTGTGACTGCAACCCCTTCCCAAACTACCCCAAATCATAAGCAAATAAGGCAGTATTGTTTAATACCACTAAGGCTGGGGGAAACTGGTTAGAAATTGTCTCAATCAGCTTGGGCTACCATAATAAAATACCATAGACTGGGGGGATTGAACAACAGAAATATATTTTCTCACAGTTCTGGAGGTTGGAAAGTTGAGAATCAATGTTCTGTCAGGGTTCCATCTTTATTTATTAAGTCAACCTTATTTAATCCTATTAGTTAGTTCAATTGTTATTTAACCCTATTAAGTAATTACATTTATTCCTCCAATAATGAGACATTCTCAATGTATAATAGAATAAATGAGCTGATGACACCATATTTATTATGAGTGAACTAATTTACAAGAAGAATAAATGGTTATAAAATTCATGTATAAATAACAAAAATGGAAGCCATTAGATAAAAAATAAAATTAAAATTATGAGGAAAATTGTAAGGAACAGATAAATGACATCCTGATTGAGTCAAACAATTCAAATAATCATACTTCTTTTTTTTAAGTGTATTCATTTATTTTGAGAATGCGTGAGCAGGGGAGGGGGAGAGGGACAGAGGAAGAGAGAAAATCCTAAGCGGGCTCCGCACTGTCAGCACAGAGCCCGATGCAGGGCTCAAGCCCACGAATGATGAGATCATGAGCTGAGCCATAAATCAAGAGTCAGACAGTCAACCAACTGAGCCATCCAGGTGTTCCATCAAATGGTCATATTTCTAATCCTCAGCTTATTATTTCCTAGTGAACATTTTCTATGGAAAAAAATTAAAACAAAATCTTCCATTTACAGAGAATAATTAGTTCATGCAAGATATTTCTAATATTGACTTTTTATCTTGTAATCTAAACTCATTGAGGCCAATTTTTCTGTCTCTCTTAGAGAATTGCAAGCCATAATAAAAAAAGAAGTGTAATGTTTGACTATTAAGAAAAAAAAACAATATTTCTATTTGTCTTGATTAAAGACATATAACTCTAGACTTAATAGGAAACCTGGAACTATCTACTTGTTTCCCACATATTTCAATGATCTGCTCCTGACCAAATGTCACCCTGTCAACCTGTGAGTGATGGAAATATAGAAAGAGAAAGGTGCATGTTAACACAGATTGACACCATTTTATCATTCAAATAACCTTGTGAGAAAGTAACATATTCATTTTAGAACTAAGGAAATGCGTATCACATGTTATGTGAATTATCCAAATTTATGGAGCCGGTAGATGATGGAACTAATTCTGATTCCAAAATTCAGATTATTGTCCACTATTTTATTGTGTTGCAATCAAATGTTTATTACAAGTCAAGTTGTTTGTGCCCGTGTGTGTATATATGTGTATAATTTTATATTTGTTTGTAATTAACTCAAGTTATTATAGTTCCCAGAAGTATTTGTAGTTTACAGATTATCTCCAACTGTAACTAACATTGAACAAATTTAGCAGAAAAGAAGGACATTTTCTTGGCATGAAATAAATGCAATAGCTGCAAAATCACATTAAGCATAACCTTGCATTCTTTTCCACATCTCTTCTTTGGCAACCACAATCCAACTCAATTAAACTATATTATGTTTTCTTTTTATCACATTTACATAGTATTTCTCTCAATACCATTGTTCCCATCAACAATAATGCTTATTACACAACTAACGTACACAGGGATATTTACCAAACTCTAGAATACAAAAATATATCATTTAAATATTCTCTGCTTCAGAATGACTTCCCATTTAATTGGCCATTTAGATCACATGCAGAAGAATGTAAGTCCCAGTAAAAAATAGACATTATGAGACTTCTCATGGGTCAGAGAGAAAAATAATTACAAAATAATTATTAATTATTTTTATTAATAATTAATAAAAAATAACAAAAATAATTATTAGAGAGACTGGTAAGCATAAAGGTTTGGGATGGAAGAGAAAGAATTTGGAGACACTAGGACTTCATCTGGATCTCATTGGAAAACTAGTCATGGAAAAAGTAGAGTTCGGCAACAAAGGTATTTCTCATAGGGGAAATGAGAGAGAGAGAGAAAGCACAAGTGAACACCGTAATAGCCTTGCCATGTTTATTTTGTGGAAAAAAAATGTTATTTTATTATGATTTTATAAAAGAATAGATTAGAAAACAATCCTAAAATAAACAAGGGCAAATACCTATAATTTAATTTGCTTAACAATCCACTATATTGAACTTTATCTGTGCCCTATACTCCTGAAAATAGAAAGTGGTGACAAATTCACCTATTCTTCTAAGTTACTGCAAATATTGCAAAGAACCACCCTTCCCACAGCACAGATAAGACTTGCTTGTGGCCCCCTCGTTTCTCTGACAAGACCAGGCATAGATCCTCCAAATGCCATCCTTTGTTTCATAAATAACTAGGTGAACTGTTTGTCTTCCTCTAGTCTGGACAACCACCTGCTAATTTGACCTAACCAAACTTTATTTAGGTTTCTCTTTTCCCCATAAGTCCTTAAGACTCGGCAAGCTAATTGGTCCTGCCAAGGATCATGTGACCACAGATGAAATCATTTTCTGCTTGAACATACCATCTGCTTATCCAGTACGCCTTATGTGCCTGACCTTTGGGACTCACAATCTTATGTTTGGAGTGTTCTCCCTACTGCAGTCATCTCTTCAAATAAAGTCTCTCCTACCTAAGTGCAGATTTGTATTGGTATTGTTTTTTATTTCTGACAACAGAGAAGTTCTGTTGTAATGAGACATGCTGGGCTTAATCGATGACTTATGTAATTACTGTGGAAAAGAAGTAAAATAATTAGGGGTGATATATTTCTCATTATATAAGGATAATGTTTTGAAATACTCTTAAATTGGAGTATTTTAATTTGGAAGTGATTATATACATATATATAGAGAGAGAGAAAAGAGAGAGAGAGACATATATGTATGTACCTATGTGTATAATATTTTGAGAGAGAGAAAGAGACATATATGTATGTATCTATGTGTATAATATTTTGGAATGTTCTTAATAGCATTTAAGTATTTTAAATGGAAGTGATATATATATATGTATATATATGTGTGTGTATGTATATTATATATACATATATATGTATGTGTGTATATATGATACATATACATGTATGTATGTATGTATATATATATATTTATGTGTGTGTAAAATATATCTTCTCAAGAGTAATACTGAGAAGGCAGCAATGGTGGCAGTGATTACAGCTAGAAATCACTGTTAACTTAGTACCCCTCTTAATCTTGGGGAAAATGTCTGTGTGTGCATTTCAAGAAGGAGCTATAACAGGAAAAAGTAATGGTTGTAAACTTTACTACATATCAGGGTTAATGTATTTTAGAATATTGTGAAGATATCCCTTTCTTATCAGCTAAGTAAGTCCTTTCCAAGACACAGTTTATTACAAAATGATAACTTATTTTTAAGTGGATTGGGATTTAAAGTATTATGTATGTTTAATATCCATGGTTTAACTGTGTTGCTTTCTTCCATTGCTATATTCAAAATCAGAGAAGATAAAATTATAGTAAATATTTTTATGAATGGTCTTCAGCTTTCTGGTGCATCACAGTGTTCGGAGCCTCAAAAGAAAATATTAGGAAGCAAATTGTCACAAAAGCGACCTGGAAAGACTCTCTGAAAATCCAGTTACTTTGCAAAGTCATTATTTTTGATCTCTGTCCTGTGATAATAAATAGGGGTGCTCCCTCTAAAGGAAGCTTGTTAAATGGAAAGATTTTGGGAAAATTCATCATGGCCTGCTCTTTCTCCTTCAATCATAGTAAATGTTAAAAATTACCAAATTACTGAATTGCCAAAAATAAACCATTAGCAGAATTGCCCAGGCAATCCATAACAAAAGTGCTATTGCTGTGCGCAATAGCTGTGTAAAATGTGTGGGTACATCTGTGTGCATATGAATAATCCATGTACGTTGAACAGGAGGCATCTAAAATCAGAATTTAATTAATAAGAATCCTTACTGGAAATGTTTAATATAATCCTAATGAGATGCAATTTTATATTGTGAGATTTTAAACATTTGTCGTACTTTATGCGATGTTGTAGATTTGTTTTAACTTCAAAGAAAGAGCTTTCATTTGTGAATTCAGCTGTTTTGCATGGGAATTTTATAATTTAGTGGTGACTGTATCATTGAATTCTCGGTGGAAGATAAGAGAAGCATTGTTATGCTACCATCTTAAGACAGAATGACTAGAATAAGGTGAATAGTAACACATGTCTGTGTATTGTGAAACATACTAAGAAAATTCCCTTTCAAGTAATCCTTTAGCCAATATCCCAAGACATGCCCTCATTAATGCTCCTTGCTTAAATCATCCCAGGGTTTTTTCATCATGCAATCTTATTTCTGGAGGGAACTGAAAACTTTGAAAATAGAAAGGTAGGTTTTGAAAATTTTATTAAAAAAAAGAAGCATTGAAAATAAATTACGAAGACACAAAATCAAAATTAATGTGTCAAGGCACTGAAAGAGCTGTATCTATCTGCAGAGTTTTCAGGTTATGGTATTCTCAGTGCACAGACCTTGAGCCCGATATAACCAATAATGCAACATACATTGAATTAATCTTTAGTCTCTTTTTTCCCTTTTTACCTAATCAAGGACATTATTGGAAAATCTCTCTGTTTAACCATGTACATCACAACACATCAGCCTACAAATACCCTGATAATTCTCCCAACCTAAACAATCTTAACCCCATTTTTTAAATTAAACTACTGCCTCATCTGTCTACTTACAAGTCACACAAAAAGTATACATTTTAAGTGTCTAAATATTTGAATGTATATATACATGGACAATTATGTTTTGAATCATTAAAAATGAATTTTCTTGTAAAATTAAAAGAAAAAGTTTATCTCCAACTCCTATTTTGACTCACGTTAATGATGTTTTTTTTTTTCTCTACGACTTTGCCAGAACTGACTGTGTCCATATCACCAGTGATCTCCTCCTTATCATCCAAATTCTCAAGCACACTCCCATTCCATTAGTCAGCAACATCTCTCTGCTCTCCCTTGAAAATGTAAGTGACATGAATCCACTTTTCACTATATCCACTGCTACCGCCGGGTCCATACCATAACACTATTGTTTGCCTTATGGATAATCGCAGTAACTTTCTCACTGGCCTCCCTTGCTCTACCCCTATAGATAATTTACTACACAGAAACATGATTTTTCCATGTAAATAAATAGCAGCAGCAACAGAACATTAGTTATCAGATTGAAGTAAAATATATTCAGAAATTTATATCTTGGAATAACATACAAAAGGTCATGGAATATAAAGTAAAGCAAACACACAAAAGGTTATAAATCAGGAAGGAAAAAAATCTCAGTACATAGATATAATACATATAATTTATTAGTAAAGGGAGCTCCAGAAGGAGGAAAAGAAATAGCTGAACAAAAGATAAAAACAAAATAGAATTTTCTAGGTTAGGGAGATCGAGGTGTACGGATTGAAAATTTTACCACATTCTAGGTAGGATGATAAGAAACACATATCTTGACATATATTGTTAAAATAAACGTATTAAAAGAAAAAATTATAATACTTTTTACAGTGGAAACAAGTTCATCACAAATAATAATGAAAATAATTGGATCTTGAGTTTCTTACAGGCAATACTAAAAGCCAATACAAAGGGGGATGACAGGACTTCACCCAGGTAAGAAATGTATCGTTCATATATCAAAAGTAGGGAATATACAAGAGGGTAGGCAAGTATCTAGCCATGCAGGTACCCCATGTAAGGAAATAAAAAGAGAAGACTATACTAAATCATAAATATTTTGAGCAGAGACCTATAACTACAGATGGGCAGAAGTCAACAAGTCATGCTTCTTTAACTACTAGACAGATCAACTTCTATCTGAAAGAATATTCAGAGATATGCTAAAAATGTAACATAAACCCTAAATCTGGATTCTTTTAAAAAGAAAAGAAAATTTTGACAATAGTCTAGAAACAAAAGGACTAGCTGCTTTAGGAAAACCAGTAATTGAGGGACAGATATAAAAATAAAATATATTTTTTCTAATACCTTGATGCGGGGAATGGGGGACACGAAAGAGGACGATAAACTGAAAACACTCAAGAAGCTTATATTGTAGAGGAGGAAAGAAAAAGGGTAGAAGACTATTTCTTTTTTTTTTTTTTTTTTTTTTAGTGTTTATTTGTTTTTGAGAGAGACACAGAGACAGAGTGCAGGTGGGAGAGGGGCAGAGAGAGAGAGACACAGAATCTGAAGCAGGCTCTGTTAGCACAGAGCCCGACGTGGGACTTGAACTCACAGACTCTGAGATCATGATCTGGGCTGAAGTTGGAAGCTTAAACGACTTAACGACGCAGCTGGTGACTTTTTTTTAAAGGCATTTTAAAAGAATATGTTGGGCACTTAGGAAGGAAGCATGGCCATTAAATATACGGGTAAGCTAGAGTATAATTCTTAACTAATAAATGAATGAAAGCAATGAGTAAAAGTGGATAAAACTATAAAAATTAGCAAGGAAAGCTAGTAAACTATAAGGTAAAATGGGAAAAAATAATTTATTCCAATAATTCAGTAAAGTTTTCATCATTATTTATTAAACATATAAATTCAAGGGAAAACTGACAAAATTTATTTGATAAAGTTGAGGAGGCATTCCTATTGAAAAATAGTAAGTGGTCTCTCATCCAACTAGGAATAGAAGGCCACTTACTCAGCTTGATAAAGAATATCTACAAAAAACCTGCATCTGACATCATACCTAATGGTGAGAAACTAGAAACATTCTCACTGAGATTATAGACAAGAGAGATGAGTAGACATGGCAAAGGATTTTTAGGGTAATAGCTATTCTGTATGATACTCTACTGGTGGGTACATGTCATTATATATTTCTCAAAACCCAAGGAATATACATACCTACAGTGGACCCTAATGTAAGTTATGGACTTCAGAAGAGCAAAGATGCGTCAATGTCATGTCAGCTATTGTAACAAATGTTTATGTTTGGTGTGAGATATTCAAAGTGGGGGGCTCTGTGTGTATTGGGGCGGAGAGTGAATGAGAACTCTGTATTTCTGCTCAATTTTGCTGTGAACCTGTAACTACTCTAAAACTAAAGTCTGTTTAAAAATTAAATAAAATAGTAATGGAAAACCATTCATCCAAGATAAAGACAATATAAAACTATCCACGGCAATTGCATCTATTCTAAATAGCAAATCCCTAAAGTTGTCAGAAATTAGAGTGCCCTATTCTCATCATTTAATTATTAGGCTAGGGAACCTAGTGAATGCAATATAAATAAAATAAAATAATTTGTTTAAAGATTGAAAAAAATGAACAAAAAAGTACATATTTTTGGCAAACGTGCAAGAAAGCTAGAATTAATAACTTGGAGATCAGCTTAATAATAAAGGAGATCCATATACAGAAAAATACACATCTCATTTAGCATCTTTTTTTAATGATTATTTATTTTGAAAGAGAGAGAGAGTAAGAGAGAGAGAGAGAGAGAGAGAGAGAGAATGAGCAGGGGAGTGGCAGATAGAGAGAGGGAGACACAGAATCTGAAGCAGGCTCCAGGCTCCGAGCTGTCAGCACAGCCCAACGCAGGGCTCAAACTCATAAACTATAAGATCATGACTTGAGCTAAAGTCGGACGCTTAACGGACTGAGCCACCCAGGTGCCCCAAATTTCATTAAAGTCTTAAAAGATTTTCTGAGCAATTGGAAAGTTCTATCTTGTCCTCAGATGAGAAGAAACTTTATTAATTTTCAATTCTTCCAAATCTTTTTTATATATATACATATATATACACATATATGTAAATGTAATGGTTAATTTTAGTGAGGATCCAATTACTATTAACCTTTTTCCTCTACATATTGATAAAATTATCTTAGAATTCACACAAAAAATCCTGAGGATAAGAAAAAAATTCAAATAATAGTCAAAATTATTTAATTTCTCTAAGATATACCATAAATCTGCTGAAATACTGTAATTTCCCTGAGTTCATGCATCAAGCATTATGTTTTGGTATTGATTGAGATAAATTGGCCAGTGGAACATGATAGACAATTCATAAATAGATCCAAGAATATACAAGAGTGTAATGTGCAAAACTAACGTGTACATTAAGGCAGTGTAAAATAAATGTGACATTTCATAAGCTGGGTGGAGCTCGATTTCTTCTTGGGGAAACGATTAGTGTCATGGGAATGGCCGGCGCACCGCTGTTCCTCAGAAAATGTCATATATTCTGGATCTATTCCTCCAATTTCCTGCCCTCCGGAAATTAACTATCCTTTGTCTTTTCCTGTTAATTTCTTTATAAGAAATTCGATGAAGCAGTACGCCAGACACATAATACCCGTGCAATATGTGAACCATGCAGTGTGTGTGTGTGTGTGTGTGATTTGTATTTATTTCATATAATTCCATTATGCACACATTCATTGATGTAAGTTGATTTGAGACAAATGTAAGTGGAATAGAAAGGCTACTTCTTGGAAGAGGTCAATGTCTAATCTGACTTTATGTATAACTTTCATTTTCTCATGTCCCCCAGAATGTATGATGACACAGTGGTGTAATACTTTTGATACATCTGACATCATAAGAAAGGGGCATCGTCCATAAAGCAGAAATCCTAGAGAGAGTTACAGTCACTGTCTTCTAAATGACATGGCATGCTGTCACTATTGACGAAGAAAAATAAATCCCCTTTATGACTGGTTTGAAACAAGTGACATTTTACTTGTTTTTATTTCAATAACTCTTCTCTTTGAATGTGACTGAGTACTATATCCCTAAAGAAGTAAATAATGGATCAAGACACTGCTGTCTCCAAGATTGTGTGTTCACTTAAAGCTGTTAGTGAAATCTTTATAGAACAAAAATTTTCTGAATATCATCGCTGGGGTAATAGAAAAGTATCATGCTGGGGGTCAGGGCACTGGATTAGGTGTAAGGATTTTGAGGTTCTAGTGCTTTCTAAATATCAGCTTTTTCATTTGCATATTACAATAAAAGCTAACTTTCCACCAGTGCTGTTATGAAAATTAAATAAATTAATATTCTATAATTCATTGCATCTAGGAAGCTGTCAGTTTTAAAGAAGATCATCACTTACATATTACTCAGAAAGAAAACATGTCCAATCAAACTATAAGAGAAAACCTTGAATTTTTCTTTTATATATGAAAAATTATTTTAGACCAAATAAATGTACTAAATCCTCTAGAAATAAACATTTTTTTTGTTTCCATCTTTTCCTGAATATCCTGTAACTTTTCATTTTAATGCAAACCATGACATGCTATTTTAAGACAATTTCCACAACAAATGATTTCAGCATGTATAATTTAAAAAGGCACACAATCAACCAATTTTCTGAGAATGTGAACAGCAGTGACCAGATTTGGGCATGTGAGATCAATCACAGCTACTCCCATGGCAGCCGGTGGGCAAGAGCATTTGTTAGATACCAAAGATTTTAGAATGCATCCAGTTTCAGAGAGAGCAAAATTTGTTCCATAGTAGACACAGTGTAAATCTCAGAAATTACCAGAGTTAGTTCTAGGGTGTAACATGAGCATACAGCTTTGAGCACAGATTTTGAGTAAATACTGAAATGAACAATGAAATCATTGTTACCATATCGATCTCAATATTTATTGTAAGAATTATGTAACATGCTTTTATAATATTAATTGTGTTAGTTTCATATGTGGTCTTATTTAACCACCCCCCCGACTCCTGCATGGTATGAAGTTATTTCATTTATTCTACACATGAGAAAACTAAGCCTTGGAATCATAGATGACTAAGTTCATATAGACATGAAGTAACAGAAATAGCACAGATGTGTCTATTTCACAATTTTCCTTAAAAAATCTACAGTTGACCTTTGAACAGCACAGGGTTAGAGGTGCCCGCCCACCTACACAATTGGAAAAATCCATGTATGGCTTTTGACTCTCCCAAATTTAACTACTAATAGACTACTGTTGACTGGAAGCCCCATGGATTGATGGCATAAACATTTGATTAACATTTATTTTGTATGTTATATGTATTACATACTATAACCTTACAGTAAAGTAAGCTAAAGTAAAGAAAATGTTATAAGAAAAGCATAAGGGAGAGAAAATACATTTACGGGACTGTATAATTTATTGCAAAATACCTGAATATAAGTGGGCCGTTCAAACTCATGTTCTACGAGTTGATTGTATCTTAATTTATCCTAAATCTTTTATTGTTGGGAAAATTTTGTGCTTCCATACAAAATTGTGCATCATCTAGACGACAGTCCTGCATCTTGTCTGACTCAGAGTTTTTGGAGTTACTCTAAAACTCTGGAAATGATAGAAAACTTTATCAATGCAAACTGTTCTTGTCTTTAGAAATGCAAATTGTGTCTTGCCCGGTACAGGTTCAAGTGAGTTCTCTCCCCGTGCTGAAGAAACTAATTTGCTTCCATTTGCACATTCTTTTCAATATTCCTTATCTATAAATATGTCTCTTCTTTGGAGTCTCCTTTGAACCAGTGATAGCAGCCATCTGGTGGCCTTGAGTTAAACAAATCTTCAACACGTGTTTATTCGTATTAATCTTTTTTTTTCTTTTGGAAAATTGTCTTTTAGTCAGTGAAGACATAAATAGTCAGTAAAATGTTATACTACTTTCATTTATTGACTGAACAAATAAATTCACTGGCTTAAACCTTTATCTGTCTTTCACCCATCTCAAAAATGATAATGATGACACTTTGCCTGAGGGTGGATGTGGGTTAGGAGCACAGAGTACAAATATACTCTCTCACCAATTTTGTGACCCTGAAAACAAATGAAGTATCTGTGAAACTAACTGCTAAGTTTTGCTGTATTTTTAATCTTTACACTCTGAATGCTATTTTAAATGTGTGCGTTCCCAAAAGGTCAACTATTTCGTTCCATCATACTTTGATCAGCTTCCTTCCTTGTAAATCCACACTATGATTTATATCTTTAAAATTACTAGCAACAGTAATCTCAGTTTCTTAAAATTTATTAACCCTTTTTTATAAATAATAAAAAACATCATTGAAGATTATCACTACCCTATTTAGACAAACCCCGTGTTTCTAATGATAGCCTTGTGAAATAGCATAGAACGCTGATATATTTAATATTTAGTCTTTGTAGAAAGGCTTAAACTTCAATTTTCTTTTTCCTTTTAACTGAAAAGGAGTGTTAAGGTTTAGCACATCATTGACTAAAACTTTTCTTCTTGACTTGTCTCTGTGACTTTGCCTGTTGAATCAACATCACTTAGCTATCTCTTAAATTCATTCTAAAACCAAGGCCAGAAAGAGGTTAGAGTAAGACGCCTAATTTTTTTTAACATGAAAATATGACTAATTATATTTACAACGGAAGTATTTCATTGAAATCATCCCAGATAATCTTAGAGCTATAAGTAAGTTAGTGACTAAGCAAATTGCTCTAGTTAAAACAAATAGCTACTTCTAGAAATATCATAATATTACTAACATAAATGTATACATCAACAAAAACAACCGGGATGCCCGTTGGTTTCTCTATCCTTTTGACAGTCTTCTTCTGTATTTTGATATTAAACTTCCTTCAATGCAAGGGATATTTGGGATTGGTTACAAGCAATCTTAAGTGAAATATTGAAGAAGGTAAAAATATCTTTGATATTCTATACTCTCCATTTTTCTTTCTTCCCGTCCCACCGTCCAATCTCCTAATCCTCTTCCAGTGCCTCATCTTACTAAGGTTGATTGGTCATTGAAAGAAAAACTAGTAAATATGGGCTTTTATTGATGAATTCTGTGCAGACTTATTTGTAAAAGGCAATTCCCTCTGATTTACATTCTTAGACCACTGTGTGTTTAGTAATGTCATAATAATTTATACTATATTTTACATTATCAGGCCATGTGGAAAACAGGAGTACCTATTTTTACAATATTTTTTGGAGCTTGACAGTGTGTTTTATTTATAAGATTTGGATTTTATCCTCTTGTTTAAGTGTGTATTTAATAGATTTTACTATGAATTATGTCTCTTATTCCTGGACTCCTGTAACGAGTTTTCATGACTCAAGAAAATAGGAAAGAATAATCTTGAGCTGCACTCTAATTGTTTATGAAACATATTTGCCTAGCCTTACATATCTTTGGTAAAAATATATTTATGTAGAAAATATTTTGCACCACCTCCCAAAATATCACCTCTATCCCCTTCCCATATAATTAAATTCATCTCAATTTTTTATGTAAATTGATAAGCATAGCATACTACTCACCTTGAGGAGAAATAAATCTTCATTAAATGGTAATTCTCTAAATCCCTGCATTTCTGAGAACATGATTCCAGATAAAAGATAGACAAAGGATTTTCTAAGGGGAGCTGTTCTGATTAAACATAAGTAGCATAAGAATGTATTGCGGGCCATCACTATTATATAACCCAAGGACCCATAAATGAGTTAACACTGTTTTATCCGTGTCAATTAGACTTGCTGTTTGAAAGCTTAGTTATCTCTCCCTTTTGTCTTATAAGTCAACTTCAGAACCTCTCATAGCCACATAGTTTCCCCCTTTTTAGGACTTTTCACCTGCACAAAAACTATTGTCCTTCCTCATCTGTTTAATTGGAAAAGTCGTGTGCAGACACATCAGAAATTACCTGTTAATTTCTCTCGGAAAACGTATAAGTGGAGCCATATTGTATGAGGTCACTTATTATCTCCTAAAATGCTGCATCCATCATGTTGAAAAGGGTACTTTAGCCCTCGTAGTTCTCTTGTTCTAAAATTAGATGTTTTATTTCATTTACTAAATTATCACATCAGTCAAGGGATGAAGTTAAGTTACTGAGCAACAGGCCATTGGAGGATGGATTTTTCAAGGCTACTTATCACTTCTTGACATTGCAGTGAGAACGCTTACACAAGGACGAAAGTGTCCTCCTGAATGCTGGGAGCTGATTCGCTTTCGAAAGTAAACACTCAAAAAATAAATAAGTAAAAGGGCAGGAGCTATTTTCCTGATGTATTTTACCAATAACTGCAAGGACAAAAGAGATCCTAAACAACTTGTGATATGATCATTAAAGGGCCCCGAGGTTCCCAAAACAGACAAACAAAATATTCCCTGATATGGGAGAGGCACTCCTTGGAACAGACCAAGTGTAACACAAAGCTTCTGTGTATCCAGTGACTCCATTATAGCCTGACGGTGCAACAGTTCATTTATCAGGAATGTATTATGGGAGGCTGTTTTAAAATATCCAAGTGATAGATATTCCCTTTCTGCTTTTAGGATAAATGGCTTACTGTAATGGTGGAAATTACAGCCGTTGCTTCAAAAAACTTCTGGGAAAATGAGCCATTGCAAGCCTTCGAGCCCATTTGTCTATTTCTTATGCCTTTTTTTGTCCCTCAAAATTAATTTTAGTAAAGGTCTAAGCAGTTTTTAAATGTTAAAAATGATGTTTTTTAAACATAATACCTGGACAAGAGTAAAGACACATGGTTTTAATAATTAAGATGTGCTCCTGTTCAGTAGCTAAATTGACTAAATCTAGAATAGGTGAAGAGACATTTGATGGATGTGGGGGGAAAATCCCATAATAATAATAATACTTACATGGAAAATATGGCAACACCTGCTTCATATTTTAAGGGACTTACAAATATTAATTATTTATATAGTGCTGCTATGTGAACATGTACATTTATTCATCATCATTAAAATATTAAATTGTCTACTGCCTCACTGAATGAACAACACTTTACTATAATGTGCGAGCTTTTTTTCTTTATCATAGTAAATGATTAACTGATTGGCAACAACGTTTAGTAACATTTAACAAACATTATATATTAAACAGTAATAAATGACACCTAATATTCACAGAAAATATTCTCTGTAAGACTTGCAAAATTTTACTTAATTTAACTCAAATTAAGGGCATATTTACACCGGGGACTATTAATGGGTAAAAAAAGGTTTGAATGCCAGCAATGTGCAATTCAACATATACAGTAAGATTTATTTATAAATACAATTAACTATTTTTAAGAAGCATATTTTTTCTTTTGCATATAAAATAATGAAGCTCATTGAACTATTTAACACTAATAGACAATGCAATGGCTTCATTCAGCAATTAAGCAATTAATTGTTGATTAAGCATTAGAGATAGTAATGGCTATTAGTCTATTGGAAAAATAAATTACTTGGACCTGTAATTTACTGAAAATGCTTCTTAAAAGAGAGTGTACATTATTTTTTTTAATATTTGTTTAATTATTTTTGAGAGAGAGAGAGAGAGAGAGAAGAGAGAAAGTGGAGGAGTGTCAGAGAGACAGGGAGAAAGAGAATCCCAAGCAAACTCTGTGCTGCCAGCTCAGAGCCCGATGTGGGGCTCAATCTCACCAACCATGAACTCACGACCTGATCCAAAATCAAGTCGGATGCTTCACGGACTGAGCCACCCAAGCACCCCAAAAGAGAGTTTACTTCAGCTTAGTCTCATAAAGCATACTAAACTTGAATAGATATAAATATTCTTAGTTAATATAGCATTTAAATATCAACAAACATTCAAACTTTACAAATGTATCATGCGATTAAAGGATCATGACAGGCATAGGGTGCTAAGTTATAACCAAACATTCTAGAACACAGATAGGAATGCGGATTTTGAGAAGACGGGAAATTTTGCACATGATTCATACAATTGTTCAAAATAACTACTAGCCAATGATATGACTGATGGCACTTGTTTTCCGAAATATCATTTATTCCTTTATAAAATATATAATAAGGAATGCATTTTAAAATCTCCATGAAGTAACTCAGCTAATTTATTTCTGTTATAATGAAATTACTTTTATTCCAGACAAGTTCCTACCTTAGCCTTTCTTGGAACTCCCACCAATTAGGAGTTGTTTCCTTTGTTTGGTAAAATGGGTCTCATAGTCTGAGAATCGTCGGTATCCTGAGGAGGTTGCTGTTTACCATCTGGATGTCTGAAACGATGCAGCACACATTCCTTTATATCTGACTTCTCACTCTTCCCCTTGTGTTTGGGAGACACATCCTTGGCACTGAGTGCAAGTAGCAGTTTGTTTTCATTACTGTATAATATTTCACTGTGTGAATATGTCACAATTTATTTGCACCCCTGATGACCATTTACCTTGGTTTCAATTATTTTATTGTCATTGTTTTAAGTAGCGCCGCTAGTAACATCGTATTGGCATACAGGTGTGCATTCCGCTGGGAACATACCCCGGAGGGGAGGGGAATTGCTGCACAGATGATCCTTGTTAGTAAACAATGCCCCATTGTTCCCAAAGGGATGGAAACAATTTACATTCCAACCAGTAGGTGTCAGCCTTCCTCGGGCCCACTCTCTCTACAATAGCTGTTATCATCAGACTTTATCTTTGTGGCCATTCAGGTGCAGTGATATCTAATCACGGTTTCATTTACATTTCACTGAATATTAATGAAATTAAGCCTCTTTTTTAAATTTTTTTTTAACATTTATTTATTTTTGAGAGACATAGAGACAGAGTATGAGCAGGGGAAGGGCAGAGAGAGAGAGAGAGACACAGAGAGAGAGAGAGACACAGAATTTGAAGCAGGCTCCGGGCTCTGAGCTGTCAGCACAGAGCCCGACCTGGGCTCGAACTCACAGACGGTGAGATCATGACCTGAGCCGAAGTCGGCCGCTTAACCGACTGAGCCACCCAGGCGCCCCTGAAATTAAGCCTCTTTTTAGGTGTTTAATGAACATTTCACATTCCCTTTAGCGAAATCAATGTTCGAGGGTGTGACTGTTCTAAGGGTGGGGTTACTTTACTTTTCCTATTGATTTACAGGGTTTCTCTTTGTATTCTGGATCTAGTCCCTCGTCTGTTATATCTGTTGCAAAAATAGATTCTCCTCTCAGCTTTGTACTTTCATTTGCCTAATAGTCTTTCGAGGAACAAAAGTTTCCGAGTTTAAATCATCAATATTTCCTTTATAATTATAGCACTTTTTCCCCCAACTCATGCCTATAGTCTTCTGAAATAGCCTAATTTTTTTTCTATCTCTTTCCTTTCTGCCTCTGCAGCTCAGGGATTTCTTGTGGGTTAGTATTGTTGTTTTCATTTCTTGGATTTTAACTTTATAGTTTTAGCTTTATAGTCCCTTTATAGTTTCTTGGGTGTCGATTTTTGAGGGAAGAAGCAGACAGCTTTGCTAATTTGCCAACTTGGCAGATATGAACACATTTTGGACATCTATTGCATATCACATACCAAGGACAAATGATGAAGCTATTGCATTGTTCAAGACATACCTTCATATCAATACACTTATGGAGAAAGACCCATAAACAGGAAAAGATAAAGACGAAATACAATAAAGCTATGTGTATGTTAGCGGAAATTTAGAATGGCATCATTTAGCCAAACCTTATTGAGGTTAGAATGTTTAAAAAGACTTCTGGAAAATAAGATTCCTCCTGACTTTAGAACTGATGATCTTTCAGGGTGCCTGGGTGGCTCAGTGAGTTAAGCATCTGACTTCAGCTAAGGTTCTGATCTCGTGCTTCTTGGGTTCGAGCCCCACATTGGGCTCTGAGCTGTAGGCACACAGCCTGGAACCTGCTTTGGATTCTGTGTCTGCCTCTCCCCCGCTCGTGTTCTCCGTCTCTCTTTCTTTCTCTCTCAAAAGCGAATAAACACTATTTTTTTTTTAATAAAAAAGAACAGATGATCTTTGTTGATATTAGTCCTCAGGCTGAAGAAATACTGGCAGGAAAACAGGTGGGGAGTTGACTTGAGGTGTCACTTACAAAGCTATGGGGGGAAATGAGCTCTAAAACATAAAATAGTAAGCCTGATTCTTTAAATTTCTCTTAAAAGAGTTTTCGACAAGATACAATTAGTATCATTCTACTAAGAGCCAAGAAGAATTGTCTTAGGGCAAATAAAAATTACTTAATTTCTAAATTATTATTTACCCACTTAATATTCACTAGATAACTATTCTTGAGGTAATTGTACAGAACTTTGAAACTCTTATTCAGCTCGACTTTCTCTGCAACCTACACCCATTGTACATATTATTTTTTATATTGCTTCTCTCTCACAAATTAAGTGGTAACCATTATAAATTTCCATTGATATTTAACCAAAGATACAATGAAACATGACAGGAGAGGGAGGGAAGAAAGTTCTTTGTCCTGACTATAAGAACTCCTGGATACTCAAACAGGCTATGATTTAGTGAATCTTGTCAGTAATCATGGTCTCTTAGATCCCCAAAATAATAGCTACCATTCAGTAACTTAATTACTCGAAAGGTTCCTTTGGGAGTAGTCGGAAATATTTTCTTAGAGTACAAACAATGCAAGAAAGACCAGCCATAATCCGTGAGTTTGTTCGTTATCTGACTAACTCTCCTCTCCACTTCAATTTTGTCCAGAATATCCCCTAATAGAATGATTATAAGTTCCAATCAAATCATGAAATTTTCCAAGAGCCAGTCACGTTTTAATACATACCTCATTCTCTCACAAGTAAATTTAAATACAATACTTTTTCTGTTTTCAGTCTTAAAGAACGCAACAGAAGTGAACCACTGGATGCTAGCACAGTGGTTGAGGTGCAAGGCTGATGATGTTAGTTTAGAAGGACAAAAACTGTTAGAAATATGGTTGTGAACTTCTCCACTTTAGAAACAAAAATTGGATGTGAAAAGACATCAAAACACATATGAACACACCAGGGGTTGATTGTGTTCTCTACAATCTTCAGAAACACATCAGAGAAAATCTAACAAGCAACTTCAAAAGCCTGTTAGTCTCACTGCAAGCTGCAGTTCGAGGAGAAACGGCCTGTTAAAGACCTTATTGAGGAAAATGACAGTTTTCCACAGAGAACACAAGGAGATTGACCTACAAACAATTTCTTGAAAAAATATCACCAGAAGATAATACAAATTTCACCTAGAAATTGAAATAACACCAAAGTGCACTATGGATACAGAAGGGATAGAATAGAAACAAGGAATATAAACAGTGAGAGAAAAACTCAGCCTATTTAAATTGTGTTCATAAAATATATGAGAGATTTAATATATATATATATATATATATATATATTACATATATATATATAATATATATATAACAAAGAAACAGAAGAATGTTTAAAAAATATTTAACTGGGGTCTCCGGGGTGGCTCAGTTGGTTGTGCCCAATTCTTGATTTCGGTTCAGGTCATGATCTCACAGTTCGTGGGTTCGAGCCCTCCATTGGGCCCTGCACTGCGGGTGTGGAGCCTGCTTGGGGTTTGTTCTCTCTCTCTCTCTCTCTCTCCCGGTCTCTTTGCCCACACCCTTGCTTCCTCTCTCTCTCTCTCTCAGAATAAATAAAATTTAAAAAGAATAAAAATATATTTAACTTCAATGTAAATAGAAATAAAATTAAGTACAAGTTGAATTATTTAATTAAAAAGATTTGCTGAATATATATATTATATACCTTATACACATATATAATATATACCTTACATAAGGCATATAATATACATTTTATACATTTATAGAATATACATATGTCAACTCTCTAGTTTTTTTCTCTTATTTTAAAACTAAAACCTATAAGCACTATGCTGTATAGTAAATCTCCAGGACTTATCTTAATAAGTGAAACTTTGTCCCTTTAAACCTCACCTTCTCATTGCCTATAGCTAATAATACTGCATTGTATATGTAAAATTGGCTAACAGGGAAGAACTTATGTTAAGTGTTCTCACACAACAAACAAACATCTAATAATAAAAAGAGAGCTGAAAGAAACTGGGAGCTGATGGGTGTTTATGGCCTTGATGGTGATGGTTTCATAGGTATGCATTTATCCCCAAATTCATCAAGTTATATACATTACATATGTACAGCTTTTGATAGGTCAATCATATACCTCAATAAAATGGTTAAAAAAAAAAAAAACTAAACCAGAAACCTAAAAGTATACCTGGATTTAATGAAAGCCAGTACCTAATAGTCCTCTGTTAATTTTTGTAGTAATTTTTTAAACAATAAAAACAGGTATATATGGCCCTTTGCTTATAAAGTCTGGCTCATTTTAAAAGACAATGAGAATTTGCTAAGGAATCACTACTATTAACATGCTTAATATAAGCAAAACACATAACATGATGAGATGTTTCCTTTTACTGCTACTGATGTGCTTTATCATTTGTTGAGAACAGGATGGATTGGATGCTGTAGAGACTTGGTCAGGGACCTCTTTCAAGATCCTGGAACTTTTCTCCAAGTAGTCAGAAGTGTTGGCTTATAACGCCTTGGGGCCGAGTACATCCCCAGAGATTGCATTCTTTTCGAGGGACCTATTTCACTCAAGTGTTTCTACCCACTCTACAAACGAGGGCTTCCCACACCCATCACCTGCTTGGTGTGCATGTGAGACGTTGGGATTTATCTGAAGGGCCTTCGGAATGTAAACTTCACATGGGATCAGCGGAGGCCTCTGTTGTTACAGTATCACAATCCAATTATTTTTTTCAGTCTCATTCTTCTTCCCTCACCCACATTGCTTTTTTTTCTGAGAACGATTCCCAAAACCATCACCAGGGAAATCTCTGATTCGGAAAGCGTTTTCTGGACGATCTGCCCGGTAAGAGTGTGCTCACAGTGGTCTTTGGAGCAGACACTAAAATGGGATTTTTGAGGCTGATCATGTGCTGGCTGATGACAATGAAGACCGCCAGCTCTCGTGAGGGTCACTGAGGTGCTGACAGCCAGTGGGCAATGGCAGGAGAGCCTGTGTACAAAGTCACTGGCGGTGAAGCAGGAGGGAATATCTTTAGAAGCTCATATATTAGTGGTATAATGTGTTAGGTTTTTGTGGTGCTTGATGGAATTAAAGTTGGAATCAAATGGCTGGTGCTGGAGAATACAGATTCATTACAAAAGACATCAAAAAGCCAACGCATATTAATAACCAATGTAAGGTAATGGTAGGGGGCTCCCTTAGCAGAAAGAGATGCTAGTTTCCTTCAGCTGTAGTGAAGATAGATATGAGGATTAGGCTTACAACTAATTCACAGGCACCAGAACTGCAGAGAACATGGAATTCTATCACGACAAAAGGTGACTGGAAAATGTATAGGAGCTATCGGAACTCAGTACCAAGGCCAAGAAGTATTGAGTCCCGAGGACAGAAATTGAGAGTGTTTCCTTCTTGTAAGCCCCTCACACAGGCAGACTCTCCTAGCATCTTGGAGACTGCCCTTGTCCATTATCCTTCATTGTCACGACTGAGGTGGACACAGGGGCTGTGCTCCCTTTGGGGGCTATAGGTCTTGAAGTTGGTTTTATTCCATGCTTGCTGGATGAGAACTATAGAAATTTAGAGAATAGACTTGTAGTTTCTTTGACAATATAATACTATCTGAAATCATGTTTTTTTAAATATATTGTTAATATCATGTATAAGGAAACTACAGGTATAAAGAAGTCTTTGATCATTTACCTAATGGCCTGTGAGCTTGTATTGGGCTAAATGGTAACCCCAAATATATGTCTACACCCTAATCCCTAGAACCTGTAAACATTGCCTGAAGTGGCAATAGAGTGACTATTATGTTGCATGATGAAAATTGTGAGTAAGTGAAAGGCCATTCAGGTATATCATAAATATATCATATACATCTTTATACGAGAGACATGGGAGATTAGACACAATGGAGACCAGAAGATGCAAACAAAGGAGATAAGGGTTGTAAATCAGAGGCAGAGATTAAGGTGATGGGGCCACAGACAAAGAATGCCACGGAATACTGGGCAGCCACTAGAAAGCATAACTGGCAAGGAATGGATTCTCCCATCAGAAGTTCTGAAGGAAACATGTCCTTGCCAACAATTTATGTTTGGACTTATGGCCTCCAGAACTGTGGGAAACTAAATTCCTGCCGTTTTCAGCTACTAAGGTCATTTAATTGGGATAGCGTATCTGGGAGATTAATACAGAGCTCAGTTTCTTTCTGTCTCCATCTTCCTCTCCACCTGATCTTGAGCTATTTTAAAGCAATGGGCCTGTCAAATGTTGTTTTCTGGTAAACTGAGGTTCCTTGGACTTGTTTCAAATTAACACTGGCAATCTCAGACACGTCTTCTGCACATTATTTGTTCTACATTAATGGCTCCTTATGTGATGACATGTTTAAATGCTATTTTTATCAATTTAATATTAATTTAGAAAAACGATCATATCAATTCTGGGTTTTCATCTCCCCTGTTTATATGAGTTGGAGGCAACAGAGATTAGCAATTCAGGTAGGCGCTCATGGGGTAGCTAGGTCACTCACTAGCCATGTATCTTTAAGTAAATTAATCTCTGGAAGCTTCAGTTTATTTATTTATAAAATGCAGCTGGGGCACATGGGTGGCTCAGTTGGTTAAGCAGCTGACTCTTGATTTTGGCTCAGGTCATGATATCATGACTCACTAGTTCAAGCCCTGCGTTGGGCTATGCGCTCCCAGCTCGGAGCCCTCCTTGGATCCTCTGTCTCCCTCTCTCTGCCCCTTTCCCCTCTCTGAAAAATAAATAAACATTAGAAAAATGGTGTTAATAAGAGTGACATTTACATTTACTAAGCAATACTTGATTAAGAGCGTGAGTTTGTTGTGGTCTATTTGGTTTTCATCTTTACATAGGAAAGCACGGTAGGCAGAGCGAGAGTACCCCAAAGATGCTCATGCCCTAATCCCCAGAACCAGTGAATATGTTCTTTTCTATGGCAAACACTTGGCAGATGTGAGCAGTTAAGAATATTGAGAGGATTATACTGGGTGAGGCAGGTGAGACCAAGGTGATAACATAGGTCTGTACAAAGGAGAGACTATCTTTGATCATCCAGGTGGCTCCAGTGTAGCCACGTGGGTCCTTTTAAGGGAAGAGTAACCTGAATTTTTCCAGTGGCCCCGGTGTAATCAACCGGTCTTTATAAAGGGAGGAGGGCTGTAGGAGAGTCAGAGCTAATGTGATGGCGGAAGTTTGGGTTGGCGTGAGGTTGTGGCTGGTTTCAAAGCTGGAGGAAGAGGCTGTTTGGCCAGGAGTACAGGTAGCCTCTAGAAATGGAGAAAGCAAAAGAAAAGACGCTCCCCCTAGGGCTCCCAGAACAGAACACAGCCCTGGAGATGTCAAAGTTTTAGCACAAAGAGACCCATTTGGTCTTCTGAGTTCCAAAACAGGAAGGTATCTACATTTGTGTTATCTTAAGCCCCAGTGGTAGTTGGTTAGTAGGGAGAAACTAATAGAGATTATAGAATGTGTATGTTTTTCCTCTTCAATATCTTTTATTTTTTAAATGAAAAAGCATGATAGTGTGTGCCTTGTGAAGCCTTCTCTACATCTTCTTATGTTCCTTCTAAGGCCCCTCTCTGAACTCGTGGATATTCCTGGATAGTGTGTGGCCTGCACCTCATTCCAGAAGTCTGCCCTGACTGCTCTGTGTCCTCTTCTTGGTGAGTTCCATGGTTTTTCCAGGTGGCTCCCAACCACTAGTCGCTAAGAATGGGCCAAGCTGTACCCTTCCTTGCGGTAACAGGAAGCTATGGTACACAAACTAGGTTATGAAAGCTTGGAAACGGTGTCAGGAATGTAGGCTCTCACTAGGGGTTGCCTCTTTGCCTCTCATAATCTACACCTGCCACCACCGTGAAAGGTAAAATAGAGCCAGGTGGGCCTTACACTCTTCCTCACCAGGTGGACCCTGAACTTTTGAACTGGGTCGAACTGCAGATACTCCAAGGATTCTGCCCAAACACCTGCAACTTGCTATCATAATGAACTTCTGCATGGTGATGGCCTTAGCAACCAATTACATTTAGGCAATATTAGCTATGTGCAGCCAACACCAATCATGATTCTTGGTAAACAACTGATGGAAGGTTTTTCCTTTCTCCTTATTCTAAGAAAAAAAAAAAAAGTGTGCTTGCCTGTTGATGGGACACAATTTGGCAGCCACCTGGAAGTGTGCTCCTGGATTGCAATTCTAAGGCCCCAAACAAAAGCTTTTGTTTTATTTTTCAGTTCTTTTTCTCTTTGTAAATACTGTAATCTTGAAGCCCTCTTTCTTTCAGATCAGAAATTTTAGCCCTGTCTCTTATGTTGAAGACTCCACGTATTTTCCCCCTTTACTCTGGATGGTTACGATCACCTAAAATAGATTCGTAGCAATGCTACCGTAGGAGCAATGAAGAGTTTATTTTGCATTTTTATCACAGTCAGTTTGTTTCTTTTTTGTTAGGCTTGAGAAATTTGGGATGCTAAGTTAAACCGAATATCAGATAAACAATGATGTTTTGGTATAAGGATATCACCTAAAACACTGGGACTTCTATTGAACTGGTTTTTAAATTTATTTCAATTTAACTTAGAATCCTATATTTTTATTAAATCTGGCAGCCATGTTTTTGTCACAACCTTCTGATTCCAGGTTTTGTTCTGGAGTTTAGTTTTGTGTAATGAAAATCTATACTAAGCCCCTTTGTCAGTCAAGAGAAAAGTCTTTACAAATTATTACTTACAGAAACCTAACACATAAAAATATTCTTTATGATTACCAGCATTCCTGCTGTTAATAGTGAAAATATAAATAGTAATAGTATCAATAGGGTTCATAATAGAAAAAATATCAGCCCTTATTTTAAAACACTAGTAATTAGAAATTGCAAGTAATTCAAATTCTTTAAAGATTTAATTTTTTTATATAATTGACATACATTATACTAGTTTCAGGTGTATGAAATGATTTAGTACTTGTATATATTGTGAAATGGTCTCTACGATAAGTCTGGTTAACATCCATCACCATATCCATTACAAACTTTTTCTTTGAGGACTCTTAGGGTCTCAATAACTTTCAAATGCATGATACAGTATTAACCATAGTTACCACGTTGTACACTACATTCCAGGACTGCTTCTAACTGGAAGTTTGTTTTCTTGACCCCCTTCCCTCATTTCCCTAGTCATCCACCCACGGACACTTAAGATGCTTCTATATCTTGCTTATCATAAATATTGGTACAGTGAAGATGAGCATGAAGATACCTTTTCATGTTAACATTTTCCCCCTGTTGGATAAACACCCAAAAGTGAAATTGCAGAATCATATGGTAGTTCTATTTTTTTTTTTTTTTTTTGGAAACTCCATACTGTTTTCCATAGTGGCTGCACCAATTTACATTTCTACCAATAGTGCCCAAGTGTTTTTCTCTACATCCTCACCAATACTTGTCCTTTTGGTTTTTAACAACCATTGTAACAGGTGTGAGGTGATAGCTCTTTGTGGTGGTGATTTATATTTCCCTGATGAGTGATGTTAAGCACCTTTTCATGTACCTGTGTCTTTAGAAAAACATCTATTCAGTTCTGCCCATTTTTTAAAAAAATTTTTATTTTCAGAGTGCATCAGCACGTGATGGGCAGAGAGAAAGGGAGAGAGAGAATCCCAGTGAGACTCCCCACGGTGAGAGAGCCTGAGGTGGGGCTTGATCTCATGAACCTAGGATCATGCCCTGAGCTGAACTCTAATAGATCACTTAACCAACCGAGTCACCCAAGTGCCCTTGGATATTAACTTTTTATCAGATACATCATGTCCAACTATTTTTCTCACATTTGGTAGACTGCCTTTTCATTTGGTTGATGTTTTCCTTTGCTATGTAGATGTGGGGATTTTGTTTTGTTTGATGTGGTCCCACTTGTTTTGATTTTGTTTTGCTTTTGTTGCTCTTGGTGTCACACCCAAATATAGTTTTGTTCAAGGATACTTTGGAATTAAAAAAAAAAACTTATAAAAAGGGTTACAACTGGAACAGTTTATTAGCTTTTACTCAGTTACATATAACCAAAATGAAATGGATACATCATATGCTGAGTTGTAAAGGATTATTAGATGAATCCTCAACTATTCTTATCTTAATCAGTCATCAAAATTACTTATCAAAATCTTTATTCTGATTAACTTTTAAAAAGTGTTACATCTTAATTTATAAGCCTCATTCAGTATCAATGATATCAAGTAAAATTGGTATCAACATTTTTTGTGTGTGTACCGAAAGATCCAACAGCTTCAAAAATGTGAAAAACATTACTTCAGAAAAGACTTTCAGAACGAAATTACATTTTAAAAAAGCTGAGAAACTCTAACTGTATTGAAGATCTAACATTATACGTAGGTCAGCTCCTAATTCTCCTGATAGTGCTGCATCTATTCGTGTCTTATTCTCTAGGCACACCTATTGACTTCATCAAGCACCTAGGGCTCTAGGCAATAATAAATTTTTAAATACAGTCAACTGCTTCACAAAGGAAAGACTAAATTTCGGGCCATATTTATTAGCTTTAACTATAAAGGCTATGGGTCAAAGCTCATGACTTAGGAGTTCACCTCTAATATGTGGCCAGTTCAATCATTTTAAACCACCTTGCATTGTCCATTAATTGGGTCATTCTGTGATTCAAATAAAACCAGACAGAATGATGATTGTCTTGAATACCTTTAAACTATAAAACTTCCAATAACCGAGAAACTCTTTGCTCTGATACAGATTTTTATAGGAGCCTTGAATAAACATTTGCTCCCATTTACTTGACACTTAACTTCAAATTTAACTTCTTGATCGGCTGCTTCTTACTTCAGTCTCAAACTATAAAAAATAAAGCCTAAGGGAGCTCTCCATCTTGACTATAGCTGAATGCTAATTCACCTCCTCAGCGTCCCTGAGTACTCCAGAAACCTCTGAATCCGGTCCTCGTCAACAGGTTTCAGAGTTGTACCAGTTTGTGTCTCTGTCTGCGAATATTTAAAGCAACAGCTATCCTCCTACAATCCTCATACAGCCTTTAAAGGACTATTGGAATATTCTATAGGTTTTTCTAAGAGTAAATGTGAGTCTAGCTTTTCCAAGTTGCAGTTTTTCAAGGTGTCTGAGATCCCAAATCAACACAGGTGAAAGTTTTATACAGATGACTGTGAGCACCTGTATCTAGCATTCAGCTGCTCTTCATGGCCAATTGTAATATTCAGGCCATATTTCCAGCAATAAGTTGAATTTAGCCATGTATTGTTTTGTTCAGCTAATTTTTCCCAGGGCTTCAGTGATCCATTAATCTTTTTTGTGTAAGTTAATAATATGGGGCTGTGTAATCAGATGATATTCTCTGTATCACAGATATAGATGCAGTGCATTTATTGCTGAAGGCGGCTTTAGCAAATTCTATCCTATATTTTGCATGTTAATCAAGGTAGCCGGCAGACATTGCTGTTAACTTTTATGAACCCACCAATGAATCCAAGTATATTTATTACTGCCAATTTTGTTTCTAAATCCTTTCTTTGATTACTAGAAGACTATAAGCATCTGTGCCCATAGCTTTTTATGGAATCATTCATTTTGTATTATCCAAGGTGTGTCTTTTTTCCATTAAAAAGAAGTCCAATTGCCAAATTTGGTAAAACATGAAAAAATATGTTTAGACAGAAACACTAAGCAAATAATCCTAAAAGACCACCTTTAAAAAATGAGTACCTTCTCCCTTTTGGAAGCATTTGGATGCTACCTAAAAATGCCTTTTTGGAGGAAGGAATCGTCTCCCAATAAGTCAGACACCAGGTTCCATAGCCCATACTCCATGTCCCAACGATAAGTTGGGTGTAATTAAAACTTTTTAATGCTTATTTAATTTCAAGAGAGAGTATAGGGGTCAGGGGATTCAGAGAGAGAGAGAGAGAGAGAGAGAAGCAGGCCCCAAACTCTGAGCTGTCAACACAAAGCCGTATGTGGGGCTTGAACCCATGAACTGTGAGATGGTGATCTGAGCCATGAGATCAACTTGACTGAGCCTCCCGGTGCCCCTGTTTGTAATAAACTTTAATGCTATATGCCATATTCCAAATTTGACCTATCACGGCAAAGAGGAAGGGTGTGCAGAGAAAAGTAGGAAGCAAAGGCTAGGACAATAAAAATGACAATAGGTTTTTGAATTGGTCTACTTGGTTTTGAATACCACATATATCTATTCTTCAGCAAGCTCCTAAGTTCTTGGTTCTGGAAGTTTCCTTTTTCACATAATGGGGATAACTACTACTCCAGAGGGCAGATTGTGAGAATAAAATAAACTTCTGCAAATGAAGTAAGCCACACAAACTAGTTTCTCACCTCTCTGTGTCCCTTCCCCCCCCTCCCCATGCTCTCATAGGGAGGGAACGCAATGGCAAATGAAATCCTGACACGAGTTATCTAATGTGATGGATGGCTTCAGAGTTGGGTGCTTTCGGGGCATCAACAATGTAAGGGACGGCAGTTCTTTTCCTTCAGGTTTTGTCTGTTTCTATACATGCTCTGAGACAAAGCACCTGAGCAAAGCGTCGACTACTCGGGGACCTAGAAAAGGCTGAATGCATGCTAATTACCAGAAAGAGTTAAGAGTGAAGAAAAACTGCACGTATGAAAATTATCTTCTCTAGCGATCGATTGTTCTAACAACCTATGAGATGAAGATTTTTAAGGTTCTGATTAAAGTATGGCATTAACTTTTTCAAAATATTTCTGCATACATATTATAATCGGTGAAGTTTGTTTTTGACAAGGTCTTCCTCATAATTTAGAGTAGTTTTAAATATAGGGATTGGAATATAACTCTGCTTTCAAAAATCCTAAGTACATAAAGACTTCTGGACTTAAATGTTTTTTTTCTGGAGTCATTTTTAAAGCAAATAGTACATTGAGGTAAACCTTTATCAGTATAATACATATTTAAAGATTTGCCTTTTTTATTTTAGATTATTTGACTAATATAAGTTGTGTTATTAAAATATCAACTCCAGGGGCGCCTGGGTGGCTCCGTCGGTTAAGCGTCCGACTTCGGCTCAGGTCATGATCTTAGGGTTTGTGGGTCCAAGCCCTGCTTCGGACTCTGTGCTGACAGCTCAGAGCCTGGAGCCTGCTTCAGATTCTGTGTCTCCCTCTCTCTCTGCCCTTCCCCTGCTCCTGCTCTGTCTCTCTCTCAAAAATAAACAAACATTAAAAAAATTAAAAAAATATATCAACTCCAATGAGAAATTAACTTAGAAAACCTACTGATAAAGATATTTTCCTGGTTAAATAGCACTGAGGATTAGTTAATATCGTATCGCCTATTCATACCTCAAGAATTTCCTGTAGGACTATAAAAATTGTATATTTGAATTCAAAAGCCAATCGATATTTTGTATATAATAGATTTTTGTTCTATTATGGGGGGAAATGACTAAGGGCCTGCATTCTGACCAAGTTTTTAACCGGAAAACTTTAATAAAATCTCATTAGGATAAAAATTTATTATAATCTTTTTCAAAGACCTAGAGTACAAAATACGTTTTCTAGCAGGATAAATACATTATTTTGGGGGATCTGGATATCTGTCTTGTTTACTCCTTACAAACTGAGTAATAGAAAAAATATGTATATGCAACTGATGAAACTTTTATTCAAACCAGCCTTTATATTCTGAAATAAACTTAAAAGTTAACATTAAAAGAGATATCTGGTATCTATACTGAATTCCATATCCTAATTACATATTTATATATAGAATAGGTTATAGGAAACCATCCTAAATCCCATGTCTTATGTATTGGCTGGATTTGTATCATGGGGCAGGCTGTTGCTAGGTGCGGATTCAAGGATGATCTAAATCCTTGTATGCAAATCCAAACTGTCTATAACTGTACTTTTTCAGTGTTTAGTCTTGCTTGATAAAGTTGCAAGTGTGAATAAACATGAATAAGCAATTTATATTTCTTTTTTTTTTCCAGGCCATTTGGATTGGGAATAAAGAACAAAACCATCTTCATGGAGAATCGTTACCAGGAACAGTAAATGGTAAGTCAATCATTGCTCTCTACTGCCCCACCGGATGGAGGTAAGAGAATTACTTATTCATTAATGCAATTAATATTTGAGACTCTTATAAACAGAACAGAATAATTGCTTTTTTAGAATGCACTTATATCTCGGATAACATGATGAAATTGTTTAAGCATGAAATGGATTTGACAGCAGAGAGCCTTATTTCCTTTTTAAACAAGCAATAAAACCTGTTCTATTTATTTGTAGTAAAACTCTTTAGAATGCTGTAATCATTATCCAAATACAGACTCAAAATTCAAATGAAAATGGAAGTATTCTTAGATTTCTTTTGTTTTAACATGAGGACTGCAGAAACAAGCCCAATTTATACTCCTCCTCTTTGGACACAAAAATCCCTGTCTTCTATGTGCAGTGACATCTGATGTTGACTATGTGGAGGTAGGCTAACCCCCACAGTCTGGGGATAGAGTCTGTCACAAGATGGCTCATATCTCCTCCCCCAGCAAAGAAGGGGGGGTTCCCAGAAGCCACCCACTCTTCTGATTGACAGACTATCAATTCAGGGTTTCCTACTAGCCCCTCAGGTTGGATAATTCACTAGACCAATTTATAGAGCTAAGGACAGCTATACTTAATATTCTAGTTTTATTGTAGCAAAAAGGCTACACATTGGAAACAGTCAAAAGGAGAGATGGGTAAGACAAGGTCTGAGAATGTCCCAAATGTGGTACTTGCATTGCCTTCCCCCATGGATTTCGGCAAGGTTACCTTCCCAGAATGTTGATCACACTGAGGTGTAAAAATATGCACAAACTATTGTCAACCAGAGAAGCTCTCCCTGGCTTTGGGCGTCCAGAGCTTTAACTGGAATTTCCTTACACAGTCATAATTAATTAAACTATAGATCGTGAGGTCGAACTCCATCTCTTCTTCTCCATCTTCTGAGATTGTACCTACAGCATGTGTCTCAAAGGTCCAATGCTTTAATCACACGGTTGGTGCTTCTGGCATGGCCAGCTACCAGACTGAGTGATCTGTATCTTTGTGCAAAATATCTAAGGGCCCATTTTGAGTCACCTCACTAGCAGAGACTCTTAGGGTCCACCATCAATAGCAAAGACACTACTATCACTGGGGGAATGCCAAAGATGGAGAGGCTGCCTCCCAGAAAAGGGAGGTAAAGAACAACTGAATCATCATGGGATAGTATCATGTTTAGTAATTCTATCCGCAAACACAAACAGCCTCCGATTCTCGAAGAAATCTTCAAATTGTTTCTGGAGCTGTTCTCAGCATCTCCCACCCTCCCTGTTTTCCCAATTCCTCTTGATTCTTTAACAAAGACTTCCCTGATTGCAACTACAGAATACTTCTCGTACTCCCATTAGCTGCTTCGGTTCTTACTCCCTATTTTCTAGTCAAATATCCATAGCCTTATAATTCCTTTTCCATCTCTCAAATCTCTTCCAACAGTCAAGTATTTTGCTACCAGAAGGAAATTGTTCTTGTTTCCTCAAAAATCCTTAGGATCTCCCTATTGACACAGGAAATGACAGACTTTTTTTTTTTTTTGACTTTGAAAGTTCTTTGGTCCATAAAAAGAACACTTTAAATATGCTTTTTCTACAACTTCAGACTTTAGATGTTATTAATACAAGGTAGATGTTTGTCCTGCCTTAAAGTTAATTTAGTATTTTATATATATGGTATATTCAGTGTCTAGACATCATTTTTGTCTCATTTACCTTGACTTCTAATACTTCATTGATATATTACCTGTGTGTCTAGAATAGTGTCTGGCCTATGATTGTTCTTATTAATTGTACATGTCTTCAGTGAACAAATATCAAAACCTCAAGGACCAAATATCTTTTACTTTCATTAATTGGGGGCATTTGCTGAGGGTCACCACAGTATAGGGTCCATAAACATAGGTAGAGGATTCAGATACTGAGCAGCCAAAACAATGAAGGTGCAATCCATCCACAGCTGTTACTATGATCATTAATATATGCCCATGTTTCCATATATATGGGTCAAAATATAAAGAGCTTCACTTAATTCAACTTTTTCTTGAACTTTTGCATATTTTCCCCCTTCATTATTGGGCAGCCCAAAGTTTTATCACTTCCTGTATCTAGCTGCAATCTAAATGGTGCCCACTCCTCCTATGGGATGTTTCTGTAACCCATGTGTTAAATGATACGGTTAATCAATACCAACAAATCGAAATGTAATTGTTGAAAGGAAATAAATACAGAAAATTTCAATTATGTCAGAAAAAACAACAAAAAAACAAATTGTAACTTTTTTCTGAAACTGGTCACGAGGGTTTGCTGGCTCTTATGTTCTCTTCTACGTCTTTTTGCATTTACTCAACATCTAAACTGATCAAGGTCTTCTAACCAATGAGTCTAGGGACATTATGTTTTTAATAGGGTCTCAAAACCTCTGATCACCTTTTAACAGTGGATACTGTACAAGGAGGCATGCCAGCGAATCATCTAGAATTCTCCCCATTCTTTGATTAGTGTAATAGCATTGTATTTCCCCTTGATTATCATGATCAAGCACTATAGTGACACTGAATTTTTTGTTGTTGAGCCATTGAAAAGAGAAACTAAAACTGGCATGGGGCCTCTGAGAAAAAGATATTTCTCACCTGAAATAAATGGTGGGGTTTTTGAAACTGTAACATCTCCACCCAGTATTGGGTCAGAATAAAAAAACAATTTTTTTAAAGAGGCTAGTGCCTTACTCACCAATGTATATGGAAAGAGATCTTGAGTATAGCTGGCATCTATAGGTCCTTGTGTGAGTAGCTCTTGATAAATCCAAACTGGAAAGCCGCCTCCATGAATTATTGGGTCATTTCTTTATTGTATGCCTAAGTGTTTAATACTATAGTATTATTTGGTACTTATTCTTTGATTTCTGTCACTAACACAACTTTTTAGAAAATAGCTTGTCCTAGCTTCTTAAGCTGGAAATTTCAATCCGTTACCTATGATGGAACCATATGGATAACGTCATCTCAATCTGGATTCAATTCCTCCTCAGTCCCACATGTTTGTTAGGTGGCTGGCAATTTAGCAAATCCCTATAGCCCTTATAGAATAAAAGATTTCTACAAAGCTCCTCAGGATGCTTGGTTACCCGTATCTAATCTGAGTCTCTGGAACTGTAGACTATGCATTTGCTATGGGGATGGCAATGAGTTTTCCTCACATGGAACCCATTTGGTTGATACATTACCACATATCCAATCAAGGCAAGAAAAGAATTGTTCCTCTAGAAAGAAAGGAATTCCCTAGTTGCCAAAAAAGCATGACTAGAGTGTTGGATATAACACTGAGTCCTTATCTCTTTTGGAATTCTCTTACCTGATAAACACCCAAATCTTCATGTGGGAGACCCAATAAAACTGCATATCACATTTCAGCTGCTTTTGGGAACAAACTGACACAGGGATTTGCCTAAAGTATTCTTGTTCTGCATCAAAAGTATCCTTGCTCAGTAAATGTTACAAAGATCCTTTTAGAATAGATCTAAGAATATTCTGTGGTTTTGACTGTTAATGCTAAGAATTTAGGGATTTTGGTTTATTCTTCATGATTATTCAACTACCTCATTCTGTGGCCATTTAATTCTTGATGGCTTTCAAAGCTTTGCCTTCGGTGGGAATTTATAATAGGTGGCCTCAAGAAATAATGTGGTTAACCAAGAAGCTGTTGCACACATGTGTACAATATTTAAGTATTTGATTATTAACTGTTTTGTATTTCTCTAGTACCAACTGCATCAAGGATCCACTTCCTTGAACTTCTAATAATCTTCTGACCTGCTCAGCTTGCCCCAAGTAAACTGATCTAGAGAATAAATGTATTGAGACTGGGTGCCTCACAGGATTTACTGGACGATTAGGGAACGGGGCTAAGGAAATAGGCAGGAAAGGAGAATGCTAAGCAGCAAAAATTAGTCTAAAATATCCTACAAAAATTGGGCTATTATCTTGCCTCTGTTGATAACCATTTGACGTCCTCAAAAGTGCCAACACGACTCAACACAGTATCACTTTATTAAACTGGAATGAATCCTTAATAATATTTAACTTTATGGTTTGACATATTTCTAAATCTTCTCCTGTTCTAGTTATGGTATGTGTAGCCTTAATTCAAGAGCAAAAGAGAAAAAGTCCCTTTGATAATGGGTTGGTGGAGACTAGTTTCAAAGATAAAACTCCATGCTTAATTTTACTAAATGATAAAATATTACAGAAAATTAGGTAACATATCTTAATTTGAAGTAGAAAACAACCAGTCGAATGCATGTTTTTAAAATCTCTGTAGATCATGTCTTCTATTGTATATTTAGGAGCCATCTAACAGACTAGCTGATTTGATGTTTAAATACTTCTTAAACCCCTTATGTAACTGCCTTGAGGAAAGTTCTAATACTAGTTAATAATACGGCATGCTTTTCATATTTCACTGGAATCACCTAAAACTCCAGAGAAATCATGTTCTTTATGGGTCCCATAAATGGTGTCATTTTTAAGAGCACAATTTCAAAAGGCACATATGAGAATATAGTGATATGACAAAATCTGTCTGGGATATTCAAACAGACACCTAAATCTCCAAGGGGCTGGGGAGAGGTCAACATTTATACAATATTTATAATAAAAAGCCCAGGAAACATCTTGCCACTATTACATTTCATGTACATCACTACATTATCCACCATGAAGCTGACACTTTAACTAGCTGAGATATTACTGCCTCAGAATCAAGCTCAAAATCAAAAGCTTTTTTCCTGCTTAGAACCGAATACCCCGTAAATGCCATCAGCATATTTCAAGTTGCGTGCTGCTTTGTTCTGTTAGAAATACTTCAATATTCAGGTGACATAAGCTAATCCTGTGAAATCAATGATAATTAGCTAGCTTCTGCTAAATTACACACAACACAGACAAATTATCTTATCATAAAGGGGAGAACGTTTGGTTAGCATTTTAATAGTGTAGGGTGTAAATGGTGGGTGTGTGGTGAATCAGATGGGAGCAGAAAAACTGCATTTGTTTAGAAGTTGGAGATGGGAATTTAATTTCACGTGTTCTTCTCACTCTTGTGATCTAGACCACATGTGTACCTTACTCTCTCAACTAGAAAGTGCAGATTAACCCTATTCAACTCTGGAGTATTATGCAAATGTAATTTGTTAAAGAAGCTGTACTAAAACTAGAATGGAAATTCTGAGTTCAAATTCCATGTCATGAATATAAGAAATAATGTACATCTCCTAGGAAACCATACAGCACAGAAGAGGTACCAGCTAAATGTTTGTCGTTGCAGACAGTGACAAGTCCCAATCTCAAGGTCTTATGACCTTGAGCAAATTTGGTTTTATGAACTGTTGAAGAGAATTATGTGTCCCTCTTAAATGTAAAGATCAAAAAAATTCAAACCTCAAATTCTAAAATGGAGGACTCCTGAAATGTAAGACATTATTGAAATTAAAGGCAAGAAATTATGAGGACATGGCAGTGTAAGCAGACAGGTCCAACAGCCTATCCTTTTTTTTTTTAATTAAAAAATACGTTTTGAGTTTATTTTGAGAGTGAGAGCAAGCGTTCCCAAGCGGGGGAGGGGCAGAGAGGAGAGACAGAATCCCAAGCAGGCCCTGCACCCTTAGCACGGAGCTCAATGTGGGGTTTGAACTCATGAACCACAAGATCATGACCTGAGAAAGATCAAGTCTGACACTTAACCTACTGAGCCCCCCAGGTGCCCCTATGCAGCCTGTCTTTCCACATAGGTATCAAATAAATCAAGCAAAATCATCAGAATCTTTGTCAGGCTCTGTAAAACAAAGGCTGCAACTACCAAGTGAATGGTTTTCTGGGGCTGGGATGGTGATGCGGCATGTGTGCTTACAGAGCAGGTTTCTTGGGGCTAAATACTATGGAGCGGAGAGTGGTGATGATTACATAACATTGTAAGTATACTACAGGCCACTGAATTGTATATTTTTAAAATGTTATGAGAAATTTCATGTTCTACATATTCATAATAATCAGATATCATAATATGAAACAAACCTAAATAAGTGAACACATATTAAATTCTGACAAACTTGAAGTCCAAATGGGCTTTCTGGTAAACTTTATAAAATATTTAATTTTTTTAATGTTTTTATTTTTGAGAGAGAGACAGAGACAGTTGGAGTGGGGGAAGGAGACACAGAATCTGAAGCAGGCTCCAGGCTCTGAGCTGTCTGCACAGAACCCAACGCAGGGCTTGAACTCACAAGCCATAAGATCATGACCTGAGTTGAAGTCAGGTGCTTGACTGAGACACCCAGGTGCCCCAACTTTATCAAATATCTAAAGAAAGAAATTCCAAAGTTAGTTTGTTTATCCATAAAATAAAAGAGTAGGGAAGCAACCAAACCTATGTTAATGTGGCAGCCTGACCTTGATGGCAATACTTGATATTGAAAGTTATCTGGAAAGGCTACCCCCAACCAACCCCTCCTTTGATATATGGATTATTTTGGGCCAAAGGCAATAAAAACCCAGCAGAATCAGGGAAAGCTCTTTAGTTCCCCCTCACTGCCTAGAAATAGAAGATCCCCCTTTTGTTAAAAAAAATTGCAAAGGAAATTTCCATTTGTAAAGCCCTCCATGCCAGAGCTACTGGGACAACTGTCCACAGAGAGGCCATGTGCAGACCAAGGTATTTGTTATTTACCACATGTTTTTTCTGCTCTCCTCCCCCTAACTCCTCTCCCTGTCTAAAAACCCCAACCACCTTTTATTTAACCTAACTAACCTCAGTCATCTGCCCCCCCACACAGCCACGTTTTTCCTTGAACTCCCTCCCTTGGGCATGTAAACCTGCTTTCTTTTGTTAATATTTATTTTGTCAGTTTGGTTCATGGACCACAGCACTGAGGCCAGAAAGTAAGTAAGATATTATTGTGTTTCCTGGCAATATTACAAAAGTACATCCCTCAGGAACATCTAAAAATCCTTAAAATGTTATCGAAGGAAATCCAACAATATATACCAAGAATAATAGCTTGACCTAGTAGGCTTATCCCAAGAATAGCTTAACATTCAAAAATTATTGGTTGGAGATCACCATGCTAACAGAGTACAGGAGGAAAACCACACAACTCAAATTATTCCAGAGAAAAGCACATGAGAATCTCGAGCACAAGACTAGTGTCCTGAAAAGATCTCCTAAGGCTGTGATGTATGTAGGCAGCTTTGGTGATGGCTCTCAGCTTATAACTGTGAATGCGCACCTGTGGGATGGGTGTGTGGGGGGATGTCAGCATTAAAGGCAGGAAAATGCTGGTAGGTAGCCATTGGAATGGATAGGAGACCTTGTAAGAAGAAGGAAAGCTACTAAGATACGAATCCCAGGTACATATCTCCGTCTTTTCACACCTATCAGAAGCAGACTGGTACCTTACATAAAACAGACCTACTGGGAGATAGTGAACATATGCAAAGATCAGATGAAGTAAAAACTAAACTTAAATGAAAGGGAAGTTAAGTGTTCTAATTACTATCTTGGCAGTATAAGCTTTGTCAAAAATACTTAAAATTGTTTTTGATTTTGACAGTTTATTGTGTGGGGTTAATTTGAAAATAATCCTATTTCAAAGCAGTAATCAAGTAAACTATAAACTGATAATTCATATGGTAAATGGCATTTGTTACCATATATATAAATTCAGTGAACAAGAATTCCAAGTCCCCAGATTGAAGAAAAGTTATCATCAATTACTATATCAATTCAAAAAAATAATATCCAGTTTACACACAGACTTGACTATAAAAACATTTCAATAATCTCACAGATCCGTTGTTGACAATCACAGATATTAAGTTTGTCAATCATTCTTGTGAAGAATAATTCTGAAAGCAGAAGTGACAATTGATCAGAGTATAGAAAAATTATAGATCTCTAGACTGTAAAACATGAACAAATTTATAAGGCAATTATAGAGTTATCTCCATGTATGCATATGCTTAGACGTGTACACATACATTAAATACTTTATGTTTGACTCTTAAAACAAGTTGAGCTCTGCTACTGCTTTTATTTTTGGGGGTAAAAAAAAACCTATTTTGTATATATAACCACATATATACTCTACATAGTGTTCTGGCCTCTCTTATTTGTCATTCTTACCTTGGAACAAATACACAATTTTGTCATTCTTGGGTCAAATTCACAATATTTTCTGTCACTTTGTGACTCAAATATAATAGCGTTCAAAGCCTCATGAAAAGAAAAGCAGTTTAAATATATAACCATTATCTGAGGTCACCTGTATTATAAACAAAAAAAAAGTGAAAAATCTATTGCTCCCTATAGTAGTCTCAGCCATAAATCTCTGTTCTGGTAAATATCAGTAGTTCATAGTAATAGATTTCAGTTAACGAGTGCTACAACAATTATATGCAAATTGATTGCCTTTCTAATTGTCACATTTCTTTATCTCAAGTACTTTTCAGTAGAAGCCAAGCCAGGCTTAAACTTAAAATCCACACACTCTCACCAACTTCAAGTACTTATCCTCTGGTATTAACTCCATGTAAACCCAGCATTTGAGCTCCAGATTATTAGGGGCCAAATTGTCTTCCCACATGGTCCCTCTAAAGGCATTTGGCTATTTTTAGACTTTGTTTTCCATTTGGTGAGATTATATGTATTTCTGCCTACAAAAGCAATGAGAATAATCCCAAAATGCAAAGTTGAGATAACTTTGGTAAGTCATAAAGGATATTGCATTGATTATTTTCTTAATCTTAAAACCAGCAAATCTTTAATGTGCTTAGGCAGGGGGTCAGCAGCATATGAATTCTTTGCAACCATTGTCAACTGATCATCAAAAGAGGGGTGAGAAGAAATACGTTCCCTGTTTTAATCATCAAAACCTAATCTGACTGTTTCCAACTGATAAAACGTGTAGCATTGCATTTCAGTGTAATCTAAACATGGAAATAAATATTATCATCCAAAGGCACATAGCATCTACAAACCAGAAAAGTCTCCAGTGTAGCTAGATGGAGTTAGCTTTTAAAAAACGCCAACCTCCTCGTCACAAGAATTCCTTATATATTAACTGAGAAGTCTAGCAGGCAGCATTCTAAATCGTGGGAGAGCGTGCTTTGTAAAGTGTTGACTGCTCCAAAATAAATATGCACAGCTTTCATTCCTTAAAATTCTGAAGTCTATTTTACCCCTTTGAACATTCTTTTATGCGTCTATCATTACCTGTCTAAATAGCCAAAATCTAGCTAGGACAATTAGCACTTACTAAGCACCATTGTTCTGACAGACACTGATAGTATTCACAACCACCTTGTTAACCCCATTTGACAGGTAAGGAAAAGAGTCAAGAAACTTTAGTGTTCGACTTTAGGTCTAACATCTGGAAGCTACCTATAGCCCCCTTTGTTGAGCATGTTAGTCAAAGCACTGCATTATCATAAAGGCCATTGAAAGTATTGCATAAGTATTTGCAGAAACTCATCAGAAAGCCTATAATGCGTCCATATGCCTGAGTATGTTAAGTATGCCTCAGTATCAAGACACCGGGAGAGCAGCATATGGTTCTTTGATGGAACGTAATGGAAAATGACAGGCTGTTTGAAGATGCTCTATCACCAATTTCATGAATAATGCATTAGAGTAACAGGTATAATCAGTGTCATTTAAGCCTGCGGCCTCCGGAGACACAACAGCAGCATGAGAAAGAAGCAATTATCGGTTTCGATGTTTTAAATGGGAATTTTATTTCAAATATTCTTCTTCACTCTTTTCTTTTAAGCAAGCTTATATTTTCTATGCAGAAATTTAAAAAAATACAGTATTTTAGTAACTGAAGATCAGCTTGGTTTGTACCCCTTAATTTAAGTCTAGGAAACTTAAAAAAACGCTTAAAGGTAGATATATTTTAAATATATAAAATTAAACTTCTTACTACTCATTCACTGGACAAATACTTCGCAAGGAGTTATTGATGTAATTGTTAGAATCTTGAAGGTTTTAAGACTTCATAGCAGGCATTAATCTGTCATAATAAACTTCCATGTAAATACAACATAACTCTAATTTTAAAACTGAATCTATTTTCCCATTGATTGGTTCCAGAAAACACCTTTCAGAAATCTGATGAAATTAGGATGATTAGATATTTTAACAGAAGAGTAAATAACTGTTTTAAATCTAAATTTGCTTAACATGAATCATGGATTCTTTTTCTAAAGATGAGAAAAATAATATTAGCCTCACAGCAAACTAGGCACTAGCTAACAGAACCCTGTTAACAGGGTGAAAATTGTTTTTTGTTTATATCCATTTGTCAGCAGAATGAAAGGGGTGACAGTTTTAAATGGGTATGTATGCAATTTATAAAGTTAATCCCTTGGGATAAAAATCACTGCATACTCATTTCTAGATTCCCCCACAATGCATAAAACAAGACTTTGCATGTAATATGCCTAGAAGTATTATTCCATTAGACCACATTGAATGTGAAAGTAAGTGTATAAGTGCGTATTTTTTTAATTGTGGGCGGGGGGAGTCCTGCTTTCTGTGCATACTGAAACCTAGGTCGTTAGAGTGGGTACTCTTGGTATTAGCATATGGCTTAAAAGGCAGTATACTGCTATGTTCATTTTTCCAAATGGCATATTTTAACAACTAATTAGATCATAAGAAGTAGATCACAGTATAGCAAACATTGAAATCCATTCTGCAAAGGGACACTTTTCACCAAATAACTTGATATTTATCAATAAACCGGTAATAGATAACAGAAATCACTGGATGTATGGTTTCATATAGATCTTCTGGTGTACCCTCCCCCCTAAACCTGAGTCCCTTTAACTTTTTTTTCTAATGTTTAGTTTTGAGAGAGAGACAGAGTGTGAGCAGGGAGGGGCAGAGAGAGGAGACACAGAATCTGAAGCAGCCTCCAGACTCAGAGCTGTCAGCACAGAGCCCTGCGGGGCAGGGGTGGCTCAAACTCAGGAATGGCGAGATCAGGACCTGAGTCAAAGTCAAATGCTTAACCGACTGAGGCCCCCAGGTGCCCCATGAATCCCTTTTAAATACCCCTAAAAAGAGACCAGCTTTTTGAACCTTGTTAGTGACAGTGGGGGAAACTTGTTACAGCAGCAATTGGAAGCCTGTATACCTTTTACTGTCCTACGTCTTCCTAAAACCACCTTTCTTTGCATAATACAGTTCATCAGATCTAATGTCCATTAAATCAATTTTATTTTACCACCTAACAAAGTCCAGTGCTAGAAATAAGAGCAACAAAGTCAAAATAGAAATCATGTTTTTTCTCATCTAGCTCATAATCTATGAAGTTCAACTTCCAAAGTATATTTGAATGGCGATGCTGCCTCCTCCCGTCTGCTTCTCTACATCTCTATTGTCCTTTTGCTGCTGAGGCTCCTGGGAAAAGCTTGAGGTAAAGAATGAATTCTGTTAGTCTTGGCGATACTGTTCTGGCTGGAGTTGGAACATATTCAGCAAATATTTATTTAGCGTGAATGAATTCTGTTAGCCTTGGTAGTACTGTTCTGGCTGGAGTTGGAACATATTCAGCAAATATTTATTTAGTGTCTATTGAGTAAATTAAGTCATCATTTATTAAGCATATAGTTCTAGACATCACAGATAACAACAGTGAGCAAATCACATACTCTATCATCATGGAACTGTTTATTATGAACTTAGGTAATGTATCAATATTGGACATTGTTATCAATATTGTTATTGTCTCAGACATTCCTCAAAAGTAAAACCCATTCCTTTTAAATAATAAGATAAAGACACTATGCCCAATGTTTTCAAATACCGATTACATGGCAAAACCAGATGGGTACATTTGTTGTGGTATTGATTCATTTGATTAAATTGTAGTAGGCAATGAATTGGATTTTTCTCTCTACTGAAAAACAACTTAGTATTTTTAAACTTTCCTAATACTTTGGTTAAAGTATGTGTTACAATGAGGTCTTCAAATTCTCTGGTTCATAAAACTTATCCATAGAAAATCACAAGTATTTCAAGTCGTGAGGAACTCTCCAGAAACTATTTTATTTATTTATATACACATGTATATAAATAGTACACATATAACATATAATAATTTTTAAGGTTTATTTTTGAGAGAGAGATGTGCAGGGAGAGAGGGGGAGACCAAGAATCTGAAGCAGGCTCTGTCAGCACAGAGCCGGACGTGGGGCTCCATCTCTTTTTTTAAAAATTTTTTAATGTTTATTTATTTTTGAGAGAGAGAGACATTGCTCAAGTAGGGGAGGAGCAGAGAGAGAGGGAGACACAGAATCTGAAGTAGGCTCCAGGCTCTGAGCTGTCAGCACAGAGCCCGACGCGGGGCTCGAACTCACAAACCGTGAGATCATGACCTGAGCTAAAGTTGGATGCTTAACCAACTGAGCCACCCAGGTGCCCCTGGGCTTGAACTCACAAACTGTCAAATCACCACCTGAGCCAAAATCAAGAGTTAGATGCTTAACTGGCAGAGCCACTTAGGTGCCCCTCCAGAAACTATTTTAAAAATGTGTCCCATACTTTTGTACTTTTCAGCATTAGTCTTACAATTCAACAGTCAAAATAGATATTTTTTTTATGTTGGAAGCGAAGTAATATTTTTTCTCAGTGTCCCAAAGTGGCGCTTGGTTGGTAACTATAAACTTGGATTGAAACTAAGACATCAGTTGCTTATTGCTGCTCTGCCAGTAACTGATGGGCTTGACCTTTACAAGCTCAGTTTTATAATTAAAGGTGTCGATTATGTTTAAAATAAGAATTTTGGATTACATAATATCTAAGCCATACAATGAGAGAATATTTTTATAATTTAGGCTTCTAAAATTTAACTTACATTCTTATTCACTGTCAGCCTGATATCTATTTTCTCCCATATGTTGTACTAAATTTCCTTCATAACTATGTCAAAGAAAACTAGAGTTGGCGTTAATCTTGACACTGCCTATATGTTCGTGAACATTCCACAAAAGAAAAAAAAAGTCGAGATCCGTGATCTTGGAAATAGCATAGCACCATCCCAAGCTTCCTGTGTTCACCAGTGCCGTGGACCCCCCGATCATTTACCTCAAAGATTAATACTGCAGTGAATGCCATCAATAGGTATTGTGTTGCAAACAGTTGACTAAATACCCATTTGATAACACGGTAGCTCAGGCAGATACGAAGACTCTCATGGTAATAGTTCAGAGAGGCCAAAGATCAAGGCAAAGCACAAGGAGAAAGAGAGCTTCTATTCTGTGGGGTATCATCTAAGATTATGAGAATAATTGCAGCCACCTAATGTGGGATTAACAATTAACAATGAGACGGACACCTACCACTTTATTTTAATGACTGCCAGCATCAAGCCAAAAGGTTGCTGGAACCACTTCTGACTGAAATGTCCTGAGATTTATGAATGAGCCAACCACTGTTGCTGTTTAATATTTGTGTAAGAATGTTGCTAGAGACAAAACAACTTTCACTTGTGAAGAGGTGATTTTGATCTATCCATCCTTATTATTAAAGAAAGAATTCTTGTATTCAAGCCTAGAGTTAAGAATGAATGCCAACAAATGCCATTTGACAGTCAAATGATTAAAAATGTATTGCAGAATCACAAGGTTAAGGATGTTAAGGCTAAGAATATAATCTCCATACAAGTGGGCTAAGTGTACCCCCTATTCCAGTAATTAAGCCAATCTGGAGAATGATTTCCACTGTCAAGGGATAAACTTCTGCCTCTCCATTACTGGTACTGAATTTGAATCTTGAATGCTGACTTATTTGGCACCTTGGATTCTCTGGATTAAGCCTATTGCAATGTTAGTCTGGATAAGCTACAGTTTAAGACCTCATCCTAATGGGTAGCTGGTCTCAAATATCCAAACTTTAGAAACTCCCCCAGCAATTATTCCAGGCTCTAAATTTGTAGCCACTTTCTTTATTCATTGGGCAGCTTAAAAAATATTTGAGCCGTTATTAATACATTTCCAAACAATAGGAATACATTAAAATGCCTGCAGAAAAAGCGACCACTAATAATTTGTATAATACTGTATGTAAACAAGTAACAAAAGGATGTATGAAAGAATAAAGCTCTATTAAAACCAGTCCTAAGAATTTTGATTGTAAATCTTAGTGATTTTGCTTCACTAAATATGTATCTGTTAACAATCAAAACTTAAAGTACCTGCATGAGCAAAGCTGTATTCTATTCAATGCTGTACTACATCTAAATTTACTGTAGGAAAAGAAAGGTAAGATTTGTCAAAATTTTTATTTAGCATTCTTAAATTTATATATTCTCCTTCTGACATCACCATTCTCTGGAAATTCTGAAGCTGATTCAAAGAAAACCCCTCTCCCCTTCACCCTATGGATTGAATAACTGAATCCCAGGCTAAGTAAGCAATTGGACAAGTGATTCAAGTGGCTGGTGGCAGGTCAGATTAGAATCTGTAGAAACACCTGGGTGGTTCGTTGGTTAAGCATCCAACTTCAGCTCAGGTCATGATCTCACAGTTCGTGAGTTCAAGCCCCATATTGGGCTCTGTGCTGACAGCTCAGAGCCTGGAGCCTGCTTCAGATTCTGTGTCTCCCTCTCTCTCAGCCCTCCCTGACTCATGCATGCTCTCTCTCCCTCTCTCAAAAATAAATTAACATTAAAAAAACCGAACCTTTAAGAATATAGGAGAATTTCAATAAGCTTACACAAGTGAATGCCGCTTTTGTGCCTGCACACACACGCCCGCGTCTATGTGTGTGTCGTATGGTAAATCCCAGAATTTTCTCAAAGGAGGCATTATTAATTTTTTATCCACTTAATTATCACTAGAATATCTCCGTCACCATGCTGTTCTTTGTTAACTTTCTGGCTCTTTACATTGACTAGATAAAGAACTCCTTAGTTTACTTTTATATCCTTGTGAAAAAATTTCATAACTTATTTCCTCCTTTTCTCTAATTTTTGAAACCCTACCTTCTGGTTTAATATATGTCTAATTTACACTATAAAATCATGGTAGGTACAATAACAATAATAGAATGATCCGTTTGGAAGGATGGATCATTCTATATGGTAGTTATATAGGCTACAAAATATCATGCACATTGTAAACAAATGCGATAACAATAGTTTGAAAAGAAACAGAATACAAAGTTCTAGTTGCAGCACAAGCAAAATTAATTTAAAATTGACAAAACATAAAAAAGGCTATAAAGAAATACATCGGAAACACTAAAATATTTTAAGGTAAGGTTTTATAATTTTATGTAATTGTATTCAAATTTCCTTTTTAGTATATTTATGTATTTCAGTAGAGAAGTGAGAAAGCATGCTATGCATGAATTTATTTTAGTCAACCTGTCAGCAACCTGTACATTTTAAAGCTATGACCTACTTGACAATTTCTTTTCATAAATGAAGCCTACTTCACACACACCGGTTCTTTAATTTGACCCAGAGTTTTCCACTGCCAGATTATTCCACAAAAGACAAATATAAGCTTTCTGTTTATAATCACTGTCTCCTGAGGAAATTCACACGTACTTGGTGGCTTATGGCTGCTCTACTCTTCCTTGAATTTGATAGATGGTTATGTCTCAACTTCTATGATGATATTAGTTGCGGGTCTTTTTTACATGGCCTTTATGATCTTGAGGTATGTTCCTTATATACCTACTTTCTTGAGGGTTTTTATTAAGAAAAGATGGCTGTATTTGGTCAAAAGCTTTCTCTGAATTTATTGGGAGGATCATGTGGTTCTTAATGTGATGTATCACATTGATTGATTTGTAGATACTGAAACAACCCTGTATCCTAGGAATAAATCCCACTTGACTGTGGTGAATAATTCTTTTACTGTATTGTTATATCCAGTATGTTAGTATCTTGTTGAGAATTGTTGCATCCATGTTCATCAGGGGAATTGGTCTGCAGTTCTCCTTTTTAGTAGGGTCTTTGTCAGGTTTTGGAATCAAGGAAATGTTGGACTTGTAGAATGAGTCTGGAAGTTTTTGTTCCATTTCTATTTTGTGGCACAGCTTCAAAGGAATAGATGTTTGTTCTTTAAACGTTTGGTAGAATTTCCCTGGAGAGCAAGCCGGCCTGGACTCTTGTTTGTCAGGAGATTTTTGATTACTGGTGCAATTTCTTTACCGGTTATGAGTCTGTTCAAATTTTCTATTTCTTCCTGTTTTAATTTTGGTAGTTTATATGTTTCTAGAACTTTGTCCCTTTCTTCCATATTGCCCAATTTGCTGGCATATAATTCCTAATAATACTCTCTTATGGTGTGTATTTCAGTAGTGTTAGTTGTGACCTCTCCGATTTCGTTCATGATTTTATTCATTTGGGTTCTTTCCTTTTTGATCAGTCTTTCTAGGGATTTATCACTTTTGTTAATTCTTCCAAAGAAACAACTCCTGGTTTTATGTATCTGTTCTGTTTGTTTCTTTGTTTTGATATCATTGATTTCTGTTCTAATCTTTATTCTGTTGCTGCTGCTGGTTTTGGGCTTTATTTGGTACTCTTTTTCTAGCTCTTTTAGGTGTAAACTTAGGTTCTGTATTTGAGACCTTGCTTCCTTCTTTAAGAAGGCCTGGATTGCTATATACTTCCGATTTATGACAACCTTTGCTTCATCCTAAAGGTTTTGGAATATCATGTTTTCATTTTCATTGACTTCTACGTATTTTCTAATTTCCTCTTTAATTTCTTGGTTAACCCATGCATTCTTTAGTAGGATGTTCTTTAATTTCCAGGTACACATGGTCTTTCCAAATTATTCTTGTGGTTGATTTTGAGTGTAATGCATTGTAATTTGAAAATATGCAAGGTATGATCTCAATCTTTTTGTACTTGTTGAGAGCTTATTTGTGACTCAGTATGTGATCTATTCTGGAGAATGTTCCATGTGTACTCAAAACGAATGTTTATTCTGCTGCTTTAGGATATAATGTTCTGAATATATCTGTTAAGTCCATCCAGTCCAGTGTGTCATTCAAAGTCATTTTTACCTTGTTGATTTTCTGCATACATGATCTGTCCATTGCTGTAAGTGGGGTGTTGAAGTCCCCTACTATTATAGAATTATTATCAATGAGTTTCTTTTTGTTTGTGATTAATCGATATTTATTTAGTGCTCCACATTGAGGGCATAAATATTTACAGTTGTTAAATCTCCTTGGTGAATACACCCTCAATTATGGTATAATGCCCTGCTTCATCTCTTGGTACAGTCTTTCTTTTAAAATCAAGTTTGTCTCATATAAGTATGTCTACCCCAGCTTTCTTTTGAAGACCATGGGCATGATAGCTGGTTTCCTATCTCCTTCCTTTCAACCTGCAGGTGTGTTTAGATCTAAAATGAGTCTCTTGTAAGCAGCGTTTAGATGGGTTTGTTTTCTTTTTCATTCTGATACTCTTTTGATTGCAGCATTTAGTACATTTGCATTTAGAGTGAGTACTGAAAGATATGAATTTATTACCATTGTGTTGCCTACAGAGTTGGTGTTTCTGGTGATGGTCTCTGGTCTTTTCTAGTCTTTGTTGCTTTTGGTCTTTTTCTTTGTCTTTTTTCCTTTCAAAGAGTATCCCTTAAATCTTTTGTAGGTCTGGTTTAGTGGTCATGAATTCCATTCTCTCCTATTTTGAATGACAGCCTTTCTGGATAAAGAATTCTTGGCTGCATGTTTTTCTGATTCAGTACATTGAATATATCCTGCTACACCTTTCTGGGCTGCCAAGTTTCTGCTAATAGGTCTGCTGTGAACATGATCTATCTTCCCTTATAGGTGAAGGATGTCTTTTTTCCCTTGTTGCTTTCATCATTCATTCCTTGTCTCTGTATTTTGCGAATGTGACTGTGATATGCCTTGGTGATGGTCAGTTTTTGTGGAATCTAATGGGAGTTCCCTGTACTTCTTGGATTTTGCTGTCTGTGTCCTTCTCCAGATTAGGAAAGTTTTCAGTATAATTTTCTCACATAAACTTTCTGTCCCTTTTTTCTTTCTCTTCAACTTCTGGGTCTCCTATGATTTGGATTTTATTCCTTTTTTATAAGTCCCTGAGTTCTCTAATCTTGTATCCTGATCTTTTGCCTTTGTTTTCCTATTTTCTTCTGCTTTATTATTCTCCATAATTTTATCTTCTATATTGCTGATTTACTGCTCTGCTACACCCATCCTTGCCATAGTGGCATCCATTCAAAATTAAGTCTCAGTTATAGCAATTTTAATTTCAGTCTCACTAGATTTTATTACTTTTATCTCCACAGAAAGGGATTCTCTAGTGTCTACTACACATTTTTCAACCCCAGGTAGTATTCTTATTATTGTGGTTCTAAATTCTATTTTAGACATTTTACTTCCATCTATGTTGATAAACTCCCTGGCTGTCATTTCTTCCTGTTCTTTCTTTGGGGGTGAATTCCTTCATTTTGCCATTTCAGAGGAAGAAAAAAGTTAATAAAATAATAATTAAAAATTAAAAACAAAATAAAAATCAAATAAAGGAAGCTAGATCCTAGGTGTGTTTTGATCTGCTTGTTGGAAGAAGCTCAATAAAATAGAGAAAAAAGGAAAGATAAGAAATAAAGATAAGAAAAATTTTAAAGTTAAAAATATATAAAATAAAAGAAAATAAAGACAATGAAATATAATAAAAATTAAAATAAATAAAATAAAAATAATGATTTCTCTTTCTGTATCCAAGAAATAGAAAAAAAAAAGAAAAAAATAGAGACAAAGAAAATGAATAAATACATGACCAAGAAACAGAATGAAACTTGAATGAAGTTACATCCAGTTTCTGCTAGAACTGAAACAACAAAGCCCTCTAAAGTCCACACATAGCTAATGAGTTACATTTTAAGTCATGCTTGCTGTTTTGACACAAAGATGTTTAAATTTTTATTTAACTAAATGTTATTAACCTTAGTGACTTTTTATTGAACTTACATATAACCTGAAATTTCTGGAATTTTATAACCTCATTTTATGCAACAAAAACTTAAAGTAATGTTTATTGGTATATAGGATTTAGGTAATATCAAATTTAATTTTATATCTAAATAGTTTACCAAATATTTAAATGATTTTACTGAGGAAGAAAAACAACCATTCTCCAACATTTTAATTCTATATTTTCCCCCATTAAGTCTTTTCAGATTTATACTTTTATTAATATTTTGTCCCACTCTAATATTTTTAATATACAAAATTTTAAAAAATATGTATTATGACAAATCTGTCACTTATTCTCCCTCTTTCAAAAATTCTTTAAAATTTTCACCCATTCTTCTATTTGAAATACTCCAATTAAAGTAATTACATTACATTATAAAATTAGAAATATATGAAAATCTATCCCTCCACAATTATCACCATCTTTATATTCCTTTCTATATTTACTTGCAAGATTTGAAGGTGTCCCTTTAGTGTTTATACCTTTAAAGACCTCCCAATTAAAATGTGAGTTTCTCTGATTGGCAGATCACAAAACTACAAATTATTAGACAAAGCATTTTTAAAAATAACTTTCATATATTTTAGTGTTATATTAAACACTTAACATAGTGTGAGAAAGTAGTGAAGAACAATAGATATTGCATAAATCACAATTGGTGTGTGCGTGTTTATTATTGTAACACACCATGAAATAGCATCCGGAAGGCCTCTATTTAGAACTAGTGAGTCAATAAACAAAATCTTAAGCAGATTGTTATGTTATTTTTGGATAAAAAGTAACTATAGTTCATTACTGTGAATGTAATTAAATTCATCTTGTCCCTTACAAGTCTTGAGGGAAATTGAGGTTGCAAAAGACATAATGTCTAGAATAAATTACATCTTGAAGGGCCTATCATTTTTAATGAAATCATAGTTGTGTCTATATAATGACATCTTATAATTATTTAGATAATTCCATATTAAATTTAAGATCTCCAAATGAAACAGGTAGAAGAAAAAATTTAAAAAACAGTTATTAGCCATACTTATGCCTTTTTTTTTGTTTTATATGTGGTGAAGTTTCAGATGGGCTGTTGCCTCCTTAAGCAAAGTAAAAACATGATTATCACCTTATAAAATTAAGGCAATATGTGAAAAAATTGCAAAAGTTCTCATGAAAGCAAATTTTATGTTACATGTTTTACCACACACACACACACATATACACACACACCCATACACACACATACATATACACACACACCCATACACACACATACATATACACCCATACACACACACACATTCCCATGTGTATCCACGCACACACATACATATATACACAGATACACACACATACATACATACATATCCAAGTGCATATCCTGAATTACTTTCTCTATTCATAGGAGAAACACTATCTACCAGATTTCATAAATCAGTAGTTGAATTTTTTTAAAAGCTATATTTTCATATTATTCAAGAAAATCAGGTTTTGGGCCACCTGGGTGGCTCAGTCAGTTAAGCCTCTGACTTTGCTTAGGTCATAATCTCAAGGTTCATGAGTTTGAGACCCATATCTGGCTCGCTGCTGTCAGCACAGAGCCCACTTCGGATCCTCTGTCTCCCTGTCTCTCTCTCTGCCTCTATTCTGCTCATGCTCTTTCTATCTCTATCTCTCAAAAATAAAAAAAAAATAATAAAAAGCTTTAAAAATAACCAGATTTTTTTTAGAGTCTAAAGATAATACCTAAAAAATGAGACTTTACATCTCTGAATTCTGAGAGTCTTCTGTGAGTGGTGAATGTAATACAGCATATAAGAACAATTTTTTAGTTAGCAGAATATCATTAAGCACCTACTTTATGTATTTTTATTTAATATGAAAAAAATTGTACCTTGGTACTTTAAAAAAGAGAAATTAGAGTTAGCTAGATAGCTGCACAATCAGCTGTTACTGTCATAGATCAAATCTGGTCTTGAATAGTTCCAAAACTTAGCATCAAGGTGGAAGTTCTTTTACTTAATGCTGACTTGTTGAGCGGTTTTTTTGTTTTTGGTGGGTTTTTGTTTGTTTGTTTGTTTGTGTTTTTTTTGTTTGTGTTTTGTTTTGGTAATTCAAAGAACAGGGGAGAGATCTCTATAGACACATTGTTCTGAATTTCTTGTTCTAGAGTAACTATTTTGTTAAAAGTAAATCAGATTTCATCTTTAAAATAATTCGAGTAAACTTCAGATATCCAAAATAATTTAGTTTTTTTTTAATTTTTTATGTTTGTTTATTTGAGAGAGAGAGAGAAAGAGAGAGCGCATGCAGGGGAGGGACAGAGAGAGAGAGAGGGAGACACAAAATTGAAGCAGGCTCTAGGCTCTGAGCTGTCAGCACAGAGCCCGATGCGGGGCTCAAACCCATGAACTACAATATCATGACCTGAGATGAAGTAAGATGCTTAACCAACTGAGCCACCCAGGCACCCCTAAAATAGTTTTAAACTGAACCGTTAATTTTAAATGAACCATTCATCGTCAAATAGTTATCCCAAAGGGTTTACCAATTTACACAATGCTTATACACCCATGATCATAAGGAGAATTGACATAAATCAGTTTTTGCTCATCCAGTATGTGTTTGAGGAATGTTTCTCTAGTTTAACAGGTTTCTTTCATCATTAATAAGATTGAAAGTTTCCAAGGTTTTTGAATTTTCTACTTTGTGAATTGCTTTTTTTTGGTCTTTTGTTCATTTTTCTTGGAAGTTTTCCACATACTTTCCAAAAAATTCTACATATAGTCATTACATACAATTTTATAAACTCTAACATAACTTAATTTTCAATATTTTCCATCAAGAAAACTTTCCTTTCCCTGGTATCATAAGATAGTGTCCTATATTTCCTAACCATTCAAAAGATTTTCTTTCCTCATTTACACTATGAATCTCAATTAAACTGATTTTTACATATGATGTGAGTTAGTAGGCATATTTGCTCCATACAGGTAACACTTTTTTTTTGACCATTTTAACATAAAACATATGTTCTACCCAGGTGATCTGCAAGCAAATCTCTGTCTTTATAAAAATTTTGTACATACGTAAGTCTCCTGGTGGGCTATTTTGTTATATCCAAGGTCAATACCATATTATCTAATACTTAGATAATTTCGGAGTAAGCCAGGATACTTTGTGGAGAAAGTTACACTATTTTATCCTTTACAAGTGTAACTTACCTGCCCTTAGATATTTACTCTTATGGGGTTTAAGTCCCAGTCCCATAAAACTGTGCCACATTTTATAAGCACTATATCCTATATTGTTTTAAAGGTATAAATTGATTTGGAAGAATATTTTGTTAATTCATTTCCATGAAGACGATACATCTTTTATTTTTATGTTACTAAAATTTTACACTTTTTATCATAATGCTTTGTTCATCCCATACTCCAGACAAGGTTGAAATCATATGTGATGTTATAGCAGATATTTTTGACAGTATTAAAAATTCAAATGTTTTTATTTAATTTCATCTTGGCAATTTTGATAAATGTTTTTGTTTCAAGTTCGTATTTAAATTTTACTTAGTTAACATATAGTGTAAAATTGGTTTCAGGAGTAGAATTTAGTGATTCATCACTTAAATATAATACTGAGTGCTCATCACAAGTGCCCTCCTTAACTTTTGATGTACTTTTAAAATTTATTTTATCTTATTTATTTATTTTACTCATAGATCCTAAATCAGTTTTGGTTTCAGGAAAATCTTGTTCTTAAGTTTTATATTCTCGATTTTATTTAAGAATTTACCTTATCTAGAATTTTCAGAGGATGTTGAAATCTTTTAAGAGTGTATCCCTAATGTCCCCACATCAACAATTAAACAGTTATTTCTCCTGTTTTATTACTTTTGTCATCCACTAACATTTTTGGTATTTTTGTTCCTTTATTTTTGTTTCGTATTTAAGTTTTTTAAGTTTATCATAGTGGTTTTTTTTTTAATATAAGCAAGCCATTATATTTAATACTTCAATTTGGAACAGCCAAAACTTGTCAAGCCAAATTATCTTATTTTGGAGCAGAATCCCTAGGAGCAGATCCTGATAAAATGATTTCAGTTCAAGTCGTTTCTTTGGCACATGAGCCAAAGGAAATATGAGTTAAATGAGTGAAAATGTGAGACAGAGGAGGGAAGGAAGCCACTCCAGGGACTTTCACCAGTATTTTGGTTCTAGACACTGGAAGTCAGTTCTCCAAAGGACTATGAAAACAGTATAGAACCTGCCAGAGCTCTGAGGAAGAATTTTATTCACCGGTTCCGTGGATAAGGATTGATTCTGGGGACAGTAACTCCCAACAGGTCCTGCTCTCTCTGCACACAGATTGAGCATGCTCTTACCCAGAAAAAAAGCCCTAGGCAGAGAGGAATAAATAGTTGCTTTAGGCAGCCTTCAGCATATTTATTTTAATGCTCAGAGGATATGAGCTGCACCAACAGCATCTACTTAAATCCACTCTCTGTATCGCCTAACTTCATTCATGCCCCCGTCAAATCGTCTCTCTTCTAGCTCTGTTTCAAGGCAATGTCCAGTTGCAATTACTCTATGACTACCTGCATTTGGTGCCAAGGTCATGATTTACATTTGTCACTCCTCTCTTCTACTTCCTATTCTAGATTCCTCTCAAATTCAGCTAAGTACTCTTGTGACTTCGGGTTGCTTATTTAGAAGAATAAAAGACACCTATCCCATGAGAGGTCTGAACCTCCTTTCATGGTTGCTCAAATGGCCCATTGCACTGTACCTCAGTGAATCTATTGATTTTGAGACAGGCTTGTCCAGGTCCCCATTATGTAGCAATAATCCTATGTTCTCATGGTAAACAGCCAGTCATCCTGCCAGAATGGTTATTCCTTTCCTTTCCTCATGGCCTATACAAAGGAGGAACAAAATTAGACCGGGTAGTCGTACTTAGGCTCTAACACCTATTTTATTGAATCTTAATGATTTTCCACCACCTTCCTCATTCCCTGAAATGGGACATCGAATCTACCAAACCATTAGGTAAGATGCAGAAAAATTCGCCAAGTAAGACGATGGATGTAATGGTGAGAGAAGTCATTCTACTTTTAACCCCCGGGTCCTAGAACTGGTATATTTAGATCATTAAGATTGCATCCCTATGTAAGAGCAAATTCACCAAAGTTTGTAACACATTTTGAAGGACATGGTCATTGTCTCACAAGATGCTATCTTTAAGTTGACACTTTGGATAAGCTCTCAGGAGATGATTCAAAACTTCTGTTTCTGAGTAGGATATAGGTTGAATAAACTTTTAGTGTTCCCATGACAACACTTAAAATAAGACAAATGGATTACAAAAATCATACTTCTGAAAATCTAAAACAAGGAGTGGATGAATTGAGTTTCCTAATTAGAAGAAGACTAGTTTTCCAGCCCCCGTATCAGTTTCCTAACCTTAAATTCTGTCCCCAAATAGTTATTCAGGATTCTTTCTCTTTTCTCTGATTCGCATCAATACTTTTGTTAGCAAATGTTAGATTAGTTTTATCCTCAATAGTGCTGTGTACCAAGTAGTTGGTATATACTCAATAGTTTCAGACAACTATGTGCTTAAAGTGTGCCTTTGTAGTTTGGCAAGAGTTGAAGCGAGTGACCTTGGCCTTGGGAGGATGGATCGCAGCTTCCACTGCAGGTCTGTGAATGGCTCTGATCCAGGCTGTAGCAGCTGAGGCACCTCTGCTGCATGACTTTCATCCTCTTCCTGAGAAAGCGAGCATCAGAAAATGAGTAGACCAGTGTTAAGGAAAGGGTATGGGACTTCAACATGTGACAAATGCAGATTCTACAAATTTGCCTTTGGAGGTAAGAGTGTTAATGGAATAATGGAACAAATTAAGTTTAGAAATGTGTCTATAGATGGAAATTCTTCCTTAAATGGAAAAAATAAACTTCATGTGGTATCAAAACTAAATATGTGAAAGGAAATTTTTACATTAGGAAAGAAGTAAATGTTTGTTTTAGGGTGGTGAAGGTTTTCTTAAGACATGAAAATAAAAATGGTAATGAGAAATACTTTTGAAAATAAATATTTGAATATATTAAAATTCGTGAATACGTATCACCAGCAATATTATAGGTAAAACAAAAAGACCTTTGGCTAACCGAGATAATACTTACAATAGCCACAGTAGATATGATTCCCTTTTGTCCACACTCTGATTCTGCCTCACAGGACGACTCTTAGGACCACATTCTCAGGAGTGTTTCACTGTGAACGCAATCCCTGTTTCAGCTCCTCTATCACTGGTTGACAGGAGCCAAATGTTTTAACAGAAATGACTGCTCTTGAGTTATCTTCCGGATCTTTTTGTTGTTTTCACTCAATTTCCTATTCAGGCCAAATTTTCTGATCCAGTATTTTATTGATCCCTTGGCCAATACCTTTAAGCCTCTTGATGTCTCTTTTTTTAATTTTATTTTTTTATCAAAGAATTTTATCTTTATCAATCTGAATATCCACCTAAGATCACTCATTTTAGCTTCTTGCCTTAAACTCAGTAACCAGAGCCTCCAATATTATGGGTAACACATAAACCATCAAACAGGAAGAGACAGATTTCAACTCATCTAATTCTTGTTCATATTTCCATATTTGGTCTGTATCCATATTCTTCCCTTTCTACTTTGTATCTGTCTGCATTCACCACAGTTTCTATCTAGAATAGAAGCAAAAGACAGGGGTTTTAGGGCCAATCTGTCTGATTTTAGACCATGGCTCCATTTCACATGTGTTACATTCCATCAGGCATTATATACAACTCTTCCACCTGGTTCACTCATCTCTAAAATGAACAGTAAATGAATAAAACCACGCTGGGGATTTAGAACAATTTCTGTCAAAAGTAAGAACTTACTCGGTATCCTCTGGGACCTTCTTTTATTGGATCCTGTATGTTATTGGTATGAGGTCATCCTTTCAGTCTGATGGTCATCCCCCATACTCTAACCTAGATCCCAGTCTTAACTTCCTTCATAGACTCCTCTCCATTCTCTCCCCTCCTACCTTTTGTTTATCTCTTCACATTTCTCACCAGAATTTAAATTCCCTCATTGTAAAGATCCTTTTCTTACTAAGGAGACCCTCCCTCAACCGTACATCACCTGCCAGTTTTCCACTTGATATCACCATCCCTTTAACCAACAGGCTCAATGCACTGTTTTCACTTCCTGGCTTCCCCAAACCCATTATACTGTTGCCTTTTATCCAACTGCTACACTCAAATTACTTGTACAAGGCTCCTCAGTAATCTCCCAATAGGTAAAGTTGTCATGATTTTTAATACACTCACTCAACAACTGGCGCATTTCAGGTCACGAGCATAATGCAATTTAGGTGGATTAGTCAAACTAGGAGATCCTTAAAGGATATGGAACATCTCTTCCCCAGCACAGCTCAGAGAAAACCCGCTTCTTCCAAGGTTAAGTGGTCCAGCACCAATACCCTCAATGGCTGTAACATCTATCCTGTAATTATCTGTGGCACAGGGATTGCCTACCTAGTCCATCTGTACTTTAGGGAACATGTTCTGGAGAGATAAGAGGAAGTCTGGCACATTCTCTGGCAGTAATAATCCCCAGTCACATTTGGTAATCGTACTTCCTCCCAAAGCGTCCTGGTGTGTTTTGATAGGAGTCAGTATTATTAACGTTCAAGGATATGACACAGACTACAATGTATATATTCAAGCAAATGTCAAAAACATCAAAATTACAAGGTATACAGAAATGTATTTGTATAATTTTAGCCAAAAAAAAAAAATTCCCCTAATCACAGCAGTAGTTCCAAGGGAGGAGACAAAAATTCGGATAACACCAAATACCTGCATAAGGTGCACTATTAATTAGATATTGCTATGAATACTTTAAATAGATGAGTTATTCTGATAGAAAAAAATAGGCACATAGCATGTAAAATATTTCTATACTAATTTTACAATTTCTATACTATTTTACAAATTCTATACTAATTTACAAATGAGGAAACTGAGGTACAGGCTTAAGGAATTTTCCCAGATCAAAAGGAACTCATCTGTTCTTTGAACCAGATCCATCTGGACATAGCAAGTTATCTTACAGTTATTTTTATTTCTTCTAAAAGCCATCTCTACAGGTTCAAAGATCTTGATTTTGCTCTTTGGTCAGTGCTGATCTTTTCATTGAAACACACTCTTTCTTTGGCTTTCATGACAACCTCTCGGTTAATTTACTTCGGTCTCTTTGGTTGATCTCAGAATCCTTTGCAGGTTTCTCTTTTCATAACTGTACCTGAAAGGCTAGTGTTTCTTAGTTTCCCCCCACCCACTTTGGGAGACTTGTCACATTCTTTCTTAAGGGCTCTCATCATGCCAATGATTTTGGTGGTCATGATGCGTGCTCCAAAATATCCAGATAGCTTTTCTGAGCTGCGGACCTACATACGCTATTTTCTATAAATAGGAATATCAGGCTTTAAGGGACTCTACATGAACTTGTGTCCCTCCTTCTATGTTAATCTCCATCTCACTGACTAGCTGCCCTCATATCAAGTTCTAAAGCCCACCCAGGTGGGCATCATTCTAGATTTATCTACCTCTGTCACTTTCACTGTTCCATGTATTCAGTCTTCGATGACATCATATTAACTTATATGCATTCTCCACAATCCATTGCTGTGTTTTAACCTTTGGTTATTTCCGTTCAGATAACTCTAGCAATTTCCTTACTGCAATCCCTTTCTTCAGTGCGGCTGCCTTAAATTTAGCTTTATTAAGTCAGTCACCCTCAAAATCCATTAAAAATGAAAGCATAATGTATTCAAAGCTGTTTACATTCTTTAGTGAGTCCTTGCCATATTCAGGTGAGTATTTAAAATCTTTAGTATATAAAGCAGACAGATCTCTTGTCTTTGTTTTTTGAACTTTATGCTTCAAACTGAGCCATGTGAATTTTTCTGACCATGTACTTTTTTTTCCTTCCTTTTGAATATATTAGAGATCTTTGCTACTTACTTAACATATTGACTTTAACATCATTTCTTGCCAAGCTCCTCCCATTAAGTTCATTTAGGTGCCAGCCTATTATGAAAGATTTTTCAGATACTCCTAATGTGATTTAGAAAACCATATTTAGGAGTTTGTGTGTGCATATGATATTTCACTTACTAAAACCATTGCAGTTGCATTTTTTACTTTTTTTTTCTCCAAAACATTAAATATTAATACCTTTGTAGTGGTGGAAGGAAAATAATATGATCTGGAATTCTAATGCTGCATAAAATAAGAATGAAGATCTCTTAAAGCTTCATTTTTAGGGCAGTTTCAGGTCCCCAGAAAAATGAGGAAGAAACATATTCCCCATATATATACCCTCCTGGCCCTACCACATGCCTAATATTCCCATTATTATTAATATTCACCAGAAGAGTGGTACGTTTGTTGCAATTAATGAAGCTACGATGACATATAATCATCCAAAGTCCATAGTTTATGTACCAGTTCACTCTTGGTGTTGTAATTCTATGGGTTTGAACAAATGTATAATGAGGTATATTCATCTCTGTAGTGTTATACAGAGTGTTTTCACTGGCTAAAAATTCTCCTCCCCAACCTCTGGCAACCACTGATTTCTTTACTCTTTTCATGGTTTTGCCTTCTCTAGGCAATGTCTTATACTTGGAGTTTATAGTGTGTAGCCTTTGGGGTTAACTTCTGTCAATAATATGCACTTAAGGTTCCTCCACGGATTTTCATGGTTTGATAGCTCATTTTTTTGAAAACTGGATAACTTTCCATTATCTAGATATGCCACATTTTGTCCATGTACTTACTGAAAGAGATCTTGATTGCATCCATGTTTTGGCAATTATGAGTAAGTGGGCTATAAACACCCGTGTGCATATTTTTGTGGACAGAGGTCGATAGGTCCTTTGAGTCAATAGTAAGAAGCACAATTGCTGGACCAAATGCTAAGAGTGTGGTTTGGTTTTTAACCAACTTTCATCCTGTCTTTCAAAATGGCTGTACCATTTTCAATTTCCATTAGTAATGATTGAGCATTCCTGTGTTCCACAATCTCGCCAGTGTTCAGCGTTAGCAGTGTTCTAGATTTTAGTCATTCTAATAGGTATTTGGTGCTATCTCCTTTTAATTTGTATTTTGCAGATGACATATGATGTGGAATATCCTTTCATAAGCTTATTTGCCATCTGTATATTATTTTGGCGAGGTATATGTTGAGGTATTTGGCCCATTTTTATTTTTTCTTTTTCTTTTTTCAGTGTTTATTTTCGAGAGAGAGACAGAGTTTTGTTTTGTTTGTCCTCAATAACAGGAGAAAATCACATTTTCAGGACCACAGCATATTTTTACTAGAAATCATACACTGGACAGTAAAACAAGTTTCCATAAATGTACATTTCTTTACTAAAAAAAGTCCTCTCTCCACTTTCTGTACTAGATCTTTTGAAAGAAAGTCACCATGCATTGACCATGCTTATTGGGGATTTATGCACCAAATCCTGGAGGGTGGAGTGTTTACATATATAATTTAGAGTCCTTCTGCATGGATATTTGTGTAGCCTCAATTAATTCATTTGCTTAGTCACTTATAATATTTATATTATATCATTTACATTAGTATGGATTCATTGATATTTATTTTATACCTTATTTTTTTAATGTTTATTTTTGAGAGAGAGAGAGAGAGTAAGCAGGGAAGGACCAGAGAGGGAGGAGGGAGAGAGAATCCCAAGCAGGCTATGTGCTGTCAGTGAAGAGCCTGATGTAAGGCTCAGTCTCATGAACCATGAGATTATGACCTAGCTGAAGTCAAGAGTCAGATGCTTAACTGACTGAGCCATCCAGGTGCCCCAGTATTTATTTTGTACTTTAAGTTATAGTCCAATAATTCTTTTTTTTTTTTTCTCAGATGCCTCTAATTTTGGTCATTGGGATCTCTTTCAGTTGGCTCTGGTGTACTTTTGACTTACCACACATTCCCTTAACTGTTCATTTTAGGATGTATGCACAGAAGCATGGGTATTATTAACCTATATTGGGAAACAACTTTGACAAGTGGAGTACAGATTTATTTACAGTTTCCTTTGCCTTGAGTCTTAGATACTTGACTCACTTCAAAAGTGACTTAGGTCAACACCTCTGCATATCTCCTTCAAGGAGATTCTTCACACACACAGTTAAATGATTTATTATCGCAGTCACTATATCACCCTGGGATTTCATTGATGTCCCTGCCTTTCAATTTTCTATTTTTTAGAAAAATAAATTTAAATTAAAAAAATAGTTTTCTATTTTCATAACACAAGATTCACTCTTTCTGCTGTAAAGCTCAGTGAGTTTTCACAAATTCTGTGTCATGTATCCAACATTACAGTATTGCACAAAAATAGTTCCGTCACCCTAAAATCTTCTGTGGTTTCTGTATTCAATCCTCCCTTCCAAGTAATTGTAGAATCGATTGATTTGTTGACTTTCTCCAAAATCAAAAATATAATATAAATCGAGTTATACAGCATGAGGCCTTTTCATACTGGCTTCTTTTATAATTTGTGTTACACTTAAGAAATTACAAAATATTAAAGTAATGTGATGTATAATTAAAGTAATTATATTTTGTGTCTCCTTTGAAATACAAATTTACAAGTTTACAAATTCGAATAGGCCTACATGTTTTAAAGAAATTGAGTCAATAATTAATAACTCTCAAAAATGGAAAACATCAGGCTCTGATGGTTTCCCTGGTGAACTCTACCAAACATAGGAAGAAATAACAATTCTCCACAATCTCTTTGTAAGAATAGAAACATAGATAATAATTTTAAATACGTTTAAATTTCAACCATATTTTCCATTGCTTTATAGTATATTATTTTTTTGTTTTCAATCCCTGAACAGTATTCCATTGCTTGATTTACTACAAAATTTTTATCCATTTACCTATTCGAGAACATCTTGGTTGCTTCTAGATGGAGTTGCAACAAACATTAACATGCAAGTATTTGTGCAAACGTAAGTTTTCAAATCAGTTGGGTAAATACCTAAGACTATGATTGTTGGATGATATGGTAAGACTATGGTTAGTTTCTTAGGAAAGGACTGAAGTGTCTTGCAATGTGGCTCTATCATTTCGAATTCCCATTAGTGATGAATGAGAATTTCTATTGCTCTGCAGATTCATCAACAATTATTTTATTATACCCTTCCTATTATGTGCATAGTGATAACCTTATCATTTTTTCCCTAATGACAAATGGTTTTGTAGCTTATTTGCCGTCTATATATCCTATTTAATGTGATATCTGTTCCAATATTTTGCCCTTTAAAAACAATTTGCTTTCTTACTATTAAGTATCACTGTATATTTTGATATAGGTCCTTTGTCATATATCTGTCAGATATGTGTCAAAAATATTTAAAAGCATTTACTTGAAGTGTGTGGCTTTTGTCATCCATTCTTTAAGCAGTGGCTTTTGCGGAACAGAGTTTAAGTTAAATAAAAACCAATGGGTGCCTAGGGAGCTCAGTTAAGTGTCTGGCTCTTGATTTTGGCTCAGGTTACGATCTCACAAGTCATGAGATGGAACCCTGCACTGGGCAGTGAGGATCCTGCTTGAGATTCTTTCTCTCCACCTGTCTATCTCTGCCCCGTTCCTGCTCACATTCTCTCTCTAAATAAATACATAAAATTTAAAAAATAAATTAAGTCCAATATATCTTTTTTTTCTTAACCATGCTTTTGATGTGTCTAAAATATCATTCCAGTATCACGTTGGTTTTCCCTTATATTCTAGAAGCTTTATAGTTTTGCATTTTCCATATACACCTATGCTCTATTTGGAATTAGTTTTTGTGAAGGTGTGAGGTATGTGTCAAGTTCAATTTTTCTTTTCTTTTTTTTTCTTGCATATGGATGTTTGTTTCAGGACCATTTATTTTAAATTATCACTTTATTGAATTTCCTGTGTATCTTTGTCAGAACTAGTTAACTATATTTGTGTGTATTATTCTGGGCTTTCTGTTTTATCATCTATTATTTTGCCAACACCTTTTTTCTTGATTACTGAAGTTTATGGGAATCCATTAAATCATACACTCTGTGTCCTCCAAGTTTGCACTTCATTTGTGTGTCAGCCAAACTGCATCTTATGCTTTCCATTTAATTTTTAAATTAGTGTATGTTTATAAAATAACTTGCTGTGACTTTGATTGGGATTGGATTGTATTTATAGATCAAGTTGGGAAGAACTGATATCCTAACAATACGCATTCTTCCAATTCAGTGCATGCACAAAAATATTTCCCCATTTATTTAGTTTTTTTATTTCTTTCATCAGTGTTTTGTTCTTTCCACGTATGATTTGGTACATAATTTGTTAGATTTATACCTAATTACTTTTGGAACTATGCCAAGTGATGTCTCTTTAAAAATTTCAAATTACAGCTGTTCATTACTGATTGTTGGAAAGTAATTGACTTTTAGATTTTAATGTTGTATCATGAAATGTGCTATACTCAATTCCAGGTTTTGTGTGGATTCTTTTCAAGTTTCTACATAGATCACCATGTTATCTAACTTTTTTAAATTACTTCTTAAAAGCTTTTTTTTTTCATATATTTTATTGCACTTGCTAGAATTTCCTGTATAGTGTTGAACAGAAATGGTGAAAATGATATTCTTACTGTGTTTTCATTCTTAGGAAGGAAGCATCCAATTTCTCACTTATCGACTATGATGTTAGTCTGAGGTGCTTTGTAGGATTTCTTTATCAAATTGGAGGCTGTACTTTATTTTTAAATTATGAGCAGACAAGGATCTTGTCACGTACTTATTCTGTCACACTTTATAGAAGTCAATAGTTTGTATTCTTTAGTCAATTTTTTTTTAATAAGGGGTTAACTTGGTTGATATCAAATGCTGAACTTGCCGTGCACCGCTGGAATAAGACAAACCAAGCTGTGATGTCTAAGTCTGTTGTAGGCATGTTGTATTTAATATGCTAATATTTTGTTAAGATTTTTCCATCTATGTTTATGATAGATGTTGAATCGTAGTTTTATTTTCTGGTAATATTTATTGACTTTGACATTAGGGCAATGTGCATTCATGATGAGTTAGGAACTGTTCTTCTATTTTCTGGTATAGAGTGTATACAATTGGTATACCAATGTTTGGTAGAATTGATCTGTGAACACATCTGAGCTTTGCATTTTATTTTGGTTTTGGAAGGTTATTTATAGAATCAACGTATTTAATAGACATTGGCCTATTTATTTCTCCTGAGTTTTAATAGTTTGTGTTTTCTTTTAATTACATTGTTCCATCTAATTATCAAATTAGTGAGCATGAAGTATTACTTTATTATTTATTTAATGATCATGGGACCATTGTCTCTCACCTTATTTCTCTCTCATTTAGTCCACAAAATTTTATCAGTCGATGTTTTCAAAGAATCATCTTTCAGTTTCATTTACTTTTCCCTCCATTTTCCTATTTTCAGTTTCATTGGGTTTTGTTTTATTATTTTTCTTCATCTTGCTTTAGGACTAATTTGTTTTTTCTGTAGTTTCTTGAGCTAGAATCCTAGATAGTTTTATGTCTTTCCTATTGAATGTGTTTAATGCTATAAATTCCCCTCTAAGCATTTACTGCAATCCTTTTCATTAGAAACATTTTTGTTTTAAAGGTACTCTTAAATTTCTCTCAAATCTTTCACAAATGTGTCATTTGAAGTACGTTGTTTATTTCCCAAATACTTGAAGATTTTACAGCTGTCTTTCAAGTTCATTTAATTCCAGTGTTATCTTAGAACATAGTTTGTATCATTTATGTAATTTTACACATTGAGTTGTGGGGTTTTTTAAATGTTTTATTTAGTTGTGAGAGAGAGAAAGCATGAGCAGGGGAGGGATAGACAGGGAAGGGGGACCAATGATGCGAAGTGGACTCTATGCTGACAGCAGCAAGCCTGATGTGGGGCTCGAACTCACCAACCGTGAGATCATGACCTGAGCTGAAATCAGACACTCAACTGACTGAGCCAACAAGGTGCCCTCTAGTCGTAATTTAAGGTCCAAATGTGTACCATTTTGACGAATACTCCATGTGAGAAGAATGTGCATTCTGTTGGGTGAATTACTCCATAAATGTCAAATTGATCCAGTTGCTTGATAGTGCTGATCAGGTTGTATGTGTTCTTATTATCTGCCTGATTGGCCAGTTGCATTCGACAGAAACATGTTCATGTTCCCAGGTCTAACACTGGATTTGTATTTTATGATTACTTTCTCCTTCCTCCTTCCAGAAGTACGTAGAGATCTTTCTTTTATGTTTGCTGGAAGGACATGGTAGATTGCTGTTGGTGGTAAAGCCTAAAAAGTGTTGGGCCCCTTCTAGGATATGCTCCCCAAATATTTTCACTTTCCTCAGAGTCCACACCCAGCCTCCAGCAGTTCGTCACAGTTCTCATTTAAATGTTCATATTGACTTCTGCTATAAGGAAGCTGACTTTGGTTGTGTCTCTCTGGATGTTCCCATCTTTCAAGACGACAGGGTGGTCTTGTGTTAATTTGAGAAACCTTAATTCTCTGATGCATCCAAGACAGTCATTTTTAATTTTTCCAGCTTTCTTTTGTAAAGATGAGAGGGCAGCTTCCAAGCTCTTTACATGTCTTTTATGGCTGATACCATAAGTCCCAACGTTAGAATCTTTGCTTTAGATTCTCATGTACATTTTAAGTAACTTAAAAGGGAAATGGATAATCCTTTGTATTTACCCAGATATCAGGCATTTTGTATCCACTTAATTTTTCCCAAAAGTCCATGCTTTCCTCTGGTATTACTGCTCTTCCGCCTCTGGCTTCTTTCAATTATTTTCGTTATCTTTGGATTTTCAGCAGTTTGATCATGACATATCTAGGTTTTGCTCACTTTGAATTTACTCTTACCAGTCCTTACTATTAATTTACATTTCCCCCCAATTTTGGAAATTTTCGGCTCTTTTTCTTCAAATGCTGTTGTGTCCACCTTCTTCACTGACCCCTTGGGGCTCGAGTTGCTCATTCGTTAGCACTTTCGTCCTGGAGTTTCCGGAAGTCTTTTCCTTCTTTGCATTTTTTTTCCCTACGTGCCTCTCAAAGTGCATAATTTATCATATTTGAAGACCCCGATGTTTTTATTTCATTCCTATTAAGCCCGTTTATTATATTTTAAATAAAAATTGTAGTTTTCATTCCAAAATTGTTTTTTTCTCTGGAGAGATTTCCTGTCTTTTCGTTTATCTCATGTGTATTCTTTTTGCTTTCAAGAGCATTGTTGTAGGAGTCACTTTGAGGTTTTTTTTACTGATAGTTTCATGTAACTTTGTTTTCTCGAGAAAAGTTCAACATATCTTTTTTAATTCCTAACTTATTGTTTACTGAATACTTTTAGATCATCTCCGGGGCATTATGATTGTATGTGGTTTAAACTCTGATTTCTGTCGCAATCCCCTGGAGCATGTTGGTGTTCCTGTATTAGTAGCCAGTCAGTCTTGTTACAGTCCGACTTAAAGCTATCTCACCCTCTTGAGCAGTAGATCAAATGTCCCTTTGATAATATATTTTTAACATGGTTCTTTGAGTCTCCCCTGTGCATGCATAGTTTAGGGGCAACACAGAATTTTAGCACCCGCACAGATTTGAAATACCCTTCTCAGCTTCTCCCTTGCCTTGGATTCTTTAACTTTCTCCTGCCTGGGCTCTTTTTCCTATTTTCTCGGTCCAGAAAGATGGTGGAATTTCTATCCTGCCATCTTGTCATATTAGCGATTGAGGCTTGCCCTGGAGGAAAAGTCACACACAAAAAGCCCCCCCCCCCAAAAAAAAAAACAAAACAAAAAAACAAAATTTAGAAACTCCCTGCCGGTAGACGCTTCTCTGTGGCTCTCTGACATTTTATCTCATCTTTTAAGCAGCTACAAAAGCCGTTTGGGGAAATAAGAGGATGCTCAGTTAAATTTGTTTCAGATAAACAGTAACTTCCGGTGTAGGTATATCACAAACAATGTAGGGGGCATATACTGAAATAAATTGTTTACCTGAAAATCCTATTTAACTGGCTATTCTTCGTTTCATCTTGAAAACCCTACAAGCAAATACACTGAGAGATTACATTTAAAAATCTTTTCATGGATGGTTATATGGCAAATAGCTTTGGAAATGAAAATAGTGTCTCTCTCTGAAAGAGGCTAGTATATTTATTAACTAGTATAAGAACAATAATATCTCCCTCTACATAATGGATAGTTTTGTTTGCAGCCTGTTATAGGAGATTCACACTCTTTATCCTTGGGATTCCTTAGAGCTGATGCAAACCTACTACATACGTACTATGCACCTGTTGTCCACCTGTTCTCCAAAGCTGTTTATTGCTCTGTGTTTTTGTTTTTTATTTTGACCAGAGTTTAGAGTTATCATTGGGTAAGATTTGCTTTAGTTTGTGTACACACCTTTATCAGAATGGGAATTCATGATCTGGAGATTTTAACATCCTTTTTTCCATAATTCATAACAAAAATAGAAAATCTATATCAAGGTATAGATTATTTGAATAATACTCAATTTATACTAATTGAATAATATAGCCACCCACCTGCAGAATACTCATATTTTTATTGTAAATAGAATACTCGCTAAAGTAGAACACACCATGAAGAAAGTCTTGATAAGTTTAAATGGATTAAAATCATACCCATATTTTCTGACCAGAATAGGTGTAACTAAGAATCAATAACAATTATAATTAGGAAGTATCAAAATGTTTTAAAATTAAGCAATGATAATTGAAGAGTTTAGAAACCTCCCTCTTCCTAAACTTTCTAATTTATTTTTACTGAAATAAAGTTGACTTACAGATGTCTTCATTTCCCTCTGACTCATGGAGTCCTTTCCTTCTGAAAATAATTCTGAGGGGCACATGGGTGGCTCATTTGGTTAAGCATCCGACTTTGGCTCAGGTCATGATCTCACCGTTGAGTATAAGCCTCACTTCAGGCTCTGTGCTGACAGCTCAGAGCCTGGAGCCTGCTTTAGATTCTGTGTCTCCCTCTCTCTCTCTGCCCCTCCCTCACTCATGCTCTGTCTCTCTTGCCCTCTCTCAAAAATCAACTTTAAAAATGTGAAAGAAGGCTTTAATTGCCAACATAATGCAGCATAACACTAGGAACCAGATTTTATTGTTAGGTTGAGTAAATGTTAAACTACTTCACTGAATGGATATAAGTATTTCTGAAAGTTTCCTCATCTTCAGCCTTTCCCTCCTTGGAGACCAGTGGCTGTCTTTGGGCCAATACAATCTTGACCCACTTTGTGGAGCACTGTTTCCCATTGTATTAGCTTCAGATTATTGTATAACCTGTTGCACCAGAATGGTTGGGGGCAGCTCAGATAGTTATAATTTTTTTTAATTCCCTCATTGCTGTTTTCTGTGCACACTAAGCTTTTTTTTTTTTTTTTCCTTAAGGAAATGCTCTAAGTATGTCCATGCTTTGAAATGTTGACACTTTGTCCGAAACCCCGAAAAAGTAAATTTGGCTTCGAGGGCTACAGTCTGTCATTAAAATCAGTTAAGATATTAATATGTATTTAAATAAAAAAAATCAGAAGCTCATGAAATGGAAAAGAAAAGAAGCAGCGGAACAGTGAGTAGTGACCTAAGAAACCACATGTTGTTAGCATATGTGAGTTCGAGTGTTGTTCTCCAAGTCTCCTGAGTATATTGTGTCTGCTCTGCTTTTCAATCGGTTCTTCTGAAATAGCGGCAAAACTTGCGAGGGTGTTACAGAGCGTCTAATATTCTTCATTCTCGGTATCTGATTCTAAGCTGTGTTTATCCTACAGGCTTTCTTTCAACTTTGTCAGATGACACTTGGAACGTATGACCTTCTGTACTTCTATTTTGGGAAAGCATCTATGTAAGGACTTTCTATGGGGAAATTTTTAATACTTTATGCTAAGGCTACCACACGAAGAAATTATTCAGGATCAGTTTAAAGATGTGAAACCCTTGCCTAATGCAGTCTTAAGAGTGCCGAGAGAGAAAAGTATACCTTAATGTGTACGCTGAATGTGGGCTTGGCATATATTTAAAGAAACCATGCCAAACAAGCTTAATTTTGTGTGAATCTCCAGATTTTTTCTGTGAAACAGTATTTCCTCCCCATCCATTACAGAAAAACTTTCCCTCAGTTTCTGAGGTTATTATTAGCCTTGCCTTTCCTATTCCAATAGGAATGGTTGGAAATGTTTCACTTTCTTGCCATTGAAATAAGCTGGCTGAACTCCGTACTGTTTACTTGAATGTGCAGAATGGTTCATCTGCGCTCTGTTGATTAGAGGTAGTTCGCTGCCAATATTACAAGTTTTTATTAAGCAAAGTCTGCTTAATTCATGCTGTGCTAAAGGAACTAGGTGGTGGCGGTTCAGCTTAGCCAATTAGTGGTCAGAGACATTTTGGAAAATACTAAAGGACCAAGAACTCCTCGTTAAATTTTATTTACAACAAGGACAGGTGAGGGAAGGATCATGAGACATCGCATTGCAGAAATCCTAAAGACCTGGAATGCTTTCAACATTATACAGGCTTGTTGGCTTATACAGGGATACAGTGGAATTAAATCAGTGTACATTTATACACGTCGGAAGTTGAAACTAGATGTACGTATACATATTCTTTCAAGTTCGTGAATCCTCGTAGGTGACTTAACTCGGTGATGTCACAATACTTCAGTGATCATAGAAATGATACATTCTACTTATTTATTCATTCATTCATTCATTCATTCTGTAGTCGGTCAATTGTTTAATAAAACCCTATGGAATATTTAAAATCCCTATGGAATGTGAGATAAAAATTAGAAACACACAGTTCCTAACTCATAAAACTTATGGTCTAGAGAGTATAAAGCTGCAATGATAGTGCAAGGCATTGGTGAAATACTCTTTCTTAAGTTAGGCTTCATTAATGGCAAAAACGTAGTTAGGGTCAAATGTCAGAGTATAAAGCCAAAAATATCACAGATAGACGAACTTATTTTAGAAAGCTGGGGGGCGCTTGGGTGGCTCAGTCGGTTAAGCAGCCGACTTCAGCTCAGGTCATGATCTCACGGTCTGTGAGTTTGAGTCCCGCGTCGGGCTCTGTGCTAACAGCTCAGAGCCTGGAGCCTGCTTTGGATTCTGTGTCTCCCTCTCTCTCTGCCCTTCTCCTGCTCACTCTCTGTCTCTATGTCTCAAAAATAAATAAATGTTAAAAAAAATTAAAAACATTTTAGAAAGTTGGGAGGCTGGCGACAGACATTCAGGAAGGTGTTAACTTCCTGTTTCTGATGTATCTTTCCACTGAAGACTGTGTTGAATGACAGGAATGGTACTCTTGTTTGTCCCTGACCTCCTTGTTCCCCCAGGGCCAGGGTTAGGACCGAAATGCTTGGTGACTTTGGTGAAAGGAACCGGACTTGGGCTGCTCAGATTCCTGTCTTGGGTGACAGTTGTCTGAAGAAAAAAAAGAAGTGTCTCTATTTTTCTAGACTGAACGTTTTACTGAGGGTGAAACCACCGCTCTGTAGTAACTGGAGTGCCGGTTGCAGCACGGTGACTCATTTGTCTCTCATGTATTCCAAACCCGGGCAGGGAACAGGTAGGGAAATGTGAGTTTCCATCGAGTTTCCAAGGACTTTCAATGTGTCCACCACATCCAGGTTCACGTTCTTGTCCTTACTTCCCCGCCGAGACCAGGTTAATACACTGGCTCTTGTTAGGCATTTGTAGGCCAGGGCCAAATGCAAAAGGGTAGATTCACACCTCCCACCTTTCACACAAGAGACATCCATGCATTTTATCCAGTCCATAAATGCGACGAGGAGGGGACTAACCTTACTCTATGCATTTCTTTTCCTCTTCTCTCTCTTACTGCAGCTGCTGCTCCTGTTCTTATTCCTTAGCCTAAGCACCAAGGGTTGAATCCCGGTAAGTAAATGTGCTTCCATTCATTGTTGAAATTTCTCTTGAGACCAGAACTTTAATGATCTAGGAGTTAAGAGATGCTTCAATAATTATTGTTCTTATTTTATCTCATAGATACAGTTCATGTTGTCAAACCACTTTACCGAGATATGATTGGAAAACAAAACCAAACCAAACAAAAAAATTGTATATGTAATTTATACAGCCCAATAAGTTTGGGGGATGAATATGTACCTATGAAACCACCACCACCATCAAAACCATAGACCTACCCATCTGCTCCCAAAGTTCCCTTTTGCCCCCACCCCTTCTTTTGTAAAAAATGGTCCTGTGATAACAAACAGTCTACCCTCTTAGGAAATACTAAGTATACAATGCAGTAATGTTAGTGATTGGCACTATGCTGTGTGTTAGGTCTTGAGAACTTAATTATCCTGTAAAACTGAGGATTCGTACCCTTTACTATCAACGTCAAAGTTTAAAACAGCTGTCCTAGTCTGTTCAGGCTGCCTTAAAATACTACAGAATGACTAATGCACAAAGAGCAGAGGTAATTTTCACAGTTTGGAAAATGGAAATTTTAGATCAGGATGCCAGGTTGGTTGGGTTGAGGGTACTCTCGCAGATTAAACTTCTCGTATCCTGGTGGAAAGGACTAGCGAGCTGTGTGTGGTCTCCTTTCGAACATTAATCCGCTTCATGAAAGCTCCACTCCAATGACCCAAGCACCCCCTAAATGTCCCATCTCCTAATACCATCGCGTCGGGTAGTAAGATCGAGGGGGATAACACAAACATTCAGACTTACCAACAGCTAAATCTTTTATTGAGATTATTGTCAAAATGAGATCTTAAAGTCAAAGTTTGGAAAGACTTAAGACTATAGGAACATATTCTCATTTATACAATTATATGGCACTTCTGTACATTTTACCTTTAGGAGTACTTTTAAAATTATGTATGATGATAGGAAACCAAGCTACAAAGAAGTCAATTTATTAAAGCTTACAGTAAATTCGAAGTGTTTTTTTTTTTTAATAATACCATATACTAACTTCCTTGAATCAGATATCTGTGGTACTACTTTTCAATATTTTAAGTTTCTTTTGAAATGTGAAAATGCTAAAATAGAATGGATGTTTCATAATACCTTTAAGACATTTACTAGTGACAATGATCATAGAAAGTAATTTAAAGTCTTAGACCATAATTCTGGACTATACAACTGCAATTTCATGAATAATTACAATTATGAAATAACTGTTGCAGTAAAATGATGCTTAAAATTTAATCAAAATTGGTAGTATATCAATCCATACTCCAAGTAAATTAGATTTTTTGTTTGTTTGTTTTGCTCCAGCTAGAATGTGAATACATAGAATGCAAAAATCATAGTTGTCTAATTAAGAATACTTTGTACTCTGGGGCGCCTGGGTGGCTCAGTTGGTTTGACGGAGTCAGGTACAATTTCAGCTCAGGTCATGATCTCACAGTTCGTGGGTTCAAGACCTGCATCGAGCTCTGTGCTGAGAGCTTAGAGCCTGGAGCCCACGTTGGATTTTGTGTGTCCCTCTCTCTCTGCCCCTTTCTCTCTCTCACTCTCAAAAATAAATTAAAAAAATTTAAAAAGAATACTTTGTTCTCTAAACTTAAGAAAAAAATATGAAATAGAAAAAATTACTGCGCAATAAGAGAAATCTAGAACTACATGTGGATAATTTATTCAGTAAATATAATTAAACATATATTCTATGCAAAGTGCTATATAACATATTAGAGTCAAAGCGTTGAAAGAAAAAAAATGTTTATTTGGAAGAAATGTGCATTTTATGAACATATATATAAAATTCTAGGTTATACAATCAAGTTCGAAGAGGCTTTATGAGGCATGAAAATTTATAGTTTGATGTCAGTAAAGTTATTTGAAATTAAGCAGAGGAAAGCCTGAGAATATACCTTCATAAACAAGAGGTAGAACAATTTATAGGCATCAGACAGTGAGAAAACCAAGGATGGAAAAAAGTTTAAGGACTGGGCAAGTCAAATAATGATTTAAGGTGTGTAATAATCTATTTTTCATATTTAAAAAATGTTTTGTTTTATTTTTGAGATAGAGGAAGACACCGACAAGGGACAGAATATCTGAGGCTGGTTTTGCACAGACTGCAGAGAGTCTGATGCGGGCTTGAACTCATGAACCATGAGATCATGACCTGAGCTGAAGCTGGTCACTTAACTGACTGAGCCACCCAGGTGCCCCTGAGGTATTTTTAAAAATTGCTGCCACAAATAGAAACCAATGAAGGTTTTCAAACAAGGGATGGAAAGAGTGTTGATGAAGATATCAGCAATGAATTAACTTTTGTTCATGAATTATTATGGTTTGCAGAATGATGAATTCATTTATTTTTTATACCTTTAAAAACTCCTCTAAGTCGATAATACCGTGGCAAAATGTTCTTACCTCTGTTAATACCACTCATTACTATATTTTTATCCATATAAAGATACAGTAAAATAAACATAAGATAGTTTTTTGCTCATTTATCCCTGAAAACCAGGGAATAGTCACTTGTTAACAAAAGAACCACTTTTGACTCAAAGTTTTCAAGCAATAAGAACTCAAATGAAGATATTTGTGTTTTCTTTCCCTTATACATATCGAATAACTGTATCAACTCTACCTGGGATTACTTTTATGACACTTTATAAGAACGAATAAATTTACAGTTCATGAAAATATAAATTCAAAATAATGTTAGAAATTAAGAACATAACAAAATATCAACATATCTTCTGTACAGTTTCCTCCTAAGGGTTCTTAGGGGGAAATTTCATTCCTTCATCTTTTCTAAAAGCTAAGATCCTTGGAAAAAGTATATATTACCAATATCAAAAACAATTAAGTTAAGATCCCTCAATACTAAGTTTTTTATGCAGAAACCAAGAATTACCAAACATTTTCAAATAAGTGGATTACAACCGAATAAAAATTTTAAAATTAATAGCAAATATGGTTGACTAACTTAAACACATTCTTTTTAATCTAGAAATGACTTTAAGATAATTTTATTATTGCAATAGGTTATCATTTTATTTAATATCAAATGATTGCTTGCAAAAGGGCCAGATTCTGCATGTGAGTCCTTATATCATTATTTTTTTATCAGGGAGCTTTGTTGGCACTCGCTTTTGTTATTGTAACTGAAAACATGCCTTAAACAACTTAGCTTCTAAGGTAACATTCATTCAAGAAGTATGTGTTAAGAGGGGCGCCGGATTGTTCAGTCAGTTAAGTATCTGACTCTTGATTTTGGCTCAGGTCGTGATGTCATGTTTGTTAGTTTGAGCCCCAAATTGGGCTCTGTGCGGATGGTGCAGAACCTGCTTGAGATTCTCTCTCTCCCTCTGTTTCTGCTCCTCCCTTGTTCATGCTTTCTCTCTCTCTCTCTCTCTCTCTCAAAATAAAATAAATATTTAATAAAATTAAGTATATTAAGCATCCATTACACACCAGGTACATTCTACACACTAAAGGGATAGACCAGTCAACAAAAGAAAGCTCTCGTGGCACCTGAGTAGCTCAGTCAGTTGAGCATCTGTCTTCAGCTCAGGTCATGATTTCCTGGTTTGTGGGGTTAAGCCCCACATGGGGCTTTGTGCTGACAGCTCAGAGCCTGGAGCCTGCTTCCGTTTCTGTCTCCATCTTTCTCTGCCCCTCCCCTGCTCATGCTCTCTGTGTGTCTCAAAAATAAATAAGCATTTTTTAAAAGTCCTTCTGTAGTTTAGTTGGAGGAGACAAAGATGTATGTCAGTAGTTGCTAACAGGAGGAAAAATAATGTGGAAAAAATAATATGGAGGAACAGACCATGGGAGATAATCTATTTTGGAGGAATTAGAAGACCTAACTTCTAATGAGGTGGTAGTTGAGCAGAGATTTCATAATGAAAATGATGGATTTTAAGAGGGGATCTCAGAAGGTGAGGGTAACAGGCCTATTGCTAGGGGGTAAAAGAATAACGTGAAATGAACCATTGGTGTATGTTTGGATAAATGAGACAAAATTCTTTAGAAGGTAACATATAGCTCCTCTCCACTGCAATATTTTCACATTTTTATCAAAATCAGTTGGGCTTATTGGTGAGGAACTATTACCTGGCTCTTAATTCTGTCCCATCGACCTCCATGTCTGTGTCTCTGAAAATACCACATTGTGTTGATTATGGCAGCTATATAATTAATATTGAAATTGGATAGACTGTTTCCTTTCACTACTTTTTTAAATAGTAACTAGTTCTGACTTTACATACAAATTTTAGAATCTTCACTATACCTTGATTGTCTCGAATGTCTAGGGTGTGTGTCTTAGAGATTTCGATATGATTTTGTTAAACTTGCGTTATCAACCAGAAGACAGTTGACATCTTTACTGAGTCTTTCTCTTCTCCAAAATAGTATCTCTATTTAGATCTTCTTTCACTTCTTTCAACAGCATTACATAGTTTTTAGCACAGAAGTCCCGTGCATGTTTATTAGATTTGCAACTATTTAAATTTTTAGCAATTATAAATGACACTCTAGCCTTTACTGTTAACACCTCTTCATTGCTGGAAACGTGTACATACAATTTTTATGTTGACTCTATATTCTGATACCTTGCTGAGCTTACTCATTAGTTCTGTTTATTTGTAGGTATGTTGATGTTTTCTATGTTGAAGCTCCTATAAGATTAGGGACAGATTTAGTTCTTCGTGATTTGTGTTCCTTTCTTTCCTTTTATTGCCTTAGCGCTAGAATTTCTGGCACTACTCTGAATTAAAGTAATGAAAGTGAGCATCTTTGTTTTGTCCCACATCTTAGGAGGAAAGAATTCAGTTTTTACCAGTAGCTCTAGGTTGTTCTTAGAGGTACTTTAGCAAATTGAGGAAGCTACTGTCTCTTCCTATTTTTCTGATAATTTTTATCATAAATGGATGCTGGATATTGTCACCTGACTTTCTCATTGATAGGGTCGTATGATTTTCTTTATCTTGCTAATATGCTAGATTAACATTGGTTGCTTTTAGAATATTGTACCTACCTTGCATTTCAAAAATAAACCTCACTTGTTCATGGAGTATAATTCTTTGCATATTGATGAATTAATCTGTTAATATTTTAAGAAATATTTTTGTATCTATATGAGGGTTAGCATCTGTAGTGTTCACTTGTAACACTAGCTTCATGAAATCAGTTGATGTGTTCCTCCCATGATGATCTCTTATCATTTGTTACATAAATGACAAAATCATCAACTATAGTTATAGATTTGTCTATTTTTTCAGTTCTATCAGTTTTGAGCTTAAATATTTTGAAACTCTGATATTTGGTGCATATACACATAAGATTGCTATATTTTCTTGGTGGATTGACACATTCTGTAACCCCTCTCTGGTAAATTTTTGCTCTATAATCTACATTTTTTAATCTGATATTAATATAACTAATTTTGCTTTCCTTTTATTAGTGTTTCTTTAATATACCTTTTGCCATTCATTTTACATTAACCTGCTGTATACTGAATTTTCTGCTCCAAAATTCATATGCTGAAGTTTTAACCCCTTACATAATTATATTTGGAAAGAGGGCTTTTTGCAGGTAATTAACATTAAATGAGGTACTGAGAGTTCAAGCCCTAATCCATAGGAAAGGTGGCCTTATAAGATAAGGCACGGCTCTCTTTTCTCCCCCCCCCCACCGCTGTCCCTCCATACACCAAGAAAAGGCCATATGAGAACACAGAAAGAGCTGTCTGCAATCCCAAAAGAGTGTTCTCACCAGAAATCAATCTAGGTGACATCTTAATCTTGGACTTCCAGTCTTCAAAAAAATGTAAGAAAACGATTATATTGTTTAAGCTGCCCAGGCTGTGGTATTTTGTTATGGAATCCCGAGTACACTTAGGGCACCTACGTATATCATTATAATTAAAGTTAGTTTTTTGTAGCCCACTTTAATTTGGGTCATGTTTTTAAATATACTTTACCAATCTTCATTTATTTATTTAGACCATTTATGTTTAAAGTAATCACTGCTGTGTTAGTGTGTAACTTTTTAAAAACAATTTGATCTTTGTTCATGATGTTTTTCTTCCTTCCTTTGACCTTGAACATTTTTTCACAATTCAATTTTTATTTACCTACAGTGTTTTCAAGCATACTAATTTGATGACGCTAGAATTTTTTTTACATCTCTCTTCCTGTATTTATAATATAAATTTGCATTTAACACCACATCTGACATTCATACTACTTCAACTATCAAAACGTAATTTAGAAATTTCAGAAGGAAAGCTTAGTTAATTTCCCCATATTTTTCCTTATTACACCATTTACTCCTGCGGTTTCAAGATTCTTTTATTGTTTCCTTTCTGTTTAGAGAACTTATTTAGTCATTCTTTTATGGTGCATCTGCTGTGAATAAGTATCTTTATTTTTTCTTCTTTGAGAAAGTTTTGATTTCTTAATTTCTAAAGGATGTTTTTACTGGGTAAGAGACTTTGAATTGACAGTTTTCGGTCAGTGCTTAAGACATATCAAGTGGAGGCTACTTCCTTCTGGACTTCAAATCTGTAATTCATTTCATTTCTCTCCTGTAGTCAAGCCATCATTTTTCTCTGGTTGTTTTCATGATTTTTTTTTTCCCTGTTCTTACTTTACAGAAGTATAATGTGTATCTTGACTTGGATTTCTCTGGGTCGATCCTTGGTAGAATTGGTTCAGTTTCTTGGGTCTACAATTATATTTCTTGATAAATTTAAAAAGTTTTCAGCCATTACTTTTAATTATTTTTTTAGCTTTCTCCTCTTTCTCCATTTTTTCTAAGGCTCCAATTATATAAATGTTAGATTTTTCATTACAGTCCTTCAGACCCCATAGACTTTTTAAAAATTTTATTTTCAGATTGTTTTTGTGCTTTTGTTTTTTTTTTCTCTTCTAATTTACTGATTATTTCTTTTGTCATTTGATACTGTGCTCCCAATGTCCTCCTCTCTCCCGATGAGCACAATCAGAAGTTTTTATTTTAGTTATTATATTTTTCATTTCTGATATTTCCATTTCAATCTTTGTATTGAGATTCGCTATTACTTTGCTTAGGCTTTCCATTTTGTTTTAAGGAGTGTTCATAATAGTTGTAGATAGATTTTATCATGACTTCTATAAAATCTTTGTGAGATAATTCTAACATCTCTGTTATGTTGATGTTGGCACCTAGTTTTCAGTTTAAAATTTTCCTGGTTCTTGGTTCGAAATTGGTTTTCAAATGAAATGACATTTTTAGAATATGAGACAGTGCATCTTACTTCAATGTTTTGGTTTTTTCTGGCTTATTTTGTCAGCCATGTTAGGGAAGGGTAAAGAGAGAGATGCTGTATCATTGCTGCCAGATGGAGATCACTGCAGTTTTCCCACCTGCCTTCCACTGACGTCTAAGTGGGGAGGTTCCTCATTACTGCTGAGTGAGGGTGTAAATTCTGACTTCCCAGGTAGTACCTGCTGAGTATGGGAGGGGTGTATTCTGAGCCAGTGGTTACTGAGGCCTCGGCTCTTTACTTGACCTTCATTGGCACAAAGCAGGCAGGACACTTATTACCCTTTCATGAGGTTTGGAGTCTAGACTCCCACTGGGTCTTTATTGCAGAGGTGGGGTTAGAAGCAGTTCTCTCTCTTCTGTGATGCTTGTCTGAATTACCGTCCAAGAGGATATGGTCCAAAGTGTGGTCCCACTCTTCCCCATGTGGCTAGAGATGGCAGGCTTTTATTGTTTGTTTCTGAATGTGCTCACTGGCAGTTCCAGATTGATGGTTTCTTCAGATTTAAATATAACATTAAAATACCTGGAATTTATGACACAAAAAGGAAAACCAGGGAACACATCACCATATACTTTGGTTTGGGATATTTCTAGTTGGTTTATGGTCTTCTCACCTTTTAAAATTTCTTAGGTTTATATTACTTATATTGTATGGGTTTTAGTTATGCTTAGTGGAAGGAATAGGAAAAGCTAGGTCTACTCCTCAGAAGCAACTAATATTCTTAACATACCCAAAGGTCCAGATAAATATTGTGTTTAATTTGTTTTTAATACAACATCTTGTACTCCATAAAAAAATATTTTGAATGGGCACCTGGGCAGCTCAGTCAGTTAAGCCTCTGACTTTGGCTCAGGCTATGATCTCCTGATTAGTGGGTTTGAGCCCCCCGCCCCCCCTCGGGCTCTGTTTCGGATTCTGTGTCTCCCTCTCTCTCTACCCCTCCTCCGCTCACACTCTCTCAAAAAATAAACAAATGTAAAAAATTAAAAATAATTGTAGAAGAGAAGGAATTCAGTTAAATTAAAAGGAAAAATAGCACTTCAAAAACAATTTTATACTTTTGCAAAATCTTTCACTACACATTTATTGCTTTTGGTACCTGCAAGGTGGAATCAGTTTGGCAAGTATAAAATAATTAAATGTTACTTAAATAGAAAGAAATATGACAACTCTCCAACAGTTTTCTCTAAAATATAATTGCCCCACTGCTGTAGACACATGTCGATATGTACGAGAAACACTTAGAAAAAACATTTAACTTGGACTATCATATGGTAGTTAACAATTTCGATGTCAAGTTGTTTTACTTGATGATTCATTTCAATTACTGGGATAGCAGATGACACCCAGTGAAAAATTCTGATAAATCTAACGCATCTAGTAATTGTGACAAGATAGGTGTATTTTTATCTTCCAAGATTGCTGTGATTTAAAATTGATGTACTGTTTTGAAAGATCGGTACAATCAGTTCCTGAACCAAATGAAGTTCAGGACGTACGAATGCTCACTGCTATTTCTCGCCCCCTCTTGACCTCCCCTTCTCCCCTCCCCTGCCACACATATGCATTATTAGATCATTCTTCAATTTTCTGTATCATGTAGTATATTTTATGTTTGAATGGTGCTCTAATTCTTCATATATTTGGAATTTAAATGATTTGTATATATTCCTCTCAATTCTAGATTACTTTTTACACTAAATTATTAAAGTGTTAACACAAAGCTCTTTAAAGCGACTAGATTTATAACCTTGGACATACTGTTTAACCTTTCGGGGTCTCTTACCTTTTCTGTATGAATGCAAAAATTTCCGAAAAATGCAAAAATCAGAACTGAATAAGATATAAGGTTTTTGTTTTTGTTTGGAAATGCTAATTTATTTTACAACTCTCCATCAAAAAAGTTATACTTGGGAAAGTTATTATCAAATGTAATACTCATATGGAAAATTATTACAAAATTTAGATTTTATTTTTATGTAATTGCTCTCATGATTGTTTCTAGTCCATATTTTTTTCAGGTAAAAATGTAGCTCGGTTTCTCTACATCACTCTTGATTAATCCCTCGGCCTTTTGTATCTTGAAGTGAATTTCTGATTCATCTAATTTTTTCTTTCAGACTTAATGTCATATATTTATTGTCTCAGGATGTGTGTGTGTAAAGGGAGAGGGTTGCAGAGACAGAGAGAAATGAGGGACACTCAAGATAACACAGACACTACTTGACTCAACCACTTAGCTGATCAACTTCTGTAATGAAGCAAGTAGAGAAATGAATGTTGGGATGTCCTCCAAACATGCAGGAAGCAGGGCTGTGGTACATGAAAGGATGATAAAATTTCACACCTTGATTTCTTCACTTCTCTGTCTCATTACAAACAGTCTGGCAAGTGATCTATATTTAAATGGCAAATCAGATAAACAGGTAGCCACAGATCATTATGTATAGCCTTGTCATTTAAAATTTGAACTACTGGATTGTGATTCTTCTGTGTTAGTACTCAGGCGAGCATATAAATGTGCATGTATATTCTCAAAAAATTACTTTCTCTGAGTGAAAATTCGATAAGTCAGTACCTGACCAGTCTTGCACCCAGTGGGCACTGAAATATCTGTTGAATGAATGGATGAGTACCTTGATCTAATAGCTTGGTCGGGCCACATATTTTTATTCTACACAAATCAAAACAAATCCTTGCCAGAAAGGGAACTAATTCCAAACTCAAGCATACAGTCCTATTTCAGAGTACATCAAAGTTGAAGCTGACAGCTTCTCAAATTAGCCACCATTTGAAGTGTGTTCCGAGCGCATGTAAGAGAGAGCATTGAAAAAATCCTGATGATCTTTTTATTCTAGATAGTTTCTGATCTCACACTTAATTCTTCGGAAAACACAGAATTGTTAGATCTAGAATTGTGAGGACATTTTTAATGTATGGTCATTCAAACTCCGTAACGTAAAGGCATTGTAAATTTGTCAGTTGTCAAATGACTTTGCCCAAAGTGAACTAATGAGAGTTTAAAGGACCACTGCTGGGATAGGGTCCTTTATGCCTCTGGGGAGAATCACTTACTAAAAGGCACGTGACAATTATAGAAATATGGGAAAGATTCCAATGATAGTATATTAAAAATTGGTATCTAATTTCTTGCAATGTACACACACACCTGATCGTACATGTACCTACATGTAAAATTAAGAGGTGAAATTAAAAATCTTAGGGAATGTAAAAAATGCTATTTTGATTACTAAGGGGATTTAGTAAGGTTGTTGAACACAAGATTAATACGTAAAAGTAAGTGCATTTCTACAAACTAGCAATGATTATGAGATTAATAAAAGTACTTATTTTCATTAGTACTGAAAATATAAAATACCCAGGAGTAAATTTGAAAAATATATGTAAATCTTTCTACTGAAAACTACAAAACATTACAGAGATGGACTAAAGAAAACCTAAATAATAAAGAGAGATACTGTTTTAAGTTAGAACACAGTATTAAGCAGGACTCTCCCCAACTTCAACTATAAATATAAGATTTTGAAAATTAAAATCCCAGAAGACTTTATTAATGCAATTGACAAACTGATTCTAAAACTCGCAGGGAAATGCAAAAGACCTAGAAGAGCCAGAGCAACTTTGAACAAGTAGATTAACATGACCAGATTTTTGTTTTTCATTTTTAATGTTTATTTTTGAGAGAGCGAGAGAGTGTGTGTGAGTGGGGGAGAGGCAGAGAGAGAGGGAGACACAGAATCGGAAGCAGGCTCCAGGCTCTGTGCTGACAACTTGAACTCACAAATCACGAGATCATGACCTGAGCCTAAGCCAGACGACACTTAACTCATTGAGCCACCCAAGCACCCCTAACTTGACCATATTTCAAACATTGATGTCACTCATCCATGAAAAAGGGCATGGCTATTTCACGGTAAACAACATTCCTTTGTTCTGGAACTAAAGCAAATTTTTACTAAGTTATATTTTATTTACCTGCGTCCTGATATATGTGGGGTTTGAGTCCCTCGAAGTTTCAGTTTCAGAAACATTGGGGTTTTTTACTCAATTTTCTGTTTCTGCCTTTTACTCCTTTCTCTCATACACTAAGATAAATTTTACAGAGTATACAGCATAGATCTTAACTATACAGTATAAGCTTTGATAAATGTTTACACTACTATTAAAACCAACTATAAACAAATCAAGATCTATTTTAATCACCCTAAAAATTTCCTCCAAACTTGTTCTTTTTCAAGATTTGGGAGGAAGGGATATTATATAGATTTTTTACATTACCAAATGTTTTAAAATAAAATTGCCAACCTCTCTACAAAAGCAAACAAAAAATCTGGGAATATGACATAGGTTACACTAAAACTATAGATCAAGCTAAGGAAAGATGGCAGCTTCATGATATGGTCATAAAAATCTGTGAACACAGTATATATTTCCATTTAAACCAGGAATTGACAAACTTTTCTGTAAAGGGTAAGCTATCATTTAGGCTTTGTGAGACACCTGTCTTTTTGCTGTAAATACGTGTGTGTATGCTTGTGTGTTATATATATATATACTATATGTATCACACACATATGTATATGTTATAAGATATACGTATATCTTATATATATGATATATATGATATATGTATTATATATGATATAATGTATTATATATGATATATGATATATATCTGTATTATATATATGTATTATATATGATATATATATGATATATGTATTATAAGATATGCATATATCTTATAAGATATATAAAAATGTAAAACAATGTCTTAGTTTGTGGACCATACAGAGACAGGCAGTGGGCCAAATTGGGCTATAAGCTGTGTTTTGCCAAACCCTGATTTAGATAATTTTAAATTACACTTTACAATATTTGTACTTTTCAGGAAAAAGGTCTTGCACGTAATAGGCAAATGGATTTTTAAGATTACAATGTTGGCACTTGTACAAAAGACATTGTTTTGCATTCAATTTTCTAAGCTTTTGTTGCTAGTAAATAGAAAAACAAGTAATTATCATATTGATTTTGTGTCCTATACTTTACTAAATCACCTATAGTAGATTTTTGTACAATCCCTTGGCTTCTCTGTGTACGAAATTAACTTTTCTATGAATAATGGCAATTTTCTGATTTTGTGTCTTTTATTTGTTATTAAGTTATTGCTTGGAACACTATTTCTTATGGTACTAGCTTAGGTTTTTTTCAGATAACTTTTAGTGAAGATGATTGATTCCTTCCTAAATCGTTCCAAAAACATCTTTATCCTAAATATTCATTGATTTTATAAAAGCTTTTGTGTATAATGAGGTGAGCATGTGATAGTTTTTTTTTATTCTGTGGTGAATTATATAGACATACTTTGTATTTTTGCGATAAGACACTCTTGGTCTTGATTTATATTGAGATTGGTTTGGTTTCTAAGTCCAGGAGCTCTATGCTGTCATTTTCTTGTAATGTCCTTGTGATTTTCAGTCTAATTACTCAAATAATTTAAAATTTGTACTTTGGCATCAAAAAAAAAAAAAAAAGACTTAAGAAATTGTCCTTAAGTTAAAAGAATTTTTTTTAAAAAACATGTTTTTGTTTCCTAAAAGAATGTACTTGTAACCTCATACATGTTAAAGGTACTTCATCATTGAAGGCATCTAGCTTGGCTTTGTGAAATTTGTGGTTACAGATCATATTTTTTTAACATGAACGACCGTTCTCTTCACTGTCTCCTCAAATCATTTCCCAACTTCTGTTTTTCCTAGAAAAGTACCTCGTCAAGTGGGTTGTCCTGCCCCTTCACATAAACTTGTTCATGATCACTCCTTATTTAGCTTTTATGGGAGAGCTGTGACCACCTGTCATTGCTGATATTTGTAATTTTTGTCCTCTTTTTTCTTGGGCTAGTTGACTTAGAAGTTTATCAATTTTATTAATATTTTAAGGGATCAGCCTCTAAATTTGATTCTTTTTATCACTGTTTTTAAAATGTTATTCTCTCTACTCTTTTCATTTCTACATATGTCAGGGTTAATGCGCTGTGCATTTGTAAATACTCGAAGTGGAACATTACATGATTTTAGACATTTCTTCATTAAGCATACACACAAAGGGGTAAAAATTGTCTATGATCAAGAAATTTTATGTGCCATGCTTTTACTCAGTTTGGAATACTTTCTAATATCTTCTGTTTTCAATTAGTTATTTCAAGGTTATTTTGCTTATTTGCAAATAGAGAGTGGATTTTCTAAATATTTATCAAGAATTTTTAATTTGATCCCGAAATATATTATTTCCATACTTTAAAGTTTATTCAGATATTTTTACAACATTTTTGGTGAGTGCTTTATGTATGCTTAAGAAAATATGTGTACTCAGCACCTGCTTGGTGTGGGGTCCCTCACATGCTAATTAGGTTTAGCTAGTTGATAGTCTATTCAGCATTCCACAGTCATGTTAGTTTTTCTTTTTGTTCTATCAGTTGCTCAAGAGAATGTTAAAAATTATCAAATGTCCCTTTTCCCCTCAATTAGTACTCTTTGTCTTGAAATCCTGCTAAGAAGCCATACGTGTTCTATCATCATTAGAGTTTGCATGTTTTTTTTGGTACACTTTTCCATCTGGCTTTATTTTTAAAGTGTGCCTTTTATAAACAGCAGGTCAGTGTATCTTACGTTCACCTAATTGGAAAATTTCTGCTTTAAAATCAAGAGTTTAATTAATTTACATTTAATAGACTATGGTATGGATTGAATTTTTCCTTAGAATTTTATGTTGACTGACCAATTATTTTTAGTTACATATTTCCACTTAATTGGCTTTTTAAGTACATTTTTTTAAGTCTTTTTCTATAATTCAGATTGTGCTTGCTTGCTTGCTTCCTTCCTTCTCTCCTTCCTTCCTTCCTTCCTTCCTTCCTTCCTTCCTTCCTTCCTTCCTTCCTTTCTTGAGAGAGAGAAAGAGAGAGAATGAGCACAGGGAAGGGGCAGAGAGAGGGAGAGCAAGAATCCCAAGCAGTCTCCTAGCTCAGCATGGAGCTGGTTGCAGGGCTCAGTCTCACAACCATGAAATCATGACCTGAGCTGAAATCAAGAGACAGATGTTTAACCAACTGAGCCACTTAGGCACCCCCATTGATCTTTTTCTTTGTTCTTTTCCTTTCCTTACCTTTCCTTTCCTTTCCTTTCCTTTCCTTTCCTTTTTCCTTTTTCCTTTTTCCTTTTTCCTTTTTCCTTTTTCCTTTTTCCTTTCCCCTTTTTCCTTTCCCCTTTTTCCTTTCCTTTCCTTTCCTTTCCTTTTTCCTTTCCTTTCCTTTTTCCTTTTTCCTTTCCTTTCCTTTTTCCTTTCCTTTCCTTTTTCCTTTCCTTTCCTTTCCTTTCCTTTCCTTTTTCCTTTCCTTTCCTTTTTCCTTTCCTTTCCTTTCCTTTTTCCTTTCCTTTCCTTTCCTTTTTCCTTTCCTTTCCTTTCCTTTTTCCTTTCCTTTCCTTTCCTTTTTCCTTTCCTTTCCTTTCCTTTTTCCTTTCCTTTTTCCTTTCCTTTTTCCTTTCCTTTTTCCTTTCCTTTCCTTTCAAGTTTATTTATTTACTTTGAGAAAGAGTGCGTGTGCATGCAAGCTGGGCAGGGGCAGTGAGGGGGAGGGGAGAGAAAATTCCATGCAGGCTCTGTGATGCTCAACTTCACCAACCCTATCATGTCTTCAGCTGAAATCAAGAATCAGATGCTTAGCCAACTGAGTCACCCAGGTGCCCTTGATCTCTTTTTCTATAATATAGATTCTTAGGTCAATTTAATCAATTTTTAGATATTGGTATTTTGCAGTTCTATGATTTCATTTTTTTAACTTTTAAGTTTTCCACTCTGTCTAGAAACTTCCCATTTCTTTAGCCATTATTATAATCATATCCTCTAAATTATATGTTTATATCTTAATTAAAGTGTAATTAATGTTTTATATGTATATTAATGTTAATTTCAGATGTACACTGTAATGATTCAACATTTTATACATTACTCCATGCTCGTCACAATAAGTGTACTCTAAATCCCCTTTATCTTTCTCCCTCATCTCCTCACCCACCTTCTTGCTAGCAATCTCCAGTTCTCTGTATTTGAGTCTGTTTTTTTTGTTTCCTTTTTTCTATTTGTTTTCTTAACATATGAGTGAAATCATAGTGTTTGCCTTTCTCTGAGTCGTTTCACCTAGCATAATACCCTCTAGATCCATTCATGTATAAATGGTAAGATCTCATTCCTTACTTATTGCTGAGTGATATTTCAGTGTGTCTGTTTACACCACATCTTCTTTATCCATTCTTCTATTGATGAGCACTTGGGTTGCTTCCATATCTTGGCTATTTGTAAATAATGCTGCAATAAAAATAGGGTATAGATATATCTTTTCAAATTAGTGTTTTTATTTTCTTTGGGTAAATATCCATTAGTAATGGATCATGTAGTGATTCTGTTTTTAATTTTTTGAGGAACCTCCATACTGATTTCCACAGTGGCTGCACCAGTTTTCATTTCCACCAGGAGTGAACAAGTGTCTCTTTTTCTCCACATTCTTGCCACAATTTATTATTTCTTGTCTTTTTCATTCTATCCATTCTGACAGATGTAGAGTGATATCTCATTGTGGTTAGATTTTCATTTCCTTGGTGGTGAGTAACGTGAACATCTTTTCATGTATCTGGCCATTTATATGTCGTCTTTGGAAAAATCTCTTCATTTATCTCTCTGCCTATTTTTTAATTGGATATTTTGTTTTTTGGTGTTGTGTTGTTTATATATTTCATATATTACCCTCTTATCAGATATATCATTTGTAAATATCTTCTCCCATTCAGTAGGTTGCATTTTGTTCAATTGATGGTTTCCATTACTATGCAGAAGGTTTTTAATTTGGTGTAGACTCAAGAGTTTATTTTTGCTTTTGATACCCTTGCCTGAGGAGACCTATCTAGAAAAATATTTCTATAGTCAGTGTCAAAGAAAGTACTGCTTATGTTTTCTTCTAGAGGTTTTAGGGTTTCAGGTCTCACATTTAGATCTTTAATCCATTGAAGTTTATTTTTGTGTATGATGTAAAAAAAAAAAACTGGCTCCATTTTATTATTTCGCATGTAACTGCTCAGTTTTCCAGGGTCGTTTTTGTGGAGACCATCTTTTCTTCATTGTATCTTCTTGCCTCCTTTGTCATAGATTAACTATAAAACCACAACTTTATTTCTGGACTCTTTATTCTGTTTTATTCATCTATGTGTCTATTTTTGTGCCAGTACCATACTGTATGTATGTCTTGAAATCTGTCATCATACCACCAGGTTTTTTTGTTTTTGGGGGGTTTTGTTTTCCCTCAAGAGTGCTTTGGCTTTTTGAGATCTTTTGTGGTTCCATACAAAATTTAATTATTATTGGTTCTAGTTCTGTATTTAAAAAAAAAGTTGGTATTTTGAAGGGATTGCATTATATCTGTAAAACATTTTGGGTAGTATGGAATTTTAACAATATCAATTCTCTCAATCCATGAACATGGGATATCTTTCCATTGTGTCATCTTTAATTTCTGTCATCAGTTTTATAGTTTTGGGAGTATAAATCTTTCACTTCCTTGGTTAAGTGTTTTCCTAAGTATTTTATTCTTTTTGGTGCAATTATTTGAAGCTGTTTTCTCAATTTCTCTTTCTGCCGCTTCATTATTAGTGTATAAAAACACAACAGATTTCAGTATGTTAACTTTGTACCCTGCAACTTTATTAAATTTATTTCTCAGTTCTATTTTTTAGGTGGAATCATTAGGGTTTTCTACATATGGTATTTATGTCATTTGCAAATGATAAAAATCTTACCAATTCGGATGCCTCTTATTTCCTTTTCTCATTTGATTGCTTCAATTATGACTGCCAGTACTATGTTGAATAAATTCCTAATATTTATTTTAAAGTCGGTTATTTTTTTGCAAATGTTAGTATCTTTATAATCAATACTCTTTTTTCAAGTTCATTTAATTTGAAAGAGAGAGCACATATAAGCAGGAGGGGCAGAGAGAAGGAGAGAGAGATTCCCATGTAGGCACCAGACTGTCAGCACAGAGTTGGATCCTGTGGGGCTTGATCCCACAAACCGGAGGCAAAATGAAGAGTTGGACCCTTAATTGACTAAAGCTACCTCGGTGCCCCCATTATCAATACTCCTTTTTGACCTCTTTACCTTCTTGATTTGAAATCTTTGGGGTGCCTGGGTGGCTCAGTTGGTTAAGCGGCCAACTTCAGCTCAGGTCATGATTTCACAATCTGTGAGTTCGAGCCCCTAGTCGGGCTCTGTGCTAGTGGCTCAGAGCCTGGAGCCTGCTTCAGATTCTGTGTCTCCCTCTCTCTGCCCTTCCCTTGCTCATACTCTGTCTATATGTCTCTCAAAAATAAATAAACGTTAAAAAAATTAAAGAAATCTTTTTGTGTGGCTCAGTCTGTTGGGCATCCAACTTTGGCTCAGGTCATGATCTCACCGTTCATGAGTTTGAGCCCCATGTTGGGCTCTGTGCTGACAGCTCAGAGCCTGTAGCCTGCTTCAGATTCTGTGTCTCCCTCTCTCTCTGCCCCTTTCTCATGCTCTTTTTCTCTCTCTCCCTCAAAAATATATAAATAAACATTAAAAAAATAAAAACAATCCAGTTGATATTTGCTCCTGTATTCTGGACAGTGTTTTTAAAATAGTAGAGGAAATGTCAGTTTTAATATCTTCGAGACGTAATTTACATATCCTAAAATTCACCCATTTTAGATGTAAAATTTGGTGCTTTTTAGTATATTCACAAATATGTGCACCATCATTACAATCAATTTTATGTTTTTATTTAAAAAATAATGTTTATTTTTGAAAGTGACAGTGTGAGCAGGGGAGGGGCCGAGAGAAAGGGAGACACAGAATCCAAAGCACGCTTCAAGCTCCCAGCTGTCAGCGCAGAGCCCGATGCGAGGCTCGAACCCAAGCTGAAGTCAGTCACTTAACCGACTGAGTCATCCAGGTGTTCCCATTGCACTCAATTTTAGACATGCCCATCATTTTAAAAGAAACCATCTCTTCGAATCATTCCCCTAAGTCAGATACACCCAGCACTTAGCAAGCACTTAAATATTTCCTATCTTTATAGATTCTTTACAGATTTACTTTTCTTAAAAATTCATATGAATAAAGTGATTTCACCTGCGGTCTTTTGAATGACCTCTTTAGTACAGTATAACGTATTTAAGGTTTGTCGTGTTATAACTTGTACTTCATTCTTTTTTTATAGCTGGAGAATATTCCATTGAATCAATCTATCGCACTTTGTTTATCTATATGGAGACCAATAACTATCATAATGTGGGAGATTAAAGGCTTTTCTTTGCCAACTCTGCTCCTCTCTGACCTCTTTTTAAAATTCTGAAGTTGAGGAGTTGGTACTCTGGGGAGCTTTTAGGCTGCACCATGTATTTTTGTATTTTAGTCTCTTCTGGGGCCTGATTCTTCTAACTAATCCGTGGTACTCTTTAAAGTCTTGGTTATTCTCTGCTCACCCCTGTAAATCCTCATTCCACTTATACTTTACTCCACGTATTGATAATTTTAATGGATTTTTCGTCAACTTCAAAGTGTTTGTTTTCCCGAAATTCAGTTCATTGAGGCTTACTTGTATCTTTGCTATTAAATACTTTCATAAAAATTTAGGATATCTATTCTCTTTATTTTATGCTATCACCCAAAAATCAAAGGTCTTTCATATTCTACCTCCTAATTAGAAACCAAAATTCCAGCCTCTTAAAAAAAATGTATTGTGATTTTGGGAATCAGGTTAAATGGTGTCTGAGTAGAATATTGATCTTGCCAAACCAACTGTGATTACTATACAAATACGTCTCCATCCTTCTTTTTCTAAAATGAGCTCCTCCAGGGTACACAGATGGTTAATCATACAAATCTTGAATTTAATTGTATGTTCAAAGTGTCGGTATGTAATTGTAATCAATTGAACATAAATTTTTGTCTGTGTACTTTTCCACACACCTCTGTTTTGGAAGGTAGGGTCCTAGGGTTCTGGATGGGGTAGGGTTTTTGTTTCATAGAAGCAGGCATTATAAGCAGGTATACTTGTAACAGAAAAATGAGTCGAGAGAACTTTAAGGGCACTGGAAATTCCAGGGAGTTTATCATTCAACATTTTTTCCTCTTTTCCTTCTAAATCAAGATTATTTTATAACCTCATTATGCAAATTTCTCACTGGAAATAAAAATATAGACTTTGCCACTGCTTCCTGACAACCAGCGTTTTCCAAATTTGATCCAAAATTAAACGACAGATCTCTCAACTTGGTAGGAAGTCTAGGGACACAGAAAGGAATTTTGTAATTTTTCCGGCTGTTAGAATAGAAAAATTCATTGTTATATTTCATCCGTAAGAGTGTTTACTGTCTCTTCAGTGATTTCTATGATCCAAACAGAGGGCGTATGTGCATCTTACAGTAGATAAAAAGTGCAGATTAGTGGAACCCTAGTAAGTTTCACTTCCACTAGAAATAGTGACCATGAGCAACGAAGATCTTGAAGTTAAGTCATTACTTATGTGACAGTGTAGAAGTCCAAGCACTTGAAGCTGTTCATAGTATGCTCTACTTGGGATTTACAATTGTTTATATTACATGTCCCTTCCATCATTCGATTCCTTAGTTGAGGCACATAAACTAATTCTGCTGTGGAGCATCTCATAGGGCAGCACGAACAGTGGTTATTTTATCGAACCAGGATCTACTTTGTTGGGCATGAAGATCAAAATATGTGGGAAGATCCCGAATTGAACAGGGTGATGGAGTTTTGTAATGCAGATAATAAAATCTGAATAAGTCAATAAAAGAGCAGGAGGGGCAGAAGCCAATTCAAAATGCCAGAGAACAAAGTCTGCTTTGGAAAACTCCCAAGTAAATGGAAACAGAGAATGACAGTTCCGATAGGCAAATGGAAACGCAATTTTGGATGAATATATGAGACAGTTTACTGACTGTGGTAAGCTCTATCTGTGCTATTTGTATGATGCATTGCCAGCCTAGCTCTGATGAAAGAACCAGGGACAGGGTGTATAGAAACGAGTTGACATTGCAATCAATAGCATTAAAATTTTTTCTTGTTATCCTTGCTGGACAAATTTGTTGCACAAAATTAAATTATACTAGGCCATCGTGAATTGGTTCCAAAAATTTTGTGAAGTGCCAAGAACTCATTAAAGACTTTTGGTGTGAATCTAAGCTGGAAGCACTTAAAAGCACTGATATTTTTCCATTCTTTTGCTTTTGGGCTGAGAAGAAAATCTGAAATGCAAAAACACAAAAGACCATAAACAAAGAGTTTGTTGTTTTCTGTAGGATGCTTTTATACTGTTTATCCTTGGGCACCATATATTTACCTAAGAGAAATAGAAAAAGCTTCATGGCCTTTGGAAAGGAAAATAAGGCATTATTGAGGCAAATAAATTAGTGTTGTGTGTATATTTGTTTACTTTATTCAAAGTTTTACAAAATCAGCCAACTAGTTGTTTCTCTTCCTTTCTTCTCTTTGTTTTGTTGTTGTTGTTTGTTTGTTTGTTTTTCCTCTTCATTTTTCAAATGACATTGGAGTTAGGAACCAAATCTGCAAAGAGATAAAAGTTAAATGCTCTGATTGATGGGAAGGTGGAGTTTCAGATCATTATCCACAGTGTTACCATTCACCCTTGGTGTGGAAGTCCATAAGATACGTTAGTTGATCGTAGGAACACAAGGTGAACATATACATTTGAGGACTGTCATAGCCATAATCTGCATGTAGGTAGCCAGACAGCTAAAGATAAAACATGTCCTTAAGGTCAAATACAAAATCAACACAAGAAAAATAAAATAATAATAATAAAATAATAATAATAATAATAATAATAATAATAATGGAAACTAAAACCAAAACAGCCTCCTAGGATACAATTTAAAACTTACCACATGGTGTTTACAGTAACTGAATACTTCACAGATCCAGATTGGGATGTTTTCCAATTCCCTCTGATAAACAAAATTCTTTGGTTTTGTTTTTATTTCCATTATTTGGGGTTTTCTTAAGTTCTCGCCTCCTCTCCTCTACTTCCTTCTATTTCTCCTTCTAAAAGTATGCAAACTGGGGTAAAAAAAAAGAAAAAAAAAACCTGAGGTAACAAAATGGTACTTATTCATACATAGTACTATCCAACTCCTGAGTTGACAACATTTGGCATGTTTTATTTGCAGTCTGATGACTAAGCTTTTGAAGTGTATATACAGACTATATTTATATAGTCTCCAAATTTCTAGTGGGCAAACCAAAATAAGGCTTTGATATATTTTTCTATGGTCTTTAAGAATCAGTAGGTCCTGAAACAAAATGTTTACTCTCTCTTCTGATCTCCGTACTGATTGTTAGTTTTCAAAAACAACAAATTTGTTGTCATTGATCATGCAGCCAGTAATATTTTTCAAAGTAACCTCAGACATGCAGCTTATTTGCTGAATAATTATGCTTCATAATTCCTTTAAATCAACCATTTGATACTTCAGTGATATGTTCTCTATAAGATATTCAATCCATCAATTGGGAAACAACCTTCTCCTACAGGAAATGATTATGTCCCTTGATCTCATTAGTTGTCACACTATTAGATTGTTACATTAAATGATTGAATATAAATGGGCATTATATTTAGTGCTAGGCATGTGTACATATCTTTCTTACATATTTACTTTACTACGATGTCGTCTTTTATAAATTTCAGGAAAGGAAGGGATGATTGTATTACTCTCCTCATTATTTATATTTCAAAATTGCCTGCAGAGGAATTTAAAGGACTTCGGATAAGAAACGTGGCCTTTCCTTGTCATACAAAAATATGCTATGTATGAAATAATGTGCCTGCAAATGAGGTCTTAGTTTAGAAGACCAAGACATTTATAAAATATCCTGTGATTCAAAAGTCAGACCACATTTAGGAAAAACGATGGGTGAGAAGTAGTTTTAATTACTTAGTGTTGAGATAAGCCTCTTGAGAAAATGTAAATGGCTCAAAATAGATGGTTTTGTGGTACCTCTGGGGCTGTAGAGGGAGAACCTCTATAAAGCTCTTCACCATTTAAAGAAAAAGAAACGGGTAAAATGGCCAAAGTTAACATTTTTAGAAATGTTAACCAATTTGGAAATTAACCAATTTGAAGATTGTTTACTCAGGAAAAACTAGAGCCTCAGTTAAAACAGCAGGTTCATGTTAAACATGTTTAGCCCCATCTAACAAGTTACGTGCCCCTGCTTACACGTAAGTGTCCCAGCTCCATAAGAGTCTTGAAAACCATCAGCCTTCTAGCCATGAGTGCTGCAAACACAGCATCCTGACAGTCACGGAAAGGGGCAGAAAAAAATCTGTATTTATGTAACTGTAATGAAACCAAAGCAAGTTTGTCCTTTGATGAGTTAGACACTGTACCAGGTTGAGTTGTCACAAAAAGAAAACTTCATTTGCAGCAAATAAGGAGATAAGAGGGAATGGCTTCCAGAGCCAGGACTCCCCAACAAAGGTGGATGAGTTCCTTTTGTTTAGGGCTTGGATGAATATTTAGACGGGGAAGCCTTGTCATCACACGTGGAGGCAGGCATAAAGTCAAGCATGCAACTTAAGGAAACATGCCCGCACATATTGTATGTTATGTAAACGAGGCCACTGTTCCTCCTTGGGTGGAGATCTGGGTATTATAATGAGGTAAATGTAGTTGTCATCATTCTAGAGGTCACTCTCTGGCCCATCTGCATGGGTGTGTGTGTCAGGGGTTAAGCTTAAACTGGTCTGGGCCAGCTGGAGGTCTTGCCAGGGTAGTTGCTATCTCTGGAGGGGCAGTTTCACTTTCCATTTGCCTAAGATAAGCTGGAAAGAAGAGTTTAAGGAAAAATGGGACAAAGTTCAGTAAATACAAGCAGGTGGTCAATAAAGATCAGGACTTGGGGTCTAGCTGGTGATACTACCTCATGGTACCTGTAGCAGCCAGTTGGAGGCAGGGGAAAAAAACAAAAACAAAAAAACTTGTCCAAAATTTTAAAAGGAAGATATTGGGAATGATATGTACATAGGAATGTTTGAAAGACACTGACATATTCACATGTTTCTTGACCTAGGAAACAAAGCACTTGTTGTAAGGGCTATTTGCATATCCAAGAAAATCGTAAGTGGGCCCTGCATGTCATCTATGGCTGACATTTGGGCCATGTTCAATCAGGAAATGAAGGCTAAGGCAGTATTATAAGCTGCTGACCCTTGAAAGCACAGTTCAAAGCATTCATACCCTCTTAGCAAAAGGGGAAAGACCATTAGTTCACGGCATTTAATGATATCATTGACCAATAATTAGCATACCACTAATCCAAGAAGAGACATCAGTGCAATTATCCAACACTGCTGGAAATATAATATTTTACAAATAAAATCCAGATTGGCACATTGTTTGTATAAAAGGTCTAATCTTCATTTAAAAATATTAGACGGACACAGAAATGAAGTATGACCTGTATACAGGAGAAAAAAGTCAACAAAAATTGTCCCTGAGGGACCCCAGATGTACAAAGATGTCAAATCAGCTATTATAAGTATCTTCAAGGAACTAAAGAAAACTATGTCTAAGCAATCAATGGAAAGCATGAGAACCATGTCTTACTGGGGAAATGTCTTCAATCAAGGGATAGAACATGTTAAAAAAAAATAACTGCCGAAATTTTAGACTTCAAATGTAAACTGAAATTTTAAAAATTGACTAGAAGATCTCAATAACAGATTTGGGTTAGCAGAAAAATCAGTCAGCAAATCTGATGTTACATGAATGAAGATCATTCAATATGAGAAACAAACAAACAAAAAAAATGAAGTAGACGGAACCTCAGACCTGTGGAGATACCATCAAGAATTAAACATATGCATTATGAGACCCCTAGAAAGAATCAAGAGATAGCCAAAAATTCCTCGAGTGTGATTAAAAACAAAAACTTTGCACATCTAAGAAGTCAAAGAATCCCACACCTCGCCACATCACATTTGAAAAGTCACAAAGGAAGTAACTTTGAAGAAGTGAGAAATGACTTTTCACATGCAAAACAAAACAAAACCTCCAAAAGATGAAGTTTCCCTCAGAAAACATGGAGTCCAGAAGACCCAGGGATGATATATTTAAAGTACTAAAAGAAAAATATAATCTAGCCCCATTATTTTATATCCAGCTTCATTTTGCTTCATAAGTGAAGCATAAATTTAGACAATTCCAGGTAAACACAAACTGTGAGAGTTTGTCATTAGACCTGCCCTACAAAAACTATCTCAGTCCTTCAGTCTAGAATGAAAAGATACTAGAGAGTAACTCGATACCACACAAAGAAAAATGAGCACCAGTGAAGGAAAAAACTTAAGTAAACAGAAATTTTAAATGTATTTTTGGTAACACTTTTCTTCTTTGATTTGAACAAATGTGTAAAGTAATAATTAAAAAAGAGTTTTGATGGGCTTATAATTGAATGACCATGGGGACACAAAGTGAGGGGAAAAATACTAGCAAAATTTTTTGCATACCATTGATATTAAATTAGTATTAATTTGAAGTAGATTGTTGAGGTTAAGATGATAACTTAGTCAAAATATCTTAAAGTACTTAGAATTTTGTAAGAAAATATCTCATTAAGAGTGTAGGAAATGAAAATACTAAGAAATTATAACACACAAGGAAATACTTAACATAACTGAGAGGCCATAAAGGACCAATAGAGAAACAAAAAACCTACACAAGACCTATTGGAAACAACAAAATGGTGGATTAAGTCCTATCTTATCAATAGTGACTTTACATGTAAATGGTATAAACACTGATTAAAAGGCAGAAATTGGAATAGTGTACAAATAGCCTGAAAGTAAAACAAAGTAAAAAGATCTATCTTGCAAACAGCAACCATAAGAGAATTGGAATTGCTCTGTTAGGAAAAAAAAGACTATAACATAAAAATTACTAGAGATAGAGGTATACTTAATATTATACATATACACGCACATACATGCACATGTGTAATTGATAACTATATTTCAGATGTACATTAAGATTCAATATTTGTATATATTGCAAAATTATCACAAGGCCAAATCACATCCATCAACACACAATTAGTTACACTTCTTTTTTTTTATTATGAAACTTTTAAGATTTACTCTCTGAACCACTTTTAAATATATGATAGTATTAACTACAGTTTCTATGCTATACATTATATTCCTTCGGTAGAGGTAGAGACCCTCTCTAAGGAATGTGGTGGAGACTTTCTCAAAACAAAGGAAGGCAATATGGCCCAACCAACTTATATACACATATGCTTAGCTCATATGTCCTTTCTTTCTCTCTGTGAGAATCCTGCTACATTCCCATGACTTATCTATTTTATAACAAGAAGTTTGTATCTTTGACCATCTTTAACTATTTTATCTGACCCTCTCCTCTGACCATTAATAGTTATGTTCTCTGAACCTATGAGTTTCAGGTTTTGCTTATTAATCTCCTCAAGTTTGCATGTTGCTGCAAATGGCAAGAGTTCTTCATTTTGTATGGCTGAATAATATTCCATAGTGCATATATAGTCACATTTTCGTTGAAGGTGTACTTTATAATGATAGCAAGGGCAATCCATTAGGAATATATAACAATTTAAAAACTATATGTACTTAACAAAGTCCCCAAACACATGCAGCAAAAAATAACAAAAATGATGGGAGAAAAAAATTCATTATTAACATTTGGAGACTTTAATATCTTTTTTTAAATATTTTTTTGAGAGATAGAGACAGTGTGTGAGTGGGGGAAAGGCAGAGACAGAGAAGGAAACAGAATACAAAGCAGGCTTCAGGCTCGAAGCTGTCAGCACAGAGAACATTGTGGAGCTCAAACCCAAGAATCACAAGATCATGACCTGAACTGAAGTCAGACGCTTTAACCAAATGAACCAGCTAGGTGCCCCGATAACTCTCTTTAAATAACAGATAGAAAAAGTAGGCAGAAGAGCAACATGGTAATAATAGAAGACTTAAATAATACCATAAACTAAGTAAACTTCTATGACTAATCTGCTTTCAATTCTTTTGAATTCAAAGTCTCTTGACATCAGGAAGTGTGAATCTTCCAACTTTGTTATTTTTTCAAAACTTTTTTGGTTATTCAAAGTCCATTGAGATGTCATCTGAAATTTAGGATAAACTTTTATGTTATTAAAATATGCCATTGGATTTGAATGAGGCTTGTGCTGAATCTCTAGATTGCTTTATTATTGACATCTTAAAATTATTAATTTTCTAACCCATAAACATGAGATGCCTTGCCATTTATTCATGTTTTTTCTTTCATTTGGCAATGTTTTATCGTTTTTAATATGTATCTCTTAGCTCCTTGGTCAATTTTATCCTTACACATTTTTTTATGCCATTATAAATAGGATTGATTTCTAACTACTTTTTCAGCTTATTCCAAGTTAGTGTATATAAAATACTGATTTTTGTGATTTTTGTATATTGTGAATTATTTGAATTCATTTTAATTTTGTGCATGTGTGTGCGTGTGTGATTTTTAGTGTTTTCTACCTGTAAAATCTAGTCATCTTCAAAAAAAAGATAAGGTTACTTCTTCCTTTCTAGCTAGGATGTCTTTTATTTCTTGCCCAATTTCTCTAGCTAGGATTCTAATACTGTGTTGAATAGAAGTGACGAGAGTGGGCATCTTTGCATTCTTGATATTAGAAGAAAAGTTTTTACTATTTCAACAGCATGATGTTAGCTATAAATTTTTCATAAATGGCCATTTTATGTTGAGTTACTTTGCTTCTAGTTTGAATGTTTTTATCATGAGAGTTTTTCTTGTCAATTGACATGATGATGTGGTTTTTGTCCTTAATTTTATTAATATGGTGCATTATGCTGATTTTAATATGTTGAGACAGGCTGATATTCCAGGAACAAATCCTGCTTGGTCATGATATAATCCTTTTAATGTGTTGTTGAGTTCTGTTTATTTTTGTATCAATATTTACTAGAGATATTGTTTTGTACTTTATAGAACTGTCTTTGTTTGGCTCTGATATCAGGGTAATGCTGGTCTTATGGAATGGACCTGGCAATGTTCTTTCCTTTCAATATTTTAGAGTTTCAGGAGGATTGGTGTTAATTCTTTAAGTGTAGGATATCCCAGTGAAGCCATTTGATTCTGGTTTTTACTCGTTAGAGGGTTTTGATATCCCCACTATGATTGTTTCTTCACATTCTCTATTTCTTCATGATTCGGTCTTTTTTTAAAAGATTTTTTTTAATGTTTTTATTTATTTTTGAGAGCAGGAGAGACAAAGCATGAGTGGGGGAGGGGCAGAGAGAGAGAAGGAGACACAGAATGAAGCAGGCTCCAGGCTCTGAGCTGTAAGCACAGAGCCTGATGCGGGGCTCAAACTCACAGACTGTGAGATCATGACCTGGGCCGAAGTCAGACGCTCAACCGACTGAGCCACCCAGGTGCCCCTCAGTCTTAATAGGCTATGTATTTCTAGGAATTCATTTATTCTAGGTTACTCAATTTGTTGAGTACAAGATTTGATTGTATTATCTTTTTTCTTACCCATTAGTTGTAGTGTTTCCTCTTTCATCTCTAATTTGGTTATTTGAGTCTCTATCTCTTTTTCTTAATCTAGCTACATGTTCATCACTTTTATTTTTCAAAGAAACAATTCAGTGTTGATTTTTTTTTCTATTGTTCTATTCACTATTTTGTGTATCTTGGTTCCAGTCTTATTTCCTTCATCTGCTAGCTTTGCATTTAATTTGTTCCTTTTCTAGTTTCTAGAGCGAAACTTGTTTTGAGATATTTTTACATAATAAATGTATGCATTTATAGTTAGATACTTTAATCACAGCTATAGCTTTATACTTTCATCTTAGAAGTTTTCACTTATAAGATCTTCTAAAATTTGATATGTCATGTCTTCATTTATCTTTTTTTAAGGTATTTTCTTTTTTTAAATTTTACTTTTTTTTTAAGTTTTATTTATTTTGAGAGAGAGAGAGAGAGAGCATGAGTGGAGGAGAGGCAGAGAGAAAAAGGGAGAGGGACTCTGAAGCGGACTCTTGCGCTGTCAGTGCAGAGCCCAACATAGGGCTCAAACTCAAAAACCATGAGATCGTGACCTGAGCCAAAATCAAGAGTCAGATGTTTAACTGATTGAGCCACCCAGGTGACCTCAAGGTATTTTCTAACCTGTTTTGTGATTTATTCAACTCTTCTGTTTTTTAAAAGTGCATTTTTTTTTTAATTTTATAATTTTTTAAACGTTTGGAAGAGGGGGTGGGCAGAGAGAGATGGGGAGAAAGAAAATCCCAAGCAGTTTCCATGCTATCAAAACAGAATAGGATACAGAGCTTGATGTCATGAACCATGAGATCATAACCTGAGCTGAAATCAGGAGTCAGACACTCAACCATTCAGCCACCCAAGCTCCCCAAAAGTGCATTTAATTTCCATATATTTGCAGAGTTTTCAATTGCCTTATCCTATTTCCTGTCTCATTGCACTTTGATTAGATAAGAGAATACTTGAATTTCAGTCTTCTTTAATTCATTAAGACTTGTGACCTAATGTGTAGTCATATCTTCAAGAATGTTCCATATGCATTCGAGATGAATGTATTCTCTGTTTTGCAGTGTAAGTTATGTCTATTTCAGGCTTATTTTACATATAATTGGAGGTATCTGAAGCCATGGATATAAAAATCCGGGATTCAAAGGAGTGCTCTAAGTCTGACCTATAAATTTGAGAATCTCCTAGAATAAAGAAAGTATCTCATGCCAGAAATCTAGAGGGACACCTAAAAAGTGACTACAAATGGAGAAGTGGTTCCAAAGACTTATCCATAATGTACTGTCACACTCAGAGTTCTGGACAGTGAAGAGGAATAGAAAAGGAGAGTGAGTAGTAGACAAAATGGTAGGAAGAAAACCAGATGAAACTGGTGTAATAAAATATAAGTAAAGCAAGTATTTCGAAGAGTAAGTGGTGATGAAATGCTTCTAATAAATCAGGTAAGACTTAATGTATTACTTGACAAGAGTAGTTTTGGCTGGGTGGTATGGGCAAAACTGGAGATGGTTCAAGACGGAAAGAATTTAAAATAAACACAAAATAATTTTTAAGAAATTTTGCTGCAAGAAGGGAAATGTGGGGACAACTAGAAACATTTTTAAAAAGCCCTTTCTAGTGATATGCTAAATCATATCCATGTTAATTTTAGTCTTTTGAAGATACAGATATTGTCTCAAAACTCTAATCAAAGGAATGCTTGGAATAAAGGAAATTTCATGTCAAGCAAATAGACAAATCTACATTAAGGCAGTGAAGGAAGCATTTAAAACTTTGTACATTATGAGGTCAGGTAAATTCTTAAGAGGCAATACGTGTATTCCTAAAATAGAAATATATGTTTTAAACATTTCTTATTTAGGTAAGTAGACTGTAATGTAGCTAAAATTATCAATTTTAATTCATTTAAATCATCAAAACATCAGTGTTTTGTGATGAAAATTCACACTCATCCTAATGTAATTTTAGCAATACATTAATATTTAGAGAAGTGGTAGATATTGAGTACCTATTGAATTGAACGATGGTATATTTTACTCTCAAATGTCGAGATTTGTAGACTAACTCTGGAGCTTATGGTAAATTTACTGTGAATCTCCCAAGTCATTCCTGTTGTTCTATGCCTATATGTTATATCCAGTATATTCTTTTCCCTGTGTAACCAGAAGATAGATGATCTTCTCAATAATACCAGATATCAATGTTGTGGATTGGCATAATTGTTTTTCAGAATTATGGTATCTTTGTTTTTCTGAAAGATTTATTTAAATACAAAGATGGAAGGAAATAGTAATACTAAAAATAAAAACAGTCTACAATATGGTGTAATTTATGTCCTTTTGATGATCATTTTTGTGTATATAGTATTCCAACGGGAATTGCAACCACCCTCACAACAAATCAAGTTTGTTAATGATAGGGGAACACTGTCCCCTTATATCATGAGAGACCTATAACTTGTAAAGTAATTGATTAGGTCTTTTTCAGCAACAAAACACATTTTCTTCCTACCCAGGAGATAAACCCACTTATGTAAACTGGCATTATTTGAATGCATGCTTGAATTCCATCGAGTCCCTTTGTGTTTCTGAGCTACGCTTTTGAATAATGGATTACTTGTGTTTGAAAATATTGGTAGCACACAAGGATAGAAGTAACTTTTGCATATGTCATGTAAAAGTTCTAGGAGCACCTGGGTGGCTCAGTCGGTTGAGCACTGACTTCGGCTCAGGTCATGATCTCACGGTTTGTGAGTTCGAGCCCCAACTCGGGCTCTGTGCTGACAGCTCAGGGTCTTGAGCCTGCTTCAGATACTGTGTCTCCCTCCTTCTCTGCCCCTCCCCTGCTCACACTCTGTCTCTCTGTCAAAAAAGTAAAATAAAACAGTATAAAAAAAATTTCTATTTGTGTCCTAGTATTATTCTGTAAAATTAAAAACATGGTAAAATTTCAAAATAAAAGGGCAAATAATTTCAAAGGCAAGATTTAAAAATAACAGATTTGCAAGCCTATTACTTCAGAGTATATTCAGCTCAGGTGATGTAAGAGGCAGCATGGCCAAAGGGTGAGTTCTGTATGTCCTGTTGGTAGGATTCACACATTTATCTTGACAGGCTTAGTCTGCTCCTGCTAGCTTCTTTGTTCTTTTTGATCAGATAGATTAGGACAGCAAAACATGTAGGCTGATCCAGCATCAGGAACAAAGATACTTCCTTCGCCTTTAACAACTCAATGATTTTTGTCAGCTGAAATGGAAGTTCTGGATATCTATCGATGTTCCGTGGTTATCCACATTCTACACTATTGCTACAACTTGTTGAAAAGAGAACATCTGTAGACACTGAGACATTTGAACAGAACTGTTTAAAAGCATGTTCCATTTCACCATTGACCTTTGCGTTTTCTATTCATAACTCCTAGTCTCTTCCAATTTTCCGTTCATTGAAAACCAATTTTATTTCCTTGGAGGAATTACCCAGCAATCTGTCAAGACATACATATTATTAGTGTTAGGATTTCTTAAAATAGACCACACGCACACTCTTGAAAAGCCCTTTTTACTGCTCAAAGAACTTTTTCTCCTGACCGCATCCTCGAGAAGTAGACAGGATACTCTATCTAACCCTCATATGTAACGATGGAACTGAAAACCTTGAGGTTTGGTACAAAGCTTCAGGGTTGTTTCCCCCCATTTCAAATGCTGTAATAAAATCTATTAGAAGTTAAATTTCAAAAAAAACAAAAATAAAAACGTGGCAAGGAGTGTCTGAGCTACTCAAAACCAATATTTTTGACACCTAGTCTCTAAGCTGTATTCAAACACAGAGAATTGAGTATGTAAATTCTCGTCTGCCCCCTCTACTTTAACAAAGTCTGAAATAGGTGAAAGGGACATCTGCCTTTAGTACTTTTTCAAAGAACTTTAAGGAAAGTCATGCTGTAAGATGGTAGACATTACCAAGAACATGTAGTATGCTAGTCTCCTAAGATTATTTGAATATTCATGTATAATTGGAAAATTAAGTACTTCTTTACCTCAAAACAGTATTTTCATTAGTTAAATGCAATTATTCAGTTAAATGAACACATCATGGAGGCTTACCATAAAAATTGTAGTTCCAGGCAATGTCAAAGATTCAGCCTGGGAGCACACCGCATGGCGGGAATCCTAGTGCTTCCTCAAATTCTTCATCAGGTAAAACTTTGATAGCCCCTAACTGCACGTTCCCATGAGGTCCTGAGCAAAGCATATGAGAGACTCAGGTGTCTGCCCACAGCCTATTTACACAAACCACTAGGATTTTAACTGATCAATTCCATCTTTTTAGGTTTTCTGTATTTTTTGCATGTATATTGTCTAAGATATCTATAGTCATGCTTTGCTTTAAAAATGACCATGTGATGGGGCACCTGGGTGGCTCAGTCAGTTAGGCGGCTGACTTTGGCTCAGGTCATGATCTTGCGGTTTGTGGGTCCGAGCCCCGTGTCGGGCTCTGTGCTGACGGCTCAGAGCCTGGAGCCTCCTTCAGATTCTGTGTCTCCCTCTCTCTCTGCCCCTCCCCTGCTCATGCTCTGTCTCTATGTCTCTCAAAAATAAAATGAAAACGTTAAAAAAAAGTTCTAAAAAGACCATGTGAAATTAATATTCCATAACAGAACATGGCAAATTATTAATCTATTAATTAGTAGGAGTATATGCATGTCAGGTATTACATATCATAATCAGTTTGCATGTGGTAAAGTAACTCTTTAATGCATGATGGTTTTCCTAATGACTGACATGGAGTCTGTCACCTTTCAGACCATCACAGCTATTTATTAATAATGGATATATGAATAAATATATGAGACAGGAAGAAACAAATAATGATTGGCAGTGTTAATCATAAAGCTCCAGCTCAAATGACAAAAGAGATAGAGGTCATAATGGAAAAAAAAAAAACATATATACTGGAAATACGAACGAATATTTCACAACCCACTTACTATGAAAGGAGAGCTAATATATTAGCAGAATCTATATTCTTCTCTTCTTTGATAGGGGCTGAATCTATATATTGAAAACCTTGAGCAAACATGAAAGCATACTGTTATACATGATAGGAGAAAATAATAGTGGTAAAATAATTATTCAGTATCTACATAACCTAAAATATCAACCAGACCTCTTCTGACCTCCACTTCTAGGTATCCAAATGATGAATGATCATCTCAATATCCCATAGGTCCCAGAAATAAGCAAAAAGGTTTGGTATATCATACTTAGATATTAACATAAGGATTTATGTTAACATAATTTACTAACAGCTTTGTTCAGGAGGGAAAAAAAGTACCAGAAAAAAATGGGGGTATATCAAATAAAGTACTATAGGGGGTACCTTTGGCTGAATCCTGAGGGAACTCTAGAGATAGCGAAGGCCAAGTCTCAGGTGCAATTGGGCTGGAGTCTGTACCCTCCTGTATCTGTCTCTTATTGGTTGAAGGCCACCTCAAGACAGATGTAAATTCCAAGGCAATCAGACTCTCCATAAGTGCCAGTTAGCAGACCCCCAGAGCCAGAGGGGCTCAGTGCTCATTTCTGGGAGTCTATGTACTCAAGAATGTGAAAGGATCCAAGAGGTTATGGCTGGAACACTGGAAACGCCTGCTGTATGGCTCAGTCCAAAAATCTTGAAGTCCTCTCCACTTTTCTTCGGTCCCTTATATTTGGTCATGAAAAACTCATTTAAATTTATTTTTCCAATTATACTCAAATGCAGAGCCTTCTTTCCCTTTAACACTATCTCCATTCAGATTCTCCTGTTCTTTTGCCTACACGCAGTATACCCTAAAGTTACCTGTTGGCTGTCTCTCCCCAGTTCTTCATATCACAGCCAGCTTTGCATTTCGCAACCGCAAGTGTGAACAGATAACTTATCCATGAAAATCGTTATCCCTTCCTCTCTCCACCAAAGAGGCTTTGTTTGCCCAGTTTCCCAGAAAGACTTCAGTGTCTATTACGATTTAACATTGACATACCATGCTGGGCTCTTTGTCAAAATCCTGGAGACTAGGCAACAGTGAATCAATCTTCATGCTGATTCAGGGCTTCCTATTTTACACCTGTTATCTCCTTCTTTCTGATGGCTTCACTTCACCCTGACTTGTACACTATCCTAGATATAGTTCAGGAAGTTGTTCAATGGACACGTGCTACAAAGACTATTCTGATCATTCTTTCCCTCTACTCCCCCCCCCACACACACACACTTCCATCATACACGAAGGTTAATTATTTCAAAGTATAGTTACATTTATTTAATCTTGTATTTTTGCATTTATAACTTGAATAATTCATCTCAAGTAAGGGCGATTTTGTCCCTAGAGGACATTTGCCAATTTCTGGAGAAATATTTGGTCGTCACGATTGGGAGGGGAGTGAAGATACCAGAACATAAAGGATGGATACTAGTGATGCTGTTAAACATCTTACAATACACACGAGAGACCTTTCCACAAAGCATTGTCTGGCCCCAAAGGCCACCAGTGCTAAGACAGAAAACAGTGCCTTCAAATGAATGATACTATGCACTTAGAGACGTCTCACTCCCAAGGCTCCCGTAGGAAAGAGCTATGGCCTGCTCATCTTCGAATATCTAGGAGCGAATACACTTTCTGGATCACTGTTGCCATCTTAGAAGAATTTCATGCAAAATATTACATTAAAACTAACATAGGAGAAAATCACATTCGTAGAGAAATGTGCTAAGATCTACAACCCTACACAATGACTTTCCCCCCCTAATCTTTGTTTTCAAAGTTGTTAATTTGGACAAATTTAGAACCTAATTTCTAATCACAATTTGTCTTATATTCAATTGATCTAAGTTAATTCTCCCTTATAGTAATATTTTGATTAAGCTATTAAAAATATATATATTTGTAATTCTTACTGGCTTTCTAATAAATAGAATCAGGAATCAACTATATTTGCTGCCTATTTTTGCAAGTGTGGACTCCGGTGGCATTAGAATAGGTACCTCTTCTAATGGGGTGGCTGCCCTGCCAGTTGGGGTATAAAATAACTGTGACTTTCACAATGAAAAAAAAAAGGACCCCAAATGTGTCCTGTATGCAACTACTTTATCTTTGATGATAAATATATTTCTTTTACAAACACTTCAAAGGGCCAACTATACAGAACGATCCAAGGTTTCAATCTAATCCCAGTAAACACATATAAATAATCAAATATTGGCGAGAGAATCAATGTAGTATCAGATAAATCAAAGGTTGGAATTAAAAGTATTAAGGACCATTCTGAGAATGAATTTACCAAAAAAATCTTTAACTTCTGAATTTCTCTCTACTATGAGGAAGAAAAGGATTTGGCATTGAATAGGATTTAATTGCTCTTTTTTCCCCATAGCATGGGAACAATCACACAGAGTATTTATTATTCTGTATTCAGATCTGAGATCACGTGACAAAATTTAGGAGAAGAATACCTTCCTTCTTTCCATCAGGACATAACTTGGGTTCAGTGGATGGTGGCAAACACAATTATTAAACAGATGAAAGAGAAAGTTCATAATTTGCTCAGTATCTAATTAATATTTAAATTCTGGCCTTAAGGAAAGTCTCAGGTGGTGCAGTCAAAACTTATATCAAAATGCAAATGGGAAATTAAATAATTGAAGTTATTTAATGTGTATTCTCATTTTTTTCATACCTGCCTCACTATAGATTGTAAAGACAAAGATAATTTATCCTAGGAAATTATGGGACTTTTGTTAAAAATGCTGTTCTCACACAGAAATTAATCATCTCTTCCTTTACCTCCCTTAATTTTGGACTACTTCATAATTTTCTTTATTCATGACCACGTAAATGAATTTAAATGTTCTGTGTAAATAATCATCTCAAATCAAATTAATTATGAAACTTTCATTTAAAACCACACAAATTATGAATGAATGTAATATAGCCCAAGCATATATATTTCCACAAAATAAGAAATATGGGTGAGACGAGGAGCACGTGTATATCTATCATATTAATGTAATGGCCTGGATGTTCTCATATACAATAAACAGCTAATTTCCTCCTCAGTGATTAAGACCACTTCAAAATGAGGCAGATAACATAGAAAAATACACTTCAATTGTTAGCAGTAGGATGATAGATATCCCGTTACTAAAAAGAAAGAATTTTGCTGAAAGGAAGATAACAAAGTCTTTATTTTTAAAAATAATTTTAGTACATACAGAGAAGTTGGGAATGTGCTTACAATTCACTTTGGAGAAAAGAATGCATTTTCTTACAGTATTTTTAGTATTAGATTTTGTCTCAAAGAAACTTTTATCTTTCAAGAAATAATTGTGAAAATCTATAATCCCATAATGCCTGTAAAAATGGGTAGTTTCCTTCATTTACTGAGCCTGCGGCTCAGCAAATAGAGCAGAGATTACTTAGTAAATTACAGGAGTAGTGAGCTGTCTATCTTTTTCTTCAGAGAAGCTACTGACATCTAGATTTCTTTTTTTTTTTAAGTAACTGCCAGTTCATGAAAGTGAGTTATATATTCCCATCACTCTTCCATGAGCCAAAAGATAAGAATAGCATCCCTGGTGTCATTGATGTCAGTCACGCATACGAGACTGTGAGATTGTGCTTGGTAGGACATATTTTCTATATAGTGACTGAGTAACTACCTTTTCCTTTTGGTTAACATTCATGGAAAAACAGAATGAGGTGGCTAACTCCTCGACCGCCCAATAGATAATTGCAGCTCTACGGCTGGAGGAAGTGGTAATGGGGAGGGTGGCCAGACATTTACTCTGTCTTTTTCCTGTTTAAAATATACCTTAGGAATTTCTCTTTTTTATGGGAGGGCAGCTCTCAACTACGTGGACAGAAAGGAATGACAAAACCCCAGGTCTCCTCTCTAACATGAAGATTGTTGTAAAACTATTACCTAAGAAAAAGATTGTCTTGGGTCTCATTAAAGTAGTGAAACTTCATCTATGTGGATTGTAAGTAAACTGACCTAAATCATCTATTTGGCCTTAAGGACATAAACACACGGCCCTATGACTTTATTTTGCACGTAAAACCTATCAGACCTCTGTTATGGGCACTTAGGAAAACTCAGAATTGCTCTCTTTCTTATCTGCCCTGTTTTCTGTACCTTTCAAATTCTCAAGGGCAGGTCTGAGTCCTAATGTCTGGTTTAAGATGTTTTGTGAAATTTCAGAGAAATATGTTGCCGAGGTTAGGTGGGGATGCTCAGGTACTTTTTGGATCTCTCCTTCCATGGTCTGGTTTTATTATTTTGTAATAGAAGTAAGGCAACATCCAATTCTTGGCCATCTAGAGAATATCCAGTAGATAAAAAATTCTGAATCAGACAGAACCGGGTTTATTACACCAGCTTAGCTACTCACAAGCTAAAAGTAGTCTTGGACATGTTACAGTAATTCTTAATTTCAACGTTCACACTTATAAAATAGGGAAATATTAGCACTCATTGCTGTAATTATATGAGATACTTTGTCTAAAGTGTCTGGCATAGAAAAGGTTCATAAATATTTTTCTCTCCATCAATTGTTTTCTTCTTTTTTCTTTATAATTGAGAAATGCTATTAATATCATAGTTTAGGAAAATTATGAATTTTTTTTCATTTTGGTTGATTCAGGTTGAACCTTACTACTGTTATCCACATTTCTCTGATACCATGCCTTACATTCTAAACAATTGCCTTATAGACATCTGGGATATAACCTGTAAATCAAGGATTTCTTCTTTTGCCTATTTGCTGATATATGTTGCCTAATGGAAGCAAGAAATACCTATATAAAATATTCTGTTATTAGAAATGGAGTAATTAAAAATGAGTCTATTATTATGTAATACGATAACACAAAAGAAGCCAAAGATGATACTATTCTAGTCAATAACAAAGGGCAGGGATGGAGGAAGGATGTCATTACCATCAGGGCTATGTGATGATTTGTGCTTCTATGGCCATAGCATCCTTCACCCTGCCTTCCAAATTGCATTGTCTCCTTTGTATAAGAAGAAAAGAGAGGCCGTATCCTGACCATGAGTCATTCCTCCCGTGTAACAGAAAGAGATTCCTTCTATTCAGGGACACTCAGGGCTCATTGCACACCACGAGGTACAGGAGTGGGCAATAATTAGTTTCTCTTTCCCATTCAGCTATCATATCGTCTAACTCACTTCATCCTTTCATTCTTTTTGCTAACAGAAGCACTAGATGGGATTTATTTTCCTTCTACAATGAGTATTTATGAACATCAATACCTAAAATTAAACTAGTTAAGTAAAGCTACTGAAATACCTCTTGCTCTGCAGATGAATATTGTTAAAAAAAAAGTACCTATATATACACATGTATATTGAAAAGTAGAAAATACTTTCTACAGTTCTCTTTCTTCTTTCCTACTTCTTGCACAGAATTTGACAACTGCAACTGTAAGCTTGTCTACTATAATGTAAGGACTCTGCTAACACAGAATGAAGGCAAGATTGAACCCAGACTAGCATTCAGAAAGAGCTGAATTCTGCGGATGCCATCTCTTCTTGTCTAGTCCTAGACAAGAAGCTACCTAAGTCATTGAGGACAAACACCCTTGTAACTTTCCCTGCTGATGCTCGGCCATTGTTCTGAGCCAAGTTTCTTCGTTTTAGAGGAATCTGAGGTCCAGCCTGCTCTCTGGATGTTTTTCTGTACCATATACACCAGCATAAGAAAGAAATTATATGAAATTATTTACTGAAGATTTTCCAGCAGGCTAGCGCCTAGTGTGTTTGCAAATAAGCATACAATGGTGGGCAAAGTCCCAGGCTCTACTTCTCAGGAGGGAGAGCAAATGCATTCACATAGCTTGAGCTGTGAAAATCACATCTCTATCAAATCTCTCCCACAGTCATACTCCGCAATTCTAGATGTAATTAAGTAACTCAACACCATTGTATTGCAGCGGGTTTTTGCTGTCACATATAAGAAATGATTTGGTAATTACTTGCTGGAGTGAAAAGTAGAAGAATGCCTGAAACAAGAAAGTTAGCTGCTTTTACTGCCCCTGAATAAACCGGTTTAAACTCAAGAAACTTCTTGATGTAAAAGCACTTCAAGCCCTCATACCTCTGTGTCCAAACGTCCTCAGGACAACCAAGGCATGTTTGTCTGAATGCCAGCATCTTGTTCTTGTTTCTTCTTCAAAACTACACCTGAGAAAACTATGGAGTGCAGATAGCATGCTTTGGGAACTGATACTAGGAAACAGAATGTGAGGCCGGGGGTAGAAAAGGAAGTAAAGGAAGGTCAGTCATGGGAGACGTTATGAAGCTGAGCACCTCTGTGCACTGTCCATTGAAGCCACCTCAAAAAGTCCTTATCTTATGGTTCACATCCCCTGCTCCACCTGTCAATGTCCCTTCACATCCGGGTTAGTTCTCATGTCAAAATAGCTGGTGAGTTTCCATCAAGTGTGCCAAATAGTGACATCCCCAGAGACCTAGGAGAGAAGCAACGCAGCTAACGACCAGAGTTCAGAATTCAAAGTTAGGCTAAAAGGATATTAAAAAAGGGCATAACACCTCCACTCCTAGCACCATTCAGAGAAATTCATATCCTATAAAAAGTCCTACCCGTCACACAGTCAAAAGGTTGGTGGCCAGCTGCAGTGCCGAGGCCCCGCAGAGTGTCGAGTTAGGAGCATGGGGAAGAACATTCTGCAAGTGTGTCCTTGTCATTGAAGGTGAAGAGAGCAATATTACCTTAATCCCTGGATCAGCCCCCATAGTCTAGCTATTGGGGACACTGAGCCATATATCTATCGAGGAGTAGTGTGTACACTGCTTAATTCAGGGTGTTTTCTGGAGCTGTCATCCTAACCAAACACGTAATAAACCACTCAGCTGACTACTTCAAAGAAACATGTTCTGGTAAAACCACTGACTACCATGGTCTTGAATTGAACATTGTACCTCTCCTTCTATCAAGTGAACCCCTTGGTTTTAGGCAATAATATAAGGAATGTCTTATGGTACATCAGATACCCTATCAGCATATGGATAGAGGTGCCTGCAGATCCGTTAGGCACAACTGTTCTGGCTGACGAGAGAGTAGCTGACTGCCATTAGAAGACTGATCCAACACTTCCTTCTTGGTGGTGGATACAGTCTGGTTGTTATGAAAATGAGATACAAGCATCACCATCACCACGCTTTGTGCCCACTCCCAGAGATCTTTCTACTTAGGATCTTTCTCAAACATCTTTGGCTCCCAATCTTCTAACCTTGCTTCTTCTGGGCCTCTAACAGAACATCCGTCTACACAGCCCTCCATATAAGGTAAATAACCCTGCTAACTTCTCTGCTCAATGTGAATATTTTCCTTGACCATTTCCCTCAAAGCCATCCTTGGTAGGCCTGTTGGGTAGGCCTATGATTAGGCCACATATATAAATTAAGAATACAGCATTGATATAACTAAAAAAGGTGACAAAGGAATCGAAGTCAATTACTCATTCAACATATCTTTGCCTTCTGGATCGTCTCAGGCCAGATCTTCAATGTGTTATTTTCTACGTGTATTGCTACTGCGGCTGCCCAAGCCTGCCTAATGGATCTTGGAATACCCAGGTCAAATTGGGCTGCTCTGGTTGCATGGTGTTAGTTAGCGACTCCTCAGGAGCATCCCATGTGTAATCTGAAACTGGCCTCCATATATGGAGGGAAGGGAGAGACCAAAGAGGCAGATCACTTCAGATCGGTAGGTGGCAGGTTTAATGAGCAAAGGAACTTCTGTAAGGGGCTTGTCTTGGGTAGCTGGCTGCATGCCCAGTAGATGTCCATATCCACCAGAATCTTGAGTTTATAGAGAGACCTTAACTAGGTTTAATCACGTCTTCTGTCCTCATAGCCTCAACACCATATCTCTATTGCAAGTCCTGGGGCAGCTTCTGGGAGTGGGGAAGGCAAGTGGAATACACATTCCAAAAATGAGGGAGGGGATGGAGCGCCTCCAGTTGCCCTGGTCCAGCTCATAGGTCAACCAGCAGTCACACCTTCTTGATGACGTCCCCCAACTCTTGCTTCATGCTCAGCCCTAATAGGGACCAGCACCATACCAACGGCTGTTTTTATTATTATTTATTATTTTTTAATGTTTATTTTTGAGAGAGAGATTGTGAGTGGGGTAGGGGCAGAGAGAGAGAGAGGGAGACACAGAATCCGAAGCAGGCTCCAGACTCTGAGCTGTCAGCACAGAGCCTGACGCGGGGCTCAAACCCACAAACTGCGACATCATGACCTGAGCCAAAGTCAGATGCTTAACCAACTGAGCCACCCAGAAGCCCCACCAACACCTACTTTTAAATAAGTATTTCTCAGCTGGAAGATGCACAAACTGGTTTCAGTTCCTGAGAAGTCTGCTCTGTGACTCTGTCTTTTGGCGTACAAGACATACTGCACAGTACTTTACCTGCTGAGATCCATCTAGCGGTGTCAAATCTCCGGAGTCATGTGGCATGGCAGCTTAGATGGCAAGTTAGAAATGCTAGAAATCACTTTCTTTCTCAGGGACCTTAAGTCCCCTGATAAATTCATTGGAATAACATTCTAGATATAACCTATGCCACCTCCAGAATCCAAAGAGGCCCAGCAAGCTTAAAGTGAGGTGTCACAAATGTGCAAGAAATGGCCTTGTCCCTTAGAGAAGATCCGTAGGCATGAATCATGCTATTAGAGCCTAAAAACTGTTCTCGGGGTGGTAGATCCCTTAGTCTTTGTGGGCCTTATTCCCCACCCCCTGGAATGCATGCAGGTATGTCTTTCTAGGGTACCCAGGATACCACTTCCTGCTTGGTGTGATTACAATGAGCATGGCTGCATGAATACAACGAGCGAGGTGATGTTCTGTAGTACAAAAAGGGTGGCAACTTCACTCCCCACAGATGATATTATAGCAGAGCAGGGAAGAGTACACAGCTCTGAGAGAACACAGAAAACAAGCACTGTTGCCCTTTCCACATTAGGAAAATTTGTTAAAGCGTAAAATACAGAACAGTAAATCAGAAGTTTTCCCATTGGTAAATTTTCGGAGTAGACACATGCCTATAAGCAGCACTATGGCAAAATTAAATATCAGTATTTTTCCAGCGATTTCCTTCTCCTCAAGGATAACCACCATCCTGGTATCTAACACCACAGACTGGTTTCAATTTCTTCAGGGCTTCTTTGTATCTTTCTTCTTTTGTTGACCATTTTTTGTGAGATCTTCCATATTATTGTATGTAGTTGTAAATTATTTATTCTCACTGCTTTAAAGGATTCCTTTTATGAATATTAGTTTATTCATCTAATTGCTTGTCCACACTTGGATCTTCCATTTAAGGCTGTTACAGTGCTTCCAAAAGACGCTTGTACGTATATTTTGTTAGTATTTGACTTTTTCTCTTGTATAGGCCTGGGAGATCAATAATTAGGTGATAAGATTTGCAAATGTAGAACTTTAGTTTATATTATCAAACCATCCTCAGTTGTGGCAGCCCCAGTTTACACCTAGTATATATGAAGCAGTCCTTTTGATGGACATCCCTCTCCCACTACTGTCTCTCTTTTTTTGCCTTTTGGTAATGTTGGTGCATGTTTAGAGGTATCACGTTGGGTGATTTTCATTTGTATTTCCTTGATAACTGAGGAACGGAAACACATATTTATATTTATTGCCAATTGGATACCTTATTCTGTGAAGGACTTGCCCAATTAGTGTTGCCATTTTTCAGTTATGTTGGCTGCATTTTTATTAATACACAGTCCTTTTTGTACTTGAATATGAATAATTTGTTGGCTATAATTATTGTAACTATCATCTCTATGGGGCTTGACTTTTTAACTCTGCCATTGATGTCTTTTCATGGAAGTTCTTAACTTTGATCAATAGCCACATACCCACTGCCAGAGGCTGTGTTATTTGTGTATCAATACCATATGTGAAATGGCAGCTGCAATTGAAGAACCGTCTGTTTAAGTTTATGGTAACCCACAATTATCTGGCACAATTTGAGTTTTTCGGTGCCCACACTGAGAACTCGATGTGGATTTTTACAGCATACTACCACCACATCCTTTAATTTTTTGATAATAGCGTTAACCTCTTTAAGTCATTCCAGGATGAGTTTGCTTGCGTGATGGAGGGAGAGGAGGATTCCAGGAAATTCCACTTGGCTTTTCCCATCACATTAGCTCTTAATTCACAAGTAAGAAAAAGTTCACAGAGTTCTTTCACTGTGATCTATAGATTTCAGTGATAGAATAAAAAAATAATTACATAATGAGTGCCTGGACATTTTGGAGTCAGAGAGACATGTGCCAGAATACTGTTATCACCTGGATCTCTTGTATTTTCCCTCTAACCATCATGATGTTTTGGTTCTGCTTGTATCCGAATCCGTTCAGACCTGGAACCCAACAGCCTTTAGTTACTTGAATTAAAGAATTTGGGTCTGATAATTGACTTAGATCTGGAAATGATTAATGGATCATTATAATCGCTGTGGCTAACCTCCACATTTTGCTGCTGTGTCTCTTTTCTGATGATAAGTCAAGGGATATCCAAACTGGTTTGCCATCTATCTAATCCCTAAGACCACTAATAGCTGTTGGTAAAAATCCTTGTAGGTCAAAGCATCCTAGTTGTCTCTCCAGTCTTGCTACCCTTTATGGTAATTACCTTCACCTTGCCTTGGTCAGTTAATTACCACCGCTGGGTCTCTGGTGATCTAAAATCTGATTATACACAGCAATAACGGAGAGACTACTTCCACAGCAGCCTTGCCTACTATCAGCTCCAGCATTGAGAAGGCAGTTACTTATTTTCAAAGCTGTTGCTAGATAGCTTACCTAATAACCTACTTTACTTGCAGATTTAGCACATAAAGTGGCCAGTGTCATTTCTGGAGAACATAGGTGATGGATATCCCGGTCTCACATATTAAATCTTTTCTAACATCCCCACATCGACATCTGTGGGGCATCTTTTATCTTTTACACTGTCTACCATTCATTGTGGATCCCACCGTGTCCATCACAAAACTATCCCAGTAACATATAAGGAATAGTTCCAGGCATTATTAACCAAATGCTCAATCTCGAATCATAAGAGTATATACCCATGTCAATAAATATTCCCTTATCTGTCCTAAAATCTCCATATTTGGTCCAGCACCTTCAAGATTTACTGTTAACATATAACCACCTGTTTCCAGATCCCAAAACTCTTTGGTAAGTAAGTGATGTCTTCTCAGAGCAGAGACAGAATTTATTAGCTTGGGATTTATTGAGATGAGACCAAGTCATTCACTTGGAGATAATAATGAAACAACTAGAAAGATAAGGACAGATTTTAGAACCCCTTAGAAAGTACCCATCTCATGCAGGGGAGGGTTCAAGATAATCTGAAGTTTCAGGTATATTCACCCAAATATCTCTGTTCCAAGACTCAGCATCCCATTCTTTGGATCAAAAGCAAAGGGCACCTACTGAGGCTGAACGGTCAGGGCTTTTGTAGCCTGGAAGCTATTATCAGGTAGCTGGTCTGTGGTATTTATAATTACTATTTCTCCATTTCATTCAAGTACCACCACTGATAACTAAACCAATGCTTCACTTTCCAACTATATTATATCAAGTTCACCACCAGTTAAATGATAATTATGAAACAATTACACATCAGGGGTTACATCTTCACTCCGACCCCTAGTAATAGTCATTATTGACTCTTATACAAATCAGAGAACCCAGTTCCAAAATTCCCTCCAGAAGATGTTTTTCACAGAGTCAGACTTATAAAACATAATTTTTATAGTGTTTTTAATTTATTTCGAGAGAGAGAGGACAGAGAGACTCCTAAGCAGGCTCTGCACTTTTAGAGCAGAGTCTGATATGGGGCTTGAACTCACAAACCATGAGATCATGACCTGAGCCAAAGTTGGATGCTTGGCCAGTGAGCCACCCAGGCACCCCTCTAGAGCCAGATTTATAGCCAGTTCTTTTAATCTACCTCCCCCCGCCCCCAAGAGCAGAGCCTAAGAAAATACCTTGAATGCAAGGATTTTGATTTTGGAAGTAATCCCCAGCAAAGGAAAACAGTTGTGAAGAGCAAAACAGGGGATAAGGGACAGTTAATAGATGAAATCTTGACCTGATCACCACTGTGGGTAAATGATTGTGTGTTGCCGACAACTGTCTAAAGAGTCTTATAGAATGCACCTCAGAGCTCTCCACCATAAAGACAGAAGAACAGTTGTTAATCAGATAACTAGATAACCCCCTCCAGCAAGAGTTTCCCCAGAAGAGTTAATTCCCTCACACTTCCACTTAGTGCAAGGTTGTGGGTACTGAGAGAGTACCTGAGGTGTTCTGAGTGGCATCTGTGGTATACTTAGGCAAGATGCTGCCAGTTTACAGCAGGGATTGCTTTGGGCAGTAAAATTGTGAGTAAAAAAGTGGACCGAGAAAACATATGTGGTATACAGATGTTACAATTCTGATTTCAAGTTTTGTTCAATTCTCTAATCTTAAATGCTGACTTCTGCTTTTCTCTCTCTCTTTCTCTCTCTTTTTGTCTTTTTGGTTTATATGTTTTAAGACCTTATAGATGTATTTATAGAAATCTTTTTCACAAAAATACTATAAACTGTGTATCAGTCAGGATTTGGTTAGAATGATACATAAGTGATAAAAAATAAGTGTATTATAAAAATCGGACTATATCTAGGGAACTGGTGAGATGTCAGAAGTCCTTTCCATCTCATCAGCCAGGCTGATGGCAGGGAAGGAGAATGGAATGTGAACTAGAGGGATGATAAGGGCAAACTAGAACCTGTGAGAATAATCTAGGACTCAGGAGGAAAAAATAGAAACCATATTTCCTGTCATCTCATCTGACATGCAGTAGAATAATACCCTTCAACACTGAACTGCTCACACATGTCGGTCGGTGCTCAGAGAAGCCAAAAGTGGATTGGTATGCCCACATGGACCTCATGCCAACAAGGTGACCACACCAACCCGTGACAATTTGTAGGTATCTGTTTCCTTGGTGGCCAACTCCAAACTTTACATGAAATGGTTTCTCCTTCTTTCAAGTTTCATGTAGATTTCTTTCATGTATTACAAAGAAAATTAGATGCATGGTAAAGTATTTCCACCTTACCTATATCGACCTATAACATGGCCATCACAGTCCACTTCTTGTCAACACGGCACCCTCTTCAATCTTTATTAGCTTCCAAACCGAGACAGTAACAAAAGAGATAATAACAAAATCACACTTGCCCCTAATGGAATTTAGTCATCCTTGTAGAGCTAAGAGCAAAAATAATCTGTTCCCTCAAAAGAAATCCATTTTTAGGTGATGGGCATTTTTTCCCTACCTAAATTACACTTGTTCTTTGATATATTATAACTTAGAGATAGAAGGTTTATTATTAACACATCTTCTTTATTCCAGACATTCTCCTCCTTACTGATGCTATGCAGTAGCAACCCAATTTCTCTTTGAAATCAGAATTGATCAGCACACTTACACCTTTGTTTACCTGTTGATTCACTGTCATGAGAAACCTAAAGTAACCAGGTGGCAGTCTCAACTTACAGATTAATGGAATCATTGTTTTGCGCTTTGATTGAAGCATTTTCCCTTTGGAAATTAAGATTACCAGACTGGTAGAAGCAAAAGTCATGGGAATAGGAAACAAACATCTCACTAGTGGATAACTAGAAGCAATAGTGAAAGGATCTATTATTATTTTGACCCCACTGGTTCCCAGACCTGTTGATTCTAGTTGTGGGACAAACAACAACATATATTAATCAAATTCAGAAAATAGACTGCATCTCAGAGCACATCATACTACACTTCAAGAGGTGGACATATAGTTGGTATAAGAACTAAATCTTTAAAAGGCTGTTTGATTGTTCTCTCAAGCCAGCTGCTTCAGTATTATGAGTAACATAAAAACAGTGATTTCCAAGAGAATGAGCCCATTGCCATACTTGATCTGCTGTAAAATGTATTTCTTGTCTGAGGCAATCTTAGGGTAATGCCATTGTGGTAAATAAGGCATTTTGTAATCCTATAGATGATAGTTTTAACAGAAGCATTGTGGGCAGTGTAGGCAAATTCATAAAGCCACCCCACAGTATAAATATTCAGTTTGATTCTTATAGGATTTCTAAAGCCTATCAAGAAGGCAACCCAGTCAATATTATTCACTTCCTTATTTTGGTGACAGAGCACTGAATTAGGGAAAATAAATAACATTTTTACATTAGTATATTATAAAAATGTAATTTAATAATGCTCCATAAATTATTTATTGCTGATTTCAATATATATGGGTAGGTGGTTAGATGTTTCTCCATCTCCATTCAGAGAGACGAGCTAAATAGGGTCACAGTACATTACCTTATTAAATATGTTCCCCAGTATCACAGCCACGAAGAAAAAAATCTTATATTTTTGGAAACAACATAGTTTTCAAAACAAACTACAGTTAGATTCATCATGTACTGTAAATTATTTCCAGGAAGAGAAATTTACAGTGAGTCATTTCAGGATGTGTTTTATGGATTTTTCTTCTGCAGTTGATTCTTTCGTGTTCAGAGATGATACCTTCTTGACTCCCTACTTCGTATCACTATAGCCTGTTTCCTTACCTACAAGTTTGTAACAACGGGAAGATGGAGGGTTAGATATGCCTTTTCTAGCTGCCTCAAGTTTGTATTTAAAACAAACTTAGTAAATTATCAAGCTGAATCCTTCCTCCTGGGGATTTTTGGGGTGTTAGAAAAATGCATGCTATATTTTTGAACCTAAGAACTGTGATCTACCATAAGAATAAAGCTATGATAAATACTGTAAGGAGAACACATAGGGTAGTACAAAATCACTACGTGGTTCCTATAACTCTTTGAAATGACAGTCTTTTGATACTTTTTTTTAGGAGGACTCTTGAATTTCATGGTTTTGTTTTCTTCCTGCCAGAGCACTAAAAGAGGAGGATGCATAGGGATGTGGAGAGCACATAGGCAAAGGATGTTTGCAGTTTATAAAATTTTTCAACCTTCTCCTAAGCTCAGTGTGTGCATTAGAGGAGCAAGTGCCACCTGTGACCACTGTCACTAATTATCTCAATAAAACATTTATACACAATAAGGTCAAAATTAAAAAGACATTAGCCAAATTGTTGCTTCCCTTCTACCCCATGAGCTTTCCTGTTCTAGAACATTCTGTAGAAAATCATTGGGATTATGTGCCTGGAGGGACAATTTTTCTACTCTACAGAGCTAGGTTTCTCTTCAAACCCAGGCTCCCTGTGTCTTCCACATCAAGAACTAAGTCCTCACGCTGATGTTCTTGACCTTCTGTCATCTGGCTCATAACATTTTTATGTTATGTACTATTACTCTTGGAACAACCATCGAGTCAGACTAAATTTCCCCCCTTTCTCCAATATTTCTGGATTTACCTACACTTTTACTTTATTCTCTTTATTTATAATATTTTCCTCGAATGCTCAATCACTATAAAAGCAATATCATCAAATGTCTATTTCTGATACCTTCTCCTTCAAACTTTCCTGATCCTTTATAATGGATCTAATCTTTTAAACTATCAAAAACAGCCATCTTTTTTCTTCTCACCTCACCTTCATTTTCTACGATAATATATTTGTATTAGTCAAATGTAATTGATATTTAATTATACGTGCTAACCTTAAAAATAAAACTGCCAATTATAATACCAATTATTTCTTCAGAAGTAGAGAACAGCAACCTAGAAAAGAAAACTATGGTAAAAACAAAGGCAAGTTTGGTGAATAAAGGAGAGAAGTGTCGTTTTATAGAGAAAAGAAGGGGGTTGGGTGGGACCATTATAAACTAACAGCCCATTGAGTAATCTGGGAGCTGAAAGTATATTGGCTTTTCATTGGCTGATTTGTGACTGTCTCTCGTTGACTGGGTTCTTGCTGGGGTAGGAAGAAATTTTCCGTCCATCTACTAGCATACCCAAGAAGTATTCAAGGGGAAGGAATTGACTCGTAGGGCTCAGAGGTTCTCGAACTGGTCTCCAAACTCCATTTTAAATGAATTTCCTTTTAATTTTCACATATGTAAATAAACCATAAACTGGCATATCTAAATGGTGTGACCTCATGAACTTTCTCTAAAACTAACCTCCAGGGTCTGTTAGTTCCATTGCCTGCATTGTACTATGAAAAACATAAACCTTGAGACCAGGTGTAACATGCATATAAATTAGTTTCATGTTTGAGAATGTAAACCAGAAACAAGGATTCTATTATCTTAGGTATGTAGACAGGTTTATGAAACAGTGCTCTTCCGAGATTATTTTCTTCTACAAAAATCAAGACAATTCATAAACCTTTGCTATCATTCTGAAAAAAAGAAAAAAATTCAGAGATATTAGAAGGAAATCAAAAAAGACTATTTTAAACTGAAGGGGAAAAATTCCAACCTCCGGCAGTGTTCACATGGATATATGCAAGATATATGAGGGTTGGTCATAGGAAGATACAGAAATTTTGCTGACAAAGCCACTGTTGCTCATAAGGAACTGCTAGAGACACTGGCAAAATTAAAAATTGTTTTATAATAAACAATAAAAACATCAACTTTGATAAAAGGGAGTCAAATGAAGGACAGTGCCCCCAACAGCACATTAAGATCTGGGTTAAGTAAAGGGAGGAACAGTTCTTGAAGGGACATTTACACTTTTTACAATGTTTATTCAGGTTTTTTTGTTTGTTTGTTTTGAGAGAGAGAGAGAGCAAGTGAGGGGGCCAGAGAGAGAGGGAGACACAGAACTAGAAGCAGGCTCCAGGCTCTGAGCTTTCAGCACAGAGCCCGACATGGGGCTTGAACTCACAAACCACAAGATCATGACCTGAGCTGAAGTCAGATGCTTAACTGACTGAGCCACCCAGGCAGGCACCTTTTGAAGGGACATTTAATCATGGTCTCAGAATTCCACAACGTAGTTGTGAAATGTCATTAATTCCATATGTGAATTGTCTTATGTGTTTTTGTTGTTGTTGTTGTTTTTAAGTTTATTTATCTTGAAAGAGCATGTCACAAGAAGGAAAGGCAGGGGGGTGGGCAGAAGAGGCACGGGGGGGGGAGGGGAGAGAATGCCAAGCAGGCTCTGCACTGACCATGGAGCCCAACTTGGGGGCTCAAACTCATGAACCACGAGATCATGACCTAAGCTAAAACCGAGTTTTGGCGGCTTAACTAACTAAGCCATCCAGGTGCCCATACTTTTTTCTTTTTAAATAAAGTTCCATAATATAATATTTTCTCCAATTAGTATTTTAAGTAGATTAAAACAAACAAAAAAATCAATAAGAGCCTTGAATCCGTTGTGAATGAACTTAGTAAAAACATTAATAGAAAGGATCTAAGCAAGGCAAATAAATATTTGACTAAGTCACAAGTATAGAAAGAAGTCTTCATGTTTCTCCTAATAACACCTTTCTATCTTTGAGAAGATTAAGCACTATGCTAAGAAATATTAGGCTACAATGTATACCAGTTATTTATCAAGAAAGTCTGGGGTGCCTGAGTGGCTCAGTCACTTAAGCATCTCTTGATTACAGCTCCGGTCATAATTTCATGGTTACTGAGTTTGAACCCCACATCAGTCTCTGTGCTGACAGCACAGACAGCTTGGGATTTTCTGACTCTCTCTCTCAAAAATAAATAAACATAAACAGACAACCAAAAATTTCTGCAGACCTTTACACTTAGATAATAGGTTCTGATAACGATGGGAGACCGAAGCCTTGTGTCTTGCTGGCTTGAAGGGAATAGCTTATTTTGATGTATTAATGGAGAACCATGTTATTCGTGGAATGTAATGACTAGACAGGCTACAAGTATTCAGTAAAAGAACTTAAAAGACAAAATGAAATTTTATCATTTGTCTTTCAGGATTGGAAAGGGTTAATTCCGTTACACTACTACCACAGTTGTTACAGTTTCAAAGTTTCAATTTTTTAGTCATGAATGTAAGAGCGGAAGGGGATGAAATTAGAATGGTAATATGTAAATGAAGAGAATTACATCGCGTTTTTGTGTCACACGCAATCAAAGACCACACCCACTTTATGGACAATCGTTGAAAATCACACTGCCAAATGATGAATGTGCCTTTCTCCCTCTTCTATGGTTAATAAAGGATGCTCTATGAGCTATGTGTACGCCATGCACTACTTTAGGAATAAAATAATTAGCAGAAACGTGCATCCATTACTTTGAGGGACCAATGAATGTCCCCTGATTTTCAAACTCAAGCTAATGTTAAAAATGAACATTTTCCATGTTTGCATTTCTTTACACTTCTTAGAAGCAGCTGAGGCCAGAAGCAAAAATGCTAATACTCTATGAGAACAGCTGTTGTTACGGTATTTCTGGACTAGCTGCTTACAGAAAGATTAAATCTTGCCGTAAAGCTTGCATTTTCCCCTAGACTTCTCAGCTCGGTTTCACAAACTCAAAAGGTTTGAGTAGGTGAGATGCAGTTACAATAAGCAACCCCGGTCAGGTTATTTCTCTGAACTAAAACAAGCCTTTAAATTTTTCTCAGCTCTAATGCATCTCCATTAATAGTGTTAAAGCCATGAATTACAGTGGAAGCCACAAATATCTAATCTGCAGAAAATGAAAATCCCGAAATAAGAAAAAGAAAAATCTGGAGGGAAAAACCTCTAGGGCTTACTGTTATTTTTCAGCATACATATATATACGTATATGTGTATGTTCTCTCTCTATATGTGTGTTATGTATATATATGTATACATTTTCTATATATATATTATACATATATGTATACGTATAATACTTACTGTTATTTTTCAGTATATACATATATATACTGAATACATATATACCAACATATATGTGTATTTTTCATATATTTTTCTATATATATTATATGTGTATGTGTATATGTGTATACATATGTGTATACATATATGTATACATTTTCTATATATTATACATATATGTATACACACATATACATATATGTATGTATATGTACGTATATGTATACGTATATATACATATATACTGTATATGTATACATATATACATATATATACTGAATACATATATACCAACATATATGCGTATTTTTCATATATTTTTCTATATATATATTATATGTGTATGTGTATATGTATGTGTATATGTATGTGTATACATATATGTATACATTTTCTATATATATTATACATATATGTATATGTATAATACTGTTATTTTTCAGTATATACATATATATATACTGAATACATATATACCAACATATATGTGTATTTTTCATATATTTTTCTATATATATATTATATGTGTATGTGTATATGTATGTGTATATATACACATATATTGACAAGTATTTTCTCTCTATATATATATATATATTATATACGTGCATATACATGTGTATACATGTATATACAGACACATACATTGACATCTATTGAAAATGAAGATGGCTTAAATCTCAGCAAAAGCTTTGGTCTGCATACAAGAACCCAGCCAATTAAAACAGTAAGATAACAAAGAGTAAGTCAGTTCACTGTGATCACCAACCACAGCTGTGTGTTTTAACATAATATGAATGGAGTGGTTGTTCCATAAGCACATATATGGTTTTACTCATAATAAAACATTGGCTAGAAGAAGTTTTGAATTATTTTCTCGTTTAAAACATATGGTAAATTTTAGGTCTTAGAAATAACTGTATTAAATCTAATCATTTTAAAATCTGTTCGTATTTGAATTCTTTTTTATGTCAATGTAAAAATTATAAGAGAAAATGCAACCACACTATAAATGTGGTATATTGATTATATGGTATGTATTTTTAATTGCTTTACGTATACTATATGTTGAATTTTGATAACAAAATATATTTAAATAATTTTAATACATTTCGGAAATATAATTGGTGAGTAATGCCAATCAATCAGCCAAACTGCAAATGTTAATAAAGTATCCACTTTATTTTGGTTCTCCTGAAGACTTCAAGTAATATAATCACTATTCTAAAGAAGTATTTACAATTAAGTGGGGAAAAAAGATTTAGGTCCCCCCAATTACTCACCATGTAAAGAATTCCAGGAGCAGTTGGGTAGCTCAGTCGATTAAGTGTCTGACTTCCACTCAGGTCATGATCTCACAATTTGTGAGTTCAAGCCCCATGTTCATCTCTGTTCTGATAGCTCAGAGCGTGGAGCCTGCTTCAGGTTCTGTGTCTCCCTCTCTTTCTGTCCCTCCCCCACTCATTCTCTCTCTCTCTCTCTCTCTCTCTCTCTCTCAAAAATAAATAAACATTAAACAAAGGATTTAAAAGAATAAAAATGTTTCCATTCCAGGGCATTTGGGTGGCTCATTCAGTCAGTTAAGCATCCGACTCTATTTTGACTCAGGTCATGATCTCATGTTAGGCACTGACAATATATATACATATATACATATATACATATATATATATACACATATACATATATACACATATATATACATATATACACATATATACATATATATACATATATACATACATATATATATATATATGTATATATATATATATATATATATACACACCTAAACATATATATGTAATGGATAGCAAAGTAATAACAACTTGTGAAGTAATTGTTCCTGAATTTCTAATCCATATATATACCTCGGTAACTAATTTATCTGTGTGTGTGTATGTATGTGTGTGTGTATATGTGTGTGTGTGTGTGTGTGTGTGCGTGTATTTACTGATAGTAACTGCCATTGTGTAGGTAGAGAGATGATTCAGGGAAGGATAAGACCGAGTTTAGTCCATCAGCGATCTCCATGCAGTAAGGAAGTACCTGTAAGAGGGAGATGAGACAGCATTGTAAGTAGAACACCTACTAAGTTCTTTCCAGTTACTGTGTATTTGGAAGCTTCTCTCATTATGCCTGGAATGTGTTAGCTGCTCAATAATAAGTGTTTAACTTGGTCAATCAAAAGATTTTTTCACTTTATCTTGCCTTTCTAATCCAGTTCCTGGTACAAACAAGCTCAGGTTCACAGTCGGGAAAATATTCATCCCAACTTAGAAGAGGGCCAGACCTCTTTCTCCCTAAGAACATAAAGAAAAGAAATTATAAGTATCTTGATTAATTTTGAAATCAAAGGAAAAGGAGGTTTCCGGAAATAGGAAAATGATAAAAAGGGGCAGGAACTTTTTAAAGACAGAGGGTAAATTCTCATTAGCTAAAAGAAATGACTCTGTTTGCTAATTGTTCCTCCCACTTTCATTCCTATTAAATTATAGATGAAAGGAAAGAAGTAGACGTGCCTGTAGATTGATCAAATTTAATTGCTCCCCATCAAGCTTCTACTCTAGTCACCCTATCGAAACTGCTCTTTGGAAAGGTCATCAATGACATGTTATTGACCAATTGCATTTTCATGTTTGAACTTTCTATCTTTGTTCAATAGGTTTCACATTTCAGACTCTTCTGTGTCTGAATTAAACGGGCTCTTCAATCACACATGCGTTCATTCATCCACTCATCCATCCACCCATCAATATATGCAATATTGATGATTCCAGGGACTAAGCATTTGTGATTTTACAATCCCCTAGCCTTGAAATCTCAACTTCAAAAGTTATTAACATCTTCCTCTTCTTGTTTTTTAATGTTTATTTAGTTTGAGATAGAGAGGGAGAGGGGGAATCCCAAGCAGGCTCCACACTCAGAGTGGAACCTCACTCGAGGCTTGATCTCATGACCAGGAGATCATGACCTGAGCCAATATTAGAGTCAGACATTTACCAGACTATGAACCACCCAGGGCACCTCAAAATCTTTCTCTTCTTAATTGACCATTTATAATCATTTCTCATGATTTTTAGATTTTATTACCACTATGAGTCCTTTGCATTTTGATCTTCTACACTGAGACATGAGGCCAACTGCTTTAGTTTTGAGTAGGTACATTTATATCAGAGAGCATCATAAGTGCTCTCAGAAAAAAATCTAAGTAGAAATATTCACTTTGTCAAACAATAGGCTATAGTTGAGGAATTTCCTCAATGTGGTATTATTTGCACCTTCATTGTGGGCATTTGGTGCCCATATTCAAGAACCTTTAATTCCAAAGACATAAAATGTCAAAACTTTTATGTTTAAAAAGAAGACCATGTATATTAAATGAAGTCATTTTTTTTCTTTATTAGGTCATAGATGTGAAAGCAAGCATTACATCTATAATTGAAATTTAAAATGTAGATGGGGCAATACTTAAACAGAAGGAAAATAACTCCTATTAGAAAGTAGCCGAAGTGAAAAAAAAAATCTCACTTTCAAAATAAAAATAATTCAAGTCAATTTCTCATTTTCTTCCCCCCCCCACCAAAAATTAAAAAAAAATGCTTCATTTTTGAGAAGAAAATGCTGTCAGCACAGAGCCTGACATGGGGCTGGAACTCACTACCAAGAGATCATGACCTGAGCCAAACTGAGTTGGCAAGAGGGGGAGGGTGCTTAATTAACTGAGACACCCAGGTACCCTCTCTCCATTTACATTTTAGAAACTATGTCAAATTTATACCAAAAGAAAAAAAATCCCCTGTGATATTTGCATTGGAGTTGCATGGAATATGTAGATAACTCTATCTACATATGTAGATATGTAGTATCAGATATTCCATATAATTGACATAATAGCCCTCTGTTTATTAAGATACTTAATTTCTCTTATGGTTTTATAGTTTTTAGGGAAGTGACTTGAACATCATTCTATACCTATCTGAGATATTTTATTGTTGCTATTGTTATTGTAATTTTTGTTATTTTTATTTACTAATTGCATGTTGCTAAAATATAAAAAATACATTTTACTTTTATATACTTTCTTGGGCTAGATCAACTTTGTTATTTTACAAATTAACTTTGTTCACAAATTCTTGATTTATAAGGACACAATTATATTCTTTGCAAAATAATGAAAACTGTATTCCTTTCAATCTTTATACCTTATATATTTTTTCTTAAATAATTTCACTAGATCCAGCAGTAAAAGAGGTGATGAAGGACATCATGTCTTATTGCTGAACAAGCATCGACTACTTGCCCGTTAAATATGATTTTAGCCTAGGTTTTCAGACACCATATCAGTCTGAGAAAGTTCCATTCTATTCCTTCTCTGTTAATAGTTTTGGATTCTGTCAGATGCATTTACAGCATATAATGAGACATTAGGGGAACCATAAAGTGAGCAAGGAAAGAATAATAAATATTATGTCTAATAAGTAATGAAGACCATCTCATAAGACTTCTTAAGAAAGTTGGTTTTATTTTGACAAAAATAGCCTTTATAGGGCTTCAAGAAAATTTTGGGGATGCAAGGAGCAGAAAGCCAGGGAAGATCATAACCATAATAGCCTCTATTCAGATTTTTTGCTCACAGACTTCATAATCAGAGACACGAAATGGTTTTATTAACTATTAATATTTGCTTCTATTTTAAGAATGATTTAGGGGAAGGTTAGGTGAAAACAAGATAACCATCCAGAGACATCATCAGTAATCCAGGCAAAATATGGGTGATTTGGAAAATAGAAGTAGTTGAAGTGGTACGGGATATATTCTAGATATATTTAGAAGAAAAAAATAGAATTTCTGAATAAATTGATATAAACTTGGGGGTAAAAGAAAAACTGGAAGGATCCGGGCCTGTGCAATAAGAAGAATGGTAGAGCCCTTAAGTGATATGGTTGGTAGGACAGCTCTTGGAAGGAACTTTTTAGAATTTTAGTTTTGAGAATGTTAGGTAAAAGACATTTATTGAACAATAAGTGAAAGTATCAGATACAGTTTGAAGTTCCTAAAAGAATTTTTCTGGAGACCAAATTTGTACCTTATCAGGATGTGAGTGATAATATATGAATGCATTATATTACCACAAGAGTAAGTACAAATAAAGTAGAGAATAGGTCCAAGGATTTGACTGAATCCGAAATTAAGGGTGAATATTAGAAGAATCAAGTAAGCTGAGAATAAACAGCTGGAAAGGAGGGGAGAGGTCTTTGTGTTATGTTATTGAAATCATATTAAAAAAAAAAAAGTATTCCAGAAAAAAGAATGGTGGCTAATGTCACAATGAGGTCAACTAAGAAAAGAACTGAGCAGTGACTATTGGATTTAGCAGGAAGAAGCTTACCGGTGGTCTCGACATAATGTCTGTGACATGGTAGTGTGTGTATGTGAGTTAAAGGCTGATCTTGATAGACCTGAGAGTAGATGAGAAGAAGGAAAGTGGAGTCAAGGAGCTTAGTTGTTTCTAAAAGGTTAGATCAAATGGGGAAAATAGTTTGATGGTCCCTAAAAGGCAAGTAGGTCAAGACAGAATCTGTTGATAAGTTGTAAGCAATAATAAAAGTACAAATGCTCAGATGGGAACAACCCAATGGTGAAGGAAAATTTTATGATAAGAGGAAAATTACTTGACACAGTATTGGTCTTGAAAAAGTAAAAGGGAGAGTAACTAGATCCTAAGTAAGGTACTTAACATTGGACAGGATTAAAGACCGTCACCTATATGAGGAAGCCATGTATTAGAGGTATGGAGATGAGTGAAAAAGTGGGAATCCAGTCAAATAATTTTCTCAGTAATTCATTTTTTTCAGTGAAACATAAAAATTATTAGCTGAGAGCCCATAAAAAATGTTGAGGTTTGCTTAGAGAAAAGGTATGAAATAATTTTCTGGAGAAGGTAAGGTAAATCTCTTTGGGAAATTATGAATGAAGGTCAGTATTAAGGATTTATTTTGTCTTAAGGTTATGATTTTCACACTAGACCAGTCTGTTTTGTACTATAATTTTCTCCAGCTACATTCAGATTTAACAATTGTTTTGGTTTTTCCAAAAAGGAAAAGAGAGTAAGGAGTAAGGAAACGAGAGGAAAAAGACTGAACTCCTATGCAGTAAAGTTATGATAACTTACAATGGGTTTTAAAATTTGTAAGGAGGGAAGATAACAGATTGAAAAAGTTAGTAGATTGAGTGGGTTGGAATTCTTTTAGGTCACAGGGTTATTGAAGTCATGGCACTGAGAGAGTCAACTGGAAAAATGGAGGTGGTGATTCCAAAGAGTCTTGCATAGCATTGAGATTGTGGGGGAATGGGGCATGCTGAGGTCAAGGATAGAATGAAAATGATTTACTTAGTATGTGAGGAATAAAGCCATTGGAAAACAGAAGATGTAATGGTGTTGGAGAACCTGAGAACAAGTTACGAGCTAAGGCCACTAATGTGAACTAACTGAAGGGTCGGACAAGGAAAACAACAAGGATGCATAATGAGTGACATAGTCTGAGGACACGAGGTACAAAGGTGAAGGTTTTAGGGAGGAGGGTAGGAGCACAGTCTGGAAGCAACAATAGAGTAAGCAGTCCCTCTTCCCTTCTTTCTCCAAAGGTACACGTTGTGAGGGGAAAAACAGTAGCCATCAAGCACTGTTAGCAGAACCGAGATATTAAAGAGCCAGTTTTCTGTTATAATGAGAAGATAAACAGAATTATTTGAGGAAATATTTCAGCATAAGAAAAGTGTTGCCAAAGATGAACTCTTAGTACCTGAATGGACAGTGAAAATGTTTCAGAAATTAAGGGAGGATGAGAAACCAGGGGCAGAACTGAGGATATGCACAATGTAAGGTAACCGAGGGAGAGAAAAGGAATTCTTGGAGCTCTGGCTCTTTATGTGGGAACTGGATTTATACTCAGATAATGAATTGTTGAGATTAGCTCTAAGAAACTCATGGCAATTAGTAGTGGGGGTGATTTGCCTGGCGGGGAAGTAGGTGGCTGTGGCTCTCTCTAAATGTTTCACAGTATAGTTCTTGTTAGTGTAACTGTCAGAGATCTCAGGTAAATTTTATAGGATGGGGTAAATTCAAGAAAATTTTAGAGAAGCAAGAATCAGAAAGCCAGTGAGGATCATAAACCTAATAGTTTCTATTGTTCAAAGACTTCATTATCATTTTCCTTTGACCTGGGAATCTAGATTTTATCATTCTTTTTCTGTGCTCAAGAGTTTAGTCTGTTTCCCATGAGAAAAGTATGGAAGACATTACAAATTTTCTACATGAAACTAAGTGCATTCTTTATTTCGAAATGTGATTTTTACTTTTTGGAAGCAAATGTAGTGATAAAAGCTGATAGGTAAGTCATAATTGGTGCTTTTGTTTGTTTTTCAAGGATTTTCTCAAGACTGTTCACTATATAGCTATTGATGATTTTATTTATATTTAATTTGGCTGCTTCAATTGGGGTATAATATCTATGGTGGGTTTTTTTTTTCCAATTTTGGTTCTCTTCTATATCTTTTCCATAAATTGTTAACTCATTTTTATGTCTGAGACTTGAGGTGCTATTGACTGAATAATGTGGAATTCACAGTTTGATCTCAATAAACCTAGGTTCAGATTTATTGACTTCGGAACCGTAAGAGCAAATGTTTTTGCTATAGAAGTCCATTTCCTTTAGGAAGTCACGGTCTTTAGGAAGTCACGGTGACTCACTATGAAGTGTCTTATGTAAACCTCACCCTGGCAATCAAGACCTGGCCATGGTAGCTTCTACTTTCCTTCTGTGACCAAAGCCATTTACAGCAGTCTCCTTGATGCTAGAGATTTAACTGCCAGGCTGTACAACCTGGAAGGAACTGATTGCAACCCTCTTCTTAGTCTCCACTTTGACTCCTGATCTTGAGTGTTCACCCTTCCCTCTTGGCTGGCATGGAACACGAGGCGTAGTAATCACTGTCATCTGAGCATCAGGTGCTGCTCCTTTCAGAACTGTGACCTCCACTTTTAGGAATACCAGTGTCCACTTCTCTTATTATCACCACATTTTAGCCCCAATTTTCTCAATATTCTTCATACTTGTGTTTTCGTGTTTGGACTGTTAGTATATGTATATACTACACATGTGTATATGTACTTTTTTCCTAATTTAAGTTTGTTTCTCCATTTTATTTCTCTTTTTTCTTCCACTTTGGTTCAGAGGAGCTGGCAGATAAAGCTGCCTTGACTCTGCATCTGAAACCGGGAATATTTGAATTTCTTAGCTTGTAAATTTTATGGAGAGAGAGCTGGGAACCCTGGCACTCCTGTCATAGTATCACTACTATGTTCTCTGCTAGTGTCTTCCCCCTTGATTTGTAATTTTAGAGAACTCCTCAAGCTCTCTAGGACTTTAGTGTGTGCCTGAGAGCCACAAGGGAGAATGAGCTCAGGGCTGAAGGGGCAGGAAAGGAAGTTAGGAGGCTAATCCCACAGAGAGCAGCAGCAATCCCAGCCCCCTCTGGTAGTCCAACTCTCTATTTGTGGCCCATGACTGGGTAATGCGTTCACTTTACTGTATTGCTTATGATATTTATTGATTCCAACCTTACTATGCAAGCATGAGAATTAAACCAGTAAGAGCAAAAGCATTTTGTGTTCTGTATAGTTCATAACCAAGGGCTCTATGGTGGCACAAATTTCAGGCACTGGAGTGCATTCATACAGATTTGAATTTACACAATTATATCGAAACCAGCATAGCAAAGAACTAAAAAAAAAAAAAAAAAATCAGTTCAGCAACTTTCTTGATGCACCCAGTGTATTTATTTCCTCAGAAATGATATCCTTTTTTTTTTTTCCTTCTATATGTAGAACCATTATGCTGTGGTTTTGTCATGTCACTGGTGAGTCACTGGTGAAAGTTGATAGTTATTGCTCTATTATATTAAGGCTTTGATGTGTATGGTCTATATAGTCTAGTAACTTGAATCTAAACGGCACACCCACTCAGAATGGCTTATCACTGGCTTTCTTGGCAATAGATCTTAAGTGTCCTGTGGTTAATGCCTGACCATTCTAAGGAAATGTACTGGCTTGCTGGGACATACCACAGGAGAATTACTAGGACTTGAAATAGCGTTTTGGTCTGGTACAGACCTGTTGTCTTTGATGCCGAAGCGGTCTGAAGTAGTTTCTTCATTTCCCAGGTGATATACAAAAAGCACATTGGGAAATAGCTTGCCTCACTCATGGTATCTGAAAATTTGCTTGAGTTGTTAAAATGCACTCTAAGGAAAAGTCACCAAAGCCAGAAAATTAAATTTAAAGAGATCTAAGCCTCCTATTTTATTTCTGTATCCTTTAATTTTCTGTATTACTCTTTAACATTGATTCTGTCTCAGAAACTATATCACGCTATTTGTTTTAATGGCTGCACTTTGGCAACCTGTTCTGTATGGTCTTCACGTTTTAAAAGAAATTGTTCAGCCTATAGAGTTCGCATGTGTGTTTCCAACATGAGGAAATGCCAAAGCGATGGTATCAGGTTGACAATCAAAAAAGTTTAGCCCATCTAATTTCAACTCACATTATCAGGTTTTTTAATGTCCTATTTCTGAGTCAAATTTGGGAAGTCATTCTTCTGAGTTTTTCTAGTTGCTTTTAAGAATACCTCATAAGACATTACTTTTTTTTTGTTTTAATTTTTTTAACGTTTATTTATTTTTGAGAGACATAGAGACAGAGCGTGAGCAGGGGAAGGGCAGAGAGAGAGGGGATACAGAATCTGAAGCAGGCTCCAGGCTCTGAGCTGTCAGCACAGAGCCTGACGTGGGGCTTGAACTCACAGACCGCGAGATCATGACCTGAGCTGAAGTTGGCCGCTTAACCAACTGAGCCCACCCAGGTGCCCCGACACTAATTTGTAATAATATAACCTCTCATCCTTGCTGAATTACAATATGACTGATGTTGAAAAAATAAAATTATAAGGGACAAATGTTTTAGTTGGCATTATAGCATACACTTTGAGATATTTAATTAAAATAATTAAATGGTTTATTACTGACTCATTTTTCAAAAAATAATAGGCTAAGAAAAGTCAAAAAGAAATCATACTTGAGAACCTGCAGCTACATCAAATATCTTGAATTATCTTCTATACCTTCTAAAAAGTAGCCTGCATTCTAAATCTTAATGAATTGAATTTCATTTCATTTGAAAACAGCAACAAAATAAAGGAACAACATTTCAAAATAATTGTTATAAACATTTCTAGTTTGTAAACTAATAAACTATACAGATTAAAGTACCTGCATCCTAAAATTTGTTTGTACTATATCTGCTTCTCTCTTAAAATTGATTATTCTTAAACTAAAAGATTTTTGTCTTTAACAGCCAACCCAAATTATAATTTTGTGAAAGTATCTACCCCAGTGATTCCCCACCCCTCTTTCTCTTAATTGTATTTAGTTCATGTGTTTTGTGTTATGTTCTCACATGAATATTTACTTTCCTAGTTCTAATTTTTACTGTGACAGAATTTAACCTTTTATTATAAATATGTGATGATTTATACAGAATTCTTATCATAATTTTTACTTACCTGGTCATCCCAAATAGGTTATAAAATAGGCTTGTGAGTGAGGTCTTCTATGTTGATAATGGATCTATTAAAACTCTATTAGTAATTAGCTCACTTTACAGAGATATGATGAAAAGAATAGCTAGGAAACAGAATAGAGAGAGAACATTTTAATTTTATTTGCAGTAAGATAATAAAGTCCTGTTGTTTGTATATGCAAAATGAATATCTTTCATTTTCGACATATAGTTAATGAAAACTTTATTAACTTGCCAAATCACATACACATGATTTTTCCCCAAAATGTACCAAACAGGCTATATATGTATATATTTTTTCCACACAGTGTTTTATTGCAGTACTTTCAATTCTATTCCATTGATCTATATGCTTAACATTAACACAGGGCACAAAATATTAATTATATTGTCAATCCTCAGAATGGGTCTGAAGAAGTGGTGAAGCCATGTACAAGAGTTTTGACTTTTATCATCACAACCTTAAAGAAGCTAGCCCTCCACGTGAAAGAAGGAATGGAAGTGTAGGGGTCGCTCTAAAAATTGCCTCATCCAGGGCTTCTGAGTGGCTCAGTTGATTAAGTGTCGACTGTGGCTCAGGTCATGATCTCATGGTTTGTGGGTTTGAGCCCCGCATTGGGCTCTGTGCTGACAGCTCAGAGCCTGGAACCTGCTTCGGGTTCTGTGTGTCCCTCTCTCTCTGCCCTTCCCCTGCTAATGATCTGCTCTGTCTCTCTCTAAAAAATGAATAAACATTAAAAAAAAATTTTTTTAGTGCCTCATCCTAGAGCAGTAAGCAGAATGCAAAGATGTGAATCCCACATTCGGGGATGTGTTATATATAACAAGACACACTGTTCAGCCAGTATTCCAGTTGTGACTGGGGGAAAAAATGGAGAGCATTGGGTTGTTTCATGTACAGGAAATAGACATATAGGAAATAGATTGTTACAGTGTTTAACTGAAATTTTTCCAAATTTTCGTGAGGGAGTGAAGGGCCTTCTTTCTCAACCCTCCTTTGCTTCTTCCTCTTTTTCTGTCTCCACATGACTGCTCTCGGATACCCAAAACTATTTTCTTCTCTTTTTGCCATTTGTCTTTCCTTTTTGCATCTTTTTAAGGTATTTTAGGAACATCCACAGGAAACAAAAGTTTAATACTCTATATTTTCTCCAGGTTAAATTGCTAGTGTGGGGATGAATGAAGCTGAGTATTTAGGTGTTCTGTGCCACTCCACTGTCTCCTGTAAGAGCACTTTTATCTGAATTATATACTGTTTTTTTAAGTATCATAGAGAAAGAAAGCCTTACCATATAATTATTCTTTACTATAATTTGTAATAAGGAAAAGCTGTAACTACTTGATTTGTCATTAATCTGACAGAATCAGTATCTCTAACCTGATTGGAAAAATGATAAACACAGCTTAAATGTACTAATAGCAGATGCATGCTCTTATGAGAGTATAATATGTCGACATCCACAGAGCATGAGATTGATTAAACAGAACAATTTTTAGTCGTTCAATTGAAGACCTATTCATATGAATACATAGCTTTATTATTTAATGTCCAAATTTATGGCTTAAAAATATATGGTTTAAAAGTCACAAACAAGTTCAATAGCAACTAAAACTCATAAAGACAATCGATGACATTATTATGTATATATTTAATCAGTTTAGCAAATTTCCAAAATTAGTGGTACAAATCCAACAGTTTAATTTTCTCCAAACATTCTTTCAACCATGTTTTGTTGAATCTTTTCCATCTTTCAACAAATAGTCCAGTTAAGTCCATGAATCTCTACTCACCTTTAACCAATTTTTTTTAATGTGGCCTCATCTGTTTGCTTTCATACCCAATCTGTAATCCTCCTATACCCCAATTGCCCCCCAATATGATTGTCTGGGGTTCACTCTGATGACTTAGAGGAGAAGAGGTGAACACAGCACACTTTTAAATCCTTTTCCATGTTCCTTATCTTTGGAGTGGCAAGAAAATTATAAGGTCTTATTCTTATCATATGTTGGGAAAGAGAGAGGACTGAGGTTATTTTATTGAACCAATTACTGGTCTGTGTTGTGGAGACACCCTGTGTCCCCACCTTGCACTGCTAGTGGTTTTCCCTGCTACTGGTCTCTGTTTATGTAGTGGCCCTCTGCATACCATAGAGGGTGACTTATCCTTTTTGTCCCCTAAACCTTTCCTAGCTGCTGATTTCTTCTTCAAGAAGGAGGTTACCTCATATGGCCTGCAGATGACTATGTAAAACCATCCCTTGTGCTTCATATTCAAATCTCCATGTAGAGCCACAAGGTTTTCATCCATGCCATTCTAGGGCACAGAAATGGTATGGAAGGAAAGGGCACTCTCCTCCCAAGCACATTGCACCGAGGTCTTTTCTTTGTCCTGCTAATGCAATCTGCTCCAGCAAGCCTCATGAGAGATACCCAGGGAAGAAGCACGCAGGTTGGAGGACATGTGTCAAGCTCCTCTAACAATAATGAGGGGGGTGGTGGTGGTGGTAAAAATTCAGCCGTTTAGCATTATCTAGAGATGATGTCAACTTACAGAGTACGGCCCCCCTTCCCTTTTCATAAAAGGCCCCAAATGTAACAAGTTGCTTGTAAGTTTTCCTCTATTTGGTCAGTTATGGAGACAGGGCCCATGGTGGGGAAGGGAAAATGACAACATCTGTAGCTCTGCACTCAACCAGTAACTGAACATGAATAGACTTGTTTTCTGCTTACTTTGCCTTCAATTTTGGATTCTATCTTCTAACTCTACAGCAGAAATCACGTCCAATCTTTCTATAGATTGGCTGGTATGTATTTTGTTTTAACCTGTATAGCAGCAAAGCCTGACTTTTAGAAAACCAATGTTGTCCAAGACATTTTTTTTTTGAAAATATATTTTCAAACATTTACTTAAGCATCTACTATGTACTAGACATTTGGGGGAAGAAAACCAAGTCCTAGGCATTTAATGAGTTTGGAAAGCAAAGATAGAGCTCTAATACAGTGCAGTCAGTTCCACGAGGGAGATACAAAGAGGCATTTAATTGAACAGCAGCTATAGATGAGCAGATCCTGATGGCAGATACAGAGAAGAGAAAAGCTAAAGAAACTTTTCTACCACCTTTGTCATTTAAGCTTGGTATCACAGTGCACAAGAGTGCCATTACAGGCCCATAAGCAGGAAAAATCAATAATTAGAAATGTATAAAAACATTCATTTATATCTTATTTTGATATTTTGCTGGGTTAATTTTTTAAGACATTTAGAATGCCCAGAACTTTCTGAATGTTACCATATATATTACAAAGATTTATCACGAAAATCTAAAATATTAGTTGATTTGTTTTAGCATTAATACATATCTGTCAAAGAACTTTAAAGACTTGCATAACACATATGATCTTCTAAAGCTCTTAAGTTCTTTTCAAGTTCTTAATTTCTAGGAATACACCAGAACACGTATTCTCACTTAGAAGACTAGGAATAGTTTGAACTGTGAGATAGTCATCAAGCGTAAAGTAGACTGAAGGGGCAGAAACCAAAGTCATCTGATTTTTGCTCTTCAAGATAGTGAGAAAACTATAAATTACTACTTGAGTGCCTTACTATATTATTTTTTCGCCTGCTTTTTATTCAGATCTTTATGAAATAACACATTTGACAAATTATTATACATAGAGAGCAATCTTAATTCTTATGTTTGTATATCCCCATGGATGTCAGCATTAAAATATTTACAGCCCTGAGTTCAGTCAAGGTGTGATACAATGGAAACAGGAAGTCGTTATTGCCCCATAGGGCCATAACATAAATAATTTCCTGTGGAACAAGTGGTTCTTATTAAGTAATTGCTTTTCTATTGCTCTCCTACATTGAACACAATATCCTGTTATTCCTATGTCTTCCAGTGACCAACCTCCCTCTTCTTTCTAAGGTCTTCTGGGAGAGGAAGTAGAAAGGTTATGCATAAATACAGATATGTGGACTTCAACCACATGTGTCCAGTTGACCTGCGAACTGCATGATGGAAAAAATCTTCTCACGACATTCCTATTTGAATGAACAGGTAGTTAACTGCCTGTCACATAAAGTCAGGAAAATTTAAATGAGTTAAACTGTGAGTCATAAAAATGATTAAAGAAAGAATAAGCAATAAGAAAATCTAGCTAAACAGCAAAATGAGACCTTTAATTCCTAGGTCTGAAATCCCATACCAGGGCTCAAGACCCCAGATGGGGAGAGGAGAAAGAAACGCCCAGGACCCATGAAAGCCACCTGGAAGGGCAGCCATGTTGGGTGGAAAGCCTTTCTAGACATGCTACATAATTTCTTTCATCTTCAGAATTGCCCTGATAGTTAATTTTAAAATGCACAAAATACAATGTAGCCATTTTTTAGTAAGTTGCCCAAGTGCACATGCCACTCAGGGTGGAATCAAGATTTACCCCCTAATTTTTTTTAAGTTTATTTATCGAGAGACAGACAGACAGAGAGAGAGAGAGAGGGAAGGAGAGAGGGAGAGGGAGGGAGGGAGGGAGAGGGAGAGAGAGAGAATCCCAAGCAGGCTCTGTGCTATCAGTGTGAAGCCCAATGTGGGACTTGAACCCATGAACCATGAGATTATGACCTGAGCCAACATCAAGAGTTGGGCGCTCTACAGAGTGAGCCAACCAGGCAAACCAACCCTTAATTTTCAAAAGCAATCTGTCACATCCACTACCAGCTTTCAATCGCAATGAATGATTAAAATATACGCATGGCTGTTTTTCACTTTTCACTGTTGGAAATATGTTTTTGTTTGTTTTGGTTTAGGTTTTTTGCCTGTAGGATTAAATATCAAATTCTATTGCAAAGTCACATTATTAATATTTGGCGAAAGCTCATACTTCCTAACCTTTACCTTTTCCATTATTTTAGTGCCTACTTCATGGTGAGGTTTTATGTCTTATTATTCATTGTACTTAAGTATATCCCACCCTTTCCCATTATATTACAAGTTCATCTCTATGTCCACTATAACACCAAAGACATAAATTTTAAGTCTGATTTAATTGAATTCCATTGGAATCCTTAAAACTCATTCCTGATTTGAATAAAAGGAATATAGAGTGACTCATTTTTCTTCTCTACATACTTCCTTTTTTTTTCAATTACTTAAAATTTATTTCATCATAAGCTTAAAATTTTATAGGGGTAGAATTTCCCAGGTAGGTTTGTTAACAGTTTCCAGTTATCGCCTTCAGTATATCTTCTTTTTCTCTTGTATTAAAATGTAATAATTACAAAATGGTGCAACAAATATATTAAAGCATTGTGAAACTCACTGACAAGCCCATGTAAATAAGGAATAATTTATTTTATTATTTTTTTTGCAAATTACTGAGAAACGAAATAAGCCAAAGGCAAACTACCAACAGCTATTGGCATGTTCAGAATTTTGCTTACAGTCAAATATGTCAGGTAATCAACTACTTGAAAAAGGTGACTTGCTAACCAGAGGAAATGACATCTATAAATATATATTTAAAACACATTTCTCTTGTCCTACCATTATTAATTTCCTTACATAATGATTTTAAAACCATTAAATTTGGTGGATGTAACACAAAAGTCTAATCTACAGTCTACCAAACTTGACTCTGACAACATAGAAATCTTGTTTCAATAAATACTATGTTTTTACTTGTAACCTTTGCTTTATGCAAATAGAGTACCTCTCTAATCTTTTTTCTGTTGATGTTTTTATAAACGGATGTTTTTATTCTTTAAAGTGAAACATTGGCAAGGAAGATAATTTAGATTATATTTTGTTAGGAGAAGAATCTCCAAATAAAACAACAGAATAGTTAAAAAAAATAAAAAAGAGGAATGTATATTGAGAAATTTAATATGTAGTGAAGTGGTGGAAAAGCTTGTTTTCTGGAAGACTCTCTAAATATGACATAAAGTGGACACTGCAAAACACAAAACTAGCAGATATAAATATATAAACATATTTTAAAATAAGTATTTAACAAAGTACATAAAGTACCATGATACATTATAGACTATTGAAGATTTTTATATGAATATGATATTAATACACCAAATATATGAAGAATATACAAATTAATAGGAGACCATGTAGTTTTTAAATGGCCATATTATATAACCAGGAAAGCCACACAAGAAATAAAAATAAATTAATTAATTAATTTAAAAAAATGAAAATATCTTTAGATGCTAAAATAACTGTAAATTAAAAACAATTTTTTAGAAAGTATATTGGAGGAGCGCCTGGGTGGCTCAGTCAGTTAAGCATCCCACTTTGGCTCAGGTCAAGATCTCAGGGTTTGTGAGTTCGAGCTGCACATCGGGCTCCGTGCTGACAGCTCGGTGCCCGGAGTCTGCTTCGGATTCTAGTCTCCCTCTCTCTCTGCCCCTCCCCTGCTTGTGCTCCATCTCTCTCTCTCTCAAAAAAAAATAAAAAGAAATAAATAGATGAAATTAAAAAAATAAAAAATGAAATAAAATAAAAAGTGTATTGGAGGGTGAAAAAAACCTAATGTGGCTAAAGGTTTGAGGGGAAGAGGGGTATTCATAGTATCAGGTAATTTACAAACAGGTTTAGCCATTTTGGATTCTTTGGGGAAAATGGAACATCATTTGAGCGATTTTATTTTTTATGATAATTTTCTACAGAAAAGCCTGTCTGTGAATGCAAAGTGTGCAAAATGTGTTCCGTGTAATAAAGCAAAAACTGGAAAAGAGACTGACTAATCAAGAGTAAAATTATCATTAACATTTTTTGCTAGATTTCCACTGAAAATACTGCAAAACCATTAAAAAATGTGGTATGTCTATGTGTTTTGACAGAGAAAACTAATAACTGTAAAAGTATATTATAAACAATACATGGCTTCATCCAATTTAGGAAAGTGAAAATTAACTGAATAGATACATGGCTATATAAACATGGGTTTATATACATAAGAAAAACTAAATGTCTAAGACTTAAAATAATGGGAAAAGATAAAAATGAACTTGTTTACTTCTCTATAAAGGATTTTCAATAAGTGATTGATGTATTTTCCAGTAAGAAAGCAATGAAACTGATTATCTCTGAAAAGTAATTTCAAAAAGGATCATAAACACAGTTAGAGAAGTTCTTAGACAAAGACTAGAGAAGGTATTTGAAAGAAGTCTTTAGAGTCTCAGAATATACCATGAAATGATTTAAAGGTTTAGAATATGAAAAATCTATTGTGAATAATATCTTGTTAAACTATGCAAATTATTCCTATGGAAAAGAACAAGACTCGTATGTTTTATCTTTTACGCTTTCTCTTAGATTGTACAACTCTTTGAAGCAAGCAGCTGCCATGAATTTTGAAAAATAAGCTGTCTTCATTCAATAGCTCTGCAAAAGAGGTTTAAAAGAATTTCAGATCAGTGTGAGTGTTAAGTGAGACCCGGGTCAGGAGATGATACCATGAGTCACTGTTGTTAGTTGAGAAGGTGAAACCAATTAATCACGTGTTTCTCTAGAGAGAAAACTTCATATACAGCAAATCTGTGAAGAGTACAAACTCTCTGAAAATGCATGAGATGATACTAAAAAGACATTTAAAATTTTTAGGGAAAATAAATTCTCTACCATTGCCAAAATCAGTATTAAAGCATTCTATCCTAACTGGCCAAAATAATTTTTAAATTTTATAAATAGGTATCTAGATATTTTGGGAATACACTAAAATCAGGAAATGATGATTTAGCAATAAGTATATTAAAACGGGAAACAGCAAGAGCCATCAGCACACAAAATACTGCTTCTAGGATTCGTGGGATGAAATAACCAATTTTCAAAATTGTTTTGCTATTATGTAATTGTCAAAACTTCGAGTCTTTTTAATATTTACAGAAACATGTCTATAAAGATATTTAAAATGTATAGGCCACATTTAAATGTGTATTTACTAATACATTCGCTAAAACTATTAAATTAACAAAGAGATCAGGTAGTGAATTTCATGAATGATAAAAAGTTTGGTAAACTACAATTGTTTGGTAAATAGCAGTAGATGATCTAGAATTTGAAATAAGATTCTTAATGAAAAGATAGATCATACAGATTTTTTATTTCTATCCCATAAAAGGGAACAATATATTTGAATGTTAATTCCAACAACATACTCACATATACTTTGATAAGACACAGTTAGGCATTTTAACCTTTTCTGATGATAAAATAACGTGGCTTATATAAATTTCCTTGATTACCTTTGACTTTAAAACCAACAAAAACAAACAAACAGAAACCACTGTATTTGCACGTGTGTTTTCTTGGGACTAGCACAGAGCGTTGCAATTTGAAATCGATAACATTATAGAATATAAAACTGACCTCGATTGGGTTACAGATCATATGGGAGTCGGCTGGGTCAGTTAAACTTAGAATTGAAAGCAAAGCCTGAAAGAATCATTCTGACAATGAAAAATGGTATTGGATTGGCTGTGATCTTCCAGTGTGTAAGAAGAAAGAAAAAAAAGAAGGTGAATTTAAACTATTCATTCCTCAGAGCTATTTGATCCTCAAAGAGAAGTTTTACCAAGTATGGTCTATGGAGATGCTGGGCTATGTCCCCCAGGTCCTCCGTCAAGTTTTATTTCCTCAGCTGCTGAGGCAGCCTTCTCCCATCTTGTTTTAGCTTTCAGCCCTGTCTACATTTACTTGTCTCAGCTGCAAAATTGTACTTCACCAAAGTTCACACCCCTTCTCTGAATAACCCACATTCCACGGCTGAGCTGTGCGCATGAGGGTGGTGAGGAGTCCTAAAGACTCGGTGGTCTTGGCCTAAGTATGTATAACTGTGCAGGGCCGTTTTAGCTCCAGAATACCCAATGGGGGGTTCATTGAGACAGTGGTTGGGCTGGCACCCCACCCAGCTCCTCCGCCTTCCTCTTCTGCTTTCTCCTCCTCCCTTTCACAAGTACTGGTACCAACAGCACTTCTTCAATGCTCACCTCACCTCAGAGACAGCTTTCCACAGAAGCCAACCAGTTACATGTCCAAAATCCATTTCCAAGGATTTCCTGAGAATCTTCTGCACTGTCTTGATCTGACAAATTTAGATTAGGTAAAATTTATCTAATACAACTCTGAGGTGAAAAACATTGACAAGCCCAAGAAATATACATTGGAACACTAAATTCTTGACCACCACGTCTCCTTCTGCTAGAGAGAAAACTGTATAAATATATTTGTAGATTTATCCATGGATCTATGTGACTTAGACCATGCATCTATTATCTCCTGTGGGACCCAACTGAGTGTTCAGTAAATGCGATGGTGTGAACAAAGAAATCAGTCCCATTCCTGGTAACTTTAGAGCATACTGGCAATAAATTTATCTAAGAACCTGAGTGATTGAACTCTTTTTAAGCATTATTGCTAAAACATACATTTATCATAATCATTGTGGAGATTATTTCATGGATTTTGCACTCTGAATAAGGTAGATTCTTCAAACATGCAAAGAAAAATGCAGTCAAATCTAGATATTTTGTAAGTATTCACAGATATGACAGGGAAAATAGCAAAATTTTTCATCAAGGTGGATAGAAAAGCTGGCAAAATAATTTTCATTCACTTTCCTCAGATGTTGTCACCTTTCCCAATGCCAAAAAAAATGACATTCTGAAACATTTTTTAAAGGCCTTTAAAATATCTTTAAATCTCAGTATTTGACATTGTATAACACATTTTTTGTTTTGAAAACATATGTAGTTATGGCTTTTATAGAACACAGATGTACACATATATTTCTATCATCTATTAGTCAGCTGCAATCACAGTTATTTTTAAAAACCATATAGTTTGAGTCATCCTTCAGTCCCCCAAATCTCTTCATGTTATGTTAGGGATGAACATAGAATATTTAAGATATAACGTGATAGTTCAAAAATGGCCCTTTAAATATTTCTAGTTAAACCAAATAAACACAAGATCAAATGTTAACTAATAACATATGCATACAGCATATTTTAGTTTTGATATACTAATATGAGCAATCTATTAAATACAATATGCTATCATATTAATACAGGAAAGACATTTTGTAAAATCCATTAATACAGGTTTTCTATTTTTCTTCTATCAATCATCAAGATGGAAACTATCTTTAATCATTTATTAATTAAATGCATTACAATTGTAATTAAATGGCTTTTGTGTTTCCTGTTTTATGAATACATTTGAAATCAGAAAATATAAGCTTCTAGAATATAACAGCTATGATCACATAGGCTTATACTTCACATAAAACTCTACTTAGTTGACAAAAATTATTTACTTTAGTTGAGAAAAATTATTTAATCAGGCAATAGTTTGGTAATATTAATGATCAGATTTATATTTATAGTTACATTAACTTAGAGATAGATCACTCTCTAAAAAGAGTTTTCTTGGGGCACCTGGGTGGCTCAGTTACGCATCTGACTTCAGCTTAGGTCATGATCTCATGATCCGTGGCTTTGAGACTCATGTCGGTCTCTGTGCTGACAGCTCAGAGCCTGGAGCCTCCTTCAAATTCTGTGTCTTTCTCTCTCTGCTCCTCCCCTGCTTGTGTTCTGTCACACTCTGTCTTCCAAAAATAAATAAATGTCAAAAATAAAAAATAAAACAAAAAGAATTTTATATTCGGGAGGCTATTCTAATGCTTGGCCTTAATGTGAAATCATAATACATTGTTTTAAGAAATCAAAATATTTTGAATGCCATGGGCTTTAATTTAATTTTCTCTAGAATTTAGGATAAGCTTAAAAGCCTTTGGAGGTAAAACTATAGTGATACTAGAGTCATAAAGTGAAACATAAAATTGAATTAGTTTTCAAAAAAGTCAAGACAAAAAGATTCAGCATGATAATAACATAGTATTCAATACATGAAGTTATGTTAGCTAAATCATTATTCAAGAAAAATAAAGTTACTTCATAACTACAAGTCAGAAAAGTAAAAGCAATCCAGATAATTGGATGGAAAAAATATTTTAAAAAAATTTAAGTGTATTTATTTGAGGGAGAGAGAGAATCCTAAGCAGGCTGCACGCAGTCATGTGCAGAGCCCGACAAGGGGCTCATACCCACAAACCGTGAGATCATGACCTGAGTTGAAATCAAGAGTCAGATGTTTAACTGACTGAGAACCCCAGACACCCCCCCAAAAAATATTTTGATTGCCCTAAATTGTCTTTGTAGAACAGCTCTCTCTCCTCCTTCCCCCAAAGAGGATTTTAAAGGTAGAATATATTAGAAGTGCTCCGATTTGGTAAATTTGTAATGGCCCATTGACTGATTTTCAGAAAAGCCCATCTCTTTTCTCTTACCTGTTGGAATATCACAGCCAATCTGACACCAGTTTTCACTGTCTGAGAAATTTGTTCCTGTTTTCCATTTGAGTTATGAGTGTAGGTAACCTGGCTGACTCACCAAATGATCCACAATCCAATCAAGGTCATGTTTCGATTTAATATTTGCCATTTTAAGAGATGATTTCCCTTCTGAGGTCATTCTCCATTGGAGATTCAATTTGATTATTCTGTACGTGGACAATTCTGTTCTCCTAGAACAATGAAACCAACAAAACTCATGTGCCCAAAAAAAATCAGGCTGATGAATAAAAAAGTTCGTGTACTGAACTTAATTTGGTCTTCAGTTCCTAGTTAAGTTTAGTCACTTCGGAATGTCCCTCTATAGTACATGGTTTATCACTTTATCCTTGTAATTGCATTAGCATCAAGGCGTTGGGCCGTAGCTTCCTCAGGTAATTAGAAACATGTGCTGTGATATTTATTACTTCACCTACTCTTTAGTGTCTGGGATGTGACTATTCTGTTTGGGCTGCGATAACAAAGTACCATAGACTGGGTAGCTTAAAACAATGGAAATTTGTTTCTCACAGCTCTGGTGACCAGAAGTCTGAGATCAGAGTGTCCGTGTGTATCATCTGGGCCCTCTTCCAAATGGCAGACTTTTCCTTATTTCCTTGCATAGCAGGAAGGATCTCTGTCAGTCATCTTTTATAAGCACCCCAATCCCACTCATGACCTGATCACCACCCAAAGGCCCTACTTCCCAATATCAATAATACCAGTTAAGAGAATTGCCTCCACATGGTACTTCAGACTGCAGCCTTAGTAGGATCCTGCAACACTGTGACATTAACTGCATCGGGATGTTTTTGATATGAGTGGATTTCATGGTCAGAACCATTTCCCTTGCAGTAAAGTGTATCTTCTAGTTGGGTGAGTTATGGTGGGTCAGGCATCCATAAGTCCTCAGATACTGGGGCTGCTGGGGGCTTTAGAGGAAAACAAAAGGCACTCCTATTCAGAATAAATATCTATACTTGAGAAGATACTAATGGACCTTCCAGGATCAGAGAGGTTCTTTGTAGTTAACTCGCCACCAAGTGGTTCACGGGACTATTATATCTGTACTTCTTTTTTTTAAAAAAAAAATCAAAATCTCAAAGAAGTACAGTGATTTTAAAAAACAAGAGAAATGAAATAGATGATATGCAACCCAGGAAATAAGATTAGTATTATCAGATCACTGAAGTAATACTAGTCTTCCCAAAACCTCAAAGTATTTTGTTTATTTCTTTATTTATTTCAATATTATGCTTGTATTTAAAGACCTATCCTCTGTTGCTGGGAGACAAGTTGTGATCCAATTTTTCCATGGAATCATAATGGTTCAGGAATTCAAACATTCTTCTGGTCTTTATTTTTCTCCGGCTCTGAACTGTTTTATGTGGCTTGGCTTTAAGTGTTGTGGAATATCATTTTAAAACCTGAGGTCTTTTATAGCTTCTGACCTCTTCTGCTTCCTCCCAAGTGTAGACACATCTTTTCCTTCAGAGCCCTACTTATGCAAGGCAATCGCGTCTAAGGGATCTTTCTGACGGTTTGAGAACCTCTCTAGTGATGTCTGCCTGCCACCAAGTGGCTATGGCCTTTTGCTTAATTCTTTTTAGAGACCATTATTTTCCTAACTCCATGGCTTCCCCTGAAGAGAGAGAGAGAGAGAGAGAGAAAAAAATATATTTCTTTTTACATAAGAAGAGGAATATTTTTTCTTGCAATCCTACAAGGAAAAAAATGCATTTCTACTCTTTGGAACAATGAACATCAATTGCCTTCAACCTTTCCATCAAAAATAACCCCCCAAACTTTTCATTCTTTTGGCTTGAAACCAAGATGGCTACTCATATAATTTCCCCTAAAAATAAGCTTCTACCCCAAGTTTCTATGCTTAGAGACAAAATGATATATATATATATATATATATATATATAAAAGACTCTGAAATTATATTTTGTTCCTTTAACTTTTCATCTTATCATTTTTCCTTTCACAGTCTAGGTAAACAGAAGTGAGGTTCAAATATACTTTCCTTTCTGGGCCGTATTACTTTTCTTGTAATTTCTTATTTACACTCTATCTTTACTAAAATATTATTTCCTAAAATCTTATTTTATTAATTTTTGCACTGAGTAGCTAAATATATAGTATAACTATTTCTTGAATAAAATATTTTTATGCTTTGACCTACTATATATAGCATGCGCATGCACACACAGAGAAAGATGTTTTGAACTTTAAGTCAGAAATGCCTTAAAGTTCAAGGCATTTCTTGACTGGGGAAGTGGAAAGTGGAGAAGCCAAAATGGATATTTAAATGGACAAATTGGGTGGGTACAGAGGATGAGGCTTTTAGAATTCCAGAATTATCTACAAGGATGGATATATAGGTATGGTAAGCAGTTCATCAACCTCGACTGATTCTTGACAGAAAAATCTAGTTTGGTTTTTTTTTTTTTTATGTTTTTTAAATTTTATTTCCAAGGGTATCTCCATAATCTTCCCCACCCCTCCTGTGACTGAGCTATCTTGAGAGGGTGTCTGCCCCTTGTAACAACATGGTACCTCACTAACCTAATGCACCACAAGATATATTAGGATGAAAAGAACATTTAATGAAAGAGTATGTAGAAGGTAAAAATACTGAGGAACAGCAGAATTTTTTAGAAGATGAGTAAAAAAGAAAAAAAGGCAAACAAAAGATTTATAGCAACTATCTTTTCTTGTGAAATTGTATGTCATCTATCTTATTACTCATTAGTGATTCTTAAGCAGTTTAGAAAATTTCAGTTCTTAAGAATAAGTTTTTGTCTGAAAAAATATGTGAAATACCTCAGAACATACCAAAGCAGGTGCCTTGTTTTCTATTCCACCTGTTATCACAGCTCACTAGTTCTAAGTGACCGTCAAAGTCATTAAAACAAAGAGGAGTTAGAAGGCAGGTCCCAGCAAGAAGTTCATACAAGTTCAACAGTCTGCAAAAACTGCCTGCAATTAGAGCTTAAAAGGTCAGATGAATCACCCCATTTCCTAACTCACTGGAAGTTACTGATTACAGAAATAGCCAGAAAAGTAACATATTGCAGTTGTTTATACTGGTGTCTCATTCAAATATACTATAAATAATCAGGGAACTTCAGCTGAGGGGATCAATTAAAGGAGAAAAGTTTATTTTTTTTTATTTCTTCCATTTAAATATGGAAACAAAATATGTTGTGTTAACATAATATTATGTTAACAGATATGTATCCTGTGTTATATATAATCTTTAAAAATGTCTACCTTTTTGTGCAATTGTTTAAACATTTATAAACCAATAACCAAAATTTTATACTGGAATACACCTCAACCTTCCCCACTCCTATATTTTGCCATCACACATGAAAACGTCGTACTTACTTCCTAGGACTCTGATGTGGATTGACTAAAGGTTGAGAACAGTGCTTGACAAATAGCAAGTTATTTACCAAGAAGGAGTTAGTAATATCTGAGAACATAGTCTTCTTTTGTTGGTTTGGTTTTTGGTGTGTGTTTATGACTTTGGCAGAAGTTTATTTGTTCACAGTTATGAATCAGCTAGAAATCCAAGATCAGGATGTCACTTGGTTGGATTTTTTCTGAGTCCTCTCTCCTTGACTTGCCAATGCCCATCTTCTCGCTGTGTCGTCACATACACACACATCCCTTGTGTATGCCCAAATTTCCTCCCCCAATAATGTCACCAGTCTTTTAATCACTTCTTTGAAGACTTTCCAAGGGGTTCTGGGGCATAGGGCTTCAAACTGTGGGTTTGGAGTGGGGAACATAGTTCATCCCATAACACCAACTATGAATGGATACTTGTATATTCATCACCCTTTCTATCCGTAAAATTCTGTGCTCTTTTGGTATTCATTATTTTGTGAAAACACACATAACAAAATGTACTGCCTCGGCTCTTTTTAAGTGTACAGTAATGTTAACTATTTGTACATGGTTGTGCAACAGATCTCTAAGCACTTTTCCAACTTTGCAAAATGAAAAGTCTATACTCCTGTTTGTTTTTGACCAATGCCTTTCTTCACCTCGGCTGCTACATAGCTATAGTGATAGACCCCAATCAGTAAAAACACCCCTGTATCTGACATAGTGGTGGGAAGTGTTACTATGCAGCATAGAGAAGCATGCCACATAGCAGGCCAAAGTGACCCCATACCTGGTGCAACTGAGTGGACACTCCTCCCAGTCAGCTAAGGGACGCTACAATGATCAGGTCCTCCAGGCTCGTGGAGCAGGCAATGTCACTCCCTCCAGGACTGAGGTTATTTAATTTATGAAAGAAGTTACAAGTGTCTGTAGAGTAGTTCCAACAGACCACTAACAGGTGCCATTTCATACCTATTTGTGAAGTGAGTAACAAATGAATCGGGATTGCAGTGGGATTGGAGATTAGATCCTGTGTTGGTAAGTGCCACAGAACAGAGAAATCCCTGAAGGAATTTGGTTTAACCCGTGCCCCAAGATGAGATGTGATCTTAACTAGACCTAACAAACGTTTTACACATTGATTTTACTTTGAGAGACAGAGCATGAGCAGGGGAGGGGCAGAGAGAGAAGACGACGCAGAATCTGACACAGCCTCAAACTCAGGAGCCATTGAGATCATGACGTGAACCGCAGTCACACGTTCAAGCCACGATGAGTTTTACACATTGTAGTGCTCAACAAAACTTGCATTGAAGCAAAAATCAATCCAAAATGCATATTGACCAGTAGAGCTAACACAGCAATTTAAAATGCATATATAATTTTTCATCATTTTTAAAAATCTCGCTTTTTCCGAGTCTGTGGTAGGCACCCAGGATGGAAGAAAAATGGTTTATTCATGATCTTAACACCCCACGAATATTTGAAAATAATGTATTTGAGAAATGATCTGGGTTGATTAGATTCCTCAATTTGGTCAAATTCCGTATAGCTTTCCTATCTGTGCTGTTATATTTGACCTCTTAAAATTTTCTATTTGGGGTGTGAAATTCTTTCTGCCACCTGGTTGTTAAGAGACTGTTTCCCTCAGCATTGAAAATGTTGCCATGGTTTAAAATTTCAGTGCCTCAGGATCTCTCCGGTGGCAGCATTTCTATACCTTGTTGTTACTTGACTTAAAATCATTTTCCATTGGTCAGATCGAGCTGAAACCAAGTACTCTTTAAAAGTAATGTCAGCAACCACAGCTGCTAAAAGTAGGCCTTGGGTAATACGTCTAGTTTCTTACAGGGAGAAAATTTGCCATATTCTTCTTAATGGAATGGTCCCATGTGTCTTTCAACCCAAAATAGCTCTTTATGGTTTTAAGGTCATAGTCCCATGCAGAGGTAAATGGTGGAATGTATATATACAATAATACCAAGGTAATTATTAAATGGGCTTTTGGGTTCCTTGGTTGAGAAGTATCTTTTTCATGCAGAGGGAAAGTATAGTGGGTCAAAATGAGCTCAGTGTGACAGGCTGAAATTTTCCTTGATGCCTCTCTCCTGTTTAATGCATTCCTTCCATTACCAAAGAGTGCCGTTAGCATGCAGCAGTCGGGAAGAAATCTGGAATAGCCAGCTTCATCAAAACGAAGGACTAGAATTTTTGTTGTTGTAGGTTCGGGACATCGTGGAAAGTTTAGCATAATTTCACAATTATTTGAATTGTTATGAGATGTAAGGAGAAAAAAAAACAAAACAAAACTATTAATACGGATAGTCCCAGACATTGAAAGGAGTGTGATGGACTCCCATGAGCAGATTTAGCCACCGAATACTTAGAAGCAGTCTCTCCACCACTATCATAATCTTTGTTGTTGCAAGATAATTCTGATGAAGAATGTGGCTTCCTTTTGTAGAAGGGGCTATGCACACGGCACTGTGGCCATTTCCAACATAACACAGGATGTAGGATCATAGCCACAGCCCTGATTACATTATATTCACTCATGAGAGTAGATAATATAATTAAGGGAAACACAGAGAAGGATGCCTTTTTATGTGCCTATACATTTTTATGTAGAGAAGTGTTCTGATTTAGCAAAAAATTTGTGCAGTCTGATTTGGGGTGATATGTTCTCATCGATGAGAAGTGCTAAAGTTAAAAGAAAGTTGTTTTATTGTATGGCTGCCCTTTACAATTTATGTCAATAACTTATTTTAGATCATTTTCTCTTGCAAATGATATTTTAACTAAAGTCTTGTGGACTGTGGAAACAAAACGCAATCAGCTTATTTTTAAACAAGCGAAAAACAGTAAGAACAAACACCATCTGGTTCCACCATATTTGCCTAGAGTGTACCAAGTACACTCTCTCAATCCTCCTTATCATCTCTCCTTCACTTCCCCCAAAGGCCGGGACCCAAACTACTAGGGTGTCTCATCCTGACACATGCACCTAACCACCGTCTTTCACTTTGCATGCCACACGTGTGTATGGTTTTGACCTTACACCAGTTCTGGTCCTTGAACGTAAAATTATCAATTATCAGTCACTGTACTGCGTTAGTAGGTATAATAAATAATAAAATCTTGGCATTGAAAAGGACCCTCCATTACATCTAATCCAACAGCCAATTGAATAGTCCCACTCTGGGCTGGTAGTGACTGGACTCTGTGCCCTGTTCTCCTAGGGCCCAGTTCTATCCTAACTTGCTTAGGTACAAATATCCCTTACACATAAGATGTAACCGTGACTGCCGTTGCTACTCAGCCATTGATATTGCCTTCCTTCACGCAGGTTCAAAATCAATCCCAGGGCCTGCCTGCTAGGATTTTCACTTATTGTAATGATAAATAATAGGAAAATCCTAGACTAGACATCGACTCATATGAAAGTATTTAGGAATGTTAGTAAGCCAGCTACTGTGTCTGGTCAGAGGTGGAGAGGTCGAGAAGAGGGCATTTTACAAGGTGAAATAATCCTCCCTTGTACATTACTCATCCAGTCTTCACCAAGAGAGACGGAAGATTTGGCCGTGATCCAAAGGAGGAAAAAATAAAGGGATGAAAATATTTGGGAGGGGGGGGACCAGGAAATTTTGAAGTCAGAAAAATAAACTGTGAGTTGAATGATATTACATATAACCAACTCTCCAATTTTCATCAAGAGTAAGAAAGAGTAAATGGTAACAAATGACATTTATTTTCAATTGAAAACTTCTTGACTTAGGGAACATAAATTGTGGAATACTTTAACAATGACCATTTCACAGTTTACTTTCCTGATGATGAACATATATACAAAAAATAAACACACTCGCTCTTATCTGCATCCACAGTTTCCTATGAAGATGCCAAAATATGCGATTTTAGCTTCTTTTCCCTTTTAGTGACCTTTATAAATAAGATGCCATGTACAAACCGTGACTCAGAGGATTCCAGTCTGGTGCTTCTGGGCTAATTTGATTATTAAAACATCTCCATAATACTGGTTTCAAGTTAAATTGAAAGTCATTGGACCTTCTAGAAATTGTTTATTCTTCAACTTTTAGTCTTTAACATTTCAGTGTTGTAGCAATTTATTAGAGAGGATATTTTCTTTCTTTCTTTCTTAAAAAATAAACTGCATAGCAGCATACCCTGACCTATAAACTATATTTAAGAGTTCAGTGACTCTTTAATGTTTCCTGAGACTTTATTAATCTCTAATAAATTAAGCTCTTCTACTCCATTACATGCTGAGGAAAATAGTGTTTGAGTCTCAGTAATTATAGAAGACACTGCAAAATTGTCAAAATTATGTCCCCAGCATAATCACCGAGCATTGTCATCTAGCTGTCAGACATCAGCCAACCACGCAATACATTTTATTTTTGTGTTGACTATTATTTTTGAGAAATGCCATTTAAACGAGTGGAAAACAAAAATAAATTTGGGCAAGACTCAAGCTTAAATATGTTTTTCAGCAGCAAATATTATGATTTAAGTAATATTTTAACATTAATTCAGTCTGCCAACAAAGACGAACGTACAAATCACATTGGAGCATTGTAATCTTCCACAATTATTACCAGTGGAAAAGAAAATTCTTCAATCAGATTCCCCATGACAGACTCCACTCCCGCCTTATAAAATTTTAAGAGATATATATTTTGGACCTATTAAGGTAGAAAAAAAAATTCAATTTATGGGAAACGATGGGTCAGCAGAGATTTAAATTGGTTTAGACCTGTACTTAAAGGTACTTAGGCTGACTGCAGTAGATGATGTCATCTTGAAATGAAGGGAATACACAGCTATTGACATGCTAATCAGGAGCTCCTTTGGCTTCGGGGATTGATAATGTTTTGCGAAAGCTATTGTTGGTACTAAAATTAAGAGAATTGTTGAGTTTTCTGAGCCTGGGGACACAGAAGGGTCAATTTTCAACAACAGCCTGAGAGTTTATCTCAAACAGTTTTTGTTAATGTCCTGACCCAAATAATAGAGTTAGAGATAAATATTTGGAATATGGATTTCAGGATGCTGTGTCTTTATGGCATTTATATTTGTAACAGAAATGATGATTTTGTAAATTTACCAATTATGGTCTCCAAAAGAGATGTCTCCCCTCACACACATACTACACACTGGGTCTTACTTCCAGAGATCATGCTCTGGCCAATGAGAATAAGGCAGGCTGAACATTTTTACTTTGGGGGGGAGAGGGGAGGGAAGAAAAGAGAAAGGGAAGAAAGAAGAAACTAAGAAGGACAGGCTTTAGGAGCTGTAGCAAAATAACCATCTATTGTTCAAATTAAAATGTTAAGTGTAGAATATCTCTATTGTGTTTATTTTTATAAGTTGGGAAGTTGAAAGCACATAATAAAAGATTTTTATATGCTTAATTCGGTACGGTGTGAAAGTAGAGGGGAGTGAGATGATCTTATTGCCAGCAAGCATATAAGATAGCCAACTGGTGAAAGAAAAATCAAATTCAATAGGGAAATATTTGTTTATCCTCACATGCTTCAAAATAATTGATTTCTACCCATGACGGTCAGTGTCCGTAAGTTAGAACTTATAATGCTTAGGCGTCAATACGGAAAATAATACCATGAAGGAATTTTTGACTTTCTACTATTAATAATGTTTCTTTGTGAAAAGGGTATTCTTCATTTTCAAAAACCTCATTATTTTAAATGTAACATATTGTTGCACGTTGAAAACTACACACACACACACACACACACACACACCCCGTGACCAAATAAGACAATGATCTTATATTACTCGTCAATCGGCTTCCTCCATATCAAAAAACAATAATCTATCTCAAAATGATATTCCACCCCACGGGGACTCCAGAATTCTGCAGAGATCAGGTGAAACAACATAAACAAGGACACGGTGGGGAAAAAACAACACAGAAAATGACAAACAGCCTATTTTCCTCACCAAATGAGCAAACATAAAGTGTTTGCAGTTTAGGCTCAAATTTCAAAAATTCTAAATAGAACTCTACCAGAAAACATGCTATATATATGCAAATGTGCTCCCTCACATACTGAGATGAGGCCACTGACTTGTCATCTGCATGGTTTGTGCTTTGAATCCCTTCCCCAGGGAATTTTTTTTTTAACTTGCATATTCAATTTCACTTTGTAAGAAACAATAGCCACGTTCAAGAAAGCTGGATGATCATGAAAAGGAGTTAGAACAAAGCAAAATTTAATAGATCTACTCAGCACCCCTCCTGCTTTAGAGGACACTGCCTCTTGAGTTTTAGACCACACCCACATAGGGGAACTTCCTTTTACTGACCTAACATTTTGCCAGACTCCTTCTGCCTACTGTTGATTTGAATCTGTAGAAGTTCAGTTAACTTTATTTTTTAAAAAGTATGTATCTGCATATAGTCAGAGAGTGGTCACTTACTATAGTTCCCTAGCTTTGAGCTCTGGGCTACTGGCACCTGGCTATGCAAATCATCTTCCCTGAAAGAAAATGTTAAAAGGGAATCCACAGGAGAAGCTCAATATTAGGCTCAAGGCTTCATGTTATTCCTGAGCTGCACCCAGAAATGTGCTTCTCCCCTTTTCTTTTGTATGACCTCTCCCAAATCAGCCTCCCTACACTTGCATTTGTTTGTTTGTAAAAATGCGGGGGGAGAGAAGTTTCCTGTCTTTCTATTTTAAGATATTCTAAGCATCAATTGAGGTGATATGTGCAAAAGGGCTTTTTAAACTACAGAGTCCTACACAAACGTGAATCTTACAACTGCAAGCATTGTGGTCATTATTGGCTGAGAGGATCTTGTTGTCTTCAGCCATTACACCTCATGACCGTACCTGACCCAACCATAGTGAAAACAATGAGTGACTCACAAGCCAAGCCCAAATTATGAAAATATAATTTATTACTAAACAAAGATGGATATTGATAGACCTTGAAGCATCCCTACTGATGCAGCACTAATTCCTATGATTCTATAGAATCATGAAATAATTCTCACTTGTTTTGCATATTCACTTCGAAATACAAAAATTCCATTACTGTGAGATTAGATTTTTTTTAAGTCCCAGAATCCACTTGAACTGAGTTGAAGAAAAATAAAGGCTAATGTGCAGTCGGTCAGGCACTGGTCTAAATATTCTTCGCTTACCAACTCATTTAAGGCTCCTGACATCACTACTAGATAGGTCATACTGTCATAACTATTTTATAAATGGAGAACCTAAGACATAAAGAGTTCAAGTAACACAGCCAAAGTCACACACTCTAGCTCGAGTCCATAATATTAAATATTACCTGATATTCCTTCTCTGAGATGTTGATTAAACATGTCAAATGTTACCAAAAAGGCAGGCAGGTAAGGCTGAGAAATAGGGATGAGAACTTTAAAAGGCTGTAAGTGATAGACAGTATTCAAAAGTGGTGAGTCCAGGGATCTACACAAATTAGGTGTTCAATAAATGTCTAGTCCCTCTGAAATCTCCTTTTCCTTCCCTCTCTTGTGCCCTTTGAAGAAGAGATTTACCAAGATTTACACCAAAACCTTACCTAGAATTATTGGGAGCTGGAGACAAAACCCATTGTCAGCTATTCTCAAATTTTTCAGCTAGCAGAAATACTATTCCAACCTCCCATTTCTATACCTGAAATACTGAGAAGAGATGAGATATCACTTTTTTACATCCATTCAATTGGTCTACCAACGGTGCTGTTAAAAATACTTGAATAGATGACTTGAAGGAAAAGCAAGCGTGAGACGGTGTAGCCTGCAGGTTAGGACACATTTCAGAAGACTTTGTGTGTTACTAGGGGAAAACATAATCATATCATGAGCAAAGGGCCATATGAAGGCGGTACGAAGAACCAACATAGAGGCTTAAAGAAACAAGAAAAATAATAGTCCATTTGTGGAGTAATAACATCCTTGAGATAGTAAGAAATGCTAAGATGAAAAATAAATGGTGAGTTAACTCTTGTAGTGAAGAGAAAATTGAACTCATGCTGAACACTCCCAGTCTGACCAACTGAAGGGTATCGCTGATGTAGAACAGGACTGATCAACAAATACACAAGAGTATGTGAAGAAAAGAAAGCACGAAGGAGAGGTGGAGAAAGAGAGGTCGGAGCCCCTTGTCGTTCACGGAGAGGAAGGGAGCTGGAGGAACTGACTGTATGGACATTGTGTGTACAAATATGGTCAGTGCCAGAACTGTGCTTGGAATATTGCTTAAAGGCATCGCTTCCAGAAATAAAGTTCCCAAGTGGTGAATCTAACTCCAAGGCTTTGTTGTTTTTCTGTTGATACATTCTGTCTTTGATTTGAGAGGATGCAGAGCTTGAAGGAGACTTTCTGCTTACTCTACTTTCTGTTGCCATCTGGATGAATGCAAGTAGCAGGATTTGGTTAAGAACAAGGTGGCAAATGCCACTGTTTTCTGCATCGAGCCCTCTGCTTTCTAAATCGTGTGGAGTTGTTTTCGTCTTGTGCATTTGATAATCTGTAATGCAAATATTCTTTTATTTCAGCTGCTCCCTGCCAAATCCTCTTTCATTCACTTCATCTTGTATCATCTTTCACCATATTTAACTGGCGGTCTTTTTAAAAGGCTGGAATGCACAGGAGTGTGTAAATGTATTTTGTGTTTCTTCAGCTGGAATAATGGGAAAATGTAACCGAAAGCAGATACTGTTTCACGCAAACATCTATTTGAATATTATACGCCCACACTCACTTCATGTTCTTGAGTAAACTAAGCCCCAGTAACCTTATCTGCAAAATAATGATGTAATTGCAAACCTCAATCACATTTAGGTTCGATGAGAGAATTATGGCACGTGTTGGTTTTGAGGTGTGTGTGTTCACACATGTGAGTAAAAACATACATTAAATATTGTGTGCATACACTGATGAAAATCCATGAATCATTATCTTCATTGTCACTAATATAGAGAGAGTACTTTCTGCACTCCAGGAGGTGCTCCAGATACATTAAAGTTGTTAATTTCCCTTTCAAAACAATTCTTTTGACTGGTGGCAAGCCAATGAATTTGGTGAGCTGATAGAAATGACTCATAGATTATCCAGAAACTTCACCCCCAGTCTACTGGGATAGCCACAGAATAAAGAAGATTCCAAAGACTACATGAGACTCTGGTAAAGCCAGGAACGCTCAGCAAATACTGGTAGGTGGCATCCCACATGGGGTTGTACAGAGTCAGCATTCCAGATGTCCTCACCCTGGAGTTCAGTCCCTCCACCAAGACCCTGTCTAGAGAAGTAGATAGAAGCATTGCTGCCTTTGACCAGAGTTTTGAGCACATCCTGGCCGGCCTCAAAGTCTGTACCAGGAAAGTCACCGTTGTGATAGTTTAGACTTCCCAGTTGGCATCCACCTCCCCAGACACTTCTGTCAGAATTTGGTTTGCCCTCCACGCCTCTTGTATAATAAATCATTTGACCCAGAGGAGCACTGTGACATGTCTCAGTCTCCATGCCAAAGGTGACTGTCTCCTGAGCTTCTCCAGTAACCAGCCCTGAGCTGTGAGCCCCGGACAGAGGACCTGCTCACCCCGGTGACAGCTGGGACCACTGGCTGCTGCCTCACTTGTGTATACTCCATTCTCACAGACTCTCACATCAAGATTTGGAACCCTAAGGAAAACACAAAGTGGCCGGCTGCCCTGGCTGCTCCAAGGTGCAACACCACAGTTCTGTTCTCTAAGAACAGCTAGTTCCCAGCTATAGGAGCTTGACAAGTCCTCTGCCAACCTCTGGGGTCTCTGCGAGCTTATGGACATTAAAACCATGTGGCTAGCTAACAACTTTACATCACTGAATTCTGACTACAGTAATACCCACCTGGCTCTTGGAAATACAGGTGTCCACATATGCTTCTGCAAACAGTAGACCAAGTTTCCTCACTTTGAGGGCACAGTGGCCCGACTACAAATGTAGCCTTTGGGCACCATGCCAAGTTTATCACTTCAACAGGTATGAGTACAAGACTCAAGTTCTAAAGCCTGGAGGCCCTGTCCCCTCTCACAGAAGCTGAGCCTCAGTAGTCGACTAAAGTCAGGGTGGGAAGGAGGTAGAGACTACTTGGCAGGGGGATCTATGGAGAGAGACAGTCATATCATTTCACTATGACCTGAAGGAGGCCAGATGTCCTGTCAGATATGAGAAAAGCATGTGAGAAATATAGAAGCATGAACTATCCTACCAGAATAACAGAAGTGGCCACATAGGAACATATATGCGAGGAAGAACTGTCACCCTCTAAAGTTTCAGGGTCAGAGCCCAGGGCCTGTCCCCTAATGTCACTCATTGAGTTGGTGGTGTCGGCCAGTCTGTAACCACTTTATTGGAATTCCTGTGAGATGAGGAGAGGTTGCAAATCAATCAAGGCTTAGAGAAACACAAATGCAGTGAGAAATTAAGATTCACGTGACTCTAAGACTGACTGCAAAGTCTGTGTTCCTAGTGATTAAACCTTTTACGCTTATAATTTTTTTTCAATTCTAAGCATGTGTTGCTGATGGGCATTTTGAACTTGTGTTAGTGAATGTGTGCATGCTCGCTCTCGTCAGCGTTAGTCCTAACTTGGCTCTATGAGATGACGTTAACACACACCCTAAAGTACCATTACAAATTTGTGCTGTTCAGTTTAATGTTAAATTTGTGTTGTGTGCATTTACACTTTCTTCTTTGGGCACACATAAATTTAAACCTGAGCTTTAGACTGTCATATGGGAAACTAGAGAGAAAAAGGTGGTGATGTGTCAAAATTACAAATCTATGTGATTGCATCATTTTCCTACCACCTCATTTCTATTTCCTAATCCCAGAAAAATTTCTAGTGCAATCCATCTTCAATGCCTTCATATTCAATCTAGGGACACACTGTGAAAGCCAAACTTGCCAATCTGACCCATTATCTGTTTGTGTGACAATTATTTTATTTGCCCTTTCTAAATTTCAGTGGGGACATTGCTCTCATGGTAGTATGAAATGTAGTATTTCTGCATAATACTTTGGCTCGTATTCATAAATTCTTAGCATTAAAGTGGGCAGTTTAATCAGAATAAATATGTCCAGGTGGTTCCCTTTTTTAATCTTTTAATTGCATTATTTAAGTTTGTTTCTAATATAGACTGAGCAAAACAAGGGTAGAATAAATCTTAATCCCAGTTGTACTTGATAGCAGCCAGCCACCTGGGGCTTCTCGTAGAACTAAAATATAATCCATTGGCTGACGGTCCTCAGGGAATTTTATCTACAGCAATTTTCAAATGCTTCCTTTTCCTATTGACATTGAGGGAGATTTTTTATTTCATTAGTGGTTACAGTAGATGTGAGAGGGAGTGTATTTTCTCTTAAACTGCTGCTTCTTGGCTGTATACTCATGCTCATGTATTTCCTATCCGGGTCTTATATGACTAAGGCTTTTACATTCCAAGCCCTTTCTGAATTGGAAACTTACTTTTAAGGTTCCTATGCCCATGACTCTCTTTAATACTCCAAATTCCCATAGAAATGTCCGTAATTGAGTGCCCCAAAAGTGTTGTTGTATTATCTGTAAGATCAGGCACACTTCCCAGACCTTAGACCAATGGCTATGGGCTAAGTTTCTGTAAATATCAAAACACTCCCCCAAGGACTTGAGGCAGATTCCTCTCTGCTACTCTCCTCTCGGTGCCAACGAGCCCTCTCCTTCTCTCAAGAGTTTTACCTTCTTCATGGCATATCGCTGATTTATACTCCCAACCCAGAATTCCACATGGAAAAACAAGACATGACTTTTAGACCAGGAGCAGTGAGAGAAGGACAGTGTCTGAAGGGCTCCATGACTGCCTATACCAGCCGCGAGAGAACCTGCCCACACAGGCAGGGCACTCCTCCTCAGCTGCCCTTAGGATTGTGTGCTAGAAAATACTACCTCCGCTCGATGAGTGGATTTTGCTGGGTTGATTTCTCTCTCCCCACACATGTCTCTCTGACCTCACCCAGACAGGGTCAGTACTTCTGATCTCAAAAATTTTCTAATGCCCTTCAGTGGTTAGGAGTGTCAACAATCCCCAGGAGGAAGCTGGCGATTGGTTTTCCCTTGAGTTATATGAGAGCAGACCCCACAAGCTTCCTGCCAGTAGCCTTATTTGGGCCCGTGTCAGACACCAGGCTGTGTGTGTTCATTTTGCACATGCTACTAATATCATGTGAGCACTCCATTCATAGGAACCTAGCTGGACTGCCTGAGTCACCGCCTTTATAGGATTTAAAATACTTTTTTTTCAGCTCAGCCTCCACACTCAGGCATCTCTTTGTACCTTGGGAATAGGAATCAACACAATTCCTAGAGAAGGGATGTGGTTGTCTTAAAGTCTGTACAGCCCACCAGTGTCTGAGATTGTTGCTTAGTGACAGGGTCGGAGAGAGAGAACTAATTTCTCACAATTTGAAGAATGTCCATGGTGGTTCTAGGAATTTCACAGGCTGAGACAGCCTTGAATTTAAGCTGTATTTATCAGAGAGCTTCTATTTGTCATGTGAGTGACTACAGCCCTCACTGCCTCTGGGCTCCCATCTCTGAGGAGTCCGTTATCATGACACCAGTGCATTGCTCTAACAAACTACTCATGATTGTCAAGACCACGTCCTGCAGTACTAGATCACGGTAACAGGGCAGCAAGTTGAAATATCCTTGTGTATTACTATAAACACATACCAAGAACCCAAGTCACCAGAATGCAAATTGTTCTGGCTGCATTACAAAATTGCTATTGAAAATAAGATGTTAGGGGTGCCTGGGTGGCTCAGTTGGTTAAGAGTCCGACTTCAGCTCAGGTCATGATCTCATGGTTTGTGAGTTCAGGCCTCATAGCAGGCTCTGTGCTGACAGCTCAGAGCCTGGAGTCTGCTTCAGATTCTGTATCTCCTTCTCTCTCTGTTCCTCTCCTGCTCATGCTCTGTCTCTCTCTCAAAAATAAATAAACATTAAAAAAAAAAAAGATAAGATGATAAACAGAACCATAGTGGCATACAAGTCTTCCTTGGCCTGTTGCATTTCTTATATATTGTTTCCCATCTTAAGTATAGATGAGGTAATTGGAGGAAATACCTTAATATTTGATAGTCTATTATTAACACACATGAACTGTATATTTTATCAACTACCCAGACAAGGCTGCTAAAAGTTTTTATAGTTAACACTTCTAAGTCATGTATGGCCATCATCAGAAGAAATCTCTTATAAGTCTGTCTTATACCAGTTACATGTTTGTTTTTTTTTTAATTTTTTTTAATGTTTTTTTTATTTTTGAGACAGAGAGAGACAAAGCATGAGTGGGGGAGGGGCAGAGAGAGAGGGAGACACAGAATCCGAAGCAGGCTCCAGCTCTGAGCTGTCAGCACAGAGCCCGACGCAGGGCTCGAACTCACAGACCACGAGATCATGACCTGAGCCAAAGTCGGATGCTCAACGACTGAGCCACCCAGGCGCCCCACCAGTTATATGTTTTTAAAATATTCCTTAAAATTGACTACTTAGGAAGGATTGGGCAGTTCAGAAGGTTCCTATTCATGATGGGTAGTTAAAACTAGAGAAGAGTAGGGTTAGTTAATATTCCTTATAAAAAAGGTAAGGCCTAAGTGCCCAGTTCATATGTCTTTTCTAATTATGCATTGAGGTAATTTCAGGAGCCCACAGAATATTCTCTCTAGTCTCATATCCCCTGGTTACTTCATCCTCACATGAGTTCCTTCCACCACTACATCTTGTACAATCACACTCTTCATATTTTATACTCCGTGTTTCAGTTTTGGGAACTTCGCTCACAGCACTACTCCAGAGTAGACATTATGCCTGATATTTCATCCTGAAAAGTTTTGTATATCAATCCAAATCTACTTTATCCAGGTCAGACTTAACTCCCAAGATACCCTACCAGAAGTTGAGCCCCTCAATCAGTCTTCCTCAGATCTTGTGGCTTTAAATGGAAAGATATATGCAGTGTTCCGTCGACTCTTATTTCTTTTTTTAGTTAAGATTTTATTATTTGTTAGAGCAGCTTAAAGTTCAAAGCAAATGGAGGATAAGGTACAGAGAGTTTTTATGCATCCTCTGACTCAGAGCATGCATAGCCTTCTCCCCTGACCACATCACTTCTCAAAGCGTTGTATGTGTTACAATCAATAAATCCACATTGACTTCGCATAATCATTCAAAGTTCATAGTTTACATTAGAATTTCTTTTTGGTGTTATACATTCTGTGGGTTTAGAAAACAAGTAAAATGACTCGTATCCACCAGGATAGTGTTATACATAGTAGTTTCACCGCCCTAAATATCCTCTGTGTTCCACCTGTTTATTCCCCCATCCTACTAGGCCCTGGCAATCTGTGATGATTTTCCTGTGTCTATAGTTTTGCCTTTTCCAGAAAGTCCAGTGCCAGTGGTGAGAATTACACAGTACTAAACTTTCTCAGATTGGCTTTTTTCACTTTTGAGATTCTTCCATATCTTCTCATGGTTTGATAGCTTACTTATTCTTCGTGCTAAATACTATTCCATTGTATGGAGGTTCCAGTTTATCCATTCACCTACAGAAGGATATCTTGGTTGCGTCCAAGTTTGGGCCATTATGAATAAAGCTGCTATAAATATTCATGTGGAAGTTTTTCGTAAGACATGTTTTCAGCTCCTCTGGGTCAATCCCGAAGAATTTGATTGCAGAATCATGCTGTAAGAGTATGTCTAGTTTTGTAAGAAAGTGTTCACCGTCTTGTAAAGTTGCCATATAGTTCTTCATGCCCACCAGCAAGAAGGAGAGCTGTTTGTGCGACGTGTCCTCATCAGCGTTTCACCACGTTATGGTCTAGATACAGGTCATTCTAGTGGATGTGGAGTTCTATCTCATTATTTTAATTTCCATTTCCTAGATGACAATTGATGTGAAACATCTTCTTAATATGTTTATTTACCATCAGAATATCTTTTTTGGTGAGATGTCTTTTCAGATTTTGGACTATTTTTTAGTCTAGTTGTTTGTTTTCTTGTTGGATTTTAAGAGTTCTTTGTTCTTAGATGTCCTTATTTTGGAGAACAGTCTTTAGATGTGACTTTTAGCAAATTTTCTCCCAGTGCGGTTTTATTTCTCAATCTCTTCATGTTGCCTTTCTCATAGAAGAGGTTTTTAGTTTTAATGAAGTCCAGCTTATGAATTATTTATTTTATGAATCGTGCCTTTGGTGTTATAGCTAAAATATTAACACTATACCCAAGGTCATTTAGGTTTTAATCTGTGTTGTCTTCTAGGACTCTCCCTCTGCCCCTACCTCACTTGGGCTGTCTCTGTCTCTTTCAAAATAAATACATAAACTTTTTTTTTAATTTTTAATTAAAAATGTGTTTATACATATTTGGAGTACCTTTGTTACTAATTTTTACACATTGTGTATGCTTTCTATTTTTTTCAAATTTGTTAAGGTGTGTTTTACGGCCCAGAATGTGGTCGATCATGATAAAAGTTCCATGTTAGCTTGAGAAGAATGTGCATTCTGTTTTTGGAAAAGAGTCTATTGGTGTCCATGATATCCAGTTGATGGATGGTGTTGTTAGTTCAATTATGTCCTTACTAATGTTCTGCCTATTGGATCTGTCTACTTCTGATAGAGGGCTGTTGAATTCTCCAACTATGACAGTACATTCATTTATTTCACTCTGAAATTTTGTTTTTGACTCACGTAGTTTGACACTATGTTAGATGTATACGCATTAAAGATTATTATGTCTTCTTGGAGAATTTACACATTTATCATTATAAATGTCCTTTTTAATCCCTAATAAGTAGCCTGGTTTTAAAGTCTGCTGATTCTGAAATTAATACAGCTATCCCTTCTTTCCTGTGTTTAGTGTTAACAAGGTATATATACTTTTTCCATCCATTTACTTTTAGTCTATATGTATATTTATACTTAATGTGCATTCCTTGTAAACCACATATAGTTGGGTTTTGATTTATGGTCTGTTTCAACAGTCTCTTATTTGCTGCATTTATGCCTTTGACATTTAAAGTGATTATTTGTATTAATATCTAACATTGGCTCAGATCATAATCTCCCAGTTTGTGAGTTCGAGCCCTGTGTTGGACTCTGTACTGACAGCTCAGAGCCTAGAGCCTGCTTCAGAGTCTGTGTCTCCCTCTTTCTCTACTCCTCCCCCACTCACTCTCTGTCTCTCTCTCTCTCTCTCAAAAATAAATGATCTTTAAAAAAATTTAAAAATATCTACTATATTTTGTTACTGTTTTCTATTTTGTTGTCCTTGTTCTTTTTTTTCTTCTATTCTTTTTTTTTGCACTTTTGCTTTTAACTGTGCATTTTATGATTCCATTTTCTTTTCTGTCTTAACATACTAATTTTATTTTTTAACTTTTTTTGTTAATTTTTTTTTAATTTACATCCAGTTTAGTTAGCATTCGGTGGAACAATGATTTCAAGAGTAGATTCCTTAATGCCCCTTACCCATTTAACTTTTTTTTAGTGATTTCCATGGAATTTGCAATTACTCCATATAGACTTTCAAATAAGACTATTTCACTTTACAGTTAGTGTGAGTACCCATGATACAAAATAGTCCTAATTCCTCCCTCTCATCCCTGTATCACCCCGTGTGTGTGTGTGTGTGTGTGTGTATGTGTTGTGTGTGTGTGTGTAGAACGAGGGAGAATACATTTTTATAACTATTTTGGACAAACTTACCTGTTAAGTCAATTAAGAATAAGAAAAAATAGGTTTTTATTTTACCTTCACTTGTTACTTTTTCAATGTCCCTCTTTTCAACGTATAGATCGGAATTTCTGTTCCATACTATGTGCCTGCTCTCTAAAGAATGTTTTAATATTTCTTACAGGGAAGGTCTGCTGACAATAAATTCCCTCAATTATTTTTAGTCTCAGAAAATCTTTGTCACTCCCTTATTTTTGGAGGATATATTCACAGGCTACAATTTCGGGATTTTTTGTACTCTCATCATTTTAAATATTTCACTCCATACTCTTCTTGTTTACATGACTTCTGAGGGGAAATCTGGTGGAATTATTTTGTTTCTCTTTAGCTTATTTCTGGATTTTTCTTGTTTTAATTTTTCTTCAATATTTTTTATCATCTTGGTTTTTTCTGAGCTTCCTGGACCTCATTCGGTGCCTGACATTCGGAAAATTTTTAGTCTTTATTGTTTCAAATATTTTTGTTTTTCCTTCTGGTGTTCCTATTATATATGTGATGGCATAGTCATATCTTTTGTACTTGTCCCATGGTCCATGATATTCTCTTTGTTTTCTTCAGTCTTTGTTCTCTTTCAGTTTCCTAAAATTCTCTTGATACATCCTGTAGCTCAGACATTTTTTCAGTTTTGCGCAGTCTACTGAAGTGCTGATTTTACACAATCTTTATTTCTGCTGTGGTTTTGTTCGTTTTTATCTCTGGAATTTATTTCTTTTCCTTCTTAGGATTTCTGTCTCTCTACCTCGATTGTCCACCTGTTCTAGCATGTTGTCTACTTTATCCATCAGAGCTCTTAGTATATTAATCATAGTTGTTTTACATTCTTGGTCTGATAATTCTAACACCACGGCTATGTCTGTTTCTGAGGCTTGTCTCTCTAAATTATTTTTTTTCCTTTGTAATATGCCTTGTAACTTTTTCTTGATAGACATGATGTGCTCAGTAAAAGGTACAGCTATAAATAGGCCGTTAGTTTTATGGTGGTTAGGTTTGGGAGAGGGGAAGTGATCTATACCTCTGGACTGTGATCTTGTTAAGTGTTTCTCAGTCACCTCTCCCATTTATATGGGACAGAATGGACAGAGTAGGCTTACTAGAGGGAGTTAGAGTTTGGTATTTTTCTTCTACTTTGAAGGTTAGAGCCAGCTGGAGTTGGTATTTACCTTCTCCCAGGTGAATTAGGCTCTGACAACCTCCCAGCAGGTTGGCTCTGGTTAACTAATTAATTACCCCTAAGGACAGGTCTTTATTAGAAAAAGAGTACTCTGGGTGTTTCAAAATGGTTCCTTTTCCCCTCCCCATGCTGGAAGCAGTAGAGGATTTTTAAAGCGATATTTACTATGGGAACCTGGTTGAGAGGTAAATCTTATAGTATTGTGGGGAACCCCCTGGACTTGTTCTTCTGGAGTATTTAATTCTGACTTGTCTACCCTGAGCCTCCAGGAGCTTGTCCGTCATAGTTGAGGTTTTCTTATCCTGGTGCTGGTTCCTGTGGAAGTTTCTGCTTGTGAGTCTCTGATCAAGTAAGACTTGAATCTCTGCATTTTCTTTTCCGACTCTTGTGGACAGCAGTCAGCCCTTGTCCTCTCTCCTCTTATGGAAAGGAGAGTGGTTGGCTTTTAAGTCTATTTAGCTGTTTATGTGTTGTTAGGTAGGAGTAGTGAGTTTGAAGCTCCAAAGATGCATGACTGGAAACTCAACCCACCCATCTTCTAAAATATTTTCTGTTCTGAGTCATGATAACCATGTTTTGAGTAAATTTTTTACAAGGCAGGCTAATTATAGTAAATTTAACAAGACATTTTAAGTCGTGGGAGTATGGCCGCCAGTACTTTGTTCTCACCCCTAAGCACTGACTGACTAACGCATCCTCAATGCTTGCTGGAAATTCTGGCAGTTTCATAGTTGTTATTAATTATTATTCTATCCTTTTAAATATTTTTATATTTTACTGAGAATAAGATTTTCAATTCTCTTTATTTTTTTTTTAATGTTTATTCATTTTTGAGAGACAGAGAGAGAGCATGAGTCGAGGAGGAGCAGACAGAGAGGGAGACACAGAATCTGAAGCAGACTCCAGGCTCTGAGCTGTCAGCACAGAGCCCTACATGGTGTTTGAACCCATGAAGTGTGAGATCACGACTTGACCTGAAGTCAATTAACCGTCTGAGCCACCCACGTGCCCCTCTTTTGTTTTCATTGTATAATATAATATTTTTTGTGTACTCATTGAGTTATTCAAACCTCACTCGAATCTCATTTTAGAACATTATTATTACCCTCCTCATTGCTACTGTCCTTACCACTCCACAATTCCTTACTCCCATCCTGCCCAGACAACTACTAACCTACTTTGTGCATCTATAGATTTTCCTATTCTGAGTATTTATATATATGGAAACATATAATATGTGGTGATATATGATTAGTTTCTTTCACTTAGTATTATGTTTTCAAGGTTTATCTGCATTGTAGCATGTATCAGGACTCCATTTCTTGTTATTGCCAAAGTATTCCTTTGTCTGGATATATCACCTTAAACCTATTCATTAGTTGATAATGTTTCATTTGTTTTCTCTTTTGGCCATTATAGATAATGCTCTTGTAAACATGTGTATAAGTTTTAATGTGAACATATGTTTTCATATTTCTGAGGTAAACACCTAGTAATTACTAGGTCACAGGAATACTCTATGTTAAAATTGTAAGAAACTGTTCTTCAAAGTGACTACATCATTTAAATTCCCACCAGCAGTGTATGAGGGTTCCAGTATCTCCAACTCTTCATCAACATTTGTTAATATGATGTTTTTTATTTTTTTAAATGCTTGCTTATTTTTGAGAGAGAGAGAGAGAGAGAGAGAGACCAGGTGAGGGGAAGAGAGAGGGAGATAGAGAATCCTAGGTAGGATCCAGGCTCCAAGGTGTTGGCACAGAGCGCGATATAGGGCTCAAACTCACAAACTGTGAGATCATGACTTGAGCTGAAGCAGATGCTCAACACACTCACCCACCCAGGTGCTTCTAATATGATTTTAATTATAATCATTCTAAAGTGTCTAAAGTGGTATCTTGTCTTGGTTTTAATTTTTAATTAAGTAAATGATTTTTTCATGTTGTTATCTGTCAATTGTGTATCTTCATAGGAGAAATGTCTTTTTAGATCCTTTCTTCACTTGTATACAAGTAACACTTTTTAATTGCATTGTCTTTTATTATTATAATTATTTAGTCCCCTTAATACAAGTTCCTTAACATATATATCGTTTGCAATTTCTCCATTTTATGCATTCTCTTTTTATTTTCTTGTTCTTTGAAGCATCAATATTTTCAATTTTGAACAATTCCAATTTATTCTTGTGCCTTTTGCCTTTGATATTATAGCTCAGAAGGCTTTGCCTAACCCAGAGTTACAGGGATATATTTCAATATTTTCTTCCGTGATTTGTATAGTTTTCGTTCTTAGATTTATGTCTATAATTGTGAAGTGTGTGTGCATGTCTGTGTATGTGGTATGAAGTATGGTTTCCACTTCATTCTCTTCCATGTGGGTGGACAGTTGTCCCAGGAGAAGTTGTCCTTTCTTCAAAATAATTGACAATAAATGTAAGGGCATATTTGGAGACTCTCGATTCTATCGATCCATATGCTTATCCATATACCATTACCACACTGTCTTAATAATTTAGTAAGTATATTTATGCATGTGTTTATGTTTAAATATGATCGTTATTCTAATGTAAGTATTGAAATTGGGAAGTGTAGTCTTCGAAATTTGTTCATTTTCAAAATTGTCGTGGCTCATCTGAGTCCTTGTTTTCCCATGAAGTTTAGGATCAGCTTGTCAATTTCTACATAAAACTTTGTTAGATATTTGCATTGAGTCTGTAGGAGTGTTTCTATATTAATAATACAAGACACAATCTATGATTATAGGATGGTTTTCCATTTATTTAGATCTTCTTTAATTTCTTTCAACTACTTATATTTTGTGTTCACTAAAATAAAAGTTTCCACTTTAAAGTTATTTCTCAATATTTTATTCTTTCAAATGCTATTGTAAATCAATTTTGTAAAGTTTATTTTGAGAGAGGGATGGAGAGCAAGCAAGGGAGAGACAGAGACAGAGGGAGAGAGAATCCTAAGAAGACTTTAATGGGAGGCTCGAATTCACAAACCACGATATCATGACCTGAGTCAAGAGTCAGTTGCTTAACTGACCGAGCCACCCAGGGACCCTGTAAATCATTTTTAAGTTTCCTTTTTGAATTATTCATTTCTATTAGAAAAAGTATTTGTTTTATTAGTCTCGTACATTGCAACTTTGCTGAATCGAGCAGCTCTATTGGTTTCTTAAGGAATTTAATATTTTCTGTTAAAAAGATCATGCAATCTTCAAATAGAGAGATGTTTAATCACCTTTTCCAGTCCAATTCTCTTTTATTTCATTTTCTTGTATATTTGCCCTGTTTGTGGCCTCAAGGAGTGTTGAACATATGTGAGGAGACCAGACATTCTTGTCTTTTTCCTGATCTTAAGGAGAAAGTTTTCCAGTTATTTGCCATTTAGTACAATGTTACCTGTGGGTTTTTCATAGATGTCCACTACCAGTTTGAAAAAGTTATTTATTAGAAGTAGATTGCTGAGTGTTTTATCATGGAGTATTGTATTTTTGTCAAGTGCTTTCTACATTTATTGAAATGATTAAGTTCATTCCATTCTTAAAAGCTATTTAGCTACAAATGAATGCAGGCTAATTTTACTGTATTTTTTTATCTTACATTTGTTCTACCTTTATTTTGGATGGCTTAAGTATTCCAGTTTTGTTTTTGTTTTTAATAGTGAGGTAGGTTTTATTACATGCAGCAAAATATCATTAAATAAATCATTAAACCATTCAAAATTCAAAGATTCCAAATGTATCCTCAAATAAGTTTACATTTATGCTGTGATTATAACCGTTCTTATCTCATATTCTGTACAGCGTATATTTGTATATACATGTTTTTAAAATGGCTGTTACTTAACAAGTGAATAGTTATACATGCTTGTTTTCCCATAGCAGTCAGATTAAATAAGCAAACCACTGAATAGGAATGGTTTTGATTGTTTCTCTTGATAATTTATTTCCAAAATACTCCATCCTACTTGTTATATTGTCCTTTAGAAATTTACCAAAATTTGACATATATTTGTGAACTCTAAAGCTTTTTAGAGTTTTAATGGGTCTACTATTCAAAAAAAAATTCACTGGACATAAAATTTATGATATCAATGCACAAACATTGCACTGGTCAAATACAACTTTAAAAATTATTTTAAAACCATTATCTTCTGTCAAACGTTTTTCAGTGTATGGTTTGTCCAAATTTCACATGGAGCTGCAGGTCTGAAAAGTATTACAATGGGATTAGTACTCTCAAATATCTTGTAGTCCATTTGGAACACTATTAACTTCACTTTGCTATTGGTTGACATGGATAGTGGTATCACCATAATACCTAGCATATATTTTAGTTGAAAAGTTCAAAGCACTAACAGCTAAGAATCCAGCTATGACTTGGAAGGGCTTAATTAAATGTGGTATTTCAGTGGTCTCTCCCCTGACTCTCAACAGAAAGGAGGGATGGAAAATAGACCAGGTGAAGTAGTGTTTTGGAGAAACAGAATTTGTGCGTAGAAGCCATTGGTTCCCTCTTGCTTCTTCCAAAAGGATTTGATTAACGCTCAACCTCTTTCACTAAATCAAAACTTATATATATCTTCGGATAAATTCTAGTGAGCCCCTGGACTAGTAGAGTATCTGCTACTCTAGGACATGAAGATGGAGCAAAGGAAGTATGAAAGAGCTGAGGGAAAATAACCCCATTTCACATGGCAAGGATAATACAGGTCATCAAATGGGTCCTTCTCAAAATGGTTGAGAATTCAACTCTTTTGGCCCAAATGAGAACTATGTGTTGGAGAGGAGATGCCAAGATTAAGAGCAAGTATGGCCACTGTGGGAGAGAACTGAATGCTCACCAAAGACTCACCAATGGGAGTCAACTGCAAAATCACATTTCTCTCCGTGCCCAGTGACAGCCTCAGACCAGTTAGCCCAGAAAAGGGAAAGGGACAAAGAGAGCAACCCTCTGGCCCCAACCCACTAGAGAACTAGGTGTAACCTATATCAAAGGAAAAGGGGGGCTTTAAATTGAATTTGAGATTGAAGAATTTAGTCAAGTATGTTTTCATAGATTGAGAACATTAAAAAAAACTATAGATGGAGATGGAACTTTTATTAAGGATACTAGCTATTCTGGAGTGTCAGGGTGGCTCAGTCAGTACGTATCTGGCTCTTGATTTTGGTTCAGATTTTGATCATGATCTCAGGTTGTGAGTTCAAGCCCCACATTGGGCTCTGCACTGACAGTGTGGAGCCTGCATAGGGTTGTCTGTCTCCCTCTCTCTCTCTGCCATTCCTTTGCTCACAGTCTCTATCTTAAAATAAATAAATGAAATTAAGAAAAAAGATACTGGGTATTCTAGATACTGTGATGGTAAGTGATTACACAGAGCAGGGCCAGTAGAAGATCCTGGGTAAATATTACATTTATCTGTTATAACAATGACTCTCTCTATTTCTTTTTAATTATTTACATGCAATGAAAAGCATAATAATCTAACCAGTTTTTAGGCAAAATACAATGGTTTTATATAAAAAAGCAAGAATATTTGTCAGGTATTGTCCATAAGCTTTGTTGATATACTAGAACAATTGGCTGAATGCCTACATGTACAACGCAAATAGATCTTATTTTCAAATATTTAGGCTTCTAAATTTATAAATTGTTTTGGTTCTGCTTGATTTCAGGTGAACTTTAAAATGTGAAATCAATTCTAGAATTGGAAAACTTAAACGAACTAAAAAAGATACATTATTCCTTTCTCCCAGCTGACTCTTCTTCACCGACTCATGCCTCTATTCTCCTTCATTCTATGATGCAGTTATGAGAGAGAAGTTAATGCGTTCACGTGAGGAGAACAATGTGAAGCTTTTCAATAATACATTAAAATATAATCATGGGGACTATATAAAAATCTTGCTATGGGTGTACAGATGAAAGGCATCTTAAAAATTTATTCTCAAAATATAATCTAGGAAAATATTTATTTCTATACATGAGACACCAAGAAATTATCTTGTGAATCAAATTAAATGATGATAGGTACCTTTTCTTTGATATATTTACTTAGAATTTTTCCATATGAGCTTTATTTTTATTATGAGAGTGACTTACCTCTGCTATTAGGTCCAGGTTTGTTGTGGATTTTTTTTTCTTATAAAAATAAAAATATGTGATTTGATCAAAATAAAAATTTATATTATCTTGTTAAGTATATCAAGTATTGCTTGTACCCTATTTCCAGTTTTCTATACTTTCTCGTTTCTGTATTGTCAAATCTTAGTCTTTATCAGATATTTCTCTGCTTCTCTTGAGATCTTTATCAGAATGTACTCGGATTCTGAAACATTTTTTTCTTTTTTTAGAATGAATAAGTTAAACTAATGAGAAACTATGTTACTAGGAAGATCAGTGAACAGGAAATACAAAGACTTGATTTATTTTCCTAACACAAGCATACTTCTATAATTTGATCCAGTTAATGGGTATGTAGGGATATGGGGCAAGTTCATAGCATGTGTCTCCAAAAGGTAATACCTAAATTACGTTTTATCAGGGTTATATAATTCATGACAATTATGAAAGTTCAAAGCCCGAGAGTTTTTTAATTCCAACTTTGGCTAGAGAGATCCATTCTTGGTCTAGAAATATATCATCTGAAGCTCTTTAGGGATGAAGTTTAAAGGAACTTTGAGCTACAAAGTAGAAGTTGTTATCTGGAACAATTGAAAATGCTAGGTTCAGAGAAGCAAGTGAATGCAAAAATAAAAAAAGAAGAAGAAGAAGAAAAGAAAAAAAAAATGTTCCAAATCACAGGGAGCAGTGAGAATGAAGAGCAAATTAAATTCCTGTCATAGACCATGTCCACCGTTATGGGTTTAGAGGCACAATATCAAGGAAATAGGTCATAACTTAAAGAGAGAAAGATATATTTTTAAATTTGTGAACTTGAAGAGTTCCTAGGTAGGAGATTGGCCTTTGGAGCACCCGTTTTATACATTGTTAGCACCCTGTGGCCTAAATGAATTACAATAATTTAATGATACAGAGGTTAGTTGCTATCGTGTAGATAAAATGTGTAACATATGAGCAGAAATAGGGCAATATTAAACCTTATTATCTTCACATAGTTCATAAGGTTTAGCAGAGAGCATAAGGACCATTAAAAAAAAAAAGATATACTTTGTGTGTAAATGTGGAGACATCATTTCTGCCTAGGAGGAATAGGACTTGGTGGGGATTGTTAATTATGATCCTGACATCCTGGACCAAAAGATTAATTGTGAATATGGGAAGGAAGATGAGGTTAAAGGCAAGATTATTATTTTTTAATTACTTTTAAATTTTAGAGTGTGAGCAGGTGACACAACAGAGGTGGGGAGAGAGAGAGATGCGTAAGCAGGCTCTATGCTCAGCATGAAGCCTGATGCAGGGCTCAACCTCACAATTGAGATCATGACCTGATTCAAAATCAAAAATTGGTTGCTTAACCAACTGAGCCATCAGGTACCCATCACTATTATTGTTTTCTGATTGTTGCTCTTTTCCCTCAGATTAATAAAAATTACTAAGAAAGGTCACATTTTAAAACTATATTTTTCTTTGTTCAGTTTGTAGATTCATCACAATTAAATTTTTTAAACATAATTACACATACCTAGAGAATTTAATTTTAGGGAAAATGTAATTTTAGAGAAAGGGAACTCTTTGGTTCAAGAACAAAAAGGAAAGATAAGAGTGAAATAAATCCACCTTTAACACTTAGCAAATATGCTCACATAGCAATCGGTATAGCTTGACATTTTTCATGCTTGTAATACCCCTTAGTGCCCACAAAATTAAAAGATTAAGAAGTTAATAAGATTTATTCAGTCATTTTAATGCACAGTAATCTGCACAATAATCTGAAAGTAATACATTTTCTTCCCCAAAGTTGAAGGCACAAATGTCTAACGATAAAGACTTCCTTGATGAATAGTTTGTCTTTGTCACAAATTCAGTGGCGGAGTTCCACCGATGTCATCGTCTATATGCTCCATCTGCTGCATAGAAAGCTGGCTTAGTAGAAGTAGCCTAAAGGAATTCTAACATATGTAACTCTCTCCTCAAAATTGAAGTTTTACCCATGAATTTCAATTGTATTTTCTATTATACTTACTTTCCATTTGGCTACTATACCTTGAAAAATGCATTAAACATTTTAACGGAGATACATGTGAAGTATAAGCATAATGCCTCACGTGTAGTCAATCACAAATATTAATTTTCTTCCACTAATTCTATATAAATATCAGCATATGTTGAACATGTTTTACGTGTTCAAGAAAATTTAGAACAGTTATTCTGAAGTTTATATAATTAACTTTTTTCACAACAAAACACCTCATTACTAATTATTACTTTCGTTTGGGCTGGTCTGCCATGATTTGTTCGTCATAAATTCATTAAAAATCCACTGAAAATATACAGTCTCAAGAAAGATGAATCAGATAGGGAGTTGGGGAAAAAAATTCTGATATTTCAAGTCTGAGCTGGCCACACAATTAAATGTGTCGCGTCTGATACTCCTTGGAAGGATTTGTTGCTTTGGCTGGGGCGAAAGAACAGTTGTCCTTCTGGTTCCCAAATAATCATCCTGGGAATTCGGAAAAGTAGCACAGAGCAAGAACTTCTATTTCATCGAATAGGGTTTGTTGACGATCTCTCTCTTCTGTCATTGGAAGGAAAGAAACAATAACCCAGGGTGCTAAAGAAGACATTCCTCTGCCTATTGAGAAATGTGTTTCTCTACTTATAAATGGTCGTTGGACGGCATCTTCCTCATAATGGACGTGCTAATACTCTTTCTTTCCAGCAATAGCCAAACATAAATAGGAAATTGAGTGATTAAATGTCATCAAAGGCAGTTATTAAATTCACCAGTGCTATTTTGTTAAATCATTTCTACTGATAACCATTTAAAATTATTTTTATAGCTTTTGAAAAAAATAGTTACCTGTATGATATGGCTTTGTCAAATTTTATAAAATTTGTGGGCTATCAGAAGATTCTAGGTTTGATAATTTTGAGATAAGACAAAAATATAGTTACTAGGAAGACCAAAATAAAAGTAGCCCTGAGAATAGATATGTAATAATTGACATTTTTTTTTCTTTTTAAGAGAAAAGCATCAATGGAAAATTTATAAGATGACCTTTGCTTTTGATGTATGGCTTGTTAAATTTTTTTGAATTCTAAGGTTTTTATAGATAAGTGCTTGCTTCACGTAATTAATCAACAAAACTGTTATTACTAAAGTAATTGCTGTAACTTGTATTTTATATGCCATTTAACATTTACATGTGTTTATTCTAAATGATGGTTAGATTATAATTGTCATCAATTGTAATTTAGACAAGCTGATTCAGATATTACACTGAGTGATGGGTAGTAGTGGGGAGAGGAGTGCAGCAGAATAATATGGATTAAGAGCAAGCAAGAACTGAACAAACAGAAATAAAATGAGGCAGAAAAATTAAGTGAGCAGGTATAAAGATGGCAGGCGAAAAGCCGAAAAGCAAAGCTTGCAGAATTGAGCAGTTTATAGGTTTCAAAATATTCCATGTGCTTAAAGGAAAACATGTCTTCTCTAGCCTTGCCCAGACCATGGCTTGCAAGACTCAGAAAGCATGATCTTACAATTAAACTGTCCTCTTCAATTCATTTTGTGTTGTGTCTTCATTGTTTTTGCCTCGTGGTTACTAAATGTATTGCTTTGTTTCATGTTTCTTCTCATTTTGCCTTTTATTTTTATTTTTATTTTTTTAATTCTTTATTAAAATATACTTTTATTTATTTATTTATTTATTTATTTATTTATTTATTTATTTATTTTTGAGAGAGAGAGCACACAAGCAGGGGAGAGGCAGAGAGAGAAGGAGAGAAGAGAGATCTGAAGCAGGCTCTAGGTTCTGAACTGTCAGCACAGAGCCCCGACATAGGGCTTGAACTTGTGAACTGGGAGATCATGACCTGAGCTGAAGTCAGACGGCCAACCGACTGAGCCATACAGGTGCCCCTCATTGTGCCTTTTGTAATTGATGAGCTATCAATTCAGGGATAAAGAAATCAGGCAGAAAATGGCCGACTCATGTAGTTTGGACACAAAGCTCAGAGTTGGAGGAGACAGCCTAGAGTATCAGAGGAGAGAACTGCCCCCCAGAACGTGGCAGAGGCCCCCTCCAGTGTGAAGCAAGGGTTTGACCAGCATGTATATGTTAGAAATCCAACCAGAGCCAGGGAAAGAATTACTCCCCAAGAATGAGAGGGAGCAGCAAGCATGCTTCCACAGAACTGGAAACAGTGCCTGTTCCCACTACTTAGACTGGACCTCATAACTCATGAGGTGTCACACACAATACACAGAAAGCTCTTGCTTCAACTGAGGGAGTGGTGGTGGGGGGACAGTTAGCTCTGCAATTAGAACTACTCCAGCCCCACCTAATAATGTTGAAAACAGGATCATCGTAAGGATTCAAACTTGTTATAAGTAACTTAATTACATCCCAGGACAAAGTTTATTAGTATTTATAGGAATAAAAGAGTAACCAGTACCCAATAAGGTAAAGTGCCCAATGCTTGCCATTTAATATAAAATTGCAAAGCATGAAAAGATGCAGAAAAGTTCAATCCATAATGAGGAGAAAAATCCAGCGCTGAAGCCCAACCAGAGCTAGCACAGATGTTAGAATTAGAAGATGAGTACATGAAAACACATAGGATAACTGTATTCCATATTCTCAGAGGTAGAAACATGGAACATAGAAGAAAAACCTGAATGATAATATCAAGGATGAAACTGACAAGTAAGTTGAAAACTTCACTGGATGGAATTGACAGAAGGCTAACTTTGCAGCAGAACAGATGGGAAAATCCAAAGATCCAGCAATTGCAACTATCCAAAATGAAACATACGGAGAAAAAAGAATGAATACAAGTAGAGAAGACATCAGTAAGATGAAGGGCAATTTTGAGTCTCCCCAAGTATGTGTAGCTAGAGGTTATTAAACAGAGGCGGTGGGATGAAGTTTTAAAGAAAAAATATAAATGTAAATATATCAATATTACAAGTTTCTGCTCCTTGGAAGACATTGCTTAGTGAATGAAAGTCCCACACCAATAGAAAATCTGGTATTTATCCAGAATAGGTAAAGAACCCTCGAATCTCAATAATGAGACAAATAATTATCACACACCTATTAGAATGGCTAAAATTGTAAAGACTGGTGGTGAGAAAGTGGATAAACGATTCTCATACAGCTCAGGTTGGAAGGTAAAATTGATCACTTTGGGAAAGAGATTTTCAGTTTATTAAATGGTTAAATATCTACTAACTTTATGACCCAGTCATTCCACTCTATATATTTACCAATGGAAATATAAGCATATGTCTGTACAGAAATAATAACGGCATTTTCCAGCTGTCTACCAAGAAAGGAATGGATGGAAATATTGTAGGGCATGGATACCATGGAATAGTATCGGACAATAAAAAGGAATGAACTGTTGATACAATACCAATATGGAGGAATCACAAAATAATTAGTTTGAAGGACATTACTTTTCAGAACTGAAGATCGTTCTGTGGAAGCAATCTCATTCTGCACACCAGAAAATAACTCCTCACTTTTCATTATCCTCAAACATAGTATATTTTTGTTGTCATCGTAGGGTTTTTTTGGTTGCTTTTTGTTTTATTGCATCTCTGTTGCCTTGGCAAAACTGAAAGCTGAGTCCTCTGCTCAGAATATCTTTCTTATTTTGCTCTTGATAAACTTCATGACATATATTTAAACTTTTCTGCACCTATTAAGTGTCTCCCAACTTCCTCTTTTATAGTACCTACCTTCGCAAGGAATTCCATTAGTACCTCTAGTAGCAATTATCACATGTCATTTAACTGCCGATTATCTGTATATTTTTCAATGCCTTTTATCATGACACCTTTAGGTAGGGGTAACTATATTTTTGTCTTTCTGGAACCAAGAAAATCTTTTACCTATAGTTGGTCTTTTTTTTTTTTAATGTTTGTTTTTGAGAGAGAGACAGAACACGAGCACGGGAGAGGTAGAGAGAAGGAGACACAGAATCTGAAGCAGGCTCCAGGCTCTGAGCTGTCAGCACAGAGCCTGACATGGGGCTCGAACTCATGAGAAGTGAGATCATGACCTGAGCCAAAGTCGGACACTTCAGGGACTGAGCCACCCAGACACCCCTAGTTGGTCTTAATGAATGTATGATATAAAATATTTATTCATTAACATTTAATATCGATTGTTAAATTTATCTGAAAGTAACAGTTTCTTAGTATCAGAAACAGATTGCAAGAATGCTGTTAATAATTGTTACTTAGTCCTTAGTGGAATTTATAAATCTGTGACACAGGAATCCTATCCCCGTGCCCTTTGTCATAGATAGGACGGTGTTTCCCAGAGACCCCGTTCTTCTCGCCACATCTTCACCTCGTTTGTTATTCAGGCATATACATGTTTTTAGAAGTTTATCTATTTTGAGAGAGAGCACGTGCACGCACGAGCAGGGAAGGGACGGGGAGAGAAGGGGAGAGAGAATCACCAGCAGGCTCCGCAAAGTGAGTGCAGAGCCCAGGGCTCAATCTCGTGAACCGTGAGATCGTGACCTGAGGTGAAATCCTGAGTTGGACACTTGAACAACTGAGCCACCCCGGAGCCCCTCAAGTATACATTTTGAATGGAAATTGTATGAATCATTTCACTTAGCATAATGCCCTTAAGTTCCATTCATGTTGTTTCAAATGGCAAGATTTCATTCCTTTTTAAGACAGAGTAATGTTTTACTGTGTGTGCATGTGTGTTTGTGTGTGTGTATATACCACGTTTCTTCATTTATCTGTCAGGGAACACTTGGGTTGTTTTTATATCTTGGCTATCATAAATGTCACAGTGAACATACAGGCGAGTATATCCTTTCAAGTTAGTTTTTTGTTTTCTTTAAATAAATACCCAAGAGTGGAAATGCTGGATAGTATAATAATGAAGATAAAAAAAAAAAACCTAACATAATATTAAATATAAAAGTAGCATTAAAATAAATATTTTACTATTAAAATACATTCATCCCAATACCACCTAAAACCATCTTTTATAACCCCAGGTACACATGTTTATTGCTTGGGAATGTTCTGTGCGGTATACAAATGTGTGTGATCTGAGAAGAAAGGACATTTCGCTGATTGTCCCTGATTACTGAGGGGAAAGACACAGTTACTTCTTTAAAATTCCTCCTATTAAAATTTCTCTACTTATTCCATTTTTTTCCTCTGAAAAAGGAAGAATAAGCAGGAGATAAAAGATGACACAATGTGGAAAGCTAACAGAAATACATATCATAAAATTTTCAAGTGTTGAGGAAAAAGTGCATGGGACAGGTTATATAGACAAGGAAGATATTATTTAAGATTATTGCAATAGTAGTCGTGACTATTGCACTATGGGAGGGACACCGAACTCAATTTCTCTGAAACAAAAAACAGGAGAACTTTTAAAGCCTAGAGTGAATTAATAGGAAAGCTTGGAAGAACCTGAGGAGGAAGGTTGGTCAGCATGAGGCAGATCTCTGTTTTCTAATCTTCCTCTTTGGAAGCTAGGCTCTGACTCTCCCATGGAGGCTGGGAGACAAGGGACTTATCTTTCTTGATGATTATATTTCAAAGGGTTCACTCCCAGGTCCTTGAGAAAGACATTCCTGAGTTGTAAAACTGGCAAGAGGCTGGGAAAAGATTTACATTTCAAAGGACAAGGAAAGAATTTACAATAGCAAGTTTTCTAAAGTAAATTCTCTAAGAAAAGGGAGGTCAGAGTCCTAAAGTCAGGAAGAAGCCTCTAGAAAGTTTAGTCAGACTGAGCGGGACACTAAGGTCAAGATGGTTAAGAGGAGTTGGAAACAAATGGATATTCAAGTTTTCCTGCCATTCATCAAATTATTTTTAAACATCTTTGTCTCCGAAAAAGTTTTAGAACTTCTGAATCCATCATTCAACTTAGGGAAAGTTTCCGAGTTCACATTAATGATGTGGAAAACTAATTTGACCGACCAGATCTGTTGAATTGCTTTTTGTTATAAAAATGACAAAAAGAAAAAAAAGAAACCCGAAGCAAGTAGTTCAGAAAATATCCTTTTAAAAAACTATTTTGACAAGTGCCATTTGTTTCCATTATTTTTAACACTTGATGATATATTGTTAAATGGGTTTACTATATTTAAGGCCAGCAATAAATTCTTACTCTAAATCTTCACAGCTAGTTTTCTGCTATCAAATATTTGCTGGGAGGTGAGTTGAGACTTTAAGAATGTGTGAGAATATCCCAGCTCTAAGGTTAATGAACTGAAAGTCAGTGATCTTGGGGAAAATGCCGACATACTGTACTGTGTGTCTTTCATTACAAAACATTGGGTGATAAAAGATGGCTCTTCCTATTACAGATGAAAGATTATACTTCTTTTATAGACCTAATTGATTTGAAGCATCTATGTGTTCTAATGCTGGACATTGTTTAGAACCAAACAAAAACCTAAAACTGAAAAAAAATCTAATCTATACTTGAAGAGTCATTTAAAATGCAAGCAGTGTATTTCAAATTGATCAGAAAAAGAATCGCAAGAAGGGCATTTTTATAAAACTAATTACCATGTCAGATGCTTAAAATATAAAGTCAGTATAATATGTGCAAACAATCCCTAAGGCAATGTGCTACCATATGCCTTAAGGACGAGTCCATTATTTTGTTGCTCTATTACTCTAACAGTGATGAAAACTCTTTCCTAAGCTTGTACATGCCACACACACACACACACACACACACACGACTGGAAAAGCGGCTTAATAAAATCCTGACCAAAGTGTAGATTGGGATTAAATGGAATTAGAACAATTTTACAGAAAATACATATTTCACTGCTTTAATATATTTCACTTTTTGGAAAAGTTTATTTTGAGAGAGGGAGGGAGGGAGGGAGGGAGGGAGGGAGGGAGGGAGGGAGAGAACCCCAGGAAGGCTCTGTGTCCTTAGTGTGAAGTCTGATTTGGGGCTTGATCTCACCAACTGAGAATATGACCAGAGCCAACATCAAGAGTCAGATGCTTAACTCACTGAACAACCCAGGACCTCTATTTCACTTCATTCATTCATTCATTCAGAGAGCATGAGCAGGAGAGGGGCAGAGAGAGAGAGAAAGAGGATCTCATGCAGGCTCCACGCTGTCGGTGCAGAGCCCAACACAGGGCCCAGTCCCACGAACCTTGAGATCACAACCTGAGACAAAGTCAAGAGTCAGATGCTCAACCAATTGAGTCACACAGGCACCCCTTACTTCTTTTAACTGAATAACCTTTGGTCTCTTTTTCTGGCATTCAGAGAAGCAATTGGAAAGAGAAAGTGTTAAAGACATTGTTCAAGAGATAGAATTGTATGTGCTAACATTCATGTATTTGCCTATCCACCCATTCTTTTTTCTTAATTATTTTTCATTTTTTTAAACTTTTTTTTTTTGAGAGATAGAGACAGAGCATGAGCAGGAGAGGAGTAGAGAGAGGGAGACACAAAATCCAAAGCAGGTTCTAGGCTCTGAGGTGTCAGCACAGAACCCGACACAGGGTTCAAACTCATGGATCGCAAGATCGTGACCTGAGCCGAAGTCGGACGCTCAACTGACTGAGCCACCCAGAAGCCTGAAATTAGTATTTTTAAAACAATTAAGTTTTATAATCTAATAATCTCACAGAGAAGAAGACCAATAGCATAACCCTGTTACTAAAATTCTTGTTGAGAAAATAAGAGTTTGAATTTATAACTGTTTCAGGGTATTGTGTTTGTAAATGACAAAGATTTCACCAGAAGACTCCTGAATTAACACAGAGGTTGTCAATGATGCTTCTATGAATAGTCAACCTGAATTCAATTTTTATCCATGTTTTCAAGTAATACCAAAACATTTCACCTAATGGAAATACAAAGCTATTTGTTGTTACATAGCAAGCAAAAATTCACAGAACATACTGCAATTCGTTTTTCTGCTATTTTTCCATCAGTCTTTTACTTTTTAAATTAGTATGAATGAAACCTGAGCTGTTCATTGAAGCTTTGCCTCCCTAGATAGCAGTCTTTCTAGATGAAAAAGGTAGATCCTAAGCTTTCTAAGTAATTTTTTCCAGTTTTGCTGTTTATTTTTTTTCTGGTTAAAATATCCTACTGAAATGTTTCTAATTTAGTTAGATGCCCTTCTCTGTTTCCCTGTCTTTCTGTTTAAATTCACTGCAGTAATTATTCCAGTCTAAAGTGATAAACACTCAGCTCTGTCAAAATGTTAATTTCTAGAAAATTGAGACATATCCCTCATACCTAACACAGTGCCAGACACAGGAAAAGGCGTGTGTGTGTGTGTGTAAGAACACTAATATGAGGTCTACCCTCTTAAAAAATTCTAAGTGTTCAATACAGCATTGATAATTGTAAGGATGATATATAGATAGAATTTATTCACCTTGCACAACAGAGACCGTATGCCCATTGACTATAAAATCTCTATACCGCCTTCCCCTCAGCTCCTGGCAACTACCGTTCTATACTCTGATTCTATGAATTTGAGTTTTTTATATACATCATATAAATGGAACCATGTATCTCTTGTCCTTCTGTGACTTAGTTCACTTAACATAATGTCCTAGTGGCATAGCCATATGGCAGGATTTTCTTTCTTAAGCCCAAATACTATTCCACACACTATGCATATTTGCTTTTTATGTAAGTGCCCCAATGTTGGGTATGTAAGTATTTACAGTTTGTATCCACTCCTGATGAAATGACCTTTTTAATATAGTGACTTTTCTCTTGTTATGGTTTTTACCTCAAAGTCTGCTTTGCCCCCTGGGTTCTTTTACTAGATTTTTGGAATATTTTTACCCATCCACTCAACTTTAAGCCTCTGTGTGTCCTTAAAGCTAAAGTGAGTTTCTGTATGCAGCATATTACTGGATCTTTTCTATCTATTCAGCCACTCTGTCTTGATGGGAGAATTTAGCACATTTACATTTAAAGTAATCGATGGATGTGGGTGTGTGTAGGTGTGCATTTGGTGAGCTCAGGAACCTCTTGTATAGCCATCTTGGTCTCTTCTCAGCCTCCTTCTAAGGTGCGGACCTCATTGTGCTTGTGGTTTGCCTTCTCACAGATGATCACTGACATTGAGTAAACTGATACACCTGTTGACCATTTTCCTTTCCTTTTTTTATGTCTATTTAAATCATTAGCCCATTTTCTAAGCAGATTATTAGTTATTTTGCTATTGGATTGCAGGAGTTTCTTTTATATTTTGGAAATTGTTCTGTTTTGTAATATGTGGTTTGCAGATATTACCTCCGTAATATCCATGAGCTGGATTTTTCATACAATAACAGATGGGTATGGGGCACCTGGGCGGCTCAGTTGGTGAAGTGTCCAACTTCGGCTCAGGTCATGGTCTGGTGCCTCATGGGTCTGATCCCATGTCGATTTCTGTGCTGACAGCTCAGAGCCTGGAGCTTGCTTTGGATTCTGTGTCTCTCTCTCTGCCCCTCCCCCTCTCGTACTCTGCCCATCTCTCAAATATAAATAAACATCAAAAAAAATTTTATAATACTAATTTCATGCTAATTGCTTAATGAGAGAATAGTACACTATTGGTATTGTATAGGTGAGGCCATATATGTGCACCTATAAATTTTCATTATATTCAATATAAATTAAAACAAAACAAAACATTCCAAAACCTTTAATTTGATATACAGTATTTCTCTCTAGGTCTGGTTTTATGTGTCAAAACACCTAGAGGCCCTGTCCCAATGAGGTATTCTACATCATGGCCACCTGGCAGGGGGGTGGGTACCAAGAACGAATCATATGCTTGTTGGCCCTAAACAGCGTGGCCTGTCAGGTTTCACCATTGTCCTACCATTGCTTAAAAATGAGAATGAATAACTCCAACTCAACCACATTTTAAGGTGACAGATACATTTATTTTAGTCTTACAGTAGATATAAACAAATCCTACCAAAACTGCAAGCTTATTAAGCTCTGTAAACCAGAGACCAACTGACAATGATATCATTTCTTACAGAATCAAAGAATGACCTTCAAATTTAGGAAGGAACTGTCAACATGTGAGTAATAAAAACAGTTTTCCTGAGGCCTGAATATTTTAATGCACATCATTTTGGTTTATGGCCTTTGTTTCCTATGAAAAGATATCAAAACATACTCAACTGCTCTATATTTATTTCTGCTTTAAAAAGTCAAAGGTTAATTTAAGCATATCAAATGCATTTAAAAGTATATTCTTGATTGAATTAGATGTTTCCTGACTGAATTTGAGTTTTTTGGTATTAAAAACTGCTATACACGCTTTAAAGGCAACAAACAGCGATCAAGGTTGCTTGGGGACTGTGACCTTTGAGTTCTTACAATAAATAGTAAGATTAAAAATTTACTTACTGTTAGAAGCACCAGTGGATCTAGAAAGGTCAAGTAGGACACGTATTGTCAGTATGGCTGTGTGTGTGTGTGTGTGTGTCTGTGTCTATAACATAAAATTCTTGTTGGATTGATGACAATACCATTTATCCTAGGTACTATGGTAAAGGATTTTACACCCGTCTCTCATTAAATCCATACCAGCATTCTATTACATGGAGAGGAGAACAATAAGGCCCCAATAATTTAAATGAATTTACCAGTGTCTCATACCCACATAATGGTCAAGCTGGGATTAAAAGGCTGTCATGTCTGTCCATAGAATTGGTGCTTGTCTTTTCATCACCCAGGCTTCCTGTCGTATTTGTTTTTCTGACAATGTATTCTCTGCATAAATTGTTGATATTCTAATATCAGTTTTGTGGATTTGGCCCCAGTGAGCTTCCATCCTTTGTATATTGTATGAAACTTTTCAAAACGATACTCATATGGAAAAGTGAAAAAGTAAGCACTTTATGACTTTCATTTTATTGACTTAAAGGTCATTATAAATTCTGGTTATTTTCCCTGTAGTTTTGCCTGTTTTCTTACAACTTCCCAGTTGTTATCGACCTTTGAGAAACTTATAAAATTTGCTGTAATTTTTATCTGATTCCACAGTCTTTGAAGCATGACTGTGTTCCTTCTCATATACATATAACTAAGCTTTTAAAGTTTGAACCAAATATCCTCATGTTTAAAACTGGTTGAGTATAATTATTACAAAAATGTACATTTAAGTTGGAGGCATTACTTCACCCATCAGTTTAGCTGCTTTGACTGGATATGGTCTGAGTTAATTCGGGGGTTGCTTTTAGTAGAACAGTATTCCACCAATATGCAGTAAGTTGAATAAAGGAATTTAGATACCAATCTGATGGTCAAGAATACTGAAGGTTGTGCTCTCAAAGTTATTGAGCATCTTCTATATTTTTCTGCTTATTTGCTGAAATGATAACTGTGTATAATGCCTCGTGTGTAGCAGGCCCAATTTCAATGGCTCCCTTTTCTGATTTGGAAAATAGTGCCATATGTGAAGACTGACGGTCAGTATTGTAATCGAACACAAGACCCTCTGTCCAAGGCCACAGCAAAGCCAATCACTGAGACAGCAGGTATGCAGCAAGGGAAGAGTTTATTTGAGAGAAGCAGACAAACAAGGAGACAGGAGAGTAAGCCTCAAATCTTCTCCAAGTCTGACCAGGGAGAGGAAGAGTTTTTTATAATCAGAGAAGTCAAGATTACATACATAATGATGAAGAGGACAGGGAAATGTATGACTAATCATGGGGAATGTGGCGCATAAACATTGAGTAACCATATATGTAACAGACGTCCCACGTTCACTTTGGGATGGAGACTTAACAATAAAACTAGGGTAGAATTCAGCCCCTGACATGAGGTTATCTTCAGGCCAGGAGAGGGGGATCAGGGCATGTTTTAAGAGCTGGTATAAACTGGCTGGGATCTTGGGTTAGTTATTTAGGGTAGAGAATGCAGTGTCTTGCTTGTTCCTAGGCTAGAACATATCAGTTGACCTTGAGTTTGGGTTCTGCAGAGACAGCTAGTGGATTTGTTAGTGGGGCTTAAAAAGACACAATAGCTGATTACGGAAGGAAATAGTTCTCTGAAAGCAAGCTTTAAACTTGCAGTGGGTTTCTGCCTCAAGGTGCAAGAAAAATCTCAAACAACATAACCATACACCAAAAGGAGCTAGAAAAAGAGCAAGAAATGAAGCCTACAGCCAGCAGAAGAAGGGGAATAGTACAGATTAGAGCAGAAATAAGTGATACGGAATCTAAAAAAACACAATAGAACAGATCGATGAAGCCAAGAGCTGGTTCTTTGAAAAAATTAATAAAATTGATAAACCCCTAGCCAGAATTCTGAAAAAGAAAAGATAAAAGACCCAGATACATAAAATCACAAATGAGAGAGGATAAAGAGCCAACACCACAGAAATACAAACAATTGTAAGATAGTATTATGAAAAACTATATGCCAACAAATTGGACAACTTGGAAGAAGTGAGTAAGTTGCTATAAACATACAAACTACCAAAACTAAGGAAGAAATAGAAAACCTGAACAGACCCATAACCAGAAAAGAAATTGAATCAGTAATCAAAAATCTCCCAACAAACAAAAACTCAGGGCCAGATGGCTTCACAGCTGAATTCTGCCAAACATTTAAAGAAGAGTTAATACCTATATTTTTTTCAAACTATTCCGAAAAAATAAAAATGGAAAGAAAACTTCCAAAATCACTCTACAAGCCTAGTATTATCCTCATACCAAACCAGACAAAGACTCCACTGAAAAAAGAGAACTACAGGCTAATATCCCTGATTAACATGGATGCAAAAATCTCAGTAAAATACCAGAAAATCAAATCCAACAGTATAGTAAAAGAGTCATTTACCAGGATCAATTGTGATTTATTCCTGGGCTGCAAGAGTGGTTCACTATTCACAAATCAATCAACATGCTTCACCACGTTAATAAAAAGATAAGAATCCAAACCTTTCAATAGATGCAGAAAAAGCATTTGACAAAGTACAAGATCCATTCTTGAAAAAAAACTCTTAACAAAGCAGGGTTACAGGGAACATACCTCAATATCATAAAGGCCATATATAAAAAACCTACAGCTAATATCTTCAGTGGAGAAAAACTAAAAGTTTTTCCTCTAAGGTCAGGAATAAGACACGAATGTCCACTCTCATCATTGTGATTTAACTTGGTACTAGAAGACCTAGCCTCAACAATCAGACAAGAAAAAGAAAAGACATTCAAATCAGCAAGGAAGAAGTCAAACTTTGACTATTAGCAGATGAAATGATACTCTATATAGAAAACCCAAAATATTCCACCGAAAAATTGCTGAAACTAATCAACAAACCCACTACAGTCATAGGATACAAAATCAACATACAGAAATCTGTTACGTTTCTATACACCAATGATGAAGGAGCAGAAAGAAAAAAATCAAGGAATTGATCCTGTTTACAATTGTACCAAAAACGATAAGATATCTAGAAATAAACCTAACCAAAGGAGTTAACGATTGGTGCTCTGAAAACTGTAAAACGCTGATGGAAGAAATTGAAGATGACACAAAGAAATGGAAAAACATTTCATGCTAATGAGCTGGAAGAACAACTGTTAAAATGTCTATACTCCACAATGCAATCTATATGTTTAATGCCATCACTATCAAAATACCACTAGCAATTTTTACAGAGCTAGAACAAACAATCCTAACATTTGTGTGGAACTGTAAAGACCCCAAGTAGCCAAAGCATCCAGGAAAAACCAAAGCAAACCCGGAGGCATCACAATTCCGGACTTCAAATTAGAGTACAAAGCTGTAGTGATCAAGACACTATGGTGCTAGCACAGAAACAGACACATAAATCGATGCAACAGAATGGAATCCCCAGAAATGAACCCACAGGTATATGGTCAATAATTTGCTGTAAAATAGGAAAGAATATTCAATGGAAAAATCTTTTCAACAAATGGTGTTAGGAAAACTGGATCACTTTCTTATGCTATACACAAATATAAATTCAAAATTATCAAAAGACCTAAGAGTGAGAGAGGAAACCATCAAAACCCTAGAGAACATGTCAGCAATCTCTTTGACACCAGCCATAGCAACTTCTTACTAGATATGCCTTCTGAGGCAAGAGAAACAAAAGCAAAAGGAAGCTAGTGGGACCTCATCAAGATAAAAATCTTCTGCAGCAAAGGAAACAACCAAAAACTAAAAGGCAACCTACGGAATGGGAAAAAATATTTGTAAATGACGTATCAGACAAAGGGTTAGTATCCAAAATCTGTAAAGAACTTTTAAATCTCAACACCCAAAAGGCAAATAGCCCAGTTTAAAAATGAGCACAAGGCACAAATAGGCCTTTTTCTAAAGGAGACCTACAGATAGCTAACAGACACATCAAAAGATGCTCCACATCTCTCCCCATCAGAAAATTAAATAAGATATCACTTCACACCAATCAGAATGGCTAAAACTAACACAGGAAACAACAGGTTCCGTCAGTTAAGCCTCCAACTTCAGCTCAGGTCATGATATCAAGGTCTGTGAGTTCAAGCCCCACATCAGACTCTGTGCTGACAGTTCAGAGCCTGGAGTCTGCTTCAGATTCTTTGTCTCCTTCTCTCTCTGTTTAATGTTTAATGATACATTCTGGATTAATTTACCATTAAGGAATATAATTATATATCAGAAAGAATGAGGTTTCTAAACTAAAGAAGTCCTGAATTATAATTCTAGGATGTTAAAAAGATTTTTTTTCTGTTATTTATTTTAAAGGGCACACACAATACTTCCTATTGGTGGTCCCCTGACCAACAACCAGTCATTATGATTAGTAGAAGAGACAAATCTCATGTTTCTATTTTTTTTCTTTATCTGATTTGTGCATTTATACAAAATATATTTTAAAATGTTTGAAGTGTTTCTAAGAATTTAGGAAATGGAATGAGAGGAGTTGCCAGTATTATTTGTAGATATTTTATTCAATCAGTTGCAAAGTAGTTCTGTATACTGTCAGTGGTACCTTAGGATTTTCACTTACATTACATAATGTACTAATTTCATGACCTTAGAGAAATCACTTCAGCACTGTGATTTAGATTTTATATATGTATATTAGGAAAAGAACCACAAAGATCAGTGATTGTACATCTTATTAATGAAGGTTCCATGTGCGGTACATGGGCCATATGTATTTTAACCTATCTTGTATGGAACCCAGTAAAATGCTGAGTACATTAACAGAATAAATTTGACCCCATAACAATAAAAAGAACAAGAAGGGGACTATCAAAATTATAATCAGCAAATACAAGGGTGAGAAAAGGAAAAGTAGTAAATTAGGAAGATTTCTGAAGGAAACTAAGATCTCGAATGAGATCGAAGAGATCAATAATAGCACAATGGCACCTACTTAATGTTCATGTACTTTTCGTCAAAGACTGTTTTAAGTGCTTCCTGTCAACTAATCCACTCATCAGAAATGCATTCTACCCCTGGACTCTGTTCCTACAATTAAGCCATCTCTCTTCTTTCTCATGAGCCATTTCTTCTTTTACTGGTTATTTCCTTCAGCACAAGATGTAATCTCTCCCATCTTCAACTACCTTGAGAAAATATTTCTATTTATCATTAATTAAAAATTCTATCAAAAAGTGGTCTACATTTATTCTAATTCCTTAAGTGTAATTAATTCTTTGTCCAATTCAAGGGCATTTGGCCCTATGGTTGCTATTTGTGTCTCAAAACACTTTCTTCTCTTACCTTGCATAATATCATTCCCTGCAAGCATTTGTATTATCTCCCTCCTTACTCTTTCTCATAATCATCTGCTACATTTTTCTTCACTTTCTAAACTCCAAACACCAGGTATTAAATATTGGATATCATAGAGCTTAGGTTTTGAATCCCTTCTTTTTTTGTGGACTCTCACAACCTATGTTGCTAATTTATTGAGTTCCCTGGACTTGAAAATATGTTTAAAATGAGGACACTTAAATGTAGCATGTCAAAATATGAACTTGTGATTTAAGTTTATTTTGAGAGAAAGAGCAAGGTGGGGGAAGTGCAGAGAGAGTGGGAGAGAGAGAATCCCAAGCAGGTTTCGTGCTGTCAGCTGAGAGCCCAACATGGGTCTTGAACTCACGAACTGAGATCATGACCTGAGCCAAAATCAAGCGTCAGACACTTAACTGACTGAGCCACCCAGGTGCCTCTGAACTGTGATTTCTATCTAAAATCTGTGGCTTTATTGTTCCACGTCAGTGAACAACACCGTGCTGCTCAGATAAAATTTTTGGAGTTATCATGGTCTCTGTCTCTGTCTTACCCTCTCACAACCAAATGGTAAGCCAATTCTGTCAACCGTATATTTAAATACTCCCAGAAATCAGGCAGCTCACCACATACATACAGTCAATACCAACAGTCCAGCCAGTCGCCAGTCGTTCTTGCCTGAATCATTGTGGGAGTCTCTTCACCTCCATTTTCTAAGTAGGCACCTCATTGTCAAATTTCAGAAAACTAAGTATAAAAAAAAGATTAAATGTATCCAGGAATAAAACTGTACCTACTAAGTGATTCGAATGCAACAACTTAAGAGAAAGAAAAAACATGAGTTTGAAATGTGGTTAAAACAAAACAAAACAAACAAACAAAAAAAAAAAACACAATTAGGTTAAATAGGCAGGTAAAATAAAATCCACTTCCAGACATTTGAGAAGTCTGAATTTTTACCTTTTATTTGTGAATATTTTAGAAATTACCTCCGTTTGTGTTATTGTAAATCATAGAATAAAAGCAAGAATGAAGAACAAGGGGATTTTGGGAAATAGAAAGCCAATCTCTAAACGGTACACTAAGTTCTCGAGTGACATCTGTTCAGGAGGCCTGGGAGGACAACCGGTCCAGGCAGGATTATAGGCAGAGGGATGCTGGTGTGCAGGACACAGCTCCAGCTCCCAAGAGGGAATTATGAAATCCTCAGAAATATTGCAAGCTGAGGTTTGGTAGCATAAAAATGGTCATAGTGGGGATCTATACACCACTGCACCCAGAAGAGTATCCAAGTCACCCCCTGTCCACACTGTCCCAGAGACCTGGTTTAACACAGCAACACTGGCCAGTCCTAGTAGGCTGAGGTTTGGGGGCAATATACCTAGAAGAATTGCTTGGAGGGAAATTTGGAAGATAAAGGAAAAGTGCTAGAATTTAGGGGAAGGAAAGCTATAGCAGAAGGCACATAACAACATATGATCACTTGGTTCTGTGACAAAGACTTACAATAATATAAAAACTGTACTTTTACACTATTTAGAAACAGCGTATAGATAAAGCATGGAAGAGAAATAATGGTTATAGAAGAGCCAGTTATCAAACATGACTTTGTGAATTAGCAAGAGAAATAAAGAAATGATGCTTTACCGATGGATCAAATGTCTCATAAAGATGATTCCACCTGCACTTTTCTATAGAAAGGAGGTTCTCAAAAGCGCAGGTCCCTAGTTTAGCAGGTTAGCATCACCTGAGGAATTGTTAGAAATGCAAATTATTGAGTATCTATTTGACCTATTACTGGATTAGAAAACTAAGGGGACAGAGACTAGCAGTATGCATTTTAATAACCCCTCCAGGTGATTCTGATGCACACTAAATTTTGAGAATGTCTCAGAGTAAATCATGCTTCCAATGATTTATGTGGTCATTACATCAGAGAGGAGAACCTATTTTCCTTGGCTTGTCTCCTTCTGAGATCTAGTCTGGAAAATAGTTGCTGAAATATTGACTAAGCTTCTTTATCTTTAAAAAAAAACAAAAAGAGAAATTTTAGAAAATGTAAACAGATACAGCATAGTAACTTGCTCTGTGATTAAGATTATTCTACTATGTGATGCAGACAGTTCTGTTTCAGTTCTATTTTTTTTAAGCAACCTCTAGGCCCAAGATGGGGCTCAAACCCACAATTTCGAGATCAAGAGTTGCAGCCTCTACCAACCGAGCCAGCCAGGCACCGCTGTTTCAGTTCTTCCTGAACTAAAACAGACTCAAATACATAACTTGAAATATTCAATATGACTTCAACTTTATTTTACAAAGATAACTCATAATATTTCTATACAAAATTCCCCAAGCATTTTGAAACCATTCCTTACACAAATCATTCTACATCTCAGGAGGTAAAAAGGACAACATGTACATAAAGACCCCTTAATTTGGTAATAGATCAGGGCTCTGCTACTCCTACCTTTACAGTGATATAAAATTTTATATCACAGGTTAGGCTTTTAAAGTCTTTTTCCCTTTGCTCATGCTTAATTATCTTAAGAAAACAACAAAACAAAACTCTCTTTTAAATTTAAATTTTATTTTTTTAATTCAAGTTCATTAACATATTGCGGAGTATTGGTTTCATGAGTAGAATTTAGTGATTCATCTCTTACTTATGACACCCAATGCTCATCGCAACAAGTGCCCTCCTTAATGCCTGTCCCTCATTAATCCATCCCCTCCAGCAACCTTCAGTTTGTTCTCTGTCTTTAAGATTTTCTTATGGTTTGCCTCCCTCTCCGTTTTTATCTTATTTAATTTTTCACTCCCTTCACCTGTGTTCACCTGTTTTATTTCTTAAATTCCACATGTGAGTGAAATCATACGTTTGTCTTTCTCTCCCTAACTTATTTTGCTTTGCATAATATACACTAGTTCTATCCAAGTTGTTGCCAATGGCAAGATTTCATTCTTTTTGATCACCAAGTATCATTTCATCATATGTATATGTATGTATGTATGTATATATATATATATATATATATATATATATATATATACACCATCTCTTCTTTATCCATTCATTGGTTGATGGACGTTTGGGATCTTCCATAATTTGGCTTTTGTTGATAGTGCTGCTATAAATATTGGGGAGCCTGTACCCCTTCAAATCAGCATTTTTGCATCACTTGGATAAGTATCTACTAGTGCAATTGCTGAATGATAGAGTAGTTCTATTTTTAACTTTTTGTGAAACCTCCACACTGTTCTCCTGAGTGGCTGCACCAGTTTACATTCCCACCAACAATGTAAGAAGGTTCCCCTTTCTCCACATCCTCGCCAACATCTGTTGCCTCCTGAGTTAATTTTAGCCATTCTGACAGGTATGAGGAATACAAAACCCTTTGAAGAAACCTCTAGGCATGTCTCTTTCTGGCACAGATCTGACCTTGTCTATTTTATTTTTGAAAATTGCTACTATTTGATTAAGCTAGAACTTAATAGTTGCCAAGAAATATATATGCACAAAACTATGAGTGTGTGAAAGAGATTTTTGAGAAATTCCTTGGAGATAGCCAGTTACAGATGTTGCTAACATAGTAAATTTACCCATCATGCATGCTCCTTCCCCAACAAAGAGAAACTTCTGAAGGAAAACACAAAATTCAAAGAAGTAGCAGGCAGGACTGTGAGGAGAATTCTGCTTAAAATATAGTTTAAATTCATCCTGTTCCCCCACCTTCTTTGCTTTGGAGAAGAGCATTACTTATTGCCTTATTGCAAGGATTTTTGGCAAATTCAAGATCACTTGAATAGATGTCCATAGGGGTAAAGTCAGGGTAGTCAAAACTCATCCGTAGGCAAAAAGTTGCACAGAATGCAAGAATTGATCAGTTTTTGGCCATAGCTGGTGCGAGACAATCAAGAGTGCTTCCTGTTGATCTAAGGCTAATGTGTTGAGCCTTGATGAATAGATATGAATGAAATGGGAGTGACTTACTGTGGTACCTGACTCACATGGTACCTGTGGCTTTCCATCCTTGAACTCATTCATTCATCTCTCCTAGTACTCTCCTTGGAGAACACAGACCAGCCTCTTGCCTTTGGCCTTTCCATAATACACAATGCCAGATAGCCACTATACCCAGGGAATAAAAACTAAAGCAGATGAACAGTTCAAATATAAAATAACAACTGGATTATAGATGCCAATCAGTGGCAAATAGAGTAGCACAGAAGAACCTAGATTTTGAAACAGGCACGCTATGCACTAAAAGAGGTAAGGAACATATTAGCAAGAGGAAACCAGAATAAGGAATCACAAAGAGAAATAAGCAGATACAATAGGTAAGAAAAAATATGCTAAAATAAAGATACCTTAGATGGGATATACGATACAATGAATTGAAGAGAGCACAGTTCTTTCAGTTGTTGCCAAAGGAAAGATTAGCCACTGGGGAAAGAAAAAAAAAAAGCAGGGAAAATCATGGAAAACTTTAAAAGTTTACTTCTAGTTAAATTAGTCCCAAAATGTGTTTGTTTATATTAACTGTGACCTTGCCCCAAACCCCTCTCCACACTAAGGCCCCCCTCACTTCCATTTTTAATATAATTTTGCTTAGAAAATTTCTTTTGTCATGTGTATGATACATAAATAAATATTTCTCTTTGAATGCTTATTTTATAACATATATAGAGCTCTATAGTTTTGATTGAAATTCTTTTTAGAATTCCTTATAGTTTTTTAAATGCATTACATGATACATGCATGTGTTTTATTTTAGTTCCACTGTTAACATGTTCTGCACATTGAAGGAGTGATCCTAAAAGTTGAGTATATAATTATGAAAGGAAACTAAGTTTCTAGGAGTTATTCAACACAGAGGTCTGGGAGAAAGGGTATTCCAGGCAACTGTGGCATGATTATGGAGACAGCAAGATTGGCTTAAAAAGGAGATTAAGGGGGGGGAAAAAAGTCTAGGATAGCTGTCATGAGAGAAAGACAGGTAGCTCTTATACAGGCCTTTAAAGTGTATTTGAAGACTTCATCCAGACATATTGTAGTGCAAGTGAAGTATAGAAACAGTAACAAGATTATTCCTTATTATTTCTAAAACCGTTAACAGCAAATGTACAATGTGACAATAGAAAACAATATTCCATTAATTCCATTATGAACATCTCTAAAAGGGAAATCAAAATAGCAACTTCAGTTTCTTCTCATGCTGTTCTTTTCCTTTCCTATAAAACTTCTAGAAAAAGAAGCATACATCCTTTACTTGAATTTCCTCATTTCTCACTCACGGAAAGCAAATTTGGTTTATTGTTCTAGCCAATGATTTAATCTTTTTAGTTATAGTAACCAATTACAAGGCAATTCCGTTTTCTCTAAATATAGTCATTGACTTCCTGCAACTGATGATCCAGGTAACCATCTTCAAATCATGAAAGTCATTTTAAATTTCAGGTCGTTTCATCTGAGGATATCTTCTTTGCATTTCTGATTCTTTTTGGTACTCTCTTTGCTACTTCCTCAACTCCAAAATGTTTTCCCAGCTTTAAAATTCCCATTATGTGATCTCTGTATTTACCAAATTAAATACTATCTGCTCCCGTGGATTAATTTAATGGTGATTTTATGACCAGGGTTCCTGTTATAGTTAATTCTTGACAGATTAATAAAGGGGCATCATATTACACAAAACCTAAAATGGAAGAATATAGTCACATTATGTAGATTGGAATATAAAAAAATGATAACTCCTATAAGATGGTAAGAAAAAGACAAATTGATTTTAAAAAATGGTCAAAATACTTGAACAAGTACTTTATAATAAAGCATATCCAAAAAGCCAACAATCATGAAAATCTGCTCAACTTCAGGAGTCATTAGAGAAATGCAGGTGAAATCAAAATGCAGTACTCCCACACAGCTGCTCTGATGGACGGCTAAAATGTCAAAGACAGGTTTCTATCCAAGTGTCAAGAGAGAGATATACCAACTGAAAATCTCATGCCTTTGATGGGAGTAGACATTTGTACTACTTTTTCAGAAAAAGATTTGGCAGTATTTACTAAAGTAAAAATTACACATATTGTGTGACCCAGGAATTCCGCATTTAGATCTCTATACTGTAGAAATATATTTGGCATATATTTGTAGTGCACGGATTGTATTCACCAAAATAAATTACAGGAGAGTTTAGAGCAGAATTTATAATTTCTCAAAACTAGAGTAAGCTCAGATCTCACATGTCTATAAACAGTAGATGGATAAAGAAGTCCTGGTTTATTCATACAATGAAATAATGAGAAAACTAATGAGAACACTCAATCTACAATGGTTTGAAAAACATGAATGAATTCCACAAACACAAGATTAATATAAAGAGGCCAGACACAAAACTTACATATGATTCTATTTGTATAACATTCAAAAACAGGCAGAATTAATCCATGATATTAAAGAACTGTTATTACTTTTTTGGTGAAAGTTCAACCCTCAGTGAAACCATAATTTTACTCTTCTTCCAACTCCATGAAAATGTTTTGAATTTACAGCTAAATATATATGTGTATATATTCATATATCTTACATTAGTCTAAAACTCTGCTCTATTTTGACTTCCCTCCTTCAGATGAAATTATAATTCTATCACTCCCACTTAAAATAATAGATATTTTTGTTCATTTTTCTCTCATCTTCGTGTACTCTGTTTCTAAGTAGAACGTGTGGGAACAAACTGTCTCTTAATATATTTTTTCTTTTCAAAACTGTTGTCTCTTCTTAGTCTTACTCATTCTATGTGTGAATACCAGATTAAATTTGCTAAAATACTATCTAGATTATATAAATCTATACTGAAAAATATAAAATGGATCACAATTTTGTCTCATATCGACACTTCTGTGTTTTTATTTATTTATTGGCTTGTGGGACTCATTACAGTAGGGTTCCAATTCGTCTCAGCTGCCTGGTTCATGGCCTGCCCTCCCAGACACACATACACAGAGCCTATAATCCAGGGAACCAGGTTACTGGCCCATAAATACACCCCAGTCCATCATATACGTCATTCTGCCTAGAATGTCTTATAGCCTTTCTCAATTTTACTGTAGCAAGCCCTTTGCATACAAATTTCATTATTCTTCCCAAAAACATTTTGTGATTCTTCACAATGGAAATGCATTTAGATTCTTAATCCCCATCTGATGGGGCCTTAGTTTTTGTAGTATCTTGTTGTTATAGTTGACATCCAGTATTCATTAGTTTCCAGGAGCCTGGGTGGCTCAGTCAGTTGGGTGTCCAACTCTTGATCTCAGCTCAGGGTTTGGTCTCTAGGTTGTGAGTTCAGGCCTCATGTGGGCCTTGCATTTGGCATGAAGCTTACTTAAAAAATACATGCTAGCTTTAGGTATGAAACATAGTGATTTGACATTTATACATATTATGAAATGATCACAATAAGTTTACTTACCATACATCACCATCCAAATTTATACTAATATTGATTATATTTCTTATGTTGTATTTTATATCCCTAAGACTTGTTCTATAACTGGTAGTCTCTACCTTAATCCCGTTCACCTATTCCATCTATCCCCTCACCTTCTACCCGTCTAGCAACTACCAATTTATTCTCTGTATTTATGAGTCTGTTTCTATTTTGTCCATTTATTTTTTTAGATTCCACATGTAAATGAAATCATACAGTATTTGTTTTTGACTTAGATCACTTAACACAGTCAGTATCTTCTGGGTCTGTCCATGTAGCAAATGGTAAGATTTTGGTTTTTTGTTTTTTTTTTTATGGCTGAGTTATATTCCATTGTACATATACAGCACATCTTCTTTATCCATTCATCTATCAATGGACACTTGGGTTGCTTCTATATCTTGCCTATTGTAAATAATGCTGCAATGATCTTTAGGGGTCCATATGTCTTTTAAAATTAGACTTTTCATTTTCTAGTATAGTTATTGGTAATCTTTATTTTTATCTCATCTAATAGATTTGTTTTGAAAACTTTAGCCTCTATCAAAATCCCCTAAAGGGACTATTAAAAACATATGGCTAGGTTCCATCCCCCAAACATGCTGATTAAATAGGCCTAAGATAATGTCATATAACATTCATTTCTAGCAATTTCCCCAATTGATGATCTTGCTGTGTCTGTGCTGCACTTTGAGAACTACTTTAGAAGAATCAGAAAAGCATATGTCATGTCTTATTAGCCTTTGTGGTTTTTTTTCAAATTTATATCATGGTTTTGCCAAAATTTAAGTGTCAACTTTAAAGAAGCATATATGTATATACAATGCAAACATAGAGAACTCATATTATAAACTTGTGTAATTTATAAGCAAATATAATATTTATTTAAATGAGATCACAAGAGCTTTGATATCTATGAAATAATAAAAGGATACTTTGATACATATAAAATATCTTCATTAAAATTATATTAAAGTGTATTTAGTTAATAAAGCTTTAGGTGAAATAATATACCCACTATAGGATTATCTAAAATGGAGTAGGGTCATAAATATTTCAATGAGAAAAAAATTAGCATCTTAATGAAAGGTGTATGAGTACAAAGGCAAACTTCTACTCTGTTAGATTCTAAGATAAATTTCCAGATACAAAATTTTTCTAGACATATTAAAATATTTTGTGAAAGTAAGTGAAAATTAAAATGGGAATTAAGGATTCACAACCAGGATTAATATTGGACCTTATGATATATAGATCTTGTGTTTATGTTAGTACTGACTTATGCCTTATAGTCTCTTCTTATTATGTATATTGATCTGTTTGCATCATCAGTATCAAAACAAAATACATTTTAGCAGCATACATATAAAGGGTGGCAGTAACAGAAATGAAAATCAAATAGCAATTATATATCACAGAAATAAGGATCATGGCAGGAGATTTCTAAATATAAATAGGAGGTGCTTGAAAATGCAGCGGTGAAGCTAAATTACTTTTAAAAATAATACAGCAAAATAAAAACAGACAGCACTTTGGGGGAAGCATTTGGGAAAGAAAAGGCAAAAACGGGGAGTATGGAGGGTGGTGGTGCACACCAAGCCTCAAAAGCAAACATACGTTTGAAACTCACTCAGAAGACTTGCCCATATTTACTTTTTACTTAAAACACACATTCATTATTCATGAATCATTTCTTAAGCTCCTACTATGTGTCAGGTGTCATGCCAGGGAAGGGGAAGACAGTATTGAGAAAGAGTGTCTGCATGCCTTTATCCATAGTGGTACCTCCTGAAGAGATGTTATAATGAATGCTGTAATAAGCAAACCCAAAGTTTCATTTCAGTAGCAGTGCTTCGAAGAATTTATATTAAATCTAAAGATTGAGTTAGAATAATCATATTCATTTTCCAATATTTCCTTCAGTAAATGGTGATTTTTGTTAAAGAGTTACCTGAGCCAGAAACCTTGGTTTTCTCAGCCACATCTCTCTTCCCCCTTTATATCAATATTTGATATTTATCAATAAGTCCTATTTATTTTACTTTCTATATATATCTCTGCAATCATTCTATCTCTCTTTAGCCCTATTTTCACCACTCTGGAACAAGTTTCACCACCACGCCTTAAGCAACAGCACCAATAAGTCTCCATGTATTTGGGCTTTCCTCCAGTCCAGTGTACAAGTGTAGCCAAAGTATTCTTTTAAAAATGAAAGTTGACCCCATCAATGGCTTGAACGGCATATTTAAAAATGCAAGTCTGATCCTTTTAGTAGCTTCCTATTGCTTTTAGACGATGCTTTGCAATGTCCTCAGACCTGCATGGTCTACACAGTGCCTACCTGGTCAAATACCGTGCAGTTCAGTGCCCTCATTATTTTGGGTAAAGCCAAAAGAGCCTACTCTTCTTCCCAGAAAACTTTCTTTGCCCAACACAATCTTATTTCTGTTCATATTTTATATGGATATTTGATATAAATGTTGAAAGATGATTTCCATATAACTGTTTTTTAAGTTATTTTAAGAGTGGAGACCTCTAATATGGGGGCACTACATTGTGTTTTGGGTTTTATTTTAAGATTTAAAATTTTACAACGATTTGATTTACAGAAAAATTGAGGTAATATGACAGGTTCCCTATATACCCCACACTCAATAACAGTCCTTATTGTTAACATCTTACATAAATATGGAACATTTATTATAGTGATAACCAAAATTGATATATTATTATGAATTTAAGTCTCAAATTTATTGTTCCTTAATTTTTACTTTTTAAAAATTTATTTTTGAGAGGAGGGGTGAGGGGCAAAGAGGATTCCAAACAGGTTCTGCATTGTTAGCACAGGGCTCCACACGGGGCTTTAACTCATAAACCATGAGATCATGATCTGAGCCAAAATCAAGAGTCAGAAGCTAAACAGACTGAGCCACCCCAGTGCCAGTTCTTTTTTTTTTTTTTTTTCCTGTTCCAGGATTCTGTCCAGGATACTACATTACATTAAGTTACCATATCTCCTCCGACTCACCTTCTCAGACTTTGCTTGTATTTTATGACCTTACAAATTTTGAAGAGTATGGGTTAGGTATTTTGTAGACTGCCCCAATACTGGGAATTATCTGGTGTTTTTATCATGATAAAACTAGGGCTATGGGCTATGGGGAAGAAATACAAAGAGGTAAAGTTTTATTTTCATCACTTCATATGAAGGAAACACACTGTCAATATGTAATTTCAGAGGTTTTAATCCATGCCTTGTGGGACACACCTTTATCGTTTAGAGTACGGGCTTATGTACAGTTCTTTGCTTTTAGTCTTTCTGACTGACTCATATCGAAATTTACTAAGGTCAATACCATTGTCCCTCCCCTCTTCGATAAGATGGTTTTATAGATGGGCAAAACAAGTAACCTCTCATCACAGACTGAATCTCTTCCTGGATTCCCTGTTCTTCTGAATGAATATATATATATGTGTGTGTGTGTGTGTGTGTGTGTGTGTGTATGTGTGTGTATGTATATATGTATATATATGTGTATGTATGTATAACATATATTAATATATACAGAACTCGATATATATATTCAAATTTTCATATGTTTAAAAATATATATTTTTAAATGTTTATTTTGAGAGAGAGAGAAAAAGAGAGAGAGGAAAAGCATGAGTGGAGGAGGAACAGGGAAAGAAGGAGAGAATCCCAAGCAGGCTCTGTGTTGTGAGCCCAGAGTCCATCATGGGGCTCAGACTCACAAACTGAGATCATGACCTGAGCCAAAATCAAGATTCGGACACTTAACCAACTGAACCACCCAGGTGCCCCAAATTTGCATATGTCCAGTCTTTAGCTACGAAGTTCTGAGTTTTGACAAATGTATAACGTTGTATTTAGATAATTATAGTATCATACTGAATAGTATTATTACTACAGGGGATTTTTTTATCCCCTGTCATTTACCCATTCATCCTTCTTCCACTCTACCCCAAATCTCTGACATACAATGATCATTTTACAGTCTCAATAGTTATTCCTTTTCCAAAATGGCAATAATTGGAATCATGAAATAGGTAACCTCACCTGACTACTTCCTTCACTTAGGAATATGCACTTAAATTTTTTCCAAGTATTTTTGTGACTTCACAGACCATTTCTTTCTATCATTGAACAATATTCAATTATATATATATATATATAACAGTTATATATATATAACAGTTATATATATATATATATATATATATATATATACATATATATATATATGTTTCATTGCTTTTCTATTTACTTATTAGAACACATCTTGGTTTCTCCCCATTTTGGCAATTATATATGAAGCTACTATAAATGAGCATTCATAAGTAGGTTTTCTGTGTACTTAGTTTTCAAATCTGCTGAGAAAATACTTAGAAACACAACTGATGGATTTTTGTAAGACCATTTTGTTCTGTCTTCCAAAGAGGTTCTACTACCATTTTGCATTCTTACCAGCAATGAATTAGAGTTTCTATTATTCCACATCCTTGTCAACATTTGGTATTGTCAATTATTTTTTTAAATTTAGCCATTTTAATAGATGTTAGATGTGTAAGGATATCTAATTGTTTTAATTTGTAAATCTCTGATGACATGTGATGTTCAGCTCTTTGTCATATTATATACGTATATACATATACACACACATATAGATAGGCATTTAATCAGAATTGTGGCCCATTTTTTGCATTTTTTGAGTTATTTGTTTTTCTTATGGTTGAATTTTAATAATTATTTGATAATTTGGATAAATAGCATTTGCTAGATATATTTGTCTTGAGTATATTTTCTGTTTATGATTTGTGTCAAATTTGTCTTTTGCAGAGCAGAAGTGTTTAATAAAGTCTAATTTATCAATATTTTTTCTCATGGATTATGCCTTTTGTGATATATCTTAAAACTCCTCGCTAAAACCAGGTTACGTAAATTTTTTCCCATATTCTAAAAATAGTTTGCATTTTATATTTAGGTCTATGGTTTTTAATTTTTTTTGTAAAAAGTTCCATGTCTATATTAATTGTTTGCCATATGAAAGTCCAGTTGTTGAAAAGACTATCAATATAGAATGGTCTTTGCTGGTTTCCCCCCACCCACTTTTTCAAAGTTCAGTTGAATATGTCTGTGATCTATTTATTCTTTTGATGTTATCATGATGTCTTGATTATAGTACCTTTATAGGAAGTCTTGATGTTAGGTAGTGTCAGTACGCTGATTTTATTGTTCGATATTGTGTTGCCTATTCTAAATTATTATTTTCCCATATAGGTAATTTTTTTGGTATTTTAGTTCTTGTTTTTTGCTTCTTTCAGCATTTTCTGTTTCCTTGCACTCTGAATATAATCTGACCATATGTGGATTTTTTTTGCTATTTGTCCAAATCGATATTCTCTGAGCTTCCTGGATCTATGATTCAGCATCTGTCATTATTTTTGAATATCCATAGGCATTATTACTTCAAATATTTATTCTGTCCCATTGTCTCTCTCTTCTTCTTTTCATAGTCTAGTTACACTTGGGCTACACTTTTGTGAATTCTCCAACACTTATTTGATACTCTATTTTCTTATTTTTTCTTTGTGTTACAGATAAGGAAGTTTCTATTGACGTATCTTGAGAGTTACTGGTTCTTTCTCAGTGGTGTCCACTGTATTAAGGACCCCATAAAAAACCACACTCATCTCAGTTTTTTTCCCTAGCATTTCCTATTTTTTTCTTACAGTTCTTATTTATTTATTTACATTATCTATCCATACTTGAATGCTGCCTGTTTTCTACATGAGAGGCCTTAACATGTTGATCATAGTTTCTTTAAATTCCCTGTGTCATAATTCCCTGTGCCACTTCTGATTATAATTCTTACATTTGCTTTATCTCCTAAACTGTTTTTTTTTCTTGCTATTTAAAACGCTGTATTAGTTTCCTGGTATCACTATATAACAAAGTACCTCAAAGGGGTGGTTAAAACAAGAGAAATATGTTGTCTCACAGTTCGAGAGGCTAAAAGTTCAAAATCAATGTGTCAACAGAGTCCGTCTCTTTTGAGAAACGAGGAAGGAAGAAGAAACTGTCCCATGCCTCTGTCCTAGATTCTGGTGGCCTCAGATATTCCTTGGCTTGTAGATGATATTCTCCCTACATTTTAAAATCAGCTTTTGTCTGTACACATTCTGTCTCTGTCCAAATTTCCCATTTTATAAGGAGAGAAGTCATATTGGATTAGGGCCCACCTGAAGGACCTAACCTTAATTTGGAAATCTACAAAGACTGCTACAAAGACATGCATTTAATCCTAAGGAAGAACAAAATAGAGAAGGCATAAATCAAGACAAATTCATATATAATGCATTTAGTTCCAAAATTAGCAGTTATTATATTAAATGTAAATTGACAAAAAAATCTCCAATTACATTTCAGAGATGATTAGACTAGATAAAAAGGGAAAGATTCAACTACAGTATGTATATTGTTAGAGATGCGCTTTAAATAGACAGGTTGAGGGGCACCTGGGTGGATCAGTTGGTTCAGCCTTAGACTTTGGCTCAGGTCATCATCTCATGGTTTTTGAGTTTGAACCCTACATCAGACTCTTTGCTGGTGGTGCAGAGCCTGCTTGGGATTCTCTCTCTCTCCTTCTCTCTCTGCACCTCCCAACTTGTGCACTCACTCTCTCTCTTTCTCAAAATAAATAAATGATCTTAAAAAATAGTTTGATATTAAAAGGGTAGAGGATTTATTTCTAGGTAAACAGAAGGTATTTAAAAACCTGTAAACACTACTGAACAGTTTGATCAAAATGACATCAGCAAATACTTTAGTATTTTATTTTATAAAAGTAAAAATTAAACTTACTATTTAAAGTGTGCATTAAACTTTTCAAGGTAATTCATAAACCAGATTTAAAAAAATCATTCTCCCTAAGACCAAAAGATTAAAGCATACAGGATATGTTCTGTGACTGCAACAATGTTAAATTAGAAGTCAAATAGAATACAGGATTTAAAACTTCTATAAATCTTTAATAAATAACACATTTGTAAGTAACCAATGGGTTATAGAAGAGATAAGAAAAGGGGAGCCTGGATGGCTCAGCTGGTTGGGCGACTGACTTCAGCTTGGGTCATGATCTCATGGTCTGTGAATTCGAGCCCTGCATCGGGCTCTGTGCTGATGGCTCAGAGCCTGGATCCTGCTTCAGATTCTGTGTCTCCCTCTCTCTGCCCTTCCCCTGTTCATGCTCTGTCTCTATGTCTCTCGAAAATAAATAGATGTTAAAAAAAAAGAATAGATAAGAAAATATTTAAAAATAAACAATAAAGGAAAAGACTGAAAATTTATAGCAGAGAGCTAAAATGGAGTTTATAGGGAAATATTTAGTTATTTTGTTTTTTTTTTTTGGATCAAGAGGTATATACTGAGAATTTCTCCTCCACAGTTGTATCGATACTAATTGACAAATAACAACTGTATGTATTTAAGGTGTAAAATGAGATGATTTAATATACATATACTTTGTGAAGTGATTTTCATGCTCAACTTAGTTAACATCCATTATCTGTCAAAGTTATATATGTGTGTGGTGTAGAAGACTTAAGAATACTCTCTGAAAATTTCAGGTACATAGTATAGTTTTATTAACTATGGTCACTAAGCCACTTAATTTAGAATTATTATATTAGAAAGATAAAACATTTAAAAATAAATATATATGAAATTTTTACTTGAAGATAAGAAGAGAAAATTAACCCCAAGAGAGTAGAACAGAAACACTAAATACAAGAGTAGAAGTTATTGAGATAGAAAACAAACAATAGAGAAAGTTAACAAAGCCAAAAGTCTATCCTTTTAAAAGATTAATAAATATGATAAAAACTAGCATAACTAATTAAGTAAAAAAGAAAAATACAAATTACCAATACAATATATGAAAGGGATATTAGTACATAACCTAGACACATTAAAAAATAAAAAATAGTTGAATCAACCATGTGACAAAACATTGAATGTCTTAGAAAAGTGAAGAAATTACCTGAGAAATCTTACAAATACAGATTCAAGAAGACAGACAAAATCTGAATGGCCCTGTCTATAAAAATATTAAATTCATAATAGACAGTGTCTATCCAGAGAAATCTGCAAGGCCATATAACTTAATTTGTGATTCTGTCAAATCTTAAAAATTCAAAATGCTATCAATCTTGCACAACTTCAGAAAATGTAAACAGGAGCTTCTTATCACTTATTTCTATTGAACACTTTGGAAGGCATCACTAATTATGTATCTATACTAAAGTTACTCTACACAACTGAGCTGTGTTTACTTCTGCAGTCAAACCGTCATGCCTAAGTGTAAATGATAAACCATGAAAATTCATTTCCTGCCTCTGCATACCCTTCCAATTTGCATTCCAAAGTGAAAACACACAAACACATGCACAAACTCTCTCACATGCAAACACAAACATACTTCACAAAGATTGACTTCAAGAATTTCATGTTCTCCCAACTGAGCCAGCCAGACACCCAACAATTATTGACTTCAGTCTATCAACTTGTCACTGGTTCTATAGGGTTTTTCCCCATCCTGTTGAGTTTGTAGACTTAGCAAAAAGGACGCCTTGATGTGACAAATGCTGATTGTTGTTTATATTTCGCAATAATTATTTTGTATGCCTGCAGAATTTCACTTTCTCTCTACAATACTGAATATTCTAGCAGACTAGAAGAATCTATTAGTTTATAAGCATACTGGGATAGAAGATATTTTGTGTTCACTGTGGATTTGAGATTACGATTAGATTTCAACATACATTGAATCATAATGTGATGTAATATCGCTTCAATTATACAAGCAACAGGATAAGGGAAGTTACTACCTGGGAAGAAAATCTATTTATTGATAGTATGTGTTGTTTGCTAATTCAGGGGGAAAAAATGTTACAAACACCTCCTGAAGTTATTTGCCTTTTGTTTCATTGAGAAATACAACCATCATTCACACACAAAAAATTAGATAACATAAAACAGAAATAAATTAATTGGTACTTCAGCATCAAATTGGGTAATGTAGTTACAATTCAAAATTGATAAATATTCTTTCATGCTCATTCATTATTAGTATTTTATGAACAAAGATTTAATGTCTATTAAATTCTTGGCACTGTGCTAGGGTGAACTAGTTAGACAACTTAAAGTATTATTTATGGTTCATTAGTATTAAATATAAAACATCACTGTTTCAATAAGACATTTTCATTTAAACTTGTATGTGAATTTACAAAATGTAATTTATGATAATCTAACCAGGAAAACCCACAAGATGTATGTCTTATTTTTGTTTCATTAATTTTTTATTCCAAAAATCAGTTATTAGGGCACCTGAATAGCTCAGTTGGTTAAGCGTCCAAATTTGGGTCAGGTCATGATCTCACAGTTGGTGAGTTCAAGCCCTATATTGGCCTCTGTGCTGACAGCTTGGAGCCTGGAGCCTGCTTTTGATTCTGTGTCTCCTTACACCTCTGCCCCTCTCCTGCTCACACTCTGTCTCCCTGTCTCAAGAATAAATAAATATCAAAAAAAAAATAAAAAAATAAATTAAAACAAATCCGTTATTAATAAATTCCTTCCAAAACCTGCCTCTGTGACCATGGTACTCTCCTTCTCTTTCTAAAGTGGCTCCTAAACTTTTAAACTTTCCATATATCAATACGAAAGTCTCAGCACATGTGTTTGCTCGTCTCCATAAATGGACCTCTGATGAACCATACCTCCTCTTATCTACAGTGATTTATAGCTCCTCCCCTTACATTTATGCTGGCTCTTCAGCTATGATAAGATGAAGGTGATACTAAGTTTCTTCCAAGGCTAGATCATAAGATGCTTTGTAGCTCCTATCTGAAACTTTTGAAATACATGCTAGAAAGCAAATTACCAGGTAGGAAGTGTGAGTTACCAGCAAAAATAGAAACCACATAAAGAGAGAGATATTTAGTTAGCTCCAAGTTACTTCACCCATCTGCTCAGGTGAAAGGCGTGTGAGGGAGAATGTCATCTTGACCTTCCAGCCCCATCTTGAGATGACTCGAGTTCCATCCGCTATCTGAATGCAACACCATAAGAGTCACCAGACAGGAATTGCCTGATTTTACCTACTAAATCCTCAGAATTTTGACAGTATATTATTTTTCAGCCAAAATATTGGGATTCATTGTTTATGAAACAATATATAATTAACATGTTAGATAGCAATGATGAAAATTCAGGATAAATTTCAGATAATAGTGGATCTTAAAACCATGCAAACTGTATAATTAATCATGACATAAAACTTTGGAGTTTACAGTAATTTCCATTCCTTCTTTGTACTTTAAATCCCAAACCAAGTCCCAAATTATAACTTTCTATTTCATTACCAGATTATAGAATGATATAGTGTATAGTTAAAATATTTAATGTTTGCTTTTATTTTGTTTTCATTTTCTAGTGTTTGTAAGTCTGAACTCTGATCAGCTAACCTTAGATTTCTCTACTATGGTAGGTTAGAAACTGCTCTAGATTCAGACTGGAAAGAATGCTTTAATGGATGGGAACATTCGTCATTGAAGAAGGTTGGAATATCCCACATGTAGTTACTATCCACAAATCCACAGATTCTGAAATAGCTTTTTTAAAAACCTTTTTATTCATTTTTTTTTCAGCAATGTAAACATATGCTACCATTCTGGGAATGAACTAGGGCCATCTTTAGGCTTTTTGCACACAAAGTTAACTGTGTGCAAGAATAATTGAACCCCAGCTCATAGGATGCTTTCTCTTAGAGGCCATCAAATATTTGCAGTTGAGAGGTAATAAGCTGTTCCCTTTGTCTAACGTATTTCAAGGGAGAGTGAGAATAGTACCATGAGTGACAAGTGTGCCCTGGGAAAGTTTTATTGGGTGAAATCTCAATATTTAATTTCTAGTACAAAGAAAGGATATGGCTCAAGTCAAAGCATTGTTCTACTTATTCTCACTAGCCCAATTCCTTTTTCTTTATTCTGCTTTGTAGGTGGCTGCCTTACTATGGTTTATTTTCCTTATCTTTTATTTATATCAAGACTTTATTTTTTAAGAGTACTTTAAGCTTCATATCAAAATTTAAAGAAAGATACAGAGATTTCCCATATGTCCCCTGCCCCCACACATGTACAGCCTTCCCCACCATCAACATTCGCCACAGAGAGGTACACTATATTTAATGTTTATTTGTTTTGAAAGAGCACAAGCAGGGGAAGGACAAAGACAGAGGGAGAGAGAGGATGCCAAGCAGGCTCCAGGCTGTCAGCACAGAGACTGACAGTGGCCTCAATCCCATGAACCATGAGGTCATGACCTGAGTCGAAATCAAGAGTTGGATGCTCAACTGACTGAGCCATCCGGGTGCCCTCAGGAAGGTACACTTTTTACAATAGATGAGGCCTTATACATCATGATCACCCCAAGTCAATAGTTTTCATTAGTGTTATACATTCTATGAGTATGGACAAATGCACAATGACATGTATCCATCATTACTGTACGATACACAGTAATTTCACCGCCCTAAATATATGTGCTCTGTTTATTCTTCCCCATCCCCAAACCTCTGTTAACCACTGATCATTTTATTGTCTCCATAATTTTGCCTTTTCCAAAATGTAATATAGTTGGAATAATAAATCTTCCTCAACTTTCACTTGCCATTACTATTTAAATAAATATATAATTCATCACTCACTATATGCTCTAAATATGCTTCTGAATGACATCCACATAGAAATCAATCAAGCGGAGTATATACTGCCAGGAAGGAAGTATAAACTTATAGTTATTTTATAAATATCACATAGTGGTCTAGGGGACTGGGCGTATAACTGGCTTATGGTTTATAACAGAGAGACATGAGACTGGCTAGGACATAATACTGTTCTCACTTTGAATATGCCAAGGAAGAAAATTAGGTTTTCTCATGTGTGTTACGAAACAGAACAGCATTAAAAGAGAACACAAACTACATTAGCTCTCACACTTTACCAGTGATGGGTAATACATTCTATGGTTTCTTCTCCTTTGAATACTATAACAAACTATATACTATAATTTTGATGCTCAACTGCTTTTGGCCATAGCAAACTGATGAGGCTAGACGCTGTTTTTTATTTACTATAGTGCATAAAAAAAGAAGATAATTAACATGTCAAATCCAAATCTAAAATACTGATTCAACACAATCCTTCTTGCAGTATTCTGCTTTAATAACTTGACAATTCTAATAGACTGAGAAATCTACCATTGTAAGGGCAATGTTTCATTAGATTATTTAAAATAACCCTCATTTTAATCATTTAATAACTTTACCCTTTTCTGTCAACTTGCTCATTTTAGAAGGTAGTGCTCATCCACATGAAGAGCCTTTATCCTAACTTAGTAGGGTCAGAATTATAATTTCAATCTTCCAATTTTAAAACCAGAGGTTATAATATTATGTTGGATAGTATGTTAAAAAGGGCTAAATGCAAAAATTGAGGTCAAAGACCTCAATTTTTCTTTATTGGAAGAGTTCCTCTATCTTGTCTGGTTGAACCTCAATGACCCTTCATTACAGAGATTAACCTATTATACTACAAACACCTTAAATTCAGCTGATTAACTTCTCCCTAGATTCAACCCGAAAAAGGAAAAAAAAAAAAGAGACATAATAAGTATATATACATACAGTTACAATTTTAAACTCCAGTCTTCTCTCATGTGAAGATGAAGAAATGTATATGCCTCTCACTAAAAACATTATAATAGAGTCATATTACAGATGTGTGTATGTATGTGTATATAAAATGCACTGACGAATTAAAGAGCCACAGAGACAAGCCGTGGACACTCTAGCTTTGGGTGTGACAACTGCACTATTCTATCTACTCATAGGGTGTCCTCTGCATGTCACTTCCACCAAACTTTGGTTGGGATAGTTTTATAGGTTTCAGCTGTTATGTTGTTTTGCATTATGCTTTAAAATAGACTTCTTTTTGAAGTGAGCCCAGTATTGAGGCCCCAGAAGGCAGCCTAGGACGAGATACAGTTGTTTTTAATATTCATCTTTATTGATTTTATCATGAATGTAAACACAGGTGTTCTGGGTCTGACGGATTGTCATTATTCACTTCGAAAGCAAATAATGACTGTGTGGTTCCACATCCATTTCCTGATCGCTACCCCTGGGATAATGTGATAAAAGTGAGGCCAAGTCTCTTATTCACGCAATCACTAGATAAATAAGTCCTAGAGATCTAATTCACAGAAGAGTGATTATAGACAACAATACCGTGTTATAAACTGCAGAGTTGCTAAGAGACTAGATCTTAATTGTTTTCGCCACAAAAAAGAGACACTTATGTGACATGTTAGGGTAGCTACTGTTCTAGTGGTAATCATTTTGCAGTGTGTAAGTGTGTCAAAGCAACGCATTGTGCACCTTAAACTTACACAATGTATGCCAATTATATCTCAGTTAAGAAAAATCTTATGTGAACACAGTGCCTTAGACAAAGAAATAGATTTTCTCTGCTTATATTCAGGAAAAAGAGTTGCCTCTCCTTCTCTTTCTAAAAAGAGTCAATAGAAACTTTGTTCTTTGGAATGGGATGGAAAGGATCTCAGATTCTTTTTCTGACCTTTTAAAATGGAAATACATCTCTCCAAGGGCCAGAAAAGTCCCTTAGTCATCGTTTAGGTTTTTATGACCTAGAAATGTCTCCAAGATTGTAGGCTTCATTTTCCCTTGAAATAAAAACACACAATTCCAGAGTTAGTTAAATCTCTGAGTTCTCTCACTTTCTATACAACTGTAAATTAACTTCTCCAGGCTTGAAGCTAACATGGGAACTCAAGTTTCAGCAGAATTTATTCAGAAAGCTATAACTTTGAAGAAACACAATAGGTTATTTTTATTATTTCACAGGTAACCTGCCCAAGCTGATAAATACAGAAATGAGTAGAGAAGGAAACTTTAAATGCTACACATGCTCTGCTACTTCTCATTCCTACCAACAAAGCAGGGGAATTATAGCTGCTACAAAACCTTGTCAACACTTAGTTTTTCAATTCTCAGTTTTCCTCCTAAGCCGTTCTAATAGACATATTGATACCTTATTTTGCTATTGATTTGTATTTCTCTAATGACTAAGGATGGGCAGATTTTCATGTGCTTACCTCCTATCATATATTTTACGTGGTAAAATATTCATCCAAAACCTTTCTCTATTGGTTAGATTATTTTCTAATTGTTGATTTCAAATAACTCTTTATATATTCAGCGACCAACTACTTTATCAGGCATGCAGTTTACAAATATCTCCTACAAGTTATTTGCTTGTCTTTTAGTTCTATTAATAATGTCTTTTGGATAGCAGTTTTTGAAATTTGTTTTGATTTGTATCCGGAATTACTATTCTGTTTCATTGACTTATGTGTCTGTCAATAAATCAACATCACACTGACTTGGTAACTCTAGCTTTATAGAAAATCTTAAAATTAGATGTCATAGGTTCTCTAATCTTGTTCTTTTTCCAATTTATTTGAGCTATTCTAGTTCCTTTTTACTTTTCATTTAAATTTTTGTATTGTCTAGGAAAAATTTGGATGCAGAGTTATAATGAAACAATATTGACCTTTTCAATCTATAAACATGGCTTGTTGCTCTAATTATAAAAATATCCAGTTTCTTTTATTAGCATTTTTGTAGTTTTAAGTCCATATATCCTGCACATATTTTACGGAGTGTTTGGTCCTTTGCATACTATCATAATCCAATGTAAAAGGCTACCCGGGGAAATGTGAACAAGGGAACTACACCAGTATTAGACATTTAATTCCTTGACACTACTAGAGGCGAGTCTAATATTGGAGTCTAGTCTAATATTAGTTGTGCAAGTTAAATTATGGTAAGGCTTACCCTAGAATAAGTTACAGGACAGAGTTTAATTTTATCCTGACATGCACAGGGATAATACTCTTGCCCTCTTTCTCCTGCTCCATTCTGGACTCCCTTCCTAAGATGAGTTCACAAAGGAACTGCCAGGAAGCTAGGAGGAAAACAAAGAGGAAATGGCATCCTATAAATCAAGCAAGGGATATTTTGAGAAAAATCAATCTGTTTTGTAAGTAACTATTTGGTTCTAGAACAAATGTTATATGATAGTTATATTGTATGAATTATAATTTAAAAACAGAAAGTTTACCTGTTTTCCACTCTTCTCTGAAGCCAGAATCAGCACCTGTCTTTCTGTACTTTTCCAGAGCTAGCAGTCCCCTGAATGAAATGGAGAATAGTAACAAGTTGATTATTCCAACATGAAGATATAAGACACTTACTGATTTGAATAGGCTGATCATTTTAGTTTGCTAATCGACATGTTATTCTTTCATTCACAAAAGTTTTTAACAAAAGGAAATTTTTAAAAATTTGAGTCCGTAACACCTTTACAGATTAAGATACTTACATTTCAGAATGCAACATTAACATAAAAATTCATTTTTCATGCATCTTTCTGGTGGGATAAAAACTCAAAGGCAATTTCTAGCTCTCAGAGGATCGTGAGACACACAGTCTTTGAAACCTCCCATATAAAAATCAATGTATGGATCACTCATCATTTCCTCTTCCATGAGAAATACAATACAGAGAGTGTTATTTTTAAATCTATTTCTGAACACATTGTGAAAAAGGAAAAGGAGGATGGAAATCTCAGAAGGAATAGGAAATTATTTAAAACTTTTGGTGTGTATGTGTTTTTGAAGTAAAAAAAAAAAGATACACAGATTTGAATGTACAGGAAATGCTAAGCAAAGAGTAGCTAAAAATCTTTCTTAAAACATCATATATAGGAATAGTCACACTAACACATTGATAAATTTATGAGATGTAAGTAAGATAAATTTAAAAATAATATGCCATCTTATAAGCAACAAACATGCAATATTTAATTCTTAGTTTTAATTCTTAATTCTTAGTTTTAGAAAATACTGAAGGGCATGGAAAAGAAAAATTACCCATAATTTCTATGCAGAGGAAACCATAATTAATATGATATATTTCTGTTGTTTTTTTTTCCAGATATGTGTCTGTGTGTAAGTATGGTGTATATACTCATATGCAATGCACTTTTGTTTTTAATAGTTGTACTATTAAAATTATTTTTTCATTTAGTATGTACTATGTGTTCGCATGTGTATATGCATATAATTTAACATCCATATTTAATTGGCATTTTATTGCATCCACCATTTTGCATCAGCTTTCACTTAGCAGTATGCCTACATCATTTTTCAAATTATGGAATCATAAATGTTATCTTTAAAGATATTTTTTAAGTTTTATTTATTTATTTTGAGAGAGAGAGAGGCAGCGCAACATGGGGAGGGGCAGAGAGAGAGGAAGAGAGAATTCCAAGCAGGCTCCACATGGCCAGCATGGAGCCCATTGTGGGGCTTGAACTCACAAACTGTGAGATCACGACCTGAGCCCAAACCAAGAGTTGGACACTTAACCAACTAAGCCACCCAGGTGCTTCCATAAATGCTATTTTTAAATGAATGCTTACCATTGCATTGTATTATACTCTATGAATACACTAATCTCATATAATCGTTTCCATGTTGATGGCCATTTACTTTATTTCCCAAGTTGTATAATACTTAAGGTGTTGAAATGAAAATATATGTACTTCTCTGTAGGTGTATGTAGTTTTGTCTATAGAATGAATTACTAGAAATAGAAAAGTAATATATAAAGTAATCAATATGTATAAGGCTCTTGAAACATATTACAAATGTTCTTTCCAGAGACATAATACTAATTTATACTTTCACTTAAAGTATTCACGAGTGACCATTAGAATTTCATTTTAGTGAAGATTTGTTGGTTTACTTAAAAATCAAATAATCCTCAGGAAAAAGAATTGTGTACATATGTTTTTTAATAATCTTACCCAAATTATCTGTCTTGAACTCTGTGACCACAGAGATCACACAGAGGTATGGCAAGCAGATAAATTATAATGGTATTAACATGGACATTAACATAATCAATACAAAGTCTAGTACATCCAAGTCATACCATACATCCATATTAAGGAAATGAAAATTAATGCATTTATTTTCATGACTCATTTATTTTATATCAGTTAATTATAGAAAAAGATTATAACTAACTCTAGTAAAGCATATGTATGCAGTGAATCCTTGGTGACATGCTCTCTCTTGAATTGGTTAAAGAAGAAAACTCAGACAAATCCTTTGAGAAATTAGACCTATGCACCCAAAAGGAAAGATGGAAATTAAAAATCTAGAGTTACACCCAGAGATAATTTTTAAATGCAAGGCAAAAATTAGGTTGATGAATTTAGCCGTTCCTTAGACCTATAGTTGCAAACACCTGCTGGACACCAGATCATGTTATAGGCCTGGGTAATTCTGAATACACACATAAGACGCTATGAGATCATGACCTGAGCCGCAGTCTGACACTCAAGCGACTGAGCCACCCATGTGCCCCAAGATACTCCTTAAGCCGCAATCTAATGACAAGGAAAGACAATAAGTCAAAAAGTGTACATACGTTATATAATAATAATGATGATGTACACTGTCAGGAAGAAAGCAGACAAGTACAGTTGTTATAAGAATGTATGCTAGGCTAATCTTGACATGAGAAGTCAGGAAAGTGAAATGTCCACAGAGGGCTAAAAGATGCATTCGAGTAGGCACAGAGTAGGGCAAGAACTTCTCAAGCACCAGAAAGAGCCTGTGTAAGGATCTGAGGCAGAAGGGAAATGTGGAAAACTAAAATGAGGTCATTGTAAGTAGGATACAGTGAGTTCGGCGTATGGGAGTTAAGATTGTAGCTCAAGAGTTAGAAGTCCAAAGGTGGAAAGCCGTGTTGGAAAATTTAGAATCAGTCTTAAAAAAAAATGCCCGTTCACAAAAGTAGTCAGAAAAATATTAAAGAAACAACTAATCTGATTGAAATTGCAGAAATGCAATTCAGAAATTGCAGAAAGAGTGCAGAAATGTGAAAGAAATCTCTTAAAAGTGTTAAGTCTACCCTGTGTGTGAGTGTGTGTGTGTTTGTGTAATCACTATAAATAGAACTTTGAGATGTGGAAAGGATGTTTTTGGAAACCTTAGTAGTCTTCACATTTGCGGGTAATGTAACACATAATTTCCTTCGTGAAATTCAGAGTGGTACAAATAAACAACAGGGTTATTCATCTAATCTGAAATGTAATGAGATTTGGTATTATATTTCTCATACATATATGTTTTCTGATCACTCGGTATCCATTTTCTAAAATTTCTGAGTTTTGGGGTGCCTGGATGGCTCAGTTGGTTAAGTATTGGATTCGTGATTTCAGCTTAGCTTGTGATTTCTTGATTTCTGTGCTGACAGTGCAGAGCCTGTCTGGGATTCTCTCACTCCCTCTCTCTCTCTGCCCGTATCCTACTTGCTCTCGCTTAAAAATTTCTTAGTTTTACCTTCCTTCAGTAACAGTGGTAGGGAAATTCCTCCAAATAAACAATGCTTGTGTCATTTTAATAGAATATTGTAGATAAAATCTATAGACAAAGACAGCCTCCTGTCAATGCAGATACTAATGTTATCACCCAGTTACAATGTTTTGTAATTAAATTTTGTCTCAGTGATATTACTAATTCTTTATGTTCTGCCGAAAAGTCTAATTGTCACCCTATTAAACTTTAAATTAGTATATTATATATATATGTTATATATATATATGTTTTATATATATATGTTATATATATATATGTTTTATATATATATGTTATATATATATATGTTTTATATATATGTTATATATATGTTTTATATATATATGTTATATGTATATATAAATATATATACACCATATATATATATAAATATATATATAAATATATATATATATATGTATATATATATACACACACATACATACACACACCAAGAGGTATAACAATAAATATAACAAATAGGACTTCTGTCTCCAGTTTGGTTGTAGAAGTTTATGACCAAACGCTAACAGTTAACAAAATCAGATAAATTGAAAATCTGATTTTTAAAAAGATACCAGAGAACTGTGCTTGAAAAAAGGAATTTAAAGGAAGGAGAATCTAGAGAGCCACGTGTCTTCTGTCTGGTCAGGAGCTAGGAGGCCACTGTCCTCCCTGGGAGCACTTGAGCCTGAGCAGCGGCTGGCCTTGGGGCCCCTGCCATAGTTGGAGGGACTCTGGGAGATGACAGAAAACTAAAAAGTCTCAGAAAAATTGCTCCCTAAATTTTAGACTTGGTGGCCTTCCTCTTCTGGGGGAAAAATCTCAACTTCCAGCTGTTCCCGTATTATCTTTCCCCCTAATTGCTATGTTGCCTTTGAATCCCCGATTAGAGAGTTAGATAATTTTTTCGACCTTTATTTCACTAAAGCCCTTTCATATATTTTTTTCACTTTCTGCCGTACATAAATCACTGCTTTAAGGATGGGGACCACCTAATGAGTACTTGTTTTTGTTCTAGGAGGTAGTCGTTTTGTGCAAACTCTTATCTCCCCGGCTTTGTGCCGCTGCCTTGGGGACACCTCACTGTGTACAATATGGTGGCATCTCTCCTCTAAAGCCTGTGGCTGTTGCTTTATCTCCAGTGGCCCCCTGGTGGTCTCCCCTGGACCTGCACAGTTTAGCACTGAAGGATTGGGCAGTTTATACTCACAATTGAGCACCCTCTTTTTCTGTAGCTCCCCAGCCCTCTGAGGCTCTCCCAGCTGCATTCCCAGCCTTTGTCCCTGCCTCAGTATTTGTCACCTGACACCCCAAGCAAGTAAATCTTCCATTTTCTGCTGTTTAAGCTGCACCTGGGCTAGGAATGCATTCAAAAAGAAACAGACCAGAGAGTCTTACTCTGTTCCATCCTTCAAGGATAGAATCTTGCATTTCCATCTTCTTTACCCTCTGTCCCAGGGACCTCCCCTGATCACACACAATGCAGCCATCAGCGAGGGTTTGCAGAGAGTTTATATTGAAATTAGTATCTCATCCTTTCTTCAGCTAACTTACTCCAGGCTGTAACTCCAGCACCCGGTACAGATACCTAGTGACCCATGCGAGGTCCTTACTAAACATTTGTTGATTGACTGGCTCATGGCTGTTGATACAGTGCAAAAGTCTAAGTCTAAAACCAGTGCTCTCATTTAGGTATTTGTGATATGTTACGGAATTCGAAAAGGCTTTAGTGGAAATGCTAGAAAAAGAGTGTTTTCAACGGACCAGAAGCAAGTAACCTATTTCACAATTCACTGGCATCATTTGATTAGGAGATTATCAATAAAATGAGGCAAATGACACGATTAAGCGGTATCCTTTATAAATGTGATCTTAGATGAGTTTAAAGAATATGTTCCTCATGCAGGAAACAGACACTTTTTTAAAAGGCTAAGAAATGGGTTGGTCTACAGTGTAGACACATAATGATATCAACTTCTCATCTATTATTCTATATCCAACTCTTAGTTATTTAAGAATCACATATGATAAATGATTACCATATGATATTGTATTGGTATTTTTTGTTTTATTGTTGTTAATATCACCCAGTAATTCTTCTGGTTCAGAGACTTTTCTTGCAACAAAATTATATACAATTTTGGGTTAGAGAATTGAGGAAACCTATAGGTCAGTGAGAGAACAAAGGAAAATAATATTGCACATCTAGTATGCATTTACAAAACAATAATTAAGGAGTGATTATTTCTGAATCACAGATTTATTACATTTCACAAGAGCTAATTTCATGCTTTTTCTAATAATTTATTTAAATGCTTGGTGTAACATTATAATTGATTCAGAGTGTATGAAGGGCAGAACAAATTGGAATTAAAATATAAATAGTCACTATTAATTATCAGTCCAAGTGAAGGTGAAACAACTTTAGCAATTTATTGCGTATTAATCTAAAGCTATGATTTTGCTTATAAACACTAAGTTCTTATTCAGGAACGTAAAAAACTAGGAAAATTTCACATCCGTATACATAACATTTTATTTTATATACATATTATGTGTATATATATTATACATAAATGTTAATTTTTTTATGGGGAAAGGGCAAATCTGACTATTTGAAACATTAAGAGAACCCAGGTAAAATAAATTAATTTTCCTCAGTACTACTGTTTAGAATTTCCAAATCATTTGTTCAAGAATTCTTGATCATTTGTTCAATTTGAATGGCAACAGGAGATGAATAAGTATGCTAAAGCCTCTGCTTGTAAAATTTACCACTTCTTTGATCCATTGAAAGCAACTTCATTTTACCAAATCTCAGGTTCTCTTCAACAGGGACAAATGTCTCCCTGTCCATCCCTGAGAATCAGTTACACTCATTTTTATAAAGTACACAACAGCAGGTGGAGTCCATAGGGAGCACCGAGAAATATTTTCATTTGAATCAATAAATATTTTGTTTATGGCTCACAAAGTTATTCACATATTAAAAAAAAAAATCTCAGAAGCTCGAAACCTAGAAGTTTAAACTCTAAAGGGTTAAACCTAAATCAGTTGGCAAAGCCTTTCCCGAAAACACAGGTGGCAGAAGAGTAATTACCATCAACAACTTGTGTTGCTCCAGATTGCAAAACTGAAAGATGACTTACATGTGCGTTGGTATGAAAATAGCTCAGTTTACAACGGTGAAACACAAGAAAGCAAAATATGGCTCAGATGATAATTCATAAATAACTCATTTAAAATTCAAATGATGAAACATCCAAACCAACATCGGTGCTCAGTACTGCCATAAATAAATGTGGTAATCTAGACCAACGGAGCTCTCCGCTTCTGGCTCAGTCCTACTCTCAACACGTCCCACGAGCCTCATGAGAAAAGAAGTCAGCGAGCAGTGCACTGCCTTTCTCTTCTGTGTTTCAGCCTTTTTCACTACCATTCAAGCTTCTCCTTCATAGTCTTCTAGAACTACTCAGACTCATGTGCTTTGATCCCAAGTCAGCATAGCTCCAGGGCATTCAAGAAACTCATATACTCCATTTCCTCCTATTTTATTTGAAATAAAATTGCTCCCCAGGAGACAATTTGATCCCACATATTATCTTCAAATTAATGCTTGAAAAATAAAAGCCCTTTACACTTACTTTTTTTCTAAGCAACCTGTTGCATCTCTTTGAGGTCAAAACTACTAAATGTTGTTGTATTTCATTATTATTATGTGATATATCTTGAAGATTTCTGTAGGCAATTCATAATGATGCAAAATAATGAATTATTGATTCCTTTTCATTGGTACTGTCTGTAGAGTCAACAGACATAATAAAAACACCAGGTTTATGTTAATCAGATTTGAGTTTGACAAATTAAAGTTACTAAGCATTTCCTAAAATAAAAGCATATTCTATCAAAATATTAGGAGCATAGAGACCAATTCACTTTTTCCCAAAAACTTTTAATGGGTTCCCTAGAAGGAGACCCTGAGTTAGGGATTCAGATGGATATGATTAACTGGAGAGTGGCAAATTGGCCAGTCCAAGTATGTCCATTCAGAGTCTTTTCCAAATCTCCTCTCCAGAGATTAAGTCAATTTCCCTTCCCCTTGAACCTGGAAGCCTTGTGAGTGCGCCAACCAAGACAAGGTGGTACAGGCGATGTCTGTGACTTCTGAGGCTAGCCCTCAAGATGGAGAGAGCTTCCACCTGCCTCTTCCTCTTGTGACTCATGCTTTCAGTGTATTGAGCTAACAGGTAAGAAGTCTGCCTACTTTGAAGCCACCATGCTGAAGGGATGATGCATAAGGACCACAGAGACGGCAAGAGATATCTAAGGAACATTGCTGTTCCAGCTGGCAGCTATTTGAGCTTAGCCAGCATCCGCAGGGACCAGACTCCAGGAGATTTTAGCCACCTGAATTACCAATGAATACAACAGCTGTTCCCATCATGCCTACTCAAACTTCAGTTAGTGAACAAAATAAATCTTGTTTTAAAGCCCCTCAGTTTGAGGGTGCTTATGAGACAATTGTAACATGGAGGTTCCTCTTCTTGGGAAGAAGATGAAAAGGAGTGAGGAAACCAGAAATGGCTGAGCCAGAATGAGCTCAGAATGAGTTGAGCTCAGGTGTTGTCTTGCCTTGGGCTGATCCCTCACATCAAGTGTGATGATGCTGAAATATAAATTACACTGCAAAGGTGTCCCGGCTTGGGGAAAGAAGCTGGCCTAATTTACTCCAGTAAAAGTTAGTGACTGCAGCATGCAAGCGTGGGACACCTCTCAGATGAGGTGACTTCAGCTGGTCTACGAAAATACTTTGTAGAAAGCAACTCTACAAAGCCTTTGGCAGCTATGTTTACAAAAGCTGATGGGCTTGGGTCAATCACCAAGCATCCATTATCCCAAGAAAGCACAACATTGAGACAACTCTCAGTGAGTCTACTGGACAGCTTAAGAGCTACTTCATAGAAATAAAATATCAAAATTTGGCAACATGGCCAAAGTGTAGAGGGTCACAAGATCAAAATTTGAGACTTGACTTAATACTAAGCTTGAGTAATTCACACACACTCTCTCCCTTCTTCCTGTATTAAACACCTACTGATCATCAAAATCTGACTCAGAATTTCCATTTACAATTCAACTACTTATTTGATATAATTGCTTGAGAAGACATCAAGTACCTTCAAATTGAAAATGCTCAAAAAGTTACAGAATTAATGAACTTGACTGTAAATTCAGTCTTTCCTGTTCCGTATTTGCAGTCGTACATGTTAGAAATATAAGAGAAATTCCTGGCACTTCTCCCTCCCCGATTCACCAAGTCCTGTCTTCTTAAGCATCTCTCAGGTAATTCTCATTTTTTCCTTCTCCACATCCTTAATCCCAACTTATTGTATCTCATCCAAAGTGCTTAAATAGCTTTTCAAATTCCTCCCTAGATCTCCACCTACATACTTTGAAATCTGATCATATTATCAGTATGCTCTAAACCTTGAAAAGATGCTCCATTAGTCTTTTGTGTGTAACCGTATCTTCAGCAGGCCCCACAATGGCCACACACCCCTCCAGCGTCTTCAATCTTGTGTCAGCCACCAGCCTCCCTTTCTACAAACCTGCCATATATCTTTCCTGCATTTTCTTCAGAACCAAAGTCTTTTCCTGACATTCCCTTGACCCATTTATTCCCTTTTAATCCTTTAAATATTAAAAGATGTGGTCAATTTTGTCCTTTTCCTTTGAACACAGCTTAGGGCAGATCTCCATATTACATCTGGCACCAGATACCACCCCTTCATAGTACATATCAAAGTTGCAACTTTAATTATGTGATTATTTGATCAGTCTTTGTGTTTTCCACCAGGACAAAATCATAGAGCAGGAACCAAGCTTGTTTTTGTTTGCTGATGCATCCCCGGCACTACATGCTGTTCCTGGCAAGTGGTACACGGCCAATAAATATTTGTCAAATGAATCAATCAATAAAAAGTAGTATTTTCTGATTTCAGAAAATTGTACCTGTGGCTAATGCGACTCTTCTTTGAGAATTTTAAGGCCACTTACTTTCACTGAACAGTCATTTCATATTCAGAAAATCCTATTAGTTACACATACACTTATTGCTTTTTCATGTGCAAATGGAGAAAATAAAGTACAAATGCCTTGCAATATAGATTTCTTTCTCTTTCAAAAATGTATTCAAATGCTTTAGTATCATTCATTGCAAAAACATTACCCGTTAATAATTGAAAGTACTTAGTAATGTAAGGAATAATTATCAGGTAATCTTTAAAGACATGTAATTACTTTGTGCTGACATGGCACTTATAATGTAATTGCTTGTGGGGATGAATAGTCAAGCACACATAAAAAATGGAATTACAGAGCACTGGCTTAAAAAAAACCATGAAGGCTATTTGTTCTATGCCAAATTAATAACATCATAATGAAGAAAAAGGAAGAAAGAGAATGGACAAGATAACAGGATGGAAAGAGTAGGAGGAAAAGATTAGGGATTGGGTACCCAGGCGGCTCATTCCATTAAGCATCAGACTTCAGCTCAGGTCATGATCTCTCTGTTCTTGAGTTCGAGCCCTGCATTGGAGCCTGCTTTGGATTCTGTGTCTCCCTCTCTCTCTCCATGCCCCTCTCCTGCTCCTGCTCTGTCTCTTTCTCTCTCAAAAATAAATAAATATTAAAAAAAATTAAAGACTAGGGAAAGAAGAGCAACCCCAAAACAAAAAATAGTAAAGTATCACTGAATGGATTACTGTACAATCCAGTAACCTTCAACACAGGCTAAAAAAAATTTGGCCTGTTGTGAGTCCTAGCTCAAGTGAGCTATTATAACAGCTCATTAACATCAGTAATCCAGGAATAACACTGGCCCATCTATCAGAAAATGTGTGATTAGACAGCAGGGTTTTACTCTAGAGCTTCATTTTTTCTAATTTTGAAGGGTGGTGGGAGTGTCTCATTTTCTCATATTGAATGATGATGATACTTGTTTAGATAGGAAATGTGATATGTACTCAACAAATGAAAATGGATGACAAGCTAGGATCTTTTGTAAAATAAATCTCTTTGAAAATTAAAGGAGAAGTCTGCCCCCTTCAATTCATTTCTAGATCTCTCTAGTTTGTCAATGCTTGATTCACTGATCACTCATTAATCCAATATGGTTTTTACCTTTAAGCGGGTAGGGGCTTCATTTTGCTTAACTGGACAGTAGAAAGTGAAGATGTTATAGAATCAGGGTAGATCTTCTTTGATGTTAGTCTGAATTTGCTAACTGTTACAAGTATATCTCGTGTTAATACACTTTTCAGCAAATTGGGACATAGCTCTTAGGAAAAAAAACTCTTTTAGAAGCTCAATTCTGGATGTAGAGCTGCATTCAAAATAACGTGATGGGATGAATCTTGTGTCAAGTTATGGCCAAATTCCAGTACTTTAAATGTTTTTAATGTAAAGGACAAAAGTTAAATGAAACCATGTAGTAGCTGGGTTTCCTCAGGGAAGCAGATCCAATAGAATATATTTAGTATGTATATGGGGGGATATCTGTGTAAATCTATCTATGGGGAGAAGGTTTTTTTAAGTGATTGACTCATGATGGTGAAGGCCGCCGGGTCCACTTTCTGTAGGGCAGCCTGGGAAGCCAGAGACCCAGGACAGAGGGAATATTGCAGCACAAATGGGAATGCAATCTGGAGGCTGTCTCTTCCTCACACTACTTCCTGTTTTCAGTGAAGGCTTTCAACTGAATGGCTGAGTCCAGTTCTCATTATTGAGGTAATCTTTTGACTAAAATGTTTCCTTTAAATGTTAATCCCATCTAAAAATATCTTTACTGCATCCAGACTGATGTGTGACCTAATATCTGGATTATCATGCCCTAGCCAAGTTGCTACATAAAATTAACCACCACAAACTCTACTCCATCCTTTTTCCAGAACAGAAAAACAATATGCAAGTTATATGAGCACAGGCTAAGAAGAGAGGTGTGGCATATAAAGCAATGAGCAAGTTACCAGTTAAAATAAATCCTTTGATGTTTAATGTTCCTGTTGGACCATTGTGTGTATGGAATGGAAAATAACATAAAAATGAAAACCGACTGCTTATCAAGTAACTTCTGTGTTACAGGTGTCCACCATTGACAATACAGTTTGTTTTGTTTTTGATGGGTTCTAGTGTAGAGTAAGCTGTAAAAGGTGAGGAAAACGATCTAAAAATTAAAGGAAAAAAAAACGTAACACACATACCCATGTCAGTCATATTTAGAAATTCTTATAAGGGCTTTATGCTTTAGGATTTAAAATTTAACATATGTATAGGAATAGGTGAAGTCCCATTTCAAACTCTGTCCTTTCCAGAACTGCCCGCTAGAATGATTCACCATCAGGATTGGTTGGATTCTTTCCATCTATTTCCCGTATTTTATTTCATGCCTGTTTGCTCTTTTTTTTAATTTATTTTTTTTAATGTTTGTTTATTTTTGAGACATAGAGACATAGCATGAGCAGGAGAAGGGCAGAGAGAGAGGGAGATACAGAATCTGAAGCAGGCTCTAGGCTCTGAGCTGTCAGCACAGAGCCTGATGCGGGGCTCGAACTCACAGACCGCAAAATCATGACCAGAGCCAAAGTTGGCCGCTTAACCCACTAAGCCACCCAGGCGCCCCAAAGCCTGTTTTCTCTTAAGTAATACCTTATTTTGATTTATAAAAATTATAATATTGCATTACAAATTGTACCTACAGTTGCATAATAACGGAGGAGTCTTGGTACTATAAAAGATACATTAGAAAGGTGTCAGTCTCACAATTAAAACAAATAGGATAGCTTTCACAATTACTCTTAAATAATCTTTTGTTATATGTGGAGTTCATAGATTATATTGCTACTACCCATGGAGAAATAATACACCAGGCTATTCATTAGTATTATAAACAAAAAATAAATATGAATATTTCATTGTTTTATAAATGATGGAAAAACACACATTGATCCTTATGGTGAAGTTGTTAAATTATGGATAAGTAGCCTCTAACTCCAACAAAAGGGAAACATAAGTTTCCTCATATTTAAAAAGTTTTTTTTTTAATTATGAGTACCAAATCTAAAGACAGGAAGAAAATAAGCCAAAATAAGAAAAGCTAGTAGATAAATGCATAAAACATGTGAATGAAAATAGGACAAATAAAGATGCAAACAATTATAATTCTGTTCATTTGTATATTAAAAATATTTAAACCACTAATATTTTTACTTGAGAATAATATAAAATTTAGATTTAAGAATTATCTTCTCTCTTCTCACTGTATTATTACAAATTTGTCTTACCACATCAGTTGTTTTAATATGAAATTTTGATGCAGTCTTCAAACTCACACAAAATACAATTATTTTTCAACTGTCATAATTTCTTTTACTTATAATCTCGACTCATCATGCACCTTCTGAAGACAACCTGGGAGAGAGTCCTAGAGAGGGATGCACAGTGTTACGGCATAATTTATGATGTATAATGACGTGGCGGTACACGAAGACATGGTATGTTTTACCCCAGACAGCCCGGGCTTGATCCCAGCATTCCCACTTCCTGGCTGTGTTTGCTTCATCAAATTATTTAGTCTCTTCATGCTTCCGTTTCTCTATCTATAATATGGGAATAATAATATTAATACTCGGCAAAGAAGAGACTAAAATTAATAGGTGTAGAGTGCTTAAAATAGTACCTGACACAAAAAGTTTGATAAAGTATCAGCTATTAACATTCTTAAAAGCAGCCCTGGTAACAATTCTGGTATTTTTTCTTCTAAATTAAGTACACGTTCCCAAGGAGGCCTTGAAGACCTTCCACGATGTTGCCCCACCTTAAACTTTCAGACATGTTTATTATAAATATGACTTTAAATAAATTAGCATGTGGTAACATTAGTATATGCCTGAATTGTCACCAAAGCATCAAATTACAGTGTAGAATTCAAAACCTCTATAGGAATTTATTGTCTGGGCTGAAAATCTTTCCAAATTACCACCTTATTCATATTTTTGTAAACATGGCTAATAATCTAATATTTAATGGATTCACTAGGTTATTTTGGGAAATAGTTTAATGTGATAATAACACATACACACACATATACACACACAGATATAGATATAGATGATATAGATATATACACACACACACACATATAATATACTTTCCCATCGAATCAAATCCACACAGTGGTAGTGCTGAACTCACATACTTCATACTTCAGGAAACAAACAGTAAAAACAGGTGCACTTGAACCTCTCCTATCCCTGTGCAATTATTTTCGTTTTCAGTGGCAAGTATAACAAGGTTTTTTATTTAGGTTAGACCTCGCTCTGCATGGCAGTTCGGGACTGCGGGAATGGTCTTGTGATCTGAAACTGTGCAAAATATCTTTAATGGTCAATGGGACGTATATGATCAATCAGTGGCCTTTACACACTTTGTCAAAACTTTGACTATTCTGTTATAAATGCATAGGGGAATGAAAAAGGTAATACTTTATACACTGAGGTTTAAATATCGGAATGTTGAAAACTAGAGCAATTTATTCTTTTTAAGATCTTATTAAGACTCGTGTAACTGACTTTAAGATAGAACTTTCTTGGGGTCACTTAAATATGTTTACTATTCCATCTGGTGACTCTACTCTAGCTTGTTAGTTTTAGATCTTTTGTTATTCTTTTAGTGATTACACTACACATTGAAATATGCCATGATTTATTAAAGTCTAGTATAATTTAGTTCTATTAACATTTTCCAGAATAATGTTTTATATATAATGTCCAGCATTCAATCAAGTATTACCATTTTTACCAGGAAACAAGGCTACATGACAGGAAACAGAGCGAACAGCTGACCATGTGGCATGCCCTTGAATCGGAATGATCTGGCACAGTTTCTAAAATGCATGTGGTTTATATAAACCAGAAATTAGATGCAATGATAGTCAGTTGCGTCACAGGACTCTGTACTATTCAAAATATCAAATGGAAATTCTAAACTTGAATAATGCATTAATCGAAACTTAGAGCTGAATAGATAGATATAATAGCATTTTAAAATAGAAGAGCAAATGCATGAACTGGAAGATGAGAGCTGAATTGAGTTTCTTCTAGCAATACAAATTGGGTTTACCATTCAAAAATCAAATACTTTAAGTTGCCACATTGGTAGAATAAATGAAAACATATATGCATTTCAATACAAAAAATGCAATTCATCCACATATCCATTCTTGGAGAAAATCTTAGCAAACTAATAATAGAAAGGAATTTGTTCAATATTGTAAAAAAGACATTTTGGAAATAACATGATAGGAGAACTTAATTGTGCTTTGCCTTCTATTTGGCAAAAATATTTAGGTTAGTACCGAAGCCTGTTCTCTTTAACCCTCCTTGCTTATAACTGAAGCTCAATTAGCAAGAGTGATTCATGCTGCAATCTCAAACACTCCATCTGGTGGCTACCTGAAGGTAGAAACTTGTGCCCCTGTAAAAACACAAGCACATAACTATGCTTATAAATGGATTATTCTGACGACCGTCATCTTTCCAAATTTCATGTATTTTGTATTAATTTGTTTTGATTATTTCTTATTAATGTATTAATTTGTGGAAAAGATAATTTATCATATCTAAATCCTAACAAATTATATTTATGAACTTGGAAAAGATGATTTTCTTAAGATATAAATATCAAAATTTTAAAAATGAACAGTAATTCATTTGACAACATCCAAATTAAAAACTCATGACATAGGGGCACCTGGGTTGCTCGGTCGGTTAAGCGTCTGACTTTTGATTTTGGCCCAGGTCATGATTTCATGTTTCGTAGGATCGAGCCCCACATCTGTCTCTGTGCTGACAGTGGGGAGCCTGCTTGGGATTCTCTCTCTCTCTCTCTCTCTCTCTCTCTCTTTCTCTCTTTCTCGATACCCCTCCCCTGCTCTCCATCTCTCAAAATAAATAAACATTAAAAAATTTTTTAACATAAACAAAATTATAAAAGCAGCCTATTTTTTTGAAGAAAGCATTAATATCTAGGAATATTTAGAGTACCTACAAATCAATGAGGAAAAATTTAAACAACCAAATGAGAAAATTGACTATAAGCAATAATAAACAGTCTACAAGAAGAAAGCAAAGGGAAAATAAATCTTCACTGATCAGGATAAATTAAATAGAAACAATGAAATATTATTATTCTTGCAAAAATTCAAAAGTCTGACTATCAATTAATGATAAGGATGTAGGGAAAGGACATTCATCTCCTGCCGGTGAACAAATAAAATGGGTCAGCCACTTGGGAAACCAATTTCGTGTTAGATAACACAATTGGAAATGCATAGTCCTGCTAACTGAAAATAGTTTCTCTTTGGGCAAATGCATAACCTTTTCTTTCAGTTTTCTATTGGTAAAACTGGATTAATACTGGCGTTCATCATAAAAATATTAGTATGAAATGGGTGGTTCAAAAAACTTGAAGGGCGATATTCTTTTTATTATAAATGAGGGGAAACTAATACATCTGCATTTGGAGATGTTTACAAGTAAACATTGCAGCATTGTGATACAGTGGGGTATAATCTAATTGTCCATTCATAGGATAGTGTTACAAATGAGCTATAGTCATTCTTGAAATATTTCTAGATATAATTCAACAAAAAGTATAGAACTAATTAATAATACCTGTGTAAATGTCCTCGAAAGAGCCTTAAATGGTATGGATTTCTTTAGAGTATGAATTGTCTTTATTGGTAAAAAGGCACATCAGTTTATATTCAGTGTGATACCAGCAGAGACAAACACCGGAAAAGTAAGATTGATTTTACTGACGCAATTGCACTGGGGAGAGCACCCCAGTTTCTAAGATCAATGTCTGGCAGAAGGGTTTTGTCATAGACAGACAGACAGACATAATGAGGGATAGACAAGTTACAGGCGGGATGGTTTACAGGTGGGGTTATTCTGCAAGGAGGGGAACTCTTAGCTGGACAGGAAGTATTCTCTCTTTTAGGGGGACAAACAATTCTATATTTAGCTAATAATCAGTAGAGAAAGACTGAGAAGATGGCTGGGCCAGAACAGGTAGAGGCAAAAGGGGAGGGTCTTTGTTTGCCTTCGTCAATAGGATTTGTTTAAAATTTTTTAAGTATTGAAATAGCTTTGAATGAGTATATATGTGTTCTGTGTGTATATATGCATACATATGAATATAAATGTAAATATATGTATGCATGTATATATATGTAATATATACATACACTATACTCAGGTTTGCATGTGAGATCAGAAAGGATAGGCTAATAATTTTACACATACTTTATGATAAATATCTCTGGAGCAAGAGGAAAGGGAGATTTTCCTGCATTCGACATCAAAGAGATTTCAGCTTTCGTTCTAACATCTGTTTTCTTAAAAATTTCAAAAGAAAGTCTTTATGACAAAATCTTGCGTCTGACTCTTTCTGACCATTGAGAGTATGAATGTCACCGCAATATTTAAAGATATAAGTAAAATACGTGGAAGGTAAAAGAAAGTCAAGAAAAGAAAAAGATGAGAAAGGAATGAGGTAAAGAATGTCAAAATTGCTGAAATGTTACATAAAAGCAGACCAGAATATCTCCTTGCTTTGGTGTCATAAAAATCACTGCAATCTTTAGTGAAAGTCAAGGTGACAGAGTGACTGCATCAAGCGATGAGTAGGATGTAAGGAAACAGAGGCAGAACAAGGAATATTTGAGGGGAAAACGGCACAGAGAGAAAGGCAATTAAAAAATGTGTATGTTGGCTTTTATATTATAGTCATGACAGGAAACAATAGAAGATTATTTCTCATCCTGGATACATGTTAGAAGTATCTGGAGATTAAAAAAAAAAAAAATGCTAATACCCTGTCTTGGTCCGCTGAGGCAGCCATAACAAAATACCAGAGTGTGTGGCTTACAAATCTGAAATTTGTTTTCTCACAGTTCTTGAGATTGGGAAGTCCAAGGTCCAAGATCAGGTGCTATTCAGTTTGGTTCCTAGTCGAGGGCTCTCTTCTCAGCTTACACATGGGCTGCATTCTTGCTGTGTCCTAACACGGCAGAGAGTGAAAAATCTGTCAGCTGTTTCTTTTTTTTTTTTTTTTAAGTTTATTAATTTATTTTAAGAGAGAGGGTGTGCAGTAGTGGGGGAAGGGCAGAGAGGGAGGGAGAGAGAAACCCAGGCAGGCTCTGCACTGTCAACATGGAGCCTGATGCCGGGCTCTATCTCTTGAATTGTGACATCATGACCTTAGCCGAAATCAAGAGTTGGACGCTTAACCAACTGAACCAACCAGGCACCCCTCTTCCTCCTCTGATAGGGCGCCAACCCTGTCAGATCAGAGTCCTATGCTACTGACCTTAATTTTTAGAATTTTTTAATGTTTATTTATATTTGAGAGAGAGAGATGGAGTGTGAGCGGGGGAGGGGCCAGAGAGAAAGAAGACACAGAATCTGAAGCAGGCTCCAGGCTCTGAGCTGGCAGCACAGAGCCCGATGCGAGGCTCGAACCCACCAGTGGCAAGATGGTGACCTGAGCCAAAGTTAGAGGCTTAACCAATTGACCCACCCAAACGCCCCTCTACTGATCTTACTTAACTTTAATTACCACTTCACAATCTCTATCTCCAAATAGCATCACATGGAGGGGTTAGGATTTTAACATATACATTTGGTAGTTACACAAACATTTAGACCATAACATATCCCATTGCAAGAAAGATTGGAACCATGAGATCTTCACAAGGACAACTGTGCATTTTCACTTCATTTCATCTTTGATGCTGACACAGTGGTTGTCCTGACACTTGAGCTGGACTCGATGGCATTTGTTAAAGATTAAATGGAATCCCTTAGACAAATCATTTATAATGTTTTCCTTGAAAACCATCTAAGTTGGGTCTCAACTTTTGTTTAATCCACTCCGACACATCATTGTAATCGGTACATTTAAACCACTCCCATTTATAGTGACTATTGATATAGTTAGATTGATATCACCATGTTCGTACGCTATTTGTTGTACTTGTATTCTGTGTCATCTTTTCTCCCTTTGCTGGGAGAAAACCAGCCTTTGCTGGTTTTGAGTATCTTATATGATTCCTTTTAGCATCGTAATTTTACTTCTTTTGAATATTTTAGTGTTCTCTGGAGGATGTAATGTATATTTTTAATGAATCAAAGTCTATCTTCAAATAACAGTATCTGCCTCACATATATTCTAAGTCATTTATACCATAATAGACTCAGTTTTTCTCTTTTTTTTTTTAACGTTTTTATTTATTATTGAGAGACAGAGAGAGACAGAGCATGAGCATGGGAGGGGCAGAAAGAGAGGGAGACACAGAATCTGAAAGAGGCTCCAGGCTCTGAGCTGTCAGCACAGAGCCCAACGTGGGGCTTGAACTCACAAACCAGGAGATCATGACCTGAGCTGAGGACGGACACTTAACCGACTGAGCTACCCAGGCACTCCTCTCTCTTTTTAATACTACTGATATTTATTCTAATTGTCCACATGCTATTATGATCCCATACATTTGACTATTCTTCTACACACAGTTATTTCTTAGTTCAGTTAACAATAAATAAATATGTATTTTATTTCATTTTCTATCTATAATACTTTTCCTTTTTTATGGAGACCCAAGTTTCTGAACTATCTTATTTTCCTTATGCTTAAAAATATTTTAACATTTCTTACAGGGCAGTATTGCAGTGATGAATTCCCTTGGTATTTTCTTTTTGAAGAGTCCCATTTCTCTTTCACATTTGAAGGATAATTTCGGGGCACCTGGGTGGCTCAGTTGGTTAAGCACTGACTTCGGCTCAGGTCATGATCTCACGGTTTGTGAGTTTGAGCCCCATGTCGGGCTCTGTGCTGACAGCGCGGGGCCTGGAACCTGCTTCAGATTCTGTGTCTCCCTCTTTCTCTGCCCCTCCCCTGCTTACACTCTGTCTCTCTGTCAAAAGTAAATAAACATTAAAAAAATGATAATTTCATTTAATATAGAATTCTAGGGATTTATAATTTTAAGTGTTTTAAATACTTCTTTCTTGTGTGGTTTCTGAAGAGTCTACTATAATTTTTATAACTTATTCTATATAGGGAAGGTGTTTTCTTCCTCTGTTTTCTGCAAAAATCATTGCCTTTGGTTTTTGCAGTCTGAATATGATATGCCTCTGTGCACTTTTTATTTTTTTCCTTATTCTTTTCTCTCTTTATATTCACTTCTTGAAGTCTCTATTGCCATTTCTTCATGTTCACTGATTCTTTTCTTGGCTGTATCTAGTTTAGTGATGAGCCCATACACGGCATTCTTCATGTCTGTACAGTGTATGTGATTTTTAGCATTGCCTGTTGATTCTTAGTTTTTCCCTCTCTGCTTTGCATGACCGATTGGTTCTTTCATGTTGTATACTCTTTCAATTAAAGCCTTAGTACATTAATCATAGTTATTTCCTGTATAAGAATTCCAAAATCTGTGCCATATATGAATCAGGATCTCATGCTTGCTCTGTCTCTTAAGACTGTGTTCTTGCCTTTGATAGCCTGCCCTATAGTGTTTTTGTTGTTGCTGAAAGATAGACATGGTGCATTTGACAATAATAGCAAATGTGGTGATAAGCCTTTGCTGTAAAATTTTATGGTGAGTTGAGCTGTGTTTGCTGTACTTGAAGGTGTCAAAAGCTTCAATTTTTTTTTGTGTTGTTGTTGTCTCTCTTGTTGTCTTCGAGGTTCTCTAAAAACTCCTTAAATAGAATCTGCATTTTACAACTGTAATCCCTTCTTATTATACTGGAGTCCTATTGGCGTGGTGAAAGGGTGCAGGCTTATTTATCTTTTAAAATTATGATTAAATTGCAGTGTTTCAGTTGGTCTAAATTCCTTGGTTGTGACTTTCACAGCTGTGTCTTAGCTTTTTTCATCCTTGTATGAGAAAGGAAGGCTAGAGGGGAGGTGAGTCAGAGAAATGCCCTTTCCCACCTGAGATAAGACTTCAACAAATTGTTTCCCCTTGCAGACCAGGCTTGCTGAAGAGAAGACGTTTGGTGTATCTTATGACGGTAGCTCCTTCTCTCCATCTGCCACAGCCATCAGGGGATCTGATGGCTCTCATTGTGAGAAATGAGTGGGGCTCCTTAAAGGTAAAATCTATAAAAACGTAGAGCCAGACTGAACACTGTGGCTCTGAGTTTCTAATTCTCATGCTGGTTCACTCTCAGCTTCTACCAATTTGTCAAAATTAGTATGTAACTGTTCCTATCACTTGATGGCCCAGTGGTTTCTGCTCCAGGTAAGCTGACCTTGGCTGGGACCCTCTGGATTTACCTGTCCAGATTTTGGGGTGGTGGTTTGTCCTGTGACCTCAGTGTTCAGATAGTTCCAAATCAGGTCATTGGTTTTCAGGGTCATTGGCTTTTTACTTATAAGAACACCTTATTCCATGGCGGGCCTTTACGTGGGCTCTTAATAGCTTGATGAAATAAGCACATCGGAGCCCAAAGTGCCCTCTGTTTGTGAGGTTTGAGAGAAAAGATCAAAAGGATTTTTAACAATCTGGCATGACAACTGAAACTCACACTAGCACAGAGCGCTTTTGATGAAAAATTGTTGCAAGAAAGCCGGTGTTAAATGACAAAGTCCCACTGATTTAAAAATGGTTAAATTGCTTTGCTCTCAAAGCCAGAAAGACATTGGTTCAATTCTGGGACTTGAGCAATTTTTCTGTGCCTCAGTATGTACAGGTTCAGTTTTTAATGCTCACCTTATGGGACACATTCATTTACTTGTGGTGAGCATTGTTCTTTTTGTTGTATATTATGTACCAAGTGCCATTTATGCAGTTAGAGTATGCCAAACAGGCAAAAGCCCCTAACATCCTGATGCTTATATTATAATGAGAAGATGGAGGAAAACCAGAAAAATAAGTCACATATAGAATATGCTGGATAGTGGTGAGATCTAAGGGGATAAAGAACTAGAAAGAAGAAACCAGGAAATGCAATTATATAGCATGACCAAGGAAGGGCTCTTTTAAAGATGCTATTGGAGTAAAAGCCTAAAGAAGGTGAGGGGCTCTTCCATCTGGATCCCCAAGAAACAATATTCCAGGAATAAAGAAAGCCAAGTGCAGAGTCTTCGAGACAGGAGTGTCCCAGAATGTTAGAGACACCGAGGGAAGTGGTGTTGCTGGAAATGAGTGCAGCAGGATGAAAAGTCAGAGCGTGCAAACAGGGTGAGTGGAGGAGATTCGTGGTCTGCTGCAGATCGTGTTGGGTCTGGTCGATCCTTTCAATATTGCAAGGACTTTAGTTTTGAATCTGAGCGAGATAGAAATTCATTGGAGAGTTGTGATCAAAGAACTGATAGAATTTGACTTCTACTTTGATAAGATCACTCAGCCACCTGTGCCTGAACAGAAAGTAAAGAATTGGGAGGCATAATTTGTATATTTCTTCCAGGCATTTGCTAAGTATTTATCACAAACTAAGGAGAGCTGCCTTTTCAGCAAAAGCCATCATGGCCATGCCAAATGGTGAAAGTAGTGCACTCTGGAACTTGACATTTTGTTGGAAGAAGATGCAGGAAAGAGGAGTACAGAGAAGAGGCAGACACATGTGCCCCGCAGTCACTGTCCTGAGGGTCCCAGGAGCAGTATGATGACCTTGGGTTGGGTTAGAGGTCGGCAAAGGAGAACAGGGCCAGTGGAAGGGGAGGCCGAATCTCACAAAAGTAAAAGATCATAAGCTTGGATTTTCGCTAAACTTTGATTCTGATATTAGTCATCTTATTTTTATTATGCCTTGGAATCATCCAGGTTCTTCGACACAACGTTCATGTTTTTCTTACCTACTACCTAAGACACAGTTGCCTTGCTATTTAGTCTGAAAGTTCTTTAGCTTGTTGACTTGACTCATATATAATTTTTATTATTCCCCGGCCCACGTCTCCAGCCTCTTCATATAAATACTTCTTTCAGACACATTAAAGTGTGACCTCGTTTTCTGATAACGATGCTTCTCATGTGTCTCATAGCACAGACTGTTTAGTAATTCAAGAATGATATATTTTATGCTTGCTGAATATAACTTTAATTTTCTATGGCGATCAATAAAAACAATATAAATTCCTTTAGGAAATGTGTCCCCGGGAGAGGATAGAAACATCAGTGAAACACGGAACTGACGAGAAATGAGAATCCAATAAACATTTGCACATTAACTTGAGAGCACTTTGCAGCTTGTTGCCGCATTTCTCTAAATTAGGATTTGATATAGTGAGGCTTTATGAGAGATTTTCTCCTGTAAGAGCATTATTAAAGTTATTCATGCTATAGCTGAAGTCCTCGATTATTGAGAGTCATCATCTCTCCGTCAAAGCGAGTATTAACTAATTGGTAACAGGGGAGTAGGAGGTGTGAAAAAATACACGAGGTATTAGAGGTAATTTGTTTTTGGAAAGCAGTTGTTGACAGTTTGACATCGCATTGAGTTAACACTTCTGGGGGACTCTTAAAATGATTCTCTCCGCCAGGCAGGACACAGGTTCTATGGTTGCACAAGCCTTAGAAACAGACTTCCTTTTCGACTTTCTTTCCGTGCATTTGAAATGAAAATGCCAACCGCGGCTTGCTGTCCTCACAGACGCTATATCAACATTTTTAACGGCTGCACTGTCCTCTAGATACAAATTTCACATTTTACCTTTCAAAATGGCAATTATTTTCAATATTTCAAATTTCTTTGGTTAGAAAGGAAGATCCCAGAGTAAAGCTGCAAATCCCTTCTAAATAAATCCTCACAAGGAGAAAGGAGAAAAGCTTAAGCAGGTGACAGGAAGCACTAGGAATGAAAGCTCTATTTCTTGCTCTATAAAATAGTCTGCCTTTTCCAAACATCACACGTTTTAATATGATTTCAACCGTTCTTGAGCTGGCTAGTGGGAACCTTTTCTGATAATGATATTTTTGTAACCTAATTCTGACTTTTAGGTTTCAAATCAGCTGAACCTGGTCTTCACTGGAATATTTGAAGGGTTGTAAAAAAGTGCCCAGCACTTTTGCCTCCTAGCTCCCGTGACCACAACTATGCTACCCACCCGGAGTGCAAAACCTGAAATGATGAAGGCAGGAAAATTATCGTTTTCCATAGAGATTGAAACTGTAGAGTGTTTATTGTAACTTATGCATCCGTTGGCTTTACATGCAAAATCATTCTGAGGGCACGTAGGTGGCTTAGTAGGTTGAGCACCCAGCTTCAGCTCAGGTCGTAATTTCATAGTTCGTGAGTTCGAGCCCCTTGTTGGGCTCGCTGCTGTCAGCCAGAGCCCGCTTCAGATCCTCTGTCCTTCTCTCTCTGCCCCTGCCCCATTTGCACATTCTCTCTCAAATATAAACAAACATTAAAAATTAAAAAAAAAAAAAGATTTTTATTATTTCCCTCTAGCAAGTAACTTTGGGTAGATAGAAAAACCTGAGAGCCTAAAAGGGAAGAGAATTTCTGTGGAAATATGAAAGTAGAAATCCGGGAAAGGAAATGAGCTGAAGTGAGTGATGTGAGGATTTGGGATCATCAAAAGAGAAGCACCCATACTTTGTCACCATATTCTGGGGATCGTGTCTTACCGTATCTGCCTTACCAAGGCCCATCTCTCTTTGCACAGACCAATTTTGATTAATGAAGTGCTTAGGTGTGTGTAAAAATATACGTGCGTATAACTTGTCCTTTAATTTAACAGAAAGCCATAGTTTAAAATGACATATTCCCCTCAGTAAATGGTAGTTACCATATAAACACACAAAATTATAAATAAGCAGATTTGATTATGGCGTAGACGGATATGATGTTAGAGTCAATGTATCCTCACCAAAGAAGTGTGAGGAAATAATAGGAAGGAATAAAGTGTGTTTCTATCCCTGTGTACTCGCTACCTCTTCCGCCTGCTTCTGTGACCTCAGTTTTTCCAAGATACCAAGTGACATCAGTTTCTTGCATCAGAACTTAGAAATCAAGTAGCCACCACCTATAATCCTTCAGACAGGAATCTAGGTGACCTAGCCCATCCCTGTGACTGAGCTCCTAAAAGTCTACACCCTAGTAGTTAAAGGGCCAGAAGGGAAGCTGTTCTCTCAGCATCTGGAGTTTGCCTGTATGATTTATCAATGGTCCAGGAAACTTCTAATCTTGAAGTTCAGGTCTCCCATACGATTAGCACTCAAAGCCTTGTGGTGGAAGTAAACTAAAGCACTCTTTTGAGGAATAGGACATGACTCAGGACTCATGCTATTTATATCTATTTTTCTTCAATAGTATAGAAGCAAAGATAATCAGAAACAGACATGTGACAAAATGACTGAAAGTAAGAAACTGAAACAAACAACTAATATCAAACTTGAAAGCTCAGCAATTATCTAAAAGCAATGTGGCAGATTTGTAGTAAAACATAATTTCTAGAAGAAGAAAATTATGATAACAATTTAAGAGACCGATGGATAGGTTTAGTAGAAAATTAAACAGGGCTGAAGAGAACTGATACATCTAAAGACAAGTCAGAGAAAGTGTAGGGAGTGGGAGAGAGCAGAGTTGGGGACGAAAGGAAGATGCAGAATAACTAACATGGGCTTAAATGGATTCTTGGGAAAAGGATAGTGAAAATGAGGCAGAAACAATATTTGAGTCATAGAACATGCAAATTAAAAACACCCATTCCCAGATGCAAGGATTGCAATATATTCAATAAAAAATAATAGAAATAAATTCACAACTTGTAAAGCTTCAGAGAGCCAAATAGCAAATATCTGTAAAATGAGCCTTGCAACTCAGGTTATTTTCAAAGTATTGAGGGTATAAAGTTGTCATTTGAAGAGTGACAATGGAAGTTAAGAGACCGTTTAGTCGAAGGTTGATAATAAATTCACCCAAATTCCTAAAAATATTTTTTAGTGGCTATTTATTTTTGAGAGAGAGAGAGAAAGAAAGAGAGAGAGTGAGAGTGGGGGAGGGCCAAAGAGAGGGAGAGACAGAATCCTAAGCAGGCTCTACACTGTCAGCATGAAGCCCAATGTGGGGCTCGAACTCACAAACCATGAGATCATGACCTAAGCTGAAACCAAGAATAGGATGCTTACCCAACTGAGCCACCCAGGCGCCTCTAAAGTTTCAGAGACTTTAAAAAAAAATCTAGGCTTATGGGTTTTTGACAATTTAATCCTCTCAAAGTATACACTGACTTTGATTTGTACAAAATTATTTGTTTCCATCTGCCAAGAAGGATGTCCAGGTTTTTGTTTCATATTTGGGAAGTATGCTTCATTTCTTTCTTTTATTTTTGGTTCTTTCTTTTTTTTTTCCCCTCTCTCTATTTCTCTCTCCTTAATTCAAGCCTATCCCAAGCTTATAATTCTGATCTTTTCTCTGAGTTATTTTATTAAACTGGGTAATTTCATTGTTGTAGCATTCAGATTATGTTAAAACATTTTCCCAGAGTCCTCAGTCCTCAACTGAGTAATTTGGCTCAGGCTTTGTATTCCAAAACCTTTTTAAATGTTATCTATTAAATATTATCTGTTTTGTCTTTAAGACCTCAATTACCAGGGTTCTTTATGTACCCATTCTCTTCCTCCCCCTCCTCCTCCTCCTTCTTCGTTTTTTAATTTGACTTTCAATCTGGTCAAAAGTTTTGTAAATTCAAGTCTTCTCTCAGCACACTCATAAGGGCAGTCATAGAAGCCAACATGGGGTTCTACACTTTAGTCTTGAAGTGTCATCCCCTGGAGTTTAGGCGGAGCCAGTACTGTTGGGAGCCATTTTGGGCTCACAGGTTGAGACCACTCCCTGTGTGGGTTCACAGGTTGAGGCCCCTCCTGTGTGGAAAAGGTGGTTGAAGCAAAGCTCCCGCCGGCCAAAATGTCACCTAGTCTTACCTCCTTCTAAATGATTTTTCAGGCTTGGATTTCTTGAGCTACTCTCCTTGGCCCCAAGGAATGTAATGCTCTTTTGTTTTATGGCATTTAGATAAAAGGGAAGGACCTGCAGCACGATGCTTTGATGGATTACATCTGAATGAGAGTAGTCTGGCCAGAAGTAACCTTAAAGTTGCATCTTGGGGATGGGTTGTACAAATTGATAACAGTTATGAGCTGGCTGAATATTGATGTGATTTGTGTAAATGTTAGGCTCCTATTATGTAAATTCACTTATTCACAAGCAAAGGACAAGCATTGGGAATTCTGTCCTTGCCTGATGGGTTGCGCCTCCCCCATTGTAGTTGGAAGAATAGGCAGAATGACTCCTGGCCAGTTTATAGATAATCAACATAGGCAGGCCTAGGTAACTTCCTGTTCTCTCCCCCTGCCTTAAATTTATATGCTAATTAACTTGACAACAACTTGCAAGATTGAGGAAATTGCTGCTTTGCTGATAAAAACACATTATTGTTCAAACTATGCTTACTGATGGGATGGGATGTCACTCATTGCTGTAATGTCACTCACTACTTTTAAATAAAGACACTGAGACCAGCAGGACAGAGAGAGAGATGCCAGAATTACCAGAGATGCCTGCTTGGTGATCAGACCACATCTCGTGCCTCTCTCGTTCTTTTGCCTAACCGTCCATCCTTCAGGGACCCCTGGACTCAGCCAGAGCTGGACTCCAGCACAGTACCACTAATGTTACTTCAAGGCCGTCGATGTTACATCATGGGGGCAGTTTAATTGAGCATTTTGTCATAGTGTCACATGGATCTCCATTCTATCAATGTCTACCAGATTGTCTAGTCTCTTATCCAGACAGAGAATACATGATACATTTCTTCCTTTAGTTACTTTTAATTAGCTTCTTTTCTTTGTGTCCAAGATCACACAGTAAACCTGAATCTTTAGCTTGGGCTTAATTTCCACAACTCAGTATAGGTTTCCCCCCACTAATGTGAAAGTAGCATATTCTATGAAATCTTTCATAAGCTGAAATGGCATAAACCAAAGAAACCATTACCATTAAGTTGTATGGAAACATTTTTGAGCATTCCCAGACCCAAGAAATAAGCTCTCTTAGGCTTTTCTGATACCTTAAGACACGTCTTGCTAATGGAGGTATGAAATAAACTGACCTAAGGCATAGGTGCTTACAGACACAGTTCAGATCTGATGGTTTGAAGCTGGGATGTTGAATGTAGTTCTTGAGAAGAAGGTGGCCAGAGCCCTTCTCCCTGCTCAGGGGAGCACTGCCTCTGTAGTAGCTTCCTGCAAAACAAATGCTGAGGCTATTTTCACTTTTTTTTTTTTTAACTTAAGAGAAAATCCTCTTCAGATTTCTTTCAGATAGCAAAAACACGTACCGCTTTAGGTCTATAGAACCGATGGAACTGAAGTGGAATAACATGAACTTTGAAAAAGTGGGGAATCCCTGTAACTTCATCTGGGAGAAAAATTATATCCAAGTTTGCATGGAAGCAAGATGCTCTGTACATATGGAACCTCAGTATCCCAAAGCCCAAAAGAAGATACAAAGAGATAATAAGAATCATTCAAAGTCCAGTGGGTAGATGACCAATTCCATAACCTCCTCATTTTCCAAGTTGATTATACATTTTGATTCTTTACCAAGAAAAACGAAAGTCTTTTGACACTTTAGGTGTGTTACGTTGAGGAAAAGTTGAAGTGATCAAGAGGAAGGATTGAGTTATAGAATAGAAGAGGAAACTGTCTCACTTCTATAAGCAGGAAAGTTATTTCCACAGTTGTCAACGTGAAAATTGAGTCTTGCCCCTGGGCACAAAATGAGCAATCAATAAATTCTAGCTGATTTTTTTTAAAGAAAAGAAAGACACATTGCTTATTTAAAGCCCATATATAAAACTAAGCCATCTGTACGGTTTTATTGCTCCCTGCGGTGGGAGAACTATCAGGGATTGCTAAAGAGATGGTTGTTTAAATAGAAACATGAAGGCCACTGCATCTAAATATTTGAGTGAGTTTGCATGTAAACTGATTAATACATGTTTAATTTAAGCTCAGTAGTAAATTAGAACTACCATCAGGACACACTCTGCTGAACTGAAGATCAAGAGGAAAGCTGTAACATTCATTTCAGGGATTAACTTGTGTTTGAAACATGTCTAAATGGATAGCTATGTATTTAAAATGTGGACTCTTTTCATGGAACTGGAGCAAAATCAGCCTCACTAAGACATACACACTTATTAGAAACCTGTGTTACTGGTATCTTATCCAATATCTCTATCAGCACCCCAAATTTTAATGTCATTAATAAATATTAATAAATACTATTTATTAATTTATATAAATTTTAATAAATATTAATAAATTTATCATCTTTAACTGTAAGAAGTAGATTCCTTTTTATATTTAAAATGTTGCACATTTATTTCTAAATCCCCAAGAGCAAGGAGATAGAATTTAGCTTCCAGAATCATCTCTGAAAATTTTAGATTGTTATGTTTACGTTCCTGATGGAACTGGTCATATATCTAAAGGGAAAAATAGCATTCACCAAAAAATCTTTTTGTACTTATTAAAGAATGAACAAAACCTCAGATAGGGTCTTCCACATCCTGGGAGCAGTATGAAATTCTTAAAGCTTTTGTGTGACAAGAATAGTCTGGAATAGACTAGAATACATTATAATACAAATTTTCTAGAAGATGGCTGAGCTACTTTTCCCCTAATTTTAATACACATAATGCCAAATTTAAGTAGATATTTCATCATTGGATTGACCTATGACATAGAAAGTTATAACCACCATGCTAGAGGCTTCCCCTTAGACATGGAAACAGCATAGATGAGTCAGCGAAGCAGAAAACCAGAACAGTTTAGTCCAAAACTTTTCTTTTCAAAGAGAAAAGTTGAGCCTAGTTAGATAGATTTCCAAAACTTCATAATCAATGACAGAGTTGAGAGAGGGCTGACCATAGCACTCCAGTAGCTTCTCAGTTAGGGGCTTGCACACCACAGAAGTACAGTGAAACCTCTCCCCAGACCTTCCCAAGCTATCTGCTTATAATACAGTGATAAGCATTATTGGGCAGTGTAATCATTCTACACAAAGATAAGTTGATGGTAATCCTTACCATTAGGGGATCAATAAAAATCTCAGAAGTATGAATGTCAGAGATATTGAATTCCTAACAGTATGACTCAGCAACCCATTCTTTCTACTTAAAAAGTCCCATGTTTATATTATTGACCCTGCAAGCATCAATTTTCTGAGATATTTGATGAGTAAATAGGAAATCCATTTACATGATTCAATGAATGAAACGTCTGTCAACTAAACAGATATCTTAGGAAGCATAGCACATTCAGTGGCTCATTTAGACCTCTTGTTCGGCTTGAGATTGACTCCATTAAACTGAAGACTAAATATAATTGGCCACAGATCTAACATAAAATGTAAGGATAAGCATTCTATTAGGCATCTGCTCTGCATGCACAGTTTTATGATGTACATTATTTTATAGTGTGTTTCATTGGTTAATTTGAGCCATTTCAATGAAAATGGAAATGGAATAATACAAATTTTAACAAACAGCAAAAGAATATTTTAACAAAGCGACTATCTTCCAACAATTCAACATAAGAAAACTTAGGACAAGAGGCAACGGATAAATGACTTCTCTTTCTCTGCTTAAAGGTAATTAACTACATATAACTAAAAGAAAATAGGACTTATATGCATAGGCATAAAACAGACTTCGAAAATAAGACAGAAACTATAAAACAAGGTATTGTGATTAGTCCAGTGGGAGTGTTTTGGCATATAGTTTTAACATATGGATTTGTCTTTACAACACGATCTAGCATTACATTTAAGAACAGATTGTTTTAAAAGTTAAACAGGAATGGAGTAAATTAATTTACTTAATCTGAGAAGATTTCCTAAGGGATCCAAAGATAAATAATACCATTTATCTGTGTGCCCGGTTTTAGTGCTTTAAGAAGTTTCTCACATTTGATTGACATTGCAGTGATGTTAACATTACAACATGCCAAATCTACAGTTGAGGAAGGTGACATACATAGAACTCGCCTATGGTCACAGTCAATAAGACAGAGAGCTGGGCTTGAGTCCAGGACCACTAGACTCCAAGGTTCAAGCACTTGCCCATTATGTGCAGAGAGGTAGTGGGTAAAGGAGAAAGAGATCTATTAACTCCTACGAGAGAAACTCTAGCCCACAGATATGTAGGTGTTAGCTCTCTGAACATAGAGACCAACTCATTATTTAATAATTCACTGATCAAATATCTATTGAGCTCCCAGGATGTGTCAGATGCTTTTCTAGATGCTGGAAATATTCATGAGAAAGAGGCAAAGTCCTTATCAGCAGAAAGATTACATTCTAGTCACAGAGGCAGGTACTAGATAAATAAATATATATTAAAGCACACATTATAATGCCATAAGTAAGTAGATAAGAATCATTCAAAGTCCAGTAGATAGATGACCAATTCTATAACCTCTTCATTTTCCAAGTTGATTACATTCTGATTCTTTATCAAGAAAAATGAAAGTCTTTTGAGTCATGTCTCTAGAAAGGCTGAACAAAAAAAGCATTCTGAGGAGATAACATTGGAGCAGAGGCATAAATGAAGCAAATGAGATAATGAACCATGAAAGCATCAAGAGATAAAAAAAAATGATGTAGGCAGAGAAACAAGTAATAAAACTCTAAGGTAAAAGGGCAAAGATAATACTAAATGATAAAATATAATAATCAGAAGACAGACCATGTATGACACTGCGTTTATGAAAAGAATTTGGATTTTGTTCTGAACAGTGTCAGGGACCATTGGAGGACAAAGACATGGGAGTCCCATGATCTTACGTATATTTTAAGAGTTTCAATTTGAGAGCTAAGAGAAAACTTAGTAGTAAATGGACATGACTTGCAGTGGAAGCATCGGTTAGGGGGATGGGGCAGAGACCTCTCTTGGGGGTATTAGGCCAGTGGAGGGGAGGAGAATAAATTAATATTTAACTGTTTCTGCATGTCATATGAGACTAGACAATAAATATCAAAATGGTGAGAAGTAGATTCAACATACTTTTGCTTATAAATTCAAATGTATTTGCTGATGAATTAAAAAATTGAAGAAAACTCCATGTCTTGACCTAAACATTTGTCTTCTAATAAAAATAAAACAACAAAAAAAACAAACCTAGAGGAGGAACAGATTTGAAGTGAGAAATAGTCATTAAGTGTGGGCATGTTAAATTTGAGATGCAGTTAATTTTCCAAATGGAGTTGTTGAATAGAAAGTTGGATGTATGATTCTGGTGTTCAGAAAGAAGCTAGAGCTGGGGATTTATCTTTGTGGGATTCATTGAATTGGTGTTATTTAAGCAATGATACTAAAAGATTTCACTGATTTAAAGACCAAGATCTGAGGCCTTATAACCCTTCGTTTTGGGAGAGAGATGTAAAATTCAGTCATGGAGAATTGGAAAGAGTGGCAAATGATGTAAAAGTGTGTGATGATTTGAACACGTAAAATAAGTGTTTCAAGAAGGGAGAGGTCAACTGTCAAATGTTGCTGAGGGAGCACATGACATGTGGGCTAAGAATTTGCCATCAATTTTGGGAACATGGAATTGCGACCACCAGAATTACCCTTCACAATCTCAACCTGAATTGTTCCAGAGAAAAGGCAGAAGTTCAAAAAAGCTGCACCCAACCAGGATAGCAGTATTCCCTCTCCCAGAACAGCAACACCCTGCTCAGGCCACAGACAGAGGTCACCCCCAACCCCGAATCAGCTGGTCAGAGCAAGTTACAAGTGTGATGGTGGCAAAAAGAGTGTGGTGTTTGCAATCGAAGACTGGGATTCTGAATTGAAGAATTGGATTCAATGTTTAGTTGGTTGACTCACCAATTGTGTTACTCTTCACAATTTTCTTCACTTCTCTAAGTCTTCTTCTAACACAAAATTAAAAAAAAAATAGTTCTTATCACGTAAACTTCCTTTAAGAGCTCAATGAATAGTATTTTGGTTATTGTTATCACGGTGGCAAGAATAGCAATAGATGAGACCCACCGAAGAAGCACCAACACACAGAACATCACCCCCAGGCACCAGTCTAATTTCCACTTTGAAACCGGAGTAGCTTTTACAAATTCAGATATAAATCCCATGCTGGAAACATAAGCACCAACGTTCGTAACAGCCTGCTCAGCTTTTCACCTTCTGCTCCATTCTCACTTGGTAGTTTCACCGGCAGTATCTTCCCACGTGCTCTCGTGCTCCAGACTGTGTGTTCTCCCTTTAAGACCTGACGTATCTAGGCTCCATAGTCATTTGTGCACTCTGTCCAGAATCTAAAGAGTCTATTTTCTGTGCATCTGTGATATTCTAGCTGAAACATCACTGCCCGTGGAAGACGTTCTAACCTGAGTATTAGGGTCAAATTCCACTAATTATTTCCCTTTGAAACTCTTATTAGAGTTGTGATCGAACATTAATTCGAGTCAATCCCTGATTCATGTTTGCCTCCCATTAACCTATAAATGGGAAAGGGCTGAAATGGAGTCTGTTTTCTTACAATGTACCACTAACTGCGCCCCTAATTCTGAAGGCTCCTGAAGGCACAGGAAGTTGGTAGTAATGATACACTGCTTCTATAAGGATATAGATGACATCCGGGTGGTATGGGACCATGTCATTAGGTTGTAAGAGATTCTTTTTTCTTCCTCTCAGCCTCTTTTTCCCTCCCTCCATTTCTTCCTTCCTTCTATATCATAGGGTAATTCGTGTCCTCTTGAATTTTCTCCCCCACTGTTGGCAGAAAATAAATAATTTTCAAAGTTTTAATTGGTAAATATTGTACATATAAAGCAAAATCTAAAATTTAAGATTTTGACCACTAAAAGAAGATGAAAGAAGTTATCAATATTATCATTTTTTATTGCTTCCGTATATGACAAGTGAGTGATGAGTTCTATAGTAAGACTGGCTCTAATTTACAAACCTTATCAATGAAAATGACCTATTTTATTTTATTATCTAAAAATTAGAATATCACCCAGAATAATCCAAATGTATAATTAAAAATTCAGATATGGAAATAAAATTAAAATATAACTTCATATCCTCAACTAATGCCATCTAAATAAAGGTGTATCTCATATGTAGATAACATACATTTTTCATTGAAGGCTAAATGCTATTGTGATTGATGGTCATAGTATTAATACTAAAAATTATTTGACATATATAATTAATAAAAACTTTGTGATCGTAGTGATTTCAGCAGTTAATTATCAGTCAAACAAGGGTTTCCAAATAAAGATTTAACAAAAATAAACATTCATAGAGCCCTTTGTCAAGAGATAAGATTAGAGAAGAAAGAAAATAGTTCATAGTATGTAATAAAAATTACAATTTAAATGCATTATCATGTTACAAAATTAAATTATCTAAAGATATCTTATAAAAAAAACGTTAAAAGTTTTTACTTCACAACTTAGAAATATGTCACATACTATTGATTCCATCCCTAATCTACTAAAATTCACATAACAATGGATTTTTCTTGAGTTTTTTTTACCTAAGAAAAAATCTGTTCCAGTAATAATCTCTGGAAACATACATCTTTTATTTAAATATAAAATAAAATGTATATATATATATATATCATGTATATATATCAAACTTATTTAAGTATTATCGTAGAGAAGAGCTTAGGAAAATCTTGTGCCATCAGGGTGATTATCATTCTACCATATAATTACCTTTCCGAAGATTATATAAATGAAATTTGAACTGTATGCCCAAACTCTTGAAAGGAAATAATGCCCATTCATCTATATATTTTCTGAGGAATGAGAAGCTAGTAGTGTCCACCGGGTGCAGTAGGAAGTAAAACATAAATTGAAAAATTAAAGTTATTTCCACCTTGCTCTTGACCTAAAAGGGTACTATTTTCACTGATATTGCTGAAATGCAAAGACAAAAATTAAAAGAGACAAATCACTTGTAAAATATTGAGTTACATTTTCCTCTTGTCCAAGCTGCCACCGGGTGTTTAGGAAAGAATCTGGGATAGAATTAAATAACTTCCTGCTTTAATTATTCAAATACCACCTTAATATCTTGAAACAGCTAATTCAGCTGGCTAAACTCACTGGGATCAGAGAATGTTTTAAAAACTATGAAACTCTATTATAACCTTATAGCAACCGAAAATTATGAAAATAAGCTTTAATGGTCCATCTCATGAGAAATACCCTACTCCATTTTTTAATACGAATAATCATTAACACCCATTGTAAATGGTATCATGGCAATATAAACTTGAAAAAAATTTAAATTCTTTGTAACGAGAATTTGGCTACTTTAAATATGCTTCTCAAATAATTGAGGCTCCTGGCCTTGCAGTTCAGTAATGTCCAGATAATACCACTAATGTATTTAAATGTGTAAAAATGTATCTCTTGACTTTCTGCAGACCGTCTTTGTATTTCATGAATGTAAATGGCCTCATTAGCAAAGATTGCCATGGGCATAAAACACCAACCAGGTCTAAAAGTGCATCTTTAAATGCTTTAATAATTCTTGGGCACCTTTTGAGAATTTAATGTTTTCTTTTTAACTGTCATTCATGAAATTAACAAAAGAAGAAAGAAAATCACAGCATAGGAGGAACAAGGTAAAACTCAGAAATTCATGTTGGAATGTAAGTGTGCTTCCTCTGTCTCCTAACTAGAGATACTGTTTAAAATTATCTGAAAAGATTTCAGAGGGGAATGAAGAGCCTGGATTTTTGAAGTAACATCTCTAAGGGAGCTTTGAATAAAAAAGAAAACTCAAAAAAATCCTAAGGGAAATGGGAAAGTCGAAATGACAGAATTTTTACTACCCACTCCCCATCTGCCATAATCTTTTGTCATCACTTGTAATAAATAGATGTGTTTCTAACTGAGATTCTAGTGAACTCAAAGAGAGCCCTAGTGCACGTTTGGTATTTAAAGAGAAAAAGAATAAAATCTTTTGAACCTTTTAAATCCACAAATTGTATAATCAGTCAGTGGTTAATTTATAAATCAAGTTAGTAGCCCCTCAATTATTATAAGTTTGCATTGAAAAGGTATACAGTAGTGGTATTCAAAAGTTGAGATGAAGTCACCAGTTCTATCCACTGTTCAGTAGATGTCTTAACTCCTGTCTTCCTGTAATCTATTTTAATGGGTGCGGGGACCAGGCAATTTTACTGTTAATAAGATAGGGCCACGGGCCTCATCACTCAACTCTGTCATCTTCTACCCATTGCTTATAGCTAAAGTCTCATTATCAAATTAAAAGCTGTAAAGAAACTTCTCTTCTTTTTATAACCAACTATACACTCTTCAGGCAAATTATGTTCTTATATTAATAATGGGCTTCTGTCTAAGGCACGGGAAGTTATGACCTCCCTGGGGTCTAAGTCCTTGAAATAACTAGAAAGTTCTTGGTAACAATGTTGAGTTACCCTGGGCAATCTAATTACGAAGCAAAGGCTTTCATCCCATCTTCTCTTCTGATACTCAGAGTGTTGAAGGCTGGAAGCCTAATATTTACTGAATCCATGAGCCAGTCAGAGAATAAGGGTGGAGAAATCAAGATTTCTTTGGGAGAAATCCCAAAGTCACTAATACCTTTCATCCCGGCACAGGACGGGCCATCCTTAGGCCCTCACTCATGTGTTGCAAACTCAGCTGAGAATTTGTGTGCTTGATTCTGTTTTCCAAAACTGAAGATAATTCACGCTTTCTTTTAGGCCACCTTTTGGAGTGGCTGCACCATTTTCTTTATTCATCATTAGCGATACAAGCAAAAGTTTTAGTTTGTAAATAAAATTTATTCAAAATGAAACATTTATTTATAAGAGGAGTAAATGTGAGATTCGTTAGTCACTTTTGAGTATAACATAGGCACCAGATCACTGAATGGGATAACATGTTACTTTCTTTAAAGTTGTTGCAGGAGACAAGAGCAGGCAAATTGCTTGCAGTAGTTTGGAGAACCTCCCCACCTCTGAATTTCTCAGGCCACAATCGATCGATCTCTACAGTACCTTCTATCAGGTTTGCTTTCCTGAGGAATTCTTTCTCCATTTGGGAGGCTGGAGTTCCCGCAAACACTGTGCTTTTGGAAAGGGCTGTGATTTTCTCTCCTCAGTCCATCTAACCCGGTAGGTCAGAATGACATAGGGGTTAAATAAAAGGGTTTACAGACAGTCATGGAGGGATTAGAATTCAGATTCTAGCACTCACTCACCGAGAACACGGAAAAGCTGATTAATCCCTACAACTCTCAGTCTTGTCATCTACTAAAACAGGTAAAAATAGAACTTACCTTCTTATCTTCTTGCCAAGATATACTCTGCGAAATGTTATTTTGAAAATGTTTTGTGAGCTTTTGCTTACATAGAGTCTAGTAGATAATGGGATTATAAAAGTGAAGAAAATAGTGTGCCCATTCATAAAATGTTTGCTTCTTGTTTGAAGATTCACTCAAGTCTGTTAGAAATTAACCATGTGGGGAGAGTTAAATCAGCTGTTACAGAAAGGGTAAGAGAGATTCCTTGGAAGCGGATGGGCGGGGCACACTGCCCGGTCTTCATGCTTTTAGTGTATTTTGGGAAGTAGTGGTGGAAATGGAGGAGGGAAGAGAGGAGAGGAGAGGAGATGAGGAGAGCCTTTTGGAAAGATCTTTGAGAATATAATCTTCATCTATGCGAGTGATTATTTCTAGCCACGTTTCCCACTTAGTGCGGCAGTATCTGTCTTAAAATGGAACAGAATTTTCTAAAAAGGAAATAACCATGAATATCCTAGCATGCAGTGACTTAAATAGGTGGGTAAAATGTAAGTAGAAGATTAAGTTTACATAACTGTACATTCCATCTGTAGTTGAAAACCGCCAAGTTATCTTCCTCACAAAAACAATGTTCATGAATCTAATGACGAGTTTTGTTAAGATAGAACTCTAATGCTCATTTTAACCACCGGGGACTAGATTGTTTAAAGAATGTCACACGTTTCAAGAGCTCTTTTCCTTCTTTGCCAAATTAGCTCTTACTTGCTCTTCAGGACAAATTCACGCACCACCTCTTGGAAAGACTCCTGAACTTCCTTACACTCCCTCTCATCTCTGTTCAATGGAGTCTGATTTATATGCTCACATTTTATAACATTACATTAGAGTCGTTGGTTTACTAATAGTTCTTGCTATTCCTTTCCTCCATGCAAGTAATATAATTTATTTTTATCTTCTTGCATTTCCTAGTACAGTACTTGACTGTAATAACTCTTAACAGAAGTTTGTTGATTTAATTAGTGGTGGTATTAAGCTAAATTCATTTTAATGAAAGGCACGTCCTGAAGAACCTGGAGATGTGAATAATGCCTCTTCCTGAAGACGTCCATGTCCTAATTTTCTGAACCTGTAAATATGTTACATTACATAGCCAATGGGACATTGTAGATGTGATTCTAAGGGTATAGAGTGTGAGATGGAAGATTATTCTGGACTATGCTGGTGAACCCCAGATGTGAGGAAGGGTACTTAAACATGGAATCAGGGGCAGAAGGAGAGAGTCAGAGGGAGGTGTTGCTGTGGAGAAATGACCAGAGATGAAATGTTGTGGGTCTTAAGATGGAGAGAAGGGACCTCTACAAATTGGAAAAGGCAAGGGAATGGAATCTCCCCTGGAGATTCCAGAAAGATACCCAGCCCTGCTGAAAACTTGATGCCAGCCTGGTGAGGCCAGTGCCAGACTTCTAATCTGTAGCAATGTAAGGTAACTTTCTGTTACCTTAAGCCAATACATTGGAGATGATTTGTTATAGCTTCAGTAGGAAACTAATCTGTTTGGCCACTCTGTAACACATGTGCATCCTTTTTAACTAAACAGAAGGCCTAACATTATCGATAATCATTTATGTGTACAAGAATAATGCACATTCTTATGAACTCTAATATAACGTGTAAGTCTCTGTTTTATAATTTTATTCTATTACCTATATTACAATTTTCAAATGAATGGCTGCTTTTTTAACCCAAGCATTAAAAAAGAAATTAACACTAGTGAACTAAAATTTTGATCTCCTTTTCTTACATACAACAGAAATACTAAAATAAATAAATTGTATTGATAACATACATTGTGGTATCAAATGGCTTACAATATGCCCAACACTTTTCTATAAGGGTAGTATACAATTACTTATTATAATGTTATATTAGATGAACCAGGTGACAAATTAGGATAATTTCAAAATCAATCTTATTCTATTCAATCATATAAAATACTGAATAACACCGATATTATTAAATGATAAATATTAAATAGTATAATTCAACGTATGCATAGATATGTTTCAGTGTGTGCACACTTATACAGACTCTTGATCGTTGCCTGTTGATTGAATTGCTATTTCTTGTTATGCGCTCCTGTATTTCTCATATATAACACAACTTTATAAATCATTCATCACCCACCTAATCACATTAGACAAACTGTAGAAATGGAACAGTACACGATACTTGCCCTTAAATCACGAAGTTCCACAATATAAATGATGTGCTTGTGCCAAAATATATGTGAATCATATCTGAAGATGAAACGAAGAGTTGACATTATTTCTGTTTCCTGCAGTTATCTATCAAAAAATCAAATTACTTGAGCACACATGACACCTATGAAAAATAAAGATATGTCACTGAGAATATTCGTCATTAATGGTATTTCTTCTAATGACCAGGAACGGTTAGTAGAAGAATTTCTTATGATTCCATAAGGAGCCTCTAGAGTCCACGTCTCAGAATATTGATTTGATTAATGCCTACCTGCCTACCTTCCACTAGACTGTACTCAATCTGAGAACTAAGATTGGATTCGGTATGCTTAATGTTGTAACCCCAGTCCTAGTCTAGGAACTGACACGAGGCTAATAGGAGCCAAATGAGAACTTTTTAAATAAATGAAAAAAAATTAATTAATGCATGGCAAAGCAGGATATTGAGAGGTTAGTAATTCTAAGAGAAACAGTTCCATTAAACTGCCCTGAAATTCTGATATCTCACTACATGCTGTTCTCTGTCGTTTCCCAAGATAATATGTTCATTTATTGCCTTTCCAAATATTTTTTCTTTCTTGTGGAATACACTTTTGGGTGAAGATTTAATTATATTTCATTTAAAAAAAAAACTGAAGCATAGTTGTTATAAGCCTTAGCCCAGCAAAACTCTTGGACTAGAACTCAGGTATTTCTGATTATAATAAAAATATATAGATTTTTACTAGATTCCTTTTAACTAGATTCATGTTTCAAAAACAGCCTGACTTAAATATTGACGTGATATCTTTTGGCATTCTGGACTGCTACTCACTTTCTTTTATTTCTCTTGTGGGACATAATCAAGATTCTGTCATCTTAAGATCTCAAGAGCTGAAAGAGCATATAAAAATTGAATAGTTTAAGGTGACATATTCCAAGGCCATTAAAAAGTTTATATATTAGCAAGCAATACAAAACCTAGCGTGGTGTCAGTTCAAGGTATGGAAAGAAAGGAAAAGTGCTGAGTTTATCTAAACAATGCCAACATCACAAATGCAATACTTGTATGAAAGAAAGTTAACAAAAGATGATAGACACAGATAGAACACTTACATTGAAATCTTAAGATTTGATATTTTAATAAACATCCCAAAGAAGACATACCTTAAATTATATGTACAAAACCTTGAAATAGTACATAATTCTGTTTTAATCCGCTTTATTAAGATATACTCTACATAAAACAAGAATTTCAAATTCTCAGTGCATAATTTGACATATTTGAGGAAACATATACAGTAATGTAACCGCCACTATGAAATCACACATTCTCATCACTCGAAAAAAGTTTGTGTCATTTTGCAGGCAATGCTCCTACTGGACCCTGATAATTTTGATCAACTATATTCCCCTCTGCTTTTGTGCTTTTCATGAGTTCATAGAAGTAGAATTATTTAATCAGCAGACTTTGGGGTCTGGCTTCTACCACTTAATGCTTTTGAGATGAATTTAGGCCATTGCATGTATCAACATTTGTTTTCTTTTTGATTGATTCTTAGTTTTTGTCTTCTACCAACTTCCTTGCCATATTTGAAACAAACAGCTTTATGTAAAAATGCTTTAAAATAAATGGTATAATCAATTTAAAATCAGTTGCTTTGATTTGGACTCCAAAGGAAAGATCCTTAACTTTCCGTGCCCGTGTCTCTCTCCCACGGAGAGGTAAGGCCATAGGACTTTGACTTGGACTCTTCAGTTCTAATACAGGACCTAAAGGGAAAACTCTAGTTCATTTCCATTCTTGACCACATAAATTCACGTGCTCTTTTTGGCTGGTCTTCTTTAATCCCATTACTCTCTTCACTTACACACAGAAGACTGACAAAATTATTTCCTCAAATCTGTTTCCCTGAGCATCTGACCCTCATCTATCTTCCTCTTGGTCATATCCTCTATAACAGCCCACAGAGAAGTCTGTAAAGAATGTGAAATGTCTAAAACTCTATCTGCCCTGCTAGTTAACAAGTCAGCTTGTCACATTTATGTCGATCCTGGTAGAAGGCGTAAGACAAAGGACTTTATTCGTCATGGCAGAGCAGGTAGCAGGAACTTCAGGTTGTGTTACTCCTCCCTCCCCTTCCACTCCCATGAGGCAATATGGGATGGCCCTGGTAGATGCTATAGACATGGTGAATTGTGTTTCAGCTGAGGCGCTGTGACCTTAGGAAACCCCAATTTTCTTTTCCTTCTTTTAAAAAAATTTTTTGTTTAAATTCAAGTTAGTTAACATACAGTGTAATATTGGTTTCAGGAGTAGAACTCAGTGATTCATCACTTACATATAACACCCTGTGCTCATCCCAACAAGTTTCCTCCTTAATGCCCATCTCCCCATTTAGCCCATTCCTCACCCACCTCCCCTCCAGCAGCCCTCGGTTTGTTCTCTGTTTTTAACAGTTTCTTATGATTTGCCTCCCTCTCTGTGTTTATATTATTTTCCTTCTCTTTACCTATGTTCATCTCAACATATGATTTAACTCAAATGTTCAACTCACATATGAGTTAAATCATGTGGTATCTGTCTTTCTCTGACTGACTTATTTCATTTAGCATAATACACTCTAGTTCCACCCACATTGTTGCAAATGGCAATATTTCATTCTTTTTGATCGCTGAGTAGCATCCCATTGTATATATGTACTACAAAAAACCCAACAAATTTATAACATCTTCCTAACCAGAGGATAAATGCCAAAACTCAGCTTAGGTAAGCTCCTTCCAGATATTCCTTCTGGAAGCCTCAGCCTGTGGAAAACCCTCCTCCATACCCTCAGAATACCTGTACAATTTTTAATAAGACACTTTAGAAGTAGTCAGAGCTTAGGTTCAGGTGAGACACACCTGGGATTAAATCTTTGCTTTCCCATGTACTAATTGTACATCTTTGATGAAGTGACATATCCTCTTTGAAGTAGGTTCAGCCTAGGGGCACCTGGGTGGCTCAGTCAGTTGAGCGTCCGACTTTACCTCAGGTCATGATTTCGCTGTTTATGAGTTCCAGCCCGGTGTCAGGCTCTGTGCTGACAGCTCAGAGCCTGGAGCCTGCTTTGGATTCTGTGTCTCCCCCTCTCTCTGCCCCTCCCCTGCTAGTACTCTCTTTCTCTGAAAAAATAAATAAAAACATTTAGAAAAATATGAGGTAGGTTCAACCCTCTAAAGTTGAGAGAGTAATGATATCTGCCTCAGATGAGGCAGAGTGAGGGTGAATATGTAATTCAACAACAAATATAAACCCTTAGGCCCGGTGTATTCTGCTTTGTGCAGACAAATTTGTGTTTTGTTACTTACGTATTCAGTAATTACTGATCGTAATTGTATTTTTCTTACTATGACTAATCATTATTATGGCTGTTATTCTGACATTTAACATACTATGTTGCAACTACGTGCTTCCGTATCTGTGTTCTTCCTGGTCTGATAACAGCAACCCTGACATAGTGGGTTTTCAATTAGTGTTTGTGAACTAAATTCAGTTAACGTATATCATCAACCAAACATAAAAAACACAGTGTGAAGGGAATAAGCAAAATAAATATAAGACCCATATAAATGGAAGCATGTTCAGGTGAATAGTAATCCATATGTTTCAGTCACTGTAAGTAACAACAAAATTACAGATTTCCTTCACTATCTAAATGTAGACCAATTTATGGAAACTTCGGTGAAGCAAAGAAGCAATTACTATTAATTTATATATTTTTGAGCATTCGCAACCCCCAGGAATAACCTGCTTTAGACTTTTCTGTTGCCTTAGGATGTGGATGCACAAAATAAACGGAGACAAAGCACAAATGCTCACAAAGTTCAAAGCTCTGGTGCCTTGCTGCTGAGATGGCGGGCGGGGTGTAGTTCCCGGGGAAGGCGCTGGGTGGCGCCATTCTCACTGCTCAGGATGTGTCTTGCCGCTAGAGGGCTTGCTAGGGAATAAGTGCTGAATGCTGTTTCCGCCTTTCCCTTTTCTACTAAAAGAGAAAATCCTCTTCGGATTTCCTTAGGGTAGCAAAAACAGGTATTAATGTGGGTTTTCTGCAAAAGCAACATTGTGTAATGTAAACTCTCAAAAATGAGGGATGGCTAAATTTCAGCTCATATCCATTGGCCACTTATGTGCTACCCTTGAGAATACAAAGACTGATAAAACATAATTCTTCTCAAAAAGTTCAAGGCCTGTGAGGAAAGACGTGCACATAAATAGATAAATTACAGTGATGCATTATATAAGGATAAGTGCTATCGAAGCTGCACAAAAATAATTTGATAGGTGCACAGCCTTACCAAGAAGAAGTTGGGGATGTGTTATATCCAAACTCATAAAATAAGGTACCACATATTGAAGATATCAAAAATACAAGCTGGCAGCAGAACGTATGGTTTAGTCTCTTTAAAGCCTCTTCTTTACTGCCCAATAAAATTGGTGACAACAGCTTCCTGTTGCATGGAGAAGAAATAACTCACTCAGGAAATATTTCTCTTCCAATTGGGACTAAGGATTGATAAGATCTTGACAAATGCTGCGTTGGGAGGTTTGCCAAGAGAGATTTCTCACCGAGTAGCACCTCCAAGAAGTAGGGCATGCGTACACATCAGAATCAGGGCAGAACACGGCTGCCCTTCCAAAAGTAGAACTCATTAGTACGCATGATGTTGTGCTTCCCAAACTGGACCTATTTTAATGTTCTCCTAATCATCTCTGAGGTAACTGAGACCATTAGACATCATATATAATAAATTATGACTAGGAACTATGCACATTGAATTATCCACAAAAAATGAACAAAACGAATGTCCCCCATGAAGATTTTTAATCTTCTAATTTCAAATATTCATGAAAATAAAAGGTTGGATTGTCTGAAAGCTTAAAAATTTACTTAGTATCTCAACTTATATAAGACACTCTTTAAGACCTGAGAATTTCACCCAACATTGTCCTGGAAATCCCATGACAGTGTCATGGTAAACCACGATAAAATGGTGAATTCTTAACACCTGACCTTTGTAAGCATTCCACTTCGTAAAAGTTGGAGACCGTTTAGCTGTGCATTAACTATCAAGTTGAAATATTCACTTATTGACTAGGCTTATTTCATCTAAGAGAGCGATTTTCGAGTGTCAAGTATTTTATTTTAAAACTGTGGTTCCGTCTAAAAAAAATGCCGTAGGGAAAAACTCCAGCATGCCCCTGGTATAGAGCCATATCCGCTCTTTTATGTCACCTTTAACAACCGCAAATTTTCTTATAAAACAAAATCTAAGTCGTATTGGAAAAAGTTTATAAGGACATACTGAAAATTTTTGGACAACAAACTATAGACGGCCGTCCAACTCTACGTGGAGTCACTGTTAGCTGTTCCCCACAGACATCCCCCTATGTGGATTAGGACACAGGTCCGCTGAAGTGAAGTTTTCAGGTTTTCTTGGATCCTCTTGCGCAACTAAATATGTTTCTGCATAACACTCCTGAATGCTTCGGTCCATACATTATTCTGCTGCCGCTCTCTGATGATGTGTTACCGTGATAAATCACCACGGCGCACTGCTGTTCCGATGAGCTGTTGCTTCAGCACGCCATTGAGGCTGTCACATGGATGATGTATGAGAAAGGCATACTGATGATGTTTTACGCAGAAGATGCTGCTGCCCGGGGAACAAAAGGTTTAGGAGAAGATTCAACATAATTACCCGATAAAAGTCAACCCGCACACAGCATGCTAGAAAATGCATTCGAGGGTATGGTAAATCACTTCCCTTTAATGCGTGATGTTTCTGGTACTACTATCCTAAGCCTCCTTCCCTGAGCTATAGATTGATCTTGTACAAACATTGTTTTAGTGGAAACAAAAATAGAAGAGTGGAATTAAAATTTACCTGAAACTCAAATGTACAGATGAACTCTATTATCTTTAACTATGGGATAATTTGCCAAAGGAGTTAATTGTACTGAAAGGTTTTCATGTATTATAGGAAAAGGAAATAATTCCTCTTTGTAATAACCATGCAGGAGGATTTTCCTAGGAAAATATCAGTGTCCTGGCTAAAACCAGAGCCTACCACAGGTTTACACTAAACACTTACCATGTAACATTCAAATGTCAGAGTCACCACCTGAAATCATGACTGCTGACACAGTGCACCAGATAATTCATTTAATTTAAAAGTAACCACCTGATCCTTATTCATCTTCCTGAGGAAAAAGAGCGTAAGAATTAAGATAAAAAGTATAGTTGCTTCAGGTTCTTGAGAACTGGAAGATTGACTCTTTCTATACCCAGTTCTCATAAAGTTGATACTGAATAAATATTTGCTGACTTGAGATAAGCTCCATAATTACCTGTCCCTTTATGAGATCATCCCATGATGCTGTATGTTAACCAACCCAATCAAGTTAATGGGATGAGCAGAGAACATTCTAGAAGAGGAAAGGAATTTCTTGTTCTCAGTTTTAGGATCTTTATTTAATTGTATTCTGAGGTCTTATAAAGGAAGATATGGGGAAAGTCCTTAGACTGTCAGGCAAACTATTAATTACTATATTGCTTATCTTTTCAATAAAAGTGAGTTGACAGGAAGCTTAATATTTTTCTTCATATTCTTCTATTTTCTATGAAAATTCATCAAGCCTGGTAGATGCAGTTTAAAGGGAATTGTCAAAAGAACATTTTTGAAGCTCGTATTCATTAGAACTTTTAGAAAACGTAAAGGTAGTCTCTAAAGAAGTCACCAAAGTTATGTTTAGTATTCAATTTGTTTTTTGTTTGATTGTTTATCCAACCTTCTGCAAAGTTCTTAAATTAACTTTTCTCTGGAAAGTTGACAACTTAAAATATCTCATTCTTATAGGGTTTTGGTAATCTCATAATGCTTTGCTTTAAAATCTTTGTCTATTGTCTGCCATGTAAAACTTACGGAAAACACCCTGACATCCTGGAGGTACAGCTAAATAGCAGACCACTTGGTGGAACGAAATTCTTTTATAACCATCTGCTTTCTGGTAGAGGCCAACCAATGCTCAATGTCAAATACAAACTCCCAGCTTGGGAACTAGAGACCTCTGGGGGTGATGGAGATGAAACACCATATGACGCAATATTGCCTCTCTGTTTGATTACCCAGTTTTTTGTATCAATAATGATGTTTAATGGGTCAGTTTATATAAGAGCAGCTGGAGACAAAGCCAATTGCTTGTACTTCTTTTGGAGTCTGGTCTTCACGCTTCAGATGTTTTAGTAAAAAAGTCCAAAACACATAGACTCAGAGGCTAAAGGACAAAGCGTCTAGGAATTGAATACAGTCTACTCTGACCCGTCATTCAATAAATAGTTTAGAAGGCTTCCCAAGTGTCAGGCACTGTGCTATAAACAATAACACGATCCATGGGATTGGTAAAAAGAGCCATGCCATGTTGATACACTTTTATTAAATAAAAGAAGAACTAGAATTACTTTTTCAGAATATCTCTTAGGTAGAAAAGATAACTAAACAATATCCAAAGAGATAAGTTGATGCCAGAATTCTTTGATAAAAGCAATATGTCAAATAATATATTTGATAATATTTTGTGTGTAAAATAATATAGATTTTGTTCCATCCGATTTTTATGTTTGTGGACTTCTCAGATTGTACGAGAGTTGAAAACCATTTATTTGTTTTAATTCCATCAACTTTCCTTAATTATAAAGAACATATGTTAGAAAAAAATGAAGGAAACCAATTCAAAACATGAAGAAATGGGGCCACTTTTTATAACAACTGTTTGTAAATATAGTTCTCCGCTAAACTGTTTTTGCTTAGGATCAAACATATGTTCTTACTCTTAAGTCCTCTTCACCAAGTCAACATCAGGAATCAAAGAATTCTTGAGTACATGGAGAGAGAAAATCATTAGAAATAAAATTATGAACCATCAACACCTATATATTCAGTATTCACATTTAGTATAACATATACATATCTACATATCTAACTTTGATACATATGTCAATTTAGACATTGTGTATAATTATATTGTCACCCACGTATTGGTGCTCAGTAAATGTTGGCTATTTCTTTTTCTTAGAAAATGCAGGGTGTCTACCTCGTATGGATACAGTTTAGAGAATACAAAGTGTCATAGTCAAAAAGCATCTCCACACGGAGAATTGGAGTATGCTATTCAAATAGCGATTAGCATAGTGTGATGGAAAGAACATGTCCTTTGGATTCAGTTAGACCAGGTGTTCTTACCATTCCAACACTTTTCAAAGTGTGACTTTGTTAGTTTCTTAACAGTTTTGAGTCTCACAAGGTGTCCAAAATAGAAATAACACCTACATGAAAGGGTTGCTCTAGGCATACAGTAAGATAGCTTTAGCAAGTGTAGTTCTAACTAGAAGTAAGTACTTAAGGATGCTAGGGACATCCTTAGGTCACTTAAGTTGATTTTGTAGATAATTTTCATATGCTTAGATAGGTATCAGGGTATTCTGTTTTGAGACTTCATGTTAGATTATTATTATCTTTAGTATTGTCAAAAATATATCGCTATTTTATGTTTACATAGCACAACCACTGAACTATCTAGAACTCAGTAAAAATTCGGAGCACAATACCAAATGTAGGAGAGGTAAATAGTCATAATTTGAGTCTACAGAATTGGAAAATGGCTAAAATAATGATTAACACTTGGTCTGTCCGAATCCAAAGCACATACTCTTTCCGTTATAGTAGGTGTGTGTGTGTGTGTGTGTATAATTTGCATCTCTGTACTTTGCAAGACTGTTTCAACCTAACAATCTGCATCAGAATCTAAGTGACTAGCTTTTATATAGCAATAAAGTGTTCTATATACTATCAACTTATTTGTTAAAGTTCAAAACCATTATGTGATTTAAGTAAATGTCTCCTGGCGAAAACTAATGAAAGACGTATTTTACACAATTTTTGTGATTATTAAATTCTGAAAACTCTGTTTTCATAAGAAAATTTATGAAATATAATTTCTGCACAATATGGTGTGTTTTTTAGCGGATGTCATTTTTCAATATCATTACATTTAGTCTTATACATATGTGGGTTCAGCGATTAAGCAAAAGCAAACATTAACAAAAATAATCCTAAACAGATTGTGATCTAAAATAGAAATAATGAAACTTGAACAGTGCTAAAAGAATGTTATTTATCTAAATTAATAGATGATAAAAGTATTTTCAAATTATGAGAAAAAATAGAGAACATAAACAAAATACCTTGTTATATTAAATCCAACTTTTATTTTTTAAGTTTTTATTTATTTATTTATTTGAGAGACGGAGGGAGATTGAGACAGGGAGGGAGGGGCAGAGAGAAAGAGAGAGAGAGAGAGAGAGAGAGAGAGAGAATCCCAACCAGGCTTCACATTGTCAGTGCAGAGCCTGACAAGGGCCTTGGAGTCAAGAGCCATGAGCCGAAATCAGGAGTCAGATAGATGCTTAACCGACCAAGTCACCCAGGCACCCCAGTCCAGCTTTCAAATTATAGCAATCCATCTGCTTTTTACAAGAATGTTGATAATAATTATCTTCAATTTTAATACCACAGTAAGAAATACCTTGATATTTGTGAATGGCATTAATACTGTTTTATATAATCTTTATCTATCTCTGTAATCTACAACAATATACATATCCATAAAACTTGAAAAAATATTTCTCATTTCTACCCTCATTCATCAATATTTTAGAAGTCATCCACTTCATAGTAACCTTTTAGTGTGAAAAATCACATGATTGTATCACTGAACAGAGTTCAAGATTCACTAAAATGACAATTATTTTTCAGGTTGATTGCTCTTGAGACCATCCTAACTTTATTACAAATAGCTTGATTGATGATTCAGACTATATTAATTACTTTGTTTTCCATGTCTTCGGTTTTCTGTTTTCATCAAATGAATCTTGTTATAAATAATAGGAGCCAGTAAGGTGCTACGGTGACATGGTATCATTTACATAACAAGAGAACTTCATCTTCACCTGTAACACGGGTTTGCCATATGGATTTGGAGTATGATAATGTAGCCACTTGCAAGCTCGCAAAAAGGGATTGTTGACAGATGTAAGAGTATGTTACTTAGGTGCAAGTCTTATGCTCTGATTTATTTTCTCATTAAATAGTGGCACCTTTAATACATGTTAGCTAATAAAAATCTCAACAGAATGTTTTGTTATAAATTTGTGTTTATGTTGTAGAAGGAAAAGGAACTAAGGAAAAGTAATCTAATTACCACCTTCCCCCTTCTCCCCCCATTATGTGCTGCTGGATCTTAGAGGAGGGATTACAAACAGGACTATGGTTGCAATTGTTTTTTTCATGTATCATTTCGCCTCTGTACTTACACACAGGAAAGTCCACACAAATTTCACCAGATCGTTCCCCTTGAAATAGCCTTCCATAGCGGTTGCCACCATCTGTCTAAAGCATTATGTTCTCTGTTTTCAACTAGGTACTTTTTTTATACACTTAAAAAAAAAAAAAGCAATGGACAGGAGACATGAAGGAGGCAGACTGAGAACTGTTAATCAGGGTTTAGATTTAAATCAAAGGGGAAAACTAGGTGCACATGTCTGAAAATGGTGACGTTACATGTCACATCGTTATCTGGAGTGAATCTTGGTTGTAGAAAGCAAAGGTCCTGAATCAGGAGTCTGAAAATTTGGTTGCAGTGCTGATCTACCACTAAATAATATATGGTGTTTAGTAAATTATGTAACAGTCTTTGTTCTGAATTTCATTATATCCATAAAGGGGATATGGAGTTTATAGCCTTTATTATCCTTTCCTGCACTCATGTTCTACATCGGTGGTATGACTTCGTAAGAAAAAATACAGGCAACCCATGTTCGTTCCAGCACAGTTTTAGATAGAAGGATTTTTCTGGAAATATGTAGATTAAAGAGCTCAAAACAAAACTAGTGAGTCAGCAGCAGCTACAATACAATCTTGGATACAGGGTAACAACCATTCGGACTATGAGATGCATGCATTTAATACTCTGCAATTTGTTCGTCTTCAGAGTTATGTTTGTGAGCAAATTTATCTAATGCTTTGGCCTTACACTCTGATATGCTCCCGAGTCTCAGGTAATGATTGAAACATGCAGCTGTAATTATTCTTTGTGTTTCTTTATGTTTCATGTTTTACTTTTTTTTTTTTTTTGGCTTTGATAAATAGCAAATTTGCCTATTTCATCCCACATTGAATGGCCCACTATGCTTACAACTGAATCTGATGGAAATGAACATACCAGTATGAGCAGTATCCGGCCAGTTGTAAAACACACGCACACACATTCATCAGCATTTGGCAAAGCAGGACTTCTGACTCACCAAAACAAAACAAAGCAAACAAAAAAACCCACTAAAAACAATCTATTTAGATCAGGGCTACTAAAGCAAAGACTTTATGGTGTTGAGATGCTAAAGGAGAAAGTGCCTCAGAGAGGTGAGCTGATTTTCTGAGGTATATCTTTCCCTGGAGCAAATGATAAATCTTGGCACGGGGAGGGGGGGTGGTGGTAAGAGATGAAAACTTCGAGCTTTGCCACAGCAGATGGCTGTGACATGACTGAGGACAGGGACGTTCTGTGATCATTGAAAGTTTAGAGAGACGAAACATTGGATTTGAGGGTCTCTCAAAGATAAAGTCTGTTTTCTCTATTAGATACGTCCTGAATTCTGAAACCAAGTAGGGAAGGAGACTAAAACACTAAGCTAAAAGTCTATGAAAAGCAGAGTTTAAAGCAGCTTCCTGTGATGATGAGACAATGGTTGGAACAAAGGTATTTCGCCGGGTAGGATTCTGATAAACATACAAACTCTGTGTTGGGTGTCCTATGGGGGTGCCCATAGCAGAGAGGAAAATCACACTGAGTTTTATCAAAATTTTTCTTATCTGTGGATTTTAAACACTTAATCAGGACAGCGATTTGTTTTTTTCCTCTTGGGTGCTCTAATGCTTTTTGACCGACCCAGAGGGATTGGGAATACCTATTGAGGAATAATTTATGTGTCCAACCATTTCTCTACTTATGTCTCTTCCTGCAAGGAATTCACTCTGGACTTAATACAACATTTACAAAATAAGTACTCACAACACCAATACCCACTATGTATTCAAAAATCAGTACTCACAACACCAATACCCACACCAGTACATTCTGACCCAAAGTGTCCCCCACCCTCAAGGACGAAAGATAGTATAAAGCAGTGTAGTTCACAAATGAAAAATAGCATATGTGGTAAATTTTTAAAAAAATGTCTACTGGCAAAACCTTAGAATTAATAGGTAAACCTTACAAGGAGTTGGATATACAGTGACTAGAAAGCAAAACCCACTTATCAGAAGCAAAGAAATAATCAAATTTTTAATATTATACTATTTGGAAAAGCATCAAAATACTTTATATGGCAAAGTCCAAATCTAAGAACACTCCAGTTGCAATGAAGGAAATCGAAGGGAATCTAAATGAAAGGAAGGATATTCTGATGTCCATGCATTGGAAGCCTCAGTATCATGAAGACGTTAATTTTCTCTAAATTATCTAAAGGTTCAAACCCGTTCCAACCCCAACTCCAATCTCCAATCTCCAATCTCCAATCTCCAATCTCCAATCTCCAATCTCAACTCTGTTTCCCCCATCCCCCAGTTTTTTCTTTTTTTTTTTTTTTTTTGGTGGAAATTAACAAGCTCAATCTGAACCAAAGAGCCTGTTAGACACAGAGGTCCAAAAACATTACGGAGAACCCTGAGAAGACTAAAACTAGAGAACTTACACTACCATATGTCAAAGCTGATTATAAAGTTATAGTCATGAAATGGTCATTTAATTTTATGACTTTTCTGAAAAATAAACATTAACCCACCTTCATATCACAAAAAAAAGAAAAAGAAATCTACACCAAGTGTAGCTTTATATGAACGTAAATGATGACGATATAAGAATTTTAGAGGTGAACATGGGAAAATCTCTTCATGTCCTTTAGACAGCAAATTTTTATTAGGCAGAACGTGAAACGTACTAACTCTAATGGGAACAATATAAAATGTATTACATTAATTAAGAACTTTGTTCTTCGAAAGTCACCATTAAGTAAATAAAGATCTAAACCACACAGCGGAAGGAAATATTTGAGAAATACATATTCAACAATGGCTTAAATGAGTAAATAATTCCTTAAAATCAGTCCAAAAAAGACAAAATATTTTTTAATTTTTTTAATGTTTATTTTTTGGAGAGAGATAAGGGGACAGAGGATCCAAAGTGGGCTCTGTGCTGACAACAGAAAGCCTGATGTAGGGCTCAGACTCACTAACCGTCAGATCATGACCTGAAGCCAAAGTTGGACGCTTCACCGACTGAACCATCAGGTACCTGACATAGTTTTAAAATTAAAAATAAATTAAATGCATAATTCACAAAAGAAAATACCTCAAAGCCAATTAATAAATTAAAATATGTTCAATTTAATGATTGCCAGTGAAATGTACACTGAAATTCTAATGTGATGCTACTATATATTCATCTGAAAGGCTAAAAGAAAAGAAGCAGACTATATCACCTGTCGGCAAGCATGTAGAAGAAACCAGGTCTCTCATATACCTCCAGTGGAAGTGCAAATTGCTGTAACCACTTTGGAAAACTAGCACCATCTAAGAATCTGAAATACGTATTCCTTATGAACTAGCAATTCTCAAGACTCTAGGATATCCCAAAGAAATGCCCAAGTATGTTTACCAAAGGATATTTTATAATTATATTCTTAGCACTACTCATGAGAGCCAAACGAGAAAGAAATGACTATAAATGGATGGCCAAGATGTGACATAATCACACAATTAATACTGTGTTGCAAAGAAGAAATGAACTATCCTTAGCAACATGGAGGGATCTCCCAAATGTAATGTAAAGAAAGCCAAAACACAAATAGCACACAGAGTTCATGCTTCTTTTTATATCTACTCCAAAACCAAAGTTGTCTGTTTTGTTAGAAGTCAGAGTAGCCAATTGCCCTGAGAATGGGGGCAGGGATCCTGGGGACCTCGTAACTTCCCGTTTCCTCTCTGGTTACCGTGACTAGTGGAGTGTGAGCTTGGTGAAGTCACTGAGCTGTAACTCACTTTTCTCTATATACTTGTTTCAAATTGTTTATTAAGAAAGCAAAGAGCTCTAAAGGGTCGTGTGTGCTGCAGCACGCGGCCGAGGTAGCAGGTTGGGGAGCTGGCTCTGAGCAGGGATGTTTCCGAGGGTGTTCTGGGAGTGCACACACTTGGGTGTCGGAGGGGGACAAACAGGACTGGATGGAGGGAGATGGTGAGCTGTGATGCGCAGTAAAGGACTCAGCAGTCCTGTGTAGGCGGGACTGCAAAGCTGGAAGGTGACTCTCAGATGATGGGGAATAAATCTTCATTCCGGGGGTTCGGGGGGCGCTCTGGGTGACAAGTCATAATAGCTACCGCAGAGAGAATTCCATCTGAGGACTTGAAGAAAATAACGTGAAGGGGAAACCGAACATTAAACAACACTAAAACTAGAAAGATATCTCCCATTTAACCATCCTAAATTCTCGGGGAAAGCCTTCCCTATAACGAACCCTAATCTCTCATGGGGCAGTTTGAAATTTGTTTAAATCTGGCATCTGAAAGCTGAATAGCTGCTGGGAAAAAAAGAAAACTACTTCTCTCCTTTCGAAGCCAGCACTATAATCTACGGCCCAGCACAAAAGATTTTTAAATTGCTGAGCTAAACCTTTCAATTTCACAAAGCCTTTTGCATTCTCTCTTAACTTGTAGAAACTTTTGAAAGAATTCAGCGGGGGTAGCAAGCTTCTTTCATTTGTCATATTTATCATAATAAGAAGTGAGATACATTAGAAAATAGAAAAATCACCTTCTTAGGCGATTTAGCGAGGTTTAGACTTAATATTTTCCATTATTCTAGAATGGGTACTTGGACGTTTTGTTGCAATGGATCATTTGGCAGCGGTCAGAGACATGGGCGAAGCTAATGAAATGGCTATTATGGTTTGTTTCCTTAAGGTTGGTTCAGATGGTAAAGAATGCCTCAAATATTTACTTTATACTGTGTACGCATATTAATTACCCCAGCTATTACCATCATAAATCATCCTTTCCACTAATGATGCATTCTTCACACTAATAAGTGAACATTACAAGAGCAAACAAACTATATCAGGAAGGCACTTGATGATTTAGTGAATTAAATAAGCCAAGCCCTATGTCTATCTCTAACACCTGTCTGGGTTATTTCGTTCCATACCCCTGTGCTATAAATACCACCTACCTCTGAGGCCACAAGGAAATTCTATTATTCTTAGATATCCTTAAGATTCCACCGGAAAGCGGGAGATATACTTTCACTTGTAAAAGGCCAGGAAGCGGTCGGTATAAGAAAATTAATCAAACCTGAATAAAACAGAACTGTGGTAAGCTGAAGCATTTCTACCTCCCTGGACTTAACATGGCCAACGTCGTATCAGGTGACACATCCCCTTCCCAAGAATTTGTACATATTCCTAGGAGTCAGGAAGGGCTTTCCACATTTATGAATCCTTTCCAGGTGTGAATATTACTGTCATTAACTGAAAGCTTAAACTGTGTCTGGTACCTTTCTGAGTTTTTATATTCCTCGACCATTAGAGCCTCCCAAACCCATATGGGATAGGTTTCTCTTTTATCTCTGTTTTAAAAATCAACCCGTCAAGATATAACAGTATCCGGCTCAGGTGTCCTCACAACCAGAGAGTAGTGGAGGGATTTGAACCCAGGTACCACCTGGGCAGCAGGGACTCTGTACTTTGCTCGTGAACTACATTGCTTTTGCTTAAAAAGTACTTTGAAAAGTAGTCTTCAAATAGTTAGATTCCTGATGACTTGAATTTTTCCTTTATGGTATTTCCACATCAGTTCTGTAGAGTAAAAGACAAGTTTCCTGCTGTCGATGGTGACAGAGGAGACTAGCCTTGCCGTACGTGGAGTCTCCCGCTTGTTGTACATGGATGAGGAGACTGTGGACTGCACATCAGAGTCTTGGGAGATGCTTCTCCAGGCTTTTCCAAGACGTGGAACCAAAGCTCTAACTGTCCTATACCAGGTTCATGATCACCATGAAATGACATTCTGTTTTCAAACACATCATCTCTTGGTAGGCGAAGGAGTCATGATTTTTTTTTATGTTTTTATTTTATTTTTGAGAGACATAGAGACAGAATGTGAGCAAGGGAAGGGCAGAGAGAGAGGGAGACACAGAATCTGAAAAAGGCTCCAAGCTCCGAGCCGTCAGCACACAGAGCCCAATGCGGGGCTCGAACTCACAGACTGTGAGATCGTGACCGGAGCTGAAGTCAGCCGCTTAACCGACTGAGCCACCCAGATGCCCCAGGATTCATGATTTTTAATCACTTGCGTGATTCCCAGTTCCTGTTCTAAAGGTGATAATACAACTTGTAACTGCTGCCTGCTGGTTTCCCCAGAGAAGGGAAGGAGGGGACCCTGGGTGAGCTGGGGCTCCGGCAGAGGCTTTTCAAATGAGAAGTTCAGAGCCTCATTTTCCCTTTTTTCTCCCAAAGTATTCTGCATGCAGCATGGTCCACAGTATTCTAGGAATTGCAGTTTTTAAACAACCTGTGAGAATTGCTCTAAATTAAGATATAATATTAAGATTTTTGGGGGGACAAACGGTATTATAAATTACACACTTACTGTACTGTCTCTTTCATCATCGCTGTCACTGCTTTTCCTGGCTTGGGCACGTGCCATAAAGAAAGAATAAGACCACTCACAAAATCAATATACGATTCTCATACAAATACACAGAGCAAATTAAGTTGGTCTAGACTGAAAATTGTGCCTTTCTAGAGGGCTGAATTTTCATATTTAGGAAAATAATGAAAAATCAAAAGTCTATTTCATCTTCTTTCTTTTCCAAATTTAATTTGTAAGAAAAAAATAATTCATAATATAAATCATCATGTTTTCCTTACTGCCTAGAATCTAAAGAATACCGCGATCAAATTTTAAACTCAATCTGAGAATAAATAAATACCTTTAGGTAGCTTACTCACATTACTCATGTCTTTGTTGTATTTTTTTAAATTTTTAGTTTCTTATAAAAAGTGAGGTTCAGATATGTTTCAGAAAGAGGTAAGGGATAAATAAAAATACTTAGATTTAAGAAGCCAATAGGCAGAAAAAATAAAAACAAATTTTGGATATGAAAATTGTGCTTTGGTATATAGAGAGCTTATAATTACACAATGTTCCTATTCATACTCTGTAAGTAAAACTTGTACTACATTAGCTGAGATGCAGGTATAAATATGGAAACCATGCAACCCCGATTATGCCTATTTTCCTTCCAATTATACTCTTCCGTGTTAGCTGCATATCCTAATTTTATGCTGAAAACACAGTCATTGTAGCTATCAAGTAAATTTCAATAGATGCAGGTTATTGTAGAAAACAAATAATGTTCTTTTCATATTAGTTTATTTTTTTTATTTTTTTTAACGTTTATTTATTTTTGAGACATAGAGACAAAGCGTGAGCAGAAGGGCAGAGAGAGAGGGAGACACAGAATCGGAAGCAGGCTCCAGGCTCTGAGCTGTCAGCACAGAGCCCGACGCGGGGGCTCGAACTCACAGACTGCAAGATCATGACCTGAGCCGAAATCAGACACTTAACTGAGTGAGCCACCAAGGCGCCCCATCATATTAGTTTAAACATTACTTCAAATCAAAAAAATAATAATTTTTGCTTATCATTTCAAAGAATCGTTAATAGAGTCAGTGGGGGGAAGACTTGAAATGCCATAGACTGGTAAGTGGAAAGCAATGCAGTCCGTAGCAGGGCGGCGCTGAGTGTGCGGGTCTCACGAGCAGAGAGGGGTCCTCGTGAGTTTGATTGTCCAGAGCTCTTTGGAGAGTGAGACTAAGAATAAGCCTAGAAGGTGGCTCAAATTAAAGCAGATGAGATCAGGAAACCCGTCAGCACAACTGCGGAAGTTGGAATGTCTAAGTTTTATACCGTCCGTGTGACAGCGCAGTGAGGAAATCGGTGAGAACAGAGTCCCCCTTAGAGCAAAGGCAATCATGGAAACAAAAGTAAAACTTTCTCTTAGTCCATCCTTGCCTCGGGACCCAACTTTTTCTCCGTTCTGTTTCTGCAGAGAGAGAGCCTCTTTAATATCAAAGCCTAATATCACCGATAAAGTGATGCAGGAAGTGATGAATTTCCGGTGCCTCCGTTTCCTCGGGTATAAAATAGGAAGAGCAGTATCTAGCTCACAGGGGTGCTGTGACATTCAGATGTGTCACTGTATGGAAACGGTCTTAGCAAGGTATCTGGCACATAGCAAGCCCTTAGAAAACATCAGCCCATATTCCGTCAACACTAAATAAGATGCACCCTGAGCTCATATAGACTTCTTTTTTTTTAATCAATTTATAGTTAAATTTGGTTCCCATACAACACCCAGTGCTCATCCCAAAAAGTGCCCTCCTCAGTGCTCGTCACCCCCTTTCCCCTCTCCCATGTCCCCCTCAACCCTCAGTTTGTTCTCGGTATTGAAGAGTCTCTTATGTTTTGTCTCCCTCCCTCTCTGTGGCTTTTTTCCCCCTCTTCCCCTCCCCCATGGTTTTCTGCTAAGTCTCTCAATATCCACCTGTGCGTGGAAACATATATCTGTTTAGACTTCTAAGTACACCAACCACTCTTTCCTCATTGAAATCTAATGGTATCTTCTGCTATCTAAATGTCTTTGATTTTGAAATTTACATTGTTTCACTACAACCTGTTCTTTACCCCGCTCCAATATTGTCAATATCCTAGCATCACACTACCCTTAATAATGCCCTTAGTGATGCCGTCGATGCTCTGCATGTGGCCAAATTCACTTGCCATTCTGTTCTGTTATCTAACCAGGCACTCAGCTTCTCAGGATATGAAACTCCACGCTTATGTTTTCCTCCTAGGAGTTTACTTTAATGGACGTGCCTTTTTACGTGGCCTTCAAATTTTGAATATTTTGAGCGTCTTGAACTATTTTTAACTAGGCTTTTTATATTAATCCCATTATAGTCTAGTATAGTGTTATATTAGTTTCAGGTGTACAATAGGGTGATTCAATAATTGTATACATTATTCAGTATTCATCATGACAAATGTACTCTTAAGCCCTTTCACCTATATTACGCACCCCCCACCCACCTCCCCTCTGGTAACCATCAGTTTATTCTCTATAGTTAAGAGTCTCTTCTTTGGTTTCTTTTTTTTTTTCTATTTTGTTCATTTGTTTTGTTTCTCAAATTCCACATATGAGTGAAATCATGTGCTCTTTGTCTTTCTCTGACTCATTTCACTTAGCATTATTGTCTCTGGATTCATCCATGTTGTTGCAAATGGCAAGATTTCATTCTGTTTTTCTGGCTTAGTAATATTCCATTAAGTGATATAGATCTATCTGTCAGTCTATTTAGATGGGATATGACATTTGCAAATATCTTCTCCCATTCAGTAGGTTGCCTTTTAGTTTTGTTGCTTATTTTCTTCCTTGTGTAGAAGCTCTTAATTCTGATGTAGTTCTGATCATTTATTTTCATGTTTGTTTCCCTTGCCTCAGGAGACATGTTTAGTAAAATGGTACTCCAGCTGATTACAGAGAAATTACTGTCTGTGCCCTCTTCTAGGATTTTCATGGTTTTGGGTCTCACATTTAGATATTTAATCCATTTCGAGTTGATGTTTTGTGTTTCAAGAAAGAAAATGGTCCAGTTTGATTCTTTTGCATGTTGCTCTCCAGTTTTCCCAACACAATTTGTTGAAGAGACTGCCTTTTTCCCATTGTATACTCATTCCTCCTTTGTCAGAGATTAATTGACTATATAATTATGGGATTATTTCTGGGTTTTCTATTCTGTTCCACTTATCTATGTGTCTATTTCTCTGTCAATACCATGTTGTTTTGATTAGTACAGCCTTGTAGTATATCTTGATATCTGAAATTGTGATACCTCCAGTTTTGCTTTTCTTTTTGAAGATGACTGTGACTATTTTGGGTCTTTTGTGGTTTAGGATGGTCTGTTCTAGTTGTGTGAAAAATGCTGTTGATGTTTTGAGGGGGATTGCATTAAATCTGTAGGCTGCTTTGGGTAGGAGAGACATTTTAACAATATTTGTTATTCAAAACCATGAGCATGGAATGTCTTTCCATTTCTTTGCATCCTCTTCAATTCTTTTCATCAGTGTTTTATGGTTTTCAGAGTACAGGCTTTTCACCTCTTTGGTTAAGTTTATTACTAGACATTTTATTATTTTTTGGTGTAATTGTAAATTGTATTGTTTTCTTTTTTAAAAATTTAATGTTTGTTTATTTATTTAGAGAGACAGAGCACAGGTGGGGGAGGGGCAGAGAGAGAGAGAGAGAGAGAGAGGGAGACACAGAATCCGAAGCAGGCTCCAGGCTCTGAGCTGTCAGTACAGAGCCCGACTCGGGGTTCGAACTCATGAACCATGAGGTTATGACCTGAGCTAAAGTTGGATGTTTAACCAACTGAGCCACCCAGGGGCCCTGGCATTGTTTTCTTAATTTCTCTTTCTGCTGCCTCATTATTAGTGTATAGGAAGGCAACAGATTTCTGAACATTGATTTTGTACCCTATGACTTTACTGAACTCATTTATCAATTCTAGTGGTTTTTTAGTTGAGTCTTTTTGGGTTTTCTCTATATAGATTCATGCTGTGTGCAAATAGTCAAAGTCTTACTTCATCCTAACCAATTAGGATGCCTTTTACTTCTTTTGTCTGATTGCTGTGGCTACGACTTCCAGCCCTATGTTGAATAAAAGTGGTGAGAGTGGACATTTTATCTTGATCCTGACCTTAGAAGGAGAGCTCTCAGTTCTCCCCATTGAAAATGATATTCCCTGAGGGATTTTCATATATGCCCTTTATTATGCTGAGGCATTTGCCTCTAGACCTGCTTTGTTGAGGACTTTTATCATGAATGACTTTTTCACTTTGTCAAATGCTTTCTTTTTTTTTCCTGCATCTGGGAACATCTTGTACTTTTAATACCGTGTGCAAAGGTGATTCACCTACTATTGCTCAGCTTCAAATTGTCCTTCTGTATTCTGTGAAAATATCTGTGATTTATTTGATGACGAAGACCCGTGTTCTTCAAACACTATTGTATTTGCTACATTTGGTCTTGAAGTTAGTAGAAATAAAGACGTAAGGTGATGCTTGCTTAGCATGACTCACTGGTGTACTTGGACATAATCCATGGTTCTTCCTTTGCCTATAAGGGCATTCCTGGTCTCATTGTTGCTTTACCTCTTCTACTCAGTTTTATTAAAGTGTCATTAAGCTCCCGTAAGTTTCCCAGTTCATCCTGCTTTGAGAACCCATAACACGTAGAGCAACTCGTGGGGAGCGAAAGCTGTCATGGTCCATGCTTCAGAGTACGCAGCAGTGCAGTGTAGTGTCAAGGAGACACAGAAGTGAAGAACAACACACATATCAGTGCAAATATGATTGTGCTGGAGAGGCACGTGATATCATGAAGGCTGATAATAGAGAAGATTAACTTAATCATTTAAATAAATCTGTCAGGTAAACAAGACAGATATCATCAACTCTTTTAAAGATAATGAATCATAGATTGAAAACATATGGTCTTACTAGAAATCAAAGCAATGCAAATTAAAATAATGAAATACTATCCTTCATCTATATAATTAGCAGAATTGGCAGGTAATGTTAAATGATGGAGAGGCAGCCGTGTGACACTGTCTCCTGGACTTGGGAAGCAATTGATTTTGTGTGTCATGAACTTTCAAAGTCTTTATAGATGTCTAGCAGTCTGTCAATGATAGAAAATAATTTTGTGCCAACCACGTATTTTTTTAATGTTTGTATATTTATTTTGAGGGAGAGACTAAGAGCGAGAAGAGAGAGATCATGAGTGGGGAAGGGGCAGAGAGAGAGGGAGAGAGAGAATACTAAGCAGGCTTCACACTCAGCATGGAGCCCGACATGGGGCTTGATCCCATGACTGTGAGCTCATGGCCTGAACTGAAAGCACGAGTTGATTGATTAACAAACTGACCTACCCAGGCACCCCAAACATCCTGCGTTTCAGTGTTATTTACAATACCACCGCTTTGATGATTGAATTGAGTAATGAATAAATGATTAAGCAAATTGTGCTACATCCATCTGACAGTCATTTCACATTTCAATTTTAATGTTAACTAATGAAAATAGAAACCGCTCATTATGTTAGGCAAAAAAAGACAGGTTGACAATCTATATACACAGTATAATTTTAGTTATGTGTAATTATGGGAGACAAATATACCAAAATGATGGTGGTAGTTATCTCTAGGCAAAGAGATAAAGCACGTCTTTTATTTATTTTTCAGTTTTCATTTTCTGTATTTCAAATTTTTGATAACTAATGCATTATTTATAGACTATGACACAAACACCATATCACATACGTACTTGAAGTTCTTTTACTAGAAAAAACATGATCAGAATACAGGCTTCTTGAATATAAATGGCTACAACATCCATGCAGGAAGCCTTGTTGAAAGGAGACCAATTCATCCTGAGACATAAGCCCTGCCTCTATCAGCGGTTCCCAACTTTGATATTTGGGTGGTACTGGGTCGTTAGCATGACACTTAAAGTTGCTGACAAGAGATGTTTGAAACAAAGTTTTTGAATTATTAGTGAAACTCCAAGGGCAGAATCAAATGATTCAAGGGAACTCGTAATCTTAGAAAAGACTAATAACGAATACTAAATTTTAATGAAGTCCACAGTATCACTGAAATGCATCATTTCATTTGCCGTTAACCTTTCTGATATGCTACTCGGAGGTCTTTAAATTCTTAGGACAGGGTGCCATTTAATACCAAGGACAGGCGACTGTTTCATTTACATGAGCACAGTAATGGAAACACTGCAGACGCAGAAAAGTGAGGAATATGTGTAAAGAAACATGGAAAATTCAGAGGAAATTATTAGAGGCCAAAAAGCAAGTGATGGGGTGTTCTTCACAGAGGTTAGCAAGCTAGTGATACTCCTGTACGTGTCTCAGATATAACACATCTTTTTTTTTTAAAAATGGAATGCAGTTTTTCAACCGAATAAGTCTCTTACAGCTATCTGACAAGAAACGTTATAATCAATTTGCACAAAAATTTCTTCAAGTGTTTATTCAAATGACAACCCAGTCATTTAAAATCTCAGGAGAAGTCCTGTGAAGGGAGCAATTCAGGTGTGAGGTCTGGGTTGGAACGCAGATTGTCGGAAGCTGGCAGTGTTCAAGAGAGCGATTTTGCAACATCCCCTCTAACACGTTTCATGGCAGCAGAATATTGTGAATTTCGAAGTTGCACGCCACAGTCCAGGTTTAGGACAAGCCAGGTGGCTCAGGAGCGTGATAGATGAATCAGAAACACAGGGCGCTAGTCCACACAGAAGTACAGGCTTTGAGTTGATTTTATTTTTAGCTTTGTAGTGATTGTGATGGTACCGAGAATCCAGAGGCGGCGCTCCAGCTGAGACGAAAATCGATGCACTAATAAAACTCTGCTCTCTGTGGCTCTCAGCCTTCCCTCCCCCCCCCCACCCCCCCGCCGGGGCATCCGATCCATCCTGGGGCCAGATGTTTTCCTGAGTCCCGGGGGCCCCGTGCGATGCCTGCTTCCTTAAGCAGGGTGATTTGTGGTCTTTCACTGTTGTAACAACTTCCCACAAGATCAGGGCTTGAAAACAACACAAATGTATCGCCTCGCGGCTTGTGTGGGTTGGAAGTCTGGTGACCTTGAGTGGGTCCTCTGTTTAGCCTCTCACAAGCCTGCAGTCAAGGAGTTGGCCGATGGGGATCCTCGCTGGAGTCAGTGGGATAGAATCTTCTAAGGATTTCGTTCAGGCTGTAGGGCAGATCCCGTCTGACGCCACTTGCTGGTCTTTGTCCTAGAAACTGTCCCCACTCAGGTTAGAGCAGCTCCATCCAGGAGTGGGGGGGGCAAGACCCTCTCATGCTTCAAATCTCTCAGATTTCTCCTTTAGCCCCATCTCTTTGACTTGAGCCAGAGAAAATTCTCTCTCTCGTTCTCCCTCCTTCCCTCTCTCCTTTATTTATTTATTTTTTTTGGTAGGATTTCTATGCTTATCCACGATAATCTCAATATCAGAAGTATGTAAGCTTAACTACATATATAAAATTGCTTTTCGTCATTTAAGGTGATGTTTTCACAGGTTCCAGAGATTAGGACACAGATGTCTTCAGGGGGCCATTCTGTTTACTGCACAAAGATACTGGATGGGTATCAGATAACTTAATGCTGACTTTCTTTTGTGTGTTCGTGTGCATGGAATTTACAAATAATTAAATAATTCGAAAGAACTGAGGAAATTCAACCAGTCTTGTAATGTTTTGAATCTTTTCAGAGGAGCTTTAATCGCTCGGTCGTTCATGATTTACCGCCAAAATTATAAATCCATCAAATCCGTCAGAGCCACGGGATTTCAGAGCAAACTTACTGCATTTGCTCTGTTTCATTTATCCGGAGGCTGACAAAACGAACAAGCTGGCAAGAATTCTTCAACCCAGAGTAGCTGCTTTTTGGTCATTAAATTCAAGAAACCAGGCATGTATTAACAACCAGTATTTATTAATTTCTCTCTACCATAGAACGCAAAATCTTTTCCAGATTAGTTAAATATATTAAAAGAAGATCTGACATAGATCCAGTTTTGAGCATAGAGAGCATTTCTGTAATGCCAGACCAAGTGCCCCGAGTCCATATATCCTTCGTGTTGGACCGTGCGTACTAGCTCATATGGTTTACAAGCTGACAGGGGAAGGTGGGCCTCTCTCGCTGGGACTCTGGGACGGACCCCCATTCAGAGAATCCGAAGCCCTTCTTATCAAGTGTCTTAGCATCGGTTCAGCTTGCTTCCTCTTCAACCCTGTGTTCTAACAGTAATTGAGTCCCTGCTTTTTTTTTCTCTTTGAAGAACTTATGCCTACAAATTAAGTTATGAAAGACTATCATTTCAGAACATTTTCTCACGTTAGCATCCTGCCCATATTAATTTCCTATTATTACTTTAGCAAATGACCACAAATTTAGGGACCTAAAACCATACTAAATTATTCTCTTATAATACTGGGCATTAGAAATCCAAAATGTGTTCCCCTGGGCAAAGACCAAAGTGTTAGCAGGGCTACATACCTTTCTAGAAACTCTAGGTGAAAATCCGGTTCTCTCCCAGGCTTGAGTGATGACCCCCATTCCTGTGCTCATGGACTTCAAAGCAGCAAATGCCAGCGATGTGAATCTTTCTTGGCACATCATTCTGACTCTGTCGTCTTCCTCCACCTTGAAGGACCCTTGTGATTATATCGGCCCCATCGGTATAATCTAGAATAATCTCCCTATTTTAAGATCAGCTAGTTAGCCACTTCGATTCCATCCACTGCCTTCATTCCTCATTGTCGCATAACCTAACACATTTATAGGTGTTGGGGATTTGAACACGGGCATCTTTGGGAGACCATTATTTGGCCTTCCATACAAGTGTTAGGGCATTTTAGGGTAACAAATTTGTCTGAAGATATCGCCATGAATAAGATAAGTTGCCTGTAATAAAAACAGTGTCTTCAAAGAAAAAAATAAGTAAAATTTATGTTAAAAACCTACCACGATTCGATAAACACATTTTAATAAGCACCTCTATAATCAACACTTAACATCTGCTTCCCTTGGCGTTTCTTTCTAGGTTGGACCAGCATCCTTTTATACCTCCAAGTTATCCAGCTCAGTGTCCTCCCACACACTTGAGACATTTATCCGCTCATAAGCTTTGTAAATATATACATTTTTAAAAATACGAAACTTGGCATTGTTTTAATATTACTCAAAATGATTAAAATTGAGCAACTCTTTCGGGATTTTCCTTATCTTCCTAATTCCAGATATATTCCTTTCTCTGTCATTATCTTTTAAACACCGAACCATCGAACCATGTTACAATGATCCTCTCTCACATATGCCTGAAGCTATTTTACCTTATTCTCTCAGAGGAGGCAGAAAAAGACCTTTAAGAACACAGACCACTATTTTTCATTGTCTAGTGGAGTAAGAAATCGGTCATAATAATGTTTTATATGTCGTATTTGGGATGTGAAGATGAGTTTACAATGACCTGAGAAATAGGAATAGAAAAGATTCATATTTGAGCTGTAATTCACATATGTGCTAAAATCTAATTGTTAAAGTCTAAGCCCAGCGAACCATTCATAAAATCACGAGTGATTATACATTGCATAATCAGCAAAAACCAAAGACACTCAAGTTTCAATAATTACATTTAACCAATGGTAATTATCATTTAAAAAGCAAAAGTAGAACTTTTTTTAATGTTTTTATTTATTTTTGAGAGCAGGAGAGACAAAGCATGAGTGGGGGAGGGTCAAAGAGAGAGAGAGGGAGACACAGACTCTGAAGCCGGCTCCAGGCTCTGAGCTGTCAGCGCAGAGCCCGACGCAGGGCTCGAACTCACAGACTGTGGGATCATGACCTGAGCTGAAGTTGGACACTTAACCGACTGAGCTACCCAGGCGCCCCAAAAGTAGAACATTTAACAAACACCTCAAGACTTGAGTTACAGCCCACTGATAGGAGTTCCTGAAATTTCCAGGGTGTGCTCTCTAGCTATCCATCCATCTGTCCAGCTCTCCGCAGTGAGAATCCCACATCTGCTAATAAGTGAGTGGAACTAAAATTAATAGAAGAATGCTGATTTAGAATCCTGCATAAACATATCTTTAAACACTCTAAAATTATCAGTGCCTAATTAAGTGACCTTTAAAAACTTGTTTGCTTTAGATTTAGTAAAGAGTCAATAGTTTGAGGTAAAAGTGAATTTTTTGTGGGGTGCCTGGGTGGCTTAGTCAATTGGACATCTGACTTCAGCTCAGGTCATGATCTCAGGTTCATGTGTTTGAGCCGCGTGTTGGGCTCTGTGCTGACAGCTCAGAGCCTGGAGCCTGCTCTGGATTGTGTCTCCTTCTCTCTCTGCTCCTCCCCCAGTCGCGTTCTGTATCTCTCCTTCGAAAATAAACAAATATTAAACATTTTTTAAAGTGAATTTTTGCGAATATATTCAACAAAAAGAAAGAATTCATATTTTTGGCCACTGAATGGCATAATAACAGGATATCCGTTGCCAGTGGCGTGCATGGAAACTGGCTCTCTAAAGTATAAGAGCGCTAATTTGCAGCATTTTAGTTTTCCCTTGATAAAATGCTCTTGCCAGGGCCGATCCCATGCTAGCCACCTGCCATCACTGACCAGAGCACTAAAAAGACACGCAGAGAATCGGCTCTCCTGGCTGGCTGGAGCCCGCCTGCAGTCGGGGAGCACACACTGAAAACATCGTTCTGTAGTTAGTGCATATCCATCACAATCAAATCCCTGTGTCAGACAGACTGGATCCAGAGTGCAGCTCTTGTCTGTGATATCAAGCAATTAAACACCCTCTAGAAACTAGTTAACTCATCTATTAAATGAAGATAATAATACCTTCTTAATAGTTTTGTTGTGAAGATTCAATTACATAACATATGTGTACGTAATATCCACTGAATACATTCGCAACGTTAGGTATTGTTGCAAATCTGTTCTAGAGAATCATTTGACTGCGCTACCTCAGAGCCAGCATATCAAACGCAAGTCCCATAGAATATGATTCTCCTAACCACATAGCATGATGTATAAAAAATTCAGAGAGCTTCAAGACTAACACAGCAAGCACACCTGTATATACAGCCCAGACAGTCACAAAAACCGCCATGTGTGTGCCTTTATTAGCTAATTTTAACACACAGAGACAGAAAAGGATGATAAATGTAAGAACATGGCTATTTATTTGTCTCTACATAGTTTAAATTGTTACTCTAAAATATATGGAAGTTTTACTTCTCAAAGACATTTAGATTAAATGCTTCAGGAATGATTTCCTACCACTCACAAAGAGAAAAAAAAATCATGAAATATTTTGAAAACCATCTTGTAATACAAAAAACCTCAAAGAAACATACTGTTGTGCTTGAAAAAATATATAGTCTGTATTTCACAAAGTTGACTAACTTCTTTGCTTGAGAGTGAATGGCATTTTCTTATAAAAGTGTGACATCTATAAAAATTTACACACATTCACATTATCCCAACTTAAGATCTGGATGCTATCTGCATAATTATAATATATACAGATATATCACATTTATTAATCTGTATGAAATATATATATATTAATCTGGATGCTATAATATAACATACCATATTGGCATATAATAAGTGTAAGAGAAACAGATACTTATTTGTGTATGGGTGAAGAATGAAAGGCTTTGAGATGATGTCCTGGTATTCCGAGATCTCATTTTGTGGGTCTAGATTCATTTCTTTTTCCAAAACTTTAAATACATGACTTGTAAGGTTTATTTCATTCTAGAAGGGTTAAACCTGGTACTGATTAGTTGAATAAAGCCTAATATCAAGCCATTATTAATTTTTCCAATACTCTTAATTACAGAAAATGTGTATTTGTATGTGCATGTACCCATCACAATCCAAATCTATTCCATTTCAAAAATGACAACGAGTTCAGATGCTCTGTTCTGATTGCAAGGAATATGTTTAATTGTCCTTGATTCCTGAATTTTATTTTATATTAATTTTTTTAAGTTTATATATTTATTTTTAGGGAGAGAGAGAGAAAGAGCACACGAGCTGGGGGAGGGGCAGGAAGAGAGAGGGAGAGAGAGAATCCCAAGCAGGCTCTGGGCTGTCAGTGCAGAGATCGGCATGGGGCTCGATCTCATGAATTGTGAGATCATGACCTGAGCCAAAATCAAGAGCTGGTTGCTTAACCGACTGAGCCACCCAGATGCCCAGATTCATGAATTTTAAATAGCATATAGTGAGAGCTAAAGATATCTAGCAATTCACCTAAAATGTATTTGGTTCCAAATTTGAATAGTGATTCCTGGAACTACAGGTAATAATAATAATGATAATAATAATAATAATAATAATAATAATATAAAAATAATAACAAGAGCAAAACAGTCCTTATCATTACTTGCTATATGCAAACACAATGTCAAATACTTAATATTATTTGATTCTCTTTGAAATCCTATAATTTACTGGCTATTGTTGTAAGAACAACCGCAGAGCAGGATGAAGTAAGTTTTCACTGGTAACACAGACAACAAGTGACAGAGCTGTTTCAATCCTCAGGTGTGTGTAACTTCAACATAAGCAATATAAACACGTGCTAGGTTGTAGAGTTTCATATGAGATCTCATTTCTGTTATAGAATCTAGAAGATTTGCATCATATGCTAATATCCATCTGTTCTAAACTATCCTTTAAGCACCAATTACCTACTCATTTAATGAGTTTGGCAGCCTCTGATCTTTTGCTGCTTAGAACAAAGTAGAAAGTAGACACAAGTTAAGAAACAACCAAAATGAGAGAGAAAGGCAGGTTGAAATGGGATCTTCATCAGATTTATAAGAGGTTGTTCAGCCGCCTCCCAAAGAAAATGACTTTCCAGGTGAAGTTTTGAAAGATTAGTGGAAATTAAGCAATGGAGTGATAGTAGGGCATCTTAGGTAAACAAAATCTGAGATAAAGTTTATAAATATAGGAGATGAGATCTCCTGACTCATTCGTAGACTGTTTCCGTCAAGAATTATAAAAACAGGTATGGAAACCAATTTGACAATAAATTATTAAAAAATAAAAAAGAAATAAAATGACATGTCATACAGCAATTAAAAATGCTGCCATAGAATTAAAAAAAAGAATTATAAAAACAGAAAACACCCTAGAGATTTCAGGTGAAATATTTAATATAAAAATTAGGTAATCACAAAACTTTTGAACTGAGTGAGCTTCCAAAAGGACAAGGAAGACTTTCAGTGATTTTAGAAAATTAGAACGTAATATTCGGAAGAGCCCAACACCAGCGATTTCAGGTGGTGCAGCACAGAAATAGATACCTACGAGGACATCGCAGTCACTATTAAATCCGTCTGTTTTAGTCACTGTGAAATCTCTACCTGTTGTCTGCTGAATCTCACCCGCCTGCCAGCTGATGACAGAGGAACACTGGGACTTCCTGTTTCTATTCCGCCGTCCCCATCTTTCGCCAGTGCCTTACACTGACAATTTCCAGATTGGAACGCGGCTGGCCGTGGTGACTGAGAAATGTCCTTTCTGGCCCCTGAGTTATAGAGGAAGAGCTAATTACAAGTGTGGGGATAATTCTGGGAATAGCAGACAGCATCCAGCGCAGAAGTCAAGGGTACATGTGGGGCACTGGTGGGAGAAGAGGTGGACAAATCACCAGAGCTGTTCCCCTAATGGCCACTATATATTAAGGAGGAGGTGAATTTTATTTCATTGCAGAAACTATAAAAACTCTTTGAAGGATCATGAGCAGGAAATTGGCACGACATGATCAGAAATACATTATAAAAAATTATGGGGGCACCTGGGTGGCTCGGTGTTCAGCGACTGACTCTTGATTTCAGCTCGGGTCATGATTCCAGAGTCGTGGGATCAAGCCCAGCATCGGGCTCCACACTGAGCATGGAGCCTGCTCGAGTTTATCTCCCTCTCTCTCTCCTTCTCCCCTATCCCTCTCCCCTGCTCACATGTTCTGTCTCTCTCTTTCTAAAATTAAAATAAAAAATTAATAATTACGGAAGATTTCAGGTCGAATGGATGGGCTGGGGTGTGGGGAAAGGGAAACAGGTAGGAATATTAGTACAGATGCTATTATAGCAATTTAATAGGTACAAAACTAAATTATCATTCATGGTAATAGAGAAAAGGTAACGAATATCCCAGGGCTTATCAAGGAAAGAATGTGGCTGGCCTAGGGATCAGTGAATGAGCAGAGAGCCTATGGGAGCTCCCAGTGTTCAGGCTGTGTGCTGGGTTGAGGTGTGTTTGCTCTGCCTCTCAGGGAGGTATTCAGGCTGAGTGCTGTGTCTGCTTGGGACACGTTCTTCTCTAGGCTGACGACATGAGACATGCAAGCCTTTCTCAACCTCTGCCTGTAGCCAGTCACTCACATTACATTGGCTAAATGACATCCCACGACTAGGGCTTTAATTAATAGTTGAGTCATATATGCTTCTCCTTTTTCATGAAAAGTGCTGCAAAATCACTGGGCAAAGTTATGGGTATCTAATTCTACCAAGGGAAATTGAGAGTTCAGAAAAATGATTTGACAAAGCACTAGTGGTTTGCTCTATAAAATAGCTACACCCTTCCCATGGTTACCAGCAGTGCCGCGGCCCTTACCGTCATGTTTTGAAGGGTATGGGTTGAAATCTGTATGTTTTAGCAATTATTTGTCGATTGAAAATTAGTTGCAATGACTTTTATATTCTTTTGAATCATTTAAAGTTTGCCATTTATAAAGTTAGATTTTGACTCATTTCTTGCTAATTTCTAGGACTTTTTTTTTTTCGTATTCTAAATATTAGACATTCCTTTACCTTCCACGTGCTCATTGGATCTTCTAAGCAACTCTTGGTACTTTAACCTTGTCTATAATATCCTTTTAAACAGAACTCTTTAATTTTGATATCTTCAAATTCATTAAGTTTAAGCTTTATGTTATAGGGTGTTTTTTCTAGTTTGTTTTATTTTTTGTTTTGCTTTTATCTTGGTTAGTCAGTGCCATATAGAGCACAGGACATTCTTCAGGTAGTATTACCTGTATGATAATATGTCTCACATTTAGATTTCTAATCCATCTGGAGTCCAAAGTAAGAGTTAATTTTATTTTTCTCTTTTTGACAAACCAGTCTAAACCCAACATTCACTAGTTCATTCTTTCCTTTTGATATGAGGCTCCTTTGTCATAAACTAAGTTATTGTAAAGTTGCATTTTCAAGTCATATCATGACTTTTTCTGATTAAAACCTGCAAAGATTTATATACTTTAAATGACCAATTCTTCAATGCGTAATTTATCCTTTACATATTCTGAAAACGTCTACTGAGTTTCTACTATGCATTAGAATTGAATTCTCTCTCTGTCTTCATTCTTCTCCTTGGCAGGTAGGACTTCCATTGACTGAGTCGTGACAAATGTCATGAAAGAGGAGAACCAGATTGCCTTCAGAGTGTGATGGGGTGCATATGGGGTCTGGGGTCAGGAAAGACCACACTGGAAATGGCATAAGAGAAGGCTAAGTAGAAGTAGGATGTGGGCAAACGAGGGACAGAATTTCATGAAGCAGATTCCAAGCAAATAAAACACAGTTTTGAATCCTCAGAGTGCATAAAAGTTGTGGGCTGTTTCTCTAGCACAGTTATAACAAGGAAAATGATGGAAAGTCTCTTATTATACAGAAGTGAAGAATGTCATCTTTCCTTGTGGGCTCTGATCATAGTTATTCAGGGGGACTTTAGATCTCTGGCCTCCATGGCTCATGAAGTGTCAACCTTTCTCATTTCAAACAAAAATACATCATGATTAGAGTCAAATACTTGGATTATGCCGAGTAATAATCTAATATTTCTCAATACCTTGGTATCTAGTTATCGGTTCCTTGCAGAGGTAGATCCATATTTATCTCACCATTTGATTTTCCACAGAGTGTTTAAAATATTTTTTAAATACTAAATTATAGGACTATAGAGTTATAAAAACAAATTTATAAAAAACCAAATTCTAATGTTGAATTACTTTGAAAAGAAGCTTAAACATGGGTAATATTTAGCCCTTAATAACTTCCTGTGGTAAATAATAGATTAAATGAAACAATGATAATTCAGATATCATGAAACATATATAAGGTTAACAAATAATTTATTACAGGCCCAGGGTTAAGCTAGAACTTGTTATAAATCATTGTATAGTTCAATACACTATGCTTACAGTTTAGGTTCTAAAGAGAAATATCTAGATAATAGTCAACCATATGCATCCCTTTAGCACAGCCTTCACTTTTCTCCATTTCTATGTTCTGTTCTCAGTAATAGATTGCTGCTTGGTTCAGCCACAGAATCGAGCACCGAGGGGCCATGAGTCCAAAGCGATGTTAGGAGGTCAGCATGAATCATAGCAACTAATTTGGACTTCCATACATGAGAAAAGATAAAAGAGGCAACCTATTCATAATTTTCATACTATTCCAGAGTGGAGGACTAACAGATAGAGACAAACCATTGATGTCGTGTCAAGCATTTATTTTTCTAAACCATGAAAGTTGATATACGCATAAGTTCTCGTTTTATGTTGCTATGGCAGTCTTTGGAGAGTGCACACAAAATGTGCTGCCAAGCCCTACACAGGAGAATTGAACTTGGGCCTTCAGAGGGAGAGAAGATAGGAAATGTGGCAATTGTCCTGAATCAAGGGCACATAAGGTTAGAAACAAAAAGTACAGGATGGGGATTTTAGAGACTAGCATTTGACAACATACAGACGACCTTAATTTTGAAACAAGACACTAAAAGGAAAAAATCCATCCCCTGCCATTATTTATCCATCATGCTTCAAGGAATAGAGAAAACTTAATAGTAATAGGAATATATGAGCTAAAGTTAAACATGAAAACCAGAAGGCTTGCACTAGGGATAGGATGAGGATGAGAAGAATGTTTTTTTTTTTTTTCTTTTCAAACAGAAGCGGTCACCCTGCAATATAAATGAGTAAGAGAAGCAATTAGCATAAAGAGTTTTCAACTGTTGTTAAATGATCATAGTATTTGAAGGAGTCATAAAGTTTCGATCATTATATAAGGCTCTTACATATTTTCAGTGCACTTCATGGTCATTAACTAGCAATTAGCAGCTAAAGTTTCTTACTCCAGGGAAATCGGTGAAAATATGTTGTTTGCCCTCCCTACCATATGAACTCTCCTATGTAACTTAGCTTGTAGTTGATTTAATTCCTTGTTTTTCTCAGTATCTAGCAAAAGTCTAAACCTTTATGATTTGTACCGGCGTATTTACAGAAAGATTTAAAACAGCCTTAAGAAGTTAGTGTTCAAACATTATTAAATATTTAATACTAAAGGGATGTTAAAAGTTCACATCTGTTCTGTGCACCTAGCATTAAAGAACACAGCGAAAACTTTTTAAGACTGCAGAACCCAAGCACCACAAAAAGTAAGAGAATCAGAAATTAAAATCATTGTCCCAGGAAAACAGTGACTAATGAAAATGCACTGATCATTGCCTTGCAAGTAAACCGCATTTATTGACGACCACGTAAACTCACCACAGGAGGTAGTAGGGGGTAGAAAAGGAGAGAAACCAACATGAACATGAAATCTCACAGTATCCATTTCAAGTATTATTGTGTTAATTTATAGACAATGACACCGATACCAAGAGATTCATTTAATAGTCCAACAAAACAGTGAATGTCAGAACAAAGATTCCAAGTTTCTCTGATTCGAAATGGACTCCTCGCCCTGTCTGTCTTCTGTTGGCGCCACACCACCTCTGCCACTTTGTGACACGCAGGAACAGTGCTAAGGCTGGGTCGTGCTCTAAGGATTCTGTCCCCTGAAAACCATGGCATGTCTCCAAGTTCCTTTAATGTCAGCTTCCAAACAAATGTCTTCCGAGATGAGTGGAGTGATGGGGGAAAAAAGAAGAGCCAAATTGTATTGCTGTTGAAACTTTTACTCTGTGGCAAAGGAGAAGCGATTTTCCTGTGCTGCCTACGTTATTTACACAGACGAGAATGCAGAGGCTCATTCAAATGGAAAACCGAGATAGTATATAGTGCTTCAGGAATGATTAGGCAACTCCCATGAGTAACGCACATCTATTAATTCTTGAAGTTTCTCAAACATGGCTTAATTCTTATTATTGTCTCTGTCGATTCATGCTCATGCCATGTATCCAAGGGGTTATTCTGATGGATTGATCAGAGCTCTGATTTCTATAGCTACCATTTGTCAGTACATTGAAAGCTACTAAGTATTGGAATCAACAGTACTAACGTTACCATTTTATTACAGTATATTGAATTGGATTCTTTGAGATTCTTGTTTTCTAAATAAAGGAATAAATATAAACTATATCTGACAGGTAAAGAAAAGATCAATAGCTTGTTAAAATAACTCTGATGTGAGATATTATCTTCAAATAAAAATTCTATAGAATGATTTAGCTTTGTCACTTTCACTGGGAAACTTTTTTATCTTTTCTCATTTAGGGAGCATTTCATAAACAAGTCCATGTATTTTAGATTCAACAGTTTTCACTATTACAGTTATTTCTAGCTTAATATTTAAATACACTCAGTACAGGTTGATAAGAAGGTTAAATAACCAATTTTAGGAGGAAATATAGTTATTGGTCCACTCTTTTGCTTAAATTTTTCAGAAACAACTATTTAAACTTATTTTGCAAGATGTGATATTTACTATATCCTCAGGGCCTATCCTACATCTTACATTTCATATCATATAGTTTTATGTTTATAAAGATGTATTCCGCCATATCTTTAAGTTGGTTTGATACAAGGAGTTTTGTGTAGACCATCAGTTAATTAGTCTCATAGGGCTAATATTTGAATCAAACCAATTAATAAATAGACATTTCTCACGGTACTTCATTTCATGGCAGTCTCAAAATTGTTGAGTTACAGAGTAAGATTCTGTATTGCTGCGGTTCTCAAATTTGACTTGCTGAGAATCACCTGAAAGCCTTGTTAAAAGATAGGTGGGCCTTGCTCCAAGTTTCTGAACCATTAGGCCTAGAACCAGGTGCAGGGTGAGAGAGTGTGAGGCAAGAATTTGCATCTCTAATAAGTCCCAGAAGACGATCTTTCTTCTGCTGAATGACCTTACTTTGAGAACCACTACAGTAGACAAGCCACTGAAGGTGTATAGCCTTGAGAGTTTCCAGAAAATATTTCACAACAAAAATTTACCAAACCTATCATAGTAAGGTCATTGTGAACCTACATTTGAAAATATGATTTTAATTAATTTAAAATTCACAATGTAATTATTCCCCAAACCTTCACCATTGGGTGAAGACATTTTATGATATGAACATATCAGCTAAGTATTTCTTTGAGCTGCCCAGGCAGATTTGAGGGGACCACACAGGTGAGTCTTTTCCGGCCGTGTGTCAACTCTCAGATCTAAGCTAGACCTAATTTGTTCTAAGCAGTGAGGCTAAAACATTAGGATGCATGAAACCCAGAAGTGTAAGTGGTATTCTACTCAACCTTTAGTCATTATGGCTAAATATATAAAGTCAAAACAAAAATGACCATTATTCATTTACTTCTACTCTCTGAGATTTTTTTGAACCTTCTAACCTGACAGATTTTGGTCTTCGGTGACCTCTTGCATGAGTCTCGCACATCAGTTGACCCCTTTAGGGGAGATGAAAATGGCAGAATGCAGAGAATGGATAAGACACGGGTTAAGTTGGCCTTTCCTTCACATGTATTTGACTATGAGCACTATGACAGAACTTGATGAGATAAGACTGTCTTAGTTTATCTTTGTTACAACAGGAGGAGGTGAAGATAGATTTGAATAAAATACCCTTGATTCATTAGGGCAAAATATTAATGTGGTAAGCTTATTACTTTAAAGTGAACTTCTATAATTAATGTTTGTTTACAAATTTAAAGTTAGCAAATTAATGGGAAAAAAAAAGCCTGCTAAAATCGTAATTCCACAAAAGGATAAGTGAAAAAATAAAAATTTCCTTTGACCAAATAAAAGGCAAATTATGAGTTAGTTATTGGGGAGCTAGACCCAAAACAGACAGTGTTTTTTGTTTTTAATATTTATTTTCTTTTCTAAGAAAGAGAGAGACAGAGTGCAAGCAGAGGAGGGGCGGAGAGAAAGGGAGACACAGAATCTGAAGCAGGCTCCCAGCTCCAAGCTGTCAGCAAAGAACTCAACATGGGGCTCGAACTCATGGACCATGACCTGAGGCGAAGTCAGATGCTTCACCAACTGAGCCACCCAGGCGCCCCCAGAGACACAGTGTTTAAGGCCCAGAACATACCTAATATGTAGCCAATCAGTACCATAGGAGATATAATTTAGAGACTTAATGTATAATTAGGAAGCTTCTAGTTTTCTTTTACCACTTTTCCTCTATTTCTGTTACTTATGTGGATAGCTTCTATATAATTTGAGGTTGTAGCTATGAATTCATCTCACCGGAATCACCCAGCTCCCTTTTTATGTAGTCTAGCAGTGTGAAACTTTCAACAGAATGAAAATTACAGTGATAAGGGGAACAACCCCAGTGTAGGTATCTGGGACTCCCTAGATATATGTTGTTCTCTTAAGTAGTGGCTGTCCATAAGCAGATTAGCAACAGATGCTAATTATTAATTCCCAATCATTTGCCTGGGCCAGCTGGGAATACATTTGACTGTACAAAAGACCAAACTGTTCAACTGTAGTAGTTAGAGAAGATAACCAGTGACTTGAAACAAAGGCTAATGATAGTTCTGTGCCTATATCCAAAGCTGGCGTCTGGGGAAATGTGTGCAGACACAGTAAAAATATATACTGTAGCAACCCCAGCAGTATTAGAGAGTAAATTCCACATCTTTAGTAGCAGAGAAATTCGGATAAGTATAGAAACCCCAGATGAATTTCTATAGTTATCTCAAGTGTAGGAAGATGAAGCAGCATGATAAAAATAGAATACCATGTATAGAAGAGTATGGGCCTTGGAGCCCTTTGATGGCAGAACTGACAAGCATGTAAGGGAGAAGGAATTACTGAAATATTTACTTCGGCATAAATGACTGCTCTGTGGGTAAAATATACATGGATTCGTGCTTCGTTGCAAGAAGGCTAAACATTTAATCGTGTAGATAAGAACTTCTGCTTTGGTCAAGGTATAACTGGATGTACTCTCCTACCTGAACCAATTTCAAAACCAGACAAAAGATAGAAAACTACAGCTTTCATAACATTAGCCATCACGGAATGAGGAACAGTGATCTCTGAGAGACAGAAAACAAGTAAGGTGAGTCGTACAATTTCCCCAGACATCTCACCCAAAAAGACATAGAGATAGCAAAAGAGCACATGGAAAACATTCAGGGTCATTGGGGATTGGGTAGTGGAGATTAAAACTACAACGAATTCCTACTACGCATCTCTTTAAATGTCTAAAACCAAAAAGACTGACCATACCAAGTATTGTTAAGGGTAGGGAACACCTGGAATGTTCATACATTACTAGTGGCAAAGTAAAATGGTAAGACTATTGTGAAACAGTTGGCAAATTCTTATAAATGAACACGTCCACCCACCACGTGATAGACATTCTACTCTTAGAGGAGAGGAACGCATATGTCCATACAAAGACATTTCCTCAAATATTCATAGCAGCTTTGTTTGCAGTAGCCAAATTCTGGTAACAATTTAAATGTCCCCCCAACAGGATTTTGGTATATCAATACAAGGAGATAATGCCCAGGAATAAAAACAAGAAACAATCATACATACATACAATGATGTGTTATTTAAACGTTTATGCCCAATGAAAGACGCTTGATAAGGCAATATAGGATTCCATTCATATACAATACTAAAAATGCAAACTAATCTACAGGAACTGAAAGAAGATATGCAGGTGCCTGTAGATGGTTGACATATAGAAAGCCAAGAGAACAAAATTACCAAAGGGAACCAAGGAATTTTGGGTGCCGATGGATATTTTCATTTTCTTGGTTATGGTGATAAATTCACACACACACACAAAGAAGTGTGTGTGTGAAGATATACCATATTGTACACTTTAAATATCTACTGTATATTACAGCTTAATTGTATCTTAAAGCTGTAAAAACTATAGAGCTATAAAATAATAAGTAATTTTTGTACATAAGATATTGCAGATATGACATTTTCTTTAAAGATATGGACCTATTTCTATTGGGAAAAGTAAACTTTTCTGAGTTTCTGGGTGGAGGGGCAAGCTGTAGGAACATACAGAGTTATAACTATAGTTCAGAATGCAAGAACCTTTGTATTTGTAGAGCTCCAAAGAGTTGTCTGCCTAGCGAACTACACCTTTGGATTCATAAAACTGAATCTTAACTTTATGATTGAGAATGTGGCAATAACTTTTCAAAATAAATGATACAGTTTGAAGACGTTGGCAGGAAAAAGAGTCAGCACTAACTGGCAAGTTAATAAGAAAATCAGATCAAAGTTGTCCTTCAGTTTTTTGGAATGACAAATTGTGAGACCCCACCTGTTTGAAAAGAGGTAAGACATGACTGGGAAGTTGCAGCGTCCCATGGCTGCACACTGGCGGTTTCAAGCTATCGTATGAAAGGTGTAGTTGTTGACAATCTCAGCGCCCCATGTATACAGATTTACTCACTGGTAGTTTGATTTTGCTGTTCAGAATAGCATCCCATTCTTTGAAACGTTGATTAAAAAAATTCTATTACTGCTTTTAGAAATATCTTGTGGTATATTGGACAATGGGAGAAATTAATTCTCACCTCAAATGGTCTGATTACCACCCAAAATTACTTTAAAGTGTCTTCCAGGATGATAACTACTAAGACCAATTAATAGCATACATTTTTTAATTGAAAGAGCATCATGCTCTTTGGGAGTTCGTAATATCTTGGTTAAAACATGTAGGGGTAAATATAATCATCTTGAACCCAAAAAGCTGAAGTCTGTTGAATATACGAAGAGGGTTTGTAATCAATCAAATTTGGATCAAATGAAAAAGACAAAGCCCATAGAGTTTAAAATTTAAAACTCCACACACAGCAAAATATATAAAATTAATAGCAATTTTAAAGTAGTTGCAGAGATTAAAGTACCCATTATGCTTGGCCATCCTTGGCTTGTGTCTAATAAGATGTCATTATTTTAATAGTCTCATTATATTGACCTACTGTCTTTTAAATTCTGCCTTAGGTAAAATTGCAAACAAGGATGCAATTGTGCATCAAAGGGTCTAGCATATGGCCTTTACAAATTACAAGTAGAATTAAGTGAGAACTATTTCAAATATTAGAAAAAGGGAAGGAAATCAAACATAGATTGTTTTACAAAATATATCATTATTACTAAGAAATTATAGCGGTTGCAACTTTATTTTTTAAAGTTTATTTATTTTGAGAGAGGGAGTCAGAGCAATGGAGGGGCAACAAGAGAGGAGGAGAAAGAGAATCCCAAGCAGGTTCTGCACGGTCAGTGCAGAGCCCAAATGTGGGGCTCGAGCCCCACAAACTGTGAGATCATGACCTGAGCTGAAATCGTCAGACGGTTAATGGACTGAGCCACCCAGACGTCCCTTGACTTTAAAATATTTATATTGCAGAATAAAGAAAGCCACTTCCTCACTATCCCTAAACAATAATAGCAGTAAATTATAATCATTTTCATTAAGAAGAGGCAACACAACATTTGACATGAACAGCGATCATTTTAGATACATGGGAATGACTACAGATCAGGCTTTCTCTGCTTGTGCTTCCTAAGACACCAGCCTCTAAACAAAACCATCTCTGGTTTAGTTAATTAATGATTACTTAATATTGTTCTTCATATAAAAGAAAAAAAAGTAGAACAAAATTTAGAGATAACTTGGCATTATGGATCTTTTCTGCCTGGCTTATGAATAATGAATGAAGTAATCAAAAAAAGCAAAGAAAGAGGCCCACTCTCTTCTTTGCCCAGTTAATACTCTTGACATGCCTTTTCTAATTAGTGTACGTCAGAGTAAAAAAGTAGTTTTTCCTAAGAGTAGATTGGCTTCTGTGGCACTCTACCCTCAGTGGCCGATATCAGATTGTATTAAAAATCTTCAGTAATTCTTTTAACTTTGAATCCAGAGCAGTTGACTCATTGTTGATTTCTCAGATGTCTTTCTCAATAAACTCAGATCAACATTTGGATGCATCCTCTTTCACTACGGGGAGGCTCTGTTTTCTTAATGCTCTGAAAGTATTGATCCCAATGTTCCACCTTATGTCAAAGTTTGCACAATTGTTATTTATCTTCACATTTGATGTAGTGTACATTATATCAATATGACCGGTCCTTTCTCCTCCTCATATACCGCGCGAATCAAGTGTGAATTCATCCTCTGTATATGACTACCTTCATCCAAGTGTTAAAAAGATGCATCCTCGCTCACAAATGCGACTGGTCTTGCTCTTCTGTTGGTGTGACATCACTTCGATGCGCGTTCAGTAAGGCCCTTTGATAACCTTGCCAATAACCCATTTTTACTGGTTCACAAGTTGTATTTCTTGGTTCCATTTTGGTTATGAGACATGCCACTTTGCATGCACCTTAGTAATTCTGTCTACTTTTCTCACTCTTGATGTTAATGAATTCCATGAAGGAAGGGTATATTATTATGCTTCTCCTGAGGAAAACTTACTGATTTATCCAAAATTCTGTAAATAATGTTGAAGTATTAATAGTTTATCTCATGCTATTTGAATAAAGTTTCATATCTCATACTTGCGTGGGAACTAGAGCTTTATGAATTGATAGGCCAAAACAATGCAATTTTTATGTCCTGCTTGCCCTTTTCTTGGCTGCCTGTGTGAGTTATCACCTCCACAGAATCGGCTGCCCAAGAACATACAGATTTACATTCTGTGCTTGTACCGGGGCACTAGGTCCTGATTGTTTCTGATTTTAAGTTGTCTTTATGTTACTAAAGCCACTGAATTTATACTTCAGTAACTCACCTTTTCACTAATAATCCAACTGGCAAATTGAGGATTTAATGTAATAAAATAGTGACAATGAAAAATGCATGTCGAACAAAATAAAAAAAGACGACACAAAAAAGATATAAAACTGACAAAACACCTCCTGTTGCTTGAACAGTAGCCAAAACCAGCTCAAGGAGGCATGCTACAAAGCAGAAGTAATTATTATTATAAAGGTGATAGGATTTCCACAAAAGTTATAATAAACCTTTGTTTTCAATATGTGAAATGAACGCAAAGTTTTGTTTCAAACTTTTGGTCCCATATAAAGTCACAAAACTGCCCAGGGGCCACCGGTTTTGAGAAATGTCACACGAGGCACCTGCTGACTCAACATGAGAAACTCATCTTCTAAAAGTAAACCTTACAATGATTTCTTAAAATTCATTTTAGAGAAAAGATGACAATAATGCAGCTGCATTCTCAAGATATACTCAACCAATATTCCAAAAAGAGTTTACTTAAATTTGACTAAAGTTTTGGCACCTATTCAGTTTCAAACAAATCTTGCTCAGTAATGGCCATACCAAATCTATCAATAATACTCCAGTTACCTGGAGATTGTGACGAAAACGAGTAACAGGGAAATAAAATAAAGAAGCATAATAAGCATTTACACGTCTACAGGTAGATAAACCTACAACTGAGTGTGAAGCTGTTCAAGATTATTAATCTTGTTCCTATCTGGTTTTCTTGGGGACAGTTAGCTTATTTTTTGATTTTTTTTTTAATGGCCAGTGTCACATAGATAAAGTTTAGAATTTATCTGATAAAAACATCTTGTAGCCAATCAGATTGTGTTTTGGATCACACCTGTATCTAATGGAGAAAGCTATCAAAAGACCCCAAGGGGGGCGGAAAATAGAAAAGTCCTAAACCAAAACAAAAAGAATGGAATAGACCCGTTTTCAAAACAGGGTAAGATAAGGCAAATGTAGCCTTCAGAAGTAAATCTCCTCTTTCCTGCCAGGGAGAAATGAAGGTGTTCTGTCCTCACATACTTATTTTGGAAAGTGGCACAGAGGTATTTGCATGCAGTATCATAAGAAGGAATCTGAACTGAGCTGATCTGGCAGCATCTTCACTAAGTTCTTGGCTTATAGCCAATAGAACTGAAATACACTGAAAAAGCACAGTTAATGGCAATGGTTTTTACATAACACTAGGGCAAATCACTGCTAACAGATTGTCAGACAGGAACAGCCCTTGTTTCAAATTAGATTAAATAGTGATGGGGGTAAAGAAAATAAAAATTAATGGCTTCTAATTAATTTTAAATGCTTATATTTTGAATGGTAGTTTAACATTCAGAATCTTTTTTCCCCCTTTTTGGTGAGGCAGAGACACAAATATTAATAATAGTAATTACTTCATTATTAGGGTTTTTACAATCTCCGGGATTCTCTTTTGCTGCTTTCAAAGAGAAATTTTAGGTCAACAGTTTTTCAGTTTGTTTTTGTCAAAGGATCACTGAAAATACTGAATAGTATTTTAAAGCAAAATTCTTGCTTCATGGAGATAAGGCGGGGAGTGACTCAAAAACTTAACGTGTGCCTGCAGCCACCTCACCCCACGGTCCAGCAAAACTTGGCCATGTAGGTAACGTAGAACTAATACTCACGTAGGAGCTTAGGATATTTGAAATTTGGAAGATTTCAGATTCATTAGTAGTACTTGAAACAAATCCATGCTTGATTTTATTAAGGAACTCTTGCTTTTCTTTAAATACTTGGGTACACAGCTTTAGATGAAAAATCCAATAATCTCTCCAACTGAGAGTCGACCACAGCAGTGAAATGACACCTGGCTGTTTTAGAAGTCACCACCGGTTCATAAATCCAGTCTGATCTGGAGGACTTCTAGTCCTCAGACTTGCAAATCACATTTCCTTTTTGCTCGTTTTCTACAAATTGTCCCTTTTGACATTTTTCTCTCAAATGGTACTTTTTTAGCGACCAGTAAAGACACAAGATATTCAAAGTCCCAACTAGTATTTTATAGTTTTCCAACACTTGTTGGAAGTTAAGCTAATCCTTTAAAAATGATAAATCAGTAGCTGCAAATTACAGTTTCAAAGGTCTGTTTTGATCAATTCTTTTACATGACAAATGTTAACATTACAAAGAGGCTCTTTCTCCCTATAGTATATATCAGTTTTTGAGCTAATAAATGTTTTTCAGGGCTAGGACATTTCTTATTTAGGACAATTATATGCAAACCACGATTGTAAAAATAAGTATCGTGAGAATTCCAAGCCTGAATCACAGGATTTGGAAATACTGACTCTTCTCTTTTAACCCTTCCTTCAATTTTCATCTCTCTTGCATGACGATCAGTATCTTTCAAAGGCAAGTGCAAGAATTGTGGATGCTTGTTCACCTGCTAGTTTGGAAAATCCTTTATGTTTGCAAATCCGTTATTTTTGGAAGTCAAGAGCATATACCCTGAAGCTCTACTCACACAAACTTCTGGAGAGGAAGGAAAGGTTTTCAGAATAAATAAATAATTGCTATTGAGCGCTGCTAATACCACCATGGTTGTAAGCATTTTAAATGTATTAACATGCTGATGATAATAATGGTACGAAGTCATTAAATAGGAACATTTAGTCTTTACTTCACCAAGCAATAAGAAACCTCCCAGGAATAACAGATTTTAACAGTCGAACTTGTAATCTCCATTAACTAGTTTTGTTGTTGTTTAACTGTTGCCAATTTTTAATCCTGTTTTCTGAGATGTAAACTTTCTGACTCTCTTAGGGAACTTGGTTTCTTATCTTTAAATATGCATTCCCCTTTACCTGTAGAATTCTGTTTTTAAAGTCCTATTTAGTTACAGCCAGTGACCAAGATGGCCTTAAATGGCCTTGAAATTTCTCAGCTTGATTAAACTTTCCATAGGCTTCTTCTGGACTCTAGACTACATCTCTCTCAGAGTCTTTACATTAGGAAACTTGTAATTGTTCCCCTTTGAGATGAAAGTTTTTAAAAACCTCTTGACCATTTTACAACCCAGGACTTTTTTTTTTTCTCCTTTCCTCAAGGACCTGGACCATCACTTTGCAAAGTAAGCATCCCTTTCTTTCCAGTATCTGTGTGAGCCTAGTCATCTAAATTTGGAGGCACTTTGCTCCAAGTTATAAAAATCATCCGGCTGTTCTGAAAAGAGGGAAGAGTTTACTTTTTCCTGTTTATTCCTGAGTAGTTGCTAAGACCAATGAGCAAACACAAATGACCTTTGATATCCTCATCTCAGTCCTTAAAATCGTTTCTTGCCCTTTGTTTCAGGGGGGTTGAGCTCAGACAAAATTCTGACTTCTCTCCCTGTGTCAGTAGGCTTGAATACAGTCTTTGTCTCCTGTTTAACTATCAGTGCAATTTTTGTTTGAAACAGTGTCCCCTAATAACAAGATTGCACATGCTTAGTACTTTTAATTTTGAAAGCATTGTCAATACACACTCTAAAATTCATCTTCTGCGCAGCTCTGTATTTGAATAGGAAAAGTTCTTTGAAAGCACTGACTTTTAAGTGTTACCTTATTTGCCCAGACACAAGAGGAAACAATGGCTGCTGTTTGTGGATCTCTTCACATGTGTTGACTAGAGGTGTTGAGTCTAAGGTCAATGGTAAATTATTTACTTCCTATTACTCCTCGATAATGTGGGGAGTTGAGCTGCTTTGGCAGAAAAACCAGTACCCTTAAGGGGGCCAGAATTTAGCTCTGGGGAAGCAGTAGAGAGTATTCTGTGAAGTATTTGGAGGAAATGATTTCTAGATTTTGCCTTTCATATATGAGTAATAATTTTAAAGGAAGATGAGATTAATACTTGAACAAGTAGACTTTGAATAAAGCAGATCGCCCTCTATAATGTGAGGCAATATGACATCATATGATAGAACTCAACAAGTCAGTTGAAGGCCTTAATAGAAAACAGTCTGACCTCTCCTGAGGAAGAGGGGATTCTTCCAACAGAGGGCATTCAGACTTAACTACAGCATCCTCTCTTGCTGGTCTACTCTAAGAAATTTAGACATGGCAGTCTTCACAGTCATGTGAGCCAACTCCCCAGGGAGAGAGGAAGGGAGAGAATTATCGATAGTCTATTTCTCTTGAGAATCATGACTAATATAGGGTATTAGGATTGTTTTTACTTTAAAAATGATATTCTTTATTTAACTGAAATCCAAATTTTAAATAAGTGTCCTGTATTTTTTCTGGCTGACCTAGTTATGAAGAAAGTTCCAAGAAGTGTAAGAGACCAAATGTGATACACTTGATTAATTAGTGTGATTTCATTAATGTCCACATTTCTTTGTTCCTCAGTGATTTTGAGGCTTCTTTCAGAAGGACAGAGACTATTGCTCCCCTCATGTGACTCTCTTTGGCCAATAGAATATGGCAGAAATGATTGACTTGTACTGGAGAGCATAGCCTCCAGAGAGTGTGTTTCTGACTCATCTCTTGTGCTTCACATATCACATGAACACATACTGGAGGGTGAGGGAGAGGAGAGGTCAAGTTGAATCCATCAGGTTGTCCCTGGTGAGGGCAGGCTAGATTAGTGACATGTTGCCTAATCTCAGAATAACAGCAACCCCACGTAAGATCAAGGGGAATGCCTAACCAAATCCCACCGATTCCATATTTATTATCAATAGACACTTGTATTCAGATGCTAGAAAAATTATGCGATTGTTTAATGTATACCATTATTGTAGCAATAGTAATTTAGGTACTAGTTTATACAATAATTTGATCCCTTAATAAGGCTGTAGGCATCATTCTATACATAGCAAATCCTTAGGGACATGGAGGTTAATAAATGGAAGGGCCTACCGCTTAGGAAGATTTTGAGCTATTCCTGATAAAATGATGAGGACCCAGTCTAGATTTTGAAATTGTAAAGGCATTCCTGAGGAAAACAGGATTTGGTGACAGATTACATATGAGGCAAAGTAAAATTAAGAGTTGCAAGTGAAGAAAGGATTTCTGCTTTGGCTGACCAGACAGATATGATGTTATGAATGGAATTGTGACAAATCGAAATAATAAACTTGTGGCACAAACTCTTACGGAAGAATACATTTTCTTAGATTAGACATTTTGAATTTAAAATTTATTGATCCATCTGGTTTTAAAAGGTGAGTTCAAAGCGTGTGTCAAGATCTCAGGAAAGAGAATGAGATGGAGACACAGATTCAAAACATCTTCATATAGATATAAAAAATAAGATCCTTCAAAGAAAAGGGATGAGGTTGCCGGAAGAGCACTGAGGAACACTTTATTTAAAGAGGAAAGGAGGGGCACATGGGTGGCTCAGTCAGTTGAGCGTTGGACTCTTGAATTTGGCTCAGGTTATGATCCTAGGGTCATGGGATCAAGCCCCACGTTGGGTTCCTCTTCGAATGTGGAGCCTGCTTAATATTCTCTCTCTGTCTCTCTCTTTCTCTCTCTCTCTCAAAGCAAAAGGCAAAGAAATGGAGGTGATACAGAAGGAGAGTCCTAGAAAGAACAGTGAGTTAAAAGAAAGCAGTTGAGATGGCAAATAGGAATATGAGAAATTTTCCAAATTCTATATCACCTGGGAGATGCAAATTAGAACCTATACACACCTGGTTGAATGGCCAAACTGGAGAACACTGTGATACCAAGTGCTGACAATAATGTTTTTGTTATATCTTGATGAATTAATATTTTTTATCATTACAAGTGTCTACCTATCCTAAGACTTATTAAAGTCTTCGTTTTCTGATATTGATGTAAACAGACAAGTCGGTAAGCAGAGAATGTACATGATATATCTTTTTCTATATTATTAATTTCATCCTAAATTTTTATACTATGCATTGTATATACACAACAGAGTGTTTCTTGATTTTTCAAAACTCTGTATGAAAATCTCCTTTTATTGGATTGTTTTTGCTCTTTATATTTAATGTAATTTTGATGCTATTTGTTTGAAGTCAACAACATTAATGTTTGTTTCCACATATTATTCTCTTCTTTGTTTTTCTCTTAGATCTTTCTCACCTTCCCTTGGCTTATTGGCTATTTTTAGCACTTCATTTCTTTCATATTTGGGCTTTTTAGTCATATTTATTATAATAGTTTTCAGTTATTATGCTAGTTTAGTAATATTCAACTTTAATTTGTCAGATTGCTTAATTTTAAAATTTAATTACTTCACACTTCACTCATGGTGCCCCTTTTGTTTATCAGCACACAGATATTAATTCTCTTTAATTTTATTTACCTGTTTGCACCTTCAAATAATGACTCTTCCCATATTTTCTGTAGTGTAGAACTGTTATCTGCAAGGATGATTTTTCTGATATAAGCTGTTCCACTACTATCAGGAATGGAAGTCCTCATTTAAGTTTATACCCAGTAGAATTTCTGGGATTAGAATTTCTAGAATAAATAACACAACAAATGTATCGAATATCTGTGTTGTTAGGACTACTCCACAGAGGTTCCATTTGGTTTTTTTTGTTGTTGTTGTTTGTTTGTTTTTTAATTTCTCATCATGATGTTCATGCTAGATCTGGACTCACTTCTTGGATACTAAAGATCGAATGAATCTTTAATCAATCACTCAGAATGTTCATTCAAATTATAATTATAGACTCACCTTTCTTTCTGCTAGTTGGTTTGTTCGAAACAATAAGTTTCATGTGTTGGCTACTTGCAAATTCTCTGTGCTTATTGAGTGGAAGAGGACATACGAGAAGGCATCTTGTTTTCCCTGAAGAAGTTGGCGAGTAGGTCAAAAATGTTAAACTAACCTTCAGATTTTTTAACCCAGCAAGAAAATATACAAGGAGAGTGCAAATTTATTGGTCACAAGTTCGAGCAAAGGGGATAATTTCTATTTTAAATACCCCATTCTGTCTTCTCTTGCTCTAAATTCAAGTAGTTTTTAAGCTAGGACTCTTGAAAAGCACTCACTGGTTATACTTTTGGTACAATCATTTGGATCCATGTAAAAGGTATATTGGAAAAAAAAAACATTTTGGATTGATATAAGGACTTCAGCTCTTTTACTTGCATTCATAGAAAATCCTCAAGACCACAGAATCAGACATTCACACTTTGATATATTCTGTTTTTCTTTGTTCTGTGGGTATGTGCACATCTGTGCATATGTGTGTTTGGAAAGAGTGTGGTGTAACTTGTAACCTTTCTGGATTTTTCAATAATTGTTAACAATTACCTTGATAAAAACAAACAAAAAACATAAGAATAGTATTTAATACATTTACTTTGTGTTTATTTTTCATACTATGTCTAGATAGGTACATGTTATTTTATTATGATTATCAGAGAGCTTCAGGATTTGTGTGGACAGGTGAATTTAAAATATTTCATCCAGAATTGAAATATACTTGGTAGATACAGTCTTTTTCTGAAAACCCAGTTTTCCACTCTAAATAATGGACTGGGTACTTGTGAACTATACTTTTTATGATGTTTGTTGTCATTCTCCACAATGCTCTTTCTTCCACATGATTATCTGATTTATTTGTAATATTGCACCATCAAAATGCAAGGACAGATTCAGAGTACGATATGTATCATGCATCTAACTCAGTTCCTTCTTAACACATTTTATACCATGAATATCAAACCTTTTTCAAATTAACTTAGCTCTTCACTGACTAGAGTGTGAAAATCTCGTATAGAAGGTGAAAGAGCACAAGACAGAGCAAAAGAATCATGGGTTCTATGAACGACCATATATTTTCTAGTTGCTAAGGAGTTAGGCAGCCTTGTGAAACCAGCTATTGTGTTCGAACTTGTCTCTCTTCACCCTTCTGTGTATTTTATGTTTATTTTGGAGGCTCCAAAGACCTGTATTTATTTGCTTGTAGAATACAATTTATATTTCAGTCTCCTGTGTTCAATTTTACATTTTCCAAAGTGCACTGAATGTAATAAATCTAAGCTAGCAGTTCTCCAACGAATACAGGCAATCGTCCACACAACATCCTATTTCTGAGCCATTCAGAGGTTACAGCACAGACTCCTAGAATCATGACACTGGGACCATATGAACACATTATTCAAAATGTCTCTGTTGCTGGCAAATGATAAACAATTAAAACTAAATCATTTTATTTGAGCTCATATAAAGCTTGGAAAACTTTATTTTAGCTTTATAAAGCTTGAAAAACAGAACATTTAGAAATTGAAGACTGAAGACTAAGGATACCTACAAAAATATTCAAGGAAATATATTAAAATACTTTCACATAGCTTTATTATATGAATTCTTGATTACACCCTGTTGCTGTGCACAAAAATAATAACTATGCTACTTGAAATAGTATGCATTTTACATAGACAGGAACTCTAAAAGTCAGCCATATCTACAGCTTCAAAACAGATTTGAGAAATAAAAATAGAGGAGTTTCTTTTGTATTAATGTACAGAAGTAACTAGGAGGGCAAGTATTCCTCCAAGATCTTTTTAGGGCCATGTTGAAGTTTATCTCTAGAGATACCAAAAATTCTTAAATAAAATGAATTTCATGGAAGCCATTCTAGAAATCTCTTGCCTACAAATAAAAAAAAATGGTAAGATATCTTAAGGGACCTTTTAAAAGATATTCTTTACATAATGCCCTTTACACTCCTGTGGCCAGGTTCAGTACAACTTTCACTGTGAGTTTGCTTTAATTAATTATCCTAGCAATTTGCAAAGGGATGATAATCTCTTGGCTTGCAAAATATCCCATTGCTTGTTCTTCAGAACTGACTCTAGGAATCCAGTTTGAGTGTAATGGCATAATAAATTATACACACACACGTACACATATACACCTAAGGAGATGGTGTTTGACACCCAGCTACTTTTCTTTCATGAGTAATTCTAGCGGTGTTTAAGACATTAAAAAAAATAAACAAACTTTCTAAATCCCAGCAGTTTGCATAGATTTATAAGTAAAATAATACATACTCTTTCATTATCTGAAGCATAAAAAATTAAACTAATTATCAATATTAAATATTTGAAATAACTTAAATTGCCTTTTATTTATTTTTTCAGGTGATATTTCTTACTTTTAATTTGTTTCTCAGAAAGATTATTTTGTATAGTTTAGAAAAGTATTTTTTCTCCTTGAAGACAAAACCCCAAGGTCACAAACTCCCAGAGGGATTAAAGTTATTAAATATTTTCTTTATTCCCTTATTTGAAACTTGTTATCTAATTAAGCTATATTTATTCTATACATACAAAAATAAATGAATGAATAATTACGAAGAACTTTGAAATAATGTCTTTTTAATAGGTTTACCATCATCTCTAGCCTTGGCAGAAGAATAGGTACAGAAGAACAGAAACAAGACGTTGTTCAACCTTTTATTTGTTCTTAGAAGAAAAGGAATGTTTTAATTATTATACAATTCACAAATCCTTACAGTGTCCTTGAATGTAAAATGTAATGTAATATCACACAAAGTAACTTTTATTTCTCTGCGGGTATTGCCTGTAAAGCAAGACCAAATTCTTTGAGAAGAAAAAGAAGAGCTTTGAACAGCAGTTTTTAAAGTAAAAAGAGCTCCATCGCTAATACTTCGCATCGAACGTATCTCCAAAGCGAATAGATCAGTGTAGCTAAAGACCCTGTCGTATTTTAATAGAAACTCATTTCTCCTGGGTAGACCCTAGCTCTTCCTGTGAAGCTTCTAGGCAGTTCCGGATTGCTATTCTTTGTCTTAATGCTTCATTTCTGATATAAGTAGACTTGGACAACTTTATCGCTAGCCCCAAATACTTGATAAAGTCACCACATAATGCTTTACTTCAAGAATTTGTAGATGTTTGGAATCCAGGATCAATAAAATCCCTCAGGAATATCTTCTTTTGGAATTCTGAATATTTGAGTTTTATAGGTGTGAAAAATAATTTTCATTCAGTAGTCCTGGGCTTTTGAGATTTCCTAGAATCTGTGAAGACGTATTCTTTCTAAACAAATCTTTAACCATATAAAAATAAATATTGAGGCATAAGAGCCATTAAATAAATATCTCAGCAAGTCAAAGTTTAATGTTGAAAGCAGAGCAGTCGGATAGTAATGAGTAGTAATTTAGGCTTTCACATTGGGGCTGTCCTTTGATATCTCAAGATAATCCTTAAGAACATGTCCCTTGAGTGGAGACATTCAAAATAAGATAATCTGTTGTTAAAAGGCTTTGTTTTGGTGGTGGGTGTAGAGAGTTGTTGGACAATCCCATCATAGGATCTCTCCTCTCTAACAGAAATAAAGTAGTCAGAAATGCTTTTTTCACCTTATGATAGGCCAAATTATTAATGTGTTCATGTGTTTATAATTGATTGCTTTATTATCTGGAACTGCAGTTTTCTCCAACTTTTAAAACACGTTTCTATTAATACTTGTCTAGACATAATTTAGAAAATGATGCAAGAATTCTGGAGCCACTGGCAAGAGCGCTTTCAGTCACAAATGGCCTCAGAGTTAAATGACCAAAGTCATTCAAGTCACCAGCCAGAGCCTAGACCACAAAGATTGTCCTGAAGAACCACCAGAAATAATCATGTCAACAAATAGGCCATGAAGATAGGCTACTTCTATTGGTTCACCATTTTGACTTTATTTTTTTTAAAGCAACTCAGAAATAAATGGTGTAAAATTTCAGTTTGATAAGATTGTTTATTTAGCAAATGCAGTGCCTGGTGTTGTTCTAAGTATTTTATAAGTATTAACAAATTTAATTCTACTACACCTGTATAAAGTAGATACTATTGCTAAGCCTACTATATAGATGAAAATTTTGAGCCACAGAGAGGTGGCTCTCTTGTCCAGACTCACTCAGATAATTGGCCCAATCCAGGAATTTACATATAGAAGCTGTACCTAGTGATACTACACTGTCCCTCTTAATGACTACTTCTGAAAAATCCAGAAGATGAGTGTGCATGCGTGTGTGCATGTGTGTGTGCATGTGTGTGTGTGTTAACAGCTTGATAACCCTAGTAAATCAGAAATTAGAATGTTACTATCTACCTTTGTTTAAAAACTGTATTGAGTATGTTGGGATTTGGGAACATAGGGACAATTTACTTGATTTCTGGTCATAAGAAGTTCAAGGGTGCTGAGCTCTTACTGCTGCCAGAGGTCGTAGTCCATTTCTCTAGCTCTTTGCCTCCTCTTTCTCCCTAGAAGTCTGCTTCTTACCTTTTTTCTCCTTAATCATCAAGATGTCTTTCCGCCTGATCACTTTCCACTGATGACTGCTCTCTAGTTCACCAAGAAAATAAAAGCAATTATAAGAGAACTTCCACATTGTCCCATTACCACTTTAAGCTTCCTACGTTGGTAGCAATATGCTCTATCTTCCGTCCTAATACCAGTTACGGACTCTTTTTCTCCATCCACCCAAGGCCAACCTTTAGGTACTAGATCCTTTCCCCTCTCACCTCAGAATAGCACTTAAATTGTCTCCCTTGAATCAGCTTCTAAACATATTGCATTTGTGAAATACAAAACTGTGAAAAACCTCCCTTGACTCTACATTCTCTTCCAGCTACTTTTCTCATCTCTCCATTATTTTTGGCAATATCCCTACTGTCAGTGTGCTACAGCCAAAGCGCTCCAGATCTGGTAACAGACCTGTAGCTCACCAAAGTTGGGTCTAGTTCCTCATTGCTGCAAACAAGAACACACACTGCAGAGTTGTTGAGTATCTCACTAAGATGTTAGAAGAGACATATTATTGGAGCTCCCATTAGATGATTTGGGGAAGAGTTCAAAAAGCAGGGATTTGTTATGAATTAGATGCTGTCAGGGACTGAGAATAATTCTCTGATTGGATATCTTACTAAATTTTACCTAAGGCAGAAAGAATAAAGGGAAGATAAAACCAGTGAGTAAATTATACACATGGAGAGTGAGTTCAAAGGGTAAGAGAAATTTAAGCTTCTTTGGAGAAAAATATTTAACAACACTAATAGTATTAATTACCTATAACATTATAATTATATAGTATCTTTGCCATCCATTAAAGCATATAAAGTATAGAATCTTCCCATTTTACCAACATTACTTGTTAGAGCATACTTTCTCAACTTGGTCATCTGCTTAGATGTAATAATTTAAATTTCTTAAAAATATTTCAATGTACAAAATGCTTCAGTCACATACCATGACTCTACCAGAGCTTTTGACAACAAATAATTGAACACCTACTTAGTCATGGCTCAAACTATTAGGCCATTTATTATTTGCTTAAGTACAATGAATGATAAATAGACCACTTAAAAATCACATCATAATGTTTGTTACAAGTTATAATTCTACAGTTAGCATTTTATGAGAAAATTTCTATTCTTAAGATACAGATTTCTACTAAGTGAATCTGTCCCAATCCAATTAGATATTCTGTCATTCATATTATAGAAAATTGATCATTTTTGTTACAATCCTTGTAGACCTATTTGAAAAACTAATGAGTTTCTGGGAAAATTAGCTATTGCCTACTTCTATTGGTGGAATATAAATACTTTTTAAAGCATTTCTTAGCATTTTATAACAAGGAATATGCTGGTATATGGGGAAAAACCAGTGATTAGTGATTAGCAGTTTGGCAATCACCATAGAAACGACTTCCAAGCCTAAATTATATGTATTAACATTGCCATGTGAAAATCTCATACTGTGTTTTGTCTTATTATTTTAATTTATCTTGGGTAGTAAGATAATGCTACCTCTGTTTAATATTCTATTTCTATTGTACTCAAAAGTTCCATTCGTTATACACAAAATATATAAACAGGACTTCACTCTGTGGTCTGGCAGAGGCTAAGCTGGCTTTCATGTTACAGTCCCATAAAAATATAATTTAAAGGGTGCCTTGGTGGTTCAGTTGGTTGAGTGTCTGATTCTTGGTTTTGGTTCAGGTCATGATCCCAGGGTCGTGGGATTGGGCCCCACTTTGGGCTCTGTGGTGAGCTTGGAGACTGCTTAAGACTCTCATTCTCTCTCCCTCTACCCCTCTTTCCTGCTTGTGCTCTCTCTCTCTCTCTCTCAAAAAGAGAGTCTTCTAACTGTAAAAGTCGATATATTGCATATATATCACTTTATTTCCCTTTAATCTGGAACATCCTCTAGCTTTTAAAATTTTATTGATCTTGATATTTTTGAAAAATACATACTATTTCAGAGATTATTTCTCAATTTGGGTCTACATCATGTATTTCCTGAATAGAAACACCTTATCCCTTGGGAATACCACAGAAGTGATTTTGTGTCCTTCTCGGTGCATAATGTAAAGAGGCATTTGGTAACGGTTTGTCCTAATGTTTGTGATCAGATCACTAGCTGATTAAGGCAATGTCTGCCAGATTTCTCCACTGTAAAGTTATTAATTTTCCTTTGTAATTAAAAAATATTTTGTGGGAAGAAACCTGGAGAATTTGTAAATATGTTTATTATCAAACATTATACACTAATTTTAGTATCCATACATAACTTCCTAAATTTTTTATCTCTTCAGTATGTATTGGTTGTCATTCAATTGCAAGGAAATAATTTTCTGTATTGCTAATTTAATTTGTTTTATTATGGAAGTATAATTGACATAAAATGTTATATTAGTTTCAGGTGTTTATATTGATTCACTAATTCTATACATTATTCAGTGCTTACCACAATAAATATAAATCTTATTATGTTATTGAGTATATTCCCTACGATCGGTGATATTGAGCAACTTTTCATCTGTCACCATCTGTACGTGTTCTTTGAGAAAACATATATTCGAGTCCTATTTCCATTTTGTATTTTTTTTTTTTACTTTTTTTGGTGTTGAGTTGTATAAGTTCTGTATATACTTTGGATATCATGCATCATTGGAAAATATCTCCTCTCTTTCACTAGGTTGCCTTTTTGTGGTGTTGTTGATGGTTTCCTTTGCTGTGCAAAAGATTTTTTTTCTGTTTTTGTTTTTGGTGTGGTCCACATAGTTTATTTTTGCTTTTGTTTCCTTTGCCTAAGGAGACAGATCCACAAATATGTTGCTAAGACCCATTTCCAAAAGATTATTACTTATGTTTTCTTTTAGGAGTTTTATGGTTTCAGGTCCCACATTTAGCTCTTTAATCTATTTGAGTTTATTTTTGCATATGGTGTAAGAAAGGGGTCTAGTTTCCTTTTTTGCAGGTAACTGTCCAATTTTCCCAACATCATCTATCAAAAAGACTATCTTTTTCCCCATTGTATAGTCTTTTCTCGTTTGTCATATATTAATTGACCATATAGGCATGGGTTTATTTCCAGCCTCTTTATCCTGTTCCATTGATCTGTTTGTCTATTTCTGTGCCAGTATGATACTATTTGCCTACTATAGGTTTGTAGTATATATTGAAATTTGGGACTGTGATACCTCCAACTTTGCTCTCCTTTCTCAAGATTGCTTTGTCTATTAAAGGCTCTTTGTGTTTCCACACACATTTTAAGATTATTTGTTCTAGTTCTGTGGAAAAAGCTGTTGGTATTTCAATAGGGATTGCATTGAATCTGTAGATTGCTTTTGGTAGTGTGAACTTCTAAACAATATTATATCCCTAATTTAATTTTGTATTCATAAGTTTATATATTTTATGTAGTAGCTTATAATCCATATTATTAGAACTTAGCTCGTTTTTGATATTCAAATTCTGAAAGACAATTTGAAGTGCCTCAAAATCACCGATAATTATAAAACCTTTCTTACGCAACATAGAGACCCCTTGGATCCACGGACATTTTTAGCATTAACATATGAAGAACTTTATTGGCTGTTCTCCATGGCAGAGAATCGGACAGAGCTACCAGTTTGCACACTCATATGGTAGCTCTTGGCATTTCAGAAGATGGTATCCTGAAATGCAAAGGTTCTCACTTCCAGAAATTCTAATGAGGCATACATCATTAAGCCTGCAAGGATACATTTTCGTAATGATTTAGTAATGCAGGAATCACATTCAGAGAAAATTTTCTAGCAGGTGCACAGTAATAATGTCTAACTCAGCTGCTGGATAACCAGAACCTATTGTACAGTAGAAGCTAAATGAGTACTTCTAAAATTAAGAATAAATGTTTAGATGTGGGAAAGCTGAATTGAAAAGGGAGGAGAGATTTTGACATAAGTTAAGGTTAATTTGAGTAACCATTTTCAACCAATACAGAGTGTGAGCGGGAGAGGTGCAGAAAGACGGAGGCATAGAATCCAGAGCAGGCTCCAGGCTCTGAGCTGTCAGCACAGAACCCAATGTGGGGCTCAAACTCATGAACCATGAGATCATGACCTGAGCTAAAGTCGGATGCTTAACTGACTGAGCCACCCAGGTGCCCCTATTTGCTTGTGTATGAATAGTCTTCACAAGGATTTCAATTACAAACATGTAATAAGATCATTTTGTAACAAAGCTCTCTCTTGCCTATTACTGTTAGTGGCATTTGGTTTTAAGTCAGTGTATTCAGTACTGGCTATTTCTTTTTAAGCAGAGCTTCTCATCCTAACCCCTGTCTCTAACATTTAATCCTCCACTGTTAAGCTTTACAACAGCCCAAATGTCTATCAGGAATTCCTTTGCAGTCCTGTTGTGTTTGCAGATAGACCACTATCATGAAATAATATTGAAAAATTAACAAAGATTTGCCTACATCAACATGACCATTAACCCATTTCACACACTTTCTCACCTAAACAGAACTAAAGAATCATGTTTTTATAGATTTACCCCCTCTGGCCACACGTTAACCTGGAGAAGAATGATAAGTTTAGTCCCCTATAATTACCTACCTGTTGGATGCACACTACATATATGTTTACATAGGTGAAATGATAGCATTGTGATATTAAGCCTTAAATTATGAGCAGTCATAATTGTGTTAAGGAAGAATGGTCTTAGCCTCCTTCAGGTTTCTGATCCATCCCTTGAAGTTTTTGGAACATTGGCCAACTCATTGAACCTCTGTGAGTTACACTTTCCATGTAGGTGAAATGGTGATAATAATACATGTTCTCAGAAAATATATTTGCACCGATGGTAAAACTGACTTCATATAAATAAGTTTCTTAAGGAGCATTTATGTGATTTAAGCCTCTCCTGATATGATTATGTGTAATGAAAGTAATAATGCATAATGCACATTAAGAAAAAGAAATGCTATCTTTTTTAAAATTTTTATACACTATTACATTAATTATCTTCAATTTAGAGCCTAGATATTAGCCGAAGTTTCAGACTAAGGAAAGTGGACATGAACCATTTTTAGGCTTATACAATGGAGAGTTTCCTTTGGTCCCCTCTATTTGATCATAGGCGTAGCAACATCAGGAAATACAAGACTGAGTTTTATTAATTTATTCTCTCCTGCTGAGGGAAATAAGTGACCTCAAGTACAAAGGTTAAGGGATCTGTCATAAAACCTTCTTATGAGGTTGTTACCTTCTTATGAGACCAAATCCTAGTAACACCATACCCACCTCTGACCCTCTTTGATGCTCAAAAAAAAAAAAAAAAAAAAAAGTAGCAGCAATTTGTACCTGACTCTAGCACTGAGAGAATCCACTTTATTCCCAAATTGTGAAATGGCAAAACACAGTTCAATTATCTTCATAAAATTTATAAGTAAATATATCTATGACCCCCTAGATTTGCTCCAGGGCTAAAATTAGTAACTGACATAACACCAGAGAGTTGAAGAATGACTTAATCCACACCTGGCTGTGTTTCTGCCTGTAGAACACATTAATTAGAGGGTCTGGGGCTGGGTGGGTGGTAATGACCATTTTCATTTATGCCACTTATATCCTTATGACATTGCATCTTTTCTGTCCAATCTAAACAAACTCCCTCCGTCAGAGGAAAGACAACATTTCACTTTGATCTTCAGTAACCACAAATGAAATCATCTGGACTCCCCAGAGAGAAAAGATAAATTAAAACAGAGCCTATTTTTAATTATCTGGCTTTCATTCACACGCTCAGGCATCCTGCCCGCTTTTCACAGGTATGCCCCAAGTTCTGATGAATGAACACAATTTATTTCCACTGGAATTGAGGCTTCATTTATAACAGTATTTGTTAAACGGATCACTGAGCTGACTAAATCAAGCCGCAAAGTGCAGAGTGTGTATAGCTTGCTGTAAAGTCAGGGGCACAGGAGGCCTCTGGCAAAGTGAAACCACCATTTCTTTTAAATTTTTTTTAAACGTTTATTTATTTTTGAGAGACATAGAGACAGAGTATGAGCAGGGGAAGGGCAGAGAGAAAGGGAGACACAGAAGCTGAAGCAGACTCCAGGCTCTGAGCCGTCAGCACAGAGCCCGACGCGGGGCTCGAACTCACAAACTGCAAAGATTATGACCTGAGCCAAAGTCAGCCGCTTAACCGACTGAGCCACCCAGGCGCCCCGAAACCACCATTTAAAGATGGGAGTCCAAAAAGGCAACCGAACATCGTGTTGAAATTCTGAGTAGCAGAGATCACCACTGGCGAAGGGATGCTGGACCTGTCCATTTTATCCTCATTCCTCTGTGTTTATAGATCACATCTTTCTGTCCTCTCGCTAGGCCGTAGCCTAGGTAATTTCTTCCAATCTACTTTTTAGTTTACTGAGTCTCTCTTGTGCTGTGTTAAATGTCACAAGTACTCTGCTTTCTAGCTTCAAGATTGAATTATGAATTTAGAGACGGACAGTTTGGTTCCTTTGAAGGTATACTTCCATCATCGGCAATGTCCTTATTCACGTTTTATTCTCACTTCTATTTCCTAGAACATTTTATATACAGCTCGCTGTTTTTCTTTTTGGTAATTACGGTATCTGAAGTTCTTGGATGTTTCTGTGAAACTTCTCATTCATGAGTCTGGCGATTTTTCATTGTTCATTCTTATTTGATTAAAAATAATCCGGAATAAGGGGCACAGTTGGCCTCAATGATACTAACACCTTGATGGGTGCTGGCTTCATGCAGGTGACTTACTGCCTTCTACAAACTCAGCCCTGGGGTGACAGCCGTCCGCAGGGCAACTCATTGTCCCTGTTTGTTTACAGTTCATCTTCAATGTATTCACGTTTTTCTTTTTTAAAATTTTCTTTCTTTCTTTTTATGAAAGTATAAGGCTTTTCAGGATTTTTCCTTACACTCCTGAGAGCCAACAATGCCGTAAAAAGTATAGAAATCTAAAAAAAAGAAAAAAAGAAAAAAAAAAAGGAGCCTCCTTTAGATTCTGTGTCTCCCCCTCTCTCTGCCCTTCCCACGCTCATGCTCATGCTCTGTCTCTCAATTAAAAAAAAGTAAAAAATAATTTAAACCATTAAAAAAAGTAAAGAAATTGCAGAGAGGGTGCCCCTCGGAAAACCTAGTTTGCCATACAGCTAGGATATTGTACATTCTTAGGTCAATAGACCTCTTCAGAGAGATAAGAGGTGATGAATAGTGTTAAAGTGTCAGATGACTGGCAATATAAATACTTGTTTTCTCGCTACTTTTAAACACATAATTTACTGTCTTTTCCTCAATCAGGATTTTTAAAAATTTTTTAAGAGTAAATAAGTCTTACACTCTTTGTAAGGAATCTAAAGCTTAATTAAGATTGGAGAGTCTGATTTTAAAATGAGTTTCAATTGTCTTCTTATCCTCATAGACCGGGACACATCTTTTCTTTTTTCTTTCTTTCTTTCTTTTTCTTTTCTTTTTTTTTTTTTTTTTGAAGGTCTAGGACAATAGAAAATATAATGGGCAAAATATATTTTTTCTTTTATCTTCTCTACCATTTACTTTTCACATTTTCTTGGGTAAGTTAGAATTATTCTGTGTTTCAATTCTTCTCCATTCAACAAGGTATAACAATGCCTGCCTTGGGCAGTTCACAGGCTTATAAGGAAGTCGAAAGCACATGTTACATTAGATCTTTTGGAAACTTAAAATGACATATCTATGGAACATTTGTATGAACATGATTTTACATAACATCGAAAACATCGAACTTTAGTTACAATGGAATTCATTTTCTGTACCAAGAACTCTAGAAGTAAAAATTAGAAGCCAACTTGGCGTTACCATCACCGTGGAGGATGAAGACTCAACAGCTAGCCACTGCAGACACACACGTTTGTCAGGAATTGGGAAAATTGTTCTATTCTACAATAAATTAATTTGCAAAAAAGCTTCTTAATATTTTTAAACCAGCAAGGGACACATCAAGAAGCAGTGGCAGTAAACTGAGTGCTCTTATTATCTCCGTCTGGTTTCCACGAACTGATTCATATTCATTGTGTATTTTGTATACAGCTGTTCACTTGTGTAGCTCTCAAAGGGCACTTTCCTTTATCTATGAAAAAAAAATCTCGAGTACTTAGTACTCGAGCAGACTATCTGCCTGAAAGGCAGTGCTTGAGTAGAACAAAAACCATCTCTTCAGATTCTGACATACGTCAGACTTCAAGTTTTTGCTTGATGTCTCATTTCCCAGGCTAAATGGAACTACATTTTCAGGATTGATTTTTGTGGTTAATTGAATTAGCATTTTAAAACCTATTTTATATCGATTTATTCAACTGACTTATGTAAGTAAAAACATTGCAGAAAAAGGGTTCAATTTTTTTCATAGAATTATAATAAAGCCTCATAAATATGCCCTAATAGTTGAATTGAAAGTTATGTTGTATATTTTATTTATATGAATTGCTCATTTCTTTTCTTTTTTTTTGTAAAAAAAATGGAATTTGTAGTATAGAACAGCTTTACAAAGGTACAATATCATTTTTCAGCATTCCCACATAATTTAATTGTAGAGACTGCATCTTGTAGTCATAATTATCTTTAAAAAATGTTAAAAACCATTCACCCCATAGAGCATGGAGCATTTAGATTGTGTTGGGGGGGCACGTGTGTATGCTTGTATGTACTACTCAATACATAAATGCAATTTGAAACATACACTAAATTTGTCTAGTGAGTATTTTTCTTTTCCTTTTATTTGTTTGCCTTTAAAATCATTACAGGTAAAATGCAATTGCTATATGCTTATCTGTTTTATAAAGCTGGTTACTTTTGAAGTATATAGACCATATCGGACATGTACGCCAGATCTTGATATTAAAAAAATAGTGTTTCCTCACAAAAAATACAGCTTGAAACGGTAGGGAAGCATATCATTTTTATGGCTTATAAAAATAAAAACCATTAGCATAATTTCAGGAATTAACGCAATAAAAATGTAAATTAATGTCTTTCAGTATGAGTATGCTCTACTCCTCAACCTTCTCAGTAATTACATAGTTATTAATGCATTTGTTTATAATGCCTGTTCATATGCGCTTCAAATAACCAGATAACTAATATCTAAAGTTGAGTAGAAAGTTTATTAACACTCATTTTATGAGTAGATTATCACTGACAAAGCAATAGTATCCTATGTATATTACTTTTGAATCTCTGATGGCTTCCTTGTGTATAAAAGGCTAAAATAAGCTTCTGTAAGATATTGGAAGTGCTTTTAAGTCATCAAAACACAAGAGCACAGGGTACTTTTCATGTTGTCGATATTATTGTACTTTAGTTCTTTGAAGTGCATAAATTATTAATTATACCTATGCCACTCATGACCCACAAAACCTTTGGGTTCCCTAGAACCACACTGCATTTCCTCTGGGTGTTCTAGAAGATGGCGTACTTCTCTGTTCCCGTATATTTGTGATCTGTAATGAGGGTGGGACCAGCTGAAGGCCTCCATCTTCCACAAGGTCATGACCGCGAGTAGGAAATATTGGTCTTTATTTGTAGCCCATACTGCTATCCTTAATTCTTATTAGTGATTGAATTGGTTTGAATTAGACCTCATCCTTTAAAGATCTTCCAAAAATGATTGTTTTTGAGGAGTGGCTTCAATCAATTATGCCAATTGTCTCTGAAAATCCTTCCCCAATTTAGGATACTAATTGCATACTTTTTTTTTTTTCCTTAATGCATATTTCCAAAAACAGACATTATCTGTGTTTACCACATAACAATACATATAATCAACCTTATCATATAATTTCCATAATTTTCCATAATAAAACCGTACATTTTTTTACAACATTTTACAGTTGACACAGCATTTTCACTTAATCAGCTCGCAAGCCTCTGACACAGACAGGATAGTAATTAACTCAATTTTAATCATGAAGATATAAAGGTTCAGAGAATTAGAATGGCATCCAGGGCATAGCAGAAATGTGCTAGAACTGGCTTCTGACCCAGATTTTATACCCACAGACCAGGGTTACTTCATTGTACACCACACTGATACTCAAGGTCAAAGCTCAGCGACATTCCATGATAAATAATTCAAACTCCACAGTCTGTGTTAACAACGCGATCACATCTACACAATAAAAAGAAGATGAGGCAATTATTTAGATAGTTCAGCTAAATGTTTTCCCCTTAATACCCAAGTCCTTCTCCTTAAGTTAAAATTTTAAAGCGAATAAAATATTGTTCCCTTCAGTCAATATCAGATATCCTAGTCTTATGGCTTATTAAGAATTCTCCAAATGACAATAATGTATTGGCATTAACAAGGTAATGTCAGACCAGTTTTCTGAGGTTGTTTCAGACATTCTTTCCAATGGCCCCCCATCTCATACCTACACTCACACACACACACACACACACACACACACACACACGACCTTTTACAGTTTACCTCTGAGCCTGTACAAGATAGCGTAACAAAGAAAAAGTATCAGAATGCCACACGCTTGAAAAAGTACCTGGAAATATACTTTACCACGGTTGCCAAAGCAGCATAGAGTAACTCCCACTTTTCTCATGGGCTTATCCCCCATCTCTGAAACAATTTAATTACTCTCCAAATGTAAATGCAATTACTCCTTTTTGCTCTTTTGGTTGTACTGGGGAGGAGTCAGTTCACATAACTGCATTTGTTTTTGCCTGCCAAACTTTCACACACCATCATATATACGTAAAATATCTATTATGAATAATTTTAAAAACTGCAAAATTAAGATCAAATAAATAACACAGGCTAATAGAAAATGAATTTCATTCTCTGTTAATTGTATATACACTGAATGTGCCTCCAGCCATCCTTGCCTGGAAAGAGTTAACAGTTGAAGCTTTCTTTTAATCAACTTTAATTAGATCAACTGTAAATAAACCTTTAGTGATTTAAAAACAATTAGGTTAATTAAAACAGTTTGTAAGTCAATCGATGTCAAATCAAAATTGAAAATTGGAAGATTAATATTTACAGCTAGTGCTTAAAAACTTGAAAATATTTAGATTGTTTTTGCCTCTGGCAACATATTTAAACTTATTTTAAGCTCCCTTGGATTTTATATTTGGATGCAAGCAACTGTCTATTTGCATGTACGTTCTATGGACATATGGCCCATAACACAAATCTCACTCCTATCTTGTAGAACTATACTTTCTACATGAGAATAACTGGCGGGTCCCGTTCATCACCCAGTGGAGAAAACGTAATTGTGCATGAAGTTAAATAATTTAAAACATTCTCCGAGGGTGGAGTGAAAAGGCAGCTATTGTTACCTGAACATGATTACTTCCTGACTGTGTCTGGGAGTTAACCTGACCTCAGCTGTGCCTCCCGTGAGCTTCCTGTCAAAGGAAAGTTTAGCAGCTTTCTCTAAGTAATTGCTAATAGGAGGATCTATTCATTGCCTCCACAGGGCTAACCTTTTCTTGTGGTCTCCTTCTTCATTTTGGCCTGCAATTGACCTTAGAGTATTGCTTTAACAGAGAAACTGACCTGTGAATCCAGAACAAGAATTGCGACTTGATCTGCAAAAGCCCGGTTTCTTGAGAAGATTTAGTTTACTTACTCTTCATGCCGACTTAAAATTATGTCGGGATAATTCAGAATTGGGGCTTGGGTGTATCTCCTTGACATAAACAGTAACAAGTAAAATACAATTTTTTTTTAGGTTTATTTATTGAGAGAGAGAGAGAGAGAGAGAGAGAAAGCGTGAGTGGGAGAGGGCCAGAGAGAGAGGAAGAGTGAGAATCTCAAGCAGGTTCCACGCTCTGCATGGGGCCTGACACCGGACTCCATCCCACGACCAAGAGATCGCAACCTGAGGCCACATCAGGAGTTAGATGTTTAACCCACAGAGCCACCCAGGCACCCCATAAAATGCACATATTTTTAAGAAATTAAATTGTTGAAAAATACACATCACTTTGTGTGCCTTGAGTTTCCAATGGTGCCCCTATATGGACAAATGGAATTTAAATTTATTGACTTTTCCAGACCACTGTCTGCACTTGAAATTATCAAGTCATCGAGTCCCTCAGTGAAGTGGACCCTTTCTATTTATAGCTCCAAGGATTTCATACCAGGAGTCTGTATCACATGTATCTATATTCAGGAGTAAGAGGATAGATTTCTTTCATGTCATTATTTAATACTCTATTCATTCATACTATATAGTCATGAGGTTTCCTTTATAAAGCAATTTGATCAGTGAAATGCTGGTAAACATTTAATAATTCATTAAATAATTCATTAAATAATTCATTAAAAAAGGGGGGGAGGGGTAGTGTTTGCTGATTTCCACGGTGGTCTAATCTTACCACATGGCTAACTTCAACCCACCAAATGAGCTCACTAGAAGGGGGGTGGTGAATTGGTTCTTGGGAGCTGGTTCTGGCTGGTTCCCACTGAATTTTAGTGACTAGATAACAGGTGTCTATTTAAATGCTTCTGGAGAATCTCTTGACTAGGTTTAACATGGATTTTTATCAGTTATTCCAGGGTCTGGTTTTAAAACATAGCCTCTCTCTCAGGTGTTACGGAGTTAACCATAAATGGTGCTGGATTTCAGAAGGGAAATGAAAAAAAAAAAAAAAAACCACAAAAAACTAAAATACAAACTCACCCTTATTACTGGTAAGCTTAGATAGACTATTTCATCGAAATTTTATCTAAATTAGGGACACACTTTCAGCCATGTCAAGTAATTTTTAAAAATATCACTGAATCAAGTTTAGTATCTGTATTGAGGTCAGCGTCCACACATAAAAGAGCAAGTGGGTATAGGCAAGAATTTCAAATCTTTATTTAAACTTGAGCTTTTCTTTTCCCAATCTATGACCAGCAAATATGAAAAAATAAATAAAAAGATGTGTATATATATATACACATTTGAAAACAAAAGAAAGGTGAATGATATGATTATTCTTTTCTAAAATACACTCAAACCTCCATTTAGTGATCTGTGCAACAATCGGTAGTTCTGACATCATGGTCCAAATGTACTAAACTATTTTATCTTCCTGCAGACAACACGGGGATTATTACAAAACTGTTTTTTCAGCACCTTGCTGATTTAACACCTACATAGTTCCTGTACCACACTCTGATTTTATTGACTTGGGTAAGTGTACTATGTTTTTTTTTTTTTTTTATTTGAAAAACTTACATAGGGGACTAAAAGTCATGAACAGAATTTTTTACGGTTATGAGTTTTTCATATATATGTAGATTAATACAGCAAGAAACAGATCTATCTAGTCCTGAAACAATATTCACGAAACTATATTCAAATGAAAGGACTGTGTGCAGATGGTCAGATTTACTGAAGTATTTATTTTGATAAATCTGAAGGCCACGTTCACGTACTTGGTTTCTAAGGATGAAGGGTAACTTTACAGAATCCTGGTTTCTCCCCACGTCATCAAAATATGAATGTTCGGATTCCAGTGTTTGTCTTTCAGAAAGAAGCACTTTTAAACTGTAATTTCCTATACAGTGTCTACTATCTATAGATTTATTAGGAACCCAATAAATTATTTTGAAAAAGAGAAATGAAAGAAAAACGTCCATTCTTGTTTAAATATACGCACATTAAGCTCGTACTATTCTAGGAAAAAAAATGAAAGGTGGAAATATTATTTCACTCATAAAATTCTAAGAAGCCCATCCTACACACACATGATCACTTGAAATGCTCTCCTCTTTCTGGCGCATCTAGACCAGGATGGAAATTCTACATTGCTTGGTTAGTTCTTGAGGAACATATGTGCATCAGAATTTTTAAAAATGGATTTTGAAATTTGTAACATTACATTAAGATACAGTAAAAAAAAAATCAGTCTTTATACTCAATACGGTTACAGCAAAAGAGGTTGGGAAAAACAAATTCTCAAAAGTCTTTGGAGCATAGAGAACTTGTGACCTTGAAAAATAAATCTCGCATCCAAAAAAACCTCAATTCTGAAATCTCTCTAAAATACAAATATTTTATTCCACTGTTTGGTACATTCTAATGGCTCAGATGAACAACTTCTGCATCCTTGGAGCTATGAGCCCCTCCGAGATGGGAACGCTCTATTTTCTGCTCTATTTTTTTCTCCATTTCCTTCCTGTAGCTCACACCGGAGAAAAAGTCAGCGTGTTCTGAAGAGCTTAGTTCTAGGAGGCAGTCTGATGGACCTGGGTTTCGTGGAGACGGGGGCTCCAAAATAAATACAACACCATGTGTTAAATAAAAAAAAGAAAAGAGTCTCCTGTATAAATCAGAAGAGATCATAAAAATCAATGAATAGACAGCAACTTTCTTTCATACCTACACAAGCAGCTCAAAACGGATGAGTTACCTTTTTTCTTATTTGGAACACTTCATAATTTATTTGCTAAACAACGGTTTATGTTGCCTTAAACCAAATTTTATTGGTTTGTATTGGAGGACTGGGGAGGGATTTCTAAGAATTTATATATTGCTAAATAAAATGTATTTGCTAACCAGCAGCAATAAACTTGCGCTGGATTCTGTCACCTAGCGAGCTAAAAGCATCACTGCAAGTTAAATTTGTCCCGAGTTTTGAGATGCAAGAAGTTCCAGGACATGTTTCAATGGCACATCGTGTTCTGTTCTTCTCGCTGGCAGTACCGTGAAGGTAGGTACAGGGCACGCTCGGTTCACAAGCGACACAGGGCACTACTTACTCATAGAGGTTAGGTGCTTTGCAGGTATCTGAGAGTTGCTATCTATTCACAAACCACCGAGCATTTGGTTTTATCAAAAAGCCTTCAAATGCCCAGAGTCTGTGGTCAGTGCAGTCCCTTGGGTAAGTCTAATGGAGATACACTTCACCAAGGCAAAAGCCTAAACAATTAAAAATGGAGAAATATTTACAACCATTTTCTCTAGTAAGTTGAGTTCTCGTTTTCTCTATGTAGTGGTTTTTTTGTTTTGTTTTGTTTTGTTTTTTTGCTTTTATTTTTTCTCCAGTACATTTCAGATTAAGGTTCCGGGCTATGAGTACAAACTCCCCGGGCCGGTGCCATACATATCCGCGAGTCGTTTAAAGCGAGGCCCCCAGTCACTTAGGTAGTCGTAATTCTGATCAGAGTTTGAGCTGATGGAATCCAAGGAGCTGAGTGATTCAGCCACTGAGCCATTTCCTTCGAAGGCATACGTCTGCAAGGAATCGTAGGGGGGCGCACAGGGATCCACGTCCGCCTCTTTCAGCCTTTCCCAAATAAATTCTCGAAAGATGACATTGTCTGGGATGCTTTTAAAAGTCGGTCGACTCAAGAACTGGATTTCCGGAGTCACGTCCCTGCGGGTCTTGGTGTCTCTGATGACGTTGAGGTTTCTCAGCGCGGCCATGTCGAAAGCTTCTGTGTCCTCCTCTCCCCCACCTTCGTCGTCGTATCTCACGATATTTTCTCGGATATCTCTCTCCTCATCAAAAATGAGAGGCTCTTTTTTCCGTCTTCTCATGGTGACGATGAGGAGGATCAACACTAAGACAATGAGACAGGAAAGGGGGAGGTTTCAGTAAGCCGCCAACTGCCCCTCGTCGTGGTGAAACTAGGCCTATGATCCGGACTTCCGGATTTTCTGCTCTTTCAAGGGACATGAATTGGCCGCCTCCGTGCACGGCAATTCACAGCTGCAGATGTGCTAAAACTGCTAAAATGCCTTTAAAACAGGACGCGTTTATACATCAAGAAACCCTTTTCCACACCTGTTCAGAAGTGAGGTCTCCCTCTTTAAGGCAACCTGCAAAATATTTGATAGAGCAAATGGAAGGGCCAGTTCAGGAGAACTATACTTAGATTTCAAAGCTATGCAACACAAAGCGATTTTTTTTTTTGAACTCCTTAATTGCTGGAAAGGCAAAGTGACACTCATAAATGTTTTAGATCTAATTTAACAACTGCAATTTCAGAAGGAAATGCATTTTAACATTTGGTCAGGTTCTTTGAAGACATACCTAGTACTTGTCGAAGAAACTCCACTGTTAAATAAAATCCAGTATGTCGGGCCATATATGAAGATTAAAAAAGCTTCTATAGTAAATGGAGTCTCACTTTCAAGATGAAATACTGAACCTGGTCTTTGTGCATTATACGTGGAGAGAGATTACATACGGGCTGTGAGATTTTCAGCTTAGCCAAAAAGAGATTTATCAGAAATAATAATTAAATAATAAAGCACATGGTTATACTGGAAAGCAAAGGACAACAGATACACTGGCTATTATTGGTTTTAAGCCAACTGAATATGCTCTGTATTTTCAGTAAGTATACACTACGAAGAAAGACTCTCCTCTGCTCAGGCTATGAGTGAGTGCAAGCTGAATTGAGAACACATCAGATTTCATTGGCACTTACGTTAAAGTGAAGAAAAAAAAAGAGAGGTATTCTTAAACTTCGGAGTTCAAAATATATAAATTAAAGAATTATCTTAAATTACATTTTTATTACAGCAGCTAATTTTTTTTCCTTGAAGATCTAAAAGACCCAAAGTGACCAATGCTCTCAGCCTTTTTTAAAAAAGACATTTGAAATATTTATATTTAAGATATCTTAAAGGGTTTGACTTTGGCATTAGGAATTCATTTGAAAAAATACATAAAACCAAGAAGGACATCAGAGTAATTCAGAGTGATTAAACGCAATGAGTAAGTGAGACCTATTCCATCTTCTGTCTCAATGTGCCTAAACAAAATTCTAAGCACTTACTTCAATAAGGCCTTTTCGGGTGTAACATGCTGGCATGGGCCTTGAATAAAAGTCTAGCCTTTTCACATATTAGTTAGCTGTGTGATCTTGGGCAAGTAACTCAAATTAACTGAGCCTAGCCACATGTGATAATTATAGACAAACGTTCCTGGGGTAGAGACTGGGGCCAGGGTGGGGGGTGCGTGTAAGGAAAGTTGACAGAATGCCAGGTACTTGTTTGTGCGCAAAAGAGAAATTTCCATTGTTCCCTTCTGGTCAACTAAGAACATTAACTCAAAATTTCTCTGACCAAGGAGAAATAGTGAAATTAGGTACAAAGCAGAAGGTGCAGCAAATATATGGCAAGGCACATGCAGTGAAGATTAAATGAAAGACAGAAAAGGCAGTAAGGTGAAGAAGGTAGGTCTGCAAACAAGGCCTATCTTCTGACCCTCAGGATAGTTCTCTGGGGTATGTCACGTTCTTGTTTGACAGCTGTCTTAGGCATTTGCAACAAGCTGCCTGGGGTCATGAAATAAAATGCAACAGGTAGGAATGAAGTGTTCTCTACTTCCAACTGCCTCAGAGTCTCTGCTCTTTCTACAACACGATGAGTTTAGTACTTCCATAGAAAGGAATGTACTAAACGATGAGTTTAGTACTTCCATAGAAAGGAATCAAGACACAAGTCGAGAGCTCAAGTGACAATTTGCTAGTTCAGAGAAAGACACACCAGAACATTTTAAGACATATGAGTAAATAATGCTTTAGATTTATGGATATATCTAGCTTCTGTAACTTTTTACATAGTTCCCCTACACCCAAATGTAAGTAATTGAAACAGAAAGAAAGAGGAGCCAAATAATACTACATGAGAAATCCAATTAAGGGAGAGCATGGAAAGAGAGTTCCCGTCAGAATGGGTGGGCAGGTGGAGGAGGCAGGAAGAGGAGAAATCTCTAACACATATCAAAAGCAAAATTGAGGTGGAGCAAATATCCGAGCGAGTGCAAGAGGATGTAAGAGATGGATGGGCATAAGAGTGAATGAAGCTATGAAGAGGGTAAGAATTAGGTAATAATTAGATGTGCTTTTAATTTAAATCACTATTTAGGCAAAATATTTCAAAATTCTCGATTCCCTTTTCTTCATATAATTACAATGAATCTTGTCACATATATATGATATATAATATATAGCAATTGTTTTCTGCTATATATATTTATATATTATATATAAATAACATATAAAACAACGATTTCTTATATTCTGCTGTAAGCATATCTTTATTCTGATAAACTTACTTTCTGATGCTCGAGGGTAGTGTTCAGCAATAGTGAAACACGACAGACCCCACAGATATGTCAGCTCATAGGTTCAGTACCTCTTAAGCATATTAGTATCTTACACAGTTTATTTTATTTCTCAATCTTGCCTGAAGCGGAGTAAAAATGAAGTGTTTTAGAAGGTTCGAAAATTTAACATTCCAGTGACTTAGGAGAATATTAATTTCTAACTACATGAGCACATATAAAAAATAAAACTTAACCTTTACGTAGAACAAGTCTTAACTGCTCTTCAGGGTCTAAGGAGATAATCCCTGTATTAAAAAATATTTTCTGCTTAAGTAAGCACAAGATTATATAGTTTAAGAGGTTTTCGCATATGTCTTTTCTGTCATATGAAGGATACTTCTGAGTGGAGGCATAAAAAAGATTTAGTCTAGACACATGGCAGTTATATTGTGTTGGAGGCTCATGATTTTATATACGTTTAACCAGTGCGTGTTAAACATTTTTTATAGGCATTAGCATGGAAGTAGGCAAATACATTTTCTCAAGGAACTTACAATTAAATGGGCAGACAGATATTCATCAAATCATGAGACAACTAAGTGCAAATGTAGACCTGGGATAATTATTGCAGAACAGGGAAACATCTTTCATTTATTTTTTAAAAAAATTTTTAATGTTTATTTTTGAGAGACAGAGAGACAGAGCGAGCAGGGGAAAGGCAGAGGGAGAGGCAGACACAGAATCCGAAGCAGGCTCCAGGCTCTGATGAGCCATCAGCACAGAGCCCGATGCGATGCTCGAACTCACAGACCGTGAGATCATGACTTGAGCTGAAGTCGGTCGCTGAACCGACTGAGCCACCCAGGCGCCCCATTCTTTTAAAGATCCACAGTAGAAGAAACAGATCCATACAAGGCAGATTTAACTGAGGGTCACCACAGGCTGAGGCTGGGATGAGGGGAGAGAGGTAACATGGAAGATTGCCCTTGGTACAAGCAAGCGGTCGGCCAAGGTCGGAAGTCAACAAGGCTGTGGAGCAAAGAACGGTGGGAGATGCCCAAGCAAGCACGGTGTGATCGTATTTGTTTTTCAAAAAAAAATCATTTGGATTGGACTGAGGATAGAAAGAAGGGAAGAGTAGGTGTTAGGAAAGCACTCACAGTGCTACTGCATCAGGAAAAGCATACGGTTAACTCAAATTTCTGGTTTTAGAATTCAGTTGTGTAACATTCAACATTTTCTGAGTAGCCCAGTATGTAGGCAGTAGTGCCGGTTATTGGCAAACTCCTGGTAAGAGAAGATCCCTGCATCCAGCAGCTCAAACTTGGTAGCTGTATGTTTACAAAGATAAATATAGTATAAATCGTAATGCAGTCCACCGTGAGAAAGTCCAGACAGGCACAGGTGCAAAGACGTGTACATACGAGAATACCATTCTCCCACACTGAGAGAAAGAAAAGGGAAGACGGAGAAAAATATCAAAGGGTAAAACTACACGGCATACTAGAAATTAGCGGGCCCCTACCTTTCAACATCTGTGGTCTGTGACAGATACATATTCATTTTTACTTAATCATCTTGGAAGTATTTCAGTCGTACCTACCACACTTTCTAGAGGTCAACCACAGCGCTTTTGGCCCCTCTGATTAAGAGGCCCCTCTCTAATAAACTTGTGTAGCCAACTGTCTTATTTCCTTAAAGACGGCAGACACTTTAAAAGTCATCCAGATTAGCTCTTGAAACACTTATCACGTATTCTCAGCTGCTGAATTCAACACCGCGGTGTCCTCTTGAATCCCCTGCCCGGGATTTTCTAAGCTTGCAAACATCAGAATTATCAATAGTCAGTTTTGGCCCCCAGAACCAGGCAGAACGCTGCTGATGTGGTACCAATTCTTCTGCTTGATAAGCCTACTTATATTAAAGAAAAATCACTTCCCTTAATGTATTATTTTTTAGCATATTTCAAATTTTGAGTCAAGTTCATTTTAAAGCACCGGGTCATGTAAACCACCATCAAGCCAGTGCTTTTTCCACCTGAAAACTCTATAAAAGGTTCTTGTTTTAAATCCAATTATAAGTCTTCATACCTGTTGAGTAGCACTTTGTAAAATTTAAGCTGTTGTTTAGAGACTCTCGCCGAAGGTTAAAACCTAAATTATTTTCATTTCAATATATATATATTTTTTACTGGACATTGATTTTCTACAACTGTAATCTTTACACTATCAATGATTTTATTCCCCGCAGTTGTATGTTAAGCACAAAAAGCAATACTTGATAGTAAGTAGGCACTCAATAAATATTGCTAAATAAATTAATAAAGTAGGGGTTGGAGATATGCAGATACCTCTTGCCATTATGAAGTTCAATATTTTGTATAAAAATTACTATAGTGTAATAGATTATATGGTAATATAACATACGCTAGGTAAATATGTATGGCAAGGTATGCTTTGCCCAGGATGCTCAGAGAAAGTCTCACAGAAGAGAGGACATGGAGGTAAAACGCAAAGGATAAGCCATTGCTGCCTAGAAACTCCACTTTCTCTATGGTCTCTATGAATAATCAGAATTTCTTATTAGTCAATAAAATTGTCAAAAACTAGCTCACATAGGAGCCACTAGCCACCTGTGGCTTTGAGCATTTGAAGTTTGGCTCTTCCTAGCTGAAACACGAATTGGGATGTGCTTTCGTGTAAGATATACATGTGACGCTCGAGACAAAGTAAAAAAAACATTCTGATAACATGTTAACATTCTAATAGTTTGTTAATAGTGCATTCAATATATTCTAGCATTTACTTCAGGTCTTTCTTCTTGTTTTTACTAATGAGGCTACTATCTGAAAGTTTAAAATTACATATGTAGTTCACACTTGTCAACCATAACAGAATTCTTTGAACAAAATGAAAGATTCAAAAAACTAGAAAAATCTTAATTGCATATGATCTTGAGGTGCACTACTCTAAAAATGTACTGCCAACGGACACATTGAACAGTGAGACAGCTCTTCTACGACAATTATCACTGTGTCTCCTAGGTGTAACTGAAAAATGACCTCCTCTAAATGAAAAATCTGCTAGTATAATCTGTATCCACGTTCTGTAGTTTATTATAAATGATCATCCTATCCACGTGCGACTAGAACTCAGCTCTTCAATAACTACTTTTTAACTCTTCACTGTCTTTTGATCCTGTTGATTTCCATCCCTGTTACTGAAAATCTGTCACATGTTCTCTATTTGGCACTAATTAAGAAGTATCACAAATTTTCTTTTAATTTGGTGGCTTCAGATCAGAAACAACCATGACAGAGAAATATCTCGACTCTTGTCCGTGTTACTTCCAAATTCCCACCACTTTCTCCATGTCTGGAGCTCCCCCAGAACGCCATACTCACACCACAAAAAAACAGGTAATTAAGTGAGAATTTTCTAATCAATGATTTATCTTCAACTGCACTCAATTCTATTTTTTTTTAATAAAACCAGCCTATTTCATGTTTTCACATTGTTATATCCTGATGGCTCTGAAATCAGAGAAATCTGAATTTTTCTGCTAAGACTAAGGTTACCAGTGACCTTGACAGTTGCCCAATCCAATGGGCACAGGTCAGCCTTAAGTGTACATGGCATATCTATCATATTTGAAGTAAAACTTCAATGAGGAAACATAATATCGGCGATTTATTTTTTGTTTTAATAGAATGTTATAGGAATTCTTACAGTTTAAAAAAATAATTCACTCTCTCCTCTCAAGTCATGGTCTGTTGGTGGCTGATCTCCTCTAGGTAATACTTATGGTAAATCTTCCTCAAATTTTGTACTTGGTTTCTTCCTTTTCATCCAATAGTCTTTCTACATGAGTTCACCAAAACCCAAGAATTCAACCGCTTTCTATATACGGCAGTTGGTGAGGTCTCTGACATTTAAATCTCCCATCTATCTCTCTAAATAAATCAGACCATATTCATAAATGACCACTCGCAATTTTTATTAAAATTTATAAAATCCATTTTTATGGATTGCTTGAAATATGGTAAATACTTATTGGATGGCAATTATAACTTTTTATTAGTTGTTACCATTACTTGTTTTACAACTTTCTATCCAAGTGTCTCTTTTCAGATATAAACCCAATTACTCTAATCTGTTTCATATTTTGAGCTCTTTTCTCAAAATAATACATGAACTAGAAACTTCCAGGATATCTTTGACTTGAACTTCACTTCCTCCTTGTATTTACCTCTTGCTCATCCCACTACTGTAATGAGCCAGTTATTATACAGTGTAACTCCTGGAATGTTCCTCAAATCCCATCCCTAAATCCACATTCACACCGAATCCCTGCCCCTATTTACTGAATATGTGGGCTTAGAGAAAATAGTTTACTTTGCCCTGCCTCAGTTTCCTCCTCTCCAAAATGGAGATAATAGAATTAACTCAAATTGTCTTATAGTAACTTTAAAAGATTGAGTTTATATCTACAAAGTCTTAAAAAACATATATATCTTAAGCACAATAATAGGTGATATATGTTCAACTTCTATTATAAAGTCTTATGCAAATAGCTCCTATATCTCTGGGTCTTGCCAAACTTTGAGTCCTATAACTTGCACACAAAAAGCAAATTTTACTATGTACTCATGTGATTTGGATAACTCCCTATTTATTTATTTGATATCTATACTATTCCATTTATTAGATGGTAAAATAGAGATACCAGAACTATTCTTGAGAAGCTTAAAATATGTGGCAAAGATAGGAAAATGAACAGAATGTGTTAAATACTATTCACGAATTCATCCCTAAATGTATTTCCTCCTCCATTCGCTAGATCAGGCCTTGGGAATACACTGGATTAAAAAAAGAAAAAGGTTGGGATCAGTACTCTCAAGGTGCTCTTAAATTTGAGCAAAGCAAATACACAGATTTACAAATTGCGATAACTGATATAAAAAAATACACAGGTTTCATAATAAAGAATCGCAGGTGACTGTAGAGCTTGCCCTGGGCACCCCTGGCCTACGCCTGCTCTAGCTTCAACTCTCTGGTCAAGGTGCCCCAAGCATGGCATGCCCAGGGGTCCCCCAGCTCATATCTGTTTTAGCTCCAGCCATCCCCACTAAGGCAGTCCCCGCATGGCGTGACCCAGGATCCCCCGTTTCCCAGAAAATCAAAAACTAAAGGAGTCCATCACCACTAAACCAGACTTCCAAAAAAAGTTAAAGTATCTTCAAGACATGCTTGAGTGGCTCAGTCAGTCAAGCGTCCAACTCTTCATTTTGGCTCAGGTCATGATCTCACAGTTTGCAGGATTGAGTCCCATATTGGGCTGCTGACAGCATGGAGCCTGCTTGGGATTCTCTCTCCTACTCTCTCTGCTTCTCCCTCATTCACACTCTCTTTCTCAAAACAAACAAACATTAAAAGAAATAAAAACAAATTTCTTTAAGTGGAAGAGACCATAACTAAAAATTAGAAAATATATAAAAGAAAAAAAAACCTCATCAATAAAGGCAAACAATAAAGGTAGTGAATCAGCCATCTAAAAATCTAGTATGAAAATCAAAAACACAAAAAGGATATAAAATAGATCAGCATAAAATGTGTGTGTTGGGGGGAGTACAAATGTGGTACTTTTATTTTTGTATTTTTTAAAGTTTATTTGAAAGAAAGAGCAAGAGAGCGCATGAGCAGGGGAAAGGAAGAGAAAGGGGGGGGGAGAGAGGGAATCCCAAGGAGGCTCCATACTTTTGGCACAAAGCCCACTGCAGGGCTCCATCTCACCAGTCATGAGATCATGACCTGAGCCGAAATTAAGAGTTGGACACTTAACTGAGTGAGCCACCCAGGGCTCTCCAATGTAGTACTTTCAGAATGTACTGGAAATGAACTATCGGCTTAAAATACACTGATAAACATCGATATATTTGAAGCACATGGTAGGGAACCAAAACCAAACCTACAAAAGAACCTGACAAAACAAAACCCTACAAGAGGGGCACCTGGGTGGCTCACTCAGTTGGGTCCAACTGTAGCTCAGATCATGATCTCATGGTTCGTGAGTTCAAGCCCTGTGTCGGGCTTGCTGCTGTTGGTGTGAGCCTGCTTTAGATTCTCTGTCCCCATCTCTCTATGCCCCTCCCTTGCTCATGTTCTCTCTCTCAAAATAACTAAACATTAAAAAAAAAAAATTTCTATCTCTCACTGCCCTCTCCCCACTTTCTCAAATAAATAAATAAAATAGTTCAAAAAAATAAAATAAAAATGGGTAGAAAGCTCAAAAAGTAATTTTTCAAAAGAAGCCATACAGCCAGCCAACAGGAACACAAAAAGATTCTTAACATCACTAATCACCAGATACATGTCATTCAAAACCATAATAAGATGACCCCACACCTGTCAGATCGGCAATTGTCAAAAAGACAAAAAAATAAAATAAATAAAATAGTGTTGGTAAGGATGTAGAGAAAAAAAGAACAAACTTTGTACACTGCTTGTGGTGCAGCCATTGTGGAAAACAGTACGGACGTTCCTCAAAAAGTCAGAACTACCATGAGACTGAGCAAATCCACTTCTGGGTCTTTAGGGAAGAAAATGAAAACACCAATTCAAAGAGACATGTTTTGAGGAATCTCCATACTTTGTTTTCTCACACAGAAATATGTATGTGTGTGTATATATGTATATATATGTGTATATGTATACAATGGAATATTATTCAGCCACAAAAAATGAATTCTTAAATTGAATCAGACTCAGTAGAAACAAAAGGCTGGTTAGGAGAGTGGGGAGTGACTGGGGAGGTGGACAAAGTAGACGAATGAGACTAAGTGGTACAATCCTCCACTTAGAAATTAAGACATGGAAATTGTACAGGGATATAGTCAATAATTTTGTAACAACTCTGTGTAGTGACATACGGTAACTACATTTATCACAGGGTGCACTTCATATAAATGTATCAAATCACTATAACGTACGCCTGAAATTAATAGGATTGTAGGCCAACTATACTTCAATTAAAAAAAAAAAAAAAGAATCGGGGCATCTGGGTGGCTCAGTCGGTTAAGCATCCAACTTTGGCTCAGGTTATAATCTCACAGTTCCATCGGTTCGAGCCCCACGTCGGTCTCTGTGCTGATAGCTCAGAGCCTGGAGCCTGCTTCAGATTTTGTGTGTGTGTGTCTCTCTCTGTCCCTCCCCTGCTTGTGCTTTGTCTATCTCTCAAAAGTAAATAAACATCAATAAAAAAAAAAGAATCACGGTTGTGAATGGTGAGCACAGTCCCCCTGAGAAGGTAACACGGAGCATAAATGATATGGGCGTGAAGGACAGCGGGAGCCCACAGGTGAAGGGACTCAGGAAGAATGTCTCAGTAACAGGGTGGCATGTTTGAAACTAATGGAAAGGCAGCTGTGTGTCTCTTCCTACAGGGTGAGTGAAGGATTAGACAGCCTGAGACCTTCAAGAGGTGAGCAGGTGTCAGAACATGTCTTTCTTTGTGGGCCACGAGAACCACTTGGATTTTATGTAAGTACATTTGATGCTTCTGAAATGTTTCAAGCAAAGAAATAATTTATGTTTTAAAAAGTGAAATGATAGGAAAAATACAGGGGTACTAGTGCAGTCTGGTGATCAAAGACGGATGTCATTGGAAGTGACATCTAAGCTAAGATCTAAGGGATGAGAAAATTCAACTTGTCATGTCGTCTGGATCTATGTGCTGTAGAATCAGAGATATATGCAGATGCTCAGTAAGAGAAGGCTAGAATTTGAACTTGTACTTATGAACCCACTCTATTATTTATAGTCACAAAGAATAAATGAAGATTTATATTTGATAAAATCCCAGCATGTGATTGAGGTAAATTAGCTATCAACCATAGCATTTTTAACTGAAATTTAAACTGAATTCTAACAACAAAGGCAGTATCCTTGAAATCTCTACTACAGTATTTTCCGTATTTTAGATGGATTTGGAAAATCGCATATTCAGATTTATTTTTTCTTGAGCCCTTATAGATCTCAGGGCTGTTACTCTAAAAATATAATTTAAATATTTTAAGCACGTGCCATATCCTCTTTATAGGAAAGAATAAAGAGACAAGCTGGCTTTCAGAAAAAAAAATGCCTTAAAATCGTATCATCTTAGGGAATGGGAAAATACAGGTCCAATGGAGATCCTACCTATGGATAAAGACAAAATTAGATCAAATGTTCCTTCCCACTAATGAGTCCATGAAAATCATTCATGGTCTCATTCAGCACGCAGGTATAGCACACCCTCTACATGGCATATCAGCATTTTATGAGGCGCTACATATGTCATGATCATAATGCTCAGCCCCTAAATGCCCCTGCCTCTAAAAGCAGGAATCGACTAGAGGAGATAGACAAAGAGACAAACTAATGACACAGGGGAGTCAGCCATGCAGGATGCTCTAGTATAAACAAGGTGCTATGGGGTATGCGGGAACGGCACCCAGGGTCGACTCCGACGCAAAAAAAAAAGAGAAAGGTGTTCCAGGCAGAAGGAGCAAGTCATTTAAGAGCAGGTAAGGCAAAGTAGGAGGAGTCTAAGAAAGAGCAGCTCCCCCATTTGGCTGAAGGTTGAAATGAGGGGGAGCAGTAAGGTCAGAGAGTCCGTGATTTTTGACTATAGACAAATGGGAGCACGGACATTTTAGTTTAAGCTGGGGTGTGTCGCTATCATGTTTGCTTTGCAAAAGCTGACTCTGCCTGGGATGCTGACGGGTTGGATCTGGTAGAGACGGGAGTGACAGCCACATTCCAGCAAGGAGACGATGGACTCTGGGCAAAACCGGGTGCAGCATCAAGTCAGAGAATGGCATAGATTCAAGAATCAAGAAAGTAAACTTCATATTTGGGGGTGCTCTTTGGCTGTGGGAAATGGAAGAGAAAGAAAAAGAAAGTAGGGAAGTAGGGACTAAATTGGGAGGAGAGGTAGGGATACAGGAAAACTGTTCAGGATTTAATAATTCTATTCAATTTCAAATGCCAGCAGTCTGTTAGCATAATGAATGTGCCCACTTAGAGTTCTGCAAATCCTCTCCACAGAAGGGATGTTGGTTTCCATGTCTCAAGACAGGGAAACATTTCGTTATCGCCGTACCTGAACTTCCCATTCCTGCCCCAAAAGTATCACAGAGTCCTCTCCATTAGATGTGCAAATTAGAGTGATTTCATTGGAGTCTTGAGACACAGTGAACGTTGTGTGTACAAAGACAACTGGTAAACTATATGTTTTGGTTATAATGCAGTATAATCTCAAATTTATCATACATAATTCTTGATGTGTTCTCAACGTTGAAAGTAATTGGAGGATACCAAAGAAGAGTTAACCAAAGAAGTGATGAAGCTGCTTTGTAAAGCAGATCAAAGGTTCTGCTAGCTCGAATTTGGCAGCACCTGGGCTGCGAGACCTACAGATCTATAGGCATTTCCCAGGGTTGTATGAACCTTTCATACTGGAAAACACATAGGGAAAAATACCTTACAAAGGACATTCATAAACCAGTCCCCCCTGTGCCTGAGTCCTGGCTCTGACACCTTATACATTTGTGCATGCCTCCTCCAACTTACAGTTTTCTCATATAAAAAGTGAGCATAATACTACTTACTAATACCTGCCTGTAACATGCGTGTTATGAGAATTAAATCAGAGCATGCTTATAAACCACACAGCTAAAGTCTAGCTCTTAGCATGAGTTTATTAAATGTAATTCATTTTTCACTATGCACTTGTTTGAAAGGGCACCCGTGTGCCACCATAAATTAGCCATTTCATTCCTTTATTATCAATAGGACTACTGTACCAAGTGCATTCTATCATTATAGATTCTGATGGGGCTCAATCTTTTACATAAGTGCTCTCATACTCTCCGCAATCTATTTTTTTTCCTTAGGTAATACTGTCACTTGCAAAGCTAGGAATATACTTTGCTGTTGAACAAAATCATGAGTGGCTACAACAGGGGAGCAAATATGGTTCAGCACTTTGTACATCGGGAAAGAAAAGTGAAAAGATGCATGACAGCCGAACGTGAAGCCGGCCATCCTGAGCACACTGGAAGAACCTGAATGTGAATTCCATGTGGTAAGCAGTGTTTTCTACAAACGTCTTATTGCACTTGAAGCTGGGCCAGTCTAATGAATCCCACTTGTGGCTGCAGAGCAAAGAGCTGGAGGGGATGTCATAGGACTTCAATTACTTGGACCTAATGGTCCAAATAGGGAAAAACAAAACTTAATATAGTAAATTAAGTGGCAGTTTTAGTGTGCAGAAAAATGCAGAAGCTAACAAAGAAGGTAATGAAGAAACTAGCTATAATATCTTGATAGATGTGTAATAATTAACACTGAAGCCATTATTAATACTGAAGCCATAATTTTATTTTTTAAATGTTTATTTTGGGAGAGGGATCAAGCACACACAAGCAGGAAAGTGGCAGAGAGAGGGAGAGACAGAATCCCAAGCAGGCTCTGCGCTGTCAGCACAGAACCTGACATAGGGCTCGGTCTCATGACCACCGTGAGATCCTGAGCTGAAATCAAGTTGGATGCTTAGCTGACTGAAACCCCAGGTGCCCCAAAACCATATTTAAAACAACTGAAAATTCTTTCTCTCTGTTCATTTCTCAAAATCCACTGAAGTAATAAATTAGTGTCAGTCATTCATAAATTTTTTTGAAGTGCTTTCAACCTGGTTGAAAAATAAGCATCATGTCAACAATTACGCATCTCACTATGATAAAAATACATAACGGAATTTTGGGGCAAAATATTTAGTCAGACATTAGAATACTAAAATATCTTGCCATATATCAATGACAGGTTTCTACTTGCAAAATAACTGCAGCTCATTCGTAACTTTCTCATGAACTTTGAATATGACCATAATCTCTCTCGTTCAAGTTGTACCTGATCCGTGTAAGAAGAGCAAGTTTCAGGCTCTAATTTTGCGACTTTCATTTAGAGAATTCCAGTGCAAATAAATCAGAAAGGGTGAGAACAAAGTGGGGATGGGAGAATTTCATGGGAGAAGACCCATGAAATTAAAAGGACACATAGGTGACATCGACACAACCAACTTTGGACAACGTGACTTTCCAATTTTAAGAAAGGAGTACATGTGAACAATATTTAAAAAAAATATTTTCAAGGTGCAATTCCTTTTTAGTTTAATCCAAATTCAGTGATTGAGAATAAGGAGACCTAGAATTTTTCCATAATCACCATTGTTATATGAACTCCTGAAATCCTTGAGCCTAATTGTGCCTCATTCTCCCTCTCTTCAAAATGCAGGGCTTTGGGCTGGAATTGATTTCTATGATGCCTTCCAGTACGAGCATTCTGGAAACTTCAGGGCATCCCTTTCTCTCATCTAGTAAGTAGCTTTAATTTGAAACCTCACTGGACACACGTGACACGCAGGCAAGCACCTTTCTAGGGGTCTAAAGCCCTGGTTCTTCTCCAGTTTCATCCCTAAATTAAACTAGATTCTCATGGAGTTCTTCCCTATTTCCATCCCTTTACCTTTCTTTTCTTTCTAGCAATATTTATTTAGAATCCTAAAAGCTTGAGCTACAAATCCTGGTATTGAGTGTCTAGGAATATGACTCGTGTTACTTCTTGAAGTAGAAAGAATGTGTTACTTGTGCCCTAGATGTCCGTGCCAGGGTGCCTGTCCCATCCACACCACCCCCACCCCAAATTCTCAGTCACATTGACTTTGGTACATATTGTGTGAAAATCTAGATTCTACAATTGCATATTCTTTTGGTTCTGTCCCCTCAAAGTCCTGACTATCTGCTTCTAAAAGGACTCAGGAAATAAGCGCAAAGAAACTCAATGCTGAACAGAAATGCCAGTTTTTGAACATGCTGATTACTGAGCCAAGGCTTTACCGAGGCAAGAAAGCCACTAGTTCCAAAATGAATTTCAATACAATAGGGTCTGTTTGACTTTCGTTTTTATGGACTTGAAGCAACTTTAGAAAAACACAGTAAAATGTAAGACATAAATACTTTATCCTAAGAAGTAGAAGAGGTATTCCTAATTTGGTATCTATTGAAGGAAAGTGTTCAAATCTAACAAAAAAGTAGTAATACTTAACTAAATTTTGATGAAATCCACAAAAACCTATAATCTCACCCTGAGATATATGTATACACACACACACGCTCATATATATTATATGCGAGAATGAAATCTAATAATACTTAGTTTCGCTTCTTACCAGTGACAGCTAGGTAATGATTCTTAACTAATTAGAATCAGGCAACCTGAATTCCAGGGAATCCTGTGTCAAAGGTAAGAGCATGCTGTAACAATGAAGTGGGCTTTGTTAGACAGTCTCAAAAAAACCCCAAAGATAATTAACTGCTGCGTATGACTGAATTCTGGGAAATACAATTCTATCTTATTCTTTCGAAGTACGATGTAATCTAAATGGTCTGTGATAAACTAGCCAAGTTAAGTTCAAGAAGAGTCACCCATGATGGCATTTACCTTTGCCATGCTTCCATCTTTTTTGAAAACTTACGCTAGTCATTTGCATTCTGTTCCAAGCAGGCTTTATTTCTAATGATTTTCTGAGACTTTCTGCCCCCTGTCTAAAGTTATTTGGAATTTGTTTTCCTTTCTAGATGTACTTGGTTAGCTGAAGTTACTGAAAACAGTAGTCTCCATTTGTATGAGATCATTTACAGTGTGTTAGTAACTAGGTCTTAGCTTAGTTAATAGGCTAAGAACTTGCTTCACCAATAACACAAGTTATTGCATGTCCACTGTGTGGTAGGCACAGGACTATGTCATTTAAGGTTTACAATAATCTTATGAGTCTAGTTCTGTTTTCCCCTGTTTTAGAAGCATTAATGTCTCCCCTGGTGAAAATCTGGTGTATGTTGGGAGCAGTAATAAATGCTAGGTTTACCTAAATCCATAAATCTTGGTTTTAAAATATTGCACAATGATGACTCACATTGCCAAATTCTGCTTTTACAAAAATATGTTATAAATGGGTTCACAAATTATATTAGACCCATTCACATTAGAAAACGCACGGCATAGTCTCAAATGCAACACTAAATGCTTGTTGTCCTTGCTGTGAGAAGTTCTGTGACAAAAGACAGTGCAGCTAAGGAATAAACCCATTACCCAATGCCCATGCTGGCTAGCTCCCAAGTTTTAAAAGCGTACTGTATAATCTCTTCTAAAACTGTAATTCTAATATGTTATAAATCATATTTAACCATGTAATAAAGTAATCAGGAGAGTACAATTAAATATGTTAATTCTTGGGAAATTATAACTTTTGCATTGCTGGAATTACAATCTTTTTAAATTTGTGAATAATTATAAAATATTCCTTAAGTCTTTTCTGAAAAGAGGGGAGCTATAAAGTCCTAATTTCTGAAGTAATCATCTTATCAAAACAACAGAGAAAAGATTCTGGTCTAATAGATCTCCTCTCTAGGGTATTATAAAACAACATGGTAAATTTGAAAAAAAAAATCAATTTTACACAGTCCTGTATCTTCACAACGGTTTTAAAAAAGAATTTGGTATTTTTTTTTTCTGAGCTGTGTTTTAAATATACCATTGGAAAGTGTGGCCAAACAACATGGGTTGTTCATTGAACAAAACACAGAGAATAGAATATTTGCATATGTTCTCAAAAAGGTACTCGAGGCAAAAGGAAAGAGGAGAGTCACCATCTATGTGTGGCTGATGTGATTGCTCTTGTAAAGAAAGCACTGGAAACGGTACCCACCCAGTAAGGTCAAGACACAGGCCAGGATGGCGATCAGCGCTCCCGTGCTGAGGCCAGCAGGTAGGACGTAGGCCTCCGCATTGCAGGTCTGGGCTACCCCGTCGGCATCGCAGTCACAGACGCGGATGGTGAGCGTGTTCGTGCTGCTGAGGGAGGGCGACCCGCTGTCCACGATGAAGATCGGCAGATAGTACACAGACTGCTCCTGTCTCCGGAAGCCATTCCTCCTGGTGAGAATGGAAGCCGTGTTGTCTAGGATAAAGAGAGCAAACGTGTAACACAAGAATTCTGGTAGACTCAGTCCTGCCAAATGGTATGTATCTAAGGGGAGAGTGGAAGGATGGATGAAATAGGTCAAGGGGATTAAGAGGTACAAACTTCTAGAAGAAACACAAATACACACAATGTAGGCGATTTAAGTCCTTGTGTTTGGTGTCTTTAGCCAAACACTACATATTACCCGATACTGGCTCACTGTAGTACAGTTTAATACATTTACTTCATGCTACATGGTGATGACCCAAGGACAGAATTATGAAGTGATCTGAATATGGAGATTCTTATTCATCACCTATCAGCTGCGGCTTTCCGATAACTACGTGTCGTAAACCGTTTTGCTTCTCTAAAATTTCAAACCACACACAAAGAAGATGATTTGAATGAACAGGTATTGTTATCTTCGCAGGGAGAACAAAAATCCCCATCTGTCTCACACCCGATATAGAAACAATTAAAATAAGTCAAACTGCTTTACCTGAATTAAGTATAGATATGAGAGAGGATTAGAGTGTAGTTTTTAAAAATCCATGTTGGTATATATCATCGCCCAGGCCCCATGCATATAAACATTGTGGCAGTGATAAAACAGGTCATTTGTGTTTAATTTATATTCAATATTCTATTTCATCTAAGCATTTAAAGCAATTATGAAACTTTTCACAGTGATCAATAAGCCTGTATCACATAACTGTGATTTCTATTTCAGAAGTACTTTTTTTATCTGCTAGCAGTTTTACCCGGATACCTTGTCTTAATTAATTAATTAGAGAATTTATGTGATCCTTTACACCAACAGCAATTAGCACATAAAGGAAAATAGGATGATAGTTTCATCCAGTGTCCTTTAATATTGTATCTCCTTTCCAACTATCAAAAAGATATTCATCCAATGTTATCACAAAAGAACGAACAATGCTCTAATGAAAGAGAAATCTATTCTATCCAAATAGCACGCTCACCGGAGACCACAGAAATCATACAATCTGCAATTGCAAATGTGCCAAGAATAACTGTTTGACTTTTAGATTCCATCTGCTAAGTTTTTATGTAAACAATTCTTTTATTTTAAAACAAGAATTTGAGGTGTTCATTAAAAATCTACACAGGGAGCTGTTAAGGTTATTGTTTTCAGAATATTTCTATACACTTAATAGTAACACATCTATTTCTTTGCCTCTCAACCATTCAGATATATGTATGCGTGATGCGATACGCAAAGTTTTTTTCATAGTTGTCGAACTGGAATCTAACATGCTTAGAATCATAAAGCATGCTTGTGCACACACACAATGAATCAAGGAACACATGCAAAAATGCCCGATACGTGAGAAAAGAGCCATGTGCTCAGGAAAGATATCATAAGATGCATGATGTCCTCTATGCAGTTCCGACCATGGAAGCCAGCATAAGAACTAATCTCCTAATTCTGACTTGCTCTCCTCCAAGGTCCATGCTCAGGAGCTCTGGGCTTGACTTCGGGAAACCTTTCAACTGTGCATTCACTGTCCAACAATCATGGCGGTACTGGAGGACGCATGGGGGGAATACACTCTCCTTGGCAAGGTCATAAATCCCCCTCTCTGCATTTGTGCTGGAAGAATCCAAGTGCTGAGAATTGTCCCTCCCAAATATGATTAAGTCAGAGACGTTGGGATTACCCACGTAGAGAATCTCTTCCTTTTATATTACTGAAGGGACAAGACAGTGTTCTCGTTCAAGCAGAGAATGGGATCAGGAAAAATATTATTTTAAGATTGAAGTTTTGAGGTCAAAGTTGGATTTTCTGCACTCAAGGGGATGGTGGCTTCAGGCAAAAAGCACTTCTAATGCCCAGCTTCTGAGTATGTTGTTCGAGATGAGCCACTGTTTGACTAGCAAATCTGTTTCTACCTTTTTTTTTTTCTGAAGCCTGATTCATATTCAAACTGAAAGAAATACATTTTCTGTATTGTTGGGGAATACACTTCTCGATATATCAGTTACAAATACCCTTGTGTTAAAAATAAATACTTTGAAAATACCTGTGAACACATAAATTCAAAATTAGACAACATGGTCTTCTGTGTCCTTTAAAAGTTCTTATAATTGCCTGTATGTTGTCTGTATGTCTATAATTACACGTATATACATATATATATAATTATCTATATAGATTACTTATATATATAATTGTTTATATATGCCTATATGTCAGTCTGAATATATTTATAAAATATAAATACTGTGTGTATGTACATACATATACATTTATTTAAGCAAAATCAAAACATACTTACAGGTATTTGTGAAAATGTTTCTATAATGACTCTTGGCAGGGAGGCACCTGGGTGATTCAGTCGGTTAAACTTCTGACTTTGGCTCATGTCATGATCACACAGTTCATGGGTTCAAGCTCTGTGTCAGGCTCTGTGCTGACAGCTCAGAGCCTGCTTCGGATTCTGTGTCTCCCTCTCTCTCTGCCCCTCCCCTGTTCTGTCTCTCAAAAATAAATAAACGTTAAAAAAATGTTTAAAAAATGACACTTAGGCAACTGATAAAGAGTGTTCACTCCTGAAGCAGAAAAATGAGATTTAGAGGACAGGAAATTCTTTATGTTTCCTTGCATCAGGAGTATGTCTTTTAATTACCTGCATGGATTACTTTTACTTTTACATAAAACTGAATAACTGATGTTACTATTGAAAATATTAAGTCAAAATTGATTTAGGTTGAAATCGGATTGGAAATACCAATTATTTTCCTAATGTCTCAGTTATCCTTATATAGTATAGCCTCATTAACACATTCCGCTGGCCCCTCAAATATCTAGAAGTCAAGAGAGAGATGCATCTGGCTTCTCCCTTATTTGTATTTAGGCCTGAAATGATTTACGTTGCAGCTGCTTCTTCATGACAGCAAATCCATAGATAAAAATTACTTAAGGGGCTCATTGCCCTTTAATTTTTTTAAGAGTTTATTTATTTATTTTGAGAGAGACAGACACAGCAAGAGTGTGGAAAGGGCAGAGAGACGGAATCCCAAGCAGGCTCTATGGTGTTGGCGCAGAGCCCGACACGGGGCTCAAACTCACAAAATCGTGAGATCATAACCTGAGCTAAATCCAAGAGTTGGATGCTTAACTGGCTGAGCCACCCAGGTGCCCCGCTCGTTGCCCTTTAATTAAGGTCCTTGCATATGTGTATGTATATGTATTCCGTAATCGGGATTCCCGAGCGAGAAAAAGTAGTTGCTGAGAGAGTCTGTACCTGCTGCCTCCACTGGTGACCACCTTTGTTACCCTCACCTTTGTTATCTTTCAATGAAAAGTTGTGGTTGTTTGTTGCATCAGTTGTTAAGCTGAAATAAAACTGGTGTCCATTGGATGGCTCGTCTTTATCAATGGCACTGATCTTCTGGATAACCTAGGGATGGACAATTAAAACATGAAGACATGTTGTTGTGTTCGGCTTTGTTTTCTCTGACACGGAAGAGCAATTTTATGCCCCATAATAAACACCATCCTCCAGGGAGGAAGGACCAGAATACTAATATGAACCCAATCTAAAAAGGGCTCTGAAAAACAATCCATGTCCTTTTCAAACGTCGTGTTTGAATTTACTTTTGTAAACCAGAGAAATAAGCTGTAGCAACCAATGGCACCATCCCAGTAAACATTACAAAACACTGAACAAAATGGATCAGGAGAAGAAACCATACCAAGATTAAACTACACTTAATTCTTAGAAGTTCAAGGTACTTACGCCCTGCTGTGTAAACTGGGGAACAGCTTGATCAAGCTAGACTTCTTAAAAGGAGTCAAAGCCCTCAACCACTTACCATGGCTTTTACACTGTTTATCTTTCTCCCTGAGAAATTTCATCATCCCAATTACCAGAATTTTAAAGTTCCTTCAATATCAGTTTATACTACACATCAAAGTGTTAGTTTTGCTGAGATATGCTGATTATATTTTATCTTATAGCTGGCAGTATTTCAAAGGCAACCACTGCTGGATATTTTAAAGGATAGAACAAGCTAGGAGGCTGGTGTTTTGAGAGCCCTTACCTGCCCTGGCTGGGCATTTTCACACACGGTGGTTTCATAGTCCATAGCAAATTCAGGGGCATTGTCATTGATGTCGAGTATAGTAATGGCCACATAGCCTCTTCCAACTTGAGATGGATTCTCTAATAAAGAGGAAAATATCTTATAATTTACTCTGAGAGTAAAGCTGCTACTCCACTGCCATTTTACTCAAGAAACTCCTACTGAAAATAATTAGAATCCATCAAAATGGTTTGCCTCTCTTAATCATGATCCTAATAAGAAAATGACCAAACTCTGAATGAAATCTAGAAACTGAACACTGTAGACTTCAAACAAACAGAAAATTTGATCCAAACATCATATATATGTACAGTATATGCATTTTTTTGTTCTTGATAAGAAAATCATTGAAAGAATGACCAATAAGTCATGAATTTCAATGTTCTTTGAAGCCAGAGCTCAGATTTGTATGACTATACATATAAATGTACATCTATATATGTATATTATATGTATAACATAGAGGTGTGCACTGTTCCTTCAGTGTTTTTCTTATCAAGGACTCAAATTAGTTCAACATCAATATGCAAATCTGAGTGTCTTGGCTAGAGATCAACTTACTACTTTCTGGAAGCTATTGGCCCAACTCTGTATCAGCATAAATGTAGCTTATGAAATATGACTACAAAGCAACAAGAAATTCTCTGAAGATAACTTAAGCCCATTATTTTATAGGCATCTCTTTTCATTAACTTTCTGAGTATTAAAAAAATAAAGTTAATGAATATAAATTTATTTCACAGCTTGAAATTAGGGATTTTCAAGATTTTGCTTAATTCTAATAAGCACATAATATAACTCAAGTAGAAAGTATAACCTCGTGACAACCCAATCTCCACTTTCAATGTCCCCCATCCTAATTGAATATTAAACCTTGCAACTTACGGCTCTCCATTGCAAGAACTGTGATATTGTGAATAGCATTTGTCTCTCGATCCAAAGATTTGGCGGTTGTAATAACGCCACTGTTGGCGTCGATATTGAAATATCTCTCCAAGTCTGTGTTTCTGTCAATTGAATACCTAATTCAACATTAAAAAAGAAGAAAAAACCTTCAATATTTATGTTTGATTATAATTTGCTAAATTTATTTCATTACTTACACGGCCAGTCATCAAATCCTGCTGACTCCCACAATCTGTCATATTACTAACACATGCTTAGTTTAAAACTTCACCAAAGTTATAGTTGGTTCATAAGTTCTTGTCAGTAATCTTTTTGCTTTTCTGTCAGTAAAAAAATAAACACTCTAGTATAGTTCTCTTCACAGAAAATTTGATATTATAAGCTTCAACTTTATTATGTTGGCTCCCCAAAATCATTTACGAAAGACTTAGTAGCCCCTGACTTGGTTATAGGTCCCTCTAAAATGAAATACACAGACATCCTGCCCATTCACATATACTTAGTAACACCTTTTGTCTTGACAACTCCAGCCGTATCTTAACCTCCCCAACTTAAAAACAATTCTCTCAGGATCTTGACCAGGATTCCACAGATATGTTTCAAGGTAGAACGCCTAAAATTACATGAATATTTTGGTGTGTAGGAGCATCTTCTCAAAATATCTGCTATCAAAATGTGAGTGAAAAATGACTGTTCTACCTGTATTCTTAATCCATCGTGCTGTTACTTGTTCATGCAAAATTCACCCACCTCTCATTAATGACTGTCTTCAAATGCCACCCCCAGTCACTGAGTAAAGGGATCTCATTTAAAAACAGACAAACAAAATAACAGATAAACCTATACCCAATTTAAGAAAGTATTTTATGTTTCCATAGTTCTCCAACTATTATTAAATAGTATCATTTACTTCCAGTCTGCTGTATCACAAAATGCTAGACACACAGGAAAAGGAAAGAGGAGGCATCAGAAAATATTAGAAAATTAACCATGAACCAACAAATATTGTCTTGTCCAGCAAAACATGTTTGGGTATTGAGAATATTAGGAACTTATTTTCTGATGACATCTATTTTCTTGATGGCATATGAAACAAGATTTATCAGCTGAGAGAGCAAAGGGGCAAGGCTAGTTTGAGAAGAGTAGTCATTTTTTAGAAGAGACAGAAATATTAATAAACATAAATACACAGAGACCAGGGAATGTATAACATAAGAGCTAAGCATTATGGATTGATACTTTGAGACTTATGTTATCAGTTTAATGTGAGACCAGTAATCCTATTTATCTGTCTTGTTCTGTTGTCATCCATGTGTTGGAGGTGCAAAAAGAGCCTGGGCTTGTTTTAAATGGTCACGGACAATGGAAGGGGGCATATGGATGATAGGGGCATGTACATAAGAGTGATAATAATGGAGGCCCTTGATATAGAGGTCTGTAAGGAAGAACTAAGAAAATAAGGGAAGACAGACTGATACTGATGAGATTCTGATAGCATCGATAGAGTGTTAATCTCTTTCAGGATGCAAAATTTCTAAAGTGGGAAGTGGCTGGACAGAGAGATCCTTGAAGTAGATTTTCGACAGCAGCATATATATGAGAGCTGACAAGTCAACAGTATGTTCGTGAGAATATAGGACCAAATCAAGGCAAAAGAACAGATGACTGGAGTCAAGAAGACCAATAAACTGAAATGGGCAGAAGGCATGAGTAGGCATCTCTCCAAAGAAGACATACAGATGGCTAACAGACACATGAAAAGATGCCCAATATCACTCACTGTCAGGGAAATACAAATCAAAACCACGATGAGATACCACCTCACCCCTGTCAGAACGGCTAAAATTAACCACTCAGGAAACAAGTGTTGGTGAGAATGCAGAGAAAGGGGAATGCTTTTGCACTGCTGGTGGGAATGCAAACTGGTGCAGCCACTCTGGAGAACAGCATGAAGGATCCTCAGAAAGTTAAAAGTAGAATCACCCTATGATCCAGCAATTGCACTACTGAGTATTTACCCAAACGATACAAAATTACTGATTCAAAGGGGCACGTGAACCCTGATGTTTACAGCAGCATTATCAACAATAGCCAAATTATGGAAAGAGCCCAAATATCCACTGACTGATGAATGGATAAAGAAGATGTTGTGTATGTGTGTGTATGAATGTGTATATACGCATATAATACATACAGTGGAACACACAGGCAACCGAATATTACTCAGCCATCAGAAAGAATGAAGTCTTGCCCATCTGCAATGATGTAGATGGAGCTAGAACGTATTATGCTAAGTGAAATTAGAGAAAGACAAATGCCGTATGATTTAACTCATTTGTAGAATTTAAGAAACAAAAAATAAGGCCATAGGGGAAGAGAAAAAAAAGAGAGGGAGGCAAACCATAAGAGACTCTTAACTACAGAGAACAAACTGAAGGTTGATGGAGGGGAGTTGGGTAGGGGAGGGGCTAACTGGGTGATGGATATTAAGAAAGTCACTTGTCGTGAGGAGCATTGGGTGTTATATGTAAGTGATGAATCACTAAATTCTACTCCTGACACCAATATTACACCATATGTTAACTAACTAGAATTCAAATAAAAACTTAAAAAAGAAGACCAAGACAGTGAAAGGCCAATATGTTTGATGACTCATGAGTATAGTCACCAATCATCATGCCAGGATTTATGATGGGAAGGAATAAAATGATCCGGGAACTAAAATCCTCAATGAATCAGTGTGATTACTGTATATTTGGTGGTTGATCGCAACATGGAAAATTCTAGGTCTGATGACACACTCCACAAAAGATTTGAGAGCTTCGAAGGAAAAAAGAAAATTGAATTGTTTGAAAATGATAATGGCAGTATCAAGAAAATGTACTCACTCTCACTTCTAGGATCTATGCTACGTGGGATATGAGAAAAATAAACAAATCTTCCTTGAATTTCTCCATACCCTCTTCCTTAACAACCTTCTCCTTTATTCCTATCGGAATCAAATTGTTCCACGTATTTTGCATATCCCACTGCTCTTTCTCAAAATACGGTTTTCCTTGGGATAAGATACTTTTCCCTCTGTACAACTTTATTTTTATCAAAAGCAAAGAATGTCTTCTACTTTAAAAAGCAAATTTCCTTTTCTTCCCTGTGTGTCTAGTTCATCGTTGACCTTCATACTATCAAATCCATTGTTCATTTCTCTGTTCTTTTCTTACTAGCTCTCTCATTCAAATATACTATGATTGACTACTGACTCCTCAAAACTCATTCTCCATTTGCCCTTACCAGTATCGCATACTCTCTCTGTTTCTCCTACCTTACTATCCACTCTCTTGCAGTCACCTTGGCTGCTACACCTTCCTCTTCATGACTGCTCTTTACTTAAACTCTGAAAACTCGCCTACAGGTCCTCTTTATATAAACCCCCTTTCCTTTGCAACTTAGATAGTCCCATGACTTAAATAACTTTTATATTTTGATTACTCCCAAATTTACATAAAATCTCCTTGGCCCACTAGAATTGCCTGCTTAATGTCACCAAATGGATAAATGACATGAATGTCCATCCCGCTGATGTAACTCCTACAGTCTCCCAAGCCCCATCGTCCCCCCGCTGCCTTTCTCTTCCGAGGAAATGACACCACCAGTCACCTGAATGCTCAAACTAGAAATCTAGAATTGGTCCGTGCCTTGTTTTTCTTGCTTGCTCTTGCATCCAGTTTCTCAGCAATTCCCAAGTATGGGGAGTCCCAGTGACCATACACTGTAGCCTAGATTTTGCATTATTTTACTCCTTATCAACATATTAGGAGAAAACCAACAAATTACTCTCCTAGACTATGGTGAAGGGAGTCAGAACAGATGTGGGGAAAGAAGGAGCTGTTAGCTTGAGATGGAAGATCCTGGCAAGGACACAGAGGACACAAATTGTCCAGAACACACCTGCAGGCGTTTATGCTTCATAATCACAAGGGCTTGGGATCGCTGAGGATTAAAGGGGTACCTTTTTTCCCACCAGTCGCTCTAGACGTACAAAAAACTAGAATTTACATATGAGGCATTCATTACTGTATAAAGTTACCTGAGAAAAGCAATCCCTCAATCAAGAGAAGTAAAGATTATGTGGGCATTTTTCATACTTGATCTTACCCAAAAGGCCGAGAAGCGATATATGGGCATTTTTTAAGTGAGAGGTGCCAGATGTCTCTCAGGAGGGCTGAGTGAGCCAAAAGGAAAGGAAGACCCTAAAGAATTTCAGAGGAGCACCCTCTGTAGTTCTGGACCTGTTGGCCTAGGCCCTGAGATGTTAGATGGCCTAAGACAATTAGAGGCTGGACGGAAAGGAAGAGGATAGGTTGTTTCTCTAATCACAAACTAAAGTGACTTTCAGTGCATCTTCTAGTGCTATCAGTGATGTGTGTGGACTCACAATGATCTCTCTAGTTTCTGCAGATTACAGCGTAAGAAAAGTTGGCCTCTTTCAATGTATGTTGGAGTAACCAATGAAAGGGATCACTTCTATCATTTGCCATAAAGCGTCTGCTTTATCCATTTATTAGGCAGACAGCTTGAAATCTCAATATCTAGCCTCGATCCTTTTTTTGAGAGCTAACTGCTCCAGATACCTGCAACATCTTCAAAGTCAGTAGGTCTAAAAGCAGATCCAACAAACTTTCCCCAAAACTATCGCTTCTTCAGAACTTTCCCATTTTGGGAACAAGTTGTGTATTTAAAGCATAGTTTACACATTTCTCTGAATCCTCAGATATGAAGGGTCATTTGTAACAAAGGCTTCTATTTATCTTTCTAACATTCATTTACCCTTAATTCTTATTAATGGAATGTTGCTTTTGTTAGAGGCAGCCATGCCAGCTGAACAACTACAACTGCCAGCCTCCCAGGCTGAATTGGTGGTAGTGTCCTTATATTAAAATTTTAGCAAATGAGATGAAGAAAGTTGAGTCTAGCATGACTGAAAAACTCCTACAACAATCGGACAGAGTTGCCAATTCAAGTAGCATGTAATTTCTGCCCCTTCCCCTCCATCTCACCTGGGACATGAACACAATGGAAGAGGTCCAAAATCATCTTGTAAATATGAGGTGATGAGTGCCTGGCATGAGAAGCAAGGCCCTTGATGACATTACACTGCCAAATTGTCAGTCCTTGGGTGTGTGGCTCCAGACTTCTCATTAGTAAGTCATTAGTGTTAAGCTCCGTTGCTACTAGCCAAGCACAAATTCTAACTAGGGCAAGCAGGTACTATTATTGTGGTATTTCAGTATTCAACACTAACGTCTCACAGTTGGTCATGATGGAGCCAAGATTCAGAACCATGACATCGGAGTCATCTCTCCATTATAGACCACATTACCTATAAATGAGCTTTTAGTCCCTGCCACTTATAACTCCACAATTCAGCTTCTTCTCACTTTTTCCAAATGCTCTTTTTCTGAAACCCCAAGCCAAAGGGATGTTAAGTGATTCATTAAAAGAGCATGTGTCTCTCCACCTCTGATGTCTTTCCTCATGTTGGTCCTCCTGTACTCCATGTTTCCTCCTTTCCAATTAGTTTAGTCCTATGAATCCTTGAAAACAGTCCCGTAGCATTAAAGGAGCAAGCCTTTGCAATTACATAAAAAAATAAAGAAAAAAGTTGTTTTTTTTTTTTTTTTCCCCACTCAGGGCCTCTCCAAGACCCCAGATGTGGAGCAAGCACAGAGGGGTTGTCTTGGCTTGGGCTCTAACTCATCTCTGTCTTTCCTGTCTTCAGACACATGCAGCTTAACTGTCATCCTGGAGAATTGCTTTCCTGCCTCAAATCAGAGACCCTCAGGCCTCAGAGGTTTGGGGCTTTGCTTGTGGAGAAGAGCAAATGGTTCAGAAAATGTGGTTGATTTATTTGTGAGGAAAAGGCAGGCTCATGGGCCAGGGTCCTGCCACACGTCATTCTGAAGAAAACGGGTAACAGTTTTAGAAAGAAAGCCCAAGAACGGCATCAGAAAGCAAGATTTAAACCTACAAGCTAGCATTTTATTAATTTTTGTCAACCCAAGAGTGTTCTTCATTTCAATCCATGCCCCGCCCCCAGAACCGAGTTTCTGTTAAATCACACCAGTAATAATTTTGGAAAATTCTTAAAAACAACAACAACAAAAATAATAATAATAATGTAGTATTGGTGTGATGGGACTGCGGGGCCCCAGGATTTGAAGGTCAGGAGACCTGGGGATATTAGCGCCACACTTGATGTGACTTCCTGTAGGAACTACCAGGAATTCAATCCCTCAGCCCGAATTTATTAAGGAGTGAGGTGAAACAGAGATCTCCAAAAGTTTGTAAGTGGCTGATCTTAGCAATTATCCTACATCGTTACAGAGAGTCACTGCGCAGTTTTGTAACTCTAATTTCCCTAGGATCAAACAAAAAAATTAGGGCGCTCGGTACAGGGGAACCAAGGATGCTCGTATAGTATATTGCCAAGAAAAAAAAAAAAAAAAAAGAACAATTCATAGTCAAAGCAACATCTCTAAAGTTCACTAAAGCCATTCGGTTTTAAAAATCTAACACACACACATAATCCCTAATTGGCCTTTCTTGGTTTGTATAAAGAATACAGGCTGTCACTGAAATTCTTTAACGTTTAACGCAGGGAACAGTTGGAGGACACATATTTGGATCTTTCTCTGTTCTTTAGATCTTACGCCTTTTCTCAAAGAAATATTTTAAACTAAAAACAAAAACCAAAGCAAAAACAATTTACACATTATGCCTTTTTAAGGAACCCTGCAGTTTTTAGGATCTGTGGACACGGTGCTCACCGCCACAAGCCACATGCTAGGAAATAAAGGGCAGAATTTATAGCCACGACACCCTACTGACCTCCTGTACTCATGTGGGCTTTCCCTTCACTATTTATACTGTTCTGTTTCTTCAGCTGCAAAATGCAAAAGTTTTACAAGATGATTTATCATTTCCAGATTTAACATTTGCTTTTTTAGGTAAGATTTTGTGGACCACCTCTTTACAGCTAGATAAGAGGGGACCGCATCTTATTCATCTGTGTATGCTCGGTGTTCTGGACACCTGCAATAAAGCGAATCCCCTAATAAATGCCTCTTATTATCATTGCTGCTGTGTGATAAGCTATGGAGATCAATTGAAATGTTCTTCCCAAACATCTTTCTTATCGCCCAGCTACTCAGATGCATGTCAACGCTCACAGAAAGGATGTGTGGGTGAGTGAGCTAGATTAACACGAATGTATCACTGCTACTCCCCAAATGGCAAAAGATAAAGTGATAAATATACATGGACAAATTTGAAAAACAGAAATAGCTGAGTCATTCGAGTTGAGATCTTAAGAAATGCATGTGTGGGTGTGTGGGTGTGCGTACTGCTGAAGGAGTGTGTGGCTTCTGATACAGAACTTGCTAAAATCCTGGAACCCCATTTTCTAACTGTGTGAGCAGGAGGCAGATGTATTATAACACAGGAATGATAATGCTTGCCTTATAGGGCTTTAACAAGAAATTTTCTTCGAAATAAACTACTGAGTTCAGCACGCAGTGATGCTAGTCTATGCACTCTCACCCCCTGCCGATAATGGCAACTCAACTCTCCTTTGGAGACTTCAACCTTCCCAATCTCATGCAATCTTGACGGTACTCACAATCAAGACGCCCAGAACTTCCTGGGTAAGAGACAGGACACACATCCTAAGACAGGCCAAAAAACTTTCCAAGAAACGTGAACCTTAAACAGAGGGCCACGAGAAAAGAACAGGGTTGGCCTGGGTTCACCCCCACTGGCCCATCCTCAAAAGACTATCTGCTGATTCTTGCTGCTCATATTTCTAGAAAAACCTTTCTAGAAAACCTCTTTTCAGAGGACTGGCTCTTCAAGGTTTCCTTCAATTCTGTGACCTACCCCCGATTACTTCAATAAATCCTTTTTTTTTTTTTCCAGTTATCTATGGCCGATTTCTGTTATTGCAACTGAAGAATGCTAACAGTACAGCTCAACCTAAGGATAGCTCCTTAATCTTCTACCTCATATATAGTTCCCTAAGACTCACACCAAAATACACTATGGATTTAGTATTCTTCTATTCATCATACTTTTCAATAAGCATTTAAGTGTGGAAAATAGTATCACAGACAAATCAAGAGAAATGTAATCTTCAATAAATTCATTTTACCTGGAGTCTTCCAAAAGCTAACTCAGAAGACCTGTACTCCAAGCAGAGTTCTAGTTCTAGAGCAATATAATAAAAGATGGAAAAATTGATCGCATACATTAGGAATTTCCTACTTAACATATTTTGAAAGTTATCTCTGGACATTAAATACACTGGTATAATAATAACACTTTTTATCTTCACCATACCTGAACTTTTATTTTTTTTTCACTTGTAGTGATAGTTACATTAAATTGGGCAGCATTTTGAAATAAGATTACAGCTCATATTTTCCCGATGGGATAGATTTCTGCTACTTTTCACATGAACCACTATTTTTCCTCTATGTCACTGGCTAAGTCTCTTACGAAATCAGATACTGACAAATAATTTAGATGAAAATAAGATGTACAAATATATGCATGCATACAAGCTACTTAAAAAAACTACACACTGAATTATTCAAACATCCCAAATGTGTTCATACTAGTCACACTACATAATGTAATAACTGATACTATTTTATCACCTTTTATCTGAGAACATAAAATACCAGGAATGCCAAAAGAGCCTGTAGGTAAGTAATATTACCTTACTATCCTTGAACATAAGTACAAATGTAGTTCTGTGTTAGAAATGCTGAAAACAACCCCATTAATTTTTATGAACCCCCCCTTCACATCTGATCTTATCTGTCATGATACCATGTTTCAATCCATTGGCTATTTTTAGCATAGGGACTTCAGGGCTGTTTGGGCTGCCTAGGGAAGTAATTCTGCTGATTTCATAAAACAGTACTAGACTCTTAGGATGTAACTAAATAAAACATAAACAGGCTTTGCATAACGTTTTCTTGGTTTGTCCAAATCCTGCCCTCCCTCAAAGCCTTGCTTACGCTATCACTCCTTCAAATGAAGTCTCCTGTCCAGTGAGCTCGGAGTGACTACAATTTATCTCACGACTTGTTCTGTTACAGCTCTGACACTTTCCCCCTCATTTTGTTTAACTTTTATGGGATCTTATTTCTTCAACCAGATTGGAAGTTCCTTGAGGTCAGAGGAAATGTTTTATTCATCTTTGTTTTTTCCCATCAGTATTCTCCCCAGCACTGTCCACGAAGCAGGTTCTTAATAAATGTATGCTGATGCATTGCTCAGTCTCCGAGTGCTGACATGAAGGATGAGGAGTGCTCCAGACTCTAGGCTGCTCTTAGAGTGTCTCCCATCTCATTGATGAGAATCACAGTAGTCAAGTTTCTAACATTCAGGAAGATGATCAAAATCAACAGAACATGACCCGTCCTTCCAAGTTCAACAGATAAACCCTGATATTTGGCAGTCAGGGACAAAACTGACACGAAATAGCAAGCAACTACACAAAACATGAAGATTCAGATATATATATGCTGGACCTCAATTGTCTATTTTTGCTTTCAAAAAAGTCTCTTTTTCTTTTTCTTTATTTTTTTTTTCTGGCTAAGTAATCTTAACTATCACCTAATTTCCATTTTTGCCTTCTAGTTTCTATACAGGAAGAGGACAACAAAGTATACACGACACGATGGGGGAGGTACCCTATCTGGATGCTAGGCAAGCTGGAAGGAAGCTATGACATTTCACAATAGTGTTGTCTTCTGGCTAAGTCCTGGGCTCTGAGTTCATTGCATTTCTGCTCTATGGCTACTATACTTTCGGATGGTCCAAATGCTTTATCATGACGTAGATGCCCAGTCCTCTTTTAAAGAAAGGACGTAAGCACAGAGAAGAGTTGCTCATAGCTTTGGCTGGTGCCAAAGGTAGGTAAAAATAAAAAGGGCTGAGCAAGGCAGAGATCATGTGAGAAGAGTGTCTAGATTCTGTCTTTTTGGAGGAAAGTGAATGCATTTCTTTCTACAATTCTAGTCTCACACCCCACATATTGGTAAACCTCCCAAATATAAATAGATTACGCTAGAGGTTAGTATTACGCTACAAAAAAATGTCAATAAATTTAAATACTAATTATCCAATCTCCCCTCCCGCTTTACAATTCAAACACTACTGGCCTAATTTTAAGCAATTACAATAAAACAAATACTACTTTTCCATTCCTCTAAGAACCACTACATTTCTAAAGGTGTGAGCACAAAGCTCACAGTTCTGAGACACTTCGGGTTCTATCGGAATCTGGAAATTCACTTTTCCTAAGATCTCGGCAGACGGGGCCATCTGTCATTCATCCAGGGGCATTTGTGGAAGGAGGGCTTACGTTTTGATAGGTTTTGAGGGCCCAATGCAAACACATGTTCATTTACGTTAAACTACGTAATATTGTCTATGTATTGGGACATATGTGAATACAAAATAAACTTCACTACAGATTGCCAATATAGCTGCTTGTAAGGTATGTCTCCTTTCACTGACCTATTGACCTCGAAATAAAAACGGTGTGAAACACGACCAACTATAATAATAGCAATGTATAATGATAATACTTCTGCATGCTTAAGTCATAATTTTCAGTTTAAAATCATTGGTTACTGTCCCTTTATTAGTTAATCTTCAAAAATCTTGGGATAAGGCAGGAGTAGGTTTTGCTTTTGCTTTTTACTGGGTTTATGGAGACTAAGTGGCATCCCCTCAGTAACTCAGCAAATAGCCATGCTGAGAAGAGAACCAGTCTAGAGAATCCACAGCAGAACACACCTATTCATCAATCTAGAATATGACAGAAGGAGCCTGGTCTCTTAAAGATAGATATCACAAATGAATAGGAGAGGAGAGAGATATGAAAGACAGATTCAGAAAAAAAAAATCAGCCACGAATGATTGAGCTGACCTTATAAACTTGAGCTGACCTTATAAACGATAGTGTAAAAAATGTTTCAAAAATACAAGTGGTAAGTATCAAGTCAGGGGCACCTGAGTGGCTCCGTTTAGCTTCTGACTTTGGCTCAGGTCATGATCTCACGGTTCATGAATTTGGGACCCGCGTCAGGCTCTGTGCTGACAGCTCAGAGCCTGGATCCTGCTTTGGATTCTGTGTCTCCCTCTTTCTCTGCCCCTCCCCTGCTCAAGCTCTGTCTCTCTTTCAAAAATAAACGTTAAATTTTTTTTTAAAAAAATTAAGACACTAATTTTATAAAAGCAAAAGAAAAAAATACGTGCATACAACATTTTAGTTCACTTTGAACAAAGACTTTCTTCTTTAGTTGTGAGATTTGGGTGTTCAAAAATTGATGTATGATAGTACTTACCTGAACTTTCAGGTCACCTTCATTAGCCTTAAGGAAAAGAAAATGAGGTAAAAATAAATTCCTGGCCAGTCTCCTTCACTGATGAAAGCCACAGAGACTTGAACCTCCAAAATCAACAGAGTTTGCCTTTTGACCCTTTCCGTCTCTGTGCTTCAGGGAGTAAATCTGGAGGTCGCTTTATCTCTGTCTCAAGTCACTACCCACTTGGTCCTACTCTTCTTTCCTCCCCAAATTATTACACAACACTGCGTTTTCTTTTCAAATAAAGTATTATAAAAAGTAAAATATTTATGTGGAGAGGCTTTAACAGGATGATACACAAAGAAATGGGTAAAGGAAAAAAAAAAGAAACGATAAAAATGCAATGCAATATATATTTTCTTAACTCCTCTCACTCAAGTACTGAAGCATGATATATATGCCTCTCTCTTTTTATATCCCCAACGTCATGGAAGCATTCTCTTTCTTCCCATTAAATGATTTAAGCAGAAGTCTGACTATTTTGAGGAGCTGATCTATGCCTATGATCATGCTGTGTCTGATTGTTCATAAGGGAAGGAGACTTACGTGTGTCAGCAAGAGAGGGGATGCTGTAACAAAACCCAAATTCAGGTGTGTGCGGCTGAGCTTAAGTTAGGACACTGTTTTGACCACGGAGGCTGGACTATTATAGGGAGAAGGGGAAGGCTTGTTCTATCTGGTACATTTGTGACTTCCGGAGGTTCTATTGCATGGAAAATTATATTCTTAGAGATAGTTTGTGATCACTGTGTTAAAAATAATATAGCCATCCATATAGCCTGAATTTATTGGATAGGGAGATGATGAGTATGACTTCATTTTTGAACAATTATTTTAAACAAATTCTTCACTAGACTCTGAAATTAATGTCAGATAAAAGAGACGGAAAGGAAAGTGGTGTATATATCCCTAAATAAGCTTACTATTTTAGCTTATTATTTTAGGGAGGTAAAAGATTATAAGCTTTTCTTAACTAAGAATCATTGCTTAATTAGGGATATTTTTCCTGACATTTTATAGTCAATGTCCAGACTTAGCTCAGAAGTTAGCTCAAACGCTCTTGGCGTTGCCAGATAGCAGTTAAATTTAAAAGGCTGTGGTTAGCTTATCAGCTGAATATAAAATACTGATTTTTGTATTTTATACCTTTATGATTTTGCAACCAAAATCCAAAAAGTCACACTGAAATATTTTACTAGTGAACCTAAGTGAAGACATGTAATACAAAGAAATTTCAAATATATTCTCTTTATAAGATTCACCTAAAAAGACATAAGGTATCATATGCACACACTTTCTAACACATGCACACACAAATACGTACACACAAATCGCAGGTTTTTATATGTAAAAAGTGTGAAACTGGATATTGTGGTAATTTAAAGTGTTTTATCATTTTGTTAGTTGCAAACAGATCAGTTGCTTAGACCATGTGTCGAGTCCCGATACAGAACTATTGATAAAACACTTTAAAATAGTCCTTAGATAGAAATTTTTTATAAGTGGAAATAATAAACAAATATATGCTAACCAAATTGGCCGATATGAGGAAATGATCTATTTAAAAGTTAATCGCTAATTTAAATTGTTTATAAAATTAGTTTTCTAATAAATGCATATATCCTTTAACTAGGGCACGCGTCACTTCATCTCTGAACACGGTTTGCTTTGAAGGAGCTCAGGATAATTGGTTGGATAGGAACATCAGCTGTGGCGTGTGGATGATAATGGATGCCTAAAAATATTGCCGGATAATAATGGCCTTGGATAATCAGGTGAAACATTTTTAAATTAGTAGAACGTTGCATTGCTCTGATCCTGTTTCGCTTCTGCCGCTGTGGCTCAAAACGTATACAAAACTGGTCTTCATCTGCCATGAACCAAAAGCACCACAACCTAGAGACACGAGTTGTGAGTAAAGCACACTCTTGCAAAGTTGCAGAAAAGGAGAGCAAGGCGCTTTTACCTCACGGGGCTGTTGGAAGAATCTGGGTCATGGGCCGCGACGGTGCCAATGATATTCCCAACTTGGGTAGCCTCCGACACCTCCATGGGGTACAAGGGTGAGGAAAACACGGGGGGCTCATCCACATCTTCCACAATTATTTTCACTGTGGTCGTGTCGCTGAATGGACCCAAGCTTAGAAAGCGAGGGTCGGCATCTTTGTTTGCAGCTTCTATCCGGAGTGTGTAACTTGTTTTGGCTTCAAAATCCAGGTCCTGTAAAGAAAGTTATTAGGAAAATTGAATCACCAATTAGACAGTCGGCTAAGCAGAGCCTTTTCTTTTATGAATGTTAATAAGCGTAGAAAGGACTCAGCGACGAAAATGCACCATCAGCATTCACAAATAATAAATAATAATGCCAATCAGAATCCTTGCTGCTTTTCTGGCTCATAGACAATGGTAAGTGCTTTTGAGCTAACTTAATCCACTCCACTGCTGAGCACTGCACGGGCAAATGCAAGTCTTTAGAATATTATTTGAAAGACAACTGATAAGATTGAAAAATCGTTCCAACAGGGATATCAATATAATACTCTTCAACCATGTAATTTAACTGCTCTATCCAGGGGTGTGCATTAAGAAGAAAGAAAAATACAACGTTCTACTGAATTTCTTATTTAAAAGGTCATCTTTATTGATTTCAGGGACTCCATTACAATCCTGAGCTTTTATCAGAACTCCAAAGGGAACCGCACAGCATAGGTGGTAGGTTGAGTTTGTGCCGTCTGAAAACACAGTTCTGATGAAGCACCCATTGTTTCTTTCTCCACGATTCCTCTACCGGTACACACTGTGTCTATTTGATGGTTGAGAGTTAGAGTCCAGAATCTCAATTCTTTAACTTTCCGAGAGGAACAACATGCTAACATGTTACTCAAAAATAGTGACCCACGTTAAACCACTTCGTAGCTTTAAAAACTTGTAAGGGCAACTAAAGGCTCTCCTAGGAAAGCACCATCTGTGGAAAAGAAAAAAAATTATACACACAACATGCTGAAGTTGTTTGCGACAATGAAATGCTTCTCTTTCTTCAAGGGATACAGAACCTCAGATTTTAATGACTTTCAATCTCAATCTCGCCACTGAAAAGCTGTCCCCTAATATCCCTTATGTTCAATGAGATAAAAGAAAAATAATTGTTTAAAAATGTAAAGAAATGGTATGAAATATAATGCATGATGTAATTGTCATGTTCACTTAATGGTTACGTCACAAAAAAAGGATTAGGGAAAAAGGGCGAAAACGTAATGTTGAGGATTATAATGCAACGTCACCTATCACGTACATGGGCATGCACGTGTCACACATGTGTAGGTACACGTCTATTCCAACCCATCCCAAAGGGTGTGATACTGACTAAAAAAAAAATGTAGTCATATAAATATAAAACAGGATATGTACATACAAACACACACTGAAAGTATATATATGCTATATGTATATATGATGTATAGAATATATATATACTACTCATATAAAACATAATACACATACACACATAAACCCAGGTACATAGAAAACATGCAAATATAGATGTGTGTTTGCAGACAGATGTTACATAAAAAGATTCCATGGCTCAGCTCGGGCTAACACTGAGAAAAAAATATAAATCAATACTCAAAATAGGTTTACGATCTCTGGATAAAGAAGTGTTTACGGACATGTTGACTTGCTTCGCATCTGTCTCATCCAGGAGACGGTAAGCTCCAGACTCTCCTGTTAATTACTAGCATTCCCAGTGCCCGCTATGAATTCCGTACATAGAAAGGGCTCTGTAAATTCTTGTTGAATCAGAAAAAACTAGACCACAGATATCCAGGACACAGAGTCTTTATATTGAACTCTACCTTTGCCCCAGAGAATCCCGATGGCCAAGTAGGCGGTGGGAGGACAGAACAATTAGGTATATGGGTAGTCTTTACCACAAAAACAACCTTCTTAGAATTGCTACGGGAAAACGCGGTTTTAATTTTTTCTGAAAAACGCGGTTTTAATTTTTTCTGAAGTTTCATGTGAAAATTCGGGGGCACATGATAGTGCTCCAACCAACTCCTTATTAGCAAATTCAGTGATATTTTTATGAGGCTACCTTTTTTGTCTATTACCTAAAAATATTTCTCTCCTAATAGTTCTCAACCAAATATGAGAGTTAGAACTACCCAGGGGAATTTTCTGACACATGCGTAGCCCCTTCAATGAAGATTTTGGTTCACCAGACCCCGGGATGAACCATAACCATATGTATTTTAAAAGGCTCACTGGCAAACCCTCTTGTAAGAAGCCTGACCGTTGCATTAACATGGTCCTGGGCCCATACATATGATCAACTATTTAATTTCGGTATTGCTGAGAATAAAAAAAAAAATACTAACCTAAATGCATTTACTTAGAGACTCTAAACATACTCACAAACAGCTTAGATATTAACCTGTTTACTTGGTTCTTCTATAACTTCTAAAACTGAAAAATGATGAGAGGAATCTTATTTTTATATAATATGCATCTGTGTATGATAGAATGTGTTTTAAAAGTCCTGTTACCATCTCCTTTTAAATCAATTCAAAACTCGACTTTTAAGATATTCATTCAGGTTTATCAAAAGGGATAACAAGTATTTCTGGATCCAAGTAAAAGTCTGACTGATAGATGAAACAGTAATTTAAACTCTACCACACAAATGAATGCAATTATTTTACGGCAACTTTAGTTTTTAATCTATAAGGCAAGGACATGAGGTACAGACATCTGGATGCCACTGAGTCATAATGAAACACAGTATTGGACATGATTGGCTGCCTACGAGCTATTATGAAAATAGAGCAATAAAAGAATTCATATGAAAGGCTATGAGTCAAGATTACACACAAAAGAAATTGCTATACAAAATGTTTTTCAGAGCAAATCAGAATAAGCCAGACAACTAGTTTTCAAAGAGGGGTGTCATGTCATAGAGTTGTTTAACACATTGAAGAAAAAGCTTTTGGAACCAAATTCTAATTCCTATTTCTTTTTCTTATTGATTTCTATATAAGCAATATTTTCCATAACTTTTAGATTTAATGAACAGGTTTTACTTGGGAAAAAGTTGAGCAAAGGCAAAGTAAAAGGAAGGAGATAAAGGTAATGTCTAAACAGATTATATTCAATATTGGAAGCTACATATCACTGGGGACTATATGTAATTGGAATACAACCAAAACACTGCCAGTGCTGTCACCCACGATAGCAAGTGAGATGTAGGATTGATAAGAACCTGGATTCAAATGGGAGTCACGTAGACCAAAACCAGTGATGCCACAGAGACATTTCTGGGACCTGTAGAAGCTGTTCTTTCATCTGTCAAGTGACATGTATGTCAGAGACACAGAAACAGAGAGTCAGCTTGTTTGGTATATCATTTCCTAGACTATAAAGTTGGGCTGTTTAATTTCATTCATTCATTTTACCATCAGAGATGATGAACTTCAGGATTAAAAAAAAAATTCAGAGAACAAACTGATGGTTAGCAGAGGGGAGGTGGAGGTGGCGGTGAATGAAACAGGTGAAGGGGATGAAGAGGGCACCTATCTTGACAAGCACTTAGTAGTGTATGGGACGACTGAATCAGTCAGTTGTACACCTGAAATTAATATGACACTGATGTTAACTATACTAAAATGAAAATTTAAAAACTTAATTAAAAACTAAGCGTTATAACCGAGGCAGGGGTGAACAACCTTTTCCTATAAGGAAATAATGCTAAGTAATCAGGCATTGCAGGGTACACATCCTCTGCCACCTGCAAACTAGTGTGGCCGTGAGCCAACAATGCTTCATTTGCAGGCGATGAAATTTAAATTTTATATAACTTTCACGTATCACACAACATCCATCTCCCTTCCCTATTTCTCGATCATTTTAAAAACACCCAGCCATCCTGGGCTCTTGTGGTGTACAAAAACAGACAGGCAATTGTGTGTCAATCCCTGATCTAAGGAGCCCAAGATAATAAGCTTGTATTTCCAGACTAGATGCTCAGTCTTCTCTCCCCCCAATACCTTTCACTGCAATTAAAATGAACTATTCACTATAAGCAGCACACTCTGTCTTCCAGTTCATGTCACCTGCTGGTCCTTCTTTCACATATAATTTTGTCTTCCATTTCTCTTACTGAAATCTCAAGGATACTCACTATCGCCTTCTTTATTCGTGTTCCCATAATCCCCTTACCTAACAAATAATAAACCTTACTTCTATTGAACGCTAACCATGAACAAGAAGTTTTACACACATTTTTGATGTGCATTTAAAAAGAGGCAAGGCTGGTATCATTAATTGATGTGAAAACGAAATAGCCGAGAGTCCCAGTAAAAGTTAAAAGTTACATGTGTAGAGGGGCAGACACATTATGCGAATTCAAGGCCATGTCCGCCCACCACCTATTCTTTTCCTGCTACAAAAAGCAGGCTCAAAGAGCAATCAGGGCTTATCAGGGCTTCGTATTGTATGGCATTATTACATTTAGGCACCTGCCCGCCTCACCAACCTCATAGGTTTGCTGTAAAGTATTCCTTACATTAAAATACCTAGAACACTGCCTGACACTGAGTAATCACTGTATACATATTCACTTGGTTATTAGTATCCTTAGTGCCATTATTTCCTGCTAGATTATGAGCAAATCAAATGAAAGTTAAGATCATGCCTTCCTCTTCCGTTTCTCCCATGACGCCTACGTCTTCAGTAAAATCAGTTTATAATATGGTGGCTTGAATTTATAAAATATTATCATAGAGGGCGGGTCTCAATAATTCCCTCTGGCATTTTTAGCGTTTTAATAGTAAAACCTAAATTAAAACATATTCTTGAATTCATTTAATAAAATCACTGCACTATATTTGTCTTTCTCCCTATCCCTTAGCCACTGGTCTAGAGCCAAAGAGGCTCTCATTAAGCTCAACGGCCTCCTTTTAGATCTTGTTCTTGTGGGCAATGCTGGAGTTGATGTTTAGGAAGTGATCAAAATTAAACTCTTCTTTACAAAAAAAATATTTATCTTGAGAGAGAATACACGCATGCACGCATGAATGAGTGCAGAGGGGAGGGGCAGAGAGAGAGGGAGAGAGAATCCCAACCAGGCTCCTTGCTGACACAGGGCTTCGTGATCTCACGACATCTCATGTTTCATGAGGTCATGACCTGAGCCGAAACCACCGACATGTTACCAACTGAGCCACCAAGGCGCTCCCTCCCCGCTCAAGTTAAACTCTTCTTTTGGAGATTCTTCATTCATTCTGCTCTTTTAAACATGGAATGGGAACTGTAAGAGCTGATCGGAGTGTGTGTGTATGTGTATGGACCAACGCACATATGCCTGCTTATATATTTAGTGTCTTATGTTTAATGTTGATTTTCTACAAAAGCACTAAGACTTTAATTTTTAAAAACAGTTCTTTCTCTGGAGATTCCAGCTGTCTTTTTGGATCAAAGCATATTTTGTCGCATTCGACATCCTCCCTACTTGTTGATCAAACCAATATACATCTTTTTTCTCCCTTAAGTAAATGGGCTTCAATGAGGCCAAACCTATGGAAAGATGGCCCTCGATCACAATTTTCCCTTTAACAATTATTTCAAATAAGCCTCTGTCTAAAACATTAAAAGTGATCCACAATCCTGAAAAAGGTCTCTCAGCAAGAATAAAATACCATTTAAATACAATGATAAGAGTTCTAATGTTGCTCGTCCAAGTACTTTTCAAAAGCAAAACACGCCTTTATTACGTGCAACTGCATCACTGCCTTTATTTTTGCCCTTTCTTGGGTTGTGCCCAATGAGCTCTTCATTTTTCCCCCACTCGCCTAAATTTAGATAGGCTTCTTCCTGACTTTGGCCCCTGACAGTCCTTTTCTTAGAGCAGTTATTTTATTTTATAATATATATATATATTAATGTTTATTTATTTTTGAGAGAGAGAGAGAGAGAGAGAGAGAGAGAGAGAGAGAGACAGTGTGACCAGGGGAGGAGCAGAGAGAGAGGGAGAACCCGGAATCCAAAGCAAGCTCCAGGCTCTGAGCTGTCAGCACAGGGCCTAGACACGGGGCTCGAAATCACAAACTGCAATATCATGACCTGAGCCGAAGTCAGAGGCTTCAATGACTGAGCCACCTAGGTGCCCTTGAGAGCAGCTATTTTATAAAACATGTACTATAAGCCCATTCTCTGCCACTTTGAGAAGTAAATTAAAAAAGAAAAATTTGTTCTTGCCATTTTTACAGCCAATGAATGTCTTCCTCAAGAAACAGGGAGCCATCTCTTTGGCAGGTCATTGTCAAGGACGGCAGAGCCTCTAGCTGCTGACCACTGTAGAGGGTAGGAGCCAACCTTCAGTCTGAGCCTTGCTCCAAGTTGTAAAACTATCCCCTGTCACAAAGGTACAAGAAAATCTACTTTTCTTTTGGGTAAAGCCAATCAGTACAGACAAATGCCATTATTCCTCCTTCCCAAAGATACTAGCTTTTAATTCATTAGCCATCTGTCTCACCTGACTTGAGTTTATTATTTTTTAATTGTTTTCAGAGAGAGAAAGAAAGTAAGTGTGTGTGTGAGTGGGAGAGGGGCAGAGGGAGAGAGAGAATGTCAAGCAGGCTCCACACTCAGCATGGGGCTTAATCTCAAGACTGTGAGATCATGACCTGAGCCAAACTCAAGGGTCTGATGCTCAGCCTACTGAGCAACCCGGGCGCCCTCGTCTGACTTGTGTTTATACTGAATTACGGTCTCCTTCTCCTACTGCAGTATCCTTGAAGTCTGTCTTAAGCTGTTTAAATTTGTCTGGTGCAATTTTTGCTGACAGGTGCAAGTGATTTCAGCTTCTTTTGAAGCTTTTATTTGCCTTGAAAACTTTTGTAAATCATAAAACCTATGTTCGGATTTGGACAATAAGCTACTTTTTTATAGAGGACAAGAAGGGAAAGACAGGTTTCAAATTGTTCTATGATTCTATACTCGGAAGCATTATGTTGATGCATTAAAAAACATTTAAGGACATACAAATCATCTGAAAAAGAGCAAAATGGGTTTAAGCAAATTTAGAATAAGCGAAAAAAGAGTATGAGATACCTCCATGTCCAGTTTATGTTTCTAGAAGAGTCATTATCTTAACTGTTCAAAAAATTATACTTTAACACAGCTCTTTATCAGGTACTTGATACAAATATTCACATTTTGCAGATATACTATTATCACTACACAGAAAAATTTTGGCACCCTAGGGGTAAACTGGGACCCCACCAAAGATCTTATGAATAATTGCGGAAATGTTTAAGCCTAAAACATTATGTCAACATATTAGGAATAAAGGATATACATATCAGGAAAAACTACTTCCATTATCTAGCCACACAAGTGTCCTCTGACTTCCATGAGTAATTAAATTAACATCTCTTAATCTGGATATGAAAAAAAAGAGAAATAATTCAAACAGGCATCATAACACATCTCCATTTTCTAAGAACTTAAAAAAAATATCTGAGACCATCAACTAAATGCACACACATTTCAGATTTTTAGTTGAACTTATCCACAAAGACGTAGAACTGTAAGCTGTTGAACGTATTCCCCATTAACAATACACATTTATGGGGTGCCTGGATGGCTCCTACGGTTGAGCATCTGACTCTTGATTTCCACTCAGTTCACGATCACAGGGTTGTGGGATCGAGTCTCATGTCAGGCTCTGCTCTAAGTGTGGAGCCTGCTTAAGATTCTCTTGCTCTCACTCTCTCTCTCTCTGCCTCTTTCCTGCACTCATGCTCTCTCTAAAAAATAATTTATAAAATAATAAAAGAAATAAGAATACAACACACATTTATATAGCCTTACTATATGCAATTTATCATTCTAAGTATTCTGCAATATTAACTTATTAACTGTTCCCATTCATTGATTCCCACAAGATAATATAGCTCTTAACTGATCTTTTTGACAAATCTGGAACTGAGTAAAGGACAGATTGAGTTTCTTGCTCATAATCACACAGCGTGGCTCCAGTGTCTTTGTTCTCACAGACTAAGAAACAAAATCAGAATGAATTGGAAGTATAGGCCAGATCATCTAAAACAAACAAACAAAAGTAGAAGTAGTTAATCCCGGAATGATGATAAAAGAAAGTGGGATAAATCCTATAAAACTGATGTCAGAAACAAGCAGTCCATCCTGGGGGGTGAGTGAGATTCGAGAGAGAGAAATTGAGAGCCGTTATCACCAAAATGTGCACTGCCACCATACATTATTTCGACATGAGCACAGAATGCCTAAATCAGGAATTACCCAGATTCTTATCCATACCTACTTAATCAATGTCTTGCTTTCTCTTTTATGTTGTCTGGATTAGCTTTTCCACTCACAGAAACGCTCTACTTTGACTTACGTATTAATTTCCTACTACTGCAGTAACACAAATTTAGTGGCCTGAAAAACATCAATGTATTGTTCTACCACTTTGCAGCGCAGAAGTCTAAATCAAGGTATTGGCACAGGGCGTGAAACTTCTCAAGGCTTCAGGGGAGATGTATTCCAGCTTCTCAAAACCACACGTATTCTTGGCTCCCAGCCCCTCTTCCATCTTTAAAACCATTGCTTCTTCCTCTGGTTCTGTGACCACATCTCTTTCCTGACTCTGACCCTTCCTGCACCCCTCACGTAAGGACCTTGTGCTTACACTGAGCCCAGTGACACAATCTGAGATTATCTCCCCATCTTGAGTCCCTTAACTTAATCCCATCTGTACCATTCCTCTTGTAATGCAAAGTAAACTATTCACAGGTTCCAGAGATTAGGACTCAGAGATCTCTGGGAAGGCACACAGTTCTGTGCACCACAACCTCTTACAGTGAACTGAGTAAACTGTTTTGATTTCATAAGCAGAAAACAGGAAACAAGACTTGCAAATGACTCTACTCATTTGTGTCTACAACCCGGCGTCTACAACCCGGTTCACACAACAGTCCAGGCGGAGGTCTCTATTTCCCAGCATGCACGACTGACCATACCCAGGGACTTCCTACGGAAGGGTCTCGCACATTTTCAGGCAAGCCGAACCCAGATTATGACCCGAAGGCAATTTAGCTTGTGTTTTCCCGGGAGCCTTTATCAAACAGTGGTGAGTACTGATTTATTTGGAGCCACTCAATAATTTTGTGAGTAATGCTGGCACAGGAGAGAAGACTACAGTACACATCAGCTGACCTCCAATCCTTACTTTCCCATCCCATATACGTGCACCTTGAAGATTTTTTAGGTGAGTTTCTCTGGAACACAGCTGGGACTCAAAATCTTTTTTCTACTTCCTCAGCATCCACAATACTTTATAGCTCCTTTCTTTTCATGTGTTTTTTTTTTTTAAATCCCCCCACTCACTTCTCAAATCCGGGCTGGGCTGTGCTACTTTGATGAATACAATGTGGCAGCAGAGATGAGCCAACTCTAGGTACCGGCTTCCTGAGTCCCTACAGCTTCTGTTCTTGCCAGTCTTGGAGTAAACCCAGGTTAGCTACTGGATGATGTGAGACACATTTCCAGCCCCACCCCCCGCCTTGTCGTTCCAGTAGACAGACAGACAGCTCCATAGAGGAGAAGCCGCCGAGCTGACCAGGAGCTCCCCACTTAGATGAGCTACCTAAGACCAGCAGAAAGATCACTCTGCTAAGCCCCCGCCAAGTCGCTCACCCACAAAATCACAACCTAAAGAAATACTGTTGTTTAAAGTAGTCGATTTTGGGGGTGATTTGTTAAGTTGCAATGGATAGCTGACACAGTTGTGCAGTGAAACATAAAAGTTGGTGGCTTTGGTTTGTGACAGGTACGGGCAGCATAGCCGTGAAAATGAATCGAAATAGCCTTGAAATGACCAAATGAAATGGTGGGAGGGGATCACGTCTAGACATGTGATTTCTTTGAACTCCAGGCTGTTGACGCTTCTAATCATTTCCTGATTGGTTATATTCTGTCTTTTTCACCTAAAATAGATTCCAGGATCCATCAGTTCCCTCCTCTATTGATAATATATGCACTTACTTTTCTCCCTGAGTGTGTGTGTATATTAATATTTTTTAAGGTTTATTTATTTTGGAGAGAGAGCTTCCACAGGGGAAGGACAGAGAGGAGGGCAATCTGAAGCAGGCTCTGTGCTGACAGGAGTAAGCCTGATGCAGGGCTCGCATTCACAAACTGTGGCATCATGACCTGAGCTGAAGCCAGACTCTCAACCAACTGAGCCACCCAGGTGCCCCTGTGTGTGTGTGTGCGTGCGTGTGTGTGTGTGTGTGTGTGTGTGTGAGATATATTTTTTAATTTGACTTTTGACCAGTTATTTTTAAACTCTCTTAAAATATCTAAGTCCTGAAAGAATAAAACAATTTCCCTTCTTGGAATCCTTCTCTACCCTTCTAACTTAAATTTTTCATTTTCGCCAAGTAATGTCTAAAGCATTCTTTCCCTCGCTTTATTTATTTATTTTTTAACTAGCTCTATGCCCAAAGTGGGGCTTGAACTCACAACACTGAGATCAGCCAGGCATCCCGTTCCCTTACTTTATGTGCATGCTTTAGGAAATTCTCCGGTCTCCCTTTAATTTTAATTGTCATGCATATGGTAACGCCTCCCAGACCCAAGTTTGTACTCTAGGCCTCTGCCTTATGCTGCAAATCTTCCTCATGACCTCCGAGGCATTATTACCCAGATTTCATAGGCACTTCACACGTATTCCAAACCATATTTGTCATTTGCACGCCCTCATTCTAAAGGAATGACACACTTACTCACCCAGCTGCTCACACTAGAAACATTAGTTTTGTCCTTAAATTCTCTCTCCAACTTTCTTATACAATCACTAAATCCTTTCTTATCTCTTTCTTGGAAGCCAACCCATTGAAACTAATTTAGGAAACAACACTCCATGGGAAAAAAAAAAAGAAGGAAAAAATTGTACATTATCTGTGACTTGTTTGTACTAAGCGGAAAAAAAAAAAAATAGTGACGGACTCACTGAAAAAAGGCTTTGACATACATATATTCCAAGAACGTTGCTCTGATAACTGTCAAAAATCAAGGCAAACAGGTAACACTCCTCAGCGAACATGGCCTTTGCCTCTTTGATCAAGACTATCACGTGTTGACATGTGTTGACATTTACATCACTACCGATTTCCTTCAAAGAGTGTCAATTTCTTATTCCCTTTTTAAGACCTTAAATTCTCTAATCTTGGCTATTCACACCCAGGTAAGTTTATACTTTCATAAGCAGACAGCCTATACCTATGCACACACGAGCATGATCAAAATGACACAAGGATCCTCTTAAATATACACAGTAACAATGGGTTGAATAAATTGGAAAACAGAATCTGAAATTCAGAAGTCAACTAAAGCAGAGTTACTGTATTAATCTTATCACAGTCAGCCTTTAAAATAATCCCAAATTTATGCCTTTTCACCGTCAAATGAGAGAAACATCTTTGTTCCATTGCAAGAAATGTACCTCCAAAGCAGCAGGATTAAATGAATAAAATCCTTGAAAGAAAAACATAGTAATAAGAAAAGAGGAGAATTTTGAATGTTGTCAGTTTGACATTCCTCCATTACACATCAACAGCATTTTATGAAAAGCTGAAATGCACACTTGGCTCTGGGAATTAGCCCCTCATCATTGCAAGCAGTAGACAAAGGACACATTTCAATAACAAGATAGTAGGCCTGGAGCTCAGAAATCCCTGTGGCAGAGTTGAAGGTTCAAAGGAAACTGCACATTGGAACTCTTTCTCCCCAACAGTGAATGGGTGTGGGCCACCTTATCAATACTTCTACAGAAATGCTCTATTTTTCGATGGCTTTGGCTTCATTCTGAATTTTTAAAGGTATGAATATAAGGAGATTACGAAGATAGCATAGAACCGGCCAGAAGAAGCTTAAATATGCTATTTGACAGTGACAGTGTGAGCCACCAGACACCATCTGTACGCCAGAGACGAATGTCTACTTATCCTTCACAGGAAATGCATCTTGAAAATGCTCGTTTTTTACTGCACTGTAACTCTATAGTAATGAATTTTATAAAAGTAAGACTATAGAGTTAACCCCTACTGAGGTCTTGTATCGAAAACTGAAGTACATTAGAGAAAGGACTGACGTATCTCAAAGGAAAAGTAGAAAACTAAAGTTCCCCCACTATAAATTATGGTATGAAAATGCGAGCAGAAAAAAAAATTTTTAAGTGGAAAAAAAACCAGTTTTTACTCACATGGAGTAATATTTATGTTTACACTTTGTGAATTTTGAAGCTTTATATAACTGGTTGCAAAGGTTATCATCAAATCATTCAAAAATGACCAAAGATCCAGCTTTACCTGGTTTAAAGTTCTGTGCTTTAACTGTGAAACACAGTATTTCCGTCATTATTTTAAAACAATATTTAAACTATATAATTGTGTTTATCCCTAATGTATAGAGGGGATATTTAAGTTATGGAAAAATAATGGTGTGGCAATACCTACAAAAACATTTAGCCTTGTGGATTCTATTTGGTCCTGCTTATAAACATTTTTTTATATAAGACATTGAAGCAATAAGAACATAACTTAAAGCAACCTTTCACAATTCTGTACATATTTCTCTTCTTCTAATATATCTTCTTTAAAAAGACTGTTTTCCTGTTCTTTGCTCTCTGCTCTTAAATTCACTCTTTGCAAAGTGTAACATATGTAAATGTTTCAAAATATGACAACAATTTGCTCAAACTGGAATAAATCCCATTATAATCATGACAGTGCATTGTTTATGAGAAAGCAAATACCTGAAGTTTTGTTATACTACAGAGTAGAGAGAAAACACGTCCAGGTGATTATCAAGCATGGTTCGTAGGGACAACATAACCTAATTCCAAGAGAAATGACTCTCTAACTGGAGACACTGGGATCCGTTACCCAAACGTGAAATAATATTTAGAGGTGTTCACAGTCATCAGAACAAATACACACACCAACACCCTAGCAGTACCTGGTTGTAACTGTCTTCCTACAGTTAGGAGAGTCTAAAAAACCTATCACAAAAAGGGTCATTTTTACAGATTATCCATAGCAGTCTACTGTTTATCTAAATGAAAATTTTAAAATAGTCTAAGACCAACAGAAGAATGCTTCATTTGTCTTCTTTCAGAATTTCCTGGTTTTAGTAAGAATGCTCTTGTGATTCAGATTCAAATATCCAATCTGGATTTCACAGATGATTTCACTATTCTCTAGTATAGAAAGAATACTGAATTTATGGGACTCATACAGGGTTTTGCTGACTCTACTCACTGCGAGGAACTTCTGGAAGCATTTTACCTGGAGTGAAATACAGACCCCAATTTCACTGAAATTGCGGTAAGTAAAACTGAAAATCAAAATCCTGTCCTTGAGGGCCATGGGCAGCTGTTAGTTCCGACAGAGAGAATCAGAAAATCTTTTTCTTTATGTATTTATTGAGGCGGGAGGGGCAGAGAGCGGGGGTGAGGGATGAGATAAGGTGAGGTGAGGTGAGAGGTGAGGTGAGGTGAGGTGAGGTGAGGTGAGGTGCGGTGCGGTGCGGTGCGGTGCGGTGCGGTGCAGGGGTCTTCCGCTCAGGTTATGATCTTGCAGTCTGTGAGTTCAAGTCCCACATCTGGGTCTGTGCTGACAGTGTGGAGCCTGCTTGGGATTCTCTCTCTCTCCCTCTCTGCCCTTTGCCCACTTGCACGTGTGCTCTCTCTCTCAAAAATAAAATAAATAAACTTAAAAAAAAATGGAGGGTTTTAGGGATAGTGGACCATGTATGGAAATTCCACCTACATCTTTTCATGAGTAGAAGCCACTGTCCTGGATTGAAGATGAAAATTCATACAATAGTTCTCATGAGCTGTAGCGAAGCTGATCTTTAACAGACTACTGTAGCTCTCATTATTGAAAGCTCTTGTTAATTCTAAAAATCCTTCGATGAATTCTTTTGGAATTTCTAAGTATATAACCTCATTAATGATTATTTTACTGCTTCCTGTCAATTTGTTGTTTCACTCTCTCTTATTCCCTTCGTATAAGGTAGATTGTTTTCAATCTAGTTAGATGAATAAAGTGTTTCTGAATTTTGAACAGCCAATTTAAACAGAAGATGGATTTGAGAAGCTAGAAACAGGTTGTGAGCTCAGGAGCTATTAAAACAGTTTGGAGTGAGCAATGAGAACCAACTTTAGGATAGTGCTAAAGAGAATAGAAAAAAAAAATAAACACACAGAGCTAATGTGTGTTAATATGGCTCAAGAAGGAGAAATAAGAGAAGTTAGAAATGACTTTAAAGATTTAAATTTAAAAAAGAAAAAAACAAAGTATGCTATGTGACTGTGACCAGAATTAACAATTCCCTAAAACTTTAAAAAATATTAACTGAAGATAAATTTTATTCCTGAAATAAATGTCATATCAAATAAATATATATATATATATATTTGTATATGTTTTTCAATGATTTATGCTCTTTATAACATATGAAATGCATGTGTTCAATAGAAATAATTTCAATATGTATTTAAAAATTCTTCCTTCTGAACAGACTGATTTCAGATGAATATTTCATCTGAATCTTTGAAATCTCTGGGCAGCACTGTACTTTACTGCATCCCTTTTATTTTAGACAACAAAACATTTTGCCAACAGTTGGCCTGTCCTAGTTATTAAAACTTTTTTACACAGATTGTCACCAGCTGAGCTAAGACAGCAGCTGTCCGCTGGAAATAATTGCAGAAATGTTTTGCCCATTGGCCTGAAATCAAGCATATGTTTTCCTATAACAACTAAAATATAACTTTCTTTACTGACATGTGTTAATTATTGAGGAGTGTTAATTACAGAGTTATACACCTGGATTGTCGGACTGGCATAAACTTCCGCTTATATAGGTGGTGGGGGGTTTCACATATTTTAATTTTGGGTATTTCGAATAGTTGAGAAAAATAAGACTATATTCTGCAATAATTCCTTTTCTTTTTTTTTTCTTTTTAACACTTATCAAAGATCATGTCTATACAGAGCAGAGTTCTAAACAGCTCATTTTCTCCCATATCTAACCAGTGTGGGGAGCTAATTTAAATATACTATGACAAACGTCTTTGGTTGGGATTATAGTGATTTTCTATCTCCTTTGTACTTATATTTAAGGAATTATGATAGATTTCACAACTTTTCATGTTCTGTTTGTATTACGTCTTCAAGCACTTCAATTACTATCAACTTTAAAAAGGAATAATTGATGATGTAGCAAGTCTTCAACATTTTGGTTGCTATTTCCAAGTTTTTTTCACGTAGATGGAGTGTTTGTCTAGTTTGCTAACAAAGACTTCTGGTTCATTTTAAGGTTTCATTCCTGGAATAGTCAACGAAGAAACATGTTCACCTCTTCATTAGGTCACTGAAACAGTACATTTGTGCGTCACCTGGGTAGTTCAGTCGGTTAAGCCTCCAATTTCAGTTCAGGTCATGACCTCATGGTTTGTGAATTCAAGCCCAACATCAGGCTCTGTGCTGACGGCTCAGAACTTGGAGCCTAATTCAGATTCTGTGTCTCCCTCTCTCTCTGCCCCTCCCCTGCTGCACTTTCTCAAAATAAAAAATAAACATTAAAAAAAGAAAAAAACACAGTACATCTGCCAGTGGGCCTTATGGTCACAGAACTATCATAAGTCTATTCTCTTACTTAGAGGATAGACTTGTCACGGCATGATTACAAATGCCACCCGTGATTCTCTTTGATCCTGACACCTAAAAGTACATGCCTTCCTAAGGTTAACTAACAATAGTTCTATATGGCCATTCATTTTGTGTAAGATATTCTTCCATCAAAGCAAACATGGTTCTTAGTATGCTGTTGTGTCACCTTCTTAGAAAGTAAAAATAAAGGAAATATTACCTTCTGTATAGTAATGATTCCTTCCTGTGTATCTTTGTCAACAGAAATCTTGAAAATCCCTAATCCGTCACCATCCACAATTTTGTATTCCATTTCGGCATTGGCTCCTATATCAGCATCAGCTGCTTTGATTCTGGCCACGACAGAGGCCACTGGCAAGGATTCTGGGACATTATACTGGTAAGATCCTGTGAAATTCAAATCAAGAACTGAACAAGCTTTATACAAAAGCTACTCTTTTACACCACCTTTGTTTAATTTGTATTTATAAATTAATTGAAAAATGCTAAGGTAATTGGAGATAAATGACAAGTTTCATATAGACTCGAGAAATCTCATAGTGATGATTAGATCATCAAGATATGATGGCAAACACAGCCTAAGGAAAGCTATGAGAAGAATCTCGATTCCTATTTTTCTAGTGGTGAGAAATAAGCTTTTAATAATAAAATGTATTTAAAATAATTATAAACAAGATTAATATATAAGCATTGAACCTAAAGAATTAAAATATAAATATTAAAAATAAAAATTGTACAGCTTAGGCTTCAGATGGGCAAATACAAGCTTAAATAGTACTGATTACTTGATACAATTTACAGAACAGTGTCTCTCACCATGAAAGTTTCAAAAAACTGGGCAAGGAAGTTGATGAAAAAAAAAAAATGTTGGTCTTGTTTTAGCTCATAAATTTATCAAGAAGAGTTGTCTGTGTGAGTTATATGTAGAAGTGATTTGGGACACAATGGTACAAGAGCAGAGGCCATATTATTTGAACAGAAGAAAAGAGAAGCAAAAAAGGAGAAGCTTTCTAACTTTTTTTGTAAAAATTCCTCTTCGCCATCCTGCAAGTCAAAAAAACCAAAACCAAAACCAAACAAACAACAAAAGAAAAACGTTTGGAAAGCAGATGACCATGAATCATCCCATCGAAACTAGAAAACTCCTCAGAAACATTTTTCTCTAATCATCTGTTCTTTCCTGCCTTTTCCACATATTCCGTTCCCTTCTGGTTGTCAAATGTGGTGCATTTTCACTTTCTTGTGAAGAGAAAAGACTCTCTTCGAGAGGAACTGAATGAAGAAGGAAAATGTATCCATATGAAGGGACCACATGTCCAGCTCGGAATTACTATTGTTAGCAACTTTCTAAGTGTTGTGAGTAGTTACTGATTAAAAAAAATAATAATAATGACAAGGTATGCTAATGACTTTCAAGTGATCTCTTTCACACATCCAGAAGAGTCCAGAAATTTCAACGTTAGAATATTAACTATAGATGGTAGGGAAAATCTCGGCAAAAATGATAAACCTAATCACATATCCATGACTTCCCTCACTTTAATGAATAGGAGAGTATCTAGTAAGCGAGAAAACCTGTACTGTATCTTATCATGACCACTGAAACAACACAGATTCTACCTATCAACTCTTATCACTGTAGGCTTAAAGAAAAACAGTTAATTTTATTATAAGCCCAATATAGTTATATTATTGTTTTATTCTACAACCTTCCTCTCTTCTCCCATTTTAAGGTCTCAAGGGCACAATTAAGGATAAGTTCATTTTTTTATGAATGCTGAACTTAGAGTAATTTCCCTTTATTTAGTAAGGAAGTATTAAAATGTCTGTTGTATAATAATATAAAAAATGTGTAAAATAAAAATGACATCCACAGATAGAGTATTTGCAGGAAAATATGGTGTCTTCAAAATAGTGACTTCATGTTTACAGAGAAAGCTTTCTTGTTTGATGTTACTGGCTTCTGAGATCTGTTTGTAAGGGAGCTTAATTCTCCATTTCTATACAGCAAACATTTTAGAGACATTGTATTCTATACAATTTCCTTAATTTTCCTCAGCATGGTAAAGAAATATCACACACACTTACAAAAAATAAAAAAAAGAGAAAGAAAAAACTAAAAGTGAGATGAAATGCTTTTATATAATCAAGACATTTCAACCTAGAATTTTTTTTCCTTTACCTTGGCTGAGTCAAAAGCCACTTTGGTCACAGAAACTAAATTGAGGCCATGTGGTTTTCTGGTTCTTTGAATTGACTTCTTTTGAAACACTGAATGTTTGCACAAGAAAGAGGTGGTAGAATTGCTGCAGGAATGTTTAATGTGCATGAAGTGGTAAAAAAAAAAAAAAAAAGTATGGTGTAAAAAATGAAAATGTTGAGTGTTCCTCTATGTTTACCTTTAAAATTAAATCAATACTTTCAGTGTACAGAATGTATGTATCTGAATGTGACTGATGGACAACAATGTCTTAATTACAGAATGTGTAATTACAGAAGATCTTAGAATGAACAGATGAATCTATAAACAAGCTTAATAACTGTTTGGTATTAAAAATGTGAACCAAAGAAAAGCCATAATATATTGAAGACAGAAGTAATACAAAGGCAGGATTTCCACATTTCTGAATTAAAACCACGCCCCTGATAATACAAAACTGTGGGGGAATGTAGTAAGATAATTACTTGTTTGAAAAATATGTGAAGCAATGCCTTTAAAAAGGACATTTTTATACACTGGCAAGAAAATCAGGGGGCTTGGAACAATTAACAAACTAGCTTACGTCGAGGAAAGCGAGGTGGGTTATCGTTGACATCAGTTAGGGTCACGGTGACTGACGTAGTTCCTGAGAGTCCTCCATTTTGACCAACCATATCCTTTGCCTGAATAACAAGCAAATACTGGTCTTTAGCCTCTCTATCCATGTTTGGAAGGGCGGTCTTGATGACTCCTGTAAAATTTCAAATCCCAGTAAAACGCATCATGAATCATTGCATTTATACTTGCGAAGAACACTGATAGAGGTAGCAAGTTGCTCTTGAGTTGTTGCCTTTTGTTGTTTTGTTTATTTTAAATACTCTTAATGCATATTAAAGATCAAAGGGATATAATAATTATATACAATATTATGAAACAGAGGACGTAGAAAAGCAAAACTTCTAGATATTGGATAGAGAGAATGATCTTTAAGTTTTATGAAAATATGATTCAGAAAATACCAATTTATAAATATAACATGAACTCCTTATCTACAATGATGAGCAGTCACCCATTCAGGTGCACGACCGTGAAACTCTCCTTTTCCTCTCTTTCACCCTCTCCAACAATTTACTTCGCAGGTGACATGAAATCACTAAAAACCTTCCAGCTATGGTTCCTATTACCTCTCACTGGGCAAAACAACTGAAATGTCTACAAAGAGAAAAATGAGAATGATTTATGTTTAATAAGAAAAATACCGTTTCAACCTGTGGCTATGTTTGTGGATGTGGTCATGATGCAGGATGATCTTATGCCCTACTGGAAGATGTGAAGAAGCACTACAGATGAGAACAACTATGTTAATATAAATCAGCAACACTAAAGATATTCATGTGTTTTGTTGTTTGCTTCTAATCAATTGCATTGAATATTGATCACCCTTAATGCATCAGATGTATGAGAAACTGATTTGAGTGTCATGTTGCTCAATGGAGAAACGTGACAGAATAACCACTGTTGCAGTGAACTAATTGTCTTATGTTAATAACTCTTTAATTATTGCATAAGTATATTAGGCAATAATATGTAATTATGGGGTGGAATTTAATCATGCTGTATATAAATATGTAAATGATAGATATACCTAATATGCTTAGTATATGTAAGTATATGTATTAAATGCAAAAATGCATTTAATAATGATCTATATAGACCTTGAAACTAGCAATATGAGGTCATCTTTACTATTTCTTGCATTTTCATCTTTTCCAACAAAGACTATGTCTTACCAATACGCCTAGGACCACAGCTTGAAAGATGTCTAATGTATTTTATTAAACAGATTCTACCTTTTAGGGGAAGTCAGAATTTAAATCCTCATTGATTCAGAGCTGACAAAGAGAATCTCTGGTTTTCTCCATTTCTCATACCGAGTTGGTTGACAGAGGATGGTTCTTTGCAAATAAAATAACTGAAAACGATTGTTTAAATCGGGATGTTCTTTCATTCTTCATGTTAAGCACAAAAAGTTTTATTTTCCAATTTTATAACTTTTTAAAAGCTGCCAATTTAAATTGTTTAAAGGCTGATAATTCAGTGTACACATGCGATAATTCCGTGTCACATTTTATATGTGTAATATTTTATACATAGTTCATGTTATATTTTAGCACTAAGTATAAGCCTAGGTGAAACTTGGTCTTCCATATACTTCGCTATATTCTACAGTGTGTAACTGTTCTAGGGGTGGGAAACAGATGAGAGAAGCTTTTCAATAGTATAGGAAAAAGTTAAGCAATTTGTTATCGGTTCCCAAGATCCCAAGTTAAACAACACTCAAACTATCTTAAGTAACCATATTTTTGTTTAGTCTGATGATTAGCTATCAAATACCCACACCCCCCACACATACACACATCAACAACACATCAATATTTTAAGTGTTTAGATTACACTTCTTTGAGTTGGAAGGTTTTGTTTTGTTTTTAAATGTTAACCACTTTTTCTTATTGGGCATTTTGTTACAAACACAGCAATGCAGGTCACTTTAAGTAACTCCTTCACTGAAGTCTTTGGTTATCTACATACTGCTTGTAGTTAATATATGAAATATCAAAGAAACATGAAATTCAAAAGAAACAGTCATTTGGTTCAGTTGGTGTCTAATACATATTCTTCTTAGTGTCATCACAGGTCTGTGAATATTATGTTTGTTCTTCAACACTTCTGTTAACTCTAATTTATAAAACAATGCGCACTGATCTCAGTAATAATGAGCATAAATAGTCTTTGTCTAAGAGTTCTGGGACTTTCTTTTGCTTCTCATGTTAATCATCGTTTATTTGTAAGCTTTTTTTTTTTTTTTTACTAAATTGAGGATTGGCGGTCCTGAATATTTGATCATTAACTATGTATCATTAGATGACAAAATATTAATGAGTTATGTTTAGAATCATTTCCTACTTATTTTTTTTTCTATGCATCTCTTATTTTTCCTTCCAACATTGATAGGTACAAGTGAGATTTCATCCTTGCACCTTTATTATGATGTGGAGAGAGGCCTTTCTATCTCAACTACTCAACAAGGAGAACACTGTATTCTCTCATGGTTTTGTCTGGTGGCATTATGTTTGTAAGGAAATACAGCATTACTAAGAAAGTCTGGTATTCAAAGTTCCTCACTTGTTTTTTAACACCTCTAATTGTTTCTTTACAAATAATCCTATAAATAGTACTTTTCTAAAGCAAAAATCATCACAAAGTTTGCAGAGTAATCTAGGTGGCAAAGGTAATTTCCAAATACCTCAAATATTAAACATATTTTTGACAAGAATGGAATAATTGGGAGAGAAATGAATTTAAACAAGGACACTCAAAATATAATAGATTTCCAGTTCTATGACTTTTGCTAGCCTTTTACTTTTAAGTAAAACTGTCTACATGTGGAAAAGAATTCTCATATATTGGATTTGATTTGCACCTTGCTATATGTTAGGGACACAAACACACATGGCAAATTGTTCATGCTAAATCTCTGAAGTAGTGAAGGCCAGTCTTTCCTAGTCAGATCCTTACGGTTCTGTGAGATTTTTATGGGAGACAACAGTATTGTTTAATTTCAATAATCAGTCATTTTAAGCCCCTTATGATGAGAAGAATATAACCTATAGCTCTTCACAAAAGAAATTAGCTCAGATATTAAGCTTCCTGAATAATAATTTTCTATGCATGTATCATCTGGCCCAATCGCCCAGAGCTTTTCATTTGTTTATAACCCATGGTCACAAAAACTACTGGGCATACGAAACATAAATGCATCATTGTTACTGCTCAGTTATCTCTGTGGCTTTTTAGTCTGGAAGGAAATTTTCAGGTGATTCTCTAATTGCCTACCTGCCACTGAAGATGTTTTTAAAGCATATTCTTTCACCATGAAATCTTCGTAAGAATTTATATATGTATTAAATGAAACAGATAAGAGCCAGTTCTGAAATCAAGCCCAGTTTAGAGAACCAAACATCATTGAGCTCAGGTGTCTGCACACTCAGGCCCTTGGACGGGTCTCAGTTGTCTAGGCAACTGCGGGGCTTCCTGCCGTGTGGACCTGAGACACATTCGATGTACACAGTAAATCTCTTCCTGTTGGTTTATACTTCTTTCTAAATTTTGCATCTACGCCTCGTTTATATCCGGTTTGTCTACAAGTGAAGCATAGATCAAAACCAAAATAGTCAGAGAAGAGCCAGTGATGGTAAAGATGGAAGCTTCTGGAGTGCTCAACACCAAATGAAGAGTGGCTGAGGAATGGACTCTCAGCAAGCCCTGACAGGAGTGAGGGTCTCCTCAGCCACACCACAGAACGGAATGCAGTTGAAGGGTTATTCGGGAGGTAGGCTGCGTTGTGACTAAATTACTTACGTAAAATTATGATGTAACAAGTATGCACATAATACATAATGTAGGTATCACGCAGTTACACCTCTCATGTTTAAGAAGAAACTCCTACGTGACAAGTGGCGTTTCTCATCCAATCCACTTTTCAGGGCCAGCTTCATGGCCATTTGCCCCGTGCAGGCACACGAGTCCCACGCTTGGTTTCTTGCTCTGCTGATAACATCTTGAAATCCTATTAATTTTAGAAGACAGCACGTGCATTTCCATTTTGAACCGCAAATTATGTAGCCAGGCCTGCCACCTATCAAATCGACTGAAACAGGGGGTCTATTTGCTTGCAGGGTACAGAGTAGATGAACACCTTAGCATAACCACAAGCTTCCCAGCTGTTTGTGGTCATTACAGAGACAGGTGATGTCTACAGTCCCTTTAACGCTGTCTTATCCTCCGTCTAGTGCCATTCTGTTTGCTTATTAGAGCAAATTGTTAACATTGACTCTTGCAGCTACTCACGTTCTTGTTTTATGGATGGAGAAATGAAGGTAGAAAATACAGTTACCCTCTGCTCACATGGGCTCTGAGTAGTGCTACAAGTGGAAACTGTGACTGGAGGTTTTAGCCAGGCGAGGTTCATGATGTGTGATTAATCAATGGCAATGGGTATTTTTAAAATTAGACAAGAGAAAACAGAAGTTAAACTCATGGAAATGTACCTAACAGTGATGTTTTGTGCCTTATTTTCACAAAAAGTTGAGTTAGCATATTGCCAGTGTTTTTCCTATCGAAAATTGTACTGTCTTCTCAAAAACTCTTGAATTTAAAGGTTTAGAAAAATCACATTATTTCTCACATAGATAAAAATCAGACTGACACCGAGTATGAAGACCAAGTCAAACTTGATTTCCAGATCTCCATGCCCTTAAGGACTGAAAACTTTCCACTTCTGTCAAAAAAATACATTTTGCAAATAATACACTATCCATACGATAAATCAGCAGAGGATAAAACCCCCAGAATCTCTCTGCACTAATGACTCTAGAAAGAGAAGTCCCAATGATTACCATAATTACAGTATGAAAAACTCCAAACAAAATTAAACTAAATCATCTCCTACTATACACGAGCCTTGAGGTTCTGAAATTAAAATTAATTTGAAGTACTTCTCACGTGATCCCATGACACAGAATATTGCTCACTTGCTCAATCAGAGGCCTTACCTCCACTGGACTTCAGAAAAAGCTATTATCTTACCGCAAACCTAAAATCACCAGCCAATCCAGAGTACCAGCAAAATATTTAACCGTAGGGATTCGTACATGCTATTTTTGGACAGGTTATATAATGCAGAAGTGTATAATTTGTGAGCAAATTGTCAGAAACTTGTCAATGTCTTTGTGGGCTGTAAAGAGTAGATATATAAGGGAATGGGTGGGTGTCTGAATTTAGGCTTCTCAGATCTGTCATTAAATCAACCTCAAGCACATACTGTTTATCCGCAGGATTCATATCATAAACCAGATACTTTTGTTTACTTCTCCTTCGATACTCTTGTCTTCTTCTCCTTTGCTTAATCAGAACTGTTTCTTCTCTGTTAGACTGCCCGCGTGGTTTCCACACTCTCCCACTACACTGGTAGGAAGCATGCAATGCAGTCTCTGTAAAAATCCCGATGGTGAGCTAGGATTCAGTTTTATTTTTCTGTTCATGCACATTACGACTGTCATTGTCAAAAGACGCTTAAAATAATTATCCTCCATAGTTATTTGAAAATGAATTAATATTACCATTTATAAATATGGAAAACAGAATGGGTGGCATTAAATTAATCATTTAAGGTCACAGGTATGGGTACTATCCAATATTCATAATCGTAAGCTTGGCCTTTTGAAGAAGAATTTTCTTCATGATGGAGACAAAGCAGTTACAATATGGAGAAATTCTGGATTTCACGGTGGTGAGGAAAATCATCGGCACAAGCCACCCATCCCCACACACACCCCTCCTCCCTACGACACGGATCCAGAAAAACAGGACGGATAAAATATCCAAGATAACAGTGCTCCAAATTATGGTCTCACTTGATGTAAACTATTCCAGCTTTAGAGGAAAACAGAACATCTAGCCAACCAACCACATATTCTACACAGGCGGTCTTGCAACTCATAAAAATATTTTTTTCTTCCAAAAAATAAAAAAAAAAATTACTTTTTGATTGAGCAGATCTTCATCCTAATTGTTACATTTATATTTTTAAAATTTTTCTAATGTTTATTCATTTTTGAGAGACAGAGCATGAGCGGGAAAGGGGCAGAGAGAGAGGGAGACACAGAATCCGAAGCAGGCCCCAGGCTCTGAGCTGTCAGCACAGAGCCTGATGTGGGGCTTGAGCTCACGAACTGTGAGATCACGACCTGAGCTGAAGTCGGATGCTTAACTGACTGAGCCATCCAGGCGCCCCCTAATTGTTACATTTAAACTAATTTCCTTGAGTAAACCAGACTCTAGAAGATTAAGCTGAACCTACTACCTATTCAACTACCAGGCAGGGAGATTTTTGCTTGAGATTTAAAGTTAACTGCATGCAATTCCTTTGTGAATGAGTTAAAGGAAGCAAGACAAACATAAAACTTGACATAAATAATTGACATTTTCTTCTATAGTCAGGAGATAGCAGCTGAAATACTTTTTAAATATATACTTTAATTTTGCTAGAAATTCTGATACATGTAATAAAAGATTCTTAAAAGATGCTAATGTCACTATAAATAATCAGCCATTTATTACAGTACACTTATTGAGAAAAGCACAATAATAATGTAGTACCCATTGTCAGTGCCAACTATACTGAATAAAAATAACTAATGGGGCACCTGGGTAGACTCAGTCAGTTAAGTGTCAGACTTCGGCTCAGGTCATGATATCACGGTTCATGGGTTCAAGCCCCATCGTCGGGCTCTGTGCTGACAGCTCAGAACCTGAAGCCTGCTTCCTGTGTCTCCCTCTCTCTTGGCCCCTCCCCCCTCAAAACAAATCTACATAAAAAATAAAAGGTTTTAAAAAAATAATTAGTGTTAATTCTATGCCAAGATAGAAATGGCGACATTACAAGAAGAGCTGCATTCCAGTTTTTACCTGTCTTTGGTTCCACTGAGAAGTATGGCTGTCCTTGCAGAATGCTGTAGACCACTCGGGCACTGTTGCCGTACGTAGGATCATCAGCATCCGTTGCTGTCACTTGTACCACTGAGGTCCCTACACGCCAATCCAAAAACCAATGAATTAAAAATTTCCAAATGCCACAAAACCGAAGAACTCACACACTGCTGAAGATTCTCCATTAGATTTGTTTTTAATTATTTCCTTTTTTTCTTGCTTCGAGGCAAATGAAAAATGGACATGTTGTTTGTGGAAGACAAACCCAGAATGATGATAAATGCTAATTAAGCCCTCGGAAATATTTAAGGGGTACAAAATACGTTAGCCAAAAAATAAGATTGATGACGCCCATTACGAGTATACTCAGAACTGGATGGGACTCAAATTCTCGGCATCTCATCCATCAGGGGCAGGTAACAAGTTTTTATCAAGAGCAATCTCTCTGAGTCTCAATTACTGTCCAGAAGGCAGTGTGACAAGTAACAGCATCTTGACACCCAAGTCACTGAGGCGGTCTCACTGTTATAGCTGAGGAGAGCCAGACAGAAAAGGAAACTTCACTCACTGAATAAAGAATTTCTGAGGGATCCACTGAACCGGATATTAGATGGCATCTCTTCAGTTTTAGTTTTCATGGGTTTCTATGAATCGATTTAAAAACAAAAGCATAAAATCAAATGCAAACCACACCGCCCCAAGAAGAAAATGCAAAGCACGGCGACTTTACAAACTGCATCAGCAAGGCTTTTTGTTTTCATTACATTTTTTTTTAATTTTGTGTGATAGATTGCTTTGCAGCTTCCTCATTTTAATACATATATTCACTTACTCCACATGGAAAGCATTTATTGTGATCTGTTCTTTTTATATCTGTTGGGAGTATGATCTTAAAAACGTCACTCACATTTACTCCGTTTATACATTTAAGCACATGCTATCTTATCATTTGTGTTCTATTGGTGGGAATGGGACGAATCTCTTTATGTATTCTTCTAAGTTTGTTTCTAATTTTTTGAAAATTTTTTTTTAGTCTAGCATTCCAGTTTGATATATTTCTAAGTAGATATCCCTTTCTAAGTCCTTCAAATAGGTTGCTGGTGTCCATTTTGTTACAAATTTACTGTCTTTTCCTCACTATGATTTTCCTTAACAATCCCAGTTTCTTTAAAAAAAAAAAAAAAACAGGTTTCTATTATGAAGGTATGTATACGGCACTATTGTTTAAATTCTGATTTTTTTTTTTTTAATTTGATAGACTTCATGGATTGTGCCCTATGGATGCCTGGTAGGACCAAATAGTGAAAGAAGCATATTTAAAACTATTAATAATTAAATTTTGATTATTCTTAAATGTTAGAATCAATGACCTTGATATTCTCTTATTTCCTCTACACTGCAACATCTTTACAGCAACATTTATGCTGGTACGATGTTAAGTATTGCTTTTTGATTTCATTTGAAAGGGAAAGAGCCTTAAAATAATCAAAATCATTTCGGTAAATTTGGTTGCCTATATTTTTTTTTCTAAAATATTCACTAAGAAATTTACTTTACGTATACAGATATGTACACACAACACACATGCACACATACTTTTAAGTAATTTTAAATTGTCCATGCTTCTCTACTCTCTTCCGGAGATGGATGAACTATCCTAAGGGCTTATTAGCATGTTTTCAATCTTAAAACCAGCATCCAATGAAAAACACAGCCCTGAATATTAAACAATGAATACTTGTGTTGTTTATGCGGGAATATTTAGTGGTTTTGTAACTATCTGGATAGAATTAAACACTTTGATAGACCGCAGTTCACTACAGATCCACAACACATATTTGACGTAGACATCTACTGTCCTTGAATTCCGATATCATTTTGGTGATCTCAGTTCAGGTCAATTAAATCCGGAAGTCATGTGAAAATCATTTCCTAAAAGGTTCTGAACCTGCGGAGTCAATCACGTAGCGACAGTAGCTTGCATGTGTGCACAACGATCATGCTGCTTGGTATCACAGCGCACCACTGAAATCAGAACTACAGTGCAGTATTTAGCCTCTAAAAGAAAAAAGTTCGCATTCATCCAATTGGCATGGCTGCATTCTAGGTAGCAGAGGAAAGCCTTAGCAAGCCAGTGAAGAAAGCCCAACACGTCAACGTGAAAATTACAGACTTGACCCGGATTGCTTAAACACCCCTCAAAGCTCCCTGTTTTTCTAAACAGTAGTACTTTGGAGAGGACAATGTGCCTTCTCTGCTCTCTAAAACCTCCAACATCTTTTGTGGCTGCTGGTGTCACAGTTGTTTGTGTGGGTAAGCAACAGCGAGAGCACTCCAAAGGCGTGAGCAGTACTGGGAAAGTGTGAAGGTGCCTGTTTGGCCCAGGAAGTTGCTCCACACGAGCTGACTCTGGTGACGTGCCGCCGTCGTGCTTCAGAGGATTTCCTGAACGGCACCAGCGCCGTATTCCTCTGGCTCATTTTCTGAGTCTATTTCTTTAGCAGCTAGAGCAGGGGTGTCCCAAATAATTTTTACTCTCTCATCCGTTAGACACAGAAGTTTAGGATCACTAAACTGTGATTCCCCTAAAGGACACACATAATCCACATCTCTGCAATTCCGCTAACATGGTGGACGCGTTGACTGAACGCTGGAACGAATGAAGTGACCTTTATTTAATAAAACAAATCACAATGGGTAAAATTTTCACGTGTTAAAATACAAGGCCACTCACTACATTAAATGTACGTCATATTTCAAGACCAAAAATGACAGGAAATAAACATCTAAATCAACTGGCCTATTTAAGCCCCATCATTTTTTTTTTATTGTTTTACAAGATCCTCTAAAATTACATACTGGTGAAAAATTATTCCAAAGGTATCTGAATAGTTTAACACTGAAATTATATTATTTGATGTAAGTGAAGTATATATCAATAGTACTTTAGTTTCTATTTTTCCAGTAATGGGGCAATGTGAAAAAGCCTTCGAATAAAATAGCCTTCGTGACTCTTTTATATATCATAAACGGAGTATCACTACCATTTTTATCAATTCGACATACATTTTCACGCATTTAAGTTTCTGGAGAAATTACAAGAAAATTACTGGTGGCATATGGGGGGGCATTTTTGGGTTTCAGCATACTCTACAAGCAAACGGACCAGCTGGTCTAAAACTTAGATGGCCTGCCTGATACCTTGGCCACAGAAGGATTCTCAGAAGGGTGAATCATTAATACAAATCAGGAGAAAGAAGAGATTATCACAGGGCAATGTCTGGAAGGATTTTCTTTTTTAACTTCTTAAGTGTAATTTTAATCTCTTTTTAAAATCAAATATTACATTGAAAAGGTAAGGCTTCAGTAATTTACTGAAGATAATGAGATCTCGGTATGAAAGGAAAAATCTGCCTATATTTTCCAAATGAAATAATGATTTGACTAAGTATATTTGGGCACTGGCTATTAACACATCTCAAACTTCCCCCTCATCCTCACTGGAGGATACTAATGTGATTTTTTTTCAGTACCTACAATGATTTGGTTTTTCTTTATTTTGTTAATGTTGGTTTATTTTTGACAGAGACATAGATTGTGATGGGGTAGGGGCAGAGAGACAGGGAGACACAGAACCCGAAGCAGGCTCCAGGCTCTGAGCTGTCAACACAGAGACCGATTTGGGGCTCGAACTCACGAACCGTAAGATCATGACCTGAGCCGAAGTTGGACGCTTAACCAACTGAGCCACCCAAGTGCCCCTACAATGGATTTGATTTTAATACAACCCCCTAAGACTGGACACCGCAAACCAACACATGCTTGACTTACCCACAGGCGACATTTCGGGAACTCCAGCAGTGTACGGGCCATCCAAGAACTTGGGTTCGTTGTCATTGATGTCCTGAATCTTGATGACAAACTCGGACTCGGGCTCCACGGGCTTGTTGGTGAGCCGGTCCAGCGCCTGGGCTCGCAGCGTGTAGTAGGCCTGCTCCTCCCGGTCCAGCCTCTTGGTAGCATGGATATCCCCAGTGTTCTCATCAATAATGAAAATGGAACTTGCCCCTTCGCCTGACAAGATGTATTTGATGGAACCATCTCCTTTATCAACATCAGAGTGAAGCTGGTGAAAGATTCATGTGAGATGAGATTAACTTACAAGAGCGTGAGCGATATGGAGATAGGTAAAAATAATTCTTATGTCAGGCAGCGGAACATGAAACTGTATTGTTCTTGGAAAGATAAGCTGATGCTTATTGCGCACAGCAGAAAAGGCTATTAGAATGTGTCAGCTTGCACTTGTGAGCAAGACAATTTCATTTCTTCCTGTAAACAGTCTCATTTCCAAAGGGACTTTGTCTAGAATTCCCAAAGTTAGGAACTTGTGGTGGTGTTAATTTTTATTTGGTGTGTCCTTGCCACTTTTAGCCATCTTCTTTGAACCGAGCACTCAGTAAACATGTATAACCGGTTGATTTGATCTTATTCCAAGCAAAGGGACTTGCTATAGAACATTTGTAAATTTCAATCTAATAAAATATGTAATACCCTTAGAAATTCCCACATTCTTTAAGGGTTCCTTTCCCTCCCACTCCCTTCGTGATTAACAATGGATGGATGTCCAGCCACAAGATCCGCCTCCAAATCCTGTTCTATATTTTAAAATTTGAAGCCAAAAAAAAAAAAAAATTACACTGCTCTCTGAAGTAGGAATTTTAAATCAGTATGTGCCTGAGACTTCAGCTCGAACCTTTCTTGAAATACCAAGAACTGCATCAGATTTGCATGATTAACCCGGGCATGGCAGCAGGGCCAGCGCCTACTGATTTGCATTTCTTATCTGGAACTGTCCCCGCTGTATGTCAGAACATTATGTTGAACAGAAGAACCTTAGGAAACTCAGACGTAATTACACATTTTCCTGAACTTCGTAACCTGAAAAACACAGGACTCGATCTGTCATCTCCATAATCTTTCATCTGCTATAACCGCTATCATCTGGACTTCGATTAATATGAATGCAAAAAGCCAATTTACCAAATAAGAAGGCTTTTCACTGCCCCACAGAACTGCGTCTGCATCCTTTCGAAAACATAAAATGTGAGAAATTACTTAGGGAAGGGTGCTTTTAGTACATTTTCTTACTGCTGCGGTAGGTACTGAGGGCACCTCTTTTTTGTACCACGGTCTCTGTGATTCTTCTACCGCATTATAACTGCTGTATTTATACTCTTCTTCGGAACGCTTAAAGAGCTGATTTATCTTTTAGTTTCTGTAATTTTTATCGGGACTAAATAATACAAAATTTAATTACTGGCACAAGTTATAATTTAGCTCTGTTCAGTGTAGAATTACCTAGCGGGTCATTGTATCGCATGTGCGCCCACCACATGGAAAAGCTGCGTTCTTGAAATACGGTGAAGTGTTTAATTTTCTGAAGTATTCTCAGGGCTACTACTGCATCTATAGCTCCCTCAAAGAAGAAGGAAAGCTGAGAATCACAGTAGTTTGAATTACGGAGTGCTTCCTAGGGGTTAAGCACTCTTCTTAATGTTCTCTACATGGTAACTCATTTCATGCTCAGGTTGAATGAATTCATTCTCCCTACTAACAGGTAAGGAAACTGAGGTCGAAAAAGGCTCCGTGGCTCGCCGGAGGTCACATGGCGATCCTGTGACCAGGATCACAGAATCTGGGGGCTCCTGGAAAGCTCAATCTCCACTGGCAGCAATAAGATCCTGCATCCAGAGAGGAGCCGCTGTCCCGTGAGGGGGACACATCAAAAGCTGCAGCCAAAGGACAACTCACAGAAAGAAGGGTGCATGCAACCCCCACCAGGATCACCCCCAAATCTTAAAGAAGTTGAGTGCTCCTAGTGGTTTCCATCAACGCACTCCATAACTTGGCCAAGAGTCCTTTTTAGGCATTCTGGAACAGCAAAACACTCCACCACCCTCAGTAACACCGACCGAAACACTGGAGTCCTGACACGAGCGCTGACGATGGATGAAAACAAGTTGTTTCAAGCTGCTGACACCCCAAGTACCCCCACCACTCCACGTTCTTCTCACGGCTACTTTTCTAGCCCCTCCTCACTGCCTCTGTGCCTCCAAGGGTTAGAAGAGTCTTTATGCTACCACTGACCTTGGTGTGAAACAGGAGAGGATGACCCAGTCACCACAGAAACACTCAACTGATAGACGGGTTGTATATTTAATCAAAGGCTTACAATGTCTCCAAGTCTCATTAGGAACTACCATTTAGAGAAGGACCAGCCCTTATGATTCATTTAACTGACTCCTGTCAACCAGTTGCTGTTTCCATGGCACGGTGGTACAACGTTCCTGTGGTATCCAGGTAAGGGGGAGAGAAGACACATTCTTTTCAATGCATAACACATATTAAGTCCTGAGCTGATGTTCGACCTGAGCTCTGACACCGTGTTGTACGTTCTGTGGTACTGTCGGCTGTCTGCCATCACCAACAGCATAAGAACTTAAAGGAAAAAAAAAAAAGATTCATATTGCGGGTTTCTCTAATCAGTAGAGGATCAGATTTTTACCCCCCACCACTACTGTCACCATCACACACACACACACACACACACACACACACACACACACACACCCTCCTCCGTGTCGGAGCATCCCTAGGCTTGTAATCACTGCCAGAATTCACAAGCAGAAAATTGCTTCCAGTGTCCTTGCAAGGTGAGTGTAAGCATTTGTAGTTAAAAGTGGATGACCAACTTTCAAATGTTAAGATGGCTACCTAATTATCAGATGCATTCAGACATTTAATCTGTGAGACGCTGTGCACTAATACTAACCTTAGCAGGGGGACTGAAGCCCATGCTATTAGAGAAAAACTACTATTCTCCTCTGCTAAAAAACAAAAAAACAAAAAAATAAAAACAAAAAGAAACCACACAACACCTCAGCAAAGAAAAACTTGCAAGTGCGGAACTACTTAATGGCATTCTTAAGTAAAACACGTCTGCGTGCAATGCATTCCCCCCCCACACACACACACCCAGGTACACACGATTTTTGTAAATGACTACTGCAGAGTAGAGAGGCACTATTCTCCACAGCAGAAACCTCTGTTCAGAAAAATAAATAGACAAGCATTCTGTGGTCCCACCATATGGCAAAGGAATAAACAATAAATGAAAACCAGAATCAAAACCAAGTATTTGTACTCATATTTTGGGCAGAGTAGAACTTAACAATGTTACATCTATTTAATATGCAAATACCCTTGTAAACATGATCTTGTGATTCATCCAAACAGTAACACCACCACCTTGATTCACTGATCACCACACAAAGCTCATCTTTGGTGCATGGATTCTTAAATCCCTTTCAAAGTATTTGTTGTGGCTCCAATATTTACCTTATAATAATAATTATTATTATTACTGGCAAACACACACAGTGAGGAGCACACATCTCTAAGCTGAGTCTAGCTCATGGTGAGGCAAAAGAATCCATAGAGAAGGAGGCACAATCATTAAGAGCTTTCTCTATGTCACTATGTCAGCACCATGTATGGTAACAATGGGAGAAAATTATCACACCGTCTTGGATTCTTCAAAAGCTATACAGGCCGAAAAAGCAAAGCACCGATAACATGCACCCTAAAATGTAATAGGTTTAATGCCCCATTATGGTTCCACATCCCCTTGACAGAATACCTACCCACTACCTCTAATAGAGCAACTCTTCCTTTTTGGTCTTCCAGAACAATAATCCTAAATTTTGAAATCTTAAAATCTTTCACTAGTTACAAAAGTCTTCAGTTAGTCTCCATTTTCTGTGTGTCAGAAATTATCTCCCTCAATTCATATAGATTATATCACACCCCTCATCAAATACTTTTAATTCCTCATCGATACTTTTAATTGCTCTCCATGGTCTAGGGATTTACCCCAAACTCTAAGCAGGGGGCTCCATGGAGACGTACACTCTCGCTTTCGTCTCTCCTCAGCATCCCATCTCAGAAGGCGCCCCATGCTCCAGGCATGTCGGACGGGGACCACACTGGCCGTGCAGAGCAAGCAGCACCATCCTTTTCAGTACAAATCTTTCATCAGCAGACCTCCATCAGCGGACCTCCAACTCAGCTTAATACAAGTTCCCCTTTTACTGAAGTCCTAACAGTCTTCCTGTCTTTTCCCCACGGCATGCTGCTTGCATTTCTGTGAAAGAATGCGTTTACTTCTGCTTTATAAATTGTTTTTAGCATTTATTTACTTTTGAGAGACGGAGCGTGAGCAGAAGGGCAGAGAGAGAGAGAGAGAGGCAGACGCAGAATCTGAAGCAGGCTCCAGACTCTGAGCCATCAGCACAGAGCCTGACGCGGGGCTTGAACTCACAGACTGTGAGATCATGACCTGAGCTGAAGTCAGCTGCTTAACCAACTGAGCCACCCAGGTGCTCCTACTTATGCTTTATATTGAAAATCTGGTTTAGTTGTTCTCATGTCAACCTTTAATTTATAAACTCCTTAAGGGCCAGGTTCTTTTTTATCACCAAATTCCACATTCTCAATAAGCAGTTCATTGTATTAATTGTAGTAAATTCATAACCACTTTGGAAAAGAGTAGTGCTTGTTTTACCTCAATTTCCATACTTGTAAGTTTTAACAGCATTAGGCAGAAAGAAAAACAAAAACATCCTGTATCTCTGGACTGTTGTCCCTAATCCTCTGAGCTGCCTAGATCGAGTTCAGATATCTCATCTTGTATGCCCATGGTAACATCTGTCACATTATTTTGTACTTGCAAATTTACACGTTTGTGTTCCCCAGGAGACAGAACCCTGTAGGGGGAGACGTGCTCTCTTATTCCTGTTTCCCAAGTCTCAGGCAGTAGCGCGCACACGCGCACGCGCGCACACACACACTGGCAGAGGGTTTTACAGACCTTTAGATGTCCTTGGATGGAAGAATCTTAATGTCCTTGATTAACTTTTATATCCACCATTTGGTTTTTAATTTAAGATTATAAAGACCAAAGCTAAAAAGAGATCAATGCACTGCAGTTTTGACAATTTTCTTAAATCTATGTAATCAATGAGGGCATGATATGAACTATCTGGTGTAGAACTGTCAACCTATCTGCTTAAAGAAGAGTCTGACAATAGCCAAATCATGGAATGAGACTAAGTGTCCATCAACTGACGAAACGATAAAGAAGATGTGGTATATATATATATATACACATATATACAATGGAATACTAAGCAGCAGTGAGAAAGAATGAAATCTGGCCATGTGTAGCAACATGGATGGAACTGGAGGGTACTATGCTAAGTGAAATAAGTCAGTCAGAGAAAGACAGATGCCATATGTTTCCATGCATAGGTGGATTTTGAAAGACTTAGCAGAAAACCAGGGGGAGGGGAAGAGGGGGGAAAAAAGCCACAGAGACGGAGGGAAACAAAACATAAGAGACTTTTAAATACCAAGAACAAACTGAGGGTTGAGGGGGGTGTGGGAAGTGGGAGAGAGGGGGAGAGGCACTGAGCAGGGCACGGGTTGGGAGGAGCACTGGGTGTTGTATGGCAATAAATTGATTAAAGAAAACCCAGAAAAACAGAAATAAGGAAAAAAAAACTCTGAATATAGTGAATAAATCTCAATTCAGCAAAGACCAAGGGAAAAAAAATTGATGTTGATGAACTTTTCTTCCCTCTAAGAACAGCTTACATTTTGCTTGTTATTTGATCTTACTGATGAGCCTCCCTTTTAGTCCCCTCCTTTGCAAAACTGAAGTAAAAAATACCTGTACTTGGACTTCATTGAACAAGCGTGACAACTATTAGAGATGACACAGTAGAACATAATTCACTAAGGTGAAGCACTCTAGTATCAGGATCGTACTTTGTAATGTAACATACAAAATTTTCACGTGACAAAAAGAGTAAATCTAGACACAGATGAAGCTATTTAGAAAAGAGGTAATGTTTATCATGAAAGTTTGGACACTAAAAACTAAAACTAAACAAATGTCTCTGTGATCCTCGCTGACCTACATATGAGGAGAATGGAAATAATTTATATTCAATTTTCCCTGTAATGACCATTTGAATAAAGAAAACGCAAAATGCATTATTACAACAATATAAAAGTGCATACTACTACATCTGTATACAAAAATGGAGCAACGATGGCTAGGCGGCAAGTTAATCACAGTCTGCGGATGATTTACATTGAATATTGGTAAAGGATTTCTAACGTGAACTTCCTAGTATTGGTTTGCTTATGATAAATTCCCAATTTTTTTTCAGTTTAAAAATACATTACAGATTGACAGGACTCCTGCGATTAACTAAACTTTGCAAGGTTAAAGTTATAAGTACAGAGGACAGATTCCAGCAATAACTGGTAGAAGTAAAACTGCTTGAATACACACATTCCATGCAAGTTTTCTTTTCTCATTATGCTTTTTAATAGATATTTTCCACATGCCACTGGATACCATGTAATTATCAAGTTGTTGAAGAAATATTATAGATGAAAACAAGTGTATGAGTCATTTCTTTCTGGTTGAAGTATTTCTAATTTATAATTATCATTGTGGTCCAGGGTAATGGAACACAATTTATTTGTGCAGCATCTTTGATGAAGATGCATGGTTTATAAGGTAAAGGTATTAATTACAACACAGAGAGTAACACGGGAAAGGGATGAAATCCAGGAAGTGCTTAGGTAAGGTTAAAATGAAAAAAAATATCTTCTTTTTTTTAGCCAACAGTAAGTAAAAAGGAAAAACTATTTAGATTTTCTTCTTGGAAAAAGTTCACACTAATTCAGTGGCAATGAACATTCATTCTAGGGTCTTAATTTGCTTACTTAGTAGCTGAAAGGTACAACTGTTAGGTCTCCGTTGCAAAGGAGCCAGAAGTATGGCTGCCGAATCTCCACTCCGCCCCTCATTCTGACCCCTTGATCTCTCCTAAATCACAGTTTATCCATCTGTCACAGACCAGCATCCACTACAGTTGGCCTTGCACGCTGAAGTGAGGGTAAAATGAAGTAATGCACTTGGAAGTATTTTGTAAAATGTAACTTTCTCTCCCTATCGGCAAGTTCACACATAGCAGGTACAAGAGAATTATCTGCCTCCCTTGGGGGCGGGGGGGAGCAATCTTCCTCTTATTTGCAAAGGTTCTACATTTATGCCTATGGCGTGGTCACTCAGAGCTTCACATTAAGGGCCGCATCTTTTTCATCAGGGACCCAGTGATAACAACTCAGAAAAGCACTTTCTATCCCGCACAGCTACATGGGCCTCCCTAAAGAAATCTCCGCAGCGTTCATCTCCTCCTCTCTCCGATTGCTGTCTCCAGGCCACATCCAGAACTTTCAAACAACTCAGGAAATCTGCCTTGAGTCAAATTGTTACTGATCAAAACCCCTCCTGATCAAAACCGCTCCTCGTCCACGTCCAATGAAATTGTGAGCCCGTGTTCTCTACCTCAGGGCTGCCCTGGTAGTCCTTTGCTCGCTTACTTCCAAACTCCGAGTAGTCAACCAGAAGCAGATAAAAAGCAAACCCCTGGAAATGTTAAGCTTTTTTGCTCAAGAGGATGATTTTTCAATCTTGCTTTTTAAATGGGGCTGGTTGAGCAGAAAATGTCACAGGAAGCCACTCAGCATGGGGTCCGAGGCCTGGGTCCCATCTGTCCAAAGCAAGGCAAGTACAGAAAACTGAGTGGAAGAGCTTAGCAATTTCCACAGTCATTTTACGGGGCAATTTAATGTCTGCTGAACCTGATAATGATGAAAAAAATGAGGACTGAATTTTGTATCTAAATAATTCATTTTTAATATAGTCGCAAAATTATTAGGAGGTTACAATGGAGTATATTCCGTGTTCTTCAAAAACAATAAGCTTGCAAATAAACAACAAACACTTGGCCCTTCCCTCCAGATCAGTCGAGAAGAACTGAGTCAGTGGATAAAATCTATGTGAAGGCTCTTGGGAATGCTTCTAGGCAATATTCAGTCCAAAACTCCTTTCCTGTCCTGACATGAGGCAAGACCTGAGGATACTAGCCCGCATGGAGGCACAGGGCGCTTGTCGGAGGCCAGCCTTAAGACTTGGACAGATGTTTTGCACACGGCATCTTGGAGAAGGCATCCATGTACATGTTGCAGAGGGCAACAGCGCATGTTTGCCAAATATTTCCTGAAGTCTGGAGTCTACATTTGGGGGGGGGGAGCTTTGACACTTGTATAATTTTTTTTTTTTAATTTTTTGTTTTAACCTTTATTTATTTTTGAGAGACAGAGAGACAGAGCGTGAGCAGGGGAGGGGCAGAGCGAGAGAGGCAGACTCAAAATCCGAAGCAGGCTCCAGGTTCTGAGACATCAGCACAGAGCCGGACGCGGGGCTCGAGCTCACAGACCACGAGATCATGACCTGAGCTGAAGTCGGACGCTTAACCGACTGAGCCACCCAGGCACCCCTGACACTTGTATAATTTAATAAGAGAATACGCCACACAAACTTATCAATTCTGATACAAGCATACTATACGTCCAGTGCGACCTGATGGGAGGCCAGTATGTGGAGAAAAATGCAGGAAAACAGAATTTCAGAGATAACACAAAAGCATGAGAGTGAACACAGGAAAGGAGCTAGTCCACGAGGAGGACAGACATCAGTCATTCAACACTTACCCTTATTAGTAAGACCTTAGTAAGGAGGGCTGATGGTTCAACCTTATAACCACAGTAAGAATGTATATTATTTATAATTTGTGGTATCTATTTGGTAAACTTGTTTCAAATATTCTGAGTATTTAATGTCTATCTAGTTAATCTTTTCTGGCATCCTTATAAAATCACAAGTATCCCTTTAGCTGTTATTAACCATGTGAGAAGTAGCATTTCAGCTCTTATACCTGAGCGAAAGGGATACAGTCCACATGATCCCTGTGCCCAAGCTGAACTGTCCTGGAGAAACAGAGACCGAATGCAGCCTGGTTCTGTCTTCATCTAGAAACGCAGCATATATTACCCATCTGTTACAAACCGGTACGGAGTATCTCCTGCCAGGAGTGTGCGTGTGTCTGAACGAAGACAAGGGGCAGAGTGGCAAGGGGAAGGTAGCCCAGAGCGTGGAGCCAAACAAGGGCCTATTTTCATGAGCTCGCAGAGAGAAAGGCTGCCAATACAGCAGGCTGTCAGTGGACCCGGTCAAACAAACAACTGCAATTCTGATGACCATAAAAAAAAAGCACCCACAGAAGGCCAAGAAATCCTACAGCAGGAAAATCAAACTGAGTTCAGAGGTTCAGGGAAGTGTTTTTCAAAGAAATGATATTTAAGTTGAGACAAGACTATTACTAAGAAATAGTCTGATGACGAAGGGCAGAGCTTGATTTCCAGGAAAGCACTTGACTAAAGATGGAATAAATTTTTTAGGAATAGTCACACAGTAATACACAGGATCCACTAATTTATATTAAAGAGTAGTTTCTGCGTGTGATATATAGAGAGTTTTTATAGGGTAAATATATTACAACCTGTATTCTGTAAATATCTGTTTAAATAATTAAATGTTTCAAAAAGGCTACAGAACGTTCACTGATCTTAACCTACTGTTTGGCTAATGAACTTATTTACTGAATGAAGTTCAGTACGTAGGTTCCCTGCGTTGGCATTACCTGAGCTGTTAGTTTAAAATGCCAATTTCTGGGCTCCATCTTAATCTACAGAATCAGAATCTCTTTGAGTTGAAACCACCTTATTGGTTTCACCAATAAGGAAAATATGAATTTCCAACCAGCATCCCAGACAGAAAACTTTTGGTCTAATAAATATCACCACTCATATACAAGCCTCTTCAGACCAATAATGTCATGCTTAAAACAGTTCAGTACTTTCAATTAGTTTGTATTTGTAACTTATTCTATAGAAGATTATTGAATAAAATTGTTTTAATTATGCATTTTACTCAAAAGGGATCTGTCCCTTCTCTACCAAAGTTACAACGGAAAAGCATACAGTATATACTTATGTACCATCCAATACCCTGTGATCCTTCTTATCAAGGTGCAGAAATACTCTTAGACTCTGGGCATGCGTCCCTCTGGGGCCAGAAAGATAAACTAAGACTAACACATGTCCTGCTTATATTTTACCTGTTTCCATTGGTCGGAGTAAGAAAGGCAAGGGGAACCCTCAAGGTGGGGCAAGAACTAGAAGTAATGGCATCCATGACCCTCTGGTGGTATATGGTATTTCCTAAAGAAATAGTTCATTTCTGCCCCAAAAAAGTTAATAGTTGCAACTACCATGTATTTAATATTAAAAGGCTGGAAAGATAAAGCAAAGGAAGAAAGGAATAGCAGAAAGAAAATACTTTTGATCTCAATTAAACCTCAGAGGTTATTCCTCTCGGCATTTGTGGTGTGGCACCCCTCCCCCACCCCACTTTCGCGCTATGGGAGAAATGCCTCCTCCACTGCTGGAGGTGCTGGAGTCCTGTTCTCAGCCTATCGCCACGTGCTTTATGGAAACTCCCTCTCTCCTGCAGAGAGATGCCCCATCTGATGTCATGGAGATTCCACAGGTAGCATACACAGGACCCGAAAATAAAGGGGTAGAGTGGACACGGCCGCATGGTCCCTCACTTCCAGCATTACCTGAGGTGCTGGTTTAAAATGCCATTTCTGGGCTCCGTCTTAATCTACAGAATCAGAATCTCTTTGAGTTGAAACCACCTTATTGATTATATGTTGAAAATATGAATTTCCAACCAGCATCCCAGATAGAAAACTTTGGGTCTAATAAATATCACCACTCATATACAAGCCTTTTCAGACCAATAATGTCACTGTGTGCCTTCCACTTCCCAGGGCAGGGTGACTGCTCCAGGCTCTTGCTGTCTCCTTGTCTCTGAACTCCCAACATCCCTGTAGGTGTAACTGCCTTGCTCACAGGGAGGAGGTGGGCTTCTCTCACCTAATGGGGAAGAGCGAGTATAGCGTCTGGATGTTTGGGTGTCTCTTGATAGTCCCTTGCCCCATTCTGATGATAAGGGGTAAGTGCAAGCCCCCGGCCTGAACCAGGGGGAAAGGGTCATCGGTTCTAACCTGAAAACCAGCTGCAACAACATAGGTTGGACTTCGTCCTACTAACCTTCCTGTAAATTCCTCCAAGAAAAGAGGCGTTAACGTGTTTCCCTAGGAACTGTTCTCAGAATGGATTAGTATGCAAAGGGATGTTAGGGCAGTGGGGGTGGCCTCTAGGGGACGTCGCGGCAGCCTCTCGGGTCCACTCCTTTCCTGAATCAGTGACCACTATAAGTGCTGGTGACTGAATTTCTCAACTAAGTCTTTCCCCCAAATCATCACTTTGAGACATTTACAAATTTGGCGAATTGCAAATTTGGCAAATACAGCCACCTTGTCAAAGGTAGTCCTTCTGTCTTGGGGGCATCCCACATCCAAACGAGCTGAGAGGGGGCTTTAACACTCTTCCTTCTCCCCTAATTCAGGAAACCTGGGAAGAACCTTTCCAGGTCCACAGCTTTCCAAAGGTTAGCCGCGTCCTAAGTTGCAACTGCATTGCCCGATCGTCCCTCCCTCACCAGTGTTAACTCCAAGTACGCCCTCCAATAAATACCGGGCAGGGCAGGCCAATCCGTGTCTCCAGTCCCTTTCCCCTGGCCCTGACCTGCAGCACTCACCCAGGTAACTAACTCAGTAGCTACTGAGCGGCGGAGCTTGGCTGTCTGCAGACATCTGTCCTCGTGCGTCCCACGCTGTCTTCCTACAGAGGCGCAGGAGCGTGAGAAGCGCATTTACATAATTTGTCCAGAGGTGTATACTCGCAGATCGGAAGCTGCAGCAGCTGAAGACGCCGCGGGGTGGCCACATTCATAAAAGACACAACCCTAGCCAGGGTGCTACTTGTTTCTTTCAGTCTACACCTGATATACTCTTATTTTTCCCAGGCTCCCAGCTGCTTTGGTTTCTAGAAACTTCATACTGTGAATCAACCAGTCGCCAGAGAGGAGAGGACTCACTGTGGTGTTTTTATTTGAGAAGAGGAAGAAACAGAAGGTCCTGAATTCAGTGAGCCGAGAGCTAAGTGTGCGTGTGTTTCTCCTCATACAACACTCTTGTTCTCCACACCCACGGTCAGTGTCTTCTGTTCACTTGAGTGGTATGACGACCAGACCTACTACAGAACAGTTCAATTGGAATACGAGTCCACGGGCCCAGGCTTTTTTTAAAAAATATATTATTTTTAAAGTTTTTAATGTTTATTTTCAAGGGAGAGAGAGACAGAGTGTGGAGCTGGGGAGGGTCAGAGAGAGAGGGAGACACGGAATCTGAAACAGGCTCCACGCTCCCAGCTATCAGCACAGCGCCTAATGCGGGGCTCGAACTCATGAGCCATGAGATCATGACCTGAGCCGAAGTCAGACGCTCAACCAACTGACTCAGCCAGGCGCCTGTAATAATTATTTTTAAAAGCTCTCAGGTCATACTATCATACACGTGATGTAAGAATCATTGGGCTAAAAGGAAAAAAGAAATACAGAAGCTGAGGTAAATGCTCTTCCATTTTAGTGATAATATCGCTTTGAAGGACAGAGGGGAAAAAATAGGTTTATTTAGAAGATAAAAAAAGAAAGAAAGAAAAGAAGCATGTCTGTGGAACTTAGCCAATAATTTGCTTAAAGGTGCAGATTTTAAAATCATACCTCAAAAAAAAAAAAAAAAAAGCCCTGGCAAAATTTCAATAAACACAAAAACTTCCTAAATGAAAAAATAAACTGGTTTCACATGACAGGACTCTCCCTGGGATATGTAATTGCCTCATCTAAAATATAGCAGGTTTAAGAAATAGAAGGGCATATTCTAGCTTGGGTGCCTTCTCCTCTAAAGCAAGAATCACTAGGAAATAAAGGAGGAAAACAAACTTCTTTCCGAGCCTTCTTAGCGCCCAACACAACTACAGTGAACGTGACATCCTGGCTCCCTACTGCTGGCCATCTCCATTGCAGTGTTTAATGCCCTCAGGACAAAAGTTCCTACAAGCCAATGTAGTAAAATTAGTAAAGCTATAAGACGAAAAAAAGAGAAAAAGGGAGAAAGAGTGTAGTGGAAGGGATAGGCAGCAATAAAGCAAAGTCAATAACCAGTTGACACGAGAGCGAGACATCCTCAAATAGCTCTTCATCTCTCACAGTCTGGAAAGACATCATGGATTTTCCCAGGAGACACTGCTCACAACTGTCTATCTTTGTTTACAGGTTGTTCTGGTATTACCAGCAAGACTCCACTAGTCCCAGAGAGAGAGAGAGAGAGAGGTGGCCATGTCCTCCCTCCTCCCAGCGAAAGTGCAGCAAAAGAAGATGAGTAACTACCTTGCTTAAAATGATTTTTGCAATTCTGTTTAGCTTTGAAACAGGACATTCTAATTTTTAAAATGTAGTTAAGTCATCTGAGTACTTTCTTAACAGCCACATTTATGACTCTTTGTCCCTTCTCCTAAAGAGAGTATTAAATTTTGGAGCTCTACTCTGCTATCCATTATTTCACAGACCTGGGATTGAAAATGAATAAAATAAACTCTCTGGCAGCACAATCACAATCGCTAAAGTGAATCAGCATCCTACTGAAACCGATTCATATCTGTACGGAGCACCGCAGCACAGGAAAGAATCAGGGAACCAGAGACGAGAGCCACGGTTAACACTCTGATGCAGGACAACCCTAAAATGGTACCTTCTTGGGATGTTAGTTCATTCGTCTACAAAATGGATTGAACTAGGGGGTCTTCAAAGCGCCCCTTTCATCCCTAAAAGTCTCTATATCGTCTGTAAGTAAACATGAGTGAACCACAGCCATCCATCCAGAGTCCTAGCATATACTGTCGACTCTGTGACAATGACAATGACAATGACAAACAAGACAATGAGACCTAAGTTTTGGGTGAATGGCAATGCCTTAGCTTAAACTAATTTATAAGATCACATATAAGAATTGTGTGGTTATGCCACCTTAGGAAAATCGGGAGCGTTTTAGGACATGTTCAGACTACTATATCCTCAGAAAATCCCATAGATTTATTTTATAAGATTCTTTTCTATAATTTCAAAATGTCTGCTTTGTCATGGCTCATGGAGAAAAAGAAAAAGACATTAAGACATTTATCTCCGGGCGCTTGGGAGAATCTATTTTGTGTATGTATAACAGCTTGCAATTTGGTTAAAATAATTCAAGAGAATTAGTTTTTAATTTAAAAATCTGTGTCAAGAACATACACAAGGTATCTTTAAAGAGTATGTCAAAGTAACATGCTACCTAAACACAACCATTTGGACAAGTACATTTACTGAAAAAGAAACAGTCAAGGTATTTATAATTTGTCGGATATGCACAAATTCAATTAGTATCACTTAAAATATATACACACTAAAAGAGCTCATTTGCTTTCTCTCCCCGAGATTTACAACGTTATACAATTTCTCTGTACTTCATCCTGTCATATTACAGACACATGGTTCAAATGTATTATTATATTTCAGTTTGAAAGAGTACAAAGCTGTACTGTGGCCATAGTGATTTCCCGGTAGAAGCCTGCTACTGAGAGACATTAATACAGAGAAAGCTTCTGGGAGGGCGTTTTGTTGTGGGTGGCTATTTTCCCCCTTGTTTTCTATGCTGCTTCTATTAAGTAAAACTTCCTTTGCTGTGGACCCCAAAAGAAGAAGAGGAGGAGGGAGGAGGGAGGAGGGAAGAGGGAGGAGGGAGGAGGGGAAGGAGATGGAGGGGGAGGGGCACCCGACTGAATTTTATACTCCTTGTAGTTTAAGTAAATAAAGAATCCCATCATGAAACAGACGTGTGTGGTCACATCAAATATAAAACAGTAACCACTATGACTTGCTGATTCTGGGCTGTGATACTATGTGAAACGGGACCGATTTAACCATGAAGTTACCACAATAACTTTCCCTGAAGCCTTCATCCAAGTCTAAGTTAAAATTCTGTCGCTCCGTTAAAGAACATAGCTTCTCTATTCTTTCCTGTAACCTTACGTTTCTTTGCTTTATATTCGCAATCCTTTTATCTATCCTGTGCCACATATTGTTTTATAGCTCTCTTATTCAAATAGCTAATAGTGAGAACTAATATTTATTGAGGGTAATTATGAGCCAGACACTGTGGTAAAGGGGCCTTTAATTCACTTAACAGCCGTCTGTGGTAGGCATTATTGGCCTAATTCTGTATACGAGGAAACCAGGATTTAACAGGATTAAATGCTTTGCCCAAGCTTGCGCAATCATGTCCCAGACTTGATGGAGGTCTTCCCAACAACGAAGTCTATACTCTACCCATTCTTATCTACACTGCGCTGGCACCCACCCGTCTCCTCCCGTAAGGGAAGAATGACCTGGATGATCTTGGATTCTTGCGCTCTCCGGTGTGAAAAACCCAACCATAAGTAAGTCAAAACGTGAAGTTACAGCTACCGAATTTTCCAGGCTTTGTTTCTGATCCCTCCTTGTCCTCAACCCCACCCCTAGTTGTTGATTTCCAATATTCCACCTCAATAGTTCGTCAACTGTCAGCTTGTCGCTACTTCGTTTATCACTGCCCTGAATCGGGTTTCATTTTTTCTCATCTATACAAACGGCATAGAAATTCACTTTTATGAAACACTTGCAGCTCTTCACTGTTCTCTCCGCCTCTAACATCTCTAGCACATCGTGTCACACGGCTGCCATCTGCCCGACAGTGCCGCACTCAGTGTACTGTTCTCTAGCTCATGACCATGGGAAGGCTCCCTATAACTTTCCATACTAAATATCAGCTTAGCCTTCACTTTCTCCAGTAGTGTGAGCCCAGTGACTGTAACATGCATCACAATCCCTTCTTTCAACACAAAAAAGAAACCTGGCTGTTATAATTTTAAGATGTCATTAATTGCACCTGGTGCCCCAATTTCTGAGGGCAAAATGCGACCAAAAATGCATCTAATAACAGGCAACTGTGCTGCCTTTTGGTTTTTATCTTACTTCCTACTTCTAACTCTCCCATCTTCTCCCACATTCTTCTCCCTTCTGAAACGCAACGGGCTTTGCAAAAAGCAAGAGCGCACTGCCTAAGGCTTTCTACAATCAAATTCATTGGCTCCCATGCCAAAATTATCCATATTCTACATTTATCTAACATGAAAATCAAGGAAAACCAAGTTAAAGTGAAAAGAGCACACGAAGCATCGAATACTGTATGTCGCTCAAAGAAACATAATGACAAAAGCTTCAATACAAGATAGCATTTTGTTTAGTACTGCCACAGCTTGCATTTTCTCTAGAACATCTTTTAGGATCATCTTATTTTTATTATCTTGACACAATCAAGTCTCCATTGCAATCACACTGAGTGGCAGTATACTTGTGTGACAAGTACAGTGTGATCTGATGCTGTAAGCAATTTATAGTTACCACCATTAATGAAAAATCTAATTCCCGGGGTTTCCAATCTATAAACTGGACTGTGATAATACTGTGATACAGACTTTCGATCCAGTGAAAAATGTTCTGTAATGAAATGGAAATAAGTGTATTCGCTGGCATGTATCATAGATCTATTTATGTCGACGAAATGTCTCAAAAACTTTGTAGGGAAAAGACTGAGGCATCCACCTCTTTCTCAAAGCACTCATGTTATAAAGAATAATTACTGATTCCCTTAATGCAAATAAAAGAGGAGGAGAAATCCCAGCGGGACGATCCATGGAGGAAGGGAGAAGGAAAAGCCACGTCACCCTTTCGGCAGTGTGTCAGAGATGGGAAAGCCAAAGACAGGAAGTCACATAAGGAGGATTTGTTAAGAGGAATGCTCCGTGGCACTCTCCATGGCCTCACGTTCACTTTAGTAACATCTTTTTAAAATCTTGCAGGGTGCTTTTGCTTGTTTGGGATGGCCATTGGTGAAGAGCTGAGTTTTGAGGCAGGCCAAACAAAATTGGGTTGCGTGGCTGAGACGCGTCCTGAAAACCAGGTGGCGAGGGACGCAGTGAAGAGTGTTCTTCTCCTGTCTGCTGCTCGAGAGGGCCCTGAGCTACATCATGATGCAACTCTGCCACCCACCCCGTGAAAAAGGGGGGAAAAAGACTGTTAAATGTATTATTCTAAAATATTATTCCCATGCTTATTACATTAGGAAGAAGCTATGCATATTCTCTAATCTGCACTCTTTTTTTTTTAATTTTTTAACATTTATTTATTTTTGAGAGACACAGAGACAGAGTACAGGCAGGGGAGGGGCAGAGAGAGAGGGAGACACAGAATCGGAAGCAGGCTCCAGGCTCCGAGCCATCAGCACAGAGCCCGACGCGGGGCTCGAACTCCCAGACCGTGAGATCATGACCCGAGCTGAGGTCGGCCACTTAACCAACTGAGCCACCCAGGCGCCCCATGCACTCTTTTTTTTAAGATAAGAAAAATAAAACATAAAATGGCTAACACGCAGCCGTAGGTGCTCTTTCAAGGTTAGGCACTTGATTCTTCTTCACATTGTACTCAACAGACACAGACTCCTTCTGAGCCCTCGAGGGCACATCAATTCAGTCCTCTGAAGTACAAAACACAGAAAACCCTCCTTTTCCTTTTCTTCTGTCTTCCAAATTCTCTAAGAGGTCTTCCATACGTTGGGCTACTCTTTAGAAAAGATTGGCCGCACCGGCCAAGCTGGGGCTCCAGGGAACGCGACTACAATTTCTAGCACAGACACAGAATGTGAGCATGAGGGGGGCACTTCGGAAAAATATCTAACATACTACCATAAAAGAAGTAGTTACTGTAGTTTTCAAAACTCAATATCCAAGAACCATATACGCAAATTACAAGGCTAAACAGAGAAACTCAAATGTCATGTAATTAAAAGCCAGAGACATCAATTTAAAATAAAGGCCAAAGAGAAAGAGGTGGAGGAAAGAGGGATTGGAGAACACATACAACTCTTAGCACAGAAGGAATCCGGATGAGTCAACTTGTGTTTGTTTTCTCAACAATTCTGTCATATTCTGAACAAATTATAAAAATAGTGACAGGATTCCTTGGACAGACTCCGAGAGTGAACTTTAAATTATTACATATTACATCATTTAACACATCGTCTAAGAATTCTTATGGCATGTCTGGCATCAATCTAAGAGACAGGGGCTAACGGTGGAAAGCAGAGCCTGGTCTGTGTTCAGAATGCCTGGGGCCAGGGCTGGACTCCATCAATTATTAGCTAGGTGTATAACTTCCTTTCAGCTTTCATTTTCTCATATATAAGAGTCGACTAGTACTACTGTTTCCCCAACCTCAAAGAGTTTTTGTAAGACTCAAGTGAGAGACTGGGTTAAATATATAGCTTACAAACTAGAAAATGCAAAATACCAAGTTTTTGTCATATTACTGCTATTTAAGTACTCCACGTATGAAAGACAGAGTCTCAGGACCAAAATCCCTTACAAAGTTGTAGGCATAGATGAATGCAAAAAAGTGAATTAGATGTGAAATATCCACATGCAGATAGGCATATAAATATATGAATATATGCATACACATGTGTGAATATATATATACACACATACACACTCATACATAAACTCAGAGTTTTATGTTTCAAATGGAGATAAGGACTAAGATCTGAATAGACAACAAGACATTTCATTCCTAGTTTTCAGATTAGATTTTTCATGAAGCATTTGGCACATTTATAAGATTGTTGCCTCAAAAGAAAGAACATTAACGGAATCTTTAAACTTTTTTCCATAGTTCTGAAAGCTCTTTTGTAAATAAACATAATTTCTTCTGTTCAAGGTGTCTACATGATATACTATATTATACACAGTGACTCACTAGAGTACGTACTTCATCATTTAGTGAAAGTGTTTTGAACTAATCAATTGCCTTTCATAAATGGTCCATAACTGTGGGTTTTCTACAAATCGTAGTAAGATTATTTAACGAAGCATTTTTTTAAAAAGGATTTCTGACTACTCGGGTAAACAGAGGGGATGAAGAACCAGTGGTTGAATGTAAAAATCGGTGTATTGTAGAGTCTTTGCCTTTACCCTTCGCTCCCAAAGGGCCCGTTTATGACCAAGATTAACAGTCAGTTCTTCACGAAGTCCTCCCCCTGCCTGCTTCTCCACCAACCAAGGGCAAGAAGCTGTTTCTGGGATTTGAATGTTTCATTAAGGAACATCTCCATGTGGATACCCCTCAGGCAACTTCAAATTCAACAATGTCAAACTGCAACTTAATCTGGTATTTCCTGTCTTGAGCCAGAAACAAGGGATTCACCACCCGCCATACGCCACTGTGTGGGAGGTACCCTTGTTGATGCTGTAGACACACCTGTGACTCGGGCACCCTCTCTTCTCCCCTTCTGGGTCCCTCCAGACATCCCTACCTCCACGTGTACGTTTCGACGTCATAACTCCTCCACTTTCCAAAGAACGGTTATTCATTTCATCCTTTTCATCCTCATTCTGACTACCATATTTCAGTCCCCACCATCTCTTCTCTGGAATATTTAATCATCACTGAACTGATATCTTCAGTCTTCTGCCTCCCGTATGGCCTCCTACAATTTAAAAGCCTTTAACCTTAGCAAAGTTGGCCTTTCGGAAATTCCACCTGGCTCAAAACCAACCGTCTAATGTACCAAAACACACAAAACAACGAAGATAAAACAAAAAATTCCTTAACAAGTACATTAGCGTTTCACGGTGCGGCTCTTGATTCATGGATGTCATTATCCTTTCGCCCTCCATGGCCACCCGATCACTTGCAGACCCCTAAAGAAATTATATTATCTCCCAAAGCCATGCCTTGCACAAACCATTCCTTTGGAACAGGAATCTCTTTTTCCCAGATCCCATTTATTTAGGGACCACTTTCTCATCCTTTAAGCCTCAGCTGAAAAATTATCCCCTCTTTAAAGATTTTGCCTGATCTCCCCGGGCTGATTTTCATGTTCTTGCCTTTAATCTTTCCTTGCACATTTATAAAATCCACTGCCAGACAACACTGAGGCTGTTTGTAAGTTTCCTCATGTTATTGTGACCTAGAGAAAGGACGGCAATCTTTCTTTGTATATGTGTATCCCCAGTACATAGCTACAGGAGTGTATAGCCCGTGTTCAAATGTTTGAACAAGGAGTAAATTAACGCACACCTTAAAATGACCACGACGACATGACTTCTTACGGGATTATTGCAGTCCATGAATTTGTTCTTTTTGTATTTCTGTACTGCAGCAGTTTGGTTTTCAACATGTAAACTATCTTAGGCTACAGGTAAAATCTAAACGTGAATAGGGTGAAACTGTCTGGAGTAGATTCTTCCTGAAGACTCTGACTCTCACTACCTGGCTAACCATCTTAGACTAAGACTTGCATCTCAGTGAAAGCAGGTACAAGTCGGCTTCTCTTTCTTCCCATTTCAGGACACACATAAATGGCGTTCACTTGGGTATTCTCTGGATGACTCGGGAATCTGGCAGGTGGCTATCTGGTCAGTGAGGTGGTGACTTCAGGACTCGGCACGCCACCAGGAACCCATGCATTTGTCTTAGTTGAACAGATGGCGCTTGGCCTCTTTGAGTTCTAATCTGGAGCGTTTATACATATGCCTGCTTACACCACACAATAGGGCTTTCAGCGACACAACTGAACTTCACATACAATGTGACAGACAGGGTTTCTTCCGCCATTCTCCCTTCCCCGCCTCCCTTCCTCTTCCTTTCTTTCTCTCTCCTCTCCCCCCACTACCTTTCTTTAATTTCAGATAGTGTGTGCGTTTATAGGATGAATGGATTCTATAAAGCACTCCAAAGCCAGCTATTAAAGTGATGCTGATCCCAAGTGGTTTCCTGTTTTTAACCTTTTGGGTCTTTAAACCTACTTAATGGTTTGAAACGACAGCGTAGAATTTGGCACATGGTAGAAATAGCTGTAAGTAATAAAAACTCCCACTGTGTTCAAAGATTTTTGAGGGGTAAGAACTGTGCGCATTATTAAAAAAAGGGGGGGGGCGCCTGGGTGGCTCAGTCGGTTAAGTGTCCGACTTTGGCTCAGGTCATGATCTCACAGTCTGTGAGTTCAAGCCCCGCATAGGGCTCTGTGCTGACAGCTCAGAGCCTGGAGCCTGCTTCAGATTCTGTGTCTCCCTCTCTCTCTGTCCCTCCCCTGCTCATGCTTTGTTTCTCCTGCTCTCAAAATTAAATAAAAACATTAAAAAAAAAGAACTGTGTGCATTAATGACACCTAATAAATGTTTACTGAAATAACCACCTATTATTCCGGTGCCTGTTTTAGCTGGGCCTCTCCACCTAACCAGCGACTGCCCAGAGGAATCAACTTTGATGCACTGTCCACTTACTGAATCTGGATCAATTCCTGATTATAAAAGCTTGGTTTTCAGTGTGTTCAAAAGAAGGACAGAGTTCAGTAAAAATAAGTAAAAAAACAGTAAAAAAACAAAAATCTTTACAGCTAATATCTGCCTTTCTTCTTAATTTTGGGCATAATTTCAGTGTTTTTGTTTCACCAAGATGAAGCCCACTAAAAAGCAAACGTGATTTACTCTTCTCCATTCTTCACACTGCTAACTTATTTTGCCTTGAATTTCACCAACATGTTCAGGAAATATATTACCCATAGATCTCCCGAGTGCATAGTCCTATTAGTCTCAGTCTACTTAGAAACTGTAGTTTCTTAGCTATATTCATCTGCGTAATAGATTTTAAAAATACTTACATCAGACCATCTGCTCAGTGCTGAGAATGCAAAAATTAAAGACACAGATTTTCCCTCAAAGAGTTCACCCAAGAGAAGACCCAGTTCAATAAACAGGTAATTACAGCTCTGCCTGATTCTACTGTTGTCCCTGCCTTTATATATCTGGACAGCTATCCAGTCCTTCCTGGCACAGAATTCAAAACTAAAGCAGCTCTAATTTTGTTCTTATTCTATCTATACCCTGATCACTTAGCCCAAATCTCCAGAAATTTAGACTATGAATTCCTTCAAATGGGTTACTGATATTTGAAAACTACTCTCCATCTTCATGCTTTTAAGAACACTTCTTTTTTTTTAATTTTTTTAATGTTTATTTATTTTTGAGAGACAGAGAGACAGAGTGTGAGCAGGGGAAGGGCAGAGAGAGAGGCAGACACAGAATCGGAAGCAGCCTCCAGGCTCTGAGCCATCAGCACAGAACCCGACGCGGGGCTCGAACTCACAGACTGTAAGATCATGACCTGAGATGAAGTCGGCCGCTCAACCGACTGAGCCACCCAGGCGCCCCAAGAACACTTCTGTTAGGGGTGAATGGGTGGCTCAGACGGTTAAGCATCTGACTTTGGCTCAGGTCAAGATCTCACAGTTCATGAGTTTGAGCCCAGTGTGGGGCTCTAGGTGAGAGTGCAGAGCCTGCTTGGGATTGTCTCTCCCCTGCTCACTCAGCTACTCTCCCATTGGGGCTTTCTATCTCAAACAAACTTAAAAAAAAATAAATAAATACTCCTGTCAGGGGCGCCTGGGTGGCTCAGTAGGTTAAGCTTTCAACTCTTTGATTTCCACTCAGATCATGATCCCAGGATCATGGGAATGAGCCCCGCAATGGACTCCACACTGGGCTTGGAGTCTGCTTGAGATTCTCTTTCCCTCTCCCTTATTCCCTGCTCCTTGACTTGTGCTCTCTCTCTTTCTCTCTTAGGAGAGGTGAAGAGGGGAGGGGGATGCAAGGAGGGAGAGGAAGTCTGAAGGAGGGAGAGGAGGCAGAGGGGGAAAGGGAGGAGTGTGAGGAGAAGGAGGGGGAGGGGGAGGGGGGACTATGAGGAGACTCCTGTCGTATCTTATAGAAGGAATGACAAATACTCCGTAAAGTCTTGTTAAATTACACTGAACTGACACCAAAGCCACATCTACCAGTGGCGGGAGCAGCAACAGCAGCTGTGGAAGAGCCATACCAGTGACAGAAACGGCACTGCAGGACACCGGATACCTGCCACTCCAAATCGAAGTTTCAGTAACCCTCCTTAGACCTACAGGCAGCTAAATACATGCGGCACAATTTAATTCGAAACATCAATTAAATAAAATGTTTTGGACAGAAACGTTCTTTTTTCGTATATACATATGCATGCATATACATACACATACATATCAAATCTCTACTAAAGTTAAAAATAATTTTTGATAAAATTTTTCTAAGTATTTTAGGCATGACTCTCGACCTGCATGTATCAGAAAAAATGTTGCTGATGATAATGGCCCTTAAATTGTTTTTAGCAAAAACACATAAAATATGACTGTCTTGTGTCAGAAATAATAGGTTTTCATTGATGGGCATGAAACCAAGGAAATTATCTGACCCAGAGAGTTATCGACCCTTAAAGCGATCCTTTTACAACATCATTCTGAACGAGAAACCAATCCCTTCACAGATATTAATATATTCAATTAAACATTTTCAGTAGAGATTTATGGTTTGCTATGCAAAGGTGGATTTATCCTGCAGCGAATGCACCTTAAGATTTAGGGCTCTGTACGTGCATGAGCTCTTCCCAAGAGCCAGACACGATGGGGAGAGGGAGGCGGCACACAAATGGGATCCCGATTTTGTAAAACATCCAAAAGAAGCCCACGATACTCTGATCTTTCCTCCTCCCTCCACCCCCCCTGCAATGTTAGGTACGCTCCTGAAATGTCATTGGTCATATCAAAATGTTTAGCTTGAAAACTACTTCCTCATTAATTTCCATGATAGAGTCAGATGTTTTCACTGTAGAAACACAAGCCTGAATATGTTCAATGCTACGGTGAAAATGTCATCATTATCAATTCATGTTACAATCATATTAACGGGCAGCTTTAGCTCAGATTAACGACCACCGTTTACTTTATGCCAAGTCAGATTTCCGGACCGAGGGAGCCGAAGATTTTGCATGCCAATGTAGGAGTGACATGTGGTTGAAATGAACACGACGATTGTTTATAACAAATTTTAAAATGAATGTTCACACTGTCTTCCTATGTTATTTAAAATTTGTGTTGCTCTACTTATGATCACAAATTTTACTTTGTATATTTAAAAGTTTAATTTTGTTGTAATCTTTGTTCTGGTTCTTGCCTAGGAAATAAATCTCCTTCTAAATCATAGTACTTTACCATCATAATTTTCATTATGATCTTTTTAGGCCCAATAGCAGAATTAAATTAATAAGTACTCCATCCACGATGTATACAGTGAACTCTAAAACTAATGCCACTAGGAAAATTATATTAAGTTCCTTAAACACCATTAGATATTTTTTCATTAAATTTTGTCATTTGTTCCTCACCCCCAAGGGTTTTATATTTACTCCTTTATATAATATCCACTATTCTGGGCATGGCAGTCCTGGCAGGCTGGCTCAGAATTTATTGTTAATGAATTTTCTACAAATAAGTATTTCAAGTGAGATCAAATGACCAGATTTTGCCTCAAAAATGAGACGATGCATTTCACACTATCACTTTAACCAAACATATTTTAACTAAATTAAAGACAGTATATAATCCTCTCTACCACGTTGGTAGCATATTTTAAGAAGATAATCCAGTTTTCATTCTGCTTCTATACAGGACTATATACATTTCCCTTTGGTCTGAGAATTATCCAATACAAATATGTGTATTTTTAAATGACGTAAGACACATGCGCTTGTTTTGAACATACCCATGGCTCTCTCATAATTAGTTTCATAAAAATTAGGTCAGACAGAACATTTTGGATTCAGTCAAATAACAGTTTAAAAGGACTGCTTTGCAATGGGACTGCTATAAGAAATTAACCGAATTCTAATTAACCAAAGATCAATCCAAAACCCTTTAATCGAACTGTAGTTGCTGTAAACGTCTTAAAGAACACAAGCTTGATTTCCTTATTATCTATTTTATTTCTCTACCTGTCTACTGAATACCTTGTTCCAGAGGAGACGTGATGGCTCATAAGGATATAATGAGAAGGGCAAGGGCAGTGTTCGGGTACCAAATGTGCCAACGAAATGATGCAGTAATAAGGAGTTAAAATATGCTACCGAAACTTGGTAACAAATGAAGTTCTAAGCATTCTGGCAGGTCAAGGACGATGTCTCTACAGCAGACACAGAGACAGGTCTCCTAGGACTTATCTTCTCATTGTATATTTGAATTGCAGCTTGCTGTTGTTACACCTAACGGGAACGACACAGCTGGCCAGATAACCTGATTCCCCTTTCCTCACTCCAACCAGCCACACTGGCCCTTTCCATTTCCTCACACCGATCAGGCCGCTCTGGCCTCAGCTAAGAGACACTATTCTTGCTATTTTCTCCGTTTAGAATTGACGCCCCCCCCCCACCGTGTCCTCTGGGTTCATTCTGCATCACCCCCTTGGACTCTATAAAAACGTCATTTTTAGTAAAGCTTAGTACCCTTTCAAAAATTATAACCTCTCTATGGATACTCTTTATTCCCATCACCTTATGTATTTCTCTACATGATACATTAGCATCTGTCACATGGTTTTTATTTGATTTTGCCTGTGTTCCCTACTGGGATGTAAGTTCCATTATACTCTTGGTGTCTTTCTCCATCTGTAGTCTCAGCTGATACCACTGTTACCTAACTTATTCTGCTCAGGATTTCTACCAAAAGACCAACGTGATAAAATACGATCCCAGACATTTGTCAGCACTCTTTGCAGTGTCTAAGTCAAAGATCCTACAGGCATTGTCTTCAGCCCACCAATTACTCTGGAGTGGCTACAAAGAGATGGGTCCTAATTTCAATAGGAATTTCTGTACCATAGAATTTTCCACAGAAACCTTTTATACCACTAAGGGGTAGTACTAGCACCCTGAACAAATTTAGTATTTTTAAAGAGAAATTAGAATACAGTTATTGTTTATGGATTATAACTCACCACTCTGTTGCCAACCTCCTATGTCATATATTCACATGTCGTTAACTGAAAATCTGTTTCCAGAAAGGATAATGTATTGTCAGTGATGTTTTGAGCTTTCCAGAACTTTCAACTATTGCTACTTGTTTCATAACAATAATGTAAATGACATAATATGAATCACACAATCTAAATTATCGTCATTGTTTATCAATTTACTTTTCCTCTGGTTTATTTACTTGTAGAGATTTGTTGCCTAATGGCAATATTAAAGTGTTCATGCACTGTGCTCAAAATAGGACTCATGCATACTCTCTTTGCTGGAGTAGATACGGTGGCTCTCCAATATCCCAGACTCTATATTTGTGAACTCACTACTCAATAAAATGTATACATTCTAGGTCATTCGTGGACATGTGTCCAGCCCCCAAAATTTGAGTCTCCTTGTTCGTCTCTGCCCAGCTAAGGTTGAACGAGTCAATATTCGGCCTTCCTGTTCAGCTCTCACATTGCAAACAAGTGGACTTTTTCAAGTCTCTATCATACCGTGACATTTTCATATTTTGTGCTTTTCGTAGGTGCTTTGGATGTTTAAAATTGCCCCTCCACGTATTGCTAAAGTGCTGTCTAGTGTTTCTAGGTGCAAGGCGGCTAGGGTGTGCCTTAGGGGGAAAATGTATGTTACTTAATCTTTGTTAAGGCATGACTTAACAGTGCCATTGGCCATGTGCTCAATGCTAATGATCGACTGCCTACCTATCTATCTAGGTATCTTTAAAAAGAAACACATAAAACAAGGTTATATGTTGATCACAAGACGAAACTATGACCAGCTAAGTGTTTCCCCCAGGAGCAAGGGTTCAGTTATTTCTAATTCAGTGTTCACGGCAATTTTATAAAACATAATTACCATACATAATACGAATTAACTGTACATGTATAACCACCCATCCAACAGAAAATTGCGTTCCACTTTAAAACTTTTGTTAACATTAAATTCCATTTCTACCTACAGATAAAAGTTAATTGACAGGTTAGAAAGCAAGGTCCTTTGCCCTACTTAAGACAGTAGCTCTTTCTCCTAAGTGTCAGATGTTAAAATGTGGTAGAGAGTAAGGAAATGAGGGATGGATAAAGGGAAAAGAGAAAAGTTGGAAAGGTTAAAGTAAAAAGAGCTAAAAAAGAGAGCTTGAATTACACATATTCTATTTTATTTTCCTTCATTCTGATAGCATTGCCTCTTAAAATGTATAAAAGGTTAACTTGTAAACACAAATTTATTTTTCCTCATATGAAATAGCTCTAAACTCATACCAAAAAACTACATTCTAATAGGACATCATAGTAAAACTAGTTACCCTATGTACATTTGCATATATTTACATAAAGTTTATATGTATGATCAGATTATATTCATGCTATTTGAGGGGAAGAATTAAATGTTATTAACCTGATTTCTTACTTAAACCAATGTTTCTCTTTTCTCAATTATTTTTTATCACCTACTGACTGACACTGCCATGAAATTCAGCACGTCTGAAATATAGAGGAAAACAAAAGACTGAACAGCGCCAATCTAAGTAAAGGGTACTAGACAGCATCATGAAATCTGAGGATTGGTGTCAAGTCTCTGATAAAATGGCAATGGTGTATCCATGAGACAGAATTAAAGCTTGGCAGCCGTTCCTTCTAAAACACTGAAAGAGGCTGTCGATCATTCCATTCTATCACATCTTACGCAGTTCTGTGCTTATACTTTATAGCTCCACGGACTTCCAGAAAGTACTGATGAGGACCACGTGTGACTCAAAGGGAGACCACTCTAGTGCAACTGAATTAGAGATTTAGAGAGGAAAGTCCTCTCATTTGCCTCTCTGCCAAAAGGTTGTGCCCAGCAAGAAGCAAGTAAGGCAGTTGAGGGCACGCAATATAAGTACCAACTCACCGTCAGTTTCAGCCAAGTATTAATCCTGCCCTTCTGCTTCCCTGAGAGCAAGAGCCATCCTAAGGATGAGGCACCGAGGGCACGACATTTAAAGAGATGCTCACTCAGGATGCCTGGGTGGTTCACTAGGTTAAGTGTCCGACTTCGGCTCAGATCATGATCTCGTAGTTCATGAGTTCAAGTCCTGCATCCAGCTCTGGGCTGACAGCTCGGAGCCTGGAGCCTGCTTTGGATTCTGTGTCTCCCTGTCTCTCTGCCCCTCCCCCCACTGGCACTCAGTATCTCTCTCTCAAAAATAAAAATGTTAAAAAAATAAAAAATTAAAAAATAAAGGTGCTCACTCTCATTCGGGCAAGTTCTGATGGTAGAATAAAAAATAAATAAATAAACAAAGGATGGCAAATATCCCTGGGAACAAAATTAAACCAGCATTCTCTGTGCAGGTCTATGAGAGTTTAGCATAAGGTACAGCTGAATCAGCACAACATGAGTTCTAGATAAAAGCACTGACAGACACTTAGGTAGAGCATTTTGTTGTAGGTCGGCATGAAGTAAATACAAAACTCACTGACTCCCTGAAAACTACAGATTAAAATCACTAAGGGGCTTCTGACACCTTCCATTGAGATATAATGAAAACTAAAACACAAGGAAAGACTGTATTTCCTCTAAGCAGATGTAGTTAAAAATCTACCAAAAGGAACACTTGAATAGTTTTGTGTACATGTATTTTTACAGTAATGTGTCATGTTTTATGGACGCTTATTGTTAAGCTGAATAATAGTTATAGTCCGGTGGTGTGTGGGAACGGCTTACGCCTTATTAGAATTCTCACTTCATCCGGGCAGGGGATAAAGGAAAAAATTACCCAAAGTTACGAAGTCAATCTGCAGTAGAGAGTTGGTGAAGCCGGGATACATATTCTCTCTGTTCAACTAGATCTTTATGTTTGGCTGGATAAAACATAAATTTATCCATCTGAATGGATGAATTTGCTCCAGCCTGAGAAGTTTTGTTTTTTTTCTTTTTGCCTATAAGCTAGCCTCGCTGCAAACATCACACAAGAGGAATCCTATGAGGTTTTGGGTGGGTTTAGCATTCATTTTATCTAGAAACCTTACGATTTTTCATGGTTAAACTGTATAGAATTTGCCCTAAAACTCACGTGGCTTTCATTTGGATATAGTGAACTGACGTGATGGTTTCTGTACATGAAAAAATTCTAGCTACAGAAACATGTCTTCATTTTCAGAACTGCATTTAAGGACACCCTTCTCCCTCTGCAACATATATCCTTTGGATCACTTATTTCAACGTCCTTTTATTTATTCATTTTTTAACATAAAAAAAAGGGAAAAATAACCTCTGGCCGTCGTTTTTCCCTCTGGTTTTTCTTCAGTCATAGTCTAGAACACCTGCTGGCTTAAACGGATTCTTTGCAATGCCAGTTCCCAGAAGCTGGTGAGATTTCCCAATATGAACTCTCTCTGTCCCACCTCCTGTGCACTGGAAAAACTATCAGAAGTGCAAAATATTTGGTTTCTCTTCATTTATCCGATGACATGAAGGGAAAAAAATACATGTTTATACAAATATTCAAATTATATCAAGACGCTCGGTACCTTTTTTCTCTCAAAATGTCAGTATTTTACTACTCCAAAAACGTTATGCAAGCAGTATTAATTCTCAATCCTTAAGCTGGAAATGTGTAAATGCTACCATTTTGGGAACTGAAATGAATTAGTTAAACTCAGTTTCCGCATTCAGAATTCAGTGGAGTGCTGGATGGGAAACCCTAACAAATAAAGATGAAGTTCGGGCCCAAGGCAAGGTCTTGGGGAAAAAAGTAGCAGAGATTAACGAGCAACCTCATTTACCTACTAACATCAAGCATCCCTCTTCTTCAGTAGAATCCTAAGAACACTGGAATCTCTTGCCTCCTAGGAAACTCCGAAATACGTCATTAACTTTCTAGATTTGGAAGGAGTTTGAGAATAAAGCAATCCCGTGTGAGTGTATATGTGTGTGTACACGCGGGCGCTTTGCCCTTTCTGCAAACGTGCAGTCTGAAAAGCTGTCTTATGTAATTTTAAATCTGACTTGCTCCTGAATATATAATATTTAAAACGACAGCCAAATCCTGAAGGCATTTGTATGGTACATATCAAAGTATTACTTATCAATAATTACCAAAACAAAACAAAACAAAACCATAGGAGTTGCAAATTCTGTTTCTACCCTAATATTTCATAAATATTACTAGTAACTTTTCTCCCCATCAGAAATAACTTTAAAGTTTCATACTTCATACATTTTAAAGCGCTTTAACACAGGTCATCTGTTGGAGGTTCTCACTGTACTCTGCGGCACAGGGGGATTGACTGTCCCTTTGTGACAGATAAAAGAATAAGGAGAAGTGATTTAAATGAATTGTCTGGGGGGGAGGGGCACCTGGGTGGCTCAGTTGTGATCTCACAATCTTGGAATCAAGCCCCATCAGGCTCTGCACTGGGCATGGAGTCTAGTTGGGATTCTCTCTCTCTCTCTCTCTCTCTCTCAAACATATAATGGACTTATCTGTGGTCACAAAGTATAACAATGTGATGAATCCTGCCTGGGTTTCTCCTTGTTTTCTCCTTAGAGTATAGTTTATTTAAAATATATATTCCTTAAAAAGAAAACACCAAACTCAGAAAGTAGAGATTGAAACCACAGTAAAAACATCTTCACTATTATTAACAATGACAGATAACCCTTAATGTTTTCAACATATCGAACACGAAGTAATTCACATTTCTCTGATTTAGTTCTAACAACTGTATTACAGAAGGCCTATTGTTAACCCATTTACAGAGATGAAGCGGACAGAAACGGGTTAATTTCCCATAAATGATGATGCTGAGATCTGCACTCAGACCTTCCTGATTTATGAGCTTGAAGTAGGATTTAACAACTAGGGTAACCTTCCTCTCTATGCTCACCCAGAACCTTCCAACTCGCTTCCACTCATCTTAGGTAATCTATCCAAAGAAGATTATGTAACATGTAAACTCTCCAGTCCCCTATGAGAAAAAATAAAACAACACAAAAAATAATTTCTCTCCTACTTTTATAAAGCCCTTGCCTGTGGAGCCTAACCCCGGTTTCCTTTTATCCTCTACATGTTTGTCAGAAAACCATCTGAACTATCCCTTCTATCTTTTGCACTAAAGCCTCCAGACAGCTCCAAAATAACCTATCTCCTTCACCTTACCTCTTTTCTCTTTATTTCTTGTGCTGGTTTTATGGCAGTTTTAGAGCAGGGCCAAGCCATCACAGGGAGCATAGAGGTGGTGAAGTCCATGACCCCGGGGCATCAGGGAGGGAGAGCTGTCTCTTGGGCCCCATATCTTTCCAGTGGACTGTATCCGGAAATGGTCTGAGAATAGGTGGTAGCTTAGATGCTCCCAATGACAGCCCTGAGGAAACCGTGCTTCTCTCCGGTGCATCTGGTTCAGGAACGTGTGGGGAATGCCATGTCCTGGTCCCACAGCTGTGGGGCCACATTAATAATGCGACAGGCGATCTCTCTGCCTGGAATTTCTGAAAAAGAGTTTTGTAACTTGTAAACCAAAGGGAACTGCAGACACACCAGAAGGGAAGTGTACAAGAAAGCCAATATCGCCAGCCTGTGAGGAAGTTTTCAGAGTATGCTCTGGAAGAAGAGATACTCGGCTGCTCATTTAACACTCTTCTGAGGAAAACAAATGTTGGAGAGATCAACTTTGGCTTTCCTAGTTAATATTCGATTTTATTAGAGCTTCCTTTCATGTATTCACTTCTTATGATCATATACATTTAGTTTCAAAGCCTGATTTTTCTGCATTGTTTTCTCTAAGAGACGATAATAATAATACTAGTAATAAGAATAATAAGTAATGCTGGGGTGCCTGGGTGGCTCAGTTGGTTAACCTTCTAACTTTGGCTCAGGTCATGATCATGTAGGGCATGAGTCTGAACCCCATGTCAGGCTCTGTACTGACAGCTCAGAGCCTAGACCTGCTTCGGATTCTGGGTCTCGCTCTCTCTCTCTGCCCCTCCCCTGCTCAAACTCTCAAAATAAACATTTAAAAATTAAAAAAAAAAAAAAAGTAATGCAATCATGGCCTGGGTCAATGACAGAATTCACACCAAGGGAAAGGAAAATCTCAGTTTTTCCTGTTTGGAACCTAATGGATCAGTTATAACTTACTGAAGTTTAATCCTGCTCGTCGTATTTTGAGACACTGAGAAACAAGCACAGCTAAGTCTGAGGAAAATTCTGGAAATAATATCATAAATGGAAAGCTTGAGATAACATTACTTCATCTTTTCAAGCATTATTTCAAATGGGAGGTCAGGTGGAAGATACTTGTCTTCAAATATTTTAATAGCTAGATATAATTCCAAGTTCCTAAAACTAAGAGTTGTCCTTAAAACTCTGTATTATTGGTACTAAAACTCTCCTCACACGACCCTGGTGCATCATGATTCCATGAGCTTCCGCCATATTTCATAGCTGCCAATCATACTTTGAGTGGACAAGTCCCCTTTCTTCATGAAGCTCACTCACTTTTGTAAATACATCCACTCACTTTTATACTTTATGCTTTCTTATTATTTTTATGCTTTCAAAAGTCTTGTGAGATTAATATTTTGTCCCTGTTTTATAAGTGAATGAATGAGAAAATTAGCTGTTTGTTCAAAGTCATACCATTTTAAAGTGGGGGAGCCAATACTCAAACCCAGCGCACATGATTGAAATGCGCGTTCCATTGCCATTCCTGCCCCGACTAAAATAGACCTGAGGCTACCTGATCAGCCATCAGAGAAACTGTGTATTTTCTGAACTGGGGCACCTGGGTGACTCAGTCAGTTAAGCGTCCAACTTTGGCTCAGGTCACGATCTCATGGGTCATGAGTTCAAGCCCCACACAGGGCTGGCTCTCTGTTGTCAGCACAGAGCCTGCCCGGAATTCTGTCTCCCTCTGCCTCTCCCCCAATCATGCTCTCTCTCCCTTTCTCAAAAATAAACATTAAAAATAAATTCTAAGTTCAGAAACTATAGTAAATGAGCTTGAAAGCCCCAGGTGGCTCTAATATGAAAAACAAGTAAAACTAAGAGTATATTTTCTTTTTTATGAAAATATGATATTTACATATTTAGATTTCAACATTAAAGCTATATGTGATTCACAAAAAAAAAAGACTGCGATAATAAATATTTCATAGCCAAGATTACACACAAAATTATTTTTATTTATTTATTTATTTTGGCTAAATTCCAAAAGAGGTCATTGCTTGGAAAAATAATAAAAGAAGCTATTGCATAACTGGTGAAGTCTCTGAAGTAACCTAAACTCCTTCCTCCGTAAAGCTTCCATTTCTTCCACACATTTTTTAACTCTAGCTAGAAAGTGAAAAATGATGTACTGTAAAAAACTGGACTCTGTTGGTGTGCCCAGAATTTATAGAAGAATCAAGCTTAAATATAAGTCAGAAGCCACAGAGGGTGTGAAGAGAGTAGCACTAAACTATATACACACACACACACATATAAAACAAGATATTAATAATTTTAATATTAGTTCTCTATGTTTTTCATCACAAATTTCCCTGTGAAATCTTAACCACATCTGAAACTGAATGCACCACCTCCCTCTAACCCTAGGAGTCCTCATGTATTTGTATATATTTTCCATCATCAATTGTACTCACGTTTCCAACAAATGACCTAATCAATGGGAAAAAGAGTCTTTTGTTTCTGATCATTACACCCCACAACTGCTCTTCCGAATTTACTGAACACGGCTGTTATGCCACAGGTAAAAGTCTACTTACAGATGTCATAAGGTTCAACCAAAAAGGTAACCTATCCTTTGCAACAGAGCTAGTATTTTTAATTTCAGTGTCAAGCTTCACGAAGCTATGCCATCATTTGATACCAGTCTTTGTGAAAAAGCACGTTTCCAAGGTTGTGAATCTGCTGCACAATTCAAGTTACTTTATTTTAGACACGGCTCTGTATGTCTTTAGACTCCATGTGTGACCAGCATAGCAAATAAGCTTTCACCATGTGCTACAGCCATGTGCTATTCCTCACCTATTTCTTTAGCAATCATTCTTAACTGTTGATAGCTTCGCTTCTCTTATGTATAATTACATTGAATCCCAATGACTCTAACTTACCAGGATCTGCTTCCCCTGAATAAGCAAAATTAGTTAGCCGCCTAAATTCAGCTCTGTTATGATTCAGTTGAGAAAATTATATAAACTGTGTCAAGGAGAGAGTGGGTGTGAGATACAGAACTGAGTTTCTCAAATATGTTATGAAAAAGGAAATGCTGACTTTTATTTCTTCTTCATTTCAAACCGAGTGCAGAATGTGTAATCTCTTACTCTCCACACATATTCTGCTCCAATGTGGACCCTTAAATGACTCACAAATGAGAAAAATCTAATTTAAGTAGGGTTTGACTAATTTCACTAGTGATCATCACAAATCTTTCAAACTCACATCTGTTGAGAGCATTACGTATGTGTTGTCCAAATCTTGATTGTGTGTTTTCAGTTAAATACCTTAAAACATGTCAGCATTTTAACTAAGAAGATAAGTAAATATTCTAAGGGAAGCATTCTTATCAGATAATTGCACACTGTTTACACACAAAACTTGCAGGAATGATGTTAATCGTTCTGGTTCTTGTAATTGCCATTCCTGTAACATAGCCCCATCTTGAGAAATCAGTCTGCATTTATCTTACAGAAGACACGGATTCTAACTTAACTAGAAATGTAGATGGCCTCACCACACTGTATTGCCCCGCCCTAGCCCCCCAACCAAACACACAGCTTTTGGGCTCTCTCTCTTTTGCTTGTGTGCAGACAGCTCTAAAGACAACTCCCAGGCTCTTGGCCTAAGAGGACCCAAGCTGGCTGAGTCCAGCATGAGTATTTTCCTGGCCATTTCCTTTCCTCTAGATGCCACCGACTGAGAGAAGTTCAGACCTTCCCTTCTAGAGAAATGTGGACCCATGAGATGCAAAAGTAAGCTATGTTGCCTTTGGAGCCTATCTTGGTCCAGGCCAACCTCACAAATGCTCCATGAGCCCGCACCGGCTCACTGAATATTGCAGAGCCGTGTAGCATCAACTGGTTACCAACCCTCCTTGATCTCTTTTACAGCCCCTTCTGCGATGGGCTAATGGTCACCCCACTTGTTTCAAATGGTACTTTAAACACTTAAAACTCCTTAAGTATATTGTGTATTTTAGATACCAAAAATGAGAATTTTTAAAGGCATTTTTTTTAATAAAATGGTATAAAAGTCCTAAATATTTTCTTCCCGGACACAATAATTTGTTCTTTTTGCACACCCTATTCTGAAAATTTCAGTTCTAGGGTTCATTTTTAATATTTCTGTATCCTGGCTAAACACCATTTAATCTCTACATTATCACTGCTTATTATTCTAACCATATTCACTTCCAAGATTTGTTAAATTTTAGCAAGTAGCATGATTCGAGAGCACTGTAAATGTATTTGTTCTTTCTTGAAGACATGCCATTTTTAAAGGAAGAAGTTTCAAAAACATATGTTAAGAAGACTTGGCAATAACACAACAGGATCTGATACTTTGCAAGAACACAAATATTTCTGTAGACCTAAAATACCTTCTTAACATTTTTCCAGCAATCTACTTCTCAGAATTGATATAAGCATCCATATTTGTTTTCTAACTCTTCTAAATTATACCTCTAATGACTGCTCCCTTACTCTTACTTCCAAATATATCAATAATCTCATTTCTAATATAAGAAGGGTTCCTATCTAACTCTGAAGATTTAATCAGTATTCACTATGAAACAGAAATTTTATAGGCTCTTAAAAAGAATCATTAGAAGAAACTGTCATTACTAAATCTTTTCAAACACTAAATATAATTCTATTCACCGTTTGGATTTCAATTCTCCTGTGAATATATTAAAATGTAAGACATCCAACTGCACTCTCTTGGGCTACCTCTTCTACCTTACCCAACTCTGGGTATCTATTATTTTCTCAATGTTTATTTACAACTTATAATTACGAGGGTTAAGGTACTGTTTCCAAGGTAAAACAGCTCTTTATATTTTGTAAACAATGTGGGAGAAAGCTCCTGTTGTAACTCTAGACCAGTAATCATCTTACTGCAATCCTGGACTACAGAGATTATTGTTGCTCGGTTCAAAGGAAAGAAAAATACCAATTTCCCTGAGACATACTAAATTGACGTGCCTTGAGGAATAAGATCAACTGTTATATAAAATTGCGGACATTATCTATTATTATATTATAGATTTAAAATTGACCCATGAAACCAACCCCTCATCCCTAAAAATGGCCAAAGGACCATCACCCAATAAGCCCCCTCAAACGGTGGTAATATTTATTCCAATCCAGAGTTACAGCTTAAATAATTTTATACCTCCTTCAAGATTTCAGAACTCTCACATGTATTTTCGGAAGAACCTAGAGACCGTACATTAACCATGCGACCAAAGTCAACATCGCCACTAATGAATCATTATCGACGTCCTCTACCTCCTGACGAAAGGCAGTGAGAAGTGAACAACATCCCCTCTGTGGCATCCTTGCCAATACATCGCCTAAAAGATCTCCATTAAGGAGCAAACATGAAATTAAGCGAGACTGTAAAGTATGCTACCAAAGGGTGCCTGGGTCGCTCAGTTGGTTAAGTGTCTGACATCTGCTCAGGGCATGATCTCACGGTTGGTGGGCTCGAGCCTCATGTCGGGCTCTGTGCTAACAACTCGGAGCCTGGAGGCTGCTTCAGATTCTTGGTTTCCTTCTCTCTCTGCCCCTCCCGCATTAACTCTCCCTCTCCTTCTTTCTCTCTCTCAAAAATAAGTCATTAAAAACATATCTTAAATATGCTACCAAATCACCAGTCAAGAATGACAATGAAAGATTGATGAACCTTCTCAGACTGGAAAAGACCCAGGTCACAAAATAATGTAAAATGTGATACTAGCTAGGCTCCTATCAGACAAACTACAGTAAAACCTTGGTTTGCGAGCATAATTTGTTCTGGAAACACACTTGTAATCCAAAGCACTTATAGGTCAAAGTGGATTTCAAGAACCATCGGCTCAGTTACGATCATGGGATGTTCGGCATCACGTAGCACTCGTAATGCGAGGCATCACTAGTTTATCAAGTTAAAATCGGTTAGAAACGTTTGCTTGCCTTGCAGACTACTCGCAGAACAAGTTACTCACAACGCAAAGTTTTACTATACGTTATTGTAACCGCTGGAAATTTCTGAATACGGTTTGTTGTAAATAGTAATATATCCATGTTAATTTCCTAGTTTAAATAACAGGTATAGTCCTGTCCAGTACTAACATTTGGAAAGGCTGGGTTTGGGGAAAGTACTCTGCAACTTTTTGTAAGTCTGAAATTATTTTAAAACAAAAATTCTAAAGAGTTTACCTATTTGATCTCCATTTTACATTTGTGAGGATACAATTTTATTATGTTTCAGACCATTGCTCAGAAACAAGCAACATGTAAGTATATAACCTAGAGTTTCTATTTACTGATCTTTCTACTATATAAAGTTTCCCCCAATATAATTTTAAAAGACTCTGTCCTACTTTCAAAGAAAGTAATTTTTTATTGCTTTGATTTGAAGACTGTATAAAAGGATTATGAAATCACAGAGGTATGTCAGGTGTCCTCATGCAAGCATTTGTTCATGGATCCATGAATTAGTTCCGCTATCTTTCCCACCTCCACAGCTGCAGATTACATGTAGAAGTTACTGCTTCTCAATGCCATCTGGTTACCTGCTTGGCTTATCAATCAGACTAAATTTTATGAAGGAGAAGAGTGGTGTGTATTTGTGTGTGTGTGTAACTCTCCTGTCTAGCACAACACCCATCACAGAATAGGTCCTTGATAAGCAGTTTTTAGAAGAAAAAGGAGAGAGAAAAAAGAAAAGAACATAAGACAGGCTTTACAGCATGCCGAAGAGAGTCTGGGGCATATAACGTGAAGCATATTTATACAAACTACGATTTCGCTCTGGCAATCATAATCACTATGACAGATAATCAATATAAATCATGCAAACAGATCAGGATGAAATTTCTTCCAATACAGTTCTTATCTATATATGCTTGAACCAGCAAATGCTCGGTGGCTGCCCTGCTATTTATCTAATTGTGTCATTTATCTTGGTGAGTTACAGAGACTGCTGCAATTTCTGTGACTCCGTATCAATGAGCCCCGCATATAGAGCTTGTCAAACAATTACAGTGCGCTTGCTCTAGAAAGGCCTGATACCATCATTTTAGGTTATCTCTTGTCCTTCGCACTTAAAAGCACAGCTTAAGCACAACACAAAAACACAGTGGTAGAGAATGGATGTTAATTTTTGCCTTCTCTCCCCCACCAAAAGGGTGGCAAATAAAATATGTACCTAAAAAAGATGTTAAAGATGACAGTAGTTTTAAGTGACCTTGACCAAGGTAGATACTCCAAAACTTTAGTCAATGTAGAGTCTCTAGTTTGACTATTATTAGGTTGATAACTGTAAGCTCTCTTTCTTCCACCTGAAGCTGTGTAGTCTCACCTGATAAAACCTTTGGCAATTATAACCTTCATTTCTAACCGAAGAGAATGTTAAAGAGAAAATGAGCAATATTAAACTAAATTAATGGTAGGTTTTTTTTCCCTTTAGTGGCAAAATCTGACATGTTTTATTGCCATCATCGTTTAAAGGAAATACACAAAGACTCTGAATTATTGATTTTACGTGAAGAAAATGCATTCAACACTTAATAGTTTTGCTGGAGTATAAAAGCTAAAAATAACTGCCAAAGGAGTATTTCTAAATATCTAAATGTATTTGTATCCCATGGAGCTGATCCAAGTCCAAATTCATTTTGAAGCCACAGGAGCTCCACGTTTCTATTGGCAAAGAACAAAAAGATAAGAACAAGAGTCTTCTTAATTCACGCTGGTTATGCAGATAATACGAAAATGGGTTTTCCATACATACGGAGAGAAACGAACTGTATTTGCTTTCTTCTAAGATTGGAGCCAACTGTAAGTAATCCACAGATCTGACAGACACTTTTGCATTCTTCCCCTCCCAAATCTATAACACAGAAATTTGGCTATGATGAACACGCTCTTCCCGAAGTAATTAATATTTGTAAGTCATTATTTTGTTTTTGTGCATCTAATATAAATTCGCCCCATTAAGGAATCTAAAGCAGATCTCAATTTTTAAACACAACCTATTTGCAAGAGGAAAATTTCTTTTCTGGAACGCTGAACATAGCTTTGGTTATCAGGAGACAGAGAATCTCTTGGTAGGAGATACTGCTGAGGTGTAATTAAATGCACAGAGAATGCTCACCAACGCTTTCTAGAAAGCTTAAATTTAAGGCAGAGTGAATCCCACACTGCATTTCTATATATTTGATTTCGGCCGAGGTAACAGGTATAAATTCTCCCTGAATGAGGAGGGAAGAGAGGGGAGCAGCCGAAAAGGCAAGAGTGATGTTAACAGCCAGAGAGCAGCCTGCGGAACAGGCAGGAAGCACACATTTCGGGGAAAGTAACAGCCCAGAGCGCAGCGATTGCCTAGCAGCCCATTATGGGCAGAAGAGATGAAAAACACTTAATACCTGGAACAGAGGCCGAGTGGTTCTGTAGACAAATTTTTTGTGTCAGATGGTTAGGGGGTTAAGGGACATTTAGTGAGGAATGCCAAGGGGGGGAAAAGACTAATCTAGAAAAGTGCATTGTGATGCGATGAAAAGGCTGGAAATGGCTATTTCCTGTGGACTTCAAATAGCCAGTTCAGGCTGACATTAAGTCACCGAGTGGGGAGTGGGGGGAGAGAAAGCCCCCTCCACCTCATTCTCCCTGTAGAAGCACAAGAAAGCAGTCATGACGGTAATTAAGAACTACTCTTAGAGACTGGCACACTACTGGTCATTGAAACGGTACTCCGTACAGTATGGTGACTACAGTTAATGACACCCCACTGTATATCTGAAAATTCCTAAGGGAGGAAATCTTAAACAGTTCCCATTACAAGAAAAAATAAAATTGTAGCAATGTAAAGTGTAAGGTGACAGATGTTAACTAGACTGACTGTAGTGAACTTTTCATGATACATACAAATATTAAACCATTCTGTTGTAAGCCTAAAACAAATACAGTGTTATATATCAAGATATATATACACACATACAACATGTTATATATATCAATTATGCCTCCATAAAAAAGTTCTGCCACAGTAATGCCTAGTGATTCTTTCCTTAAGTCTATATATTTAGATTCAGTAGTTTATCAATTTGTATCATAAGAATGAAGTGGGATGCTGACGGTACATGTCAGTCTAACACAGCCCAGAAGGAAGTACCATGGAGGTCTCCTGATGAGGGTTCTAGAAGCACTGCTGTCCCCTTCCACAGACTGTTCTACTTTCATCTTGACCTATTATGTTAAACAAACCCAGGAAATTGGCTAAAATAATAATAATAGCACAAGCAACCTTATAACCACCTTATCTTCAATGTCCTAATGACCAAATTTCCTATAACATATCTTGATGCCCGCTATCCATAAATATGGTCGCCAAATTTGAATGTCTAATGAATTAGATATGATTTCTCTGATATCTGAATTCCCTGTGTTTAAAGATAGAATCACCTGCTTACTAACCATTTTTTGCCATAGTCTAATCGTACAGAATTATGAATATGTGCTGTATTTCTAAGCACGTCCAACACAGACCATTCTCCTAAATAACTGCAAGAAGTTTAAATACTATTTAGTACATAAAATAATGATGGCTTTCACCGGAAGGATCACAAATACAACACAGGACACACAACAGATCATCTGTGATGCAGTTGTTTTTAGAAACAGTATGTATAAAACAGATAAATAGAATGTCTAGATTAAATGAATGTATGTTTCAAATATTTTGATCTCATTTATTCTCAGAAAGACACTTGAATTATAGGTATCATTAACTCCAGTGTCTTTATTTTTTTTAATATTTATTTATTTTGAGGGAGAGCAAGAATAGGGGAATGGGGGTGAGAGAAACAGAGAAAGGAGAGAGAGGGAGAGGGAGGGAGAGGGAGGGAGAGGGAGGGGGAGGGAGAGAGAGAGAGAGAGAGAGAGAGAGAGAGAGAGAGAGAGAGAGAGAATCCCAAGCAGGCTCCACGCTTAGTATGTAGCCTGACATGAGACTCAATCTCATGATCACAAGACCATGACCTGAGCCGAAATCAAGAATCAGATGCTGAAGCCTTGACCCACACAGGCGCCCTTCATTATTCCCATTTTAGGGATGAGGAAGCTAAAATTAAGTAATATTAGGATATTTATCCAAAGTTCTACAACCAATAGGAAGTGGTAGAGTCCGAAATAAAACTGAAGTCAATCTGACACACACTGTACTCATCCATTATGTGATCAATTAGACTATCAAGCTTATCAAAAGTATTTATATTTTCCCAATCAAGTAGCTGGACTGTGTCAGGAAGTCTAAGCATCTGACCATCTAACGAGTAGAGGTTAAATATATGTCTGCAGAAAGTAATGGTGGTGTTCCTTCCTTTCCATGAACATCTGCTTCTCCATCTTCCACATCTACATCTATAATTTTTCATTTTCTACGTCCTGTGAAACTTTTGGTCATAGTCATTACCTCCCTCAACTTAAAAAAAAAAGGGAAAATATATTTATTCCACATACCCCAAGTGATCGAAGACACGTCGAGGTCAAACTCATTGTTGCAACTGCTTATTCAGACCACCAACTTAAGGAGAATCGTTCTGTCATCTCATATATACCATCTAAAAGTATTCAAATTCTCTGCCACCTCCTTCTAAGCAAATGTAAGTTGCCCCTTTGAAGTCTTCGGTGCTGTGTCTATAAATTCCCTCTCCATCTCAAATTATTTTACTGTCCTTTTTCTGTATTTTTGTTAATCATGGGTTGGCCTGTTTGTTTTTTAACCTATTCACCCTCCTGGACATTATTTTAAAGTGAACAGCAATACTGAACTCCCAATATCTAGCCTGCAAGAGATAAACACAAACTTCTTTCCTGTCACATAAAATCTACTAACCAATGGTCTCTGATTAATTGAAAGAGAAGCACGGATTACATTACCAATCAAGGAACTACACAAATTCTCTTAGAAAAATAACATTGGCATTGCCCAGTCGCTTTGTATGTGTTTGGAATTTAACCGAGGGGCATGCATTCTCATAATTCTAAATAGATTACGGGGATTATTAGGATACAAACTGTTAGCCTCCGCCTGGCCCCGGAAGGTTTTTTTTCCAGCCTTTGCCCCAAACCACCACCCTTTACCTGCTGACTGCACCATTACCCCACGAAATGTCTCAACGAGAAAAACACCAAAAACACGCAGAGAACAACCCCTAGCCAATCACGAGGATCCAGCACCCCAAGAGGAACCATCACGAGCCAATCACAAGGATCCAACTCCACTAAACACCATACTAGGCGCCAACCCCAGCCAGAATCCAACCCTGAACTGCCCTCCCCTCCCCGGGTGCAACTTCCCTGACTCCCCTACCTTCAAGTCACAGGACCTCGCCCGGGAACTTTGGTCCCCCCGATAAAATCTCTTGCTGTCCCCCTCACTTGATCTTTGCCTCCTTTTTCTCTCTCTCCATTTCCATGCCATTCTAAATTCTAACATGAACATTCTCAATTATGATGTAAAAACTTTAAAATTTAAAATAAGAGTACTTCTAAAATTTTAAGTAATGTTTATCTCAAAATGTCAACCTCGTTCAAGCAACTCCATGTAAAACTAAATTAATGGGAATATTTTAGCTGCCTTTAGAAAATCTTACGTTTCCATAAACGTGTGATTTCACCTAATAACTACTGATTCTTTATGAATTAGTTGATTTTTATACACCTACCTATTGAAAAAAAAAAACTTTGATGAACCTGTTAAATATTCATTACAAATGAATGAAATTAAAGCTAGATTACTAGTCACTAACACCAAATAATGATCACCGCTCTCACTCTGTTTACAAGAAGATGGAGAAGAGAGACTGAGTGACTTAGTACACGCACAGTATACATGACGGCACTCTGCTGGTAAAGGTAAAATGGCCACATGTACTCACGCATTCTTCTTTAGGTCAGAAAAATGCTACAACGGGGCTAATCCTAAACCACGTCCCTAGAAACCTTCAACTTGTTCGTCTTTTTTGTTTACAATCCAGTATCGGTATTTGTAAAATACAGAGGCATTAAAAGGAAGATAATATAATGAAGATTACCTTGACTTAGACAGATACTCACCAACAAAAACAGATTTTTCACTCTACCTCAAGGTGTGTTCAAACGAAACAATGATTCATGGAATAAACAGCAAAGATTCTCCCTCAATCACGCAAAACTGAAAATCCACTCACAGATAAACTCATCAGTCTGCTATGCTCCAGGGTATCAGGAACAGACACATAAAAATGGCAAAGGATAGAAATGCAGATATACAGCTATTTTGCCAGTGCATTCTACTTAGAAACTCTCTACCAGTACTCAGCACCAAACCGAGAAACTCCAAGCATCTTGCAAACATGAACATAATCCAACTGGCAGTAGGTTAGAGACTGCAAACAGGATACATGGTTGGTAGGGGGAAAGGCCATGCTCTCTCTAAAGGTCCTTAAGTTCAGAAAGTGTTTGAATGCAAATCCCAAGCCCAAATAGTCGAAGGGAAAGAATCTGTGGGGGGGAAAATATCCCAATTTGGCTACCACGTGGTCACCAAACAGAGGCACCACAACCTGCCCACCTTTTGTCTAATATCAATTAGAAACTGACTTCCGTTCACAGTCATTTTTAACCAAAAAGAAAATCTAAAAAACAAAACAACGGATCTATCAACACACAACCACCGCGTAGAAAAGGAGGGTTAAAATTGCTCACGATTGAGAGACAACGGGCCGATAATTTCACTTGGCAGTTTTTAAAGTGCAAGTATCAGAAAAGGAAAGATACGCATAAAGTCAGCGTGTGTATCATTTATACAGTCCCCCCCCCAAAATGAAGCTTAAAAAAATCGACTGACTAGAAGCACCCACTACTCCTCATTTATCAGTGGATATTCTTGTTCTAATTTTGGAAATAAAAGTTTTATTAGCGTGCCACAATCCTGCTAAACAAGGCATCCACAGACTAATCTGTTTGTAGGATTAAAGATCACTCCCTAAATTATGGTTTCACTGAATGGATAACAACCTGGACTATTAATTTCAGAGGAGCTAATGCCAAAAACGTCATGGACTAGTCACGGCAGAAACGGTTCACGTGCTCCATCCCCAAAGCAAAAAGCACAGTTCTCCATCCAATCGCAGACACTCACAACCATCATTTGTGACTTCGAAAGGCCGAATGCCCTACCTTTCCTACATAGAGAGGGTCTGAACCCATGTATTCCTCCAGCACAAAGAACTGATTCCACACCCAGCTGCGCTTGGTCCGGGACCTCCCTGATTGGAAATAGGGCTTTGATCGGGACCTGGAGACCTCTGCGCGACTCATCCCAGAGAAACACAGGAGAAGCGCTATTAGCTGCAGAAGATGGCAGAACTCCACTTTGCCCAACTTCATCTTTTTTTTCTTCTTTCTTTTTCCTGTGTAAGAAAAAAACCTTGACAAGAGAAAAGGCACAGTTCCAGTTGGCGTAGGAGCTCTTGCCTCCGGCAGGGTGTCAGCTGGGAGTCCAGAGATAATAATTTGTAGAGTGTTCGATTGTAAGGGGTCACCGCTGCTGAATAACCTTCGCCAAAGAATGGTGTAATAGGTACCTGGCAGAACAGAAAGAAGAGCGAGTGTCAGAAACCAAAACGCACTGTCAGTTTTGACTTCCATTTATCAACTTACGATTGATCTTCCCAAGGTATCAGTTGTTTGTATAATCATTAAAAGATTAATGATAAACTTCAAAATTTACGATAACTGGCACCATATTCCTAAATCGCATCGACACTGTGGACACAGAAGTATCCCATAACCAGTCTTAAAATTCTGTTTCTTCTAGGCATTCTATTGGAACATATGGTTTCCTTAATACAAATGGAGCAACGTCGGTTAGAAAATCGTTTTAATGCTAGCCTTTATTATTTTTTTTCTTTCATGTTACAGTCAGTTTCATTCGTTGGTATTAGAATATGAAAGCCAAGCAGCTCAAAGCAGGGATTTAACCAAATGAGAAGGACATATGCTGGCTTAAATCTCTTCTGTGAAACTGTAAAGAGAAATAAAGAAGTATGAGGTGATTCAAACCCGGTTGATTGATTCTGAGTCACAGAACACCAGCTGTTTTGATGTGTTCTGATTTGATTGTGATCAGCTGAAAAGCTCAGTGGTTTCCATTTTCCACCCTGGTCATGTCTGCTGTGTAGCATGTTAGGTTTATGCTACAGGACTGCATACTCCTCAAATATTTACGGAACATCGTACAGCAGGGCTTGTGCACAGTAGGGCCTTCTCCCCTACACATTTGTGGGTTATGAATACATCATTAGAGGCATGTGAACACTCAGCTGTATTTGTGAGCCCCACTCACGGCAAGCGTGCACGCAGAATGCTTCAGCAGCAGCGTGGAAACAAAACAACTTCTATTCTAAAGTCAACTTGTTTCGGATGCAGAATTCTTGATTATGCGAGAGATACAAAGTCAGTTACAAAACAAACTTCCAAACAGACCCCAAAACACGGAGGAGTGAGGATTTATGGTAAAATGTTCGCTGAAATCCCTATGCTGTAGCTTGGTTTAGAAATTCATTTGACTACCTATAAATAAATCAGTAGGATAATTTAGGTGAGGGCTAAGATTTGCCTTTTTTTTTTTTTTTTTTTTTTTGAGGGACAGGAGGTAAAATAGTTTTAGGAACATGAAGTCAAAAGATAGCTCCCTAGCAAAGCAGAAAATACACTGTCTTTATAATTTACGCTTTTCCATCTCCCTGTCTCTCCTGCAACAAGAGTGTAACTCATTAGATGATTTCTGACAGTGACGTTTGCTTACGGAAAATGTCTTCTCTTGTAGAACAAAAATGAAATGCGTTAAATACATTAAAATAGTCCACACAAGGGTAAGAAACAGGTTGCATTGACTTTGATCTCTATTCAAAGGAACATATCCGTGTTAAAAACTACTCCTATCCAATTTTGAAATTCCAGCGGGCATTCCAGAATAATCCAATGTACAGCTCATTGACTATGGAGACTACCAGAATAAGCGAATTATTACTCGAGCATATTAACTGCAATCTGTGTAATGAACACCTTCTCCTAAAATGCAGATCTCTCATCTCAGCATCGAAAATGAATTTGGTCTGTTCAGAAATCACTCTGGAAGGGTTAGTTGTTCTAAGACTTAGGATTATAAACAAGTAGTAGGCTGGGTCGGATCTTTGTATTCTCATGTAGCCCAGGCAGAACATTCATTGCAGGGAGGTCTGAGTTAACCTACCTGAGACACAGGTTATCTGTAGTTAAAGGAGGCACATAGGTGTTTCTTTGCTGGGCAACAGAGACTAGTATGGACCAGTCTATGATGAGTCGGAACTCATGGCCAGGAACGCGTACTCAGTGGCTTTTGTCGGAGTAGCTGTCAGCATGGGGAGGGCCAAGAGCATCTGGTTCTCTTCAGGCCAGTGGCAAACCATGTTCCCGGGCACGAGAGCAATGGCTTAGAGTGTGGTGACAGGACTGTCTAGCTTGGGAGACCTGGAGCCAAAGAATATTTCAGTTTTGCTGCTCTATTTCCTCAAGAGAGAATGCGTTTTCTCATAAAAACAGAGATAAATACTTTGGTCCCGAAGACAGATTTTTAAAGTAACAGAAGTTATATTATTAAGGCCACTTTATGCTTCAAGTGAAATAGGTAACGCTTCTACACAATGAAATTCATTCAACTTCTAAGAACCTAAGTAGCAAATGAACTTCTGGAATCCAAAATGTGGGGAGTTACTAAAATTATACACTGTGGGCACCTGCAGCAGCGAAAGATTCAAATTCTGAGTCTGCCCTGTCTTAGCTATCCAGTCTTGGACACGTTATATCAATTCTAAGAAACCTTCTAGAGAGGTTCCAGAGAGGAAGTCGGAAGCTTCTAACTTACAAAACAGATAACAATTGCACCTACTGAAGGATTAAATAAGCAAATCATGAAAAACTAAGGATGGCCCCTGATGCAACTAAAAGCCCTAAAAAACAAAACAAAACAAAACAAAACAAAACAAAACAAAACTGTTGGGGTGATTATCATGATGCTATTTTTAGTTTGATACTGGTTACGTTAAAGTTAGTCTGTGAACATTAAGTTTTCATCTTAATGTTATTTACAGGAAGATACTTGCGACAACTCTTACACTGAATGAAAACACTCTTGGCAGTTCCAGTCAGTGCCAGAGAACTATACGGATCATGAACCCAAAAATCTCGATGAAAACGGGCAATGACACCAAGATACTTCTAAAAAAGAATGGAACGCTTTCTTTCCTAAAGGCATGTCCTCTGTGGTTTTTATAAGTCAAAGACTGGTATCGGAATTGACAAGATCTGGGTTCACTCAAAATGGTCACTAATAAGAAAAAGGAACATGATGTGGACTGGGGGTGGGCTCCGTGGCATCTTTGCCCCAAAATCTCCACCATTTGCTACATGACCTTAGATCCCTCTGGGATTTCATTTTCCACATTTGCAAATAAGGGAGATGAACTTAATTATAAAGTCTTGTTTTTGTTGTTTTGTTTTTTTAACAGCTGTCACTTCTCTGCTTTTGACAATTCTACAGAATTGGTTTTGCTGGCCTTTTTTTAAACTGTGAAAAAGCACGCATTGTTAACAATTAAAGGGTAACATGATTTAAGAAAGTCACGGGAGTATAAAAGAGGCATTTTTCACATTTATGAAATTTGGCCTGAATTTTAACAAGTTTAAATGACTCTTCTTGCCTCCTGAAGATGTTTTCTCTTCCATACAAGACGGTGAAGTTATCGAACCAGCCAGAACACACAAAAGTGGTGAGATACAGAAGACACTGCGGGTCACTTCACAGTCACTGCGTTAATATTCGCGAGAGACCTGCGAGATCTGTATTTTCCTATTTAAGTCAAGTGTTCCAAAAGCAGTGATTATTAATATGAAGCTTGATGAACAGGAGACCCATTCTGCCTTTGCAGGAGAGTATCCAGAACAGAAGTAGGTGCACATGATTGACATTTGGAACATATTTAGAGACTTTTCTTTTCATTACAATCAGCTGCATTTTATTAATATGCGAAATTAACCATGTAAGTCAACATAAAAATTCCTTGGTAACTGTTCCATGTTCATGGCTCAAAATCACTTTGAAAAAAAAGGTTCATTCTATTTTTCTGCAGTATTTGCAGGCTCTTACCTTTCTTGAAGGTCTTGATAGTGTGCAAGAATACTTTAACTGGCTTTGTGTACATTACTGAAGGATAAAACTTCTCATTTTTATGAGGCAAAGGGTATTCTATAATACCCTTTGTGAAATGCACTCATAATCAGAAACTCGTACGTGAACGATTGTGATTGGAGTAGGGGAGATTCATCTGTGTTGACCAACATTTTTGATAGTGACTAACTGTGCCTGGAACTAACACCTGATATAGCAGGGGGAAAGTCACAGGGTAAGGGGCCGGTGTTCACCAGGCTTCCCCAAATCCTTGCCTTCCTTTAGAATCAGATCAGGTTTTCAAGGTAAAGACCAGTATTGCATGTCAACCCAACTCATCCTGACCTGAATTGAGAGATCATGAAAGAAATGAAGGGCGCTGAAGCACTGTGAAAAACTCAGTTATTTGTGGTCTTCAAAGACAAGTAATAAAGACTTGAACTTGAGATTCCCTTCTGCAAATAGGCTTCCTCCCTTCCTACAGATGTCCACAGGTATAAAGGCACCACAATAATGTTGTTTACATTTAAATGAATGAATTTGAGCACACAACCAATCACAATTGTTGCCATTCCTCACAAAGGTTAAATACGGACTGGCAAATTTGTGCCCCAGGGCAAAACCCTGCACCCTTCCTAGTTAGGTCTCCATACTGCCAGTCTTCTTCCTTCTTTCTGCCTCCAGAGTATCATTTTCAGGCATTAACAGAGGGAAAGTCACATCAGACACAAGCAGAGACCCCCCACATCCAACTGGCGTTGTGTGTCGTTATGTCTTCCGTGGGGAAGCTGGGGGCGGGGACTCACGGGAGGTTGGAGGGCTGCCCTGTTCACTATGGCTGGCTCAGGAAAAAGGGACAGTGCAAGACAACGATGTTGGTATATACACAGGTTAGGAAACTTCTACAGATCTATGTCAACTTCGGACAGGTACAAATGGGTTAGCATTATAGCTGCGAGGAGGAAAAACAACAGGTCTATCTAAGGAGAAAAGAACTGAATAGGGGCCAACCAAATGTTTGAACGACAGTAATGGTTGCTACTGGACTAGTAACTTAAAATTTAATATATGTATATTAAATATGTCCCACATATGTATATATTAAATTTTAGATTATAAATAATCTAAATATATATGTATATGTATTTTTGTGTATCTACATAAATATATGTATATATATGCATATATTAAATTTTGGATTACACACACACACACACACACACATATCTGAGTAAATTTAAAATGTCTTTTACTTGATATTTTAAAGCTAAAACTTGTAAGGGATGAATCCCATTTGCAACTGCACCAAAAACCATGAAACATCCTAGGAATAAACCTAACTTGGCAAAGAGGTGAAAGACATGTTTCCTGAAAACTATAAAACACTGACAAAAAAAACTGAAGAGGACACAAAGAAATGGAAAGCCAATCCATGCATTGCTACAATGTCTACACTACCCAAAGCACTCTACGCACTGAACGTAATCCCTATCAAAAAATAAAACTTGCACTTTTTAACATGTAACTTTTTTTCTGCTAAACGAAAAGTACATGAAAAATCCTAACTAATACTGAGATCAGCACAATACCGTAATCAAAAGAATATAAAATAAAACCTCAAGAAAGAAATTTTAGGTGAACCGAAGCAAAAAGGAAAAAAAGGGGGGGGCATGGTATCAGTCAAGTAGTATTTGCTCAATCGACATTATTTACTTGACCTGACATCACTTTACCAGGTTACTTTTTTGTTCCACTTATTTTTGTTCAACTAAGTGGCAAAGAATTATTTCCAAGTAGATGGTTTAGTATTCATTTTACCTTAATAGCTAATATTATTTTACCCAAACAAATTCATTAGTGTAAAATTTTCTTGGATTTTCTGCTCCACTTAACGTCTCTGTGAAACCACTTTTAAAAATCAGTCAAGTGACTGTCATACTCTCAAAACAATGTTTTGTGCACACCTAAAGACAATGACTAAAAATGCCTTAGTAACAAACAAGTATTTTTATAGATCGTCATACCAACTGCTAATCGGCAAAAGCATAAATCTGTCAGAGTCTGTTCCATCCAAATTACAGGCTACACGCTAAAAACATGACAAGCAGGACGAAATGTATCGTATTCAGCCAGTCACATTAACATAGAACCACAAGAGTAGTTTTAAACACATGCCTAATTACCAATTAACTTATATATGCTAAACTGCTTCTTTCAAAGTGCTAAATGCCTTCTAGAAATAACTGGAGCTATAAAACAGGATTATCAATTATGTTAAAAGGAAATATATCACTATTTTAGATTCTGTGGCGAAGTTAAAGTGGAACCGTCTCTTTGCTCAATATAAATAACTGTTGGCTTGTCTCAGTTAAAGACGATCAACGCAATTTCTCTAAGTGACAAGCAAGGGACAGATACTCATGCTCTCTGTGCCTGGAGTCGCGTCCCATACAGGTCTGAAACTATTTTGGAATATATTGAAAACATACCACACTAACACCCCATTTATTATCTCCTGGTAATTTAACGAAGATTTGAAAACGTTGGGCCTCTCCTTTCAAAATAGGTACAATTCACAATTATGTGGAACAGGATTATCCCCCAAATAAATTCTTAGTTGCATTTTCTAGAAAAACGACTGTAAGAATGACGTTTGAGGGCTCAGTGTACTTGACAGAAAATAATCAATGAGAATGAGAAAAAGCCATAATGGGTGACCGCCAAACGCCTCCAGAATCTGATCTTCCCTAAGATGTTTTGCTCACTAATCTATAACACATAACAGTAAGAGAAATCACAGTTGTAACAATAACAAAACAAAAAAATCTTGCTGTGGGCCTTTTGGGAAGAAACTGTCACTTCCAAGACTGCTTTAAAGTTCAACCACATTCTGACAAGCAACATATTTTCAATGGATCCTTATGAAGGCAGGACGATATACACGTTCAAAAGTGGAGATGATACCATCTCACGGCAGTGGTTAGAGGGCACTGTGAAAACATTACCATTGCCTTAAGAACAGCCTTCCATGTGTTAGTTCTTTTGTACCATCTGACCAAAAAAAATGCCTTTTAAAATATTCCTTGACTATTGAATAGCATTATTTAAATTCAACAAAAAGACTGCCCCCCGATTCATCCATTGCCTTCTTTAAAGACTTTCATTTGCCCTTGCTTTCCCCAAGACAGCAGCCACCTGTCACCAGTGAGGTCCTCATCGTGACTGATCTCTGGACATAAAGTTACAGTAGTCTGCTTTGTAAAAAGGAGAATACTTGTTCATTGCGACTTGTATTTAAAGTAGAACCATTGAATACATTTGAGGGAGGACAAAGAAAAAAAAGCTTCTCTCATCTCCCGTTCATGAATGAGCAAATGTCATAATTCCACAATAGAAAGTTATCCAGGGCGAGGAAGGAGCATCTCGAGATCTGTGGCCACATTTTCCAACCAGCACCCAGAAGCAGAGCTCTCAAGGATAATGTTTATGGGACAGAGAGAATGTCACTTCAGTGCTGAAGAAGGTAATCGCTTGGTTCTCCTGAGGGTTCATGTTGGAAAAAGAAAAAAAATATACGTAAAGAAGTCCCTACACCCTCTGTTCCTCATGTTTCAAGATTCCTTGAGTGGTGCAACCACAGAACTGGAACAGACATCAGAAAAATCTAAGGTGGCCTCTTCTTTTTTTGCTAAAGAAAACCGGTAGCTACAGAATTCTCGTGAAACGCCCAAGGTCACACAACAAGTTATTAATGGCACTGGGCATCACTGGTTACGCCAGAAAACTTAAGATGTTAAACATTTCTCATTCTACTACTGAAGATCTTTCTAATTTTTCATCTTTGGAATAGATTATATTCTCCAAAAGCCAAGAAGAGGAAGTTTAATCTTACTCAGATTTTTATAGGACCCTGGGTTTGAATTTTCCAAGCAGGATTATTCTATCCAGAAGGGTCAGAAGTGCAGAGCAAGAAATAAGGGTGAACGGATCTGTTTAGGCTTGTAGTTTACATATTACCCAGAAGGCACACTGAGAAAGAGCCAACTTTTAAATCTCCTCTCCCTTCCAAATCTAGTGATCAAAGAATACCTACTGCACTGTGACACTATAAATTTCCCTTGAAATTTAAGTAATAGCTCGTTGAATGTTTTAGAAACAGGCTACCAACTCAAACAACATCTTAAGACATAAGGATGGATATGTACCGGTTAGTTGGTTGTTGCTACAAATCCTATGTTTGAAAGGACGGTCTGCTCCTATCTATAATCATTTAATATTTAGATTGAATACTGCCATCTTTAGCTTCTATTATAAAATATACTACTATTTAATTTCTTTCATCCATATACCACTGAAAGTTTAGTATCAGCTTCAGTAATGTTAATACTGATGAAACAGCCCTCTTCTTTTTTACTTAAAAGGTATAATTTTTTACATTTTAATTAGTGAGGCTGGGGACCCTCTGTGATATGTGACTTCTCACGTAAAGAAACTGTGATCAAATCCATTAGCTCCCTGGGCCAGATAACATTACAACCACAGACCACAACCTCCTACCGTTAACTGGCCTAAATATTCAGGCAGGGGCCCTGGAAATGAATCACACAGCCTGTAGTGTGCATCTGGCTAGCAGACAAGGAATGAAAACTTCTCTAAGTGGATTACAGAGTCAATTTCAACGAAGCACAAATAACTTGCCAGGAGTAAAAGGAATGAAAAAGAGAAAGGAGCAAGAGTTTATAATTAGAAGAAGCCCACGTAAATTAAAAAGAAAACAAAATGACATCCCACAGTCCATCTGAGGTATTTATATAATATTAGATATACTATACATATGCATGGACAATTTTAACAGTAAAAATATATTTAAAGTGTTTTTCCTTTATACTTCTACAACCTTCCAGCCATATCAGTTTTAATGTGTAATTTACCTGAGCATTTACACTGAGCCAGGTATGATTTATGTGACTTCAATAAAAGGCATCATGTTTCAGTAAACATTTTGCGCAACAACCTAAAAGAAATTCTACCGGAATGAAAATCTAGAGAGAGTATAATCTGAGATGGATATATGGACAGATGTCTGCATAGTCATTCGCGCTGATAATTCTGTCCGTGAAGAATCTTGCGAACAAGGGGGAAATGTTTGCAGGGGTAGCTTTTCTGCAAAACCGGCAAATCCCCAGAGGAGGCACTCGAGTATTGCTGGTTACAGCTAGATCTGCTCTGCCCGTCAGAGGCTGAGGAGATGGTCACACACAGGACTCTGATCACATGTCTTTTTTCCTTGTCCTCAGCTCCCCTTCATCCCCCCCATTTAGAAGCAACCGATTCCTTTATGCCAAGGAGAAAAGCTTCCGTCACCATCTCTTTGCAACACACTAATGTGCGTTCGTTATTTTAGAAGTTTCTGAAGCTCCCATTTTAAACTAAGGCTTTGAAGCCTTCCAACCAAGCAAGAAAACATTTGTGTGTGCGTCTGAGAGAGAGAACCGTGATAGGATACAAACCACTAACACAACAAATGCCAAAACCTCGTAAAATCAAGGAAGGTTAAGATCACTGAAGCAAAAACATCCACAACACTAAACAACTTAGGACTTTTATTTTATAAAAGATTTCTAAAAGATGCGACAAAGAAAGTATCTGACTCTACCCAAAGAAGTTTATAACAGCTTTGCCGTCGAATTAACTAAAATGCTGAATGATAGGGAGACCAGCAAAGAAATCACGCCTGAGGAGACACAGCGGGGTTGATTCTTATATCTAGGAAGGCTGAACAGTAGCCAAAACTCGATATGCTCCCACCCTTTCCTTTTTCATTGGACACTAAAAACTAGAGTCGATTCAAGGGTAAAGTGCAGTAATATAGACACTTTGCAATTACCCTTTTATAAAAAAGGGAAAAGGTCTGTGCCACTGTATAAAAAGTAGACTTAAGAGTTGGGAGTCTGTCAGCTGACTGTTAACACAATTCTAATGACCTACTGGAGCCCTGAGTTACAATAATTTCTCACCTTGTAAGCACACAATGCCCTTTTATTAAAGCTGCAAACCGAAATAGCTTTTTGCATGGTGACCGTCTGACTACCGATTGCTTTTTTTTTTCTGTCCACAGACTTTACCAAATAAAGACTATTAACACTGAATGCCACCTAATTGCTTTTGCCACCCCACTCCTTATTAAACGCTAACATACAAGCAAGACTTCCACAAACTTGTCAATTTCACTACGTGGTCTGGGTTCGTTTGCATCTTCATTCACATTATTCCAAATAGCCGTAAAAATGAAGAAAACGATTCTTGATGTATTTTCCTTTCACATACAGTAACAAGACAAGAGCTTGGGTAAACATAAAGTCTTACTAGTTCCTTGGGAAAAAAGTAATTTCTGGTGAGTTACTGAAAGCCTCCTAACGTAATTACTTTTTCCTTAGCTCTGCCCACTCCCACCACCAACTTGTCTTTATAAAGACCCACTTAAAACTATTTAGATGTTGCTGGCAGTGTATCAATGCAAACTTTCCTTTAAAAAAGGGGATGTTACTACCCCTAATCTCTTTTGAAAGGTACGCTTTTGTGCTGTTAACCTGATCTTTTGAAATGTGTACTTGTCACTTAGTTCGAGCCCTATATTCACAAGTGACTTGATTTTTGTTTTTTCTATCCTTCCCCCATAAAGTTCTGTTCGTCTACTTCTGTGCCGGAAAATGATGTGGTGAACACCTGTCTGGTTACAGGAATTAGGAAGGACGGCTCCTACTTCAAGATATTTCACTTCACTGATCTAATAAAGAGAAGAGATTTCTTGCAACGTAAGTACACTCATGGTTCAATATGCAGATCTCCAAAGCCTTGAGACGCCCAGTCCCTGATGAGGTCTTCACGGTCCTCAACTGCCCACGGCTGGGTGAACTCACCGCCAATCTCTTACTCACCCGAACTCTAGCTATGAAATTCGAAAAGGTTAACGATCCAGAACGTGAAGCCGATACAGACAAAAGGTCCTTTCTCATTAATCCACGCAGGGAGGCCGAACACCAGCAGCCGGCCGCGTCCCAGGTGCCCCGGCGCGGGAGTCCGCCGTGCATCCAGAGGAGCAGGCGCCCCTTTGGCCAGCGCAAACCTCAGGTGCGGCCAGGCGGAGGGGAGGCCGGGCGCCCGGCAGAGGCCAGCCCTGCAGACGCGCCGTAGCGGCAGGATACTAATCGCAGGCCAGAGCAAAACACCCCAGGACGAGTTTCACCTTCTCCGAAGGTACAAGGAGTGCAGCGTGGACGGTCGCAAGGACTCCGGCACGCGCCGGCACACACCCCCTTCCGGTCTCGGCCCACCGCAGACCCCGCGGCCCAGCCGGCGCGCAGAGCCGCCCCCGCGCGCCCCAGGGCAGCGGGGGCCCGCTCGCCTTCCTCTCGGAGAGCGGTCCACACTCCAGGTTTCCCACTTCATCGGGAGCGTGCCGGGATCCGCTCTCGCCCCGAACTCGCCAACACGCGCCGCCCTGGTGTCTGTCGGCACCGGCTCGCGGGAGCGGGAGGGTGCGGGGGGAAGCGCCCTCGGCCCGGTACGCACGTCTGTCCTGCCCCGCCGAGCAACGTCTCGTAGCCACGCAGCAGAAACTTGGGGACGCCGAGGGGAAAAACTCCACACGGATCCCTCCCGCCCCGCCCGCTTGCCGCTCACCGACGAGTCTGGCCTCGGAGGCGCACGGCGAGGGCGCGCGCTTCTGCCCGGCGGCGCCTTCCCCAGCCCCGAGCGGGCGGACGCACTCACCTGGGGCCCCGCTGCCCTCCCGGCGGCGTCCGGCGCCAGCCGCCCGGCTGTTGGCATCCGAAAGGGCGCGCGCTCAGCTGCCGGGCGCCCGCGTGCGCTTCGGGACCCAGTGCGCGCAGCTCGGTGCGCGGGGCGGACTGGCGGCGCCCGCTCGGCACCCGCGGCGGCCGGCCGGGCGCGGGCTCCTGCTCCAATCACAGCCCTCTCCGCGGGGCGCGGGGCCCCTGCCCCGGCCGCGGGCGCCCCCGGCCCGCCGCCGCCGCCGCCCGCTCCCAGGGGCCGGCCGCCTCTCCCCGAGCGGCTCAGACGCCAGGTCCGGAGCGAGCGGGAGCGCGCGTCCGGAGAGAGGGCGAGAGGGCGGGCGCCCGGGAGAAGAAAAGAGGGCGCGGGACCAGGGCAGAGGGAGGCGAGAAGGGGAGGGTGGTCGGCGGTGGATGCCCGCTGTCGGCGCCGGGCGACAGCGGCCCGGGGAGCCACCGAGACTGGGGCACCTCCTGGAGACCCAGTGAGGGCTACTGGCGAGGAAGCCGCTCCGCCGCCACGCGCGCACACACGCGCGCGCACTCTTGCGCACCCCTCCTCCAGCGCCCTCCCGACAGATCCGTGCAGATGGAGTCCTTCGCAGGGAAATCAAGGGGAGCGGGGAAAGTAGGAGGGGCCGCGGCCCATCCATCTCTCCGCCAGGTGTTTGCATCTGAGAGCGCGAAGCTGGAGGAGAGTTTTGAGATTTTTTTTTTTTCCGAGCGCCCTCCCCTCCCACCCCCAGCCTGTCGTGGAAGCCGTGATCAATTGAGCTCCTGAGGCATGAAGGCAAAGCCATGAAACTAATCAGAACTTACAGTTCTCTCGCGTGATAGTTTTGCCCTTTCAATCTCCTCGGACTGCCCTAGTTCTACTTTCTTTCCTGGCAGAAAATTTTCCTCCCTGCTGCGTCCTCTAATGCAAAACTTCTGAAGTGTAGGCTTTCCGCGCGGGGTGGGATAGAGGACCCTCGGGAGGTGGGGAAGGGGATCCGGTCTTCCCGGGAGAACGCGCTGCGGCCGGAAGAGTTGAGCACGCTTTGCTTTCCTCTGCTCAGGTGCCTGGTTTCACCTGACAGCTAGGTGCTCGCCGGTGAGGATTCGGGAGGTGAATAGATCACTTCCAAATGGGTTCCTTTTTCCTGGTCCGTCACTGGAACGCGCCCGGCTTCTCTTCTCCATCCTGAACAGCGAATGTGGGTACAAGGCTTGTCCTTGTCAGCACCCTCTGCTCTCCTGTTCGTTCAAGCGCACTTGCTCTCCGCCATCCAGTCCACCCTGCCCATTCTGCGTGCATTTTCCCCTCTCGTCTTAGTATTTAAAACGGAATCGTATGCTAATAATCCTGCCAACAAATCTGTTTTCTTTTTTAACTCCTGTTGAGTTCCAGATGCCTAGCGTTGCTGTTTACTAAACACTGCTTCATTTTTAAAGTGAGGTCTCCCACCCGAAACCTCCCCACGTCCAGGCCCCGCTTGCATGGCCATTTCATAGTTCACTTCCACGCAACTGTCTATCATCACCCAAACTCAGGATGCTCAGAACAGACCGATCTCTTCTTGGATTTCCCCAGGATTCTCTTCTCTGTCGGGGGCACCATCATTCTCCAGGTACCCAGATATTAAACATTGGCTTCATCCATGAGGCCTTTGATATGCTTTTCTGTATTAAAATCCTTAATTATTCTGGCTAATACCATACAATCTAGAACTCTAGCTTTATCTGATAGCCATACATACATTTGTCCCGCTTTGTCTAATGAACTCATTGCTGGGATGGGGCCAATTCTTATCATTGTTCTGGACTAAAACCTTCAGGAAAACAAAGATTGATATTCAGTATGATCAACCCCACCCCTGTTTGGGCAGTGGTAAATATCTGTTAAATAAAGATGTGAATGTTTATATCTCATCCAGCAATTAACACAACTCTGAGGACACCATGCTGCTGTAATCTGCTCATCGACTTCCTAGGTCTTTCGTCTATGAGATGATAGGAGGAAATAGGTACTATGGCTTATTTGTTTTAATCAAAGGAAAACAATTTGGAGATCATGGGGTTTTTTTTCCCCCCACAATGTGTCCTTTTCTTATCTGTGCCTTCCATCCTGATCACAATTTTGCCTTCCATCCTGAACCAGATGCTTCCATATGATCTTCTTTAAAAAATAAAATAAAATAAAATTCTCTTAAACCGGGGCACCTGGGTGGTTCAGTTGGTTAAGCATCCAACTTCGGCTTTGCTTAGGGAGTTTGATCCCCGTGTTGGGCTCTCTGCTGTCAGCACGGAACCCCGCTTTGGATCCTCTGCCCTCCTCTCTCCCTGCTCATTCACTTTTTCTGTCTCTCTCTCAAATAAAAACTTTAAAAAAATCCCTTAAGTCATAACGTTTACAGGGATTTAGAAGGAGTGAGATGAGTTCAGGTTACCAGAACACCAGTTCTGGTCCTTACAGTCACAAGCCATTCATCCCAGAAGAAGGTCTAGTTGCCTCTCTCATTTGAGGACAAGATTAAGTTCTCATCTGGTGATTCAGATGAGAACTGAAGGACACCCCTTTATCGAGGACATCTGGCATGACCTCTCTGCAGAGGTGATGCGTGAGATGATGCTAAAGGTGATGATGAGAATGAGTTGCGTTTGTGAAGATCCGGAAGGAAAATAACCTGGGCAGAATAAACAAGGACAAGTATCTATCTGCAGAGGAAAAGAATTGGGTGTGTTTGAGAAATGTGGAATACTGTAGGAAGGCGGAAGTCTAGATGGACCAAGTGGGAGTGGTGGGGCAGGGACAAATTCCCGGGTCCCTCTAGGTCCCTGAAAGGTGTTCGTTATATTTATACTCAGGAAGAAGCCCAACGTTCATTCGGAATGGCTAATAACACAAGAGCTCTGCAGGGGTAGGCTGTGGTCAAGTCCAAGGACAAGACCTGTTGTATTAAATTCTTTTACTCTCCCCTCCTTTTCCCACAACCCTGGTTGATTAGAAATCCTAGTTTCCTGAGAAACACAAATAAAAATTTACTGTACCAGATAAATCCTGAGGTGCTGGCAAATGTGTAAGATTCCATGAAATACAAATGTAAGTCATAACTGCGTAGGCTTCCTGATGTAGCTTCATGATGTTTCCACGTAATTTTCAAATTTATGTTCTAATATTTCTATTATACATAGTAATCTTTTTCAAATCCCTTCAGTTGAAGGTTTTATTTCTCCAGTCATATAATGCTGTACAGAAATTTGATTAATGTTCCCTTTTCTATTTAAGAAAAAAAAACACCCTCCTTTCAATTTATTTTTTTTTACTTTTGATTAAATCAATAAAATCAACTATGCCAGGGCTTTATTTTTGGAAAAGGAGAAGTCAGAAAAGGTAGGGGAAACCTGTCATGTCTCCTCTCAGCATGGATGGTACTTCCCTACGTGTTTCATCTCTCAAAGCAGATTTGGAGCAAGTAAGAAGATTCTGATGAGATTGCTGATTAGGTTATGCTCATTCTATCCTGAACTTACTCTAAACCCAAATATGAGTCTCAAGGATCGTGCAGATACAAGCGGAAGACAGCTAACCATTGAGACTTGCGTAGTTCTGGATATTCGGGGGATTCTAGTAGGAAAACATAGATGTGACAGGAGGTAAGAAGCACTTAAACCAGACACACTCTCAAAAAGCGGGGCCATTTATAGTTTCTTCAGTATAAGCTTGTGGATAATAAAAATATTTTTTCATTATGTAATGCTTAGAATTTTCCTGAGGGTGTCTATGTTCTTCAATTTATATTATGTAATTAAGCATGCTTCCATCTTCTAGAAAATAAAGGTTTTAGTAGGAGAGATTCTAGCTTAATATACACATTTGCTAATTAGGTAAACATTAATTGAGCCCCTGCTGGAGGCTGGACTACAAAAATGAATTGGAGATGTAGTTCCTATCTTAGGAACCTTCTAGCCTATGTGAAAATAAGGAACTGCGTACATCGCCATACCGCATGGTAAACAACACGATGAAACATGCATACATGTCAAGTGTGGCAGCACATAAAAGGATGTATGACAGAAAGTCTTCGATGAGAAAATATTTGGAATGTACCATGCGGATAATGGGGTATCACTAAGACTTTTATGAGGGAGAATCATTATCATAGCTTCCGGCAGCCTTTTAAGTCATTCTTGGACTGGAGGTGAGGAAATGTTTAGGAAATTATTCCAGAAATCCAGAAACATCTGGAGTTTGAACAACTCTTGGATGAAGCCAGAAAGTCTATCATTTATGTGTAGATACATAGTTATCAATAAGGGAGCAAATTCTCAGTAAGGGAGCAAAATGAACACTAAAAAATGGTAGAAACGTGTGCCTACAATTAGGAATGGAATCACCCCCAACCACATCCCACTGGTGACAGTATCCCTCACAGAACACGGGGCTGGAAGAATCCAAAGTCTGAGAGAATACAACAACTTTGTTTAGGATATTCTCAAGGGCTCTTTTTTCCTTATCCAGAAAGTCAGTGTGTTCAAAAATGAATCCTACTCAGTTGAAAGGCCCTGAACATCTTCACAGACAAAAGAGATACTAAGTCAGCACAGAATTATTTAGAAAATACAAAGTTGTCTATTGGGACCTAAGGACATCATTCCATAGAAGTTTCTCCATGTGAAGAGGGGAGCATAGGACTTTCCGGAGCCTCAGTTCTTAAGAATGTGGGATGTTCAGTGGTCCATGGTCTGGGAGGGAGCAAGTGAAAATCTGCACGGAAGGTTTCTCTGAGACTCTGTGCTGCCAAAGGTTTCGTGTTGGCTCTGAGATGGCAGGTGCCTAACTCCTCCTGCAAACCATTTAGAAAAAACAAAAACAAAAACAAAGAAAAACCCATAGAGAGAAAATGGACACAAAAGGACATCGTGGGAATGGCATACAGAAGTGAAGAATTCATGTTCCCCCTGATCTACGCAAGGGAGGTGGTCCTGACTGTTAATTCAGTTTCCTCCAGGTATTCAGGGCTTCTTGTTGAGGCTTGAGGATAACTGAGCTATTGTCAGCCGTTGGATATTATTTGAAAATAGAAGCAGAATTTGCTCCTGCCACATGCCGCATTTCTCAACATTTTCTTTCTGAAGAACAAACTCAAACAGATAAACATCTGATTTGGATTTGGTATTAAATGCCAAAGCAAAGGAACACTTACTTATTTAAATAGCATATACTACTGGTATGCAATTGTATCTCTGGGTTCAAAATAGTTGGAACACAAATTGCTTTTTAAAAAGCAGCTCAAATCAAAATTGTCAGAAATAATAGAGCTGGACTTGGGATGTCTCTTGAATTATAGTTATTCCATAAAAGCCTTCTAAAACCTTCAGAGAGAAAAGCAACAATGCAAATTTCTGCTAAACATTGCACTATCACTCCGCGATAAGCAATAGAATCTTTGGACAAATGCGGGTTTTCTCAATAAACTCGTTTCAAATATATTTATTGAATATGAGCTGAGCACCAGGTTTAATGCCATGAACTGCAGGAGCCAGAAGGGAAAGGAAGGCCAAGGCCCCACAGTTATATTCCTGGGACATAACTATCAAAGAAGGGAGAGATGAGGCTAAACTCAGGAGGAGTATGGTGCACAGTGAGTTGCCAGGTTTGAAAAAGCAAGATAAGAGTTGCTATCGGAGAGTCCTAAAAGCATAAACTAAGGCGTCTGACTCTTGATTCTGGCTCAGGTGATGATCTTGAGACTGAGATGGAGCCCCGCGTGGGCTTCCCGGCTGGGCATGGAGCCTCCTTAAGCTTCTCTTTCTCCCTATCCCTCTGCTTCTCCCCCATCTCCCTCTTGATGATAATAATAATAATAATAATAATAATAATAATAATAATAATAATAAAAACAGTATGACATTTCACTTGGGTCTAGAACATGACTAGTATAGAGACAGTAGGAGACAACAAAAATCAGGAGAATGTTCACAGAACTTTAAACAATCTCCAAGGAGCAAAGGGATTTGATGATGGTTTTTTTTTTGTTTTTTTGTTTTTTTTTCCAGATAAAATTAGATTCTTCTACATAATCCTTTTCTCACCAAGACAGAGAGAGGGCTCCCTAAGCATGCATTCAGCTGCTGCACTTGTACTGGGGACGCTATTCCTCCACCCATGCCCCCTGAGCTCCTCTGAGCCACTCTGACCTGATGGTTCCCGGCATGGAGATCCGGAGAACTGGCGTGCCCTGGGTTCTGTAGATTTAACAGCCGGTGCCACTCAATTATATTTACTGCTCTCCTAACACACATAAACTGTGCATGTAGGACTGACCCTACTTCCAGCCGCTGCATGGAGTTATGTGACTTTGAGGCTCAACTCACGTTAGAAGGAAAATCCAGGAGGAGAAAACAGGAGAGGGAACTATACGCCTCAGGGAGAAAGATTAGATGAAATGAGTCAGTTTCCTCGAAGGTGAATTTTTAAGGCAAGCATGCTTAATAGTGAAGAACAACTGCGCTAGAAGATACTTTGGGTTCAGAAGAGTATTAGTCTTTTTATGAACTTGAACTACATGCACAAAGGTGAAATCTGAAGCAGTCATTATCTTTGTGAACTACAAATGGTTTCACACTCCACTTTTAGGTCTGAATGCTTAACAATGAATAGAACAAGCATGTCTCTTTTATTTCATTCCGCATCTAACAAAATGGTCACTCTAAAGTCCAAATTAAGGGAGGGCCCCTTACTGCAAGTGATTAAATAAAGAACAAACCCATTCAGACTGGTACAATTACATCAGGACCAACATGGACAAACAGACTTCATGGACGAAATAATGCACGATATTTCCTAACGCATTCATGTGTTTGTGTGAGAATAGTTGTGGTTGAAATGAGTTCTCATTATGCCATGTTTATTAGCTAGGGATTTTTACTTTTAATGTTGACAGAAAAAATGTTATAGCAAGTAATTTAAAGACTTCCTTGCAAATATATCTGTGGACACAAATTCTGGTCTGAAAGGGTTAATGAGTCCTGACGAGCCACTAAGTTACCACCAGGCACTGAGGATAATTGGATTCAATACCATATGCATGAAATGACCTACATAAGATACCTTTGAAGGCATTTAAGCATATTCCCTTACTGTATCAATGATGAAACTGAAATTCAGAGAAGGAAAGAGATTGGTTCATACTCTTCTGATGAATTTCAAGTACGAGAGTAAGAATCAAAACCCAGTAATAAAAGCAGGCAGATGGGTCTATCCTGTAATATCCAAAGCAGGATTCTTCAAGATCCTAGATATTTGGACTTAATTATTTGATATTTTGCATTTCAAATTCCAAGAAAGATTTTTTGTTTACATTTCATAGCTTTTCTAAGCAATGGACAAATAATTTGGTTGTAGCCTTTCTCATTTTAAATATGATATTTTTTATAGCTCAGACTGTATTGACTTTATAATTATAAAAATTGGATGGATATTATAATTCTGACAACATGGCTCCCCATCCTACCTTAAAATTGTATTTAAATACAATTATAAATCCTAATTTTCATTCTTATGAGAATAAGAATTGAAAGAGTCATTTGCTTTAGGGCAAAATGCCTATATTTTGGAGAACTAAAAAGTCAAAGGAATAGCTCATAGCGAGAAAGCCATTTGCTGTTAGAATCCATATTTATTGGTAATTCAATTCCTTTATCATATGAAATGTCCAGTAGTCTCCACCCAAAAGTTAACAAATTAAAAAAGAAAACCTAAATTTTTTAAAATCATAGTTATGAGTAGAAATAGCTCCATCACTTTTTAGAAAATTATAAATTCCTTTAAACATTCAAATTTTCCCCTATAGATTAAGACAAAATATGTATTTCTAAATTTCTGAAAAATAACCTCTTAACTGATCTTGAAAATTTGCTTAGATTGAGTCTCCTGTTTGAGTGAACACAAGAAAAGAGCAAGACCAATCATGTTTCAGACGTTTTAGTTTGTATAACCAAGGTGAACCAACTGAGCGTTCCTCTGACTTACACCCAGCCCATCCCCCACACAGGTTTGGCCCGCAAAGAGGTTTTTGTTTCTATTTTTTATGTGAGTATCTTCCAGTATTTGTTATCGGGAGATTATGCATGCAAGTCCTTATTTCCGAATTCTCTTTTATATGCCAGAATTCTGACCAAGCTAGGCTGCAATTTCATATTGTAAAGTATGATTGAAATTGAGGACTTTCTGTTTCCTTGAGATGGGACATGCACACCCCGTTTTACCACAGTCATCTTAGTCCATTTAATTTAACTGGCAGCGGTTTATGGGTGTACAAATGAATGATCCCTACTATCAAAGCTACAATGCCTCAGTCTGCTCAAGCTGTTACAGGAAAATTCCATAGACTAGGTAGCTTACATGGCAAACACTCATCTCTCACAATTCTAGGAGCGACAGGTCTGAAGTCAGGGCATGAGCATGGTCGGGTTCTGGTGAGAGCTCTCTTCCTGGCTTACAGTCAGGCACCGTCTGGTGGTATCTTCCTGTAGCCAAGAAAGAGATATGCCCTCTTTATCCCCTTACATGGAAATCAATCCCATTGTGAGGGCTCCACCCCAGCAATCTCATCCAAATTAAATGATGTCCCAAACACTCTACCTCCAAACACCATCGCATTGGGGTTAGGGCCTCAACATATGAATTTGGGGGAGGGAGGGGAGAACACAAACATTCGATCCAAAGCACAGCATACAAGTTGGCATACTTAAAAGTCTAAGAATTTTTATAAAGCGTGTCTTATTTAAAAAAATGAAAAATGAAAAAAAATAGAAGTCTTAAGCCTTTTTTTTTTATTTAACCACTAGACACAATGAGATTTTATCATTCTTATGATGGAAGTTACCTGCACGATGTATTGGAAGTCAATGAAAACCACAGTACTAGTCTACCCGCACTATTACAGTACCCGGAACTTAGTACCACTCGCTGGGACATATCCACTTTATTATATGTAAGTTTGCAAATGACTTCTGATCTACTTTTTTTATTCATTTTATCTCTGCTATCAATGTTTTCTATGCTTGGTACGCCTATTGAGTTAAATGGGAGCTTGGCATTCGCATAAAAATATTAGAAGCAAGAAAAGTAAAATGTGATGTATCTCATTTCATGAAGACTAGCTCTGAAATACTCCCAAGTAATTTTATTTTCCCCGAGCCTAATGGGATTATCAGATATTAATTAAAGCCCAGTTTATAAAGATTCCTTTCTTTGGAAAATATAGTCATTTCAATCATGCCCAGCACAGTCTTCTATATTTATAACATATAGTCTTTATATTCCTAAATTCTACTTCTTATACTGAGTTTCTTTTGTTATTTTTACTTCGAGTTTAAAAATAGGATGATTTAAGAGACGCCTGGGAGGCTCAGTCAGTTAAGCATCTGACTTCAGCTCAGGTCATGAACTCGTGGTCTCAAAAATAAATATTAAAAGTTTTTTTAAATAGGATGACTTGATAATCGCTAATGAGAGTCATTGAAGGTATGGATACAATATTGTATTTTTATATTTTTAATAGTGCATATATAAATAGAATTGGATATATAATAATGCATTTAAACTACAAGGAATATTTTTAACACTTTTCAGGCATTAACATTTTAATTTTGGAATAATATAAATCATACCCATTTTAACTAATATGTTTAAAGGGCATTTTAAACATTTATTAAACATATCATGTATGAATATACTATGTTGGTAAAAGCATGTGAGTATCAAAAGACCAATTATATATATATTATATATATATATTATATATATATTTATATATATATACACATATATATGTATGTTAATGTTTATGTAGTTTTGAAGGAGAGACAGAGAGACAGAGCATGAGTGGGGGAGGGGCAGAGAGAGAGGGAGACACAGAATCCAAAGCAGGCTCCAGGCTCTGAGCTGTCAGCACAGAGCCTGATATGGGGCTCGAGCTCACAAACCGCAAGACTGTGGCCTGAGCTGAAGTCGGACGCTTAACTGACGGAGCCACTCAAGTGCCCCACCGTTATACTGTTTTAAAAAAACAAGTATTAGTTCAGACTTTTTCAGAAATGTTTATACATCTTTGTTATAAATCAAACATGGATCATAATCATTAAAATCTCCACAAACCTATTATTCTCTTGATAGATGTAAATCTTGTATCTAGATGCTCTCTCTTTTTTTTTTTTTTTTCAAAATTATATGCAGGTTCCAAAATATACATGAGGTCAATAAAATTATAGTTATTGGAATGGACTTTTGTTTGCTTGCTTTGTTTATCTGTTTTAAGAAACGGAAGGCTGCAGGAGTTACGTACACATCAGCTGTGTCGTATCTCATTTATATGAAAGGATGTCATGGTTGGAGTGAACAAAATTGCTTATGAAAAACATCTTGCAAAAAAAAAAGCAGGTTACTGATACTATGTAAATTATCTGAATTTAATGCCCGACGGATGATAATTGGAGTAAGATGAACACATCAAATTCAAAAGCAAGAACGATGACTGTGAAATATTCATTTTGGCCAAAAAAAAAAAAAAAAAAAGTAAGAGCCCAACAATTGCTCTCTAAACTTTCTGGTCTTGATATAAAAGTTAATTAGAAAGCTCAGAAGTAACATGTGAAAGAAGGCACAGCATAAATTCCTTCACACTTCTGATTAACTGAGCTGAAGACTGAGGTATTGAGACTGAAAGCAAAGAGGGAGGATATGTAATTTTTCTACAGTCCTTTAAGTCTATTAAGCACTAATTGGGAAAGATTTTTTTTTTCTGGCAGTTTCATCAGGAAAGAAAAATAAAAAGAGGAGACAAAGTTTCTTCATACGCATTCTGACAGGAAGCACGAAAGGGCTCAGCTGTGTCGGGAAACTTGTCCGTGTTCCTTTCAGTGGTGAGCTTTAATTTTACTCTCATCAACAGGAACTCAATCCCGTTTTGAAACCTATTGTCCTTAGCTAAGACCCTGGTGAAAGGCGACAGATGTTGCAAAGGTTATACAAGCCTGTCCACTCTCCTGTTTCATTTTTTACAGGAAGAAAGAAAAGAGAGAGAAAGAAACAGAGAAAGAGAAAGAGAGAACGAAACAGAAAAAAGAGACCAAGCCTTGCTTTAAATCGCTGGACCATTTTGCACTTGAGCAAATCTGTTTGCACCTGCTCTGCCGGCCTGGCAGAGAGGACGGAGCCTTTTACATTCAGCTTGAGGTCAGTCCTAATGTGGTGTTCAGTGGTCCTCACGCCTTTCACACGAAGCGGCCACCTGATTGCCAGAACAAATTGAGGTGATTCAAGCCACCAGCAGGGCATAAGTACAACTCCTATTCACTCAGAAGGGAGGAAAAACCTCAGAACAGACCGACTGGGGTTGCCCACAATAAACCGTAAGATTAGATTTGATACACTGGATATAAAGACATGGCCATATTGAAAAGTAAGCCATAATGACATAAGAATCTACAAGATAGTTAAATGAATGACAATAAGAAAAAACTGTACCTGGGCATTTATGAAGTCACAACTAATTATCAAGAGCCTTATATTTCTGTGTCTTCATGACACCAGAGGAATTCTCACTGTCACCTAGATAGATAACCAACTCCTGAGGTGCACAGGACACACACAGAAGGCTGAAGACACTTATAAAGAAAGAAATACTTTAGGCAGGAATTGATTTTAAGCAAAGTAATGGTTAGGCCAAGTTGGATGGGTTTTCTCCCAATATAAGCATAGGAGTATATAAGCCATTTAAAACTAGTACGATAAATCTATTTCAATGACAAAGGGTAAAGGAAAGTACTGTTGAATAATAACAGAAATTAATTACACAAAAATGAGCACAAGTTGATTTAAATAGCACTATCATTTTAAATCAGGGCTTTTGAAATGGGAAAAAAAAGAATTTTAAGAGGACAGGTTTCAGAGATTTCATATTTACTTTTAAAATAAAATGTCCGTGATCCATTCAAACATGGAGATAAAAGTGTTAGGCATATATTATGTAAGTATAAATGAGATTCTTTTTTTAAAAAGTATTTTAATGTTTATTTACGAGAGAGAAAGAGACAGAGCATGAGTGGGGAAGGAGCAGAAAGAGAGAGAGACAAAAAATACAAAGCATGCTCCAGGCTCTGTGTTCCAGCACAGGGCCCTATGCAGGACTTGAACTTACAAACTGCGAGATTATGACCTGAGTCGAAGTCGGAAGCTCAACCACCTGAGCCACCCAGGCGCCCCCACCTTTTTTTTTTTTTTTTATGGAATTATAATCCTTAAATTAGTATTGTCAGTTCCACAGGTTTCAGTTTTCAACATTTATTAATTAGTGTGTTAAAGTTCAGGGCAATTATTCCATGAGCCCCATTCCCAGATCTCTCATCCATAGATAGTGATGAAATTTTTACATGTTAGAACTTTTGCTTCAGAATATTTTCCTTCTTATCCCGACTAGAACTGCAGTTATCGAGGATGGATAATATTTCTTGTTCGTATTCAAAGAACTCAGTAGAGAATCTTGCATAGCATATGCATTCCGTCAATATGTGAATTATGTTTAATTTAATTTAATACTAATTTATGTTTAATATTAATTTAAACTACGTTAGTGTATAATACCATCACAAAAAAGAAACAAATTCACATATATGAAAGACATTGAACATTTCTTCCAACTATCATTAAACATATAGCTTATTTTTCAACCAAGGTAGTTACCTCTTAAATTATGAGGGGCTATCTAGTTTGTCAATGAGAAGCCATTGGCCTTTGCTTTACTAAAGAGAATGCTGACCTTCAAGTGAATTTCATGGTCATTTAGATAGGGATTTACTCCATTGTTGCTGAAAGGATGATCAAAATGCTGAGTATTTAACCTCGAGCTCTATCTTCCACGTGGCCTCTATACTTAGTTTCTGTGTGTAGTTCTTTTCATGATTGGCAATTTCTCTATTCTTCAGCTCTTCCTGTCCTAATAGATCTTAAAATTATCTATGCCAAGAAATTATGTCCCTAAAGTCGAGAATTCACATGGACATTGGAATTTAGTCACGAGTTCTTTTGATGTGTGTTAGGTGGAAATAGAAGTATTTCTTCAAGAAATACACACTATTAATAATGAAGATGCCGAATGATATCTCTGTTTGGGAAGTTAATTACCCTGCTGATACTGGTGCTAATAGCTCTGTACCAAATATAAATCCAGTGTATTGATCTGTTAGAGTTGAGTCCAGAGGGTGTCTGGTAACACAATGAAATTTACAGTGAAATTAGCAGCAAGGAAGTTAGTTCATGACTATAAATGGTCATGGAAAATAAACAAAGACATTTGGCATAGGGGAAATGGAGACAACGATGTATTTTGAGAAAAATTACTTTGTCAATGCACCTCTCAAATCACTGGGGACACCATAAAATATAAATAGAGTATTAAAAAAAAAAACTACAGATGACCTGTAGCTAGTAATACAAGACAGAATAATGTATTAAACATTCACAAGTTGTTTTGTTTTGTTTTGTTTTTAGAATAACATTCAAGAATTAACATTTTTAACCTGTATACTAGGCAACCAGATATGAATGAGAGAAAATGATCCTAAAGATAATTATAGATTCATGTGAGGAAGACTGGCATCTGCAGTTACAGTACGCTAGCTAGGATAGAATTATACCCGCTATCAATCTTCATGCTTGAGGGCAGAAACTGCTCACCAGATGGGTCAGGAAGATATTCCCCCCCATGGTATAATATTGCGAAATTAAGTATATTATGGGAGGTTTATTCCTCTTAGTGAAACATCTGGTATTGGCCACGAGATGAGACGCACCCTCTGTCTGCTCAGAATGGTAGCTCATATTTTTTCTCAAAAAAGCGTTGCTTATGGCAATGGAAGTCATATGATCTTTACTTTTATGTCACAACCAACGCTCAACTCCTAAAGAATTCTGAGTTTCCACTGAAGATCCAAAGGAACAAATGGTGTATTATTTTGGAGATAGTTCCCAATTACTACTGAATTTTTATTAGTCTTTATGGAACAAAGATTAATAATACAAGGAAAGGATGAAAAGTATCCACCATGCCTATGAGGCTAAGACAGCAACTCCCGTACTGATCTTTCTCCTCTAGCAAGCATTTGACTAGGGTACATTTTTCAGCTTGCCTTCAATGGAATGTGAGTAGAACTGCTTTGTGCAACGTCCACTCCTCTTGTATTTGAGGAAATCCCTGCTTCTAGTCTTCTGTTCTTCCCCTCCGTGTTGTCTAAGAAGACTGAGTCCAGAGTGACCATGGCAGCTGTGGTAACTATGGCAGAGCCACTGTTGGATTATGTCACTGGCTCGTTTTGTGACTTGGAACCTGCCTGTCTTCCCTAAACATGACCTGAGAGACAAGTAACCTTCTATCTTTTTGATCCATGACTTTAGGCGTTCTCCATTATCAGCTCACCTACCTTCATGCTTCAACAATTTGCATTTTCACATGTTCTGTTTTTCCGTCATAGGAATACACTATCTCTAAATAACTGTAAGCATAGTACAAATGCAAGGACATGCTTGTTGAATGTGATATTTTAAAAAATGTATTAAATATATGTAACATATTAAATTTAAATCTATCTTCCCCAATTAGTTTCTAGGAGTTCCCTTTTAAAGTCCCTCCTCCTCTTTTGCTACTGCTAGACGGAGGTGCTCTTAACCTCAACACAAACTGTCTAGGATTGGGCATGTATTGAAAGTCAGTACGTTTGGAAGACTGTTTGCTTCAGAGAAATTATAGTATCTATATTAGAAGTCAAGAAGATATGAATGCGACTTATTTCTTGGCTGTCATCTCCATGATTTACATTCCAGAGTCATTTATACTGGAACTTTTCTCTTTGGATTCAACCTCAGTAATGTATTTCATACAATCACTGATATTGTAACCGAAAGCGACTTTGAACATGGAGCTGATTTTAAGTTATAACAATTTGCTGTTGATTTTCAAATTTTTCTATATTTATTCACTCACATGTTTATATTTTAATTTTAATTAATTCCATTTTTGGAAATTTAAAAGGTACTCTTTAATTCCACATGATTTATAGCAGCTGTCTGCATCTGTAAAGTATGCTCAGAGGAATCTTATTCAGCAAATGAAGTCTGTATCCAGACATCTCACTTTACATACCATGGGGACTTCAGCATGACTGTTCTCAGTGATAAACCTGAACTAAAGATAATCAGGAGAGAAGGGGGAATCCAGGGTAGAAACTACACAGTAGGAGCTAGCAACTCTGAATGTATATATGCTTATGCATATATACATTTATATATAATATAATATATGAATATATTACACATATGTAATATATGATATGATTATAGACAAAATACATATACATACATCTCTATAATTAAATAAGTTAGTAAAATAAATAAAATATGTATATAACACATATTAGTATTGTTATACATATTATATTATTTTTAAAATATATTTTTTCTCTCTACTTAAACCTTGTGCAAGCCCCTAAGATACTAAAAAAAACCTACTATTTCTGCTCTCCTCAGAAGCATATGGGCCTCCAAGGAGCATAGGAGTCTTTGTAGCACAGTTGCAGAAGTCCCTAAGAATTCTAGAAAGGGTAAGGTGATTGTTTTTAAAAAAGACTGGCATTAAAATATCAAATGAACTCAAGGGGTGCCGGGATGCGGCAGTCAGTTAAGCATCAGACCCCTGATTTTGGCGCAGGTGACGACATTGTGGTCTGTGGGATCGAGATCCTCTTTGGGCTCAGTGCTGACATCATGGAGTCTGCCTGAGATTCCCTCTCTCTGCCCCTCCCCCATGCACGCTCTCTTTTCTTCAAAATAAATAAGTAAACATTTTGAAAAAAAAAAAGAAAAAAGTCAAATGATTCAAGAAAATTCAAATAGTACAATAATTATAAAGAAAGAGTAAATGTTTCTCCTTCCTTTTGAGTCCCACTCCCTCTCTCCAAAGAAAATCACTTTTAAATCTTTGACAATTTTCTATAGACCTAAACTTCATTTTTTCTCCCTAGAGAATAGATGTCCTCAGATAAGACGCAGCAGATATGGAATAACCAACGTGCACAACTTAGGTCACCAAGTAGGGAGGTGATCCTAACGGGTAAGAGGTTGCTTGTCCTACGGAATGCCAAGTGCAGAAGCCACAAGGGACCTGTCCCAGGAAGTTTAGAGAGGGCCCATGTTTGGATGAGAGAGAAAAAGCTGTATCTTTTAGTACTGGTTCATTATAGACTCACAAAAGAATCATAATAAAATTCTCAACTTCAGTCTCAAGATTGATTTGAGTTGAGCGGGGTGGCTACCTACTGTGGTTTTCATGGGACAGTCCTCTTTGAAAACTGCCTTTTTTAAAAAACCCTATTCTCAAATTTGGCGAGTGTTCCATCTCACACTCAAGTGTGAACTGCTATTGAACTCTACGTTGCACGTTCACTCTGGCTTTAGGACAGTTCTGTGTCCGACATGCTAAGACGGACTTTATGGAATCCTGACCTTCAATCTACCAACAGTGACAATGATTAAAATTTAATTCAAAAAATGTAATGCTCAATGAGATGTTGGCGGCCTTAAAGGAGTACATTTCCTTTATAGGAAAGCTTCATAGGGAGGCAGCCTTAAATTCATTATGGTTCAAGGATTGGCTCTAAGTGTAGGCGGCTTACAAACCTGATCTATCAACATTCCAGAAGCAGGGGTGATCTCAGATTATCCAGGCTCGAAAGGAATGATGTACACCAGTTATTCAATTTATAATGAGCCGTCTAATTGGAGAGGCAACCAGACAGTCTACCTGCAGGCATGCCACACGGGAAGCCACATTATTATCAGGCTGCCACTTGGTGAGCATGGAATCAGACTGAAGATTGTTAGTTATGTGATTTAAAAGTGTAAAGATGCCTGGCTAAAATAGACTCATGCGTATCTACCCCAATAGCTTAGTATTAACTACTGTGCTTCCATTTCTGACTAACCTCTTTTTTCTTATGAACACTTGACTTCTCCAGATAGAGTAATCAGTTTTGTTTTGTTTTCCCCAAGCCCTGTCTTATCTGGATGCCCTTGTCTTCTCTTTAAAAAGGCTTCACAGGCACTGGAGCAGCTCCATTGCTGAAGCATCTGACTCTTGATTTCGTCTCAGGTCATGATCTCACAGTTTGTGAGTTCAAGCCCCACATTGGTCTCTGTGCTGACAGTGTGTGGAGCCTGCTTGTTATTCTCTCTCCCTCTCTCTCTGCTCCTCCCTGCTTGCTCTCCATATCTCTCTCAAAAGAAGTAAAAATAAACTTTAAATAAATAAATAAATAAATAAATAAATAAATAAATAAATAAATAAAAGGGCTTCACTGATGTCTAATTCAATCCACCGAGTGCTGGGGAAGGGAGTCTCCTGTTCTGAAGTCCTTCTTTCCCCACTACCTCCACTCAGAACAGTGCCAGAACCCAGAGCAAGAACAGTTCCCTGTGATTGTGAGATGAAGAGATAGGTTATTTCGTATATAAAAGCCAAATAATTACAATCGCTTATTTTTATAGCAAATTAAAATTAGGCTAACACATAAAAACAAGTCTCGATGTCTCAGTGAGGGGCCCCCGAAATGCTTCCGAAGAACAACAGTAAAAAAGGAAAATATTAACACTTGGTGAAAGACCTTATGACAGACTGTTATCATAAGAGTGAGTTTCTTAAGGTGGCATGGGAATAGGTCTGCAGATGAGTATCTGCTCCATTGGCGTGAACTTTGTTGCATGGCTCCACAGAGTGTCATTTCCTGTCACATCCTGTCCCACGCTGAGTAGTGTGAACAGCTGTGTTTTATTGGCAGACGATAGACACAATACCTTTTTTAAACGGTGGCATTTATTCAAGAACTTTGTTTTGCATTTGCTAATAAAGTCCACCAATGAAACTGATGCCCCAATGATTCAGTTACCTCTTCTGTAAATCATACTAGAAACTTCCCTTTATATTTTGAATGACTTTTTAAACCAGCCATGACTGGGCCATGAAAATAAGTTAGTATTGACTTGTGGGGGGGAGGGTTGGCATTTGCTTTCAATGCTGGTATTACCTCTATTGAGGGCAAAGCTTATTTGGGGGATACTCAGTGTGCTCCAAACCAAATTCATTGTTCTCTTTCTAAACATTCAGTCCTCTGTATGATATTCTCTCCTTCGCTTATTAATATCATCCATTTGAGGAGGCTTGGAGTCATCTCCCCTTTCGCTTTCCTCGCCCCCTACACTCACAGTTAGGATATATCTTTTTCTGTCCTATCTGAAAACTAACTTCAGTCCCACAGTGTCAACTCAACTCGCCTCCGGATTCTGTTGTTGTTGTTGATTAGATTTATTTATTCTGAGAGAGAGACTGAGAGAGAGAGAGAGAGAGAGAGAGAGAGAATCCCAGGCAGGCTCCATGCTGGCAGTGCAGAGCCAAATGAGGGGCTGGAACTCACAGAACCGTGAGATCATGACCTGTGCCGAAACCAAGCGTCAGAGGCTTCACCCACTGAGCCACCCGGAGGCCCCACCACTGGATTATGGAAGAAACCCCTCATCAGTCTCCCTGCCTCTTTTCTTCCTATCTGCTCTCCCTTTTATCCCTCACACTGCTGCCAGTCCGATTCTCCAACCTAATTTGAGTGATGCCAGCACCTTCTCCCCAAAGCATGCAGTATCTCCTTATGGTCCAAGGGGACACGTTAAAATTCCTAAGTGTGGCATTTAAAATTGCCCGGTCTCTGGCATTATCCTGCCTGTGCGCTCCTTCTGGAAGCACCCTTCGGTGCTCGTGTTGACTGCTTGTTATTCCCCGGACATGGCCAGAGTTTATGGCAATTAACTTTGTTCAGACTGTTTGCTCTCCTACTATATCAAAACGTCATTTGCCCCTTAAGCCTCTATTCAAATATTATTTCTTTCATAAACCCTACTCTGAATGCTGTCGTAAGAATTGTTTCTCCTGCAACTTTATAGCGTGTTATTTATTTTCTCACCTATGGCTTTATGGTTTACGCTCACGTGTCTCTCTCTTCCCTGCCAACCGGAAGTACTACCTTCTTGAGATAGTGACCATGTGTATCCTTTGAACAGATAGCTTTCGCAATGTTTGTTTTCAGTAAATACTAGCTAAGCAGATTATTACAGGGCTTAGAAAGCTAGCAATGCTGATTTCAGACATTTTTGCCCATGTGTTCCCAACTGTATATGAACAATAAAAAAATCAGGTGACCAGCTGGCCAAGGATGTGAAGGACACACTGGAGCTAACGGAGGCTTCTCCTGCCCAACTTGGGAAGGGACCTCCTTCCAGTAAGTAATGTGAGCTGTTTTACGCCAGTGAGCGTGACTTCTGTAAGGCCCAATGATTTCTTCCAGAATAAGTGCTTTATAAACGTCATTTAATATTCTGAAATGAATCTCATAGATGGTAAACCTACCTGTACACTTTGAATAACTAAAAAAAAATCGATAAGATGTTCCAACAAAAAAATAAGTTAGACATAAAAACCCACTTATACTAAAATAATGTATATTTCCACACAGAAATGGTTCGGGTGGGGCAAAATTGCCTCCACCAGTTCCAAAGTGCCTCCAGGGCAATGATTGATTTAGATGCATTTTGGAAGGGCATGGGAATTGTGTTTTGGGGGGGAAACCAAAAACCCCCATCACAAAAAGCCAGAAAATGTATCCCTGGCTTTTTGTGATGCATTCCAAAGAAACACGGCGCCCTGATGCTCAGTCTCAAAAACAGAGTGCCCTCTCTTTGTTACATTTAAGGGCGGAGAGATACCTGATCGGCACTTGAATGGAGAGAATGGAGGTTTCCTAGAGTTAAGGTAATCAGAAAATTTGGGAAGAACACATAGTGTCCACACAGGAGCCTCTTTTGCTTTAAAGAATATGCTGTCCTTTGTTTATTTCTTCGGCTGTGTAGTCTTGTGTTACAGCAGTCCTGCAGATAATCCTCTAACTGCAGGTTGTAAAATCGAGGGGTGTCTTTGCATCCCGTTTTCTTTCTCCTTGATCTTTCTATTTCCTCTGAATCTTCCTGTTTTCACCTGAGTGAATTGCAAGGAAGACAACTGAGGACAAAGTAGCAGGCTAATATTACGGCTTACCCTGGTTTCAAGTTCATGTCTCGGTGGAAGCACCATGATAGCAGGTAGGAGATAGTGGGGGGCCTCTTCCTTCTCTGGAGGGCCCATTGAGCTGTCTCTTATCCATGATAACTTCCTAATAAGGCTTGAAATATAATGAAACTCTAAGGTCAAAACTTTTTAGAGCCGTCCAGTTCATTAAACATCATATAATTCAACCCTCTCGTGTTACAAGCAGGGAGAATGAGTCCCCAAGACTTTTCAGCTTGTGAGTGTCTCAGCCTGACCTGGAACCCACAGCAGCTGCCTTCAGCCCAGGGCTCCTTTCCTCATAACTCACTGCCTCCCTTAACTGGGGGTGGATTTAACTGTTCCAGAACTCTGCCAACACACAAAGCCTTTGTAAGCCACCTTTATTTCCTCAAATGTTTTTTCTTCCCATGGTACCTTGCCCGGCACAATTCGTCTAGTAACCTGGAGAACAAGAATAAATATAAAAATCCATGAATCTTCATCTGAATTGGCCTCCAGAATATATATCTTGCTTCTCCCTATATATCTCTATTCTTTACTTTGCATCTGTTCTCTAGGCCCAGTGGTTTGAGTTCATACAGAGAACAGTGCATTCTCCTCTACCGGAGGCTTGGTGCCTTGTTGGCCTGTGATTATTGTTATTTTAGGTATTTATTTATTTGTCTGTACAACTGCAGTAGTGATATCTGTATATCCTAGAGTTCTTGAAAGGATCAAATGGTAATACGAAGGCACTTTGTAGACTGTAGGGCATTGAACAAGAGTGAAATATCTGCCTTTCCTTATGTTCAATTTCGTAGTCATAATAAATGCACTTTGGAATCTCTCTTCTGTCTCTCTATTTCAGGGTAATCTGAGGCAGGCTGCGTTTCCTCACTCTGCTGCTTTCCCATCTGCTAAAAAAAATAAGCCTTTATTGTAGAATTATGGGGATTAAAGCTAGAATATGAATCTCAGTATAGAAGCAGGCACATAGTTCAATGAATAAATAGGCGTTATTATTATTATGATGATTATTATTATTACTACTACTACTACCACTACTTCCCTAAATCCTCATTTATTTTCTAGTCTTCCTTATTCATGTCTTGATAACCATCACATTTCCATGATATATTTGGATGGGTCATTTTGTTCCTATTTTAGACTCCCTCAGTTATTACTGAGAATTACGTAGTGGCCATAAATGAGACAGATGAAGAACCACGCTAAGATGTTGCTTTATCCATCCAGTTGCAGTAGGATAGTGAAAATGTTGAAGCTAGCACTTGATTGCTAAATGCAATTTTCACCTATTTCCAACACTTTCTTTAACATGCTTAAGCAAAACGAGATTTATACGGAAAACCTGAATATCTTCTTTGCTCACTATGCTTATCGTTATTGATGAATCTCTCTATACCATAAAAAAGAATTTAAAAAAGAAAGTTAGAGGGATTTGGGGCACCTGAGTGACTCAGTCAGTTAAGTGTCCAACTTCAGCTCGGGTCATGGTCTCGCAGTCTGTGAGTTCTAGCCCCACATGGGGCTCTGTGCTGACAGCTCGGAGCCTGGAGCCTGCTTTGGATTCTGTCTGTCTCTCTCTCTGCTTCTCCACCACTCATAACCTCTCTCTCTCTCTCTCTCTCTCTCTCAAGAATAAATAAACATCAAAAATTTTTTTTAAAAAAGTAGAGGTATCTTCTTTTGAAACACTTCCATCTTAAAGCTGGTATTCTTGATAATAAGCAAATGAGGACAACTGCATTTATTTATTTTTATTTTGTAAAGATTTTTAAAAGTTTATTTATTTATCTTTGAGAGAAAGAGAGAGAGAGAAGGCAAGGGAAGGACAGAGAGAGAGGGAGAAAGAATCCCAAGCAGCACAGAGTCCGAAGTAGGGCTCAAACTCACAACCTGCAAGATCATGACCTGAATGAAATCGAGTTGGACGCTTAACCAACTGAGCTACCCAAGCACCCCAAAAAAGACAATTTTAAAAGAAGAGGGAAAAATCATTCAAAATTGATCTCTTTTTCCAAATTCGATACTCCTATACCCCTGCACCCTACTCCTCGCATTGAAAAGACAGTGGAGTCTCGCCTCTCCAATGGGAAAAACAGAAACAGAAACAAAAACAGAAGCAAAAAACTCACAAAATAAAAAGTTTAGAAACGCCACTAACTGATGTTTCTTCATTAGAACACCGCCTGATTATAATTTGATGCTGACATTCTTGTGGTATTATCTTTTCCAGTTGTTATTTCCACACTTGTTACAAGCATACATGAAAAGAGGTGGGGGGGGACTTTCTCTTACATGTGAAGTGAATTTTTAAATCAATTCTTTCACGTTGTCTATAATACACAAAAGTCTGAGGGGATGGAAATTTTCCGTGTGCTGGATTTCCAGGCATCGAATCCCTTAAATAGACTACTATATAATACTACATTCCACCTGAATATAATGTTCGTATAATGTCCTCATTTAAATTCTTCATAGATACAAGCATTTTCCTCAATCTAAAGAAAATCAGGCGAGGCACAAATCCTGCAAGAAATCTGGAGGTAGAAAATGGCTCATCTGTTTTTAAACACTAAGGCTCCCTCTTTCCCTCTTTAAACACTCCAGCTAAGGGCTAATCCCCGCTCATTCTCTTTAAGTGATTATAGATACTAAACGGCCACAATTATGTTGCTGCATATGAATGTGCTATTTGATGACTGTAACTCCAACAATCACAAAGCAACAGAAGTAAGGAGAAAAAATGCAATAAACTATCATTTTTGTAAATTGCCACACTGAAGCAAAATTATCACATACATACTCGGAAAGACAAAAATTGCCCAGCAAATAAGATCTATCAGAAAGAAAATTTTTATCATAAATGACAACGATCAATTGGGATTCTACTCACTATTATAGGAGTTAATGATTATGTTTAGTCCTTGGACTGTGTCGCCCGCATGTGTGTGACACATTCTTTAACTTGAATAAAGATCGACGCAATTGATAAAACATTATAGAGAAGGTATCCTAGATCATGAGAAGTCAGACATTAACTCTGAATCTGAACTTGACCTGCTGATGCGCTTCAGATTATGAACTGGGGAAAACACTTTATCTCTATCACACTTGTCACTTGTCAATTAAGTCTGTGTCCTCCTACAAAGTATTCACTTCTGCCCCGTCCAACGGCTGCGTCATGAGTAAGAGAGTGGGGTTTGGTGCTAGAGAGACAAGGACAGAAGCTGTCCCTGTGGCTGCCATTCACACAGGAGGCTACCATCCCCATCAATAATTCTGCCATCTGCACCAAGCTGGGGGGCGAATTCACCAGAGTGCCAGAAGCTTCCGGGCCTCCACCAGATGCTCTATCATACATGGAGATCTACAAAGTCAGCTATGCATTCATCCAAACCATGACAGGGAGGAGGAGACACACATCTAGATTAATAAAGCCGGGCTGGTAAAAGGAGGAGGAACGAGGAGAGCAATGAAGTGAAAAAAACTACAGATGCGGAAGGTTTACTCCATGCTAGCTAAATGGATTTGGACAATTCATTCAGCCCCTGTTTCCGTATCTGTAACACATGGAGGGTCATGTTTTCCTTCCTCGTAGGTTAGCGTGGGGAGAGAGATGACAAATTTTAAGTACAATAAAATAACTGGGAAAAGATAAAATTTCTACAAAAATTGCAGGATTTGGTATCCGTATTTTTCCTGTGTCCCTCAGAGGTATGCATGTATGCGCACACTCAGAAACCTGTTTACAGTCAACACAAAACCACAGGAAAATAAACGAATAAATAAAATGCAATGATAGAATCATCCGTTTAGGCGTTGGATGGAGGTGTAAGAAGTCTTACTGTAAGATACCTAGCTGTGTGACTAGACAGAGTACTCTTTTATTATGAGTTAGTTTTTTTTTTTTTCCTTTCTTATTTCTTCTACAATATTATCTCACTTTAGGGAATTATTTTTAGATTAAAGTGTTTTTATAAAATATTTTTTTTAGATTCTAAATACTAAGATTGATCTAAAAGCAATGCTACCATTGAAACCGCAATTAGCACACTGGACCAAAAAAAAAGAAAAAAACAAAAACTTGTTTTTAACTGTCTGGGATAACAGCCAGAGAGGTCTGTAAGACATCAAATTCTTCACCAGTGTCAATGAATACAATTTTCTCACTCTCTGTCTTTCCAGATCCTCTCAGAACATGGACACTTCTATTATCTCCACACCCTACAAGAAGATACTGTGTTCCCCTTGAAATAGAATTTCAAATATTTTCCTTCATCCACCAGTTCCATTAATCATTCATGCATTCGTTAAAGAGTGATTCATTGTGCTCTCCACTTGTGACTTGGTGCTAACGAGTGAAAGGACAATATTTCTGATGCCCCTGAATGAGTGAGAAGAAAAGGAAGTAAATTATGATACAGTCAGGATAGAGATAAGCCAGGTTTTGTGGGAAACAGAAGAGACTTAGCTATCCTGAAATATGTATATTGTCTCCTCACAAACGTATCGTTCGTATGAAGTTCTGGAGAATGAGTATAACTCTAGCTAGAATCTATCTCTGTCATAAATGATGATGACTTTTGGATAACTTGGTTGACAGAGAGATGTATGGTTTCAAAGTGTGGCTCGAAGTCCCCTGGAATCTCTGAGACATTTACGGTGGTCTGTTAGATCCTCTGTGTCTGGCTACACATCCGTGTAAGGTTGCATTTTTCTCATATTCGATGAGCAAAACAACATATCTTAACAAATAGAATGTAGAGGCAAATATGAGAATTTCTGTGTCTTTTTTTTTTTGAGGGCAGACATTAAAGAGATTTGCAAAAATATAAAATGATGTACATATTTTGTTCAAGTAAAGTTTTACACAAAGAACTTAGGTTAACATGAATGGATCTCTATTTTTTTAATTAGTTAGTAAATCCATATTTTAAAAACATCTATTTACATTTATAAGAGCTCAAATATCATTAACTATAGCACACATTACTGAAAGTTCCTAAGATCCTCAATAATTTTTAAAATATGAAATTATCCCTGCCCTTAGAAGCTCATTATGTAATATAAATTATTTTAGTTTTTAAATTTTTTAAAAAAATTTTAAATGTTTTTTTTTTTAATTTTTGAGAAAGAGAGAGAGAGAGAGAGAGAGAGACAGAACATGAGTGGGGAAGGGGCAGAGAGAGAGAGGAAGACACAGAATCCGAAGCAGGCTCCAGGCTCTGAGCTGTCAGCACAGAGCCCAACACAGGGCTCAAACTCACAAACCGAGAGATCATGACGTGAGCCGAAGTCGGACCCTTAAGTGACTCAGCCACCCAGGCATCCCTAACATAAATTATTTTGTATTTATATATTTATATATAATGACCTTGTATTTTTAATGCTTTTAAATTGCATTCCATGCATTTTAATGCTTTTAATGAATTTCATAAAAATCAGACTTCATAAAAGATAATTTTTGTTTTTGTTTCATGTAAAATATTACATTTAATGAAATAACTTATTCATCAACTACTTTTTTATTCTTGTTAAATAACTTCATTTCTTATGGATTTAAAAAATATTTTTAATGCTTATTTATTTATTTTTGAGAGACAGAGAGCGCAAGAGAGAGCATGAACTTGAGAGCATGAGCAGGGGGGAGGCAGAGAAGAAAGAAAGAATCCTAAGCCGGCAGCATGCTGACAGCTCAGAGCCCAACACCAGGCTTGATCTAAAGCATCGTGAGATCAGGACCTGAGCCAAACTAAGGGTGGGACACTTAAGCAACTGAGCCACCCAAGTGCCCCAATTTTTAATGAAATTCTTACAGGTACATTTCTGTAAGTCAAAGATTTCTAATGTTGTTGCATCTAATTCCTGATTCCATGCTTGTTGTTATTGCTGTTTTGTTTGCTTATTTTATATTTTGGTTAACTGGGGGGGGTTTCATTTATGTTTATTGGTGCAAAATATATAACACAAATTTTGCTATTTTAACCATTTTGAATGTACAATTCAGTAGCATTTATACATATTCACAGTGTTGTGCAAACATCGCCACTATTTCCGAAGTTCTGTCAACAACCCAAACAAAAGTTCTGTATTCATTATAAAATTACTATCTATCCCTCCCTTCCTCCAGCACCTGATAACTTCTAATCTACTATTTATATGGATTTGCCTAGATATTTCATGTAAGTGGAGTCATACAATATTTGTCCATTAGTATCTGGCTTATTTTACTTAACATATTGTTTCAACATTCATCCATGCTGTAGCATGTATCATAATTTCATTTATTTTTTTCAGGCTAATATTCAGTTATATGTGTATACCTTATTTTCCCTAACCATTATTTGTTGATAGACACTGAGGTTGTTTCCACCATTTGGTTATTATGAATAATCATGCAGTTAACATTGTCATGCAGATCTTTGACTTACAATGAGATTATGTTTCAAGATACCCATCATAAGTTAAATTATTGTAAGTACAAAACGCATTGAATACACCTAACCTACTAAACATCATAGCTTAGTCATGCCTACCTTAAATGTGCTCAGAACACTTACATTAGCCTGTAGTTGGTCAAAATTATCTAACGCAAAGCCTATTTATTTTATACTAAGATATTGAATGTCTCATGTAACTTACTATCATACTGAAAGTAAAAACAAAACAAAACAAAACAAAAAACCCAGAATGTTGTATGGGACAGAACAGTTGTAATTTTATCAGTTGTTTACCTGTGTGATTGCACGAGTAACTGGGAGGTACAGCTCCCTGCCACTGCCCAGCATCATGAAAGAGTATTGACCACATGTTACTAACCTGGGAAAGGATCCAAATTCAAAATTAAAAGAGGGTGCCTAGGGGGCTCAGTTGGTTAAGTGTCTGATTTTGGCTCAGGTCATGATCTCACAGTTTATGATTTGGGGCCCTTCATCAGGATCTCTGCTGTCAGCACAGAACCCACTTTGGATGCACCCTCTCTCTTTCTCTCTTCCCATCTCCCACTCTAACACACACATGGACATGCTCTTTCTCTCAAAAATAAACACTAAAAAATAAAAATAATAAAAGTACAGTTTCTACTGACTGTGTATCAATTTTCTACCACTGTAAACTTGAAAAATCTTTAAGAGAAACATTGTAAATCCAAGACCATCTATACCTGCTTTTTTTGTTGTTAATATGTAACAGTGAAATTGATAAACCATGTGGTAAATCTATCTTCATCTTTTTAAGGCACTACCAAATTGTTTTCTACAGCAGTTGTACTTGGATGTTTATATTATTTGTCTTTCATCAAATCTAAGATGTTTTCAGCCATTATCTTTTTCAAATATCCTCTCTGCCCCTTTCCCCACCACTTCTCCTTTTGGGACTCCCACAATGTGTATGTTGGTTGGCTTGATGGTATCCCACAATTACTCTAACTTTTGTTTACTTTTCTTCAATCTGTCTTTTTTTCGTCTCTCAGAATTGATCATTTCTATCATCCTATCTTCACATTCTCTGATTCTTCTGCCTGCTCATATCTGCCTTTGAATCTCTCTACGAACTTTTCATTTCATTATTATATTTTAAGCTCTAGAATTTCTTTCTTCTTTATGTTTTCTATCTCTTTACTGATGTTACCACTCTCTTTACACGTTGTTCTTTTGACTTTTTCTGCATCTGCCTTTAGTTCTTTCAGCATCTTTAAGACAGCCCTTTTAAAGTCTTTGTCTAGTAAATCTGCAGTGGGTTTTTTTCAGGGATAGTTTTTGTTTATTTATTCTTTCTTTTATATAGGGCACATTTTCCTGTTTTATTGTATGCTTTGGAATTTTTTTAACATTATCTATTTGAATATAATGATGTTGTTTCTCTGGAAATCACATTGTCTCTGCTGTTTTGTGTAAAAAATTATATTTTTTCCGTTACTATAGACTTTTTCTGTGCCAAGGATCAGTATGAGCTGTCAAGTTTAGGTCTTCTCTGTTTCTCCTGAGCCGGTGCTTTTCTCAAGTCATGTGCGATCATTGTCCAATTTATCGTGTATCTGTAGTTGTTTCTGGAAGTCCTAGTCTTTACAGTCTGGCTTCCAAAGGATAAAAGGAGAAAAATGAAGGGGTAGATAATGTGTGCTGGCCCTTCGAATTCCCTGGAAGTCACTGTAACAGTAGGGGGAGGGGCTTGCAACAACGGAGCAGATGCAAACAAAAATGGGTACCTACCTCTTTGTCTTTATCTCTGTGATCAGAAGTAGCAATCACCAAAGAGAGCTCAGACTCAACACAGTTTTAAGACAGACCCTTTTTGCCCATCCTAGCTCCTGCAAAGTGTATGCAAGCTGATCCAGGAACACATGCATAGTTGCCAGCCAGGAGGTTGAGGGGTGGGGGGTTTGTAGCTACAACTGTTCTCAGAGTTAAAATGGACTGAAATTAACTGTAATTTTCCCTCTACCATATCTCCTGTAAATTCCAAGCCTTCAATACACTCCAGAGGAATTACAAAAGAATTACATTAGACAGATTCTGCTAGTACAATTGTTGTCTAGGTGGGAGACAAATTCCTGGGGCTTCCTACCTCCCAAAATCCTCTTGTGCGTGTGTTTTTAATTGTTATATTGTTTGATAAATTGACACTTTTATACATATATACTATCCTTTCTTTTGTAACAATTTTCCCCTTATAATCTACTTTGTCTGATATTGGCATAGCCATACCAGGTCTCTTTTGATAACTGTTTGTAGTTACCATCTTTTCAGTTTTTTTTTTTTTTTTTTTTACATTTTATAATAGTTTATTTTCAAATTGGTTTACATATAACACCCAGTGTTCATCCCAACATGTGCCCTTTTAAATGCCCATCACCCCCTCTCCCCCCTCCCTCATCCCCCTCACCCTCAGTTTTTTCTTAGTCTTTGAGAGTCTCTTATGTTTTATCTCCCTCCCTCTCTGTGTCTTTTTTTCCTTTCCCCTCTTCCCCTCCCCCTGGTTTTTGCTTATATACAATGGACTACTACGTGGCAATGAGAAAAAATGAAATCTGGCCATGTGTAGCCAGATGGATGGAACTGGAGGGTATTATGTTAAGTGAAATAAGTCAGTCAGAAAAAGACAGATACCATATGTTTCCACGAATAGGTGGACTTTGTGAGACTTTGTGAGTCTTTTCAGTTTTAATCTATTTGTGTCCTTGGATCTAAAATATGCCTTTTGTAGACAGTATATATTTAAACATTTTGTTAAAATTTCATCTACCGACCCCTGTCTTTGGGTTGGAGAGTTTAACCCATGTCCATTAAAGTAATTACTGATAAGGAACAATTTACTTCTGCCATTTTGCTATTTGTTATTTTATATATTGTACAGTGGGGGTTTTTTGGCGGGGAGAAGTGTCCCTCATTTCATTTATTAATGGCTTCTTTTGCGTTGAGTTGATATTTTTAGTGAACTCTTGATTCACTTCAACTTCCTTTTGTGTACATGTTTAAAATATTATATATTTGATCTTCATGGGGATTATACTTAACATCCAAAATTAATAACAGTCCAATTCAAATAGATACCAACTAAACTTCAGTCACATACAAAATCCATGCATTGACCTATACACCTTTGTCCTACTGCCCTCCTTTATGTTATTGTTACAAAGCACCCCTTGATATGTTATATGCCAAATAGCATCACCTTATGATTACTTTATTCATTTATATTTTAAATCCTGTAGTTTTTTTTACTTATATATTACTTTTATTGGGAATGGAGTGTTTTATAATTTCCAGATCCAGTTTTTACATCATCGCTTTGTATTTTGGGAAGAATCAGGCATTCAGGATACTTTACCCTGAACTAAATCTATAATGCTAATTGCCTTGTCATTTTTTTATACAATCAGGTCTTAAAACTGAGTTGGTCATGAAATGTTCTCTTCTCAGTTTATTGTCTATTAAATATAATTTCACACCCACTTTCAATATCACCTTATTATACACAGACAAGTGAACTGAATTATCCAGCAGTATGAAAATCTAAATATTATCAAATAATAATTTTCCATTTTAGAGAAAAGTAATGTTAACTTATTTTTACAAGTTGTTAAACTGATAAGATTAAAACAAGAATAGTGCTATTATGACACCTTTGATAATTATATCACTGACTCTCTGAATATTTTATGTCTTAATTTCTCCAGATTCAAATTAGTAATTTAATGGATGCCTATTTAAAGGGAAAATAGTACCATTTACAGACAAAGATAATTCTAAAATTTTCTAATATATGTAACATTTTAATGAGGTTTCAATATTATTATTGTATTATAATTGATATTAAAACATATTTATAAATGGAAAAAGTGCTATCTAGTATCAGTTTTATCAAAAGTCCTTTTCTGTTTGGTTTCTAACACTAAATGTGCATTATAAAAAATTCTAAAGGCTAAGCTGATGTTTAAATCGTGTGGATTATCATGAATTTTTTACCATAATGCCACATTCTCTTAGCTTGTTCATTCATCTGCTAGCTTCCCCTTTTCTAGGTCTGTAATTTTTTAACTCACAGTTAATTCTTATATGTTTATCAACAAATATAGACTCAGTCAACTTGATCAACATGATAGAACACATTTAGAAAACAAAAGAGAGCACTTGGGAGGCTCAGTTGATTAAGTGTCTGGTGTGTGAGCTTAAGCCCTGCATCAGGCTCTGCACTTACAGTGCAGAAACTTCTTGGAATTCTCCCTCCCTCTCCCCATCCCCCCCAACTTGTGCTTGCTCTCTCTCTCTCAAAAATAAATACACTTCAAAAAAAGAAAAAAAAAAGATAAAAATTATAGGATTATTTAAATAGTTGTAGAAGGAGCATTTGACAAAATCCAACAGCCATTTATGATGTATATACAATACAAATTGTATATGGATGGAGTACACCTCAACGCAATAAAGGCCATTTCTGACAAATCTACAGCTAATTTCATACTCAATAGTAAACCTGAAAGCTTTCCCTAAAGATCTGGAATAAAACAAAGATGTCCACTCTCACCACTTCTATTCAATACAGTTTTGGAAGTCCTAGCCAAAGCAATTAGGCAGGAAAAAGAAAGAAAAGAAATCCAAATTGGAGAGGAAGGAGTAAAACTGTCATTATTTGCAGATGACATAATACTATGGGAAACCCTCTGCCTCCACAAAAAAAGCTGTCAGGTCTAATAAATAAGTTTAGTAAAGTTGCAGAATACAAAGTCGATATAGAGAAAGTTGTTGCCTTTCCGTACACTAATAACAAACTCTCAGAGAGAGAAATTAAGAAAATAATCCAATTTATAATTCCACCAGAAATAATAATATATTTAGGAATAAACTTAACCAAGGAACTGAAAAACTTATCCCCCCAAATCTATGAAACATTGATGAAAGAAATTGAAGGTGACACAAATAGATATATTGTGCTTATATATTGGAAGAATTAATATTGTTAAAATGTCCATACTACCCAAAGAAATCTACAGATTTAATGCAACTCCTATCAAAATACCAATGGCATCTTTTTACAAGCTAGAACAAATAATTCTAAAACCTTCATGGAACCACAAAAGATCCTGAAGGGCCAAAGCAATCTTAATAAAGAAGACCCAGCTGTAAGTATCATACACTCAGATTTCAAAATATACTACAGAGCTAAAATAATTAAACAGTATGGCACTGATACAAAGATAGAAAAATATTTCAATGGAAAAGAATCCAGAATCCAGAAATAAACCCATGCTTACATGGTCAATTAATCTATGAAAAAGAAGGCAGGAATATCCAATGGGAAAGAAAAAGAGTTTCTTCAGGAAGCAATGATGGGAAAACTGGAAGGTGACATGCAAAAAAATGAAACTGGACAATTTTTGTACACCGCACGCAAAAATAAACTCAAAGTGGATTAAAGATCTAAATGTGAGACCATAAAATTCCTAGGAGAAAACACAAACAGTAATTTTTTTGACTTTGGGTGTAGAAATATTTTTCTAGCATTGTCTTCTCAGGCAAGACAACAAAAGCAAAAATAAACCATTGGGACTACATCAAACTAAAAAGCTTGTGCACAGCAAAGGAAATCATCGATAAAACACAAAGGCAAACTGTTGAATGGGAGAACATATTTGCAAATGATATATGTGATAAGGAGTTAATATCCAAAATGGTATTATGCTCAGTAAAAAAGACAGGTGGAGAAATAACAAAGCACTGTATAGTTTTACTTATATGTGGAATCTAAAAATAAATCCAAACAAATAAACAAAAGAGAAACAGACTCATAGACATAGAAATAAACTGATGGTTGACAAAGGAGAGTTAGGTAGGAGATGGACCAAAAGTTGAAGGGGATTAAGAAGTACAATCTTCTAGTTATAAGATAAATAAGACATGGGAATATAATGTATGGCATAGGGAATAGTATAGTCAATGATACTGTAATAACTTTTCATGATGACACATGGTAACTCGACTAATTCTGGTGGTCATTTCATAATGCATATACATATCAAATCGCTATATTATACACCTCAAACTAATATAACACTGTATGTTAATTATTCAGTTAACATATTGACATGTTACCAAATAAATGTTTCTGAAAGCATACAAGTTTATACAGTTACTAGTTGTGAAGTGGAATGCGTATACCATTGCATTTTTCTTGAATGTTCTCATTAAATAGTTGTATTTAATTGTTAAAATGTTTATCATTCATTCATTCACTTATTCATTCATTCATTTATATTGTGTTAAGGATAGTTAGCATGAGGTCCCTCTGGAAAAATTTGTAAATATTCAACACACTCATGGGAACTACAGGCCCAATATTGTACAGAAGATCTCTAAAACTTATTCATCTTGTATAATTAAAGCAATACACACATTGAACAGGAACTCCAATTTTCCTCACTTCCTGGTCCTTACAACCACCAATCACATTTGTAAATATATTGCATTTTCTTTGTTTATATACCTGTCAATGAATTTGTCAAAACAACAATTTTGGTTGTTTCTATGTCTTGGCTATTGTAGGTAATGCTACAATAAACATGGGAGTGCAGATATGTCTTCAAGGTCCTGATTTCAGTTCTTTGGATATATACCCAGAAGTGAAATTACTGGATTGTATCACGGTTCTATTTTTTAATTTTTTGAAGAAACTCCATACTGTTTTCCACAACAACCATAGCAGTTTACATTCCCACCAACAATGCCCATCTTTTCTCAACATCTTCACCAACCAGTGTCATCTTCTGGTTTTTTGATAACAGCCATTCTGACAGGTAAGAGATGACATCTCATTGTCCTTTTGATTTGAATTTCCTTGATGATTAAGGATGTTGAGCATCTTTTCATATACCTGTTTGCTATTTGTATGTCTTCTTTGGAGAATATCTAATCAAGTCCTTTGACCATTGTTTATTCAGATTATTTGATTCTGATTGTTATTACAATTGAATTGTATGAGTTCCTTATATGTTTTAGATGTTGACTCATTGTGAGATATGTATGGTTTGCAAATACCTTCTCCCACTCTGTAGGCTGCTTTTTCACTCTGCCAATTGTTTCTTCTTCTATTCAGAAGCTTTTTATTTTGATATTACCCCACTTGCCTATTTTTGCTTTTATTGCTGTGCTTTTAAGGTGTCATATGTAGGAAATCGTTGCCAAGATCAATGTGATGAAGCTTTTCTCTTATGTTTTCTTATGGGAGTTTTATAGTTTCAGGTCTTAGGTTGAAGTTTTTAATCTACTTTGAGTTGTTTTGGTGTATGGGGTAAGACACTGTTCCATAGTCATTCTTTTGCATACGTATATCCAGTTGTTCTAACATCATTTGATGGAGAGACTATCCTTTCTCCACAATGTGTTGTTGGCACGTTGTTGAAGACCAGTTAACCGTACACGTGTGGTTTTATTTCCAGGCTCTCTACTATTTTCCATTAGTCTATTCTGTTTTTTTTTTTTGTCACTATCTTACAATGGTTTGTCTCCAAAATAATTAAATAATTTAAATCATTCTGAACCTATTACTTTTGGTGGGATTTCTGTCCATTTTCAATTAAGATTGACAATCTCTGTATGCAATATGGCAGATTTTCAAGGCGATTTACTGAATTAGCAAAAGTTTCCTATGTCTCAGAAAAGAGTACTGCCAAATTAGTATGCTATTAATTCCCCCCACTTTTTTAGCCTTTAATGAATGCTATGAACAATCTGCAAATACAACTTTGATCAATTCATTGGAATTAAGCAAATTTAACAATATACTTGAATGAAATTCCATGGCCTTTAACATGCTACTTTAGTTTTGAAGCTACCTTCTTTAGCGTTTATTCATAAAATTCTCTTTGCTCCCATTAATGAATATTTTCCTTTAGAAGGTTAGATTTGAAGGGCTGTAAAATTTTACAACTGATATGTGAAACTAATCCAAATGAGAGATTCCCTATAAAGCAAATATGAACTGTTTAGATAAAGTTTATAATATTAAGACCATATTTTTATAATGTAAGATGTTGATATTTATTTCTTGAATAGTCAATAAAATAGTCATCATTTTAAACTAATCCCATTTCTAATACCATGTTCTGATTTGAGATCATATTGCATTCATAAATAGAAGTATCAAATTTTATTAATTCACATAAACCTTCATACATTATATGTAAATATTAATATATGAGTACTGTCTTATTTGTAAACTAAGTGTTTGTAGCTGTGGAGAATGGAATATATATTTTTAAACCATTTTCCCAAATAAATATTTATTTATTATTTACAAAATAATTAGAATTTGTCAAAAACTTTTTTCCAAATGTTCTCAATATGTCATCAGAGCAGGAATATATATCCTTAAGTAATTTGGGGGCGCTTGGGTGACTCAGTTAGTTACACATCCAACTTCGGCTCAGCTCATGATCTTAGAGCTTGTGAGTTTGAGCCTGGCATCGGACTCTGTGCTGACAGCTCAGAGCCTGGAACCTGCTTCGGACTCTATGTCTCCCTCTTTGTCTGTCCCTCCCCCACTCATGCTCTTTCTCTCTTTCTCTCTCTCTCTCTCTCTGTCTCTCTCTCTCTCAAAAATAAACATTAAAAAAAAGTAACTTATACAAATTGATATTCATTTACTATATCCAAAATAACTGGAATTCAGCAAAATGTCTTTTAAATTTCAGAACAGGTCATAATCAAAATCTAAACATGTGCAATTTTTTTAAATAAAATTTAAAAAATAAAGAGGAATAAACACAAAAAATAAATTCATATATATACTACATCTTCTTTATAGAAGTGGTAAATATATCATACATATATATAGAGATATAGTATATATGGGAATATTACTCAGCTACAAAGAGAATGAAATCTTGCTATTTACAATGACACGGATAGAGCTAGAGAGTACTATGCTAAGTGAAGTCAGTCAGTCAGAGAAAAAATAATATCATATGATATTTGGAATTTAAAAAACAAAACAGGGGCGCCTGGCTGGCTCAGTTGGTTGAGCATCGGACTTCGGCTCAGGTCATGATCTCACGGTCTGGCAGTTTGAGCCCCGCGTCGGGCTCTGTGCTGACAGCTCAGAGCCCGGAGCCTGCTTCACATTCCGTGTCTCCCTCTCTCTCTGCCCCTCCCTCACTCATGCTCTGTCTCTCTCTGTCTCAAAATTAAATAAACATCAAAAAAAAAAAATAAGAAAAAAAAAAACAAAACAGATGAGCAAAGGAAAAGAGAGAGAGAGAAACCAAAACATAGACTCTTTTAAAAAAAAACATTTATTTATTTTGGAGAGACAGAGCACAAGTTGGGGAGGGGCAGAGAGAGAGGGAGACACAGAATCCGAAGCAGGCTCCAGGCTCTGAGCTGTCAGCACAGAGCGCGATGCAGGACTTGAACTCACGAACTGTGAGATCGTGACTTGGGATAAAGTCATATGTTTAACCAACTGAGCTCCCTAGACACCCCAAAACACCTACTCTTAACTATAGAGAACAAACTGGTGGTTCCCAGGAGGAAGGTGGGAGGGTGGATGGGTGAGATGGGTGACGGGCTTAGCGAACAGTTGTCGTGAGGAGCACTGAGTAATGTATAGAATTTTGAATCACTATTCTGTACACCTGAAACCATACTGGAATTAAAATAAAAATTAATTAAAAAGGAGGGAGACAAATTTACATGTTATAAAGTACTACTCTTTAATGGGTTTGGTCAGTTAAACAACTAATTCTACAATTATAGCTAAAATAGCTAGTTAAGTCAGTGAAAAATAATGATTGGGAAATAAGTCAGACAGTTCGAGTTAACCATTGTTTAACTCAGTGTCAGCTAAAACCCATGACCCATTGTGAAAATACACAATGTCTTAGGTTTCTTATTATTGACAGGACACAACAGACTCATTACACTCGGTCAGCAGTTACAGTGACTCAGACACTGCCTCCAGTGTCCTCTCAAGGCTCTCCTTCGTTTTAAAGCCACTTGACTTTCATAGATAACATGATCTTAAGCCATCAGTTGTTTTTATATCGAGAAAAGTTTTTACCGAAAGAATGCACTGCTAAGTAAATGAAATGATTAAGAAAAATAACTGAATTCATTTAAGCAGCCAAAAAGAGATAATTGAAAGGTGTGTTAAGGTGAAACAAAACAAAACAAAAAGGTATGGTACTGTGTTAAAGTAAAATAATCAACACAAAACATATTCATTTTTAATTTTATTAAGTATGGAGCACTATTGTAAAAAAATGAGTGTTTAAAGAGCACGACGCAAATGCATTGCATATATACTGTACATTAGCAATTAAATATAATAACAGGATGTTGGAAAACTTTGGGAAAATATCAGTATTTTGGAAACAAAAGAACTTCAAATTTTAAAGAAAATATAAGCAATGGGGTATAGCACACATGATGCACTAACTTAGAATATTAATTAACTGTAGAATATTTAAGTGAAAATTGAACAGTTTAATCAGTTGTGTTTGTTTGTAAGAGGCCAAAGAGGGGCACGTGGGTGGCTCAATTGGTTAAGCGTCTGACTTCGGCTCAGGTCATGATCTCGCTGGTTCCGAGTTTGAGCCCCATGTCGGGCTCTGTGCTGACAGTTTGCAGCCTGGAGCGTGCTTCAGATTCCATCTATGTCTCCCCCTCTCTCTCTTTCTGTCTGCCCCTCCCCACTTGCTCTCTGACTCTCTCTCTCAAATATAAATAAACATTAAAAAATATTTCTAAGAGACCAAACCACTAGATTTCGAGACATTTCATTCAGAGGTTTGATATTCTGCAGACAATTGTAATAGAATTATCACTTACTATAAATGAAAGGTATGTTTCCATTCTGAAAGAAATTAATTTTGATTTGAATGAGTAAGCAGTGTCATCTTGATCACAAATAAATATGCTACTTTTTTTTTTTTTTTGTATTTAAAGAAGCATCTTTGCAAAACATTATTAGACACACTGTAAAGTGTCTCCCGGAATCTCTATTAAGATTCGCAGATGCATTTTAGCTGATTTTTTTCTTTATTAAAAAAATTTCTTTATCCATAAGTAAAGAGAGTATTCAAATTGGTGACCTCTCTTTTAGTGCCAATGTATAATAGACAATGAAACAGTTCTTCCTTTGGCATTTTACTGTTCTTTCAACGATGGTCTACTTTGAGATCTTGTTAAAAAAATTGATATTGTCTATAGCCTCACACTACATTTATGAATATTTATATTTGATTTCACAGATAGTATCTAGTTTAAGGAGCACAGACATCCTTTGAGAAATTTTTAAAATGCTTACAAACATTTAACCGATGGGTAAGAAGCAATGGGAAAAAAAAATCAGATGGAGTTCCTCTGTCTTATTTCTTTTTTTTTTTTTAATTTTTTTTTAACGTTTTTACTTTATTTTTGAGAGACATAGAGTGAGCAAGGGAAGGGCAGAGAGAGAGGGAGACACAGAATCTGAAGCAGGCTCCAGGCCCCGAGCCGGCAGCACAGAGCCCGATGCGGGGCTTGAACTCACAGTCTGCGAGATCATGACCTGAGCCGAAGTCGGCCACTCAACCGACTGAGCCACCCAGGCGCCCCCCTCTGTCTTATTTCTAAGACTTCATGGTGCGGTGCTTTGCCCCCATCCTTTTATGTCACCCCTTGACACACCCACGGTCAATTTAAAATACAAAAATCTAATCTGAAATTCAATCTTCATAAATGTATGACCTATTATATAGTCTCAATGTTCTGCAATTGGCAAATGTTTTGCTATTTAAGTATATGAGTAGGTATCCATTTATTTTTTAATAAAAACGTTACAATAGGAATAATCCTATTGGCTAATGAAAATGTTAAAGGATGTCCATAAACATTTGGTCTCAATTATTCACAGTCCTACATAGTTAAATACTGAAGTACAATAATGATATATAATATCTTATATATATTACACTTACATTATGAAATTCAACATATACAATTAAAACAAAAAATAAAATATAAATACCTAACTAAATACAATCATTTAAAATAAGATGGGAAAACTTCATTGTTACTTTATCATTTAAATTTTAAAGTCCATTTAGAAATATTTTATTGTTGCTCTTTGTAGTAAGCCAAGAACTTCTGTTAACTATAGAAAAAGTGAAATTCATATTTTTTAATTTAAAGTTTATTAAACACAAATGTAATTACTTCATAATTCTTTATTTTTTAAATGGGCATTTAGATTGTTTTCAAATTTTCATTATTGTCTTTTACTACAATATTTGGACTAAGCGTTTCAGTATTTGCACAAAAATCACATTTCTTGTGACGAATGATCTAAATGTAAAGATTCTTTTCCAAACATGCACTATTTTCAAACTGAGATTATCCTACTAACTGTACCAGTAACAAGAGCTATTCTAGCTGTCACTACTGAGACCTTCAAGGGCACGAGCGTGTGAGGTTCCTACCAGTGGTTACTTTTTCTTGTGCATTCCTTGGTTAATAAATGGATAACTTCATCACTTCCTCAAACACAGAATCAAAAGTCATTTTCTCTTAGGCCTAAACTGACACTCACTTGAATTACAAATCTCTAGGGTTTCTCACTCTTCTTACTTTAGTTTTATTTTCTGTAGCTTTTGTCACTTTCTCACAGAATCCATATGTATAATAAGAACAACACATCAACTCCAAAAGGAAAAGTCGATGAACAATTTTTAGTAAAATTTGAACAAAACAAATAAAATTTCCCTGACGCTTATTAGAGTTGCGCTTCTGGAGCTGTCAGTATATTACACACCCGAAAAAATTGATGGGTTACACCTAAATCAGATTATGCTCTAACTCATTTTATAAACAAATTTTTCACCTATTTGAACTCCAGAGAGGCATTTGAAAGTCACAGCAGGAGATTGGCACATTTCAATGAAGGGACTTCCCTTAACATTTTAGAACTTCTTGTTTCACTGATTTCCACCCAGTGGGACCAGTAATATTCATCCATCAGCCATGACAACTAATAGCCATCCCCTAAAACATCCAATCCCTCTTAGAAGTGGCGCGGCTCCCATTGGGTGTCACTACTTGGGCAGGAAAGACACTTTTTCCTCTACGACAGGAAGAAATAAAGACGAATGACAGTATGATTTTTAAGTTCGGTGATAAAAAGTGGAACATGTTGTCATCTGAGGAGCACTAGTTAATTTGTAAGCAAGGTCCTGTGTTGAGAAGGAGGGGGAGAGCGGGATGAGTTTGAAGAGAGTTGAGGAAATATGACCAAACCACTTTACTCTCTGTGAAAGAAGCAGGAATATAAAAAGAGTAGGAAAATAAATATATACATGCATATATGTATAAGGTGAATTATATATTATATATGACATGCATAATATATGTTTATAATTAGATATATGCGATTTATTTTCATACTCTTCATATATGCATATATAACATATATATGTTTAATTATGTATATTTATATTTATATCTATATTATCTATCTATATTTCTATATCTATATATCTACATCTATAAAACCAAAGGCCCATTAGTGTAGGGAGGAGGCCATATTCCTTGCATATCGTTTTTCCTAGTATGGTTTAGCAGACCTAGTGTAGACTTAGGGAATTCACACATTGGGTCTATTCGACTCTGAACTTACTCCAGGTGACTACAAGTAGTGAGAAAAAAAAGTTGAGGTTATTCACAAGAGTAAGGTCAAGGAAGAGGCCCTGGAGTCTGCGCTGGATAGGAAGTAATGAAGAGAATCTGCGTTAGAGGAAGGAAATGGAATTAAGGGTTTAGAGTTCTCAACAGTGATGAAAATCAAGAGCAAAGGCAATACTGGTGGAGAACAGCGGGGAAATCTGGGTGTAGAGGATGTTCGACTGTATGATTTCAGAAAATTAATCTTTGTATGTAAAAATCTTCCTCTGAATCTTAAAGATACTTTATTCCTTATTCATGGTCCTGTACTTCAGTATAACCTCCCCCCACCCCCAGCCAAGTCACATGCGGAGCTTTGGTTTTGTTTGCTTACATAAAATGAAGAGTTTCTTGGCACATTCACTGTTTCTAGTTAAAAAAAAAAAAAAACATTCTGGCTTATCCTGTGTTTTCTCACTGTCCATTGGGTATACTTCTCAGAGAGCATCAGAAAAGAATTGCTGGACTAAAGCTTTATGTTTTCAAATTGAAGCCTCAATTTGGCCAAGTTTTGTATGGTTCAAGCCAATGGAGTAAGGGAGACCAAGCATTTGTTTCTGAACGGAAAGCTCACGCACCAGCCTGTCTAGCAGAGAAGAAGACAGCAAACAAACCCCGGTTTGGATACATTAGACTGATTGTCCACAGAGTTCTTAGACCTATTTCCTGTGCTAAAAGTATATACATATATTTAGCTACTTTAATTCTACTTGACTGAGGTAGCCATGTCAAAAAGTCATGGCATCTTTTTCTGTCACTATGCTAAAAGAATTCAGAAAAATTAAAAACAAAAAAACAAAAAAAAAAAAAAACCAAAATGAAACCACTTTTGTCTCCAGCAGATACCATGAGGGGCGTATCTGTTGATCTTTCCCACAAAACTGAACACATTGTGTCCAACCTCACAGGATATAATTTATCAAACCCAGGGTCTCCGCCTTCATTCTTGTTTTTAGAATTTTACGTTATATACAACGCCTGCCTCAGGGTTGCAACAGAAAGGCAGGTAGGCTTTGATCCCCTGAAAATCTTCTATCTGTGCAGTGGGAGGGCGGCTTCCAAGTTTTCTGTTGGCGTCGATTCTGGTCTCTTACCAGGAGGAGGTTGTGGCATGGAACCAAATCATATCTATACCATCTGCTCCAATTGGCAAGGCTCATATCAGTTGCCATTTGTGATTCTCAGTTGAGCCCCATAGGCCTTGTACTTCCTTTCAGATTATTGTAATGTTTTATAGTCTTCAGTATTCTTGTTAAGGTTTGGTGTTTCTGAGTTACCTTAGGTGCTTTAAAAAGTTGAGAAGCTCAGTACATTTTAACTTAAAATTCACAGTATGTCATTTAAAATGTTAATGTTTCCCTCTTAGGTTGCCATTATAGTTGTATATATATGTTACCATTTTTTACGAAAAAAAGAGTTTCCCCTCTTTTAGTTTTCTTCAAAAGCTTTCACATTTAGAAAATTCTTTTCACCACAGGAACCAATAAATGTTTGTCACTCGTTTACCTTAGCTTTGTGTTCATTTGAGGTTTGTTCGTTTGTTCGTTTTTTTCTCTAATGTTTAAGATCAAGAAGTCAAATAACTTTGGCTAAAATTATATTCTCCGGTTTATTGGCTGGGTAACGGTAGGCATGTTACTTAAACTTTCTAAGTCCATCTACCAAAGGTTATAAAAATCTAATAGCTCCCGACCTTCAACAATGACCATAGTTCCATTCCAATTTTCAAATTACTTGACCAATCTGAAACCTCCAATAGAAGATCCTGTCTCCTGGAATTTGTTTTCTTACCTTTGCCTACAATATAACATGCCACCCTAAGAGTTTGTTCTGCATATACCATTCTGTATTCTCTTTTTCCTGCCCCTACTTTAAGTATTAGCATTTTCTTCCTCTGCATAGTCTTAATTGTTTTTATGGATTCAGTGGATTTGAATTTATGATTCCCAAATTTATATCTCAGCTTGCATTTCTCATGAGCACCACAACTTGAATATGTTGCAAACTCGACTTACCTAATCCACAAAAGCCTCCCCTTCTCTGACCTTAATTTTGAGAAGTCACCTTCAGTAAACTAGGCACTAACATGAGGGTCATCTTTTACTCCTTTCTTCCCCACTTATCATAAATGAAATGACTGACTCACCCTGCTTTGGTCTCTAAAACATTATTTGATACTTTCTCTGTGCTTTCATCTTCAGGGTCTTCTCATTTTTCACCTGGACAATCCTCGTAACATGCTCTCAGGTCTCTAAGCTTGCAGATGTAACATCCTATTTCTTCTCCGGGTGGCAAAGATTCCAAAAAAATATATTACTGTATTGATTAAATATTTTCAAAATGTCTCTTTCTCAAGGAAGAATAACTTTCAGTTAATTTCTAGAATCTATGCATGAAAGGTAGAAAATAGTTCTATGATGGACAGAATACTATTCTTGATAGGAAGTATTGTTTTTATTTTGTTTGGTTGGATCTACATGGTGTTAAACAAATCCTAATAAAAACAAAAACAATGATTCGATAAAAGATAAAAACAAAAAGAAATCTGAAATTATAAAAGTAGATGAGAAAAGTACATACGTATTAAGGTTATAAGAACTAATTTGTTCCAAGAGAGTGTAAAAATAAAAGTTTATATGAATAGGTTACAAAGTAATGAAGATGATATTAATAAAATATAATGCAATCAATACAAACAGAAGAAACTTGGGAAAATAATTGTAAAATACAAAAAGTATTTTTGGTGTGCCTGGGTGGTTCAGTCGGTTAAGAGTCCAGCTTTGGTTCAGGTCATGATATCATGGTTCATGAGTTCGAGTCCCAGGGTCAGGCTCTGTTCTGACAACTCAGAGCCTGGAGCCTGCTTCGGAATCTGTGACTTCCTCTCTCTGTCTCTCTGCTGCTCATGCTCTGTCCCTCTTTATCTCTCAAAAAATAAATAAACATTAAAATTTTTTTAATAAATTAAAAAAAGTATTTTTGACCCCAAATAATGAATGAAGCAGAATCACTTCATGTATTTGAGGGGAATCTACAGTGAAGTTATGAGAGTTTATTTCAAATAAGAAGTTTGTCAATCTTTAGAAGAATGTGTGATTTATATATTAAAGCATTAGTAGGTAATTATATCTTTCTAAAAGCATATATAGTGAAAGAGGACAGGAATAGTATGATAGGCAGAATAATAATTATGTGAAGATATTTATGTTCCAATCCCTGTAATCGATGAATACTGTAATCACAATGGCCCTAAAAAGTGGAAGAGGAAGACAAAGAATTGGTCAGACAGATCTGCTGATGGAAGAAGAAACAGGAGAGACGAGCAACGAGAAGGACTCTGTCCTTGGTTTTGAAGTGAAGAAACCCATGAGCCAAGGAATGTGGGTTGCTTCTAGAAGCTGAGAAATGATGTCAGTCACCAAGGAACTGGGTACCTCATTGCCAACAGCTAGAATAAACTAGAAAATGCATCCTAACATAGAGCCTCCAAAAAGGAACACAGACCAACTACACGTCAATTTTAGCCCAGTGAGACCAAAGTCAAACATATGACCTACACTCATGGAGTAGCTTCTCCGTGAGTTTATCTCTATGCTAGTGATTATTTTAGTATATTAAAATTGCCTATCTACTTATGTTGCTTAAATCTGGAAAACCTAAAAGCTTAGGTATATTTGTTTATACTACAACACTTGGCACAATGGTTTACACATGGTAGGGTTCCTCAAATATTCATTGACAGAGATGGGAATGAACAATTGAAAGAATAATTGAATAGCGAATTACTATATATATATATATATATGTACAGTATACTACATATATATATTACTATATATATAGAACTATATTATACTATATATATAGAACTAATAACTAATATATATGAACTAATACTATATACATATAGAACTAATAATATTTTTGTTTTCTTTGTTTTGCATATTTATATCATCAGATGTGATAACTTCCTTAGATCTTTTTAAAGGTCAATTATTTATTTGTGAACTGACTTATTTCCTCCCCCTAAATAGGCTTATTGACCAAAGGAAAATGGTTATGAGGAACAATAGAGGAAAAGGTGATTTGTTTTCATCATTTGTGCTCTATAATGAATTATTTGTCCAACACATTTCAATTGGAAATTTGAAACGTATGATCACTGAAATTATTTGGTGACTATTAAGCACCCTAGTAATCATGTATGAATAGCACATCCTGTCAGAAATTGACTGTCACGTAAGTGAATCAGTGAACCTTGGCAAAGAAACAAATGAGTATGTAGTCTACGTATAGGCTATGCTTTAGAAATACAGGGTATATTTTAATTTTAAATTGAATATATAATTTTATTTTATACCCAAGCTATTTATTGTTTTCTCTTTGACAGTGGTCACCAATTTACCTATTGGGACAACTCAAAATCTGGCAAGAAGTGCCACTCATACATATTACCAATTTTATCTAGCTAGCTAACTAAATATGTAGATATAGATTACAGATATAGATTATATATAGATATAGATATATATATACAGTAATAGATACAGATACAGATAAAGATATTGGTATTAGATACGGATAAATATCTCCACTAAATCTTAAGAGTTGATTGATAAATGGGATCTCAAACTGACGATAATTTCTTCAGGCTTAGCCCTAATAAAGCATCACCTATATTCTTGCTTAGTGTGATAAGTATATTTCTTTATTAATTCTTCAATAAAATAATTATGAAATTTGAACAAATCAATATTGATGTGAAGGTTGAATCAATTTCAAATATGAACGTTTTTGTGATGCAAATCTCTATTTTTTTAATTTGAAAAAAAAGTATTGCTAATTTGTCAAAGTCGCCCAGCTCCTCTCCATCTATGTCCTCATTTGGCATCAGGTTTTTCCCCCCACCAATGGAAGCAGTGCATCCTAGATGCAATCTCCATGATTTCACCCATTAAAATGCTTCCTAATTCAGATTTAAAAAGAGAAGAGCTAGCTCACTCTGTTTGAATAAGCCCTAGTTTATTACAGGCAATGAGATGATCAAATAAAAGCCCAGCTGAATCTCAGTTACAGAAGAGATCTATTCATTTATTCTGTGCACTTAAATGAAAGCTGTGTCAGCGTATGATGGTAGTTCAATAATACCAATCTTGATAACCCATTATATTTTTATAACAATTATCTTTCTGTTAGACATGCAAGTAGACTTGTTAATCTGTGCCACATTAGGAAAACAAAACAAAATAACTTTTCTTTCCAAGAAGATTAATAAATTTGTTGTTACTAGTTTTATAATTGAAAGAAAAAAAATAGCAAGTAACACAAATTAGATAAAAACAAACACTGTCTTAATCAATTATATATAAATACAATTCATCCCTCAATTTCGCCTAAGGATACTAACCAGAAATTGTGCCTCTATTTGCAGACTGAGGCAGAGATAAGCCTGGGTAAGAAGGATTGGACTTCCTGTCCCTTTTGGACTTTATTTCCATGAACGAAACAAACTCAACAATGCTCTACTGCAATACATAACGATCAAGGAGTATTCTTTATTTTATAAATCTGTGATTCGCCTTCTGATCAAATGATAGTCCAAGTATCCCTCACTTATCAGAACTAATTGGTTCCTGAAAACTAGCTAGATAAAGATTTTTCAAATAATGGTCATCTTCGTCTATATACCATTCATTTAAATAGGAACTATAATAATTTATTTCCAATCTATGTAAAACCTCAATTTTTTTCACATATCTTAAAAACAATATAAAATAAGGCGCCTGGGTGGCTCAGTCAGTTAAGCGTTCAACTCTTGATTTTGGCTCAGGTCATGATCTCACGGTTGGTGAGATCGAGCCCCAGGTTGGGATCTGTGCTGACACAATGGTGCCTGCTTGGAATTTTCTCTCTTCCTCTCTTTGTCCCTCCCCTGCTCATGCTCTCCCCCTCACTGGAAACAAATAAAAATAAACTTAAAAGTATTTTTAAAACACTGTAAAATAGTTGTGCAAAGCCCACAGTGGAGTCATAAAACACAAATTATCCATTATTTATCAATTAATGAACTTAGGTGTACAGCAAGGAATGATACTGTATACAATATCAAACACATTTGCTTTTTTTTTTCTAACCTACAACAAAAACCATGGCATTAATACTATGACTTTGTCACTTCATATACAAACCACATCAGTTTTGAGTGTGATGTATTAAAATTACACTAAGATTATAGTCATAAACTGTGGTGGATAGTCATTCAATTCCAATGTTATTAAAAGTCAAAATAACATGCTAAGCATACATACAGAATTCAAACAACACTAAGTAAAATTGCTACTTAATGATGGTGGAATTGCTTCAATGACGTTTGGAGATGATGGGAGAAGAACAGAGTTAAAAGTCACAATGCATTTGGGTGACAGATGAAGTGCCAGTGAAGGAGCCAAGCCAATGGTAAATCCTATACTCACCGATTACCAAATCAAAGAAACCTATACTCAAGACTATTGATAACTCCAAGAGTCCTAATAGCTTCAGACCAACTTGTCATTACAGGTTTTTAATGTGATGCATCTGCTCATGTTATGATTATGTTCACTAAGATTTTTTCATTACCTAAAATTTCGACAAAATTATTGACTTTCAGTATTCATCTTCCTGCACTCTGCTCACTGAGATGAATCAAATTGAATATACCAGGAGTGAGTTCTTCATTATTTGATGTTAACAGTTTACAACATTTTCCTCATGCATTAAATCCGGCAATTTCTGGATCTAAGATCTATTCAATTCTTTGAGAATGGGCTGATCAGACAGTTACTCGACACCTTAGAAATCAAAAAAACAGAAAATGTTTTCTCTTATTCTTTGTTCTTTATTTCGATGTTTTTCTTTCAAGCCTAAAGTGTCTTCTTGATACCAAAGGTCTTTTGTAAATTCTTCATTGATTCAGTATCATCTCCATCAGAACCCCGAACCAGATACTGCTTAGAATATGCTGCGGAGGTTGTGAAGACAATTTGGTCACAAAAGTTGCAATAATCATGTATTATGAGGATAATAATGCACTTCGGTATTACCTCCATAGATCAATAAATGCTTTATAAGTCAATAAATTCTTGAAGTGCTATTGTCAAAGAGTACAACTTTAAGATTTTTCTTCTTGTGTTATATATTTCTTCAACATTGAATGGCCTCCTTTTTCACTTAGGCTTTATGAACTTAATGCTATATAACAGGCTATGTGCTCAACAATATTATTTAAAGGGCCTTGTAGTTTTTGGAGTTATATACCAACAAAGATTTTACCTCCATCTTCATAATTTCTACTCGAGAACAGGGTGAGCCAATCTTTGGGCACCAAAGGTGCCAGTATCTTTTTCAAATTTTGATATTATCAGAAAAAATTGTCATATATTCTTGAAGACCCTGTAGTAACAAATTAGAATATCTGCTTTGCACTGTAGCCAACTTATGGTATCGGGAGAGCGTAGTGTAGCTTAACTTTCTACATAACTGCTTCACCTGTGATCCGCAAATTATAGTCATGAAGTAGTCTCAAATTTCCCAAACCATCTCAAAGTTGCTTTGAAATTCAGTTATTCCATTATTTCTTTGTTCCACCTTTTTTTTTTCTTCAGCTCTTTAAAGTCTTTCCAACACTTCTGCAGTATCAACAACTGTTCAATGGTATCCCCACTGCCTATGGCTTTTCAATCTTCTGTAATGATGTTTATCTGGTACTTCAAAAATATTACGAAGTGTTCTAGTATTCTAGTGAGAATATCCAGAACCAACAAAACTTTCAGGAAACTTGTGCATCATTAAACTTTTTCATAGGCACACACCTCTCTCAATAAGTTTCTCTCTCTTGTTCTTTAATTATAGTTGCCCCACCATGTTACATTAATTTCATCTCAATAAGTTTTGTTGCCAAATTTTCTTCTATTCAATTAGTTTTTCTAGCCTACTTTATGCTCAGGATTTTACCTTTCATACGACTTTTTAAAATTGTTAGTTAAAAATGAGAAGCTTATGAAAATACTGAAAAATACTAATGCACAAACACAAATAAAAGATGCAATCCCATCAGAAGTACATATGAGGTATGACTGTAGCTCACCTTACAACCTTTTCCTTGGAGTCACGCAATTTAAATATTTGCCTTGCATGAGCATGCATATTTGATATAGAAGACATTGAGTTTTGGATAAATTTCACAGTTGTTATGGCAACTGAAAGTGGACAGTGAGGGGTTCCTATGTCTTTTATTTTAGGGATTTTAAAGTGAATTCTAAAACACAGGGTAAAGGCAAGTCACATGAAGTCAGTTTGGTCCTCCCCAAATTGAAGCAATTATATAACCTATTTCATGCCAGAAAACAAAAACAAGAACAAAAACAAAATGCTCCTGTAGGAGCCAACTGGCCCATTTTCAGTTCAGCCATTGAGAAGCTGGTCAGTAACTGGATGAGGGTAACCGGATGTCTGGATGATTTCTTCCAATCCTGTAGTTTTCAATATGCTAACTCTTGTCTTTTGACAAGCCATGTAATTTGGTATCTTTAAAATGTGAGGACAGATTAGACTTTAAAATCTCTGACATCCCCCCCCTTTTTTTTTTTTTTTTGTAGCCAGGACAATATGTAAAAACACTCTTTCATATACTAACCCTAATGTCTTAATTAGGAGATTAGTATAGAAATGATTTAGGTTTGTTTCATGTTCTAACAAATTGAATATAGGCTATTAAAAATTTGTACTTATGATATTACTCACTTTATCATGATTATATTTGCCATATTTAATTTGTAACATACTTATATCTTCCTTTCTGCATAGATTATAAATTCTTTTTATAAATGTTTTTGATGTTTATTTATTTTTGAGAGAGAGAGAGAGAGATAGAGCACAAGTGGGGGAGGGGCAGAGAGAGCAGGAGACACAGTATGTGAAGCAGGCTTCAGGCTCCAAGCTGACAGCAGAGAGACAGATGCAGGGCTCGAACCCATGAGCTGTGAGGTCATGACCTGAGCTGAAGTTGGATGCGCAACCGACTAAGCCACCCAGACACCCCTGCATAGATTATAAATTCTTAAGGAAGACAAGTTATATAAAATTCTCCTTTCTATCTTTCATAGTACATCTCTCATTAGTGAACAGGAAGCTAAATTATACCATCCTTGATGTGTTTTTTTTTCCAACTATATGAACTCCCTGATATGAGAATTTAACGACCCTGTCAATTTTTAATACCAACTGATTATTTTTATGATTTATAAGATGGACGTTTTATATTATATAATACAGAATATAAAATAAATTTATACTAAGGCTGACCATTTGTCTAATCTCTCAATGACAAAAGAAAACTGCTGTTTTATATTTATTTTATATTTGTTAAGAGATGTTCTACATAAATCTGTTAAGGTGACTCACTCTTAGTTAAAATATGCCGTGGCATTCAGTCTTCTATCCAGAGAAAGGATGGTTATTTAAAGGCGTTATGTATATTTAAATGCTATCAGTAGTTTATAAACAACATGGCATAATGCTGATCATTTAATAACTGATGACAAGGAATATCACTGAAAAATCTTCACAGTTCTGTTCATATTATTTCCATCCAAACCAATTCTCTGTAGGAAATAATGCCAAACAATAACGCTATTAAATATGATGGGATTCCTTTCAACCAAGCCTATTCAGGAATGATATTTTTGTTTTTTTGCGATTGAATGTAGCAGAAATTGATTGAATTTTTCTCAGTGCCTGCAGTGCAACAGCTCAGCAATAATTTGCTAAAGGTCTGCTGTGGCTCTTAAGAAGGCATTTTATTTAACAACAAATGTATAAACTTGATGTTATTCTATGCATTTCCTGTGGCTTTAAACCATGCCAATAGAGAGAACTGGAAGAGAGTGAAATGATTTAAAAACAACAACAACAACAACTATATGATTCTTTTCAACTGATGTAGACTGCAAGCTAAATACTATGATCTTGATTTAACCATTAAGACATTTTTTTCCTTAACCCTGAAACTATCCAAATAATTGGTCTTCCTCTTTATATTACACTTTACACATGTTATTATTCGTTATGCCATTCTGCATGAATTAAGGTACAGTGTCTGAACTGAATCGTGTCTCTCCTCAAATTCATATTTTGAAGTACTAATCCTCAGTATCTCAGAGTGTGAGCTTATTTAGTGATAGGGTCTTTAAAAAGGTAGTCAAGTTAAAAATGAATTCAACAGGGTGGGCCCTAACCCAATATAACTAGTGTCCTTATAACAAGAGCACATTTGGATACAGACTCAGATAGAGGGGAGGTGTGAAGACAGAGGCAGAAGACAGCCATCTACAGGCAAGGAGAGGGGCCTGGAGCAGATTTCCCCCCCCTCCATCACTCAGAAGAATGAATCCAACCCTGCTGACATTTTGACCTTGGGCTTCTAGCCTCCAGGGGTAAGAGAAAAATCAATATCTCTTGTTTAAGCCACTCAGGTTTTCTGTGCTTTCTTGTAACAGCCCTAGAAAACTAATACAGAAAATAAAGCCCTGTTTTATACACAGATGGTCTCCAACTTAGGGTGGTTCGACTTGATTTTTGACTACAACGGTGTAAAAGCAATACTCCGTCATTTAGACCATCCTTCAAATTTGAAATTTTAATCTTTCCTGACCTAGTGATATGAAGTACAATTGTTCTCTCATGATGATGGATGGTGGCAGCGAGCTTCAGGTCCAAGCCAGTCCTATAATCATGATAGTAAGTACCTGATTCATGATAACCATCTGTACCTATACAACCGTTCTGTTTTTCACTTCCATTATGGTATTTAATAAACTACATGACATATCAAGACTTTATTATAAAGTAGGCTTGTGTTAGATGACTTTGGCCAACTGTAAGCTAATATAAATGTTCTGAGTCTGTTTAAAGTAGGCTAGGCTAAGCTCTGATGTTTGGTAAGTTTAATGTATTAAGTGTATTTTCAACTTATGATGGGATTGTAGTCCCATCATAAGTAAAGGGAGTTCTGTAGTAATTAAAGATCCCTTAAAAATATTCATAATGGTTGAATGATGGAAATCTAAGTAGGACATCATGTCTCTAAAATATAACTGAGTATAAAGCCTTGCGAGAAGGACTTCTGTGGTCAAAGTTGAACATCATTCATATAGAGACACTGTGAGTCAACAAATGATCGAATAGAACACAGAAGGGAATACACGGCTAAAACAGAAGATCAAAAATAAAGACGGACACATAAGTAGTTACATTTGTTACAAAAGAGGACATCATAGGGGCGCCTGGGTGACTCAGTTGGTTAAGTGTCCCACTCTTGATTTCAGCTCAGGTCATGATCCCAGAGTTGTGGGATCCAACCCCACATTGGGCTCTGTGCTGAGCATGGAGCCTGCTTAAGATTCTCTCTCTCTCTCTCTCTCTCTCTCTCTCTCTCCCTCTACCCCTCTCCCATGCTTGTGCTCTCTTTCTCTCTAAACAATTTAAAAAAAAAGAGTACGTCTTGAAATTGAACTTAAAAATGAGTAGAAATTTCACAGGTTCAAATGAGAATATGATTATACATGGGTATAGACACAATGAGAGTAAGTTTATGGGCATGACAATGCAAAGAAAGTCATGTGAGGAGTAACAAACTGGAAAATCTAGGGAAGTGATAAGGTCGGGGAAAGTTGGCAGAAGGTAGAAAAGATTTAAAAAGAAAGACTTTAAATGTGCCAAATCACTTGTACTTATTTTTGAAAGAAACAGATGACCTCAACAATCTGGACCATATGTTGACCTTCCTAGACCTAGTTTTAAGGAAGATAATTTCCCTGGCACTTTAGACAGAGTTGTAGTGAAGGGAGGACAGACTGGAAGCAGGTCCCAGGACTCTTGTCTTTGGGAAACTGAATATAAGAAAACAAGTCAGGGAATTTTTCATTTCATTAACATTAACTTACTTGCATTTCCCTTAAAATTCATTGAATGTCAAATAGAGAAATGCACCCTAATTTTGTCATGTGTCCATTAATGTCTTGGGCTATTCTAGAAAAGGAAGGGAGAGAGGGAACAAACACATTAAATTACCCCATGCTCCATTCAGCCCTCGATGGAGTTGGGTCTCTTTAAATGGAAACTTGATGGACAAAAAGAGGTTGAGGAAGACATGACAATGGTCTGGATCAGAGTAGAGGTTTCTGGTGCACATGAAACTTTTCTGGATTGTGTGCTAACAAGAGAAAACAAAAAGGAAAAAAAAAAAAACACAGCAAACATAAAGTAGATTTCTGTGCCCTACTTCCAGAATTTCTTATTTAGTTGATCTAGGAAGATAACGCAGATGCTGCTAGTTCTGAGAATATCGGGTTAGCAAAATGGAACCAGGAATAGAAAACATGTTAGGCAGCCAGGACCACATTCTAAGGGATCAGATTGTGTTGTTTGTTCATACACTAGAAGATACTATGGGATGTATTGGAGTCTCCACTCTCTGCTGATTTAGGAATTATATCATATTCTTTTTGCTTTTCTTGTTAATCATTCTTTATCCTTCATCTTTTCTTCTTTCTATTCTTCTTTTCCCCTTCATCTTTTTCTTAGAAGTCTCTACTTTCATGCTTTTCTTATTCTCCATATTTTCATTTTTTCTTTTAATATACTTTTTCAATATTTATTTTTGAGAGAGAGAGAAAAAGACAGAGAATGAGCAGGGGAGGGACAGAGAGAGAGAGAGACACAGAATCTGAAGCAGGCTCCAGGCTCTGAGCTGTCCGCACAGAGCCCAACATGGGGCTCAGACGCACAAACCATGAGATCACGACCTGACCCGAAGTCAGTTGCTTAACATACTGAGCCACCAGGCACCCCTTATTCTCCATATTTTCTATATTTGCGATAATCAGAAGGAAGTTTCTCAAAAATATTGTCCATAAAATAAGAGATTTCATGAAAACTCACTTTTCTTACCCTATTTCTGAAAATAAATTTACAAGGTGTGTCATTCATATCTACCTTGAAATTATTATTGATTTTATTAGTTAAGCATGAATAAACTTCATTTTTGATGATTATTTTGATTAGCTTAAAAGATGCATACATCTAGATGTGTTTTTAAAAAATTGGTATGTAATTAGAAACATTTTATTTCAATCAAGGAAAATTATGCCGTCATGTATTGGAATAACAATGCAGATTCTGTAAGATGTTTAATTGTAATTATTATGTATTACTGTGGGTACCTAGAATTTTACTATCTTTTTGAACATGCCAGAACATTAGCAGGTAGTTACTGTGGTCTAGTAATATGAGTGGTATCTGATTCATGTAATTTTTAATAAATTATTGCAATATTCAGTGGTAGTTTAAAGAATTTTAAATGTCTCTGTACCTCTGGTAAACTTCTGTACTAAATCACAGAAAAATAGCATTATAGAAATTGTCCATATTATTCACTTTTGAAAGGACTTTCATTTCTACAATTTTGCTCTACAAGTCAAGATGACTTCTCTTCCCAAAAGTAAGTATTGTTTGAAGTATAGGCAGCATGTAGGGTTCTCAGAATACTCTGTCAGTCACCCTTTTGCTTGTTATATATTACTGCCTGACCAAAAGATAATAGCATTTCTGAGAAATAGTGAGCCTCTTGTAATTCAATTAAGTCCAATTAGTTATAACATAGTCCCATATGTTCTTTTAACAGCCAACTAGAAATAGATTCCATAGAAAACTATAATTCATGTCTCTTCTAAAAAGAAATTTAAGGCAGCAAGAAATTACAGTCACATATATTAAACACTCAATTCTCAGACTATGTCTATCTACAGTATTTATACCTAAATGTGCTAAAATATTTCTTGGATTGAATTACCTGCATTGTATGATACCAAACAGTGAGAAAGCATAGTTTATTATCCTTGTATGTATGCCATTACTGCTTGAAGAAGTAAGTCCAGAGGCATGAGACAGTTAAGAATAGCCAGCTCTCAGATATTATTTCTACAACCCAACAAAGAGACTTAATTGGCAGTTGAGAAAAGATATTTGATTAAGTTGGAAATACCTATGGTGAACTATTGGCAAATTGGATAAACCAGTATTTAAACATTTTTCACAAAGGATTTCTATATTTTTTCATTGTTGATTTGGGGTTATTCAAGTTCAACACATAAAATGACAACTGTAGTTTTACCATTGATAGTAGATCAAATCAATTCTATCTGATCTACTAATAAATCAATATATTTGCCTAGTATGGACAGGATTCATACAGATATAACATGAATTTATAATTACTATAAACCATTGGTAAGATGTAATTGTGAACAAAAAAATCTAACACTGAGGAGTCACTTGAGAAATTCAACTATAACTCACTGCCGAATTAAATTTTGGGCCTTTAGATACAGCTATTAGCTTCTTGAAAACAAATGAAGGAGAAATAGTTAAATCAGTGTGGTCTCTGTTTGTCAGTCTAAATTCAGAGGGAGGATACTGAGATTGTATAGGTGCTTGTTTGTTTCTTTTCCAGAGAATTTCGGTTGATAAACTGCTTTCTGTGAAGTTTATTGTTCTTGCAATTAGTGACCAATACAAGGGGAGAATTGCAAATGTTTCTAATTTATGGGCTCATATATCAAGTTTTCAAAATATGTCCCTCTTTATGTAAACTTACCAAGCATTTTCATCAGCAGCCTCTCAGCAAGCTGTTCCATGGGGAATAATATTTTCACATAAACCTATTTGTGCTTGGATATCAATCAAATATATCATTATCACCCATAAGGAGAGATGTTAAGACATTGTTTCAACCATCCTGTGATAGTGATGATACAGAAACAAAATGCCAGAATATGAGGGCAATGTCTCAGTGATATTTACAATGTCTCAGTATGATATTCGCACTTTGTGGTAGATAGAAAAATGCCCCTTTAAGTATCCTAAAATTGTGTTACCATAAATAGTATATTTGTTTCATAGAGCTACCATAAACAATTACCACTAACGGGGTGGGGGGCGTAGGTGAGGGGTTTGGCCAATAGAAACTGAGTCTCTCATTGTTATGGAGTCCAGAAGTTTCACCAAGGTGCTGAGAAGATTGATTCTTTCTGTAGGCTCTGTGAAACTGAGAAAGAACCCATCCCCATCACCTTCTACTCTGTGCCTCTGTGTTTAAAACTTTTCTGTCACTTATATGGTCTTGACCATCATTGGATTCAGGCTCCACGCAATCCTCAATGATCTCGTGTTGGGATCTCCTGTTACAAAGACTTTTTATTTTACAAGGAGCCATATTCTGAAGTTCTAGGTGAGCATGTCTTTTGGCAACCACCCAGAAAACATGGCAAGAGAGACTTTGCAGATGTGATTAAGTCAAAGCTCTTGAAATGGGAGATTAATCTGGATAATCTGGATGGGCCCAATGTAATCATAAGGATCCTTGTAATGGAATAGATGGGGCAAGAGACTTAGAGTCAGAAAAGGAGATGTGGCGATGGAAGCAAAGGCAAGAGAGAAAGACCTAGAGGCAGAGATGAATTTGAAAATGCTACACTACTGAAGATGCTACACTATTTGAAGATGGAGGGATGGGCTGGGAGCCAAGGATGCAGACAGCATCAAAAAGCTGTAGAAGACAAGACACGGAGTCTCTCCTAGAGGTTTTGAAAGGGACACAGCCCCAGTGACATTTTATTTAGGACTTTTAGAGTTGTAGAACTCTAAAGTAATAAATCTATAGGTTTTAAGCCTCTAAATTTGTGGTACTTTGTTATGGCAGTAGTAGGAGACAAATACATACTCATATAAGAAGTTTCTATATTCTACTTTACAGTAGGGATCTTTAAAAACTGTTAAGATTCAGATATCTAATCCACAATGATGATATGCTTATAAACGATTATATATTAGTTAGCTACTGCGTTTCTAAATCATCCTTTTTTTGAGATAGAGAGAGAGAAAGAAAGAGCATGTAAGCAAGCAGGGCAAGGGCAGAGGGAGATGGAACGAGAGAATCTTAAGCAGCCTCCATGCCTAACTCAGAGCTTCATGTGGGGCTCGATCTCAAGACCCTGAGATCATGACCTGAGCTGAAATCAAGAGTTGGAAACTTAAACAACTGAGCTACTCAGGTGCCCCCAAAATCATCTTTATAAAAATTTATTATTAATATTTTTTTCAAAATTTATTTTTGTTGTTGACATAAAATTATTGTAGAATTATGAAAACATTAAATGCCAAGTATAAATTTCATGTGAAAAAATAAACCTATTTTTATTTTATAGATACACCTGACAAGTTATTATTGTCTATGAATAGCAGTAATATGTTTCATCACATTATGGAATCAACTCAATACTAATCGTTCTATTTAACTCCATGTTGCTTTCTAATGTAGTAGAGTTTTACATTTAGAATAAAACCCATTACACTTTTACATCTGACAGGTTTTTGCCCCGCAAAAATTTCAATTTATTGGAGCACTAACATTGCAGCTAACAACAATTTTGGAAAGTTTAATGTTAATGCAAAAAAAGAAAATACCCTTGCAAAATTTACCACAATTGTTTACTTTCTGAAAATGAGCACTAAACCATTTGCATAACATCTGCACTGCTTGGAGGGTTGAAACACTAAAGCAATTAGCTCCGTATTCTATAATGCATGTTGCAACTCAAGCGACGATGAAGTTGAGCTAACTTAATATTTAGTTCGAAAAGAAAAGTCACTTTATTTGCCCTTTACTATTAGTGCTTCTTCAAACTACCCATTCATGGTTAATATGTTAAGAATCTTGTTTTCAAGACAGTTCCAGAAAACATCGTTTAAAGAAAAAAAAAATCTCTCAGGGACATTTATTTAGTCTTCCTAATATGTGTTTGTTTACATCTATTTTATGTACTTGAGTAGCACAGATTCTACACAGCAGTTATAGTATAGTAAGTAAAGCTGTAAGTCTACTACAAGAAATAGTCTATATTAGTGATATGACAACGTAACTATGTTATTCTAGATCAATGCACTGACCAATACTTTTCAAATTCTAGATAAATATCAGTATCGACATTTTTTATTTTTAAGACGAATGGATAAAGAAGTTGTGGCACATATATACAATGGACTACTACATGGCAATGAGAAAAAATGAAATCTAGCCATGTGTAGCAACATGGATGGAACTGGAGGGTATTATGTTAAGTGAAATAAGTCAGTCAGAAAAAGATACCATATGTTTCCACGAATAGGTGGACTTTGTGAGACTAAGCAAAAACCATGGGGAGGGGAAGAGGGGAAAGGAAAAAAAGACACAGAGAAGGAGGGAGATAAAACATAAGAGACTCTCAAAGACTAAGAACAATCTGAGGGTGAGGGAGGTGAGGGAGGGGGGAGAGGGGGTGACGGACATTAAAGAGGGCACGTGTTGGGATGGACACTGGGTGTTATATGTAAACCAATTTGAAAATAAACTATTATAATAAAATAAATAAATAAATAAATAAATAAACATTAAAAAAATACTTTAAAACAAAACAAACAAAAAAAATATGTTATAGGATGGCTCAGTTGGTTAAGCGTCTGACTTTGGCTCAGATCATGATCTTATAGTTCGTAAGTTTGAGCCCCACTTTGGGTTCTGTGCTGACAGCTCAGAGCCTGGAGCCTGCTTCAGAGTCTGTGTCTCCGTCTTTCTCTGCCCCTCCCCTGCTTGCATTCTGTGTCTCTCTCTCTAAAAATAAACATTAAAAATGTTATAACCAGGCATTCATGCTTTATGTTGTTCCTGAATAGTCATAGGATTTGACAATAAAGTGTTTTCTGATTTGCAAACGCATTTCTGTTGACAATTTAAAATGCATTATTAAACCACATTAAATTCTGTATTAAGATCATCTTGATTAGCTGTACTATACCTTAAATCTAGATACATCAATACTATGTAGCTATATATATTCTACAGGTAAACTTTAGTAACGCAAATAAAATATAAATGAGTATTAAAAGTTCTGCTGTACTGGAACGACATGAGCCATTTTACAGTCCAACAGGGCAACATTCAAATAATTCTGTAAAACATCTAAGAATGCAATTAAACATTAAACAAATAAAAAATATTTTTATACATGGCTATGCTTCCCAGAAAGAAAGAGAAGTTACAGGTACCAGAAATGAATAGCAAGATACCACCTGATAGCAAGAATGTTGGGCTCTCAAACTGATGAGGGTGATAGATAATCTTAATTCGGGGGGAGAAAGGTCAGGTGGTACAGAAATGATGACTAGGGTTCAAAACTCAAAGTAGGGAAAAGAAAAGGGACATGGAGTCTAGTTTACAAGACGAGAACTTAGAACCAAAACTTCTGCAAAACCTGGGACCCTGGAAAGGCTATATGACTTACAAAGAAAAGACTAGAACATCCATCCACCAGGGGCAAAGAGAAGGTTGACTAAGCCCTGTGTCCATGTTCAACATAGTAAAATATGGTTACATTCTCCCATTCTCCTGAGACCCTGACAACCACAGCCTGCCTCTGTCAGGTTTGAGGCTAGAATCTACACTCCCCACATGGTGAGGGAAAGCAGCAAACCTGGGGCAGTCGTGGAGGAAGCCCGACATCCACAAGTCTGGTCACATTGTTTGGCTGATGATGAAGTGCCTCATCTGCACAGGGGGACTGTTGGAGAACATCCACCTGGACACACTATCTCATGTATGAGTGTATTGACATTCCTCTTTCCTAAGACTCCTTGTTACCAGTGACGGAATCTTGTCCAGTCAAAATCTTAAGTCACTGTTTAGTTCATACTCAGGTCATCATCATTGCTCTTTGCAGGCAAAGTGAGTAAGGAGATTTGTTAATCAAGGCTGGTCCTGAGTGGGGTAGTCATTCTGTTACTGTCATCCTGAAGCTGGTACCTTTTATGACACAGAGCTTTCGCCAAACCATGGTTCTCAGATATTTTCCACTCCAGTAAATGTGTTCCACTCCAGTAAATGAAAGTCTGGAGATTCAAAGATTGATTATAGAAGGAATGACCATCCAGTATTGTGGCAGAAGGAGGCAGCCTGGAATTTCTGGTACCACTTTATTTAGCTTTAGTACTTACGTAAAATGTATGCCCTCTAAACTATTTCTGAAGGGCCAGGGCCAGGAGGACTGCTCAGCACCCCCGAATTTGTATCTAAGTGGATCAAATGGCAACCAATTGATGCTGAGTGGGTTTGTTTCCAAGGACACCTGGAGTTTCACGATTTGGTATTTAATCATTTTGAGAACTCAATAGCAGAGCAAGCAAGGTTTCTCAAAAGTACAATAGTGTTTGGATAAGTAGACATGACTGTGCTCCAAACCTTTATGTCCAGCCACTAGGGTTCAGATACAAATTCTTGACAAAATTTGCATAAAATATTCTGTCCATTGGTGACACATCAACCAGTTCTATTGGCTTGATTATAAAAGCCAAAAGTTAGACCTGCTCTCACTCTAGTCTGAATCAACTGGGGCCTTTTATTATTTTCTTGTTCTGCTTTCCAATTAAAATACAGCTTTTTGTGCCACTTGTAAATATAAAGTGTAATAGTCTTAACTTTAGAGTTAGTTTCTTTCCCAACCGAAGAGCTCTAGCAAAATACACATGCCTTTTAGAGGGGTAGTGTCATACAGTAAAATATCTTCCTTCGGCCTGTAAAAACAAAATCCAGATACTTTCCAGACTATTGTAGACCTCTTCTCTGCACAGAAACTGTATCAAGGCCCAATATTTTCATGGAATTCATTTCTGTTATCTAAGTCTTGATGTTTTCTGTTCTCTAACTTTTATTAACAAGTTAGCATCAACAGAATAATTTGGCTTGATGTTATCTTAATGATGAGGACAACTAAGTTCCTTTTGGACTAAGCACTTAAGTTTGACACGAGGAGGAAATGAACATTCACCAGATACCAAAGGTGTTTATTTGCTTTAATAAAAACAGAGCATCTGGGACAATATCTTCAATTGGCGTCACCAGTTAATTAAGCTTAGAAATTCACTGTCGTTCTCTACCTGCCCTCCATCTTCTACACTTACAAAAACTGACAGTTAAATGGAAATGTGATAGAAAATGTGACTATCTCTGAATCATTTCAATCCTTATAGTAATAATAAGATCTCTTATGCCCCCTTGGATATGCAATTTCTTTGTCAGGGAAGACCTTTGGAGAGCTCAGAAACTAAGGAAGTAATGAGGTGAAGCGGTGGTTCCACCAGGAACGATGTTAGTTGTATAAGGTAAAAACTCCATTTCATTCCTGACATCAACTGGCCTCCATTCCAACGAGTGAATCAAGGAGTTATTTTTGGTCCCAAGTTAATGTTGTTTCAGACTCACAACAATGTCAAATTGTTCCCCAAGAATCTGCATATTTCTTATTTTCCCTGTTCATATTCTTTATTCCCCCAGGAAATGGCTGCTAGACCACTGAGCACTTATGATTTTTGAAGTATCTGAGCTCTTCTGATCCTCCTTACAAATAGGAGAGTAGTTCACCTCCTTGAACAACTTATGGTATAGACCAGCGGGGAGGAAGACCTGTCCTCTGCAAGAAGCTTACTTTCAAGATGGAGTGAGAGAAAAGCATTTACCAAAGCATAAGAATGAAATCGATGAAATATTAAATAGGATATAATATAGAGCATTTATAAAATACAAGTAAAAGATGATATAAGAATATATATCAGCAAATAATTTTAAATACATGAGAATGTTCTGTAACTACCTTAATCCTACAGGTATAAAAAGTATTGGGCAATAGAAAATTTTCTTTTTTCAATTTTTTAATGTTTATTTATTTTTGAGAGAGAGAGCACAAGTAGGGGAGGGGCTGAGAGAGATAGAGACACAGAATCTGAAGCAGGCTCCAGACTTTGAGCTGTCAGCACAGAACCCTACGCAAGGTTCGAACTCATAAACCAGAGATCCTGACCTGAGCCAAAGTCAGATACTCAACCAACTGAACCACCCAGGCACTCCAATAGATAATTTTCTAATGACAATATTACAGAGTATGCAAACTAACTCAGAAATGAATAAAATATTAAGTAGATTTATAATCATTGGAAAAAATATAAATCAAATAAATCGCTTAGATTCTATCAACAAAACAAATGATTTGAACCTTGAAAGACCATATAATCACCACCTTGAAAACATTGATCCAAAGATTATGAATATACACACACATGTCTGCAACCTACTTTATGAATCTTGTGTAACTTTTATACCAAAGACAGTAGGTAAAAGAAAAATTATATCCTAAAGTCATTAAGAAACATAAGTATAAAAATTCTAGATAGAGTGTTAACAAAATTAAGCCAGCCTATTGTGTTTGTCTAATCTGATCGCAGAGGATTCACCCCAGGAAACACATGTAAGAATTATCTGACCTTGAAAACATGTATTTTTTCCATATTAACAGATAATATATTATCCCAGCTAATGTAAAAGCCATTTAATAAAACTGAATATTTATTCATAATTAACACTGAGAAATAGGACATAGAAACTTCTCTACAGATCCAATATAACGCCTATCAAAATTCCAACGGCATTTAGCACAGGAATAGGACAAAAATATCCCCAACTTTATACATAAGCCACTAAAGATCTTGAAAAGCCAAAGAAATCTTGAGAAAAAAAACACAAAAAACAAAGCTAGAGCTATGATGCTCCCTGATTTCAAACAATATCGTAAAGATATCGCAATCAAAACAGTATGGCCTTGGCAAAAACAGACACATAGATCAGCAGAACAGAGTAGAGAGCCCAGAAATAAACCCACACTAATATTTTTAATTACTTCATCACAAAGGAGCCAGGAAAAAACAATGGGAAAAAGAACAGTATCTTTCACAAAAAAATGTTGGGACAACTGGACAGCCACATGGAAAATAATAGGACTGGACTGCTATATTACACCATACACAAACATTAATTGAAAATGGATTAAAGACTTGAATGGAAGACCTGAAACCATATCCCAGAGCAAACATAGATGGTAAATTCCTGGACGTCAGTTTTGGTGATGACTTTTTGGATTTGACACCAAAAGCAAAACCAGCAAAGCAAAAATAAACAAACGGGGCCGCATCGAACTAAAAATCTTCTGCAAAAGCAAAGGAAACCATCAACAGAATGATAAAGAAACCTTTTCAATATTTGCAAAGCATATATCTAATAGGGCATAAATATGCAAAACACATAAATAACTCATATAACTTAATATATACACAACAATAACGACAAACAATCCAATTGAAAAATGGGCAGATACTCTGACTAAACATTTTCCCAAAGACATACAGATGTACAGCAGACACACGAAAAGATGCTTGACATCACTGATCATCAGAGAAATGGAAATAAAACCACAATGAGATATCATCTTATATCTGTCAGAATGTCTATTATCAAAAAGACAGGCAGCGACAAGTGTCGGCAAGAAAGTGGAAAACAGGGAACTTTCACGGCCTATTGGTGGGAATGTGAACTGGTGTAGCCACTGTGAAAAACAGTATGGACTTCCCTCAAAAAAATATAAAGAATGACTCCAAGATCTACCAGTTTCACTTTGGAGAAAGAAGAAAACAACACTAACTCAAAAAAATATACACCCCTGTATTCACTGAAGCATTATTTACAATATCCAAATATGAGAACAACTTAAATACCCATGGACATACGAATGGACAAAGAAAATGTGGTATATATTTACAATGGGATATTATTCAGTGATTAAATAAGTTTTACCCTGAGTTTACCTTGTATGTCCTTTCCCTTTATTTCATTTATATTTATTAAAAAGAATAAAATCTCTTCGTATGTGACAATATAGACAGACCTTGAGGGCATTATGCTAAGTGAAATAAGCCAGATAGACAAAGACAAATATTGCAAGATATCACTTGTATGTGAAACATAAAAAACAAAGACAAAAAAACAAGCTCATGGATCCAGAGACTAGATAGGTGCTTGCTAGAGGTTGGGTGGTTGGGTGCTGGAAAAAAGGAGTAAAGGGTTCAAAAGGTACAAACTTCCAGTTATAAAATAAATAAGTCAATGTGTTATTGCATGTCAATTATACTTCAGTAACAAAAGAAAACTTCTTTAACCCAATGAAAATCTATGAATAAAAACTCAACAATTAAAAGCAAAATCTACATCGAGCATCACATTTCACTGCTGAAATAGTAGAAGTACAGCAGGCAATGAACTTATTTTCCACCTCACTTCAAAACTCGAGCTTGCCCTAATTCACAAACATTTGCCATAGCCATCATCCTCCCTTAGAAAGTGTGTACTTCAGCCTCTTATTTTACTAGGGGGAGACAGGTCTGAGGGGACTTAAGTGACCTGTCTAAATTTACTCAACTAGTGAATAGGGGAACATTGACTTAAAGCCTGTATTCTGTGGGGGAAAAAAAAAAAAAGTCAGCTGAGGGGCTCCTGGTGGCTCAGTTTGTTAAGCCTCCGACTCCTGATTTTTGGGTGGGGTCAAGATCTCACAGTTGGTGAGATCGAGTCCCGCATCAGGCTCTGTGCTGACAGTGCTGAGCCTTCTTGGGATTCTCTCCTTCCCTCTCTCTGTCTGCCCACACCAGCCCCCCGCTCATGCATGTGCTCTCTCTCTCTCTTTCTCTGTATCTCTCGCCCCAAATAAATAAATAAACATTAACAAAAATAAAGCCAGCTGAAAACTTGTTGGTTTGTGTCCTCTCCCATTAAAGGACAACAATCGTAACTAATCTTGTTTATCAATTGTTTGTTACTCATTTTACAATGAGAATTAAGCTCAGAATGAGATTTTGTGACATTTATCTAAAACAATAAAAGAGTAGTAGAAATGTACAAAACATAAGTCTCTTTGTACTAAAAAGATAATACCAAACTAGGCTAGTAAATGTGTTTTGTTATATGGGGAAAATGTAAAAAATGGAAAAATCACTCTAATTTCTAGATTAAATTTGAGTGTCTAACAGGTTATCAGGTTTTTTTGGACAAATTATAAAACCAGTAAATGTAAAGTGTAAGTTCTCTAGGAACCAGACACTCAAAATATTTTGTCAGAAGCCAGTTAGAAGCTTAACTGTTTGGCAGAACTGAACGTATTACATGCTTAGTGCAGCATGCAGAATAAATAAAAAATAAGGTTGAAGCACATCTTTTGATAAACTTCAAGTTACCTCTAAATGAAGGCTGCTGTTATTCCATTTCTTCAGTTGATTTCTGTCATACCGGAATAGATACCTAGGGTTGAGAGATCATAATTTGTTTAAGATGCTAGAACTCTAGGGGCCCCTAAGTGGCTTAGTTGGTTAAGTATCTGACTCTTGATTTCAGCTCAGGTCAAGTTCTCAAGGTCGTGAGATGGAGCTGTGTGTTGTGTCAGTGCTGAGCATGGAGAGTGCTTGGGATTCTCTTTTCCTCTCTCTCTGGCCTTCCCCTGCTCACACTCTCTATCTCTCTCTCTCTCAAAACAAGTAAACATTAAAAAAAAATGGTTCTAGAAACTTTAAACTTACAACCTGATTTTTAACACAGTGATCATGTCAAGAAAAGTCCACCCTGGGGCTACTGTCACACAATTAGTAACCTCTCCTTTACACCGTGAAGATTAACTTTGTTTTCATAACTTAATGGAGTTATTATTTATATGTTTGCAAAAATCATATTGAGAGTTTACCTTGTATGTCCTTTCCCTTTATTTCATTTATATCTATTTATTTACTTATTTATTTACTTAATAAATTCATTCATGTTTCAAGAGATGCAAACTACAAATCATGGTTCTTATTAGTTCAAAACTTTTCAAACTATTGATATAGACTAAGAGATGAAGGGAATAATATACTTGTAGAGTACAGGAATGGTAGAGAAAGAAAAACACAGAAACTGATATAAAGGCAAAATCGCACCAGACATTTGGTAAAAGTGTCCAGGAAGACGTTATTCAAGACTATAGTAAGACCATATAGAGGAGAGACTATGATGGAGGAGAGAGATTGAACTCAACTTGATGAAAAGAAGGAAAGGTTTTCAAATCCTGGGCTTAGCTAATGGAAATGTACTGGAGGACATTAGTGGGGAAGAAGTTCCATGTGATCAGGCCAACTGTGTTTGCTCATTGTCACTATGGAAGTGAGGCTCTTGCCCTCTCAACAGATTGAGAGGGAGAGACACTGCCTTCTTGATGATTACAATTCAAAGGGATAATTCCCAGGTTGTAGAATATTTACATCTCATAGGGGCAGAGAAAGGGTTTATAATCATAAGTTTCCTCAGGTAAAAGTTCTATGGAAATCAGGAAGAAACCTATCTAAAGTTTAGTCAAGCTAAAGGGAACGTTAGGCCACCGTGGTCACTGATAACCATGTGGACGTGTAGAGATTAAGATGATATTTCCCAATGGTATTAGGTGCTTTAAATTTCCAGGGACACTACATAGAATAGTATAGTAGATATGGATGGATGGCCACATATTCTGGTTTAGTGAAAAGAAGCTTGACTAATTTCATCTATTAATACACTAGACTAATTCTTGCCTGTGGGATCCTTGCTAGAGAAGGATCTTAAAACAGAAACTGGGGTGGAGGTAGGAACTACAAGACCAACAGAAGAAAAGAAACAAAATATTGAGCTTAATTTTTACATACACTATTCCTGAGATTCACATGACTCCCAATTAGAGACTGATCCAGAAATATATATATATGCATATATATATTTTTTTTTCCCCCCTCTGAGAGTTAAGTGTTCAATCTTTCATTTTACCAGGTTGAAGATTTTTTCCATAGGAAGTTGCAACTAATTCCACGGAAACTAAATTGGACTCCCTCTCCCACAGGGCACAGGATGGAATGTGACAAAGGTCCACAATCCCAACCATGGATTTTAACATTAAATGAGATTCTATGAAAAACTGACTCCTATTTTCTAGTTCTTGCAGTTATTAAACCCCCAAAGCTGTAGCTCAATAAAATGACAGGACTAAAATCTTACTCAGCTCGATTTTCCAAGTACATAAATTCCTCCCATGAGGGTTTAGGACTTTTTAAAGAGTGTTGACTTTTTCATGCCACTGGGGAATCATGCCCTGCAGTTCACATTGATGCCTTAAACCCCGGTGAATTAGGAGTATTGCTGCACTTGTTAAAAGGACCATACTTGTTCCAGGGAATTACACTGGGCATTGGGAGAATGGAGTTTGAAAATTCAACATTGATTTCCTGATTTCCATGCTGATCTTCTTTGAACTGGGCAATGAGAAGAATATAGATGGTTTCAAAATTCAAATGTACCTAATTTGCACACTGAGTCATTTTAGTAATTATGTTAATATGCTGTCATATATTTTCAATAGTGAAGTTTTTTTTAATTACAAGGTATTTGGATAAATTATTGTTTTAAGTGCTTTTGTTTTTTCCTTTTCACTACTGCTATATATGAAATAGAAATCTTATATAGCTTTATTTTACATAGAATAAAATTTTAGAGTCATAAAAAATGAGAGATTTGGTGACTGACTTCTTAAAAGGACCTCAATAGAACATCTTGTTTTCTAGAAAAAGTATTTCTCAGTGTATTTCCCATAGAAACCATTAGAACTGGATTCAAAAGGTTGATTCTTATTGCTTCCAACTAATCTTCAAAGAATAATTTCCAAATTTTTAATATAACAGGATTAACACATATGAGACGTTCATATTTCAACATTTTTAAATCTGGAGAAGTTTTCAAAATTACTAGTATCACTCTCCTTAGAAAGAAATAAAATACTAATCTTAAAACCTAATGTATTAATAATGTCATCCAAAATGACCTGTTATCAAAATTATATTGATACTTTTACTATAAGACTAAAATTCATCAGTGTTTTCATTAGATTAGAATGATTGTTAATTTGAGTTTATAACTCCTCATATTTGTTCAAATTAAATACAACCAAAGTGCTGTATAGAAAATTGTAAGAATAAGGCCAGGGCACTGGGTGGATCAGTCAGTTAAGCAACTAATTCTTGATTTCAGCTCATGTCATGATCTCATGGTTCGAGGGTTCAAGCGCCACGTCAGGCTCTGCACCGATAGCATGGAGCCTCCTTAGGTTTCTCTCTCTCCCTCTCCCTTCTGTGCTTGTGTGTGTGCTGTGTCTCTCAAAAATAAATAATAAACATTAAAAAAAACTTATAAGTATAAAAATAAAGCAAAAAAATAATACTGGCAATGTTAAAGAATTTTAAGATAAAAATATACTTTTGAGTAGGCCTAAACTACAAAGGCTTAAAATTCATAACACACAATATAATTTTTATATGCACATTGATTAATTTTTTAAATTGGTTTAAAATTTTAAGAAAAGACATAAAGCTAAAGTTAATTTCAGTGGTGTTAGATATTTGACTGAAAACCTTTAAACACAATTTAATTCCTATGGGCATATTAAATACTGGATTCTGACACTTAGGTAAGATTTTGCTACAAATATTTTTGCTTGACCAGATATGTGTTTACCACAATATACACCTGGCTCGATTCTGTAATGGAATCTCTTTTCAAAATAACAGAATGCAATGATATTTCTTAAGAGCCTTAGCTTCTGAAAACACCTTTCCAATAGTCTTGCCAGTTTCACGGTTATAACAGCTAGTGGCAGAGAGCATTGTTGATAGAAAGAATAGTGTTGTGGCTCATGTTTTCAGCATATGTTTTAGTTTGTTTTCTGAACGACAACCTTCCTCCTTTTTGTCCTGATCTAATTTATTTCAGATTATAAATACAGGTTTATATGTCTAATGCAAGAAACTAGAATGGAAAAAAAAGAAGGAAAATATCAAATAATTCCATAGATTTACATTTACTTACAAATATGCAGTTATAGTACAAAGCAGAAGGCATTGACGATACAGAGCAAGACCCTTTGTCGATGGGTATGAAGTAATAAAGTAAAACGTTATCTCATTAGTCTTTTTACTTAATTGTGAAGTGATTTTTAAACTGTAAAAATTGGAAGAATATAAATGATTTGTTAATTTTAAGTTAACTTTTGGCCACTCCTTTGTTTCAGTATATACAATGAACCCCCCTTTCATATCATCCCCACCTTTAAATGATAAATATCGTTATTCATATTCTGCAAGCAGTAAAACAAATATAATTATTTTTCTTTCTCATTATCTCTTTCTATTCTGTATGTTTGGTTACCCAACTTCTTAGGACACAGTTATTTATTTATTATTTATTTATTTATTTATTTATTTATTTATTTTTGAGAGAGGAGGAGAGTTTGCAGGAGAGAGGCAGAGGGAGGCAGGGAGGGAGAATCTTAAGCAGGCTCCATGCCCAGTGGGGAGTCCAACAAGAGGCTTGATCTCACCACTGTGAGATCATGACCAGAGTCAAAATCAAGAGTCAGATGCTTAACTGACTGAGCCTCCCTTGGGCCCCTGGACATAGTTATTTAAAAGGATTTCACCTGATCCGAAAGAATAAGGGCAAGTAGTAAAAGAAAAAAAATATGCGTACAAATGTACTTGGGGCTCTTTCTGGTCGCAGGAAGGACTGATGTCTTCCAAAGGAAGTGAGAGAAATAGGATTACTCGGCACACGGACACCAAGATGCACAAAACTCAGGTGTTCCGTGGAGCAAAGGTTACCACTTGAGGGATGGATTGTAATAAGCCTGCAGAAATTGAACAGTGTGTTCCCATTTTCCATAAGAAATTTTACAACTTCTTTATGAATTTTTGCCTCAACCACCTTTAACTTCACAGTAAAATATGCTTGGAAAACATATCATTCATCTTTACATGTATTTATAGCTCAAATATGTATTTGGGATTTTCCATTAAGAATAATATACTATTCTTACTTTGCCTGAATTCACACAGGAGTAATTCTCTACAGGACTACACTTCATTTACTTTTTAAGTGTGTAACTCTGGAAATGATTTGAATATAATGAAAATGCTATTAAATGCACTTTTGTTGAACAGCATAATAAACCTCACTTTAATAACCAAAATGTAATCCAGTCATTTGTCTTCTTGGAGAACATTGCACGCCTGGTATGAAAGGTAAAGGAGCTGTAAGTGTGCCTTTTCTGTCTTTTTTTTTATGTCAAACCAAAGCCAAGAGAGAATTATAAGTTATGACATATACATTGTTTGTTAAAACCAAACTCATTGCACTACATTTATGCCCCAGATGAGGAAATCCTAAATGGATAGAAGCTTAAGAATGGCTTTATTTTACAACTTCACTGGTAAGAGTAGCATAAAGGGTATGTAAAAAGGGGGTGGAAATTCTAAGACATCTTGGGGAATTATAACGAAAAGTACATAAAATTATAGTGTGGGGAAATTTGAGGGAAATGTGACATGTTATTGAATTCTGCCATGACCCTGGTGGAATGGTGGAAGTTCGTGCAGGTCTCTTCAGTTATAAAATAATAATTACTTTTATTTTCCTTCTGTTTAAAACTCCCACATAAATATGCTTGGAGAAACACATTATTATTTTCAGAGCACTACTGAGATTTGAAGACTCAATGCTAGAAGAATGTGGAATCTATTGCAGGACAGAGATATCTTCTAGCAAAGAACACAACTTGTCTATTCCATAGTAGACTCTTAGTCCTTCCCCAAATAGAGACTATTACATAGTAATGTTTCAAAAATAATATAATTAATTGCATTCTATTTTCTTAAGTTTATTTATTTTTGAGAGAAAAGAGAGAGAGAGAGAGAAAAAACAAGAGGGGGAGAGGCAGAGAGAGGGTGAGACAGAATCCCAAGCAGGCTCCACACTGTCAGCGCAGAGCCCAAAGTGGGGCTTAACCTCACAGACCACAAAATCATGACCTCAGTCAAAATCAAGAGTCAGAGGAGCTGCTCAGGCACCCCTAATTAATTGCATTCTTATTAAAAAAAAAAAACAAAACTAGAGGCACCTGGGTGGCTCAGTCCATTCGTTACAACTCTGAGTCTTGATTTCAGCTCATTCCATGATCCCACAGTTCATGAGTTCAAGACCCACATCAGGCTCTTCGCTGATAGCACGGAGCCGGCTTGGAATACTCTCTTTCTCTGCTCCTTCCCCACTCACACTCTCTCTCAAAATAAATAAATAAACATTAAAAATTAAAAAAAAATAAAACTAAGTTTCTAAAACTACCTGGTTGCATTCATGTTAAATACTCCAGTGACCTTTAGTTACTACAAACATATATAGACTATATGTAGTTAGCTGCTCTTACATTCTCCACTTCCTGCCCAGACCAGAAACTACAGGACCAAATTTGATTCCACCTAGTCTCAAATCTATTAAGACTGTCTTACTTACTTGAATTTAGAACACCACCATGTTTGACTTGGATTGTTCGGGAGAAGCCATGAATTTCAACTCTTTATTGGGGTAATTCTTGAGGCACAAGGAATCATCATTTGACTTATGACCAGCTTGGGGTTTGTTGAACGCTCTGGGGCAGTGGCTGCACATTGAAAACACCCAGGGAAGCTGTAGAAGCAACACACACCGGTGCCTGAATTCCACCTATCCCCAGGTTCAGAGTTGATTGGTCGGGGATGTGTCCCAGGCAAAGTTGATTTTAAAAGCTCCTCAGGTGATTCTAATGTGCTGCCCAGTCTGAGAACCACTTTTCTTAGCTGATAATCGTCTTGCAGAGAGGAATGTGAGCACCACTGGATTTCGAGAAAGTATATGAATGAGAGAAGACAGAAGCTGAAATTTAAAAGGATGGGGTGATTCCTACAGGAAGTAAAGTTTTTAGAAAACAAAAAACAAACATGTTGGAAGGGACCATTGGGCAGTTTTGCTCTATCGATGTGTCATGTGGTTCTCTTCTATGTTCTCATATTTGGTCGACTCTACTAACCTTGGTTACTTAGGGGATGCCAATAGGTTGGCCGGGATGATGTTCTATCTCTACCAGTAAGTCAGGGTGGGGAGCTCTGGAAGTTTCCTCCATACTCTATTTTAATTCCCTAGTTAATTGTCAGTGTCTTGCTTTAATTTGAAACTCTTTGTGAGAAATTTCTTTTTTTAATCACTGTCTACAGAAACTTGTAGTGTGTTTGAGAACTAGAGGTTTGTTGAATACATTTTGAATAATGACCAAGTTGAATGAATAATTTAAAATTATTTTTGCAACTAGTTCGGTCTTTATTAAGCAAAATAAACAAAATATTCCAACCTAAATACTGCCTTTTCTTTCTTTTTTAAAAATTTAAGAAGTTTTAAAAATTAATATTCTCTTATAGAGTCTCAGACATACTGTTTTGAGACCCACGACTCAGCTGGGGTCTCATTTATTTTCTCCTTTATCCCTTTAAAGAAGCTTCTGAAATAGGTAATGTGAAGAGTGACATCAAGTATAATAAATAATACTGTGAATTCTAGGAAAGCATTGCCTTGGTAAAGCTTCTCAGACTTAAGTAGTTCATCTTGGCTATCTAAGGGCCATTATAAGAGTCACTGGGCTCTTGGGAAGGACTTTACGATGTGGGACAATGCCAATTTATTTGAAGAAGTATTCTCCTTCACAGCCGGCCAGGAAATATCCTTATTGACATAGGATTGAAGAGCTCTATCTTTGAATTTAACAACAGATATGCTTTACTCTTCTAGTTTGGAAAACAAGGATTTGCTCTGACTGTTCCAGCTCTCTGTCTCCTAGTCCATTCTAATATTTCCCCATTATTACACACTGTCCTCTTTTTTTGTCACTCTCCCTCGTCACATTAATGAATTCTTTACATTCATCTCTGGAACCCACATTCACACTTATAAAAGATTAATCATTTCTCCCCGGGCTAGACTTCTATTTTGGGTGTCATGGATTTCAGAAGTCCCCCTCTGGACTCTGCTGCTGTCATCTTTGGCCTGAGAGTCACTCAACTCCACCCACATTCTTTGAGGACTTTGGCAACAGTCTCCTTGCTCGGAACAACACCTCTCATTTTGCTAGCCCACTGTTGCTATGCGGTTGTACTTTCTGTTCATAACAACAACTGTTTCCAACTCATGCTTCAAATAATCTCTGATCACAAAACTCCTCTGCTTTAATCCCATTGAATTTGTGCTTTGCTATAACTCAAAATTCCATTCATAATTCACTTCTCTTCCACCTTTTCTCCTATGGATGCAACTGGCTTTATGTTATATAATTTAAACAACTGTCTTATTTTTATACTCAATTAGCTCCATATTATATTGTTCAGTTAGAAACAAGATATTACCAACTCTACGTTTAGCTCTAGCTACACTGTTTGATATGGCAATGACTAGCCACATTATTGGAGGGGGCAAAATTTCCCACACTGTAACTGGGGACCTGGACCAGGGCAGCACTAACAGTGCTAGTGATATTGCTAACAATCCTATCTGGATGGCCCTCTTCTCATCACCATTGTCCAGATTGTCCATAGCTTACTTGTCTTTGGTGTTTAACTATAAATTCAAATGGTTAGATTCTCCATAGCATATGAATAACAGAAACAATTTTAATAAAGAGGGCTTTTGCACATAATGGATTAAAACAGATAGTGAAAATCACTTTGTAAAAGAAAATAGTAACTATGTTTCTAGTCCTTGATATGACCTTAATGGATTTTATTAATTTAAAGAGATTAACCCAAAGGAAAAAAAAAATGTGGCCAGCATAAAGGGAAATTGTATCCAGGAAATACAGAATAGGAAAAACAAAAAGCAGCCAAAACCTATTCATCAAACACGCTTACTGAGGGTGATGATATTGTTAGCTTTACTTTTGACCAGAGATAGACCACGGAGGTGATGGAGCTTCAGTCATTGGCCTTTCACTTCAAATGCCCTCAAAAAGGTCCTATGAGTGTCACATGGTCATATACATTTTAATTTAAAAAATTACATACTGTAACCAAAATTGTCTGAGATTGCTTCTTTGCATTATGACTTTCTTCCTTATTTGGGATTGCACTGGAGTGGACCCAGTGTCATGGAAAGGAAAGTTTTAAAAAATCTCATTGGGAAAGTTTCAATAAAATAAATAAGAAACTACAAACTCCCAAATCAAAAGTACACATGAATATTAAATTTACTTAGTGAAGACTTGAGAGATAAAATGAATGCAACACAAAACAACAATAATAAATTGAAATAATTTTGACACTGAGGAGCTAATTGTAGTGAAAAATGATTTCAGATCACACCAACAGTAGTAACTCATGTAAAGGAAGAGATAAGTTTTGAATAAGAATATTTGGTAGGCTTTTGTATTGTTTGATAATCCAATTAATGAAGTGGCATAAATCATATAAACATGTTGGAAAAATATTTAAATTTCTTGCTGATGTGACATGAAATACTGATACGAACCAGATAACATAAAAATCACAATATAACACTAAAACCAGGACAGTAGTGACAAATGAGTTCATTGTTTTTATTGAGTCAAGCAGTGTTTAAGACTAGGTACAAGAGAAGAAAATGCTAAGTGTCCTGAAATCCTACATCTTACATGTGAAAGATATTCATAGCAGTCTTTTGAAATTTGAATAAAAATTCTGAAGTATACTTGAATTTACAAATAATGAGAAATTGCTTAGAAATTATAAATAATAACAAAAACTTTCTAACATCTTCTAGAGAAAATATTAATTATCTTTCTATTCTCTCTGTAGAAAATATTACAAAGTTGAAAAACGAGGAGTCATTCAAGGAATATTAAGCCAAAAAATTAGAAAAAAAGTGTTATAAAAATGTATCAGGGATTAATTAACAAAAATATATTTTCTCAGTTTTAGGATGTTTAATATTTTCTAGCTCTCAGTTTTAATTTGTTGCTATATACCTTCACAATCAGTTCATTTAATTATTGGTTTTGCATTTGTAATTTTCTATTATCTTTTATAAAGAGTCTCCTTACCCCCGAGTTGATATAAGCTTCAGTGCTCACAAATCTGGATCTGCATTTGTCTTTGCCTATTTTTCAGGCTTAGCTAAGCATATTAAAAACAAAGAGAAGAATGTGGTGAGAATATATGTATTTACAAAAGAAAACACTTTTCTTTAAACTGTGTGAGATGCTTTCAAACAGGGGATTTCACAAAGCAATACTGACTGACCCCAAAATGAGTTTCCTCATGGCCATTTCTTAAGATGTATACAAGATTTTTCTTTGGAAAAGATTTAAAAAACAGGTAATGGTTGTTTTTTAAACAATGTTATAGGAATATGCAGGAAACCAAGATTTCTTCAAAATTTCTGAAATACCTACTCTGTGCAAGGCACTCTTTTTTTTTTTAATGTTTTTTTATTTATTTTTGAGAGAAAGGGAGAAAGAGCACAAGTAGGGGAGGGGCAGAGAGAGGGAGACACAGAATTGGAAGCCGACTCCGGCATCAGAGCCGTCAGCACAGAGTCCAACGCGGGGTTCTAACTGACCTGAGCTGAAGTTGGATGTTTAACAAACTGAGCCACCAAGGCATCCGCTTAAGGCCTTTTAGCTATAATGCTCAATAATACATTCTAATCCCTTCTTTCAGTGGGACTTGGGCAGAATACAAAGGAATAAATACAATTTTTGATTGTGCATGTCTGTTCAGGCTACTACAAAAATAACATGGTCTGGGCAGCCTGAACAACAAACATCTATTTCGTAGAGTTCCAGAGGCTGGGAAATCCATTTTCAAGGCACTGACAGATTTGGTGTCTGGCGACAGCCTTCTTCCCCTATTGGCTCATTGTAGATACAGTGAGTGAGTTCCGTGGTACCTCTTCTTCCAAGGGCACTAATCGCATCCATGAGGGCCCCATCTCCACAACTTAATCACCTTCCAAGGACCGTACTTTCTACTAGTCTCATATGGAGGGTTAGAATTTCAACATGTGAATCTGGAAGGGACACAAATACTTGATCCATAATGAAAAAAAAAAATAGTACATGACAAAGGAAATAAACAGGCCCTGTAATAAAGTATTGTGGAAGAAAGAAATGCTATTTTATCTAAGGAGGTAAAAAAATCTTCCTAAGAATGAGAACTAAATGTTACATCTAAAAGATGAGAAGGAGGCAGACATGAAAAGGATACCAGGAAGTTACTTATGCATAGGAAAGAGCAAATACAAAAATTATGATAATATGTGGGTGTTTTAAGTTTTGTGCTTACTTCTTAATATACGTACCAAAAACTTGGTAATTTGTACCACTAAAGTAATTTGGTAAGTATATTTGGTTTTAATTAAATAGATTTTTATAATACTTCCGCTGATAGAGTATTCTGCATGAAAGATACTTAAATACGTCGAGGGATACCTAGTGTACATCCACTTTTGCTCATCTACACTTCAATTAATAAGTCTCAAAAGACCCTTGGAATCCTGTTTAAAATGAGCTTCCATGCAACTCAATATTTGTCTTGAATTAATTATGAAGAAACAACTTTGATGAGAACTGACAACTAATTGCATTACTAGCAAAGGAAGAGTCCTTGTTAGGGCTGTGACAAGACAAATCGTGACCTTAGTGCTTTTTGAAGAAATTTTATACTTGACAGCTTGCTGAAACAGCTCTTTGAAAAGTAATACAGCAATTCATCACCTTCATAATTGATAATATATCCTATAAAATGATTTCATTTAAGGACAGACAAATAAAGGATACCATTTGAAAGGATGTAATGAATTTGAAAACTCAAAGAAATTTGAAATGGAAAAGCACACTATGAGAACAATAGTCTGCCTAAAATCTATTAGTATGCACTTTGTATTGGTCATGGGGTACAGCATAAGATCTCAGGAGTCAGTTTGTCTGACTTAAGACCCCTGCCCTTTTACTTACTAGCTCATTAACCTTAAAAAACCATTTAAACTCTTCATACCTCAGTTTCCCAACATCTTAATTGTGACCCCTTTTCTTTCCTTTCCTTTGGTTGTATTTCAAGGTTTAGAATAAATGAAATACAATGCCATTAATCTTAAATATAAAATAATGATAAAGCCTGTATCCTCTAGTAAAGATGAGTTTCAGTGAACTGCACTAACCGAAATTTACCGTCTTAGTGCAAACTATTCCTGCGGCCATTCTTGGCGAAGTAAATATGACATTATGCCCCTTCCAATACCCTGAGGTCTCCCTCACATGTAAGCTCTCCTTCAATGATCCTGTTCTCTAGCATTCCTCAACCTCTCACCTCCAAATTATGTGTTAGACCTTGTCATTATCAGTAGACCAGTTAGACCAGTTACTATCAGTAACTGCAAGAGCCTCCTGCTTTCTAGTCACCATGGACTTACATTCCACAGCTTTTCCCTGTTCTATTATGAATAGATAGATCCCACCAAAAGTTAGGACTTATAGACTTGATTTTGCATCTCTTCACCCCTTCATCATCCCAGTTCTTCCCTCGGGAAGCTTAGAGTCCAATCATCATAAGCCTTTTCTTGGGTCCCCCCCACCTCACCTCTCTTTTCCTATTCCTAGTTTTGTCTTTGGCTAAACCACAACCCTGATTAAATCTAACTGCAATCATCTACACCAGAAACCATGTGGCTGGCTGAATACAACAAAAGGAAACACAATTAACTGACTGTTCTTATTAAATTCAGGATTCTCCTCATTTTCAGTTCAGTCTTCAACATTCCTGGCAATCACACAACGTTTTCCTGGCTCATTCAGACTCACACATGCCCAGAAGACTACTCACTGATGTGTCCTATCTCTTTAAACCTCCAATACTCCCTCCCCCCATCTTTTTCCTTCAGTGATTACTTAGTTTTCTATTTCTTTGAGAAAATGGAACAATCAAGAATACAACCTCCGTTAACTCTGTAACAACATTATCTACCCACTTGCCTGCGACTGTGCTAATATAATTTACGTTTCCTCCCAATAATATGGATTTACTCTCTGTGCTTCTTGCAATGGCCAACACACCTACCTGTTTCCTTGATTCCATCTCCTTTCATTTACTCAAGACTTTACTCAAGCAATTTCTCCCTTGTTAAAACAGATTGATTTTCCCCTCTACTAGAAGTAGTGTTTCTTTTTTATGGCTCATTATATTCTGCTACGTTTTGAAGTCTTACATTTTGTTTTTAAGTATATTAGAGGTAGCTAATTTAAAGTCTGGACTTCAGATATAGACTGCAATAAGTGGAATCCTGTATGCTTTTTTTTTTTAAATTGTTCTCTCTCTATGTCTCTGTCTCTCCTTGTCTTTCTTGTTCTTTCTTAATGCAGTCATGTCTCCTATTGTGCCTAATTAAATTTGAGTAAATGCTGGACATCATTTATGCAAAACTAGTGAAATAATTTGAAATGGTTATGTGATAGCCTCCAGATAGAACTTTTATTTTCATTTGAGAAGTGGCTGGGAGTGACAGAATTTGAGGATAATTTTAATCCAATTTCAAATATTAAGATAATTTGAAGCTAAAACTTAGTTTCCACAAAAACCATTTCTGTTTCAGATCACTCTTACTTTTAAAGTGTATATGTTTGATGTCTCAATCCAAAGCATAAGTGACACTCTCTTTTGATGAGATTGGTCTCTAATTTATTTACCCCATCTCACAAAATCTTCCAATATGCCTCTAAGTTTCTCAGATTCACACCATGCTTTCCAGATCAAGGAAATACTTAACTTTTTAAATGCTTATTTCTGAGAGAGAGAGAGAGAGAGAGAGAGAGAGAGAGAGAGAGCAGGAGAGGGGCAGAGAGAGAGGGAGACAGAATCTGCAGCTGGCTCCAGGCTCTGGGCTGTCAGCATAGAGCCTGATGTGGGAATTGAACTCACAAACCATGAGATCATGACCTGAGCCAAAGTCAGACACTCAATGGACTGAGACACCCAGGCACCCTCAGATCAAGCAGATACTTAGAAGAAAAATATCTCTGCTTATTGGACTCACCCCTCTAGTTGTCTTTGTGATTTGTCTACTTTGTGGACCCATAGTTATTCATACTTTTAGTTCTCTAATGACATTAAGCATTAATGACATTGAAAAATAATGTAAACAACTTTCTATGCATCCACAGCAGGGATATTGATTCAAATTACTCTGTTTCTTGAGATTCTCCCCTTCTCTCTATTTCTCTGCCCCTCCCCCATTTGCTCTTCTCTCTCAAAAATAAACTTTTTTTCAAAAAAAATAATAAGCATATCTATTTCCTACAATCTTTCTTTGCAATGCAATATTTGTCAAACTGAGAGCAAGGTGATGTTGTAGGCTGAATTCTCATTGCTCTCAGTAATGGGAAAAGCAGAGACCTAGCTATGTGATAATAGCAATGAACACTGTCAACTGAGGCTCATTTACCTGAAAAATTAGCATTGTAGACTAAAATTTTATGCATTTTGGTCCTTCCTTTAGAAAAAAAATCACCATCTGCTCCCGCTTGTTCTTCATCTTGCATGTTTCTTATGAATATGGAAAACAGAGTAGAGCTCCAAAAGTCTCCAGGCCTTGTTGGGCTACATTTGGTAGGGGAAATTGGGAGAAGTTGGAGGTAGGGGTACGAGAGAAGACTCAAAGGTATCTTTTTATAGTTCGTACTCAAAAGATGTTTGTGCACATTTGTTATGTCTTCTATTTCCACAGCTCCATAAAAGATATCACCTAGGTAACACTAATTATTATAGACTTCCTCTTAGTATCCTCTGCCACGTGGGCTTAGCAAAATAAATTCTAACAAAATTGAAAAAAAACTATCTACCTTGAAGACAAATTAGAATTTCTGACACCTGTATAATGTGCAGAACATAGTAAGGAAAAAAAAGCTCAGATATGGTTATAACAATCTTCATGACTCCTGTGGACTGTGACAATATGCCGATTTTAAAATATTTTTGAACCTCTTGACTCTTTATTTTGCATACCCGATTTCCTAACTGTGAAACTCTATCAATTATTCATATTTTTTTCTCTGAAATGTTTTTTAACTTCATCATTAATGCTCGTACTTAAATTAATTAAAAATTTAGATAATTGATGATATTTATAGATTTCAGAATAAATCTGAAATGTATAAAACAAAAGTGCATGTTTCTGGTTTGTTTGCAATGTAAAGGTCACTAGGCTGACTGACAATCCCCTAATGTTTAATCAAAATTTTAGATACTGAATCAATATAATTAAACAAACAGTATACTTTATTTGTTATTATTGTTGTTGCTTTAAACACTATACTTTAAATCAGACAGATTACCTTGCATGGGATACGATTAGTCAGTCAGGCCTTCGAAGAGTGTTGTTCTTCTCCAAGAGGGAGAAAGGGAGAGAGGGAGGAGGGGGAGAGAGATAGAGAGACAGAAAGGGAGAAAGGAGAGAAGGAAATAAACAGGAATTGATCAATTGAATTCAGCCTTTGGCTGTCTCCCCTCCATGTTTGTGGGCTCCAGTCTGCTAGTGATCTTCCCTTCTTGTTTGCTTTGTGGACTAAAGATGATGGATTTGGGACTTGCCTAGCCAGACCCTCCAGTTGGGTCAACCAATCTTTATAACCAGTCTCTGTGCCTATCTCTATTTCTCTCTCTCCCTCTCCTCTCTGTCTCTATGTCTCCTTTTCTATCTCTTATGACCTTTCTTCTCTACAGGTTTTGCTTCTCTGCTTGAACCCTGACTGATAATTAGTATAAAACTTTTAATAAAAATTGTATTGAAGAAAATACATTTTCTGAACCATAGAGACTAAGCTTCAATAGAGAGTTCTTAAATTTTTATTTTTATTAACACTTTATTTTTTAAGCAGTTTGGGGTTCACGGCAAACTTCAGAGGAAGGTAGAGAGATCTGTCATGTATCTCCTGTCCTCACCCATGCACAGTCTCCCCCGTTATCAACACTTGCCTCCAGAGTGATACATTGGTGATAATTGATGAACCTGCCTTACTCATAATTATCACCCAGAGTCCATAGTCGACATAAAGGCACACAATTCGTGCTGTACATTCTATGAGTTTGGACAAATGTACAGTGGCATGTATCCATCGTTTTAGTATCATACAGAGTGTTTACACTGCCCTAGAAATCCCCTGTGCTCTGCCTATTCAACCCACTTCTCCCCTCCCCTGTTACCACTGATCTTTATACCGTCTCCATAGTTTTGTCCTTTCCATAATGTAGAGTTGCAATCATACATATCTATATAGCATTTTCAAATTTGTTTCCTTCACTTACTATTATGCATTTAAGTTTCCTCCACACCTTTTCCTCCATGTCTATTTTCTTCAAATAGTTTGATAGCTTATTGATTTTTAGTATAGAATAATCTTCTATTGAGGAATGGACCACAGTTTATTTATTCACCCACCTACCGAAGGGCATCTTGGTTGTTTCCAAGTTTTCACAATTATGAATAAATCTATTATAAATATTTGTGTGCAGGCTTTTGGGTGGAATTGCTTTTAATTCATTTTGGTAAGGAGAGAGGAGTGAACTTACTGGATCATATGATGAGTATGTCTATTTTTTAAGAAACTTCCAGTTTGTCTTTCAAAGTGGCTGTACTATTTTACTTTCACACTAGCGGTGAAAGTTGCTGTTGCTCCACAGTCTAGCGCATTTGGCTTTGTCAGTATTCTATCTTTTGGTCAATTTAAGAGGTATGTTGTTTTATCTCACTTTCGCTTTAATTTGCGGTTCCCTGACGACATACCTTATGGAGCATCTCCTCACGTGGTTATTTGTCGTCTGCATGACTTCTTGGGTCAGGTGTGTGTTAAGATCTCTGGCCCATTTTTAATGGGGTTGTTCGTTTTCTTATTGTTGAAATTCAAGAATCCTTGTGTATTTTGGATGACAATCTTTTACAGATGTGTCTTTGGAAATACTTTCTCCAAGTCTGTGTCTTGTCTTTCTATTCTTGACAGAGACTTTTTCAAAGCAGCAGTTTTAATTGTAACGTAGTTCAGCTTATCGATTATTTATTTCGTGGATCACGCCTTTGGTGTTGTATCAAAATGCTATGACCACACTCAAAATCATCTAGATCTTCTCCTGTGTTACTTTCTGGGAGTTTTATAGTTTCCATTTTTGTATTTATGTTTGTGATCCATTTTGAATTAATTTTTATGAAGAGTTTAAAGTCTGTGTCTAGATTAATTTTATTTACTTTCCATGTGATAACTAGTTCTACCACCATTTATTAAAAACCTGTAGTTTTTTAATGCATATTTCCATTGACTTTCACCAAGATAAAGGAAAACCAATTCCTTTATTTCTTATATTGGCCTTGGTCAGTTTCCAGCACAACAATTTTTTTTTTAATATATGACAGGTTTATTTCCTCACACAGAAACTACAATAATACCTTTTCACAAAACGGAAATTTCTAACCTCTTTCAGCTTCAGGTTGTGCTTTTATTTTTTTTTTCCCAAAGATTAACTATTTAATTGATATGTATCACTTATGTGTCAAGCACTATTCTGTATGTTTTGAAAATATTTTTTTAATTTTATAATAGTTTATTTTCAAATTGGTTTACATATAACAGTCAGAAAAAGACAGATACCATACGTTTCCACGAATAGGTGGACTTTGTGAGACTAAGCAATTTTTTTTTCCGAAGGGTCTAGAGGAAAGAGATTATCTCACGTTGCACTTGGCTCTGCCTCCTTATAATGCTGTCAATTTCATTTGTACTCTAGGCATGCTAAATGGAAGAACATTTAAGAAACTAAGTAAAGATTCTTTAAGAAATAATTTTCTCTCTGCCACGGAGACGATGATGGAAATCTCTTGTCTCATTTTATAGTTATATACAATCTCAGAGTTTGTAGAGTATGCATATTCCAGCAAATTTATATAAATATAGGTGGATAATATAGATACAGATAACTTTATTTGTCCATGGAATATCAGTGTGATTTCCTCTTGAAAATGAAATTACGCTAAAAGGTTTTGGAAAATGAAAATGATAGGACAGGAGTTTTCTGACATGTTGCATAACATGACGGAAGTGGATCTTAACTGCAGAGATTTGTAACTTACAAAGTCATGTTCCCAGCATTGCAAGGTTTTGGTCTCAGTATCTTTTCTATCATTCAGTGTGGTACTCTTGTGGACCACAAGAATACCTCATATACATAATGAATATTTTAATGAGTATCTGATTCTAATCTTAGAAAATTGATTTCTTCTTCCTGTTTCATAACAGTATTTATATTGCCTAAAGGAATTTAACGATGACTATTTGTGCCTCAGAATTCTTTAAGATTGAGTGTTATGGTTTCAGACAGTAAATGAGGTTACTACTTCATAACTATATCAAGTTCAAATAGTTACATATTAGGTTTCTGGAACAAGGAGTATCTATAGCCCACAACACACAAGATACTTAGTCTATGTGTAATTTTAAATATAATATTTTACAACTCGTCAAACAATGGTTTTATTTTGGTTTACTCCATAGGTGGACAAAACATGCATAACTCTTTCAAGAAAAACTGATGGCCTAAGATCTGAAACACATTTGCAATTATTCATTTTAATGAGCTTCTAAAAGGTTATACACATTTATAAAATGACCAATGCAGGAGGTGGTATATATACTTTGTCATTATAGGAATTAGCTATAGGAAAATAGTGATGGAATTGATATTTTAGAAAAGGTTTAGTTTCATTTAGAAGAATATACATATCTTATATCTATATTTTTAGTAATGCCTTTGCCTCTATATAACAGAAAACTGAAGCAGTGTCTTAAAGAAATAAAAATTTATTTGTTCTACATAATATGCTGACAGATAGAAGTCTAGGAGTGATGCAGTTGTTCAGTTATGCCTTCAGTGATCAGCTCTTTCTATCTTTTCTGGCTGCCACCAAGAGTGGGTAGGTCGAGCTTGCCAATTAATGGAAGCAAGAGTTCTGCTGTTCATTTGCATGTTCCAGGAAGGAAGAAAAACATGTTTAAGAGAAAAGGAAAAGGAAAAGGAAAGTTTCCTCATGACAAGAGTTTTTCTTCCTCCTCCTCTTCCTCGTCTTCCTCTTCTCCCTCTTTCTTTCTTTCTTTCTTTCTTTCTTTCTTTCTTTCTTTCTTTCTTTCTTTCTCTTTCCTTCCTTCCTTCTTTTCATTTGGGAGAATGGTCCATATTCAGGGACTTGTACCTATCTCATTGAAAATTGATATAATTTATGAAAGAATCCCCCATTAGGAAGGGATATTATTAGATGAAGTATTTTGCTTACTAACATCTACAGTAGGAAAAGGAAGCAAGAAGAAGGTTGGTAATAGATGTGGAGTGAATTAACATTGTCGAATTCTTTTGTTTTGTTCTGCTATTTTTTACTTCTCTATAAAAAATACACTTTATAAACTTTCTCAGAATCTAGTGGTTTAAAAATAATTTCGTTTGATTTTCAGATTTTATTTTCAAAATTTTCTAAGGAATTTATGAAACGGTCAATTGCTGAGTTTGCCTGTGATCCACATGGCGTGGCAAAAGATAAGGCTCTTGGAAACATGTCGGAAGATCACAGCACAGAGCAGACAAGCTGTTAGAGTTTCTGGCCATCTCACAAGGCTCTAGAAACAAAATTTTGAGTCTGGAGACGTCAAAGAGCTCTAAACTTGGTGGTCCAAAATCCCAGAGAGAGTGGAGATGTAGAGAAGTAAATGTGACATTCCAGTTTTCCCCTGGATGCATGGGCCCATTTCTCAAGCTGCAAAGGGCTAAGAGATAACAAGGAAGTAACAAAGTCCGAAAGCAGAGAAGAGTTTTCATTAACTTTTCTATAGTGCCTGGGAGACAAATATTAGAAATAGAAACTGCCAATAAGCCAAGAATCTAGAATATCCTAGCTCCCAATGGGGAACCTTGGTAGGATAAAATGCAACTATAGGGATCAACCAGAAAGATAATCTTATAAAAACTGCATTTAACTCTAAGTGAGCTCAGTTCCTGCTCTATCTCCCCCCACCAAAAGAATAGACTAAACTCATTCTAGAGGAAAATAGTGTTATCAGAATTTTCAATGGCATTCCATACGCAATATCCAGCTGTACTGCGTTGAACTCTATAACCCAAAAAGATATGTTCAAGTACTGATCCTGGTACTTGTGAATGGGACCTCACTTAGAAATAGGGTCTTTGCAGATGTAATTAAGTTGAGATTAGATCATACTGGGTTAGAGTAGGGCCTACATCCAATGACTGGTGTCCTCATTAGAAGAGAATAAGACACACAGAGAAACACACATGGGGAAGAAAGCATCATGATAATGGAGTCAGAGATTAGAGCAATGTAGCTACAAGTCAAGGCATGCCAGGGATCACCAATAGTGACCAGAAGTTGGAAGAAGCAAGGAAGGATCCGTCCCTGGAGTCTTCAGTGGAAACATAGCCCTACAGACACCTATTGGCCACCAACTTGAGGTATGTTGTTATAGCATCTTTAGGAAATGAACACACTAGCATCCTATTATATATATATTCAGGAATATTAAGAAATAGAACTGGAGAAAATCAACAGTGGATTCAGACCAACAAATGACACAGTTATTATAATTATCACAAAAACTGTGAAAAAAGTATCCGAGGAAATATGTGATGTGTTGGAAACTTTTATTAGAAATTTAAAGTCCATAAAAAGGATTAGAAAGGAAGTTTAGAAATTTATATATTACATATGTGATTTAAATGTATCATATATATATATATATATATATACACACATTATAATGAGATAAATAATTTTACACATTGGAATCAATGAAAAAGAAAGTAGTGAACATTAAAAAGACTAGTCGAAAGTATGCAGTCTGAACAATGTAATGTCAAAGGAATTAAAATTTAGAAAAAAAGGCATGACATGGTAAAAAAAAAAAAAAAAGTCAACAGTTGTGTAATTGGAGTCCCAGCAAAGTAGGACAGAGAGAATGAAGCAAAAACAATATTTGAAAAGATAATGGTTAACACTTTTCTAAAACCTATGAGAAACATCTCTCTATATACCCAGGGTACTTGTGAACACTCTTGATAGAGTGAATAAAAAGGAGGCTGGGGTTTTTATTTCACAGTTAAACAGTTAAACTTTGGTAACAGGAATAATACCTAATAAGAACAACACAGAAAGTCCAAGTTTTAAAATAGGCCAAGACCTTAGATACTCATTTTACAAATCAGGAATGCACATTGTCAATGAATGTATAAAAAGCTGCTTACCCATTTAAGTCACTACAAAAGAAAAAAAATTGAAACTGCAATGTGATACCACCAATGCGACAGGCACTCTAATAGCAGAAGGAACGAGTCTGACAATCAAGATTGAGCAACTGCTAAAAATGAAGAGCCCCTGAAATGCTCAAGTAATATGGGTTATTCTCACTCAGATCACCTTGGGAAACTCTCTGTCATATGCTCAGATGTAGCAATTTCCATTTTTAGGTAAATACCTATCAAAACTATTTCCATAGCTTACCAACAGATATGTGTAAGGATGTTCACAGCAGGGTCATTCAGAATAAACAAAAAACTGACACCAAATGTTGGTCAGTATTACAACAGAGAAAGATATAGTATATTGTAACAAAATGCCATAGAGCACTAAGAAGAAATGATTGATTGCTGTCCTCACGACAAATTTGAATCTCACAAGCACAATCCCGGATGGTGAAAAGAGATACGTGTGTGTATGGATTTTATAAAAACAACAACAACAACAACAACAACAAAAACCTTGAAAACAAGCAACAAATCTGTCGTGTTAGAATTCACAAAAATGGGGGTGCCTGGGTGGCTCAGTCGGTTAAGCATCCAACTTTGGATCAGGTCATGATCTCACAGTTTGTGGGTTCGAGCCCCACGTCGGGCTCTGTGCAGACAGCTCAGAGCCTGCAGCCTGCTTCAGACTCTGTGTCTCCTTCTCTCTCTGCTCCTCCCCCGCTCGTGCTCTGTCTCTCAAAAATTAAATATTAAAAAAAAAAAGAATTCACAAAAATGGTTAGTTTCTGTGTGTGGTGTAATTACCTGGAAGGATGAGAGTAGGAGCTCCTGAGGCACTGACGATCTTCTATTTCTTAGTCTGGGTGCTCCTTTCATCTTTGCTTTTATTTTGTTAAATTTTATCTTTGCGTGCATTTTTACATATATACATTTTCATTCAAAGCTTATTTAATAAATAAAATAATGTTAGTTAGAACCCACATTAACCAAGGCATTTGGAATGGGTGATGGATATCAAATCATTTGGGTTTTAAAGTCAGACAGGTTTGGTCTTGAAGGAAGACAGTGCAATTTCTGGTCTCTGTGGCCTTGGAAAAATAACTTAACGTGTCTGAGTATTCAATTTAGTCACTTTAAAGGAGAAATAATAATTCTTGCTTGAGCCATAAATTGTCTTCCACAGTAATAGAACTTAACATCATGTTGTGGGTAACCATGTGCTTATATTTTAAAACGAACAAACAAGCAAACAAGTCAAGAGTATTTTTCATCGTGTATCGCTGAAAATATTTTTAATTTCATCACTATGGCCAGTGCCAGTAACTTTGTTAAAATTCTGAGATACTAAGTTGACTAACTCACAACTGTGCATCCTGTAGTTTTGTTGACTAAATGTAGGGGAGAGGGGAGAGGCCCAGAGAAATAGAAGTCACAGTTTTTTGTAGCCTAATCTCAGAAGTGACAGGCTATCACTTTTGCATATTTTATTTCTTTTTTTAAATATTTTTAATGTTTATTTATTTTTTAGAGAGAGAGAGAGACAAAGCATGAGTGGGGGAGGGTCAGAGAGAGAGAGGGAGACACAGAATCTGAAGCAGGCTCCAGGCTCTGAGTTGTCAGCACAGAGCCCTACAGGGGGCTCGAACTCACCAACCATGAGATCATGACCTGAGCCGAAGTCGGACGCTCAACCTACTGAGCCACCCAGGCACCCTGTATTTTATTTCTTAGAATAGCTCAATGCCGTGAATACTGGGAGGCAGGAATCACTGGGGGTCCTCATAGAGGTTGTGTACTGCAACTCTACCGTAGATCTTCACAGTCAAGCCCTGACTCTGCCCTGTGCCTTCACCTTAAAATACACCCCCTCGCTCTCTCACTCCCTCTCACCTCCTTAAAATACACCCCCTCGCTCTCTGCCCCTGGCTGCCTTTCAGGTCCTTTTAGACTCCAGGCCTCCTGTCCCAGTGTCATTGTTCATAATTTTACTTCTTCCTGGAAGGCCTTTCCCTTCCACCTTTGTGTACTTAACTCTTCCTCATCTTCTGGATTTTGTGTTTATTTCATTACGTCCTATTTTTCTCAATTCCACCTTAGGTCTAAAGAATAGGACCAGGTAAAATATAAGATGCCCAGTGAAATCTGAACTACAGACAAAAATGCATTTATATTCTTTATCTGGATTTCAAACTTAACTGGCTTTCTGTATTTTTATTTGCAAAATGCATCAGCTTTACTTGTGAGGGGCGTAATAAATTCCTGAGTTCTTAAGTCAGATCTGGCCTATAGGAGATACTTCATAAATATGTGGTGGGCTAGTAAGTGATAACTTCTAGTGTTTTAGGTTTTCAGAAGAAATGGATTCTATAGATCAGGAGTACAATATTTTTTAGCTGTTTAATAGCTTACGATGATTTAGAAAGATTTACTGTACTTTCAGATAGGTTTCCTTTTTGGTGAACTGATATTGGCTATTCGTAGCGATCTTATCATTTGTGTCCAATTTCTCTTTATCCAGAAAACCTTGGGCCTATCATTCACCATCTAGTGCAGAAGGTACATATCATTAAGGTCATTGGAGAGACAGAATTGTAAAATACAATACAAAACTTTGTAATTTCGATAGATCAGCATACATATTTTGTGCCTCAGTTGTTCTTCAATGAAAGACAGCATGAGGATGACTGATACGAGGACCAAATGGGCCAATGAGAATCAAGTACCGAGAGGACATGGCATATAAAAGATACTTCATACATCTCCTCTTGAGTCCTCCTTCCCTCCTCCTCATGGACATACTCTACGTTCGCCAAGACAAAATGCATTGATCATGGTGAAAATAGGAAACCTCTAACAATCATGGAAGGCCTCGAAGGCAAAAAACGAACAAACAAAACAAAACAAAAAAACCCAAAGAAATGTTATCTTCTTTTACATTTCCGATTCCTTTAGAGAATTAGCCAAACCACTGTCAATAAAAGTAGTTGAGATTTGAATTAAGTTTGGTTTTTTTCTTTATTTTACTTTTTTTTTTTAATTCATCCACCCATTCATTCATTCATCTATCCATTCATTTATATTAGAGCTGAAGTATACAACAAATCTGCTTGGGGAAAAACTGGATACGCAGAGTATGAAGAAGTGTTCTGTGTCGTGATTTAAATCTTAAGCTCTGACAAGAAATAATAGCGAACTTAAATGATGTCATATTAGGAAACACAGAATCAGAAGGATCACCACGCAAGGGTAGGCAAGCCAGTGCTGCGCCCGCCTTCACACCCAGATGGCACCGTTTAATTACTGGTTCAGTGCTAGGTTAATAATCACTACCAAGTGTCACACTTACTTAAGGCTTTTCTGAGAAGATATTAACTATACGCTGACACTGTAGCTTGAGATTTCTATCAAATAAGTACGTTAGGCAAGAAGTTTATGTGCGGGAACTCATTAGACACTATTTAGACAAATGCATATTTTTTGAGCTTTTATTTTATTGAGGTTTAATTGACATGTAACATTATATTAGTTTCAGGTGTACAATGTAATGATTCAATATTTGTATATATTAGCAAAGTGATTACCACAGTAAATTTAGTTAATGTCCTTTTTTTCTTGTGATGGATACTTTTAAGATCTACTCTCTTAGATTTATTATAGTCCTTTAGTTAGTATAAATAATGTTTAAAACAAAATAAAAATCTGTAATTTTTCATACTTTATTCCTCCTAGTTAATTAAATCTGGTTAGGAAAACTGCCAGTCAAGAGAGATAAGGGGCATCATAGTTGGGGATTAGATTTAGGGTAATGTTTTTTGTTTTTGTTTTTTCAAAAATAAATTAAAAATTTTAAATAGAATATTCTAAAACATTATATTTAAACATATTACAAAAGTTTATTAATATATTCATCCAACATCCTATCTTTCAACAAATCTTACTAAGTTTACATTTAAACCATAGCCCAGTTGGGCTCCATCTCTCCATGTTCACTGCTAAGAATATTCTGGCACAAGCCTCCATTATGTACCATTTACCACATACTTCCTGTATGGTCTATATGCTTTGTTCTTGACCTTCCTTCAGTATGTTCTCCATTTAGCATCCAGAATGATCTTTTATAAACAGATCCAAGCATGCCACTCCCCTAGAGAAAAAGACTTCTTATAAAGAATAGTCAAGTGTTTTAAATGACCTAGAAGGTCCTTCACAACCTGTATCTTTCACACCTGACCGAATATTCTTCTTTCAGCCTATGTTAGTGACACTGAATTTATGCTCTTCCTAAAACATACCACGTCCATTCCTGCCTCAGAGAATACATGCTTTCCCCTCTACACAGAATATACCTCCTGATAGTTTTTAATGGCCATTCCACATCATTATTTATATTTCTAAACAAATGTCACCTTCTCAGGAAAAGTCTTCCTGACTACTTCACCCTAAACAATATGATTTCTGTCAAAGCAAAAAAATTGCAGCAGACTAAGGTAAGCAGACAAGGAAGACCATGTTTAAGGATACTGACATAGGGGAAAAAGACCACAGCCAAGTCTGAATTCAACTTCACTGAAACAAAAGACTATACTTTGTAAGAGCTGGGGTAAGGGAGGCAAATCATAGACCATTTGTGTTTATTAATTGACTTTATCTGAAGAAAAAATAAACTTTTCATATCTTCACATCAGGAGGTAATTTTTCGACTTGAGAGCAAGATTTTACTTAAAGTAGGCTCCTAACCCATCTTCTCAGTGATGACATTTCAAAAGGATGGTTCTCAGGTCCCTGACAAATAAATCTCTGGATTGTAAAACTAGAAAGAGGCTTTAAAGGATATACATGTTAAAGGGGTAAAGAAAGAGTTTGTGATCACATGTTTTCTAAATTAAATGTTCACAAAAGGAAAGTCAATCACTTCTGTATATACCTGCAATGAATAGGTGGAATTTGAGATTGAAAACAATACCATTTACATTAGCACCCCAAAAATGAAATACATAGGCGAAATTCAACAAAATGTATATGAGATCCAAATGAAAACCAACAAAAACAAAACAAAACAAAAAAAACTCTGATAAACAAAATCAAAGATCTCAATGAATGAGATATTCCAAGATTATGGATGAGAAGATTCAATATTCTTAAGACGTCAGTTCTTTCCAATCTATAAAACCAAATCATTCCCAACGAAAAGCCTGGCAAATTATTTTGTGGGTACTGACAAATTGACTCTAAAATTTACGTGGAAAGACAAAAGACCCAGAAGAGCCAACACAAATTGAAGGAGATATACAAGGTTGGAGGACTGACATTGCTCAACTTTAAGACTTACTACAAAGCTAAAGAAATGAAGACCGGATGATATTGGTGGAAGAAGAGACAAATAGACTGATGGAAGAGAATAGAGGGCCAGGAAAGAATCTTACAAGTATGGTCAATTGATCTTTAACAAAGGAGCTAACAAGAAATGGAGCAAAGATAGCCTCTTTTACAAATGGTGCTGGATCAACTAACATCCACATGCAAAAAGATGAATCTAGAAATATACCTTAGACACTTCACAAAAATTAACTCAAAATGAATCACAAAGCTACATATAAAAAGCAAAAATATAAAACTCTTAGAAGATTAAGTAGGAGAAAACTCAGATGACCTTGTGTATGACAATGACTTTTCAGATACAACACCAAAAGCATGATCCATGAAAGAAATAAACTGGACCTTATTAAAATTAAAAGCAGTCAAGAGAATGAGAAAATAGGCCACAGACCAGGAGAGAGTGTATATGAAACACGTCTAATAAAGAACTGTTATCCTAAATATACCAAGAACTCTTTAAATTTAACAATAAGAAAATAGGCAACCTGATTTAAAAATGGGCCAAAGAGTTTAATAGATACTTCACCAAAAGAGATCCACAGATAGCAAAAATGCACATGAAAAGATACTCTATATTATATGTCATGAGAAAAATGTTAAGTTACAACAGTGAGCTATCATCACGAACCTATTTATAATGGCCAGAGCACTGACAGCAACAGATTCTGGTGAGGCCGTGGAACCACAAAAGGTTTCATTCATTGCTGATGGAAATGCAAAATGGTAAGTCACTTTGGAAAAAAAACCTGGCTGTCTTATCCAAAACTAAATATCCCCTTCACATCTATTCCAACAGTTGTGCTCCTTGGTATTTGCCCAAATGAGTTGAAAACTTGTCTACACAAAATCCCGCACATGCATGTTGATATGAGGTTTATTCATAATTGCCAAAATGTGGACACAATGATGACCTTTAGTAGGTGAATGGAAACACTGTGGTATCCAGATGACAGAATGTTATTCTCTGCTAAAAAGAAATGAAGTGCCAAGTCAAATATAAAGACATGGAGGTAGCTTAAATTCATAATACTATGAATTAAATACTAATTTGAAAAGGCTATAATTGATTCCAAAATATGACATTCTAAAAAAGACAAACTACAGAGACAGTAAAGAGATGAATAGTTGTTGGGAGGTAGGTGGAAGGAAGAGATGATAGGTAGTAGGGCACAGAGGGGTTTTTAGGGCAGTGAAATACTCAGTATGATAATATATTGACAGATACATGTCATTATACATTTGTCCAGATTCATAGAACATACAACACCAATGGTAAACCCAAGTGTAAACTACGGAAATTGGGCGTTAATGATGTATCAATGTAGGTTCATCCATTGTAACATATGTACCACTCTAGTAGAGGATATTGATGATGGGGGAGGCTGTGTATGTGCAAGATCAGGGAATCTATGGTCGATCTCTTTACTTTTCTCTCAGTGCTGCTGCAAATCTAGAACCGTTCTAAAAAATGAAGCATATTAAACAATATGCATACAAAGAAAGGAAGAAAGAAAGAAAGAAAGAAAGAAAGAAAGAAAGAAAGAAAGAAAGAAAGAAAAAGAAAGAAAGAAAAAGAAAGAAAGAAAGAAAAGAAAAAGAAAAAGGAAAGAGGAGAGGGGGCTTGGATTCAGGAAGAAGGCTATCTAAAATTAAGTGACACTGAGGGGAATGTTAGGTTGTTTGGGTCATATTCTATCGCCATCACTTTATTCATATCCTTACCCGTCACTTTATTACTTTACCTAGCTTTATTTTTTTCTTTTAACTTGGTTACAACTTCAGTTTTTCTCCATAGACCATATGTCTTATAACAACAACAATTTGGCCGATGAGGTTCAGAGCCCTATCTCCATAGTATAGCTATATCCCTGGCCAGAACTTTTAGGTATTTTTAAAATTAGAAAAAAATAAAAGTAATTAAAAATTAGAAACTTAGAATTAGAAAATTAGAAAATTAAAACTACACGATCAGTTTATTTTAATAGCATTATGAGTTGAGAAAACAAACAAACAAAAAAATGCTGACGTATCACCATTAAGGTCATACCAGAATGTATTTAAAGTTAGTTGACAATTTTGAGGATAAGAAAACTAACGAAGATGATTACCCGTTATATTCTCACCATCTGTATATACAATGAAACCCATGAGCTAACACAGTTTTTAAAAATACACTTTCCTTTTGCTTCAATATCTCGAAATCTCAGTTATAGGGCTTCACGAAGGTGATGATAATACCGATCTTTGAACAAATCTGAAGGGCAGGGTGAGAATGAGGAGAAAGACTTTCATGGCCAAGAGCTCTTAGAAATCAGAGCCTTAGGCCAAAGCTCAGGTGTTAATGCTTTGTGGCGGGTCTACTCCCAGGGAGGCGGAAGAGTGATTCCTGAGGAGCTGACTGCTCAGGCTCACTAGCTATTTTCATTGAGAATCCATAAGGCCTATGCATCACTGAACCGGATCTACAGTGGGAGAGGGAGAAGAAATATACCGAGCATTGTGCGGTGTAGCAGGACTTGAGACCCTGTTGGGACCTACCTGTGAACCATCTGAGGGACCAGCAGCCACTGGCCCACTAGCTTCAAGCCCTGGTAACTCCTGACTTCCCATGGCAGCAGCAGGAACAGCAACAAAAGTATGGAAACAGCACCGACTCTTTCTAGAAAATCCCCGCCCTCGAATCAAGGGAATTGCAGGAATCTTTGAATTTGATACAGTTCACCCTGTGAGCCACTTAGACCAGTTTGCACCATGTTACAGTATCTAATCTTTCCTAGAATAAAAAAATATATATTTTTTTTTCTTCCCGTGAAGTGGGGTATGAGGATGGGGACTAAAATCCCTCAAGGTGGTAGAAAACTGCTTAGCAAAAAGAACTAAGAAGTACTGCACATATGTTCCCGAGGCTATCACTGATAACTAGCCTGTCCCTCTTCTACTTGCAAAACTCAGTTCCCTTCACCTGGACAGCACTTCAGCTGGGTTGGTTTGCTCATCTGGTTGTGGATGAAAATCCTAAACTCTCAGAGGTATTTGTGTCCTTAGTGGTTTCACTCTTGTTGGGGCATAGTTGCTGACAGCAACTGTTTACGGCTGTCACTAGGCACAGAAGCACCAAGATACACCCCAGTAAGTGCGTCTGGTTACAGACATCCCCCCTCTACTCCTGCGTGCTGGCAGCCCTGAGGTTCGTGGTGACCAGACTTGATTATCCCTGCCAGTTTTGGCATTTGTTTACCTGCTTTCTGGTCCTTCGGCAAGAGGGTACTAAAGTGATCAGATGGTAGTCATAGCTCTCGGTTCAATGGAACCTGCCAAAGCTTTCTGCCCATGGAAACCAGAACTTCTAACTGGCAGAGTAAATTTTCGGATGGAGATGCATAAGTTCCACAATGAAATCCCTGAATGTGGCAGTGAGGGAGGTCATATCTTTGGCTACTCTTGGTTCCCATACCTACATATTGTAGATATTGGGGATATAGTACTTTATGTCAATCATTGGGTCAGTTCGCCTACCTCATGATGGAGATAGTGTCCCAAACCCATGAGTTATTGTCCCTGTTTTGGCAGTTTTAACTGAAACTTCAAATTGGCTCCGTGTGGCTAATAATGCACAAGATAAGACCAGTGAATACCATTGCCATCTGTCATAAAAAGAGTTTCTTGTTCTGGGGTGATGTATGTGGAATATTAAGTCCCCAAGTGGCTATTCTGTGAACAGAGAAACAAATTTCTATCCAGAACAAGTATTAATTCTGGTAGTGAACAATTGCTGCCTCCTCTCAGGAGCAGGAGGACTGCGACCAATTTAATCGAATTTCCACCATTTTATAGATATCAGAGAAGTTTCATGAAGAAATGATGCCATATTGAGGATTCGGCTTTGTTCTCTGCTATTGTCTAGGACTACCAATAGCTGCATCAGCCCTGATGAAGTCAAGCTATGGTACTGGACCCATGCATAGTTGTGATCTTGGATACCCCTTACGGTCCAGGGATCAAGCTGAGGCTGGCCAAGGGCTGAGGCTGGCCAGCATCCAAAATCAAAGCATCCTGTCCCCGCCATTGGTTGAGAGTCTCCTCTCGCTTAGATGCTCTCTGGTGGTTATTAAGGTAAGTTGTATATACTTGCTATCCATCCCCCTGGGGACATGCACAGGGCTCTTCCTCATCCTACTTTCTTCTCACTTTCCCAGTCGTTTTTCTTCAGGCCATCTTCCCATTGGTCAACCCGTTCCCTACTGCTCAGGCGTTAATGCACATCCTTCCTCTGACTGATTCTTTACTGGTATCCAATGAACAACCTGTGTACTACTTACAGCTCTTCCCATGGGGAGAATGTCCCTCCACAACTGTTAGCCGCTTTCGAGAAGGCTGTGAGTTGATAGACATCCAAGGCTGACTACCGCCAACATGACACACCAACCACCGCGTGAAACAGATCCAAGTTATTTGCTTATTTGCTCTTCTTTCAGGGGCCATAAATGCGAATGGAGGGAGAAGCACCAGTATAACAGATCTGGTGACAGGAGTAATAAATACATGAGCCACGTGTTTATGCAATTTACATATGTGTTCTCAGTTTTTCCTGGCCCATTCCAAATACATCATTTCCCCTTGACAAGCGAATACCAGTGTGTTTGCCTGCCAATATGCTTGGTGGACCTGACAATCTGATGATGCACAGCTCACAGTGAATTATCACCTGGAGTTCTATGGTCAGGATTCTGTCTTTTTGAAAGTCCAATAGCACAGGAAGAGGTATCTGTATATTAAAGGAGGGGATAGTCCTATGGCACAGAATGGCATGACTGTACTTCTCAACCTTACATGACTGCCTTGAAACTTTCTTGTAAGAGCCTCTCAGAGATCCTGAACAATGGAGATATCTCCAGCATTATTTGGATTTGGTTGTATATGGACTAAGATATAAGGCAGCTTACATTGTAACTCAGACCTATTGTAGAGCCCCTTCTTTCTGTAGGCGACATTAGGAATTATTCGCCTTGTGTATTATTCGAGGTTCTCCAGAGGAGCAGAACAGTATATATGGAGGTTTATTAGGAAGAAATGACTCACGGGGCAACTGGTGGCTCAGTCGGGTGGGCAGCCAACTTCAGCTCAGGTCATAATTTCACAGCTTGTGAGTTCAAGCCCCATGTCGAGCTCTGTGCTGACGGCTTAGAGCCTGGAGCCTGCTTCAGATTCTGTGTCTCTCTCTCTGCCCTCCCTTGCTTACAGTCTCTCTCTCTCTCTCTCTCAAAAATAAATAAATATTAAAAAAATTAAAAAAATAAAAGGAGGAAATGGCTTACATGATTCTGGAGGCTGAGAAGTCCCATGATTTGCCGTCCACAAGCTCAAGATCCAGAAAAAGCCGATGGTGTGATTCCGCCAGAATCCAAAGGCCTGAGAACCAGGGGACACTGGTGTAAAATCCCAGGCTGAGGGCTGGAAAAGATGAGATGAGATTTCCCAGTTTGAGCACACGGGCAGGGAAAAAGAGGTGAATTTCCTCTTCTTCCTTCTCTGTTCCACTCAGGCCCTCAGTGGATTGAGTGGTACCTAACCATATTGGTGGATTTACTTTACAATCTACACCATTGATTCCAATTTAAAGTCATCTGGAAATACCCTCAAAGACATACCCAGAAATAATGTTTAGTATGGGAACCCATGACCAATCAAGTTGACACATAAAATTAATCATTCACCATCTAAATGACTTATAAACTGATTAAGCAGTATTTCCATGCTATTTTTGAAATCAAAGAGTCTTGGGGCACCTGGGTGGTGGCTCTGTTGGTTGAGCATCTGACTCTTGATTTCGGCTCCTGAGTTTGAGCCCCGCATCAGGCTTTGTGCTGACAGTACATGGATCCTGCTTGGAATTCTCTCTCCCCGCCTCTCTCTCTGCCCTTCCCTCTGGTTACACTCACGTGTGTCCTTTCTCTCTAAACCAACCAACCAACAAACAAACTTAAAAATTTTTGAAATCAAAGAGTCTGACCAAGGGCTCTACTTGTGAAGAGTGACATTTTTATCTTTTAATTTAGAGAAGATGTTCAAAAAGCTTGCGTTTCTGGTCTAAAAATGCACCAGTGTTGCAGGCTCCTGAATCTTTTGGAGGGTTAGGAAAGCAGAAGAGTTCCTCCACCACTCCCTGTCTCCCTTAGCGCAAGTTCACTGAGTGAGGACGGTGACCATCGAGAACATCAGTAGAACCAGAAGATCCCCCGAGAGAAGTTAAGTGAGGGGGTGTAACACTGATGGATTCACCAGAGTCCTGTCTCAAAGACACTGGTGACAGGTCAAGCCTTTGCAGGGGCCGCTCGAGCCCGGAAGCGAGGAAAATGTGCTGAGCTATGACACGCAAAACCTAGAACCCACATATGCATACTTACAACTTTAAGTTTATATAAATCCGTGTCTTGGTCATATTACATATATCATGCAATAATTATTAGTCATTAATTTATTACCTAACAATCATCAGAGATTGGGAGGCAACTTGAATATGAACAGAGGTGAGCAGGAGTGCATTCTCAAGCAAAGAAGGGATTATCTTTTAAAATATATACATAGTATAAAGCTAAATGGGTGGCAAAACTATGACATGTAGGCCAAAGATCAAGGTAGAAAAAATTTAGTGACTTGATTGTCTGCATTCATTCTAATAGCCAGCAGTATCATCATTTGTAATTTCATAACCTACGTAGAGTTTGATCATTATTTGGAAGAATTTAATAGCCTCGATAGTGATTATTTTATGTGATATAATATGAAAAATAACAATATGAAACATATGTAATAATAATTAAAATTAATTATCTGAAGGATGTCATCTATCCTTTCAGTCTTAGAGACCTAAAACAAATTTTAAATAGCATTTATACATCCTATCAGGTAACACATTCCTACTTCTTATAATAATGGTATCTGCTAAAGCAGAATATATAAATAAGAACAATACTTTAGTTCTAAATAAGCAATTACATTATTAAGTAATATTGTTTACTGAACACACATGGATTGCAATTTTGTGTAAGAGAGATCTAAAAAAGATTGAGGTAAAGATTTGTAAGTAACACAAACAGAAACTACTTGAAAGTTCATGCAACATACCAACGAGTACAAATTATATAGTATTTCTAACTTTAGCAACTGCAATCAGATTCCGATTAAACAAAATGAAAAAGTTCATGGATGAAAGACAAATGGCTTTCAAAAATTTAAATTCAATACTAGGATTTTGCCTTTAACATATAATTCCACATAGCCTTAGCACAACTAATAGATAAAAAAGCATTCTATATCCTTCTAGCCTTACACAGAATGAATATGCCTGAATTGGGTTGGAGGCATATGTTTTATAGGCTACTGTATTCTGGCCTTTTGTATCTGAAACACTGTAACCTTGAGACCTTCATTTGCTTCTCTTTGTGTGTATGTTTTGGATATAAAGAAAAAGATAAGAGTTTACAGGTAAGTTTTAACTGGAACTTTTACCCTAGATTTAACACAATATCTATCAATCACATGCCAAAGCACTTTATAAGGAGACTAAAGAAAAGAAACTCGTTTCTGAATTATTTAGTCCTTGTCACTCAGTAGCTGACAGTATTGTTATATTCTCCCACACGGTCTACTTTGTACCGTAGAAGTTACTTTGTCCTCAGATAGTAGAAGATGATAGGCCACAAGAAGTATATGCTCCCCACACAGATGTGTCAGGAGTTTGAGAGAAAACACACACACACACACACACACACACACACACACACACACACACACACACACACAGAATGCATTCTTTTCTCATTCTGAGGGTATTATATGGATGTGTTTCACTCTTTGTCAAGCTACTAAATCTCACCTTAAAACTTCGGTATTTGTTTATAGAGCAAACGTTTGAAAACAAGAGCAGCCAAGCTTCTGTTGTGTGATCAGCCTCTACTAAGCTTTATACCAAGAGCATCATGTGCGACACGTCTCCTCGACAACCCAAGCGGCAGACTGTCGTGGGGTGGTCTGAGTTCCACACACACCTGCTATGACTGGGAATCCACCAAGTCATCCTATTTCACAGGAAGCTCAGACTGAGGATGACTTGTTTTTTCTGAAAACTCTCCATGTAAAAAATGTCCTGCCTATAAATCTATATCCTATTAGACTATGTGGGACCATTTGGAGATGTGTAAACCAATAAACCCACCAACATATCAGGCAATACTTCACTGTGAATTTTCACTTATTATGAACTGTTTCTGTTGCATTATGGCAGCAAATAAAGTAATTAAAAGGTCATTTGGAAGAACTGTTTCTTTTACATCAATAAATCTTTGGGCTCCATACAATTCAACAATCCTAAATATACTACCATTGCTGTTAGAATATTAATCTAGATAGATTATAGAATCACATGCAACCCAAACACCTGTTATATCTCTCCCAACTTGAAAACACGCTGAAAACATACACTTGTAGCACATGACAGTATCAATCTTGTTAACCGTAATGTTAGAAGGGAACATTTCTATTTAGTTATTATGTCGATGGGCATCTTACTGCCCTCTTTCCACTAAAGCTCAGCAGAAAGCTGTTTGCTCTCAAATTGTCTTTTTACATTGTTGAGGGCACATCTTCCTCTTTACGAGTTGAGGTTGTATTGGCACCAACAACAGACACCTTTTCTACTTGGCTGTGGTGTATAGCTAATAATGAGCTACAGAATCCCATAACTCATCACAGTATTGAAAACCAAAGCGTATAGCGAAATCCCAAGTTCTTTATTAGCGACGTTGGCCCCACCACCCCAGCTTTCAGTCCCTGCGTCCCTTTTAGTCTATCCTGGTTATTTTGCAAAAGCACATTCTGACATCTGGAAAGAGTACTAGGAAATTATGAAAGTAATGAAATACATTTTTATGCTGTCTTCTTTATCAAAAGCACTAACAAATCTCCTTTCTCCTGTGGGGGTAAGGAGGCAGAGTTGTTAATTTCATTTCCGGCACCTGTGAAAGATGTGCCACTTATAGGAGAGGCACCCCAGGACTAAGTAAGACATAGAAGGAGGATTTCGGTTTGTTTTTGTTTTTGTCTAGCAAATACATGCTAGAGATAAACCTAGCAAGACTTCCTTCACTTTTAAAATGGCTATGAAATAAGATGGACTAACGTCTGTAGAAACAACAACCGTAATCTCTCATCAGCATGAAAAAAAAAACAAAACAAAAACAAAAACAAAATGCAGTTTTCAGGGTTTGGTCATTTTCAGCTTACGGTCTTGCTCCGGACAGCAAACATTGTGTTGCGGAGTGTTAACATTTTAAACTGCACTCTTACAAATCAGATTAAAGAGGTACAAATGGTAAAATGATGTTAGCACTTGAAAAATTATTTTGCTTAGAATTTCCTCTAGCATTGAACATGTTGGTGAGCAAAATGAAAATTAAAGCTTTGTATAATTCAGTTAAAGACAGAAGGACTAAATTAGCCTTTGGATATTTTTAATTAAGTAAAATGTGATTATCTTAATTAGATAAATCTACCATTTCAGCAAAACTTTATTTTTAAGATTCTGAGATGATTTTGTCAGTATGATTTTGGAAAGAACACCACTCAATCTCTTATTCAATTCTCACTTTTCAATTTTGGCAATGCACTGTTTTACAAAGTAAACGCCCTAGTGAAGATTTACTTTACAGTATATGAAACAGCATGCGAGAATATGCAAACACACGTTCTGTAGAGTAAAAATGTATGTCTGTGTCCATGTTAGTGTGTCTCTTAAAAGGGTGGAGAGGGAATAGTATAATGCAATCAGTAAGTCAATAGCAGATCCTATTTCCCCATCTAGAAAAATTTCTGATACTTCATAAACTAAATTATTACCTAAATTATTAAAGATTTAATTATTATTTTTAATTTTAATTATTATTTAATAATAATAATTATTACCTAAGTTATGAAATAAAATTATAGACAAATATTTCAGACTAAAACAATTGGTTCCCAATAAATATTTGTTGAATTACAATTCTTTTTTCTTTTTAATGTTTATTTTTGGCGAGGGAGAGAGAGAGAAAAAGAGAGAGACAGACAGAATGAGCGGGGGAGGGGCAGGGAGCGAGGGAGACAGAATCTAAAGCAGGTTCCAGGCTCTGAGCTGTCAGCACAGAGCCTGACGCGGGGCTCGAACTCACAAACTGCAAAGATTATGTATGACCTGAGCCAAGTCAGACGCTCAACCTACTGAGCCACCCAGGTGCCCCGAATTGCATTTCTAAACGCAATATGATCTCACAGTGTGTGTGAACCCAGGGTTGAACATAAGAATGAGACATACTCAGTGGTTTGGCTCCTCTACTGCCCTCCACAACACTCAGTGGTTCCCATGGCCATCGACCCACATGGATACATGTAACTTGCAAGTTTCTTGGTAAATTCCTGTCTTGCAAATTCTTGGCATATTCCTGACATTGGTTGTGAGCTGACCTTTTAAATAATATGAAGGGGGCACTGGTTTTATATTTAAATTATTAGAATAAGTGTCATCAGTATTACTAAACACCACTGTAGCAAATATATATTTGTGGCAAATGTAAATTAACTATATGCTACTTGGAGGCAGGGGGACCACAAACAGTTTTTGTTTGTTTGTTTTTAAATTCTCTACTTAATTACTTATCTATATCCTTCCTACTAAATTGCAAACATCTTTAAAATATGAGGTGTGTTTTCCCCACTTCTTTGAATCACCGATATCTGGCACATTGTCTGATACGTGGGAAAACTTTAGTTTTATAATACACAAATGTTTAGTACAAAAGAAAATATGTGTGCGTGTTTGTTCATCATACAATAAACGCTGCACATGGATGGACACATGAACAGTAAATACAAAGTAGAATTTGTTCCCATGTTGAAGCATATGTTTCTGGGTTATATTATTTTCATAGAATCCTAAGTACATCTATTTTCAAAATTATTGTCATTTCAGCATATGTAAAATTTTTCTCTATGAAAAATATACCAGGTACTCCATAAAAGTATTTAAATTGAGACTTAAGTATTTTTTAATAAAAAATATATTCAATTTGGGGTGCCTGGGTGGCTCAGTCAGTTAAGCATTTGACTTTAGTTCAGGTCATGATCTGTAAGTTCATGAGTTTGAGTCCTACTTTGGGCTCTGTGCTGACAGCTCAGAGTCTGGAGCCTGCTTCAGACTCTCTCTTTCTCTCTCTCTCAAAAATGAATAAACGTTAAAAAATAATTCAATTTAAACTTTGCAAATTATGTTATGAGGCTTTTCTCATTGTCGAATGTTCATTGCCTGTGAGTGAGCATGTGTTCTTTTTTCTGTGACGTGGGAAACATGAACATGATACTGTTTACCAACTTTGTGGCTATTAAAGAACTAGATTTTCGCTCTGAAATGAAAAGAGCTTGAAAGTTATCACTCCCATCTTTAAAACAAGGAATAGCAAGAATAAACAAATGAGCAAACAAAAACAAACAAAACAAACAAACAAAAAACTTAAAATCAACAACTCTTCTTTAACCAGAGAACTAAGTTCACAGGGAAAACACATCAAGTGTAATAAAATTAGAAATAATCTACATCTAAGTATACCCCATTCAGACTGCAGAAAAACAAAGGCAAAGAAAAAAATCTTGAACAAAGCCAGAGAGAAAAATGCATCTTACCAATAAAATAACAAGGGTGAGAATTACATTTGATTTCTCTTTACAAACTTTGCAGATGAAAAAAGAATGTAGTGAATACTTACTGTGTTGAAAGAAAAACTATCAACCTAGAATTCTATATCCAGAAAAATTACCCTTCAAAATCCAAGAAGAAATAGGGAATTTTTCAGACAAACAAAAACTGAGGGAACCTATTGCTAATAGACTGACTTGTAGGATATACTAAAAAAAAAAAAAAAAAAGGAATAAAAATTTTTATAAAATTCTTCAGAGAGAACCGGAATGATATAGGTATGAAGCAAGATCAAATAAGGAAAGAGTAGTGGGGAAGGAATAAATCAAGCTAAAGTAAAATCTTTTATTTCCCCTCTTCTTAATAGATCTAAGGGATAGCTATTGGTATAACCTCATATTATTACAATGTTTGGATGGAGAAGTGAAATGAGTGGTAGCAAGGCCATTGGTATGGGAGAGAGGAATTGAGTATACTCCCTTATAAACTATCTGCACTATATGGGAAATAGAATACTGTTATTAGAAGGTGGAGTCATAGTTAATTAAAACTATGGGCTGTAAAATATAGGAAATCCAGTCATTATTGAAGTATAATTGGTATGCTAAAAGAGGAGATGAAATGGAATCAGATAGGAAGCTCAATAAAGCCAGAGACCACCAGAAATGAAGAGAAAAATGAAATAACCAATATGCTTAAGGAATGGAGAACACTGCTAACGGGATAAAATATTCATTCGACTCTATCAGTAATTTCTGTGTGACACTCTAAATATACCAATTCAAAGACAGATTGTCAGAAATGATTAAAAAAATAGGACTTAACTATATATATTCTATAAGAAACCCACATTAAATATAAAGACTCAGATATGTTAGAGGGTAAGAGAAATACCATGTTTATACTAATCAAAAGATAGGTTAGGTAACTATTATAATTTTGGACAAAGAACGCTGCAGAAAATGGAAACGGAACTGAAATAAATAGGGGCGTTATATAACAATAAAGGAGTTGATGGGGTGCCTGGGTGGTTCAATTTGTTAAGCATCCAACTTAGGCTCAGGTCATGATTTTATGCTTATTGAGTTCGAGACCTGCATTGGGCTCTGTGCTGACAGCTCAGAACCTGGAGCCTGCTTCGGAATTCTGTGTCTCCCTCTCTCTCTGATCCTCCCCCACTCATGCTGTCTCTGTCTCAAAAATAAATAAGTATTTAAAAAATAATAATAAAGGAGATGGTTCTCCAAGAAGACATACAAATTCTTAACATGTGTGCTTGTAACACTGTGTGTCAATAAGTAGCAGCAAAATTTATAGATCCTGCAAGGAGCAATAGAAAAATCACTACCATAATCAGAGACTCCAGAACCCCTCTTTCAGTCATAACAGATCAAGCAGGAAGTGGGATAGACTCATCTATCTATCTGTATATAAATCTAAATCTAAATCTAAAACCAAATCTATATCTATATCCATATCTGTATCTAAATATCTATATCTATATATATCTATATATCTGTATTTATCTATATCTATCATCTATCTATCATCTATGTATCTATGTATCTATGTATCTATGTATATATGTATGTATGTATGTATCTATCTATCTATCAAATGTTGCCTTCATTCCTAAATGGAGCCTACATTCTAAATGGAGAAAAATATGACAATGTTTAGTATAGCAAATGGCAATAAATGACGAATGTCAATAAATGGCTTAGAGAAAAAAACAGGAGAAAGTATGAATTGGTGAGTGAGGTGTCTGAATTTAAATAAAAACATTAGAAAAAGCCTTGAAAGGTGATGGGAGTTTAGGAAAAACAATTTGATAGCTGAAACAGGCTCCATGGGTATCTGGGGAAAGAATATTTCAGGCCAAAGAAATACTTCAAAGGTTATGCACCTTCTGTGTATTACCCAGGGTTTCCTTTCTTAAACGGGATCACTAAGCAATTATCAATATGTATTGGTCTCTCCATCCTAGCCACTCTAGGATAATGACATATGAAGATTTGGTGGAAAACAGGCAAGTTAGTGAAGCACAAGAAAGGTTTCTTTATAGAATGGAACAGAGATTTCGTTTCTGCAAATTTGCTGAGCTGCGTGCATCAGGTGATAGGAAGCCAAAAGCCATGATACTCCTTTTTATTTTTTTCCTACCTAATCCCAAACTGTGAGACTATAATTATATGACACTTCAGCAGATCACGAAAGGTTAGATCAGAGGTTCTCTGCCTCTGACCAAATGTCATTTATTATATGACTTATTTAACACAAAATAGTTTCGATTTGATCTTTAATATAAGTTATAGAGATTATAACAGAATAAAGTTTGAGTCTGCAGTATATTACCATTTGCAAAGGTCCTTGTAAAGTTGCCGGTGGAAATCTATAACTCATCCATATGCTTCTTTTGAACACCTTTTTAGAATTGTAGTGAGAATAAAGTAGTTATAAAGGAATTAGGAATAATGATAACAATACTTCAAATAAGAAAAAGTAAATTCTCCTGAATACATGATGTATCATCTATGCTGAAAGAACACTTAATCCACATGATAAGTAAGTTAAATACTTTTTAATCCAAAACAAGCATGTCATTATTGACCATTATAGAATAAATACTAATGAAACCACTTTTTGAAAAAAATCTTCTTGTTCTTAATCAGGTTTTTGCAAACTTCTAATTTCTAGTGATGACTTCAAATAAAAATTAACCAAAAAGCATTTTCAGTGATGCTAGTATTTTCAAAGTTATATTTTCTATCTTTTATCAATACAGTTTATAATTATTCACAGTACCATGCCCATTAAACTGAGTAAAAATTTAATATGGTTTGACAGATTAATGGATGAATTCCTGAAAACTTGAAAACTTCATTGACTTACTAACCATTGGGAAAAAATGTGACTGAATAGAAGATAATCTTTCATGCGTCACGAACATACTTTTTGAGACTGATTTTTTCCTGTTTTAAGTGGATAGTTTTCTACCTATGTTTTTCTCAAATTAAACAATTAAAATCGACTATTGCCTAAAATCACAGATTCGCTGCTCATAGATTATTTAATGTTCAAGATGTAATAGCTTTTTAATTCTCAAAAATGATAACCAATTAACCTGCATCCTCTACCTGGGATAGAGTTTCATCTTCCTTAAATATATGGAAATAATTCTTATTAGATCACATGTGTTAACCTGACATATTGGTCTAAATCAAATCTGCATAACTATTTATTAATTTTATTATATATAAAGCTATTTATTGAATAAAAAATTTCCATTTATGGGGATATTATGGTTAAGTGTGTATTTGTTACTCTCTAGTTATTATAAATGATTATACATATGTAGAAGGTAGTCAAATACAAATCTAATGTATACATGTATCTCATATATATATATATATAACATTGTAGAACTTGATTAAATGCTGCATAAGAACCCAGTATAATGTGTGCATTTTTCTAATTGCGATTGATACCTAGATCTTCAAGGCTTCCTAACTTTTGTGAAAACAACAGTGGCATGATACAGAATTTAGCAACGTGCTATTAAAGCCTGCTGCAATCCGTGAATGGAAGAGAAAAAAGACATTTGATGAAGGTCACACCAGGATTAACTCTATTTTTGTAAAAAGGTGCCTGGGGATGTTTAATATCCACACACGGCAGACAAGACCTTGGTTTTACAGTCTCACCTGAAAGACCCTCACATACTCTACTCTGTAATTAATTTACTTCAGAAAGGATGGAGGTTAAGACAGGGGGGATTTGGAAGGAAGTTTAAATTCTACAACTGTGCACTTAGGAGAACTCAGGAAGACGCAGTTTACAGCTGCGTATTCTTGACCTAATGAAAGAATTGTATCATTCACCTGTTTCTTTCATTTCCTCTATTTTTACGACGGGATGTACTTTTGGTGCAAGGCCTCGGCCCAAGTGAGGCTCCCACCCTCCCACAGAAACTGGGGTGTTATCTTCTTTGATGATGACATTTCAAAGAGATGGTTCCCAGGTCTTTGAGAAAGATATTCCCAGGTTGCTAAGCTGGTGAGAGGCTTATTTAGCTTTTGAAATGATTTACATACATTTCAAAGAGACTGAGAAGGAAGTTATAATTACAAGTTTTCTAAAGCGAATGCTCTAGGAAAATAGAGTGGCGAGAAATCTCTTCCCTAATTTTCAACAGAGAAAATGAAGACTCTCATTTTTAATTTGTGTGTATCCAGACAGCTGTTTTTCCTGTTTCCAAATTGTTTTTCTGGTTTTTTTTATTGTGGTATAAATTACATTGATTTATCTATTTTTACATCAATACGAGTCTCCCAATTTTTGTAGATTTTGAGAAAGTCTTGAAATCTGGTCATATAGTTCTACAAATTTGCTTATCTTTTAAGAGATTGTTTTGACTGTGCCCTTTTTATTTTCCTGTTAATTTTTGACTATAATCATCTTATTTCTCAAAAAAAATCCCTTGCTGAGATTTTGATTGGAATTTCGTCGAAACTATAGATTAATTCAGAAAGTATTGCTAACCTAACAACATTAAATTATCCAATCATGAAGGTGACGTTTTTTCCATTTATTTGTCTTCTTCAATTTCTCTCCGCAATGTTTCCTAGTCTTTGAAACATCTACCACATACTTTGTTACACATTTTGTATTTTATGGGGCCAACGTAAATGACATATTTATGACATTTTCCATTAGCTTCCTGCTATTAGGTAGAAGCACAATCAATCTATTATTTTGTTGCCCTTGCAATTTGCCACCTTACCTAATGCATTTATTACTTCTAATAATTTCCTAGGAGCGGATACATAATTAATCATCAACTGAAAAAAGCTTTATTTTTTCTCTCCATTCTTTGTGACTTTCACATGGACTTCTTGCTTGATCGCAGGTACTGTAAGTACCAAGCTGAACAGCAACATTAAGAGAGACTAAGGTTTATGGGCATTAAGGAGGGCACTTGTTTTGACGAGCACAACAAGTATTATATGTAGGTGGTGAATCACCAAATTCTACACCTGAAGCTAATATCACACTGTCGACTAATTGGAATTTAAATAAAAACTTTAAAAAAATAAGTAAAATTAAAAAAAGGAGTGGGTAAGGTAAATAGTAGATACTATAATTAGTATATACTTATATAAAATTGCATATCAAAGATTCATTAAAAAAAGGGTGGGGGGTGCACCCGGGTAGCTCAGTTGGTTGACCATCCAACACCTGATCTTGGCTTAGGTCATGATCCCATGGTTTGTTCCAGCCCCGCGTTGGGCTCCTTGCTGACAGTGCAAGAATGCCTGGGATTCTCTCTCTCTCTTTCTCTCTCTGCCCCGCCTTCTGTCTCTCTCTCAAAATAAATAAGCTAAAAAAATATATAATAATAATAAAAAGAGTAGGTGGGGTAGGCAAGCCACCTGAAGTTGAAAATTTAAGAAAGCCCTCAGTGCTGCCAAATGTAGACCCTGTACTTACCAGACCCTGAACATGAGAGCTGCTTTATGAGGGAGATGCTCTACATGGCCAGGAGGGAGTCATTTTTTAGTTTACTCCTCTATACCCGAAGTACAGCCGGCCTTATGACTGAACCTCCATTCTTTCTGTTGTATAAATAAATAATAAATAATAATATGAATCTTTAGTTCCCAAATGATTATTACTTTAGTTTACATTAGGTTTATATATAGTTGGTATCAGTTTATATTAGGTTTGAAAAATATCATAATTATGTCAAATATTTTGAAGAGGCTCTTATACTTTCAGCCTGCATTTAAATATGGAAATAGTATATAAGAGAGTTTGGATCGTGACATTTTGCACATTTCATGCATAGTTCAGATTGTCACGTGTTAGATTTGGAACAGAACATGGAAATCATCCAAAAATTAAACAAGCAAACAAACAAGCCACTATTTACTAATCTTCTCTTCCAAGCATCATACTTGTTGGGATGTTATTTTAATCAAAATTTATATTTACATTCAGTCTTCCCAAGAGCAATTTAAATTAGGTATTATTAATGTCTACTTTAACAAGTAAGAAAACTGAAATTCAGAAAGGAAAAAAAAAGCACTCAATTACAACCTCACTATCAGTTATTGGTGAAGACAATCCTTGAGAGCAAGTATTTTTAATTTTAATTTTTTTTAATTTTATTGGTGTATCCCAAAGCCTAAAAGAGTGCCTAACAAATAATTGGCACTCAATCAGCATTTGTTAAATGGATAAAATAATATTGATGCTTGGGTACGTTTCATTTCCATTGCTCTTTCTGTTGGTAACGGTAAGTATCTAATAACACATCATTAATAAAAATAATTGTCATATTTAGCAGTTATATTTGTGGCATATCAGTTTCTTTGTAGTAAGGCAAGGCTTTACAGATTTGCTTTCACCTGGCAAGTTCATCTGGGGGTTATGAGGCTCTGACTTCAGCTTATGTTAAGATAAGGTAAAGCTAATGTGTTATGGCTTTGCTACATTTGTAACAAATGTTTCCCAGTAGGTAAGCATGTTGTCCCAGTATGAGCGGGACTCGGAATCCGGGCCATTAGGGTACTAGAATATCTGTTCATGGGCAGCAGATACAGTCAAAGTCTTCAGGCTCAAAAGAAGGAAATTAGTCAAAATTAAGCCAGGTTCTGAGAACAGACACAAGAAGAGGATCTAGTATAAAAAATAACAGACTTACAGGGAGAACATAGAAAAAAGGCTTTATCCTTTGGGGCAAAAATGAAACAAATGAGCAACGGTTCCTGTGTCCTGGTTAAACCTAAGAAAAAGGTTTTCTTTTCTGAATGGAGTTGTTGATAGTACTGAGTGCTTTAAGTCAAGACGAATCTTGCATCTGGGAGAAGACTGATTCTACAGAATTGGAATTCACTGGGTTTGCTGAAAATAACTGAGTTTCGTCGGAAATAATCTTGGTTTAGATGGCCATTCGAGAGTATGTTGTATGTCTAGCATGGGGAAACCGAAGTTGTTCCTAGGGCTCAATCTAGTGTCTGAGCTGTAGTGAAATACATAGCATACAAAATACATAATTGCTTGGCAACTCAGGGAGCTCGTAGTCTTGTGTGCGACACAGACATTAATAAAACCAGTATCATATTTATGAATGGATTACATAAGTCTTACAGTTTGAGATATGTGCTCTGAAGGGAAGCAACAGCCTTGCCTGAGAGTGTGCAACAAAAACATATATCCTATATTGGGGCTTTTGAGATCTTCCCTGAGAAAACAGCTTTTAAGTTCATGTTGAAGTTATAGATAACCAGACTTCCTAAGAGATATACAAAATGAGAAGAGTGAAACATAGGATTTAACCTTGAGGAATTCTAGAATATCATTTCCCTTAAAAAACAAAGAAAGGGCAGACAGGTAGGTAGAAAATAAGAAAGAGTCAGTCCGCAGAAGTCAAGAGAAGAATTATTTTCTACAAATCCTCCTACTGTGAGTTGCTCCCTAGAACAATGGCTCTCAACACGGGGGTGGGGGTAGTGATTTTGCCTCCAGAGAAACTTGGACATATATGGAAACATTTTTAGTTGTCACAGTTGGGGAGGGTGCTATTGGCAGCTAGTGGCAAGAGACCATGGATGCGGCTAAACATTTTATAATACGAAGGAAAGATTCCCATAACAGATAGTTGTCTACCCCGATGACAGTGATACTGAGGATGAGAAACTGAGTATTAGTGCAAGTTCAAAGAGGATAAAGTAACCACAGGCTGAATGAGGTGAGAGGAAGTCCCAGGTAAGGGACGGAGAGCCAGAGGTTAAAATAAAAGCTTCCATTGAGGATAGAAGTTATAGGGGGCCACCACTGCCAATAGAAGCTAAGGCTTAATGCTTTAGGGGATCTCTGACAAGGACAAAGATATATAACTATTAAGAAATTCAGGGGGCACCTGGGTGGCACAGCCAGTTGAGCCTCTAAATCTTGATTTCAGCTCAGGTCATGATCTCACAGTTTGTGGGATTGAGACCCTCATTGGGCTCTGCATTGACAAAATAAATAAATAAACTTAAATAAGAGAAATTCAGGAAACATGAGCCATATTGAAATTTGAATGAGAACAGTCAGCTTTTTGGATTTAGCATTCATTATTTGATATTTTTCATTATCTTATTTTTTTTAGTAAATTCTAGGAATTGTTGGATCTATTCATTTACTTCTATTGAGATTATCAAATTAAAATAGATTAAAAAGATAATTGGCTTAAAGGCCTTGAAAATCTATAACAAGGTGTTAACTTGATTCTAGAAAGAGAAAATATTCACAATTATGCAATCTATTGGGTTCATTGATTAAATACTTACTGAGCCGATTCAATTACTAGGTGTTCTAGGTTATGGCTTCAACAATCAGCAATATTGCAAATGACCTTTTTCTCTTGAAGCCTAAAATCCAGTTGGGAAGAAAGAGACAAGAAAAAAGAAAATTGATAGGTAAGATAATATCAGGTAGGGGCAAGTTCTATAAAACCAAGGACACTAAGCAGTCCAGAGGAAGTCCCTGATTTTGGGGGTGAGAGTAACTGGGTTCATGAGCTAGGTATGGAAATGGGGTGATATCTTCGATTTTGGGGTGAAGCTATCGGTCATGTAAAGACCTATGCCAAGCTCATGCCAGTAAGTTGTTGAAGGGGTTAAAGAAAATATATGAGGAGGAAAAGGAATTACACAGTATGTTAATGGATCATATATGTGATATTGAAGTTTTCAGGAATGGTCCCAGAAGTGTTGGAAGGGAATCCAGTCATTTAATCTATGTGGAGAAATATCTAGTTGATTTGGTAGCCAAAAGTAATAAAAGTAGCAAATGTTACAACCTAAAATCATAAGCTTAACATATATATATATATATATAGTGCTTGAAGAAGGGAACAAATATGTTTAAGTGACATATGTTAATCCATATTTAATACTTCTGTTTATTGTGCAATTTGTCAGTAATGGTGCAGAATTAAAATTATCATTCATGTCTCCCATTTCAAATAAGAACTTTTAATAGACGTTGACAGGAAATTTTTGAAAACTACATCACTCTGAGAAGCTTAACTAGAAGTTATTTTTCCTTTAAGACAGAGGAGATATTTTAAACTTTTGGTAAAAATGTTATTTTGGGGTTCATAAGGCTAAATTCTTCTAGAGTATAAATGATTTTATAGTTAGTGGAGCAAAGGAATAGACAGTTTCCTAAGGTTTGATTATTTGGAATTGTTCTGGAAATTTATCTCTAAAGCTAAGTAGTCTGGCACCATAATTACTGAGTTTAGATGAGGGAGAGTCAACAAGGACACCCTTGAATAAATGAAATGTCAAAGCAGGGTTGAAGGCAATAGTCATGCCTGGCATGGAGGAAATCCTTAGTGACACTTTTTACGGAGTTCAAAAAAATCATTGCAATTCCCTTTAACTGACAACAAGAAGAGTAATCTGTCAGCCAGAACACTTAAGGCTAGCCAACTAAATTGGTTTGAGGCATCCTGAAAGAAACCAAATCTAATCTAATCAATAAAACTGACACACCGAAGAGATGTACGTAGGAGCAATTTTAAAAACAAGGGGTAATATAAATTTGAAAATGTATCATAATTCTTGTTTTTTAGTATCTGATAATGAGTGAAATTTAAAGGAATATTTGTATCCATTCGTGTTCCCTTCAATTTTAGTAAGTAAATTATTTTGTTGGTGGTGATCCCTTTGAAGTATAAATGACTTAATATGTATGTGTGTGTGTGTGTGTGTTCCTCAACACACACGCAAATACTCTCTCTCTCACACACACTCCCATATGATATAAATGATATAATATATTATATGATATAAATTGATATGTATCAATTTTACCCTAATAAACAACGGGATGTTTTTTTTTTCCCCTTAGCTATGTTTGAATCTCAGTTTAAAACATGGGCTAATCAGAACCTCAGTAAGTACTAAGCATGGCAAATGCTTATCTTTTTCTGACTCAGTTGTCTTTCAGCTTCCTTTATCTCGAACTTATAAATGCCTCTAATTGGGCTGTTTGCCCAACATTTTCTCATTTCAATATTATGATTGACCTTGAAGAAATTGTTCTGGGATTCCACCCATACTAGTAATTATAGCTCCATTATGCCCCTTACTTAACTCAGGAGATGTTTAGACTTTGATCAATGTATTCATTGCACTTATTGATTGATAATTATAATGCATTACTTGCTGACTTTCCAGGCTTCCTCATTAATTGTCTTGCCACAATCCAGAAATATAGTTGTGAGACCCTTAACAGGCATTTTGCCAGAACTTATCACTCTATTTTTATATTTACTCTGTGTTTAATTGTTCACCTCCACTCTTAAATCTTCAGTACATTATTTATCGTGACTTCCTGGCCCTATACCTATGGATCTAAGCAGCCTTACAGCTCTTAGGTCCCCTTGCCTGCTGCTTGTGAGTTCTTGTAAACTCGTGATTTCTAGACCTCTAAGAGACCTGGTTCTTTTATTTTTAAGCTTATTAATTTATTTTCAGAGAGAGAAGACAAAAGAGAGAAAGAGAGCTTGAGTGGGAAAAGGAGTGAGAGGTGGGGAGAAGAAAATCCCAAGTAGGCTTCTTGTTGTCAGCATGGAGCCTGCCATGGGGCTCGAACCCACAGACCAAGAGACCTTGACCTGAGCTGAAGTCAAGAGTGGGCTGTTTAACCGACTGAGCCACCCACATGCCCAAGACTGGTTCTTAATTATTACTCTAAAGCCTGTAACACATCTATTTTTATATTTTATGTTTTAAAGTATAAACTGAAACCTTAAATTATCAAAGCATGTGAATATTACCATTTTCCCTTGAATCAAGAACAATAAATTTTGCTAACAACTCTTCATCTAACAATGTAATTGGGGAAGGTGGTAGGATTCAAGACTTCCATCAGTGTAGAAATATGTTTAAAACTACACATTTGGGCAAGGAAATTGGGCATATAACACATTGCGTTCAGTCGCTTTATTTACCACTTAAACTACGCAAAATGATGGCCTCGGTCACGATAGCATTTGTGAGAAAAATATTAATAATAATCCATGTACTCCTTCTACCCAATGGGTCATTATGAAAAGCATTTATAGACACTTCTTTTTTTTAAGCTTATTTATTTATTAATTTATTTTTAATTATAATAGTTTATTTTCAAATTGGTTTACATATAACACCCAGTGTTCATCCCAGCACGTGCCCTCTTTAATGCCCGTCACCCCCTCTCCCCCCTCCCTCACCGCCCTCACACTCAGTTTGTTCTTAGTCTTTGGGAGTCTCTTATGTTTTATCTCCCTCCCTCTCTGTGTCTTTTTTCCCTTTCCCCTCTTCCCCTCCCCCTGGTTTTTGCTTAGTCTCACAAAGTCCACCTATTCGTGGAAACATATGGTATCTGTCTTTTTCTGACTGACTTATTTCACTTAACATAATACCCTCCAGTTCCATCCATGTTGCTACACATGGCCAGATTTCATATTTTCTCATTGCCACGTAGTAGAACTGGACAGCAACATGCAAAAGAATGGAACTAGACCACTTTCTTACACCACTCACAAAAATAAATTCTAAATGGATAAAAGATCTGAATGTGAGACAGGAAACCGTCAAAATCCTAGAGGAGAAAGCAGGAAAAAGCCTCTTTGACCTAAGATGCACCAATTTCTTACTCAACAAGTCTCCAAAAGCAAGAGAAGCAAAAGCAAAGATGAACTACTGGGACCTCATCAAGATAAAAAGCTTCTGCATGGCAAAAGAAACAACCAACAAAATGAATAGGCAACCAATGGAATGGGAAAAGATCATCGCAAATGACATATCGGATAAAGGACGAACATCTAAAATTTATAGACATTTCAAACTATGCCTTTCCCAAGTGAAGCACATATTTAATTTCTGATATTTTTTCATCTATCCATTTAGTCATATTAGTTAATATCGTTATTGTTCATACTCCTCAGACCATTCCAACCTGTCAGATGCTTCCTAAGTACTTCCTAGTACATTTCCTTCTTTCCCCACACTTTACACCTCTTCAGATTCATGTAACTATTTGTATATTTGACTCCATGTTCCTACTTGGCCACTAGATTGTAGATCCTATAAGTCTTCTGTAAGTTAGCATATGGAAGGTTTTAATATATGTTTACCCATCTATTTATATAAAGATGAAAAAGAAAAGGAAAAAATTGATACATATGAATGGTATGCTCTTCTCTTACGAATTGCATATGCATCAAGGGAAAGACAGACCAAAAACTGAAGAAGACCTATAGCCATACTGAGTATAGACAAAGGCAATTATTTTACTTGCCAAAAATGTTTCTTTAACCCGTCTACAAGGCTGCATTATTCTCTGTTCTACCTCGTTACCTGATTTTAATACTTTTCTTAATTTTAGGGGATCATTCCAATATTTAATCACACTCCTGCCTAAAGAACTAGTTTTTTTGTTTGTTTGTTTGTTTGTTTGTTTGTTGTTGTTGCTGTTTTTACTTTCCAAATGCTTTATTGTTTTTCTTTCAGTTTCTTCAAATTAGCTGTAACAATACCTTTTTAGCCTGAGTGTTGGCTTTCATATTGTCGTCCTCCCAATTGGAGCTTTAAAATGAGAAAAGATTGGGGCACCTGGGTGGCTCAGTCAGTTGGGCATCAGACTTAGTCCTAGGTCATGATCTCACCATTCCCGAATTTGAGCCCCGCATTGGGCTCTGTGCTGACAGCTCAGAGCCTGGAGCCTGTTTCAGATTCTGTATCTCCCTCTCTCTCTACCCCTCCCCTGCTCATGCTCTGTCTCTCTCTCTCTCTCAAAACTAAATGAACTTTAAATTAATTAATTAATTAAACTGAGAAATATTTAGTTGATAGACAAAAACTGAATAAAGAGAAATCTTACGGTTTAAAAAATAAAATACTACATGAGTGATGCCAATTTTGTTGCTTTCTTGTGAATTTTAACTATTTTTACATTTCTAATTTACATATATTTGTCATAAAAATGAACAATGAAGAGCATTCTATAAATAGAAACAATTATTTCATATAGAACAGGAAGTAATTCACCTAGAAATACCATGTTTACAATTAAAAATAAAAAGAATATTCTGTAATATTTTAAATCATGATACATTAAAAATGAAAATGTGAATTTCACACCATTTTTTTATTTTTTAAATAAATTTTTAAATTAAAAAAATTTTTTTTAATGTTTATTCATTTTTGAGAGAGAGAGAGAGAGAGAGGGAGGGAGGGGCAAAGAGAGATGGAGTCACAGTTTCCAAAGCAGGCTCCAGGCTCTGAGCTGTCACCACAGAGCCCAATGTGGGGCTCAAACCCACGAACCATGAGATCATGACCTGAGCCAAAGTCGGATGCTTAACCGACTGAGCCACCCAGGCGCCCCTCACACAACTTTTTTTGTATATTGTATAGAAATATATTTGTTTTAACTTTTTTTGTAGGTAAAACAGATAGGCTTTTTTTTTGGTGCCATTGAATTGATAGAAACGATGTGTAAATACTGTGTAAAATCTTCTGATTATCTTCAGTTACATGACAAAGTATCGCCCTCTGTTAGCTCCCTTGATTTCTCTCAGCTTGGGGAATATATCTCATCTACCATGATCCAATGCGGCCTTCTTAGCCACCTAGAAGACTGTGCAGCATTTTCACACAAAACCACGGAGTGTTTGGTTGTTGAGAGGTGGGGAGGAAAGGAGAAAACAATGTTGAGGAAATTTACATTTGTTTAAAAAATAAGTTACTTAAAAGTCTGTTCACACACGTACTGTCACACACATCCCAAGGGCTGTTTGCTTATTCATGGGTATTTTCGGGGCTTATTTACAGTGTAGCAACAGCTACATTTTTACTGAGTGTGATCCAACTTAAATTAATAAGGCTCAAAATAATTCATGATTTACTAGTGAAAATGAGAGCAGTTCTTCAAGTGTACTTCCATTTGGACAACCGTTAATCTACACGATGTCAAAAACAATTTTGTAATTTCTCCTGCTTACCATGCTATTTCATACCATCTGTGACTATACATTTTATTTGAAGATCATCATATTAATCTCTGGATTGGCATGATAGTTATTATCCATTATTATCCATAAGTTATTAGTAGGCAACAAGCCGAAGTCTGAAAGACTTGAGAGAGGAAAGCCGATAAAAATAAGTCAATATTTCTTCACACTAGTTGTTACACATAACTTTTACCCAACTGCGAGGCCTTGTTCGGTTGTAAAATTTGCTTCATCATGGTAAGTGCACAACGAGAATCATCTGTTCTTTGAACATTTCAGAATATCTCTTGTCCACTTTCCAGGGTACACATGCTGAGTTAATATATGGCTTCGTTCCTTCCATTAGCACTGTAATATATTTTTTTTAATTTTCTGCCTCAGCTACACAAATTAGATATGTGATTTATTGGGTCATTCTGACAGATAGATTATTTATCATTACCCAATAAGATGAAAAATAACCCAGTTAGCTTTTCTGAATCCGAGAAAAATTTCAACCTTTGGAAATAATGTTAGAATTTTAAGCTTTGCTACTAACAAAAATGTAGTTGCATATAACCTGATAAATTTTTATGGTGGTTTTCATATTTTTCTATTTCTTCTATAAACTATATATGAGCAAAGAACATTTTATAAATAGAAAAAAATAAATAATACCAGTAGGTTAGCATAATGTGTCCTGATTCCAACCACTTATATTTTTCACACATTTGCAATCACAGTATAATACATTTTCTCTTATGCTGTGCTTGACTAATACAGGCCTTCTGTATGTCATAGCTGTCAGAATCATGGCCCCCATGAAATTTGTCCTTTGATGCTGTGTCTGTGGATATATTACAATACCTGACAAAGAGACTCTACAAATATAATTATGGTTATTAACCAGTTAAGATAAGGAGATTACCTTGGATATCCCTGTAGGCCTAACATAATCACTTCAGCCCTTAAAAGCAGAAGAGAAGGCTGGAGATTTTTGAAAGAAGAGAAAGATTTGATGTGCTTGAAGGTTGAAGGACCACGTTCAAAGTGTGGAAGGGAAATACCTTCTACCCAAAACTACTGTGCTCGGATCCAGAGCCTTAGGTGAGAGCAATAGCCTTGGGCGATGTCTTGATTTTAGCTGTGTGAGACTCTTAGCAGAGAATTTAGACACATTGTGCTGGACTCCTAACAAACAGGATATATGAGACTATATGTGCTATTCTACACTATAAATTTGTGGCAATTTGTTACTCAGTAATAGAAAACTAACACGTAGGTCTTATTCTTGGTCTTCATCATTTTTCAATATTCAGATTATTCAACTGATATGTAATGTGGGTGGATACTAGTGTTAGAAGTAATATAAAAAAGATAGGACATGGTTCGAAGCTTTAAGAAATCTACCAAGTAGCCATAAAGGTAAACAGTCACAAAAGAAAAACTGAACAATCTTAATTGATTGCCACGAATAGACAGAAGTATTTAGCAAGAGTCACAGAGGCAGGATAGACTGTCCTGTCCGGGGAAACCTGGGCCGTAACTGACTCTCACGATTGTCTTGTTAACTCCATTTCCACTAACACTGCCTTGGTTAAGTGGCTGGAAATAAAGAGCAACTGTAAATAGGATGTTATACTAGAGATGTTAAAAGATCATACTGGCGGCATTAAATGGGCAGCAGGATGTCACTCCACTAACGATAGACAAATGAAAAAGTCGTATATCTGAGATTTTCTGTAATATCGGCATGACCAAAGGATCTTATGTTAAGTAACTTAATTAATTAACATGTATCAAGTTGGTTTGGATAAGGTCATTGTAAGGATGTTTAAGGGAAAGGATCCCTGGGTTGCCTTATGCAATAGAATATTCAGGATGCAGGAAGGGGACAAGTCAAGACCTACTCCAAGATTCTAGGCCAGCCTACTGAGGAAAAAGATACAATAAAAAGAAATGGAGTAGCATTAAAGAGTCAGTTGTGTAGAAGAGGGAGTGTTAGAGATTGGTCTAAAATAATGTCTGAATTAAGATATCTTCTGTATCTTCTGTTACAAGTAGTAGAAGCCATGATTCAGTCAACAGACTATATAAGTTCTTCAGCTCACATAACAGCATGCCGGCTTGGTAGTGGGAGCATATCGACAGTTCCATGTAGGACTCAAACTGGTTCACCCTCTCTCTCTCTTTTTTTCCTGTTCACAGCCTAAGCCTCATTCCAAAGGTAATTTCTCTGGGTAGTTTTAGGATAAATGTCAGCAAAATCCACACCAAAGTCCTTCCCTATCCACATCCTGCATGAGATCAAGAAACTTTCTCCCAACTCACGCGAACCACTCTTCTCTTCAGTGTGATTAAGCCAACTTAGTCATGTCTTAGGACAAAAACAGTCACAAGGGAAATACTTTAATTGGCTTAGATTAGATTTAGAGCAATCCAATAAGATAAACATAAAATCCAGTACATACAAAAAAACATTTTAACAAACCTCGGTTTACAAAGGAAGGTTAGTAAAGGAACTTAAAAACATAATTCGATCTTAGATTTAGAAAAAAAATTAAAGAGGAGAGGCATCTGGGTGACTTAGTATGTTGAGCATCCAGCTCTTGATTTCAGCTCAGGTCATGATGGTAGGGTCATGGGATGAAGCCCCACATCAGGCTCTGCACTGAGCATGGAACCTGCTTAAGATTCTCTCTCTCTCCCTCTGCTCCTCTCTCTCTGCTTCTCTTCTCTTATGCTTTCTCTCTAAAATAATAAAAGGAAAAGTTTAAGGGGACAATACACTGTTCTGTAACACAAATGTCATTCTGTTGAACGAGCTTTGAAGGAATCAGGCTTGTCAGATTGGTCATCTAATATGGCAACACTCAGTTCTATTCTCCAGTTCTCTTTTCATTGTCTTCGTGGTTCTTTTTTTTTTTTTTTAATTTTTTAACATTTACTTATTTTTGAGAGACAGAGATTGAGGGAGGGAGGGGCAGAGAGAGAGGAAGACACAGAATCTGAAGCAGGCTCCAGGCTCCAGCTGTCAGCACAGAGCCCAAGGCGGGGCTTAAACTCATGAACCGTGAGATCATAACCTGAGCTGAAGTTGGTTGCTTAGCTGACTGAGTCACTTAGGCGCCTCTGTCTTCATGGTTCTGGGTTCTTTTTCTGGAATAGACACTTTGTCTTCATACCCTCCATGCCCATGTCTAAAATGGGCATTTGGGAGTTTGCCAAATTGGTAAACTTTGTAGTTTTAGCAAATCTCACTGCTAAAGTACAAGTACACATTTACATTTTACATTTATTTACTAAAGGGGCACCATCTTTTTTTTTATAATAGTGAACATTTTAATAATTTTAAGGACATTTGTCTTACAGGATTATATATGTTATTGAAGGAAAGCACATTGGTTAGAATGAGTGACTAAATTAAAAATGTAAACAACGGTTACCATAGAAATAAGAATTTACTCACCAGCTATGTATTACCTAATTCACCAACTATGACCTCATTGATGTACCTCTAATTAACAATCAAGTATGAATACTGAAGTTACTCTTAGAATAACATACATTTATCAACATTCCACATTGTATGTCATTTTACAGACACAATAATGTTATTCTTCTTTTTAAAGTTTATTTATAAAGAGAGAACGTGAGTGGGGAAGGGGGAGAGAGAGTGGGAAAGAAGAATTCCAACCATGCTCCACACTGTCAATTTGGAGCCCATTGCAGGGCTTAAACTCATGAACCCCCATGAGATCCTGACCTGAGCATCTGAGTTGGGTGCCTAACCGACTGAGCCATTCAAGTGCTCTGACAATAATGTTTTAAGTTTGATAACACTTTTAAGAAATCTACTTAAATGGTCCATGCCACAGAAGTGCTGTGTAAGGAAAAAAAATGATACAAGTTAAATGGATTTAAGGAATTAAAACCTTAGATATAGTGTAAAGAGTTACTTTCTAACAAATTGGGACAATATATGCAAGAGTGAAAGGAGAGAGTATTCAGGAAGTGCAACCTACACGGGCTGGACTACGTGGCATTCAAAGCTGACAGGGGCGAGGGTATGTGAGGGAGTAATATGGTTAACAGGACTTCTTTCGTTGTTTTTTGTTTGCCATGTTATGTTCATTCTAACTCAAGGAAGAGCTTCCGTCCTCATGCTTTAGACAACAAATGGCCCATTTATAGAAAAGTTTGAAGGCTTAACCGTGGAAGGATATTATTGATGGAGCAATGACCTGAATCCCCAAACCAAAATTCATGATTTGCATATTGTAGATTGTCAATATATGTGAGCATGCTTTCCCCCCACTATTGCTAAAGAAAATGTTTGTTTTAGCAACAACCGGAGAAACTACCTCATATGAAAAAAGAAAGAGAAACATGTTGGGTAAATATACTGAGTAGTTTATTATAGGCACTAGGGAAGATGAATGAGTTCATATTGATGGATATTATTTTTTTCCAAGAAAATACAAGTTTTATCATCAGGGAAGAGTGAAAGGAACAGGGATTTAAGCCTTCAGTGAAGGTTTTGATATGTCTTATTTATTCCATTATGAAAAAATGCTTTATATATGATTATACTTCTTACTTTACAAGAGATATAAGAATGTAGAACCAATTTGTAGTATTGTAATGACATACCATTTCTTTCTACTTCTACTTTATCTGGGTTCTTTTACTGATTTTTCTCTTTTGTCTAGCTTAACTGTGCCTGGCTGTAAAATGTTTGACTTACACAGAACCCGGGGCAAATTTTGCTGATTTATTGGAGAAGAAAGAGGTTTGAGGCAAGGAGACTCTTTAAAAGATTAGTCCAGATGATGTGTGGTTTCTATATACAATGGAATACTACTTGGCAATGAGAAGGAATGAAATCTTCCTATTTGCAACAATGTGGATGGAACTGGAGGGTGTTACGCTAAGTGAAATAGGTCAGTCAGAGAAAGACAGATATCATGGGTTTTCATGCATAGTTGGAATTTGAGAAACTTAAAAGAAGACCATGGGGAGAAGACAGGGGAAAATCAGTTTTAAATACAGAGGGAGACAAAGCATAAGATACTTTTAAATACAGAGAACAAGCTGAGGGTTGATGGGGGGTTGTGGGAGAGAGGAGAAAAAGGGTGATGGGCATTGAGGAGGGCACTTGTTGGGATGAGCACTGGGTGTCGTCTGTAAGTGATGGATCATGGGAATCTACTCTCAAAGACAAGAGCACACTATATATACTGTATTTTAGCTAACTTGACAATAAATCATATATATGTATATATATGTATTCACACACACGCACACACACACACACACACACAGGTAGATAGATTAGCCCATACGATGATGTAGACTTAAACTACATGATTGACGATGGTTCTTGCTTCCAAATATTGGGAAGAATATGATTTTTGACCAAATTAGAAGTGACAAATAAGAAAGCCAACCTCTGGGTTACTCTTTCAGAACAAATAGTCTTTACTGAAGCTAGTGATTATTGGAGGAGAATAAAGAGGTTAAGTGGTAATCTGATGCTTTTACTTTGGACATGTCGAGTCTACTACGTCTGCAGGACAAGCAAGTGGAGATGAAAATTTAGTTAGCAGTTTAAATGCAGATCTGGAACTAGAAAACAACTTTTGAGCTAGGCGCCATTACATATTTTATTATTAAAAACATAGAACAAATTGATGTTGACTAGGAATGACAAATAGTGAAAGAGCAGGAGGCGAGAACTCTGCTGAGAAGGAAAGGAAAGATGAATCAGTAGAAGAGAGAAAGGAGGGAGAGTAGCAGCTGTTAGATTATAATTGGTATTTTCTGATTATTTTCTGCAACAAGCTGTTTACACAAATAGTGTTTGTGTTTGTTCTTAACCATAATATTTTTGGGAAGTTATTGCTACCTACCTTTTACTAAAAAAGAAGCTAGACCTCAGAAAGGCTGAATAATTTGCACAAAGTTATCAGTATAGGATCCAGCAATGGCAGAAACCCAGGTCGACCTGGATCCAAGTCCATTTCTTTTCCCACAACACCATGCCGCATCTAGGAGATAACGTCAGACCAAAACAATCTTTCAGGTCATTTATGTAACAGTGATTTGGGGATTCCAAAGCAACTGGGTGTGAAAGAATTTATGAACAAGTGTTCTGCTGGTGGTTTTCCTCCATTCGGTCTCCTAAGTCCATTAGGGAGATGGCTACCCTTTTTGCTTTCCTGGTCTTCCTAATCATCTAGAAAGTCCCTGCTCTATTTCCTCTTACTCTTAGAACATTTTTTTTTCTGTTTCTCTCTCTCCAGGCAAAAGCAGGAGAAAAAAATTAAAGATCTCCATTATGTTATGTGTCTGCTCGTCAGCAGAACAAATTCCCACGGCTCTCTGTTTCTAATCAGAAGGAAGTAATTTCCCTTCTCACCTGACTGATTCTCCAACTTGGCTCTCAGAGCTGACTGCTCTCCAATGCCTTCCTCCAGGTACTCAGCTGCAATTCTGTTAGTCCTAAAGTTCACTCATTAAATATTCACCACTCACTCTCCAAGTTATGTCCACCTGTCGTCCAAGTCATTTAAAGTGATACCATTAATATTACCAAATTTCAGTTAAAAATCAGGCGAACAATATATAAACAATATTTATAGGATTTCAAGATCTATCTTGTATTTACTATAGTAGGTAATTAAATGCCTGCTGACATAATAATAAAATCCATCGTCGTCACCACTATCATCATCATCATCATCACCACTGCTACAGTTTATCGAGAACTTTCTATGTGCCAGATGGTGTGCTGTATACATCTCAGTCATTGTTTCATTTAGTTGGTAGTGTTTGCGTCATATATGTAATTAGTGGGAATTGGTACATGTCAGTATATGTAGGGGTCACGTCTATCAGTCTAGTTTAACAAATCCTTGTGTGTTAGGTGTTATCATCGCATTACAGATAAGAAAATGAGTTTGAAATTTTGACAGTCTTCCTGGAAAAGAGCCAGTTTTAAATGTTTATTTTATTTTTTTTAAGTTCTAAAGACATGAAAAGCTCAGGCCCAAGTATGATTCATCTACCAAAAATATCCAATATACTGATATCCAGATTTGTTTATCAACTACAAAAGTTCATAATATGTGTAAATACAAAATATACATAAATATGCAAAGTAATATCAAGCTTCCAACCCCTATAAAATGAAAGCGAAGACAAAACACTTAGGAAAAGCTGTGGTGTTTTTGAATAATTAGGACTCAAACCACAACATCTTCTTTGTTGTTGTTAGTTCTTTGTTCCAGTTTTGAATCTCAATTCACATATTACACTAAAACATAACCTTCGCGTCCAAACGAATGCTCAACTTGTAAAGGCAGACACGAGAGAAACGGCTGTAGGCTACCACTCAGTAGCAGTGGAATGTATTTTGTTTAAACTAAGCATCTGATACTAAAAATGTGCCTTTGAACAGTTGCTAAAAGTGAGTCAGAGCCACAGATCACCTTGTCAGTACTTTGACAGCCAAGCTGATGTGTAAAGGTGAGTTCCAACTGTTTCCTTAATTTATAGCGTATGAATTCTGCAGCCACCTGTCTAAGAGAAGCAACCATGCAGGGTTTATTGGTCCCCAAGCACTTTTGTCACCCGTCTTGTTAGACCTCTTGTACCAATCAGCATTTCTGGTAGAATATAAGTGGTTATAATCACCTTTTTTTTTCTTTTCCCAATCTTATTGTCAGATAATTTTACTAAAATCTGAATAGGGAAACAAATAAAAACCCTTAATAACTGAAAACCCAATATATATGGTTTGACTAATCTTCAAATTATTACTCAATTGCCAAAAAGCTTGCTCTCTTATCGTTTTAATTATTTTCAACAGAAATAATTTGTAAAGGTCTTACATATCATTTCAAGTGATTTAGTAATCATATTTTGAATACTGCTAATCAATCAAGCATCACAGGCCCTGACTGTAGCCTCATTCTCTTCTAACGGTATAGTATTTATCAGATTTTTTTCCTCTTGGTGCACCTTTTGATGCTTTGCAGTTACTAGCTGTGTCAACAAGGTCAAGACTCAACAAGGTCTAACAAGACTTGATTTAGCTAAGTTTGTATTGAAGTATTAGAGAAATAGACCAAATTATAACACTCCTCAGGGTCATTCGAGAAAAATAAATCCAGTTAAATATAAAATCTCATAGCGAATGCCTGTATATATTAAGTGCTAAAATATGTTTTTTCTGTCTCCTCTCCATCTTTACTTCTCCCTTTCATTCATTGATAAAGACTTAACAACCGTCAGGGTGGAACTAGTAGGAAGTAAACAGTTCAGTCTCATTAAATCACTTACTTATAGGCCACAAGTTGATCAGTTATTTCACGTTATCTTTTTGTTCCTGAACAGTGGGAGAGCTTTTACTCTTTCTTAGCTGGAAGAGTCTTAGAGTTAGGTTCAATGTAGTGTTCTTTCAGAATATATGCTACATTATCCTAGATATTATTTCTGTTTTTTGCTCTGTTGTTTGTCTGGTTTATCTTGTCTTTGAAAAAAATTGCTGCAAAGTAGAAAACATGACCTAAAAGAAATATCGAGTTTTGTGATCTGGGAAACATAGGGAAGAAATATATGTCAGTGTTTCTGAGTTACTGAAGATAACTTTATTTTTTCCTCATCTAAAACCCCCATAACTTATGTGGCACACACTTTAATCTTCTAATATTTAAAGTGTTCCTGGTAAGACTGGATAGAAGAAGGATGGGGAGAGTCATCAATCCTACTTCTCTTTAAGACTGAATTCCTTTATTCTACTTTATTTTACACTTTCAAAGCATGGAAGGAAGAGTTTGTTATATAGCCAAGTGGGTCACTATTCCATGAAGGCTTCAAAATAGTAATTATATATAAATTATATATATATATATATCCCATTCAACGGAATCTCAGTGTATTCCACATGAAAACTTTTAACAGTCCTCATGGATAGGGTAGGTTAACTGAAGTCAAAGACTTCCACACTGTTTAAAGCAGTGGAGACAGAGTTCTCCCTTGAATCTGATAACAGTGTTCTATTTCGACTATTTAGGCTAGTGCCTACAGTTTTCAGAGAAGTAAACTAAATTCTAAGGACAACATGAGTGACTTGCATGTTGATTGATTTATTGGTTAATTAATTGACTTTATATAAAGAGCTCATGTAAACTTGGTTTCTATCTATAAATTGAGATAAATTATGCTGTCTATCAAACACAATCATTCCTAGAATCAACTTTGCTTTTACTGATGTAGTAAACTTGGAAATTTTCACATTTTTTTCAAAAGTTACCTCCTCTTTTTAATAATAAATCATAATCTTCTCTCAGACAAAAAGCTCAATTTGCCTCATAAAGTGTGGTAGTGAATGAGAGACATTTGGACCAATTCTAATTTGTACTTGAGGAACATATATTATTTTTAGAAGATTACTTCTAAGAGTTCTGATTCATTGCAGATACTAATATACATGACATTATAATTGCATAATAACTGGTACAATGAAAGAATTTAACAAAATCCATCAAAAATAAAGCAAGCAAAAATAAAAATGTATCTTTAAAGTCATGATTCCCATGGCGAGGAAACTGAAAACTGGAAAGAAAATAGGAAAGGTGAAGGGTAAAAGGAAACTGTCTTTGAATTAGTTGCCAGATCGTTTCTAGGCACTGTGCTGGGCATTCCACATATTTTTATCTAATTTAGCCTTTTATTTGTTTCACATATTTTATCTCTTTGAGCTATTTTATTGTTTAAGGAAATTAAGGTTTATTTAATTTAAATAGTTATTTGAGGATCTGCAGTTATAGGATAGAGCTGAGTGTTCAAGATAGTGCTCACAAATTCCCTGTAGGGATCTTTGTCCCACTTTGTGTTACATAAAACTCTCTTCTAGAAGGATGGTTGATGATCAAGGAATGACCTGCTTTTTGGCATCACATTTTTCTTAGTAATGCAGCTGAGTCAATCCAATACAACCAGCCTTTAATTAAGTGCCTGGATTGTACTTGTGGGGATTGAGCGACATCAGTGAACAAGGCAAAGATTTTTTCATCCCCCTGTGGAAACTACACTGCAATGGATACAGGGAAAAAATCAATAATGAACATACTAAATGAGCATAGTATATAATCTAAAAGAGAGTAATAAGTACCATCAAAGTACATAAAAAAGGGAAGTAGAAAGGTTCAGGACAGGGAGTGGGGTACAGTTTTAAGTAGTGTGCACAGAGTAGACAGACCTCGCTGTTAAGGTGACTTTTGAGTAAATACATAAAGAAAGTTATCCATGTAGATAACCATGAAAAAAGTATTTCGGGCAGAGGGAATGGCCGGTATAAAAACACATATTGGCCAGATACTCTCTGGTCAATTCTAATAACAGCTAGGGCACTAGGGTCCAGTGAAATTGAGTGAGTCAGAGAGATAAAAGTGGAGGGTAAATCAGAGGTAATTGAGGAAGTCGGGAATGTATATTATATAGGGCCATGCAAGCCATGTAAGGACTTTGGCTTTAAACTTTGAGTTCACTGGGATACCACTAAAGGGTTTTAAGGGCAGGAGTGGTCTAAGAGGACTTGGTTGAGATCAGACTACAGGGAGGAAACACTATAACCTGGGAAACTAATGACATACATCCAGGTAAGAAGTAACGATGACTCAGACGACAGTGGCAGCAGTGGAGATGGTAAACAATAGCCATATTCTAAACATATTTTGGAGTTCAAGTCAACAGGAATTTGGGTGAGCTGGGCACAGTCTGAGAACCAAAGAAAAGTTTTAAAAAAATGTTCCAAATTATTGGTTCTGAACTATTGGAATATTGAATTTGCCATCAACTGAGATGAGCAATATTGCAGATGAACAGGTGTATTGGAATTAGTTCGGTTTTGAAATGTTAGATCTGAGGTGTACACTAAACATTCATGAGGAGAAATCAAAGTGGTGGCTGAATACATATGAGTCTGGGTTAGAGAGAGAGTCTCAGTGGTGTTGGGATTTGAGTGATTGGCATGCAAAGTCATGATCCTGGACAAGATCACCAAAAGCAAAAGAACCATAGAATATGGATTTGAGCACCTACATTACGAAGTCTGGGAGAAGAGGAGAAACTAGCAGTTAAGAACAAGAAGCCAGTAGGAAGGTAGGTAGAAAACCCAAGGGGAGTGGGTTCCTGGTAAGCTAGAGAAGTAGGTATATCAAAGAGGAGGGAATGACTAATTCGAAAGTTGTGTGACTGAGCTGAAAGTTGAGAATTCACCACTGCACTTAGAAACATGGAGGAGAAACTGTTGCCCTTCTTCAGAGAAGCTTTGGTGGAGTTGGGGGTGGAGCAGGGTACAGCAGGACTATAGTATGTTCCTAGAAAATGTGAAAAGGAAAACCAGAGATACTCCTACGAGAATTTTATTGGAATTCAGAGTAGATAAACAAAAAAATGTGAGTGAAAAATAAGTTTAATTCTAGAATTCTACCTCAGTGGAAGTTTTAAGCCTAACAGTTTGATTTCAATTTCTTGGCTGTACAATGTCATGCACAGATATCACTGGAAGTTTTATACACTGGAATATATTTTAAAGGATTTAAAAGGTATATAACATTAGATCCATCCACTTATATATAAACTTATGTTGATTCCACAGTCATAGTTCAAGTATGGCAAATGATTGGCACAATTGATATGCATGAGGGAATAAGTTATGCAAAAATATGTTGTATATATGCTATGTTTGGAAAATTATGTACTGTAATACATATGGCCTTATTACTTTGATGTACATATTTCTCTACTTCTCTTGGCTTTATATTTGCTTGATATCTTCTTAATACAATTAAATATGATATTGGAATCAACTGCTAAAGTACACAGACGTAATAGAGGAACATATATTAATTTGTTTCAGAAAAAAACACGGAATGGGGTAGGGGACCAACATTTCTTCATTGTTGTTAAGCACTTCAACCTAGACCTAAGGACAAGAATCCAGTTTTATGGAATGTAATTAATTAGAAGTCCCAGCTTTTCACATGGTCAGTACCAAGAAATGATCAACTAAAAGGTAGTGTTTAGTTCCTTATCTGACTTTGAGCCAACAACATATGGCCATCATGTAGACAGGACACACTAGAAGTCTAAAGAATCCCATTCTCTTTTTCTAAAAGTAATCTCCAAACTGATTCCTCGGAACTAAAATGCCAGAGTCGCTGTATGTATCAATGTTTATCAAAACTATTCTTATTTTGCTAATTATAGTCCCTTATTTCCACTAGCAAGCAATTTTAAGGGCTTTTCTGGGAAACATGTCTACAGGAAAATGGCTCTAAAATTGGGCAATTTAATGTTAAAGAAATGGGTCTAGTTCTGTGAGTCTTAAATGAGAATCATATTTAAGTACGGCTTGTGGTACCCAGTGACCACAGTGGTCAGTTGCTTAGAGAAGGGTCATCTTGACCTCGTGACTGTGTGTGAACTAAGTACACCAGCTGAACAGCGAATGCTGCTGGAGGTTTCCAAACACCTGCGGGAATATGAGTCATGATTATTTAGGAAGAAGCCTTTGTCAACATTCCAGGGTATGACCATGAATATCGCATAGTCATTTGTATTTAATGATAAATTATTTAAGGTGTGCATTTTAATCTTCAACTAGCTGAAACACTCTCTAGAGGACTCATGTGTTACAGGAATAATAGAAAACCCCAGGGTTTAGAAGATTCAATACAGACAATTGACACATAATTCACATTGCCAGGGACCATGATATCTGTATTGCCATAATGACAAAATAATCTATCGTATTGCCTGAAGGACTGATTTTGCTTTTATTGTTATAATATTTAGTGAAAAATATAAAATAATAATGTCATGCATTGTTAGGTGTTTTAAAAAATTTAAGTCATCACTTGTAGAGAGAAAAGACTGTTTTGTTCTTGCTGTTTTCCCTTCAAGTAAGAGCAATTTTTAAATAGTTTTTCTCCGCACGAATTCAGAATAAAACAATACTACAATACTTATAGCATGTTGAAATCTAGGGGACATACGGGATAAAGAGGTGCTGTGTTACCCCACAGCCAATGAACAGATAGGGCCTGAGCTCTGTTGGAAGAATCAGGCCCTCTGAAAGAACATTCTAAAAGGAGAACACATCGCTGTGAAGTTTTCTTTCTCTTTTAGGGCCACATCATTATATGGGCTCCCTGTAGCTCTTCCATGATAGATGTAAGAAACATTTCAATCTCAATATTGTGTCTTCATAGTTTCCCTTTGCAAAAGAAAAGCTGATGCTTAATGCCCTCTTTTTTATTATGCTTGAGTTGTGTACCAGATCAAGCAATAAGAAGCGTTCTGCGCCAAATAAAGCAGTAAGACTGCCATGGCCACCTCTCCCTTGACCCTCAGGTCTATGCCATGAGATGGGGAGCATTTAGAGTGCGTCCTCTGAGCAAGGCCCTCTCTGCCACCAAAGAAACAGAGGTGGTTGTGTTCCCTTTCCACCTTTTCTCCTACTAGAGAGGTCACATACACTTCCATTAAATGGAAAATATCCATTTTCTTAATTTCTAAATACAACTCAGGGTATGGGGCAAGAGACTTTCCTAGTTCATTTGTTACAGGTGCCTTTAATTATTTGTAATTGCTTTAATATATTTGAGCAGGAAGAGGTTATGGACATTAGATGTGGAAGTCAGGTTCCTAGCAAAGTAAAGCAATAAAGTTTGGTCTCAAGAGAATACGACGTTATTATATTTTGGAGGATGTTGTCCACTAAGAAAACAAGGGGTTGCAAAATCTCTCTGGTATTACAGAAAGGCTGAAACATTGGGTGAGGATTATTTTAATTTGTATTTCTCTTTTATCTGTAATTGAAAAACACAGGCAAATGAGAAAAAAATTTAAAAGATGAACCAAGTCTCTGTTGAAATATTAATTGTACAGAGAATCCTATTCTACTATTTTATTTGTTTAGATGTTTTTTTTGTTGTTGTTTTATTTACACCATTTTGAAATTTTCACCTCCAAGCTATATTTTGGACAAGTTATATGTATATCGAAGTAACTTGATTAGAAAGCTATAAATCAATTCTTTACAAGTATACTCTGTTTTTACAATGAAATTTATTCCAATTTAAATTCTTGTAGCTTGGAGCAGCTGGGTAGCTCAGTTGGTTAAGAGTCTAACTTCAGCTCAGGTCATGATCTCCTGGTTTGGTTTGTGAGTTCAAGCCCCACTTGGGGCTCTGTGCTGACAGCTCTCAGCCTGGAGCCTGCTTCAGATTCTCTGTCTCCTTCTCTTTCTGTCTCTCCTCCACTCACACTCTGTCTCTGTCTCTCTCTCAAAAAGATGAATAAACATTAAAAAATTTCTTGGAGCTTAATGGAGGTATCGCTGAGTCAATAAACTGCATATTCAAAGTGTGTGATTTGATAAGTTTTGACAGATGTACCCATGAAACCGTCAACACAATTATGACAGTGTACATGGTCTTACCCTCTAAAGTCTTTCCAACCTCTTTGTGGTACCTCAATCCCCTTTCTCCTTTTCCCCCCACTTGGTGCCAAACAACTCTGATAGACTTTCTGTAACCATTAGTTTTCATTTTCTAGAATTCTAATTTTTAATGGAACCATATATTAAGTACTCTTTTTTGTCTGACTTTTTTTTTTTATTCATGATGATTATTTTGAGGTTATCTTTGTTTCTGTGTGTATTGATAGTTTATTGCTTTTTATTACGGAACAGAATCCCATTTAGGGATATTCTCTAGGTTACTTACGCATTCATGTGTTTATGGCCACTGGAATTGTTACCGGTTTTGGGTTATTGCAAATGAAGGTGCTATCAACATTTATGTACAAGTCTTTGTATGGACATGTGTTTTCATTTCTTTGGGCAGAATCTCCAACTATAATAATTTCTCAATGTCTCCTTGCATTTCTCTCAGTTTTTGCCTGATATATTTTGAAGCTCTATTATTAAGATATTAAATAGTTAGAATTTTTATGTTTTCCTGCTGAACTGACTCCTTATGAATTAATCTTACCTCTGGTAATATCTATTACTAAAGCTATTAAATCTGCTTTATCTGATATTACATTCATTTTCTAATGATGCAAAACAAATGACCGCAAGTTTAGTGACTTATAATACAACCATAGTTTCCCTCTATCAGCAGTCCAGGCATGACTCATCTGTGACTTCTGCTTAGAGTCTAGGGTGTTGGCTTTGAACGGATTCTCCTCTGAAGGCTGGATTGGGAAAGAACCTGCTCTCAAGCTCATTGAGGTTGTGGGCAAATTTATTTTCCTGCAGTAGTAGTCTCTGGCATTCTGCTCATTATCAGCTGGAGACCACCCGTGGGTCCTAGAGGCTGGTGATAGTTGGCAGTTCCTTATGTAAGTTTCTGCAACATGGTCACTCATTCCATCAAGCTCTCAAGGAGAGCCACTCTCCTCAGGAAAGGCCTAGCACTTCCACTGTGAGTTAGACCCACCCAGAAAGATCACCTTATAGTTACCTCAAAATCAACTGATGACATCTTGATGCTTAATTACATCTGCAAAATCCTTGCAAAATTCATGTTTGACATGTTCTGTTTGCTGAAAGCAAGTTCCAGGTCCTGCCCACACTCTAGGGGAGGGTGTAAACTTCAGAGGATGGGGATCTAGGGGTGCCCTTAAAGTCTGTCAATGATGCTGTCTGCCAGCAAAGCAGCAGTACCAGAATGTCAACCCACCACGTGTTTTGCGGGTGTCAGATCAGCAAGAAAGACAGGAATCACATAGGCACTGGGTGGGTCAGCACTTTAGTCACAGAGAAGATACAGAGCAGAGTCAGCCTCAATAGTGAGCATTGGTTCACTGTGGTCAACGGGTCCTGTACCACAACCAACACAAGGAAATTGTACACATGCACTCTCTTATGGTACAACAAAGACACCATTCCTTTCCCTGCCTTCTAGAAACAAATAGAACAATGAGGTTGGCCAGATGACACATTCTTTAAACAGAACAAAGTTCTACTTAAACGAAGTTCATCTCTAGGGCGCCTGGCGGCTCAGTTGGTTAAGCATCTGACTTCCACTCAAGTCATCATAACCTCACGGTTTATGAGTTGGAGCCCACGTCGGGCCCTGTGTTGAAAGCTCAGAACCTGGATCCTGCTTTGGATTCTGCGTCTCCTTCTCTCTCTGCCCCTTCCCTGCCTATGCTCTGTCTCTGTCTCTGTCTCTGTCTTTCTCTCCCTCTCTCTCTCTCTCTAATAAATGAATATTCTAAAAAATAAAAAAAAAGAAGTTTCTCTCCATGCTTCTCTGTATCCTTTAGTACTCTATTCTGTGGATTATATCCTCCTGACCTCTCTAGATTCTGAGGCCTTTCTCTTCAACTCGAGGAGATGGCCAGGCTTGGCATGGGTTCTCCTACTTACACGTCAGCCTCATAATTCTCTCAAGACATTTACTTGGGCATTTATGCCTTCCCTTTCTTTTCTTTCTTCTCTCTCAGGGGTCACTTGTTTTCCTTATGTGGTTCTTAATACATAAATATCATTGGGTGGTATATTTTCTGTGTTATTTTTAATTGTTTTACATGACAGTATAAATCCAATTTCTATTATTCCATCTTGACTAAAAACATAAGTCCCCTGTCTAAATTTAAAAGTTTATCTTTTCTTTTCTTTGAAACCTAGAAATAGGTTAAAATATGAGTGTTGCCATGTTATGAAGTTATGGGAATCTCACATTTTAGATACCTTTTGTAGATTTGCTAATTTTTGGCTTTAAATAATTTTATAAATCCTAGTGGACTATCTGAACACTTGACAGAAAACTTCAGGTTTTGATTTCGATTGATCTGTATTCAAGTACATGATAATAACTAAATATAGCATTAAAACACACTTAAAGATCATATAGAGGCAAACATTTTAAAACTCAAATGAAATACTTGCCCATGCACAGCTCTACAACAAAGCGGAACAAAAACTCGCTTTGGGGGTTGCTTATTTTGAATAGGCAGATGAGCCTCAGAGTGGTGAGTATTTAATAAACTTGAGCTTTGTTGTTAGTTATGACTTTCATGATCTATACCTTACGCCTGTGTTCATTGAGCATAATATTCCTTACAGCCCAATTGAATCCTTTCTCTTTCTTTAATTTTTATTTATTTAGTTAGTTTGTTTTATTTAGTTTTTATTTTAGATAAAGGGATAGAGAGCACATGCAAACAAGGAAGAGAGGCAGAGGGAGAGAAAGAATCCTAAGCAGGCTCCACGCTCAGTGGAGAGCCCCAGGTGGGGTTCGATCCCACAAACCTGGGATCATGACTTGAGTCAAAATCAAGACTTAGATCCTTAACCAACTATGCTATCCAGGTGCCCCCCCCCTTTAATCTATTTTTTAAAAGTGTCCTAATTTCTTTCTTTTCATGATGCAGGGATCAAAATTCAGGGCTTGTTAAAAGTTTACTTGATGATACTGTGACTGATAGGAACCAGCAGGCCAGTTGCCCAGTGACAAAACAACTGACTGTCATCATTTTAATGACCTTAATAAGGAAGAAGAAATGAAACAAAAGATCACCATATAGGGCATCAGAACCAAATTATGATAGACATCCTATGATCAATGATGACTGAGGGGACCACTAAAACAAGAAAACTTAACAAAATGACTGATACCAGTGGTGGCAGGTAGCAACAGATGTTTGCCACTGGCAAAGTGAGAATGAATCTCAGAGGCAGAATTTCCATAACTCGGACCATTTATCAGCTGCCATATCTAGCTATTAGCTGAATAATCAAGGTATTGTTTGCTTTAAATCACGGTATATAAAGAGAATGGAATGCCATAATTTTTTAATGTAAAGAGACAACTATATGAACATAAATTATATGACAGGAATTTTTATAATAGGATGAATAAAAATGCTTTCTTTGGTCATTATCAAAATACCTATTGAATATAAATGTTGATTTAAAGAGTACGTTGTCTGAATTGAGCTTAAAACTCCATATTTAATGTTTTCAATAATTTTGTAAATGTTTATTTATTTACTTTGAGAGCAAGAGAGCAAGGAAGGGGCAGAGAGGGAGTGAGAAAATGGAGGAGGGGCAGAGAGGAAAAGAGAGAATTCCAAGCAGGCTTCCCATGGTCAGCGCAGAGACAACGTGGGGCTCAAACCCACAAACCTTGAGACCATGAACTGGTCTAAACCAAAAGTTGACTCTTAACCAACTGAGCCACACAGACACCCCTCAATAATTTTGAAAGGCAGCTAGAGAAATAAAATATTGACTCTGCAGTCAGACTATCTGGTTTCATATTCTGACTCCTCCACTTTCTAGCCGTGTAAACTTCTAAAAATTATATAATCGTTCTGTGGTTTAATTTCTTTGTTTTTAAAGGGGGATAAAAACCGTATCTTCTTTGGAGAATTGTTTTGTGTATTGAATTAGTTAGTAGAAGCAAAACTGTTAGAAAAATGCCTGGGATATTAGAATATTTATTGCTTAAATAAAGCAATAAAAACTTGCTGGAGACAAAATTTGTGGTACAAAAAACAAAACTAACTGTGATGGAAGGACAACAAAATGTAGGTCAGGCTGCATAATTTTACACACACACACAAACACACATCAAAATGGCATTTTTAGATGTAGGTAAACAAAAATGCCTACAAAGATTTCTCGTACTATATAATATTCTAAATAAATTCATAATTCAAAGGGCTACCATTATCAGTAGTCAGACATAATTCCCAAGGTATGATAATCTCTTATTCCTTTCTTTCCATTCACATTTGAAGAACCATTTTAGAAAGGACTCAAAAATATTTCTAAGGGTTTCCAATAATACACTCACAAAATACAAAGCTATCTTAAATAGTTAAGGGAAAAACGTTATGATTGATTTTTGACCTATGAAATTTGTGTGAAAACATAAAATAGTCTCCTATTGCTGGTTACCAATGTAGAGGGAAGGGAACAAAAAAAGTAAAAATAATATATATTTAGTGTATTTTAAAGGAAAACATCAGAAATACTGAGAATTAAACTATTTTATGCCTTTGTAAAGAAGTTATTAAGAGCCGTTCGAACAGTGCTAACCTTCTCATTATATAACTTGTGATATGAAGTAAGACAAATTGCCTCGTTTCTAAGTTTGGATCAACATCCAGCATTTTATCCTTTGCACTTCCAATGTCATAAAAAAATCTCTGAGTTCCTTTAATGAGAATTTTTGCCGTGTCACTTCCTCTGGGATATCTACATCCTTTTCCTCGCAAACACCTCTCTCATGTGTCTAATTATTTCTGAATTTTACCATGTGATTGTTAAGGTACTGAAGCCACCTTAGCCCCTCGGGCCAGCCTGATGGTCTTCGAGACTCAGCAAGCGTCCTTCGCCAGTGTGATTGGCTAAACCTTTCTTTGTATATCTATAGATCATGCATTCTTTCCTAAAAAAGAACAGAGCCCTTCTGCACGTCACCAGAGTCTCTTCCACAAGCCCTTCAGCCTCTTACCTGGCCTGGAGGAACCAGACTCCCTGGCAACCGCTTTCTCAGAGCACTGGGAAAATGTCAGTAGCTGGTACCTTTGAATCTGCACCTAATCAAGAATATTATGGACCACTATACTGCCTTTACTGATTACCTGTCCTAAACTTCTTTAAAAACCCCTGGCCCAGGCAAAAACTAAAGCGTCGGTCTCTATGGACAACACTAAGAGTCTGACGTCTCCCCAGGTGGCCAGGCTCCTGAATAAATCTTATATTCCTTTCCAATCAAAATTCCTCTCTTGAGTATTGGTTTTTCAAATGCTGGGCAGCTGAAGGTTTCGGTAACTGTATTTCCATGTGTTAGAAACCATTAATATGGTGATTTTCTTACTGAGGAAACTGAAGTACAGAGACATGTGTGTGTGTGTGTGTGTGTGTGTGTGTGTGTATAGTGAGAGAGAGAGAGAAAGAACCCACTTCAAACTCCATCAGTTGAACCCTAGAGCAGGATTGCAGGATTCCACCAGGCCACACTTCACATAAGGCAGGTGACTGAGACATTAACACATGGGCCCTGCACAAGACCAAGAGTTGGAATTTCTGGAGGTGGGTTTCAAGCATTGGAGTCTTCAAAAACTTCTCAGTTGAGTCAAACAGGAAGTCATGGCTGATGATTACTGCTTCTGAGGCTCCATGCATAACCAATAAGCCTAACAGCATTAAAAACAAAGGATGAAAGCAACCTATGTGTTCCCTCCTTATCAGTGGGGGTTATGTTCTAAGACCCCCAGTTCCAGCCGGAAACTGTAGATAGTACTGAACTAAACCTAATATATACAGTATTTTTTCCTATACATATGAACCTATGAAAAAGTTTAATTTATAAATTAGGCACTGTAAAAGATTAACAACAATAAATATTAATAAAAATGTACTATAGTAATATACAATACATGAATGTGGTCTCTCTCTCTCAAAAAATCTTATCGTCCTCTACTCCCCCTTCTTCTTGTGATGCCATGAAATAATAAAATGTCCACGGATGAGATGGAAGGAAGTGGATGACCCAGGTGTTGTAATGTGGCACTAGGCTACTGCCGACCTTCTGAGGAGAAGTTAGAAAGAGAATCATCTGTTTCAGAGGAAGAGTGAAACCGTGGATAAGAGGGAACTACCATATTCACTAAGTCGTGTCCAAACAATTGAAAAGAAATAAGGTTAGAACTCTATCTGATATAATTCCTCTCCAAAATTTCCAAGAGTTTAATAACTCATCATGAGAATTGTTATGCTATAGTTTAAATATAAGAGAAGAATAAGTATGGTTAACATAAGGTAGAGAGAAAAAGAAGACAAGGTAAAAAAAAAAAAATTAACCAAACCTCAACACTGAAAAGTTTCCTGCAAAATAAAACCTAAATCTTTGAGCACACATGATTTTTATTACTTACTGTTATTAGGTGTATTAATTTCTCAATCTTTCTCTTTGAAGTCTCTGTCATGAAGATGGGCTTCTAGGTAAAACAGCCCTATAACACAAGTCCCTGAGGCTTAGTTTCGCTAGCCTGAGTCATGCTGCATTATCTCATATCAAGCAGTGTCTTAACACTAGGAATATTGTGAATAGATTTTGATTATTTAAAAGTTCTGCAATTTGGCAGTCAATTTTGAAGAAAACTATTTTTTCTTCATTCTACGAAGCCTCAAGTGGTATCAATAAGCCTTTCTAATATTTTTGAGTAGAAATGCATTTTGTTCCCTGCTCTTCTTTGAACAATTGTGAATTTTCAGCTTTTTAAATTTTTTTTTATAATATCCATTTTCTACAAAACAGGGCCCTTGCCAAAATCTTCAGTACAAGTCAGTATGAATAATGGAGAAGAATATGTTCGCTGCAGTTGCTATAGTAAATGAAGGGTTTGGACCTTGTCTAGTGCAATAATTTCTGGTTAATAAGATAATTATACATATTTTGTATGAATAATATGGAGGTGTGCTTTTACCAAATATCACAGAAAATACGGAATTTGTTGTTCTGACATCTTTACATTACACTATGAACTATAACTAAAATACGCATTTAAGTAACAAGATTGAAAGATATTCTTATTTTTATAGTTTTGCTCTTAATTCCAGATAATACTCTGAGGGAGAAAGTGTTCCAGTGAGCTGTCCTCTATAACTAAAGCAAATATTTGGTTTAAGAACATTTTGGGACATCTGCCTGGCTCAGTCAGTAAAACAGATGACTCTTGATCTCAGGGTCAGTTCAAGTCTCCTGTTGGGCATAGAGCTTACTTTAATAAACAAAAAAGAATATTATGTTGAGAATTAGCAAGGTTAGCACAAAGGCAGTATTCTATGTTGTTTCAATTACATTTTGATTATGTCCTCTCTAAGATACCACATTATCTACTTTAGGCAGTGGTTCAAAATATTTTTGTCTGTTTCAACACATCTACTAGCTAATAATTACATGTATGGTACACTCCAGTAAGTAGACCAAAATTTGCTTTTAATGACTACAAAAATGATAAAACAAACGTTTGAGGTAGCTGTGGGAAGTTCTTGCCCTACTAAAACCTAGTGCCCTCTTTTGCCTCTGAGATAAGAACCAAATCTTTGGCACATAGGAGTGAGCACTGCATACAACCTGTGCTCAAGGAACATGCAAAACATCTCACAATGCCAAGTAGGTGATTGCTGGAAGTCTAACTCTTGGGAAGTGTTTGGAAACCACATAAGGCTAAGGAGGCTTCTAAACCAGAGGTTTATCAACTTAAAGAAGAAATGAGTACACAGTAGAGGCACAATATACTTACAGTTAGTTGTCATAGGATTATAGACTTACAGAACCAAGGCAATTCAAACGACCATTTCATCCTGCCCTCTTATTTTATAAATAAGGGAACCAGAACAAAAAAAGTCGAAAGACTGGAAGGTATTATGCTAAGTGAAATAAGTCAGTCAGAGAAAGACAGATATCATATGTTTTTACTCACGTGTGGAACTTGAGAAACTTAACAGAAGACCATGGGGGAAGGGAAGGGGAATAACAGTTACAGAGAGGGAGGGAGGCAAACCATAAGACTCTTAAATACAGAGAACAAACTGAGGGTTGATGGGGGGTAGAGGAGGGGAAAATGGGTGATGGGCATTGAGCAGGGCACTTGTTGGGATCAGCACTGATATTGTATGTAAGCGATGAACCATAGGAATCTACCCCCAAACCAAGAACACACTATACACACTATATGTTAGCCAATTTGACAATAAATTACATTAAAATAAATAAATAAATAAAATAAAATAAAATAAACAAACAGAAGCCAAATGATTTGTCTAAGGACACGTTGCTAAATGTCAGCAATAGGACACAAACTAAGTCACATCTATTCTTAAAATATTCTTGTCATTAAAATTTCCCAACTCACATGTGTGGCTCAGTCAGTTAAGCCTTAGACTTTAGCTCAGGTCATGATCTCATAGTTCATGAGTTCAAATCCCACATCAGGCTGTGCAGTGACAGTGCAGAGCCTGCTTGAGACTCTCTCTCCCTCTCTCTTGTTTTCTTTCTCTGTCCCTCCCCTACTCAGGCTCTCTGTCTCTAAGTAAATAAAAAAATAAACTTAAAGAAAAGAACTTCCCAACCCAAGGCAACCCTGTGAGTGGGTCATCTACAATGCCAGTCATGCTCTCTTAGGATCAGCAACCAAGAACCCAACGCAGCTGAGAAGTTAAGCAATATTTTTCCCATCCCGGTCACTGCAAAGACTTCTGCTTTTTGTATATCAATTGTACTTCACTAAAGCTGTTAAAAGAAAAAGTTTCTACTTGGTAGAAAATCCTACATTATTCAAGTCTGATACATTATTATATCAGACCTACCAAGATCAACAAGACACCATATACTTATTTTATGGCAGATAATAACTGGGGAAAGTTTTATATAAATGAGTAAATTATAAAATTATATACTAGAATATTTTCTATTTCTACACGGTAACAACACTTGATTAAAATTATGGTTTGTTTTTTTTTTTTTTCAGAATTATACTTCTTATGCACCTACTATCAACAAGCTCTACTGCCTTTGGCAGTATTTCCCTTAATTCTCAGGAAATATTTGCAAGATTATTTCATTATCTTGTTTTACATGAGACAAAACTAAAACCTGAAGATATAAAAAAATTATCTGAAATTATCGAAATTTTAATAGCAAGACATGGTTGTATCTCCAGATTTCTGATTCCAAATTCAAGGGTACTTTTTTCCCTAAAACAGAGGTAAAGATTTAAACATATTTGTCAAGGAAATATAAAACAAATTTTATGAGTGATTTAATTTGTCTCTATATTTCTAAGATCTTTTGTACTAAATGCGGATGAAGGGGGTGAGGATTTATCATGTCAAACAGCCTTTGTTTTTCAATGGTCTAATGGACACTTTACAAAATTCATCTTTTAAGGAACAAGTGTTTTTGGCTACTGTTGTTGATGTGATTATTTTTATCCTGAAAAACTGTTGTTTGTAAACCTTTGGAAAGTAACAATGCTTTCTTTTTTCTGTATTTTCTATTGTAACCTATTTTCTTTTATTTTCTTTTTTTTTCAAATTTTTATTTAAATTCTGGTTAGTTTACATATAGTGTAAAATTGTTTCAGGAGTAGAATTTAGTGATTCATCTCTTATGTGTAACACCCAGTACTCATCCCAACAAGTACCTTTCTCAGTACCCATCACCTATTTAGACCATCTCTCCATCCAGCCTCCCTCCATCAACCCTAGTTTGTTCTCTATTCCTACCATAACCTATCTTACTGCTTTTATCTTCCACCTTACAGGTGTAATGAAACTTGAAATGATACTTTGCCAGGAGCACAAGAATAAAGATTTTGAAAAGAGCCTATTGTGTTTATGATAGAAGTGTAAACAACTTATGTTAGCACTAGGATTAGAAATTTTAGAAATTGGGATAAATTTTAAATATTAATGGTCAATAATTTATACTCAGGTATTCCTACAGCATTCTAGGATGGTTAAAGCAGTAATGTTTTCTGTTTAAGTGCTTTGATATTTCCCTATCTGGAGTAATATATTTTGTATTATACTTATGGTTAACTTAATGAAATATATGGTATATATCAACTTCATTTTTAGCTACATCCTTGTTAGAATATATCTGAGAATAATTGGTTGAATTTAAATAAACTGTGGATGTATTGTTAAAAATATCAAAATGTAGAGGCTCCATTAAGCATTTGACTCTTGTTTTCAGCTCAGGTCATGCTCTCATGGTTCATGAGTCTGAGTCTTGCATTGGGCTCTACACTGGCAGCCTGCTTGAGATATTCTCTCTCTCTCTCTGTCTCTCTCTCTTTCTCTCTCTCTCTCTCTCTCTCACTTGCTCTCAAAATAAATAAACATTTTAAAAATATATCAAAATACATTCAAAATAGTACTCTATTCTGGTCCCTTGAAATAAATACATAATTCAAGTTTTTTTTTTAAATTTTTATTTGAGAGAGAGTGAGAGAGCACACATGAACAGTAGAAAGGGGCAGATTTAACAGAGAAAGAATCTTAAGCAGGCTCCATGCTCAGTGCAGAGCCTACCTGACATGGGACTCAATGCCACAACCCTGGGATTATGACCTGGGCAAAAATCAAGAGTTAGATGCTGAAATCAAGTCAGACGCTCAACCCGCTGAGCCACCTAGGTGCTCCTAATTCATATTTTCTCATGCTCATATGTTTTATAGTATTACCGAAATTCTAAAATATATATATATTCTACAGATTGAGGAATTTGGTTTATGGAAATATGAGTTCTTCATTAATTATGCATACCTATGGTATTCCTTTTTTTATGATGTGAGCTCTTATGTAATTTAATGTAATTCTAATTTTATAATGACAATGATAGGTTATAGAGTTTTTCTTTAAAATTACATTTTCAGAATACATCTATTATGTATTGGAAGACCTTTACAACACAAAACAATAGATACTGAAAGATGCTTTTATATTAGTCTTAATTAAAATCACTTCCAGTCTTCCTATAAATATTACTGTTAATAAGTGAGTAAAACTGAATTACTGGAAATACTGGCATTTCATTGTCTGGAAAAAGTAGTGAGATTTACCATTAAGTAGCTGCTTAAATATGATATATCAAGGTGGTCAACATTCAAGGGATACAGAATTAGATAGACATGGAGGCAATCACCCCATAGCCTGTCTATTGTGTGCCTGAGTTCAGGCTCTAAAACCATATGACCTTGTTTCACTACTTGTTGATTGTGACTATACGTAAGTTAATCAATCTATCTGTGTCCCACTTCCCCATCTATAAAATGGAGCTAATAATCATAATGCTTACCTCAGAGATTGTTGCATAAAAAATTTAATACAGGGGAAGTGACCCTATATAGAATATATTCAATAAATGACCATAGTGGTTGTTATTATCAAAATACACAAGAATTTGAAGAAATTCTATTTTTAGAGTTTGTATTGGATGATTAATTCTTGAATCATTGTTTCATAGTGACTTCTGAGATTTTTCTGGGTGCTGTATCCTCATGGGGTGCGGAGACATTATCAAGACTGCTTAATATGTGTAATATGGAACATGATCTACAGAGAGACAGGTTTATTCACGTGGCTATAGGACAGAATCTTCCATTATAATTAGAGGTCTTCTACGTATTTCACCTCTGTAACCAAAACAATTATCTAAACTTGTAAAACACTCTTTGGTCATGTTTGGCAAAAACTTCCCCTGAAGGACAGAAAAAAAAAATCACTGAATGTTAGAATACTTTTATTTTACTTCATTTTAATGTATTTATACAAATTTTTTGTCTCACGAGTTGTTCTTAAGGGGAAACGAAGTCATTTAATTAAAAATGGCCTTTAAGGCATTTTTCAGAAACATTTATAAACGTGGGGCACTGTTCAGAAGAGAGTCCTTTGTGATAATTATATTCTCCATGAATGCTGATTGAACTAATTAAAAAGCGCAAGTCTTATCAAGATTATTTATTGAAATCTATTTGGCAGCTTTCATTACTTTACATAGCTCAGTAGTTTATGCTTTTATACTTATTTAAAAATGGTAGCAGTAATTCAAGTAAAGAATGAAAGTTGAGAAATGTTTATCTGATAAGCAGATAAAACCATATCTGATCCTTTGTACTTCAAAAAATGACTCAATGGCTAAGTCCGTAGAGTATAAAATAGCTTTTAAATCACCTAGTAATTTAATTTGTACTTTGCTTTTATTATCTGGAAATGTGCATTAGGTAACAACTACTCAGCTTCCTATTTCAATTCGTTCTCATCAGTTCATGCTAATAAATAAAAATTGTTATTAGTGGTGGTCAGGAGCAATCCATTAGGGGACTGTATATGGCAATTCTAGAAATAATTGTATTCAAAACCAAGCACTACATCAATACACTATGAATAAATGCTTAGTATTCTCCTCCCAACAAGTGCCTTCCATATTTCTCTTGTGTCAGTGTTAGCTCAAGGCATAGAAATTCACCCAGGGAAATGTGATCAGAGAACTAACAAAGTGAAAATATGGAGTGAAGCAGGGTGGGATGGGAATTTTAGCTCTGCTGCTTACTAGTTCTATGACTTGAGCAAGAAAATCAGTATTTCTGAATCTCAGCATCTCATTTGCAAAATAGAGTAATAAAATATATCTTGCAAAATTGTGGGAATAATGCATGTCAAAAGCATGGAAGGGTTCCTTAGAGGGAAAAACTCAACTCATCACCAAAGTAGAATAGTTTTAACAAGTAAAATTATGTGAAAGTGCAATGGACTTCTTCATGTGTATGACCACTTATTGGTATTGTTAGAAAGAGATTCATGCTTTAACTAGAGGGCTGGTTCAGTTAGCTTCAGGGATCCTCAAGCCTGATATTAAGTTTTGGCCAGCATGAATCATGCAATTGACTAAATTATTTATATTTGTGACAGAGATGCGGGTAAGTGCCATCTATTGTTCCTTTGAATATTTATTCCTCCAATTCTGCTGAAAAAACTAACCGGAAAATTAGAAACTATCCCTTTTCATTGATGTAATTGTGACATTTCTATTCTTATGGAAACATGCAAAAATATGAGTCTAGAAGATGTAATTGACAAATCAAGGCACAGATGGTGAATGGCTCAGGCAGTGAGACACAAGGTAAAATAGAAAATAGATTGACTTGAATTCATTCTACAGTATTTGTTGTTTTCAAAAAGTATTGCCACTGCAAAAAAAAAAAAAAAATGAATTGGTTTCTTGAATATTTTATTGACCTTAGCTGCAGTGTTCGGTGTCACTCCGTCTATTGATTAAACTTAACTACTTCTTTCCCTGAATTCCCTTCTTTCTGCCAATTGAAAGAAAGAAATCTGAATTATCAATTGCAGGTTCTCATGAAAATCAAATTAAAATGCCATAGAAGCAGATTTGGTCATGTCTAAAATTCTGTTCATACTGTTTTTTACAACGTTAAGGATTCACCTAGAACTTTACCCTAGAGGCTTTTTGAACAACAGACACATGTAAATTCTCGGTTAATGAAAAAGGAGCAAGAGGCTCATTTCCAGGGAGAAAACAAACACTTAAGAATCAGTTTCTGAGTTTGAAGGAAATAAACCAGTGGGAAGTTGTAGAAACTACCATCACGAACATAGACCACAGAAAACGAGAGCAAAGATATATCTGGACAAAGTTATCTCCTGGCCACAAAATTTCTGAAGAAAGTGTTTTGTTATTTAAATTGGTAAAATTTAAGATTTTTAAAAAATATTCTATTGGTAAATGTAATCATTTTGAATTTAGAGGGACAAGGTTTTGAAAAATCACCTGAATGGAATGATGTAAGCAAGATGGCAGAATAGGTATTTCTGACTTAGGCTTTCTTCACAGAAATACTAAAATAGCCATAGACAACATGCTTCTGAAATTCTCAGTACCTGAGGGCGAGGCTAAAGTACTTCTTTGGACCTCAAAAACCAAGACGGGCCACATTAGAAGACCAGAAAAAGATGTTTCGCTTTGACTGCATTGCCCTCTCTGAGGCCTGCATAGTGCTTCACTGAGAGGCTACCCGTGAGCTTACCTTTCCCCAGGGGAAAACAGAGAGCTCAAGGTGAACTTTGAGCTTCCTGAACCGTATAGGGTACTTCCCGGTCTTTCCTTAAAAAGACCAGTTGTGGAATAACTAGGGCTAGACCCCTCAGAGGTCAGTTAGAGATGAAGAAGGGGGTGGGGCTTAGAGCAATGAGTGTGTGGATCTTGGTGGACTGTGTGCTTGTGGTGGCACGCAGACAGAAATCCTGGCCAATGACGGCCTATTTGCAGAGCCAACTGGATGCTCTCGTCTAACTAAGGAGCTGGAGTGACAGTTTCTCCTGGTTTGGGTCCCTGGTAAATGGGCCATACAGGCTGTAGAGCACAATCTACATTTCCACTCAGATAGGAAAACAATCGGCAGCGCTGCCCATCTGAACATGACCTCAAACCCCATCCGGCCAGGAAGCCTGGGCAGCTGAGGAGCACATCTTACAAACCCTTAGAGCAGAGAGTTTAGTGAGCAACCCCACACAACCGTACAATACAACCTTAGGTCCCACTTGATCGGGCTCCCACACAGTGATCCCTGAAGCCTCAGAACCCAGCCTATGGTACTGCCTAGTTATGGAACCAGCTTACAGTCCTGCCTCATAACAGAGAACAGCATGTGACCCTGCCCAGTTGTAGGTTATAGCCTACAGCCCCACCCAGCTTAGGAGAATGCCTTGAATCCAGTTGATTGCCAAGTACAGCCCATGTCCCTGTACAAATTTAAACCCCTGTCTGTGGTCCTGCCTAAGGAAGAGTCAAACCATTGGCACCATCCAGCTGGGGACCATAGCCTAAGGTCCCACCCAACCAGGGATGATTGGGAACCCAGGCTTTAGCCCCTCCTAGTTGTGGAATCTAGCCAGCAGTGTTGCTCTCCTAGACCTTACCATCCTGTAACTCCAGCTAATTCCAGATTTCAGAGCCCAGGAATCCAACCTGACCTGAGTGCCCAGCTGGAGCCTCAGATTTTCGAAACAGAAAAGACATTTGACAAATTTCAACATCCTTTCCTGATAAAAATCTCTTAACAAATTAGATAAACAGGGAATGCACCTCAACATAGTAAAGGCCATATGGAGCACAGCTTTTCCTCTGTGATCAGGAACAAGACAATAGTGTCCATTTCATCAGTCCTATTCAATATAGTACTAGATGCCCTAGCCAGAACACCTACACAGGAAAAATAAACAAAAGTAATTTATATTAGGGAGGAAGAAATAAAATAGACTATGTTTGCAGATGACACACTCTTGTATATAGAAAACCCTAAAGACCACATAAAACAAACAAACAGGGGCGTCTGGGTGGCTCAGTCAGTTAGGTGTCTGACTCTTCATTTCAGCTCAGGTCATGATCTCATGTTCCTGACTTCAAGCACTGCATGGGGCTCTGCATTGACAGTGTGGAGCCTGCTTGGGATTCTGTCTCCTTGTCTCTATGCTCCTCCCTTGCTTGCTCTCTGTATCTTTCTCAGAATAAATAAAAACAAACTTAAAAAAATAAACAAATTGTTAGAAATATTAAACAAATTCTATAAAGTTACAGGATATAAAATCAACATGCAAAAATTGGTCGACTTTTTGTACCCTAACAATGAATTATCTGAAAAAGAAATAAAGAAAATAACCCCGTTTACAAAAGAACCAAGAACAACAAAATATTTAAGAATGAATTTAACCAAGTAGATAAAAAACACACATAAATTGTAAGACATTTTATGTTCACGTATAAGAAGAATTAGTATTGTTAAAATGACCATTCTACTCAAAATGATCTATAGATTCAACACAATCCCTATCAAAATTCCAATGGTATTTTTCACTAAAATAGAAAAAAAAAATCTAAAATATGTAGAAGACACAAAGACTCTGAAAAGCCCAAGCAGTTTTGAGATAGAAGGAAAAGTTGGAGGCATCACACATCCTGAGTTCAAACTACAATTGACCTGGGGTGCCTGGGTGGCTCAGTGGGTTAAGCGTCCGACTTCAGCTCAGATCATGATCTCACAGTTCGTGGGTTCAAGCTCTACATCGGACTCTGTGCTGACAGCTTAGAGCCTGGAGCCTGCTTCACATCCTGTGTCTCCCTCTCTCTCTCTGCCACTTCCCCTGCTTGTTCTCTGTCTCTCTCTTAAAAAAAATAATTAACAATAAAATTAAAACAAAAAACAAACTACAGTTGACCTTTGAACAACTCAGCTTTGATCTGCATGGGTCCATTTATATCCACATGTATTTGATAAATATGGTATGGTACTGTAAATGTATTTTCTCTTCTTTATGATTTTCTTACCATTTTGTTTTCTCTGATTTTATTATAAGAATACAGTATATTATTTCTCTGATTTTATTATAAGAATACAGTATATAATCACACAATATACAAAGTACGTGTTGATTGACTATGTTATCAGTAAGGCTTCTGGTCTACAATAGGTGATTCATAGTTAAGTTTTGAGGGAGTTAAAATTTTCAGTTGAACAGGGGTCATCAGCACCCTATCCCCCTGCTATGTTCAAGGGTCACCTCTATATTACAAAGCTCTTGTAATCAAAACAGCATGATATTGACACGAAAACAGACATGTAGATCAGTGGAACAGAATCAAAAACCCAGAAATAAAGCCATGCATATATAGTCAACTAATATTTGACAAGGAAGCCAAGAATACACAATGGGGGAAAATAATTTGCTTAGCAAATTGAGAGCTTTTCCAAGTTAGGAAAAACTGGATATTCAAATGCAAAAGAATAAAACAGGAGCCCTATCATATACCCCTCACAAAACTTGAAGTGAATTAAACAATTAAATATACTATCTGTAACTATAAACCTTCTAGAAGAAAACATAAGAGTCTCTCTGATATTTTTCCTGACAATAATTTTTTGGACATAATCCTAAAAGCACAAGCAAAACAAACAAACAACAAAAAATCAAAAAGACTACATCAAACTAAAATTCTCTTTTCAGGAAAGAAACAATATGCAAAATGAAAAAATGAAAAGGCAACCTATAGAATGGGAGAAAGCATTTGTAAATTATATTTCTAATAAGGTCCAAATATTCAAAACATGCAAGGAACTCATACTACTCTATAGGAAATAGTAATAATAACAATCCAATTCAAAGTAATGAAAAAGACATTTTTCTAAGGAAGACAATGCAAATGGCCAGCAGGTGCCTGAAAAAGTGCTCAACATCACTAATCATTAGGGAAGTGTAAATCATAACCACAATTCCATATCTCTTCACAGCTCTTAGAATGGCTATTACCGAAGAGACCAGGGGTAAGGGTTGCTGAGGCTGTGGAGAAAAGGGAATCCTTATAAACTGTTGGTGGGAATGTAAGCTGGTCCATCCGTTATAGAAAACAATATATAATGGAATATTACTCAGCCCTGAGGAAGGAATTCCTGCTATTTATGACGACATGGATGAACATGAAGTCCAGTAGTCAGGTGAAATAAGTCAGACCGAGGAAGACAAATAACTTTATGATTTCACATGTAGAATCTAATAAAGTTGAACCCACAGAGACAAAAAAAAAATAGATTGATGGTTCCCAGCGGCTTGTATGTGTGTGGTGGAGTGAATGGGAAATCATTGGTTAGAGGGCACAGGCTTTTGGTTGTAAGAATGTGTTCAGGGCGCCTAATGTGCAGCATGGTGACTATAGTCAGGATATGAAGCTGTGTACGTAAGAGTTGCTCAGAGATTGGATCTTAAATGTTTCCACCACATCAAAAACGAAAACAAAAACAAGAAAACAAAACAAAACGAACAAACAAAATACTATGTGATGTGTTAGACCTTATTATAGTAATTTTTTTACAGTTATGTTTATATCAAATCATCATGTTGTACATCTTAAGCTTATACGGTGTTATATCCTAATAAATCTGGAAAAAAATTACGTGAAATACTTTGTTTTCACATTAATTCAATGCGTACCTGCTTCATCCCTATATGCCACCCCTAAATTACAGCTTTTTGCCATTAGTTTATAGGCTGAGAGGCTGAAATTCATTGCTTAAATGAAGGGATAGGTGAATGCCACCTAAAACAAATAATTATCTGACTTTGGTTATCGAATTAGAGACTTCTCTTAAGTCCATAGTAAAAAAAAAAAGTGTTTTTAAAGACTTATTTATTTATTTTAGAGAACTTGAGAGTACCAGTGGGGGAGAGGGAGAGAGAGAGAATCTTAGCAGGCTCCGTGCTCAGCACACAGTCTGATGTGGAGCTCGGTCTCAAAACCCTGGGATCATGACCTGAGCCAAAGTCAAGAATCAGACCCTCCCCTGACCTAGCCACCTAAGTGCTCCCCCCACCAAATTTGTGGGTTTTGTTGAGTAGGGGAAAATTGAAGTTATGCACTCTAACCTTAACATTTTTATTTCAAAAGAAAATTTAAAAAATGTCTAAACTCATAAGAGGCAGTCTAGAACAGAACTTAGTTATTTGATAGAATTAACAGCTCTCTTTAGAAAAAGGTTTAAGCAATTTCTGAAAGGCTCAGCGAGATTAAGTGCCCCTCTGCAGAGCTGGATTTGCCCAGAAAGCTAAATTTTAATCTTATGAGAAGCTTAATAACCTTTAGCAAGACATTGTCTTTTTTTAATAATATCTCATCAAAAAATGTTATCTATTCACATTTTTCCCTATGGAACATCCCCAACTGAAGGAAATGGTAAAATAATTTTTTTTAATTTTTATTTTATTTAACGATAGCCGGCATACAATGTTACATTACTTTCAGGCATAAAAGTGATTCAACATCTCTGTACGTTATGCTCTGTTTACAAGTGTAGCTACCATTTGTCACCATAAACGCTATTATATCATTGACAATATTCCCTATGTTTTGTCTTTTATTTCTGAGGCTTATTCATTCCATAACTAAAAGCCTCTATCTCCCACTCCCTTTCCACATTTTACCCATCCCCCTAACCCTTTCCTCTCTAGCAACTGTCAGTCTGATGTCTGAACCAAATTTATTAGAAGTCTCCTCTTTTGCAGAAAGCTCAAAATAAAGCATTTGGGTCATGCACAAAATCAATGAGTAGTAGCAGGATGAAGGAAGAATCAAAGTAACCTTCCTTAAACTCTTCTATGAAAAACATTAACATATAATATTCAAGCAGGAGGAGACATCCAGAAGAGGTAAGATCCAGGTTAAGGTATCGATTGGTCCCTAATATGGAACTCAAGGCAAAGGAGTAGTAAGATGCTAGGAACTTCAGACAAGTGGTGTGAGAGCGGAACACAGGAGGGGTTGAATCCTTGTTTTCAATTTGGAACACTGAGGAGAATCCCCTGTGTGGTGCTCCACGCTAACACCAGAGCAGCAATACAGTCGACAAGCTACGGTGGAAATCTGCTAAGGTGACCCAGAAGAAAATAGACGAGAGAGGATATCCCCTTACTCTGGCAAGGAAGTCAGCCATCGTCACTTTTGGCAGAGAGTCAAAGGCAGGCAGGGAAGTGGGAAAGGTGTATAGTGATGAGAGAGAAGGCCCCGGGTACGCTCTGCTTGGATGTTGTTGCCATGGGAAGGTGGAAGCAGTCCAATTCCTTTTGCACGTCTGAGTCATAGTTTTCAATGCCTATCTACCTCCTCACACACGTTGTGTGAGATGAGATTGTATATATATGCTCAAATGAGTAATAAGCCACCTAATATCAAAACTTGACAGTTCTAACAGCAGATTGAGTGACAAAAATTCACACATCTCACAGCTTCTATTAGAACCATACAGAACAGAAATAGTTTGAAATTATCACATGTGTGGATGGCCATCTGCACAGTGAACAAAAGGTCTGTTCCATTATATTTACAATGCGCGCATTTCTAAAGGTCAAGAGTAGGCATGGGGCAAAGTAAAGAGATTTGACAAATTCATTCCTTGACACACCACACAGCTGAAGACTGAGTCCTTGCCAACAAGAGGGTTCCTTTTACTTCAAGAAGGAAATTACTACTTTCTAATAACGAGCAACTCCAAGAACTCCCTGTCCCACAGTCTTCTCTGGCGTGAGTAGGAAATGCATTTGTGTGATATTATTACACTTGATGGAATATTGAAGAGTAAATGTTCTGTGTTGTGAGATATTTCAGCCCCATAGTCTAATTAACAATGATGCAATTATCACTTTTTTATTTGAACATTTATGTTTATATGGCTGGACCTTGCTTTGGCTATTTGGGGTCTTCTGTGGTTCCATGCACATTTCAGGATTATTTGTTCTAGTTCTCTGAAAAATGTTGTTGGCATTTTGATAGGGATAACTTTACATTCATAAATTGTTTCACGTGGTAAGGACATTTTAACAATATTGGGCGTTCTAATCTATGAGCATGGACTATCTTTTTGCTTGTTTGTGTCATCCTCACCTTCTTTCATCAGTGTTTGATAGTTTTCAGAGTAGAGGTCTTTCACCTCCTTGGTTAAGTTTGTTCCTAGCTATTTACTTTTTTGTTGGGGCAAATATAAATGGGAGTGTTTTTTCAATTTCTCTTTCAGCTACTTCATTATTAGTATATAAAAAACAACAGATTTCTAGGTATTATTTTTATATCCTGTGACTTTATTGAATTCACTTATCCGTACTAATGGTTCTTTGGTGGGATCTTTAGCGTATCATAGTATCATGTCATCTGCAAATAGTGCAAGTTTTAATTCTTCCATACCAATTTAGACATACACTTATCTTGATGAGCACTGAAAAATGTATAGAATTGTTGAATCATTATAATGTACACTTGAAACTAACACTCTATGTTAATTACGCTTGTATGAAAAATTTAAAAGTCTGTTCGCCTTCTATTGTACTAAGTGCATAGGAGGACACAAAACAGCATCAGATGGGCCATACTGATTGTCAACATCTTAAGAATTTCCATTCCATAAGAAATTCCGAATTTAATTTTCCAATTAAAATTTCAAAAATGCATGTTTCAGTTTGCCAAATATCTAAGTTACTATTTTCTTGATACAATTTAGAGGCGTCCACTGAAGACTGCAACAAAAGAACTTTATTTCTTTTTCTTGTCAGTCATTGTAAAAAATTTGGTGGCATTTTTGAAAAAATAAACCTTCCCTGGCTGATTCTATTTTTTTCCCAAAATTTTATTTAAATTCAATTTACTTAACATATAGTGTAACATTGCTGTCAGGAGTAGAATTTAGTGAGTCATCACTTACACATAACACCTAGTCCTCATCACAAGTGCCCTCCTTAATACCCATCGCCCACTGAGCCCATCCCCCACTCTCCTCCCCTCCATCTACCCTCAGTTTGTTCTTTATAGTTAAGAGTCTCTAATGGGGGCACTTGGGTGGCTCGGTCGGCAAAACGTCTGAGTCTGATTTTCGTCTTGGGTCATGATCTCACATTTCGTGGGATCGAGCTCCATGTTGGGCTCTATACTGACGGTGTGGAGCCTGCTTGGGATTCTCTCTCTCCCTCTCTATGCCCTTCCCCCACTCACATGTGCACATGTGTGCTTGCTCTCTCTCTTTCAAAAATAAATAGACAAATAATTAAAATAAAGAAAGAAAGAAAAACTACTCTGTAATTATAGAAATAGAAAAATAACAGAAACAAACACATACAAAAAATAGTCTGGTTGTGGGCATATTTAGAGAAGTACAATGCTACGGATGAAAGGGTCAGGAAACAGAGTAATGTACATAGGGGTATCTGGAAAATGATAAAATGTAAAGCATCATAGACCATGCAATACGGCTTATATATCTTCAGAAAACAAAGTCTACTAAAAATAAATAAGCAACGATGAAACAAAAAAGAAATACCAATAACATGTGTACATATTCATTCTGGGAGAAAATATGAAATCTAACATGCTATTAGAGAAATATTCATGTTCAAAGACAATTTTCCTGAAAAGGTAAAATCACAACAGTCATCAAGATGTAAAAAAGAACATGTGGTAAAGATTATTTACCTCATTCAGTGAACAACCAGGAAGACATTGTAAATGATTCAAGGAAATTAAAAAAAAAAAACAGTCATATATATTTATCCCTTTATGTAGAATAGCTCAAAAACCATGAAGAGTTTTAGACTTGGGTAACCCGAAAGGGTATTGTATAGAGACAACAGTTGTAAAATCATCCAAACATGGATGACCTCCTACGGTCTCGACAGTGCAGTGATTTGTTGAAACACGTGCTTTCCCTCATTCTATGATAAACAGTCTCAAAGAAAGATTATTCTTAATTACACAAGGCTTTTCTCATTAGATCTGTACTGAGTATTTACATAGCTGTAGCGAGAATGTAAATCTGCTAGAGTCCTTTGCAAGTTTGTTTTGCTGGAAGTTTTATGAGGAATCTCAGATAAGGATTGTCAAAGAATTCAAGGCAAGACACTGCACCAGGTTTTACTTGTAGTACCTATACATTTAGACAAATTTTCAGAGTCCCAAAATATCCTAAGACCCTTGAGTCTGTCAGAAAGTGACCTTTTCTACTCCCCCATAAGGCTGGGAGCGCTGTAAGCCGGGTACCAGTCCAGCTGCCCAAGATGGCTGTGCAAGATTGCTCGGTAAGGTCAACCTTAGTTTCTGGAAAATCACTAGTCATGTCTAACCAAATGAACATCACTCTCAAATTCTAGGAAAATCCTCGGTTGTTAGACCAACTTTTCCAATTATATCCTAGTAAAAAAGGGGAGAGTTTCTGACTGTAGCTCTGCAAATAACTATATTGCTATGAAAAGTAAGACTTAATAAGAGTTTCTGAATTCTGAGCGGAGAGGGTCAGGCAGGGAACAGAAGCTATCATTTTAAAATGATTTATTTTGGCTTACAAAATCAGAAATTATTAAATTATTTTAGGTGATAGATTGCTTAACAAGAAAGAGGGTTTCCTAATATATCCAGAAAACAGAATATAAAAGCGACATCAACAATACTCAAAACAAAACACCAAAACTACAGTTCGATTAATTCATTCAATTCTATATAATTAGCCCTTATATCGCTGAATCTTGATTTAGAACTTCGGCAAAATTTTGACACATCTTATTGCTTCTTTTCAGACTCATTTGGACACACAATAACTCAAGCTGAAGAAAATTCCTTTGCACAAACCTACACCTTTTATAACCTTTCAGGTTTTGTCCTTCACTCTCTTCTTTCTCATTCTGGAATGGCCAAACTTTTTGCTTTAGGACAAAACTGCCTGCTTTTCCCTTAATAAACAAAAACCTATTTCATTATCTGCTCTACAAACTTGGACCTTTGTGCCATTATTGCTCCTAGTAGTCTCGTTTATGTATACTAATTATAACTTTTAATCAAAGTAACTTCTATTTCACAAAGAAAACTATAGAATGGATCATTGTGAACTCTCTGACACACACCGGCATCTTAACAGAATACCAGAGCTCATGAATACACAAAACACAAGTTTCTATAGCTACAACTATCTTTTAAACAACTTTTACAAGAAGCAAAAATGAACATGTTCATTAGCCGATCTGCTCTGTAGCGTATGAAATAAGTTCTAAACATAGAACTTCTTTATAATATAGAAAAATAAAAAACAAATGGATATAAACCTAAAATATTGGTTAGCGATCAACATTTCAGTATTTTATCATGTGTTTAAATGAGCTGGGTATCCAATAATTATCAATTAATTAACACAACTTAATGTCAATCCAAAGTACTCTTAGCTAAAATCTTGGGAAAGGCTATCTAGGCTGACATTCTAGAAGTACAATTATAGATTGTATATTGAAATTATCAGAAATAATAGTTCAATGTGATTAAACACAAATTTACTTTCTTCACAGCCTTAAATATTAACCAGAGTGTGCTAGTTCATTTGGTCCATGAACCTGTATAAGTTTAGGAAGAACATATCCAAGTAGAATATAAACATATGATTGTATGATACTTTAATATTGACAAATCGGGCAAAATATTGATGTTTTTTCTAAAGTGAAAATATCAGTCTTTTTTTTAAGTTTACTTACTTATTTTCAGAGACAGAGAGAGAGAGAGGCAGAGAGAAAAGGAGAGAGAGAGAATCTTGAGCAGGCTCCTGGCTGTCTACGCAGAGTTCAGTGAGGGTTCAAACTTGCTAACTGTGAGATCATGACCTGAGCTGAAACCAAGAGCTGGTTGCTTAACTGACTGGGCCACTTGGGTGTCCCCAAAATATTAGTCTTATTTGCCAAAGACATACCTATATTTTGTGAACTTCAATTCTAAAATAATTTGAGTTAGTTTTTATAAACATATAATTCTTTCCTGTTATAATAAGCAAAATTAGGAGTAAAATTTCCTATTTTGTGGGAATGTTAGGAATTTTCAATTTATAATAGTACTTATTTATCTCTATACACCAATTGGACAGAGATCCTTTAATTTTAGAGACTTTACAATCTAATTTATAAGGAGCATTTGGAGATCAGAAAATGTTAAATGGTCTCACAGTGAAAAGTAAAGGTCTTTATGAAACATAGGCATTTAGACATAAAAACTGAGACAGAAAGAGTTTGTAGTTTCAATTCTAGAATTTCAGCTACGGGTAAAGATGAAATACAGAAACACAAAATTCCCTAGTTTAGCTATGAAAATGGTGTTTCTCTTCCTGGTGGGCACAAATTTGTAACTGTTTTAAGATCAAAATAGAACAATGTGCAAACAAAATAGAAAAACATGCTAACAAATGAGATTCATTTTCCTTTCTCATCCATCAGACCTCTTTATAAAGCATTAATCCATTTTCAGAGACCACCAAATTCTTGAACTACAAAACCGTACTTCCTATGAAAGAAGAGACACACTTATGGAAAGTTGGAAAATAGCTCTAAAATGAGAAAACATGGCTAGAATTGCAAAACCCAAAAAGGAGGGCTCTAGAAGACAATGAAGTTTTGCAAATTAGCTCAAAGGCAAAGAAAGGCTAGAGTCAGATGGCCTAATGGGAGCTTATAGTGCTTTGGTTTCTATTGCGATGCAACTTATCTCCCTTTCTTAATACGGGCAAGGCTTTCTCTGTGTCATATAATTCAGAACCTATGGAGAAATGACAAAAAAAATGTTTCCTATGAAAATAAAAAATGTTTATGAATAATGAAAGACAACATAATTATATTTGAAGGATTAATATATGATTAAATATTATAATGTATATATATACATACATGTACATATATAATCTATAGAATTATCTACATATTCTAAATATATATGTATAAAATATTATTCAAAGCATGTGTATATAACACTCATATTATTAAAAAATCATATTATAAAACTCATACAATTAGATATAACAATCCAAAGAAATGAGTAATAGCTACACAGGAAATGAACAGAAAATAAAATGCAAATTTGGAAAGCTCCTTAATCTTACTACTCATCATTAAAAACAAATTAAAGCACAAAAAAAGTAAGGTTTTTTTCTTTTCAGAATTAAAGATAATTATAACATTCTCTAATATCCACATGCAATATCGGAGTGATTCTTCTACTTATAGAGAAGGATTTAGCATATGTATTCAACCTTAAAATGTTCAGCTGCTAGAGCAAAGTTGCTAATTGAAAATAAATACCTTAAATTTTTATGCTCTTAAAATTTTCTGTGTCATCTTGTTTTCACAAAATAACAAGCATATATAAACACATATATATATTCACTTTGACATGAAAAATACTAATACTAATAAAATACTAGCAGAATGAGAGTGTGAAAATTACTAACATTGGGTGCAACTGGCTCCAAGTACGCAGGTTTCCAAATGTGAGTCTTATTTACACGTGTTTCAGTTGTCCTTATTTAGAGTATTAATTGCATCATTGTAACTGTAATCTGAATTTATGAAAAGGATTCTAGCTATTATTGTATTACATATTCTTATAATATTTAGAAAATGAAGTTCAATTAAATTTTTAAAATTTTTTTATAATAGGAATTCATCTGACTCTAGTCCCTTGTTTTCTTCATTTGGGGGATATTTGAGAGTTAACTGAACCATCTTAAAAAGGAAAAACATGTCTTCAGTCAGCATGTACTAAACTGAGATTTTTGGCTCTCTGAAACACACACCCTAAGGCTATTCACTATTTTCTAAGGGATTCAGAAGAAAATTTGCAGGATTCCTTTCCATAACAATATATTACACTTATTTCATCAACTATGCCAGAAAACAAGGTACTGATTTTCTTAGTACAATAATCTATGTTTTTGGTATTTGTTTCCTTTTCAAACCAAATGAAACCAAACCAAACCAAACCAAAACAAAACAAAACAAAAAAATCAGCAAACCATATGTAAGTAGCCAGAATGTCATATTGTTTCTGTGTTGTGTAGGAGTGGTTCAAGAAGTCCAGCTTTGAAGGGGAGGGCTAAGTGAGAATTGGAACATGAAGGGCCATAGTAGATATAAAAGGTCAAACTTACTTGGCAACTATATTTCTCTTTTTTTTAAATATTTTTTTATGTTTTTATTTATTTTTGAGAGCAGGAGAGACAAAGCATGAGTGGGGGAGGGTCAGATAGAGAGAGGGAGATGCAGAATCTGAAGCAGGCTCCAGGCTCCGAGCCGTCAACACAGAGCCCAACACGGGGCTTGAACCCACAGACTGCGAGATCATGACCTGAGCCAAAGTCGGCCGCTTAACCAACTGAGCCACCCAGGCGCCCCATTGGCAACTATATTTCCAACAGTCACTGAATTCCGCCCCCACACACATCAAAAGAAAAAAAAATCTGGCAAAACATCTGGTGTGTTCACCTCAGGTCCAAGGAATAAAGGGCAGAGATCAAGAATGAAAAAAAAGTAAGTCAGACCTTAAGGAGAGATATAGAGATGGTAAAATCCATTTCTGTCTACTATGTGCTGTTTGCATATCAATGGAGCAATGCCCTGTTTGTGGAAGGGTGTTTGTGTTCTGGTACTTCTAGATAAAATTCATTTACTTCTTACTTCTTCTAGAAAACCTGACTTTTTCTTTTCTTATTTTTTTTGAAGATGTGAAATAGAGTCACCTTTATTGAGACTTCTGACCACAACATAAGAGTAGTCATCCCTAAGGAAAACTCTTCATTTTCAAAAGAAGCCTGCCATTGAAATGTTATCCTTTTCGCAATAAACCATTGACAGCCCCTGAAGTAGTTTAAAATGGCATTCAAAGAAGAGTTCAAGAAAACAGACTCTGTTTGGGTTTAACATAGATGCATTTCAGTAAGATTATCGGAAATCTTCAAATGGTGATATTAGGACTTAAGGCTTTAATTATATGGAAAAGTCCAGGTAACGTTCAAGCAATGCTGGGAAATAGTGAAAGTTCCCATTTGAAACAATGATGAATACTTTGGAAAAAATGAGGAAAACAGGCAGATATTTGGTAGGTGAAAAGAAGGTGTTTTCTTCGAGAATAGCTAAGGACGCTATTTGAAAGTTGTTCACTGAAAGCAATTCCTCCCCTTCAAGATCACGCTTTTTATGAGAAGAGAAATCAGCTTAATTTAACATCTCCCAAGCACTATGATAGGGAAACTTTCATTTATAAGAACCGAAAACAAAATTTAAATTGCCAGTTTTGAGTATTAAGCAACTCTCTGACCCAGCTAATAAAATGAATGAAATAAAATAACTTCTCCAACTGAGGCTGTGGACACGTCCCTCCCTCTGGCTCATTCTCTTTCTTGCTTTTACTCAGTTTGGAATCAATTCGCTTTACTCATCTTGGGTATTATACTTCTTGTGTGTCCTGAAATCTCATTTTTTCCCCTGTCGGTAAGCAAGTCTGATTCAGAAATCAAAAGGTCAATATCTTGAACAAATCTTTTTTTTTTCCCCAATACACTTTGACAATTTTATTATCTTTTTTTCTTATCCAATATAAAAGTATGTGTCTCATAACTGCTATTGTGAAATGTACAGCTGCTTGGTGAATTTTGCCTGAATGAAACCGGTCTCTCAAAGGCCAATCCAAATAAATTAATATAACATTACTTATCTAGGAAGTAAAACAAAGGGATGAATGGATAAGGCTGCCGATTACATCATTCTATGTGAATAGCTAAAGCTTTAACAAAGTATTTTCTTTCTTTAGTGTCTATTCTTGGTTAGATGAAACACACGTACTTTCAGAAATAACTAGTAACCAATACATTTGTAGAAGGAAATGATAAATGAAATAAAATAAACGAAAAAGGCAATAATGAGTAAATAGTAGGATTAATCTACGTACTTTGTCACGTGCATGTACTGAAATGTTCGTGCATGTGGTTATTTGTCCGGATAATGTTATGTAACTACACACATTTTGCATATTTTGCTTCTCCAACACATTTCTGTAGGTAAATAAATATAAATCGATTTTACTGTATTCTCAAGTCTGTCCTTTAGTTAATTTCAACTATCCCTTATTGGAAAAGATATTTATTGCTTCCACATAGTTCCCAGTAAACTTTTACTTAATTAGGGGCATGTGATTTGTTCTGGCCAATGGGTTTGGAGAAGACATGACCTGTGTCATTTCTGGATCTTTGCAATTAGGATTTTTTGAGCGCCTTCCATTTCTTTTTTCTCTTTCTGCTCACGTGACAGTGGGAGCTCTCTCTCCAGATCACGCAGTTATAGGAGAGCGATGTCTCTCTCCGTCTGGGTCCTCGATTAATAAACGAATCAGAGAGCCCACTGTCCTGAACGTTACACATAACATTAACAAATAAAAGCTCAGTTTTGGTATTGATTTATACCACCTGCATTTCTACCTATTCTGACTAATATGCCTTATAAATCTAATAAATTAAGAATATTTATATCAAAAAGTACACACTAACCTAAGCCCCTTTCCCATGTCCCCTTCTGCCTCAGAAATTATTCTATGTGAACGATATTTTAGCTTCATACAAAAATATTATTTCTGCTACCTCCATGCTATCTTCTAGTTTATATTTTATTATGATCTTCTGACTAATTAGTCACAGCATTTTCTTTCATTCTGTAATGAACAGTTTCTTCGGAATCTTTTATTTTCTTTTTTTAAAATTTTTTTAATGTTTATTTATTTTTGAGAGACAGAGCATGAGCAGGGGGAAGGGCAGAGAGAGAGGCAGACAGAGAATCTGAACAGGCTCCAGGCTCTGAGCCATCAGCACAGAGCCCGATGTGGGGCTCGAACTCACAGACCATGAGATCATTACCTGAGCCGAAGTCCGCTGCCCAACCGAATGAGCCAACCAGGCGCCCCTAGAATCTTTTATTTTCTTAATTGCCTCATTTCTATTGGTTTACATTTGCTTTCTACTCCAGCCTCTTGTCATCTTGAATACTAAAACTTGGCACCACCTGAAACACCTCTACTTATAAAATATTATCATCTCCGTTCTTGTAATATGCCCTCCAAATTTTCTACTCCTCTTATCTCTTTATTGTCATTACAATCGATTTATTGTTTTTTAAGTTTAGTTACTCATTTAGGGAGAGACAAAGACAGCACAAGCGGGGGAGGGGCAGAGAGAGAGAGAGAGACAGTAGGGAGAATCCCAAGCAGGCTCCTCACTGTCAGCACAGAGCCCAACACGGGGCTCGAACACACAAAACCATGAGATCATGACTTAAGCCGAAATCAAGGGTAGGACGCCTAACCGACTGAGCTATTGAGGTGCCCCTCATTACAATGGCTTTTAAAAAGTATCCAAACCTTTTGTCCTTAGACTTATGTCATTTCCTCCCACTAACAAGCTCCTCCTCTTTTTATCTGAATTTCTGTTCAGCTAAAATACCATGATCGATCTCTTCAATTGTTTGCCAATATCTTCTACATACTTACCTAATCATCCTTTCTATACATCTGCCCCACACACATACATACACACACACACATACATATAGTAAATGCCCAACCTGAATCAATCTGTTCATATTTTAGAGACCAAATTTATTATCACTATTGTCCCCAAAATTAATCTAGCAAAGTGAATAGTGTTACTAGAAATGAGTATTATTCCAACTTGGCTAGTAAGCTCTACTTCCTATTTTCTACAATGATTATTGATTAACCTCTCCACCTTCCTTACATATAACAGAACGTCATTATCTGTATACCTTGTTTTGATAGAATATTACACTTTCTTCTTCAATGAGAAAAAAGAGATAGTTCTAAACTAAGAGGATTAACAAGTTAAGTAAACTAAAATTGGATTTAAAATAAGATAACTAAAATGTGTAGAGTTAAAAAAATTCAGGGGTGCTTGAGTGATTCAACCGGTAACATTGACTTTAGCTCAGGTCATGTTCTCACAGCTTGTGGGTTTGAGCCCCGCGTGGATCCAACTTTGGATTCTGTGTCTTTCTCTCTCTCTGTCCCTCCTCCACTCATGCTCTGTCTGTGTCTCTCAAAAAGAAATAAACGTCAAAAAATTTTTAAAAAAGAAATGCAAACAAAAAATGCAAAAACAGAATAGTAGGATAAAAGGATAGCTTTCAGAAATGATCAAATAGAAATTCTACTAATGAAATAGAGAAATGAATAACATTAACATTAATTCAATAAACAAGTTGAATAGGAGACAAGACTGATACAAAAAAGATAATTAGTGAATAGCAAGTTGATATTTTTATTTGTTTAAAAAATATTTTGACCACTGGGGTGTCTGGGTGGCTCAGTCGGTTAAGCACCCTACTTCGGCTTGGGTCACGATCTCACAGTTCATGAGTTCAAGCCCTGCGTCAGGCTCTGTGCTGACAGCTCAGAGCCTGGAGCCTGCTCTGGATTCTGCATCTAACTCTCTCTCTGCCCCTTCCCCACTCATGCTCTGTCTCTCTCGCTATCAAAAATAAATAAGCATTAAAAGCAAAATGTTTAAAAATATTTTGACCACCTACTGTGTGTCAAGATAGGAAGTGCTCTGACTTTATGACGATTATACCCCAGTGGGAGGAAGCAGGAAATAAATAAGCAATATATATATATCATGTATCTATAACATGGGATATTCTGTTACATAGTGATGAGTGATATGAAGAAACATAAGGTACTAAGAAAGAAAATAACATACGAGAAACATTCAGATAAGAGTGGTTTTGGGAATCTCTCTGAGAAGCAATACAGAAGTACATTTAAATGAGGTGATGGGTACAGGAATGCAAAGGTCTGGGAAAAGAATATTGCTGGAAGAAGCAATAAGAGCTAAGGTCCTGAAGAATCAATAAATATGGCATAGTGGAAAAATAATAAGAAAGCCAGGCAGCATGAGTAAAGGAAAGGGCAATATATAATTAATTGAAAAATCAGGGAGTCTTTTATCTCCTAACCAAAAAAGTAAAATGTTTAAACATTGTTAAGTTGTATCCCTTTCCCCATGAAAAGTGTTCTAGACGTGATTTCTCTAATTACTCAGACATATGTGTTCTTGTTAGCTTACACGCCGCCATCATCCTTTCCAGTCTCCAGGTGCTTCCAGTATATTTTGTCCTGTCCCGCACTTCCAACTGTCCCTGAACCAACCCAAGGAGCCTCTGCTGTCACTTCTGAAGGTGCCTCAGATGACATCCTCGTGTCAACATAAAAAGTGCTCCAGCTGTCAGACACCGCTCGCGTTGGACAGGACGAGCGACCCAACTCTCTTCTTGACATTGTAAGCTGCGCTGTGTTAGGGTCTGAATCACACTGCTGAGCCCACAACCTCACGATCTCATCCTGCTCCACCAGCCTGTAACTCCAAACATTGAAACGATAGCAGCAACACGCACGCGCGGGCGTACACACACACACACACACACACACACACACACACACACACACACCCTATCCTCCAAGGCAAATATCTGTCTTTCCACAGAGTACAATCTTTATTCACACGAAATAGAAAAACAGAACAAAACAGCACCGTAAACCACATCCTGCAAAATCAAACCAACAGATCTTTCCAATTTTAAGAAAACAATGTAGACCACCAATTCAGAAACAGATAATTCAACTTTAACAAAAGGCGGATAATTTATGATTTCTTTGAAGAAAAGTTTACAGTAGTCTTGCCCAAAGGTGAATCAAAGTGGCCACAACTGGTACTAGAAAAATTTAGAAGATTACCTGGCTTTCATTGCTCATGATTTCAGGCATTAAAATTAGAAAAATTAGTTTGAAACTAAGTCAAGACATAATTTCAATGAACTTATCTTCTTGTGTATGTGTGTGTGTGTGTGTGTGCGCGCGCACACACCCTAATACAGTGCCTAACATGTTACAGGTAATCAGTAATTGGGTATTGTTCAAATGAGAAGAAGGAAAACATATTAACTATAATTGATTTACTCTCTTAGTGTAAATAGTATGTTGGAGGCAAAAACTCAAATCTTGAATATTACCAAAGAAGCGTCTTAGTTTAATACCTGCAGATAGTTCTTCAAAGATTTTCACTCCATATCTCACAATGATGCTTTGTTAGAGATTTGTTATTTATCAACATTTGCAGAGTGATTTCAAGTGGGGTGGATGTCAGCTCTTTTTCTGGAAATGAGCTTTTAGGTTAAAGTCATTTGCTTTGGAATCCTTCCAATTGCAAAAGTGCCATGTGAAAAATGTGCGAGTAAATGACACTGAATTTGTGTAAGGACCGAAGCTTACGCGTTTCTATCTCCCATTCCAAAGCCTTTGTCATTTGCTGCCCTGTCGGTAGCTCAGCTAGCCCCCAAAGATCTCTCTTTTTAAACCTCAAAGATTTCCTCTTTAATCTTTCCCACACATCCAGAAACTTTTTACTACCCCTCTCCTGCTTAGTTGAATGGATTCAGGTGCAATGTTTTGTTTCAATCATCCTGCCCCTTCTCTGCTGTATCTATTTCAGATACAGGATAATATTTGTTTTAGTTCAAATCTTCAAAACTATCAAAGTCAACATTCAGGTCTTAGTCATCCTAAACAAACGATAAAAGAGCAAAATTTGCTTTGAAATCCTGCATACGGGTTCATTTTTTTAAAATGGTACATTTAAAATGTGATGATTTGTCATTGAAATGTAACATTTATACACAAATGGAGGAATGTGTTTATACAACTTCTTTTTGCTCTTCTAGAAGTGCTGTGTTCTGAAAGTAATCTTTTCAGAGAGACAGATTTCTTTAAATGTCACGTGGATACACTCGTAATGGGATCTGGATGGGACACAGACATCTCTTTATCTCCCCACTCCATTCGGTAGGACAAATTAGGGGAACGTTTTTGAAAATTTTCCACTTGAAAAACTGGTATGCTCTAGGGATTTCTTGGTATGTTTTATCTCATGTTTAATCTGTCCTCTTTCCTCTCAGTTCACCATCACCTTGCATTTTACCTAATTGATAGGGACCTGCATTTTTTCCCTAACTTTCTGAAGGGTGTTGTGTCAGGGCAAAACCCTAGAGTGAGCACGACCACTTCCCTCATCAGGGCTCCCCAGTTATAGTTCCACCTGCTGGTTCATGTGAAAGATATTTCATGAGCTACAGACATTTCCAATCAATCTACGAACTCAAGATTGGAAACTGCAATTTATTTATCTTTGCTTTTCCCACAGGCTCAGTCATGTAAATAATTAGCACCCATTAAATATTGTATAATTGAACTGAATCTTTGTTATCATGTCTCAAAATTCCAAGTGAGTTTTGAGCACCAGGAGCCATCTTTGGGGGTTCAAAAAGATGGAACAGAGTTAATGGATGTTTCTACTGTTTTGAATGTCCAAATCTATAAATATCAGTTAGGAATCAAGTTACTCTCAGTTAAGGGATTCTAGAAATTAAGAGTTGAAAGTGAATTCAGAGGGCATTAATAATAATGATATTTTAAAATGTTTATTTATTTATTGTGAGAGAGAAATAGAGGGGGGGGCAGAGGTGGAGGGAGAGAATCCCAAGCTGGCTCCACGCTGTCAGCACAGACATGTACTCGGGACCGGAACTCATGAACCATGAGATCTCGACCTGAGCTGAGGTCAAGAGTCCAATGCTTAACCGACTGAGCCACCCCATCATAACAATACATTTTAAGAGCAGCTAAAATATACCAAACACTTTGTCACCAGGCTGTAGCCTAAACTCGTCATTTGCGAGCTCATTTAAGAACAAACTTATCAGCAGTGATATTATTACCTCCATTTCGTAGAAGGGACAATGACGCTAAGTAACTTACCCACGCCAGTATCTCCCAGCAATCTATCCAGGATGCAAATCCAGGCGCTCAGACTCGAGAGCTCTTACTCTTCACGTGTCCTTCCACTCTTTCCTGTCTTTCAGGGAAATCCAATCGAGAGAGACCGAATTAGACTAAATGTCTAATTGCACTAGTTTTAAATTGCAGATTTTAACAATTTGCAAAAGTATAAATAATCTTTGCTTATGTATTTTAATAAGATTTTTTAAAAATGTGTATATTAAGATTGTTAGATTGTCAGCAGCCCGAAGATTGTGTTTTTAATAGTGGAAACTGAATGTGCAAGTAAATGGGAAAAATCTGCTGAAGATGCCACCTGGAGGAGCCCAGCTTCCAAACACAGAGTATTCAAAATGCCCTTCAGGTGGATATGATTGACAGCATGGGCCTGATGATTTCATCACATCATTCTACCACTTGCCATGCTGTCTGGTACTCTTTCCTTGCTAAACAGACTACCCTAATCCTTGTCTGTATTTAATTTTTTTTCAAGTTTTCTCATTTATTTTGAGAGAGAGAGAGAGGCAGAGAGAGAAAGGAAGAGAGAGAGAATCCCAGGTAGGCTCGGGGCCCTCAGTGCAGAGCCCGATGCAGGGCTCGAACTCACGAACCATGAGATCAGGCTCTGAACCAAAGTCAAGAGTTGGGTGCTTAAGTGACTGAGCCGCCTGGACACCCCTAATCCTTGTCTTTGGATGAGATGCTAAAACCTTAAGACACTTCTCCACCCAAATGCAGTGATTTTCTGAGTACAGTTGGCCCTTTACTCCATGGGCTGTGCACAATGTCAAATGTTAACCTCGGTCTTCTACAAAAATAAATAAATATTTATATATAAATAAAGATATTTATAAATATCTCAACTTTTGTAAAATTTAAAATTTTGCTTGCTTCAACCTCGCTTACTGAAATCATCCAAAGATTTAACTTACCTTTTCATCAACTTACCACCACCCTAAGCCTTGTCTGAAAGCGTTCTTACCTGTCCTCACCTGCTCCAGGCTCACCAGGTGCCCCTGTTAAACTGCAGGCTCCTGGCTCTCACCAAACAGCTTCGTCAGACATTCCAAGTTGGACCCTAGGAAGCTGGCAGGTAGAATGTATGAATGAGTGAATTAACCAATTAATTAATTAACAAATTAATTAGGGATATTTCATAGATATATACTTATCCCCAAACCTATTGGTTTATATAAAATAAATATATGCATCATTTTGCATACTAATAAAATGTTTTTGAAAGAAAAGGAAGAATTAAATACCATTAAAATGAAAAGTCAATGAATATCGAAACAAATAAGTTAAAGTCATTCTCATGCAACAATCTTTGCCATGAATCTCCTTTTCCCCTGTTATTCAAATCTTCCAGTAAGAAAGGCATTATTTTCTACTCGGATCACTACAACTTTCTATTCCAGTAAAGCGTCTCAACCTGGTTTCCGGTTCCTCTCTAGTACTGAGGACCTTATTTGGAAACTGTCATCATAAATGTTTAGTTATTTCTTCTTCCTTTACTTGTCGTGCCTAACTCCTCATCTTCAGTAAAAATTTTAAAACTCTCTACTAAGTTTTCTAAACGCGGACATTTTAATATTTTTCTTGTTGAAGTAACTGTTGACTCTCTCTTCTCTTCTAATCTCCAAATATCTTAAGCAGGTAACAGCATAAGTGCCTGATCAGAGCTTGGCATCACCGTAGCTACAACGTCTCACGCAGGTGTGTATGGGGAGGTACAACATGCATATGAGCAAGAATTCACTATCCTAAGAGGCCATTCGGTTTAATTCAGGCTACAAGATGTTACTCAAGTCGTTCAAATAGATGTACTTCCATAATTTCATAACCTCCTAAATTGGAATGGTAATACACCTAAAGGCCATAACATGCTTGATTTAAGCGAGTTAATGCTAGTGCAAGTATTTGGCAAAGTGTCAGGTTTTGTATAAAGCTTTCACATGGGGCACCTGGCTGGCTCAGTCGGTTGGGCGTTCCACTTCGGCTCAGGTCATGATCTCGCTGCTCGTGGGTTCGAGCCCTGCATTGGGCTCTGTGCTGACCGCTCAGAGCCTGGAGCCTGCTTCGGATTCTGTGTCTCTCTCTCTCTCTCCCCCTCCCTTGCTCTCTCTCTCTCTCTCAAAAATAAATAAACATTAAAAAAAATAAAATAAAATTTCAGTCCTTTAGGGGCACCTGGGTGGCTGTTGGTTGAGTGTCTCTTAATCTCAGCTCTGGTCATGATCTCAGGGTTCATGAGCTCGAGCCCCGTATTAGTCTCTGCACTGACAGTGTGGAGCCTGCTCGGGATTCCGCCTCTCCTCTCTGCCCCTCCTCCACTTGTGTTCTCTCTCTCTCTCTCTCTCTCACTCTCATAATAAATGAATAAACTTAAAAAAAATTCCCTCTTTTAAAGTTATGCTTGTTTACTTTACCTTATGACCTACTCATATTAATGAAAATTGACCAAGAAAAATTTACATATTTCACAACTATAAAGCTGCAGAATTATAAAACAGCATTCTCATGATTGTGGTATACATGTGTGTAAATATCTACTTATATACATATTACCTCACGTACGCGGGCACAGAGGGAACACCGTATTCTGCATGTCTGTATTTTACCAGGTATTTCATCTATATGAATCTCATTTACTCAGCCACATTACTACTTGAATTTTAAAAATGTAAACATTAAGATACAATAACTTTCACATTGAAGAGGGTGGGTACTTATGGGATTCTGACTCCAGGATTTGACTAAAGGGGTAAAGGGTGAGGCTCAGTGTGACAAGGGCCGAATTTTGCGATCACGGTCATCGCCGTGAAAGCTCCCGCGAGTCTACGTCACATTTCCACGAGTTCAAGCTTTGGCTCTCTTGTGTAGTGTGCGTTGCTTTCTGTGTTTTCTTTGTTGTTGTTTAAATCAATATCCCTTTAGACTACAAGAGAATTTAGAGTTCAAGGATTTTATCTCTTTCCATTTCTTTGCTTTTTCTAGTGCTTCAAATAGTAAGATTTATATTCAATCATATCTCTGACTAAAAGGACTAAGCTGATCCCTAGGGACAAATAGGGTCACCTCTCTTGTACAAAATGTATTCTCTGGCTTTTGTCTTTCTTCTTGCAAACTAAGTAGTAAATAATACAAAGCATTTTCAATTGCTATTTTTTTGAAGATTGGCTCATGTTAAAAAAATATTCTCTAATAATGAATTTTAATAATTAGACCGCATAATTATATATTTTATATAATGAATATTGGTGAGTTTTGACTTTTCAATAATGGAAATCAAGTGTATATATTAATGAAGAGCATGAATACACAAATATTTATTTAGGGTCTTAGGGAAAACTCTCTGAATTACATACCATATTTTAAGAAGCTATTTTAAGTGTATTTAGTTTTTACAACTTATTCGTCCAGCCGGGCACCTCTCCACTCCATGAATATCAACTTAGGCTACTGTTATCGTAGAGTTAAAATAAGTTTTATTTTTATCTTCTGACACCACAGATATTAAACAGTTTTAGAAAATTACAAGGCATTTAGGAGAAATAAATCTTGTGTGTCCTATGGTGTGTTCCTAAGAGATAACCCGTCTCAGGGACTATTTACACCACGTCTTGCAGTTCCCGGCTCTAACATGATCCACGGTCATTAACTATTAGAAGTTGGTATTCCGTATGTTCGTTTTTGAAAATAAGACATGATATACTCTGGAGTAGTATGGCACTTAAAAAACTACTTTTCTCTCTAATGATTGAAGGGACATTTGAGCAAAATGCTTAATTTTGTATTTCTGCCCACATTACACGGGCAGCATTGTGATAAGCCACATGACTGGACTTTTGCCAAAGACTGTAAAACACCAGGCTTAAAGCCTATAGGTACAACGATTCACGATAAATTATTTCCCATTTTAAGGAAGATACCAAGTGAGTAATTTTATGGTTTTCTGACTTTAAACTTGGCATGATTGAATGAGTTTTCCCCATTGATCAAAGAACCATAATTTCACCCTATAGCTAGGGTGTCATATTAGTGAATCACTCTGAAAGCCAGAAAAAAAAAAAAAAGGACTGTGTGCTCTGTGACATGCATCCCATGTCCCGGATTGCCTTTGTATTCTTCGTAGTGATTCATTTTCATCTGCAAAGTAAAGATTGCTCTGAAATTTCATCTCAAAAACTGCTTTCTTCAACAATGTGGTGCAGAGGAAAGAGCATAGGTTTTGGAGTCCGGAGAAAGCCCCGGGCTTACCACCTAATAGTGACAATGCTTTGTGTAATTCATTTAATTTTATATTGGCCTAAGTGGCAAAATAATTTACAAGGTGCTGTAGTAAAAACACTTTAAAACACACCTAAAGCACCTATCGCAATCCTTTTCACCGTCTACTTTTGCATTTGTGGGTACCCGTTGGATACTTTCCCCTTACTTTCTCCATCATTTATCACGTGTATTAATTTTCATTACTTTTGCTGTCAGTTTAATGTAGTATTTATAGTTGAAATGAAGGTTAGTTGCCTTTACTTTTTTCCCCTAAATTTTATTGCAAAACTATAGCCTCATAACCTGGTTATTCTAGACCTACATCTATTGATCTTGTCGCCATATGCATTTGTCAGTAATCTCTAATTCTTCTAGTGATCCTATGACTCTTTTAGCAACACAGACATCGCCATAAAACATCAAAGGATAAACTCACAACTTATAAAGAGATCTTCTTGAAGGGAGACTCAACAGTAATGTCTCAGTCAACATCCATACTCTCTGTTTATGGCCTCAATGAAATTTGTGCTTTACAAAGTGTGTACGGGCAGGAGGAAGAAACAATACCTTTCTTTTTTGCACAAAGACAGTGTTTTTCATTTGGTCATTATAGTTTTGGGATATAACTTATAGCTCTGTTCCTTAGTTCATTAGCTGTTCTGCTGTTTCTAAAGATTCTCTAGAGTCAAAGGCTGTTTTTATTTTTTATTATATTTTAATAGTATTTTTAGATTATATAAAAAGAAAAATTTGCTGTAAGTGCTGAAGTTCTGAGATATATAGTCTTTTTTACTCTATATTCTTTATGCCTTTCAAAATACACATTTGAATTTCTGTGCTTGAGTTTTAGAATTTTAGAATCCAAATTCATTATATAGTGGTAGCCAGATCACATTTTCCATTGATAATTTTTAAACTATAGGGTTTTCTTAAGCTTATTTATTTATTTTGAGAAAGAGAGAGAGCACGATCATGGAGACAGAGAGAGAGGGAGGGAGAGAGAATCCCAAGCAGGCTCTGTTGCCGTCAGTGTAGAGCCCAATGTGGGGCTTGAACTCATGAATGGGGAGATCACGACCTGAGCTGAAATGAAGAGTCAGATGCTTAACCAACTGAGCCACCCGGGTGCCCCAAACGATGGTTTTTAATTTATTTTAATGCAAAAATGATATAAAACCATAGCTTATATTTTCAAAGACTTTGTTCTATTAAGCATAGCTCATTGACTATAAAACTTGGTGCAATAATAGAAAAGATCATCTATAAATAGTCTCCTAAGGAAAATATTCAATCTTAAGTATGTTTAAATTTTAGCGAACCATGATGTGACCAAAAGAAACATAACTGCTACTTTTTTTCTCAAAGGTTCATCTTGAGTAGGAAATGTAAATTTTGAATACTTATTTTCTCCTTAAGATATACACATTGAAGAAAAAATGGCCCTGAGAATTTACTCATAGTTTCACTTTTCCTTAAACATGGAAATGAAATGTGATGTTAGCAATGGCATTAAAATGTCAATATTGCTCCGCTTACAACATGAATGTTTGAGAAAGCTCTTTATACAAATACTAGAGAATTGAAATATTGAGTGAGTGCAGCTCACGTCCTTGCCTGGGCTGATCTACAGAAGGTGTTTTCACAAAGTTATCAGCTCAAATTGCGGCTACCCTCCAGGCCAAATAGAATCAAAAGAAGAGGCATCCGAGTTATCTCACTAAAATAGGGGAGCATTTAGGACAACAATGTCAGTAGACGGTGCTGCCAAATGTAATCAGCTCGTGGTCCTGACTGCTCCCCCCAACCCACTCAAGCTCCAGAATGGTTGGCATTATTTATACACACGTGCACAGACATTATACTAATGATAAGGACATATTCATATGTAACATATTATTTTTTTGCCCTAGCAATGCAGGGTAATTGCAACAAGAATTTTGTTACAAACTGACAAAAGCATGGAAAATTTATATTACGATTCATAAGAAAAAACCCTGTAAGTTAATTTGGCAAACACCTACTTGGTTAATTAACGTTTTGGGGAAAGCTAGGGATCACCACTCTTAGCGACCCTGGTTCGTGCTAGTCTCTGAGAATCTTAAAATAAAAATATGCTACCTTCGTGTTCTAGAAAAAACTAAAACTAATAGTAATTGAATGAACCAAATACCTGGTTTCACTTCTCACAGTGGGACTGAGGACGAATAAGCAAAATAAGTATCTGAAGTGGTTGAAGTTTACTTAGTTCAAATATAATTTATATGAATCTAAGGAAAAGAGTCATACCAAGCCAACATTTAATTCCATTGGATACACATTTTTATTATATAATATTTCCTAACTGCATATTGGAAATGAAACAAAACCAATAGGTTGTTTCTTATTGAGGTGGTGATTGTGTTTGTGTTGAAGGCATAGTGTTAGAAAGCATAATACTATTTTCAAGAAAGGAAAATGGTCTATCGTCATGAAGGTTTCTACTCAGGAAATAGAAGAGTGAAACTTGAAATCATCTTTGTGGGAGATGATTTTTAATTTAGAGAGAAAACTATCATTTCCAAACGCTTTATGTTTTATAAATGATACTTGCTTTATGTTTATGTTGAAATAAATACAAGGACAATAGTATTTGTGATATAGTTAAGTTTACATTTAAATTAGCACTTAAGTTTGGGCGCCTGAGTGGCTCTGTTGGTTAGGCATCCAACTTTGGCTCAGGTCATGATCTCACAGTTCATGAGTTCGAGTCCTGCATTGGGCTCAGTGCTGACAGCTCAGAGCCTGGAGCCTGCTTCAGATTCTGTGTCTCCCTCTCTCTCTGCCCCTCCTATGCTCACCTGCTCTCTCTCTTAAAAATATATAACATTAAAAAAATTAGCACTTAAGTTAAAATTTAAGTTATACGGTTAAGTTAGTATAGAAAGAAAATTAGTTCATTGTTCCTAAACTAAAACTTGAGGCAAAAACTGAAAGAATTCCTTATTGAACTCTTAGTTTTAAATAGTTACTGGTTTTAAGTCAGTTTTCCCTTCCGAAAGTGTCTAAAGATAAAATCGTCCAGAAGAGGATACTACTTCGAACATCTTAATGTACTCAAAGTCATAAAAACAGGATCTCATTTCTGGTAATACAGACTAGGTTTTTCAGACTAATCATCCCTCTGAAAATAACTCCGAATTTTTGATAACATCAAAAATTTGAAAAAAAATTATAATGAACTAGGCCAAATTTAAAAAGGATTAAAAAGAAAATATATTTTGATAGATTTATTCCAGAAATGCAAATGACCTCTTGGTATGTTCTACCACATTGGTAGATAAAATCAAGACTGTCCAGTAACTCTCTCCACTTAGTAAAGTAAGAGAGAAAGAATTGGAAAAAGCAAACAAATCCATTATTTCTTGCAGATGAGATAATTTTTTACAAAAGAGAGAAGCCAAGTGATGTATCCACACATGAGCCCTTCATTCTATGACAGGAGACACTGTAGAGGAGTGCTAAAAATGTGTTTGTAAAACACCTACCAGTCAAAACATTTGGGCCCTCTTCATATGCTGCATACCCAACGCGTACACACGCTCCGGGTAAATTAAAGAACTAAATGAAAAGTCCCAACTACAAACATTTGAAAACTGGATAGAGGCAAATATTCTCATGATCTTAGGGTGGGAAATACTTATTAAAAGAGCCAGAAAGTAAAGAAAATATTTTGCAAAGAAAACTATTGATAAATGTGACCATATTAAATCAAAGACATGATAAATAAAGGAAATAAAGATTCTGTGTATTGTGGGAGAAGATATTTGTAGTAAACATAACTGACCAAAAATTTGTGTATAAAATACATAAAGAGCTCCTAAAAGCAAGTGGATGAAGAAGAAAACTTATGAAAATGTACAATATGCTTGAATAGGTCATTTACAAAGGTGAAAATCCAAGGAAAAAATTAGCAGTATTCATTGCATAAAATATTTTAATGTCATACTGTTAGAATAGTTTGATGAATTAATGGGTTTTAATGTTACGTTATTACATATTATATTTCACATTTAAGGAGGAAACTATATTAAAGACAAAAGTAGCAAAAACAGTTCTGAATTTTCTCAAGTTCAAAATGAATAGCATCTAAATTCGTGTCATCTTTTGTACTGAAAATAAGTAAGATAAATGTGCTAAATATGAGTAATATACACCTGGGCTCAAAACATTTGGTATGAGTTATCTTACTTAATTCCATTGATATGCACACTTATTACCTTTTTCAATTTTTAAATAGGGGAGCAGAGAAACAGGAAGAGCAGGAAGTTTATCCACTTCACAGCCCGTCATTGGCAGCCCCAGAGGCGACCTGTCCAAACAAACCCGTGTGCACCTGCTGCAGAGTGGGGATTTAAAGACTGTCTGTAAGCTGGTGGATCCTGTCTCGGCATCTATTAGGAAGAGTGGGCACATTTGGGAAGTATTTGTTTGAATGCTTGTGTTCTATTGGATAAGGAGATGCGCTAGCTAGGAAAGAGAGATAAAATAAGTAGATGAGGAAGTATCTGGGCCCTGTTTGACTTTTTTTTTTTTAATGCTTATTTATTTTTGAGATATAGAGACAGAGCGTGAGCAGGGGAAGGGCAGAGAGAGAGGGAGACACAGAATCTGAAGCAGGCTCCAGGCTCTGAGCTGTCAGCACAGAGTCCAATATGGGGCTCAAACTCACAAACTGTGAGATCATGACCTGAGCCGAAGTCCGATGCTCAACCGACTGAGCCACCCAGGCGCCCCTTGACTTTTTTTTTTTTTTTTTAGGATAAGTTTTCTTTTTTTTTTTTTTAAGTTTATTTATTTTGAGAGAGAAAGAGAGAGACAGGGTGTGCACGCAGGGAAGGGTCCAAGAGAAAGAAAGAGAGAGAGAGAGAGAGAGATTGAGAGAGAAAATTCCAAGCAGGCTCTGGGCTGTTAGTAGTTAGCACAGAGTCCCACCCAGGGCTCGATCTCACAAACAGCAAGATCATGACCTCAGTCAAAACCAAGAGTTGGATGTTCAACTGACTGAGCCGCCCCGGCACCCCACCTGCCTGATCTTTTTGAACTAAATCCTATTTCCTGTAAAAGGAGGAAATAAACGCAAGGAGTCATTTTCTTGAAGGGAATTTTTAGAATGTGTGCCCATCATATTTGCCTTAGGGTCCTGATGAGCTTGCAAAAAATCATTGGAAATGGATCCCTTGCTCGTCTGTATGGAACTCAACAGTGGCTGGCAGAGGGAGGAGGGAAGACTTTGAAAGCCTTGGCTGGCATGCCCCCAGGAGTCGAAATGTCGATACCATCTACTCGTGTGTTACAACAGCAACCAGAGCAGGGAAGCGGCCCCAGGTGGCTCCCATGGTGAATTGGGATAGAGCAAAGACCAGGGCAGAAACAGAGTAGGGACCCGCTTGGGAAGATCTGTCTGTGAGCTTTCCATACACCTCCTCAGATATTACGAGTGCAAATTTTCCAGTGTCCTGAAGGTCCTCTCTTTGCTAGTGAAATAGACATAGAAAATATGGGATATTGATTCTGATGTAACTTCACTTGTGACCATGGATGTGAAGACCCTAGAAAGGTTCCCAGTGCTGGTGCCACACACATAAGTGAAACGTGGATTCAGCGATGTGGGTAAACTCTGTTTGAACTGGCTGGCTTTAGGGAGGTGTTGAATGAAGTAAAATGGTACGTTAATAAGTAATTTAGATTTTTGAGTGTAAAACATATCTATCACTACTTACAAATATTTATTTTAGTAAGTATCCTAAGCAAAGGTTAATTTAAATATTCAGATTTTCAAAGGCAATCTACCTCTTAATCGTATGAATAATGAACAGGCACTACACAAGAGTGGAAATCCCAGAGACAAATAAGCACACAAAAAGATCGGTTCAACCTTGTTATTAATCACCACACAGATTTTGATGTGATGCCAGTATATTCTTTACTTTTCACTGATTTGGTGGGTTTTAAGTTATAAATTTGTTAGATGATGTATGTAACAATTTAAGTAAGAAACTACCATGGAAACAAACGAACAAATATAACAAAAATTGGTCTTAATTTTCCAAAATGCAAACGGAGGAACCATGTAAGTAAAAAAATCAAAGCTTGAAGACACCATAGTTTATTTTTTAATTCATGAACTTTCATAATATTCTATAATCAAATGAAAGAAGGCAGCATTGGTTTTTGCCCAATCGGACCTTATGCTGTACTAAAAATTATGCACCAAAGAATCACATGGTCTCCTTGCTGTAATCTAAACTTTTTTTTTTCTTTAGCCTCTTTGAATGCATTACATAATTTATTTATAATATTCATTCTTTATTGTCTAGCATTGTTTGCTGGAATGCAAGCTCTGTATAAGGGGGAATCTTTGTTTTAATTCACTGAGGTATTCAAAGAACAGAGAATGAGTGCTTAATAAATACGCATTGACAAAATGGTTGAAAAATAAATTCATTAAGGCACAATACTAAATGCGAGTAAGTGTCAATGAAACTGATAGCAAAAGAAGTCATTATTCAGAGAAAGATTTCTACACTTAATGGTTTTACTTAATTACGGTCCAAGTGAGATATTATTTTCATAAAAGGGAGTTTATAGTTTGTATAGTTTCTATCTCTGGTAATGGCGTGTGACAATGACATGAATATGGACTCTGAAACATTTCTTCTAGAGGTTGAGAGGAATGAGTCCAGTGATCCTAAAGCTTTGCTATGACTATTCCTCACGCTGCGATACTGAAGAAAATGACTAACTGTTTTTTTTTAAATTTTGAACGTTTATTTATTTTTGAGAGACATAGAGACAGAGCATGAGCAGGGGAAGGGCAGAGAGAGAGGGAGATACAGAATCTGAAGCAGGCTCCAGGCTTTGAGCCTTCAGCACAGAGCCCAATGCGGGGCTCGAACTCACAGACCGTGAGATCATGACCTGAGCTGAAGTCGGACACTCAACCGACTGAGCCACCCAGGTGCCCCTAACTGCTTTTTTTCTTAATTGAGGTGGAATTCAGATAACATAGATTTAATCATTTAAAGTATAAATTCAGTGGCATTCCATACATCACGATGTTGTGCAACCAACACTTCTGTCGCGTTTCCAAACATGTTCAACATTCTAAAAGAATACTTCATACCATCGAGTCACCCAACGTCAACAATTGCTCCCTGCCACTGGCAACCACCAATCATTCTTTTTGTCCCCGGATGTACTTATTGTGGATATCTCATATAAATAGAATCATAAAGAGGTAACATTTTGAGTCTGGATTCTATAGAGTCATCCACACTGTTCATCCACACTGTAGTTAGTATGCAACAAAAATCCATTCCTCTTTTAGGCTGACTAATATTTCATTGCATGTGCACACCATATCTTAATTTTCCACTCATCTGGTTGATAGACACATGGCTTTTGGCTACTGTGAACAGTGCTGCAATGGACACTGCACTTCAAGTATCTGTAGAAGTCCCTGGAGTCCACACTTTAGGGTATATACTTAGGAGTAGAATTGTTGAATCATGGAGTAATTCTACATTTACTCCTCGAGGTACCATTAAGCCATACCATTTTACATTCCTACCAGCATTTAATGAAGGTTCTAACTTCTTCCCACTCTTACCAACACTTGCTCTTTTCCAGTTTTTTAATATTATCACCATTCTGGTGGGTATGAAGTGGTATTTCTTTCTACGTATTTCTAAATTTTCCAGTTTTCCTTATTTTTATTTCTAATTTTATTCCTTTGGGCTGTAACCATACTTTTTGTGATTTTAATCTTTTTATCTTTATTGAAGCTGGTTTTGTGATTTGACATATGATTAATCATTGAGAATATTTATGCATACTTGGGAAAAAATCTATATTCTTATGTTTTTGGGCGGAGTGCCCTGTATTTTTTCTGTTAGGGCAAGTTGGTTTATAGTTTTGATCAAGTTTTTTATTTCCATGTTGATCTTTTTCCTTGTTTTTCTATTCATTATTAAAAATAGGATATTGAGGTTTCCATCTATTATCATGGATATTATATATGTCTCCCTTCGATTCCATCAAATTTTGCTTAATATCTTTGGTGCAATGTTGTTAGTAGTTTTTATGTTTATAATTTATATCTTCCATAAAGACTGACCTATTATCAGTACCTAATGCCTTGTTCTTTTTTTTTTCTCTTGTAATCATTTTTGACTTAAAGTCTATTAGAAATGATTTTTCTAGAGCCACTCTAATTCTGTTTGAGTTACAGTTTGTGTAGAAAGCTTTTCTATCCTTTCATTTTCATCTTTCTGTGTTTATGGATATACATTGAGTCTCTTATAGAAAGCATATTATGGGATTTTGTTCTTTGTCCATTTGGCCATTCCTTTTAATTGGAGTGTTTAATCCATTTACATTTAAAGTAACTACAGATAAGAAGTTACTTCTGCCACTTTGTTATTCTGTGTAAGTCATATATTTGTTTTTCCTCGATTCCTCCATTACTACCTGCTTTTATATCTATATTTCTGTGTTATACCATTTTGTTTCCTTTCTCATTTTATTTTCTGTATATTTTTAGTTATATTATTCATGGTTACCCAGGTATTATTCTCTTATAACTTTATAATATCATCCCCTATTTGGGGTCTTCTCTTCACTAATTTAACTACTTTAGGTAAGGTGTATATTTGTCTATTGTGGAGAATACCAGGTATACAGTGAGATCCTGTTGTGACTGTTCTTTGAGAAGATTTAGGGCTATAGCTAAAAAGAAGGTAATGCTAAGCCAGAATAGAAATTCAGTGGCCTTTATCTGAATTGATAAGGTTCTTCCTATGGGATTATATAACCCTGAAAGAAAAAAGTTTATTAAAGGAGAAAAGGATTGAATTGAGCTTCAAACTAACCCTTCTCAACCTGGACTCTGTGCACAAAAACCAGACCAAAGACTGTAAGTAGATTTGAGAACTGACTTAAGCCAATTTTGGAACACAAATATGTTAGGTATTTCTTGGTAGATATCAGTGTGGAGATATAGCTGTAAATGTAAGTGAGCTATTCTTTTACAACCTCCCTTCAAGGTTATCATGGAAAAAAGTCTCAAGGCAAATCATGACATGTTAGCCAGAAATCTTTGGCAGACATAAAAAAAAAAAAAAAAAAAACCTCTATAAGCTTCCTAAAGTTTCAGTGTTCTGCCTGTGTTGTCATCCTGAGAGCACCTAGAATGAAGGGTCCCCTTAAGGCAAAATTGTCAATATTCAACTAACCATCTTTTTTTTAATTTTTAAAAAATATTTATTTATATTTGATAGGGGAGATGGGAGGGGCGGAGAGAGAGAGAGAGAGGGAGACACAGAATCCAAAGTAGTCTCCAGGCTCCGAGCTGTCAGCACAGAGTCCAATGTAGGGCTCAAACTCACGAACTGTGAGATCACGACTTGACCTGAAATCGACAGTTAACCGACTGAGACTTGCAGGCACCCCTCAACTGTCCTATCAGGCTTACATGATCGAGAGTCAAAGGACTATTTAGAGATCAAAGCTGGGCTCTTTTCCCTAAAGGTGAAGGTGAAAAGCTGGATTTGTATATCCAATTCAGGATACAAATTTTACCAGTGGAAACCATTTTTTAACACCTTTTAGGGGGGGTGATTAAAAAGACATTGATTACATCATCCAAAATTCATGTTTAATATTTATGCTACCAATTAAAAAGGCTTATTTTGTTGATTATAGAGAAAGGAAAATGAAGATATCTAACAGCTTACACTCCAGTGGGGTCCCCTTACCGAACACTAGCTAATCATTTCTGCACTGTGTGTTTCTGATTTGGAGACTGGATCTCCCTTGGGTAAACATAAAACAAAACAAACAATAATGACATACTGTCTAAATTAAGGCCTTCTGAAGTTAACTACAGATATCATGGCAAACAGAATCATACAATGGGACCATATTGCAGATATAATAAATAAAAGTATTTAAAATTGGCATTAGAGATATTTAAAAATCTATTAAAATCAAAGTTTGGCTAAATCCATACTAATTATATATAAAGTCTAGAAAAATATCTCAAGTGAACATACGACCGATTCTGTAAAGTACACACTGCAATTCCAGAAAGTAGATACACATTTAAGTAATATTTCCTACTCAGTATTAAATTGGTAATTTTAATTAATAAATTATAAGAACATATCAATTACAGTCACTTTAGATATTTGGCATAAAATAATTTATGTAGTTACCATTTATTGTGAAATTAATACTTTTAAGCTGTATTTTATGCAGTTATAATGAATACCACCTCCCTAAAACTAAAAACCTGTCCCAATACCACTTAATAGGCTATTTTGTCTATTCTTGTTAACAAAATTTGTATAATTCCCTTCAATCTGAGTTAGGATTTTAATTTTTTATGCCATTTCTCTTCGCAGTCAACAGATGTTCCCCACAACAATGAGAATAATGTTCCTAGAGAATCCAACCTCTAGCTTTTAAGTGAAATAGTTGCCATAAAATGCTGTATCTTGAGTTTTGATCATAAAATTTCCAAATGTAGGTACCTCGATCAAGTACTAAAACAAGACAACTCTTTCCTTTATCATACTAAAATAGCTGGTTATTGCTTCTCTGGGGGATCAATATATAACCTTCAAAGACAGAACTTCAGTGTCCTGTGTTGCTGCAATAAATGTTCAATCTTTTCCATAGCGTTGAGTGAAATGTTGAGTGAACTTGTTTCTTTTCCCAATTCTGTAGTTGAAAATAATTCCTTCGCTTTTCCCGTACAATAGTTGTGGCAAATACTTTTGAAAAGAGACCAGTTTCTAGGTATTGAATATTGAAATTAATCAGCATTCCCATTGCACTCTGCACTGCTGTCTCTATAGAACTGTAGTAATGGGCGTTGAGATGAACTATTAATATTAGGACACCTTGTACTATTATGCCTTGATGTTATATAAACATATGTAGTCCTCAAACAGTTCAAATAGTCTAAGGAGTCAGTTACACCAACAGACCTAGGAGTCCCCAGAGTAGAGGAGGTCCGGTCTCATAACTCTTCAGAGTGTACTGCACCATGCTGGTTCGTCTTAATATTGTCTCAACTAACATTTTCAACCGTCTGTTCTTGAAGCTGGCATAACATAACAACACATTGTTATCAAATAATCATGTCTAAAAGAACACAACATTTGGTTTATTGACCTCCTTTTAATTAGTTGCAAGTGTCGTGTTTATAAAACTGTTGATTTATCAAAACAAAGCCCAGTGATGGATTATGGCAAACAGAATTTCAGTCCGTTTGTCTGCTTTACTTCTTTCCTATAATCTCACCAGGTGTTGGTAAGTTTCAAATTTAGTCAAAACATTTGCTCCAAGTAGGATTTTTAAAAATTAACCTACTTTAGTTTATTCACAGCCTGATTAAACAGATAATTAAAACCTACAGATGCAGATCTCTGTTAAGTTACTGTAGCTTGAATGAATTTGTGGAGTAGGTTATTAGTTGTACATACAGAGGCACAAAATGAAGCAGTCACTGTGAGGAAGATATCCATATTCGGTGTTTTATACTTTCTACATATTTTTCTAAAAATAGTTTCTTTTAATAATTTTGAAAAGAGTGGGGAACTTGGAAAAATTTTGAAGTGTATGTGATAGAGAACTGTTTGGCCTCAACTTTCTCCAGCTTGCACTATTGTTCACTGTACCATTTCAGAATGAAATGATCATCAAGGAAATTTTATTTACATTAAAATCCTTTTGTGAGAAAGAATGAGATCATAAATATTTTTCTGAAAATGGTCATTCAGAATACGTTGCCATCATGTAAATTAGATGTGTGGTCATGTCTCTACCGTGAATCTTTCTTGTTTGTAGGATTATCTGCTTTTCAATTTATCTTCTACTTTTTCTTTTAAAGATGGAGATAATATTTTAAGGATTGTTATTGAAGCTAAATGAGATGATGTATGTGAACTTCTTTTCACATTTCCAAGAGAAAAATTCTTGCATGTTTTTTTTTTCTTTCATGCATTTACAAATGGAATAAGTAAAAAAAAAGCATGAAAAATGAAAAAAAAAAAACAAAACTTTGGACTTGAACTCTCCCATATGCTACTTTAAATTTGAATACGTTACATACTGACTCTGACCTTGATTCAGATAGTTCACCTTTAAAACCAGATAGTCATTGTAGGTAATGGAGAAAACAAAGAGAAAATACATATTCAACTTCTAGCAAAGACAAAATATATATGCAACTTCTAGTAATATTTTTGGCATTTCATATTTACTCAATAATTGATATTTACCTTAAATTTCTTTAAGTATAATTTATTGCCAAGTTAGGTAACATACAATGCATACAGTGTGCTCTCGGCTTCGGGAGTAGATTCCCATGATTCATCGTTTACAGACAACACCCAGTGCTCATCGCAACGAGTGCCCTCTTCAATGCCCATCACCCATTTTCCCCTCTCCCCTACTGCTCCCCTCCCATCAACTCTCAGTTTGTTCTTTGTATTTAAGAATCTCTTATGGTTTGCCTCCCTCTCTGTTTGAAACTGTTTTCCCCCCATTCCCTTCCCACATGGTCTTCTGTTAAGTTTCTCAAATTCCATATATGAGTGAAAACATATGATATCTGTCTTTCTCTGACAGACTTATTTCGCTTAGCCTGATAACCTCCAGTTCCATCCGCGTTGTTGCACATGGCAAGATTTTACTCTTTCCCATTGCCAACTAGTATTCCATTGTACATATAAACCACATCTTCTTTATCCATTCATCCATTGATAGACATTTATGTTCTGTCCATAATTTGGCTATTGTTGATAGCACTGCCATGAATATTGGGTTTACACATACCCCTATAAATCAGCACTCCTGTATCTTTTGGATAAATTCCTAATAGTGCTATTGCTGGGTTGTAAGGTAATTCTATTTTTTTTATTTTTTGAGGAAACTTCCCACTGTTTTCCAGTGCGGTTGCACCAGTTTTCATCCCCACCAACAGTGCAAGAGGGTTCCCGTTTCTACACACCCTCACCAACATCTGTTGCTTCCTGAGTTGTTAATTTTAGCCACTCTGACTGATGTGAGGTGATATCTCAATGTGGTTTTTATTTGTATTTCCCTGATGATGAGTGATGTTCAGCATCTTTTCATGTGTCTGTTGGCTATCTGGCTGTCTTCTTTGGAAAAGTGACTATTCATGTCTTCTGCCCATTTCTTCTCTGGGTTATTTGTTTTTTGGTGTTGAGTTTGGTAAGTTCTTTATAGATTTTGAATACTAGCCCTTTATCCGATATGTCATTTGCAAATATCTTTTCCCATTCTATCGATTGCCTTTTAGTCTTATTGGTTGTTTCCTTTGCTGTCCAGGAGCTTTTATCTTGATGAGGTCCCAATAGTTCATTTTTGCTTTTATTTCCTTTACCTTTGGAGATGTGTCAAGTAAGAAGTTGCTACAGATGAGGTCAAAGAGGTTGTTGCCTGTTTTCTCCTCTAGGGTTTTGATGGTTTCCTGTCTCACATTCATCCATTTTGAGTTCATTTTTGTGTACAGTGTAAGACAGAGGTCCAGTTTCATTTTTCTGCATGTCGTTGTCCAGTTCTCCCAGCACCATCTGCTAAAGAGACTGTCTTTTATTCCCTTGTATACTCTTTCTTGCTTTTGTCAAATATTAGTTGGCCATACATTTGTGGGTCCAATTCTGGGTTCTCTAATCCATTGGTTTATGTTTTTGTGCCAATACCATATTCTCTTGATGATTACAGCTTTGTAGTAGACACTAAAGTCTGGGATTGTGATGCCTCCTGCTTTGGTTTTCTGTTTCCATATTACTTTGGCTAATTTGGGGTCTTCCATAGTTCCATATAAATTTTAGGATAGTTTGTTCTAACTCTGAGAAGAATGCCAGTGCAATTTTGATTGGGATTGCATTGAATGTGTAGATTGCTTTAGGTAGTATTGATATTTTAACAATATATTTTTTTCTAATCCATGAGTATGTGTTGTTTTTCCATATCTTTGTGTCTTCTTCAACTTCTTTCATAAGTTTTCTGTAGTTTCCAGCATAAAAATCTTTTACCTCTTCGGTTAGGTTTATTCCTAGGTATGTTATTGTTGTTAGCGCAATTGTAAATGGGATCGATTTCTTGATTTCTCTTTCTGTTGCTTCATTATTGGTGTATAGAAATGCAACTGATTTCTGTACATTGATTTTATATCCTGTGTCTTTGCTGAATTCATGTATCAGTTCTGCAGCATTTGGGTGGAGTCTCTTGGGTTTTCTGTGTAGAGTATCATGCCATCTGCAAAAAGTGAAAGTTTGACTTCTTCTCTGCCAATTTTGATGCCTTTTATTTCATTTTGTTGTCTAATTGCTGAGGCTAGAACTTCCAACACTATGTGAAACAACAGTGGTGAGAGTGGACATCCTTGTCGTTTTCGTGATCTCAGGGGGAAAGCTCTCAATTTTTTCCCATTGACGCTGATATTAGTTGTGGGTCTTTCATATACAGCTTTTATGATGTTAAGGTATGCTCCTTCTATCCTGACTTTCTTGAGGGTTTTTATTAAGAAGGGTTACTGTAATTTGTCAAATACTTCGTCTGTATCTATTGACAGGATCATATGGTTCTTATTAATGTGATGCATCACACTGATTGATTTGCAAATATTGAACCAGCCCTGCAGCCCAGGAATGAATCCCACTTGATTGTGGTGAATAATTCTTTTTATATGCTGTTGAATTCGATTTGCTAGTACCTTGTTGAGAATTTTTGCATCCATGTTCATCAGGAATACTGGCCTGTAATTCTCCTTTTTAATGGGGTCTCTGTCTGGTTTGGGAATCGAGGTAATGCTGGCTTCGTAGAATGAGTCCAGATTTCCTTCCATTTCTATTTTTTGGAACAGCTTGAGAAGGATAGGTATTAACTCTGCTTTAAATGTCTGTTAAAATTTCTCTGGGAAGCCATCTGGCCCAGGACTGTTATTTGTTGGGAGATTTTTGATAACTGATTCAATTTCTTTGCTGGTTATGGGCCTGTTCAAATTTTCTTTTTCTTCCCGTTTGAGTTTTGGAAGTGTGTGGATGTCTAGAAATTTGTCTGTTTCTTCCAGGTTGTCCAGTTTGTTGGCATATGATTTTTCATAGTATGTTCTAATAATCGTTTGTATTTCTGTGGTGTTGGTTGTGATCTCTCCTCTTTCATTCATGATTTTATCTATTTGGGTTTTCTCTTTTCTTTTAGAAAACTCGTCTGTCTAGGAGTTCATCAGTTTTGTTTATTCTTTCAAAAACCCAGTTCTTAGATTCTTGATTTTTTCTACTGTTTTTGTTTTGTTTTGTTTTTCTTTTTGTTTTATGTGATTTTTGTGTTGTTGTTGTTGTTGTTTTTTGGATACTATATTGTTTATTTCTCCTCTAATCTTTATTCTTCTTCTGCTGCTGCTGGTTTTGCGATTTCTTTGATGTTCTGCTTCCAGTTCCTTTAGGTGTAAGGTTAGGTTTTGTATTTGGGATTTTTCTTGTTTCTGAGATACGCCCGGATTGCAGTGTATTTTCCCCTTATGACTGCCTTTCCTACATTCAAAGACTTTGGACTGTCGTGTTTGCATTTTCACTTACTCCCATATATTTTAAAATTTCTTCTTTAATTGTCTGGTTGACCCATTCAGTCTTTAGTCAGATGTTCTTTAACCTCCATACATTTGGAGGCTTTCCGATTTTTTTCTTGTGGTTGATTTCAAGTTTCATAGCGTTGTGATCAGAAAATATGCATGTATGATCGCATTCTTTTATATTTACTAAGGGCTGTTTTGTGACCCAATATGTGGTCTATTTTGGAGATTGTTCCCTGTGCACTCGAGAGGAATGTGTATTCTGCTGTTTTTGGATAAAAAGTTCTGAATATATCTGTTAAGTCCATCTGATCCAGTGTATCATTCACGACCACTGTTTCTTTTTTGATTTTCTGCATAGATGATCTGTCCATTGCTGTAAGTGGAGTATTAAAGTCCCCTGTAATTACCATAACTTATCAATAAGATTGTTTATATTTGTAATTAATTGATTTATATATTTGGGTGCTTCAGGTTGGGAGCATAAACATTTACAATTGTTAGCTCTTCTTGATGGATAGACCCCATAATTATGAGCACGTATAGATAGCCCTTTGCTTTTCAATACAAGAGTAAGCCTAGGAATGTTTAGCTTCATTCTAGGTCAGGCTGCCTGCAGATAGACACTCTTTCCCCTCCTGCCTTATTGCCAGTTACATTAAATGCAGTCTATGACAAGAGCTTATTAGTAGTATATTGTACTCAACATCTGTGAATGCATATACAGCGGTCCCCAGGCAGAAACATTTTTTCTTTATTCCTCTTATTTTTCCCTTCTTTATTCTGGTTTTTGGATTGTTTAAGCAGATATTTTTAATCTAATCTTTTTACACCTCTTCTGTATCTTCTTTAGTTTCCCCATTCTCTCTCTGAATTAAGTTGTATAGTTTCTGTGATTGTCTGGACAAATTTTTTCCCATTTTTTTTTTCTATTCTCTTTCCCCACCCCTGTCATTTCTCTCTTTGTGTGATATAAGACTTCTTCCACCATCACCCTCATGACACTTCAGTTTACTAACAGAGACTTTTAATAGATTTCCTAGTCACCTTGAACCAATTTTCTCATATAGGAAATGATGAAATAATATCCATTTTTCTGTATGGTTATGAAAATTTCATAAGACAGTATCAGTCAATTACTGAAATACCTGAATCTTATTACGTTGTCATTATTGTGCTGATTTACATGAAGGGTTAGGCTTGAATATATAAGATATATGATTTATGTCTAGAGGTGCAGTAGAGGAAGTTGAAATTATTAAAATATATATGTATATATTTATATTCTAGAAGTGACTGTTGTTAAAGGCACATGCCCAGTGTGAAAATTTTTCTCATTTCTTTTCCCAAAAACATTATTAAGAATTAATGCTAAGTATATTGTAGCCTTACTATGTTCAATAAAAACACAGTAATATAAAATAATGAATTGACATCCATTTATGTTTTATGAACCTTATTTAAAAAGAGCATTTCTTTGAAAACGGGTCAACAAAGATGGCAGATTAAACACTGCATTATATTAATCTACAGCACGACAGAATTTTAAGAAAAAAATAATTATTATTTGAGGACTTTTACACAGTATGTACATATCAGCCTTCGTAAGCCAAATCCACAGAGAATACCAATTGCTTAGTTAAAGGCTGCATTATCATTTGAATTCTGAATAAAGAGAGGCACATGTTTTCTTAACTACTTATGGATAGAACCTTGGTTGTCTTTTATTATAAATTTTTATCTTCAGAAAATGATCTCACATAATTGAAGCTAGAACATAATCCAATGAGAGTAGATAGAAATTATCAAAGGTGATCCCACCATTCCTAAGTTTAGAGCTATTTTTTTCTTTTGATTACATTTTTTCTTCTAATCAGGTGAATTCAAAATAAAAAGTGAATACAAGAAAGTAAAAAGGTAATATAGAACCAGAGAAGAAGAAACGAGATATTTTCAGTCCTTTGGTGGCCTTTTTTCATACTGTCCAACACCATTTGATGTTAATTTCTTATTATAAGGGGCCTGAATATCTATAATAGTGCCACAACAGGTCTCCATGTCATTATATTCAAGGTCCTTCCGGTATCTGTCCTTCACACTTCCACTAAAGTTATTATTTTAAGAAACAGTATATTTTAGGACGCCTGGGAACTCAGTGGGTTAAATATCCAGCTCTTGATTTTGGCTCAGGTCATGATCTCGCTGTTGCAAGTTAATGTACACAGACAGTAAAGAGCCTACTTCGAACTCTTCTCCTGTCTCCCTCACCCTATGCCCCTGCTCTGTTGCCCTTGCTCCCTCTTGCTTTCTCTCTCAAAATGAATAAAGAAACACTAAAAAAAGGAGATAGTATATTTTGTATCTCTTCTGCCCAAAAGTCAGATTTCCCCCTTAAATAATAAAGAAGACTCAATGTATTTAATAATCAAGACCTTTCTTACTCTGGATTTAGAATACCTTACTGTCTATTTCCCCCCTAGCATTTGTTCCTTCTGAGCATGCACTGGGAATGGCTCCATGCTCTTGCTCGTGGTATTCCATTCTATTCCATCTAACTGACGTTTGATCTTACTCATATTAGCCCCTTGAAATCTTGTTAAAAGTCAGCTCAAATTTCATATATTTGGGAGTCCTTTTATGCATTTCCTGTGCTGATTTATTATTCCTTCATTTGCAATTCCATAATACTTCCTTTACATTTGCATCACAAAATTTGTTGTAACTATAATGTCTTCTAGTCACCTGTGAACTTACCCCTTTTCTACTAGATCAAGAGCTCTTTGTTTTTTCATGAGTTTTTGTTGTTATTGTTTTCTTTTTCATTACCCAGTGTCAATTTTGAGGATGTGTACATCGTAGCCTCTCATAAATGCTTATTTAATTAAATTAGTATCCATAAACATGTGCCAGACAGTTAACGTTTTATGCCATAGGGTTTGTTTCCTTTTAACATCTACTATTCTGGGATCAGTGCCCATTCGCCTACGTGACATATTGAAAGAATATCGATGAAACATTTCCCTCCAAGTTCACCTTGCTGAATATTCTAAGCTATATCTCCATGCCTTCTCCTTGTATAATCTCTTTTCTCAAACAATTTCATCATTTTCAATTACAGAATCCTAGGTCATAAGGACTACAGTGGGTAGAGTTTCAGCTTCCTTTCAGAAATGTCTTAAGTAAAAGCCAATATGTCTTCTTTTAATTAATTATTTTTATATCCATTTAGTGAGGAATTCTCTTATTAACCTCTCATTTAAAGTCCATCTTGTCCTTGTTGAGTCTCCGAGCACTCAGAGTAGAGGTGAATCTGCTGACCTCATCAGGTTTGTTTGTTTCTTTTTTTTTTTTTAACTGAGTTTTTGGCTGTAAAGATTGCAAGGAGAATGAAAAAAGTCCACTGTCGAAATTAAGCATTATTCATCATGACATTTTGCCCTGCGGTTATAATTTGGTCAAGAAGAAGCCAAAAAATTCAAAACTCTGTGTGAATAGCAGCATAGTATCTAGATTAGAGTTGAAATTTTTTATTGGAGAAACTGGTAATGCCATGATGTACTTTTCTTCTTCTTAAAATTCCAATTCTTTTTAAATTCCATGTTAACTGATTCAAGGTTGATACTAAAACCATGAAAATTAACATCTTGGAGACTATATAGCAAAGAATCCTCAAAGTCATTGAACCATACAAGATTGGAGTTGAAAGGAAACTTTAAGACCACTTAGTAGTCTTTCTCCTCACAGCAAAGACTTAATATGGATATCCACACCAGGGGTTCGTTTTTGTCTCAGTCAACTGTGTTCTGCAATAACAAGTTTATTACACTGAAATTTCATTGTTGGACAAGCAACATCAACCATTTCTGATAGCACATATTTGCATTTTTATCTTCTGCCCATCCCTAGTTAAAAGTGCCTAGAGACCTCAGAGAATGTGCCCTTAGAAGTGTGGGATTCTGCCCATGGTCACAACTTTGAGCAGATAAGGATTCAAAACCAGGGCCATTTTAGTCAACCATGACATCTGTGGAAGGCAGAATTCTAAAAAAGTATGCGTCTAAGCTAAAATTCCATCCCTAACTCCCAATACTGTGAATACGCTGAGCTACACTCTGGTGATTCAGTTGTAATATTTGGTATAGGTGATTTTTGGTGAGGGAAATTTTCCAGATTGGCCTGACCTAATCCTCTCAATCCCTAAATGCAGAAAGCTTTCTCTGGCTGATGATAGAAAAAGAAATGAGAGGGACTTAAAGTATGACAAAGACTTGGCAAGCCTCTGCAGGCTTTTGAAGGAAATTTGAGATCTTCAAAATAAAGTCAGGACAGAGTATTCAATGCCTTCTCCACTCATATACCAATATCCACAACCCTTTGGAGCCTCTATAGAATCATAGAATTTCACAGAACAAATATTAAAAGTCATTTAATGGAGGCATCTGGGTGGCTCAGTCAGTTGAGTGAAGGACTTTTGATTTTGGCTCAGGTCATGATCTCACAGTTTGTGAATTCAAGCCCCGCATTGAGCTCTGCACTGCCATTGTGAAGCCTGCTTGGGATTCTTTCTTTCTCTCTCTGCCTCTCTCCCCTTGTGTGCTCTCTCTCTCTCAAAATAAATAAAAACTGTAAAAAAAGCAAAAAATACTTTGTATTGGTTTCTGCTGATATCTCTCCATACTTTATCTCCATTTGATGTTTAAAAAATAATATGTATCTACCCTTTTGCTTATTACCTCTATCCCTTGTTTCTAATTATTTCTTACTCAGTAGTAAACAGCCCTTGGGTTCATATGTATACCAGTCTAAAAATCCAGGTAGAAAAAATACATTTTCTTTGTTGTCATTTATATGTATATTAAAACCATTTTTCTTCCTAAATTGATGAAAAATTCCATCCCAGTCATTACTGGGACTCCTATCCACTCTCAGAATTTCACCATTTTCTAAAATAAGTTGGTAATACACATAAAACATGGGAAGAACTTCAGATCACAAGTGTTTAACAGCTTTGTATAAAATTACAATAGTCCCTTTAAATCTATCAGCAGTCTTTTTCCTGGTATATCACTCAGGAACTAGAGGTTTTCATTTTTGTTCATTTTTTGCTAAAGTTAGGAGCATTATGCCTAAAGACCAGCTTACTTGGAATCATGGCTCCCTCACCGAGCACTGTTTTGTAACTCTGCCAAGCTTTCATTCTTCTTGAAAGCTGCAACCATTTCCCCTCATTCTACACCATATGGTAACCTTTTGCTTCTTTTTAAAAAATGTTTATTTATTTATTTATTTATTTATTTTGAGAGAGAGAAAGAGAGAGAGAGGGGGGGGAGGAGAGAGAGAGGAGCGTGAGCCGGGGAGGGGCAGAGAGAGAGGCAGAGAAAGAATCACCAGCAGGCTCTGTGTTGTCAGTGCAGAACTTAATGCAGGGATCCATCTAATGAATTCCTGAGATCATGAGCTGAGCAGAAATCAAGAGTCGCATGCTCAACAGACTGAGCCACGCAGGTGCCCCTGCCATTTTGCTTCTTAAAGACAGTTCATTTTCTTCTAGGATTAATACAAAAATTTCTCAAATTAAAAGCTTATTTAGTATGCTTCTACTTTCTACACTCTTACAAAAATGTGTAAGTAAAGGAAATTCATAAAATATTTGGACAGCAATTGATATGCGGGATGGTACAAAGGCAGGAAGGAGAGATAAAAATAGATGGACAAAAATACCATAAATATATATGTTTCAGTACATTATTCTGCTGGATGATCTGTATCTCATACTCTCAAGAATGTGAAGTGATGCGAAGGATCAAATTTTCAAGCCAGTTTTAAGCATAATCAAAGATACTTTCCAGTCCCGGGCATTACTACTGGAAACCCCCAGATCCTTTCTCTGCATATCTGATGTGTCTTGGCCCAAGATAACAGATTCAGTTGCAAGTTGGTACTGTGATCACCTCACTTACACACAAAATGACATCATTCAACATCTTCATTTTGTATTTATATGGATACATGGGTGGTAGGATAATTTCCTGGGCATCAGGTCCTAGAAACCATGATTAATGACTTTCTTACCATAAGCAATTCTAAAGAAACAACCATAGAGAAAGTAAATGAAAGAGAATAGCAAAGAGATATTCGCACTCCCATGTTAATTTAAGTATCATTTATAATAGTTAAGGTGTGGAAACAGCCTAAGGGGTTAATGGATAAAGATGACGTGATCCATATACAATGGGTTATTATTCAGTCATGAGAAAAAAATAAATTCTACCATTTTCAATCACACGGATAGACCTTAAATACATTATGCTATATTTAATAATTTTGACAGAAAAAGGGAAATGCTTCATGGTATCACTTATATGTAAAAAAAAAATAAACCCAGAAACAATAAAAAAGTGGTTTCCAAGGGCTGAGTGGTAGAGGAATTATTGTACAAACTTTCAGCTATAAGATGGAGAAGGTCTAAGAATCTAAGACGAAAGATGGTGACTACAGTTGATGACACTGCATTGCATAATTGAAATTTACAAGGAGTACGGCTTAGATGTTCTCACCAAGAATAAAAAAAAGTGAGGTGATGGGGGTGTTAACTAAACGCTTTCACACTGCATAAACAAATCAGATTACCAGCAATATACACTTCAAATATCTTACTATTTTGTGTATTATTTACACCTCAATAAGGCTGAAACAAAAAATAAAGAATGAGGCATATTCTTCTAAAAGCATTCCATGGATCATGACCATCCTGTGAGCAAAATCCATTGCATTTGTTTTTCAGGAATCCTGGTATTCTTATTTTCCCCACGAAATTGGACCAGTTCTATTATCTTCTTTCTTTTCTGGGAGGAGCACAGACACACTATTTGAATCCTTCCTCGAAACGGTAGCATCTTGGAAGTGGTAAGTATATTCAAAAGGATGGTGTCAGTGGTGAAAATTTACTGGTGGTGGACATTATTTGGGCATAATTTGGACTTTGCAAGCCTTGGCTCACTGCACATACACATATGTGCAATCTATGGTTCAACAGTCACTTATTTCGTTCAAAGGCTAAGCTATATTAATATTTACACCATGTCCCCTTCATTTTTATAATCTCAGCACCATCACAGAAACTGGCTCCTATTTTGTGCTAAAAAAGATATGCTAAAAGTTTTTTTTGCTGTTGAATTTTTCTACTTAATTGAGAGAAAATTTTAAGAAAAGGTAGGTCCATCATCTTGAAAAAGAAAAAGAACGTTGTCTTTATCTTTTGGGTTACCGTCTCATTCATTCTTGAACATAGTGCCTCATTCTCTACCTGCAGTGAAGAGGTCAGTTCAACACATACAGCTGCTTCAAAGAAAAAAGAGTAGCCCCGGTAGCCATTTTCTTTCACTCACAAGAATGATACCACCTTAGAAGTAAGACACTTTAAACTCTACTTGCTTTGAAAACCTGTGTACTTCTTCACCAAAATATGTTTTCATTTGGAAGTTGTCAATTCCTTGAATGCAAAATTACAAGGCATCATTCTAAAGGAGTAAATATAATTATATTTGGTGTTGTTGCTACCTGACAAGTAATAGAGGAGAGAAAGACTTGGCAAAGAACTAGCCATGCGGCAAATCAAAGATATCCTTTGGAAAGGCATTCAATTTTTATTTGTAATGTTGCCTACCTCAAATCAGTTTAACATTTTGAATATGCCAACTCACTCATAATAATGCCTGGGATTCTAGTATGAATTATACCTCTATATTCTGAAAGGCCACGATGTAGTTGCTTTAAGTAAGTCTAATGAGAACTTATTTAACATGACAATGAAACCGTTATTTCAGTATTTCCTATTTGAATAAGAAAAAATACATATGGTACCCTTAGTATGTCAAAGGGTGTAGCACATTTGTATTTCATTTCAAAATTAAAAATAAGTTGCTTTCTCACTTGTGAAGGCGGATAGGTACAATTCACCTTTATTCTAATGTGCATTGGTCTGGTTTTAAGCAACATATTTTTTCAGATAGTTAATCATAATTAAGGTTTGGAGGAAGTAGAGAGAAAATTTAGCAAATTTTGAAGAGCTTAAACTCTGGCTTTATACCCATTTGGATTAGATTAACAGTTCCTAACTCTGTAGCCTTGGGATATTTACTTTTCTTTTCTTACCTTCAGTTTCCTCTTCTATAAAATTAGTATAATATCAACACTAACTTTGGTTATTTGAAGATACTAACTGAGAAAATACAGGACAAGTATCTGGTATATATAGCAAGCACTCAATAATGTGAACCCAGAAACTCAGTATAAGCATACAGGAAGAAATGTATTAATTAGGCGTTTAACTTCCCTGGGCCCACAGTAATTTTGACAACTAATGGAACTTTGTTCTCTGGAGCTACTTTAATATCTAAGCCTCCTAATGCCGTTTTTAATTTCATTTTTACAACCGGGCTTCATTTAGTTCCCTTTGATCCTCTACGCCAGAGACCAAGGAAGTTCCTAAAGAGCTACACCTTCTTTTGGGGTGCCTGGGTGGCTCAGTAGGTTGAGCGTCCGCCTTCAGCTCAGGTCATTATCTCGCGGTTCGTGAGTTTGAGCCCCATGTTGGGCTCTGTGCTGACAGCTCAGAGCCTGGAGCCTGCTTCGGATTCTGTGTCTCCCTCTGTCTCTGCCCCTCCCTAGCTCACTCTCTCTCTGTCTCTCTCAAAAATAAATAAACATTAAAAATTTTTAAAAAAGAGCTACACCTTCTCAACAATCTCCACTGACTTGTTAAAAAGAAACGGTAGAAAAATGCACGTTTTTATAGACACTCCATTCAAATCACATAGCACAGTGCTTTTTAAGGGGATGAAACATTCAAACTATTTTCCCTGGCTTTGGATTAAATGGAATCTTTGACCTAATGTATCATACATTAAACACACACACACACACACACACACACACACACACACACATATTTTTGAATTACCAAAATGGTTGGAAATTTATTTTAAAGATGTATCTGTTAACGCTTTGCTAAACAACAGTTTTTAATTCTTATTTTTTCACTCCTTAAATGATAACTGTGAAAATGATAAACACACCGTAAATTTACCTGAGGCAATTAAAACTGTAACATCTTGGACTTGTTTCATTAAAAACTTGTCTGAAGATTTAATTTAGTGTTTGGGGAAATCCCTGTGCCTTTTGTAGATGGGTACCTTGGTCATTTGACACAGGTGGATCAGGGACATTATTATTTTGATTCTTTTCTGAGGACAAATAAGGAAGAACGAGAGCAATAATCTGTTAGGTTAGCTCACCAACCAACGTTTCTCTGATGTTATCCACAGCGTTTCCTGAAAGCCCCTAAGTTATCGGACTTCCAAAACTGTAGAGAATGGAGGATTTTCTCCCAATTGATGAGATCTATGAGATCTCATGAGACCAATTTGTGTGATTATGAGTTTAGAGTTCTAGATCAGTACATGGAGACCATCGTGTGAAACAAATTCAGATGTTGGCCAGCTTTATCTCAATCTTTTTTGTGAATCGTGGAAAGGAAATTACTAGTAGATCTGGGAACTCAGAAGGAAAAAAAAACTCTATGCTTGAAAAGTCAAATCACAAGTCAGTCAGCTAATTTCCCCCAAATGATCTATTCCTCCATAATTTAAATATTTCTTCATTAAGATAATGTATACTTTAAAAATGCCAAAGAAGTTAAGTAGACCAACGAGGATAGTGCCACTTCCTAGGTAAAACGATTTCCATTTAATTTCTCATTAACACTTTTTAGGAGAACATATGTTTCTACTTAACTCTGTCTTTTCTTTTAGAGTCTGCAGTTACAGATATGTATAAAAGGACTTATAAAAAAACACACACACAACTCAAACAATTTTCTTCTCCTAAAAAATCCAAGAGAAAACCATACACAGGGTCAGGATGACCCTAAACTCACACATCAGATGAATAATTACAATGATCTAGAACCATAGCAATGGTGCTACGGACTAAATGTGCACGCCTCCCCTACACACTCCTTCTGCCACCACCTCCAGATTCATATGGTAAAGCCCTAACCCCCAGTGTGATGGTATTTGGACATGAGTCCTTCGGGAGGTGACCGTGGTGAAGTGGCGAAGTCATAAGTATGGGCGAAGTCGTAAGAATGCATCTGTAAGATGCGATATGTGTTCCTGAAAGAAGAGACACCAGAAAGCTTGTTGTCTCTATCTGAGTATCTCTCTTTCTCTCTCTCTATCATGTGAAGACATAACTAGAAGGTGACCATCTACAAGCCAGAAAGGGAATCCTCATCAAAACCCGATTATTGTGACACTTGGATCTTGAAGTTCCAGTCTCTAAAACTGTGAGAAATAAATGTGTGTTGTCTAAGCCACCCCGTCTGTGGTGTCTTGTATGGCAGCCCAAGCTAAGACAGCTGGCTTTTCTTCCCTGTACTATCTCCATCCTGATACATACTCTATTTTTCAATGCTGTGGTAAATTCATACAGATTTCCTTTTTTAGAGCCGCATTGTTCAAGTATGTGGCCACCCAACACGTGGCTGTTGAGCACTTGAAATGTGGCTGAATTCCGATGCGCTGAAAGTGTAAAACACAGAATAGATTTTGAAGACTTCGTACAAAAAAATGTTAAATATTCTATTAGTAATTTTTTTTGAGAGAGAGAAAGAAAGCAGTGGAGGGGCAGAGGGAGAAGGAGAGAGTGAATCTTAAACAGGCTGTATACCCAGCATGAAGCCCGATGTGGGGCTCGATCTCGGAACAATGAGATCATGACCTGAGCTGAAATCAAGAGTCAGACACTTAACCCACTGAGCCACCCAGGTGCCCCCGAGATTATGTCTGTGGCTTGCACATGTGGATCATGTCCTATTTCTTTGGACAGCACTGATTCAGAATCTTTTCTTGTTCCTATTAAAAGTCAAGCCCCTATTAAGTCGTGTTAGTAAAATCAATTATATCCTGGCACTCGTTAATTGTCAAAACCTAAATGGTCTTTTCTAAAGAGAAGGTTTTAAAAAGAAAGAATCATAAGATTGGGAATGATTGGGGACAATAGCAAGAGGAAGAAAAGAAATTCACCCAGAAAAGAGTTTAAGGAAACTAGACCCTGTGCTTTCCAGTCGGGATTGCAATCACTGGCTCATCGCACATTAGACTTGGCGATGCCTACATAGAATATTTATAGATAAGGGAAAGAAGGCTTTGGATATAATTCATTGCTCCCTATTTTTCTTTTTTTATCTTTTGTCAGTCCCTCCAATGTTTATTAGACTTTATTTCCTGACATGGGAACTTTTAACTTCCATTTAAGAGAAAATCCAGTACTATTCTCTGTTCTGACTCATTTATCCTTGATGCTGAGAATACTCAAAATAATATTTAAACTCAGGAATTGCTACCAAAAGAAAACCAATTACAGTGACAAGATTTTGTTGCTTATCGCTTTTGTTTTAGAAAAGCTAGCAAAAATGTGTCATCCATGGCCAGGGATATTGAATGCTCAGAATTGTATGATTGAATAGATCACATCTTAACATTATCAAATAAATAAATAAATAAATAAGGCTGCTACATATTAGGGTAAATAAAAATCAAGTATATAATTTTATAACCTAATATGGTATTTTATAATTTAAGGTAGATGAGTATAAATGAGAGTTAATATTTTATGAATAGAACATAGGTAGAATATGGAATCCTATATTGTATATACTAACACATACATGTTAAAGGAAGCAGAGCAATGAGGCTAGGACCCTACATACCCCATCTTTCACTGCACCAAATTCATAAGATTTCACCTTCCTTCCTTCTTTCCTTCCTTCCTTCCTTCCTTCCTTCTTTCCTTCCTTCCTTCCTTCCTTCCTTCCTTCCTTCCTTCCTTCCTTTCATGTTTATTTATTTATTTGGAGAGGAAGAGAAAGAAAGAGAGAGAGAGAGCAAGCAAGGGAAGGGCAGAGAGAGAGGGAAACAGAATCCCAAGTAGGCTCTGCAACACAGCACAGAGCCCTATGTGGGGCTCCAATTCACAAACTATGAGAACTTGACTTCAAGATTCAGGTACTTAACTGACTGAGCCACCCAGGTGCCCCTCACATTTTTTTTAACCAGTTATGGACGATGATCCAAATTCTGTATAATTTTGTTTCACTTTGACCTACATATAAGATAGACTAATTCTTCTTTTCTTTCTTTCCTCCTTCCTTTCTCTCTTCTTTCCTTCCTTTTTTCTTTCTTTCTTTCTTTCTCTTTCTTTCTTTCTTTCTTTCTTTCTTTCTTTCTTTCTTTCTTTCTTTCTCTCTCTCTCTCTCTCTCTCGCTCTCGCTCTCTCTCTCTCTCTCCTAGCAACTATCTTTTAGGGTATAGTCTATTTCTGTTTCTTTAGTTCTTACTACCATGTGTGTTAGGTAAAACAAGAAAGAGAGGCTTTTATCCCAATGGTCAAGAATAGAGATGGCATATTTATGTGTCTGCTGTTACAACACCTGGGCCTTTCTATACCTTTCAGTGCCAGGAGGACTTTCCAAATTGAAATAACTGAAATGATTACACTGCTAGATGGAATAAAACATCGACCAGACCAAAGAGAGAATAAGAGTGAAGGGAGCTGTATTTCCTTTGTCCCCCAGCTTCCAATGGGCAATGAAAACTCTATATCCTAATGATTGTGTATTGTTTTCTCACATCAGAAATCCCCACGCTTTAAGGCATGGAGGGGGGCTCATTGACGGTGTGTTTGATGACCCCATTCATTCAGAGTGAGCTTTAATTAGTTAAAGGCAGTTATAGACATGTCCTGATCTTACTACTGGTTTGTTCAAAAATCGGGCTTACACCAATCCGTATGTGGTATCCCTCATACTAAAAGCATCATTTTGGAATTAGCATTTGACTTAATTTGAGCCTGTGAGAAGCGAAAAGTTTCCTGCCCAGCATCTGCAATCTATCTTCCCTTGGAATTGAGACTAACAGAAGGAGACAGTCTCTGTCATTCAGATGTACCACCTGAAATGTCTCCAGCCGTTTTTGATGATGTGTGATTAAGGCCAGGCACACGGAGGTTAAGACCAGGAACAGCGAGGGCTGAGATGAGAGGAATGTGATTAAATGGAGCTTGAAATCTCCAGTAATTAAGTCAACTGTAAAGGTAACCATCTCTAGCCTCCCACTTATAGGAATCACTATTATATTTTCTTTTTTTTTTTTAAAGGGATTTGAGTTGGACTTTTCATGTTATTACAGCCAAAATTTCTCCATGGCGTGAAGAAACTATTGGAGTTTGCCGCCACGCAGACTAACCTATGTGGCTGACCTTAAATATCAAGTAATTTCTTTTATTGCCGAAAGCTACATTGGAAGCCATATTACCTGGTCTAGCACAAATCCAATGTAAGGAGTTCAGGGTCACTGGCAATCATCAAAGCAAGTAGAAAGACAATAAGACCATGGTACCATCTTCATATTTATAGTGTTCTTTTATTGCTGTTGATAAAGCCACGTTACCAGAATTCCTTTTATTTGAGAGCAAGAAAGGTAACATGTGTTTTAGTAAATGAGACACAGCTATGCTTGAGTCCATTATTCTGTCTCCTGGGGCCCAAGAACTTACTCAAGCTGTGCATTTGTGGTTTATCCCACCATCTGCTATTCAAATGTTTCCTATTAACCATGACCACCAGTGGTTTAACCTTTTGGTATTTTTCAAATGTTTCATTGACAGAAAAAAAAAATGTAACTAGGATGGTATTGAGGCCTGTATTGTACAGGTAATAGATCTGTCATCAATTAAACGAGGGCATATGTTAGATGGCTTACATGACCAGATACATTTCTCTGTTGTGAACCCATCTATCTGCATTGCTAAAAGGCCATGAAATAGCTTCCTTGATATTTTATTACCACTGAGCTGTAAAATTTAACAGCAGAGCCAACATTGTCTGAAATCTACCTCTTAGGGAAGAAAGGGACAACGTAGAAGATTTAAAGCTTAACCAACAAAACATCCAGAAGTAGAAATGAATGCTTGGAGTGAGCCTTTGTCAGTGAGAACTAAAATCACAGTTGAATGAAATGGCTTTCCCTTCATAAACATAGCGTGCGGCATATTTCAAATCCAAATGCTGATTTCTTCCTTCATAAGAGTACACACTTCATGTAAATTTGGTCTGTGCTCTCTCCTTTAGCCGAGGAAACGCAGCTTTGTGTCGCAAATCAAATCCCTCCCCACAATGTCTTTTTTTCACTCATTTGTAGAAAATGCAAGGGATATCGGAGTTGTCAGAATAAAAAATTCTTTTTTCCTTAACAACAACAGTCAGGAGGAGACTTTAGGGCTGTAAAAGGAACTTCGGAGACTGAGAGAGAAAGCCCTAAGCTGTTTATCATGGCTGTGTGGGCCAGATAAGACAAGTCAATCCCGATCCAGGGTTACGTTATTTATGTAACACATTCTCCTTATAAAGCATTGGTAACTATTACATATATTTAAAACTAAATGCAATTCTCCAGTTCTATTTGATATTCATTCTGTAGAAAATAGCATATGTTACAGAATAGTCTACTTGAGAGCATGGCTTTTGATTCTCAACCAAAAGTTTTATCCAGGCTTAATTCTTACAAAGTGGAACGTTTAGAAAGAAGCGCAGATAAATGACACTTTGTATGCTGTGTTACTGTGGTTACCAAATCCTCTGAGAGAGAAGCTTAATTTAACAAATTTGGAACGATGGCTAAGGATTTGGGGGAATAAGCATGGCTCTCCGAGGGAAGGGCTGCAAGGATGGGCATGTCTGATCTCAGCTGAGGGAAGAAACATAACTGGGGTTGTGAGAAAAAAATTGTTCTCCAATTTTTCTTGGGATCCTTCTCTTGTTCTTCTGCCTTCAGAAGCCAGAGGGTTTGGAGATCACATCATCCCATTCCCTAATTTTAAATCATTCAAAGGCTTGTGACTGTATTTAAAATAAAATCTCGGGGCACCTGGGTGACTTAGTCGATTGAGCATCCAAGGCATCACTTTGGCTCAGGTCATGATCCCAGGGTTGTGGGATCGAGCCCCATGTCGTGCCCCAGGTTGAGTGTGGAACCTGCTTAATATTCTCTCTATCCCTTCGCCCCTCCTCTGCTCAGGCTCTCCCTCTCTCTCTGTCTCTCTCTCAAAAAGTTAAATAGAATACAAAATAAAATAAAACAAAATAAAATAAAATCGAAAATCCTTACATTAGTCTACAAGTCTTGCTATGATCTGGCTGCTACCAACCCTCAAAATCATCCCCTGCAATTCATTCCTATTTCCCTCTCTCTTTTCTTCCCTCTGTCCCTGGAATCCAAACATTAAAAAATAAAATCTTGGGGCACCTGGGTGACTCAGTTGGTTAAGCGGTGGACTCCAGCTCAGGTCATGATCTCACGGTCTGTGGGTTCGAGCCCCGCGTCGGATTCTGTGCTGACGGCTCAGAGCCTGGAGCCTGCTTCCGATTCTGTATCTCCTTCTCTCTCTGCCCTTCCCTTGCTCACTCTCTGTCTCTATGTCTCTCAAAAATAAAAAAAAATTTAAAAAATTAAAAAAAAAAATTAAAAATAAATAAATAAATAAAATCTTTATAAAATGCTGAACCACAGTGGTTTTCAATGCTTTGTCTCCATTAACTTTTTCTCAGGTCGTTACTCCCTGATCCTTCTCTGCATGGTTGGATTTTTATCACAAAATATCTCTTGTTTAAGTGACAGCTCACTGAGCCTTTTCTGCCCCTCCTGCCCAAAGACCCTTTCTTTTGTTCTGCCTCCTATTGTCTTTTGTGGAAGTTTTCAAGCTTTGTTAAGTGTTTCATTTTTATGTTTGTGATCAGTGTTCACCCGGTATTTGACAACTGCAAAGAAATGTTTTAGAAAACATAAGAACTTCAACAAAAATTAGTTTTCCAACGTAAAATACAAAGGTTATTCCTTTTTATTTGTTTTCATAAACTATACATTTATGAATTTATTTTATGAACTTTACTATCCCTGGTTGAACATTCTGCAGGATATAAGCTCCAGAGGTGGCATTTCGTAGCTCACATATTTTGTTATATTCTCACATTTAAAAAATCTGGAAACTCTATTGAAGTGAATTATTAATATAAACATACTTGTGAAAATTTCAAACCAAAGATTCGGATCATCGGATATAAAATAGTTTTTTGGGGGGGAGGGGCAGAGAGGTAACTGTAGATACTTGAATAGTTTGGGTTTTTAATGAGTTTTGAAAGCTTAGAAGAATAGTGAATAAAAGTGTCACCTCAACTCTCTTATGCAATGTCATATGGGCATGTGGTGGTAGGGGACTGAAGAGATATTGGATACAATTAGTTAATTCGTTAATTAAAACATTACTGGAGAGGATATCCTGGTTTTATAAATAACTAGAAAAATGAGAGATATGTAAATGTAAGCTGTTGGAGAGGAGATTTATTAGCAATGTAACATCTTACAAGAGGTGGTACAGCCAGAATAAAATGTCTATAGCTTTAAACGTTGGGCAATGGAGGACCTCGCAACGAGCTGAATCACCGGAATGAGCAAACGTGCGAATGATGAGAAACGCGCTCCGTGGGTTATTATGAGTTAAATGAATTGGATAGAAGGAAAGCAGGGGATGGCTAAAACTTATTAGAAAATTTTATTAACATTTGCCCTATGGAGTTAACCAAGCCTTAATAGTATCCAACTCAAATCAGCTGGTAGGAAAGGTTTTGCTATGGCTGAAGGAAACAGAACTGGTATTACAGTTCGAATAATAGCGGGAGTAGTTTTACCAAACCAATCCCCCGAGAGATAACAAGTCTAAACTCTGGCAAAAAACTGTTTTAAAAAATCACCTACTGGGAGGCCTGGGTAGCTCAGTAGGTTCAGCTTCCGACTTCAGCCTAAGTCATAACCTGGCCAGTTCCAAGTTCAAGTCCCACCTCAGGCTCTGTGCTGACAGCTCAGGGCCTGGAGCCTGCTTTGGATTCTGGGTCTCCCTCTCTCTCTCTGCTCCTCTCCCACTCACACTCTGTCTCTCTCTCTCTCTCAAAAATGAACAAACATTAAAAATTTTTTAAAAAATCACCTACTAAATGTATAGGACAGTGGGGAAAACAAAACAAAACAAAACAAAACAAACAAATAAACCAAAACAGGCAGAAACATGAAGAGACTTAATGTTAACACAGAAACAAGTCATTCTCTCCCATTTTCATGGCTTCCTGTCTGAAGGCAGACCCAAATAGGATAGAACCTATCAATTATCTTAAGAAATCATAATGGACATTTTAGGGCGAACTCAGTAGCTGGAACGTGACAATAAAAATCTGAAAAAGGAAAAAGCTAGAGAGGGATATCTTTGAATTTTGAAAATAAACTCTACTCAAATCTCGATCCCAAAATATCACATTCATGAAGCAGAGTCCAAGCGCCCGACTAAGCCTAAAAGAGGTAAACAGCAATTTTAGCTGCTTCGCTACAGAAGAGATAGAGCCTGAACTTTTTCAGCCAAGGAAATAAGCCTCTGGAATTACTTGTTTATTTTTCTCTCAGAGGTGTTTGGAAAGTATACCCTAAAGTATGTTTGTATTTATGTATCTCTTAAAGAGAGAAATTGGGTTTATCAAAGAGAGGTTTCAAATGTTAGCAACACAGTCATCTAGGATACTGAGAAATAGTAAGGAAGGTGAAAACAGCTAAAAGGGTAGTCAATAAATTAAAAAAAATGTAATTTCTCAGAGCAACTTTTGTAAATAGTTCACTGCTTTAGATTTGGTTTATAGGGATGTGTACTTAACACAAACTTCTTCATCTGTGTTTTCAAACATTACATGATAACTTTTGAAAAGGGCCTTTAAAATTATAGAGAACATAATTTTAGTGTACCATAGAGTAAAAGCTTATCTATCCTTTAGATAATAAATGATTCTTCTTTTGGAAACCAAACAGTATTTCTATACTCTTTATTGGTATGTCCCTGTATAAAAACAGAATATCTACAGTCAAAAGAGATTCAATAAAATAGACAAAACTCTTCTGTAAAAGGAAATTGTAGATTCTTGTTCAATTACTAATTAGTATTTGCCCCTGAGTACCATGCAAATTTCAATTTTCTGGTTCTCTGTTTCTTCGCATAGATCGTAAATTGGATTTAATAGTTGTTAATGTGTTTCCAGCTATAGATTCCCCTGGCATGTCTATAAAATTGAGAGAAAGGAACATCTCTAGATTCCATTTAAAGTAATATTTCCATAAAGCAATAGCCCATTATGCAAACATAAGTTATCATTTGGAAACCTGTTGATAATTCAGTAAACTCATTTTTTACCTTAGATTTCCTACAGATCCTGAGGCAGGACCTGAATGCAGGTGGTTTATTTGGGATACGACTTCAGGAAGCATAAGAGAGGAGGTAGGGAGAGGAGAAAAGCCAAGATGAGGTTTCTTAATGATCAGGTTGCTATTGTGAACAATGGGGCTCAGTCTCGCTGGGATGTTCTGAGAAACCAGCGATAAGACCTTAAAATTTCCCAGAAAACCCTGTCCTTAATTGGTCCAACACTGCTCCTATGCAATATTAAATCCCAGGAGCTTCTTGTCTGACCTGAGGGAAAGTTGAGAAAACTCTCGGGGGGCTAGAGAAAGCCTTCGAGCAAACACACAGAGAGAAACGCTCTTTGAGGAGGACCTTTTCCAGACTGGGTCAATGACACTGGCTGCTACGTCAGATTGTGGTCGCTGGGATTTAAATGACAAAGTGTGTGTGTGTGTGTGTGTGTGTGTGTGTGTGTGTGTGTGTGTGCATGTCTGTGTCTGTGTCCATAATGTTTACATACATACTGTTATAAATTTATATTTATATGAATATAAAGAATTTATACACTGTGTTTTATCTCCCCAAATGCTTTTTAGTCTCTCTTCTAATTATGCAAAGTTAGAAATTACTCGGGTTATATGGACAAACACTGAAAAAAGAACTTTTAGAGTTTCCAGGAATTCTCATTAATTTACTCATTTTTTCAGAACCTAAATTTTACTTTTTATTTCTAAAGCATTGAAACTACCCACATTATTTTAATGAATATTGATTTGCCTCTATAGTTTGATTTCTTTTTTATTTTTTTAATTTTGGGAGGAGACAGCTCAGTAAGTTTCTATATTTGACCATGTGCTAAACTATTCAAAAGATTAGTAGAAATAACCTATATTCTAAAGCTCATGTATGTTATATGTAAACACTATAGAAAAAGATTTCAGTAACCTCATCAAGTAAGAAATGTGAGTATTATCTAACTTATTTATTCCAGGAACCCTGATATTCTTCTTCAGAGACACAAATGCTTTCAGATTTGTAACTTTGTATTTAGTCAGTTGTAAAAGGAGTTTAAATTGTCCTCATGTTTTAGATTGCTTTCCCAATGTGATATTTTAAGTACAAAAATTCATCGCTGCAAGACAAAGCTAATCTGGAGGAATTTTGAAGACCAACAGAAAGTAGTGAATTGAAGTGGCACATGTTATAACATGTTTTCTTAGAGGGTAATTATAAGATAATTATACTCTTTTATTTAAAGATACTCTTTCATTTAAAGTTTAAGTTTTTAAAATGGACTTTGTCAAATATATTCAACTCTCAGATGAACATCCGTTATGTAATAAGTCACAGGAGATCTTCTTTGGAACACCTTACTAGGGAGCTTTTGGTTAAAAAAAAAAAAATAGAACATCATGCCTCTAAGCAGATACGGTAAATCAAATTCGGGTCGAGACTTCTTAATATAATGAAACACCTACAGTGAGAATGAAAACACATTTTCTGGATATCATTTAATCAATTTATTTCCACCAGCTTGTACTGCTTTCAAACTTCAAAAATCTTTAGGCAAACTCCAGTATAAAAATCATATAAAAGCTCAGTTTCTTCTCCGGAGACCCCATAGGGACACCTACATTGTGACTCTGAATTCTTTAGAATTCTGCAGAGCCCAGATTGAAACACCACTGATACCATTTTGCTATCATTTTCCAGATGGAAAAACTCAAGAAGATTAACATATGTACCAGAACTGGTGGCTTGACGTGTGACACTAGCTCTTGTCTGCACTGCCCACAGCTTGCCTCCTTCCAAAAGAGGACCTGCTTCAGGTTGTAGCCAAATACAATTCCCAGCAAGTAGACATGAGGATACTATGAAAAGTATTCAAAATACCATTTTGCTTTATTAAAATGGGCTCTTCTTGCAGAATGGAAGGATTGCTGTCTGCATGATACTCGGTATCTCAGGGTGATATACCATGTATCTGTCATAGCAAGAAATAGACCATACTATTTCAAGAAGGCAAAATGGCTTCCTAAATGGCTTCAGATGATATTCACAGTCTATAAAAACTTTCTATCCCCCTCTTCCCCTCCCCCACGGTTTTTGCTAAGTCTCTCAAAATCCACCTATGCGTGGAAACACATGGTATCTCTCTTTTTCTGACTGACTTATTTCACTTAACATAATACCCTCCAGTTCCATCCATGTTGCTACACATGGCCAGATTTCATTTTTTCTCATTTCCACGTAGTATTCCACAGAGGGGGAGGGAGACAAAACATAAGAGACTCTCAAAGACTAAGAACAAACTGAGTGTGAGAGGAGTGTGGGAGGGGGGAGAGTTGGCGACGGGCATTGAAGAGGGCACTTGTTGGGATGAACACTGGGTGTTATATGGAAACCAATTTGAAAATAAACTATTTAAATAAAAAAAAGAAACTTTCTAGAAAGTTTTAGAATTACTTTCCACAAGCCTAATTTTTTATTTTGCTTTTTCCTTACACATTCTAAACACAATTTGCAATGATTAACCTATGATAGCATTTCCATCATTTGGTGGATTATTCTTAAATATTACAATGAAATGACAAGATAAAGGTCATATCAAGAGCAAAAGTTTTCCTTTTAACACTTTTAAAATCATGTGGCATCCTTTAAGAGAAGAAGTATATTAATACTTTTATCACTATCATTTTGTTACTCATAAGTGTTATAAAGTGTGAAGGGCCACATCCATTGTTCTCTTTAGAAAACAGTCCCAAGGGTATATGAATGACTATGAGATTAAAAAACAAAAAACAAAAAATAACAACAACAACAACAACAAAAAACAAAAAACAGCTAAATCCAACAGACTTTGAATTTTCAGTGCTATACAATGTCATCATTTCCAGGTTATGCACTGAATTTTGCTCTTAATTCTTAATTGAAAAACTTAGTTCAGAATTTAACTCTCATAAAATAAAAAAATTCTTTTTCAGAACAGCTATAATTTTGCAAAGGAGATTATTCTCTCTGTACCATAATTGCCGTCTCTGATGAAAATTTATTAGGTATCATCATAATATTGTAAGATTGTATTTCTTTCCACCTCAAACTATTGATATGATACAATGATTTATAAGATTAAAAAAACCAATACGCTGAGGATACAGATATACCGATATTATGAATTTGTTCCTTGGATTGTTATTATAGAAATAGCATATATTATTAAAATCTTTAATCCAAGATAATTTTTGTGGAATTGATTCTTTTTACAAAATTATTAACTGGTAATCCTTTAAAAATTTAAATGCAAGTATCATAAATAATAAAGAAAAAAACAGTTAACATTTAAATTTCTTGGTTGTGTAAATATTAATTATTTAGTAAAAATTTTCTTAATGTTAATTTAAATAATTTAATTTCTAAAATTTTAATTTTTACTAAAATTATAAATTTACTTTAGATACATTTAAAAATAGCTTAGACTTATAGGATGTTTCAGTGATTACAAAGCAAAAACAAACTGGATAGAAAGTCTAAGACAAATTTAATATTTGCTTTTCTACACCTCCATTTTTTCAAATCACTACTATTACTGCCACTGCTTACTTCCATTATTATTGCTAATACTGTCACTCTTGTTACTTGATAGCTTCCTAGATTTAACTTCTCAGTTATTTTTGATACATTCCTATGGCTAGAGGCATATTTATTCAAGTACCTTTGCAGAATTACAATCTTGTTAAACCGAACGTAAGACAAGAGTACTTTCTCAGCCTCAGTTAGCTAATGTGACCTGTTGGACTGTCCCTATGGATTTTGCTGCCATCTTCTATACACTCCGAGAGATGAGGACTGTAATTTATGTGGCTATATTTGTGAATATTCACATGAGCTGATCAATTATTGAAGAACTCTCTGCATTTTTATTATTTGGGGACTATTGGTACTGTTCTGTCTTCTATTTCAGGACAATTGGATTAATTAATTGTTATTGATAGATTCTCTTTTTCTATTTTCTCAGAGAGGGAATGAACAATCACATATGCTTACAGGCAATTTTTTGTTTGTTTGTTTCATTTCAACTATTTTTTGTTGTTGTTGGTATGAAATTGTAATTTCAAAACTGCAATGCTTCTCTTCACTCTAGTTAGAACAAGGGTTTGGACTCAAGGATCATGCCCTTTAGTATCTTCCAGTAATTTCAACTATGGAAAAAGAAGTTGAATTAAGCATATGCTATACATTTATTTGGTTACTATATCAAACTCATGGCTAAAAGAGCAAAATAAAACTGTCAATCATAGGTTTGCTATTTTTTTGCCGATTTGATCATTTTGACACTTGTTTGCATTTTGAATTGATCAGACATTTTTAACACGTCCACACCTAACATAGTAAGACCTTTGAAATACACAAACCTCATAGATTTAAATCTTTTGCTGCTTAAAAAAGCTTTCTCATAATTTTTCCCATATGTGATAGTCTTCTTAACAGTATCTCAAAATGTGGTGAAAGCAACTATGAATGTTTTCTATGTTTATATATTTAATTTCTTTTTCACACATATTTCTGTTTAATTTCCACCTCAAAAATGTTGTCCATTTTTAGCAGGTGTTGTCAATATTCAATATGCAATAAATCAAAGGCAAAATGGAAATCTAATGAGAACTTGGGTGGGAAAAGGCCTTTGCTTTTTCTAAATATCAGTAGATAATTTGGCTCTTAGTAAAATTGTCACCTCAGTTTCTAGATCATTATATTTCTGTCTCTGATTTTCAATAAATTGCACAGGTCTTTGAGAGGCTTATATTTTCAGCAAGTCCTTCTTACAGTAATAGTTACATAATATTATAAAATATTAGTTTACTTTTTCACACACAAAAAAATCTAAAGTGAATATACCTTCAGAGGTGTAATGTGCCACAGTGAAGTATATCAAAACTACATTTTCAATTCTGATTTTTGGACATGCTCTTCTAACCCAGGTCTGAAGTAAAAACATAAGTAGTAGCTCGAAAATTGTGTGTTTTAGGTTACTGGAGTGCATGGGTCTAAATGCACTGCCCTAAATTTCACCTATTGTAGTTTGAATAATTGTATTTATTCTTCATTTTTTTACTGACCACTTTATCTTCATTTCTGTTAACTCCTCAACATTGATTCAAATCTTCAAAAAAGAAATATATAAACTTTTTATTTTTTTTTAGAGAGAGAGAGAACAAGAGAGTGTGTGGAGGGTAGAGGGAGAGAGAGAAAGAGAGAGAGAAGGGGGGGAGAGAGATTCTTAAGCAAGTGTTCCATGGCTTAGCGCGGAGTCTGATGCAAGGCTCGATCCCATGACGCTGAGATTATGACCTGAGCCAAAATTAAAAGTCAGATGCTCAACCAACTGAGGCACCCAATTCCCCCAAATTTATAAACTTTTAAGTGTCTTAGCCTCTTTAAGATTGTTTCAGTTTAAGAAATAAATGAAAAATATTGTATTATATTTTTAAAAATTATCTAAAGAAGTTTTACTTTTCCTTACGTCAATGATGTTATCAGAGAAACAAAATGTCTACCTAATTCAGTGGTTTTGATTCAAAATTTTTACACTATAAATGGATAAAATTATTCTTTGGGACATAAAATCAGCTTCTGAAACTTAGTAAGGTAGAATTTAATCACAACGAATAGGTTTAAAGAGTCCTTTCTATGGGAAAAGAAAAATATTTAATACTTATAAATCAGACATTAATCAAATATGTCTTTTTCCTCCCTAAAATATTTTAGACTCATTTAAGACATAATGACTCAAAGCCATTTACCTAAATTATTTACCTGACACATAATTGATGAAATGAGTCAGGAAATCTCTTTGCACGAGTTTTGTGGTCTTGCCATTACCAGAGACTCCACAAAAGTTGAAGTCACATACATTTAAAGACCCTGGACGCATCGTTTCACCTTTGTAGCTGGTGCATCACGGCTAATGGCTAATGAGGAACCACACTGCAGGTTACCCGCTGCTGCAAATGGTTATTTACAGGCACTTCGCACAGCACCGTGGTGCCTTGAATATATGCATTTGGGACACTCTTCACCACTGTATTTTCAAATTAAGTCATAACCAGCTCATGACTTGTGAAATCAATTATAAAACCAACATAAGGCAGAATATAATGGCAAAATCTTGGAATTCACCACATAAAATAAGGATATGTTTCATTTATAAATGTTTTTTCAGTTGTGTGTGTCTTTGAATAGAGTCTTTATGCACAATATATTTCTTTATATACGTTGTGGAAAATACGTTCAAAAACGCTACTCTAAATTAACTTAAAAATTATCTGATAAGCTTATTTTATTAAATCTACAGTAAAAATTAAATGGACATTTGCTAAAAATTAATGTGAGTTTTTGACTCCATATTCTCTCTATTGCTTTTCTCGTATAGGGGTATTCTATATTATTTCCTGTATTCTCTTCTTCAGAAGAGTAGTCTCCTTTCATTTCCTAAATTTTATCTGGATAGCATCTTTCTTTCTTTCTTTCTTTCTTTCTTTCTTTCTTTCTTTCTTTCTTTCTTTCTTTCTTTCTAAGTAGGTCTATGTCAGTCTTTTATGGTATGTCAGTTATTGTGTTAAGTATTGAAAAATGCAAGTATATATATATATATATAGTAGAGAGAGAGAGAGAGAGAGAGAGAAACACATATTCACTCTTAAGAACCTGATTAATGGAGAATACAAAAAAGTAAATAACAAATTATTTCTCAACTAGAGGCATCGTTAGAACTTATTGGAGCTGAGGACAAATTAAAAACGATTGTCAGAAACCCACTTTTTAAAGGAATTTTGGAGTAAAGAAATTTTGTCTAGAAACTAGGGAAATGATTCCCTGACAGGAAGGGATAAAAAACATTATGAGGTTACTTGCAACTTGATAAATAGGAAAAGGAGCAATAATATTACCTGGCCCGTCAGTATTAAGGTTTAAAGGACATCTGAATGGCCCATCTACCTCTGTGTTACCTGTCTCTGAGGAAATTCTTTCAGTTCTATTGATAATGGAGAAAACAGAAAATCTTATTCTTGCTACGTGATTTACACTGTGTGAGAAATAGTCTTTTGTGCTATTTTGCCATTTCTCTCTGTTGGTGACCGAACTATAAAATCTCCTGACTATTTTGTGATGTGAATTCAGAGTGTCCTAAATTTAGTGCTTCCTTTGGGAAAAAGTCTGTACAGTCCCTAAAGAGTCCTGAAACTACTGCAGTATCTATAAGATGTAATTCTTTCCACAAATATATATATATATATATATATACATATATATATATATATATATATATTTTTTTGTCCTCAACAATTCCTACTGTACTCTGATTCTTTTCTATAAATGTTCAAACTTAAGAAAACAGATTCTTACGTGTTTCTGGCCATATGCACTCCAGAGCTTCATTTGCTTTTATGAATTTAACAAAAATGTTTCCAAAATAAAGACAGAGTCAGGGACGACAATTTCATCCCACAAAATATACTGCAATGCAATGATAAAGAAGAAATGACAAAATATTTGCCTTTGTGGGATTTACAGTGGAGGAGACAAATAAATATAGTTGGGACGTTGAGAGAGACAAGATTGTCAAAGATAAGTCCTAATCTGGGTTTATTCAGGTCCATGATTTCTACAAGAATGTTGGAGGCAGACGAGGTTAGGTTTGGGGGAAAACACCGTGAATTAGTTTGGGGACATATGAAGTGCGTTTGATGCTTCTATGTGGAAATGTTAAGAAGGCAATTGAATATATTGTCTGGAGCTAAGATGAGAAACCAGGACAGGAAACAAAAATTTGACAGTCATCGTTTTGCTGAATGAAGCAGCATCGTGAATGAGAGTTTGGAATAGAAAAAGGAAAGTGAGAAGGGAAAAGGTCTTCAGTGTGTGTTTTGAGGAACTCCGGTGCGCTCAGGAAAAGTATAAAAAGAATTTCTAGCATGTGGTCCATTTGAAAGCACAAATGCAAAACATCCCCGAGTACATAATGGAGCTGAATTTAGTGCTTATTTCTTTCAGACTCGTATTATGAGTATTTTCATGAGTCATTACCCTGTATTGTTAGTTTCTTGAGGTCAGATGTTTTATTGGCTGCACATGTCATAAAATCTATGGTAGGGTTTCGATAGATATTTAACTGAATTAAGCAAACACCTGCTTTTAAATTACTTCTGAAATATTCTAGATCACAGTCTGTTCATTATTTTTGAGCCACGGATTCAGTGGGAGAACCAGATAAAGTCAATTAATCAGTTGTGTTTCATCATTTATAAAGAAAAGCATAAACAAAACACTAAGTTTGTTGTTGACCAACTTATATTACACAGCTACACAGAAGAGTAATGGAAGATATTGCCCGGTAGCTGCTAAAGAACACTTCTTCTATCCCTTCCTGAGTAGAGAACTGTGATGGATGAAAGAAGGCTACAGATGTGTCTCCTTCCTTCTTAGGGGGATCCGTGCCTCCTCTGGGCTATCTGGATGGGCTTAGGGACTACTTGATGGAAGTTTGCTATTTTCTGGGCCGAGGCCTTATGAAACAGGTGGTTTCCTGTGATGGTTAATTCTGTCAATTTGATTGGATCATGGAGTGCCCAGATATTTGGTTACACATGATTTCTGGGTATATCTGTGAGAGTGTTTCTGGATGAAGTTAGCATTTGAATCAGGAAACTCAGTAAAGTGACTTTCCCTCTCTGATGTGGTGGGCATTGTCCACTCCATCGTAGGCCTAAATAGGAGAAAAATGACCGAGGAAGGAAGAATTTGGCCTTTCCTGCCTAATGGCTTGAGCTGAGAGACATCAATCTTCTCCTGCTCTTGGCTCCCTGGTTCACAGGTCCTTGGATTTTGGACTGAATTACACTACTGACTCTCCTGGGGGTCTCCGGCTTGCAAATGGCAAATGTTGGGGTTTCTCAACCTCTATAAGTGTGTGAGCCAAATCCTTGTAATAAGTCTCTTCCAATACATATCTATCATATTAGCTCTCTTTGTCTGGAAAACACTAATTAATACACTTTCACTCCCAGTCTTGTGGAACACTTTATCTTGGAATTCAGCCACCATGCTGTGAGGAATTGCCAGCACCACACCTATGGAACCCTATAAAGAAGCCCACACACAGAGGACAAGCCAATGATCCCAGCTGAGTTTTCACTTGACAACCAGCAAATTACCAAATTACCAAAGATGTGAGGCAGCTATTCTCGGACTAGATTCTCCATATTCATGCTTTACCTGACGTTTCTGTGGCTGAGATGTGCCATTTCCACTCAGTTTTGGACAAATTACCAATTCAGGGTAGAATAAGTTTTTGTTGTTTTAGCTTTAAGACACAAGATCTTAAAGTGAGTTGTTACACATAACAGGTCATTAGAAAAAGAATAAATTGAGATAAAAATAAAATTCTCATTCTTGTCAAAGCTGCATTATTGACTATGGCTTAGCTCTATGGATATAGATTTCCTAATCATATCATCCCCCCCCCCGAAGGTATAGAGGTCAGAACAGCCCAAGAGAAAGTTTCAGTTAGCACAAAAGATATACATGTCTAGAATCACTAACTTCTTCTTTGTTTTCTAATGTTTATTTATTATTATTGAGAGGGCAGAGGGGCGGAAAGAGAGAGGGGAACAGAGTATCTGAAGCAGGCTTTGTCCTGACAACAGAGAGCCCGATGTGGGGCTCAAACTCATGAACCATGACATCATGACCTGAGCCACCCAGGCACCTCTTGAATCACTAACTTCTAGGACTCCAGCCCAATGGGAGAAAGAGAAGAATAACTCTTGTAAGACTCACTTCCAAGCAACATGAGGACAGATGAAACATTTCCCCCCACCGAAAGTTCATGATTGATAGAAGTTCTGCTAATTAAACTAGAAAACAAAACCATAAATAATGGAATCACAGAGGAATATGTTTATTGTATCTAAGTAAATACTCAGCACTGAATTTCACAGCCTTAAATGTATACCACTAAAAAATAGACATGATTTTCATTTTACTTTCTTTTTTGTTTATTACTTTGTTTAACTGAACAATTATAAAATAGCCAATGGAGATTGGAAATAGAGAATCAGTGTAGCGGAAAAAGTGTGTGTGTGTGTATGTGTGGCAAAAATGTTTGAAGATGAATTCTTTAAGAAGCATGAACATTTGAAAGTCAACTTTAGTTATGGTTTTTGTTGAAGTTTCTTCATTGAGTATTTTTCCACATTTCTTTAAGGACTTAAACTAAAATTGATTTCTACTTAATGCTTCTACAGTTAGCTATATCTGCTAACCTGTATAAATAAGTATGCATATATATTTTTTCACTTCTATCTCCTATTTCCAGTGAGACTAATCTAGAGCTATGCCTATCCCCTTTGATTGTATATAAAGCAAGGTAGAAATGTTTTTATTTATTATTTGCATATTATTGTATAACAATATGCACTTTTGATGTGTTTTACCTCCAAAAAGAGATTTATAAAAAATATTATTTCTTACACCACAATTATAGTAAGATATATTTTTCAAGAGGCACATTAAAGTAGTCGTATTTTAACCGAGGCTGACACATCCTTCATAATTACCTTTGTTCTATTACAGCACCTTACAAATTGAATTAATTCACACTATTGTAAAACCAAAATATGGGATATAAAATCACCGAGCACCAAAGAATTTAAGCTGATGTCAGTTCTGTTACCCAATTCAGTCAAATAACACTCCTTTTTTTTTTTTCAAACAAATGAACATCATCTCTTATAGAAAACATAAGTAAAATAGAATGCGAGAAGACATTAGCTCACTCCAATGACCTCTTTTGACCCATTCACCTCTTTGAAACATAAATCTTAGTGAATTCTGTCTATCAAGAGCAACAATTTAAATTTACCTTTCATTAGAAGGTGAATGGTTTAAAACAAAATAAATAAATTTAGGCCAGTGATTGACAGTGTTTTATTTTCAGTGAAAAGCTATTAGGTTTCCTTTTACTGTAGAATTTGGAAATTAATGCATTGGATGTAATATCCATAGAAATTATCTGTGTTTTCCGTAGAAATTATCTGTGTCGAACTGTCTAAAGTTTGATACTATCTCAACTAGGAAAAAGCAGCCATAGTGCATAATTAAATTGTATTTCTTTAACTATTTGACTATTTCATTTATTTTCTGTTTTGAAATTAATATATGAGCATGTAGGCTTGATAATAGCTCTTTTACTGTTGGGTTCACTTAATTCTACCTATGCTTTTGTAACTAGCTTGAGTGTGACCTGACCACCACAGCCACTTTCTGACACCTGCACTGATAACGGTGAGTAATACCAGAAGTCGCACCAAGAAACAAACACTTAAATACATTTATGATACACTTGCTCACATATTCAATGTCTTCCTTGCTGGGAGAAAAAAGGATACAGATAAAAGCATCTAGATAAAGTAGGTATGATAGAGTCGCTCAGAGATCAAAGCAAATGTAAGGATTGTAGGGCAAGTGGTTTCTTCTGATGGCCTAAAAATAATCTGTAGGAAAAATATCAAAGTGATGACCTTGGAAGTCTAATTCAAACTATGAATGCCAAGTCAGAAAATCTCTGGAGGGAAGATAAGCCTGAGGATCAGGCTCAGAGTCTGATTTCGTGGGCTGTGGGACCATAGTACCAATTAAATGCTTATCCCCACCAGGTAAGGTAACACCAGGCTAAAGGAAGTAATGGAGAATGACTGAAGCCTGGATATTGGGTATGAGGCAATGGAAGCTGAAAAACTGAACTCTCAAATTATGTGGAATTTCCCTTTCTGTTGGAAGCAGTCTGTTTCCAAAGTTGTAATTTGTTTTTAATTTGTAACTAGCTTGAGTGTGACCTGATCACCACAGCCACTTTCTGACACCTGCACTGATAACAGTGAAGTTGCAGCAAGAAACAAGTGTCCTGAGGGAGCTAGGTGGGTTTTGTTGTTGTTGTTGGGTTTTGTTTTGTTTTGGTTTGGTTTTTTTCATTAAAAAACCTTTAAATTATTCTATCTTGGGAAGTTGCCATTTAAGCGGATTGTCCCCAGAACCCACCTGACAACGCCTCATTTTCTTCCAAGCTCACAGTAAGAGATAGTTCCTAGCCATTGCCAATATAAAAGTACAAGACCTGGCAGAAATAGCCTATAAACTGAAAGACTTGTATGACATTGTCAACTATGATCAACACGAAGTTGACAATTGTAAGATTGTAGGCTGAAGGTGTTTGAAAAAGCATACAAAGCATGATATACCTTACCAACCTGGAGTTATTTGAAGTTGATCCACTTGCTCAAGCCTCTGGATTTTAAGTGCTAGCCTGAGCGCTGGGGAGTGGTGTTTTTATTATGGGGAGGGGTTAATTTCTTCACCTAATGTCAATGAAAACGAAGTATCAGCAGTGTTCTGGCATATTCTAAGGAAAGGAGTACACAGGCTCAAATATGAGAATATCGGAGTGGATCTACTATGTGCAAACTGCTACCCTGGTCTTAAACAATATCTGCTGGAATGGTTGAATCGATCAGGGGCGTTATCTCCACAATAAAAGAAAAAAATACCTTAGAGACTGGAGCAAAATTCAACGGTGGCTCCTCCCTAGGTGGGATATGAAAATGGGGAATCCCACATCCCAGTTTGGGTTCTTGATTTAAATGAAAAGAATGGGATTGTAGTAAAGACCATTTTATGGCACTTAAAATCAGAGACAAAGAGGTCACAAGGATAAAGTGGTAGCAATTAGTAACAATCATGGCTAGGTATTCAAAGTGATTTGATTGATGAGGTCTTTGTAATTGCTAATTGATGCCAAAATTCCTACAAATGAGATTGATAAGCAGACTACTGAGGTGTTTGACTTATGTGTGTGTGGGGGGATTTCTTTCTGCATGTTAAAATGATGCCTATCACAATAGAGGGGACAAAAGTAAAATAATGGAAATGCCTTCCACACTCACTCTAATATACAATATAGTAAACCATCAACAATATGGCTGCCTTGGGGAATTGCAAAAATTAGAACCCACCTGTAGGTGATGAAAACTATAGAGATGTTGATTTCTCTAGGATCCTCACTAAATTTACTGATTGGCTAACCCGAGACCAAAATGGGTCTTGAGGAAAAACAAACAAAAAGGCTAGTATTAACCATATTTCCAAACTTCAATCTGCATACAAATCCTTTGGGAATCTTGCTAAAAATGGATATTCTAATTGAAAAGGTCTAGGAGGAAGTGTCAGAGTTTGCATTTCTAACGCATTCCCAGCAAATAAATAAATATGCTGCTGGTTACCGGTTACATTTTGAACATGAAGAGATTATGGTGATAATAATAATAATAATAATCTGGTGGTGATGCCATCCATAGATGTGGTTCTGGAAAGATTGTAGTTACTAGAGAAAATCAGCATAAAACTAGAGTTCCCATTTGTATCAGTAAAAGAAAAGAGAAGCAGCTGACCTCCCATGCTTGTTTATCATATTGATAAATGCTGTGGATTGATTGTTTGTATTCCCACAATTTGATACGTTGAATCCCTAGCCTCTAACTGGATGGTATTTAGAGGTAGGTGGGCCTTTGTGAGGTAATTTAAGTTTAGATGAATGGAATAATGGAATTATTGCCATTAAAAGAAGAGGAAGGGAGGACAGAGTTCTCTCTCTCTCTCTCTCTCTCTCTCTACCACGTAAGGATACAGCAAGGCAATGGCCTCTGCAAACCAGAAAGAAGCCTTGCACCAGATGCAGAATCAATTGGCGACTAGATTTTGAACTTCAGCCTCTACAACTGTGAGGAAAAAAAAAAATCTTTAAGCCACCCAATCTATGATTTTTTCTTAGAAGAGTCCAAATTGAATTATTATATTTATACCTATTACCCTTAGTATTCTTACCTTAATTATGTTTGGTGAACAAGAAATAGAAACTATCATAAATGACTTAGCAAGACATATACATCCCAGACCGTGTTAGGTCCATCCTTGAACCTAACAACTATCTTACTATTGCCGGAGCATAACACACAACATTGCTTCTAAACAAGTACATCTCTTTGTATGGCCTTTTCTCATGTTGTCACACAGAAGCAACTATCTTCTTATAATGGTAAATTTGCTTTAAACATCTCAGTTATAGGATCATGTATAGGAGACAACACTTTGCAAGGTTGTCTTTTCCCCCATAATCAAATGGGGGTAGAAGTGGGAATGACCTCTCTCACTATTACTCCACGTAAAATACTGTAAAAATTTTGCTATCTTTCAATCACTAGGACTTCAGTTTATTTACAGGTGTTAGTACCCAAGGAGAAAAGTTTTTTTTTTTTTTTTGATAATAATGTAGTTCCGTTAAATGGGGCCAGAACTTAGTAATGTTTACCTCCTTAAGGCCTTAAAAAAAAAAAAAAAGGCAGACTCTCCACTGGCTGGAGTAGTCTATCTCTGAATTCTATCTCTCTATTCTGAAGGGAAACTGGGCTGTTGTAAAACAAAGGTAGGGAGGCAGGAGGAAGAAGAACTCTGTGGAACAAAGGATATTCACTAGGGCAGTTACTGGTCCTTTTCGGTCCAACAGTTTTAATCATGGAAAAACATGCGAAAAAAACAATAAAGATAGGACCCTAGATACTGAAGATATGATGACTGGGTTAACCAACCATGTTAGGAATTCAGTCCAGCCAACTTAGTAGCAGAAGGAAGGGAAAGATAGAAAAAGGAGCGGGGCTATGCTAGCTATGCTAGTTCATTGTTCATTTTCCCTGTTACCTTATATGACGAATATGATAGTAACTGCAGTTGGTTGCCAGATCAGAGGATGACCAAAAGGACATCACTTTGCAAATAAACAATAGGTTAGGCGACTTACTATGCTGTCTGTTTGGGGAACAATATTATTTTTCTTCAGGACAAATGAAAAAATGGCTTCTCATGGAGGAAGTCTTGAACTGTGCATTGTTTTGTTTTGTATTGTTTTTCTTTTTTTCTTTTTGCCCCTCTGTTATACGCTGTGCTCTGGGAGGCTGACCTTCGAATGGCACCCACGGGCTTACTTGTACCTGGGATGAGGATGTGGATGGTGTCCCCCACCGGAAGACAGGGATCAGAGGGTGGGAGGAAAATGAGGTTGGGTATTTATTTCTCTGGTTCTGCCCATTTTAGGACTGCTGTGTGTTGTTGCTTCACTTCGCCAAAGAGCTCAAGTGCTGGTGAATGGCTTTCGGCTACAGATTCTGGTAACATTTCCTTTTCACATTCAAGCAAGTTGCCAGAGATTCTGTGCCATGGTCTCCTCTTATGTGTTTGACCAAATCTTTTTGGTTTCCTTTAACCTTATCCTGCGGTTCTAAAGTGCGCCTTTATTAGTCACTTCGTAGGTGTCTTACTATTTTGGGTGCCGTGGTATATGGCATTATTTGCTTGATTTCCCTTTATGCTGTTTCGTTATTGGTGCATAAAAATGCAACAGATTTCAGTACATTGATTTTGTCTCCTGTGATGTTACTGAATTCGTTTATTGGTTATAGCAGTTTTTTTTGATTTAGTCTTCGGGGTTTTCTGTATGGAATTTCATGTCATCTGCAAATAGTGAAGGTTTGAATTCTTCCTTATTGATTTGGATGTCTTTAATTTCTTTTTGTTGTCTGATTGACTTCTAGCACTATGTTGAATAAAAATGGTGAAAGCGGAGACATTCTTGTCTTGTTCCTGACCTTAGGGGGAATGTCACTTCAAATATACCAATGGGTTATGTCCACTGTCTCCTGCTGGGACCCTGACTGCTTTGAACATGCAGACACCACAACAGCTGAGATGTCAGCAAAGCAATAAGATGAAAGGAACCTGTGTCTGCTCTTGAATTTCCTACTGAGCAGAGCTACCTACCCTCCCAGGACCCTTGCTCACCAGACTGTTATGTGAAATAGAAATATGTTGCCATAGGTTTGAGGCACTGAATTTTTTTATATCCATTCTAACGCCTCAGCCTGTGCTGTAATTAACAGACCTACCAGGTGTTCAGCAATGAGCTAAAGGACTTATACAGAATTTCTCATGTAATCCTCATAAAAGTCCTAAGAGGTTGTTCTTCTTCTCCTTTTTTTTTTTTAAGTTTATCAATTTATTTTGAGAGAGACAGAGCGCAAGCAGGGGAGGGGCAGAGAGAGAGGAGGACAGAGGATCTGAAGCGGGCTGTGCGCTGATGGCAGAGAGCCCGACATGGAGCTCGAACTCATGAACTGGAGATCATGACCTGAACCGAAGTGGGATTCTTAACCGACTGAGCCACCTAGGTGCCCCCAGAGAGGTTGCTATTCTTAATCACATTTTGTAAATGAGAAAATTGAGCTTCTCATATGCAAGGTAATTTGTCCAAGTTCACCGAGGTAGTAAGTGACAGAGTTGGGAATTGACTTGAAATCTATCTTACTCCAAACTGTGTAATCTTTCTACAGAAGGGCACTACCTCTTAAATGGGTTTATATTTCTTCCCTCCAGGTTCTCGTCTGGTCTTAGTAGCTTCTTCGGAACTTCCTTTCATTAACACTTTTCTCCTGCCCTCTCGCAGTCTGTGCAATGCAATGCTCAGAATGTTCTGCAAGTATGACGAGATCTAAGAAATAATCATTAAGCCCACTCCCCGCAATTAGTCTCTCAATATTTTGTGTAATAGTGATCAAAAATAAAAAGCAATGATATACTTTTTTTTGCAGGATATTTAAGGTCTTCGTGAAATTTATTTGCTCTTCCATGGAGTCAATAATGATAAGACAAGCTGCAATTAGATAAAGACACTTATCGAGGAGCTCCATCTTTTGCCAGAGCAAATGTGAAACACAAAGATGAGATTCTGTTAACTTTGGCAGAGGCTTTTAAGCTGCAGAGAGGACCCTAATCCTTGAAATGTTTGACAAGAAAAAAATATGCGTGCTGGTCAAAATTATTTGCTTTACATTTCAAGGACAATATTACAGCATGCTTTTTGATTCGTACAGGTTTAGATCACAGATAATCCTCATAAACACAACATTATAAAGCTTTGGTTCAACTTTTCACACTCTTTTTCCTCCTATTCTCAGTTGTGTCCTTTGCCATATTCTGTGTGCAAGTGTACTTCAAGAATATCTGCAAATACTGTACGTGTCCCTAGAACCAGGGAGAATGTTGATACGGTGACACCTTCAGGATTTATGGAGTTGTCATGTCAACTTTTGTGAGTAGATATGCAAGCATGCATGCAGTTGTGTGCTTAGCAATTATATGAAAAATAGTAAAGATAGAATTAGAAATAATTAAGCAGATTCTACCCTTTATCCATTGTATGGCATCACACTCGGGATGGCTTGGGACTCTCACCAATCCAGAAAACTATAGGTCTGCTGAACATAAGACATTATTCTTATATCTAAATGTACACTCTATGTAGTGGCTTAAAGTTGGTGTTGAAACAGTTTTAGAAACTCCAGCTGTTGGTAGACTATATTAGGAGAATGAGGACTGGATTTTATTAGAAAGGCTGGATTCTGAAGCCAAACCTTTACAAGTGGATTTTGTAACTTCTATAAACATAATTTCCTTGGACTAGGATAGAGTTTGTGATAACCTCGCACGATATAACTGCTCCCAAATGGAAGGGTGTATGACCCAAAGCTTAAGGACATGGATTTAGAGTCAGAAGCTGCAGGTTCAGATGCTGGCTCTGACAATGACTCCATGAAATTCTCATATCCTTATTCCCCATCAATTTATTTTTACATGAGCATGTCCCTCTGCTGTTACTGACCACAAGTTTTGGTATGTAGAATTTTTCAAGCAGAAGACAAAGCTCAGAAAGTGACTGTGGGTATGATCTTATTTTGATTCATTTAGATTTTTAACAAATACTATGTGAGTTACTTTATGACAGATCTCGAGATTGGTATCGTTCTCAACTCTAGGAGCAATTAGAGTGAATGTCTAAAATCAAGCCCATACGTATTTAGTACATTTCCATGCATATATTGGCTATGTGGAAGTATTTTCTAAAAGAACACAGTGTTTTGATGCACACTCAAAAATATATTTATATCACCACATTGTTTATATTTAATTTTTTCATATTTTATTTTAATGAAAAACTTTAAGTAATAGGTTCAATTGTTTAAAATTATCATTATGAGTGCACCTGGGTGGCTCAGTTGGTGAAGTGTCCGACTTTGGCTCAGGTGATGATCTCATGGTTCCTGAGTTTGAGCCCTGCATAGGGGTCTGTGCTGATGGCTCAGAGCCTGAAGCCAGCTTCAGATCCTGTGTCTCCCTCTCCTCTCTGCCTCTCCCCCACTCATGTTCTGTCTCACTTTGTCTCTAAAATATGAGTAAATGTTAAATAAAATAAATTATCATTATGTTCTAAGCATTTTTGAAGTAAAACTTAACAATGAAAGTGACAGTCTGAGCTTGTGCTCTTTAGCAGTCTTTAGCAAAGAATGTGTGGGTTTACCCACAATTTCTATCTCCTTAGTATCTGTCTCAGAAATATAATGATTCTCCCTAATGCTAAGAAGATTTACAAAATAATGTTTTAACTATTATATCTTTTATTTTTTAAAAATGCTTATATATTTATTTTGAGAGAGAAAAAGTGAGTGCACGAACAGGGGAAGGGAGAGAGAGAGGGAGAGAGAGAATCTCAAGTAGGTTCCACACTGAGCACAGAGCCCAATGTGGGTCTCAATCCCATGAATCCTGAGATCAGGACCTGAGCAGAGATCAAGAGCTGGATGCTCAGCCTGCTGAGCCACCCAGGTGCTCCAAAAAATTCTTATTTTTTAAATTTTTAAAAAAATGTTTATTTATTTTTGAAAGAGAGAGACCATGAGTGATATACAGAATCCGATTCAGGCTCCAGGTCTGAGCTGTCAGTACACTGCCCGATGTGAGGCTTGAACCCATCAGCTGGGAGATCATGACCTGAGCTGAAGTCAGATGCTTAACCGACTTGATTGAGGCCGCCTAGGTGCCTCAGAAAATTCTTATTATTAACTTTCTTTTACAGATATGCAAACAGACTTAGAGATGGAAGCTAATTGTCATTGCTGGTGAGTGGCACAGTTGGCTTTTATACCCAGCTCTTCTGCTAAATTCATCACTCTGTCCTCTCTATCGTGCTTTGCTGTCTTCCATTTCTGCCACTTATTGCTCCACGGATGCATGTCAGCACACCACAGTCATATGAGCGTCCAGTTTCTTAGCCTGGTTTTATGAATTTTCCTTATATCTTCTCATTCCTTGGCTGCATATAGATTGTTCGGTTTCTTTGTCAGAGTTGTGTATTTGGCATCAGACTTAGACTCTCAGAAAGCACGATTGGGAATAGGGTATTCTCATGGAATTACATAAATGCTTCTGTTAGCTTTAGTGATAGCATTAAATATTTATGATGAGAGAAAGAATAGACCTACAATACATCTCTTAATATAGAGAAGTTATTTACTGAGCATTTAGTCTGTGCTAAGCATTTTATGCATGTTGTCTCAATTGATTATTATAACAACTTTTGTGAGTGCGTTATTACTTTCATTATATAAATGTCCGTAAGACAAAAAAGGGCTCACACATATTAGGAACTTCCTCTAAGCCACATGGTAAGTAGAACCAGGACTCATCTTGCTAAGTTTTCAGAATTTATGCATTTTGTATTTTGTTGTAAATGATCGTATACCAAATATGTTCAGTATTTGAAAATATGATGCCTAATAATAAAATAAATGCATTGAATGCATCACCCCAAAAATAAGAAAATTACCAGTAACTTTGTTTTTAACTATAAGCATGTTCTTTATCCAACCCATTTTATCCACCTCAGCCAAGAAGTTAACTACTATTTTAGATTAGTATTAATCATTCCATTGCTCTTCCAAGAAAATAAAAATAAAAGAACTTAAAAAGTTTTAACCATATGTGTAAATACCATTAAGCAATTTACCGCTTAATTATGGTTTCTTGTAAATTTATAAAAATGTCAACATGAATATTGCCTTTTGCTCTCGATTGGATTATTGGTAAGCAAAGATTTATTCTTCAGACATCTGTGGTAGTGAAGGAGTTCAGAACAAGCCTCCCCAAAATGTGCCACCTTGACATTTGGATGATTTTGAGCTGAAGACACTCAAGGCCCCCAAAAACTCAGGAAGGGCTTTTTATCTCACCCTTAACTGCCTTTAACAATTTAGAAGGAGGGCCTGGTTTAGGAAGATAATTATCACCAGAGAAAACTACAGAGCATGTGGACTAACTATGGTAAACTGGATGGCGGGCTTAGTAGGGCCTGTTTGTTCAAATTCCTCTCTGGATCCCATTGTCTCTGCATGACTGACAAATTGGCTTATCCCACCTTCTTGTCTTCCTTCCCAAAAGCCAGCTTCTCAGCTCAGGACTGCATATCAACTTCAATTGTCTTCCTGTCTTTGAGCCTCTCATGTCTTTGGAGAGCTCCCATACATACAAAACAGAATTTGTTTTTCCCCTGTTAAATCTATCTCATGTCAATTTAATTAACAGACAGGCCAAAAGAACCTAGAAGGGTAGAGGGAAAAATGTCCTCTTCTACAGTGAAGTATACCTCTCCAGTCCCCTCATTTTGGGCTTGGTCATGGGACAACTTTGAACAATGGAATGTTAATGAACTTAAAGTCTTAGGGTGGTTTGTCTTAGCTCCGGACCCTAATGATCCACCATGGGGAAGACATACCCGGGGAGTTGCTATTGCTTTAGCCTGGGTCTGAGAACCAGACATCTGCAGCATACCTGGACCCCCCTAACTTGGGGCCATGCCCGGACAGTGAACACAGATGCTCAGAAAGCCCAGACTATATTGGCCATGCAGCAGTCAATCTAAATATGTGTAATATTGTGGCTTATAAGAAATATATATTCAGTGATTCAGATGACCAAAAAAATATTTCTCATATGCATTTGTCTTTCCACTGCATGATTGATTCCTAGCTCACAGCTCCCCAAACCCTTGGAATTTCCTTCCTGAGTATTAAGAGCAAAGGGAATATTATTTTTTAGAATATTGGTCTCTTGTCCTCAGACCCTAAAATGCTTCAGTCACACAGGTGATATTTGTGTCTTGTTATTCATAAGGAGCCCTTTTCTATGATGGTTGGGTTTATGTTAATGAGGTGATTTCAGAAAGCACCTTAGGGAACCAACCTAGATTAGAGGGTGGGAACTTCCAGTCCCAAGGCATAATTCTACCCACATCCCCTCCTCTTCCCAACCCCCCTCACATCCCTTAACTGCTGTCCAAAAGTCACCCCAGTAACATAACACAAGATGCTTTTGCTGTTCTCATCACTTTCTAAGATTTTAGGAGTTTTGTGCCAGAAATTAGGTGAAGATCAAGTATGTGTTTGCTGTTATAAATCACAATATCACCCTACTGAGTAAATTTCTTCAATAATTCTAGGATTGTTTACTCTAAAAAATTCATCTAGACATTAGTTTTGGAAGTTGAAATTTTTCAAAATTTTCAGTTTATTGGGCTGCATTTTTATATTATTCTCATTAAATTTTAATGTTTGTTACATATGTACATGTACCTAATTTTTATTCCGAATATAAATTCTTTCTACTTAATTTCCCCTTCTCTCTTTAATCAGTCCTATTGATTATTTGAAACTGAATATATTTTGATCCTTTTGAAGGATCAACTTTTGACCTTTTGATTTATGTTGTTTTTAGTTTGCATTCAGTTTTGTTTCCAATTTCTTAATTTCAGGCATTTCTCTTGTATTAATATTTACATTACACATTTTCATCTAGGTGTTTCTTAGCTGCTTTCCTTCCATTTTAATATGCAATATTTTCAAAACTTTCATTTTCAATGGTTAAATTTCCAATTTTATCATTATTTCTTCAACAAGTGGTATCTAGAATTACTTCTAGGCTATCTGATTTTTATTTGTTTATTTTTAGTTACTGACACCTGATCTAATTGATTTGACTCAGAAAATGTTATTGCATTTTCTCAAGCAACAAATATTCATTGAGTGTCTATTACATGGCAAGTACTTATTTTCATACATGCATAGACTAACTAGTGAATAAACAAAAACTTTTCCTTCATGGAACTTGCATTCCGTTGATATTGATAATTTGTTGACACTTGATTTTATAGCCTAAATTATGGTTAGTTCTTAAGAATGTTCCGTATGTGCCTGAAAAGAGCTTGTATTACTAATTGTTGGCTTAGAGTTATATAAATGTTCCATAAACCAATCTTGCTATCGTGTTTTTCAAATCTTCCATCTGTGTGCCATTTCTTTTGTTTACATTTGAAAGAGTTAAGTTAGAATCTTTTGTTATGTTAATAATGTATTTGATAATTTCTCCCTGAAGGTTTATCAATTTTCAGGCTATTTTATTAGCTTCATGTGTTTATTATTTTATAACTTTTTGGTTAATTGAAAATTTCACATAAATAATTCAAATTTTTACCTAGCATTCCCTTAGGTATTTTTTTTTTCCTTTTCATTAGTTTCCAGTTCCATGTACATCTTTTGGGATTAGCTTTTTATAAACAACCTATAACTAATCTTTTAAAAATCCATTCTGACGACCTCTTTTCTCAGCTTAGATCAATTACATTTGTTGTGTTTAGTAATAAATTTGAATTTATGCTTCACTATACATATTTTAAATTTATTTTGCTGCTTTAGGATAGACCTTTATTGCTTTTTTGTGGATTATTTCATTTTATATTTCTTCTTCTTTACAGTTTGGGAGTTCTATAAACTGTTTTAGTTTCCTATAATAATTCTTCAGGTTTTTTTTTCTCATGAACTTAAGGGAATATAAAGTTTGCATATTAATCAGATTCCTGAGCAATAAGTCTTTTAGAATACTAGCTCAAGTCAAACTCTCGCTGCTTTACACTTTTTAAATATAATTTATTGTCAAATTGTCTTACATTCAACACCCAGTGCTCATCCCAACAAGTTTCTTCCTCTATGTCCGTCACCCATTTTTCCCTCTCCCCCATACCCCCATCCTCCCTCAGCTTGTTCTCTGTATTTAAGAGTCTCTTGTGGTTTGCTTCCCTCCCTTCTCTGTTTGTAACTATTTTCCCCTTTCCCTTCCCCCAAGGTCTTCTGTTAAGTTTCTCAAGATCCACGTATGACTGAAAACATATGGTATCTGTCCTTCTCTGACTGACTTATTTCACTCAGCATAATACCCTCCCATTCCATCCACGTTGCTGCAAATGGCAGGATCTCATTCTTTCTCATTGCCAAGTAGTATTCCATTGTATATATAAACCTCATCTTCTTTACCCATTTTTCGCACTGCTTTACATTCTATTGTTCTTCAGCACTTTAGTTTTACACTGTTTTGAGGCCCTATTAATTACACACAAACTTTATTATTTTGTAATATTGATGTTTGTTTATATTTACGTGCTGGTTTTTTTTGTGTTTCTTTCTCTTAATTTTTCTTATCCTTTCCTCCCTTTCCTTTTCTTGGCCCTACTGAGATTTCTTTTCCTTTCTGAAATCCTAGTAATGCAATAAAAGTATCGTTTTCTTCAGTGTTCATTTTGTATCAAGTCCTCCATACTGCTTTAAGTAGAAATTCAATGATTTCTGTTATGAGATTTCAAAAGAATACCTGTTTGCCTGATTTATATACTGGGCACCCAGGTTTTTGTTAAAAGAAAAGGATCTGTAGCTAAAAATAGGATATAATTATTGTTTAAAAATCACTGCAACAGGCAATTCTGCATATTGTCAGGTGATTTGCAATGAAAAGATGGAATAAAAGTGCATCGCTTCAAATTTAGGCTGCTCGATTTCTTATAAAAAAGCTATTTGTGTTAAATTTCCACTTTCGTGCTTTAGTTAAGTGCCCTGAATTAGCTCTGATTTTCTGTAATCAGGATTATCTTTGTTTTCAGCTTTGTGAAGGTATGGCTGACAAACATTGTGTGTACATTGTGCCCCGTGATTTTTTTAAAGGTGGGTAGAGTGATGATTTAATACACATACATATTCATAAACATTGTGAAATGTTTACCACAGGCGATTAACACGTTCTTCACCTCACATAGGTACCGTTTGTATACGTGTATCATGAGAACCGATTTTAAAATATCACAACTCTTCTCCACACTTCTCTCCCGTCTTCCAGTTGTTCCTTTCCTCAGTTGGCAAGAGCTGTGTCTGACAGTGGGGCTTACATAACTCTTAATTTTTTTTTTTTAATAGCTAGCAACTTACTTTTACCACAATTGAAGAAGAAAATTCTACTTTAAGATTTTCTGTTTTTCAGGAAGTTTTATTGTTCCTGTAGAGTATAGGAAGCCACTGTTTAAACTTCAGAAGCCCTGCCTTCAGTGCATAGATTAAAGGAAGGATGAAATATCAGAGGCTTCTCAAAATAAACAGCTTTCTTCCAACTGTGAAGACAACCTTAATCCAGGATAAAACAGTCATTGATGGAATAAATAGCTCTATATTTATTAAAATTGTAGAAGTGTATTACTTACCTACTGTGGGCAATAATAGAGTCCTTTTTAAAGGTGAAGTCGAATGTTTAGATATTTCTTGTTTAGCATTTGGCAGCATTGTGTAATATATATAAAAGCTATACTCAGAGAGGAGTCTTTTCTTCTTATTTGAAAATAAATCTGAAAAATTTTCAGCACTTTCAGCATTTATGTTTTTAACCCCTAATTGCATGCTTCGAAACAATCAAGCAGAAAAAAGAGCAGTCAATAATCCAAGTTAATTCTCTTACAAGAGAAATTTTTTAAAAAAATACAATTTTAGTTTCCCAAGATGATGGGTTTGTTTGTTTGTTTGAAATTGTATATCACCATGGACTTGATGCTATCCCTAAAGGGATTCTAAGTTACGACTTTTTCATTGCCTTTGTTTTTGAGATAACCTATATTTAAAGAGCACTGACTGAGAATCAGTAGATGAGTTATAGGTTATTTTATAAACTGTTGTGAGAGAGTATTGGTAGCGACTTAGAAAATAAGCAAGCAACTTGTTGGTTTTTTGTATTGTTTTATTTCTTTGTTTTTGTTTTAATTTTCCTAACTCAGTTACTATTCTAAATCTTTGTTTCTGATGAGAAAATATAATCTAACAACAGGTATGGTTAAGAAAACCTATGGCAACTCATTTCATAATGTTCATACAAAATTCACTTGTTTTTTTTGTATGATTCATCTAAATGAAAAGAATGTCCAGAAAGAATAACTCTTTTTCATTTTCAAAAAATGAAAGACTATAAATTTTGAATACACAAAGACATGGCTGAATCATCTAATATTATATCCATAAGTTCACAGCTATATATTATGTTTTAATATTAATGTACCTCTCTACTAATGTAGATTTTTGTAGTACTAATATATTATTGTAGATTTTCCTGGTATTTCTAACATCCATCATGACAGATACCTCAAATAAAAGCAGTTTAATAATTTTTGCCAAACTTGTCGAGATTCCTCTAGACATTGTTTTAGTTGTCTATTGTTACATAAACCATTACCCCAAAACCTCACTGCTTAAAGCAGCAGTATTTATTAGCTCATAAGTTCTGTGGGTGAGGAATCTGGACACAGCTTAACTGGGTCCTCTGGGTCTTTTTCATAAGAGCAGTCAAAATGTTGGCTGGTGGTGTAGTCAAGTCTTGACTGGGAAAAGATCTGCTTCCAAGTTCACTCATGTGGGTGTTGACAGGATTCAGTTCCTTCTATGCCATTGGGATTGTCAATTCCTCGCCAGCTGTGGCTGGAGGCCATCCTCAGTCCATTACTGTGTGAGCCTGCTCTTCACAGGGGCAGCTTGCAAGGGGGCAGCTGGTTTCATGAAATCAAGAAAAGAAAAAGCAACAGAGAGAGTGTGAAAATGAGATGGAAGTCAAAAATTTTTGTAACCTAAGCTTGGATGTAGCATCCCGTCACTTTTGCCATATTCTGTTGAAACATGTCACAAGGCCCAGCTCACATTCAAGAGGAGGAGATTACAGAAAGATGTGGGTACCAGGAGGCTGGCGTCCCTGGCAGCCGATTCAGTAGCTGTAGACTAAACAGGAGTAATGATGCTTCACCAGGCATTCCATAGGGTTGTAAATTAAATTCACAACAGTTTCGTCTACATAATACCAATACCAATCATTTTGATAAAAATAATTAGTTCAAAAATCTAGATGTTACCAAATTAGCTGAATCTAATCTTGCGATTTTTTTAACAGATTGACTGTTTCTCCTTTTACCATGGGGATAGCTGGCATTTTACCTCCAAATATAGTGATGGGTTAATATTCAGGTACGGTGGGATTACCACATTCCTGTTGGAAGTAAAAGCTACTGTTTTCTTCTTCTTTAGGTTGTACATCAAGAGAACAATTATCTTACTTGCCTCCTTTATGTCAAAATACAGGAAATTAACTCCTTAATTAACTTAATTTCTAGGTAGGAATTATCAACTAAGATTTTCTGGCTTTTTTATAATGGTTATGTATCACATAGGAAGGTGTTCATTTTTACATTACATATTTATATATCTATCATTATATATAATAACTCATATATTTGTAGTTCTTCCCATCAGTGATATTTTTGTGGTAATTAATTAGTTTCCTTTTCTTGAAATTCACTTTGGCCTGTAAATAGAATTATTAACATATTAAATAACAAATTCCCTTATTTATCCATCTTGATCTCATTTCTTTTGCTACTAATTTCTTTTAAATGAATCCCAAATCCATTTCATCCAAATCTGCTCACTGATTTATACGTTGATGCTAAGTAAGTTTACTTTTGTTTTCTCTTAATCTCAGTTATTACTTTAATTAGTTTAAACAAATTCATTATGGAGAAGTCAGTGAGGCCAACATTAAATGTATAGTTAATAAACTGACTACAAAGGAAAAGTTTAGCTGGTGAATCATGATTTAAATTTCTTTCTTCCTGTTCTTCCCATTGGAATAGCTGTGACATCAGAAGATGGCAATAAGCCTCCGTCGCATCACATGTTGACTTTAGTTAATAATAGTGTATTGCGTATTTAAAATTTACTAAGGCAGGAGATCTTGTGTTCTTCCCCCAACACAAATTATTATTATTATGTGAGGTAATGGACGTGTTAATTAGCTTCATTATGTTGTATACCTTAAATATATATAATTTTCATTTGTCAATTATACCTCCATAAAGCTGGTGGGGAAAAAGAAACACACAAGCAACTCTTCGTGAAGTGGTTACATATGCATGAATCAGTAACCTCCTTATCATATTATTGGTTGATATTGCTAATGTTCTGTAAAATAAATGGAACCATATTTGTATCTTATTTTCCATTTTTCTGAGACCTTATACTTATTGAAAATGAAATGAGTTTTTTACAAATATCTGTAATAAGGTTATAAATTAATTAAAATATGTTCAAATAAAAAATAAAATCTAGACACGACCATGATAAAATACTTCAGTAGAGTTATAATTTCTCACTTAAAAAGTATTTCCCTAACCCTGACACAGTTTTCAAGGCTTTTTAGATTCTGACCGTATATTACTGTTCTAGTACTCTCTTTCTTTGTTTATACATAGTTAATGTAGAGCAACCTTGCTTTGGTTTTCAATAATCCAAGAACAGTCCAATTGCAGTCAAAATGTATTAGGTTCCCACTAGGAGAAGTTCCCATCATGCTGGGTAGTTTTCTTTTCTTTTTTTAATGTTTTATTTTATTTTTGAGAAAGAGAGACAAAGCTTGAGTAGGGGATGGGCAGAGAGGGAGACACAGAATCCAAAGCAGGCTCTAGGCTCCAAGCTGTCAGCACAGAGCATGTTGGGTAGTTTGTAATCTTAGTCACAAAGTTAGAAGAAGTCTGGAATTCTAAGGAAGAATTAAATTCCATTACATATATACACATAATCATATAGATATATTTATAATCTCACTTGTCTGAATATTTGTAAGATCAAAATATAAGAATGCTATTGAGCAATAGCATAACAAGATTGAGAAGTGTATACTTAACAATCTATAGGAAACGACAATGAAGTTTGAATAAACTCAGTAATATTGACATAGAGAAATGTTCACTTAAAACCTCTGCAGACAATCATTATGAAATATAGCTAAATATTACTTAAAGCATCAAAAGCAGAAATAAAAATATAAATTTTATTTAAGAAACACTGCCATTGGGGGGACACCTGGATGGCTCAATTGGTTGAGCGTCCAACTTCAGTGCAGGCCATGATCTCCTGGTTTGTGAGTTCAAGCCCTCTGTTCCCTTCTCTCTCTGCCTCTCTGCCCCTCCCCTGCTTCTCTCTCTCACTCTCTCTCTCTCTCAAAAAATACATAAAAAGCATTTTTTTAAAAGTAAGATCCTTACACATTCCAAGGAATCTGGATTTGAAGTTTTCTGACCTAAGGACAACTGCTTACTCCCCAGGTCTTTGGAGGTGAAACAACTGAGACAGCTTTGTTGTTTAATTTGATAAATAAAAAACAAAACAAAAAACCTGAGCTCAAGAGTGATGGATCAGGGGCGCCTGGGTGGCTCAGTCAGTTAAATGGCTGACTTCAGCTCAGGTCATGTGAGTTCGAGCCCCACATTGGGCTCTGTGCTGACAGCTCAGAGCCTGGAGCCTGCTTCAGATTCTGTATCTCCCTCTCTCTCTCTGCCCTTCCCTTGCTCACACTCTGTCTCTATGTCTCTCAAAAATAAAATAAAAACGCTAAAAAAAAGTTTTTAAATTAATAAAAAAAGAGTGATGGATCAGCCGAAATAGAAAGGGGAAAATTCCTGGCAGCTAGAGGACTACAGAAGGAGTAAGACTCAGACTATAAATACGAAATTCTGCCCATATCACTGCTGAAGGTAATCTAGGTACGTGCAGGAAAAACAATAGGGAATCTAGTGGAAAAGTAGGCCGAAACCGAAATATAGTCTATTCCTGAAAAAGCTGCATCAGGGAAGATTTATAAATTTTCTGCTTCACAGAGTGAAGCTTAGTAGACAGCGAACGTCATATGTGCTTGAATTGTCAGAGGATATAGTCCAAGGCTGGGAAAGCAGCTGGAGAGTAATTGGACATTCCTAGAAGCAAAGAAACAGAGGGCAACCCCGTGTATCTGAGTGTAATCCCTGCTCCAAAACTTGGCTGACCACCAAATTACACAAGGGCCAGTATAAAAAAACAATGGTAGGAAGACAGAAAAGAGAATAGGTATATAATGCCATGAGAGACAGTTTTCAGGTAGCATCTAGGTGAATTAACTGCCACGAGAATAAGCAGGTAGCAATGATTAGAATGCTAGAAGACAATTTAGAGTCATGAATATTTACTATCAACAATGTTCGTTTTTTCTCCAAAATTCCTAGACATGAATAGAAATGTAGAAAAAGAAGATGTAGAATGAAATTCGGGGTTGATTAAATAAACTGTCTAATTTATAAGGCTACCGTGATATTCTTTTATATTTCCTGACTGTGTACTGGAACTCTGGAAAGATGGGTTTAGAACTAGAGTCCTGGGTAATATTAAATATAACATTTATGAATTGAAGAGACAAAGAGTATTTTTAACAAATGACACCCAGAAGAAGCTTTTCGAGAGGATACTTTTGTTCCTGTCAGGCAAATAAGATTTGATGGCTGTATTGAGAAGGAAGAAAAATAGGAAAAATTGTAAGTGAGACAATGCTCCATAAGTTAAAGGCTTGAAACTATCTGTTGGGTTGAAATGAAACAGGGACAGTGATTCCGATGCTATATGATCCCAACAAATTACAAATTTTATATAAATAGTATTTTCTGTTGATAATATTTGGGGGAAATTTTAGACGATCAATAGATGGTTTAGGAAGACAGGAGGTTTTTAACTTTGGCCATATTATAAACATTCTTTCACTCATAAGCTAATGAGACATATAAAATTTCACTATTTTTATCCTTGGAGCCTGGAAGTACCTCGCCCTTAGATACAAGCTGCTTACTCTTCAGTGCTTGGATTAAGGAAAATAATAGACGTCAAACATCTCTGCCCAAAGTCGGGATAAAAGATCACAGACAGGTCCATTCTCCCACAGAAGCAGGTCCCACTTCCTGCCGATGGAGCTCTTTGGCTGCCCCTCCCCAAACTGTGGAAATTCAGATGCACAAACAATGAAAACAACAGAGAAAGCCTCACTAAAAGGAAAATCTGAAGTCAATGCAGGCAATTCGTTCTTAATTTTACTCAGTAGAAAATTCACCATGGAGTAAACACCTGGAGGTGTTCGGCACTGGTGTGCTGTCTACTCTTAGTGTTCTGCCTTATAGACGGGATGAGCATCTTGGCCATTGGACTTGGGTTAGCTTGGAGAGTCACGCTTTGGCCAATGGGAGGCAAGTTATGGTGGTATATACCACACCCCGGCAGAAGCTTGATGTGTTCCCAAAGTTTGGAGGCTCTGTGGGCCTTGTCCACTCCTCCCCCTGCTCCCCATCTCAGCTTTTCCTTCTGCCATGAGAATAGCCACAGCCACTCACAGTTCCCTGTAATGGGAGCAAGACACAAATGTTTGCTGTGGCGAGCCCTGATTTTGAGGTCTGTGCCTTGCTGTGGTAAACGTTCAGAGGAACGGGTTTTGCTAGATCTCCATCACGCCGTGCCTTCCATTTTGATTTCACTGTTCTTTGTAAATCTCAATTATTTAGAGTGTGATGAAGGAAAACAGAAAGCAAAGCAAATTATTGAAAACATACTCTCAGTTCTAGGAGAAGGAAGGGGAAATAGAGTTGGAAGCATTAAATCACTCACAACAAAAGTGCACTTGGCTAAATCTTTAAACATCTGCTAGGGTGGAAATTGGCAGACATTTTGCACTTACTCTGCTACATCAGGTAAGGTCACAGGAAAGGCAACCATTTCTCCTGATCCCTCTGGTCCTCCTGATAAGGATAGGCCCCAGAAATGAATGTACCTGGCATTAATCGAAACTCCCACAAAGGGTTCCTGTCTTGCAGATCTGTGCCCACATCTACCTCTCTTCCTTTCTCTTTGTCTGTCTCTCTGTCTCTGTCTCTCTCTCTCTCTTCCTCTTCTTCCCAAATCAGGAACTCACAAAGTCTTCTTGCTGCTGGGTCCCACCCACCCCCTCAGCATATGTCTGAGTGAGTCATAAACATATGAATTACCTGTGATCACAGGATTCAATGTAATATGTTTTGACATTATTCTTTTAAAGAGGAGAGAGAAGCAGTTGTTAGTCTGACATAACAAGACGGTATTCTTTTCTTCCTTTCTCCCCCTCCCTACCATCTACCAGAATCCATTCCTATATTATGGTCCAAACTGTCATGGTGACCACTAAGAACACATAAGGGAAATAAACTGCTACGGGTAGAACTTTAGATGAAAGGACTAAACATGTTAAAAGTCTCCTTCTCAGAAAAGCAGTGTTATCTACTTTGAATATGCGTGTCCTTGCATACGCATGCATATGTCTGTTTTTCTCTCTCTGTGCATGTGTGTGTGCGTGTGTGCAGGGGGTGCTTAAAGATGAAGGCACTGGCGTCAAAGAACCTGAATTCAACTCTGGGCTCCATGATTCCTCACTGTGAGAGATGTGAGTATGTTACCCATGGCTTTGGCTCATTCTCATAATCTGACAAAAAGTGAAAATGATATTGTTATATACTGCTTAGATTATTTGAGGATTAAATAAGTAAATACATATAAAGCAGTTAAACAAAGACAGGCACATGCTAAGCTTTTGGTAGGTAGTAATAACTATTTTGGGACATTTTCCATCTTTGAAAAATTTATCTGAGAGTCGCAGAATCACCCATGAAGCTAGTACCAGAATAGTTAATGCTCTCACAGAATAGAGTCACCACCTCCCATTAACATTTTGGGAGGACGCAAAGTCACCTATAGAAAGTCATGGAATGGATACCACATTGTACTGCAGAGAAACACAGACCAGGTTGCTTAGACGACATCTTGTCTGGCCAAAATTATATTTATAGCATCTCCTTCAACTCAATTTACCAAGACAAAAATCTACCTGGAGTTTTCAGTCAGTATCCTACCTAGTGTAAAGGAGATACATTTGGCTGGAGTATCCTCTGTCTGCAAAATACTTTTCAAGAAACTGCAGGAGGTGACCCTGGATTCAAGTATTCAAGATCATAGCTGTGTCCTCATAAGAGACACGAGTAACAGTTATGAATCTTCCTGTCTATGTTATCATCCAGCCCACATTCCATATGGGGCTTATTAAAGACTTTGTCAAGTGCATTACTGGTTTAGAAATATATCATTCTAAATGCTAATGTGGGTGCAGTAAGAAGGATACTTTCATATATTACTGGTGTAAGTGAATATGGCTACGGACTTTGGAAGGTAATTTGGCAACACGAATTAAGGGTCTTAAATTATTCATACAGCATAAAATCCACTTCTAAAAATATATTCTAAGGAAATAACCAGAGAAATTGACAACCATGTTAATAACAACATTATTTATGAAAGCAAAGATGTGGAAAAATTCAATGGTCATTAATAGGAGTGGAGTGAATGCATTATGGTCTAGTCATAGATAAAATATTTTGTAGAAAGATCAACTATAAAAAAATTAACGACTCAGAAAAATACTTATGAAATAATGGTATTTGTAAAAAAGAATCAAGACCAAACAAATATAATGAGTTAATTTATATTTAATATAATATAATATATATAGTTTACATGATACATTATCCAACAAGAGAGAAGTAGATCTTGGAAAACCAGATAGCAGCATATTAAAAGTACTTATGCCTCTATTCGTGAATTCTGAGTATTTTTTTCTTCTTTATATTTCTTTCCATTTTCCAAATTTAGGGTCATGTATTTTTTTTTCCAGAAAAAAAGTAATAATTTTAGAACTTTGCTGAAGTTCATATAGATAAACTCTACAATGGTAGGTTAGATTATTAGTTTACCAGAAAATTATAATTTGAAATGAGGTGAATCTTCAAGAAGTCATTCTAATTAAATTCCTTTTGGTGTCTAGTAACCCTTTCTTTTAAGAGCTTAATAACCATTCACTTGAAATAGTTTCCCCATGGTTCTGCACTGAGTGCACAGGTCTGTTTTAGAAGCATCTGCCTCCAACAGAAACACATTTCCCTGTCAACTCACACCTCACATTTTTTATTAAACAAGATAGATTTTTAAAAAATATTTCTCCTTTTTTCTTACTTAGCATTTTTCTTATTTTTATTCTATTCTTATAAAACACAGAAATAGAAGGTAAAGATATTTATTTGAAGTTGCTTTTACAACTTTCAGTAGCTTATGCATAATAACCTTTAAAGCAAAGGAATTTACTTCAAAGGGCCTTCCCTTTTCTCTTGGTTAGTTCTAGCCCGATCACTGCCAATCTTGTAGGATATTTAAAAATTCCAAAAGGTAAAATGGCAATGTTCCAATAGATTGTTTCTTTTAATTATTTTTAGCACCAGCACCTTTCTAAAGAAATCTGAAGCAGAACGCCGGCATGCCAGGTAGGAGGACAGAGGGGATCTTCTAGCTGGAGAAAGAAAAGCAGTTTGGAGCTTCCCACCCTCATCTCAATTAGCACAGTACCTACCACTGGGCTGCCTAGAGATACCACCAGGAGCCTGCAAGTCTGTAAGAGCACAGTAGGAAATCAATATGCTAGAATATTCTGTGCATATGCAACACCAGATTTTTGCCTCTTCACATTTGAAAATAAGAAATTTCACTGTTCTGCTTCTTCTGTACCATTGGATAAAGACAGATTTTACTCTTTGCCTCCTCTGCTCATCTATTATTTCTTATTTTTAATTTTTTAAATTTTTATTTATTTTTTATAGAGAGAAAGAGAGACAGAGCATGAGCGGGGGAAGGGACAGAGAGGGAGGGAGGCACAGAATCCAAAGCAGGATCCAGGCCCTGAACTGTCAGCACAGAGCCCAAGGTGGGGCTCAAACCCATGAACTGTGAGATCATGACTCGAGCCAAAGTTGGACGCTTAACTGATTGACCCACCCAGGCGCCCCTGGAATATATTTTTAAAATAAAATTCTCCATATTATTTCATAAAAGCAAAGTAATGTTATCACTTTTCATTAGTTAAAAGAGAGAGAGAGAGGGAGGGAGGGGTGGAGAGAGACAGAGACAGAGAATCCCAAGCAGACCCTGCACTGTCAGCACAGAGCCCGATGTGGGGCTTGAACTCACAAACTGTGAGCTCATGACCTGAGCTAAGATCAAGAGTCGGATGCCTCACCGTCAGGTGCCCCTTCATTAGTTAAAAAGCAATGTTGCCAACAGCATTCTAGATAATAGCAAGAACTGAAAACAAGTAAAATATCCATAAATAGGAGAGACAATTAACGATATATGAACATAATGTAGTATCAGGTAGCAGTCAGTACAGATCACAGCTATAAGCAGTAATACGGATAAATCTTAGTAAAGTAAAACTAACCCCACACACTCTGAAAAAATTATGTGTGACATAATACACTTTTGAAAATGTCAAAACCGGCTAAAACATAAACCCACATTTGAGCAATACGTAGAGATAAAATAAAGCCCTATAAAATAAAGTAGATAAGGAAACGATAATCACGAGGTTCAGGAAAATACCGAATTCAGGTTAAGGAGGCAGAGTAAAGGCTTAGGAAGCCTTTGATTAGTTGCGGGCTGGCAGTATGCTGCCTTAGGAACTTTTACAGAAAGTAGCATATTGAGTAAATGGATAAATAAAAGCCAGCCACGTCTGAACCAAAACAAGAGTGAAACAAGAGTATTTCAAGAGTCAAGAATTACTATCACTCTGCTGTTGTCCAATCTTCTTAATATATACAAACAATACACTATTGCAAAGTGAGTTTATAATTATTGGCAGAGAAATGGGGTTAAAATACTTTAAGTAATTTTCACCAAATATTATGGAACATTAAAGCATGGAAGTTTTGAAATGTCTTCTGTAACCTATAGTATTTCAAATAATAGTTTTGAATTTATTAACTGCATCATTCCAAAGGGTTCTGATGCTGTGATGCGTGAGGCACATTTTCTGCTCACAGTTAGACATGAGAAGGGAAAATAAAGCTCACAGATGAGGTGTGAGCTTTAGGGTCGGGGGCTAAAATGAGAGGCGGGCGTGAGAATCAAAAGAGGGCGTGTCTACTTTGGTAGTCTATCCAGCTCCATTATTCATGACCGTGCCTCTGAAAATGGCTTTTCAGTTTCGATGACTATAAAAGCCAACATTTTAGTCTGCGTAGATTGCATGATATTGAACATGAACTGCAAACTGGTAATTTATGCACTAGAGACATGCTTGAGAATTAGGAGCAAGGTGACCTGATGGTATTTTCTGAATAATTGGCTCTCTCGCTTCCTAGGAAATATCACCTTTATTACCTCAGCGTGATACTTCCCATCTTAGAGCTCATCAGCATGGGCCTACCTAGAAGTTTGCTAGTGGCTTGCCGCACAGGCCCTAAAAATTCATGTCATTCAAAAAAATAGATAAATGTATTTTTCATGTACCCAAATTCTATTAACATAAAATGATCCTGACTAAAATACTTCTCTTTTGATTGTGATTATGACTATAAATAATATAACTTAATTCCTCCATTGGATTGGCTCTCGGCAGAAACTCGGGCTCTCCTTCGAACCACCCTCCTCTCCTTCCAACCACCTCTCCTTCGAACCACTCCTCCTCTAACAGTAGGACTTGATCAAAATCGCTGTGCATTACCAAGATGGATTCTGTTCTACCAGAGCTTTAAAAAATAGGAAAATGCCACATTTGACAAGTATGATTAAGGTCAAGATTGTTTTGCAATACAATTTTATATTTTAGGAGTTCTCTAGATCCCTTTTAGCCCAGTAACTACATATTACTTTTGTTGGCAGTAGTATTTTTGTGCACGTTTAAAATACTAACAATTTGAGCATGACATATTCACCTTGAGAATTTTCTTTTTCAAGAAAATTTCAATTTTCTTTTTCAAGTTATCAGCGAAAACGCCATTAACTACGAATATAGCTGGAATACATATTCTCTAATTGCTTCGATATATAGGTATTTTTATTTTTTATTTTTATGATATTTTAAAGCAGAAAATAACTAATGGAAATTAGTGGAAAATAATGGAAAATAACTAATGGAGTTATTGGAAATTCCATCCCTTAGGACATTCAGACTGGAACTTCCAGTAACTCTTTAAAGAATGTCTGAAGCTTTTGGTTGCTTATTATTATTACATAACGCAATACTCAAATACTGAAATTACTTAGAAAATGCCAAGGCTTAAATTTCTGAAATATATCAATAAAAATATGCCTTGAATAGGTTGAGGAGCAATTTTCGGTGGCCTCTGTTCACTGAAAAGAGTCTTCCTTTCAACAAATTAGCATGCACATTGTATTAAGCATATGCACAATAATAAACGTATCTAGGTGTATTTGGTAAAGAAACACTAAGCGGTCAAATGTTCTTCATTACTGCAGTTCCATACGAAACCACTTATATGATACTCTTTTATATATGACAGTTTCTCTGGGCTAGATTGAACACTCATTCAATTTCTTCTTTATTGTCCCTTCCGTTTTCGTACGTCACTCATCACCAGTCTTGTTGACCCTGTCTCTAGAATATCATTCATGTGATTAGCACTTTATTTTACATGTTTGTAATGATATTAATATAAGCCCTCAGATACCTTGGGCCCCCAGGTGTTTCTCATCCCAGGACTTCCCTATTGCCCTCTGTGACACCTCCCAGATCCTAAGAAATGTTGTCAGGCAGTAGGCTGGGGCCCGACTCAGCCATTCTCTGAGGGAACCCCGACTCTCAGAATATTCTGGCCCATCTACTCCCTGCCTCTCCCACATCGACTCCCCACACACACTCAAAGCCACCTGGAACACCTATGGGCTCTAGTTACACCCTGTTTGCAAAAAAATAAAATAATCTTCTCTTAAAAATTTTGAGGATAAAATTGTATTTATCTCATGACTCTGGTTCCTAAGTTGTGTCCTTGCTTCTAGATTTTCCTCTAATTTGTGGAAAGTAGAAAAATCTTCTAAACTTGTCCATTTTACTGTTTTGTCCCTCAGAAAAAGTTGTTGAATAACCCGTAACCTCTCATATTGATGCCCAAACTCCTCAATCCACCATTGAAGTTCCCTGACACACTCTCCGGAAGGCACTACACAGCCATATTCCAAACAACTGTTCTCCAAGGAGTCCTCTCCTTCCTGTCAACTATCGTCATCTGTTACTACGATCATTGGCCAATGCATTTAAATCATCTCTTTTGTTCACATGTCTAAATATTACTCATTCTCTCCTTATCTCACTTACCTGAATATTTTTATTCCTTAAGATTAAGCTAAAGTCTCACACTTTCAATGGAGATTTACCAGATAATCTTGTTTCAAACACTCTGATTAGCTTGAAATACTTGGAGAGAAGAGGCTGATAGACTTTTTGATGTTTCATAATATTATGTTTCCCTTATAAGTTTTGATAATAACTCTCTCTGCTGTGGTCTAGAGAGTCTTCTAGAAGCTGAATTTACAATGGCAAACAAAACTTATGTGACTCCTTTCCTCATTGAGCTTCTGGTCGCAACTTGATATACTAGATAATTTTCTAGTCTATGCAACAGATTTATTGATTCATACATGAATCTCAGATTCTTGAAGCTCAAGGGTAGTCCTCAGACTTGAATTATTTTTTACATAATAACATTTCATTTGAGAAAATCACATTCTGTTCCAATAACCTCAACCTCCAAAATAATGGTAAAATAACAACAGGTAATGTAATGAATAATTCTTCTATGGAATGTTTTTGTGAAAACTATGTACCTTAAAAGGAATCTTCTAGTTTGGATTCATTACTTTGATTAATTTTTAAATAATTAATGATATCACAGTAAAGCAATAAAAGCTGTCAAATTTATAACAAATTTCAGCTTCTCATTTTAGCCACAAAAATTACTTAGCTTTTAATATAATCTAAATTATGTATATAAGGAACTTTTTGAAAAGTAAGCTGAAGATAGTTTATGACTGCTAGTACTCTTTCTCAAAAAAAAAAAATAATAATAACAGCAACAACCATTACTTGATTGCAGTTAGTCACATAAAACTGTAATCTAAATTAGGAGTCAGCTAGTACTTTTCCAGTGGAAATGGAGTTGATAGGCTGGAAGGTTTCTTTCTTGTTTGGTTTCAATGATTGTGCAGCCAAGTCCCCAAAGCTGTAATTTGAAGAACATTTGAAAAGCTTTTCTGACCTGAATGTCAGAAACTAGTCAAGCAAATAAATGTAACAAAAGGAAGCTGAGTGAAGGGGGGAAAAAGAGAGGAATAGAAACTATCTTTAAATAATGTCAATATATAAGAGAACATTTGAGGTATGTCTATCTTCTTTGACATGCTTCCTAGCAATGGAATATAGTTTGAAATTTAGAGCTTTTGTAATTATTTATTTTCTTCCTAAGTCTATCAGCATTAGTTAGACAGAAATTTATAAATAATTCAAATAATGTTGGTATTTAGAAGAAGCAAAGATGAAATCAAATGATACTTAAATTGAGACACGCTGTTCAACATTTGACTGACAATTTGATTACCAATAGGTGGATAGATTTGTCCTCCCTGGTGTCAAAAATTAGGTCATGTTAAAAACATAATATGGTCATGACTCCCTGGAGTTACCATTATTTAATAGCACCCATGAAGTGCTTAGAGTGGGGTCTGATCTATAAGAAAAAAAAATCAATAAATGTTAGAAGTTGAATTTTTGATGCAAGAAAATGAAACTCAATATATTCATGGTTGTCTTGAATGAACCACCTAGTGCTTCAATCACATACAGTGAAATTCTTTCATTGCCCAACCTAGTAAAGAAAAGCGATTTAATTACTCTGCAGACATTTACTTTCTTTATATGTTTCTAAAATACACTCTTTGTCCTAAAAACCAAATCCTATAGACTGTGTGTTTTCAATATTCAGCACACTACTAGGAAACTAACACGAAAACCGTGATAACGTCAAGTGTATCTTCTGTGCCCTAGAATCAACTTGATCGTGTCTGCGAGTCTATAATTAGGTAGATGTGAAGTATACGAACGTTAATTTACACTTTGAGAATAAAGTACCATTTCAAGGATTGTCAAGATTTAACTCGAACACAGGGTTTTATGCCTATATTCACTTATATTTTGTTTAAAACAAATGATGAGCATAACATCAAGTGCGTCACATGAAGTTTTCTTCTTTAGCTAGGAAAATATAATGTTTTACTCTACAAAGTGTTTTATTTATTAAATTATTGCTTTCAAATATTTTTATTTTTATTTTTCTTGGCTAAAGCCTCATCGTTGGCCATCTGCTGCATCTCCAATCAGACTTTATTTCGAAGGTTCCCCATATATCCTGGTAGGTAAAAACTCGCATCTAGGAAATAAAATCCTACCTAAATTTATTGTTCAAAGACAGTCCTTTGTTTATTCATTCATGTATTGCAGGACGTCACCACTTGAGACTTTGTTTCCAGTAATAAGCTAGGCCGAGTATCAGAAAAACCCTCCCTCTTGTGGCCCCAAAAATGGTCAGAAAACTTTTTCTTTTTCTTCTTATAAATGATTAAGTTTGACAAGTATAAGCGTAGTTACAACATATTATGCCATGTACAAGATCACCTTTTGTCAATAATATATAAAGTAATAACTATAGCAATGTATTACTGTTTCTAACATATAATAATGATAATAATAATAATAGCATTTATGGGGGAAGGATATAACTATATAAGAGCAATATCTCATTAGAATTACCCACAAAGGTATAAAAACTGTACCATTTAAACACAAGGTCCTCTCTTTGGCTATATGTTTGGAACTCTATGGAGAGGCGTGCTTCACTAGGTCCCAGTGGTGCGGGACGACACTGGAGGCAGAAACAGTATCTCCCTTTGGTTCTCGAACATGCTGGACTATAATTGTGGGCATCCACTTGTTTGCTTATCTTCGGTGGCGTGAAGCCTGCCATGCCCAGAGGCGTCCGGAGGAAGGTGCAGATGGAGGATGCAAGGAAGCAGAGAGTCGTCTGTCTGAGAGCCCATGTGGTCTTCGTCCTGCAGAGAAGTGCAGACAGAAGGGACAAGGATCATTTTCGAGACACTGGTGACACTCCAAGCATGAGCTAGGCAGACATCCAAGACAAATTCTGCAAACATCGGAAAGGGGCTAAACATCTGTGGGGGCAGTGGTCTGGTCATCCTCTCCAGTGGCTTCTTCTTGGACGCCTCAGCAAAGACTGGACATGCTGTGCCTGCCCCGTTTTGCGCCTGAGCACATGCCAGACTACTTGTGGATAACGTTGAAGTGAGTCAGAAAGACACTGAGTCAGTTTTACTATGACAGTGGAGGGATATATGGACCCAGAAGATACATGTGCTTCAAAGCTGATGATTAATCAAGATACTGATCGTTTAAGGCAAGTAATGGATGTTAATATTAATATAAAGGTAGAAGAACAAAGCACAGAATGACACGGTGAGGACTGTAAAATTGTGGTTTACAAACTTAAAAACAAAAACAGTTTCAGCAGCAACTATGTGCTGCTATCCTTCATACCAACTACATTTTTAGAGGAAAGAAAAAATCGTATGAATCAAATGTTATCTATCTATAGTTTGGAAGGAGTCGACCAACTATTTACTCTCTTGAATCCAAAGAAAACATTTGGAGGAAATAATATTTCGCGTTCTTGAGAATCTCTATTCCGGGCTTGCACACACACTCGACTTGATATGTTTTTGTTTATTAACAATCTAATTCCCAACAGGTGTAACTTGTGACTTTTATATTCTTCCTAGTTATTAAAAATTCCCTTCATTTTATTTTTTTCCTTTTGGCTTTTCTAAGTAGAATAATGGAAAGCACGCATGGAAGCAAAAATTCTATGGGGATATTCAAAGTGTTTGAATAACATATGGTGTATTTGGATATATGAAATGAATCTAAATGTTTTCGCAAGGAGTTTTATGTTTCAAAATTTCAAATGATACCAGAGTTTATCCAAATTCATGTCACACGAATAGATATTATATATTTCAAAAGTTTGCAGAATACACATTACACAAAATTAGAAAAGATTTCCAGTTTAGTGGGACGTAATTTACATGATAGTGGATACAAATCAACCGTAAAATACCAGGCTGTCCGGCCAGGTGGGAAAATTTCCAGTATTATACAGAATGCATCATGACATTTGTGACTTTTTTGTAACAGAATAATTTTTTTGTTCAGACCAACTATAAAACTTTTGTTCAGTCCTGGGATTTCCTGAACCCAAAGCAGTCTGGTAGAGCCCCACTAACACTGTATGAGGCTCACCCAGAGAAAGACAGTGCTGATTAAAGCAGTAGCATCACACAGATTAGCCAACGGCAAGGAATAACCAGACGGACTATGTGCAGAATTCAGTGGATGAGGCAAACCTCAGGTAGTCCCTCTCTATGGAACTTGCTAAGTCTTATTCCTAAGAGACTAAAATTCTCTTTAATTATTATAAAAGGCACAAGAGAGAGGCTATTCCAAAGAAGACAGCAAAGAAAGTCCTAGAAGAAGAGAACTATCAAAGACTCCTTTATTTTAGTCTTCGGTAAGGAGGCCATGAATTCTCAAGTATAGATAGAGTAAAAGAATGAGAAGAAAAATAGATGTATTATATACTATACTTATAATTATACTTAATTATTCAATAAGTGCCAAAATGAGGTTTTAGCTATTTTGAACCGATTCTTTTATTGCTATTGTGGTTTAGATAAAAATCATGCCAAGGTAATTTTAAATGAGATATTTGGACCAGAACCAGAAGGAGTTAGGTAGTACATGAAGTGTACAAAGGACTCTGGGGCCAAGAGAATGGATTTCGAAGGGCAGTCTGTCAAATGATACGGTTTATCATGAGTAAGCAAGCAGCTAATGCCTTCCCTTTTACTCCGCGTTATTCTGTGAGATTAAAATGATATCCTTCCCATCTTCTTGGAAAAATATTCTGTACCAGTAATAATTTTAAATTATTGTAAACTAAGAATAACTTTATCGTTTGAAAATGTTTTACGTGTATGTATAAAATTAATTTCCCGTTTCCAAAAACCCACTTTGTCTTAGCATTTTGTGTGCTAGATAATTACCCTTCCTCTTTCCTTGTATTCTTTAAATATCTCTACACCGTTGACAATGGCTGGTTAACCTTTGCTTACTGTTTTAAGCGTGTTTATTTCTACAGTATTTTTTCACAAATCGATATCTCCTGCTACTGGTTCCGTTAAGTTTCCTAAATTCCTTATAGTTTATCTATGTCTTTCTTATTATAAGATTTCTTATTGTCCAACTGTGTCCCTCAATTGTTGCCAAAGAGGCATAGGTCTCTTACTCTCATCAGATTAATTTGTTAGTAGTTTCCTTATTTTTTATATCCTAGACTACTTTGTGATATGCTCATGTGGTTTAAATTTTCAAAGAATAACAAAAGGGAAACAAATTGTGTTTTTAAATATAATTTTACTTGTAGATAATGAGGACAATTGGACCTTGGATAATAGTTTAATATTAATTTCCCATTTTCTGTAATTAGGTAAACAAGTATATTTTCTAGAAACTCAATTTACATAAATTTTGCTAGTTGTATTTCATTTTTTTGAAAAGCTTAAAACAGATTTTTATTTTACGAAATACTAATTTAATTTCCCAAACTAAAGTAAAAAAAAAGGTTATTCGAAAATATTTAAAAAAATTAATGTTCATTCATTTTCTGAGTAACAGAGAAAGACAAAGTACATGCAGCAGAAGGGCAGAGAGAGGGAGACAAGAATCCGAAGCAGGCTCCAGGCTCTGAGCTGTCAGCACAGAGCCCGATGTAGGGCTCGAACCCACGAACTGTGAGGCCAAGACCCAAGCAGAAGTTGGACACTTAACCAACTGAGCCACCCAGGCGCCCTTATTTGAAAATATTTTAATAACTATCAGGATAATTTTGTTTTGTCTTTACAGGAAACATTGATATGTATTTTTCTCCTGTCCATAGTGAAGGAATTTGCTACATTTCAACATTGTTTTTCTTAATGTGTTAGCATGCGGATCATTCTGTTCTAACAATGTCTAAATTTTCGAAGTGATTTCATCATTCAATAAATTTATTACAAAGCTAATTTATTTTAATTTTACACTTTATTTTTTTATCAAGAGTCCTACAATTAGGCTTATTTTTCTACTTTTATGCATTATGTTAACTAGCACAAAATATTACTAATTTGTTGGATATAATGTCTTAAGTATTATTTCTCATCCTTTTTTTTTTTTTTACTTTAAACTGGTTTTCATTAAAGTGTTTAATCTGTTTTTCTTTTTCCTATTGCACGTGTTTGGTAATATCCACACCAGAATTTTGATGCTGCCTGTTTTCTAAAACACTGATTTTTCTATTTCCTTTTCATTTTAACAAAGCCATTTTGGATTTAACTTTTGTTTAGAGGGTTTAAATTTCCAAAGTCTCTACCAGGTGTGAATGTGTTGATGTTCACTTTTTCATTGTTCTGTCCCCCGTGAGCTGTGCGTGGCAGGATCCCACAACCATGTATTTCCAGGCTTCTTTTTTGTATCTTCTTTCCCAAATTCTGTCCTTTGATATGCTAAAGTCAGGCCGCATTAAGGAACGAAAAACTGTTTATTTCCAATTATTGTTACGTGGAATTGTTATGTAGAAGTGGACTTATTTTTCCTATTAGGCTAACACGAAATTCTCTTTCATACACAGTAATTCCTGAGAAATCACTTACTGTCAAGAAACGCTACCATCTTCCAGCCTCTGGTTGATAGAATGATAACACAGAGCTGAAACCCCATTATGGAAAAATGCAAATTCGTACAGATTTGATTTGGATTTTTTTGTTTTATAAGAAGGGCTTTTCTATGGAACATTTAAACTTCCTGTTTTGCCATTATCATCCCACTTCATTTGCATATGTTTCTCAGTTTGTCCCTTATGTTTGTAAATGTTGTTCTTGTAGATTGCCAGAGTTTAGCTATATATAATACCTATTTTTTATTTATGTCTAAATGACATGCAACTGTGAATTACAAGACTGCAGGAATGGAATAATAATGAACTCATTTGCAGTGAAGTGGACTCATTATCATGCCAGCTGCTGATATTTTCCCACCCAGTATTCTTCCTGGCAAACAAGGTCCCAAGGGAAAAGTCTTCCGTCTGGCTGAGGAAAATCATCCGGTGTTCTAGAAGTCTCTTCAAAAATCTGGTATTCATCGCTTTAATAGTAATAATAAATTTTTTTAATCCCATACTTGTGTTTCAGGTGTCAGTTGGTTCTCTAATGGATTCAATATATACACACGTACCTCAATATATTTATTATAATATTGCTTACTCTTAGTTCAATATTGCATGTGAATTACACAGGAAGCATAACTTCCCAAGAGACACACGTAAGACTGTACCTTTGCCATATAAAATATAGACTCTCTATTAAGTTCAGATTATAATAAATTATATAGTGTATTGGTAAATCTAGATTTATATGGGTATATTGTATATGTACACTTTGGATGCATGTATGTACTTGGATATATGCTGACATGGAAAAACCATTGCACTCTGCAATGAGCGTCAGAAGAAAATGACACTTTTTTGTTTGTAGAATTCTGATTCTGTTAAGTCTTAGAGAACACCCACTTTAAAACCTCTGAATAAGAAATCCTTGCTACGTAATGATACACAATCTGACGACACCGTGTAAATAACTCAGATTCTTTTCTTTGAGATTTAATTACCATAGGTATATCCTTGAATATGCTTGGCATTACATTCAGTAAGCTCTGCCTTTAATTTTCAACAGTCAATGGGAAAACGAAACGGGGGGGCTTTCATATGTCTTTATGTTCTGTATTACCCAGTGATTATCACCAATACAAGCTGCTATTTTGTGACATGTTAAATTCTTCCATTCCTCAAAATTCTCCCCAAAATAAATTTGCCACCTACACTATAAAATATTTTTGAATACATGAAAAAGATGTGTTTATAGCAAAATGCCTCAGTTCTTCTATTTTGCCTGAACCTTACAAAAGTGTTGTTCTGGTTCTTTCTAGTCCTTTTTCTCACTTGGCACAGCGCTTAATAATATCTAAGGAAATGAGAGCTCGGTCTAAAATAAAACAAGAGTTTTAAAAGTTTTTCTGTCTCCAGATAAACATAGAAGCCAATATTTTGAAAGACTGATGACACCTTTAGAAAAATAATAGTGTGGCCACTATACAGAATCAAAAGTAACGTGGTTGTTTAAATTTGCCCTAATACAGTAAGATTTTTTTTCTTAAATTCACTGACTTTGGTGGGAAATATTGCCATGCCTTTAACACACCTCAAAATGCTATTTGGATAAAGGCAAAATATACTAGGAAGAATGTCAATGATTTTTAATTGTTACTAATACATCCCAGCATTCTCGATTATGTACAAATCAATTAAATACTTCATGGTACCAGTACTTGCCTGGGGATAAAAGATACTAAGACACACAGATTACAAATCAAAAGCAGGTACATTTGTTATTAGCTGCACATTACATAGCATATCAATATTTTAAACACATAATTAAATTTTAATATTTTACCCACTCTGTTGGAGTCCTAGAAAACAATCTTCCAAAAGGGACTGAGGGAAGAGAATATATACGCACTGGTAGCAAGAATTGGCACCGATGGATGATAACTGGCCCTTTCATGTAATAACCTACTTAAGTGAACCAAGTTTATCTTCATACATGTTATTTCCTTCTCATGCCTTACAACAAAACAAAACAAAACAAAACAAAAACAACACTGATTTCCTTGGAGAATGAAATCAATGTATACACAGTATTCACATTTGCCCCATAAGAAGCAAACTATTTTTAAATAATTAGCTCAAACCATATGGCGGTGTGGTGTGAGGGGTACCTGTGGCTGTGCCAGTTGTAAGATGCCCAAGCCAATCTGCAGGAGATAATTTAGCAGCGGGAGCATCTGGCTCCTTGGCAAGCTCTTTAGGTATTTTTCTTGGCATCAGTTAGATACCTCCAGGTCAATCACTTGATAATACATTTTAAAAGGTCTATAGATTATTTGGCTAACATTTAACCTGTGTTTACCCCTTTTTCCTTTTTAATCAAAGTTGCCTTTATCAGGTCAAATGCAGAGTGTGTGTGTGTGTGTGTGCGCGCGCACATGCACACACACAGATATGGAAGTACCTCTGAGTTTTAAAGTCTGAAATGTGAAAAATATTTGGAGATCACATTCATTATTATAGAAAATTATTCCCCAAATCAGTAACTTTTTGAAACACAATCCCAAGGGATGATATTACAGGTACCTTTAAAAAAATTGGTCAAAAATATAACATTGGATTTATATCAGATAACAAATACAATGTAGAAGTCATCTCTCACTATCAAACTTGGGTAGAAAAAAGCTAAATGAAACAGAAGGCCACAGTCTAGATTCCTGAATGATACATGGCTTCTCCCTCTTATGATTGAGCCGACACAGGTAAAAGTAGTTGTAAGAAAGTCTGAGTGGAGTAAGGCAACTAATAGAACAGATGAATTATTTCAGGTATATGGGCATGGTTCATTTTCTTACAGAACTTTCCCGAAGATTCATACTTAATTTTTTTAAATGTTTTTATTTATTTTTGAGAGACATAGAGACAAAGCATGAGCGGGGGAGGGGCAGAGAGAGAGGGAGACACAGAATCCGAAGCAGGCTCCAGGCTCTGAGCTGTCAGTGCAGAGTCCGACGCGGGGCTTGAACTCACAGACTGTGAGATCATGACCTGAGCCAAAGTCAGACACCTAACCAACAGAGCCACCCAGACACCCCGAAGATTCATACTTAAAGCAAGGTATAATATGTGACTTTTCAGCATAGAAGTACTAATTTCAGTCTTTGTAGAAGAAATTTGCTCTTTGGAGGTTATCTCTAAAAAATATGATGAAGCATTTGGCCCTCAACAAATTCCACCATAGTTTCTATTTATATTCATATGTACTTATTCTCATAAATATACATATAAGTGATTGCATGTGTATTTAGATGTGTATATATGAATTAGATTGAATTATAGGGCAATTTTCTTTACCCCACCCCCTATACTTGCACATTGCCTTAAAGCTTCTCCACTAAAGTTTCCTCAGCCTTGAACTTCATGATCAGCCCCTGACTTACATTGGCCAAAGGAATGTTTGCAAACTTAATGCCAGTTGAAATTTGAAATATACTTTGCAGTGAAATCTCCCTTTTGCACCATGGTTGTGGCCACAAAAAGAGCTTTACCTGGGCCACAAACGAAACGTAGTAGGACAGTCCACAGGCACACAGCCACCCCCAGGCTGCAAGGACGTAGATTCCTCAGACAACAGGAAGATTCACAAGAAGAAAATTATAATTGTCATATGTCACTGAGAGGTTTTGTTTTTGGTTTTGGTTTGTTATTTAGTTTTTGTTTTGGTTTTTGGTTTTTGGGTTTTTTTGGCTACACAGCAAGTGCTGACTGATGGGACACACTTTACATTTTTAACACACTTTTTATATGCTTGGAAACACTATCATATGTTAAACACTGTGGTATAGTCAATATTCCCTATTAATAGTATTAATATAATTTCTACCTAACAACTTTCTATCATATTTGTATACCCTTGGGGTTGGGAAGACCTTCTTTATCAGGAAAAGGAAAATTTAAGTCATAGCAGGAAGGAAACTTTAAGCCGTGAGAGAAAATAAAAATGTCTGCAATTTTTTCACAATGGAAGAAAATTTTCTTACGATAGAAGAATCACAGAAAATCAGCTAGATTAAAATACGTGTAATATGCATAAAAAGCACACATAAAGAGAAAATGGTATGTGTGAAATGGTAATAAGTTAATATAATATGAAGTTTTATATATAACTAAGAACAAATAAATGAAAATTAGTAGAGACTCTGAATAAGCAATTCATGAAAAAGGAAATACAAATGGTCAAAAAATATGAAATTACAACTGGGCCTCACTAATACATAGAGATAATATGCCTTATTTTACCAGCCATATTGGCATTAACAAGAGCAAATATAATTGATCACATTTTTTGATAGCAAACACCAGAGTATAAAAGGTTGCAGAATCTCTGCAAGGGGTATGTTCTTAAATTGAGAAAAGGTAGCCAGGTGTGTTTCTCATAGTACCATTCCTTCTTACAGTATCTATCTGTGTGTGTGTTGTGTGTATAGTGTAGTGTGTATGGTGAAGTGGATATATAAATATATATGGAGAAAAGATGAAACACAAAATATATTTCTATCTCATGTAGAGTTGGATGGTCTAAAGAATTATTGCAACTTTGTTAATTCTTCTTGTCTTCGTGGATTTCATTATTCGAATCCCATTCATCTTGCAAACCCTAGCTCCATGGTGCTTCTTCAATCCCACTGCCTTTCGACATCCCTTGTTTACTTCAGCTTCTTCTCTTCTTTTTCTCAAAGTGTGTGGTAAATATTGTCAGAAACATCTAATCGAATGCTAAATAATCCTCTCGTCAACATTATCACCATCTCATCTTCTAAATTGCCAAAAGCTGGGTTGACGCGCACTTCATTTCTTTGGTCAGTTACAGAACAAAGCACATCGACAAGTATAGAAAAGGCATTTGGGAATATTGTATAATGTTTGCATGAATTATTTGTATTGCTACTCAAATCAGTCAAGACACTCATTAAAAAAAAAACTTTTCTTAAAGACTTCCTCAATTTTCCTTCAACATGGTGTTAAAACATTTTGGAAGCATTGTTGAAACAAGTAATACAATAGAAACATAAAATTAGAAAATCTAGGATTTCCAATGGCTTAGCAAGTTAAGTGCTAGGCCTAGGGACATGAAATATATAAACTCTAAAGACAAATGTTATTATTGTTATGGTAGTTCTTATTTTTCTTCTATTGGCCACATCGAAACACTGTTTTGACCATCAATTGTTTACCATGAAATAATGTTATATGAAAATTTCCTCTGAGCTCTATTTTATTCCAGTAATGATTCTAGTTTAAAAGAGATTCTAAGGAAGGAGATAGTTACTACCTTCCTCCTAATACTAAAAAAAAGCATCCTATTATCTACATTAATAGTAGACAATCACAATACTTAGAACAACTACAAACACATAGTTCTTAATATCTCACTTATCCTGTGTCTGTGTTCTTATCAGTTTCTCTTTTATTGAATTACAGTAGGATGAGTCAAGGTTCATTTTCTGCACTGCCGTTTCCACATTTCTCGAGATGTACTCTGCATTATCCCTTGCCTAATAATGGCACAAAGTCCAAACAAGACTATTACATACATTAACTTACTTAATTATCATAACAAACTCAAGAGGCTGGATCTATTTTTATACTGTTTTTATGAGAGACAACGTTGGGATATGGTAAGGTTAAATAGTATTACCCAAGTTATATTTCAAAAGATGAATAACTAGCAGTTTTACCAAATTCATCTAATTCCAAAATTGGATTGTCTTATAAAATTTCCCTTTCAGAATACCTTCTCCTCGCTCCTAACCTAATAATCTCGAGGCAAACTGGAATATGCACACACACAGACTCACATACACACACTAACAGACACACAAACAACAAAACTTGACCCAAAACATGATCAAAATTTCTTTTTTTTATGTTTATTTGTTTAGTTGAGAGAGAGAGAGCAGGGAAGGAGCAGAGAGAGAGAGAGAGAGGAAGAGAGAGGATCCCTAGGCCCCATGCTGCCAGAGCAGAGCCGGGCTCAAACCCATACACTGAGAGATCATGACCTGAGCTGAAATGGAGTCAAACATTTAACCAGCGGAGTCACCTAGGCGCCCCAACATGATGCAATTTCTTACAGTAGATTATATTTAAATTCATAACCATGCTCATAACCTTGGATACACAATAAATTCACTCAGGAACTTTGATGAAATACATCTGGTCCCCACCATAGATCGGATCACACACACACACACACACACACGAAATCCTTGAGTAGTACAACCAGCTTTGAGAATTAGTGACTGTTACACAGTGACTCCACTTATGCCACAGGATGTTTTTCTAGGAATAACTTGCTGAACAGAATTCTATTTTTTAAATAGAAAATATCTGCCCCCAGGGAGACTGGGTGGCTCAGTCGGTTGAGCATCCAATTCCGGCTCAAGTCATGATCTCTCCAGGTCAGCGGGTTGGAGCCCCATGTCGGGCTCTGTGCTGACAACTCAGAGCCTGGAGCTCCAGATTCTGTGTCTCCCTCTCTCTCTGCCCCTCTCCCTCTCATGCTCTGTCTGTCTTTCTCAAAAATAAATAAACCTTAAAAAATTTTAATATAAAAAAAGAAAATATCTGACCCATAATCTAAAAGAGTTTTGTCTCCTTTTCTCATGAGATTCATTATCCTGTCGTTTAATGAGCTACTCCATTCTAAAGGAAGCCATCTTGAAAGGGAAATGTTCTCTTTGCTGTGACTCAGAATTTTTAGATCAAGGTTTTTTGTGAACTTTACTACATTTTATGTTAAAGCACTTTGTCTAAATGTTATTTCTCTTCTGGCTTGGAGTCCAGCATGGGGAAACCCTGACCCGCTTCTCACTCAGTGGTTCACAGATCTACACGTTAATTACCCTTCTTTTACACGGCTAAGACTAGAGTTAACGGATTACCAGAACTATACTGAGTCACAAAGGTGTCTTTACTCAGGAGCACATTATTGATTACTCATTATTATCAGTGTTGACAAGTACTAACAACTCCTTCCATGGAAGTACCCAGGTTGCCCTTCTCAATGCCGCTGCCTGGGTTATCTCCTGCACCTGGTGCGTAATGGGATCTTAACAGCTGTTGGTTGAATGAATGATAAAAACTTAGACATTTTTGGGTTTATTTTATCTGTTCCTGTTCATCCTGAACTATCCCGTTCAGCCATTACCTGTTTTCAGTCATATTTGTAATTACTAGTTCAAGTTGGAATTGTAAGTAGAATAAAGTCATAGGAATTCATTATGAGTGATCCAGAGGGGCCGTTTTACCAATCCTTCCAAGTGTGCCTGAAGAAATGCAGAGAATTAGTGCACTGTGTGGGTTAGGGCAAGGTGCTACTCTTTTTAGAGTTTTGGAGAAAAAAAAAATGTACTCAGATCATCGCTGTTGATCTTCCCAGCTTAAATGTTGTTTCCTTTCATTCCTGCTTAAAGACTTTATTCTCTTTCTCTTTAAGTATTTGTATTGAATCATCTTCATTTCCCCATGTTTTTTTTAAAAAAACTCACAAATATTCAAAACGACACACCATGTCCAATGAAAGTCGGTTCCATGTTGACTATAGTATCTTCTCAAATTGCTTGTCGAGATTTGATTCACATTCAAATTGTTTAAAAATGTTTATCCAATTCTTTTCCCTCTTGCCTCCCTCTTCTCTTCTTTCCTTTTTATTTCTTTCTGTGTTTTGTTTGCTTGTATGTCTGATCAATTATTGTGTCCACTCTCTTGAATACGTATTAAATAATTAATCAATGGGTTTATTGAAACAACATTTATTTAAGGAAGCACCCTCCACAAGAAACCGCACGAGGTGACGGGGCAAGGCTGCCGTAATATAAAGCATGAGTAAAGAGAAAAACAGCATGAAGTAAGACAAGAGCAAAATAAGTTATTTTGTTTGTGCACCTGTTCGTTCACAGCACTCATCCTTTTAAAACCTCACCTTGTTGCAAATGTATATTGTAATATATATCATTATGGCCTTGACTGCCACTCTTGCCTGCCAACTTAGAAACAATATATCCATCTACGGATGACCCCAGAGTCCTTTCTCATAGCATCATAGCATTTTGATATAGCATCAAAATAACTGAAATAAATCCATAAAGCACAACCCCAGGCTATATGTGCCCCCAGAATTTATATATACATATGCATATATGTATATTTATGTATATTTAAGTGGATGGACTTAACTCATCTCTCGTAAATTTAAGATTTTATATCATGGATTGCTATAATTAGCCAGAAGTGCATTTCACACTCCAGTTTTCTTTCCAGCAGTTATACCGCCTAAAGCAGCTAAAATCTTTCCTTTACTCTTTCTTGTTCCCCCAGCTGCTCAGCTAACCCGTCAATGTGTGATTCAGTAATTCCTATTATCTGAGTATTAAGATCTAACCAAATGGCTGCTGATGGATATTATCAATATATCTCTTTATGGCTGGTGGATAAAGGAACAAATAGCTTTTTTTTTTTCTAATTAACATTCTAGAGCTAATCTTTAGACTATCTATGAAGGTTTCCCCGGGGTGGTTCTTTCTAGTTTATTTATTTTCTTTTTAGACAATTATTAATAAACCTAAAGTCACTAAATTCTCTCAGTATAGAATGCTAGGGATTCTTCTCAAGCACTCTGCTATCTCTGATCCGCCCACTAGGTATATTTAGTAACACCTGAAGAATAAAATTCTCCCCCAGAGTGGAGCGGCCTCTTACCTTGTTCTCAACTCCATTTTTGTGGGGTTACTTTTTTTCTTATTTTGAAATCTTTGGTGTCCCCTTTAGTGTCCAGTCTAAGTCTGCCTGTTCCCCAGCCTTCCTCCTGTTATCACTTTCACCTTCCCTTCATCTCTTCCATCTCTTCTTTCCCTTCCATGTTTTTCTCACTTGTATCATTACTATTATTTTCCTTTTATTTTTTTATTATTTAAAAAAAAATTTTAATGTTTATTCATTTTTGAGAGAGACAGAGCAGAATGTTAGCAGGGGAAGGGTAGAGAAAGAGGGAGACACAGAATCCAAAGCAAGATCCAGGCTCTGAGCCATTAGCACAGAGCCCAATGCAGGGCTCGAACCCATGAACCGTGAGATCATGACCTGAGCCAAAGTCGGACACTTAACCGACTGAGCCACCCACGTGCCCCTATTTTCCTCTTATTTTTAAGACTCTTTCAGTTTCTTCCCCATGATCCCTTCTCCTCCTCCTCCTCCTCCTCCTTCTCCTCATTTTTCTTTAACCCTTTCAGAGTGTTTTGTTCAGTGGTCATAGATATTTGCATTGTGGCCTTTTTCCTGGAAGTGTGATCTTTGGCTTTCAGAGTTAGCCTTTGTCTTCTTTCTTTTCTCCTCATTCTCTTGTGCTCCAAAACTCTCACTTCCTTGAATGCCCCTCCTTCCTCATCTTCCCTCCTCCCAAAATATGCATTCTCCAGTTGTGCTTTTCTTTGTCACTGAGTGGCATATATAAGGGCTGTACTGAGACAGAGAATTGTCGGTACTTTAAAACATGTAATTAGACACACAGCTTCATACCTGTGAGGCTTTGAAAAATATTAACAAGCAGGGGAAGGCAGTGTTGTGGGATTTAGGTTGAGACCATGAGCAAATAAACCATACATGTGGAAAAAATATTTCACAGGGTCCCCAATAACCCTTCTCTGAATGCTCAAATTACAAAAATTTGGGGAAGACCCCTTGTATAGCAGCCCCGAGATGAACATTTTAAATGTCACTGTACAATAGAATGATCGTATTAAAAAGTTATAGAGCCAACATATAGATATCTTGCTTCCTGAATGAAAAAAAAAATGATGTTCATTCCCTTAATTAATTAATGCAATTAATAACAGTCGGCAGCCTCTAGGAGTTCCGTATCGCTCTAAAATACAGACGCATGCATCAGGACAGCCTAGCAGTTGTTCAGCACTGAATAATTCACGGCTGGCTGACAAGCTGTTACTACTCCCTGAGTAAGCCGCCGCCTCCACAGTCCTCGTGGACCACCACGTATCCTCGCATCAGCCAACAGCTAAGGAACTGACACTTGGATCAGAGAGCTCCGATCAGAGATCAGAAAGAGACTCCACGTACCTGCTACAATGCCCATTCGAGGCATCTATTCCAGATCTATTGCTAGTTTGAATTTTACCCTACCGGGTTTCGAGCTACACGGGTCTGGTTTGCATGTTGTGGAGGGTGCCTGCTCCCTTTTGCTCCAGCTCTGCTCATTTACACCATCACTTGATTGAGCAATGGATTGTGCAGGGGTGTTCCCGGCTTTTAAAAAATGTAAGGTCACCAGGCATAACTTCGTTCTTCCTCCTGATGTTCTGTTTTACATGTGATGGCTGTCACCAGCTAATGACAAAAATTCAGAAATCTAAAGACAGTAGGATACGTGGACACTCAAAACAAAAATGGGGGCTCCTGGGTGACCCAGTCGGTTAAGTGTCCAACTTGTGGTTTCTGCTCAGGTCATGATCTCACTATGGGTGAGATTGAGCCCCGAGTCGATTCTGTGCTGTCAACATTGAGCCTGTTTGCAATTCTCTCTCTCTTTCCCTGCCATTCCCCTGCTCACTCTCGCTCTCTCTAAATAAATAAATGGATAAACATTAAAAAAAAAAAAGAGCTATAAAAGTAGGTAGCTTGCATATCAGCTATGCATGTACTTTACAACTGGGTACAATAAATCTTTTTCTTTAAACCTGAAAATAAAATCATTAGATTTTAAATGTGAAAGTGCATTAGCAACAGCCTAAATGAACAACTTTCAGATAAAATTTCTAAAAAATCAGAAATTGGATGTCACAAGACTCACAATTATTTAAATAAGCTGGTTTTAAGAATTTCCCACAGAATATATTTTGTCTATTTTTATAAATTTTTGTCCTTCACCAAAAAGATATTGGCGGAACACTCATCTGCTAACGTTTGTTGTACATAGACTCCAAATAAGTATCTCCCCCTCTGATTGTCATTCACAGTCTTACACAGTGTGTCCCCAAACCCTCCGAGCTCCATACAAATCCTCTAGCTAAAGCTACATGTGGCTTATCCTAAAACATTTGCCATACTTTGATTCTTTATTAATGCATTCCACTAGACCCGGAATGTAATTTTCTTATATCTGTCTATCCAAATCTTCCCCATTCATCAACACTCAGTTTGAATGTCACTTCTCCTCAGAGTCTCCATCCCTCCTTGTAGAGCAGGTAGACCTGTCTTTTCTAAACTCGCTCTGCATTTAGCGCCCACCCCCTTTCAGGTACTTATCACATTCAGCCGGGCATTGTTGTTAATCGAGTCTGTTTCAAATCTTCCCTTCTAAACCATGAGCACTTGGAGACCAAGAATTAAGTCATTATTCATTTGTACAAGGCAACAGTGCATAGCATAATGCCATGCTCAAAGGAGGTACTTAATAAATAATTAATGAACATAGCGTCAACAATATAACTTGGCAGGGCCAAGAGCACCAGTCTTTTATTTATTTATTTATTTATGTTTCATAAACAACCCTAAAATATTTTCTCTGTTGGACTAGAGCTTAGACCTTGGCATATCTAATTGCTCTGCTTGCTACAAGTGGTCTTAAATAGGATTATACTAGACACTGACTGTGAAAGATGGCAAGAAATTCATAGTAAACCAAAAGGGCAGTTGGACAAACAAAATTAAGGCAGTATTAAGGCATTCAGATAAGCACGTTGTGAGGTATTAGTTTATTTTTTCTTCCCATGTTCGAACTCGTTGTATTAAACTTTAAGAGGAATATTGGCTGATTATGGCAATACAGAATGACATATTTCACAGATTTAATTATGCATCACCAGCTTCAGGGTTCTATAGGTTTTTATCAGAAGAGATAATACACTTATGAAAAATGAATTATTTTGGTCAAAATTTTATGAAGTTACCTGAGGTCCCTCTCCCCACAAATCTAATTTTATGTTGTATTATCTATATATATTATACTATCGTAAGAATTAAGACTGCATTTTATGCAAAACAGAACAGAGCAGTGAAATATAGGAAAATAAGACTTTGTTAGAGAAATATTGACTTTATATTTAAATATATCCATAACTTTGATATCAGTCTTGATCAGGTCACAGGAATTTGGGGACACTATAGTATGTCATCACTGCGGTGTTTCACAAAAGGCAGGAGCTATTTCATAAAGGAAATGGCAGAGGAGTTAGGGCTTCTTGTTTAAATTCCTGTTTCTGCTTGACTCCTAACTTCCATTCCAGGTTGATTAGACTTTCTTCCTTGATTTCATAACCCATAGTCAGTCTTCTCTCTCTCTTCTATATTTGAGTATTACATATGGAATGAAATATATAATACATAATGTATGTAGAATTATATACAGAATCAATAAATATACATATTGGATATATATATGTATGTATGAATGTGTATATAAATATATATACATAAGTATTTTTATGCTGTACACAAGATCCTGCAAATCTTGGATCAACCTATAATCAGGGTTTCTTCAAAGGTATGAGAAGTTCGCTGAAGATACTCAATATTTATTCTCTATGTACAATACATATAAATCTTATAGAAGTGTGGTATATATATTACATATGCATTATATATATTATATATTTACCTATATATGGAAGAAATGCTGATTGAATATGTATAGAATATGTGTATATATACATAACTCTATAGAATACATGTGGAAGTATATTCTATAAATATAATGAAATAGATATATAGAGAGAATAAATGCTGATTGAATGTCTTCTGTTAACATTCTATACCTTTGAGTAACCCCATTTATAAGTTGCTCAAGGATTTGTAGGGTTTTTTCAATTATATTGCATAAAAATTTGTGTGTGTATATGTATATATATATATATATATATACATATACACACATGCGCACACCCATACATGGACATAAATGTATGTTTATTTACCCCTTTGTTCATGTGTTACATTTTAATATTTATCTGACAAAAAAATGGTCTCTGTGGCTATGTGTTTTCCCAAGTGACTTGCACTTACTATCCAGGAGAAAAATGCACCATTTTTCTATGATTAGGCAATGGGTCAATGAGTTCATATTTAACACAGGTTGAACACCTCTTGGGTTGAAAATGTTTACAGTAAGTAGCACTTGGGTTTAAGCTCTAAGAAGAAGATTTTAATTGCAACTTAGTGAAATCAGAATTATCTACAAACCCAATATTATTAAAAATTCTGAACCCACAAACAATTCCTGAAGGATAAGTAAGTAAGTAAGTAAGTAAATAAATAAATAAATAAATAAATAAATAAATAAATAAATAAAAAACGCCCTGACCTGAGCCCATGAAAACTTCTGCACAAAGAAAGAAAACCAAACGCAGAGAGACATGGTGATTTTGATGGCAGGGCATGAATGAAATGCGAGCTAGAAAACATCTGTTTTGCATTCAGTTGAAATTGCTGAAATGCGCTCTTAGGAAACAAAAGACGAAAATGAGAGGATTCATGATTCTTTTGTCATCTACCCTGACAAGTAAGCTTTCTGAGTTTCAATATGATAGAATTGTAAGGAAAATAAAGATGTTTAAATATAATAGAATTGCGTGGAAAATAAAGACAGAACTGTAGAATTAAAATCTGTGTTTGAATGTAAATTGAATGGAAAATTGATACCAAAGAGAAAATTAAATTAGCGTTGTGAAGAACAAGCTTGAGAAAACTCTTCCCAGAATTCACTGGGCCAAAATATGGAAGGCGTGGAGGACACAGGCGGAGATGCACATAGAATGAAGAGACAGCAAGATGATAATTCATGAAGATGAGTCCAAGAAAAAAAAGAAAAGAAATGGTAATGTAATTAGAGATTATGGCAATAAGAACCAAAAGTTTGTTTCAAAAAGCAGAAAAGATAAAAAAAGTAATATGAATGTCTCCATTTCCCTATGCATATATTTTGGATGTTATTAAAAAAGTTTCAAATGTATCTTTTAACCTAACTTGAATTAGAAATAATAAACAGTATATATATACATATATATGTATATATATAACGGTATATATATATACATATACATATGTATATATACACACACACACACACAAATACCAATTCCCTGTAGAGTAAAATAAAGAAAATATAGTTCATGTATGGATGATAGGAAACAAAGAATAAGTCCAAGTCAGAAGCCATTAAAAGATTACTTTAAAAATTAGTGTTTCGTTATAAAGGAAATTTTAGCATATTCGTTATAAATGGAAATATCCACACATATAAATTTTGTTGTTTGAAGTATGTGTGTGTGTGTGTATGTGTGTGTATTTAATAATAATGAGAAAAAATTTTTATCGCCAACGAAAGGGGTAAAATCCTTGAGGCATAATTGGTTTCATGCTTTGATAAGTTTTATTTTATCCATTCATTCAGTAAATATTTTAAAAAATGCCTGATTTTACCTGACACTTTTCTCTGGTACTGAACGTAAGAAGATGAAATACTCAGATCATGACCCAAACACTATCAATCTAATATGAAAGATAAGCAAACAAATCGATAATTCTCACATGGACTGGTCATTGCTATGAAGACGTATTAAAATCCCAGGGGCCAGAAACCAGGTATCCTGCTCATACCAAGGAAAAATGGGTACAGCGTCCAGGTGTTCCTTTAGAAGAGCTAAGGTTACTACTTTGGGGCCACCTTCATTTCCATAAAAACACAGTTTTCTGTATTCTAATATTGAATATCTCTAAATAAGCATATTACTGAATTCTAAAAATTAAAACTATGACTAAATTTTTTAAAACTAAGATTAAATCATAATTTCCTAAAGAAAAACATAACAAAAGACTGAGAACTTAGCAAAGGATACATCCAGAGGAATTCTACTAATGTACATTTTGCTTATGCACAGTTACAGAAATACTAACATGAATGGAGTTCAGTCCTGGAAAATAGACTCCCATTGCTATCGTTTCTGGAGCGTACAGTAGAAGACTGGAGACTTTGTGGTTAATTTACCATATGGAGAAAAAGCACACAAAATTCTTTATAGGAATTTTCACTAATTTCTGACTCTTTTAAGTGGTAGGTTCATAAATCATGAGGCAGTTTGCAATGCAAAAGGTATATCTTTGATAGAAGTTGATTCTTTTTAAAAGTGTCTGGGAGAGTTTGGCCAGTTTTGAAGTTCCAAGGAACGGTCCACACTGCGCCATCATCACTTCTGACACCAATTGCTGTTCGGGAAGTTCCCCAAATGACTCTCGGGGTGAACAATTCCCTGGGACTCGGAGACGCCACTGAAAGTGGTTTTACTCATGGTTGTGGTTTAGCATAGGGAAAGAATAAAGATCAAAATAAACGCAGGAAGGACACAGCCAGGAGAATACGAAATGCACAGCTTCCGACCATCCTGTCTCTGTGCGACAACATGCATGGCAATATTACTTGAACCTCTTCATCCAGAGTATTTGCAGCGCCCCACCAAGTAGGCATGAGTTTCTGCCCACATGGCAGCTCTCCAACTTCAGTGTCTCTAGAGGCTGGCTTCACCCGCATGACTCAAAGCCCCAGCCATCATCCCACTGCTGGTGCGCCTCCCAGCCTCTAAAGCACTCTGCTCCTGGCTGGCTGGCTCAAGGCACCCCGGTAAACAAAGACACTCCAGGCGGGAATGGCATTCCAAGCGCTAGAAGATGCTCTTCCGGAAGCCAATGGCAATGGCCAGAACTCTTTTGTACAAGGTTAAATTCCTGACTCCACAGTGTCTATTTTCATTTACCAAAATAAAGTCTATGTGAAAATTTGATATTAGAAATTTTGCTGCTGTCCATAATAGAGCTAGTCGAAATGTCACTTTCCGCGATTAGATTTTGAATGGCTCCTTCATTTTATTTATTTATTTGTTTTTATTTATTTATTTATTTATTTATTTATTTATTTTTATTCAGATGATTCTTAGAAGCGATTAAATCCTCATTACTAGTGTGTCACACAGACTGTATCTTTGAACTCGGACTTTATACTTCAATTATTATAGAAATGAAAGAATGTTAACATAGGAAATATACCCAGTTTCAAGTAATTAGTCCATAGCTAAGGCGCAATGCATACTAAACCACTCCCCTTTTAAAAATTCTGCAGTAGAAATGTCCTTAAAACGTTCTTTTAAAGGTGCTCTAAAATTAAAACGGTCTGCCTTAAAAAATCATTTTTTAAAAATCATTCCTCTCTTTGGGGACCTGATGAGTCAAATTGTTCTTTTTTTTTCCTTCAGAGGGACTGAGGACTCTGACTAAGTTGTAAACCATTAACAGTACAGTGTTTAATTGGAGGGCTGACACAGTCTTAACTATGATGGTGAAATCTACATCACACTACTCTTATCTGTTACAGGGATATACACTCAAGTACTGAAGACAGTATCTGATATTTTGGCAGGGAAGGAGGGGCAGTAATCTTGTTTAAATCAGTCCAAGCTGATTCCCTCTGAGGTACCTCGAGCTATACATAGGCATTCTGTGTGTCTGCATATGAATATTCTATCCATTTAAAAGAAAACAGCAATGTTTTATTCTTTCTTTAGACTTCAGAATTGGCTTCAAAAAAAACTCAGATGTACTTCCCCCTCATATAGTCAGAAGTAACCAACTCAATCTTTAAAAAGAACTGTGAATATCAAGATATAAAACAAGTAACCAAACATTACAGACCAATTCCAACATCTTAGTTTCAGATCGTGGTATACTATATACAGTATACTATACTCGTCCTAGATGCAGGTGGCGTTTTATCTATACGCATATGGCATACAGGTGGCATTTTATTTCCACTATATGTAAGTTAATATATATAATATATGTGTATACATTCTTCATCTGACTTGTATTTTAGCTATTTCTGTTCGCTGTCTATGGCCACCACTTGGTTAGTTCTTTGGAGACAGAGGCTGTGAGTTAATCGTCTATGTATTCCGTACAGGAGAATTGATCTTTATAAATGTCCGTGAATAATGTTCCTAAAATATTATTATTAACTTAACAAATGTACAAAATGGCTATAATAATACGTTAAATTGTATTTTCTCCCAATTTTTTTAGTGAGTGAAATTCTTGGTAGAGTTCGACCTCTTGTTCTGTTTGTACAACCAGAGCTACCAATTTATTGTTACATTTTAGACCCTCACACCTTTTTTGATGGCCACGAATACCTAATGGTATCAGCAGAAAATGTCCAAATATTAGGCCTTTTAAGTGCTTAATAAACAGAAGAGAGGAAAGTGCAATGTGGACAAAATTATTTTTAAAACCCTGTCCTCTATTCTACAGAGAATATAAATTTCGAAGATGCGACTGCCCAAACATCTGCTCTGTCGCCGGCTCAGGCTGGCCAGCGTCCTTACGAGGGCTCTGGCTGCCAAAAGTTCCCTGCGTGGGGGTGTTAACGGCTGGCTCCCAAACGGGAACGGAGCGGAAAGGAGGCCAGAGTAGCAGGTTCACGAAAGGCAGCGGCGCGGGAGCGAAAAGGATGCCAAGTTCTCTCCAAAATCACCTACATATGTCCATTTCCTTTGTAACCGCAGTCTGGTTTATTCCATTTCGGAGGGCAAATTAAGCCGCGAGAGGGGGTTAGAGCTGATACTTCATCTCCGCGGAAAATAAAATTAGGTACAGATGGCGAGGATCCGCTCATCTTCTATTACCTGGAGTCGTAAAGGTGGTAGTTTGTCACCGAATCACCTGACTTGGCTGAAGTCCTACATATCACAGTGGGTGGCTTTAATGTGGTGGGCAATTACTCTTCCCAGACACTAATCCCTCAAATGATTTCTGGAGTTAAAAAAAAAAAATGGCATTCTTATGGTAGGACAATGTTAGTAGTGCTGATTCAGGTGTGGGAGATAAAATAGAAATTATTCATTCAAAATACCAATCAAGAATTTTAAAAATAGTACAGAAAGAGGGGCAAAAATTCAACATTTTTATTCAATCTATAAAACTCCAGTAGATGTTTTCATGACACAGGTAGAGGATTAGTAGTTCACTACATGGTGAGGACCGAAGGATAAACACCAGGTCTTATGTCACAGACATTTGCCTTCAGAAGAAGCAATAAGAAAGGCTGGGATACTTTATTTTCTCTGACGTTATGCTCATTTCATTTATCCTTAAGTATAAAATAAAATATTTCATTATGAAAAATTTCAAACTACAGGACGACAAATAATATCAGACACACTAAACGATGCTATAATGGATGCGTGTGTCATGAGCTCACATTTCTATGGATGAAAATCTTTGTAAGTACGTCCTTCTGACGTATTGTTATATCCACTAAATATAAACATAAACATAAATATAAACATTGTTTGCATTTTTACATAAAATACATTGTAATATATCATAAGACAGTATTTTTACAGATAGTTAACCAGATCGTCTCTTGCCCCTGAATTTTTGTTGCTGTCTTCATCATATTCTAGGCGCCTAAACCAACATGAGTTTTTTTCTTTCTTCTTTATAAATGTTCTTTTATCTGTCTCTCCTATGCCACAACCATACTGTTTGAATTACTGGCTTTGTAACAAACTTTACCAAACATGGTAAGTTTTGAACATTATTTTTTTCAATGAAACTTGTTTCTTGATCATTTCATCTTTTATTTTAAATTTCTTTTTAATGTTTATTCATTTTTGAGAGAGAGAGAGACAGAGTGTGAGAGAAGGAGGCACAGAATCCGAAGCAGGCTCCAGGCTCTGAGCTGCCAGCACGGAGCCTAATGTGGGGCTCGAACTTGCGAGCCGTGAGAACATGGCCTGAGCTGAAGTCGGACGCCTAACCGACTGAACCACTCAGGCGCCCCAATCATTTCATCTTCTAAGCAAACTTTTGGATCAGCTTGCCCGATTGCATTGCAATTATGAGATATTTTGGGGGAAAAAAGTGATTCTCTTTGTGATTTGGGATTTATGGATATTTTTATTTTTATGTGTTTGATAAAATGTGAAATATTTTTTACAGAACTTGAACGATTTTGTAAAATTTATCCTAATGGCTGTGTTGTCGCTACTAGAAATTTATTCATTTATTTATTTATTATTTTTTAGTAAAGCTACATGCTCAATGTGGGGCTCGAACTCACGACCCTGAGATCAAGAGTTGCATGCTCTACCAACTGAGCCATCCAGGTGCCCCTAGAAATGTGTTTTTTTAATAATACTTCATAACATTTTCTAGTATATAAATTTCTAATGGTTTTCACATATTGATTCTTTATATCCAAGAATCTGGTCACATTTATAGTTTTTAGAGTTTCTCCGATGCTGTATGCCAGAAAAGATCACATCACTGAAGTTCCATGACAATTTCATATCCTTTATTGTACATTTTATATACTTTTTCATATCTTATTTAACTGAATTGGTGTTCTGGTAAAATGCAGAAAAATGGCAGTGACAGTGCACATTGACTTGGAATGAAATATTTTATCGTTTCACCAATTTCTAACATCTGCAGTGTATGATTCTGGCAAGTTTTATTTGGCAGGACTTTGAATGGATCAAGTTTCATGTATTTTTTCCCCCTATGATCCTTCTTGTTTGGAAGTTATACACTGTATTTACCGTTAAAACTTTGAACAACACTCTTTGCCTAATAACGTTTGATGTGTTCAAGAGCTCTGAAGTGTATCCCCCACGTGATACTTTAAATGTGATCTCCGATTTCCTGATTCATGTAGGATTTTAGCTCCCATTTTATAACTAAATTACCATTATCTTTTATGTTAACTTTTGTGGTTGATGTTTGTTTAAAGTTCACATGAAATTTATCGAGTTATTTGTTCAGTGTCATGTCTTTGATCCCCCCCTTTTTATTTAGAAGTCTGGTTTCCTTCTTATTAACTACATCCCTTATAACTCATTAAATTGATGTGGCCACTGTGGAAAACAGTATGGAGTTTCCTTAAAAAAATAACTAAAAATATGGGGCGCCTGGGTGGCTCAGTCGGTTGAGCTTCCAACTTGGACTCAGGTCATGACCTCGTGAATCCTGAGTTCAAACCCCGCATTGAGCGCACTGCTGTCAGCACAGAGCCCACTTTGGATGATCTGTCCTCGTCTCTCTCTGCCCCTTCCCTGCTTGCACTTTCTCTCAATAATAAACAAATCTTTAAAAAGACACCTAAAAATAAAACTATCAAATGGTCCAGCAGTTCTACTTCTAGATATCTATCCAATGAAAATGAAAACACTGAATCAAAAAGATGAAAATGCCTTAGACGGTGCATACATCTTGGAGAAGACGGTGTCATATTAATACACGTACTTGAATGTTCCTTGAATATTATTAAAATCAATGCAAATAGCCTTGTCATTAATTTAGTAGAAAAAATAAGTCTTCACATCTAGATTAATCCACTAAAATCGCCCCAACCACATCTGATACACTTTTACCTCTATACAGTTTCAATATCCAGTGAAATATGAATATGTTCTTAAGAGGGAGGTTAAATTATATTCTTCCAGAAGACTTTGTGTAAAATGGGCCTAGAAATCAAAAGAACAATCCATCCATGCCCCTTTAACTACATAAATTATTGGTGACAAGTGCTCACATCTGTAATTAAATGCAACTATGTCAAGAAGAGTAATTTTCCCTCTCCGGCATCTTCTTCAACACACCACAGACTCACGTAGCCACTGGCATTGCCCATGACACTTAGGAATATTCTGGAGTAAACTAGTACTATGTGGAGAGGCCCAACTACCTTAAAGCTCTTGGCATAAAACAGAAACTATAGTTTTAATTTGAACTGTGCAAACACTGAAGACCTGGCAACAAAATAAATTCTGAAGATTCATAGGAAGGGTTGCTGGGTTTTGAGAGTTAAGTGATTTCCATATCTTCCTAAAGCTTGGATTGGGCCATAGTAGTATGATTATAGAATTTGGGGTATGTGGTAAAAAAAATCATTTTCTTCTACTTTAATCAACTAATGATTTGTGAATCCCACAACTGAGAGAGGGAGAGAGATTGAGACAGTGTAAAGCGGGAGGGAAGTATATTAACTAGAAAAAAGAAAAACAATAATTATCTAGTGGTTTGTAATTGTTCAGAGACTAACCACTGACTTGCGATTTATTTTATCTTTTTAATTCTATTTATTTATTTTGAGAGAGAGAGAGAGCAGAGGAGGAGCAGAGAGAGAGAGAGAGAGAGAGAGAGAGAGAGAATTCCAAGCAGGCTCCACACTTTTAGCAAGGAATCTGATGTTGGGTTTGAACTCATGACTTGAGCCAAGATCAAGAGTCGGATTAAGCTACCCAGGCGCCCCTGACTTGGGATTTATTGATAAGTGTGTAAGTGAAGATTCTGAAAATTCTACTGGCCAAGACCCTAACAAATGATCTCGTATTTTAATTACAAGGAGATACATTTGGAAGTAATTTATCCCAGGACATTCACTATTTTGGGCACCATGAAGTCCAAGTAATTCCTCAAAATCACAGTTGACTGGTGACAAGGCTGGGACAGAACCCACGTGGACTACTTCACCCTATGTTTCCGTATCCTGAAAGATAATCTAAAGGTAATAACAATAAACATCAAAAGTGATCATTTGGCTGCAGAAATTTGGCAGAATGTTTCAGAAAAGAATCCAAACTCCCAAGGGCCAAGTTATTTATAAAGTTTAGCACAGAATGCTCAGACACGTGATTTTCTTAGAAAATCACTGTAGTTTCCTATTACAGTGACTTACCATGACATTGTGAAATGAAATCTTTTTCTAATGCATGTGAATTTGCATACGCAGTGGCTCTCCCAACATGCCCCGCTTTATTGAGCTTTTGCATACAGAGGTAAAATTCTGAATCGTAATGTACTTGAGGCTAAAAATTAATGACTTTGGTTTAATTGCAAAGTAGGCTAGTGAGGTCAGGAATTGAAATCTTTATCTATGATACTGATTCTTTTTTTCTCCTCTGGGTTTCAAAAAACAATAAGCTACCTTCATCTATATGCTCTCTGTAGGTTACCGATGATGGCTCAGTAAAATGCTACAGAGCCTATTGTGAAGTGGAGGTCTCTTTCCCAAAATTTCTCTCCTAACTTTATTCCCCACCAACAAACCTTTCTTTTTGTTTCCTAACATAATAGTAGGTGTTTAAAGTGCCTTACTTTCTCCACGGAACTGTGATGTATTCAGTCATCTCTACGGCGGTTGTAAATGATGAGAGAAAACATTGGTGGGATATTTGAAATGTAAATTATAAATATGTAGTCCTTACAGAAACACAACCCCAAACAAATGCAAGAATAATGAAAGTAAAATATACAGTGACTTTTATAATATGAATTTTGCTACATTATAAACTTAAAAAAAGGATACTCTCTATACATTTCTTTTATTTCTCAAACTATTTTTAGGTATCCGCTAAGAATACTGTTATGAGTCCTTCTGTGTTTTGAAGGCCACGAAGGTCGTTAGGTGAAGCCTGTCACGATAACAGTATCTAATTCCACACTCTGAGTATAGTAGACTCTAAATGGGCTGGTTCTTTCAGGATAAGGACCTCAAACCCTTAAATCTTGACCAGCCTCCCTGAGGCTTTGTTAGCTAGTGTCCTGAAGGAAATATAAATGGGGTGCATGCTATTTTTTTTTTTTTTTAGTTTTTATTGTATTTTATTTTGAGAGAGAGAGAGGGGGAGAAAGAGCAGGTGGGGGAGGGGCAGAGAGTGGGAGAGAGAGAATCCCAGGCAGGCTCCCCAGTGGGGGCTCAGACTCATGAACCCTGAGATCATGACCTGAGCTGAAGTTGGACGCTTAACCCACCGAGACACCCAGGCGTCCCACGTGATCGATTTCGGTGCACATCAAGACGGCTGGCTACGCGCAACATGGAATACAGGTATCATAAACACCTGAAAATAATAGCTAATGAAACATTAACAAATTTCAATTTTATATTACAAATCTTTACCTCCCGGACTGTAGAATCTTATAAACACACTGTGGAGAGAACCAAAATTGTCTCTAAATAAAGTTTTAGAGCAGATTCTGTGACAAGTCTGATTTATGGATCCTGTGTGGAAAAATCTAAATGTATAAGAAAGTATCTTCTTTCGAATATAAACTTTACAGGAAATGACTATAGGTCTATCATTTTCTTAAAGTTTTGCTTATGAATATTTGCCATGGTAATACCTGGGCGTCTTACAGGAAAACTATTGAGCGTACTGTATTCCAGAAAATCTAAAGTAGCATCAGATTTCTTAGCATCGAGGATGAGAAAAAATGTTCAGGATCTAAAGTTATTATAATATTCCAAATTATAAACCTTTTTGTGTTTTTTTGCTCTCTTCTTATACATGGATTAAAGTATACTGATTAATCTTTGTTGGCGGTCTGACATTGTTTTGCTTTCCATTTCATTCCCAAAATTATTTTTTTCTGTATTCCCATTTCATATTCATGACTACAGGTTTATTTTCACATTAACAGTTAATTTGGTCTCTCCTAATATTGCATTGGCCTTTTATATAATATTAGACTTCTTGCCTAATGGCTTAGCTCAAACTTTGTGTAGCATTTTTTTGTTTAAGTATATAAACCTTCAGAAATACGTATAATGCTTCTCATTTCGTAAACTTGATTAAATGCAAATCAGGTACGTTTAGCATTACGCATGTTAGAAATTCGAGGTTTAAATTCAGAAAGTCTGTGAAGATGAAGCCCAGAATAGCGTGTGTTGGCATTTAGCAGTATCGATCATTAAATTAGCAGGTGCCCTCTCACCCAATTACTGAATAGTGAATACTTGAATATTTCTAAACTGGAATCACATGAAAATCTGGTTTGATAATCTGCAAATACAACGACATATTGTTATGTGTGTATGTGTGTGTGTGACAGAGAGACAGAGACAGACAGAGAGACAAAGACAAAAACAAAGAAAAGACTGGCTTTCACATTTACTGCTATAGGGCAAGAATTCTACCCAGATTTCTTTCCTGCATGGAAGGAAGGGTGGCCATTCTGGGGACAAGCTCACCGAAAGAGAGGTGTCAGAAGGACAGAGTGGCAGAGGTGAGGCGTGCTTTTCTTTTCTTTTTTTTTTCCTGTTTCACTGAAAATATTATTCCTCCTCCCTCATAAGGTCTAATACCAGCTTCCCCACTACTCAAAGGTTCTTCCTGTAGGAGTAAAAATAAGAAGGCAAGAAGAGGAAAAAGATCACTCCTCCTACATAAGCTATATGCTGTTTACACAGTTGCTATACACTTTATTGTAACGCTGAAGCCTGATTTATAACCACACGTCTGCGCTTCTTAGCCCACTGTAACTGACTTACTAGCAAATCAGGGGGCTGTTGCAAGACTCAACTGCACACTTCGAGATTGCGTCTACCCCAGAGCAAATAGCACAACGACGCCACATAAACTACACATGTTGGAATCTATAATCTGCTGACATCTTTTTTCACCTTAAACACGGCATATGTTGACTTTGAAGATGAGAAAAGGAAATATTCGACAAGGTCATTCGTCTTCTTCTCCCGTTGAACTTGAGATGACTATCAACAGATGCGGAGAGTTCCAGTTGATAGAAAGTAGTGCACGTGATGCTTTCCATTTCAGAGACGCAGCTCAGCTGTCATGATGAAACATTATAGATGGAAGTGTTTACATTAAAATCATATGGAAAACACTTTCAGAAAAAGGAGAAAAATAGACTAGAAAGTAAAATTTATCATAATCAAAAAACCATATAAGCAATCAGCAAATACCAGGAAATAGGGTAGAACTGTAGAGTACATTTGATTATATTTTCCCAAATGTGGTCAGTTAATCTCTACGGAGGGGAAGTTGGTCTTCACTTTATACAAGTGGCTTCGTTGTCAGTTCTCTCTCTCCTTGCTCTTGATTCATTTCACTAATGTCCATTATGAGGAAAGGAAATTAAAAGACCTAGATTATTGCAAAGGTTTGACATTCAATAAATCATATTTATGAAAATACACCATGTTTTATTCATTAATGCAAGCATTAACATGGCACACTGGGAAGTCACTGCAGTAGGATTTTTGACCTCGAACAACTAGTAAGATTAACCACATCGGTATTTGTTCAAACATTTGCATAGAATTACTAGATTTCCTAATCGAGTGTCTGGCTTTTTAAAATAACTGTGAAAATAAGTCAGATGATTAAGGGCAAAGTTGAAACTTTAAAGAAAAGCGATGGAGAAAGATTTCCAATAATGTTTACTCATTGGTTGATTATTAAGGGGATTGTATGACTTTTGACCACAATTTACGTGATAAAAATAAAGGATCAAAATTCATTTCACTAGAAACTTCACAGATGTTTAAGAGAATATATAAATTAAGCTATGTGTGAAAAATTAAAAATTAGGCTAGGTAATAAAATATGATACTCTTCTAGATAAGAAAATATAATATCTTTCTGTGTGATATTTTTCCTTGGCAAGATCCACAACACAGGCAACTTATTTCAGTAACTGAGAGCAGGGGCTGGGAAATTTCAAAAAGTTTGTTAATGGAAACAGGTTTTTCATCAAGGGAAAGAATCTCCCTTTGAGGGTAGAAAGCTGAACTCCAGATTGGTTCAGTGACTTCCTCAATGTCTAGGACTAGTTAGTAGCAGAGCCAAGAGTATACCCGTGTTCTCCTGATGCCAGCACTGGTCAGTAGTGTTCCCAGCCCTGGCTGTTTCCTTGAGCCAGCCTGAGCACGAACACGTATCTTTAAGGTGATGATTAGTAACGATCATTCAGAATGGACTGTCATACTTAAAATAAACACATTTTAAATTATGGGTCAAGCGTGCAACTTCCCCGTGATTCCAACAAAAGCTTCAGTTTTCTATCTTGAAAATCGCTTACTGAATCATTCTGTTTTTAAAGGCATGTAGACTGGTCCACCAGCATTTCTATGTGGAGGGAGGGTTTTAGGACCTGTGAACTGTAAGTGATGCCTCAGGTTCAAATTTACACAATGGTGGGAAATACGGCGATTGTTCATGTTAAACACTGTGCGTCGGAGTGGTGTGGATGGAGAACGGACACTGGGGCAATATTTAATTGTCCAGCCAACCAGCTTCTTGCTGCTGACTCCTCAGGGGACCCTTTCCAGCTAGTTGAAGTCAGTAGGGTGTGGAAGTACGGTAGAATCCTCATCTGCCCTACCGCCCTGTGTCTCCTTTATTCAACCTCTATTATGCCATGCTTGACTCGACTCTCCTCCTGATAGTCATATACGCACACATACACACACATGCACACACACATATGTGCACACATACACATGTGCCCACACCTATACACACGTGCATACACATACACTCACATACATGCATACAGACACATGCTCACAGACTCACGCCCATACACACATGTGTCCACGTGCACACACTCACACACACATGCACACACACCTAAGCATATGCATACACATAGACGCATGTAGGCACACACACACTCACACATGTGCATACAGACACGTGCTCACAGACTCACGCCCATACGCACACCCCTACATGCACACACATACATACACACACGCCTCTCTCTCACAGAGCTCTCTGCACCTCTTTTTCTGGGGTCAAAAGGCTAACATTCTCTCTCTGTCTCTCTCTGAACCAAATCCTCTATGTGAGGCATGTGCAGTTTTTACACTAGTTGCATTTCAAGGATGTGTGAAATCTTCCGCAGAGCCTGGCATCAGATCAGCAGCAAGGCTACCTCGTTGTCAGCTTGTTCAGGATGATTGATCTTAAGGAGAATTTCCCTTCATCAGCCAGAGAGGAGCGTCGTTTGGCTGATTTATTATTACAGCTCATCACCTTGGAAGTTTCCTTAAAGGACCTTTCTGCGTGACATGGAATCTCCATCAGCAAATATATTTTACATGACATCTGCGGCTTGATACATACCTGGGATATAAACTGTTTTAAGGTTTTAGTTAATGTTCTACATTGCACAAATGGTTGTTTTAGCATTTATTACTTGGTCGTTTTTTCCTGCCCTCGGTGCTGCTGGCCTATCTGGGCGACGTGGCCCGATCAGGTTACTTTTCTAATGCAGTTCAGATGAAATCTGTTGCATACTGTTTTCAAGGCTTTCGCGGTGGGAGTGTATCCAAAATGATGCAGAAAATATGAAACTCTACGAAAAAATCAGATAAATAGAGTAAATGGCCTGATCTTAAGAAAAAATATTTCATCTTTCTCAGGTACCAGCCATTCTAATAATTCTGTCAAGACTATTCTCTCAATTAAACAGCCTTGACATTTTATACATTGTGCTACACAGTTTCATATAAAGTAATAGTTAAGAAATAGATTTGTCCTTCTTTTTATTTTTACTATCGAAATACAAAAATTATTTTTAAAGAAATTTTTACAAAAGTTATTATTTTTATTTACTTTAACTTTTAATGTTTATTTATTTTTAGAAGAGAGAGAGAGAGACAGAGCATGAGTAGGGGAGGGGCAGAGAAAGAGGGAGACACAGCATTCGAAGCAGGCTCCAGACTGAGCCCGATGTGGGGCTCAAACTCATGAACTGTGAGATCATGACCTCAGCCGAAGTCAGACACTTAACCTACTGAGCCACACTGACACCCCAAAAAGTTATTATTTTTAAAAAATTAGATCTTATAAAAGGCTGGTATATTAAAAAATTAACAAAGAACTTTTTGGCAGAAAGATTTCTTAGGAGCCTTTTCTTGTCACGTGGATGGAGAAAGTGAGGACCTGAATAAGTTCACACAGGTACGAAACCACAAGTGCAATGCATGTGTCTTCACTTTCGATTTTTAAATAATTTAGTAAACTGTACCATGGACAATATATGTATGTATATAATATACACATATACACACATATATAATGCATAATGTATATAATTTAATGTATATTAAAATATATAATATCTATTATTTGTAATACAATATATAATTATGTTATATATATCATTGTAATATATGTGTATATTATGTATATTTTTGACATCATATATACTATATTTTATATAGGTATATATAATATGTAATATATCAGATACCAGATATCTATAATATCTAATGTACTATGATATATAATACATGTTATATATATTATACATATATAATATAATATATAATGTAATAGGTATATGTGGGTATATGTATATATATATATTACTCTGTATGAACACATGATACTTTACACATAGATTTGTTCTCATGTAATATATTAAGATTGTAAATACATTAAAATATATTATAGATATTAATTAGTTATAATATATTTTTGTATAGATTTAATGCATTTCCATTGTACTCATACTCTATACAACATGGATGTGTTTGGAAAGGAAGTCCTAGCCCTGGGGATAAGCCCTGTGTGAATAAGATATCTATCTATTGGAACCCCCTCACCTCATTCTTCATTGTTATTTCTATTAAACACATAAGTTTATGAAATTGCTCAGACTGTTTGCTAATGATTAACGAAAGTAATAATACTTTCTTTAATACTACTACCACAGGAATATGGACATTAATTAAGCTTGATTTCCTCATATTTTAATTTTGAATTTTAAGTCATTTTAATCTAATTCTTGTATGCACCTGCACTTTAGTTGCAAAGTTAGTCTCAATTTCATCTCTAGCTATGTTTGCTCTGCTAATAAATTTCAGGAATTGGAGCATCGCTATGTAGGGAATTAGCTGTTTAAAACAGTTTTTGTAAATTTGATTTAAAATACCAATTGACTCGACATATAATTCAACTAAAGACAATACAAAAAATCTCATTCACTGTCAACATTCATGGGCCATGTTTTTCACAAAAGAAAGGGAGAAAAAACTTTAGTCACTCTTTTGAAAACCAAGAAAACACTCCACTTGTTTCCCACACTTTCCAGACTATTCTGTTATCTAATTGGGGGGAGTAGGGAGTCATATCTAGACAACCAGAATATGTAGTCCATAAGGGAATTCTGTGAATAGCCAAACCAAATATATTTAAATTTGGAATAACAAAGCCATATCATTAAATGCAAGAATTTGATATCATGGAGAAACATAACCCAGGAAGGGTCAGGATACTTTGGTGCTACTCTTAATCTTGAAACTACAAAAAAAAAAAAAAGAAAGAAAGAAAGAAAGAAAGAAAACAATGTGTGTAGTTCCCTTCCCGCTCTTTTTTATGTATTTATGTTAAGATTCCATGCAAAAATGGGCTGAACAAACACATCGGCAGTTATTCTATATTTATTTTTTCACACGATATTTTAAATTATAGTCTCAAAGCCACATAAAATATTGAAAATAAGGAAATGTTTCACAACCAGAAACTTGATTATACACCCTTATACAATAAGGATTTTCAAATATTTTATTAGATATAGCAGTCTTGTATTTTGGAAGTTGTGGTTAAAACTAAATTCAAGATTATTTTTGGAGTATAACAAAATTCTACCTTTGATAATATATAATCATAACATCCAGCATCTAATAAAGATTGCTATACATTTCCAAAAGAAGAAAATTCTGTTCTATGATCATGGTAAAAATATTAATAAACAGAAACAGAACCAGAAAATGATAGAAACATGTTCTTAGGAGACAAGGACGGTTAAGTGCCAATTATAAATACACTCAATTTTTCCAATATGTTAAAGGAAATCACAAACATAGTTAGAAGTGGAAATAAAGTTGGCAAAGATTTCTCGACAAAAAAGGAAAGAGAAAAAGAAGAAATATGGGTACATGAGGTTTCATCAAATTTAAAAATGTCAATCTTCGAAAAAACATTCACAACATGACTGGGCATTTGTAATATTAATTCATAGTTTCAATTTTAGAATGCTGTAAAGTCTTTGGTGATTGGCCTTTTTAAGTTTATTTTTTTCTCTAATTTTAGCCGACATCCATTTTGATCTTTGTAAAACTCAAGATTAGTATGAGCTTAAATTTTGCTTCTCATCTGGCAACCTCTTTGCGTATTTTCATCTGTAGAACTGGTTTGCAGAGTTGATGCATTTATAAGTTTCTTCTTCTTTATACCACTTTTTGCACTGAATGTTCTTAAGCGTAGGATCTTCATACATCGAACAACTGAGCACATGGCGATTTCAGTTTCCAAAATGCATAGCTTCCAAATTGTGTCTTTCTGCCCTGCCCACAGCTCTTAACTGGTCAGATTTTCCCCTCGAATTTTAATGTTTCCTACCGGAAATTCAATCTCATTTCTTGCTTAATTGCTATTCAGAGTGTCATCTTCTCAAAGACGAAAGGTGAAAGCAGAGTCATCACCGGCATCAGCGTTTTGGCTGATTGTAAAATCCATGGTCACGAAGTGGAGAAACGTGTCCAGTTTCCACTCGATCCTGAACCTGCTGGATTCTTGGGAATGCTGATAAACGCGGGACAGGGAATTTGAAAGCACAGAGTACTTCTGACCTAAATCAGATGCTACTGATCTTGGATTCTGAGCAAGCTCATGTAGCTAGACTCTTGTTTATTTAATTCCTTCCCGAGTCTGGTGATAGGCTCACTTAAATCCTAGTTTCTGATTTTCTCTCATGTGTTTCTCTCCTGCGGTTTTGTGTGTCGCAGATGGGCAGTGTGTGGACAAGATGAAGAGAGCTTTGAATGGGTTTGCTGGCCAGACATCATTTTCTGTTAGATGTTCCTTCATTTGTTACTGTTAAATGAAAGACACTTATTTTAAATATTTGTGCTTTTTTTTTTCAGTTCAGCAGTCATTATCTTTCATAATTCTGTATGCTGTCAAGCTATTATTCAAACATTTTGCTATTTGTTTCAAATGAATCACACATTAATCTGGTTCATAGATTTTCAGTTTTCTGACATAATAGTAAAAGGAATTCTCACACGGAAAAGAATCACCGTATGGTTCGATAATAATGAAATTACATCATGAAAAGTTTCATATGGATGTATTTGTGTTTTTAAATTAGATGGGCTTGTAACTGCTAATACGATCTGAATATAGGATCTCAAAGAAATGTCTTGCCTTGCAGCTTTGAGCCAAGTATGTACAATTTTTTAATCAATTTGCTAAATACTTACATTGGGCATATAATTTTGGATATTGAACTTCACCATAAATCTGAAAATAGTGTGTATTCTGCTGAAACATTGGTAGCACCATTTAGCACTTAATATCTCCCGGGGAAAAAACACCCGATTTTGTTGAGTCTTATTTGAACTGATTTTATGCAAAAAGCTCATTATTGGTTTTCTTCCGATTATTTGTTTAGGTGATCTCACTCAAATAATTTACAACAAAGCAGTTGCATCAACTAAAATAAAATGACTTGTGCTGATACTAATTTTGCGTCGTTGAGGGACCAAATGATATTAAAAATGCTTTCAGGATTCTCTTTGCTTCAGGTGACTGTGAAGGTCTCCATCTTACTTATTCCCAAGAAAAGTGAATTTTATTCAAAATAGACAAAAAGTGAAAATTGTTGTCATGACCCTCTCAGAATCACAAAATTGAGATAAACTGTAAAATTCTTATTCAACATAATTTTCTAAATTGAAAACCCGTTCTGTGTTACCCTGGGAATTCCTCAGGTTCCACAATGACTGAGAACGATGAAGGGGTCACTGGCCAGGACATTCATGTGCACAGCGCCCCCTTGAGGAACGAAGGGCGCCAGCTAGAAATCACTGCCTGCAATGCTCCTTATTAATTTTGTTTCAAGTTTATTTATTTTGAGAGACAGAGGTAGAAAGAGAGCAGGGGAGGGGCAGAGAAAAAGAGGGAGAGAGAGAATCACAAGCAGTTTTGAGGCTGTCATCGCAGAGCCCCATGTGGGGATCGAACTCACACACCATGAGATCATGACCTGAGTGTAAACCAATAGCAGAATGCTTAACGGACTGAGCCACCCAGGCTGCCCCTCAGCCCTTTTTAAAAATAACAGGCTTTTACATAGGGACCATTTCAATTTTTTTTTTTTTTTTTTTTTTTTTTTTAATGAGCCTGGGATTTTGAACCCTGGTCTCCATTCCCAGTTTGGTGCTTTGATTTTGTTTTATCCTGTGTGTGTACCTGCATATAACTATGACTCAGTTATTATTGTATTGTATTATGGCTGATACAACTTGTTTAGGAGATGACTCTGATCGCGTTCAAGTCTCGCACGAAGAACAGACTGCAAGCCACGCGTCAGTTTACAAACCTTTAGCCTCGAGTCTGATGCTTCATTTGTAACACTGCTACTCTGCCAAATGGCACTGTGGCTCTGATCCAGATTACTGAGCGGCGACGCTGCATAGGGCAGCGGAAGTCTGGCTCCCACAGAAACAATATCCAAAGCAAAATGCAAAAGCTATAGTACAATGCCAGATTCTGTTGGTGTTAACCAAGTGTTTCCTTGTTCACTGTTTCACTTAATTTGCACAAAAATTCTTAACGGGACATTGGAGATATCTGATAATCCTATTTTATATGACTAGATACTTCGTGGACCCCTTCTCATTTAGACAGTTGAGTGGTTTCCAGTTAATGCTATCAGGTTAATAACTCCCTTTTCAGTCTTTCTAACCGTCCAAGATGAGACACATAGTTCATTCCTGTGTTGCCAAAGATACGCCCTAGTTCTGATGAGCAACTGAGGCTACATCATGTATACAAACTGTCGTACTTCTAGCCATTCAGTGCCTAGTCTCTTAATGCTACCTTCTAGTCACAACTTAGAACATTAATCAAAATTTCTTATTCTCTTAGGGGAACCTGGCTGGCTCAATCAGGAAGAATGTGTGACTCCTAATCTCAGGGTCATGAGTTCAAGCCCTGCATTGGGGATAGAGATTACTTAAAAAAATATATTAAAAAAAAAACTTTAAAAATGTTTTTCTTACTCTCATAAGAGTAAGAGCTATTCAAAATTATTACTAAAGCAAAGCTTATTTTAATTAATTTTCCTTATATCTTAGTGTGTCCTTCAATCGTCAGTTCTAGCAGAATTTCAAAGACAATTTACAGTAAACATTTTTTAATGTTTATGTATTTATTTTGAGGGAGAGAGAGAGAGAGGTCGCAAGTTGGGGAGGGGCAGAGACGAAGGGAGAGATAATCCCAGGAAGACTCTGCACCATCAGCACAGAGTCAGATGGAGGGCTTCACCACACCAACCATGAGATCACCACTAGAGCCAAAATCAAAAGTCAGAGGCTTAACCAACTGAGCCACCCAGGTGCCCCGCATTAAACATTTTAAAGTCAAGGCATTTTACTAAGTCTACGTAAGTAGACTTTGGAAAAGTTCCAAAGGAACTTTCAAAAGGATAGGTGGTTGAATATGCTCAACTCGGTTATCTTACGATTCTTAGAAAGAAGTGACCAAAACACAGATTCACAAGCGCTGGACAGTTTGGCCCCAATCTGTACCTGGTACAAAACTGAACAACATATTTTTCCCTGTTTACCCAGAATCAGAAAATGTTACTTAGATGTTCAATTAAATAACATTTTAATAACATAACTGTGAATACTTAATAAGAATTAAATTTCCACCCTTAATAATTTAAAATATTACATTCGGAATTTTCACTTTTGTAACTTCTATTAATGATCAATAATTCATTGAATAAAAGATTTTTAACATTTAGCTCAGAACTTTTAAATAGTGCTTATAAATAAGAATATTAGATAAGAAGATGCATATAATTTCTCAAGCGCAGAATTAAGGACGGCAGTACTTTTAATTAGCATCTGCCTCTTTAGAAATAAGAGAAAAATATACCAATGTGCTCTCCTTGACCTGATCTTTCTCAGTCTATGAAAGCTTATCGAACTTAGAATTCAGTAAAACATTTGTCTCTGAAAAGACTTGAGAACATTCCATCTTCTCCTTAGTTAAGGAATGATAGGTGAAAATGTCAGTTAAATGTCTTTTATTACTGTAATTAGAATTAATTTTCAACAATGAAACAGATTGTACACATGCTAATGTAATTCTGTATTGATTTTAACTATTAGTTATGTCTCTTCTATTACGAGGATTGCTTTTAACTTTATTTGGATGAATATAGTTAATGCAGGGTAACTAGGGCCTCCTAAAATAAATATCAGCAGGTTAGAAAGCAAATGTAACCACTTTAAATTGAATTGATATAATGGCACTTAACATTTTCTTTATTTAATCCTTTATCCACGTGCATTAATTTAAATTTCCTACCATAAATACTAAAATGACAAATTACCTTCAGCATTAAAGGCAGAGATTAAAAGAAATATATTGCTTACTACCAATTATGGGACAGGAATAAAGTGCTCATTTTCACATGCCTTATATCAAACTTTCAATTAGTGGTAAAAAAACAAACACAAAAACAAAAACAAAAACAAAAAAACAAGATTATTTTCAGCTTCCAGGACACACACGTTGCTATCCTTAACCACCCAATCGAATGTGGTTCCTCAAACTCAATCATCTCAGTTTTGTCTAGACTCTTCTGCTATATATTAAACATTGCTTTCAATACAAACATCTCACTTGGTTTAAAATGCTAAACAGTTTAATCACAGGTGTGTCTCTTTCTTCCCCAACGGTTCCTCACGTTCTGTGCAGGCGAAGGTCATCCTTGTTTTGTTTGAAACTACAGGTAATTTCATGTTCTTAAACCAACACGTAAGTGAATTTTTAACAGTCCTAGGATCTGAAATACCAATCAACAGGAGGCCAGTAGGGTTATCTAAGCATGGTCATTACCTCAAATACTTTATTAATTCTATATTTTATTACTTTTGGTTTCTACTTTGGTTTCGTCTTTATTCTAAGGTTTGATCCTTAGAGCGAATGTCGTTTTCAGAGAATTTGTCAACATTTTTCCTGAACACATGTGCTGTTTTTTTGCAACAAGAAGCTGAATTCCTAAGAGGTAGGGTTTTTGTTGTTGTTGTTGTTTGCTTTGGTTGAAGAGTTCTCTTCTCCACAAGGAACCTGAGCTTCCTATTAAATCTTTGCAAGTGGCTATTTTATACTAAGCAATGGCTCTTATTCCATTGTTTAATTCTGCTAGCGTTTTTCTTTGCTAAACTCTTAATTATATTTAACTGACTATCACATTACTCATAAAGAATAAAATCACAACATAATGAATATACCGCACTTTTACTTTGGAGTCAGCAGGATGCTAACATAATAAACGGATCATCTAATTCTATAAACACGTAGTTATAAGGTGACTTAAGCCACCTATATGTAAATTTACTTTGTTAGCACAATTAAGGATTTGGTGCTTTAGATTAGATGGGAACAGATTTGTCTGACCGAGATGCCATTTTGCATCTGTGTAAACAGCAGCGGATCTTCAGGGAATATAACAAATTTCCGCATATTATCCTGACGTGAAGTAAAGTTTTTTATTTTCTGTAGTTGTTTTATAATGTTACTTATAAGAACAAGCTGCAGATGAGTATGTCTTAATTATGTTGCTGAGCTATGATTTATAGAAAACATAGCTTACCAATGGAAGGACGTAGGATACATAATAGTCAGAGAAGATGAACTTCAGTTGAGGAAAATTATTCCATCTTTCAATGAGGCATTTGCAGCTCAAAATGTGCTGTGCTATGTAGGCTTATTCTTCCCTATTAATGGTCTTAAATATAATAGTCTTAAAGATATTTAAGCTTATTCTTCCTTATTAATCGTCTTCCTTATTAATGTTTTATTATCTTTGATTCTCGATTTTTATCGCCCCTAACAGTCAGTTGTACTTATTTTTAGACACATGAATATTTGTTAACTGAACAAAATTAACATAGAAAAGTCTCCAAAAGTGCCAGAATAAGGCAATAATGCCATTTATCTAGGTTAGTTTGTTAAGGGTCTTGAGTAACTTAAAATGTATGTAAAAGCCACATTAACTTTTTCAGGTGGCAGAATTATGCAAAACTTTACTGAAAAATACTATTTATGGTAACTAATATGGAACTGTATGAAAAACAATATTCCGATGTCAATTAATATGAGACAGATTTCAAACATCTTTTAAAGGGGGAACAAATGAAATCACTGGCTGAAGGAATAAAGATATAACCATCCTTGACCGTGACAAAAAAGAAGTTGCTTAACTGGCCTATCGACCTCTTAAATTTAAGAATCAACAATACCTCCGAGCAGAGTCCCTGTAAATCATCTGAAAAAGCAGGCAGAGTTTTTAGGTTAGAGAGCTCTAAGGTAAAATATGGATATTTTCTGGCAGATCTCAATTTACTAGGTGACCAAATGAATATGATTTATCTTTTCTTGACTAATTTAGGCTGCAACCAATAATGAATTAACATAGAAATATTTTGGGTAATGCAGTCTGCCTTCTTTTCTTTAATATAAAAGTAATATATAGTTATAATGGATAAGAAAAACAAGGAAAAAGAAAAGAAAGAGAAAAAGCGAGTGGGGGAGAAAGAGGAAGACAGATAGGGATGGGGTCTAGGGGAGAGAAAAGAAAAACCACCAAATTTTCTACCATTGAGGAAATAAGTGTGAACTTCTTAGTATATATCCTTCCCAATACTATCTGTATCTGTGAAGATGTGTTTATTTGGATACATACATCTGTCTTGAGGCATTCCTGGTCAGACACACAGCTCTGGACGTGCAAGTGGACTTCTGTGCTCCCGGGAATATGTCAGAGTTTTTTCAGACCCTTCTGTGAACATCTTGTTTCCTAGTTTTTAAGGTTTTTTGGTCAATCCCTTAGAGGCTCCAGCTGGTAACACCCCCTGAGGCAGCTGTGATGTTCAACAATTCCGACTGACTGTTTTTGACGGAAGTCCTAGGGATATGGCTGATCACACCAAGGAAGTTTCGAGTCAGGTCAACTAAGGCAAACCTCAATAATAGAGCTTTCCTGTGAGATGCCAGACAGGTCAAATAGTGACAATTATCTCAGGGCGGTGCTTTCAGAGGCTCCAAACCCATTCTTCCCCTACTGGGGCTCTAGGCTGCTGGTTTTCACAGCCACTGTGGTTGTGAGGCTGTTGGTGTTCAAGGCTATCTCAGAAAGGGAGAAGGGCGTGAGATAAAAATGAGTCAAAAAATGCCACAAAGCTCACTGTTCCAAAGAATTTCAGCAGTATTTCTAGAATAAACGTTCTTCCTACAGAATGCATTGATTTTGAGAGTATTTGCCAGAGCTCACACTGTGTTCATGGAGGGATGCCTTTGCAGAGGTCCGTACTCTGCCCTCCTCGAGATGTTTCTTATCTCTCAGTAGGATTTAAGGGGGCGAAGTGGTCCTGATACCAAAACGTTTAAGAATGGAGGTCATAAATGAACACAGAGATGGCAAGGAAATTTCGTCCCAAAATAATCCTGGCAATACAATTTGACGGCTGTTGTTTCCTCCTCTCAGCAAAATGATATGCTCTCTTTAATGTCCAATGCATTCGAGGATTCAATGAAAAAAAAACCTCACAAATGCAGATACATGAAAGCACATCAAGGTACAGCTCTCTCTAAATACATAAATAAAAGTACCATTGTAATTTGATCTATTGCTTTGGACTATTTTTAGAGTACAGTTCCTCATACTGATTTTCGTTATGAATGTCCAAAAAGGAACACTATAAATTGTGATATACAATAATAATCTAAATAGATCCTATTTCATATTCTACTGTAAACTATCATTGCAACAAGGATTGCTTTCAAAGACAGGTTGACTTATGTAATTTGAAATAAACTCAGGAGAAACACAGAGGGTTTGGTACAGACACTAAATTTTGATTTGTTTGAATTCTGTTTGTGCCATCTTTAAGCTCAGCATCAGTAGATACTGACAACAGTCCTTCATTGTGTTATTGGAAATAATATTCCCTACTACGTTTTCCTTCCATATATAACGTTTGTGTGTGAATATTTAAGCAAAACAGAATATGAAACTTAATAATAATATGGACATTTGGTGACATTCTATTATGCATATAAATACAAATTGTGCCTAATGATTCATTTAATAAAACGTATTTAGTAGAATATATTATTTAACATACAGTATCTTATCAATAAGAAAAATAAGTCTCTGATGTGATCTAAAATGAAGTATGAACCTGCATGTCTTATAAAAGCTACTGTGACTATATTTTAAAACAAATTTAAGAACCCCTTTAACCAGAACATGTGGTGTTGAAAAAGAAGCCATCTGGCAGGTCACTGGAACATGAACAACTAGTAACCAATCATTTGGAGGAGGCGGCACTAAGTCACGAGTGTCTGACAATAGGGAGGCTTAACTGACTCTGCATTAGGAGAGTGCACGCTGCCACAGGCCCTGCTGAGAGGAGTGCCTAGTATTTAACCTTAACAACCATACCTGCGCACTCTGCATATTGTCGGACATCATGATGACTTTAGCCACCATTTTTCCAATTAAGTCTTTCTCTGATGTAGTGGTGTTTACGAAGAATTTAATGATACCAAAAGACTGAAGCCAACTCCGATTTGCATATCCTTCCTAAAGCAACCCCATTGGGATGGTCTCCAGAAACCAAAAATCTTGTATTTTAATATAAAGAGCAATATACACGTATCCCGACCCCCGGAGGCCTAGTAGCATTCATTTCTCAGATTTTGTCAGCTTTTAAGAAGAAATATTGTTTATCAGACTGTAAAATAATAGGCATAAGGGGAGGCCACAGCGAAATCCCTGGCACACCAGCTCAGGAAATCACAACATAGGGTATTCTGGCTCAAAAACCTTTACTCATTGAGGCCCTGTCATTCCTTTGTACAGAGTATAGAATAGAGATCCCCAAGCTACTTGACTTAGGTACAATATATGATAGACCTGAGAATATGGGGATAATATAACCAACTTATTAAAGGTGATTATATATATATGTATACACACATGCATATATATCTATACATACACACATATATATATATAATTTTAAGGTAATGCTACAAAGTATATTAGATTTATAATGTATTTTAACTATACATGTTGCTTTCAACAGAGTATGCATATGTATTAGTGTAACATCAAATTATGAAAGAAATTATTTTCTCATTTGTGCTGGCATAAGGTGAAATTATATCTAAATTTATACACACACACACACACACACACACACATATATATATATATGGCTGATTACATAAGTGCAACTATATGTAGTTAGTTAGTTAAGGCCCAACCCAACATTTCACAAATATTACATCTATACATCTTGCCAGGGGTTTAAATCTTTCAAAGCACAATCTCATACTTAACTATCTGTTTAGGAAGCCAAGAAACCAATCAGCAAGTGAATAAATCACCAAAATCCTCAAACACAATACTAACAGCCATCTAAGTGATAAGACCATAAAAGATGACCAGAGAAACAACATTTAGAGAAAAACATATAACCTACATTAAGAAAAGCATTGTAAAGTTATTTAATATAACTCAATAAAAATAGACAGTATAATTAATACTTCGTTAATGAAAAACAATGGTCTAAAAAATAAAAATATTCAATACTAATGGTATTTCAAAATTACAAATAAAAACTATTCCAATGTAATATGCTGTGTGTACTTGGTTTTTTTGTTTTGTTTTGTTTTGTTTTTATTTCAATGATTAGTGCTGGTGATGCTGTAAGGAAAGAGACATTTTTTTAATGTCATTTGGGAGCACGTAAACTAATACATTTCTTGAGAAAAGTTTGACTATGTCCATCAGAGATCTATAAAGTATTGTTAAAATTTGATCTAGCAGTTTGCAGTTTCATTTTTAAAAAGGTTTCTAATCAGAAAATGTATTAAGATAAATGTGAATAGGGTTTTTTCATGGTTTTGAAATAAAAGGAAATTTAGAAAGATATAGTCAGAAATATAGAATATGTTTAATGTATTTTGAAATCACTCATGAGACTATTAATTTTCAATATAATATGGATGTATATTTAACATTGAAATATATTATGTTAAGTAATGGTGTAGATATGTCAATGATTGAAAAACGTGTTCAGGGGCGCCTGGGTGGCTCAGTCGGTTAAGCGGCCGACTTCGGCTCAGGTCATGATCTCATGGTTCATGAGTTCCTGCCCCGCGTCGGTCTCTGTGCTGACAGCTCAGAGCCTGGAGCCTGCTTCGGATTCTGTGTCTCCGCTTCTCTCTCTGCCCTTTCCCTGCTCACGCTCGGTCTCTATGTTCTCAAAAATAAATAAACGTTAAAAAAATTTAAAAAAAAAAAGAAAAGAAAAACGTTTTCAGTGAATGCAAGTAGTATAGTCAATTTTATAAAAACTTAAGTGTGTGTGTGTGTGTGTGTGTGTGTGTGTGCGTGTGTGTGTGTGTTGTGTGTGGTTTTCTACATAAAAAGCCCAGGAAATAGAGTTGCAGATCAAAATTTCCTCATTATCTTCTTGAGGGAAGATTTGAAGCAATGATTATGGTCTTTGTTTTTTTAAGTTGCTTGAATATTTTCTGAAAGGAATATTAACTAATTACTTAATTAGATAAAAATTAAAATAATTGAGATCAGTTCAGATATCAGTTTATCATAATTCACTACCATGATCTTGTTAATAATTAGTCTTTGGCTACAGTAAAGGATGATAATCTCAAGTGTTATAATAATTTGATTCAGTTCTTTTTAATCTAATTTAGTTTGTATTTCATTATTTATTTAAAAAGGCTTATTAAAATTTTCTATTACATAGAATTTAAAGGGAAAATTTTATTTTACCCCTGTTTCTGGACGAACATGTGAATGACTATCTGTATATTTATTTTCTGCCGCTGTGTAGTAAAATGCCACGAGTGTAGCAGCTTCAGACAATGCTTCTGGTGAGCATGGCTTATCCAGGCCTTCTGTTCAGGAGCTCATGAGGTTTCAACCACAATGATGGCCAGGACTGCAATGTTCCCTGAGTCTTGGAATTCACTTCTAAAAGCTGACTAGTTATTGGTGGAATTCAGTTCTTCGATATAGTAGGTCTGAGGCCTCAGTACCTGGAGATTGCTTGATATTCAACACCAGAGGACCTTTTTCTTAACTTGTGAGTTTGCTTCTTCAAGGCCACTAGGAGAGTGTCTCTGTTGCTTCCTGCTTTTGATGCCAAGAGCTTCCATTAACTGATTAGGTCAGGCCTTCCCATGCTAATCTCCCTTTACAGTTACCTTCGAGTCAATTAACTAGGGATTTCAATTAGGTCTGTAAAACCCCTTCATTCTTGCCATATGATATTACCTACCCAAGAGAGTACCACACTATATTGGGTTGAAGCAAGTCATAGGTACTGCCTACGCACCAGAAGAACCCAATACAGGATTGTGACTCAACGGGGATTCTCATATCTCTTTTTTGTCATAAAACATATATGGTACTTAAAAGACATTCATAAAATTCTCAGTGAGTATCCCTGTTGTATCCATCTGCTGAAATTGACTACTTGATATATTTTATCCACTAGTTACTATAAAATTTCCATAAAAGTTCTCTGATATTTTAATAGAATCACAATATTTATTGAGTATTCTTGGTGTAAAATTTTAAACAGCTTTAAAAAATCTCATCGACTTCATGAGTTATCTCTTTTTATTCATTTATACAAATGACTTAACTGACCACAGTGCCAAAAATTAAATGCTTCATTTAGCTACATGAAAAGTATTTGAGGAAACTGACATTGAGCTCCAATATGTTTGGATGAAGCATTGCCATTATGATTCAAGATAATTATGGATGCCAAAAGACTAGGCTACATTGCATTTGGACATCAAATATTTATTTTATTTATAAATAATAAACTCTGTTAAATGTTACTTTACCACCATATCTAAATTCTAGCTGATATACATTAGTGAGAATCATAAAAGTTGGTTTTAGAAAGCTTCATGCCAAGGAAATTCAACCATGAGAAAACCATTTTAAAAGTTAACGGAAGCCTTTTAGCTTCAATGTACACCTGAGGTGGAGACCCTTGTTTTCCAAAAGCTATCCCTTTTCAGAATTTCAAAAGTAAATTATTTCAAATGTATTAAATTATGAAATGCATACTTTGTAACTAAGGCCCAAAAGTAATTGATAAAAAGCACTCCTCAACCATTCAGGTTTTCATTATAAAGTGTTTAATTTGTGTCAAGTACTTTATAAAGTACCAGAGATTCAGAGATGAGGATTTCCGCTTCTAATAATTCAGATCAAGTTCTTTATTAGAACCAACTTTCACAAGGAAGACAATAAAACTGCAGGTAAACAGTCTTAATGACCTAAATACATAGAAGAGCTGTCAGGCTAATGGGAAACTGCCAGGACAAATTCTCAGGAACATTCTAAAGGAAGAGATGTAGGCAAAATACTTGAGCATAAAAATGTTTTCGTCCTGTTAGTCCTGATAATTCAGTAAATGTAGGTTTTGGTTCAGAAGTCTCATGGAGTGGGCAGAAAGATAGTGATAATTTAACTCTATGGTGGAAATTATTAATGAACTCCTTGCCATGTTAAGTTGAGGACTCAAAGGGCTAAACTCTCCAGGTAACAGTGAGCTCCATGTAATTTACTTTATAATCCTTGATCTCCACAAATATCAAAGGAATTCGGGGATTTTTTTTTTTACCTGAGACTGAATTAAAAAGAAGAAAAAATCAAAATGACAAAATAGTATTAAAAACCAATAATGAAACTCATTCATAATACCCAACACAATATCAAAGAAGAGAAAAGAGTTGGAAGACTGACACTACCAACTTCAATTCTTACTATGAAGCTACAGTTATTAAGACTCTGTGGTATTGGGAAAAGAATAGACAAATAAATACAGGGGATAGAATAGAGATCCCAGAAATACAGCCACATAAACATAGTCAACTAATCTTAGATAAAGGAACAATGCAACACAATGGAGCAGACATTTTTCCAGTACATCATGTGGGAGCAACTGGACATCCATGTGCAGGGAAAAAAAAAAAAAGAATCTAGACACTGATGTTATGCTCCTCACAAAAATTAACTCAAAATAGGTTGCCTACCTAAATTTCAAATGCAAAACTATAACACTTCCAGAAAAGAACATAAAAAAAAAATCTTAATTGGGCATGGCAATGATTTTTTAGATCTAACACCCAATACAGAATGATAAAACAAATAATTGAGAAGCTGGTCTTCATGAAAGTTAAAACCTTCTGTTCTTTGAAAGACACTGTCAAGAAGATCAGAAGATAAGAGACAACTGGGAGATAATGTTTGCAAAGAATAAATCTGATGAAGGCCAATCATCCAAAATACACAAAGAATTCCTAAAAACTTGACAATTATGAAATGAGTAACCCAACTTAAGAATGGGCCAAAGACCTGAACAGACCTCACTAAAGAAGACAGAGATGACAAATGAACGTGTGAAAAGATACTCCACAAGATATATCATCAGGGAAATGGAAATTTAAAAAATGGTATATCACTGCACACCTATTAGATTGGCCAAAATCTAGAGCACTGACAACACATTGTCATGGAAGAAATTCATTTAATAAGATAATAGACTAGGGGCATCTGGGTGACTTAGTTGGTTGAGCATCCAACTCTTGATTTCGACTCAGGTCATGATCCTGGGGTCATGGGATTGAGCCCCGACTCAGGCTGCATGCTGAGTCCCACTTGCATGCTCTCTCTCTAAAACAATTTTTTAAAAGAAAATAGACTATAATAAATAGGAAATACATTATCTTTAAGATGCTTTATGAGATATAAGGACTTGAAGAAATCAGAATACTCATGGGAAATGTTTTACATAATAAGCACAGTGTATTTCCTTCCAAGCTTTCCTCTTGCCTAGGAAACAATCTACATCCCCACTCCCATTCCATGTTACCTGTATAATGCCAGATTATTTTCCAGGCCTTGGATCAAATACTATTTATTCACAGACATCTTACCTGAATCTCCACATTTGGTTGGGTTGCCTTCTTTTACACACTTATGGCAACATGGAGTTGTTTTCTGTTGTAAAACTTCATCACGACTTTTAGAATTATATGTATATTTGTTTAGTGGTAACAGGGGGACTTCTTTTCTTCTTTTCTCTACCTTCTAATAATTAATAAATTTTTCCTCACTTCACAAACTCTATCAGAGTCCCTTTAGGTCCTGAGTGCCATACAATTCCATGAGAGAAAGAGAGCATGATTGGGAGAGAGGGGCAGAGGGAGAGAGAGAGACTCTTAAGCAGGCTCACACTCAGCACAGAGTCTGAGTCAGGGCTCAATCCCATGACCCTAGGACCATGACCTTAGCCAAAAATCAAGAGTTGGATGCTTAACTTACTGAGCCACCCACACTCCCTCAGACTCAAGGCTTTTTAATTCCTTGCTCTCTCAGTCTGGGATATTGCTTTCCTTGTTTTATGTCCTCATCCCTTTCAAATCTTTGCTTATATATTATCTTTACCAGCTAGACATTATGCATTCTTCCTGTAGGAGAACCTAGGTGGGAATCTAAGTATTCATCGAAACAATACATGTTGCTCCCTACAAATTAGAATTTGGGAATTGAATCAGATAATTTTAATTGCTAATGGAATTAAGCTAAGATATCCATCCAGTTATTTTTATCTTTAGTGTTAATTGTGCCGTCCCAAAAACCCTGGATGGTTATAGTAAACTGGATATTATTTATGAAAACTGCTGAATTTTCTGAGTCTCATTGACATTAATTTTAGGGGAAAAATGAGTTTCTAATTCTACCTCAGAAAGTAACTATCGGAATTTGATTTAGAATATCTGCTACCTGTATAGTCTAGTAAAGATTTTAAAATATGGTAATGACTTGAAACAGATAATATTATTCTCAGTATACTTATACTGACAAATTCATAAGTCATTCTAAAATACTCTGCATCAAATATCTGAATACAGAAAGAGCTCACTAATGCAACTTTCTTCTGTCATAATGCCCGTGCTTCACCTCTCACTTTGTGTATTTTATACTCCCCATTTTCAACAAATGGAAGTGAACTAGATTAAACAGATTTATCAACCTAAAAGATACCTGGTAGTAGTCAATAGCAATGTTTTTCATTTTCTAGCCTACGTTTAAAACACAAATGGTGTAAATTACTGGATAAATGTATAAAACGTGCTCCATATTTTGTGTTATGGTCTTAAAAGCTTTTTGAAAATAAATATTAATATTGAGTAAGCATTTCCTCTCTGTTTTAAGTACGATTTATATTTAGGAACTTCAGGGAATCAATTCATAGAAATGGAAGAGCAGCAAGGAAAGTGGAAAGCTAAATAAATTATACGCAAATTGTAGAAAGCCACCGAATAAGTGAAATAGTATTACCTTTCAGATTTAATGCTTTCTTTATCAGGGTATATAAATTGTACCTCTAATAGGTTGACTGTACACTTGACTCTCTTTAGCCCGTCTACAGGCCATTTCTCTAGAGCAAGAAAGTTGTTTAAGACTGTTTAAGACTTAAGGTGCATAAAGAACATCTGAAGTCAAAAGATATTCAAAGAAATTGATCAAATACATAGTTTTCCGAGCCTATTATTCTAACTGCTAGCAACTAGGTAGTTGTAAGTGTAAATCAAAACACTTCCAAGCTAGATGTCCACCACTGTAGGTACTCACACAGTATTTTTATCAAATCTCATTTTACTCTTCCTTTGAATGGAATGATTGATTGATTGTTCACAGCTTGCATGACTGTGCTGCCCTAGATCCATCTCTAGTCTCCACACTCCAAACCGAGTTTACATCATTGACTTTCTGCCAGCCATTTGGCTGCCAGGACACAGAGTGACATTTAATGATCTTTCAACATGGCAATATCACATTCATCACTCTTTATCACTCGTGACAGACCCAAATTCAAATGCAAACACGAAATGGAGACTGACTTCAACCCAGACTGGGATATGCTTGTGAACTGACATCTATCAACGCAGACTGGCAAGATACATGGAAGAGTAAAAAGTAATCTGTTGCTTGTACAATAATTAAAAATACTAGTTGTAAGACTGTCCTGGGAAGCCAAGGATATTTTAGTTTTATGAAGCAAGAGTTCTTATAAAAATCTTTGAGGTGCAAACAGTATTATCTCAGCTGTCATAGCAACTGACATCAAATATCTATATGAACTTGGAAAAGATAATTTACTTTTAATGTAACATTCTGCCTTATCAAATAAGTATCATAATATCCATGCATGGTCTTCACAGAGTTCTTAAGGAGAGAGGGGGAAATTATAATAATCATATAGAAGAAAAAAAATCAGTATAATTATACAACATTTTTCTAAGTTCCTTCTTCCTCTGACTTGGCTTACCCTGCTATCGGCATTGTTAGATTCTACACTACAGTAGTTTGTTTTGTTTTCTAAATGAAATACACTCCTGATGCTTACATTCTCCCAATATCACAACAGGAGCCTACACTCCACTGACATTTGGGAGTAATGGGATATCAGTAAGGTTATTTTAGTACTGCTTAAAAAGTAGTTGTTAAAATCTATACTAAAAAGATGAGAAATATATGCATGGAATTCCTATTTTGGGAGCCCCTCGGCTATTCTCACTAGCATAAACTGTAAGTAAAACTTCACTTCCTTCCTAGAAACCAAGAGATTCTTTGTTAAAAGCAATATCAACAACAACAAAATCTTTTATTTCAAAAAATCGCTATTAATCACTCCAGTTAAATGAAGAAGATAAAATAACTTCAAAATAAAATGTTGACACTAACTTCATGAAATCAGGGACTGTGTCTTTTCCTGTATACTTCTATATCCACAGAGCCTGATGTTTAATAAACAAATGTAGAACTAAATTGAATAGAATATCATAAAGCTATTAATTTCATAATGAAGGACAGTAGCTTTCTTATATGTCGTAATATCAAGAAATCCCTTTGATATTATACTGTGAACCTTCTGAAGTGTATCTCAAAAAAAAAAAGAAAAAAAAAAACTTTTTTGACCTAATCTCCCTGTACTTTGGGCCTATGGTAATTTCCACCTTTTGCTCTAAATTTTATAACTGGAGTACCTAATTTAATCTTTTGGTTTACTGTCAAATTCTATAACAAGAGAGAACTATGCTTGTATGTAAGGTAGGGCCGATTACAGAATTTATCATACTGTACATGCTCAGTAAACATTTACTGAGTGAAATTGATGCCTTAAAAGCCATTAGTCTCAAGAACCACAGATTGCTCACAGCGTTGTACTTCCAAAGTGGATGCTGGGGGAGCCCCGCCAAGTTCCCTCTTCCCAGCAAGGGCATGTGTCCCTTAGCCTGTTGGAGTTAACTGTTAAAAATTCACAGCTGCCTCCTTTCCCAGAGAATTTCCTTCAGCCAAAGGGAATCAGCTCACTCAGGGAACCATTCCCCTCCACTTGGGTGGATTTTGCATACAAGATGCAGAATGCTTGCCTCAAGCAGGACTAACTGTGTGGAGCAATTTCCAGAGTCCATTTCTCATTGGGAGTACTCCCACAACAAATCACTCAAACAGGAATTCCCATCTTACACTCTGTTTCTAGGGAAGCTGATCTAAGGCACTCAGTGATGTAAGTGCTCCTAGGAAACAGACTCAAAGGATAAGGAAGGTCCTGGACACACATCACTTGCCAGCTAATGGCAAGGACTACCCCCTCCCTGGTGGTAGGTGGAGTAACGAGCGCCTATGGCAATCACAGCAATGTGATTCCAATGTGTTTGAATTGGGATCGGATAGAGGTGCTGGTCTCAGGAATTTGAGAAGTATGGAAGAAATAGCAACTGTAGATCTGGATGGCTATTTCTCATCATGACGTATTCATTTAAGAGTAGAAATAACAACCTTCAATAATCAGATTAGCAATTTAAAGCCAAGTGTGAGAGACAGACTTCACAGTATTTACATAGGTCCTCATCTCTTGCAGTTCAAACACAGACAGAGTTGAGTACTGGGTACAACATCTAATTCTGAGAGTGGCAAACAGTCAGAGAAGTCTCACACACTCAAGTCTCCTCGACAAAGAAGGAGTGGGGCCCTTCGATCTGGCACGAGAATATCTTCATAGGTGCATTTGAGAATGTTGAATCCTTCATGTCTCCTGTCCCATTTGAATCTCCAGATACGGTCCATCCTCCCTTGTAAGAATAGAGAGACCCTCTTGCTGAAAGAAAAACCAGAGCATTCAAAGTAGGCAGATACTTTACTAGAAAATTCTTTTCCAACACAGAGTCTGTCTTCTCTCCTCCTGACCATGATAGAGTAATTTGGATCAAATTGCAGCATAACCGTCTTGGGAAAAGGCCAAAACTATAAATGGAGAAGAAAGATTGTATGTTAAAGGTGCTAATGCTGTAACTAACATGCACTAGTGAGAGTGTCTGAGAATGAATCCTGTGGTTGTTAGAACAAGAAAGGGGGAATATAAAGATGTATAGAAGAGTTTGTAAACATTATACAGGATCCAACGAATTTGCAAGGACTCTGTTGACAATTCAATTATGTTTGGCTCTTGCAAGCTTAAAAGAAGTGACAAAAGTGATGGTTAATAATAAATGGAGTAAAGATGTCAGAACCATCAAAACAAACTAACAGAATGGATCAAGAGTCTCAGAGAAACCGGTGTGTTAGAATCAATCCATCATAAACCCAACTTAGAACTGTGTTCTTTGAGTGGGCTCTGAGCAGCTTCCAGTAACCAATGAGTAAAGCAATGAGAAGAGAGATTCTGAAATAACAGAAAACCTCAGTAGTAGCTGTTTCACTAGCATTAAAAAATTCAATCAAGTAAATGTAAAGATGAAATTAACTTTATCTTACAATTCATGAATTGGTCATCATCCCAACAACAGAAAACAAAACAAAACAAACAAACAAACAAACAAACAACCCTGTCAACCTACAGAACAGGAAAAGTTTTTAAAAATGGAAAGTGAGCAGAAAAGAAGAAAATCGTTAGTAAAGAATGCATTGTTTCAGGCAAAACCACCTTCCTAAGGGGAAAAGAAGGTGCTCTATTGGGTGCATTCTCTCACTAGTACTGACTAGGTAACTTAAAGTTGACTCGTTAAGTGTTACATTCCTGGAGGGTAGAAACTACAGTTAGGTTAGGTACTAGGTCTTGGGTGGCTGATGTGTAGTTTAGTACAAGCGATTTCTTTTTGGGCCTCTTGTCTCCTCAGTAGTAATAGGAACAATAGATCCTGGAAGAGCAGAGGCCAGTTGGCAGCATTTAACCATCAGAAGCAAGGTGAGTATAATGGTGTTAGCTGGAAACAAGTTTGGAATGTCAATCAGGGATATGACCAGCAAGTGTCTGTAAAGATAGATTGTAGCACTAGGTGTTTTGGAGAGCTACACTGATGGATAGTAAAAAGTATTTAATACATCATTAAAAGAGATTAAGAATGAAGATTCTGAAGCCAACATTTTGTCCATTTCTAGATCTAAGTCAGTTCCATGTGATGGAGAGGTCCGATTCCCATTGGACAGCCCTTGTAACACCAGAAAAACACTGTAACACTGTAACACCGTAAACAGATGTTATCTTCCCAGTCTTCCAAGAAACCCGTGATCATCTTCTGGGGTAGCCATGCACTGGGAAAGTGGGCTGCCATATTCGAGGGTTGTTGGATATAGGGCAACCATGAGGATCATATAATAATTGGAGTTTTAACCCAGAAGCATTCCAAAATTTGTCCATTGTGCACATGGACCACTCCATAGTTATTTCTTCAGATTATGCATAAATAATTTAAATGGACATTCTTAGTTGTTTATAATACTCTCAATAAGGCGAGAGCTACTATATTGGGAAAATATATGTGGAAACTTCTGAAACTGCCCCTCCCGCAGTATCAAGATAACAAATAAAAAGCGATAAGGTATCCGAAGGGAATGACCCAAGTAGATACCACACTAAGAGATTCAAAGGATGCACTTAATTTAGAAGTCTCTCCCCATGCATAACTGGACAGGCAAGGCCAGGTAATGAGAGACTACTGAAAATTACACCAAGCAGTAGCTAAGGTAGTTTTAAAACATCTCTTGTGACTCTTGATATGGCTATGTCCAACCAAAGTATGTTTCAACAATGAAAGCAAAATAAAGATGTCTAAAGATACACAAAAGCTCGAAAAGCTTATCACCAGCAGACTCACACTGTAGAAAGTATAAAAGAAAATCCTTTAGGCAGATGGGTGATAATGAGACTCAGTGTGCTTATAATTTTGCAATATATACAAATATCGAATCATTATGTTGTGCACCTGAAACTAATGTAATATGTCTTCTATACCTCAATTTTTAAAAAAGGGAAAAAAAAAAACTAGAATACTTAAATATCAGTGTAAATAAGTAGAATTAGATCTTATTATCAAGTGAATTATCAGAAGTACTTGAATACAAAACTTATTTTTGACCAGAAAAAAAACTGGCCTTATTTGTATATTAAAATGGAAAAATCCTTGTATTTATTGTCACGGGATAGCTAGGAAAATATTTTACCTAGTTGGCGAGATTATTGCTGTGATTCTGTATGGAAATGTGATGATATTAATAATTTATGAATAAGATAACACATCAACTGTGAACACTATAAAATGAAACTACTAAATAGTCTTGAGAAATAAGCATACATTTTTATATAACTATTCTTGAAGGACAGATATAGAGGTTTTCTGAAATATCATATCATACTACAGCAGGAACATCTAACTTAGCATTTGAACCCAATGGTATAGATTTGCTCACGGACTCTTGCTGTGAAAAGTAATTGAAAATATTGTCAATTCTCCCACTTGGACAAGACATGTAATTTTAGACCAACCTCCAATATTTTCACAGTTACCGATTCATCCTTTATTCCACTCATTTCATGTGAGAATTTGACAGATACGATTTTTTCCTATACAAAGTCATTGTTTATTTGAATCAGTCTTCTCATTCAATCGGTATGTATGTCAAGGAAAATATTAATTTATACATCATCACAAGCTAAAATAATGAGTAGGAAGTAACATAATCCATATAAAAATATTGCGTACACTACATTTAAAGAATTGAATCAACTGAGGTCAAACACTGAACTCACCGCTCACTCTTGGTACAGGTACAAATTATCTGAAACACTTTTGTGCTTACCAAGACATGCTTGACTTTGCTGAAACCTAAGCCATTTTGGTTTTATTAAAAGCCTTATAACACCCTCCCACACACACACACCCCTAGCAATTTTCATCTTCCCATGTTAACAAATAAAGACAATAGATGTAAAATATCAACTTTTACCTATCTTTTTGAATTAGTTACTTTAGGCTAGTAAGGATGTAATTTTGTTTCAATTTTATTTGCCATAAACATCTTTTGACTCTGTCCTCTCAGTGATGATTGCAATTAAGTGAACACCATTTGTCTGCATTCTTATTTAAAATGAAAAACAAAATAAAAACATTCTGATATGCCTCTATTTTTGCTTGATTCGGGGACAAAAAGTGTAGAAGATACACTGAGCTCAAAATAATCTATCCTGTCCATGAGAAGAACAAAGTCTGATTTAGGGAGCAAACACTTAAATAAGTGACGCTTTGATCAATTATATGTGATAAGACATTTAGATAAAGAGTCATGGAAAAAGTGAAATAGCAAATTCCGTTTGGAGAATTCATGTCATAATTTTGGAAGGAGGGAGTAATGATTATGGTCTTCTTTGAGCTTATCCCCAGAGCCAGATAAATGTTGTTACCTGTTACATGTTCAGTCTGTACAGTGGATGATTCTCTTCATTCCTAGTCATGTCTTACCTGATTTACAAATAGCTGCAATAGCTTTTTCTCCATCTTACTCGCGTTTATTCTAGTCTCCCCCAAACAGCTGTATCATCTTTTCCAAAACTATGTGAGGTTATGTCATTCTCCTACTTAAATGTAAATGACTTTTGATTAAACCTAGACAAAGCCCCAAGCAATCATTCATGGCCTATGAGATTTCCATGACCTAGAGCCCAGCTACCTGTTTTCCAGTCTCATCTCATGGTATATCTATAATGCCCCAATACGCCCCAGCCTGTCTGGACTTTTCTGAGATACTTTAACACATAGTATAAAGACTTATCAAGACTTTAGTATTTACTTTCTTTTGTCCCTGGGCTAATTGGCTTCCAAATGTTTGTGTGGCTGACTTCTCAACGCTTAAGATATTCGTCAACTGTCACCTGATCGCCTGATTTAAAATGCCTCTTTTGTGGCCTTCAGTTCCTCTCCCTTAACTTACTTTGTTTTTTTATAAAACTCATAACTAATTTTAAGTTATGTTGTGAATTTATTTATATTGTTTTTATGTATATTCTTTATGTTTTGTTCTCTGCCATTCTCCCCAGCACTTAAAACGATGGCTGGCAATACGCATGTGTTTTATTTAAAATTTTTAAGTGTTTATTTATATTTGAGAGAGAGAGAGGGAGAGAGAGAGAGTGGAGGCAGGGCAGAGAGAGAGGGAGACACAGAATCCAATGCAGGCTCCAGGCTCTGAGCTGTTAGCACAGAGCCTGACAGGGGGCCCAAACCCACAAACGGTGAGATCATGACCTGAGCCGAAGTCAGAAGCTTAACCAACTGAGCCACTCAGGTGCCCTGGCAATACATATTTGTAAATGTCTGTATCTATTTTTTTACTTTTTGTTTATTTTTGAGAAAGAGAGAGATAGAGAGAGATGGTATAGTGTATGAGTGGGGGAGAAGCAGAGAGAGAGGGAGATACAGAATCAAAGCAGGTTCAGGGTCTGAGCTGTCAGCACAGAGCCTGACCCGGGGCTCGAACCCACAAACTGTAAGATCATGATCTGACCAGAAGTTGGACGCTCAACCAACTGAGACATCCAGGTGCCCCCCCCATCTATATCTATTTTTGAAGTATGAGTAGCCATTGAGAAGAAAAAAAATAACCATGTAGACTTATGAAATATTAAAAATAGTGCATGTAGGTATCATCGTAGCCAATATATAACATAAATATTTGGAAGTTTGCGGTAACTTAAAAAATAAATAATATACCAGATGATGGAATTTTTGCACTTGCAAATTTAGTAGTGTTGGTGAAAATCACTGGAAGATGTAGGCAAGTAACATATGTTCATATTTGTGTCTCGTAGATGTTGTGACCTGAACAATGGCTTTCTACAGAAGTCCCCATCCTAATCCCCAGAACTGGTGAGATGGTTGTTTTATATAGCCAAAGGACTTTGGCAGGAGTGATTAAGTCAAGTGTCTTTAAAGGGAGAGATTATTCTGGATTGTTCTCATAGGCTCAATGCAGTTACCAGGATTCTTATAAGGGGAGAGGAGGATAACAAATCAAAGAAAGTTGCGATGATGGAAAGGGAGAGAAAGGAGAGCTTTGAAGAAGGTTTGATGCTTTGATGGTGGAAGAAGAGGCCAAGGCACCTCAAGAAGCCGGAAAGGGCAAATAAACAGATGCCGCCATAGGTATCTCTATCTCATAGAATCAAACAGCCCCGCGGCACTTTGATTTTGGTTCCTGAAACTGATCATGGACTCGGAAGTCCAAAATATCAGATATCTAGAGCTGTACGTAATACATTTGCTTTGTTTTAAACCGCTGAGTCTGTGGTAATTTGTGACAACAGTAATAGGAAACTCATGCAGGGAGGACAGCTGTGTTATGTTGATGGACATTAGAAGAGACGGTAGAGGGAGTGAGCAGATTGGAGGCCTTGCAATAGTTCGGAGTGACAGTTTTGTCTAGGAAAAGTACAAGGACAGAAGTAATGGAAGGAGACTATAAATTCAAAACTGTTTCTGAAAATTGGCAGGACTTGATTTATTTGATGTGGGGTATTGGAGAATTCATTGGAGTAAGAGAATCAAAGATAAAGGTACAGACTTCTGGATTGGGCAAATAGGCAAATGGGAATTTATTTAATATGCAAGGTATGGAATGAATTAAGAATTGAGTGTTATGAACGCCATTTTACATATGCTGTTTGAGATTTTTCTGGATATTCAAGAAAAAAAGGCTTAGCAAGAAGTTGGAAATACAAGTCCTACTTCAGGAATTAGGACATAATTACAGAACAATTAAATTTGCACAGAAGTTTGAGTCCTTGGGAATGTATCGAATTGCCCAGGAAGAAAATGTAAATCAGAAAAGAAGGTAAAAAGAAAAAAATTAAGAAGTTTAGTAAAGAGTAGGGACATCAACCAGATACAATTTAAGAAAAGAAAGTTAACTGGATGATATGGGTGAAAACAGAATGCCAGTGGAATATCAAAGAGTGACATACCATTGTAAGCATGTTCGTTGCTGGAAATGGGTAATATCACACACACACACACACACACACACACACACACACACACACACACAAAACAACAGCAGCAAAAAACATGGTGGACAGACACTGGGATATCTCAGAGAACTGAAAGAAAATTTAAACATTCAAAAGTTAACAAGAAAAGATAATACGAAAGATTGAGGATATTCCAGGAGGGAGTCCTTGGACTTCTCGAGGATTGATTCTCTCCGCTTGCTCTCCATCTCTGTGCCCGCCATTCCAAATTTGAAGGTGGGGGTATCCTCTGTTTTTCCGAAGAAGCCTCAGTCGTTGGCAGGCACTATGTACCCGGTCTTAGGTCTATAGCATTACTAGTTCTGTCCCTTTCCCAGAGATGCAGTTTGTTTGTTTTCCTTCCTGTTCCCTTTTTCTATTCAGTTTCTAGGAGTCCTGAGGGTTCTTCTTCTTTCCTCTGAATAATATGACTTTTGATTCACAGGACACGTGGATAAGAGTAGTAGATTTTCAGCTTGACTGTTGTTCCTACCCTCTTCCAGAAACTAGAGGAAAGCTTCCGCAAACTCCTCTCCAGTTGTCCGTGTAAGTGGCTAATGGGTTTAAGAGAGGAAAAGATTGTAAGAGCAGGCAAACCTTCTTATGCCAGAAGCCCCCAGAAATTGAGATTTTCACACCAGCCATTCTTGGTCATTACTGATTCATTAAGAAGATTTAGCTGGATCTTCTCACTGACTTAGGTGAGTACCTGTCCCAGGTACACAAATAAATGCTTAAGTCTCTCCCTCATAGGCATCTATCTTTCCCCAGATGCTGATTTGCTTGCCCTGACTCTTCTGTGCTGATTCTTTCAAGAAATGTTATTAATTTGCAATTTGCCCATTTTTTTTCTTTTTCTTTTTTTTTTATCATTGTGGGGAAAGAGAATGAAGCTTTTCCAACTCCCTACATTTCCTAGATGGAATGTGATGTCTTAAGTAACATTTGGATTTCACATAAATTGTTGAAGCTTTCTTATAGTTAATTCTTCAAAAAAACAAGGAATGACAATATAGAAATATACTATAATTTAAGATCTGATGCCTCATTCCAATGGTTTAATCCCTCATTTTTAGACATTATTCAATAAACGTGCATTGATTGTTTATTGTAGATGTCATGTGTAGTCTACCCAGATGGTAATAGCCTCCTTCGGAAAGTAGTTTGTGAGGTATACTGATGTATTTTCTATCCACTGAGCAGAATCCTTTTGGCAGCACTTGTAATATGTGAAATTTCCAAATACCATTTCTATTTATATATATGTAGTTATATTTGGATGCATTCCAATATATATTTAATAGCTAAGTAGTTATTTAACTCAAGACAAAAAAAAAATAAAAAGAAAAGAAAAGAAAGAAAAATTCATTGACAGTGCCTAAATCTACTTTCTATAATGAGAACAGGATGTCATTTTCTAAGTTACCAAATAGAAAAAGAGAGACAGATGGGCAGAATACTATAATTAATGAGCACACAGCTCTGTGTAAATGTATCTTTCTTTCTCACTAGTGTTAGAAGGACACTTCAGCATGTGGTTAGGTGACACATTCCTGTCCAACTCCTAAAAGTCTCTTCTGGATTGCTGGCTAGATGTTGTCTGCTCATCTTTCTCAACACGGTTTAATTCTGCCTAGGGGTGGCTTTTCTCCTCTGCTGGAATAAGATATTGAGCTTGGAGAATTCTCAGCTGCTCTTTCTGCTGTTTCGGAGTGTTCTCAGCTGACTACGGCACCTATAGTATCTGTGCTTCTGAGAGTACCTGTGTGCACGCCAACCTCCTGTCGCTGCCGGCCAGGTTATCCCCCAGGGATGCTTTCTTTATTGTTTCTGAGTCATGAGTAAACCAGGGTGAGGTCTGTTAGAGGACCATTTTTCTTCTTTTAAATTTATTTCATTTTGTCATTTTGTCAGGAAAAGAACTCCTTGCTTCATAAGTAAAATCTCAAAAATGTGTTCCCCACAGCACAGAAGCCAGTGAATTTCTAACAAGCCCTCTTTCCTTCAACTGAATATCTTCTGCGGAAGTCTCTGCAATTTTACGAGTTGTTAGATAGTCTGTGCCTGGTGTGTGAACTACATGTTCATATTGGATAAACACTATATTCAAATTTCACCTAACTAACATGGTGGTTAACCCTAAGTATATGTAGCATTTTAAGAATTACCTTAAGGTGCCTGGGCAGCTCAGTCGGTTAAGCAGCTGACTCTTGATTTCACCTCAGGTCAGTGTTTGTGGGATCGAGCCCCATGCCTGGCTCAGTGCTAACAGCGAGGTACCTGGTTGGGATTCTCTCTCTCCCTCTCTCCCTGTCCCTCCCCCCAACAATCTCTCTTTCAAAATAAATAAGTAAACTTTAAAAATATTATAAATAAATAAATAAATTGCTTTATATTATACACAGACTTGTTCCTTCATCCATCACAAAATAAACAATAAGAAAAAAATCAGAGTTCACTTTAAATATCTTTAGGCATTAATTTAAATTACAGTTTTTATACCCCTTCAAGGGTCACTGAGTTACCTTCTAGTAGACAAAGTCCTCATCTGATAAATGAGAGTCTGGAATTCTAAAATAGGCTCATTAGTACACAATTGCAGATCTTCATTTCATCACATTATTAATAGAATAAACAAGAAAATTCTGTAGAGCATCACTGGCCAATAGAAATGTAATGCAAGCTACAAAGGCCAGCTATGTGTGTAATTTAATTATCCGCTGACCACATTTTTAAAAAGTTTTTAAAAGATAAAGTTCATTTTAACAACATTTTTTAACCCTAAACATTATCATGTTAATATGAATAAATAATTAACAAAATATTTTCATTATTTTTTCATATTAAGATTCTTTGATATATGACATGTAAATTTAAGCCAAGAGCTCAATTCTCTGCAGACTAGTGACATTTTAAGTGGTCAATAATGTGGCCAGTGGTTCTTACAGATGCCAGTGCAGCTATTTTCTTTTGGAAAGAAGATCCGGTCTTAGCTAATTCAATGCATGTGCTGTGATTAGGACTATTTGTCTAGGGTCTCTTCTTCAGACCATGGCAAGGTGGTCTTCATCATCCTAATATTTACCCATTTTGGCTACAACACAGACAGGGCACCTTCTGGCTCAGTGGGTTAAGCGTCTGACTCTTGATTTTGGCTCACGTCATGACCTCACAGTTTGTGAGTTCAGGTCCTGCAACAGGCTCTGTGTTGACAGCGTAGAGCCTGCCTGTGATTGTCTCTCTCTCCCTCTCTATTTGCCCCGCCCCTGGTCATGTGCTGTCACTGTCTCTCTCAATATAAATAAATAATCTTAAAAATTAAATCACAGACAATAGCTGTTAAAATACTAATAATATCTCAAAGGAGTAATGTATAAACAACACCAACACCATTAGCAAGCATTAAACATGTAAGGCAGATAACTTAATCAAATCAGTTCTCAAATCTTATACTGTGGCTCTTGGAAATAGACGATTTAGACCTATCCGCTTGAATATTTCCTTTTCCAGCACCAATCTTAGCATATTTCAAATGCTAGTTACTCAAATAAACATTTGCATTGATTATCTCATGAACCAAGAGAAGAAAAACTGCTGCATATTTGGAATATGTAAAATAAGGTATGATATTATAGGATATTTTAAATGCCCTAGTAGCTCAAGAGAGAGAGTGTGTGTAGGCAGAAATGGATGAGAGAAGACATCTAACAACATAGTTCTAACTGGTATCCGGGTGAGAAGGATAACGAGTAAAAATTTTCCAGTAGCAGGACTACATAAAGAATTTTGAAGATGAGTGATATGTTGAATGAGAATGCATTTCTTTATCTGGCTTCCATTTCTACTGTAAAAATGGTTACACATTTTCCAGGTTGCTATAGCTGTATTTTTTTTTCTACTACTTGACCACAGACCATTGTTATAACAGTTCCCCACTTCTAGATAGCATATAGTAATGATATTTAGGTTACATAAAGGCTGTTATATTAAAGATTTAAGAATACAGTGATTTAAACATGAAAGATGTTTTTTTTTCTATATTACAACAGTTGCCATGGCTCCTAGCTGGTGAAGAGTACCCCAAACCTTCCATGTTCTTGTTCACCATGTGACAGTGTTACCCTATATTATATATAGTTGAGAAAGGCTGCAGCTATACAACTACATTCCAGCTTGTGGAAAGTGACAGAAGAAATAGTGATAAGCTCTTATACACTGAAGTAAAAGTCCAGTAAGTGTGTCCAGAAATGTAGATTCAAAGATTTCATTCATATCCCATCAGCTGGGATCCATTTACATGGCAACACTTAGCACCAACAGCTAAGTCCCTGATTACCTTGGAGAAAGACAGACATATGGGGACAGCTGTAAGCATCTACCACTCATGTAAATCCACACATATTACATATGTGAATTTATCTATCTACACAAATGTATATATACATAACTATATGTATATATGAATAACCAACCTATATTGCACATGTAAGTGTTCATATATGCAATCAAGTGTAGATATAAGACTATCCATTTTTGTTTCAATTTTCTGGTTTCAGAATAGAAATTATCACACTCAAGTCTTCTGCTAATCATAATTTAAGAATTGACAGGTAAGGGATAGCATTGTACAAATTCTATTCTATATTTTTTAAAAGATTTTTTTCAAAAAATTTCTAATATGTGAACGTAGTAACAGTGTAGAACCTTTATGTGCTCATCACCTAGATGCAAATATTGCTTTTATCATGGCCAAACTTATTTCATCTCTGTCTCTATTTACTTCTGTCCTCACTGATATATTATGAGGCAAGTCTCAGAAACAATATCATCCATAAAACTGCAGGTATTAATTTGAAAATAAAAAAGGTGTTTTTGTTTTTAATACTACAATGACACCATTGTCACAGCTTGCTATTTTAAATAATTATTATATCCAAGAAAATGAAGATGAAGTCTCTAGCAGAATGTGTCATTCAAAATTAGCAAATACATGAAAATTATTAAAAAGACCAAGAGCAAAAATTTATTTTGAAGTGAAATAGATGTTGATCTCTGACAATTGAAGTTAAACACATTTAAGAAGTTGAAATGAAATTTTCCTGGAAAATACTTTAAGTGTTTGCTTTGTGCATTGTCCACAGAGCACAGGGCAATATTTCAAATAAGCATGCATATTTAGGAATTGAAAAAGAATTTCTTAAAAAAATAGAATGAAAGTATAGATTATAATAAAATGCATATTCCAGTTAGTTTTTTATTACTTTAACACCTTTTATATAGGGAGTTCAGAAAATAGAGCATAAATAAATAAAATGTGAATAAAACTTAAAATACTCAAAAGGAGAAAGATTATATATAGAAGGAATGACAAGTAAGAGAATTATATTTTAAAATGTCTGATCTCATTAATTATTTTTCAAAAGCATGTGAAAGTTAATTTTTGAATGCCATATTTAAGTCTTCCTAGGCTTTTAGGTACTGTGTGTTTTGATATGATCACATAAGCATTGTTTTATTGCTGTAGGAATACTACAGGAAGATGGGTTCATAATTTGAAACAAAGGAGGTAAAAACCAGCACATAGCATTGTCTAATAGGGTCGAGTTTCTCTCACAAATTCAACTTCCCAAATTATGTATCTTTGTTTTACTATAGGAAGCATCATTAAACTTTGCAGGAGCTAAAAGACCAAAAAGAAGCATTTTCTGACTTGAATGCCCTTGGTATCTCAAACGATCAGGAAGCACCCACAGATAATTCAATATCTGTATCCTATGTAACATAGACTTTTATTTATACTTACTACTTGTAAAGCAAAGATTTTTACCTCCTATAATTAGGAAGGTAGGCCTCTCTACAAACTAAGCTTGAAGGAATAAATTATAGTCATAATAAGTCTGTCCAAATTTATGTTCTGTTTTTACATGTTTACTTTTGTTTAATTCTGTGTTATATATAGTTAAGTTCTGACTATGAAGCAAAAGATATTAAAATTGAAATATTTTCAAAAGCCAACGGGGCTGAAAACACTTTTTTTACTAAGTCAGTAAGACACTAAGGGGATCAAACATAATCCATTTTAAAACACAGTAAATTCTTCCTGAAATTGAGGTTTAGTTTTAATGCCTATGATATTTAAATATGTATATTCAATAAAATCATTAACTAGAAAGAGTAGACTGAAGTTTTATTGGAATAGGAAAAGCCTTTGAGCATGAGTTAAAGTGCATATAGCTAAAGATGTGTAATGAATCACAAGAAATATCATGATGTTAAACTTAAGCTTCCAAATCAAATATTCACAATTTAAATTTTGAAATTTTTCTTCATATGTTGTAGCAATTTCATCTCCAGCAGAAATCAAAAAAGACAAAAGAAGAACATTTAGGAATTTTTAAAATATTTATTTGTGCTCTTGTTTACATTACTCCAATTTTTTAAATGTTTTTAATGTATATATTTATATTTGATAGAAAGAGAGAGAGAGAGAGAGAGTGTCAGTGGGGGAGAGTCAGAGAGAATGGGAGACACAGAATCCAAAGCAGGCCCCAGGCTGTAAGCTATCAGTACAGAGCCGGACACGGGGATCAAATTTGTGAACTCTGAGATCATGACCTAACCCGACAGTCAACCCACTGGGCCACCCAGGCGCCCCACATTACATAAACACCAGAATATGTGTCATGATGGATCTGGAAAAACCATTCCAGCTTCCTGATTTGAAGATCGTATTGCCAGCATAAGGACATGTGTTCTCTTGTATGAGGCCAGAAGGTGGTCGAAACCGGTAATTTCTCTACAGTAGGAGAGGAACACATCTGAGGGACTTAGAAGCTTTCTGAAATTGGAAATTATTAAATTCCACTTTGTGCTTTAAAGTAAGGGTTGTACAGTCTAGAACTTGGCATCGCATATCGAATTTTCATGGGTTTTTAATTTCTTCTCCAATCATGTCGCCAATTCTTTTGGCCATCTATACATCTATATCTATTATGTATGCATTTTGAAAACAGTGTCTACAAATAGAACGTTCTGATTCTTTTCATTATATCAGTGTCATAATGTCTATCTTGGATAATAAGAAATTCTCTGACTAGAATGAACACGCGTAAAGTTGTTTTTATATAACAATATAAATACCATGACGTTTAGGGGTCCCTGGGTGGCTCAGTGGGTTGAGCATCCAACTTTGGCTCAGGTCATGATCTCATGGTTCATGAGTTTGAGCCCTGCATGGGGCTCTGCACTGATGGTGTGGAGCCTGCTTGGGCCTCTCCCCCTCTTTCTGTTCCTCTCTCTCTCCCTCCTCTGCATGCACTCTTCTCTCTCAAAACAAATAAATAAACTTAAAAAAAAATACCATGAATTTTAAATGCTTTTTGAAGAGGATGCCACAGAAGTAAATGGTAAAATAGAACAAGGTGACATACATAATACTGCGAAGTTGGTAAATATACATGTGTATCTATTGGATGTTGAACACAAATGTTTGTTGATGCATATAGAAATAATAATTTGCAAGATTACTTTCATTTTATACTTAAAAAATGTTGCTAATTTTTTTGGGTTTTTTTTTCCCCTTTGGAAATAGAAATAAGTTAAGACCGTTTTGCATTTATTGCCGGGCTCCAGTTCTGGTGAATCTAGAGGTCCCCGAAGGATGGTCAGGAGAAAGGAAATGAGAGCCATGAGAGAGAGATAGTCTGATGACCAAGCAGGCAGTTCTGGCAATTCTGGCGTCAACGCCCTGCTGATCTCAGTGTCTTTATTTTTAAAGGTAGTAAGTGACATTACATCGATGAGTGACATTCCATAGTTTGATCTCTTTAAAAATAATGCATTTTTACCAGCAAGGCAGCAACTTACTCAATCCTATATGTTGGTTTCAGGTTAATTAAGGTGTAAATTTAGGGCGAGGGGAGAGAACAGTGTGTTTCCTTAAGGCCTTAATGTTAATTATCTGTAAACAGGAGAAATCAGGGCGTTGCTTTGAGGGCTATACTTCCAACTACAATGGGGGAGGTGCAACCCATCGAGCAAGGGTGGAACTCTCCATGAGTACATTTACATGGTCTCTTGTAGATGTTATCCATTGATGCGTCACATTCCAAGTTCCCTGTTTTACTTGAATGTCATAAAACAAAAGAGCATTACCTCCCTTGAGATCAACGGGGCTGCTCAAGAAATCGAGGCCTGAAAGGTTATTTAAAGGAGGTGGTATTGGGGCCCTTTTTGGCCAGCAGGAACTCTGCCTTTTCCACACAGGGAGGTGTTTCAACCTGTGAGCCCGCGATGGCTCCCAACAGTGGTATTGGGGCATTATTTCTTGGCTGGCAGGAGCTTTGACTCAACCGCCCTTTCTACACAGAGAGGTTTCTCAACCTGTGAGCCCAAAATGGCTCCCACACTTTATTTTTCATTAAATTTTCTTTTTATATGAGTTCAGGTCATTAGATTAAAATCAATGCAAAGGCAAAATAATATTGTGTTTAAACAATAAATTCTCATGTCTTGTGTTTCAATTCCTCTCTAGGCAAAGAGAGTTTATATTTTCTATATCCCTTCAAATTCATATTTTAATATTTTCCTTTCCCAAAGTACATATTATATTCACATATGGGACACTTTTAACGTAGTTTTTGTGATAAACATTTTGGAATTCTGAGGAAACTATACACTCTTCCCGCCAATGGAGGACGTGAGGAGTGGGGATAGAAAATGTGATAGAAAACATTTCTCAAAGAGATTATGTGTTGTTGTTTTTTTTCTCTTGACAGAAAATCATCCACTGTTAATTTAAAACTCGTCTGTTTTCTGAAGAGGTCTAAGTGCCATTGGCCAGTGGGGCAAACCAAGAACTTTTCATGACAGGGTGCTCCAGGTGGATGAGGAGGAATAGGGAAGTCATGGAGCATGAAGTGACAGACACCATTGAGCTGAAGCAACTATCAAACTCCGAAGGGCTTTAGTTCCTGCATTTCTTAAATGAAAGGGTTAACTCAAGGAAAAACATAATGCAGTTTACTTCTCTGATAATTAAAGTCTTAAATGCCTTGGACTTCAGAAATCCATTAGTTATATTTTTATTTCTTTGGTTTGTGTAATGCCTATATGGGCTATCTCTATTTAGATTCTTCCTTATATCACTTAATCTTTCAGGATTTTAAGGTTTCTTCTTCACTTAGATATTCTATTCTTGAGAAATAATTTGGGTGCCTAGAATCTTCAACTTAGAGATATATGGGACCTTCGGAGCCAGCATACATTCCACTGCCCCCCAGGCTATGAAATCATAGAAACTCAACACAAAGTAATTCACAAAAGAATTCTGCTCTTACACATTACCTTTTTCCATTATTACTTTTAGTAAACACTTTGTTCTAGAAGTTAACATAAAACTTCATAACATAAAAAAAAAAGCATAATCTAAATCATTCATTGTATAAGATACTTGGATATGGTAAAGTTAAGGATATAAGTCAAGGGGAAAAATGAAAATTTAATGTATTGGGTTAAAAATGGACATGTCATGAAATACATCAACTATTCAGATTATTATCAAAAACTAAGTAAATAATTTATATAGTAAAAATAACTCAAGAAATAATCAGCATTCCCCAAGGCCTGTTTTGAAGAAACTATTCCTTTCAGATATCTGTTCAAAACAGCTCATTCCATTGCCAAACAATTTGGCAAACCCTGTGTACTGTACCTTTTGGGGGACAGATTTTTCATATAATCATTTTAAATATGACTAAGACAATTTTCCTATAGAGATCTGTTAATGTTATCATCCACAAAATTTACCAAAGTTATTTGTTCACCAGGCCATTTTTTCCCTTGAAAATCTACTGCCATCTCATGAAATAAATCTCCTAAGAATAAACTCTGGTGGGGGCAGGGGGTTGCCTGAGTGGTTCATTCGGTTAAGGGTCGATTTCAGCTCAGGTCATGATTTCACAGTTTGTGAATTCGAGTCCCACTTAGAACTCCATGCTGACAGCTCAGAGCCTGTAGCCTGCTTCAGATTCTTTGTCTCCCTCTCTCTCTCTGCCCCTCCCTACTCACTCTCTGTCCTTTCTCTCAAAATTAAATAAACATTAATTTTTTTTAAAAAAGAATAAACTCTGGGATATAATGTCATTTATTAAATGTATGTATAAGTCAAATGAAAAACCATTTAAATATATAATATACTAATTCATTATTGTTATTCCTATGTTGATTATTAATTAATAATAAAATAATATATACATTAGTAATATTTTTTTAGACTCATGAATGTGAAATTTCATCTCCTAAGTATTGCATTTACAATTATTTTGATGTTTCCTCCAGATCTTATGGTGTTTCTGTATCTTACGAGTTTTGTGCTTTCAATTTTTTTTTTGGCTCTTTCTTTCATTTCAGAGATTTTTTCTACAATGTTTAGTGCTCCATGGACATCAATTCTTATTTAAGAGAACAGCATTAAACGTTGCTGGGAAGACCTCGTATGTGGGCAGGGCTGTGGCCTTAAGCTGTGTTACAAAGTAGTAGAGCAGGTCTTTTCAAGAGTCATTCGGTTTTTCCAGAGAAGGTCCTCCATCTGCTGCCTGAGGAGCAGGCATAAGATTAGGACAGGCAGAAGAGTTCCTGTCAGCATCACAGGAGCAAACTGGACAAAGAACTTGAGACTTCTCCACCCGGTATCTAAAAGTTCAATTGATCCCTCTGTGCATCGTCCTCAATATTAACCCTTCTTACTGCCATGTCTCGTAGTTATTCTCTCTTGAACCAAACCTTGCATTTCCCCAGCACGGTGTCCTGCTGGGTGGAAAGTCAGTGAGTGAGAAAAAAGTTTTCATAATTTCATAAAGAAATTGGAAAAGGGAACTGGAAACCCAATGGCTCCGTCAGAAAGTTTCGTTCCTTTTTCTATCAGCCCTCTCAGTGTTTCTCGGTATAGAATTTTATCAATTAAAAACAGAAACGATAAGAAACCAACAATTATAAATGCTGATCGAAAAATGCAAAATATCACGAGATGCTGAGTATTTTTTAAACATTAGCATATCAGGATCAAATCATTAAATGAATATTGCTTGGTATGATCTACGTAATCATCAAGCTCTTTACTAACAAAGTATTAACTTATTTTAGTAATCTCTGTTATCTTATGTGTTTCATTCTAAATTCTTCGTTACAGGACAAGGACGCATCTGGGGCCACATTCAGGCACACACGGGCCACCAATGATATCAGAGAGAAAAGACGAGCATTATTTTACTCTCCCATAATCTGAATATTATTTTCTTTTACGCAAAAGAATTTTCACATGAAGCTTTTATCATTTTTTTCCATTTTGTCCTGCTTTTAACAAAATAACTTTAGAGACATGAAAGCTCTCTTTTTCTTGAAAATCTGCTCCAGGAGAAGATCCAATAGAACATTTATTTTTTTGAAATGATCCCATAATCGTTTGAAGTCTCTTTCTCAACTCCTCAGTTTGGGTTTCCAGATATAGAAGAGCACACCCGACATATTACTTTTGATGTTTTCCCTTAAATGAAGAAAAATCTTCTCCTTCAGTCCTTGTTAAAAACCGGTAATATTACACCATAAAACTTGCAATAAACATAGCTATTCATACAACCCTTATCTATTCGAAATTGCAAATGTTTCAATAGTGCAAATGACAATACTCTGCCAATGTTATGTAGCAGTGAGCTAGACCCTGAATCATTTGACCTGTTAGTAACCAAGCTTCTGGCAGAAGTGGCTGATATTAGAAAATCCTAGTTTATTCCAAAACCATAACATGTAAGTAAAGGTGATCCCAATCTGTCTTACATTATGTCTCTCTCAGCACTTATGTTCAGCCTTGTCTCCTTCTCTATAAAATCATTCAGTCAACAGGTAAAGTGTTTCAATGAAAAAAATCAAGGACAGTAGAGAAAGTCAAGTGTAGACTCACAGTAAAGATAATTTGTCTCCTTCTCTAAAAATTAGGCAAAACATATGAACATAAGGATTGAATGAGTTTAAACGGAGCAACCATAATACATTTATTTTTAAAGGGAGACTAATTCTGAAAAATAATACCCAAATATATAACAAGACAGGAAAACAAATGAAAATATGTCTTAAAAGAATGATGTGACCAGCATTTTCAATTGTGGGATACATGTAACAACTCTTCTGCAGTTTATAATTACAACACTATTCATAGAGTAGGCTGCTATTGACACTTTGGATCAAAGAACAATTTTCCTTCGCTGAAAATATAACCACTGTCTCAAGTGTACCGGATGCCAGGTTGCCTTATTTATTGGTATTTCCCAATTTACATTGATTTTCTCAGTTGTTGTTCATGTGTTTTAGGTATCACTATCCAGAAAACAAACAAACAAACAAAAACATTTGCATCCAGAATTGAGGTTGTTTGGGTTTCTTTTTGTTTTTGTTTTTGCTTTTTGTTTTTTTTTTTTTTTGGAAAGTTATTTAGTCTTCTAAAAATCAGGCTAGGAACCAATTCAAGTTTAGTTACTGAGCAACTTTAGTTTGGATTAATGTTATGAGGCCGTTTCCCATTTTATTTACTTTTCTCCATATTCAAATAATTTTGGTGGTTCGGTTCAACAAAACATTTTGCAAATGACAGTAAACATTTTGCAAACTGAGTATTATCCACACACCATGAATTCTTTAACAAGAACAAAATAAGCACGCTTCTTCAGTCATAATTATATTCAGTCAATCAGAAACATCGCCTGCCATCTTTTTAGGGACAGACCCGCCAGGGAGTCTGAAGAACCTTCACACGGGCAGATTGCGGACTGCCTGCTTCCTCAGTTATGGAACTGTAAGGTTTTCCTCAATTACCTCAAGAATCTTAGGTTTTCCAAACAAGTTTAGAAAAATTCCTGAAAAGAAACTGAGTAGGCTCTTGGATACAGTAGCCATTGAAATTCATATTAAGTGTCATGGTGTGTCATATACTCAGTCCACAGAAATATATCTCCACAATTGTTTGTTTTCCTAAACAACTTGCTGGATAAGAAACAAAACACTTACTGTTTATTACATGAAATGATAAGTGAAGGTATTTTTATAAACAGATCCAAATAAGTTTTTTGTTTTATTCCTAAGGTTCGAAGGGTATGGTTTTAAAGCATACCCCACAATTAGATACTTAGATAATACAATTAGATTATTTTCCGGAAAAAAATAAAGATGTTACCTAAGAGTAATGGTGTGACAAACTACAGAATTCTTTCTTTAGATTGCTATGGGGGTATTTCAGAGAAGGATATTTTGTAAGATTTAACATAAGAAAGTTTCTTTTTCTCTGTGTCCCTAAATTATACGTACTATTCAGTTCCCTGAAATGACTGGGAAGAAATTACTAGGATTTTTAAGTCAACTGACTATCAGAGCAAACTTTTGAGGAATTTGCAAGAAATGTCTTTCTCTAATCTTTTTCCAAAATTAAGTAAGAGTGATTTGCATAGAGTTTAGATGTTGATACGAAAAAAAAAATAGTTTTGCCCATACAATTGCTGGACTCATGGACAAACAAAATGCCTTCTAAAATGCCATATGCTCCAATGGAATTAAATGATTTATGTTATTAAATGCTTAAGGCAGTATATGTTAAAAGTCTCCTCTATTTCTCTTATGTCTATGTGAAGCAACCCATTTTCAGAGTCAAGACCACTGAAGATATTCCTTCCCAGAACCACACAATGTCACCTTATTTGGAAGTAGGGTGTTTGCAGATTTAATTAGTCAAGTTAGAATAAAGTCATGCTGGATTCAAGTGGAGCCGTAAACCCATTCATTCACACAGATCCACCCAGGGGACACCAGGTGACAATGGGGATGGACGGGAATCTTGCAGCTACCAGCCGAGGAACACCAGGGGTTTTAGCAACACCAGAAGCAAGAGCAGGGGTATGGGACAGTTTCCTTCTTAGAGCCTCCACAAGGGACCTGATAACACCTTGATTTCAGACTTCTGGTCTCCTACACTGTGAGAGAATAAATTTCTGTTGTTTGAAGCTACCATGTTTGTTGTATTTTTACAGCGGCCCTTAGAAACTGATGTCTAATGAGGATTTAAAGAAGTAGAAGAGCAACAGAAATAATAGGATTGATTTTGGAACATAGGAGTGGAGTTAGTACAGTTCTTATACCAAAATATTTGCTTTTAAATGTCTAAAATAGCGCTGTCAAATATTCTAATATTAGTGAAGAAAATAGTATGTCTATCTACAAATGCATACAAATACTCATATATACCTACATAGGTAATACCGTTTTCTAAATTAATGTTTATTTCTAATTTACATGAGCACATTGGCCAAAAATATTATATTTATTGGGTTTCCTTGAATTATCTTAGTAAGAAAATGAAAGGTGTGTGGGCACTGGGGATCTTGTGGGCACCAGAACTACTCCTTAGCGAGACCCTGACACCTATGACTTTAAATTTTTTGTGTATGTTTCTAAATCTGTAAAACCAAACTCTTGGCCAAAATGTGCTCTAACAGACCGTCTAATGAACTAATCACATGATTTCCCTACTAAACAAATATTAACAGTTTTATTTCTCTGAGAACTCTGTATAATATTTTCTTATGTGAGAATTTAAAAAAATATGACTGCATTTCATTCCAATTTTCTAGAAGGCATAAAATATCATTGCTGTTTAGAATGTATGCTTCCATGGAGCTGACAAGCTTACTATTTCATGTATATTAAAGTCACTCTTCCTTCTTGCACAAATATTTGCAATATAAGAGTGACCTGGTGCCGCAGCCTGGTGTCAGTAGTGTTTCCCTACAGCAGAATGTTCATGTAAACAATATTATGAAACGACATATTTTAAATTATATGAGACTACATAATATAGTAGTTATGTAATATGTGATCATTTGTCAATACCAAATAATTGTTTCAGCTGTGTGCTTCAAAGGCATTTCTGTTCTTTGTATTTCAATTACAAAATCTCTGTGGGAATTGGCGTTTCGCAGGTATTTTACTAAGGGACTTTTCTGAAGGACAGTTGGTCAAAGCCATGCTAAATACTTTCTAATGCACAGCTGTCTTGCAGTCTGGGGCGGCAACTTCAGGGAGGAATGATAACCCAAGGCACTGCCTTGGTGAGCAGGTGCTATGTTCAAAACAAATCCCACATGTGGAATCTCAACTGTCTTTGCAAAGCTGGCGAACAGGGGTTTGCTTGCATTCTTCTGTGCAGATGAAGGGGCAAAGGAATTTATAATTTTGTTCTTTTGTTGACACAGGGGGCCCTAGGAAGAGAAGGCTGATATTGACATGGTGAAAGCCAGCAATGAGAAGAGCCCTGTTGAGTCACAGGTTATAATTAAAGTTGTCCATCGCATTGTTGGTGACATACAGCCATCCCTCCGTTTATTGGCAGGGGATACCTTCCAAGACCACCTGGACACCTGAAACCATGGAAAGTACCAGACCCTATACATACCATATTTTTCTTATACATACATATCTATGATAAGAGTTAATTTATAAATTAGGCACAGCGAGATTACCAACAATAACTAATAACAAAACAGAGCAATTATAACAATATACCATAACGAAAGTTATGTGAGTGTGGTCTCTCTTTCTCAAAATATCTTGTACTGTACTCACCCTTCTTGGGATTCTGTGATAAGGCCCCCTACATGATGAGATGAGACGAAATGAGTTGAGATGAATGGGCTGTAGCTGTTGTGATGTAGCAGTTGGTAGCACTGATCCTTCAATGATATGCCAGAGGAAGGATCATCTGTTTCTGGGCCATGATTGACACCAGGTAACTGAAACTATGGAAAGTAAAACTGTGTTTGGAAAGGTGGGGAACTACTGTATACTAGTGAAATCATCAAAAGAGATAGGCCCAAACAGTCCATTACACTTTGTGTTGCCCTAAAGGGAACTATGAGAAGATTATGAAGTCAGTAAAATCTTAAAAATTTGTTCACTGGATAGATTTTTTTATTTTTAAAAACATTTTCAAGGTGTATTTATTCAGAGAGAGAGACAGAGAGAGACAGAGAGAGCACGTGCCCACAAGTGTGTGTGTGTGAGTTGGGGAGGGGCGGAGACAGAGAGGGAGAGAGAGAATCCCAAGCAGGTTCCATGCCATCAGCACAGAGCCCAATGCAGCTCTCAATCCCATGAATCCAGAGATAATGATTTGAGCTGAAATAAAGAGTCAGACACTCAACTAACTCAGTCACCCAGGAGCCCTGTGGATAGCTTTTTGAATATGTATTTTATGATAAAGAAATCTATGTCTGATGGTAAGCACATATATTTGTCTTCCCCCATAATTCTTTATTTTAAAAATAGTTTACTCCTTTATTATGGAAATACTATTTGTAAGAAAATAATTTAAGTAACTAACATTGATAAAATGACACTTCAATACATACTGACTGTGTCTCACTATAAAACTTCCATTTATTTATTTATTCAATTACGAGTATTTAAATTTAAATTTGGGACCATTAAATGGGAAACTATAATACATGTACAGTATTTTGCCACTTATTCTTTAGGCGGCTGTTAATATGTAAAATATTAAAAATGGTTGAGAAGCTTTTTGCTGTTTACATTTTTTACTATATTAAAATGTATTCTTTTTATGACTGTCTACTTATGCAGGCTTTCTGGATTTGGGTATTTTAAATATCATAAATATGATGTAGGGAAATACATTCAATGCAAAACCTTCAATTATAAAACATAATCATCTTGCCTTGTGTGATTTTATTCTGGGTGTACATATGCAGTTTAAATTTATACATGCATGCACATCACTTGAAATTGTTCTCCATTTTTAAGGAAAGATAATTTTCCAGCCCTTCAAGAAATAAATATGAATGTTCCTTTACCCAACCCCCTGTTGCAAGTTATCAAGTCCTAGGAGAATTAAGGACAGCAAATTTTGTATTAGTTTGTAGCTGTGGCATTTTAGAGTAGGCAAATTCAACTTGCAAATTGGAGCCCAGCTGCTGGTTTAAATCAGCTGAAAATGAAATGGGAACATCTTATTGAAATGTTCATTTGATATAGGTGAATATCTTTCCAAGAGGAAAAATGTGAACTCAATTTATAGGGGGGACTAAGATGATAAGTCAGGAGCCTTGTCTAGATCACAAGAACACCTCAAAAAGGACAAAATAGAGATTATAAAACATCGAAGTATCAAAGAGATTATGCTCTGATAGACTGAGAAGCAATCTAAAAGGTATTTGCTTTTTGTGTTCTCTCATCACTCATGAGTTAAGTGAGGGATGACGGGAATGGAGATTCATTTATTTACCTATTGCCAATGAAGCCTGACTTTCGTCAAACGAACCTCCCTGCACTCACCTGGGAGGCATTCGTATCTTTGTGTCTCATGACAACATAATGGCATGTTCTGTTTCAATGATCTCCTATTTGTCAGAATTATCATGTTGCTCACATTTCAAAGAATCTTAACGTAGATGCGCTCAGGCCTTGGAAGGCACAGCTCAAGTAGAAGTTCCTGAGCCATTGGCTCTAACAGGTCTAAAGGAAGTCACAGGACATCTGTTAGCAGTTAATGCCATTGAAAAAAAAAACTTGATTATGAAATCATGCACTGTGTTCATTTGTTCAATCATATTTTCACATATTTTTTGAATCCCCCTGATGTGCCAGACAAGGTTATTGACAGGTGGACACCTGGCAGGTAAGAAGTAAGAGTGAATTAGGTGGTCATCAAGACACGGTCATTTGAAAGTTGCCGCTCCTTGACTTCTACCAGGTTGTTGACGCCATAAAGAATATGTTCATGGATGCTAGGCTGCCTTTATTGAAGGAATTACTTGAACTTCACTGTTGAAATTCTGACATCCAATGCACGTAATTCCCTTGAGCATCTCCAGGGGGAGTGAGCCCCAGTTGCCTGCACTGGAAAACCACTCATTAATGTACTCTATTGACTTTTCCTCTTTCCTCTTGTTACCGTCCCTGTGCCTTCGAGCTGGCTCTCTGGGATCAACTTCCCAATAAATCACCTGCTCCTCTTCTCAGAGTCTCCCATGATACTCAAAATAAGACAAATATACTAGTCTACCAAGATTATATGTCAGTGCATTAATTCCCTCCCCATCAGTGACATTTATGCTGTTTACACTGTTGGATTGCCATGAACAGTACTGCTGTAAGCATTCTTCCAATGTTCTCCTCAAGTTCAGCATATGCTTACGAAGTTTGAAGGGATAACACTCCACTACTAGCAGTGGTTATTCCTCCTCGGCAGGATTAGAGAGCATTGAACTTTCTATGAAAACATTTCTTATGCTGAATCTTTTACAATGTACATGTATTTGTAATTCAGATTTTATATATGGATATGTATGTGCATATGTGTATGTATATATATGAATGTATATGAATGAATATCCATATACATTAATAAAAAAGAAAATTAAATACAGAATTAAAAGCCATATAAATTCCTGAATATATGTCTTTTGTCATGCAACTGGCAGGCAAGCACAGTGTATAGGGCATGAACTCTAGAAAAAGATTGCCTAGGTTCAAATCCTATATTGGCCCTCTACTGACTGCATGACCAGGGGCAAAGCACAGAACTTATCACAGTTTCTCCATATGTAAAAGAGTTGGTAATAACTCTCAGGTTTGCGATGGGGAATAAATTATATGCATATGTCACTAAAATGTTTATCTAGCACTTAGCATTACATGAGTTCACTATTAGTATCTGATTAAATTTAATGGAAATATATTGAAAACTTAATTGGCAGGGACATAGATAAACATGATATGGCTTGTTCCTTTGAAGATACCATTGACTAGGGAAGGTAAGGCACAGACCCAAATCCTCTAACATCCACAAGGACATATGTGATTAATGCCAGTGATAGTGATATTAAAAAAAATGCTGTAGGATTTGGTTGGAAGAGAACTCCTGTCATGGCAGATAGACAAACACTTGACCGATGGTGTAGAATCTAATTTATCTTTCTAGAAAAAATATCAGTCAGTACCCAATGAAGGGGAATATTTTGAAGACAGAATCATCTCTGAATAAAATGCTAACTCATTTATAAATTATTTTAAATACTGATCTTGCCTAAACAGTAATTCTTATACTTGAAGATTTTATCCTTCTGCTTGCTAGGGTGCAGTATCCATTCAAAACTAATCTTAATTTCTTAATCTCTTACTTAAAGGGCGCTATATTTTTCTATGTGAAGCAATAGCGAATTATTTAAACATATCTCTTATTTTTTTGTGTATCATGGCTATATCATAAAATAAGATTACTGTTTTCAAGTTAGGAAACACAAAGTTAGATAAATAAGAACTAACTGAGAAAAGCATCTGCAATTTGCCAATTTCTCACATCCATATTGCAGTCTCTTTTTTTATTACATCCCAAAAGTACAGATTGAAAATCTGCAAAAATAAGCGAAACCCCCAGAAGTCTTCCCCTCCTGCACCATTCCTTTCAAAGTATAAGATTATCTCATACCATTTTTAAACAAGCTTTATAAAACACCAATATCCCAAATGTGAGATAGTGTCACTGTCCATCTTTAACACATTAGTGTTGAAGCTAATGTTAGTTTATCACTTGCGAGCTGAAATAAAAATTAACTTGGAAAGGAGGTGCTATAGATCAAATGTTTATCCTCACTTGCGATTCATATGTTGAAACCGAATCCCCAGGGTGGTGGCTTTTGGAAGTGGATCCTTTGGGAGATAACTAGGTCATTAGAGCTCCCCTCTAATGAATGGGATTAGTGTCCTTATTAAAGAGACCCCAGAGAGGGTCCCCTTTCACTATGTGAGGGCACAGGAAGAGATCTATTAACCAGGAACCCAGCCTTCACCAAACACCAAATGTAATGGCAACTTGATTAATTTTCGAGCCTCCAGAACTGAGAATAATAAATTTCTGTTACTTTTAAGCTACCCACTCTACAGAATTCTTTCCCAGCAGCTCAACTGGACTAAGACTGAATATAAACGCTGATAGAGATTTAGGCCCCCAAACACAGAAGGAGGACAGCATTGGGTTTGGGGGGAGATGCATATCCTGGAAGGAGAGAATTAATTCTACCCACCTCACATTCTTTATTGTTGTTTTCATCATGCCAACTGTGTATTTGGGATAAATTTAATCCCTTTATTTATAGGCTCTCTTGACACAGAGGTAATATTTTCATTGGAAATTGTTATGTGGCTGCCGCCATGCCAGGTGCATAGAACAGAGGTGGACCTAATAGAAACAGTCTTAACCTTCCTGTACTTGATTGTTTGAATTATTTTGTTCAAAAACCTCCAATGTAGATAGAGACCTACTGATATAAAGATATGGGATTAAGCGTCAATGTAGTTGCTATGATCCTGCCTTGGCCTTTTTAATAAGAAAAGGGGGAGAGAGAGAGACAGAGAGAGAGAGAGAGAGAGAACATTAGCAGTGGTTTCTTCCATTCAAATCATGAGCAATGCCTTCCAGAAGCATTGGGAGCTCTTAGAGAATAAACATGTATCTAAACTTTCTCCTTGTATTAAAACTAGCATGGGACCGTTCACAATCCAGGCTTTTTCTTCTTCTTCTTTTCTTTCTTTTTTTCTTTTATTTATATTTTTCTGTCAATGCATTAGAAAGTAGAATCAAACACTCTACCAGGAATTTTCAGACTAGAAATCGATTGTGATCTCCTTTACTTTTCTTTCCACAGGCATACAAATTCTAGAATATCAGTTTTCTTTCTTTATATAGTTTTGGAAAAAAGAGGGTTTTGTTTACTATTGTCACAGTAATATTAAAGTGCAGATTTTGACACATTTCTGCTCAGAAATAACTTCTGGCTTTTGCTCTGTCTTGTCAGCAATTCTTGGGAAAAATGATCACCAAATTAGTAGCCCGGACCCATTAAAGAAGGCACAGGACAATCAAAATAAGATGGAAAACTTTAAACTAGGTTTTATTTTTTTTTTATTTTTTTTGAAAAGTAAATTATGTCTAAAATTTATTTGATGCTATTACATATTACTTTTGTCTCATATACCAGCTTATTAATTGGTTTAAAAATAATATAAGCTTTAAGATTCTTGTCAAGATAAACTTACCTGAGTTTTTCAATGTTCTGTAACTATTTTCAGGTAATTTAATCTTTGCCAGGACGTGCCGCCTGCCATTTTCTAAACATTGTACCTATTTTCCACTTTCATGGCTTTGCTTAGCTATTTTCCAGGTGTTCACCAACACAGCCTCTTGATGAGACAAAGCTGAGTTTATCACTTTCCACAACAAAGGATTGTCTCTGAGTGATGAAAGGAAAATCAGAACTATTGAGATTTGGGTGGTTTAAAGTGCATCATTCACTGCAGGAGATTGAATAAGATTGGGGAGGCATCCTAATACAGCAGCTCGGGATTTGTGAAAATGGTAAGGTGAGGGTTTTGGCCAGGGGTTCGAATAATTTTAGAGCACAAGCTATCGATGTTTTCCACTGAAGAGTTGTTGGGACTGTCAGAGAATTCCAGTAACAAACAGTTGCACCAGGATTGTTCTGGAAGGGTGAGTGTTTGGAATGTTCTGGAATGAAGCCAGAAATAACAAAGTCATGTTGAAGTAGACTGTAATTTGGGCTTCGGTTGGCAGCATCCAGGTCAAGTGTGGGTGGATGGCCCTGGTGCTCACTTCTGCTTGCTGACACACCTCAGGGAATTTTGTTAAGATATAAAAAGCTAAATTCTACTCTCAGGTGTTTTATCAAGTCATAAGTCTTTAGGAACTCTTCACTTGTGGCCAAGAGAAGTAAATAAAAGTAAAACGAAATAATAAAGAGGTCAGAGAGTACCCAGAAGTGACAGGAGTTTGGTTTCTTCCATTCATTTCCTAGCCAATGGCAGAAATAATGGCCATATTTAGTATTTATAAAATAGGATCCAGTCCTTCATGATGTTGTCATTGGGTAACAAGCGGAATCCCTCTGGATGGAACTCTCAGTGGCAAAATATTATAACAAAGTAGTACTTAAGTATGAAAAAAAGGTTTTGGGCAAATGATCCTTGAATACTGATTAAATAAATAATTCACTTGTATATATAATCACAACTGACATACAAATATTTGTGTTTGTTTGTTTTAGATTCTGAATCAAGAGTTCACATTCCAAGGCAAAGTTTTATCTTTGTAAGGCATAGAATCTGATTTGGATAGATATAGATATAGATAGATATAGATACAGATACAGAAATACAGATACAGATACAGATGATATAGATATAGATATAGATATATAACACAGGGGTAATATCTATTAATGTATTAATGTTCTTGATTCTGAACTTTTCACTCTTTTTTAAGCTGGCTAAGGTGAAAAGGAAAAATCAGCAGACACTTAAGCAGCTTCCTCATCTTTTTATGTTTTAATGTTTATTTATTTCTGGAAAAGAGTGAGCAGGGGAGGTGGGGGGGGGGGAGAGGATCTGAAGCCAAACTCCACACTGACAGCAGAGAGCCTGACACAGGGCTCGAACTCACAAACCTGTGACATCATGACCTCAGCCTAAGTCTGATGCTCAACTGAATGACCCCCTAAGCAGCCCCCTCCTCTTTGTCACATCTGTGACCAGGAAAAGAGTAGTTTTTCTGCTAGGCAGAAATGGTTGTAGATGTTGAATGGTGAGAATATGGTCCTTTCAAGAAAATTTTGCCTCCTCAGCTCAAAGAACACTAGCGCTTACTTCTTCGGGATGCTTGTGAAAGCAGTAATGAACTAAGTCAGACAGAAAGACAAATACTGTACGATTTAACTTAAATGTGGACTCTAAACACACACACACACACACACACACACACACACGAGCAAATGAGGCAAATCTTGTAGATGCAGAAGACAGAATGGAGGTTGCTAGAGAGGAGGGGAGTCAAGAGGTCCAAACTCACCGGTGTAAAGTAAGTCACGGAGATGTCGTGTGCAGCATGGTGACTGCGGCAATGATACCGTAACACACACTTGAAAGCTGCCAAAGGAGTAAAATCCTAACAGCTCTCATCACAAGAAAACAAAACTGTGACTTTGTTTGGTGGTGGAAAGTTAAGTAGACTTGCGATTATTCCCCAGTGTCCACAAATCTCGAATCATCACATTGTACACCTGAAACTAATATGCTACAGGTCAATTATTCCTCAATTTAAAAAAAGGAAAGAAAAAATAAAAGAAAGAAGAAGAAAAGCCGAGCTGCTGCCAAGGCGGCCTCATGCAGGATGTTGAAGCTGGAAACAACAGCCTTGAGCGGGTCTGCCTTCTCTTGCCTTGCAAACTCACCTCCTCAGGGGCAGTCACTTTCCTCGTTCTTTTCAGAATCCTAATTCCCTCATAACAAAATTTCCTTGCAAGAAAGGATCTGATCTCCGTCACTTACGGCAGAGAATAAATATAAATCAATGAGATACCTCCCCGATGTACTTGTATTTTTAGTTTCCACTGGTATTGTGGAATAGAATACTCTCTGTCCTCATTAAAGGAATTGCAGGCATCAGTTTTGCAGATGCGGAGGTATTCTGCAGAAGAGCGTTGTCTTTCATGTATGAAATCAGGCCACCTACGTTAGGTTTCACTGTTCTCCTTGTGTTCTCAATATAAGCTTTGGTGTGTAAATCAAGAAACAGTAGACTTTGAATTTTACTTCAATTACTAGAAACATTTGAAATGAATTCCATCGTTATATAGATTGTTGCGAGTATTACACCCAATTAAGTCCTTGTATTACAAATTATAGAATATAGGATTTAGGGGCAGCCTGAGTAGTATGCAGACGGGTCATTTAACTGTACAATATGTACATAGAACAGTGCCTATGATGATACTAATAATAATAACAGCTAGAAGGCAGTGGGGAACAAAGAGCGGTGATATCTTCCAAAGAGGATTGGGTGCGTTGAGGTCATTAGCAGCAGAGTAGGCCACTGCATAAGAAGTCAGAACTAAAACGGGTAAAGCACCACAAAGCAAAGGGTGATTCCCATTGGGCAACATTTCAGATCCCTTCTGAATAGGAAACCCATCCAAGATACATTGGCCTGTAAGGGAAAGAGAGAAAAGAAAGCTATTCTGATTAATAAATGGAATTTAGCAGCTGACAGTTTAAATCAGCGTAAAGGTTGAAAAGAATAATCCAGAACAACTGGCTCCTTTTTTTTTCCACTGTAAAATGTGACTTTCTTTGAACACATTCCAAATTGGTTTCTATTACAAAATCAGTAGTTAGGAAGCAAAGTAGTTGTTTCATTTTTTTGACCTACTGAACACACGGCATAAATTACAGCCTGACAAATAAAGCATCCATGTTTTGATAAACAACACATTTCACTAAAGGGAAAAGATGAGAAGAGATAACAGGTTGGTAGAGTTTTTAAGCAAATACTGTACTTGGCAAATAAAAATGTTCCTTATAAGAAGGAAAAGAAAGTCAGGTTTCAGCACCAGCCCTGTCTCTATGCTCTCTGTGTGCCATCTTAGTTAGTCTTTGCATTTCATGACTCATTATATCTATTTGTGGTGGGTTCACCCTCATCCAGAACTGTGGACGTAAATTTCTAGGCCCAAGATGGAGCCGCTTCTGTCTGGGAAGCCACATCAGCAAACCAAAACTTCATAATTTCCATGTCCCTATAAATGCTCTGCTTGACAGGAAACTGCATACTCAGTCAGCCAGTCCCCAGGTCCCAATCCAAGTAGGTTCTACACTCACTTCCTTGTTCCTCATTCATTTGCTATTTTTCCTATTAAAGCTTCCCGCATTTTGCCCTATATTGCAATTCTCCAGATGCTTGGGGAATAAGACTGCCCTCTCCATAAAGCGTTAAATTAAAGTTGGTTTGTGTCACCTAAGTTGTCCTTTCAAGTCACTTTTGACAGAACAAAACCACTTACCCGCATTCAGTTATTCTCAAGTCTTACACAAAGGGTTATGCCCTGTTACTGATATGTATACAATATACATACATTGATACATATATTGATATATGTATCTCTCTCTCTCTCTCTCTCTCTCTCTGTCTCCCCTCCCACACACACACACACACGCACACAAAGAAGAAAAATTCAAAGCAAAAACTGTAAGAAGACATTGTTTGTCAGAAACTCAGTAATTCCCTCATTTTCTTTCTTCCTTTGAACAGAATGTGTCTGACCTAATTTTTGCAGGAGACAACTTCAGAAAGAGCTATTTTAAAATTCACTTTAACTGTCTATCCGAAGAATATAGCTTACAGAAAACCCCACGAGGATTGTACCATATATTACAGGGGGCAGGGGAAAAGAATATATTACATGAGAATATAGCCACAAGTGACGTATTGTATTTCATAGCTACGTTAACATGATACTATATAATTTCCTTAAGTGCCAGCCTTTTCACGAAACTTTGTCTAAAAAGGTTTCTCCCTTTTCCAAACTTTGCCTTTCTTAGAGACATTATTACTTGCGTTGACAAAATTAAACATTCATACTCATCTTTTAATTGTTCCATAAACATTAATTTTGTCTCTTTAATAAAAACCAAACTCTTCAGGGACAGCGACTTGTCTACACTTCAAAAACTTTAATTAAAGCACTTATGGTGTGGAGCACATACTGAATTCTTAATAAATATCCGTTAATCCTGACATGCTGAGTGATTTTTTAAAAGGGATAGAGGAAGGAAAAAGGGAAGAAAGAGGAAGAGAGAGAAAGAAGAAAGGAAGGAAAGGGAGAAAGTAAAAGTGGGGTAAGGAGTGGGGGAATGAAACAAAGAGAAAAAAGAAAGAAAATATGTAACCTAAAATAAAAGCTGGAGGCTAGGGTGAGGGGGTAACACAGCGAAGGGGGATCAAAAGGTACAAACCTCCAGTTATAAATAAGTCTAAAGAATGTAGTGTAAGGCATCGTGACTATAGCTAATAATACTGTATTGCACATTGAAAGTTGCTGAGACTAAATCTTAAAAGTTCTCATTACAAGAAAAATAATATTGTAGCTATTATGGTGACAGATGTTAACTACAGTAATTGTGGTGATCATTTTGCAGTATATAGAGATATCGAATCATTACATTGTACGCTTGAAACTAAAATAATGTTATATGTCAACGATACCCCAATAAAAATCGTAACTGTAAAAAATAAAATAAATCAAATGAAATCGGAAACACGTTTTGTAATCTGGCTATTATAAAAAACATCCCAAAGCATCTCAGTAGAAAGTAATTCCTAATCGATCACACACTAAAATGTCTACGGAATATTGAATATGTCTGTGCATAGAATATCGTGTGAATGCTGAATTTTATCTCTAAATTTGTCATTGATAATATGACATAATAATACATGGGAGTATTTCCTTCTAATTCTTGTTACTAAATTGGTATTAGTTAAGTAATCAGTAGTGATTTAAAACATTTATTTGTTCAAAGGCAACGTTTGCATTTATTCTTTATAGTATAATATAATACAATATAATAAAATTGACCATTCAAAAGCGTTATATAGAAAAAGAATGGCTAGGACAAAGTAATACATTTCTTTACTAAAAATGTTGTAGACTCATCAATTCCACCCACCTGAATTCTGTAGGTTTACTTTCAGAATGTTTCTGGAATCCCACCATTTTCTACCATTTTCTCAGTATTCCCACTATGTCGGCAATGTATTCAGCCTCCCATTCACCGCCGTCTTGATGTATCCATGCCCCTAATGAAATCCACCTGCGGCAGTAACTTATTCCCTCACGTCTTCTCAGGGACATCACCACAGCTCATCTTTCTGCTTTCTCTTGCTTCACCTCCGTTTCCTTGTTCTATAGGACTATGCACGTCAACATATGAAGATACCGTTATTTCTATCACATTGAGATAATATTTCTTGATTCCACTCCATGCATCAACTACTGCCACATTTCCTTATCCCCTCTATTAATCAGAATGAGCCAACACAGAACAAATAGAATGTATGTGTATATATAAAAGAAGAGATTTAGTCTATGGAATTGGCTCACAGGATGGTAGAAGCCGGGTGAGTACAAAAGTTAAGGAGAAGGGCATGAGGGCTGCAAACCCAAGAAAGAGTTGTAGTTAGAATCCAAAAGAGAAGACAGTGATCAGGCAAAGTCAGAGGGGCAGTCTGTTGGAGAATTCCTTCTTGCTGAGAGGAGGTCAGTCTTTTGTTTTTTTCCATTCAGACCTTCCACTGATGGGATGAGGCCCACCCACATTATGGAGGACAATGAGCTATCTCAAAGTCCACTAGGAAATTTGTTTTAACTTCAATAAACGATCTCTTAATTTTTCTTAATGTTTATTTACTTTTGACACAGAGAAAGAGAGAGAGAGAGAACATGAGTAGGGGAGGGGCAGAGAGAGAGGGAGACACAGAGTTAGAAGCAGGCTCCAGCCTCTGAGCTATCAACACAAAGCCAGACATAAGGCTCGAACCCACAAACTGTTAAGATCATGACATGAGCTGAAGTTAGATGCTCAACTGACTGAGCCACCCAGGAGCCCCCCCCCATTAACTATCTCTTAGACCATACTTAATCTTCATATAAAGGCAATAATAAGTCATATTTCTACCTAACATGATACAACTCTCCTATGTATAATAAAAAATGCACCAGGGGCGCCTGGGTGGCTCAGTCGGTTGGGCGGCCGACTTCGGCTCAGGTCATGATCTCATGGTCTGTGGGTTTGAGCCCTGCGTCGGGCTCTATGCTGATGGCTCGGAGCCTGGAGCCTGCTTCAGATTCTGTTTCTACCTCTCTCTCTCTCTGCTCTTCCTCTGCTCATGCTCTGTCTCTCTGCTCATGCTCTGTCTCTCAAAAATAAATAAACGTTAAAAAAAAAAAGAATCCTTTAAAAAAAGGCACCAATCTCTTTCCCATAAGAGGAGGTAAAGTTCTTCAGTGGTGCTTACTTTTCTCCTTGATATTCTATATTTTAAATGCAGTGATATAAAGTTACAATACTTGGGCACTAGAGTGGTTCAGTTGGTTAGGCATCCAACTCTTAAATTTGGCTCAGATCATGATCTCCTGGTTCATGGGTTCAAGTCCCTCATCAGGCTCTGTGATAGCAAGGAGCTTGCTTGGAATTCTCCCTCTCCCTCTCTCTGTCCCTCCCCATTGGCACTCTCTCTCTCTCAAAATAAACTTTAAAAAAAAGTACAATACTTAAATACTACAATATAAAGTCAGTACATCTATGTTACCTATTTTTTAAATATTTTTAATGTTTACTTATTTTTGAGACACAGTGAGAGACAGATTGCGAGTGGCAGAGGGTAAGGCAGAAGGAGACACAGAATCTGAAGTGGGCTCTGGGCTCTGAGCTGTCACTACAGAGCCCAACTAGGGGCTCAAACTCACAAACCGTGAGATCATGACCTGAGCTGAAGTTGGATGCTTAACTGACTGAACCACTCAGGCATCCCATATGTTACCTATTAAAGGGATATTGTATGTCTATTATCTGTTTCTCTATCTATCTATCTATCTATCTATCTATCATCTATTATCTATCTAAAAGTACAAAGATAAGAAATAAAATAAGAAAAATGCTCATGACAATCATAGTCCTCACGTGGTTGTGGCTGATATGTGTAATAACTTTATTCCATTATCCATTCCAAATCCCCTTTACCATCAACAAGCACTCCAGAAAGTTGTGTTTATGTTTTGATTTTTATAATGTAGGATAATTTAAACCTTCTCCTGAACGGTGTAGACCATTAGTAACCTGCCTGGATCGGATTGCTGTCGTTTCCCATTGACTTCAACAACAAGGCATGGGAATACCAGGAGACACTCCACAGAATCTCTTACACTTCAGAGAACTCTTCCTCACCTCTGCGGTGGAGCACTAGCCCAGTTTCCAGGATCAATCACCCCAGCCAACGCAGAAATTCTCTTCCTCGCCTATTTATTTGGAGCCATCAGTCTGACAGCCCTAACTTCCCTTTGATGGGATTATTGTATTTCCTGGTGGAAGCATTTCTCTCTCTGGAAATAAGAGCTCTAGGCAGCAGATCATAAAGCCCTGGGGGCAAGAAGCCTAACATGAGTACCCTAATCGATACTGGTCACACTAACCCAGCATTTCTCTTTTACACACTGTGATTTTCCTCTAACACATAATCTCATAATGCAATGTATGTTTCTTATTTGAATTCTACAATGTCAGGCATCATCTTGTTCTATTTTATCTCCAGTGTCCTATATCGTTCCTTCCTACAGATAGCAAGCATTCGAAATGTTTTGAATGAATAAATTAGTCAATAGGCAAATAAATTTATGATTCTGCTTTGCCATTACGGTTTAATCCATCATCCTCTCTCAGCCTGAATTATTGCAATTCCCTCCTAACCAGTCTCTGTGCAGTTTTGCCCACTTGACTGAACTCCCTACGGACACTTCTCTCCTGAGATCACGTTCAATGTGTTCTTACTCCACTGGATTGGAAGCTCCATAAAGCCAGAGAGTTTGGCTATTACTTTTACCACTGATATATTCCTCATTTTCTGGAGCCTTGCTTGATGCATAACAAACACTCAGTGATTGAATAGAAAAATGTAAAAATTGCCTTCTTCCTCTAAGTAAATTTCAACTTTTTCAGATTTTGTTTCCAAAACATCGGTCTGAGCTGGAGCAAGACTTCCGCCTTCTGCCGAGAGGAAAGAGAATCTATGGAGCTGAGCGTATCCATCAGAATATGGGGTGGGAACATGATCAGTTTTAACAGAGAGAATTAGAGACTGACAATACCAGTTAGAGGTTGGGGGAACAGAGGTCAGAGAAGCTGTCACCGGTGATATCAGCCTGCTGTTCTAAAGCAGGAAGTTCTAAAAATCTCACCCAGAAATTGCTGAAAATCCAAGGTCATCTCACCCCGAAGCCCCTGTCAATCTCACCAACGTCTGGAAAGTTGTACCTTTTATATTGATCTCCATCATTTATATCAGTGGTGCTCAAGAAAATCTCCCAGCAACAATTCTGGGCCTCATATCTGCTCAGGCGCACTTACAACCGCATCTGGAGAATAACAGTCCGCCTTTTTCTTCTATTCCCAAATCTTTTGTAATTGCCTATTGTTGGCAGATTCCACCCTGTTCTTTGCCCAAAGGAAGGCAACCCCGGGGGATCTGACTTCTCTGCAACACCGGGTGAAATGGTGAAACCTTGATTTCTGAGTGAACTCTCAGAATCAGCAGTGTCGCTGATTTGAAAACAAATAACCAAGCACAAATTCTTCGCCAGAAAGTTAAGGAGCCTCGGAAAAAGAGATACTGTTTTCTCTCACTCATATCTTTTCCTTCGTGGAGCATCGCCGTTGTTATTCTTAGTTTAGTTTGGTTTATGATTGGCTTTCTACCTTATTCTGAGCATAAATCTTGGATGACTCTAACTTAGATTTATTGCCCACCAGGCATCTAACTCAATTATCTGGTCCCAGCTGTTGTGTTAGGTGTAGAGTACTTTGGGAACGCGACACGTCTTCAAGGAAAGTGTTTGATTTATCTAAAGTCCTAACTAGACTGTGTATTCTGGGATGCTCTGAGCTTATTTTTCTCGTAAAATCTTCTATTGTATCGGAAGAAAAACTATAAGGCTTTCTTGTGGCAGTACATATATTATCTGGTAGAAAAACAAGGCATTCTTGCTAACACTAATAAACATGCCAAAATTATTAGGAAAATGTTAATTGTAAAGAAAACAACCCCAAGCTTACTACTGACTCTTCTTTAATATAATTAATTTGGGTTAAAAAATACCTGCTGAAATGCTTTTTTATTTTCTTCATCCCGAACACAGTATTTACTTCATTTTAGCTCCATTTTATTTTTCCCTACCACCCTCTATATATTAATAGTTAGATGCTGAAAGGCCCAGAGGAAAAAGAAGAACACTCATTAAGTAAGTGTTAATAGGCAATTAAGAATCCCTGTAAATGACTTGTTGTCCCCAGCAATTCCTACCCATATTTTACAGTTGCCAAGAACTATTGTCCTGAGACCAAAATCACTCTGACCCTCAAGGTTCACAGGACTACAAAGTTACAAAATACATTATACATTTAACTAAAGGTGAACATTTATCACCATGTGTGTGTGCCCTTGAAGTGTCTTTTAGTTGCCTGCATAAAAAGGAAAAATATTTCTGATTAGCAACTTCTACAGTGGTTATGGACCAAGTAAGTATCCGTTTCTGAATTGAGACAGAATTATCAGCAGGCCTCTGCCCTTGCCCCATTGTAAGGCAACCCCTCCGTACACCATCGGCAGTTACAACATTTTTGCTGCTCAGTTGTCAATAGAAATTTTTCTATCTGTGAAGAATATAATAGACTACTTATCAACTGCCTTTAGGCTATAACTGGCTACACCTTTGGGCCTTTTGTAGACGATATACAAAGAATGAACAGTGTGCCTTCATATCCAGACACAAATAAGGTTTCCTGTCTCCTACTCTTTACATGCGCTAATATAAAAACTCAGCATTCCAATTATGTTTTCATTTTCATTTTCACTTAAAGGAAAACTCCTGCGAATTAATGCAACTCTGCTAAATACCCCATCAGCATGAAATGAGAGCTAAACCAATTGATGCTTTTGCATCTCTTTGGGATGAAGTCACCACTCAGTATAAGCTCCACTTGTTATTCTGTGATGTTTTCAGTCTTTCTACTCTGCTTGGAGTATGTATCGGCATCTCTAATTTAAATATTGCTTGATAATGCCTGCTTTCTCCTATGGAAGATGGGGGAAGCATATTCACACTTTGGTTGTATGAATCGCTGTATCACTGTGTCCCAGTGTGATGGATACATGTTCACAAATTAAAATACATACACACACACACACACAACACGAAAACACCCATATGTACACAGCGGTGAAATATAACAACCAAACATCTTTGTTGAAACCAAGTCCTGGCATGGCATTTGTTTAAAACTTAATATGATTCATTTTGTCAAAATTTATGATTTCTCTCAGTGACTAATAGTGCATGTACAGTCTCAGATGGAAAAATGATTGATGTTTAACGTCAAAAGGCGTTGGGCACAGACCTTTCGCCATGTCACTAGCTGTGAGTGTGATGTAAAACTATAGGGCTCTAACAGGGAGGAAACGCGTCTCTTTGATTAAAACCCCCACTGTTTAAATGCAGGGCACTGAGCACTAGTAAGGGAGACAAGCTGTCACCATCAAACAGGTTCTGATAATAAACTTTCAGGCATGAGGGTGAAAGTGTTCTGTAACCTTAATTCATGTCATTGTTTTAAAAGCTTATGTTCACACCACTCATGGAAAATAACTAAGGGTGCTAATATCATACAAACTGCATAAATTAAACTATGACAATAGGCGCTTGCCTTCTTGACAGTGTTGAAATGATATTAGGCAAAGGTGTGATGCTTTGGAACTAACTCAAGTGACCTTTCCAGGTGTGTAAATTCCAAGCCTGCCTATTGTAATTATATCTGATGAGGAAACACATATCACACATGCAGGAACTGAATGCAAATAAAAGCCCTTGTAAGATTCTATACCAAAATATTCTAGTCTCCACAGCATATAATTTTCAGAAACAACAGGTAAGCTTCCAGGATAAGACCATACAAAGAGGAACAAATTGTTGGGAGAGGCAGGCCAAGAAAAGACTTAATCAGAGGACCGCGCTCATCGATTTGTTGGTATATGAAATCCTAAAAGGTATACATATCAGTCAATATTCAGCAAAGACAGGAGAGTAATAACATTACCTTATACCACCACAACACACGACAATTTTGCCGTTAACATTACCCCCCAAATTAGAGTAAAACCTTGGATTGCGAGTAACTTGTTTTGCTAGTGTTCCTTAAGACGAGCAAACATTTCTAATAACGGAGTGACGTTTCGCAATACAAGAAGCATGTGACACCAAATGTCACATGATCACAACTGAGCCAATGATTCTTGAAATTTGCTTTGATACTTCAGTGCTTTGGATTACAAGTATGTTTTCCGAACGAATTATACTCTCAATCCAAAGTTGCCTAGATGGAGCTTTGACCCAGGGAGACCTGGCTCACAATTTTTACCATCTGAGTCACCCCTTGCTTACAGACCTCACTTTCATTTCTGATCTCTCTCAAGGGCTGAAGATTGAAAGTGTGTTCTTAGCACATGACCCATAGAAGAAGAAGAAACATTTTAAATAAAGAGAACGTTATATCACTTGACTTTAAAACAATCCTCAGGGGCATCTGGGTGGCTCAGTCGGTTAAGCGGCCGACTTCAGCTCAGGTCATGATCTCACGGTCTGTGAGTTCAAGCCCTGCGTAGGGCTCTGTGCTGATGGCTAGGAGCCTGGAGCCTGCTTCCGAATCTGTGTCTCCCTCTCTCTCTGCCCTTCCCTTGCTCACACTCTGTCTCTATGTCTCTCAAAAATAAAATAGAAATGCTAAAACACACACACACAAAAAAACTTAAAAAAACAAACAAACAAACAAAAAAACGATCCTCGTTGGTAGATATAATTAACTCTGTTAACAGTGGAAAACCAATAAGGAACAACAAAAATGTAAGAAAAGATAATTCCAAGGATCATTTCCTCTTTAGATGGGATACGTGGGCCTAGGGATGCTAACTAAACTGAATTATCAGATTGCTCTAGTTAAGTACTAGAGAAGAAAACCGAAGATAATGATAATTATAGCTACGGTTATTTATAGACTTGTGGAAAGCACAGTGAGAGTAAAGCATGTTCCAAACAGCACTTCCAACACAGGGGGGAAATGATAAGTATCCCTATTTTTGCACAGGACCTAGAGGCTTAGAGAGGTAATAACACTACTTGGTCACAATATTGAGGAGCCTGCATCAGAGCCTGCACCGTGATAAAAGATAAATTGAGGCATATTAAAAATTTTAAGAGTTTATTTGAGTACTTATCAATTTGGATCAGGCAGTGCCAGACTGGAAGTTGTTAGTCGCACTCCGGGGACAAGAGCCAGGGGAAAAACCTAAGGGAAAGTGCAAAAGCAAAAAAAACGGAAACTGTTTGATGGGCTACAGCTTTAAGCTTGGTTGGCTCTGTTTGGTTGTTCTTAGTGTTCTGATTTCCTAACCTTGTGGCATTTCCAGGCTTAGATTTTGGTTTGCTTAGATAAACCACCACCACGTTAAAGCCGCCTCACTCTACTGGCTCTGAACTCAAAAACTGTGAGATCATTACCTAAGCCAAAATCAAGAGTCAGACCCTTAACTGACTGAGCCACCCAGGCGCCCCTATTGTTTAATTAATCTAACAGCTCCCCAGCACACACTACTCCATAGAGACTGGAAGAACTGAAGACACTAATACTGGAATAGAAAACTTCTTAAGTTTTCAAACTCATTTTATTGCATAGGGAAGGATTCTATTAATTGGTAATCCAAGAATAGGACTTCTAGACATTTTGAAAATCAAGAAATGGAAGTTACTTGTGCTATAGGCATTTTAAAGAATCTGAAAAAGCCTAAAGAAACACATTTTGCCACATTTCTGTGATACTATTATTGTGAGTGTACATGTCTCATCAATATATAGGATATGATTATTTCAAACATGGGAGCAACAGGACAGAAACAAAAAAAATCACTATGTTTTAGGACTTAAAGGAAGTTGACAGTTTAACTTGCCTTTAATTTCACATAATATACGTTTTGTTTTCAGAAGAAATTGCAAAGACTTTTATGCAATGGTATCCAGTGGAATGTTCTTTTACTTTGAAGTGTGCAGGTATGTGCCTTTGGAGGACATATTTCTTCTCCATTTTAGCACATCCTATCCATATAATTTTCAGGTAGCATTTCTATTTAAATATGATAAGGGAGCCATTTATGTAAAAACAGAGCAACTCTTATGTACATATTTAATTCCAGTTCCTTCAAAAGTGTTTTCTTAAAGATTGCTGCAAAAAAATAGATTATATGACATGATAATTCACTCAATATTATTCTAGGGAGCATAGCAAAGATAAATAAATATTTGAAATTGTACATTAGAAAACTCTCTGGGCATCAACATCTACTTCACGGTAAAGTCTTCCATATGCAGTTGAATAACTATACACTTAAATTTATGTCTCAGGAAAAATTTAGAATGATTGGCTTTACTTCCCCTATATTTGTATTCTGTTAAACTGTTCTTTGCTTTTACTAGGACAAAAGAAAACCTGACAGTAGACTACACATCTACAAAGATTGGCAAGGGGATCACATTTTGAGTAGCAACAATGGTTGCACAAGGGTATTTTATATTAAAATAAGCAAAAGATAAATATTGATTGTGTATTCTACTGATGGGACAGGTTCTTAAATCAGTCTACATTATAGCCTGACTATTCATAAGGTAAAATCTAATTTCAAAAGTTATGCTCCCACAACATTTTTTGACATCACCAACCTGAAGCCACTGACAAAATGAGAAATTTCGAACAGGAGTATGACACTTGTAGATAAAAGAGCCCAAAGGCTGACAAAGAGAATGAGTGATTGTGCTGAACCAACCAATGCCCTCCGAGCTCAGCACCGCACTATCAGAAAGGGTACACGCCATGGGATCCCAGGATGAACACTTGGGGATGGCGGAGAATCCTACCATTCTAGATTTGGTCACTACTCACATACCAGATTCTTAGAAGTGGTAGCATGTGGTAAATTACACGTGTCTCTCTCTGTGTGTGTCTGTGTGTGTGAAAATATATGCTGATGTTACCGACAGTTATTTTCCTTCTTCTATGTTCTGAACTTTTAATACATATATCTCGTCAGCTCATGTCGTTTTTTGTGTGTTATTCAAGTGCCCCACATAAATCTGCATCAAATTTAAGTGAAATGATTTTCTAGTATTTTATTGACTTATCTTCCTATAAATGTGACCACTGATACATTATGTACTCAGCACAGGATCTTAGCAAATAGATATTTGAGAATAGTTGTTGAGAATAATGACATCGTCAATGTGAATTGCATTATCTTATCTCAATCTCCAAATCATTTGGTATCATATATGCCTTAGAAAGCGAGTTATTCACAGTAAAATTGCATTTTAGCTGATTGAGAAAGCATAAGGAGTAAAGATAGAGAGGGACAGGCAGAGAGTAGGGAAAAGAGAATATGGGTAAATGGATTAATAAACATATTAAAAATGTCTCACTGAGCCTCTGGATTCAAGTTCGATTATCCTGGGGGGCATGGAAATAGGCAAATACAAGAAGAACAGAAGTAGGGAAGAAGAGAAAGAGGGAGAGAGGGAGGGAGGGAATGAGGTGATACAGAAAATATCCAACACTTAATTTTTTTTTAATGTTTATTTATATTTGAGAGAGAGACAGAGAGCAGGCGGGGGAGGGCAGAGAGAGAGAGAGAGAGAGGGAATCGGAAGTAGGCTCCAGGCTCTGCCCTCAAAGAGCCTGAAGCGGGGCTGGAACTCACAAACTGTGAGGTCATGACCTGAGCCGGAGTCTGACACTCAACTGACTGAGCCACCCAGGCACCCTGAAAATATCCAACTCTTAATTCTTATGGTCTTTTCCATCAGAATTTAATTTGATCAATGGTTTAAATAGCTGCTCACATCTCCTCTAGTCCTCCAACCTTAACTTATCCTACACTAATTCCACTACCTATGCAGCTCTCAGACCACAAAAGTATGGTTTAAAATTAGTCAGAGAAAGACTTCCCCACCTCTGTCTAGCTCTCCCCAGTTTTGCCCAGGAGCCTCTCGCGTGAGAAGTGTGAGATCAGATGGGTTACTACCCATCAGGAGAATAGCTTTCAGGTAATGGATCCTTGCTGCCAAGCTAATGTCAGAGAAATGTTTCACCAAGGTGGTCTGAAACAAAGAAGTGGAGAGAATTGGAATCACAATCTGGGAGGAATACAGAAGGAGGAGAATCAGGAAAGCATTGCCAGCTCTGTGGAAGGTAGAACAAGTTCAGGAGCTGGGTTTGTATTACAACCAAATGACTTCTTCCCTCGGCATCCCACAGTAGTTACCAAATAGAAACACCTAGAACGTTTTTGTCCTCCAAGCTGTCAAAGTATCTTTCTTAAGTGAAAATTCGAATTTACCTCCCCTATTTAAATAAAAGATATTGAATGCATTCTCATCATTTCCAGGATATAGCCCAAATTCTTAATGGTATCTCTGAGATCTTGCATTTATATTTTTACATTTTTTTTCTTGCTGCTTTTAACCATGGTGTCGATGAAAAACAAACCTTTTTCTAACACTACTAACTCTTTTTTCGCTATGAATTTTGCATTTACTAGACCCTTGCTTGGAAAGCTTCTCCTGACATTCTTTATCTGAGTAACTCCTAAAATGGCTATGTTTTTGTCTGCTTAGAATTCGTGATGATTAATTTTATGTGTCAGCTTGACTGGGCTGGTGAAACATTACTTCTGGGTGTGTCTGTGAGGAAGTTTTGGATGAGATTAGCATATGAATCCGTAGAATATCTTAATTATTATAGCTTTACAGTAAGTCTTGAATCCTGATAATTTGAGTCTTTTAACTTTGTTCCTTCCCAAAATTATGTTGCTTACTTTAACTCATTTGCTTTTCAATGTAAATTATAAAATCAGGTTTTCAATATCTTAAAAAAAATGGAAGGTTGATTGGAATTTTGCAAAATTTATGAATCAATGTGGAGAAGACGTGCGTTTAACAACCATGAACAAAGTTGCCATTTTTGTATTTATATTCTATTTGCTTTCTCTCAGCAACGTTTTATAGTGTTCACAGTAAAAATTTTACATATATTCTGTTAGATTTATACCTAAGCATTTCATATTTTGGATGCTATTGTAAATGGCATTTTTAAAATTCAACATCTAATTGTTCATTTTTAGTATGAAGAAATACAATTGATTTTTATTGACCCGTGTTTTACAACTTTGATGAATTCGTTTATTGTAAATAGAAGCCTTTTGTGGCTCACTGATATTTTCTACACAGATGATCCTGTTATCTTCAAATATAAACAGTTTTATTTCTTCCTTTCCAATCTATATACCTCTGTCCCCCTTTTTGTCCTTGCCTTGTTTTCTGGTGAGGGACTCTGGGAAGATGTTGAATAAGACTGATGAGGACTGCCATTCTCCACCGGTTTCTGAACTTAGGAGAAGAAAAATATATTATATTGACAATAAACTTTTAGCTACTTGTTTCTTAGAGTTTTAATTAGATATCAAATATTGTCACATGCTCTTTCAGCATCCACTGAGATCATTATATGATATTCTCATTCACTACTGTATCCAAAAATCACACTGACTGATTTTTAAATGTTGAACAAAGCTTGCCTACCTGAAGGAATTCCCACTTGGTCATAATGTTTTGTTTTGTTTTACATGTTATCCAATACAATTTGCTGATATTTGTTGAGGTTGCTTGCATCTATATCAGTTGCTCTTTATTTGGGCAATATCTCTGTCTGGTTTTGGTGTTAGCTTAATGACAATCTGTTAGAATAACTTAGGAAATATTCCTGAATATGTTTAAATCAAGAAGAGTTTGTTTAGAATTGATATAATATCTTGATAGCATTATTGGCAGAATTTGCAAGTGAAACTTTCTGGGAACGGAGTGTTCTTTCTTAAAAGTGGTTTTATATTAACCAAAAATTTAATTATTTTTATAGAGACAGAAATATTCAGATTTCCTAGATCTCTTTGAATAAGTCTTTGTGGTTTACATCATTCAAGGAATTTGTGTATTTTATCTAAGTCATCAAATGTATTTGTATAAAGTCATCCATAATATATCCTATTATTGCAATGTTATGATTTGTAGTGATTTCTCCTTTTTCATTCCTAGTATTGATGATTTTTTTCACTTTTTTCTTAAACAATATTGCAAGAGGTGTATAAATTTTCTTTTCTCAAATAAATATATTTAGTTTCATTGATTTGCTTGTTTCAAACTTTATTCTCTTATATTACCTTTAGTTTTTCTTTCTATCGGCCTTCTTTTTAAAATGTTTTGTTTTTAGTTTCTTAATATGAAAGCTTATATTGAGAATCTTAGGCCTTTTTTTCTTATATAAACATTTAATTCAATATGATTTATTATATTACATTATAGCATTTATATATAAAAACAACTGCTGTAGCTGATTGCTAGAAATTGTGAAATACTGTGTTTTGCACTTCATTTAATTCAAAATATTTTTTTCTTTTTTGATTTCCTCTTTGAACATGGGTTGCTTTAAAGTTGTGCAATTTTCACATATTTGGAATTTTTCTAGCTATCGGTTATTCATTTGTGGTATAATTACATTGTAGTAAAACTATTTAGCATATTTTAAATTTTTTAAAAATATTTTTTGTTTGTTAATGGAACAGAATGCTCTCTATCTTATTAAATGCTTCACATGGATGTGAAAAGAATGTGTATATATCATCTAGTAATGTGTACATATTGTCTAAGAGAGCAAAGGCAACATAATGGATAAATATTCTTATCCTTATCCTGTTTTTCTTATAAATACTTTTTTTTTCTGTTCAACAAATAGTGCTAGAACACCTAGGCATCCGTGAACCAAAGAAAAGAAGAGAAGAGAAGACAAGAGAAGAGAAAAAGAAAAAAATATATCTCAAAGTGAATCATAGACTGTAATGTAAAATATAAAACTACCAAATAACTAGTGAAGAGAAAACTTAGGAGACTTTGGTGACTTTGATATGACAATTACTTTTTAGATATAGCAGCAAAGCCATGATTCATGAAAGAAATACTTGATAAACTGGACATTATTAAAAAAACTTTTTGCTCTGAAAAAAAAAATACATGTAAAGACAAAGAGAGAACAAGCCACAGACTAGAAGAAAATCTTTGCAAAAGATTTATTAGATGCAAAAGTATCTAATAAAAGTGAAGAACTGTGATCCAAAATATACAAAGAACTTTTAATATTCAACAATAAGAAAATAGGCAACCCAATTAAAAATGGGCAAAATATCTGAATTAACACAGGGAAGTGCAAATTAAAACAAGGAGATAGCACTGTAAGACCATATGTCTATTAGAATGGCCAAAATCCAGAACACTGTAAACACCAAATGATGGGGGGGATGTGGAGCAGCAGGAACTCTCATTCATTATGGTGGACATGAAAAATGATAAAGTCACTTTGAAAATCCGTTTGGCAATTTCTTACAAAACTAAACATACCTTTATGAAACAATCCAGTAATTGTGTTCATTGGTGTCTACTTAAATAAGCTGATATCTACGGTTTTCTTCCGGATCCTTAGTCTAGCGACACACCTGTCCCTTACCGTAAGCTTAAGACATTTGAGAGAATCATACCAGCCGGAGGAGTGGGCAGGGCTTCCTGCTTTTCCTTTCAAGACAGACAGTCCCTCCCCCACACTTATCATTCTGAGAGAGGCCGTCCATGGTCATTGGTCAGATCCACAGTCTTTCTCATCTGCATCCAGTAGGAAGTCCGCGGAATGGAGCACGCAAGAACGTGCAGGCTTACCTTTTCCTTGATCCTTTCAATCACTTTTTTTTTTTAAGTGCTCTGCTCACCCAGGCTGGGGCTTGAACTCAAGACACCAAGATCAGGAGTTGGATGCTCTACTGACTGAGCCAACCAGGTGCCCCTCCTCCTCACTTTTTTATATCAATTTTATTTTTTAATTTTTCTTCCGTGTCCCTCATACTTTGAGTCAAATCTATTTTCCTTTGGGTACCTTGATTTTAGTATTCATTTCTGAAAACATTTTATTTTTCTTCAATTTATGTCCTGGGTTTTGTCATCTAACCATATCAAAATATATTAGTTTATGTTATATTTTCTGAAATCTTGTATTTTGTGATATGTTTTCTTTTTGCCATAATAATCCGGGACTTTCATGTTACTTTTTCTATTTTGCGTCTGGATTTCTCCAGATTGCTTTTGTCTGCCATAAAGTTTTTCCAGATTACTTTTTTTCTGCTTTTATTTTACTGTTCTTTTGTTTTCTTTGGATAGTATTTATATTTCACAGCTATTACATTACCATACTCCCCCCTTGCCCATGGTTTTGTGTTCTGTGTTTTCAGTTATCCAAGGTCAACTGCAGTCAGGAAGCAGATGGTCCTCCTTCTGACAAATCATCATAGGCTCAAAATAGTCTAACATTACATCATAATGCTTCGTCATTGAACTTTTTTTTTTTTTTTTTGAGAGAGAGAGAGAGCATTCACATGGAGCAGTAAATGGAGAGAGAGAATCTTAAGAAGGGTCCACATCCAGTGCAGAGCCCAACGTGCGGTTCAGTCTCATGACTGTGAGATCATGACCTGAGCCCAAATCAAGAGTTGGACGCTTGACAGAAAGAGCCACACGAATGCCCCCATTTATTAAACTTTTATTACAGCATATTGTTATAATTATTCTACTTTATTATTAGTTGCTGTTGTTAATCTTTTAGTATGCCTAATTTATATGTATAGAAGAAAACATTATATATATATATGTTGGGAGCCATATTGGGCTCACAGGTTTAGACATCGTCTCCCTGTGTGAAAAAGGCAGACGTTGCAAGGTCTCCTGCTGACCAACTGGCACCCAATACTATCTCCTTCAAATAACCTTTCAGGCCTGAAATTCTTGAACTGCTCTGGTTGGCCTCAAGAGATGTAATGCCCTTTGGTTTTATGGCACATGTAAAAGGGGACCCAGAGAGTGATGCCTTGATGGATAACATCTGATTGAGAGTAACCTGGCCAGAAGTAACCTCAAAGTTGCCTCTTGGGGATAGGTTACACAAATTTATCAGACAGAATAACAGTTATGAGTTGGCTAAAAGATTAGTGTTATTTATGTAGATGTTAGGCCTCAAGATTCCTTGAACCAAACTAGATTTCCCTGCAGGTATTGCATTATAATAAACATCCCCTCGGCTCCATCATAAAACCCCAAAGCACATCGCCGTAAAGCTTCTCTCAGTATTTGCTGAACAGACTGAAAGGAGAGGTTGTAAGGAGATTTGGGACCTTCTCTGGAGGTTAGCTTAGCCCGAAAGTTAAGAGCACTGTTTATAGATAAGGCATAAGCAGAAGCCAAACAAAAGTAGCTACACATACCTTCACTGATCAACAATAAACATTGAGCACCTACCTGAGGTTTACATTACACGAATCTCTTCGCAATTCCTATCCCCATGCTCCCTTATAATAAAAAGGCAATAACAAAATACTTTTACAGAAACTACCATTTATACAAAGAATAGATAGACATGAGCCCTTATGGTATAGGCTCACTCACTCACAAAGGAATAGAACTTAGACAAGCGTTCAAGATTATTTCTCTAACAAGTGAGTTACGTCTCCCCCATTATGGTTAAGAATGCTGGATAGAATGACTCCTAATCTATAGACAATTAACATAGGTCTTAAGGCAACAAGGTATGCCCACTCTGTTTACTGAGGGCTATGACAACAACCCTGCTCTCTTCTTAAACATCTTGTTATTTTCTCTACCATGAGCCTACCTAAACCTGCCTCAAAAACAGGGTGCAATCTATAGAATAGAATGAAGTCATAAAAATGGTTGCTGCCTAAATTAAGATAAGATTGTCTCCTTCAAGGTCTGGGGGATTCACAAATATGCCAGCCTAAGAAAAATTGTTAAAAATGCCTTGTCACTGATGTAATGTCACTCACTGACTTTAAATAAAGATACTGAGATTCAGTAGAGCAGAGATGCCTGCCTGGTCCCAGAAGCCTTGCAGCTCTCTTGAGTCATTCATTGGACTGACACCGTTCATCCTCTGGGGACTCCTGAGAGTGCCGAGGCTAGCCCATGGCATATATAGGATTTGATACTATTGGGGGTTTCAGGCATCAATGGAGGTCTAGGAATGCATCCCTCACAAATAAGAGGGGACTACTGATTCATATTACATTATATTATATTTTTTTATATTATATTATATATTATATTATATCATATAATATTATATCATATATTATTATATTATGTATAGTATTATTAGCTATTATTTGAATGCTATTTTTTAATTTTTTAAATTTTTTTAAGAGACAGAGAGAGAGAGGGAGGGGCAGAGAGAGGGAGACACAGAATCCGAAGCAGGCTCCAGGCTCTGAGCCATCAGCACAGAGCCCAACATAGGGCTCGAACTCACAAACAGTGAGATCGTGACCTGAGCAGAAGTCAGACATTCAACTGACTGAGCCACCCAGGCAACTCTGAATATTATTTTTCCTATTAGGTTTTTAATATTTTGAAATTCCTTGAGCTAGTGATTATTAGGAGAGTCTTGCAGGTAATATGAGGAGAGTAGTTTGGTTTTCTTTACATTTTCCTTGATTCAGTGGTTCACTGGTCTGTCACTAGGGTGTAGAGGAGCTTGTTTACATGTTCCCTTCTGTGTGTGTGTGCGTGTGTGTGTGAGTAGGTACAAATGAATATGGTATGTCTTAAAAATACATGATTCATATATATATATATATATACATATATATATATACACATATATATGTATACATACATATATCTATAAAGTCTTTATTCTATTATATGTTATTTGTTGTTGTTGGTTTTTATCCTATCCTTCATTAGGGATACTGCTTTTAAGAGATACAGCTTTCTAAGATGCTTCTTATGCCTTCCCCAGAAGGGGAATCTTTGCAATGTGGCCATTGCTTGTGCCCTGAACATTCCAAGAACCTAATCTTTTCATTGACTATCTCTGAGTAGCCAGGTGTCTATCTAGTCCTAAATAGTTCTACCTTTAAATGAGCTCTCTCTTTGTTGTTATCTGGGTTTTTCTACTACTAGAATACATTTGCCTTCTTCACTCTGCATTCTACCCAAAACCTAGAAATGCTGAGTCACCCATGGTCAATTCCTCTGGTCTTGCTTGTATCTACATTTACCTGGTCATATAATCTTATTCTAGCTCTACCCTAGACTCCAGTTTGAAGTGATTTCTATTTGTTCTCATTATTTTTTCTATATCGTTCTTGCTAAGAAATGGGGCGATTTTAATATAGGTGGCTGCTTTTAACATAGAAAATTGGAAACCCTCACTGTGCCGTCTATGACTTACTTGGTTCTTTAATTTTGTAATAAGCTTATATGAATGACTTAAAGGTATTTATTATCCATTAAGACATCTCCCAAATTTATAAACATTTGTGAATCTTCATGATTTTGTCTTTGTTACTGTTATTTGTTCTTGTGGAATGCTTTAAGTTCCATCATCATCAGAATATACTTTGAATCAAGTAAGATTATGTTTGAATTCTACCTTCATTTGCAAAAATCCCTAATCCAGCTAAGTTATTTAAGCAGCACAGTGCTTGAAGCACTGTAGGAAGGTGTGTAGTGTTTTTTTTTTCTCAGACTTACTTAAACACACAGCAGTTTGTATCTTGTTTACAGGTAGTTTATGAAATACACGTGATAGATGCTCCAAACAATAAATGAATGAATAAATATTAAGTGCTTTGTATAAATTTCCCAAAATGAAATCATTGATTTCTAATGTTGAAAACATGACAACAGAAGAATTGTAAAAGGATAAAATTTGTTAAAATGCCTCCAACGACTGCTTCCCCATGGCACTTCTGATTCATATCAGTATTTTATTTTCCCTTGTTTAATTGAGACTGAAATTCTTCTAAAGGAAATATTGTCCCAAAAGGTCATGCCCCATTCACTCTGGACACAACCCCGGTGGCATCGGCATTAGCGGAGGGAAGCTCAAGGCAAATGTCATTTCATATCAAATGCGGCATCAAAATAAAAAGTGCCCCAAAAGACCTCAAAGCAAACCCACAAAGGTGAGGTCATTGCCAAACTTTCCCTTAGGTGGCTTCTGTTCATACTATGCCTCAGAAGTTTGAGAACAAGCTTTCATGTTAGCCTAGCATGATGTTTTAGGAACATGATGCTTTTCCAGGATAGAAAAGAAGAGTAGACCATACAGATTGTTACAGCAATGAAGAGATAGATCTCTAAAACATATAATGATAGAGGGCCTTACTATTTGCAGGTGTGGGTAATCCAAAGCAAGGAGAAATAAATGGTTTAATGCCATTCATTTCCATCTAGTTTTCCAAGAAAAACATTTCATACTTTGCATTTCTTAACTCAAAGAGAAATTTCCTGGCAGTCTATGCAGACCAATTAGAAACCGGAGCTAATGAGAGCAGATTATACTGTACTTTAATACCATTAATCCTTACTCCAGCTACCAGAGTTTTCCTATGGATATGTCAAAAAAAGTATTGGTTTCTTTGTTGCTCTGAAGATTAATTGACAGTCTGATGATTTGAGGTCTAATTGTGATACGGTGGATGTAATCAATCTAAATATTTCCTGATTTTTCAGGGCACTTTGTAGTTAATTCTGATTTGCTCAATTTTCCAAGAAGAAAAAAAATTGAACTTAGACCACATGCAATTGGAGAAGCCTGTTTTAAAAGAGATAGATCTTGCGGTTTGCCTCAGATTATTACACTGAGGTGAAAGTGTTATGTATATTCAGGTTCTAGCACACTGCCTGAGATATAGGAGAGACCTGATCAACGTTTGTTTAAAAACAAATGAATAAACGAATATATTGCCTCAGAGAATCCGTTATTGTGAATACTGTTTCTTATGTTTTGTCAGAACTCTAACATAGTTTAGAGACGTGAGACAGTTTAGATTATTTCATCCCAGCATGATGCATTCGTTCTGCTACTTCCTAGCCATTGTAATTGAGGCTAAAAACTTCAAATTGAATTCCAATGTGTCCTTTACTAGCTTACTGTTTTCCTAGCCAATCCATAAGGCCATTGTTTTTGCCTTCCAATGCAATCCATTATTATCACTTGGCTAAACAAACACAGCTGGGTGGTAATGAATGAAGTTTCTACATTTATGGGTAAACTTAGCTGTAATGCTACTCTACAGCTCGCTAAGACAGAGAGGAGCGATACAGCAATTGCACACACTAATTTGGCAACACAGAAAATTCGAATGTTATGTTGAAATAGTAGGCACAATTTCACACTGATAGATGTCTTTGCTTTTACCATTAAATGCAAACTAATGTTAGATAAGAAGATAAATAAATGTAATGTAGTTATTCTATCCTTTTGACACTTACTTTATTTTAGCTTTAAGAAAAATTACACATGGCTTTGTTGTCAACCTGGAAAACAAATAGTAACAGGGAATTACTGTCCTGAAATGCATGGTACCCTGTCAATTGTCTAGATTCAGTTCCCCAGTCGTGAAAATATTTTAATGTAACAAGTCATCAAACACAAAGGCTAAATTTCATTTTCAATATCTAGGATTTCGATTCAGTGTAATCTCATAACCGTTTATTTTTAAGTCCCATTGCACCTTGACTCCTAAAAAATATTTGAATGCAAAAAACCAAGTCCAGAATCTATGGCTATAACATGATTGGGCTTCTTCTCTGTAGTCTGCACATAACAAAAGACTCAAGTTAAAATTTAAAAACTGATTTTTTTGCCAATTAAAAATCGCCAGCCGTTAAATATATCAGAAACAAGGCACAGGTGTCACGACTTTTGCCCTTTGGCATAAATTAAATGCTCTTTCACCCCATGGAGTTCCCAGTCTGAAGTTTCTAACATTGTAAGCAATTAAATGTGCACGCTCAGTTCACGCTGGCCCCTGGGAACTTGATAATTTGCATGTACACAACGCTCCAACTTCCACTCACAAACGGTCTCCTTGCACAAACGAATCTACAGGACCAAAAGACCAGAAGAGATTTGATAGCCCCAGAAAAACTCCAGCCTACAGTGCGTTCTCTTCTTGTCAATTTGCAGTCGTCACAACTGTTATCTATTAAATAAAAATATTAAGAAGGTTTCTTAATATTTCCTCCTGCCAGGGAAATTCTTTGGGGAGCACCCAAAGGATTCGGAAACAGTAACGGACTCATTTTTGAGAATCCCCATGCTTTTTAAACTTTTCTGTCTTTGGAATATGTAGACCGGGGCAGCCGACTTTCTGTGGCTTTGAAAAGAGCATTCCTTCCTCATACAATATGCAGTATGGAAAAATGAGGCTGCCAAACAGCCAAGCAAGGTACAAAAACAAGTAACATTGATCCAGAGTTTTTTTTTAACCACTAATCAGATAAATAACTTGATGATTACTTGATGTCTTACCCTCATTTTTCAATGTTTTTAAATTCTATACAAAGTTTAACCGATCCTTTCCTACAATGTATGTATGTTATCAAACTTGGTAGAGATGACAGGAATTGTAATGGCGCACGGAAAATCAAAATGTGTCTTTTTTAGTCATATGCATCGCGTTGTCTTTCTTTAGGTCCCTCACTAAATTGTGCCTTTTTCAGTCTTCACTACTTTTGGATAGCTTTGTTTTGGACCATTAAAAGTAAACATTAAAGGTTACCTCTAAACAATGTCTCTTGTTATTCATAACGTTAATCATTGCCTAGGGAGAAAAAGTAAAGGGAAGAGAATTTAAAAAATGATGGTGAGTTCAGTGAAAAATAAATTCATTAAACTTCCAGTTTAAATGTAATGACTCTGAAACCAATAAATGACTTTTAAATCGGGGAAAGTACATAAGTAGCTGCATCAGGTAAAGGATATAATAAAGCCCTATATTCTTTTATTTGAGACAAGTGTGCCTTTTATGAAGAATACCAACTCAATCTGCATGTGAAATCCAACTTTATTTTAATAGAGACACTAACCAACAATCTTATTTAATACCCATACTGGGAAATATTGAGTGGGTAGATAACCAAAAGTGGCATCAAAGCAAAAGTTGTAGTGGACAAAGTTAAACAGTTAAGGAATACTTTATCCAAAGCAATTGCAATGGGGGAAGGAGAATTTCCAAAGCAGAACTCAGTCTGAGTTCAATTCTGCTAAAACAAAAGGATGGGGAGTTTTTAAGAAGTAGGGTAGGGGTGAGGCAGTCAAAAGCCATCTATGTTTACCACCTGGTGCCCATCAAAGTTAGCTCCTACCCTCCCACAGAGACTGGGTGACACAGGTGCTATTTTTCTGGCTCTTAGGGACTTGAAAACAACAGACAGTCATGAGGTTAAAAAATATTTACATCTCAAAGGGGCAGAGAAAGAATTTACAATGATAAGTTTTCTGAAGCTCTAAGAAAAGGGAAGCCAAGGGTCTGGAGTCTAAAGTTTAGTCAGGCTGTGAAGGACTTGAAGGCCACCTTGCTCAATAGGAATGATCATGGAAAGAGAAGCATGTATGTCATTTTGCACACTGTCCTACTACATTTACTGATATAATTAGCATATAATGAGTGGCGGAGAGCACTGGCGATTCTGAGATCTCACTTTGGAGCCCTGTGGCTAGCTCTGAGAAACCCCTCTCCTGCTCCCCCTTCTGTCAACCCTGCTTGGGTTTAATTCCTCTTTAGCTGTGTGTCCACCTGGTTGTAAGACAGTAACGACATCCCCGAATTAAGGTACAACTCTTGTTCTCAGAATCTAGATAACTTTAACCTCTCCTCTATTTGATGTAATTTCTTGATAAGTAGATATACTAAATAAATTCCCCAATGGTTATCCTATTATATAGATTCCCAGAGAGTGAAATCCAGATCCACAGTTTATTTGGCCAAAAATCAAAATTTAAAATTCCCCACACTAAGATACCATTAGCATTTATTTTTTTAATGGATTTCTTCTTCAGAAAAGTACTTCGGGGGCACCTGGGTGGCTCAGTCTGTTAAGCATCGACTCTTGACTTTGGCTCAGACCATGATTTCAGGGTTCATGAGATAGAGCCCCGCATCAGGCGGGAGCACAGAGCCCGTGTGGGATTCAATCTGTCTCTCGCTCTCTCTGCTCCTCCCCTGCTCACCTTCTCTCTGTCTCTCAAAATAAATAATAAATAAATATTAAAAAATGAAAAAGTAATTTGAAGTATAACATAATAAAACATACAACCACAATTTGATATGAAAATTGAGTTGAAAAACAACACCAGTATCTTCAGCAGCAAATACAGAAAGGTTAAGAAATACATTTTTTGGGGCCTGGGTACTACAAAAGAATTACATAAAAGTATGCAAGTCACAGTTCCATGAATTTTTTTTCTGGAAACTAAAGTAATATGAGACATTTTGTTAAACTCATTTGCTATATACATTGTCACGGAGGCCACTACTGCTTATCAGTGCTCACTTCTTCTCAGCTATTATGGTCTGAACGTTCCCCCCCCCAAAAAAAAACTCATATGTTGAAATCCTAAACCCCAAAGTAATAGCGTTAGGAGGTAGTGTCTTTGGCCTTTAATTCATAGCTTTATTAAAGAGTTCCCAGAGGGATCCTTATCCCCTTTCTCCCTGTGAGGGCGCAGGGAGAAGGTGCTGGCTACGAACCAGAGAGGGCTCTCCCCAGGCCTCAATCATCCTGGCACTTTGACTTTGAACTTCCAGCCTTCAGATTGGTGAGCAAAATGTTTCTAATGTTTATAAACTATTCAGTCTGTGGTATTTTGTTACAGCAGCCCTAATGAACTAAGGTGTTGGCACTCCATGACCTTTCTCAGCTCCTGTGGAAAGCTCTGAGGGCCCCGATGGACATGAAGAATAGCTCTGTCACGAAATGGCAGTGCAGGGGAAAACCTCCCCCCAAACCTTCAATGGTTGTAAGGACGAATCTTTATATATCAAACCACTGACATTTTGAGTGTGTTTACCCAAACGGTTCACGTCTGATTAATATACGAGAATACAGTTTTATTGAATTAAGAGATGAGTAGTTACATATCCTTTACATGACCTCCTTTCAGATTTTTGTCGTGGGATAGAAGGTGGTTAGCAAACAATTTCAAATAGAGCTTTTCTTATTCTTACCCCAAATTCAGTTATTTGAGTTACAGAAGGAAATGTGGTTTAAAAAAAACATGCACTTTATAAGCAAAGTATACCAATTTCAAACTTTACATTTTCTTAAGAAAAGTAGATTTTCCGCCTGGATACAGGGTCACCTCTTAGCCCTGGGTCATGATGCACTTTTCTGGAGACAGGTCTAAAACTTCCCTTTAAAAGAATGTCCTAAGCATATTTACTGCTCACGGTGGTTTGACTAAAGCTCTAAGTCCTAGGCGATAACCTTGGCATGGAAAATTTTGAGGACAAGAGTTACTAACTTACCTCACTACGATAAAAATAACCTTGGCCAGATTTATAAAATGATTAAGCTGTAAGCAAAATGTCTTCAAGTTGGAGGTTCTACAAGGATATAGAGTACAAGATATATATACATATAGTGTTATAATTAGGTGAAATTAACTGTTAAATGGAATTACTTAGTGTTATCAGAAGAATATTGAAGACCTTCCTGAGAAAAAAATATAAATTCGCTTTTTCCTTATTGATATCGAATAGTTCTTGAGGTGATGCTCTAAACTAGAATATTAAGCTAAGGTTATCAAAATGTGTGCTTGCCTTTCTATTTGCTGTGACAGGAGAATGATGCATCTGTTTTGCATAAAAGCTAGGTCAAATCATTTAGGTATATAAGTAAGTAGAAAATTGTTACATTGTCATATAATATTTAGAAATGCAAGTTGGCTTACATAACAAAAGGGTCTTCTACCATACTGTGATATATCGTGATAGCGATCTGGAGAATTAAAAGAAAAAGAAAAATCTTTAGGAGGGAGTCAGCCATAGGGACACTCCAAGAATGTCCCCCTTCAAGAGAATCTGCTGTGAGGATATAGCCGATGGACAGACTCCAGCTGCCACACCTTTGGGTGCATCTTGTATTTTACCCCAAGACCATACTTCCGCTGGAACTGGGCATGGCAGGGAGGTTGGTAGTGGACCATTCTTCCCCATCCTTGTGGAAATCCTCCCCTGGGAAACTTTTACCTGAGGATCCCTGGTGAGCCTGGCTGAAAGTTTCTCAGATTGTACTATGTTGGATTTCTCCCTCCCATCCTCCATTCCTTCACTCACCTTGTCCAGAGGTCAACATGCAATGTGCTATGAAAGATCTACTCTGGGGGTGCCTGGGTGGCTCCGTTAGTTGAGTATCTGACTCTTAATTTCAGCTCAGGTCATGATCCCTGGGTGGTGGGATCAAGCCCAGTGTCATGCTCACCATGGAGCCTTCTTAAGATCCCTTCTCTCTCCCCTGCCCCTCTCCACCATTCGTGCTCTTTCTCTCTAAAATAATAAAAAATATAAATATAAATATAAAAAGATTTATTCTGGATGTTTCTGCCTTTGTCTGTCATTGGCTTGCAGAGCTAATTCCATCTTGGTATCTTGATCTAAGAGGACTGAACTGGTTTTGCAATCACACCACTTAGCCCAAGGACTACTCTGGTCTCCAATGACATTGGTTTTTATTGTTGTTGTTTGTGTTGCTGTTGTTGTTTGTTTATTTTAAAGTTGTTTTTTTTTGTTTTATTTATTTATTTATTTTTGAGAGAGAGAGAGAGAGAACACAAGTGGGGGAAGAGCAGAGGGAGAGAGGGACAGAGGATCTGAAGTGGGCTCTGTGCACCACCAGACAGCCGTATGTGAGGTTCGAACTCATGAACCATGAGATCAGGACTTGAGGCAAAGGCAGACCTTAACTGACAGAGCCACACAGGTACTCCTGTTTGTTTTAAATGAGACATGCTAATGAAACACTGACAAATGCTATAACAAAGCAATAAATATTTGCATTTATGAGAAAATGTATTAAAGGTCAAAGACAAAACCTAGAGTTTTTTTTTTAAAAAAAGAAAGTTGGCATATAGAATTGAAAAGTTATGTAGTAAGTAAATCTTGAACACATTACCAACTTCTTTTCCATTTTGAGATTTAAGATTTTTTTAAGTTTCTCCATTTATTTTGAGAAAGACAGAGATAGCATGAGTGGGAGAGGGGCAGAGAGAGAGGGAGACAGAGAATCCCAAGCAGGTTCTGCACTGTTAGCGGGGCTAGATCCCACAAACTGTGAGATAACAACCTGAGCCAAAACCGAGAGTTTGATGCTTAACTGACTGAGCCGTCTGGGTGCCCCTCCATTTCGAGATTTTTAATCATAAACATCTTGACACAGAAACACTCCCAGTTAACCTTCACATCTCAGGTGGTAACAAATCCTGCTTTTCAAGCTTGTAACACAGCTCCTTAATCAATACAGGTAGAAAGTGGTAAGGAGAAAGAAGATAACTTGTACATTTGAGAACCTTAATGTTTGTTGTAAGAACCATGGTAGTAGGGTGGTATAGAAACATGAATACACACGGATAACACATTTTAAAAAGCTGAATATAAAAGTGTATGGAGCTTACACATCAAAAATTAACGTTGATTTATTTTTATATTAATATTATAGTATCTACGTATAGACTCATAAATTGGTATCTATTACATGCTATAATAATTTAATTTTTCATTTCAAAAAAGTGAAAGGACAGCTTAATAGAATAATGACAGGGACCTGGGCATGTGGTCAAATTCACAATATAAACCATCTAACAAAACTTTTAGCCTTCCCCAAAGTTGTTTGCAAGAGCCGTATAGTCAATGACAGATTGGTTTAGTCTCCGACAAGCGGCACGCAAAGAGATCTAATCAAGATGAGAAAAGCAGTAGAATAGAGAGACTCAAGCCACTACTCTTCCCCGAATCACTGAAAATTAAATTCTTCCCAGCTGTATCTCAGCAGATATCTTTCTAAAAGATAAAACAAGTTTCTCCTTAAATAAATGACAACAGCTATGATTGTCCAACCATTTTATATCATTGAAGAGTCTAAAAAAAAAAAAAGTTGGGATCAACCTCCAAAATGGCCAAACCATATGCTTGTAACACTAATTCTATTAGCATTTTTATATATAATAAATGGAGAGATTAAGTTTTGTACGTGTACTTTGTGGTTCATGTCTTACATATCATGTGTATAGTGTGTAGTATAGTGCTGTGTATGCATATATGTTTGTATTGTATAAGTAACATAAAACGTCTCCTCCCACACAAGTATGCATAGGGATGTAAACTCTTCCACATTTTGCATGAATATTCTCAGTTTGGTAGCATTCCAATTTACATACGAGCCTAGGAAAATTGTGATCTTTGTTGAGTGACATAAATTGATTTTGTTGACTACTGCGTCTGCTTTGTGTTTAACGAGGACTAGAAGTCAAGGAGAAGAAAGGCTGCCAGATGGAAGCTGAGTGCCCTGAGTGGTCCATAGGCACTAGAGGAAACACGATTTAAACATCTCTAGGTACTCCCATTGTGCACTCTTGCTCTCCTGTTCATTATTTAGCAAGCAAGGTGTACTCATCAGCTAAGAAATGCTTTATACCTTCATACCTAGCCATAAGTGATGAGAGCTAATCCAATCATCTCCATCCTGAGAAGTGGTCTTTTTGTTTTTTAAATGAAAAATCATCTAAAATTATTTTTGCCAAAATTAGTTCAAATGTTTTCTGGACAGTCTCAGAATAACATAGACTTTTAATCACTGGGGAGCCATGCTGCTTTCTTTTGGAAATAGTCAGATATTTTTGATAAATCGATGGTTCTAAGGCACTTAGCTTCTTCAGGAGTGGAAGGCAGAGTGGGGTATAAACCAGAGAAGGATTCTGCAGTTCATGATTCCTTCTCACTCTCTCTGAGAATTCCGATTTAGTAATTTATATGTTCATAATGACCTAGGTTTGCCCACTAGTATAAGTTAAAAATATTTTGTTAAAAGATCCCTTATGTCAGTGTAATAAAATTTACAGTAATCCTATCAGACTAAAAATTAGAAGTTAGACTCACTAATTTTTAATGTTCTGTCCAAGTCCAATAGTCTATACATTTCATCTTATATAAAAATATCACTTTAAAAATGGGTTATTTATAAATCCATGATTAATGCAAGATAACAAAAGTGAGGTATTCTTGGAGCACCTGGCTGGCTCAGTAAGTAGCTCATGAAACTCTTAATCTTCGGGTTGTGAGTTCAAGCCCCACATTGGGTGTAAAGATTACTTAAAAATAAAGTCATAAATAGTGGGGTATTCTCTACAAAATATAAATATAAGAAAGATATTAAATCTTATCAAATTTAATGGAAATTTGGCAGTATTATATATAAACAGCAAGTCTTCATTTGCTTACCAAAATAATGTCCTTTGGTTTACACATTGCTTGAAATACGTAAAAATTCAGAGAACCTTCATGAATATATGTATTTAATGAAACTATAATAAAAAATAATTTGGCAGCTCACCAACTTAGTAACAGTTTAGTAGTCAGAATCTCATTAATATCACTGCTTACCCAGCTCTGTTTTCAAGATCAATGGGGGAAAATCGCATATATGTTATATTTTGTTTGTTACTCTTTTCTTTTTTTTTAATGTTTTATTTTATTTATTTTTGAGAGATAGAGAGACAGAGTACCAGCAGGGGAGGGGCACAGAGAGAGACACACACACAGATCCAAAGGAGGCTCCAGGCTCTGAGCTGTCAGCACAGAGCCCGATGCAGGGCTCGAACTCCTGAGCCAGAGATCATGATCTGAGCTGAAGTCGAACACTTAACGGACTGAGCCACCCAGGCGCTCGTTTGCTACTCTTAAGACCAGAAATGGATTACCTGCAAGCAATGTAATGGAAAAAAAGAAAAAAAGAAAAAGAATGGAAAAGACACAGAGTTGGGGGAGAATGACTTTCCTATCCATGACATGTCAACAAATGAAATATATACTACTTAGAAATCATGCTGATACTGTAAGTAGTTTAACAACTTTTTTTGTGCGGTTTTTTGGGCAGTTTTCTCTGCCAGAACATTTTCCTATGTTGTGACTCAGCATCCTGTCCTGATGCATTGCTGCACTGACCTCGGACAGAACTCCGGGACATTCGAATAATCCATTATGTAGGAGACACTCCAAGGGATTAAAAACATTTTGCCTCAAAAAGAAACCTCTGCAACAAGCTGGCATTTGCAAGCAACACCATTTAATAACCAGAAAAATAGAGAGAAATTGGAAAATTTCCAGGACCCCAAACCACAAGAGCTGTTGTGGCTCCCAGCTGGATACTGCGCCCCAAACCCAGAACAGGAAATACTTTGCGTTCTTTTATGAGATGGTCAGCCAGACGCTGCCACAAGAGGATTCAGAAGAGAGGGTCAGGAGGACAAAGGTTTTATACTCACACACAGGTCCTAGGGACAGGAGTCGTGGCACATGCGGGGCACATAGGAAAGACACTGAGGTGATCAAGAGGCAAAAGTTGGGAGAAGTGGGATCCTTTACTGAGATTTCCTTGAGAAAGACAAAACAGTAACCAGTCTAGGACTGGCTAGTTTAACAATAGTCTTAGCTATAGGGGCGGGCCCCAGTTGCCTGCCACCCAAGGTTGTTAAACGCCCACATATATTGTCTTCAGCCCCTTATGCACCCGGTAGAGGAGGGGGCATGACTGTAGACTGATTAGTTTGCATGTCAAAGACTTGCTTCTTCGGGGCCCTTTGAAAGTCTCTAAGAGTTAGCTAATCCTAGGAGAGGAATTCAGTCTCTCCCCAGCCAGAAAGATTGTGTTTAAGATTTCAAAACATCATAATACACAGAAAACAAATTTAAATATATATGTATTTATCTATATCTATATCTATCTATCTATCTATCTATCTATCTATCTATCTATCTATGTATAGAGAGAGAGAGAGTAAGGGAGAGAGAGAGAGAGACAGTACAAAATAATAACAATAACACCAGTTACTGAATATTTACTTTCTGCTAGACCCCCAACTAATCATTTTATCTACTTTTAAAAATTAGCAATGGCAGAGCCATGATATAAACTCAGATAGACTTCCTTTTAACTACTGTTTTATATTAAATGTATAGAACTATATTATTGTCCTTAACGTCAAGGAAAATATATTCAGAAATTATCCATTGTTTATTTGGTCTCTATATTATGCTTCAATAGCCATGCCACAGAATTTATGATCACTTATTCAAAAATGATAACTGTAACTTATAATAAAGGAATATAATAATAGATTAGTTTCAAATTACTTACACATGTAAAAAAAATAAAATTATTTCTATAACATGATGCAAAGGCACATTGAGTAAACTTTTCTATAAGTGATCCACAGGAAAAAATCTGTGAAAAGGAGATATGATTTTAACAAAATGGTCACATTAACATAAGGAAGTAATAGGTCCCACCAGGAAGTGGTGGTGAGAAAGTAGGCTAGGGGAGAAATATGTAGAATATTTTCTATGAAGAAAAATATGGGGATGATGTTAGATTTAGGTAGAATCACAGTTGCTGAACCTGGATAGTTGTCAGGACAAGGGTAAAAAATGCTAAAGATTTTTGTCTTACTTTTTTTTTAATGTTTATTTCTTTTTAGGGGTGGGGGCAGAAGATCTGAAGAGGGCTTCATGCTGACAGCAGAGAGCTCTATTCAGGGCTCAAACTCACAAACCATGAAATCATGACTTGAGCCAACCGCTTAACTAACTGAGCCACCCAGGTGCCCCTTTTATTGGTCTTAGTTTTATGGCACAAAAACTGTATACATGAATGAAGATCTATAGAGTGGTTTAGATTAAAGATATGCCAAAGAAGGAGGAGGAGGGGGAGGGAGGAAAGGGTGGAGGAGGCGTCAGAAGGAGAGATAGGAGGAGGAGAAGGAAGAAGAAGAAGAAGAAGAAGAAGAAGAAGAAGAAGAAGAAGAAGAAGAAGCAGCAGCAGCAGCAGCAGCAGCAGGAGGAGGAGGAGGAGGAGGAGAAGGTTGAAGGAAGAGAAGGTAGAGGAGGAGGAGAAGGAAAAAGAAAAGGGATAAGAAGAGGGATAAGAAAGAGAAGAAGGAGAAGAAGGGGGAGGGGGAGGAGGAAGGGAGATTTGTTAAACACATGAACAGGACACTGAATAAACAGTGCATCACCCTGTCCAGGTTTGAAGAAGAAATATCAGCCAGTAGAAAAGAGTGAGACGAAGTCACATGTATACAATGAAAATGTAATAATATGGAGACCAAGGAAGACATGCGTTAAGGAGGAAGTGGTCAATGACATTTATGCTTCAGAGAAATGTGCGAAATAAAAATCTAGAAAAAGAATGGTTATTAGTTAATACAACAAACTTTAAGAACTAGCTGTTTGTATTTTTTGAAAAGTTTTATTAAATAGTACTAAATTTTAGAATTTTATCTTTTATGTGTATGCAAAAGATGTATTATGAACACTTCCTTATTCACACAGACTTGAGCAAACATTTCTAACATGCTGCTTATGGTAGCTTTTAGCCAAATATTCTGAACGCAACCTTGGCTTCTTGGCAAAGAAGAGAGTTTTCTTTCAGAGTGAGTTGCCTTATCTTACAGACACACTGAGTTTCCTTGTCTTATATTTCGTTTCGGCCTTCCAGCGCCGAGAGGCCTGAATGGCAAAGGCATTCTGCTTTCTCTAATATTTTACTGTATTTCCCCAACTTCACGTGTGCTCGTGTCACCATAAATTAACATCAAGATTCCCAGAGGTTCTAAGTTGGATGGAGAATTACAGTCGAAAAAGTGGTTCTTGAAGAGCTATGGTCCAACCTGAAAAAAGAACACCTATAATTAAAAGCATACATTTTCTCAGGGCGCCTGGGTGACTCAGTCGGTTAAGCGTCCGACTCCTGACTTCAGCCAGGTTGTGATCTCACCATTTGTGAGATAAACCCCCGCGTGGGGCCCTGCATTGACAGCCTGGAGCCTGCTTGGGATTCCCTTTCTCTCTCCCTCTCCCTTTCCCCCTCCCCTACTCGCTCTCTCTCCATGTCTCAAAATTAATAAATAAAAACACATACACTTTCTTAACTTATAATTGCATTAGTCATAGAAACTACACCTCATTGCTTTAATCTATTCCCCTACAGTGAAGTTCAGATGAATACTCACTGACCATGGGAAGACTAGGAAAAGCACGTTGCTCACGGTAATGCTCATATGCTTTTTTCTAGTTTGTTCTAACCTTGCATCAGTTTTTAGCAATAACTTGGAGTGAAGGTATCGCTTATATACCATGAATTTTGGCCATACCCTTATTTTAACTGTCACTGCGGTATTTCACGCAGTCATATTTTAGAAGTGGAACAAAGTATATGTAAAGGATAGTAGTCCCTTTCCAAAACTCATATGATCACCCAGTGTCTCTGTTAAAGATGTAAGCTATATTGGCAAATTTATTTCCACCACCACATATGTATCTATCTGTCATACAAACTAAGCATATTTCATGGGAAGACTTTAGCTTAGAGAAAATTAAATTTATGAAGTTGAAGTTTTGAACAATGTTATCCAAAAGGAATCCATGATTAACAGAGAAAAGCCCTAGAAACCCATTACATTGGAAAATGGTGGGTGAAGGTTATACTGAAATTTTGGAAATAAGATAATGAAGTCATGTAAACTAAGACAGATCTTGTATCCCTTACAGGCAAGCTACATATTTTATTACATTTGCCTAATGCATGACATCATTTTAGGCTAACAATATGAACCTAATAAATATTTGTGAAATTGGCATATCACTTGATATAACGAAATGTAATCTGTTTAATCTTCCTTCATTGTTTCATTGCCTAGAGGAGCAGAGCTTAGTTTTATACACAATTTCACTAGCTTTTCTTGTTCTGAATTTTCTCATATACTTATTTTCTTTCTTCTCCTTTACCGCCATCCTTACTTACTCCATTTTTCTCTTTTTCATTTTTATTTGATGTCTAATCATATAAGAAGTGCTCAAGTGTTTTGGAAGTGGTGAAAATAATAAATAATTTTAAAAAATATATATTTTAATTTTATGTGCATCCCAAAAATCCCTGCTACCACTATATTGACAAAAAGATATATCCTCTACAGGATTAAAATTCCACAGGGCAATATATTAGAAATTACATCATATTCCCATCTGATTTCCAATACACATTGATACAGGTTTAGCTTAAGGTTCACATTTGAACTGAATGTCACTGAATATATTTTGGCTCAGAACTTAGGTCTCTTTTTCTTTGTAAGTTCATTTATTTATTTTGAGAGAGAGAGAGAGAGAGAGCAGGATAGGAGCAGAGAGAGAGGGAGAGAGAGAGAGAATTCCAAGCAGGCTCTGCCCTGTCAGTGCAGAGACCACCCACGGGGCTCAAACTCATAAATCCTGAGACTATGACCTGAGCTGAAACCAAGGGTCGGACACTGAACTGACTGAGCCACCCAGGAGGCCCAGGTCTCTTCGGTGTTATTTGCCAAATCCTCTTTCCTCTCATTCATCAAACCTGTTCTTTATAGTTTTTTTTTTTCCTAATAATTTCTTAACCTCTCTGGAGTAGCATAGCTGACTTTGTTCTCCTGGTCCTGTTCTTTCACTTTTATACCAATTTCCACTTTCCGCCCACAATAAGAAGTTTTAACTTCAGTTGCCATGGCAGTGATGCTGCAGAGTTTCCCTTACCTGTACTTGCTACGGAAGCAGAGTGTCAGAAAATGCCTTGACTTCAAGGAGATTTAATAGTGTCATACTTTACAGAAAATTCAAAAATAATTATAAGTATTAGGCTTTCAAAAATTTCTCAAACATGTGTTTCTTTGTATTCATCTTACGTGAGCTCATTGAAAAGTATTAGGTCTGAGAATGACCAGCTATTCTACCCAGCCTGTAAACTTTTGTGTGTTTTAGTTGCAAAAAACAAAAACAAAAACTATGTACTGTAAAAAAGTGAGTTTATAAAAACAGAATCTTAAGGCAGGATTAAGCAACCAAGTGAAGGGACATTGGCTAAAACAATGATATTGTTTTAAAGAAATCATTTTGGCTAAAAAATGTCGCTAAACCTATCAGTTTGTTTGCAAACTGTACTGTCGTCCAGGTTGACATAGATATCCACAAAATAAAGATCAACAACGTTTTGAAGGATAATTTATATTACATTCAGATAAGAATATAAATGCATGATTTTCTCTTGTAGGTACTTTGTTATATCTGAGAAATATTTTTTTTATCTCAAAATTATACTTTCCTGACTGCCAGGATTGAAATTGGATGATATTAGGCTACTTTCCAAATCCCAGGTTAATTTTGATGTTCCCCCTTGCTTTTGTGGGACACCAGGTTAATCTTCCACTTCCTTCATAGCTGCAAGAGAGTCCACCTGTAAAATGTGTGATTTTCCAGTGCTTAGAAGTGAAAATAGAGACACATGGTCACCAATGCCCTCTTCGGCAGTCTCTATTAAAAGGGAAATCAAAACAGTTAAGAATTAAAACTGGGGGCACCTGGGTGGCTCAGTCGGTTGAGCATCCAACTTTGGCTCAGGTCATGATCCCGCAGTCTGTGGGTTCGAGCCCCACGTCAGGCTCTGTGCTGACGGCTCAGAGCCTGGAGCCTGCTTCGGATTCTGTTGTCTCCCTCTCTCTCTGACCCTCCCCCACTCATGCTCTGTCTCTCTCTGTCTCAAAAATAAAATTCACTTTAAAAAAAAAGGAAAAAATTAAAACTGTATTTGAAGACAGATGGAGAATTTGACATATCTAATTGCTGCTTCTTTGAAATCCACATATAATTATTGTTTTATCGACACAAGAATGCTCATATACATATCTACCTTCATTTAAGATGAAAGAAAATTCCTTTGAATATTGATAATCAGTCCTCCTTTCTTGAAACTACTTTCTACTCCACAAATTAAAACAAACAAATGAACAAAACAAAACACAATTCCAAAAAAAAAAAAAAAAAAAAGAACTAAAAGTCTCCATATTCCATATTCTCCAAATCCTCCTTTCATAGTCTCTGGAGACATCTTTGAGGTAATATTTATCATATTACATATCTCAACTTTTGTTTTTATTTCGCTTTCAGATTTCAAATATAAAAGAGATGAAAAAATAGAAAGTAAAGCATGCTCAGCAGTGTAAAAGAATAAAAGTATGAGGTGAATGAAGAAAATGTTGACATTTCCAACTGAAAGAGATTGTATTGAATGAAGTCATCCATTTCTTCATCCAGCCAAGTCTTTTGTTATCCCAGAAAGGAACTCCAAAGAGCAGAAAGCAACTAGAGTGAGGGCAGAGATAGTTCAGCATTTGGGAGCAAGAAAGAATGTGGAAGGAATGAAATTACTGGAGTGATAGCTCAATTAGAAACAGTCAATCCTATGAAGAGAATGAAAATGGAACATTGGCGAATTAGTGAAGACTTCTAATAGAAAATGTACTGATTTAAGACTTCTCAAGAATGGAAACAATTAATTAAGAGATCTTTAAAAGGGTGTCAGTATCATGAATAGTGATGGGCAAAGAAGTTTTAAGTAAGTGTGTGATCAATTTTGCAGTCAAATCTTATTTTTATAAGGCTCATATAAATTATAGTTGATGTTCATTGAATTTACAAGCATGTTACTTTTCCAAGAAATTTTTGGAAATAGTATTAATTATTGTTTCCACTTCTTTTTTTTTTTTTTTCAGTGTACTTATTTGGATAAGTACACTTATCCTGAATAAAATATACCTGAAGGCAAGGGGGGTGCCTTGTGGCTCAGTCAGTTAAGCATCTGACTACACGGCACAGGTCATGATCTCACAGTTCATGAGTTCAAGCCCCACATCGGATTCTGTGCTGAGAGCTCAGAGGCTGGAGCCTGCTTTGGATTCTGTGTCTCAGTCTCTCTCTGCCCCTCCTACGCCTGCACTCTGTCTCTCTCTCTCTCTCTTTCTCTCTCTCTCTGAGATAAATAAATGTTAAAAAAAATTTTTTTTTGTAAATACCTAAAGCTTACATACTTACCTTTCATTTAACAAAGGAAGCTTGTTTGAATTTCAGAATTACCTTGAAATGTTTGCGGTGGAGGTATTTCTCATTCATAGAAAATGTTGAGCATTTGGACTTTGATTAGGTTTAGGACTGTTCAGATCCCTACGTATACAAGGAAGGACGCTTTTGATTACATGGCTGAAGCAAAAGCAATAAACTCAAGTAATAAATAGAAACAATAATTATTAGATGAGGTACAAAACCAGGGATGAGAGCAGCTGGAAGGAAGCAGACACTTGAACTTTCTGTGGCGTAAGTGTGGAGGCTTTATCTCCATTCAGTCTTCCAGGCTTCCTGATAATCTGGGAATAAGAGTATTCATTATGGATGTCTTTACCTGTGATTTATATAGGTAAGAGTCAAATGGCAAGTCATGAATATTCATGAAGTATGTTAACATTTAACCTGGCCATCAATATCTATTTTGCAGCCGACTCCCTCGATGAAGCCTCCAAACAAGTACACTGCTGGGACAGCCCAAGACTGAAATGAGGGGATGGTGGTTTTTCCATTCAGTAAATGTCCACTTGGCGCCTGATCCCCGCAACTAAAATGTCTGATCAGAATATATGTACATTGTTGCCTAGCTTTTTCTGGAATTTCCACTTGTCTTTTGATCAGAATGACTCTCTGAATTCTGTGTATGTTCTCTATGGTGATCTGTGAGACCCACAAAACTCATGACTTCCCCATGCCTTTTCGGTTCAATTGTTCACAACTTATAATTGAATGCTAGGTGCTGACAGGGTGTTTAGCTCCTAGAAGGCAGAAGCGATGTCTAATTCAGTCTAAAATATTTAGAAGCAAATGATGTTGACAACACCTGCGGCTGTCGCCTAAGACTTGCGGGGAAGATGTTAGAGTTTAGGAATAAACAAAATAAAAATTCCTAGTTGGGAATTTTACATGCTCGAAATGGGCTCTGAAAATATGATTGTAAAAATTATTTTTTAACTCTACAGAGGCACAAAATAAATGAAATTCATTACCTAGGCAAATCAACAAAGAAATATATTCATGTTAAGTTTAAATTTTACATTTGATAAATAATTCCCTCGTACTTGCCATGATCAGGAGAATGTATAACCAAGTAAACTCTTTTTATTGTTCTGAAAGGTAACAATTGTAAAAGTATGTGTTTTTTTTTCTTTGTTTTGTTTTACTTGGAGTTTTTTTTTTTTTTGGTTTTGGTTTTGTTTTGCTTTTTACCATTGCTTACATTAATACACTTCTAACTAGTCCCCAGTACATTGAAATTACAATAATAAATGAAAGGGATATTTAGATGCTGTCATTAATTCTCAGTCTTAGAAAAGCTGACTTCCTACCTTCTGAATTATCTGTGCTTCTTCTTTAGTGGACGGAGGAAAATTGCTAACCTGGAGTCTTCCCAAAGGGAACTTTCCATTGTATGACAATTCTTAGGGTTTAAAATGGCAGCAAAATGAAACCAATCAATCTAAGAACATTTAGGCTTCTAGAATCAGGCATAAACAAGCAAATTGCCTCACTAAAAATGTTTACTAATCTCAGTAATTTGTCTATTGGTATGTGCTCAATAATTAATATTCTCCCTCTTAGGAAAAATGTGTTCTCCCAAATTAATATGAATATAGGAACCCTGGGATAAAATATAAAACAATTAAGATAACATTGCGATAGTGTTAAGAGATTGGAGTAAAGAAGCAGCTAGCTTTAGTATTTCACTAAAAACAACATAATATAATAATTCCACAGAGCTAAGCAATATCCTTATCAAAAATACCAACATCTATAACATTTTTTCTTACTTAAGTAATAACTATAATAAATTACAATTTTTTGTGATTAGTTCATAAAGAGGTTTGTAAGGGATAAAGAATCACAGTTTCAGATTTAAAAATATATAACCTAATCTATTCTACAAGTACATCTGTAACCATTACATATAGATTAGTATGTATACATACATATAGACAGAGAGACAGACACAAATATGTAAAACAAACATAAAGTGATACGCAGAAATCTTGGACCTTCCAATAAGAGCAAAATTATATTCAGCTGGAGAGCAAAGTATTTATAAAACATTCTTCCTGGGCTGGTTGGTGATAATATGAAATAATCCATATAACTTTAAGAGTGGAAATTTAAAAAATGAAATAAATACCAACTCAACAAAGGAAGCAGCTTGACACAAGACTATGGGCAAAGGAACAGGACTCTGTAGGGGGCAGGACAGGACAATGGGGCCCATTTTGCAGATACAAAGATGTTGGGACATGATAGAAGGCAAAGTAGAGGAGAAATTTCCTGGCTCCATTCACCGTCTTATGGGAGGTTTTGATCATAGGGACAATACTATTGACAAGGCGCAGTTTTCCCTACTAAGATTTTTCCTGTTACCTTTAAATAATTTGTTTTGTTTTTTGTTTTTTAAATAAAGCGGCAGCCTTATAGTGGCAATCACTGAGATGGCAGGATAATTTATAAAAACACTTGCAATATTGTTGTTTCCCAAACTAAGGTTATTTATATTTATATGTGTGTATACATGCTTGCTCGTGTTTTAGAATTATAGGAGAAGGTAAAAGTTTCTGTTGGCCAACTTGAAATAGTAAAATAACTAAATCTCAAATGTTTAAATGTTTCCAGCCATAAAATATACTAATAGAAATCAGTATATCTTGAGTCATGAAAGGGCTAATTACAACAAATGAGTGAGATTTGTTCACTGTGATTATAGGGTTTTTTGGGGAAGGTGTCAGTAATACTATACAGGACTGCTCTTGAATTTAATCTGGTAGGTATAGATCAGAATTTTATAAATAGAACATATTAAGCAGATGTATTGTCTTCGAGGTGCAAGGTTTATAGAAGAAAAGATTATTTCCAATCTCATTCTGCTTGTAATTGAACAATTCTCTGTGAAGATAAATTTTCACTAAATTGCATCATGACACATTCATGGCTTGCTTCGGTTTCCTTTAATGCCGTCTCAAGTAAGTGCATGAAATATTCTGTTTTATTCCTCTCTGGAAAGCTGAGAGTTTATGTCAGATTTCAAAAGGTTAGAGATATCAAGGATGAAATTAACCTCAGATTAAACAGAATCCTGTGGCACAGTACTTGTTCCCAAAGCCAAGAGAACAGCATTTAGCACGCAAACCCCAGGAACCTCATATCTTCAATCGCGATTATTTCTCCAATAGGAGGCGATATGATGGAAGCAAATCGACACAAGTGCGGCGGACCAGCCGTCACAGAATAGAACGGTTCCTGATGGGGGGGGGGGGGCGAGGATGAACTGATACACAAGGCACAGTTGTTAAGGGAGGGCTGGCGCTCCCAAGCGTCACCAGCCCCGAGTTTATTTTCACTCGGGTATTTATCCACAATCTGAGGGTGGTGTACGTGCGAGGCACATCTCCTCTCACAAGTTCTCAGCAGGCAAAATGTATTTTGCTATATCAAACTTTATAAAGGCATTCTGAACCTCCCCACACGACCTGGCTGCGGTCCCGACTCAAGGACAAAGGCTGCACTCAAAGCCTTCGGCTCCCAACACCACTCAAGGTCTCTGACTCTCAACATCTCTCAAGGCCTCGGGCTCCCAAAACACTGCTCAAGACCACTGGCTCTCAACACACAAGCAGACTTACTTCAGGAACTTCGCTGGCCCAGTTTTCACGGGAAGACACATCTTTGCATTTTCTCTGCTGTCCTCTTAAATCTTTTAGTAAGGTGTAAGTTTCGTCAATACTTTCATTATCTGTCAAAACTCCTGTAAGTTCTCTCTCTCTTTTTTTTTAACGTTTTATTTATTTTTGAGAGACAGAGAGACAGAGTGTGAGCAGGGGAAGGGCAGAGAGAGAGAGGGAAACACAGAATCTGAAGCAGGCTCCACGCTCTGAGCTATCAGTACAGAGCCTGACACAGGGCTCAAACTCACAAACTGTGAGATCATGACCTGAGCCGAAGTCGGCCGCTTAACCGATTGAGCCACCCAGGCGCCCCTGTTCTCTCTTGATAGAGCCAGAGAGGATATGAAATGGGATAAAGGTACTCTGTGGTTTTTGCCATCATACTAGCTACTGAATCTTGAGGGAGAGCGAGAATCCTAAGGTGACTCCAACTCAGCAGGGAGCCCAATGAGGGGCTTGATCCCAGGACCCTGGTGCCATGACCTGAGCCAAAATCATAAGGAGTGAAAATTTCTACGTTATGTCCCAAGGATAATAATTTAAGAACCAAATACCCAAAGGGCTTCTCTTCAGAACCGAATAAATAATGATGGATTGAGAGAAACTCAGAGTTCCCTCCTCCTACTAACATCTCCCCCCACGCCTTCCATTATTTTTGCCAAGCTACTCAGTGTCTCTGGTTTCAAAACATTTTTCTCCAAACATCTCTGAATGTATTCCTCAGGTGGATGAAGCTTCCTTCAAGGGCCCACCTTTCACTGCGACATAAAACTCAATTTCCTTCCTTTCTCATAGACTATTTTATTCTTTACAAGTTAAGACAACAACAACGGCAAGCTTTTCCTTTGAACCATGCCACTCACAGCCCTCTCTATGAGGCTGACTTTTTGCGGACTGCAGGGGTCAGGTGTCTACCTCACTTGTACAGCACCTAACAGCGGTACAAGCAGGCGTGTGGTTCATAAATGCGATGGCAACGGCTGTTAGCTGAGGCGGGTGTTATTAATAATTCAGAAAACCAGAAAAATATGGGAAGCCTAGTAGTTAATGGAAAAGAAATTCATATATATTTTATGGATCCCAAGTGAAGGAATCATTAGCATACTAAGGTTATAAAAGTCAGGGCCTATACACATAACAAGGTAATAACATAATAGCATAAACATAGAAAGAGATACCTTAGGTTAATTTTATAAGCACTAAAAGAAAATCTTCTCTGAGACATCAGATTTTTCTACCCTATCAGCACATTTGAATGGTTAAGATAACAAAGACCTGAAAAATGAAAAAAGACCACTTCAATTTTTTTCTCATAAATTTACTACTGAAATATTAAAACTGCTGTTAAATTTCTGAGATTTTTTTAAAGTTTAATTCTCAGAGCCAGCCTGATTTTAGTATATCCCCTATGCTTATATTTGAAAGGCTCAATCAGATATTTTCTAATTTTTTAGATTTAACATAAATATTAAAAGTTGTCCCTTCTTTTCTTACTTATTCTACTGCCCCTCCCTCCCTTCCCCCTTTTCTTCCTTCTTTTCTTCCTTCTTTCTTTCCCTCCTCCATTCCTCCATTCCTCCATTCCTCCATCCCTCCTTTCCTTCCTTCTTTCCTTCCTTGCTTCCTTCCTTCCTTCCTTACTATGGCTTAAAAAAATGTTTTAAAAATTTTACTCAATTCTGGTAGTTTTTAAAACTATGCTCACAAGTGTTTTCACTCATCTATTGACTGAAACTTGCAGAATAATAAACCAAAACTCAGTGGCATGAGACCATAAGCTCTTTGTCTCCTTCACATGAGGGTGGGGTCACCTGCAGTGGTCCTACGTCAGGCAGGGAGCCTGCTGTTCTTCAGGGATGGCTCTAGATGGTGGTTAAGTGCAGGTTTGCTCTACCTAATCTTTTAATGTTTATTTATTTTTGAGAGAGAGAGAGTACAGGCAGGGGAGGGACAAAGAGAGAAGGGGACAGAGGATCTGAAGTGGGATCTATGCTGACAGCAGAGAGGCTGATGCAGAGCTTGAACTCACAAACCGTGAGATCATGATCTGAGCCAAAGCTGGATGCTCAACCTACTGAGCCACCCAGGCACCCCTGCTTCACCTATTTTTATGCTAGGACTCAGGTTGAAAAGGTAGCAGCTCCCTAAGGAAGTTCTTCTCCCGATGACCTGCCAAAGCTTCACAGTTGAGCCAAAAATAGTGGGTACGTTTAAGCCTCTGTTTATACAATGTGTACTAAAATTCTGTTGGCCAAAGCAAGTTTATATGGTCCACTCGATGAGAGGGAAGGCAGTGAATACTTTCTTAATTCCCACATAAAGTCTTCTCAACATAATACCTAGATTCAAAGGTACTTATTAACATATATGAATAAGTTCAATTTCAACTTCTATTATTGTAATGTTAATTTACGAAAACACTGAAATTGTTTTGTTGGTGTCATGACTGTGAATTTGGCATTGGTTGGGTGGAGCCAGGTGGCTGCCAGATGGTATGTCTTAGTCCAGCAAAAGACCACAAGAGAAATTGAAAATAGAGTAGTTTATTACTCACAGGTCCTGGAGAACACACCTGGCAGGCCTCAAGGGCCACACACAGAGGTCAAAGCAGAGAGAGTATAAGACCTGGGCACATACTATTATGTGTTTCTAGGTGGTGTGCTTTTGGGTTCTGATCATATTAGTTAATTCAAATCAAAAGAGTGGAGTTTTGTAAGCCCCAAGGGGGTCTTCTATAAGGGACACCTAACATATAGGCACTGGGGAGCGGGCAGAGAACCACTGATGACAAGGACTGTCGGGGAAGTCATAGCAGGAACTTGGATTTGTCTGTGACTCTGGTTGCTAACCAGGGTATCCTCTTGCACAGGGGAACCCGTGTAAGTTTAAGGTCCCTGCCAGTTGCTTGGCCAGACAGAATGGGCACCAAGACAGCCATACCATGGAGTCACTTAGCTAAACTCTCCGCAGATAGACACAACACTTTGGAATTGACAAATCTGGATCATAGTTACACATTAGCGAGAAAAACTATGATTCAGAATTTGTGCTAAAAAAATGCTATCACATATCAGGTCAGAAAGAAAACAGAGAAAGAGAAAAAAACTAAACTAGCACAGTGTTAAAGTTTTTATAATTAACGAAGCATCTGCAAGAAGTCTATTTGTATGTGCTCAATGACAGAAAAGGAGAACTTTTATGTTGACATCTGAAAACTAAATAAATAAATGCAGTCTATTGGTGATTTGTTTTATTTCTTTTTTAAAATATTCAAAAAATGGGGGAGCCTGGGTGGCTCAGTTAAGCATCTGACTTCATCTCAGGTCATGATCTCATGGTTTATGGATTTGAGTCCCACATGGGGCTCTGTAATGACAGTTCCAGTTCAGAGCTAGGAAGCTTGCTTCAGATTCTATCTCCCTCTCTCTCTGCCTCTCCCTCACTTAAGCTTTGTCTCTCTCTCTCTCAAAAATAAATAAACATTAAAAATTTTTAAGGTATTCAAAAATGGGGCACCTGGGTAACTCCGTCAGTTAAGCATCCAACTGTTGGTCGAGGTTCAGGTCATGATCTCACAGTTCACGGGTTCAAGGCCTGCATTGGGCTCTGTGCTGCCAGTAGGGAGCCTGCTTGCAATTCTCTCTCTCTCCTTCTATTTCTGCCCCTCCCTCACTCTATCTCTCCTAAAATAAATAAACTTAAGAAAATTAAAAAAATATATATTCAAAATGTACAGAGCAATTTTTGCAAAGAAAATTAAATCATAAGCATCAGGCACGCCTGATTTTTAAGGAAACCTTAAGTTCTATGTTACCAACTGGGAGAATTTTACTTTCTTGATTTCAAGAAGTTCTGGGAAACGTGTTCAGAGGAGTCATTTTAATCCAACACTTCAATTTCTCAGGGAAATTTCTGGCTTTGAAAATTATTCATGTGAGAGACAGAAAGAGATAGAGAGAGAAAGAAGACAAGTTTGAGTTCTCTGGTGATATTCCTTAATGGATACTCCTGGAGTTAGGATTATTCAGCTTTTTTTTTAACATTTATTTATTTTTGAGAGAGAGAGAGACAGAGCATGAACAGGGGAGGGGCAGAGAGAGAGCGAGACACTGAATCTGAAGCAGGCTCCAGGCTCTGAGCTGTCAGCACAGAGCCCGATGCAGGGCTTGAACTCCTGGACCATGAGATCATGACCTGAGTGGAAGTCGGACACTTTACGGACTGAGCCACCCAGGCACCCTTTAGCTTCTTTATATCAAAATTTTATCATACCATCTGACCCTATGTTGAACTATCAATCTCATGAAATAGCCACAATTATATATCATTAAAAAAAGAATCTCTCCCCAGCCATATAACAGTACATGAGACACAGAAATAACCTGATATTAGCATAGTAATTAAAATAAGTAAATATAGGATGTTATTTTCAGTAGATAAAGCTCCAATATTTTATGTAAAGCAGTGGGAGGGATAAAGGTATGTATCCTGTTCTAAATTACTAATAGAATATCTAGGAGAAAATAATGAGTGCATTTTATTTTTGAAATGTCCATTTGTACGATTTCTAGTAAAATTTTTCCTTTGAGAAAATTTCTATTTTATAGATATTTTGCTCTTTGTATCTATGAATGGATGTTACTTTGTCTTAACCTTTTCATTTTAAGATTATTATTTGTTAGATTGTTTTTTTAATATAGTCATAATTTAGTAGCTTTGGCATGGATTCTATTAATCTTTTTGTAATAAATCACACAAAAAACTTTCAAAGTAATTGCAAATTGTATCTTAGAATAAAAGTAATCACCCAAAATGGATTATTCGTTTTGAAGATTTTCCATCCTTCATAGTTCTCATTCAATTATGTCTAAGTTTTGGGTTTCAGAACGATATTAAGCCAAATTTTTGAAAGGAAATATGTCCTTGACATACCTGCCTCCTTTCATTTCATTGAACTCCTTGCCCAGATCCATCAAGTATTATAATTATAATATGGTTTCGATACAGCATCATTCATTAAACAAATCATATCAAGTATATTCTCGGAGCCAAACACTGCATGGAGTACAGGAAAATAGTAATAATATTTACCACTATAACAAAATAGCATAGAATGAGTGACTTCCAAACAGACATTTCTTACAGTTCTGGAGCCTGGCAAATCCAAGATCAGAGTGCCAGGATGATGGGGTTCTGGTAAAAACTCTCGTTTTGACTTGCAAATGGCTGGCTTCTTTCTGTATTGTCCTATCTGGGAAGAGAGGGCTCTGGACTCTTCCTCTTCTTAAACGGGCACTAATCCCATCCTGGGGATGCCACCTTTGTGACCACATCTAAACCTAATTACCTCCTAGGACCTCACCTCTAAATACAACCCTATCAGGAATTAGAGTTTCAACATAAGAATGTTGGGGGTGGGGTGGGGGTGGGGTGGGGGGACAAATTTCAGTCCCTATCAGTAAGGTACCAGTAATACCTTCAAGGTGCTTATGGTTGAATGCGGAAATCACGTAAACTATTGCACGAAGCAGTTAGTGTTAGATCACAGAAAGATCCATTAACTGTGCACATAGAGATTGAGAATATTAGATAAATCATGCAACCTTAAGGAACATAGAAAATGATCAGAGTGTATAATGAAAAATTTGTTGTATCTTTCAGAGATAAGATATACTTTCTACGGCTCCAGAAAAATAGAAATGCCAGAAAACCTTCCTTTTCAGTCTCCAGTATATTCATATTCTCTCTGTCAGTTACTTATCTGTGCTGACACTACGTCCTATCCTTTCCCACAGGAGACTGAAAATGTAATTGTTAAGATCTATTATGTTAGCATGGAGAGATCACTGCACTCACTCCAGTCCTAACAAGATGTGGTAGCCAAGTTCCTTAACCCATCCTGATATCACCCCTTAATATGTAAAAGAACAGTAATGTCATGAATTGATATTTATTAGACTATGGTTCATAAACAAATGTTTTATTGAAAAAGGGGACGGGGGGCCTGGGTGACTCAGTGAACTAAGCGACTAACTTTTGATTTCAGCTCAAGTCATGACCTCATGGTTCATGAGATTGAGCTCTGTGTTGGGCTGTGTGCTCACAGTGCAGAGTCTCCTTGGGATTCTCTCTCTGCCCTTCACCCCCACCTTCAAAATAAATAAATAAACTTAAAAAAAAAGAAAAAGGGGAGAAATGTTTTAGAGCAACAATAACAATCATAGAGCCCATGAGACTTCCATCTAGAAACAACTAGAAATGTAGGTGAAATATAACGAAAAAACTAGCAATGGATTAAACAACAACAACAAAAAAGCAAACAGCAAACAAACAAAATGCCTCTTTGACACTTCTACCCAGCCTTGATAACTCTCTCCTCTATCTACTTGTCCTTGCTACTTTTCTTGATCTTACTCCTCACTGCTGTCCTTTTTTCTCATTCTACTCAGCCTCCACACACGCTAGTCTTCTTGATAGTGTTCTTTGAATCTAGGCATGCTCCTGCCTGAGAGCTTTGGCAAGGACTGTTTGCTTTGTGGGCTGCACTCTTCTCCCAGATTTGGACATGATGAGTCCCTTGCCTCTTTTTGGTCTCTGTTCAATTGTCACATTCCCAGTGAGATCTATTATGATCAATGCAAATTAGCAAAATTACAACATGCCCAGTACAATTTTCTTACACTGCTGTTCACCTCCTGGCATGTTTGAAAGCTCACTTAATTCTAAGGTCATCCTATATTTCATGTCTCCTTCGACTATAAAGTAAAATAATGATATAATCACAAAACAGGGCAGGGGGCATCTTTGTGGTGGTGGTGGTTAACTGATACACCTTAAGGGTCTGATGCATATTTGGATTTAAATATTTACATACAGTTAAATGTATAATTATGAGATGAATGAACGAATGAGTGAGTGATTAAAATATGTAATTGAGTTCTTCAGAGAGTAAAAGCAACCTGTAGGTGCTGAAATACAGAAATTGTTAGAAACCAGAGATGGAGACCTTGTACTAAAATGTGGGTACGCCGGGGAGTAAAAATGGTGACTTCATTGATGCAGAAGGTTTGTTACCTTAAGAGCTGTTCAGTGGTCCAAAGATAAAGCCTACAATTTTCAAAATATGGGAAATTAAGCCTAAGGTGTTCAGATAAAGCAAACACAATCAGAAAATAAGAACGCAAAAATTATTGCCAAGGAATCTGATAAAAGTAAAAACACAACTCCTCTTTGAAAGGAAATAGTCTTTGCAGCTGTATTAGTCTTCAGGGGCAAAATACAACAGGCTCAAACAACAAACAATTGCCTGGAAGTCCAAGATCAAGGGGACCAGTGTGGTCAAGATCTGGTGACAACCCTCTTTCTAACTGGCTGACACCTGCCTTCTTGCTGTGTCCTCACATGGTGGAGAGACAGATAACAAGCTCTTCGTTGTTTTTTCTGTAAGCACTAATCCCATTAGACCGAGGCCTCTACCTCCCCATGACCTCATCTAACTCTTATTACCTCCCAAGGGCTGTATTTTCAAACACACCGCATTGGTGTTAGAGCTTTGCACTTGAATTTTGAGAAGACAAATATTTAGTCCACATCAGCAGTATCCCCAAGCTTAGGATTCTCATGTTACTGTCAAAAATAATTCAAAAATAAGTTTGTAAAAATAAATAAGTTTAAATATTTAATAAATATTTAAGCACATTCATTTTTATTATTTACCCATTAATCACAAAGTTTGTTTCTTGCATGTTTGACTCTGCTTTTTATTGGTTGCACTGACACGGTCAGTGGTCTCTTTGACCATGTTTTGTGATTTACTGTTGTTTTGAGCTCACAGCTCTTGTCACTTCATTTGGGGCAATTCTTCATGTCTTTGCTTTAAGAATATCTAAGAATACTCTTCCAAGGAATGTATCTGTTCCACCCAAGTGCCAGTGTCACCACCAAGCTGTGACTGCTTCCCATTTAGCTGCACTCTGTGATTTGTTGATTTCCATAGATATGGTGATTAGGAGTTGCATATATGCATGAGGTTGGCTGCTTGTGATTAAAATATCACAAGGCAAATATTTTCCCCTCTACCTAGAATACAGATTGAAACAAGCAAATTTTCATACTATTCCCCTTTGGTGTGTGGGGTTTTTCCAGTACACGCACAGTAGGTATGACTGTTGGGGAGGATGCCACTTTACAGCTCATCACGTTAAATGGACCACAGGCCTTGTCAACTGTCCCATTCTTCAGTCTATTAAATGAAAGCTCTGGCATACTGGAAGTCTGTTGATGACCCTGGAGAGTCATCAGCTTCACCTGTTTATTTCTCTGGGATAATATAATGTTGTTTTTTTTTTTTTTTTTTTTTTGTCTTTTGCTATTTCTCTTATCTGTTGTTCACTTAGCTGGATATATCTATGGCAAAATGGTCTTTTCTGGATATTCAGTTAGTCACATTTCCAGAAATGGAAGCTTTTCAAACTTACTTTTCTATTTGAAACGCTGAAAAACTACTCTTCTTCCATGTCCTTCCTCAGGAACAGCATTATACACATCTCTCATGTTGAATGCCTACATTGTTCAGTGACCTTGGTCATGCATGGTAGTTGTAGCCTTTGATGTTAAATATCATGGTTTGAAAAAAAAAACTGTTATATGCATGTTTGTCATTCTCTTTGAGTTTTGAGAATTGGGTATCCTGATTTTAGTCAAGAAGCTGAAGCCAGATTACATAGGTCTAGCTCAGTGATTTCAGTGGGATCATGGATTATTATAGAAAAATAGCCTACCAATTCCCGAATCCCTATTATTTAGGGAGGAAGAAGAAATGAGAAGGAAGTTAAGCTTTTCTAATAGGTAGAAAACTTCCTACTTCCCTGACCTAATTCACACACTAGAGTCCAATTTAATTTAACCTTTTATCAGTCCTGGCAACATTAAGCACAAAACACACTACTAAGTACAAAACACATTTTCCTTAGAAAAATCTATTCTATCAACAGAGATTGCTGTCTCAAAATAGGGAGAAAATAGGAGTGGAGAGAGGAATGTAGAAAGGCAAGTATGGGAAATAGGAAATGATATAGAGAAAACATCTTTTATTTCCTTCTCAAAATATAGGGGGGCAATAATACAAGGGCCACATGTGTGTGGTTTATATTTAAGTTATGTTATATTAAAAATTCCTCTCCTTAGGAGGTAAGCATATGTACATTGGGACACTAATGTAAAATACTAATAATAAAAGATGAAGTGAACACATTTTAATGTTTCAGGAATGGTATGCTATATAAAAATCCTTGAACTGTATGTGAGCATATTTGATTCAAAGAAGTAATTGTAGAGATGAGCTTTTACTGCTAAAGGCTTACTATCCTAATTAAGCAATATGTCATATTAACATCCCTAGACAGTAGCTTTATGCAAATTCCTACTGCATACTATTTACCTACATATCTGCCGATCTCTCTTCACAAGGGCTAACTCTCATGCTTGTATTTCAGAGAACAAAGAAGGAAAACCTGAAGAAAACTTTCTCTACTAGAAAATGTTGTCTTTGATAAGGCTGCAAGATAGCTGAGGTCCAAAGTGGAGGGATCATGAGGGAAACTGAGTTTCAGATATATTGGAACCAGTAGACACAGAAGAAGTGATTAGCAGTCAGAAGAAGCATCTCCTCTGGGTGCAGAACCCCTTTTACTACATAGATAAAGTCTAGGTGATGAAGACCAGTGTCCTTGGGAAAAATGTGCTGTTAATTCTATAACTCAGAAAAGCAAGTCTTAAATTAAATGCTCTGGGCTCTGAAAACAAACTAGGAAAGAATGCCTTTAATACAGATAGAAAAAAAAGAGTACCCTCTGGCCTGTCGAGACCATTAATAAGTATGAATATTCCAACTGGTAATTCATTAATCCACACATCAAATTTCTGTTGAGTCTCATAGGCATCAGACACAGTGTTAGAGGCTGGGTGAGACTGAGACAGAAGACATAAGCAACCCAGCCCTCTCAGAGCTTGACGTCAGTTAAAGAAAGTGTGTAGATTAAAAACAACAACAACAACAAAGAAATACTAAATAGCTTTCTATATGCTTATGGATCCAGGACAGGTGGGGAGACAAGGCTGCTTCTGGAGTGGAATGCAGAGGCAGGAACGCAAATTGGAAGAGAGCGGACTAGCCCAGGACGATTGCAGGAGGACATCAGAGCCCTAGCGATGCCATCCTGCTGTTGACTCTCTGCGTGATGCACCAGGGTCTGGTCTAAAGGAGAGCAGAAAGCCCAAGAGGTTAATTCCATATGAGTCAGCAAGACCGAGTTTGCTCTTTAAGATATGGGGCTTGGAGAAACTCCCATAGGATACTTTACATAAAGAGGGGGAGGCTTTTACTGACAGCTGCTTCTGTGGAAGGAGTGAGAGATACTACTGCCCCATGACTATTTTGGGGACTCTTCAGGGTGTAAGTGTGATTGATCTGAAAGTGTGTATGAGATAGTTAATTGTGCTTCGGTGACCCTGCAAACACATTTTGGCCCTAGATGATATGGTTAAATCAGAAGTCAAGGGGAGGAGGTTGGGCTTTGTAATCGGACAGTGGGAAGTATCCTAGAATAAGAGCTTCTGGATAATGATGCTTTTAAAGAAATAACTCAGCTAGGCAGTCATCAAAAACTTTAGAAGTGTTTCTGGGGCACCTACGTGGCTCAGTCAGTTTAGCATCTGACTGACTCTTGTTTTCGGCTCAGTCATGGTCTCACGGTTCATGGGTTTGAGTCCCATATCAGGCTCTCTGAGCAGGGTTCTGGGCTGATAATCCAGAGCCTGCTTGGGATTCTCTCCCTCCCTCCCTCTCTGCCCCTTCCTCACCTGTACACCGTGTGTTCTCTCTCTCTGAAAATAAATAAATAACTTAAAAAAATAGGTATTTTAAATTCTCCTCCCATAGCCATGTAATTGATCCACTGGTGTTTTTATAGAGGCTTTTTCTTTAGAGTTCATTACATCTACATCCGTAGATCTTATCTTATTTAACACATAATGTCATATATATGATATATAATGGAAATAAAGAAAAATGATTTTTTGTTCCATATACTAGTTTTTAGTGGTTAAAAAGGGACTTAGAAGATCTGCTGATCCTATGCAGAACCTCAAAGATGAACAGTTAAGGCAAAATGGATGAGTAACAATTAATGGTGCAGGACATAAGAGGATCCTGGGCAAACCCTAATGGACAGAGAGCATCGCAGGGAAACCGCGTGGTGCCACATAGCTGCTCACCTGAGCCCTGGAGTCAGCAAAGGCACATGCAAGACAACGTAACTTTGGAAAATCTGTGTGTCGTTCATCTCTCAATTTCCTCACATTAATAGCAAATATAAAGTAATAATTTTGAAGGTAATTTACAATTAAAACTAATAAAATCGCTTATAATAATAAAGCTAATAAAGCTTTGATGCTGCTATGAGAATTGATTAAAGCGGTGCATGTAGAACACGACGAAAGGTGTTTGGCATACCACTAACACTTTCTGACTGCTTTTATTAATGATAAACGGTATCCCATGTGCTTACCAAAGACCCCAAAACATAGCATGTGCTTAATATTGTTTGCTAAATTGCAGTTTTCTGGGACAAATCAGGCAGATGTCTCCCGAGACGCTACTGACCAAAGAGTCTACATGACTTCCTAGAAATGCATCTTGAAGCCTCTTGATGTGTCTGTAGGCTATGGGGATTATCTGGCTATGAAATTACTCTTTTTGCTGCTAGACGTATTTTGACTCGTTTATCTGGCCATCCCTGGGTCTCCTTTCTATTTCGCTGCTCCATGTGATTCTGCAAGGAATTTTATTCTGTCAAAAGTAAATAAATTAAAATTAGAGCATTTAAACACACTGACCTATTTGCTCCACACTGTAATCACAGCATGCTTAGGACATATCAATAAGTTAAAATTTTTTTAAGGTTTATTTTTGAGAGAGAGAGAGACAGGCAGACAGAGTGTGAGTGGGGGAGGGGCAGAGACAGAGGGAGACACAGAATCCAAATCAGGCTCCAGGCTCTGAGCTGTCAGCACAGAGCCCGATGTGGGACTCGAGCTTTTGAACTGTGAGATCATGACCTGAGCTGAAGTCAGACGCTTAACCGATTGAGCCACCCAGGAACCCCTATATTAATAAACTTTATACAGTTCATTTCATTATTTCCAAAATTGGGGCTCAAAATAGCATTTGCTGTTTCCCAGTTTGTGAAACCTGGGTAAGCCACACACAAATGCCCTAAAGGACAGAACCTGAAAAGTGGGGTGCCATTGGAGGTGCTTACTTGTTACAAATAGGACAAGGAGAGCGTAGACACTGCTTAAGTGGTGAAGGTCAGTGATGGTGGGAGACTCCAGTGTCCTGAATGGGTTCCCCTCAGAGCCTAACTCATGCCTCACAGCCCTGGGTCAGTCCACTGTTGCCATATTGTTGCTCTAGGTCGGCCATGGCTAAGCTCCAACATTTGAAGTCAGGCTTTGTTCTATTTCTGAGGCATTTCTTCTGCCCTCCTTGGTAGTAGTCAATCTCTTCAGGAGCAGACGTGACAGCTGCATCGTCCCCTCCTGTCAGCTGTTCCCCTCACGCTTCCTGCCCTGCAAAGTGATGTTCTGACAAACTCTGCGCTAGCGCTGGGGACTGGCGAGGTGCCAAGACCATATTGTCTTGTCACTCGTTGTTAAGTATGGTTTGAGGAGGCCACTAAATGCGCTTTTCAGTAAATGGCGTCTGCGGTAGGTCCAAATTTTGCAGCCATGTGGAAATGGCTTGGCACGGCTCCTCCTTCATTGTCCTTTAATTTAAAGTGGAACTTAAATCGGCACTAGTGTCAGAGTCAGCTTGTCCCCAAAGACTGGCTCGCAGCCTCCCTTCAGTCCTTCTCCTCAACCAACCTGACACAACACATGACAACGGTCCTGTGGGCCGTTGTGACTCAGCACAATCCAAGATGTTCTTCCCACTGACTCAAGTAGGGGAAAAAATGCACAGAAACGTTCAGGCAATCACACAGAAGCAAGCCAGGATGATAACTGAGAATTAAGGGTGGAGGGGGGAGGCGGGTGTCTTTACGCAAAAGCAGCTGGAAAAGACTCTCAACGAGAATTCGTTTTACACAAGTTTTTAATGTTAATGTAAATACCATATGATTTCACTCATATGTGAAATTTAAGAAACAAAACAAACAAACAAAGAAAAACACTCAACTATAGAGAACAAACTGGAGGTCTCCACAGGAGAGGTAGGGGGAGCGGGACGAAATGGGTGAAGGGACTAAGTACACTTACAGAAAGCCAAGTTATATATAGAATAAAAAGGGGGTGTCTTTATGTAAAACTTTTTCTCAGTAAGATTTTATTTTAAACAAGCTTTAACGTTAACACCTCTTGCTTGGAACCCAGAAAAATGACACTGTGGATTATTTTCTTGCCACTGTTCCCTAGAGTCACACATACATGGAGGGGTATTTCAGAAGCTGGCAGTCAGAGAAAGATCTTGGTAGTAAGTACTCGGGTCAGATTTTAGGCTTTAACTATTGGGAGTGTTCAGAAAGCAACAACATAGAGAATTTAGGTCATACTTCTCCTTTTTTAATGATTCCACCAATAAAAGGAGGAAGGAAACCCTTTCTGGAAAAGAATCAAAAGGAAAGTGTAGTAACAATGGTTAATATTATTGTTAGAGAGAACCCGGTGATGGAAGTTCACAAACTTTAGCAGGATATGTAAAGCAGTGACAAGGACTTCGTACCCTTCTCAGTTTTATTGAGGTGTTTTGTCTTCTTTGTCTTCATCATCATCATCATCATCATATTATTATTATTATTATTATTTAATTTTGAGAGAGAGAGGAAGCATGAGTGGGGGAGAGGGGCAGAGGTAGAGAGAGAGAGGTAGATATATATTTATATCTGTCTATATTTTATATCTATCTATATCTATATCTGTATCTATCTATATCTATATGTACCTTTAATAATACTACTTTCATTTAACTTCTATATAGAGCCATACAAATAATAAACATATAACTTGCAGTGGAATGTTCTGGAAAATGCTTGCTTTATCTAGTGGTCTTTTACAAGTTTATCTGAATTTTGTTGAGACCAGTCTCATTTCCTTTTTTTTAAAGATATATTTATTTATTCATTTATGTTTGAGAGAGAGAGAGAAAGAGAGTGAACAGGGAAGAGGGACAGGGGGAGAGAGAGAGAGACAGAGAGAGAGAGAGCATCACAAGCAGGCTCCATGCCCAGCACAGAGTCCCATGTGGGGCTCAATCGCTCACCCTTGGATGATGGTCTGAGCCAAAATTAAGACTCAGAGATTCACAGGACTGAGCCACCCAAGCACCCCTATTATTATTATTATTATTATTATTATTATTATTATTATTATTATTATTATTATTTTAGTCTTTCTTGTTCCTTAACCACACTATGCTCTTAGTCTTAAGCTCTATCATCGATTCTCTGTGTGTGTGTGTGTCTATGTGTGTAGTGTATACACCTACACATTTATAATCTGTGTCCTTGGCTAAAATTGAACTGTGATCACTGATCAAGTGAGATGACCCATGACACTGGAGAAGAATGCAGTCTCAACTGCTGTGATGAGGACATTAGCCCAAGATATGTCTGAAGTAAGGGTAGGATAGATGTTTATCTCTAAATAGACAGGGCATCAAAAAAAACCACACAAACAAACAACAACACTTCAGAAGATTAAAATCACTAACTATTGATAAAGCAGTAGGTTAATAAGAAAAGTTATATAAAAATTTATTTAATAAGAAGAACTAGTATTTCCTTCTTAACCACAGTATTGATATGAGAATTCCCTAAGGTAACACATTCTTATAGCAAAAGTCAATCATCTTCACAATAAAATAAAATAAGATTGTATTTTTACTAATCTGAATACTTTTAATTCTTATCTATAAAATGGGAACAGATGTTATAAGTCTTTCTCAGTGATAATAATGTATGAAAAGTGGTAGGTCATGTGTGGTGCATGTCAGGACCTTGGTAAACAGAACTTGGTGTCATGATTGTGGTGTTCTAATTATTTTTATGTATTTGTCTGATGGACATTTTCATTGGAATTGTTTATTACTAGAAATAGACACAGAAGCATCTTTTCATCTGTTTCAAGAGTTTGAAAAATAAGAATCATTTAATAGACAAAACACCATAATTAATATGATTAAGAAAAATGATCAGAAATGATGACGCCACGTTCATGGACCTTTGTTTCCCCCCAGTGTCTTAAGCTACATGACACATTTTCCCACAAGTAATGGCACCTACACCCATCATGTATGAATAATGTAAAATCTAGAGACAAGATGATAATCCATCTTTTCATCTCGCCATACGTTGTGCTCTCTCTCATATAGACTGAGACCCTTACTCTTCGAGATAATTCAAACGCAATCAGTATTAACGAGTGACACTACTTGTTAATGGGGAAATTGGTTGTAGCCTCCATCTACCACCAGTCCCTGAAATTACCCGTCATCAGTTCTGAACTTGTTATTTGAAAAACCGAAGGAAGAGATTTAAAGAAAGGTCTTCGAACCCTGTATTTACGATTCTTTTCAGAACACAAACAAAACAATTCTGATTATTTTTAGTTTGTGTCTAGGCTTGATGAGAGAGTAGAAACATGTCTTTCATAAACGTGCCACACATAGCATCTTTAGAGGCAGCTTTTGCTGACCTAGAAAGTTCATATAAAAAAAATAAAATTGGTGGCTTCCCCTTGTCAGGAATGATGAAGGTTTTAGATTTCCTCTCAAGCCAACATCACCTATTGGTAAGAGAAAGGAATTATGAGGCGCATTTAGCAAGAGAGAATTTTACCATCTCTGAAAAGATTAAGCTTAATTATGAATTCAATTTATAAAGTCTAGTGTCACCGAGAGATATTTCAGCTCTAGACTCTGAGGGTAGCAATATGCTTTAGTTCTAATTTAAAGTGACCGGAGACTCAACTGACAGAGGAAGGACACTGTGACACAGCAAATCAGATACGACTTGGCTGGTTTTCTAATTTCTTTTTAACCTCTTTTTCCTTGTAAAATCTTTATGATTAGCATTGTTTAAAAAGACTTTTATGCCCATCCTTATGCTAAAAGGCCTCCCTGTAATTTCAAACAACTGAGAAACAGAACTATCAACGTAGACCAAAACGCTGGCTTTCAGAGCGTGCTCCTGCTGGGCTGGCCTCTCCCTCATCCCCCGAAGTCATATGAAACAGTCAATCCATCCCACGGGTAGTTAGGATAACCTGTGTTGAAAGGATACGATCCTGCAGGCTGTAAACCCATCGTACCCCAGGAGGTTTCATCTTGAAGACTTTCAGAGACCCAGTATCTGGAGTTTTCCAGAATCTTCCTTCCAGAAATAAAATCACCAAGGGGATGAGTAAGGTTGTTATATTTTGCTTCTTTTCTGGTTCGACTCTGAATCATTTTCCATTTATATTCTTAAATGCTTTACAACCGAAGTGCTTTTCTTGGATGAAGACTGAAATGTGGCAACTGGAATAAAGACAACATCTGTTTCGGGAGGAATTGCAACAAGACTGAGTCAGAGCACAGAACAGGGTCTCTCTTGCACGGTTTGCTCTTTTTTTTTTTTTTTAACGTCAGGTTCTTAACATGGTCCCAAAACCCAAAAATGGGCAGAGAAGTAATCTCTTTTTGTCATAGACTCTTCTTTGGAATGAACTTAGAGGCACCTGAGTGGCTCACTCAGTTGAGTGTCTGACTTCGGCTCAGGTGGTGATCTCGGGTACGTGAGTTAAAGCTCCGCATCAGCTCACTGCTGTCAGCACAGAGTCCGCTTCCTCTTCCGTTCTCCTCTTCCCGGCTTGCACTCTCTCAACAACAAATAAGTATTAAAAAAAAGAATGAACTTTGAAAAGAAACATTTTTTTAGTCCACTTGTTAAGTGACGGCTAATGAAAGCAAGTGTTCTACCGCTTTCTTATTAACTAAATCCTTTTTTTGCTTCCCTTCGGGGTAGGTGACCCTACAGAGCATTATCGAGCTCTCCCCCACCAAAACATATTTGTGAGCGAGAGCGGGTGATACTAGTAATCTTTCCAGGACACTGGGCACCAGCCAGGGCCACCGTGGGCCACCGGGGTGCATCCGGAGGGAGAGTGGTCATCCTAACTTTGTGAAACAGAGTTATTTTACGGTAAGACTCATGTGAAATCCTTTATGTTTCTCTCTCTCTTTTAAAATAATTTTCGGTATAACAAAATCGGGATAAACTCAGCCTGTTGTTTGAAGGCAATGACCCAGATATAAAAGATCGTGTAACTGCTCAAGGCACTTCTGGCTGAGACGTGAACCAGAGCTTGTAAGACTACTTCCATGAAACTCCTTCTAGCGAGATGTGTAATCTTCTAGGAGACAACTGGGGATTCTTTATTTGTCTGCATAAACTATTCTCAAAAAAGATAATATATAAAGAAAAGGAGTCTTCTTGCCTGAAGAGAGGTCAATTCCTTTCAGTTTTACATTCCTAATATGGACTATAATTTTCAAGGAGAATAAAGCAAGATATCATTTCAGTAATAACTCTCAATAACAGCTTGTCATTCCTGAGGGAATTAAAAAAATATGAAAGTACTTCTCATGAACATATTATTTGAAGTGATGATTCTCAAAGCAACATTTTCTATTTCCTTACAAGTATTGCTTACCAGATTAGGCAATAACGCTTTATCAAGAAAGCAAGTTAATATTTGATATCACAAATCAAAAGTTAACCATTAAGCCAAGGGTTAATTTGAGGTAAAAAATAATTTAGGGAAACACTGAACATAGAAATGATGCTCGTCACAATGAAATTCAAGTAAACTTGTCAAAGACCACTAGTACTACCATAGGGTAAATACAGTAAAGCAAGTATTTTCCAGAACACCGCACTGAAAGTCATATTTTCATTATTTGCATGGATCTATGCAGAAGTGAGATGAAGGTGGTATTATTAAATACTATAAAAGAATATATAAACATAAATATATAAATATAAACATACAGTTTGTTTAAAGAGATTGTAGACAGAATACCTGAAAATTAACTTTGAAGCAAAGGACAGAGACAGTAAGAAGCGGCTCTTCCCAAAGATACATTATCCACATATTGCACAAAGTTGAGTAGAGTCAAGATTAATAAATGTTTCAATTATTAACACACAGTTTATTTCATACCAAAGAGCCATTTTCTTCTTTAGATACCTTTCTATGAGCTTTAAGAAATCCCGAGTTGAAATGCCCATTTAGGTATTGCCTTGGACAGGTTCTTGAGGTGATGTTTCTACCGGTAGATATTCTACTTTCAGAGTAGCTGACAAGGCAACTGTCCCCTTTAGGAAGGGTGCTCACATGTATTTCTCTGGAGCTGAAACACTCTGCATTCATGATAGTTTCCAGATATCTTGAACCATTGATTTGTCTCTTAATGTTACTTTTTCCGTTTGCTCAGTTGAACATGTCAACGATGATACAAAAGTGGGAATGTTAAGAGATGCTCCCAATGGTCTCCTTCAACAGTTATGGGGGAAAGGTTACTGGCCAGGGCATGGCTGTCCGCCTTATAATACCGCACGGGATAAAAAGGAACAGTAGCAGCTTCTGACAGCTTCCACTAAATGTTTAGTGGCATGAACCATGGATAGTAGTTCTGCACTAATGTGTGCATGCAAGGGGATGAGTACCAGTGCCTAAAATATTTGGAGCAAAAGTCACTTGTCTTCCAGAAAAAAAAAAGTGTTCCCCACTCACCACAGCCTTCAAACAAAAAGAAGCCTGGGGCCTAATCTATTCTCCCTTCTTTTTCTGTGATAATAATACTGTCAAAGAAACAACATGACATAAACAAGGACTCTGATTTTCGAAGTACTGGGAAATCTGATAGATTGAAACATCAACTTTCTTGTTTTCTTGATGAGAGTATTTCCAGCCCCAGAGAGTGTGTATATGTCCTTTCATACCCCTTCACTAAAATTCCTGATATTTCTTTTTGTCATCTCTGATATTCCCTTTGGAACTTCACCTAATTTCTTTCTTATTCAGCTGTCCAAGGGAGTGGTTTAGGTGCGTTTGTTTTCAGTTTTGGAATTCCATCTGAAGACACTGACAAGGCACCTTACTGTTAGTAAGCAGTGTCACTGAGCATGCAGGCACAGAGGCTCAGAAGCAAAATAAAATTACAGGTTCTTATCCCCAGTCCTTTCTCTGGAGTGTGCTCTCATGCGAGTTGTCCGTGGAGCCTCATAAACTTGTTTGCTCGTTTGTTAAACAGACATATTACTTCAGTGGGAGTAAGAAATAAATGAGATGATGTTCATAAAGCTCTTATTACAATGTCTAAAACATATTAAGTATTCAGTTAGGTCTTACTATTAACCGTTTAAGGCAATGCAAAGCTGGTCACAAGCTGTACCCTCCAAATGTTGGCCCTACGGCATCTTATGGCCACCTCGGAATCATTAGTCTTCTCAGAGGTGGTAGTGAGTGCATCCTTCCTCTGTTCTACCCTTTTCCCTGCCTTGTTTTCATTCTGTACTCAAGACCAGAGTTGCTGGGGTTGGGGGATGTGGTCTGAAAATATAGGAAGGTGGAGGTAACATGTAAAGAAGAGAAAAGCACTTTTTTTCTTTTACCCAAACAGGTTTTTAAAATGTGTGTTCCACCATTAGCATTCAGAGCCCAATAATGTCTATCACCATACCTTCTCACTCTTATACCCGTTCAGTCATTTTGCCTGACTTCGTGGCATTTCCCTAAGGGAAACACAATGTACTGCTAATTTCAAATTACAGCGTAAGTCAGGTTGGAAATGGCTGCTTGTCTCTCAAATGGATGCTTATCATATGTTACTGTGGGTGATCCCAGACATCTCTGTGCCTACCATGGAACCGACCCAGTAAAACTATGATCTTGGACAGCCCCCGCCCTATCCTGGCCCTATCTGTGGAAGAAGAAATAATTGAAATTCTTCAAGACTTTTCTTTTCCCACTATCTTGATGCTCTTAATTTCCTGAAATAGTTCTTATATTTGTTTTTTCTGGGTTGACATTCAGTAATCCGTTTTGTTTTCATTAAAATAGGATTTGAATAAAATAATTCATTTTTTTGGGAAGTGACTTGAATTAAAATCTAAGGATTGCAAAAGTCAACGTTGACTATGTTATCTCAGAAGGGGAGCATAATTGATGGTTAATGGTATTACTATTTTCTTAAAGTCAAAGAAATATTATCTCTGTAGATACAAATATATTCTCATCACCCAAAATGTGCAGTTAGTTTTAAAAAAGTATACTTTGTGTGGTCAGAATATCCTTATCATAAGTTAAATTTTTTCAGCAGATATTTCTGTTTCAGCTGATATTATTAACTTTCACATCATAATCACCAGCCCAGTTACCTCTTCTAAGGCTGAAAACTCCATAGCCTATTTCCTTCCAGAACTCTCCACAGAGATTGCTAACCAGCACCTCAGACTCAAGAGGTTAAAATAATATTCACTACCACATTGTGTCTGCCATTATTATTTCTTCCCCTATGCTTTAATCCTAACTATTAGTAATATCATCCACCTAATTTTGAACCATCAACTTAGATGTCATTCTAGAACTCATCAAGTCCCACTGATTCTAAATGTGAAATTATTATGGAGTCTATTATTTTTATGTCCACTGGTACTACTCTATGTCAAGTCCTAATCATGTATAACCAGGATATAATAACTTCTTAGTTAACCCTAAATCACCATTCGATTTTCTCATCTGAATTAAAAACAGTGATCTTTCTAAAAAACAAATGGTATGTGATTATATTTGAGATACATACGTGGATAGACAGTATAAGCCACAGTACTTGCTAGACAATGGCTACTGAATAAATGTTCAACCAACAAAACGTGGCACATTAAAGAGTCTTAACATATCCTGTCCGTGACAAGGAATTATTGGAGGAATTTTAAACATTTATTTTCAAAAGTTTAAAAATTCAAGAAACATGATATTCAATACAACAAAACACTCAGGTTAATTAAATAGACTAAAAAATAAAACACCCCACACATTTAATTTAGAACTTAATAGGCCACTGATTATTATTTTTTTTAATTTTATAAAATACTAGGGGATGGATAATATGTTGGGTTTAAGGAAAGAGAGTTTTCTTAGCATATGGAAAAGCAAATATAGACAACAACTCACTGTAAGAGAGAAGTCAGAAGGCTGTTAACAAGAGGAAACTGTACAATATTCTTTATTTTGTATTTTTTATGTTTTTATTACAAAAGTTAAAAATAGCTCATAAGCAGGGGAAATAATAGTAGAAAGGCAGAAGTCAAAGATATAAGGGTCAGAAGCATAACCGAGGAGGACACTTGATGAAAGGAATCAGAGAGAAGGTGGACAAATTAGCCTTGCAGGATAAGGTGGTAAGAAAGGGGCGGTCGCTTACTCCCGTTACAGAGAAATGGAGAAGACAACTAGGGATATGACCCACAGTAGAGGGTCCTGTGGTAATAGGAGTAAAATCATGTTTGATGACTCTTCTCTCTGTAGGAGGTGAGTAGGAGGTGGGCTCAAAGTTTGTCTCTTGATTTGTTCCTTGATATGACTTGAAGTATATACTTTCCCGATTTCCTCACTATAACAAAATAGCCCTTAATCCCTGGGTTGTGGGAGCAAGAAGACAGAGATCAGTATGGGTAAGAGTGGACTTGCCCGTCCCAATAAACAGTAAACAGATGCCAACTTTCTATATTGATTCATTCAATATCCTTCGGGGAAACTGAGTGTTACATATTTAACATATCTACCATCAGCTTTAATTGCTTGGGGTTGGGGCGCCCGGGTGGCTCAGTCGGTTGGGCAGCCGACTTCAGCTCAGGTCATGTTCTCGCGGTCTGTGAGTTCGAGCCCCCGTCGGGCTCTGTGCTGACAGCTCAGAGCTTGGAGCCTGCTTCCGATTCTGTGTCTCCTTCTCTCTCTGCCCTTCCCCTGTTCATGCTGTGCCTCTATGTCTCTCAAAAATAAATAAACATTAAAAAAAATTTTTTTTAATTGCTTGGGGTTACGAAGATGAAAAAAAACTTTTGATGAATTCAGCATTCACTAAACAAACGACTAACAAATTAAGAAAAATACTAAATAGTTGCTTTCATACTTGAGAAACATATAAAGTTGCTGTGGATCTGGATAGAGATAACACTGCTGAGATCTCATGGATTATAGAAACTTCAGTGTTAGTAATAGGAGCATAGACAATTTTCTTTCTAATCCCTTGATAACATAGAGATGAATCCAAAAGATGAGAAAGTTAAAAAGTTATATAAGCCAAAGTTTTCTCCCTCTTGGTCTCAACATACAACAACTGAAACACCACAAGGAAGTTAAATCTACAAGGACTCCGAAAGATATTAATGTCCATAAGGTTAATGATCCAAATCCCAGAGCAAAATGATGTAGCACGTTGTAATTTTCTGCACCTAAAAGATAGGTCACAACTTGAAACTGATAATCATAGCTTCAGCCCAGGTCCTGAGAAATATGCCTAGGTGGTAAATTTCTTTCAAAGTACTACAACAGGAAATACCAAATGAGATTTAAAAAAGAAAATTTTGCAAGGTAATAAAATTGTTTTATGATGGATCACTAGTATTAAATGTAAGAAACTCCACATTCAGAAAACTACTCTACAGAGACCTGATCTAATTTTTCAAAATAATTTTGCATGAGATGCTCTTTGAGTTGGCAACAGCACAGCTCTCAGAACATTTGATATCTCTGCTATACCAGAAAGGTAGGATATGATGTTGCAAATGCTTAAGGATACAATGTTGCAAATGCTTACGTTTTAGTTACCAAGAGCAAATGAGAGGGGTGACCAACTGAACAATAGTGTTACATAAGGCTTGAAATTGTCTCTGATGGCTCTACGCTGCTAAGAAATAGATGCATTTTTGAATCTGCTGGGGTCCTATGCATCAGGGAAAGTGTAGAATATCAGTCAAGAAATCTGTCACTTAGTATTCTGGAGATTCTAAATCATGTACAATATGGCATAAGCTAAAAATTAGTCAGATTTTAGTATCCAGGCTAAAAAAATAACTTTGACTCAGCTGAAAAGACTTTACACCCACACAGACTGCCTCTCCTACCAGTTAATTTGGTTGTAAAATGATTAGAGTTAGATCAGTACACTGTAAGACTAAATAATGAGAGCTAGTGTTTTCAAGATTGAATTAAGTGTAGTGGAAGTATCTTAAGAATTTCGCAAAAAAATATGTATATATATTAACTTGCATGTTCTTTTAAGATGCAAGTATACTAGGTGAAAGAATTCTTGCCAAAGAAAAAATTTAACTGAAATTTCTATTTATCCTCTGTTTCTTCGAATGGATAAATACAGTTTGCATGTTATTAGGCACTGTGGGTTGTAATTTATTTAGCTGTGATGAGTTTCAATTAGATAGAAAAGAATAGGCAAGTGAAACAGTCATAAAACTCTTTAAAATGAATGCAATAATTCTCATAGTATAATGCATATTAAAAAAAACCTTTCAGCATCTTAACAATAATATTTGAGATTCAGTCCTGTGGATCAGAAAACAGATAAGAATCCATCCAAATAAGAGATTTAAAGAATGTTAGACAGCACTTCTGATTATTCTTAAGAACTTTTAAGGGAGAACACCTGAGTGTCTCAGTCAAGTGAGCGACCAGTGATTTCAGCTCAGGTCATGGTCCCAGGGCCTGGAAGCAAGGACTGCATCCACTCTACACTGAGCGTGGAGCCTGCTTAAGATTCTCTCTCTCTCTCTCTCTCTCTCTCTCTCTCCCCCTCCCTCTGCGCCTTTCCCATGCTCTCTCTCTGTCAAGTGAAAAAAAAAAAAAGATGCTTCAAAAAATTAAAAAAAAAACTTTTAAAAGCAAAAATGCAATTATTCATGAATATGTTTAAAACTAAAAATGGTAATGCATCCTTATACTTATTGATCTTTTACTACCATCAAGACCAAGTCAATTTACAGATTAAATCAATCTAATTAAAATCCTAATTAGTAGCATTAATAATATGATGATAACATTTTATAAACTAAATTTGTGATACTGGCTTTAATGGCATTAAACATAATAGCTTGTTTAATATCAACTTGATCCTTTCAGAATCGAATATGATGAATCGTCATTTGAGTCATCATTTACAGAATTATTGTTGTACTTTTCTTTTTTTATAATCTTGTTATCTTTTATTATTTTGATACACTGACCAAGTTAATAAGCTATCCTTTTTATGATATTAAAATAATTTTAAAAGTGTAAAGATAAATCATTCATTGTACATCTTGGTACAAGACAGACATTTAGGATTTGTGCACCACCCTGATGGTATTATAATGCAGTCGGACGTATTCTGTTGCAGACGCCGTCATGGACCACTACATGAGCTATGGAGAAAACGCTGTGGGTTGTTACCATAACACCTTGTGACCATCTTGGAACCAAAACATTAAACGCAAATGAAAATATTGGCATTACACTTCTGAGGTATATTCCCAAATACCAATTTATGAACTTCTTTTATAGACTAGCATGACAGTGAAAACACAAAACATTAACTGAGCTCACTGACACCATACGCTATATCACTATGGTAGGCAGACTAATGACACCTCCCCCAAAGTTGTCCCCACCTTAATCCCCAGAACCTATAAATACATATATTACTTTACGTGGCAAAAGGGACCTTGTGACTAAAAGTATAAACTTTGGGGACAGAGAGGGGAGATGGGCAAAATGGAGGAAGGGGATTGAGAGATACAGTCTTTCCAGTTATGGAAGGAATAAGTCACAGAATAAGAGGTACAGCTTAGGAAGTATAGTCAATGGTATTATAATAGCATTGTATGGTGACAGGTGTGGCTACACTTGTGTTGAGCAAGACACAATGTATAGAGTTGTCCAATTACTATGTTGCACACCTGAAACTAATGTAATATAATGTGTCAACTATACTAATTATATATATAAATGAGTATAGTATATACTATACTAATATAGTATATTAGTATACTCACCTTGAGGTGAGGACATTGTCCTAATTATCCAAATGGGTCTATTCTAATTACATTAGTCCTTAAAATTTGATGAACTTTTCCAACAGAGAGGACAGCTAGATGCAGAGAAGGGAGAAGGACTTGACCAGACATCTCTGGCATTGAATATGGAGAAACGGACCATGTGCTAAGGGATGTGATTAGTCATTTCATATTGAGAAAGGCAGGAAAACAGATGCTCCCCTGAACCCTCCAGAAAGGAATGAGGGAATTCACACCTTGCTTACAGCCCAAATCAGTCTGTTATCAAACTTCTGACCCACGGAATTGTAAAATAATACGTTTGTATCATTTAAGCAATTAAGTTTGTAATAATGTAGAAAACTAATACAGCTATTGTATGATATAAATAAACATCCTTCACCGTAATCAATGGTCTAGCAGTGGATGCGGTCAAATATCTCAAATAGAAGCAGTGCGATTACTACTAACATCTGGGAAGCAAGTAAGTGCTATGATGAATTTTCACAGGAGAAGCATGGAAGCAGACTTGGGTTCAGGTAGAGGATGACATCTAGGCAAATATGGAGGAAAGTGGAAAATGAGCGAGAGTCAGCAAGGTGGATGGGAAAGTTCTAGACGGTTCGCGTCGTGGGCAGACAGCCAGAGAGCGGAGCGTGATTTAGGACTCGAATAAATGAAGCCTTGCTGGGGCAGTGTAGAATCAGATCAGGGGGAAGAAGACAAGAGTAGTGGAGAGAAGCGGCTTTAAAGAGGAAGCCAGCAGTCAGATCACGGAAGAATTCAGGAGTTTAGAATTGACGCTGTGGGAAATGTGTGTTCAGCAAGGAGGCGACGTTATCTTCTGTCGCTCAGCAGATTATCTTGGGGTCCCAGTGTATCTTACAACACAGTGATGTAGGTTAACATTTGATTTACTTGGTAAGACCTGGAAAACTTCTCGTGTAACAATGCCATAATGGAATATTTTATTTCTTGTAAGACCAGAAAATAGTTTAACTATTAGGTAAGAGCTTTGAACTATCATTTTTTTCTCCCTTTTATGTTTGTTCCCTTTATTTCTCCCAAACCTACAGTGTAACATTGTTAAAATTTATTTTAAACACTTAATAGCTTATAATATAAGCTATTTTTAGTCTTTGGCTCAAATAGAAATTATAATAGCTGTGAGAAAATTATAATAACCCTACATTCTTAACACATAATTTATATCCAGCTTAGAATGGCTAAAGAACTCTTCTCCCATAAAAAGGTCTCAAGTCAAATGTTGCAGAGTTTGAGCTATGTGCATTATCTCTCTTTTAGGTCACAATAGGGCAGATAACAGAGAAGAAAGCTCATATAATCGAGTACATGGGGAGGCAGGCACTGAGCCCTACAGTGGGGATACAGAGATGAAGAATCCTCAACTCTTCTCTTCAAAGAGCTTTGTCCTCTTAGAACAGAGACATAGATAAGTAAATAAATAATAGATTATGGGTGCTATTATCGGGCAGAGATCGAGTGGAAGAACAAAGGAGGAATTTTCCATTCTGCCTGGAGGTTTCTTGGTGATAGAACTCAGAAAGCCCAAACCACCATGTCCTTTCCCGGTGCCTGGTGGATCAGCCAAAAAAGAACAGAAGACAATGAGTGGAAAAATCCAGATCCTAGGTCTTGTTAGACCTAGACAATGCTATTTTTGCTCCTTGCATCTTTAGAAAGTTATTTAAATTCTCGGTGCTGTAGCTACTCCATCTATACAAGTAAAGCATTTGCTTGTTGAACTTTATTCTATGAAGTCTTGGGGTTTTGTGGAGAATTCCAGAGGCCACTGCGGACGGCACTCAAAGGGCTACACTTTCGACACAGTTCAACCGATGCCTATTTCACGGACCGGCTTTTATATGCTTCAAAAAACATCTGCTTTTAAAAATTAAACATTTAATAACCACTCAACAACACTGTTCTGTTATTGTCTTCTAGGCCTAAGAGTCTATAATTCAGGGTTTTGTTTTTGTTTTTGTTTTTTTCTTAGTATCTGTTTTGTAGCTTGTCTTTTTTCTTCTGATACCATTACAGTTTCTGGTAACAATGGGGCGCCCCCATAAGATTTGCCTTCCACTTTGCTTGCATGAAAAGCCAGAAATAACTATAAAAAATAGATTTGACAGAAGCTTATCATGTTTCCAATCGCCATGGAGAAAATTCTAAACTTAAGTTCAAACCATTCCAACTAGAAGGATTGTAAGCAGAGATGAAACATAATACTGCATCATGTAGTCACAATTATCTGGAAGTACAACATTTTAGATTTCATGACACCTTCAGCTTCTCTATGTGGGTGTGATTACTCACCTTCCGGTCATTACACTGCTCGCTAACACTCCATAAAAATATAGGCCAAGAAACAAGGCAGATTATAATGAATACATTTAATGGCATTTATTATTAGCAACTTTTCCTGAAAGTTAGAATAAAGGAAAGGTTGAAACTAGGAACTAATAGAAACTGATAGAACTTTGAAGTTATTTATCTTTCACATTTGTTAGTGCCTTGCGACTATTCAGTGAGCTGCGCATGGATAATTGAGAGCCTGCCATCAAATAAGAGCCCTTGAAATTACAGTTTTAAATATAAATGATTGTAAAGTCAAATCATACACACACTACTAACTTGTAGTTATAACAGATGGATTCGAAGATATTTTTACTTATTCAGGAATATGTCATTTCTTTCTTCTCGGCCACCATTTATTTAGTTGCTAAGCAATTGAAGATATGAAGACATATAAAGAAATAGTATCTTGCCTTCAAGAATATTAAAAAGACATGAGAAAAAAGAGAGAGAGGCAGAGGGAGAGAGAAGGTGTATTCATGTGATCCAGAGTCTAGAGCCAAGAAAATTCAACTTATAAAAATGTGCTTGGTTGAAGGACTGGTAGAGTAATTGAAAGTAGGCTCTTAAAGGAATAAAGTTAACAGTTTTGTCAAAATACTACTCCACATTACTGGTAAACAAACACCTTTGCTCTACTCAGAAATGTATAGACCTTCTCACTTTGCATGTTAATTTAACTTTCGTTAACAATTACATGAAAGGTACATTTGAAAACCTTCTATTTTGGGGTGCCTAGGTGGATCGGTCGGTTAATCATCTGACTTCGGCTCAGGTCATGATCTCATGGTTCATGAGTTCGAGCCCCGCGTCGGGCTCTGTGCTGACAGCTCAGAGCCTGCTTTGGATTCTATTTCTCCCTCTCACTCTCTCTGCTCCTCCCCCATTCACACTCTATCTCTCTCTCTCTCAAAAATAAATAAACATTAAAAAAAATAAAACAAAAAGAAAACCTCTCTTTCTTCCCCCCTTTTTCCTTCCTATAGATAATTGCATGTCATACGAGCGTCCAGCTGTCTTTGCTTGTTTGTTTTTTGTTTTCCCACAAACTCCGTAAGATGGCAGTATCTCTTGAACAACCCCATCCACTTTCTTTGGGACTTCTTAAGATAGCTATCAGCCAATTATCATTTTATGGGATTGAAGTTATAACCTCTCTTTCCTCAGCAAAATACCACGATGATCTTCATTTACGTTAATTTTTATCCCAGATCCATGACTTGGTGTTGAGGTCATAGACATGACCGTGAGGCAGTTACCCTTCTGTCATTTACTTTTTCTTATTTGAAGTGTTTACAAAACTGGAAGTGTCCACAAGAGAGGATTATGGATTGTGTGTGTGTGTAGAGGGGGGGCTGGTTCTGGTCTTTTTGGCTGTCATTCACAAGTAACTAAATTCTTAGATAATGTGTACTAAGTATGGAAATAAAATAAATCTTCAAGCATGAGAGCTGTCTGCCATCCCTCTGGAGAAAGCATGGAGGTACAAGTCTTCCCAGAATTCATCTCTGCTCTTGCTTATAAGAGGAACATGCTGTTTTCCCATGATCCCCCAATCCTTGTGTCCCTGTGACCTGTGACGACCCCCCCATAGGTAGCATATGTATCTCCTGGGTCACGGCTCCCTTTGGTGTTATTTTGAGTCACTTCTGGAGTCTTTTATGTCCCAATTGTTGGAATTTAAAACTGCAGTTTGGAAACTCAGATTCCATTCCCTTGTTATCTCTGTTTCTCAAGTACTTTTTGACTACAATGGAACTGGAAATTGTTACACAATTTAACCAGTTCTTTGTAGGAATTTCCATTCTTCCAGTTTCACCTTTGCTTTTGTAAAGTCTAGCCAACATTTTCTTGTGCTGTTGCCTACAAGAGTAACATAATAGCCCATGACAGGATCTCTGTCTTTTGAAACATAGGTTTTGCACTGATGAAAAATACCGTATAATATCACAGTAATTTCCTATACTCTTCGAGTATTTCTTCTCACCAAAATACAGATGTAGAGCGATATTTATTTTCAAAGGTGAGTGGGTAAAGCTGTGATATACGTCCTCTTTTTAGACAAATATGAGAGTAAAAGAAGGGTATTGCCTTCCTTATAAAAATAATATGTTTGTATTATGTATACCCTTACCTAATACATGATTACAATTTAGCACTTTTATTGTTAGAGAAAAAAAATAATTGGGTGAAAAAAAACCCCAAAACTATTGCATTTAATGGAAAGAAGGGAAGCTGGATTATAGAATCGACACAGGTAAACTCCCCATAACATCAAATTATCTTCCAATGGGTTTTGTCCTTGTATTATTTACTTTCCCAAATGGTTGCCAATAAGATTCATAGTTCTCAGAGGATATGAGGCCATGGATATTTAATCCATCCACTTATTTTGCCATCTTTTCCTTTGCCAAATAATGGCTAGCTTTTACTAAACATTCGGTCATTGTTAAGAACCTTGCCAGCTAATTGCAAGATGCATGACTTTGGTCTGGGCTTGAGTATCTCCATGCTGTTTCCTTGTTCTTAAATCCGAAAGAATAAATAGTTCTTCTCTCAGAGTTTATAGGATTCTTGCAATGATTAGTTCAAACAGTATGCATAAAACATATAGAACGGGGCTGATGCTTACTAAGTACAAATAAATATTATCTTATAAATAAAAAAAAACTCATTTAATTTGCCCCAAAGCCCTACAAAGCAATTATTGTCTTCATCAATGCATCTGATTTCTAGATATAGATATTAAAGGTCAGAGAAGTTATTTACCTTTCTCAGTCTTCCAACAGAAAAGCAGAAAGCTTAGGACTTAATTCCTAATTTGGGTTGCTCCAGAAAAGGCTACTAACCCGCTGACATTTGTCTCTCATTTCCTGAGTGGCTACTATGCAGAAGCACTTGGCAGGCGTTCAGGACACACGGATAAAGTTTAAGAAGAATGACTCCAAACCCCCTGGCAGCCATGACCATTCACATGCTGGTTTTCTCACTTCTACTGGGACCTTGATAATTAATCTCTCTGAGCTTCGATGTCTGTATTTATTAAAACAATAGAGATAGTAATAACTATCTTCCAATATTGATGTTGTATCTGTTACATGAGAAAAAATATGTTGTGTGGGGCATCTAAAAGATGTGCTAAAATTCAATTCAAAAAATAGTAGTGGGGCACCTGGGTGACTCAGTCAGTTGAGCATCCAAGTTCAGCTCAGGTCATGATCTCACGGTTTGTGAGTTTGAGCCCCGTGACTGGCTCTGTGCGGACAGCTCACAGCCTGGAGCCTGGTTCATATTCTGTACCTCATTCTCTCTCTCTCTCTCCCTCTCTTGCTCTCACTCTCGTTCTCGCTCTCGCTCTCGCTCTCTGTCTCTCAAAAGAAAGTGTGTTCTTTCTCTCTCTCTAAAGCAAGTAAATAGACACTTAAAAATTTTTAATAAAAAAGTAAAAAATGAAAAATAGTAACTATCCTCTACTAGGTATAGAAATTCCACGTTGGCCAAACTGTCCCTTATGAAATTCGAACCCTGCATCTGAAGAACCGTTTTAAACAAATTGAAAAATAGAGTATCTAAACACAGGGTTGACAAATATCATGAAGAAGTACACGTCCATGACTGTGCATAACGAGGACCAGGTCTTAGTTGGTTGACTCTACAACCGGAAGGAAAAAAAGCAATCAGGTCAGTTACACAGAAGGACATCTGGTTTTTATTAAGGTATAGAGCATTAAATATAATAATTTCTAGGTTTAAAACTAAGTGTTACTTCACTCTTTCCCCTAAGAACTCAGTCAGTAATTGAAGTACAGCCTGTGAAAAGAAACTTCACCTACTAGTGACATATTTTGATTCTTTTTCTGGGTTCTCAGAGACACTAATTTACAATTAGAGTCACAGAAATTAGAAACTTCCTCATCAGGACTACATTGGATTTGGTCACAAAGACGTTCAAGCCATTACCTTGGAAGGAGGCACACACTGGTATTTTCCATTCCTAACTCATATGGTACCCTGCGATGCCTTTCCTCTGTTTTCATCATTCAGCCAACAATGCAAACTCCTTTACAGATAAAGAAAAATATTTTTCTTTATGCCAAGACAGTTAATTCAATTTTCAAACTCCTAGAGCGAATGCAAGAACATTGAAATGAAGAAAAGTATTAGTTAACTGTTTAATATTAATGCCCGCTAAAACAAAGTAAGTGCCGGAAATGTTACAACACCCCTCTTCTGAATACTGAGTATGGGTATTCTCCCTGAAATTGAATAGATATAATTTTTTTTCTAGCGGTCGCAAGAATTATATCTGTTCTGCTTTGTGACAGGATTATGGCATAAGCTCTTAAGAAAGGAGCTATATTATTTGTCACTTTTAAAATTTTAATAAGTGTTATTTAATCAGACTGTGGAATGGAGTAAAAAAAGATTCTCCCTTGTTTTCTTTGCACATGATTACAGTTGAATGAAAGTGAGTATAAATGATTTATAACGGTTTATAACTTCAGTAACTGGATTTCTACATTACCGAAGAATGACAAAAGATAAAAATAACCACATTTATTGGACCACAGAATCTTTTCTTGAGATATTTTATGTCTTTATTACATTTCTAGAGGAATTTGCATTTGAAGATTTTCTCGGTTGAACATTTAAAGTTTCTAATGGTAAAAATGATTTATCATACATAAAATTGTATTAAAAATAAAAACAATGTATATCATTCATTACCCAGCAGGAACCACTGGTAAAATCTGGAGACAGCTCAGAAAGCTCATATAAGGATGCAAATACATAGTGATAATATTGCATATTCTATTCTCTTATCATTTATAATATTTCTATTCAAGGTTATGTCTCTCCTTCCATTCTTAAAAATGCTATTCGCCCTTTTTTCTTTTCTTTTCTAATAATCCTTGCTTCCTTTGAATCTATTTTATTGTCATTTTTCCCCCAAAAGCAGTATTTAGTTTTGTTGGTCAGGTTTTTTCTACATTTTATTAATTTATATTCTTGAAAATATTATTCCTTTCTTTGTACTTTTTAAATATTTAGTCTACCTTTTCAGCTAATTGAAATTGAACTTCTTACATTTATTTTTAATTTCATTCATTTTAAATAAATGCATGCTTAGCTATAAATATATTTCAATATAAGACTTTAATTGTGTTTCACAAATGTTTGCTATTTAGTACTTCCATTTTTCTAAAGATTTTGTGATTATTTCTTCTTTATTCCAAGATTCTTAGAAGATCGTTGGATTTTTTTAAGATTTTTAAATTTTTATTTCAAAATTAAATTGTTTTAATAAGAGGATATGTTCTGAATCATACTTTTTCAGATTTGTTAAGATCTTTCTGAGAGCGTATATTGTCATTTAATAAAGGTATGTCAATTAAAAATTAAAATATATATTAATTTTAAGTTGATTTTTTAGAATGTATATCTTCTATTTATTGGGGTCAAGAATATATGTTATTTAAATCTGGGAAAGATTTAACATTTTTTTCTGAAAGATATCTTTCTTATGGAACTGTTTCAAACATCCATAATGATTATAAATTGTCAATTTACTTTGTATGTGTAGGATTTTGCTTTTCCATATTTGTTTCCATGTTATTCTTGTTTAAAATTAAAAGCATAACATTGGATAAAGGAGGGCTCACTCTAACAATACAAAGCTTTCAACAAGATATAGTCATATTCACAACATATGGAAAATACAATATTTTCTGACGGCAATAATGTTCTCATGCCTTTTTAGATAGTTTTTTTCATGCCATTTATTTTATTTTTGTTGGTTGGTTGCTTGGGTTTGTTTGTTTGTTTGTTTTGTTTTCCTCCATGTTTTATTTAAATTCAAGTTAGTTAACATCTAGTGTAATATTAGTTTCAGATGTAGAATTTAGTGATTCAACATTTATATCCAACACCCAGTGCACATGACAAGCGCCCTCCTAAATCCCCATCACTATTTAACCCATCCTCGCACCCACCTCCCTTCCAGTCACCCTCAGTTTGTTCTCTACAGTTAAATTTTCATGCCATTTAATTACATCTATTTCTGATTCCTCTATTTTTGTTATAAGGTACAGTACACTGTACCGTAGTATATGTAGAAGTACTAATAAGCAGAATATGTATACTGGGAATCTTTTTCCATTTTGAGAATATGTGTCTTAAATTTATTATTTACAAGTATACTTAAACTCATTTAGGCTATCATATTGTTTTCTACTTATCATATTTTGTGGTAATTTTTCTTCTCCCATATTTGGATATTGCCTGTTATGTACCCACTGCTTCTTTAATATTTCTAGATTGTATTTGTCATGTAAATGCCTAATGATCCTTTCCAATAAATTTTATATTGCTTCTTATTTAACTCTTACTCTTTTGAAATCTCTAGATTGTTTTTGTAATATAAATGTCTAGTGATGTGTTTTTCTATTGAGTTATTTTCTCCTACAAAATAATCTACCCAAATGTCATATTCTCCATTTACTTCTATTAGGTAGAGATCTTTACTGTGGTCCAGAATTTTGCTTCAGTTTTCATAACCATAAAAACTACAATATGAAATTATTTTGGGGGCACCTGGGTGGCTTAGTCAGTTGAGCATCTGACTTCAACTCAGGTCATAATCTCACAGTTTGTGAGTTTGAGCCCTGCATTGGGCTCTGTGCTGACAGCTCAGAGCCTGGAGCCTGCTTCGGATTCTGTGTCTCCCTCTCTCTCTTTGCCCCTCCCCTGCTGTCTCTCTCTCTCTTTCAAAAACAATCATTAAAAATTAAAAGATATTATTTTTAAGTAAAGAGTCAATTTAAGTGGCTAACTGCTATGATTTCTTATATATATACACATATATACATATATTTCTTATATATATACATATATATATGTGCATATATGCACATATATATAAATATATGTTTATTTCTTATATATATACATATATTTCTTATATATATACATATATATGTGCATATGTATGCACATATATATAAATATATGTTTATTTCTTATATATACATATATACATATATTTCTTATATATATACATATATATGTATATTTTCTTATACATACATATAATATGTATGTATTCGTATACATGTTATGCATGTATATATATGTATGTATTCTTATATATACATATAATATGTGTGTATTCATATACATATTATACACGTATATATGTATGTATTCTTATATATACATATATACATATATTTCTTATATATATTTATTTCTTATATATACATATATATGTACACATATATGTACATATATATACATACTAGTGACTAACTGCTATGTTTTCTTATATATATATGCATATATGTATGTATTTATCTTGGACTTTCCCTCTTCAGTTTTATCTCTTTTTCTTTCATCGTACCTGGTTCTTTCACAGGGTTTTTATTTACTTCTAAGAAATTCTGTTACTTCATATATCTCTTTGAACTTCCTAAATTTAGTTTTTAATTTTATTTTATTATTTATTTATTTATTTTTATTTTTATTGAGAGACAGAGACAGAGCGTGAGCATGGGAGGGGCAGAAAAAGGGGGAGACACAGAAACTGAAGCAGGATCCAGGCTCTGAGCTGTCAGCACAGAGTCTGACGCGGGGCTCGAACTCATGAACTATGGGATCATGACCTGAGCCGAAGTCGAACGCTTAACCGACTGAGCCACTCAGGTGCCCCTAGTGTTTTTAATCCTTTGTCAGACTTATTCAAGGAATGGACTTTTCTGGAGTGAATTCCTATTTCCGGTGTTGATTCTTTTGCCTAATTTTAGAATACGATTTCTTAGTTATAGAATTTTGGTCGAGTTGTTAAATAGGCAAACTAAAGCCTGAAATTATAGAAATACAAGTAAAAATTTAAGTTGATAAATATCTCTTGAAGAAAGGAGTGAAACATTAAACTATGTCAAAGCCCAAAGACAAATCAAGTCTCCGGAAGTACACGAAGAGTAAAGACGGTCTGTGCTAGGAAGACACACCTGCAGAGGAGTCTACGGAGCACACAGCAAGTGCTTACAGGAGGACAAGGCTATTACCTGTCCAAACGCCAATTGAAGATACTCTGTTCGATCGCTATGACCTCCACGTACTCATAAATGAATCTAAAATAGTTTTTGCATTAATTTGTCTACAACCGACAACTTTAAAAAAAAGTGCTTCTTTCAATTTTAGGCTTGACATGCCATAAAATTTGACTTTTTGTTCATATAAAGACCCAGAGCAGACACTGTCTGCAGGCAGACAGCTTCCTGCACGTAGCAATCGGAGCACACATGGTCGTTCACCCTGTGGTTCTACTTCCCTGGGAAACTCAGTCTGGCCGACGCAGGATGCGGGGGGCAGAGAAGACACAGCTGGTTCTTATAGTCCGTGTCTGAGTGCAGTCCGAATCGTATGAAAACGGCCCACGTGCAAACATGGTTATGAAATCTAGTCCCTGACCAGACAGCTGGACAGCCTCCTCGAAACAACCGCCCACTGTGAACGAGGGGACATCGTTTTGTACTTGACAGCTTGCTGACTCTGCCACAGAACTCTTAAAACGGAAACATCTTGTCCTTAGACAAACTTCTTTAACGACATCTTTCTAAACAGAAAAATGTTAACTTACCTCATTTTACACTACGGACACTGGTGAATAGGCCACAGTTGTCCATATGGCTTCTGTTTTCTAGGATCTGTTGTCTTACTAAGCTCGCCTTACAAAAACTCATTTGAAGGCAAGTCTAAGATGAAGTTACCATATAGTGTAAGTCACTGATGAGGAAACAGGACTCAACAAGGTATCAGGGAAATTTTCACTTTGAGGAAAGCTCCATTAATTTGAACCAAAACTTTGATTCTCCTACCATGAGGGTAACTGGTAGAAGCCCAGACCTGAGAGGAAGCTTTACAGTTATTCTATCATTACCCAGGCTTTGACGTTGCCACCTGACTCACCATTATTTTATTTCCCTTGGGAATCGTGTTATAGGGGAGGGAATAGGGTTAATGACAGGAACAGACCGTATGAAAACTTCAGAGTTATTATAGATTTTGAAATCACGTTAGTTCATTTTTGTGATTCATTTAAATTTATTTCTGGAAAATGCATTTGAGGTAAGAAAGGTCTTACCAAAAGTCTCGAGGTTTTTACTCTAAGCTGTTTCTTTAAATTAAATATATAGCACAAATACACTAAAAATGCATTGCCTAAATGCATTTTTACTCTTTATCCCTAGAGTACAAAAGTATGTACACACTCTTAAGACAGTAGGAAATGTTTTTTTAAAGGAATTATTTAATAATTGCTAACTTTCCCTATGATTATCTTCCAAGCCTCAGCATTTTCCTTCTAAGAGATCTATTTCCTGTTATGAACAGTTATTCTCCTCCCTTAGCTGTTCAATAGCAATTTAAGGGCAATTTAAAATTTAAGAAGTAATTATGAAGAAAAATTAAAATAGTGGTCTTCACATTACTCACTATATAAGTTAATTTTCAAAGTAAAAAAAATATTTTTCATAGTAACAGTTTCTCTGACAGAATTTCCCAATATGAAAATGCATATAAAATATTAATGCTAAAAGCTAAAGAAACGGTAATGGGAACTTTTGAGAATTTAAAGCAAATTATCATGATTAATTTAGCTTCACCTCAAAGCAATACTAAAATGTACCAAACGTGGACACCATTATCACTCATATTTTGTCTTTCTTAAAAGTTAATATTCTGAGAGCTAGTGTCCTGAGTATCCTGTATTTCTATTGCATTATTTTCAAAGTGGTACATTTTGGAAGTGACTGTTTAAATGGAATGGCTTTATTCACGTGACTTATGTCCTAATTTTGTGCTAATACAGGGTAGATATACAGCTGATTTTTTTAGAGAGAGAGACAGAGTATAAACAGGGAAGGGGAAGAGAGAAAGGGAGACACAGAATATGAAGCATGCTCCAGGCTCTGAGCTGTCAGCACAGCTGATGAACTGTGCGATCATGACCTGAGCCGAAGTTGGATGCTTAACCGACTGAGCTACCCAGGCTCTCCAATCCCATATGGATTAAAAAATGCATCCTCGGTTAAATTTACATTAAAAATCTTAAAAACATACAGGAACATATGTGCAAAGTTCAAGCTGACATAGGCCATCTTAACACAGAAACTTTGACACCAAAAACAAAAAGGGTGACAGGTCTGACTGTATCAAAATAAAGAGGTTGATTTGAGAATAGATATACAAAACACAAAATTAAATGATAAACAATCAAATGTGAAAAAATGTTGGCAATATTCATGAAACACTATTGAGAGCTGACTAAACTACTCCATAATATTGCTGCCTCGGCACCATTTTGTGAGGCCTTGAACTTTTACACGTTTTTGACACGAGCCCTCAGTAACAACCAGCAGAATCACAGTGAATATAAGTTCTTGATCTGATTCTCCCAACTACCCTTGAGATAAGCACCCCCCGACCCTTAATACTTCCTTCTTCTGTGACCATGAACCCTGAGATCCTGACAGGAGCCTAAACCAAGACTCTTAATCCAAACTCTTAACTAACCAAGTCACTCAGGCGTCCCCAACCTAGAATATTTTAAAATGCTGATTTTTATCTCAATTTTCATAATGAACAAAAAGAAAATTGCCTTTTTTAAGAAAAGCTAAAAAGAAAACAGCACCGCTAAACAATATACAAGAATTAATTGCTAACTGAAATAACCACCCCCCCAGTACATACATTAAGTTGAAGGAAGATAAATAGAAACCAACAAACATCGTAGAAATTCCGTATAACCACTTCATCATCACAAATAAGCTGTAGAGAAGTACTACAGGAAAAATAAGTCCCTCATATGAGTCCACTGATTTTCAACAGATTTTCAGGATTGAAATATTTAGTGTAAAACTGGCTAGTGGAGACATAACTCCATTGAAACACAGTAGGGAGACTAGGAGACCACTTCCAATTGTCTGTAAGCTATGATCTTAGCACTAGAGTAGCTTCTGGAATGTTAAAAGATAGGAACGGATTTCACGTGAGCCTACAAGGAGCTTAAAATTTATTTGAGAAAACAACATAACATGAAAAGAACAGTATATAAAAGCTGATCAAAAGTATAAAATACACAATAGGTTTTAATGTTACAGGGAAACAGAGAATAATTGCAAACAGTCATGTGAGTTTGGTCTTATCAAGGTTTGAAGAAATGGACGAAGTGCCTGAAGAATTCCAGCACTTTCCATTACTACTGATATCAAGCAGAGCGGGAGCCATACCAGGAAGGTGGGTAGATGCCATCTCTTTATTCAGGCACTTGCCTCTCTGTAGGTCTTGACATGTCTCTGAATTGGTCTAACATCCATTTTTCTCTTTTATCAGGTAGAAATGACATCAAATTTAAATAAATTTTATGAGGTTCAAATTAGGTGATGGATGCAGAATCTCCTTATAAAAAGATGATTGTTTAACTCTGTGTTGCTATTGTTATTACAATTGTTATACTCTAATATGAATAAAAATTATAAAAATAATATTATTCTAATATCTCCCCTTGCTTTAATTTAGTTTCGATATAATATTTTATCAACCTTCACTATTTTCTTCTTAAATTGTATTTTATTTTTAGTAATTTAGCAATCTGTTCCTTCTACTAAATTATGTATCGGGGGTGTGGTATGTTTGTGAATACTTATTAGTTAGGGTTCTCCAGAGAAGCAGAACCAATAGGATATACCTTATCTATATATGTATATATGTCTCCTATACATGCACACATATGTATACATATATATCTATATATGGGTACATATCTATATATGTATCTATATATGTGTACGTATTACATATTATATATGTTAACATATGTATTATATATAGAAAGAGGGAGAGATTATGAAGAACTGACTTCTGCAACTATGGAGTTATGAGTCAAAAGTGGCATGGATCTTCAGTCTATAAGCAGGAGACTCGGGAAAACGATGGTGTGATTCAGTTCTGAGTACAAAGACCTGAGGACCAGGAGAGCCGATGGTGTAAATCCCAGTCCCAGGGCAGGAGCGGATGAGAGGAGATGTTCCACTTCAACCAGCGAGGCAGGAAAAAGGGGGCAAATTCCTTCTACCTCTGTCTTTGTATTACCCTGCCATTGGGGAAGGCACTTGATTTTACTGAGTCCATGGGGTCAAACGTTAGTCTCATCTGGAAAGAGACACATGTACGCATAATGGACTATGGTCTGCTGAAGTGGACACATAAAATTCGCCATGACAGTATGCTCTAATACAACTTTTCTGAAATTAGTAGTTAAAATTTTAGTTCAATAATTTTCTATGTACTAAAGATGGTCACTAATACATGTTGGAACCATCAAGTTGGAGTGGTGACCCTGGACCTAGATTTTGCATGGGGTCCAGCATCCTCACTGTTTATCAGCTGAGTCCTGACCAGAGAGTGGTTTAAGGAAGAATCCTAGCAAAGGTGGCAGAACGTGGATTTCTTGTACAGGCATGAATTGTATCATTTTCCTTTTCTAATGCACATCCTTGCATCCATTGTCATTTTAATTTTCTTTCAAAAATCTATAAAACTGCTACTCATGTTACCTGGAATCACTTTAGCTAAAATGTTTGGATATGAGACCACCCAGCTTGAAATGAAGTTAATTTAATTCCTGGTTCTTTCTAAATGTGAAGTTCATTGATATGTGATATATAACTTATGATAATCAGCAAAAATATTTTTAATGTCCAAAACCTTAGTTAGCTGTAAAACATAAATAATGAAATGTGATCTGCAGACTACAATCTTAATACAATATCTAATAAATTCACTTTATTCACAAAATATGGCCCACTCATTTCCATTTTGTTTTGTCTTAAAATGAGAAAATGACAAGAGTCGAGTATCTTGCAAATAAATGAATCATCATTAGAGAAATAATTACTGAGTATTTCTCATGCTGAGTAAATTTGGCCAGCTTTAAAAAACAGAGGTATCTGTTTTTCATCAACACTGGTTTCTTATTGATTAAGAGAAGATGAATGTTTTTGGTGAGTTTGTCAGACGAGGAGCAGTGTGAAGGGATAAGGAGGAAATGGTCACTGCATGGGGAATTGTGACCTTTAGTTCAAGAAAAATTGTATTTTCTTGACCAAACAAATTTTTCGCCCATATTATTGCCTGTGTACTCATTTAACTGACCTAGGAGAGCTCTCTGAAGCTCTGTGCTAAATGCACTTGCTCTTGGCACAACACAGTTCCTCACGATATAGCCTAGCAGATGATGCAAATACACATAATATTAAGTGGCTTTTATTATTGGTTATCAATCAATCAATCCCTGAAATCCATTTTTGAATTTTCCTTTTGTATTTAAGCAGAAATAATTAAAAAGATACTTTGTCGTTTAAGCTGTTTCTTTTATTTATTGGTTTGTTTATTCTGTTGTGTGTGTATCTCTCTCTCTCTCTCTCTCTCTCTCTCTATATATATATATATATATATATATATATGTATGTATATATATATATATAGTGTGTCTGTGTGTGTCTGTGTGTGTCTGAATATTTGGGTGAAGGAGTGTGTCCAAAGTTCGAGATTGTACTTTAATAATACCAAGACTAATATACTGGTCCTCGAAAATAACACTCATCACAAAATACAGCTTGGACCTGGATCTAGTAAATAAAACAGCAAACATAATTAGCATAATTGATCTCTAAATCCTGTGACAACAAACGAATAGAGTGAAAAATAAATTATTTCTGCAGCGCCTGAATGGCTCAGTCGGTTAAGTCCCTGACTCTTGATTTCAGCTCAGGTCATGATCTCACAGTTCATGGGATCAAGTCTCACATCTGGCTCCACAATGAGAGTGTGGAGCCTGCTTAGGATTCTCTCTCTCCTTCTCCCTCGTTGCTGCTTCCCCACTCATGCTCTCTCTCTCTCTCTCTCTCTCTCAAAATAAATAAACATTAATAAAAAGGAGATCGTTCCTAACCCTGCACTTGAACACACTGTTACATAGATATCCCTGAACATTAAGTACCAACAAGAAACCAAAGGCTCCAATTAGAATTCTGTTAAACCTCAGGCAGGAAATATACACCCCAAAAGAGAGGTACACTAAAAAAGCCACCCTAAATTACACTTTATAATCACCTCCTTACTCTTTATGCTTGTAGCTTCAGACTTGAATGTGCAGGAGGTGGTGGTGATTTGCTACAGTCAGGTTAGGACTGGAAAGGGGAGATGTTGGCTCAGGTTTCTTCTGATCCAAAGACTACGATTGTCTTGGAAGAAAGATTCAGGTACTTAGAGGAAAGTGATTTGCTCTAAAACACACTGACACTGCAAAGAAAAACCTGAGTCGTGCAAAGAAAAACACTACAAAACAACAGCAAGAGCAACAAAAACTTCCAACCCTCCCTCCAGCTTATTTACCTAAAACTCGATTCTATTTTCACTTCTACAAATGCTGTCACAAGTAAGAGCAGAAGGTGAGAGAGAAAGCAGATGTCAGTTGATATCACTTGGAAGGTGATATACACGAATGGAACCAGTGTTGATGAACTCCCGTGGGCAACTGAAAAATACAATCCTTATAATCAGGGAAAACAATTCTTTATGCTTTCTCTATCCTTTTTATTCCTTCCAACTTTTGGATCACATGAAAGAAAACGAACAGTTGCAAACATTTCCATATACTGGTGATTCTCTAAATATCTCACAAAGGAGAAAGTCGATACATTTCCGTTGGATTTCTCTGCTACATCCTATCACGTAAGGAAGAATAACCCATTTTCCAATTGAAACTGACCCTGCTATGAGAGAGCATTTGCATTCTTGGTTTCAATCATCTGAGCCCAGCAAACTTCTATCCCAGTATCTAACATTGTGATGGGTTTTTTTTTTTTTGTAAGTCTGCTATCTTTACGCTAATATGCGGTTCTACTTCTGTGTTTTCAAATGCAAGAATAAGTCTGAAAATGTGCACGCACAAAACACATATAAATGTAATCAACTTCTTCAACAATAAAGAATAGGCTGCAAGATAGTTGTTATTAGCGTTTTCATTTTAACAGTTAAAGAACCAGGGCTCAAAGTGAGTAACTTGCCTTCGGCACACAGATAATGGTGACAGATCGGGAATTTAAGTACATCACCCTCAGAGCCTCTTCTCTTTCCACAAACGAAATGCAGTTTACCTCCCAAGCCCAGTTTCCTCATATATGGTGATGAGAATTACATACATAATTGTGAAAAGGATTTTAAATTTAAATTTAAATAAACCTAACTCATACAAATCTAAAAGTCAGACAAAACCAGATATTTAAGCTAATTTGTTCTTCATGGGTTTTTAGAAGGAATGAGAATCAACCCCCTCAAAAATATATTGTCGAAGTTTCAATTTGTTATTAATATTATTCCTGAATGGTCTCTGCTTCTCTTTCTCTTCACTATCCTATTAACAATATTATCACTGACTGTGTCTGTCTTTAAGTTCCAAAAGAAAAACAGAAGCAAGCTTTGGTATTATAAGTGCTTGAAAGATGATTGTTTCCCACATTTGGTAAGTTTTGTTTTCTGAATTCTACATCTTCTTGGCTTTCTCTTGTACTCTGTTCTCTATGAAAACTCCAGGTAATTTCTAAATAGAAGTATCACTATCCTTCCATTTAGCATTTTTAAAATGGTCAAATAATAGATGAAAACAGATTAGTGATTGCCAGGGTTTTGGGGCTGGTGAGGCAAAAGCACAATGGACAGAAAGTTCTTTCTGTGGATAAACAGTTTTGTATCTTGATTGCAGACCCAGTTATACAAATTTACAGGTGCGATGCAATGGCCCTTAATGACATACACTTACTGTACCAGCATATATTAAAAATCATCATCACGATTAAATCAAACTTTTTGGCCTATGTTCCCCAAAGTTTTTAATTTTTTTAATTTTTATTTATTTATTTATTATTTTTAAAGATTTTTTTTAATTTGAGAGAGAGAGATGCGAGTGGGGGAAAGGGACAGAGGGAGGAGAGAGAATCCCAAGCAGGCTCCACCCCCAGAGCAGAGCCCAAACACAGGCCTCGATCCCACAACCTGGGGATCATAACCTGAGCCAAAATCAAGAGTTGGACTCTCAACAAACTGACCCACCCAGGTTCCCCAATCTGAAACTTTTTTAAAAAATTCACAAATTAGGGACAATTGATTTGATATTTTAAAAAATTCTAGAGATACATTCAGACTTTTTCACAAAGGTGTAGTTAGAAAATGATTCATTATGGTTTTTGAAATATTAGGAACAACTTGCCTACACCAATAGAAGGTTATTTCAATGACAAACTAGTCACTTTTTAAATTAAACTAAAAAAAATAAATTCTGCCCAGTGACATACAAAAATGCACATAAGTTACCTTTTGAGTTGGAATTATTATGTTTTTAACACTTTTTTTTGATACTTTTCTGATTTTCCACTGTTCTATTTTTTCGTGTAACTAACATGAAATAAAAGTTTGTTAGATACGAGGCATATGTTAGGTTACCTAGGAGAATAAAAAACAGCCTGAACTTCCCTCACTGACATTTTTTAAAAGGTTGTTTACGGGTATTTCCCATCAAATATCATGGTCCTACAGGAACGATGCATACATTTTCAACCCTTGTTAATATCCTTCCCACACAGCTAGAATGCAGCCATCAAGGAAAGAAGGCACTGCATTCAACCAAGTAAAAAAGTAGCTAATATCCTTAAACAGAACGTAAGTCCAGAACCCTCAGTCTAGAGAACACCAGCCCCAGTATCCCACTTCACAGGCGAAAGTAGAGACTACTTTTGAGTGAGAGTGTGAGCTATACCCACACCTTGCTATATAGGCCCTCAAAGAAGCCCTTGATACCCTACTGTAACTCAGGTGATCTGACCAAGAGTTTAATATGACTCTCTCCAAGATAATTTGCTTAGTCATTAAGCAAACTAGAGATTTATTATGACCCACTATGTATCACTGATGGTTCTTCATATATATAGTTAGATAATATATTTTTAGAGCGTTCATAATTTTGTGGGTTTAATCACTTGGCCAAACTCACAGAAGACTCGGAGGTATAATTCTATATAGGTAACTAGACTAAGAGGACACTCTTAACTCTTTGCTTTTGAAATCGTGGTGTCCAAAATCAAACGAAGCAGACAAGCAGTGGTCTTTTATTCTTTATGGATGGGGGTGCCCAGAACTGAGACAAGACTCTTTTCCATATCCTCATCATGTATAGGAGTCCTAATGGGCAACAATAAGACTTGGGGAAAGAAAGCATGTTTTTTCTCTCTCTTTTGGAAGATAAGCTCTTTTTCCCAAGATAGCAGAAAATGCGTGCATAAAACCATAGACTAAATTGTTTCCATATTTCCTATCAGTCAGGAATAAGAAGAACCTTACCAGTGAAATTGTGTTAAGTCCTTATTTCAAAGATTCTAATACAATAAGGAGAGATAATGAAGTTCCTCACTTTAACCAGAGATGATACGATGAAAACATGATTGGTTACACGTAGTAGTAGTGAGTGAGTGCATTTAGAAGAGCACAGTTCATCGTGAGCAAAGTTAGTTTCTACTTTAGTCAGATGTGACTTCCCCTAAAAATTCTTCTACTTTGAAACATAGGAAAGAAAATCAATTTCAAATTTTACATTAAAATTGCTAGTTTCCTAATGTCTTAATGAAGGCATATGAAGAGAATTCCAACCCTTGAATTTGGCATGAGGTCATCTTGATATATTAAAAAAGGAAGTATATGTGACTTATACAAAGCCCTGGTTCAGAAAAATAACAGCTTTTATTTCCAGAGCCACAATATATTTTTTTATGAACAGAAACCAAGGCATTAAAAGAATGCAAAACTACAATATAGTGAATGTTGCATCAATAAATGTAACAAGAGACCAGGGCTAAAGCTTGGAAATGAGAAAAATATATTAGTAAATACATTCATAAGAAGGATGTTTTTTAGTTACATTGTAATTGATAGTTTGGCTAACTTAAATGTGAGAAAAGATTTATGAGTGTATTTCTATGATAAATTTGGCTTCAGTATGCTATGACAATATTCAATGATAATATTTATGCATGACCACTTTAAAAAGTTAAAGACACATGCAGATCAGATATACTAGACTATTCAAACTCTTACAATTGATTTCCTTTTTCACCATACAAGCGTCAAAATCCAGAAAAGCACACATCACTTCAAATTGGATTACTATTTACAAGTGTTGTAAAATTTTAGGAAGCAAATGCAGTTTTAAAAAGATACCCTAGAGTAATTATATGTTTTTTGCATTCTTGACTAATTTAAAGTCAGTCTGACCTTTTCAAAGGTGGTGACATTTGTAATATTCAGAGAAAGAATAAAGAAGTAAGATTTATCTAATGCAAAAACTAAGCACATCTGGTTGAAAATCCTTAGTCTGTCTGTCTTTCTTTCTTTCTTTCTTTCTTTCTTTCTTTCTTTCTTCCTTCCTTCCTTCCTTCCTTCCTTCCTTCCTTCCTTTCTTCCTTTCTTTCTTTCCTTCTCTTCCTTCTTTCTTTCCCTTCCTCCTTCCTTCCTTCCTTTCTTTTTTTTTTCGGAGGAAACCTGCCACATTTAGCTATTCTGCTATTTATTGAGGTAGCTAACCGATGCTCTGATGTGGGAGGAAATAGAACAATATATGTCATGGACGCTCATGAATTGTGGGTTCACTTTTGTGCTTGCCGACATCCGTACTATTTAATGAAGTGTGGAGGTGTACAGCCATAAAATCCAGCAAAAGAAGTCATCACTGGAATGGGTGAAAACAAATGCCCCCTAGCCCAGCAGGGCAATCTGGGGTGGAGAGCTTCCCACACTGAGATACAGACAAAACCATTTAAGCCTTCAGAGTAGGAAACTTCTGTGGGAGGACCGTCCTTGAAGTAAGTAACGGTAGAGAGTAATATGTATATGCCCAGAAGCAACCTTCAATTACTTTTCAACTGTGTCATGTTGAAATGACAATACCTGGCACCCACCAGGACCCTCTCTTAGGTGAGTAAGGATCTCCTTTATCCGCCATATTGTACTGATACATCAATAGCGTGCTGTGTACACATATACACATTTTTACATGCACTCCCATGTACACACATATTCTTGAATGCTGCCGGTGAGAATCTTGTAGGTTTTACAAAGTAAGAAAAAAGAGTCATTAAATTTAATACAATTCCATTCAATCTTCTCCAATATTCCAGCCCATGTTGAACTTTGGTTCTCTGAATACATGTACCTTTGGTTTATACCCTTACGTTCTGCACGCCATCCGAGAAGGAAAGGAACTAGCAAATTGCTGAGCATGTGGCAGAAGTTGTGACCCTCATGTATACACAATATCTCAATATCCTGCAAATCCTGTGAATTATTAGTTCGACTTTACCAGGATAAAGAAATTAAGTCCAGATATGATAGACACAATGATTAAAGCCTTATATATGATATGAGTGGGCTTAGGTTAAATATCCTGGTGCTAAAATAGTGATTTAGAATCGTCTAGATAAATTGGAAAGCTGAAATAAAAGTATAACATGATGTGATATAATGTAATATAATATAAATAATAAATATGTCAAATACAATACAATATAATGTCGCAGCTCTCTGCTTCTAAATCAATTATTGTCTTGAAATCTGGTTTTGAAAAGTAATACTAATGTACATAATATATACAATACACTTAGCCTCATATTTGAAACTAATAGAAGCTTGGTGAAGGAATTTTTAAAATAGTTTTTTATAAACACACAGACATGGGATTGACTTCTCAATTATAGTGTATGGAGCATTGTTGATGCAAACTAATTTCTGAGTAGCATGCTATGCCTTGTGAATCACCCAATGGGTTATATGTTGTATTTTATGCTTACCCCCTATGAACCCACTTCGTATTCAATTACGGTTTTTGTTCTGGTTGAACATCACCCCACTCATTACTAGCCTCACAAAATGCCACTATGGTCGAAGACCCAGTCATTCTAGCCCTTCCACAAAACTTTTTCAGGTGTTTTCAGACCACTCCTACTGTCCTTAGAGGCTGGATCTTACTCTTACCACTTTAACTGTGCACGTGTCTTAAACCTTTGCTGTTTAAGTATTTAAGACACTAAGGTCTAACTGAAACAAAGAAATAAACAGCAAGAAAACACTTTGGGGTTTAGCACACTTGGGTTCTAATCTTGAATTAGTAGCTGGCCAGATTAATTTTCTGATCTGTTTTCTCATCTATTACATGCAAGGGGTGTGTGTGTGTGTGTGTGTGTGTGTGTGTGTGTGTGTTAAATAAACACCCAGTGTGGGTCTGGGGTGTATGAATAAAATGATCCCTAGGCTGCTTCTGCTGAACGGTGTGGCTCAGTGTGTGTCACGGCACAGACAGCAGGGACTTTAATTGAACTGAGCTACTCTAAACAGTAGAGGTCTAATTATGGATAAATTCTTTCAGAGAAAAAATAGTTTAAGTATGAAATATGAATGTTTTTAAATAAAACAGTGTATGCATTGAAAACTATTATAAGTGGTAGGTCAATGGTGTGTATAAATGGACCTTGCCAAAGCCAGGAATGCTACACAGTTAGTCTGCAATACTCCAGTTTTCAAAGGACTTATTTAATACATCTACTCTAGGCAATGATTTGTACCAGGAAACACAGCAGAGAGAGAGATTAGAGACATCAAAAAACAGTGAGCGAGGATAGAATTCAGCTCCCACTATGAGATTTTCTCACTGAGAAAATGGCAGACAATCTCAGTGGGTCAATAAAGGATGTCCAGGTTAGTAAGTCCTGCAGGGTGATAAACACAAACTTCGGGTTCAAAGTCTAGTCCATAGCCCTCATTTTGCGAAGCTTTGAAGAGTGTGTTCTGTATGTCACATTGGAGCATTTTCAGATGCAGACAGAATCTCTGAAAATAATTAACCTAGTTAATAAAATGTTATCCTATCCTGGCATGCAGTGGGAGAAATTGAGGGGATTAGCTAATTGGGGCAGAGCGGGGGTAAAAGAAGATGGAGAACCATTCACCTAGGAAAGTATCAGAATTAGAACACCAGGACCGCAGGACCTTGGCGTAGGCCAGATGAGATCATTCTTCTAGATATATTTTTTAGAAGTTGTCACCAGAAGCTTGGTGAATGCATCATGATCACAATATTGCTTCATAGGTTTACGCCTGAACCAGCTATACACATTTTGACTCTCACTCCAGAATGCATGTTAAATAATTTGCAACAAATTCTTTCTAATGTTTGTAATTGCAAATGTACATGGGTAGCATGTGTCCTATCCAACTATATGAATTATTTTCATGTTTAGAATGGACTATTTTAGAAAAAAAAAATAATGGACTATTTTAGATAATCAGTACCAAAATATATTTTTTTCTTAAAAGTATGATTCTGAGTGTATCACGCTTTGACACTTTGCCCGATGGATGGTTAATAAAATAAATCTATACCTAATTATAGTGTTGACCTTGTAGTAGCTTCACTGTAATTATTTATTAATTAATAAGCTGCCTTATTTTTCATGCTGTAACTATTACTATCTAAACTGAAGACAAGGCCAAGTTTTCATTGAAGAAGTGATATCACAGTAACTACACCAAGGATGTTTGCCAATATGGCATGTTTTGGGGTGGTATATTCTGAAACCCTTTATCCCAAGGTTGTCATGAGAAAACATCAGACAAACCTAAATTTATGGATATTCTCCAGAATAACTGACCAGTGCTTTCAAAAGCATTAACATCATAAAAGACAAACAAAAGCTAAAGAATTATTATGTATGGTGGGGTCCAGCGATAGGAAAAAAAATGGCCAGTAGTGGAAAAACTGTTGAAATCTGAATCCATTCTGTAGTTTTATAGTATGTTTTATAGTATTACACCAAGGTTAATTTCTTACTCTTGATCATTTTTCCATGTTTTGTCAGATATTATAGGAAAAAAGTGGCTAAAGAGTATATGGAAACTATCTGTACAATTTTGCTATTCTTCTGTGAGTCTAAAATTATTTCAAAATAAAATAAAGAGAGAAAGAGAAGGGAAATCAAACCTATAAAAATTGACCTAAAAATCATCCAAATCACTGGATGTCTGAGTGGCTCAGTCGGTTAAGCATCGACTTCAGCTCAAGTCATGATCTATCTCACAGTTCGTGGGTTCAAGCCCCGTGTCGGGCTCTGTGCTGACAGCTCAGAGCCTGGAGCCTGCTTCGGATTCTGTGTCTCCCTCTTTCTATGCCCCTCCCCCACTCACACTCCATCTCTCTCTCTCAAAAGTAAATAAACATTAAAATAATTTAATAAAAATTTAATCAAATCCAAATCAAATCCCTGATGTAAAAACTATATTCTGTAGTTCACAGATGTGATGTGAATATAAAAAAGAAAAATAAAGCGATTTGAAATGAAAATCCTTCATATTTTGAAACATACAAATATAACAGTATACTGTAAATACCGATAAAATGCTAATGGAAGGACTCCTTATGATTAAACAGCAAACAGAATCATGAGAAATACTGGATATAATTGAAGACCATACAGAACCTAAATATATTGGTTACAATGCAACTAGAAAATAAGAAAGAAATAAGTTCTCCATTGCTTCAAAAGATCTTAACGTATGAAAGTGAAGAGAAAGAGCAGGATGAAGATATATATTTTGTTTCCGGAATGCTCGATAAAGCCATTTCTGTATCACCAATAACAATGGTATAATGAAATAAAGTGGAAAAGCCATTGTTGGACTGTCAGTAGATGAAAGACGATGGTACTAAGTATACTAAATATAGCTATTAATAATCGAAAGATGTGAATTCTAATGGTACCCCGCAGATATCTGAGGAGATACTAAAAGTTCTTTACTATAATGAGACAAAAATGTAATTAATTAATCTACAATGCATTGAACAATGTCATAGTATAAATAATTTTAATCAGTTGTCAAAGTAAAGTATTTTTATTCAAATTATTATTCAAATCATGCTGTTCATATTGAAACTTGGGCTCAGTAAAGGCTAGAAAATGAAAGATAAAAATCCATTAAACCATGCAGGAGATATTTTATTTTCTCTTCAAAAGAGCAATTAGAAATGACTGAAAATTTATAAACTTAGATGACAGTATTTAACTAATTGTGATTTTTAAGGTTTACAAAATCAAACTTCTCTTGCATAAAATCCACTTTCTAAAATTTCATTAACTCCAAAAATATTTCTTAAGCCTCTATTATATATCAGAGACTGTCTTGGTATATGAGACATATCAGTGAATCAATGTATTTAAAACTGGCATCCCATACGGAGCATGTATAGTACTTAGTTGGTTTGGGTGTTTTCAGTCAAATATATGTAATCGAAAACTCAACTAAAATATATGTAGTCAAAAACTCAACCTGAATTGGCTTATGCTCAAGAAGTATTTGTTGACTAAAATAATCTGAAATTTCAAGGCATGGGATGGGCATTATTTAAGGCTGGACTTTCCTATCTCAACATTTGAGCTCTGTGCTTGCTTGTTGGACTTAAATTCCAGCATCATATGGTATGAAGTATGGTCCACAAAGCCCTTAGTCTCTAAACCATTTTAGATCTCCTGTGAGTGCTAAAAAGGGAAAGCCTTTTTTCTGAGAACACAAATTCAGAATTTTGGTGAGCATTTGACTCTGATTGGATCATCTGCCAATCCTTGAACTAATTACCTGGCCAAATAAATGTGAATCATAAATTAGTTTAGACCTGAATTTTGCCTTACCCCTAAGAGTGGTAGATGAAGCCAATTTACAAGAGCTACATGGGCTGAGTTGTAATGAAAGTAAAAAGAAAATTACTACAGAAGGAAATGGCAGTACACTCGGCAGATGAATCCCAAACAACGTCTACCATAGAAGTCAGTTATTTCTTCTGAAAATAAAATAAAATATTCATCAGATTTTTTACTCACTTCAGTAGTCAGTTCTTATATAATTAATCATCTTTATTATTTCTCTTCTATTTGAAAAGCTTATTAAAGATTCTCTTTACTTAAATGGACTCTATTACATAAGTATTGTGAACTAAAGAGTTTCTACCGAGAAAAATAAATTCAAAGTCATTGAACACTTTCTAAGTGGTTTCAGGAGGTAGTCTGAGATACTCATCAACTAGGTCTATAGATTGATTGCAAAGAGATATGAAAATGTGATGATAATAAAGTAAAATATCATAAAATTTCATTATTTTTGTGTTAATCAGTTTTTTAAAAATAAACTTTAAATTAATACCAGCTAATGAATTTTTTTAAACACACTTTCCTCCCCTAAAATTTGACTAGGACAGTTACAATTGAACACATTGTGTGTGTGCACGCACATGTGTGTGTGTGTTTAATTTGTTTTCTTTTAAACCAAAACTCAGTTCAATCACAATCCCCTCTTATTACTGTTTCTGCATTTAATGTGAAGGAAGAGAAAATAAATCCCCAAAATAAGGAATACAAAGAATTTTGATATATATTTTCATTAGAATAATTGCATATTTAGAAATATTAGGCTTTATCTCATTTAAAACATAAACTTGAATATAGGAAAGTCATGATGATACCTTTAGAAATTTCAAAGGACATTTCAAAGCAAAGAGAAGGTTTAAATAATACACAGGATCATAGAGATTCATGCATTTCCAACAATCCTGAGAAAATGATAGTTTTAGCTGTCCAATGAAAGAGATGGAATTAATAGACACTTGATATATAAAGTTTGACAGACTAGTAGATGAAATCAGAATTTTTTAAACAACATTTTATCTATTTATTTTTTAGAAGAATCTTGACTATAAACCTCCTTTTGCTTTTGAAGAAATTTGAGAAGTCAGCATTTATAATTTTTTAAAGTGGATAGCTTATTTGCTTTTTTGGCATGGATTCCTCATATAAATTTCCTTACATTTAGAATTTTGAAAAAAAAAACTTTTTTTTTAATTAACGGGAGATCTCTTTAATTGTGTTCCATTAATCAAAGTTTTACCAGTTTTCAGAATCTGAATGAGTAAAATGCATCACAGATAAAAAGATGAAATAATTTCCACATGTCTTACCTAAGGATAAATAGAAACAATGACACCACCCCCACCTCTGCCCCTTCATTCCCAATTCAAAATAAATGAAATAGATGTTCTCTATTTGGGTGAATAATGAATGAAATTACTTCAAATAACTGTATCTGTACTCATTTTCTATTGCTACCATAACAAATTGCCATAAACTAGTGGCTTGCCACAACACAAATGTAGTGTTAGAATTCCAACAAAGGTCTCACTGGGCTACAACCAAGGTATCAGAGACCTGCCTTCCTGTCTGGAGACTCCAGGTGGAAATTCTGCTTGCCCTTTCCAGTTCCCAGAAGCCATCTGAGTTCCGTGGCTCATGTCTTCCTTCGTCTATCTTCAAAGCCAGCAATGATGGATAGGGTCCTTATCACATCCTGTCACTCTGCTCTTCTGTTCTTTCTTCTTCCTCCGGTAAAGACCTTCGTGATCCCAATGGAACAACTCAGGAAATCCAAGGTAATCTCTCTATTTTACAGTGATCTGACTTTTTTTTTCCATCTGCAATCTTGATACCTCTGTGCCATGTAACGTAACATATTTACAGGTTCTGGGGCCAGAATATGGACATCTTTGGAAGGCTATTATTCTGATTAATCATGAGTAGTAGATTAGATATCACATCAAAGGGTCTAGAGCAGCACAATCCGGTAGAACTTTCTGAGATGACAGAAATGGTGTTTATCTGGGATGTACAACATGGTGGGTAAGATTCGTATCTGTGGCAAAGAGGTCAACATTCACCAGCATTTTTTCAGTAAGGCATCTTTTACTCTAGTGTCATTGGTTATTCAAGTTTCTTTTTAAACTCTTGCATTCAAACTTCCTTGACCGCCATTCTCCACCTCCATTTGCCAACAAATCCCCTTTGTTCTCTGATTTTATATTCATATGCTTTAATTGTTGATGAAAATTTTAATGTTACCTGAGTGTATTGTATTTCAGTGGGAATTAACATCTTAAAGGGATAGCACGTTATAGAAGCTGTAACATCAGCCTGCAGATTGAAGAGATGGTGGCGACAGTGTAATTCTGGTGATTTCTGAAATGACCTCATTTTCGAGATAAATTTCACATTATTTAAAGCTGATTCTAATAATAAATTATTAAAAATTATATTTGTCTACCATGTAAGCACAAAATAAGAACATTATTATTTATTTGGTAAATGAACTATTAAATGTAGCAGAAAGTCATTACAAGAAGCTTTTGCAGGGTCATAATAGGATCATAAATTACCCAATTGATGGAATTAACTGTGTGCATATTCATTTAAAATATAGACACACACTTATTTATATCCATATGCAGACATGTAGTTATTAAAATTTTTAAAGGTTGTGACAAAAACATTCTATAAATAAAATTAAAAATCAAAATAAATATTTTTCATATGGTTGACATTCAACCTAATAGTTACTGAACGGTTACTTAACACTAGACCAACCCTCGCCAATGGAAATATAATGCAAGACATATAGGTAAATTAAAAGGTTTTAGGCTGCATAAAGTAAAATGATATAAGTGAAAATAATTTTAATATATTTTATTTAATACTATATACCCCAAATAGTACCATTTCAGCCAGAAATCAATATAATAAAGAAGAGGTTTTTTTCTATTGAGAACACCTCTCAATTAAGACAGGCCACAATTTAAGTATTCCGTAGTAACAGGTGGCTTGTGGCCGTCATATGAACAGCTCTGCATTAAACGAATGAAGAATGCAATAAGGGAAATTAAAATGCTCTAACTTCGGGGAGGTTGCAATCTAATGGAGAAAATTCTGTACATATATAATTGAGACACAGAAATATAATATTCTAAGATAAAAATAAAACCAGATCCTTGCAAAAATAGAAAAGAAGAGGACAATTACAATGAAAGAGATTATAAGTGGTTTATACTTTCAGCAACCCAAGTCATAGCACAAAATTATATTTTTCTACAGTAGATATTGTGTAAGTTCTTCAAAAAAGGTCAAAATTGATCACATTAAATCAACCAACAAATAAAGGCAGTTTGGTGAAATGAGAGGACTATGGAGTGAATCATAACTAACTCTTTTGATTTTAGCTTCTGGATATACTAGTCGCATGATCTTAGGTGAATTCTTGACTACCTTTTCTCTGTATAGTTAGGATGATTAACTACAACATGGAGTATTATTATTGAATGACATTTAAAAATTGCTCTGTGTAGTACCTGTCACACAATAGGTATCAAGGAAATGTCAGTCGTCTTGTATTTCAAAATATAACTGCATTTTTATGTTTTTAAATGTTTATTTATTTTGAAAGAGAGAGAGAGAAAGTGCAAGTAGGGAAGGGGCACAGGGAGAGAAAGAAAATCCCAAGCAAGCTCTGTGCTGTCAGCGTGGAGCCCGATGCAGGGCTGGAATTCAAAAATCGTGAGATCATGACCTGAGTTGAAATTGAGATTTGGATGCTTAACAGACAGAGGCACCTTGGCATCCCATAACTGCATTTAAAAAAATTCATTTACATAATTTTTGTTTCATGTCTGCACTCTAATTTTGTGGTTCTCAACTGGGGTAATTTTGTCTCTCAGAGGACGTTTGAAAATGTCTGGAGACATTATTGGTTATCACAACTGGGAAGATACTTCTAACATCTAATGAGTAGAGGACAGAGACGGTTCTAAATATCCCATGATGCAAAGAACAGTGTCCTAGTGTCCTCCCCTCCTCTGCCACACACACACACACACACACATACACACACACACACACACACAAGTACACACACATATGCATGCACACAGAATTATCTGGAAAATGACAATAGGACTGATATTGAGAAACTCTGTTATAACCTAAAAGCAAATAAAACTTTTTTAAAAATAGTATCTATCATTCACAAACTTTATCAATTTTTCAATTATCTTTAGCTAAATAATCACTACTTCATTACAAAATCTACATTTGCCAAAATCTTAATTTCAAACTATTCTGCTTCCACTCTTGTTTCAAATGCATCTTCATTTACATTGTCCAATTCTACCTCTCATGTCTTTTCTTTATATAGTTTTTTTTTTTTAATTTTTATTTGTGTGTGTGAGAGAGAGAGAGAGACAGAAAGATGGAGAGACAGAGAGGGAGAGATTGTGTAAGCAGAGCATAGGAGAAGGGCAAAGGGAGAGAGAGGATCTCAAGCAAACTCCGCATTCAGTTTGGAGCCCAAGCCCAACACCGGGTTTAATCCCACAACCCTGAGATCATGACCTGAGCTGAAATCAAGGGTAGGACAATCAATGAATTGAGCCATCCAGGTGCCCATCTTTACCGCACTGTCAGTGCAGAGTCTGATGCAGGGCTGGAACTTATGAACCACGAGACTGTCACCTGAGCCAAAATCAAGAATCAGACACTCAGCCAAGGTGCTCCTTTATATATTTTAAATCAATTTCTCCTGGACTTGGGTCAACATAGTTTTCCTCCACCATACTGTTTTGAAAGAGTTATTAATAACTTTTGTTATTTTGTTTAAAAACGTTGCACATAAAATAATTATTGGAGAACCTGGATGGCTCATTCAGTTAAACTTCCAACGTCAGCTCAGGTCACAATCTCACAACTCATGAGTTCAAGCCCTGCGTAGGGTTCTGTAGCGACAGTTCACATTCTGTATCTCACTCTCTCTCTGCCCGTCCCCTGCTTGTACTCTGTCTCTTTCTCTCTCAAAATAAATAAACGTTAAAAAAATTTTTAATAATTATTTTTAACTATAGTCATAAACATTTTATAAACTGTTTCTTAAATTTTTGCAAGAGACAGAGTGACAAATTCAGAAGTGAAAATATTAAATTCTGAGATGTCTCTCATGACCAAAGGAAGGAAGATTTTTATGGGGCAAAGTTTAATGATCCACTTCCGTTTTTGCAGAAGCATCACTTCTGTTCAGTGTTTTAAATGCTTCCTTTGATACAGTTCCATTCCTCCTTTTCGCTGAGGTGCCTCCATTAATAGTGAGCTGGGGAAGATGTCAAGCTGGTGCTTCCAGAGATTTACTTTCAATAAGATTTAGATGGAAACAGAAGCTCTCTCCCTACCAGCGAAGTAGGCGTAAGTACTGAGCAATCAGCGAGTGTTTAACATTCTTGAAAGTTTACCTCCTCTTATTTTAAATTAACATATTTGATTAATTTAAAACCATCATTAATTGTTAAAATCATGTCTATTACTGTCAGTTTATTTTTACAGCTGTCTGAAGACCATAGAGAACAGGCCCAAGCTTGCCTTCATAAAGCCCTAATTCAATTTAGCTTTATTCTGGCCATGAAGGTAAACCTGATTATAGTAAATTACTCAGAAGCACAATGCCTACGTTTTCCCTCCAAGTATACGGAAGAATAGTTGCACTGAGCAGAGTTAAACAGGTAAGAAACAATTTGTTCAAAACTTCTGTAACAGGGAGAGAAGAGAGATGGAAGTCAAATCCCCTGACACAAAAGGCAAGAAGGTTTTGAAGTCTGAAGTGAGCCAATGGGAAGTCACTGGGGGACTTAGGGACAGAGTTGGATCAGTAGCATGTGGGGAGCACAATGGATTATTCCCGAGTCTGCAAATGTTTGTCTCTGTGATTAGGCCATCTATGCTTGCTAATTTGTGTTGAGTTTCTCCAAGGAACTGAGAGAAAGCGTCCTTTTCTTCCTTGATGATTGCATTTCAAAAGAGTGGCTCCCAGATCTTTGAGAAAGACACTCCAAGGTTGTAAACTTTTCCAGAGTCTGGGAGAAGTTTTATATACATTCCAAAGGAGTAGGGAAATAATTTATACTTACAATTTTTCTAAAATAACTACTCTACTCTACTAGAAGGAGGTGGGGAAGAAGTCTGTGCAAGGTTTAGTCAAGCTGAGGGGAACTTTAAGGCCATCTTGGTCAATTAATCCATGATCCTTAGGCCTGATTGCAAAAATGGCACCAATTCTCTCCCCCACCCTTGATTCATGTCCCCTGCTATGTGACTTACAGGTTTTCTCATCGAGAAGGAGAGTTGGTTTTTTACCCCTAATCCTTCAAATTTTGGCCAGTCTTGATTTGGTTTGCTGATGTGGTACGGAGGAAGTAACTGCTGGTTCCCAGGCTGGACCTCAAGCAGTTTTTCCTGCTCCTACATGTTTCCTGATCAGCCTCTGGCTCCACAATGGGAACAAGCCCAGGCGAGCCTGCTGCAGGGCAAGACCTGATACAACCCATCAAGGCTAACTCGCCTGCCTTCTGAAAACCAGGCCAGCAGCTCTGCCCCACTGACTCAAACACTCGTGAAGAAAACCAAACCTTGTCGCTTACCAAATGAGGCTTATGATTGTTGTTCAGTAATTCCTAGCAGATATACTGCCCATGCTTCCTTCTAGTTCTCAACCAAGAGCTCTAAAGAACTATGTGTGTTGACCACTGTGGAGACACAAAAGATGGGAAGTCTCCGGAGTAGTTGATACTTGAACTTTTAAACGCAAATAAATTATTTTGAATCCATGAGTACAATGTTTTTCACTTTCCATCTAGATAGCGAGTAAGAACCATATCGGAACCTCTTGTAACTTTTTTCTCTCCTACCCAAACATAGACTTGCATTTAAGAGAAATGTATTCTAGAATAGCTATTATTCCAGGGAAAAAAACAATTACTTGATCAGAAAACGTTTTAGAAAATACCATTCCAAACTGATTACATATACAGAGCATGTATGTTCATTTTATTAAATTATTTTATATGACTCTTTTTATCCAAAAATGAAATTGCACTGGGGCACCTGGGTGGCTCAGTTGGTTAAGCATCTGACTTCAGCTCAGGTCATGATCTCACAGTTCATGAGTTTGAGCCCCATGTCGGGCTCTGTGCTGACAGCTCAGAGCCTGGAGCCTGCTTTAGATTCTGTGTCTTTCTTTCCTCTGCCCTTCTGCTGCTCGTGTTCTGTCTCTGTCTCTGTCTCTCTCTTTCAAAAATAAACATTAAAAAAAGTTTTCAATGAAATTACACCTTTTATATACTTAGCTTTCCAAAACTTCCTCTACCCACCTTTCATCCAATCAATATTGGGTAATAAAATATTAAGAAAAGAAAAGAAAAAGAAAATATTAAGATATAATAAAAAAGTAGGAATTTTGTTTCTCTTTTTTATGACCATATTGAGTTATAAATAGTAAAAGAAATTTATAATACAAAGTCTAAGAAGATGTATAATTTCTAATTTTAGAACAAGAATTGCTGAAATATGTCTTTTTTCAGAGGTGTTAAGAAAAGACTAGAAATTCAACACAATAATATATATTCTTTAAAGAAAAAGAGCAGTTAATTTTTAAGATTCACTTGACAATTAGAAGAAACGTCTGGATTACGGTCCAAGCTCTTCCCGTATGCGTGTGACCTTGAGCTGTTTCCACTTTCTAGATCATCTCCTAAATCACTGTTAATTGCAAATGTTATTCTTCTCCAGAGCCTCAATGTAACAATTCTAACAATTCCACGTCCACATCCATTCATTTTGACGGGGTTGTTCACCATTCTCTAATCTTATAATTGACTTTCACATGCTATTAAATAACTGTGAAATAATGGTGACTAAAAAAAGTTGGTCACATGCGTGTGTCTCCATGTGTAGTCTGACTCTGCTGGAAATCCTCCTTCCTGTTCTCTACTTTCAGAAGTGCAAGCCTGCTTTTACAGGAGAAGAAATAGGAACATAGGACTCGACTGGAAAAATGAAAACATGACATCGAAAATCGTAATCTCACTTTAAGTATAAAATTAATTTAAATAGAAAGCCATTAAAGTGGATCAGCCAACTTATATTTTTAATCATTCAGGTATTAAGCCACATAAATCACCTTCTCTTTACCCGTAAGAGAAACTACAGAACGCACAATTTTTATCAGGGTCTTAAAATCCTTATTGTTCCTCCTTCTCAGAAACTAACCTAATTAGTTTAAGAAAAACTCTCAAGTGAGGCTAAAAATTTGACCTCACACTGTCATGTGGCAGATTCCATGTGCTAAAATTCATGCATTCATTCAGATTCATGCATTATAAAAAGTAATGAACTCGCTATTACATTATGCTGTCACCCATCTAAATCTAAACCTCCATGACTGTCAAAAATTGTGAAATATTTATGTAGTTAAGTCATAAAGGATGGCTGATATGGGGGACACTAATAATTAAAGATTGGAATTGTTGTCAATCCCTACAGATACATCTACACTTCAGATGACCTCTCTGAAGTTCTCTGCCTAATGTTTTGCTTCTGTGTTCCAAACTATAAACAAAACAAAGAAAACAAACAAACGAACCAAAAAACATCTTGGGAAGGAACATCATAATTTGCTACAATTTTGAAAAAAGAGACTTAAAATAAACTTGAAAGTAGTCAGATAAAAAGTCTTTCTCAAAGTTTTTATACTTAGTGAAATCACGTATCACAAAGCTGACCTCTTATGTAGTCTCTTATGGGTTTCAAAGAAGTCCCAGTGATTATAGCGCTATCAATAGTAGTCAAAGTATGTAAAGAACCCAAATAACCATCGACCTCTGGATGGATAAAGAAGATGTGGTTTATATATATACAATAGAGTACTACTTGGCAATGGAAAATAATTAAGTCTTGACATTTGCAACAATGTGGATAGAACCGAAAGGTATTATTCTAAGTGAAATAAGTCAATCAGAAAGATGGATATCATGTGATTTCACTCGTATGTGAAATCTGAAAAACTCAATAAATGAACATAGAGGAAGGGAAGGAAAAATAAGGTAAAAACAGAGAGGGAGGCAAACCATAAGAAACTCTTAAACACAGAAAATAAACTGAAGGTTGCTGGAGTGGGGAGGGGCAGACAGGTTAAATGGGGGACGGTGTTAAGGAGGGCATCCTTTTCAGGATGATCACAGGGTATCACATGTAAGAGATGAATCACTGGGTCCTGTTCTTGAACTCAAGACTACACTGTATATCAACTAACTTGAATTTAAATGATTTTTCTTTTCTTTTTCTTTTTTATTATTATGATTTTTAATGTTTTTTTTATTTATTTTGGAGGGGGGGCAGAGAGGGAAAGAGGGAGGGAGAATTCCAAGAAAGCGCCACACTGTCAGCACAGAGCCCAATGCAGGGCTCCATCTCACAAACCATGAGATCATGACTTGAGCTGAGATCAAGAGTTGGATGTTTAACAGGCTGAACCACCCAGGTTTCCCCCCAAAATTTTTTTTATTATCACCATTATTGTTATTAACCAAAGACAGTTATCTACTCCTGCTATGTTCTTGATACTCTCTGGAGAATATGCATATGAATCAGATATTATTTTTAATGAAGAATACTCAATTAAAATTTAATACGGAAAGTATAATAATGTCAAATACTATATGATCTAAGCAAGAAATGATATGTTTGGCATTTAGTATTTGCCTTTTAGTAGAATTGTTTGGATATGGGTTTTATACATTTAGATTTATATTTTCCCTTGAAAGTGAATATTGCATCATTTATAGCTGTGTGATCTTGAGAGTATTTTCAATCTCTGTTTATTTTCTCATAACTGCAAAATTAAAATAATAAAACATTTACCTCGCTGGGTGTTGTGTGATTTACATGATCACTTGGAACACAGGTCAAAGTGATGGAGATTAAGGAATATATAGTGTTGAATCACTAAATTGTACACCTGAAATTGGTATTACAGTGTATATTAACTAACTGGAATTTAAATTAAAACTTAAAAAAGAAAAGAACACAGACCAGAACATAGAAGGACCTGGTAGGAATAGTAATAATGTCACTCTGTTCATAAATCATGAAACATGACTCATGCCTTGTACTTTACAGGAACTCCATAAATTTGGTTGAATAAATAATGACAAATAGTTTCAACATAGAGAGGCATTAAATCATGGTGTTAAGTGGTTCCAAGCCCGCGATCTACAAGCTCAAGCATTTTGACCCATAAACAAGTTTTATTTGTTGTTTAAATGATCTTGGAATCATTTCCCTTACTTTTTAAGTGAGGGACATAATAAAATCTGCCTCACAAGTTTGGCATAAGATGTAGACAATTTTATTAATACAAAATTTAAACAATTCTTAATACAAAATATATACTCATTATACGGCAGTAGATATATACTAATTTTATTAGATATCACAAGAATTGGAGCACCTGCCCTTGCTAATTTGATGCTATAAGATGTGGAGAATGAATATAGTGCTGCTTACTGTTGTTCTTATTTCTCTTATGACTTGTATTTTTCAATTTCTGTTTTTCAATAATGTAGCTTATGAATTGTGGTTTACTGTTGTTGCCAGCTGATGCCAGGAGAGACATCAGGGACACCTCAGCAAAATTGGGGAAGCAGTGGAGACTTCCACTGCTCAGGCAGATCCTGTTAAGCAGACTTTCTGGATAAATCTTCTCCCGGCAGATCTTTGTTCCTTCAGCTTTAGTGCCTCAGGTGCCCAGGTACCATTTAGGTTCTCAATCCCGCCCTGGCCTTGCTTGTTTCCTTCTCTCCTAACCCGTCTATAACAGCTTGTTCTCTCTTGTCCTCAGCCATCTCTTTGTGAATCTTAGGTAAGTATAGACTTGACATTGCACCTCAGTTGCAAATGCAGAAAAACAGAAAAAAAAAACTTTTTTTTCCCCTTTCATTCTCAGGAAACTAAGCACATTTCAACGGTGCTCTTGGGTGCTGGTAGGGAACGGACTAGATACGACATTTTATATGAATTTTAAGATATTTAATTATATATATTTTAAATGTTTATTTTATTTTGAGAGAGAGAGAAAGGTCGTGCAAGTGGGGGAGGGGCAGAGAGAGAGGAGGAGAGAGAATCCCAAGCAGGCTCCATGTCGGTGCAGTGCTAGATCTCAGGATTCCAAGATCACAGCCTGAGCTGATATAGTCAGATGCTTACCCAACTGAGTCACCCAGGTGCCCCTACACATTTTTAAAGCAATCCTTAAAGACATGAGTCTACTGGTCAGGATTTTAGACTTGATGAGAGGAAGACTGGATATTCCTTGAGGTAAACATATTTGGGGTTAGGAGTATGGTTTGCGAAAAATAAATCATATGTGATTGGAAGTTGGCATCTAATTCATCTATTTAAAAGACAGTTCTATTAAATAAAAACATTTTTTAATTGCCTGAGATCCCATGTTTTGTGACAATATCATCTCCACCAGGAATTTAGTTGTCTCCATGTATCCAAGTAAAATACATTAGCTGACTTAAGTAAATTGCTTTACCCTCTTCGAATGTCAGACTAGTGTTATTAATGAAGCAAGAAGTCTGGGGTAAGTGATAATATTAATGTAAAAGCAACAATCAAATGCATTGATCTCTTCAACTCTTTGCAAATGGAAAATCACAAAATCCTCCTCATCCATTACTCCTGTGTCAGTTTCCTTCATTATAAAATGTATCATTAAGTTCTTGTTAAAGAAAAGCTACAGTTTATCTTAGGTGATACATTATACTACCCATCTCTGTTAGGTTGAAAGTTATACTATCTTCTCATATAACATAACATCATCAGACACTATTAAAGGTATTTTTCTCCTTCCTTATTACTTGCATAATAGGAAAAATTGAGTATTTTTTCTTTGTTTTTGTTTTTGTTTTTTTATCCTGCTCTGCAGAAAAGAATCTTTATCTTTTGGGGGTGGAAAATTACCCCAAGTCCTCAAATAAGCCTTCCTATGCAAACATGATTCTACTATAACACATTACCAATTATAACACTATAACACATTACACTACCAATATTTACGCAATTCCTGACGTCTCGGTGCAATGTGCCACAGAATATGAATGCCTAGGAAATGTTTACCAAAATAGCATCGTGTGTTACTGAGAAGACTGATACCACTGGCAAAATGATATATTGGGATGAATGACCTCGGCATTATAAAATCTTGACAAATGTATCCACTTAAAATGTAGTTATATATTATAATAATATTTTTATCTACTTTTAAAAAATGTTTATTTATTTGCTTTTGAGAGAGAAACAGACAGAGCACAAGCAGGGGAGGGGCAGAAAGATAGAGGAAGACACAGAATCCGAAGCAGGCTCCAGGCTCCAAGCCGTCAGCACAGAGCCCGATGTGGGGCTCGAATCTACGAACCGTGAGATCGTGACTGGAGCCGAAGTCAGACGCTTAACCAAGCCACCCAGGTGCCTCTATGATAATATCTTTAAAACTCTCACAATTTTATTAGTGCGGTTAAGCAGATTATTCAAAATACCAAACCATTTAGAATTGAAAACATAAATTGAAATTTGTTTTGGTCACATTCTACCACCAAGAAGGCTACATATAGCTAACTATGCCAAAACAAATAAGATTCTGAAAATTCCAGAGGAAATTCATCCCAACATAGAGCAACACTTATTATCAAGAAATTCATCATTATATCTCACCAGAATCCCTGAGAATTGATGTATGCCTATTTCTACTTTTTAGTCCTCACTGAAGAATGAAAATGTGGCTGGTACATCAACAGAATAGAGTACTTCACATATCCGAAGGCATCTATGAAATCAGTCTACAGATTTATTTTTCAAGACAATGGGTTTTCATATATGCCTGGTCATTAGAATACCCAGGAGCTATAATTATAAATACAGATTCCCAGGTTTCACACTACAGCCCATGAACTGCATTTTCAGAAGAGGGGCCTAGGAGTCTGAATTTCTAAAAAAGCACCCAAGTCCATTAGTGATTTAAACTGCTTGCAAAATTCTGCTCAGAAATCTTTTTGGTCAATAAAGTAATTTCTACTAATAGCATAAGAAGACCTATTTGTTTGAAAATATCGAACAGAATAAAATGATGAAAAGAAAAGAAAATTCACGATGCATAAAGGAAAATAATCACCAAGCGGAAGTTTTATTTAATAATACTCTCAACCTATGAGGCTGTATTTAAAGATTAAGACATTTATGTTTTTATTTTGTGAACTTGTATTATGCAATGCACATTTACTGTAAAAGTTCGGAAACTTTTTAAAAATGACAAAGTAGAAAAAAAGAGACTCACCTATAATTGTCAATACAATAATTATTGACATTTTGATGTCTAATTTTCTACGAGTGTCAATTCCTCTGCATGTTTTTCTCTTTTTACGAGAAATTGGATTTTACGTATAACTGTGAAAAACTCCTTTTTTCACATAATGAACTATGTTGAACCTTTTCTTCATGTTTTCAGATCATCAAATGTCCCTTCGACATAAAATTTATTAGCTGTATACTTTTGCCTATTTAAGTGGTGAAAAACTCATTTAACAGATATCAAATTATTACATATTTTTATTGCCTCTGATATCTTTTTCTTATATATAATGTTTGGTAAATATCCTCATATCTTAAAATGTCCGTGACCACTTTGGTGCTATATTTCCTTCAAAACCTCCAATTTGCCCATAGAAATCTTATCCTAACACGTCCTCAATAGTCTTTTATCAAAGTACTATTTTCCTACATACCCTTACCAATACTCGGAATATTTGACTTACATTTTATTCCCCTCTATATTTTATAAGCCAGAATATCAGGCAAATACTGGAATATATAAATAAATTTGAAACATTTATCATTTCTGTGCTTCAGATCAGACTAAAAAGCAGGGGGATTATTTATTCCTTTAAGATTTAAAAAGCATTCTGTTATTAAATTATGAGAGACTGATACATAAAAGAGCATGGTATATAAGAATATTGTTATGTTCTGATTTATGCTTGGTAAGTGAACTTTAGTCATTTATACATTCCCAGATTTTTTCCTAGGTTTAATATTTATTAATGTAAACTTTAACAACACAATTTTTAACTATTTCACCGTGTAAGCCCGAGTATATCACTTTTAAAATTTCTTATAATGTGAAGTTTTTTTTCTTTTTTATTGAATTGTACTTTGCAGAGTTTTTTTTTTCCATTAAATAAACCTTACAGAAATAGTGCTTGTATTTACCTATAAATTCTTGTGGATTTATTGTTTTCTTTGTACTTAAAATTATAAATTTATTGGTTTTTACTTGCCTTTAAACACAGAAAGACCTGTACACACACACACACATACACACTATTTGTCTAAGACACCGACGGTATTTTCCTCCCCCTACTTGCTGTGGCCAGATCTCACACATGTAAATAGTAGTTAAATTGTTGCAAACAGCTCTCAAGATAACAGGGATATTCAAATTGGCACTTAGACCAGCTGTCTTAGTAAAGTGTTCTTTTATCCTATCTTCTTGTTCTGATTTAATGAATCTGATTCATTTGTGGCAATACATCAGTCTGTATCATGCACTGATATTGGGTCCTTTTCTATCTCGGTCCTGCATCATGCATTATACACAGGTTCTATTCTTCCAGGACCTTAATCCTTTTTCTATTTTCTTGGCACCTGTTTTCTAAGGTTTTCATTCTCTTCATTAATTTGGAACCATGGTTTGGGATGATGTGAGATACAGGATGAAAGGGTGCATAACTGGCTGCCTCAAAAAGCAACCCTTAGGTGGTACTGATACTCAGTCGTAAACTGAGATATTGCTTTTCAACTAGAATTGCAAGAGAATTAGGTCCTAGTGACCTAAGGGTTTCATTGACTATAAGGAGTTAAATTCTTTCTTATGAATCTAGACTGCTGGTAGCTCTGTACTGTTGTTGGTATGGTTGAGAAAATAGTCACTCCCAGAGCTTGTATTCAGTGGTTTGTACAAGAAACCTTATTTGACAATGTCTGGTTGCAAGAGAGTAGAGACACTTTCAACTTTGTGTAGTTAACATGGGGAAATCATAATGTGGATGGTAGACCAGTTCTAGAAATCTTAGGTTTCTGAGTCATGAACAAACTTGGGGAGAAATAGAAAATGTTGGTTCAACTTTTTTAGATAAACTAATTTTCATGAAGTAAAGTCTGCTTATGCCATCACGTTGTGCCTATATAGATTTTCTTCAGCTGAACTTTTTTTTAATTACCAGTGTTGACTCTTTCCAGATTCTAGCTTTTAGACTAATCATTATTTTATTTTTATATGGAGCTGTGATTCCCTTCTTTATCGCCTCTTACATATTTAAAAGGAAATTGGGAAAAGCTTTCTCCAAATTTATAGGTGACATTTTTGGGGGTAATATTTTGGAAATCTGTAAAGAACGAGAATCCAGTACTCTTAGTTTCCACCATTAATGCATGTTGTCCCTAAATAAGTGAGCACTTATTACATGAGATATCTGGTTGATTATTTCCTCTTCCAATTTAATTGACAAACACAAAGAAATTAGTATCACTACTGGTAGCATAAGCCTTATCATAATCAGCAGAGTACTATTTTTGAAGAATTGTTAAAAAATCATCAACTAATTTTTAAGCTTGTAATAGAGTCAGCCTGACTGCTCCATCTTTTCCTGACATATTTCAACAAATGAAAGCTTTCCATCTTATAACTTAATTCTTTTCTCTCCTTCATATAAAGTTCCATTCCATTTGTTTTTTGACCACTCCATCGTTATGAAGTCATTTCAATCTATGTGAAGACACACTGAGGACACTATTCTTATATTCTGATGCCAAGATACTGACTTTGATTGAAAGTCCAAATCATAACAAATCAAAAAACATTATGTACTGTAATTTTCTTGGCTCAAAATCAAGTATGTTTCGCATAACAGCTCAATTCTTGCTATGTTAAACACTTACATTTTGAGTTTTCGTATTTAAACCTAATAAATTTGATATTTTGGTACCTTTTGTAATCCATCAAAATGGCAGAAATTTAAGATGTATGCAAAAGTCACGTAGACAGTTCTGGAGCAAAAAGGGGAATCCTCATAAAGTGAAATACATGATTCAAAGATGGTTCCTTTGCTACAACCAGATGATTACTAGAAATAGTCTGTAGTCATCGAGGTATATTCAACAATATTCCATTCAGCTTATAGGATAACAAACGAATACAGTAAAACCTTGGTTTCCAAGTCTGATTCATTCCAGAAATATGCTTGCAATCCAAAGCACTCGTATATCAAAGTGAATTTCAAGAACGATTGGCTTAATGGTGATCGTGGGATGTGCAGGCGTCGCTCATTTATCAAGCTAAAATTTATTAGTAATGTTTGCTCATCTTGCGGAATACTCGCAGAACAAAACTCGCAATCCAAGGTTTTACTACAACAATTATGACTTACACTTTTATTGGCAAATTATCGGTTTTAATGTTTGTTAAGGCCAGCATATCAAAGGGCTACAGGATAAGCAACCAGCTCCATGAAGTGTTCTATCTTTATATTAGTTCAATGTCAGTGTGTTTTGTAATTCTCCTTTGATCAAAAAGAATTTAACCAATCCAACCTTTGCTATCTGATAGCTATTTGGCATGGTACTGGCTTCTGGGAGACAAAGATAGAAAAGATAAACTTCTTACAGTTAAAGGGGTTGAAGGGTATTATCCTAAGATAGAATCTATAGTCAGTATATCTGCTGTAGAATCAGCCTTGGTTAGCTTCTCACTCAAAGTGGACGTGATACTTTTCATATGACTCTTAAGCCTGGTTACTGGAATTAGAAAAACCTATGGAGAATGACTCAACTGGTGCTAAGAAAATGGACTGACATTAAGATATTAAACAGAGTGTGGTGTTAATTTGCTGAGTCAAATAAATTATCATGCTCAAGAAATGGGGACACGAGAAAAAGCTAAAGAATAGCTGGAGTAGAAGCAGGAGGCAGAGATGAAAAGGCAACAATGACCCAAGGTGGCCACGGGTAAGCAGAAGCTGTGGACGCGGAGCTGAGCCTGCACACATGGCTGATAGTTGCAGAGATATTGCTATAAACGGAAATGGAAAAGAAAAGGATATCAAGGATCTCCTGACACCAAATATGCCAAATCTGTGTTAGTGTCCTATTGATTCTGAAAAAGTTACAAATTTAGTAGCTTACAACAGCACAAATTTCTCAACCCCTAGTTCTGGAGGTCAGCATTCTGAAATGAGTCTCACTGAGCTAAAATCCAGCTGTCTACATGGCTGTGTTTCTTTGGAAGGGTCTAGAGGAGAATTCATTTGCTTGCCTTTTCCAGGTTTTTAAGGGCATTCACATTCCCTGGTTCCTGGCCAATTCTACCATCTTCAAAGCCAGCAACATTGGGCTGAAGCCATCTTGACTCTTAATGATAAATAAAATGACAAAATTACTATTAATATTTTTCTTCTTCTCTTTCTTCCTTCTATGTTTTTCTATTTCTTTTTTTTTTAATTTTTTTTTTAATGTTGATTTATTTTTGAGACATAGAGACAGAGCGTGAGCAGGAGGAGGACAGAGAGAAAGGGAGACACAGAATCCGAAGGCAGGCTCCAGGCTCTGAGCTGTCAGCACAGAGCCCGACGCGGGGCTCGAACTCACAGACCGTGAGATCATGACCTGAGCCGAAGTCGGACGCTCAACCGACTGAGCCACCCAGGCGCCCCTATGTTTTTCTATTTCTTCTTCAGCAAATGATTACTCTGAGCCAGGTAATATGATTGAGATTAGGGAAAGAGCAATAACAAAGAAGCACTTATTTCCTTCTACCCTCAGAGAGTTTACAAAGAATAAAAGAAGCCAGGCAAGGAAACAATCTTCATAACAAAAGAAGAGAGAATGATATGAATAGATGAAATTCACATGGAATCCCATAACAATAGAAAATAACCCAGGGGTGCTGAAGTGGCTCAGTCGGTTGAGCATGCGACTCTTAATTTTGGTTCAGGCCATGATCCCAGGGTCTTGGGATTGAGCCCCATGTGGGGCTCTCTGTTGAGCATGGAACTTGCTTGAGATTCTCCCTTTTTCTCCATCTGCCCTTCTCCCCCACCAGCGCTCTCTCTTTCTCTCTTTAAACTAAATACGATTTTTTAAAAAATTAAAAAAAAAATAACCCAGATTAAGGTTAATGGATTTTTAGGAAAAGTGGTATGTAAACTGAAAGATTAAGGACAAACAAGACTCTTCCAAGCAAATAAATGGAGGAGATGATATGCGTGCCTAGGGACAAGAATTCTAATCCTAAAGTTGGTGTACATCATCTATGTTCATGAAGTGGGTGGATCCAACACCCAGTCGTTATAGCGGACATCCATGAAGCAGTGATATTTTGATAGTGGACATCCATGAAGCACCTTTTGACAAGGTGCTTTTCTAATCAAATAAAAATTTGAAAGCACATTCTTCATGTGCTAATCAACACATACTACCTTTGCCAAAGTGTTCTGTAAGAGACATGGATAAAGAAGTTATTTAAAACACTCACACGCACACACACGCACACACATGCAGCAATATCACCTTCGACATTATTAGCATCACCCATGAGTTTCTATAGTGACTTACTTTATTATCATATGCTTCCCTCATGAGAAGAAACTGTTAATTAACTGAGGAAAATTTCTATTTTTATTGTTACTCTCCATCTTCAGAATAGCATTATAAAAAGTATTTTTTAAAAATTTACTTCTGCCAATTCCCTTAAGAGAAAGATATTATTTTATAAATTATTTTGATTAAAATGTATTACTGTCTTTTCATTTATTTTAAAAAACATCCAACCCAGAAGCACATACAGGAAGTTCAAATGGTAAGTTATAAAGATCATTTTGCAATTCATGGAAAATTTTTGCCAGGCAAAATTTGGTGTAAACTAATTTGAAATAGTATTTTATTGTTTTATTAGGTTGCATATCTTTAATGTGAAATTAAATTTAAAATTTTTCAAAAAAAGGAAATTTTAATAAAAACAATCAGTGGAAACAAAAATAATGTTTTATTAATTGCAGTTTCAAAATATAGATTATAAATAATTCCCTATACCAATAACATATATAATAATTTAAGTAGTGAAAATAATGACTTTTGGAAGAGAGGATACTGGCTTTTACCTAGACTAGAGATAAAGCAGCAGAAGTTAGGTTGTGCAAGAAAAATGATACCAATGACTTTTTTGATCTTTCAGTCTCATACTACACTGCATATAAATCAGAAAGTAATAAATTAAGTCTGTATTATATTATGTGATTCTAGATCTAAAATAAGGCAAACGTATACTTAGAATTGCCATTTTTATATTTCCAACACTTGATTTCAGAGATGAATTCGAATCCAGCAAACTGAAATTTCCAGGGTAGTTTATTTAAAAAATTAATGGATTTCATATTAACTTTATAATATAAATGATTCCTTTGGTTATAAGAAAGGCTTTTCGGTGTTGCCTTATATATATACAAATATGTATATATCTTTTATAATATAAATGTATACATATATATGTATATATATCTTTGCTGCCATAAAACTGATGATTTTTTGTAAATAATTCATTCTCTGTAATAGACTTAATCTCACTCTACTTCAAAGAGAAATAAGTTAAAACTCTCAGATATAAGATTTTAGAGAAATATCATGGGCTTTAATAATTAAGATTTTTTTCTTTAAAAAAGTGAAATAAAATGTTAGCTAAATTTCATATAGTTTTGTGTTAGTGTTTATTCTGATTTGCTTTTGGATGTTGGAGTTATTTGAGAATAAAATAAAGAGATTGTTTACAGTTTTTAGGTACTGTTAAATCCATCAACGTAAGCATTTCTTAAACAACGGAATGAGAAGTTGACTATCTATAGAACAACTATTACTCAAAGCAAAAAGCTTACATCATTCTATTCCTATTATTTTCCAGTATCGAAACGTGTTCTTCAAGTTAAACAACATAACACAATGAAACATTGCTACATATAATTTAGAAATAATTATTGAAAAAAAAATTAAGAGTTTCTTTTAACTCACAATTCTTATATGATGAATTGAAATTCAAAGGCAGATTATTTGATCTTGAATTTGGGAAGGGAGGAATGTGAAGCAGGGACTTAGAGACTCTGTTAGTTTTAGTTACAAACACTAATCATCAGATAGAGTAGGAGTAAACTACTGATGGTAGCTTGTATATCTGAAAAGTTTACAATGTTGAGCTCTTTTATCTTTTGCTGGAACTTCCTAAGATTTTACTCAAGTATCTCATAAAATTTCTAAGTCTGTATATACATACTTTGTTTCTATCAGCTCATTCCAGGGTTAACTTTCAAGACATGATGCAAAATAATCGATTACCCTTCAGTACAATGTAGTCGAAAGTATTAAAAGAAGATTGGGAATTTTATATCTCATTTTGTGTAGTTTTTTTATTTTTTAATATGTGAATATAATAATAAGGAACATAGAAGTAATGTCACTAATAGAGAAATAGACTATTATGACTCAGTAGATTTGAATTAAGTTCTTCCTAAATATAATACCAGTTCTGTTTCACTTCTGCATAAAACTGTTTAACATGAATTTGTTACGATACTATGGAATCTAGCTTGATAACTTAAAAATAGAAACTTAGTTTTTGAAAATTATCTTTTAAGTTGCTGATTTATTTATTTGTTATAACCCACATTAAAACTTCTACTTTCTATAATCTCCCCAAAATATCTTGCAATTCCTTTTTTCCTGTGTGTAAGGATTGTTTCCACACTTGTGCCTCCAGACTTTCACTAATTCAGCAAACATGCACTGAATAACTTGTATATTTCAGGAAGTAGTCATTCATCATACAGGAATAGTAAAACAAACAAACAAACAAACCTCTACAATGTTCTAAGCCTGTTGGATAAATATTTGAGTTGTATTATATAGAAGGTTTAAACATGTTAAGAGCTATAAAAATAGAGCAGGGGAAGGGAAAAACAAAGAGCAAGGGAGAATGGGTGACGTATAACATATACGGGGTGGTTATGGCGATGTCTATTGCAAAGATAATATATAAGCAAAGATTTGAAGATGAGGACATGAAGCAAGAAGATAGTTAAGAGAAGGGTATGCCAGGCTGAGAGATCAGGCTGAGAGGTATTAAAAAGCCTTGAGTCTGGAGGCACCTCGGTGGCTCAGTTAGTTTTGCGCCTTACTTGGTTTGGGCTCAGGTCGTGATTCCAGCCAGGGTTGTAGGGATTGCCTGCAAGGGGCTCTGCACTAAGCACAGAGCCTGCATGGGATTCTCTCTCTCTCTGTCTCTGTCTCTGTCTCTCTCTCTCTCTCTCTCTCTCTCTCTCTCCCCCCGTCTGCCCCATCCCCTGCTTGTGTTCTCTAAAATAAAATAATAAATAAAATAAAATAAAATAAATAAATAAAATAAAATAAAAAGGGGTACCTAGATGGCTAGATGGCTCTTGGTTAAGCGTCCTATTTTGGCTCAGGTTGTGATCTCATGGATTGTGAGTTCGAGCCCTGCAACATGCTCTGTGCTGACAGCTTAGAGCCTGGAGCCTGCTTCCAATTCTGTGTGTGTCTTTCTCTCTCTGCCCTTCCTCCACTCATGCTCTGTCTCTGTCTCTCTCGCTCTCAAAAATAAATAGGCATTTAAAAAAAATAAACAAATAAATAAATAATATAATATAAAGTAAAGTAAAGTAAAGTAAAATCTTGAGTCTGGAGTGGATCTGGTATGTTCTAGGGTCTAGGATGTGGCCAATGCCATTGAATTCAGGAAGGTGAAGAGTAATGTGCTTGGTCAAGGGGGTGTAGAGGCCAGCTGTATAATCTTGTAGACCCTTGTAAATGACTTAGGAGAACAGGGAAGCCTTGGTAGGTTTTGAGCAGAGCGATATTATGACCTGACCTATTTTTTACAGTATCCTTCTGGCTTCTTTCTTTAGAATTCAATGTGGGCAAAAGCCATCAGAGGTAGATCTGTCAGGAAGCTGTTGCATAATACATTCAGAAATGATGGCGGCTTGAGGCAATAAGCAGGTTGTAAAAACTGGTGATAATTACACATGTTGTAACTACTTCTGTTGTTATTATTATTATTAAAGCTTATTTATTTATTTGTAGGGAAGGCAGAGAGAGGGAGAGAGAGAATCCCAAACAAGCTCTGTGCTGTCATCCTAGAGTCCAACATGGGGCTCAATTCCACAAACCATGAGATAATGACCTGAGCCAAAATCAAGAGTCGATCGCTGAACCGACTGAGCCACCGAAGTGCCCCTGTTCTTCTTATTTTTATTTATCGATTTCTCTTGATAAGACTGTGTTTATTCATCTTTTGAAACACATTCCTTACCACGGTGTATGGTTCAATCAATGAATGTGCCCAATCAATAGGTATTAAATTAAAGAGAAGTGACTATTTATAAATAAACACCGATACACAAATTTGCATAGTTACTCAAATACAATGCCTAGTTGTGAAATAGTTTTATCCTATTTTTGTGCACTCTAAGTACATATTTACAGTAGATATTAACGGAAGATTTTTCAAACTTTAACAACCAGATAAAATTCAAATATTGATGCTCATGCTTTGTTAGAAATTTCCCACAAAAAAACTTACTGGAATCTAAGGAACATATATTAATTTTAATTTATGGAATTTTATTGATTTTTCTATTTGAAAGATATTGTGGAACCAGATAATCTTGCCCCTTTTACACAGGCAAACAAGTAGAACGCATAGTAGCTTGCTCAAGATCTCACACTTAGTTGCTCAGAGTTTCTAGATGCAGAATCTGAGGACTTGTCTCACTTCTTTGCAATACAGCTTTCTCTACACCACAGATCTTCCTTGCTCACTTATGAAAGAGATTGTGTTGGAAAGTAATTGGCCTTCAAAACAAGAGCCATTATACGTTACACTTTTTAAATGTCTCCCATAGGTGCAAACTTGCCTTAGGACCGATGCCAGATAGACTGACATCAAACTATAAAAATGTTTAGCAAACAGAATACGTTTATCACATTTCTACTTGAATTGCTTTCATTGATTGAAAAATGCAACCAGTATAATTGCCACTAGTAACTTACACAGTTTACCATTGGGCGAGTGTAAAACCATAGGTATCACAGACACACATGTACACATACAGAAGAAAAAGAACACAGGCAAACCCCAAAGACTGGAAAACATGAAAGCGACGAGTATTTAAATACTCCTTTTCCCCCTTTGGAACATTTTCATATGCAGTAGTTCATTTGAACCTCTCGATAACTTTGTGAAATAAGAAATACATCCATATCCCTATAACACAAATGATAAAATTTAATGCAGGCCTTCAGATATTTGGTTTTTGTCAACATTTTCTTGCCTTTACAAATTGGTTTTATGGAGAAAAAGCAAATGATGAATGCTGATGAAATTATTTTACAGTGTATCTTTCATAATAAGTGGATATCTTATATAGAATGAAAAATACATAGTTAGTTTCATACATGCATGCCTTCTAGCCCTTGATTCTGCATATAGAAAGGTCACCTTCTACGAGAGGGAGAAAGAGAGGACGTGAAGAATTTGTCATACTTGGGTGTCGGTTACTGTTTATTCTACAACTTTCATTTTTATGTTGTTCAGTATCCAACTAATGTTTAGTCTATAATCTGTTTATTTACACAACACTTTTTTTTCAAACATTTCTTTGTTCTTGATACTGTAATAGAAACAAGAAAATCACAGTACTTTCCTGGAAAAAAATATGATATTCTCTAACATTCTGAAGTAATATTTCTGGACTTATTATCTGGTTATATATATAGATAAGTGAGGTGTTGCATAGGTTAGGAAAAATAAAAAAAATAAAATAACAGTAAAAGCCAAGCTAAGTTCGAGCAATAATTTATCCACTAGAATATGCTAATTATGGTTCATTATCATGTATCCAGATTTTACAAATTAAACACAAGGCTATTAGGGGGAAACACTATTAAAACCATTACATTTGGGAATTGTAATTTTCTTTAAATATTCTTGGGTAGAAGACCTAATAATTAATAATATTATCTCAACCAAAAAGATATTGTAGGAAATATAGAGACTTTCTCACTTAATCTAGTTTTATTTGTGAGCTTTATAATTAGCATTTGTTCTGGCACTCATTTTAGATATAGGTTCTTTTTCAAACCCTGTTGACTTCTGCATTCTTTAGAAAAGAGAAAAATAAAATCCATATTACACCTGCATCTCAGAAGTGATATATCTAACTGAGAACTTCGTTAAGAATTTTATATGGAGAAATCATCAGGTGTTCATATGTAATCTGGACCGTGATACATTTGAGAGTAAATGTGATGTTTTCTTATTTTAGCATGAAGGCGTCTCTTTGTTCACATCTTTCAAACTGCCTCTATTCTCCTGATGGCAGGTCTACACAAATCACAGAAGTCGAAACTACAAAGTTAGGATAAAGCCTTGACAGTGCCCCAGCGAAAAAGCACATCATCAGGCTCCTAATGATGTTAATGTGAGCTGCCAAGAGCTGTCACTATAGAAGGCATGGCAGGCCCAAAGCAGAGAGTGGGGAATAATGACACATTCTCGAAGCTGACAAGGAAAACAAATGCATTATGTATACGGATATAAGAAAGCGAACAGTGGCATCTTCAAAGGAAGATGCCTTTAAACTTTACTATGAAGCAGGCTTGTCTGTGACACCTTGAAGCGAATATGGACAGGACCTGTGTCCTCAGCAGATGCAGCCTACCCTTGCATAACCATTCAATAAAACCCGGAATGATCACTGTGCACGTCCAGGAATAAAACACTTCATCAAATTCAAATGTGAAGTGACAGACCTGGGGAGAACGGGACTTGGTTTTCTCTTCAGGATTGTCTACCGCTTCACAAGAGTACACTTGATCCACGCAATTCTGTATGGAATTTGAAGGAACAGACAAAAGCAATTGGGCCTTTTATATAGCAAGTATTCTCATTTTCTCCTCTGTTAATACCATGTTGAGTATGAGCACGAGTTGTTCTTCGGGGATTTTATTTGCAGCGTTAATTTTAAAACACCTAGGAGAAAAATCAGTAAGACTTAGAACGACTACTACGTAAGTGACATTTTGTGTGTGTGATTGTGCATGTGTGTGATTTCTGATCAAGGTGTTATGGGTTGAGCCAGAATTTTGCTTCAACTTCTGTTACACATGAGTGAAACTGGAGCAGAAAGGTTAATTGATTTACTCGGGGCCATAAAGGAGCAACCCTAAACACTAGTGTTTTAACCTTAAGAGGCCAAGTCTTTGTACTGTTGCACAGTCGCTTGAGCCAGACTGAGACTGAAAATAGTACGTAGTCTCTTGGTAATAGGACAAAAGGTCAGTACGATGTGGTGATTTAGGCCTCACATGATTTTTGTTTACATTTGACACCGCTATATGAGGAGCAGGGAGGTGGTCCTTGTCTAGGAAGGATTTGCATTGCTAAGTGCAATTTATTTTCAGAAAAATGCCAGAGTCTCCTCATCAGAAATCAACTCCCCAGGTTTGCTGTCAGATAAGCTTAGGTTTCGAAAGCGAACATTTCTGTACACTGAGCTGTTAGGTGTGACTAAACCTGACCAAGAGGAATCACCTCGGAGTACAAAGGGATTATTTATTTTTGACAGTCTTCAATCCCTCTCTTGAAACTGTTGGCTTGGCGAAAAAGACATCCACGCTTTCAGAACTCAACCAAGACATCCTCCTCATTCCGCAGAGCCCAACACATGTCATTAGAAAGTAAAAACTTCCATCAACCCAGTGCGAGCTAGGTTTCCCCAAGTGATTTTGAAATTAATGAAAACCCTCCAGGTTATCTAGCCCCCTGGGAGAATTTGAGAGGCGAGCAGGAGGTCGCAATTAGACATTTTTCAGCCTTACTTTCCTATTTACTACTCAATTTCTGTATGACCTTGGGAACACCAATTATAAGATTCATCCTAGTGATTTTTTTTTTATTGATGGAAACAGCAGAATGACACAGTGATATGATAACATGATAAATAATAAAAATTAGGAAAAATTCTTTGAAGTGAATCACATAATTGATAACATAAGTTAATAGATTCTTTTTTTATATAAGTGCAGTAGATTCTTAACTAAAGCAAGTTACAGATCATCACATCTATGCACCAAAGATATTACAATTTTATTCAAAGGCTCAAAAACTGTATTCATAAATTATCATTTTTATATATAAGTTAGGTTATATATAAATTCGGTTGTGATCATCAGATAGAAAACTTTTAAAATATAAACTGCATTTACAGTCAGCCAACTTGAGTATCCTCTTCCAAAGGATGTTTTGTTGGAGCTCGTTTACAAATAGCATCAAGTTTTAGACAGTAGTAGTACACTGTAGCATCACAATAATATATCTTCACATCTAGGGAGGAATTGTTATATAAAATTTTACAAAATTATTAAGGAGTGACAGGGAGGCAACATGCTATCTGAAAATACAGTAAAAATTGAAAGCCAGTAACTCGAATATTTACTTTTATTAATAAAATCTATACATAACACTATAATAACACATGTTCATTATAGGATAAGAAGAAAATAAAAAGAACTGTCAAAAAAGAAAATGATCACTTGTATTCTAACTCCCCAATAATTTCTAAAGTTTTTTTGTGTGTGTATTTCTACCCAGACTTCTTTTTACATGGTGTTTTTTTCATAGTTTTGATCATAAGAGATAGAACTTTGTCTTGCTATTTTATACTCATTAGTGTCAAACTTTTCAGAACTAACAGATGACATCCCATATGTTATTTTGAGTATAAGGCATAAACTATATATAAACAATTTAGGATATGTCACAAAGGAATTATCCACATTAAAAATAAGAAGTTAAATTTAGGTTCAAAAACAAAACTTAAGCTCTTGCAAAATTGTGCCATGAGAAATGTCATCAATCTCTTCTTCTCCAAATTTTACTGATATTACAAGCAGCATAAATGGATTCTCTTTCCTTGGGGGGGGGAATGGGGAGTTGGCTAACTGATACTGCTTTTTGCAATCCCAGCAGACATGCTAGTGTCCTCCTGGAAGATCAAAGAATTCTGAATGCGGAAATTTGTCTTGGAACACCCAGAGCGATAAATCCTGTGGTCTGACTTGATTTAAGGTATGAAGTGGCTTGAGTATTATTTAGATAGTCTCAATTCTGTATCTTCTCTCCCCATGAAGCTTTAGCATTAGATATTCACCCAAAGTCATGAAATGCCTTACATTTTCTCTTAGATGTGTGTCATCTGCTATATTAAGGCAGAGAGACCATGGCCATTGCTAGGTCCAGACAATGTACCTTTTTCAGTAGAAAAGAAAATTCTATAATGATGTTCTCTTTCCAGGAATGCTATCCATTATCCATAATTAGGTTGAGGTAGTCACAAATGTGACAAATATGCTCTTTCTTGGTTTCATGCTACTACAAACTGCCCCCATTACCATCAACAGCTCCTCCCTGCCCCCCACCATCACTATCCCTTCAGCCTATTCTTTTTTACTTTTCTTTCATTCTTTCCTTCTACCACTACATGTTCCATTGTGCTAGACTTCAGCTGTTTGTTCTCATAGTTGTTCCTTATTCTTCCCATACAGGAGTTCTGAATCCCACTTTTTGTCAGCTGGCACTGAGCAAGGTTTGGCTAACATGGGCATTGAAGAAAAATGAGAAGGTAGAAGGAAGGAAGAAATCAGGATATTTTTTTTTCTCTCTCTCCCCTTTCCTTGTGTTGGGTTTCCAGCAAAGGCCATATACAATCCATGGCTTAAACATAAGTGGAACAGATCTGCCATACTTTCAGCTTCTGGTTGGTGAGCCCTTGACAACGGTCTTTGGTGTCATTGTCTTCTTGATTTGTTTCTTGTTTGTTTTTATTTTTATTTTTGTTTCTCCCTCCAAGCCAAGTGTAGTTCTGATAGCCTGCTATTTTTAATCTATGGGTTGCCTCATTGTCTCCTAATCATCGTCCATTACTTCTGGTACCAATTTCCTAAATGAAATCCTTTTAATCTAGAATATTCAGAGAGGTACGTGCTTCCTGGTTTGACACTGATTGTTATAACACTTTATCAGCAGTGGTCCCGGAAAAATACCTCTTATGATAGGATTCCAACTCTGAGCGTAACTCCTACTTGAGTATGAACGCATTCATGATGCACTTGCAGATGGCAAATGGGATAATGGTAATTTGTGTCATGCAGTGACATTATTTTTACTTAAATCATCATCTACGGATACTGAGATGGAGAGCTGGCCAAATTCAAGGCTTTGGAAAATCAAATTGCTGTTGTAATGGTGATGGTATTTTATGGTAACAAGGATAATGACAAGTGCAGAGGGCTGCCATCTATTTCTAAAGGTGAAGAAGAGCAGACAAAACAATTATTACACTTAGGTGTAGGAACTCACCTACACCTAAAATCAGGCTTAATATACTAGAGAACTTCTATGATAAGCGTAAAAGAATTTATCTCCCCAAGCTAGAGGGAGGAAAGATGTGGCCGAGGATTCAAACAAAAATTTAAATGTGAAGAAGCATAAATAAAGTACGAGTTGCTCTCACAACATCATCCACTCCTATGTTAATATTAAGACATCGTTGCCTATGTTTAAAGCATTTATAAAGAAGTAGCAGGACCCTGAGATTTGGGATAGGGAAACTGTGTGCATTTGGACAAAGCTGAGAAGCTGGCACCACCAAATTTTCCTAATTCTTCTTGCCAATAGAATTAGCAACAACCTCACTATTAGAAAAGTAGCCTACCCTCAAATGTGTAACACTTTCTTATATCACCTGACAGTTTGCTTTAGTCTACTTCACAATCTCCCACAGCCTCCAGACCGATGACAATAGTTATTTCCCAAGATTCCCCAGGAAGAGAAACACAGGTTTCCTCCAAGGGGATATGGCACACACAGCAAAGGAATCCTAAAACACTGTTAATTTTTATCTGTAAATACCTGGAGAAAAACACAGTAATATATTCATAGAATCTCCTGAAAGGGACAAATTTAATTTTGGATTAAGACAAATGTAATATAATGTTACGCTAAATTTCATTCTGAATTTAGACAAGTTGGAATTTGATGTCTTTACTCAGTTGGCTACTGAAGGCCGAGTTCAATAATTTACATTAATGAGGTCACAAATGCTGGGCCTTCCCCAGCATTATGTGGAGGAAGGCATTTAAGTCTTGGGGAGATGGTCGCATTGGAGTGGATCTGATAAGTGTAATTCTCTCCCTCTCCCTCAACAGTGTATCCTGGGAGTGTTCAGAAGACTCGTCTTTACAAAGGAATTGATAAATGCGCTTGTGAGGGCAATACCAGTATTTCTAGAAAGTTCTGTGGTGATATCCCTAGGTTAAGGATAAAAGTAGAATTGAGTTGCAGTAGAATCTAGTTCCTTGATTTCATTGGGGATAATGGGATCCTGGAAAGTAGGAGACTGGGGTTTGAGTGTTCTAGACCATGTGAATTCAATTACCATAACTGGCAGCAGTTCTGAAGTGGTAATAAAATATTTTGATACACACAGGCTTGTGCTAGTAGTTAAATGAACAGAAGTACCTAGGAATAAATAGATGTGCAGCCTTTGATGTATTACTAGATCCATCTAACAGGAAAAGAACTAGGTTTGTTGAAGAGAAACCCAATTTGCATCACCACAAGAGGAAGTTACAATTTTTCTGCCAGTTTCCTGCTAAAGTCAATTCACAGATAGGATGACTGACCATCCCACTTCCTGGCTTTAGAACTGAAAATCCCACACCCTGGAAAACCCTCCAGTTTGGACAAACTAGACTATGACTCATTCCATCATAAATCTGAAGCCCCTTGATTTTAAAACAGGCTGAGTTACTTGAATAAGGATCTTGCACGAGAAAATACTTAAATCTTGCTCCAAATGGACCCGAGGCCATCTAATACAACAAATGGATACTGAAGAGAAAGAAATGCTCACAACTTTAAAGATTTTATACTGGCTCTGAGTTGGTATGATTCCTAAGAAACAGAAATGCCTTGGCTCATGTAACAGAGTTTGAAATTATGACACTCGGGTAATAAATGCAGATTTGCTCCAAATCCATCTTCATCTGGACCATTTGCAACATATATAAAAACTGGCCAAGGGAAAATCCATGCAACTTTATCACTGTTGTCACAAATAAACCATATCACCCCCCTCAGAGATCCAAGGCAATTAACGCTGCCATCAAAGATTTGCAGATACTAATCCTATCAAACCTACCTTTGATTCACCTGTTTGTCTGTCATAAAAGTTAGATGCATCTTGACAATGAGTGTGGATTATTGTAAATATAATTAGGTAGTCACTCCAATTGCAGCTGCTATGACAGATAAGGCATCTTTGTCATAGCAAATTAACACAACTTTACTTTGATATACCCCTATTGACCTGCAAAATGCCTCTTTCCGCATACCAATCATCAAAGATGATCAGAGCAGCTTGCCTTCAGCTAGGAGAGATACTATTACAATTTCACTATCTTCCCTCAGGGATATGTCAACTTTCCTGTTATTATTAAAATAAAGTCTCCAGAACTTCGGTGTAATAGACATCCCACAGAACATAATTTCCTCCACCTCACTGATTGTCCTTGGTGTGCAGAAAGGGGAAACACCCAGACATACTAGTTTGACATATGTTTGCCCAGAGGGAGAATAAAACCATGAAATTCAGAGGTCTGCCATTTTAAGAAAGGTTTTAGGGAGCAGATGGTCTTTGACATGTCAATATATCACCCCTAAAATGAGGTGAGGTGTCTCATCTTGCACTGATGCTGACCAAATATATAACACCTGTGGGGCTCCTTAGATTTCTTCTTCTTTTTGAGGTAACATACACTATAAATTTGTGTGTGTTCTCTGGGCCCTTTTACCAGTAATCCATAAGGTTCCCAGTTTTCAGTGGGACCTAGAGAAAAAAAAAAACAACAACTCTATCAAGTCCAGGCTCTGTGAAAAGCCACTTAAAAAATAGGCCCACAGTAGATTCTATGAAGCTCAAATAGGTAAAGGAAGTAAATGAAAACACAATGCCAAGTCTCTGAAAAGAATAGTAAGAGTTATAGAATTATGTTTTTATAATCAATTTAGTTTTTTTTTTCATTTTCATAATTATTTCTTCCTTGACTCATGGATTATATAGGAGTATATGGCTTAACTTTCAAACATTTGGATATTTTCCAGTCATAGCTTTCTTATTGACTTTTAGCTTAATTCCACTGTGACCAGAGCACATTTTACATATGCTGTTAGTCCTTTGCAATTTCTTGATGTTTGTCTGTGGTCCAACATACTATGTAACTTTGGAGTTCATGCGTGTTTGAAGAAAAATGTGCATTTTTGCAATTACGTGTTTCAATTTTCTACACAGGTAGGTACACATTTAGGGCAAGTTTGTAAATCTTGTTTCAAGTCTTTCAAATCTTCCCACTGGTTTGATTTTTTTGTCATCGGCGTATGTCTGTATTTCAAGTAATAATTCTTTCATTGAATTTATTCAGTCCAAGGTTAGCAGAGAATGCTGGCTTTTCTTTGGTTACAGTTTGCATGACATATATTTTTATATCCTTTTATTGACAATTTTTCTGTACCTTTACATTAAAGGATTTATGCCACCTTTAAAAAAGCCTATCTGTAGTTGCATTTTCCGCCGAACATTGTTTTTTAACTCAAGTATTTAGTCTATTTATGTTTAATTTAATTATTGACGTATTTGGGTTTAAATATGTTATCTTACTCTTTGTTTTATATTTGTTCACACCTCTTCCATATTTTTTTTTACATCTCTATTGCCTTCTCTGGAATATATTTTTTAAAAATATTCTACTTATTATTCTCTATTAGCTTGTTAACAAACACTATTAATTTTTTTAAATATTCTATTTATTATTCTCTATTAGCTTGTTAACAGACACTATTCATTTTTTTAAAATATCCTATTTATTGTTAGTAAACACTATTCATTTAGCTTGTTAGTAAACACTATTCATTTATAAATATTTTAGTAGTAATCTTAAAGATTAAAATATAAATCCTTTACTCACTAAATCTAATAATAATTCATACTTTTATCATGATCTAGACCATATAAAGTTTCAGAATACTCCAAATCCACCTACCCCTCAAATTGTTTTGCTATTATTGTCATGAATTTTAATTCTATATATACTATATATTTTTCTTATAAGAAAATTGTTGAAAAATATTGTTAAACAACAATATTCACTTAGATTTTTTCAGATTTTTAACTATTTTTTGGCTATTAATTACTTAGTATACTGAGATCTAATTATACATGTATTCAAACTTTTCACCCTCTCTTACAGGTCCGTATTATTAGATTACATTTTTTGCCTTCCATTTTTCTTCATATACCAGACTTACTATTTTTTCTCACCTTCTAATTCAATAATAATTTCTTCTCTTATATCTAAAATATTGTTGAATTTATCTGCTTTGACCTAAATTACATTATAACTTTCTACAGTTGTAGAATTCCTATTTAATTTTTATTGTGGTTTTCATTATTCTTCATTTTTCTCCCATCTTTTTAATCTACTTATACATTTAAATTAAAACCTATGTATATTAGTTTCAATATCTGGATTTCCTATAGGTATATTTGTATATGTCTCTCTCACTCTCCCTACCCCTCCTCTTCTCTGATCATTTCATCTTCTTCCCTGGCATATTGGTAATTTCGTTTGGATGCTACATTATGAACAAAATATTTTAGAGACAATTATCAATTATGTATGTCACTGTTTATCTCCAGAGACTTTATTTTTGATTCTGGTAGTCAGTTAAGTGGAGGTCAGATACCCTAATCCAAACATAAACTCTTTTATTTTTATTTATTTATTTATTTATTTATTTATTTATTTATTTATTTATTTATTTAAATTAAAGTTAGTCAACATATAGTGTAGTATTGGTTTCAGGAGTAGAACTCTGTGATTCATTGCTTACATATAAGACCCAGTGCTCATCCCAACAAGTGTCCTCCTTAATGCCATCTATTTTTGCCCATCTCTCCATCCACCTCCCCTCCAGCAACCTTCAGTTTGTTCTCTGTATTTAAGAGTCTCTTACGGTTTGTCTTCCTTTCTGTTTTTCTTATTTTTCCATCCCTTCCCCTATGTTCCTTTGTTGTTTTTCTTATATTCCACATAAAAGTGACATCATATTATAATTGTCTTTCTCTGACTGACTTATATAATGAAGCAGTGTAAAGAGAAGCCAAGGAATCAATCCCACTTATGATTTCACCAAAAACCGTAAGATATGTAGGACTAAACCTAACGAAAGAGGTAAAAGATCTATAAGCTGAAAACTACAGAAAGATTATGAAATAAATTAAAGAAGACACATGGAAAAATATTCCATGCTCATGGATCGGAAGAACAAATATTGTTAAAATGTCTATACTACCCAAGGCAATCTACACACTCAATAAAATCCGTATCAAAATAACACCAGCATTCTTCATATAGCTAGAACAAACAATCCCAAAATTAGTATGGAACCAGAAAGACCATGAATACCCAAAGTAACATTGACAGAGAAGACCAAAGACAATTCTGTACTTCACGCTGTAGTACAAAGCTGTAATCATCAAGACAATATGGTGCTTGCACACTAACAGACACATAGATCAATGGACAGAATAGAGAACCCAGAAATGGACCTACAAATGTATGGCCTAATCTTCAACAGAGCCGAAAGAGCATCCAAAGGAAATGGTGCTGGGAAAACTAGGCAGCATTATGCAGAAGAATGAACCTGGACCACTTTCTTACTCCATACACAAAAATAAGTTCAAAATGGATGAGAGACTCCCTTATTAAGGGGCAGGGCTTTAGGCTGTGTGCAGAATGGCTGTTTTTACTTTTTCATGCTCTTACAAAAGACAGAAAGACAGAAAGGAAGGAAGGAAAGAAGGAAGGAAGGAAGGAAGGAAGGAAGGAAGGAAGGAAGGAAGGAAGGAAGGACTGAAAATTTTAAGATATTTCCTAGAATCTTACTCCTTGGATGGAGTTATTGACCCTCCGGCCTCATAAGACTGCTGAAAGCTCTTATCATTTATTTGGACTCTCGGTTCTTTTGAGAATTACTAACTTCCTTGGAAGAAAAAGTAGTGACATTTTCAGGTCCATTTCTCTTCACTTCCTTTTTGTCTGTTCCCTAGGTCCCTTCAGTCTGTGCCACTCTATTAAGTCTCTAATGCCTTCAAGCAGATTTTTAATATTTTGTTTAGTTCTATAGTTACTCTTGATAGAATGTTTAGAATTCTAAAAGTGTTTTGCCATTACTAGAAGTAGAAAATCATGATTGTTGAGACTTTGAGTCTCTTCTTGTTACAAAGAGGATAAAATATCTTCATTTAAATTTTTTTATGTTTATTTATTTTTGAGAAAGAGAGAGAGATTGGGGGGGAGAGAGGGTGAGAGAGAGAGAGAGAGAGAGAGAGAGAGAGAGAGAGAGAGAGAACACAAGTGGGGAAGGGGCAGAGAGAGAGAAAAACACAGAATCCGAAGCAGGCTCCAGGTCCAAGTTGTCAGCACAGAGCCCAATGAGGGCTTGAACTCGCAAACTGTGAGATCATGACCTGACCTGAAGTCAGACACTTAACTGACTGAGCCACCCAGGCACCCTAAAAGTATCTTCATTTTATAGACAGAAAGTTCCCTCAGATTAGTGAGGAGCATAAAGGCTTGTGTGATAAATTGAAGTTGATAGATGGATGGAGAATGTTGTGACTAGTAGAATAGGTGGATAGAGTCTACCTGACCTTGTGTGTTCTCTCTCTCGTTTCTCCTCATTTTCTCTGCTCTTCTTCTTACAAAAGGAAAGATAAAGCTTTCTGGCTTCATTTCCCTGACTCCTGTGTCACTACTTTTCACTTGTTTCAGCCAAAAATAGGCAGTTGAAACCCAATGGGGAGCATAAGGAAAGGAGAATTCAAATGTTTCTCTTTCCCTGGTTAGAGGCATCTCTGTCGGGACCAGGTCTCTTCTGCAGGTTTGGTGGTGGTTCAGGCCTAGGGACACCCCCTCCCACCCAAGTCTCCTTTCAACACAGGATGATCCTGCTTCCTGCTCTTGCTTCTCTCTGGGTGACCTTCCTGTACACAGTTTATTTTCTCACCTCTTCCATATATCTAATTAATATAGTGGACTTAATTCCCTTTGTCCCAACTAATACAATAATAAGGGCAGAAAATAGAGAAATATGAAGGAATTCTGCAGTGCAAAATAAGGTCAGTATCCAATTCCTTCAAATTTTGACATAATGACTTTTCTGTAATAGACTTACTGCAAGAAGGGAAACACAATTTTGAAAAATGACTTTGTGTTTTCAACAACTTTCAAGAGGATGCTATGAAATCAAAGCAGCATGTCATGAAAAAGGACAATCTAGTTTTGATAAGGATTCAATGGGGAGGAAAAATAAGATTTCGGAATTAAAATTTTGATGGATGCAGCAACTAGCAGATTAAACTTTGAAGGAATTTAAATTAATGATGTATCTTATAAATGAAAGCTTCATTTAGGAAAATAACTCCCTCAAATGACTCTCAGATTGGATTAAAAAATAAACATGAAGTGACTTCATGTTTATGAGCTATTTTTAAAAAATGACCCTTCAAGCAGAAATATAATATGAGGGTCAAATTTATATTAGACAAACACAATGAAAGAAAATAGTGATGGCAATATTAATATCAAAGCATAATCACATAAAACTATTATATGGGAAAATGATTTCATATGGATAATATAAACAGGTAAATTTCACAGTCTCAAAATATATTAAGTAAATATGATATTCAAAATTAAAACAGAGAAAGAAAGAACAAGAGAGGGAGAATGGGGAGAGAAACTGAGCCTTGTAATGGTCACATGCCATCTGGTCTACTCCAACATTTTGAACACATTTCTGCATTTTGATAATTTAATACATAATGAAACTTATCTTTTCAAGGTTAAATACACAGAAATTATGTATCTGTATCTGAGGTTCGATGGATGTTAGGTTATAAACATATGGCTGGTTCTACCAGCTAGACACATTTGCATGAGACCCTGATTCAGAAGTGAGCTACAGGAAGAAATCCTTGTGAGATATTCATTTTGTTGGTTTGAGTTATGGCAGAGATAGCATGGCTCCAAGGTCAGCATCTAGTTTGTCATGTCAGCTCTACGGGTGGTTCGTGAAGCTAATCCTGAAGGCTCAGCGTAGAGCCCTTCCTCTGGGACCTTCGATGATTTTATGGGCCATGCAATATCCACTCCAACTGCAGTGAATCCTGCAATCTTCACCCCAAAATGCTGACAAATATGGACTATTTGGTCAAAGTATTTATAGACAACATCCAAAGATATGGAAACATGGAAATTTGGTTATCCAACGTATTTATCTTTATGTGCAATCCACCCTATTTAGTATCACAGAATGGAGCACTGATAATCCTGTATCTACTAATTATAGCGTTAAATGCAGTTATTGAATTATCACCTGTGGTCAGTCACTAAATGTTAAGTAAGTCGTTATGTAGCAATAGATAACTGACATATCAGGGAAGAGTTTAGTGATATATTCATGGATTTCATTGAAGATAATGTAATTCCAGAGTGACAAAGGCCAAGAAGCAGCACTTAATTGGCAGAAGCTAGTAGTTATAAAGGTATTAGGGAACAAAGACTGAAGGTTAATCAAAATAGACTGGCCCATCAGCATATTCAAATGATTAATTGGTCATGAAGAGACTAGTAGTGAAACAAATAAAAATCCTACAATTCTACATCACAAAATAGAAAACTGATTCAAGACAATCTGAGTGCATAAGGTAAAAAATTTTGAATCCAAAATCCCTTTTTATATTTGCAATTCCCTTCTAGCAGGATCTTTGTGATAGGCACCTGTCAATGCTGGAGACAAATAGCTCATCCTGCAGCTGTGACTCAGGTGTACACAGTAGGCATCCCCAAGGTCACACACCTTTGCTGGTGGCGGTAACAGTGCCACCTGAGGCACCCAGATATTACTGACAGTGGCTACATATCAACACTGTTTCTGTGATGTTGCTTTGCCTCCAGTCATGACTGATTCTTAACAGCTCTTGCTTCTGTTATCCCAGCCCAGTTCTCCAACATTCCAGAAAATTCTATGAATTATAATCATGTTAATAATGCCTTTTAATGAATGCCTTTAAAAGAGTCAGAGTCAGTTTCTTTCTCCCTATATCTTTGCTGTCTCTCTCTTTTACAATTAATGCAATCTCCTACCGTGATAGCAATTTGATATGAAACTTGATGAATATTCTTAAAGACAAATACAGGACCAGTGTAGTAAACCAAAAAATTACAATGTGAAAAGTGCCTTAATGATAAAATTAAACACAGTGAGAGTTATTCACTGTCAGTTGTTGAATAAGAATATTGGTCACCAGAATGATGTTAATTCTTGACAAATTATGTTTTAGGCTTTGGAAATATCCTATTAAGATAACAATGGTAGAAGTACCCTAGCAGATTTTATAAACAAGTATTAAGCCAACAATAATATTATCATTAGGTAATGATTCTGAAAAAAAAAATTGAAAGGCCAGAAATAGACTACATATATAGTGGTTTCATAAAAAGTATATTATTCCATGAAAATTATGTTACTGGGAAAAAATTGCTTTTCATGTCAAATTATTGACCTAAATAATATATGAATGATAAAGTTTAAGTATAAAAATAAGGCTATGAAAGACTGGCAGAAATCATGGATTAATACCTTTCTTTATTCTGAATGGAACTTGGAACTCAGAATATGTTAAAAATGCAATAGATGCAAAGCATGTTAGTGAAGATATTTTACAAGGTGAGAAATGGATATACCTTACAAGCATTTCAAAACTGCTATGTGTTACCAGCACATCATTAATAAAAGATCAATTTGAAAACTTAAATAGACAAAAATGGATAAAGAAACTAAAAAGATAAAAAGATGTTGCCTAAAACACTATGCTAAAGATGTCATGCTAAATGTATGCTCATAAATGGAAGACAACTATTATAATATACACTCCTTAGAAAAATATTTTTTCATATGTCTGAAGAATCTTAAAAATTTTAGATTTCCTTTACCCAGTGATCCATGGCTTAGATAAATTTTAGGTAAAATTTCATGTAAAAATTCACATATAACCATAATCATGCAGGAGTATTTATAAAAAAATATTCTAACTGTATTAAATAAATTAAAGTTTATTATGTAGAATGATACAATGGTAAATAGTAATTTAATATTTTTCAATAATGTATGAAAATTAATAATATGAAAATATGTGTACATTTAATATTAATTATCTAATATACCTATAATTAAAAGAAAAAGATCCGGACAGCTGGATGGCTCAGTCAGTTAAGTGTCCAACTTCAGCTCAGGTCATGATCACAGTTTGTGGGTCTGAGGCCTGTATTGGGCTCTGTGCTGACAGCTCAGAGCCCGCAGCCAGCTTCAGATTCTGTGTCTCCCTCTCTCTCTGCCCCTCCCCTGCTCACGTTCTGTCTCTCTCTCAAAAATAAAATAAATATTAAAAATAAATAAACAAATAAATAAAAAGATCAAATAACAAAAAGAATAAACTAAACGTTTTTGAAAGAAAAAACCTGTGACAATTTTGGGGTGGTAGAGTTTTTGAGAATTTTATTATCTTTATAAGTTTCTAACATCTTTCTTCTTTAAACCCATGATTAACTTTGTAATATATTCTTATTAAATATGTATATATGCATATATTATGTATGTATGTGTACTTTCAAGATATTTTTCTGTATACTACTAATTCTTGACTATATAAAAAAGGAATCGAAAATAAAATATATTTTTTTACTTCAATGTAAATACAGCTACAGAAACACATTCAGTTTTGAAAATGTGAAAACTCTCTTTAGCTCTGATACCTGTAATCTCAATTTAATTCGTCCACTTTTGACTCTACTTGGTTATGTTTTCTTAGGGAACAAAGTTTTCATTACATTAAAGACCGCCGAAAGGGCCAAATCTGGATGTTCAAGTATGCAAATACTATTCTTGGGCAGATTCATGTGTGGACTTTTTTTTTTTTAAGGTTCACTAAAAGATAGAACTAACGACATTTTTCATGTATAACAGAAGAATATGCATCCATGGAAACGACCTGGAAGTTAGTGAGTCAAATACGATACCCCTCAAAAATCGGAGATTACCAAAAAAACAAACAGTGATTACAATTTACTTTAGAAAGTGTCATAGAGCATCTAATAATCACAAAAAACTACAACTTAACGTTGATGGCAGCTCAGCTCTGGAGAGTAGTACTGTTTTCTTCTTTCTAATACCACGCTAGGCCCTTATTCTAACACCAACCTTTAGGGGTGCCTGTCATCCTCTGACCTTAGAAAACCACTCGTGGTCATTTTGGAGCATTGCTTGGAGGTCTTTAAATCAGTAACATGTCTAATGTGACAATTTTTTTTTTTTTTAATGCAGTAGAGCTGATTTCAAACACAAGCTGCCATGGCTAAAGGCAAATTTTAATTATTCACCAAGGGACAAAAAGGAGAGTATCATAGCAAAATGTTGATCTTTCTTTAAGTTTGTATAAAGAGTGTAAAATGTGCAAGACAAAAAAAGAATATGGGGGGAAACTATTGGATAAATTTGAATAAAGAGTTTTGCTTTACAATTACCTACATAAAGTTGCTGTTGTTGTTGTTGTTGTTTCCTCTGACCTCCAGGTCCGGTACACAATTTCTATTTGAAGCAAGTACAGCTATGACTTAACAATGGAGATCAGAGTAGAAGGGAGATTAAAATATATTGCTTTCAGTTACCGAGTTTGATTTTTTTTCGTGTGTGTGTAATGACAAATTTTATAAGAAATGTCATTGGCACCTTTAAAGGACCTGTATGACTGGAGATGATAGACTTCCTTGACATACTAATGATTCCAGAATGCATCCAGAAGTATCCAGAAGAGATAAAATCACTTGGAGTGGGCAGGCATCCATGGAAGGTCCACTCTAAGTCAGGCAACTGCCAGGCGATGGGATTACAAAACCTTTGGGTTCATAAGATGGAGAGGGAAGCCCACAGCCTTTTTGGGAAGATAAAAAGCTAAGTAAATAATTTCAATGTGTGTGAAACATGCACTGATAGAATTATGTGCTAAGTGTTCTCAAAAATAGAAGAATAAGACCAAATGAACCATTTGAAAAGTAACGAGAGATTGACAGAAAGTTAAAATGCTGATAGAAAAATAGCTTTTGCAAAAAAAGGGAGGAGGTTCTTTGGGGTTCTCATATATTACAATGTTTTGTTGCATAGAATATAATGAGGATCTAGGATGTGGAGGGTGTGGAAACTCTACAGGAAGGTAAGAGCCAGATCAAAGCTCACCCACCCTATGAAAGATGTTGGCCTTTTAAATAAAGGCTCTTAAAAGTCATTGAAATATTTCAAGCAGTGGAACTACATAATCACTTTTGTGTGATTTAGATAAAACATGTTTTGTGTGTTTTAGATAAAACATGTGTATCACGTTGTGAAGAACGGATTGAAGCAGTCCAGGATGGAGATGGAGGGGCAATCAGGAGTTTGTGCAACAATCTTAGTGAAAATATTAAAAATAGGAACAAAGGAAGGGGCATGAGGAAGAGAAGGGACAGAGATAAAAGGAAATAGAAACTATTGCAAATGCTGCTTTATCAGGTATGTGATATTGATGAAAACCTTCTGTTTCAGGGTCAGGATTAATGAGGATACAATTTGTGAGATGGTAATAAAGGAAAGTAACCAATTTCCTGAGAGAAGATAGTCATTTTCATTTTGGACATGTTGAAATTATGGAAAGTGTGGGTCATACAGGTGGAAGTGGCCATTGGCAAGCTAAATATAAAGTTTAGAACTTAGGGAAGAGGTCTGGGATACACAGATACTGCAGACTCTCATTCATAGCTTGATATCTTCTTTATTCTATTTTTATCAAGTATAGAAATGAATTAACTATGATAGAAAATATGACCCAGCGAAAATATATCAAAGCAAAAAATGTAATAGAACACATGATTAGATTTTATTTTTTTAAATTTTTTTAATGTTTATTTTTGAGAGAGAGAGACAGAGCGTGAGCAGAGGAAGGGCAGAGAGAGGGAGAGACACACACAGAATCCGAAGCAGGCTCCAGGCTCTGAGCTGTCAGCACACAGCACTACGCAAGGCTGGAACCCATGAACTGTGAGATCATGATCTGAGCCGAAGTCGGACACTTAATCAACTGAGCCACCCAGGTGCCCCTCGATTTTAAATAAAGTGTTTTTTAACCATTGGACAGCTATAAATGTTTAAGATTTACATGAGGAGTTTGAGTGTCTGAAAGAGCCAGGCATTAGCCAAATCCTGTTTCCTAATTTTCCATTCTATTTATTTTTTTAATGTTTATTTATTTTGAGAGAAAGACAACCAGCACATGCATGTGAGCCAGGGAGGAGCAGGGAGAGAGGGAGAGAGAGAATCCCAAGCAGGCTCTGTGCTGTCATCACAGAGTTAGACATGGGGCTTGATCTCGTGAGCCACCTGGATCTCACACACTGTGAGATCATGACCTGGTCCAAAGTCAAGAGCCAGACACTTAGCTGACTGAGTCAGCCAGGTGCCCCATAATTCTCCATACTGAAAGATAGCTGAGTACTCAGAGACTTCCACTTTCCATTCCAACATCAAACCCACATAGGATGTGATCCATGACCACAGTTATCAGTTGTGTCAAATATTGATTTAACAATTGCTGGATCCTAGAACTTTGCCATCAGATAATGCACTGTAATCATTCTGGATCTTCTCTGGAAAAACAAAGAACTCCGCCTATACGGTCACTCAGATTCTTTTTAGATCTAGCATTTTATCAACTTACATTTTTTTCTGGTAATTATATAACACAAAAATAAGACTACTGTTCTATTTTCTAAAATGTATTCACAGAGAAGTATTATTAAAAATGCCTGAGGCGCCTGGGTGGCTTAGTCAGTTAAGTATCCAACTTCCACTCAGGTCATGATCTCTTGCTTTGTAGGTTCAAGCCCCACAACGCACTCTGTGCTGACAGCTCAGAACCTGGAGCCTCCTCTGGATTCTGTGTCTCCCTCTCTCTCTACCCCAATCCCGCTTGTGCTCTGTTTCTCTCAAGCTCTCAAAAACATAAACATCAAAAAAATGAATAAATGTTAAAAAATATCTTTAATAAATTTTTTAAAATGCTTGATTTGAGGAAAACAGAATGGAAGATAAAATATGCTAATAGTTATTATAGTTAACTACAGACAGTCCCCAATTTGTGATGGTTTGACAGGATTTTTCAACTTCATGATAATGTGAAAGTGATACACATTTAGTAGAATATGTACCTGGAATTTTGAACGTAGATCCTTCCCTGGGCCAGTGATAAGCTGTGTTACCCTCTTCCATGATTCTGGGAGGGGGCAGCACCATGGCTCCCAGTCAGCCAGTGACCAGTGAAGGTCAACCACCAACACACTGACAACCATCCATGTCCACACACTGTTCTCTTCCCTTTCAGTGTAGTAATCAACACGTTACACAAGATAGTAGACCTTTGATTAACAAACAGGCTTTGTGTTCTATGATTTTGCCCACCTGCAGCCTAATGAAAGTGTTCTGAGCACAGTTAAGAAATGCTGGGCCGAGCTCTGATGATATTTTCAACTCACAATGGGTTTGATGAGATGTAACCCCACCATAAATTGAGAAAGATCTGTATAAATATGAACTGCCAAATTGAGCACTCCTGGCTCCTGGTGAAGATTAACCAAACCTCAGTATGTCAGCAAGCTGGAAATAACAGTCTCAGGCATATGTCTTCTTAAAGCCATGTATGTGCCTAACGGATTTCATTTCTCCTCTTTCTACATAATGACATTAGAATAATCTCTGCAAAAGAACTTGGCCTCTACATATTCAAGTGGTAGAGCATCCATGTGACAGTGGGGAAGGTCAAAAGAATGTCTTCTCTATATTGTATAATAAATAAAATATAAGTAATCCTGCACATCGGGATGTTTTAAGATACCAAAGAGCCTAACCAGGGCTTATTTGAAACATCAAAACGATCAAGATCACTCTGTGTAATACACACATACAATTATTACATATTTCAAGACTTTGAAAAATCTACTCCCACGCCAACCCATCTTTCTTTTCTGAAGAACCTCATGAAACACAGAGATACCAAAAACAGACAGAGAAGTTCAGAAAAAGGCAAAGAAGATCAATTCACCCAATAACAACAAGAAAAGATCCTAGAACCAAGTAATATAATAGCAGGACAGCTTCTGAATGACTCAGAAAAGAAATTCATGCTCACTAGAAGCCAAAATAGGTTTGTCAGAGATTTATGATTTGGCAGATGGTAAAATTAACACAGATATAGCATTCAGACTTCAGCAAGACATTCAATAACTTTCATCTAATGTACATTTGGGCAAAACAATGAAAGATTAAATATATGTTACAATGAATGGGTAAACTAGTGAGTAGGTACATTTTTTGAGACACTCAACAGTATTTAAAGTGAGCTAAAGAAAAAAAAATGTGAACTAAGAGTTGCCATTTTTTGAAATATGAGACAAATCTACTTCTATGTCATTTTTTGAAATATGTGTTGCTATTTGGGGGACTATCTGTCCTTGATCTATTTAAACAATTTGTTAACTCTAGGAATGTTTTTGAAGAATCTTGAACATATGCAGATATAAATAGAGGACTTTTAAGTATTCTTTTTCCTCAACTACATACTGCAGGCTTTGGTTTTAGGATGAACTCAGTTATTCCCAAATATTGCTTATATCGAGCAGCACTCTTTTCATATGAGCATAAATATTAGCTATTTAAATAAATATACACAAAGGATGATGTGCCAAATAGTTGCAAAGTTTATTTACTAATTGGTCAAATATATGGACCTCTTCATCTCTCAAATGGCATCTGGTTGAGCCTTGAGGATTCTTTTGAAACAATTGCTATTTTCCTTTATTTCCTTAGGCATTCTTTCTGGCCAGCTGCATTATGTTGTGATTTGCAATTTCTATATAAAATAAATGCTGGAATCAATGCAATATTTTCGCACTTGAAACTACTCAAAGGAGAATGCTCAGGTGACAAAATGTATTTGGTAACTATGTAATGAACTTTGATAGCAGAGAGCATTCAAAGGAGAAAATATTTGATGCCATAAAGTCAGATATTTATTTATCTATGGAGAATAAAGTGGGAAATTACAAAATTAAGGAAAAGTATTGATTTATAAACAGAGTCTTACATTGACTGTCAAAAACATTTTATCTAGTGAGATGTTCCATTAACCAGATATAACTATAAGAATTCAAGTCTATTTTTTGTCTTATGTTCATCTAAGGAACAAAACAGCTCCTTATTGTAAAACAGTACCTTATCATGTGTTTTTTTTTTCCAAAGGTGATTTCTATTTTTCCACTTGTTCTTTATCATTTGGCCTTTAAAAGTGAAAGGATTGGCATTACTATTGTTCTAGAACTACACAACCACGCTTTTAATAACTGCTCACATGACTGGGACCTAAAATAAAATAAAAATATGACCTTTTATATTTATATAATATCTGTGGATATTTTTTACTCTTCTTTGGTAATCTATTTTCTACATATACTCGTGTGTGTATCTATTTTAGTTTACCTTTGGCTGTCTTTGAATTGTAGTCCACTTAAGCAAAATATGAATCAAGATCTGAGATAGATATTAAAGATACGGAGTCAATACGCAGTCACGGATTTTACAGGGGAAACTGGATTTAAATAATATATCATAAAAACCTGTAATGATAGTCTTGAATATGGAGATGGTGCAGAATTAGTGCAAGGTGGTGAGATGTTAATCCTATTCTGGCCCATAGTAAGGAGAAGCTTTGTTACGTAGGTAACATTTGAGATGAATTTTACATGACATTGACACAAAGTTCAGAACCAAGTACTTAACTTTTTTTAAAATTATAAACAAAAATTTGAAGATTAAAAAAATCTAGTTATTTATTTTCAAGGTTGATAATCCATAATTTGACACCACCAGAGTTTATGACTCTTCGTATTTGGCTGTTTTCAGGTTCTTCCCGATTGCATGTGTTATCAACAAAACCAATACACCTTCAGCTCTCCATGTTTGAGAAACTACTAAATGAACAATATGAAGGCCTGGGAACTCAGAAAGATTGAATCTCTATACTTTAGCTCAATATCATTAAAACAATTTTCTCACTGTAATATAAAAATACTGCATTTGAGAAAAATGTATGAGGACATACTTGGTCCTATGGTAAAGTATTTATATCTATTTTTCTTTTATTAGAGTTCTCTAATAACTTGGGCATCTGTCATTGATATAAAAGTAACTCAGAGAATCCAATACCCCTTCTCCCCATAGTAACTTCCATGGAACAGTGTGTGCGCAGCAGGTGAGGCTGTGGGTACCACATCCATACCTTTCATGAGCTGAAGATTTGTTTAGTGGGAACAGCTGTGATGTGTGGTATGAAGACACACTTCTGACCACAGGAACTTGCTCTAGGTTTTTCTACACATGTTCCTAAGAGTAAGTTTCAACCAAAGATGGAAACAGAAATCTTCAACCGAAGATAGCATATGAATAAATTCCCCCCATTCCTTCATCCCTTGGTTGAGACACATTCATCACTGCCTCTCTGTGTCTCTGTATCTCTGTGTTCCCCAGTGGGATTTCCCTGAAGTTGTTCATGGTAGTAATTTGCTCGGTGCTGCAATTCTCATGGTCTTCCTTCTTTTCCCTGTGTCACTTCTCCATGCCATTATTGGTGTATTTGGAGATCAACTCCTAAATGAATTATATACATTTGAATTGTTGTGTCATTGTTAGCTTCTTAGGGGACCCTAACTAAGATGGAGGGTTAATAGTCCTTTGTTTTTTTTTAAGGAAAACGGTAAGATATATTTATGTGTGATATGAAATATTCAACAATGGACAGTAGTATTTCACAAACTTTTTTAACAAAAAAAAAAGTCCCACCTCATTTTATTTGTATTTTTGGTAAGTATGTTATTTAGGGCTTTTCCATTGAACAATCTTTACAACGAGATGCCTTATTCCATCCTTCACTCTTCAAAAGGATGAGCATTCAAACGTGACTTTACCACCTTTTCTTGAGTCTATCTTTGTTATGAAACACACCAGTTAATTCTGCGTAAAACTATGAGACACTTTTTGTCATCGACTCCACCCATTCTTTTTGGTTTGTCTTTCCTTTGACACTTCCTTGCTGCCTGTGGTTCTGATGCTTTCCTCTACCAGAAACTGCTCCTTCACAACTGTGGGGTCTTTGAAGATTTCCTGAGGTGTCTAAAATTCTTCAGTCCAAACTAACTCAAATGAGGGAAAAAACTTTGAAGGGAAAAATATTTTATAAAACAGGAGATTCTCTTTCTAAACTCACACCACACCTCCTTCTCCCCCATCAATGCAATTACCTTCTATTATAGTCTAACTTACTATTTTCTGGAGGGTGACTAGTAATCGATACGTTTTCATTCTCAGATTGGTATGAGGAAAAGAAAGACACCAGAGGGGTTGAAAAAGTAAAATGTCTTCTTCCTTGTCTTCTTTCCCCTCCTCTTCCTTCCTCAAAAAGAAAGGATAAGCACTGGAAAATAACTCAAATGTTCCAGAGCCTCAGAACAATATTGAAGGTTGATCTCTCAGATGTTATAGAACCAAAATAGTTCAAACAAATAAATACAAACTATGTTTTGAATAACAGTGGAAAATGGTAACTTCATTGTTATATTCTCATTTAATCCTTGCTGCGTTCAGTATCAGCTGCCTCTGAAATATCTTAATAGCAATTTAAATGAGGGCCTTTAAAATGGCTTTATATGCCTGTTGTTTGGTAGGTAATTTGGGAGTATACCACTTGAGAATTTAGTTTCAACCTCATGAATGAAATATAGTACTTACATTTTATATATAAATAAGTAATCTGTAAATACTTTACTTTTTAGCACCCCAACATTATATACCTCAGGATTTCTTAATCAGTTTGATTTTTTTCTAAATCAGCTTATTCTTCCCCAGAAATAAGTAGAGAATTTAACCCTATTTCTTTTGCTGAGAACTACCAGAATCTTATCTACCACTTTATTCAACAGTTATGCACGTGATCATTTATTTATTGACTTAACTTATATTAAATTACAAATTTACTCCTAGAATATGCTAATGTAACAGACTGTCACAATGGAAGTAAGATTGAGGTCCAAAGAATAGGTGAGGGGAAAAAACTATAAGAAACGTTAGATTTTATAAGCAAAATTTTAACAGAATTTGTTAGAAAACCAGTTTTGTAGCTGATATTATAGGTACACAGATGTATCACTGGTATCATATTGATGGCATAAAATGGTCAGGAATTAAGACTTTGAGAAAAGTTCATATGCAATTACTTCGGAGAGCACTGGATGGTGAGTCCTACCACCATGAAGACTGATGCATGGAGTACAATTTCCCAGCCCCAAGTATGCAGAGAAATGTTTCCAGGAGGTGAAGTTAATAAAATAAGAGGGGGTGTTATTAGAGAAGGATGATCGCCATTCTACCTTCTCGACTCAGGAAAAAGATGTGATGAACCCTGAGCTGCTTACAATTAGACATGGTGCCCTACTATTTAGTCGGTACTGAGAAACTCAAAGTATAAAAGTCTGACTGAACTGAAATTCGGGAAGCAAGTATTTCCAGAATTTGTTAGAACAAGGAACATGTGAGCATTTTCCACAGATCAGGTAGACGTCACTCAGGAAGAAGAGTGAGTTTGTGTGTGAGGCTCTGTCTAAACATGGTGCTGGAGCACCGCTGGGGACCTCAGCAGACGGGTGATGGAAGTGGACCAACAGGTTCCTAAATCCAGCGGGAGGTGTGGGAGGTGTTTCATTAACCAACCAGTAAAAGGTGTGATTTGTCTACTGGGAAAGACAGAGGAGAGATTCCCAGCAACTTGGTGGGCTCCAGTCCACCCACAAACATGGCCACTAGAGAAAGATTCAACTTTAAACATTTCCAAAGTATTCAGCAAATCAATGCTACCTTCCCGGGTCAAAGTTTTTTTAAAAAAAAAAACCTTCCTTCTTCTCCATCCTATCTGCTCCAATCCATGGAAATTTGGGGACTGTCAAGATATGGAGTGGGAAATTGAAGCTCAGACAGAGAAGCGAACATGCTGTCGGCACCTCACTTTTCTAAAAGCTGATGTTTTGAAGGCAGGTGCTGCTTGGAGAATAGGTAAAGCCTTCAGTTTAAAATGGCTTCGGGGTCTGTACCATTATTAAGCATTAAAATTACTGAATTGCGACTCTTGTTCTGTGACTTAAAATGGCTGTAGAATGTTTTATTACGAAATATTAAGCAGCGGACTCATGGAACTCATCTAAGTTTCTATTCAAGTGCAGGCAAAAACTAACTGCATAAATTTATGATTAGACAGGAACAGGACTAGATCTCTTCCACAAATCATGCACTCTTTTTCTGCAACATTTTGTAATTTTCTGTAATTTTTCTAGACACTAAGTAGAGATAAAATATCGTACCAGTTACTACTTTTGCTGCATAAATATCAATTAATATATTTGAAGATGCTTGGACCATTGTGTATACCGAATTATAATTAATACTCCCTGCAGTTATGGTATGTGGGAGGTAGACACAAATTCATTCTAAATGGCTGTAACTTTAGTTGAACGGGGGATGGGTGCTCAATGCACCTCCCACTACGATGGTCATGATTGAACAGGGTTTTTCGGGATTAATAAAAGATGTCTGAATGCACATGATGGGGGCAGGTTATCCAAGTATCATATACTTAGTCACAAAACTCAAAGGAGAAATATACTTTTGCAGAAATGAGATAAGATTTTGCCCTGCTTGTGTACTTCTCTCTTTCTTAATAGATAATACTCCATAGAAGATGTATTATTTAAAGTAATAATTTAAAACCAGTCTACTATTTTGATGGAAAAAACATAATGCCCTGTAATATTCCCCTGATTTCCCCACCAGTCATCTCTGTGACTTAGAGTAATTTATTAAATAACCTTGTACCTTCATTTTCTCATCTAAAATGCAGTCCAGATGGCTAAGATCTCTTTCAATTCTATTTGTCTGAGTTGTGTCATTTGTCTGTTTTATAAAGTAGGATTTTCAAGAATAACTAAAAAAAATTGTAACCATACTATGAGATATGATCTATAAAAATGTTAAAAGAAATCTGATTAAAAAATATTTTATTTAAAACATTAATGTTGTCATCATTTATCTAACAATCAGATCCAAGAACAATCAAAGGTGATCCATCAAATGGATTATCACCTGGGGTTCTGGATATGAAGATTAGGAGAAATCACAGTATTACAGACTTTAGGATAAAATTAAATACTATGAGGAAATTGATCAGGAAGCTTACCCTGCCCTCACTCTTTTCAGGTAAGAAAAAGAAGCTAGGAAACCTTCCTTGAATGATAAGGATAAAATTAAAGGTAAATCAGAACAATTTTTTTTAATGTCCCTGTTTGGTTCAAAGCAATAAATTCATCTTGAAAACAGCAATAATATTCAACTTTGTAAAAATTCCCCAAAAAATTTTCAGTCTGTAGATCCAGTGATATAGGTTTTACCTCGAGCTAAGTTAATAGGGATTAATACACTATCTTTCATCATAACCACAATAAGATCAATCCAACTCTTTAGGATCAAGCAATTGTCTTCAAATGGTTTGTATTTTATTCAAGCATTTATTCATTAAAACGATATATTTTTTAAGGACTCTATATGTCTAGTCCCATCTAGGACTTGAGAATACAGTTGTGATCAAGACGAAAAGGATCCCTGCATTTATATAAGGAACCATACAGTATATTGTGGAAAGACTGAACAAATAAGTATTTAAATAAATAGATAAATGTCATAAGTGATGATAGATAGATAAGATAGATGATAGATAGATAGATATATAGATAGATAGATAGATAGATAGATAGATAGATAGATAGATAGGTAAATGGCATAAAGAAAGTAAACAATGTGATGTACATGGGGCCAGGAAGGTGTCCTGGTGACGATGTTTGAACAGAGATAAGTCAATCATGAGAAGAGCTGAGTTAAAGCAAAGTAGAAGTAGATTGTAATGGAGATTGGGTTGTAGGACATTCTAACTCATCCGGAGAGTCAGTAATTCAGCAGTCTCTATTACTTTGAAATCGGCAACTGTAGATGATTAAAATAATGGAAAAAAGAATTTCCGTATTGCATTCTATCCTACCAAACACAGCTATAGTAAATTCATTCAATATCTAGATGGTGTGCGTTTTTGCTTGTTTTTCTTTCTAGATCACTGTTAAAGCCAAATGTTTACTACATCATATTTTTGAGATAAATAACATCAACACATTAGACATCAGCTGCACAGGAACTGTATCCATGGAAAGAAAAATAGGAACACATTGTGATGAGTCTTGTCACTGACCAGGTAAGGCCACTTTGTGCATTTTCCTTTCTCAACCCAGCATTTGGATTCAGCTCTCCTGTGCTATTGAATCTGCCAATTTAGTTGTGATTGTTCCCAAACAACCTTCAGCAGTGTCATCTCTGTTCTGAATGACTTAATATAGCTGAGCAACATTTACACAGGGTCCAGAGTAATCCTGACTTGAATAAAAGACTGTGTTATTACTAGCTATAATGAGTCCAGGGTGTAATTATATACAAGAGTCACAAACATATTTTGTAGTGTTCTGACAATAATAACCCGAGGTACTGTACATATGCTTGTAATTCTCATCCCAGTCAAGCTGGCATCCATGGTTGATCATTTGGTATTTAGATTAAAGGGCCAATTATGAAAATATAAGCTGGATATGGGATGAGTCACACACACAATATATAACACAGATGGTCAAAGAAATATCCAGCTATTCTAACTACTAATATTTTCCCTGTCATTTTTATAAAATATTTATGATAAGAAACACCATTTTTAAGATGGTTTAATTATATGAACAGGCACGAAAAAATCTGGCCAAATTCAGACAGTGAATAAAGGTCGTCTTTTTTCCCCAAGACTCTTTCTGTTGGATTTATGAACACAGCCCACAGTCTGTATGTACCACTTTGTAAGTTTCTCTCCTTTTGCTTACTTCAGAGATCAAATGACTTTTAAGATCTATTTTAAAAATAATGTATGCTCTTGGTCATTTTACTATAATTGCAATTTTTAGTCAGGAAAATATTTTTTAAAGAAATAATTGCATTTTAGGCCTTGTGACTAATGTTGCCATAGATAGTTTCAGTAGAAGGAGTATATGTATTGACAATCAGCTAGAATATATATTTTGGGGTGCTTCTTAGGTCTATGAATAACCCATTGATGCTGATTTGAATAATATGCACATTAAGGAAATATTTCCAAACTATAATTATGATTAAAATACAAATATTACAAACAAAAGCATAACACTGATAGAAATTAACAGTAAGCAGAATCTTTCTGTGAATGTACTCTGCACCTCTCCAGAGAAACATTTATAATTACAGGTATGTCTTATTTATCATGTATCTTTTCAGAGGAAAACAGCAAAGGGAAAGTCATTTGATGTAGGAAAGACACTGGTGGATATATGAATATACTGAGGAGGTAGGCGTGTTCCTTACTGCTTTCTCTGGGGTTTATTTCCATTTGCACACACAACCATTTCAAATCCTTGCCAACATAGAGACAACACACAGTTCAACATCATTATCTATATATCATCCAGCAAAACACTTTGAAACTCTTGTGGGAAGGAAAACAACATTTTATAAAACACTGGTTCGTAGTTACTGTCATTATTATTGACCGCTTATGGGAAGATATTTTGACATTTGAGTTATCATATTATACATTATATCCTTATACAATGTTTTTCCAGAGCACAACTGAAAGTGTGTGTTGAAAGCTGGATATAATGGAATTGTGAAGGTTTCATTTTATTAATCTTTTCTTTACATCCATCCTTGGTAGTGCACATTTCAGGTGAAGCAAGAAGCTTCGTTGTGTTAATTTTTGAGTTGCCATAGTTCTTCGTTTGAAGAAATTTAAGATTTGTAGAATCTTAAGGAAAAATAACGTAACTGACCAGTGCACTCCGATGACTCGTCAAGGGGAGGAACAAAAACAAGGCTAACAGTTGGTGACTGTTCAGTTACGTTCTGATACCAGACACTGGAAATCTTCGCCTCTCTAGAGAACATTTCAAATTAAATGAAAAGATAGCAACGTATCTTTATTAAGCCAGACATAAAAACTTTTCTACGAATCCCTAACCCATCTAAGAGCGGTTGCTAGTGTTATAGAACTATTTTGTAAAGGTTCCATGCTCCTGATGACCAGTCATTGTTAGAGTATTTAGTGCTCAGGTATTGTGAGATATGTGTGTGGGATCCCACTGCGTGGCTATGGGACACTGTTAGACCTGTAAGATATCAGCAATATCAAATATGATTTCCAAAAAGTAGTAATGAGCAAGAGGAAGCCAGCATCACCTGTTGAGGGGATGTTAGGCTATGTGCTTACTGCAGTTAGCATACTCTTATGACTTCAATTATTTTATCACTTAAGGCTTTTTTTCTTTTTATGTTTTTTCTTAATAAGTTGAAAAGACTTTCTGTAGGTGAATTGATATCTTAAGCCATTATAAGCCCATAATTACTACTTTAAAAAATAGTAATATATATATTTTAATCATTTTATCAGTATCAAAAGGAATGTCAAAAAGGACAAGCATGAGGTGTATCATGTGGAAAATATTTCCTTGATGGTAAAAAAGGAAGAAAGAAAGAGTCACTGGGATCTGAAAAGAAAAAGCACATCTAGTTTACAAGTTATCTAAAGTTAGAAACTATTTTTGAATATTTCGTTCATGAGTATGTGAGTCATTCAATAGGGTCTCTTCAGTTAACTAAAATGACACATAATTATATTCCAATTTAAACGTTCTTTCGTAGTTTAAATTAAGTATTCTATGTATATATTATGAATAAGAAGAAATTGAAGGGTAAATTTGGAAATAACTTTATGACATATATTTAATCACCAATCGCCAATTATGCCGTAAGCTCCCATTGTGTTCTGGACAAATGTTTTGCTTTGGGGCTCTAAGGAGCTTAAAGTTTATGGAAGAAGTCAAGCCTTGATCTCCTGCTCACCTCAGGGTCATAGTTCTCAGGTTACCTATCATTCCCATCATTATCTAAATTTTCCTCACATTTTCCAGAACACTCTAATAGACATAATATTCAGACTGAGAGAATAGCCTTCAGGAGACAGAGCATTTAGTAGAAAAGCTTAAACTCTGGCTTTAGGTAGAAAGGTTATTTTGAAGTCCTCTTCGTCTAAAATAGAAAGGACCAGTTATCATGAATCAGCAACATCTATAATTGTGTATTATACAATAAACTATAATAGTCTGTGTTTTTGCTGACTCTAGTCTCCAATTGTGAATTCTCACACTCTATTGTTACTGGAATACCCAAATGGCTCGTGTACGTAAGAACTTCTTGTCCACTGACTATATTTATTAATAATGCCTGCCTCTCTCTCTTACCAGAGCCTCCTGCCCCCAAATGTGAGTATTGGTATCTCTTTCTAGAAGCTTCAAACTGTCCATCATGGTCCTCATCGTACCTGAACCACATCCTCCTGAGTAGCTGTATCATCTCCACTGAATACCATTGTCTCTTGTTTGCATTTTCCTGTATCCGAATTCTTGTTGTTTTCCATCTAAACAAATACTATAAAAAAAAAGTCACTCATCTTCCCTTGGCATTATGGTAAGCAGGCAGTAAAACATACCTATTTGTCTTGGAAAATGCACAGGAACTTTAGTCAAAATCTATTCCATTTTTTATTTAAACTTTTCTTCAAAGGGCTTACTTAGGTGTCTGGGACAGGGTTGGCTCTGATACTATTTGAAAAGCCAAAATTCTGTTTCTCCATGTATAGAATCATCTCTCTCCTCAAAACTGGTGTGCTGTGCTACATAGTGTGCTTTTTTTTAATGCAAATTACCTCATAAGCGATGGGTATGGAACAAACGATGTCCATACACCAAGAGAGTTGTCGTGTTGGTCCGTACCTGATTTTTCCAAGAACATTGTTTTAAAGCAATAAAAGGAAAGCCTTTTCACAATTAAAGAGTAAGTAAGCACAATTAAAGAGTAAATGAAGACCTTAATAAGAGAGGTGAGAAATCAGAAAATCTTACAGAGCTGTCCGACAGTCCAAGCAGTAACTGGTTCAGTATCTTCAAACAATTCTTCACTATGCTAATTTAAATGGGGAGCTTATGACTGCGCATGGAGAACTGCTAAGACATATTCTCTCTCTCTCTCTCTCTCTCTTTTGAGAGAGAATACTGAAAATTTAAAAAAATCAGGCAGATTGGAGGCCAGCTATCAACCTGTTTATCAATATTAAATACGTATATCTAAGATGTTTACTGTGAAATCCGTGTAAATATGAAATCTCATAACTAGAATTAGCAGCCTTTATACCCCGTCAGGCACAGGACAGAGTAGGTTTCCTTTCCTGTGTGTGACTGTGTGTGTGAGGGCAAGCAGGGTATAGAGATGAGGAGGGGACTATCAGTGTGTTGAAAACGGAAGAGAACTCTGGTTCTGGACAGTTAGGTTCTCTCCTCATAAGGAGAATGAGAATTAAGATAAGCACACTCAATTTATTTTTCCCACGTTTACAAAAAAGGCAATGTAGTCTGTAGAAATGGAGTCTAATGTTTTGCAGAATTTGCAGAAACAAGATTTTTAAACTGCCTTGACATAAGACAAATGTGTCCTTCCACGCTGCCTTCTCTCCATCGCACATACTCTTGGGCTAGGTAATGACTTAGTATGAATTTGGCTTTGGAGCCAAACCAGTTTTCAAATGAGAAACCGAGCTGGAGATGATGATTTGAGTTTGGTTTATTGGGATGAAGTATGTGGTTCACTTCATGTATGACTATGTTGTTGCTGGACATTCAGAAGGAGGAATGTAACCAGGTGGATTCCGCTGGCATTCTGAGAGAAATGCAGGGTCAGAGACCATAACATGGCCCCCGGCACCCAAAGCCAGACCTATGAGGAAACAAAGATTGAAATATAGAGAGCTGGAGTTCAGCCTGAAGAAAATCCATTTATTCATTCATTCGTTCGTTCGTTTGTTTATTTATTTATTTATTTATTCAGTTTATTTATTAATTTGAGAGAGAGAGAGAGCATGTACATGTACATGCAAGTCAGGGAGGGCACAGAGGGAGAACCCCAAGCACATACAGTACAGAGCTCCATGCAGGGTTTGAATTCACCTGAGCCAAAGATCGTGATCTGAGCCAAAGTCAGATGCTTAACCAACTGCGCCACCCAGCAGCCCCAAGAAAATCCTTTTAAATTTTACAGCACATTAATGAGAAAACATGTCAGGGATTTTCTCATACTGAAAATAATTTTAGGGGTGCCTGGTGGCTCAGTCGGTTATGCATCTGCTCAGGTCATGATCTCTTGGTCCGTGAGTTTCAGCCCCCGGTGGGACTCTGTGCCGACAGCTGGGACTCTGGAGCCTGCTTTGGATTCTGTGTCTCCGTCTCTGTTCCTCCCCCACTCGCACTGTCTCTGTCTCTCAAAAATAAATAAAAAATTTAAAAAATTAAAAAAAAAAGAAACAATAACTTTAAACATACATGACATCATTCTACAAGTTGTAAATGTGCAACTCATATTGCACGATGTGCAACTGATATTCCAAAACTAGTAAAATAAAGTACATTTTTATTTATAAATAAATATGCTAGAAGAATAGCAAAATTATTTTTTATTGTATCTATAAAAAACATTAGGCTTATTTTGCCATATAAAGAGGCAATCAACGAATATGGCAAGAAGAGGGAGAGGGATCATTGTAGAGATAGCAGGTCGTTATTTAACAAAAAATATCTTTTATGCTTTTGGATTTTTTGTGATGGTTAAGGTTAATTGCCAGCCTTTTAAAATTTTAAATTTGTTGTAATATCTTTCCACATTCAAACTAAATATTCACTTCTGTACATACTTGTGTGTTCATAAGTTTGGATTCCTTAAGAAACGCCAGAGAAGTGAGGAAGCTTTGAGTTTCAGGAGACTAGCGGGGAGGCCTGCAGAGAGGTGGTTGCCTTTCCCCTGGCAGGGGACACCTGTCAGATGCTGGCCGGTGGGAGGCGGGTTGGCCCCTCCCACAAGGAAGCTTTGGCTTGGAAAGGAACTGTTCTCCTGAAACCCCTTGGTTTTTCTTCTCTAACTCACTGATCTTATTCGTTAAGCCTGGAGAAAACCAGAGATATGCCCTCTCCTAGGAAAGAAAATCAGGGCAACCCTGACGGCCCTTCCGTGAGCCTTTGGTATCTCTCTGGCACTCCTGGTGGCCAGTCAACTTGCTGGCTGGCTGGGACACAGATCGAGTCCACTGCGGGTCATCCTGCACTACTGCTGAAAATTTAGCCTGTGTGAGTTTTTCCATGTATGGCTTAAATCTCTGCCATAGAAAATTTTTTTCCATTGCCAAGGTCAGAATCTCTGACCACATACCTCTTACGTTCCCTGCCCTTACTAAATCTTCTAGTTGTGTTTATGAGCCGTAATTTCTAGTTCCAGTCTTATTTTTCAACTTTCCTGATCCCTTCTGCAAATGGTCTGATTTCCTCCACCTGCGGTCTGACTAAATTGAAAAAAAAACATAGACGAAAGCCAATGGGAGCCACATAAATGGTGATGATGATGGTGATGATGATGATGATGATGGTGATGATGATATATTTCTTTGGAAAGGTTTTTACTTTTTTTTGTATGTGTGTGTATGTGTCAAAACTTGTTCCAAGGGCTTTATATGCATTAACTAATTGAATTCTCACAACCCCTCAATACTAGGTACCCCCATTATTTACTGTCCAGTACTATTAAGAAAACCAGACATACGTTTAAGCTATTTACTCAAAGTCACACAGGCTTAAGCGTGAGAGCTGTGATCACTGACCACAGGCTCTCTGCCACCAAAGTCGGAGCTCTGCAGCAAATGGTCCCTGCGATGGGTCAGGCTGCTGGTGTGGATTAGTTCTATAGCTATTGCTTGCATGAAGGAAGCAGACCCCAGTGTGGAGAGCTGGGGTGAATTAGGGGCCTTGCTATTGTCCTTGTAGGGGACCAGTGTGGACCGCCAACCAGTAGGTCACTGCATATCAGATACAACGAACAAGCAAAAAACTCTTAGGTTTTGGTGGATTAGAAATGTTATGCCTGTTTAACATGCAGGAATTGTTTTTGCAATGTGCTTTTATGTTTCTACATTTCTGTGCCGCGGTCACATGTTTTTGGATGTTTGTGCTAATTTCTTCTTGAGTAGAACATCTACACCCTCCAGCTGATACTGACGCACAGCTTTAGACAGTAAAAGCATCAACTCAATGCTGTTCCCAAATGCTAAGCTCATTTAAGGAACATTTTCTCTGTCTTAGTACAGTTTGTAATATCTCCTTTTGTCTTAAATTGCTTTTCCATCATTTACTCCTTTATTTGGGCTATGTACGGGGGGGAAAAACAGCCCAAACACTTAATAGTATTTTCTTTCAACCAGTGAATATAATATATATTGTAAAGCTTACTCTGTTTTTGATTTCCAGCTCTGCTCAGGAACGTTAGAAAAATGAGACAGAAAATGAAAACTTGCATTTAGTGATCTGATCTCATATATTCCTTGATAACACTTTCTTGGATACATAAAATATATATATATTTTTTCTTTTGAGAGAGAGAGAGAGTGCAATGGGAGAGGGGCAGAAGGAGAAAGAGAGAGAGAATTCCAAGGAGGCTCTGCACCCAGCACGGAGGGAGCAAAGGACTCAATCCCATGGCCCGGGACCATGACCTGAGCCGAAATCGAGAGGGACGCTTAATCAATTGAGTCACCCACAGGTCCCGATTCCATAAAATACAAAAAGCAAAATACTAAGTACAGAGAAGACCAACTAAACACAAAAGATGAAATGAAAAAGAACAGGAGGAAGAGAATATCATGTTATCTCCACATTATAATGTCAGCTGTCCTCTCCCTGATCGCAGACTCGTTCTGGCCAATCGCTCTGTTTTATTTGTTAAATTGTCATCACTTACTAAATTAATTTTATTTATGTGTTTACTTATTTATTCTTTGTTGGTTATCTCTCCATATAATATTAGCAGAATAATGTCAGACATCTTGTGTGTTTTTCTTTATGTTTATATCCTCAGCACCAGAACTATGTTGAGATTCTAAATAAAAATTTATACATGAAGTGTACTCGTAGAAAGAGTCTCAGCAATGAGAAAGGGATATATAATGTATAAAACCAGGGGACAAAATAAGGTCATGAAAGCAGAGAAAAGATCTTGAAAAGAGAAAACAACTGGGCACTATGTCTTCTGTTTGGAAGATCGATCTATCTATCTATCTATCCATCCATCCATCCAACTATCTATCATCTGTCTAATTTCCAAAATTGGATGTAAATCTTGGTTTATCTTTTATTTCTTTGTTCAACATTTGGCTTCATTTAAATGATGAGTATCTCACAAAATCGTCTAGGCTAGCAAACTTTGAAATAAGTTCAAGTTTATTACTCAGCTTTTACTATTATCCAAAATTTTATATTTGCAAGTGCTTCAGTGAAATGCTATCAGACAAGGTCCAAGAATTCAGCTATTGGGTTAAATACTTCCTGAAGTCTTTCTCCAAATATATCCTATATACCATGCTGTGGTTTTAAATCTAGGAGATAGAGTCATAGACTCCATGTTCTGAGACATCTTGGTGACTTCCTGACCTATACCCTCTATAAAAATACAGGAGAGTTAATGTTCTTATGGCCTGAGTTTGAACTCTTGGGACATGTCGTATATCCCAAAGGGTATATCTTAATATCAGCAAAAGCTGCACTGATTTGGAACCATCATACTCAGCAATTAAGTTTCCAACTACTGTGGTAAATATTATACAACCTACTCCTAAAGTCTGAAGTTTTTGCATGCCCTTTTAGTGGCCAGATTCTCATTCATCTCGGTCTGAACCCACTTCCGAAAGCAATGAGAATATTTGGTTGAATTCAATGTCTTGTCTATTTATTGGACTAAGATCTGGACACTGGATAAGATGTAGCTGGCCCAGATATTCCAAAAGACGTCTGCTACCTAGCAATTGCTAATTCTCAGGGAACTGAACAACCCAAGGCGTATAGGGGAAGTTTCACTTTTAAGATCCAAGACCTTCCTTGAAAATATCTCCAAGTTATTAATCTTGAGATATTTTAGCCGTCTAACTAAACTATTTCACTAAACTGAGCAAGCGTCAATGGGGCGGTCTGCTATCTTTCACGTATTCAGTGTGAAAATCATCCATATGCATCCATACAAGTCAAGTTGTATCTAATCCTGTGTGAAAAAGTCATAATTTTGCAGGAATTTACTTGATGTGTCTCATTTAGACCGTTTTATACAAAGCAAATCCTCATGTGAACATGATTAAATAAATTGAAAAGTAAAAGCAAGAAGGACAGAAATGCTTAGATTTTAAGGAATTATATCACCCATCAACTGAGAAATCTATTTCCTAAGGTAAAGGAGACATATAATAACTAGTCATATGTCCTCCAAAACTGGACATGTCCATTCCTACTAACACTTGTTTCTGGTGCTTCTTTCTTGTTACCAACCGGAAAGTAACTGAAGGATAATTATGTCACACAGTCAAAGATTGCTCTTCAGTGGAATTAAGAAGAATCCAGAGTTATTACTATCAAGAACCAGATTTCATATATTAATTGTGGCTTCCATGTTGGAGACCAATATTTTCTTTTCTTTCCTTTCTTCCTTCCTTCTTTCCTTCCTTCCTTCCTCCCTCACTTCCTTCTTTCTTTCTTCCTTCCTTTCTTTCTTTTCTTTCTTTCTTTCTTTCTTTCTTTCTTTCTTTCTTTCTTTCTTTCTTTCTTTCTACATTTCTGTCTCCTTCTCCCTCTCTCCATTTTTAATTTCTAATTTTTTATGTCTCTACAGCTTATTAATACTCTGACCCAGAAGATACACTTTAGAATCCATCTAAATGTATCATTTCTGCAATAATCTTCTATAATATTTACCTAATATATCTATAAACTTAGTAAATTACTTTTTTTTAATGTTTGGATGGTTTGTATTGTAATAAAATTATTTTCATATGTACCAAATCTTTATCATTTGGATATCGTAGGGCATAGATCATTGTAACATTACACATAGGAGTACAAAATTTGCCCAAATATAGTTGCACTTCCATTACTTTTTGCCTTGAGACTTACAGGAACACTTGAAATAAATGATCAATTTCAATCAATGCACATTTAACAGAGGAGGTCTTAGATTGTTTATGTCAGTATCCTACTATGTCTGACATGTGGTATGTGCTCAAGAAATGATTGTTGTTAAATAGTTGAGTAGTGATAAAAATATTATTTTTAAATGGAATAGTTTTTCTTTTTTCTGACAGTTTTGTCCAATGACAAACCCATAGCCTACAATTCATTTTTCTGCCTGTGGCTAGAGTGAGTTGAAAATAAAATGCACATATGATCATGTCAGTCTTCTGATTTACTCCTTACAACACGTCAACATTGTCCTTAGGATAAGTCTCAGCTCCAAGGCAAGCATACAAAGTTCTCTCCAGCTAGATTCAACTCACTTCTCCAGTTTCTTTTCTCTCTATTTTCATTTTTGGGACACAATGCCCAGATAAAAGGAACTTCTTCAGTTTTATAAATTATTATATTACCTATTTCTAAAGGTAAATCTTAATTTTTGATATGTTTAAATATATTTCTGTCATATAAAAACAGTTATGTTAATATATCTGTACACTAGTCAATTATTTCAATAGGACAAATTTTAGAAGTCAAATCAATGAACCAAAAAACTAACACATTTCTTAGTATTTTGACACAATTTTTCAATTTGTTATGCAGAAAATTAGTACCAATTTCTTCCCCAGCCTGCTGTGTAAGACAATGCTCAATTTCTACATCATGGTCAAGCATACACATTTTTGGGCAGTGTAATAAACCACTTCAAACCATCATTATTTTAATTAGCATTTCCATAGTAATTACCTCTTCAGAACTTTACCCCTTTTGTTGGTTTTTGGTCAAGTTATTAAGTTAACTTAAAAATGCTTAATTTTATACTTCTGTGTTTTATTAGTTGATCTACTAACTTTACTAAAAAACTAATTTAAGGGAAAATGTCAAAATGACTGACACACTACATACCATTTGTATAATTGATGGAATTTTTGATTGGCAGACTGTCATTATGTTTATATAGAATTTGTGGATATATAAACTGAATGTCATTTAATCAAATTTTATTGAGTTTACAAATTAATGAAAGTGTTAAAGAATTAGTATTTGAATGCATGTGTTATTATGTCTTCAGTGGTAGGTAACGGATGACCCAACTCAAGAAAATGGGATTTACTGGCCCATCAAGCTGAAATATAGACAGACACTTCAAGCTTCAGGTACAATTTGATCAGGGCTTCTGCTGCGTATTTCTAACTTTGTTTTGTTGTTGCTCATTTCTGCTTCTTTTTTAGGTTGGTTTACCTGGGGTTCCCAGATATTTATAAAGAAGCCAAAGGATGTTTTCTATTAGGCTGTATTCATTTAAGACATGAAAAACTTCATGAAGTTTACCATTCGTATATATCACATGAAGGTTCAGATTCCAAGATCTTCCTTAAGGCAATAAATCTCTTCGGGAAAGAGTGAATACCATTACTGACCTTGGGCTTGCATAGAAATAGAAATTAACATTTTCCAATAACCTTATTTACAGGTAGCTTCAGTAGGCATATTATATATTTCCATAGCATTGTGTAATTCCTATTACTAAAGCTATTTCAAATTACTAAGGGGGACTTCGCATTAATGCAGACAGGAAAACAAACAATCATTTAGGGAAGGAAAAAACAAAAACAAAGCAATGAATTGAACTCAAGATTTTAGGTAGAGTCAGAGGATATTTTCTTCCAATGAGATACTTTCAACATTAATATCAAGGTGGATCCAAAATGTCTTCAACTCCTAAGAGAATTAGTTTAGTTTGGTAGGAGATGAGAAAAAAAAAAAAAAAAACCTCAAACAATTGGAAGAATCAAACATTTGGAACTATTTAATTGAAGAGACATTTTACTTAAGGTATTAATACTGTAATAAAATTATTAAACTACACTGTGTTCAACTAGATCACTTAGATATTTTTAAGCAGAATTATAGGATATATTAAAAATATTTTATTGACTACATATTTAAAATGGCTTATAGAAAGCTCTATGAAGCTGTGTTAATTCATTATTATTTTATTTTGCCTCATTTCTTCTGAAATGTGCAGAATATTGAAGATCTCAAAGATTAAGGGCAACTTCTGAGATTCTGAGTTGACGGTATGGAATTATTGTTTTGGGGAAGCTCGAATTTGGGGCCAGCTGAAGTTGAATCAATTTTACAATTTCTACTCTTATTTCATATCATTTTATGGTTTATAATTATTGAAACTTACATTATCATGCTACCATCAACATGATCAAAATATATCAAACACCTGTCTTTACCAGAAAAGGTTCATAAACATATATATGATGTTATGGCTTATGGCATGATCATAGCTAAGAAAAGAAGGAAGAGCATAAGCATTCAGATTAAAACAGAAATATCTGAGGAAGTAATTGAAATTAAGAGACAAGTAACCAGGCTTTTCTGGACAACCCAATCCCCTGAAGAGAGAGAGTAAATAATTGGGTCACATTATCAGTAAATTATATTTCTCTGGAACTTGGACTTGCAGAAATTAAGGCATGTCTAGCCCTATTTAAAGTCAACTGTAATATTTTTAGAAACCCTAAAGGGGTGTAATCTGTACTGGGATTCCCTGTTCTGTTCCTGCCCATCTAGTGGTATACCACCCAGGATTCCTCTGTAGTTCTCAAGGTCCCAGAGGGATCACGGAGATTTCCTAGTGCCGCTTCCTGATAAAGCACACCCTAAAGGTATGCTTGCTCATAAGATTCATCCAGCTAAACAGCAAAGAGAATTTTCTCTCTGGTCACCCACAGCACTGATAGTCAGCCTCTCAATGGAGGCTTCCACATGGCTGAGGTAGGGTGGGGAATACGGCAAGTGGCAAACTAACTTTCACCATCTTTCACCAGGAATTGGCGGACATTACTCTCACTCACATTTCATTAGGAAAGCAAATCACGTGCATGCTCTCTTATCCTGTGACCAGAAAGAAAAGACTTAGGTGAGATCTCTAATCACTACCACATGTATTTCAACCATTTATTTCCCTAGGATGGACTGCTCACAGAGGATCCTAGATCTTTTATACCAAGAGGTCCGTCTTTGCAACATATGTCATCCAGACATTTTTAGATGTGTCTGAATCCATGGTTAAGCACTATTGAGAGTCAAACTATGACAGAGAAAAATAGGCTAAAATAGGCAGGGGGGAAAGGATTAGGATCTGTGGTCCCTGGGTGGGGAAAGACACGTGTTTTGGAACAGTGATAGGAGTGTCTGACTATGGCAAACCCCCTCAGGCGTAAGGTTCCTCTTAATAACAGACACCACCTACTCCCCCTTAGGTTTCCCTCAGGAATTTGACACAAGAGCTGACTAAAAATAAATAGACCATAAAACCTATGACCCACAAGGAACAATTTGGCCACAGATCAAATGAAAACAAGCCAGTCAGTAATGGACAACCCAGCACCTAAGTTGTCCAGCCAATAAGGGTAGGACCTGAGGAGAAACAAGGGTGAAGGGAGGGGTATGGCAATCAGAACTTTATAAAACAAGGACCCTTGCCATCGTCAGTGGGCATTCACTTTCGAATGACCCCTCCCTGTAAAGAGAGTTTTCCTATTATTCTTCCTTTCTGATTTTATATCCTAATAAACTTTTGCCTGCTGTTCTTTTTGTGTCCACCTCTTCACGTTTCGAAGCGGCAAGACAATGAACCCCAGATATTGAGGTAAAAAATCCTGCAACAAAACTTAGGTTTTGTGGTGTCTAAATGGGGTGTCTCTTGATCAGATAAGGGCCCCCCAAATAAAGGACAACAATCAGGTGGAAGCCAAAGGCACTAGAGGTGGAAGAATTCTCCTGAGGCAGAATGCAGGAGATAGTTTATTGAATACACCTCTACAGTATTGGTATGCAATTTTTTAAAATTATTGTTTCTTTATATCTTTGCTTTTCTGTCCAGAGACTACACAATCTGGGGACATTCTTCTGTCCTTCCTAGTAAAGAGGTCCTCCCTCAGACTGAAGTATTTCAACTAATTTTTTTTTTTACCAAATACTTACAAAAAAATGTTTCTGGCTTGATATCCTGGTTCTAGATAAGTAAAAATAATTTTTTATCACTCTCAGAATCACCTAGCACGAGACAGTACAATGAACATTATAGAGTTTTGGCATTCGTTCACTCTCATTTGTTCAAATTACTAATTGGTTCTACAACACACTCTTCTGAGAAATTTTTATGGATGATGGCTTTTATATAAATGCTGACAAAGTGAACTGCTATGCTGATCAATGAGGGGCGCTCTCTCTCTACCAAAGAACTTCCTGCTTTCAGAACAATTATTCATGACTGAATTAACGAAGAAAAACTTTCCTTCTTACCCTGTATTATTGAAAGAGCACTTGTGGCTAAATACTTTTAAATACTAGCTTGGGAAGAGTAGAAAATACATTTGAAGGAAGACAAGGCAACTGGCATTTCTCTATGCAGATCTGCGCCCAGTTTCCTAAACAGGTTGTTATAAACTGCTTTTCTCTTGGCTTTAGATTCTTATTTTGTTAGATTTTTCCTGTATCACCAATATTTTTGCCCTCCTTTTCATCCGTAGGGACCTTTTGCCAGTACATTTCAGCCAGAAGGGCAGGAAAGCAGCTGCCTCCACTGGAGAAACCAATTATTTGCCAAATGGATGGGCTTCTGCCTGGATTCACTGGCTGTTTCCCCCAACACCTCGGGGTAGCATGTAGTCTTTGCAATAACCTAACCATCATTCAGCTCTCCATCAGACTTATTCTATCTTTTACAAGACTTAAAAATCATGTTTAGTTCTTGCAGGTTGTGATATTTAGAAACAGTAGGTTTCTGAGTAAGGAAAGGAATGATGTACAGAGAAGGACTTAGGCTAAGGAGACAATGTTTGGAAAGACTAAAAATTATATAAACTTCAGGCCACACAAAATTGGCATCTATTCCTGCTAATGCAAGTCAAATTATAATATCAACAGAATTCAAAATCTTCATAATCCAATTACCACTACAACTTGATTTATTTTAGTTTTGTTTTTATAGTCTATTTGAGAGACTCCAACCTATGAAAGAAAATGAAGGATAATACTCAGATAATGCAACCAAATCATTGATAATTAAATTATGGAATACTGAGTGAATTATCTCCAAAGGGAAGAAGGATTTGCCTTAAAGGATTCAAGTATAAACTTAATATAATAATGGATCTAAAAATCATCTTGCACATTCCTTGGAACAAAGTATACATTTAATAAATGCTTGGGGAATAAATAAATAGGTGGCTAATTTAATAAATTAGTCTTGTCAGTTGACTATATAGCCTCTGGACTGTTTCTCAATTTTTATATTTTATATTCTACCAATCAAATCAAAGAATGTAAAGCCATCTTTGATAAAAATAAAGATTTTGCTTTTTCTATCTAAAGTGTTCATTTTTACAGGCATATATTTAAAGCCTCAGTAATTTCTACATCACTGTAGACAACAAGTACATTTCATTGAGAAGCACAGGATGAGATAACCCCTCAACCAAATGAATTCCTTTTCTGATGGCATAGGGCTTTAGTAGAAATTTCTTTTTTGGACAAAAACTTCTGTAATATTGACACCACTACTGTAAAAAACAAATACCTTTTCATAATACTTTTAGAGATTGAAAATCATATTCAGTGGATTAGTTTTGTTTTTTTAAGTTTTCATTTATTGTATAAGCAGAAATTTTAGCTCATTTGAGTGTGAAGTAAACATTTCTAACATTTCTGTGAAAATTAAGTACCAATTTTTTTAATTGTCTAAATAATGTCTGGAGACAAATGACTTAGGCAGATACATACATAAAGGGAGGTGCTTTTTAGGAAACTAACATGAAAAATTTGATTAGGTGGGGGAAAAAATTCCCATATCTTTGAATGTTGCATAATTGCAAAGAGAGGAAAATTCCCAGGCATTGTTTGAAATATACAGGGAGTTACACTGAAATTGACACTTGGAAGAATCTGAAAACCATGACAATAGTCTGTAAGAGGATGGTAATTTGGCTATATAATTAAATTGGAATGTGTTCAGTAGGCAGATGTGTGCAAATAAAGAAGCATCTAAGCTCGGGGTTTGCACTTCTTGATCCTTCTTTTGTTTGCCTTTTTATGAGGACACCCCATGGCTTTTTGTTGTTGCTGCCTTGTCGTTGTTGTTTTTCTCCTCTCTAAATTAGCTTCTAGCACTAATACACTCCTTGGGTTTATTCAGGACCCATCCAGGCTGCAGAGTTCCATTTTGTCAACAGATGGCGTAAGACATGATTCTCCATGCTCAACGACTTCAAAACAACATTTTGCTATTGCTGTCCCAAAGTTGATTTGAAATTATTTCCATGCTACTGTTGAATGGAAATGAACTTCTTTGAATTTTGAATGTCATTGAGAGATGTGACATTATTGGCAAATGGTATAAAAACCAAAGTGTTTTTTGTTTTTTTTTTTTTAAGTCATTGAAAGTGGTTTAAAAAGAGAAAATGCCTGTATGGATTTCTACTGCCTACCACAATGCACAATCTACCCTGCTACTATTTCTTAGACCCCCACAATGCAGGGTCCCAATTACCATGAAAATATGAATGGTAGTCTGCACTCAGATAATCCTTAGCAAATTCCTGATGACCATTATTTTGCTTGCGCAAACTGATACAGTTTGACTATGGTGCATTTTAGTGCCACCAAATAGCATATGTAAATTTGATTCAAAACACATTTGGAAATAAACATAAAAGAGAAAATTTTCTAACATAATAATGGGGAGGAGAGAGAGGAGATTAGAAGAATGTTGGGGCAAGAAGTGCTTTAGACATCTTTGAGTTTTAACTGTCATTTATTGATGAGCAAATTGAAAGCCAGTGATATAAGCTGACTTGTCCAAACCACTCAAGAGTATCTCAATCTCCAGTGCTCTTGTGAGTCATATTTTTGGTAATAGAGATTGATTAAATCTTTAGTTCTAAGATTTGTCTCAGCCTTTCCCGAGAAGCTAGAGAAAGGCATACACAATATTAGAGCAAGCAGAGTGACTTCTTATTAATACCCGGAGATTTGACACCAAAACCGATTTTCTGCAGAAAATTTTGACTTGCAGAACTTTGCTGGTGATCGTAAAACAGACAGGGTCCTTTTGCACAGAGTAGGAGGTTTAATTCCTCCCCCTTGGAATATCTAGCCTATGGATGGTTCTTTGCTGGTGATGTTGTTATCGGGGGATGGAAGAGTTTCCCCCTTTCCAGAATGGACAATCAAGACGAGAAAGAGAGACAGAGAGAAAGAGAGAGAAAGAGGGACATTGATAGAAGAGGTAACTGCTATGAGGTGACTTTATAAACTGCTATCCTTCCTGTAGAACTCCTGTCTCTCTCTTTTCTTCTTTCTGGACTATTTCACAGGGAGTATTCTAATTAAAATTGGCATTCATTATACTAACTCATGTGACTTTTAACGCCTTTGAAAATCTCTTTGATATTATTTTGTAATTTCCTGGAATTCTTACTGGCAGAAATTGACTTTGTAGAAAAGAATAAATAATATTGAACTTTGGACATTTTCATCAATGCCAAGAAAATATTTATTTGTAACATTTAAAGCGATTTTACATTATTTTCATTTGCATAACCTCCTACATTGTATAAGTACTTGCATTTAATGTTTAACATTTAGGAATAACTTAAATTCATATTCTTCACTAACCCTAATGCCAGAATTATTAGCTCAACTTTTTAATGCATAAGCACAGCAGGAGGCTTTTGAAACATTAAGTCTATAAAAATAAAGTGTAAAAATTGATAAGAAAATCAAACAGCTGTTTTTCTGCACACAGGGTTGGAATACTTGGACTCCCTGTCTTTTGTGGTCTGAGTTCTTATCTTTTCTTTCATTACATTCTAGGAATTCTGTTCAATATGTGTTATATTCATCTTCAAGTTCAATTCATTTTCTGAATACTCAGATAGAAGGATTATCTACTTTGATATAAAATAATATAGAAGTTTGTTAGGAAACAAAAGATCCTCAGGGGCCGAAGGAGGAAAAGTAATCAGGAAGTTATGAGATGAACTTCAAGGATGTGTTACTGAACATTCTAGAATTGATCATGCATAGAACACATTGAAAATAAACAATAAGATTTAAAATGTAGCGTCCTGAAATTAAACTGGTAACTTATAGTGTTTTGAATGAATTGTGAAAAATCAAATCACATAATGAATACCAGAAAGGGATGAATGAATATTGAAATTTTTGTGGCCAGTAATGACTGGAATCATTCTATGATATTAAGAACGCACCATTGAAGCCCAAATGTGTGACAAATATCTCTCTTCCAACCACAGAATGGAAGAGAGTCCAACAGTTTCTTGATTGCTGTGTAGGAGTTGGGGACATTTGTAGAAGTGGGGGCAATAAAAAGGAAAAGAGAAAAATTATAAATGCTTAAAGTAGAACTGTGTTGGTAAATAGTGAAAAATAAAGGTTATCATATGGAATAAAGCCCAAGTATGAGAATCCTGGACTCAAGTTATCTTCTGATTATTATTAGTATTTTTGTTTTTCTTTCCAGAGCACAGGTGAGAATTTTGAGAAATTAACTACTCCTATCCTCAAAACATAAAAGCAGTACCACTTCCAAATTTCATGAAGAATCAGCCTTTCTCAAAATCTCCTAAGTTCTCAGTCTCAAATGGGAAAATCTACAAACCACTATCGCCTTGTTCAAGGCCTTCCAACAGAGGCAGTAAATTAACCTGATAAAATACATTAGGGATAAATTAATGAGAAAACAATAGAATACAATAACCTGATTATGTTTTTGATTTTGATATTTTATAAATTTCCTAGAATTGTAGATTTAGAAATAAAAACATGTACAATAAAATGTAATTAGGTTTTTTAAAACATAGCCAATCACCGCTTAAAATCTAATAGGTACTTCATTAACTCTTGTTGAATAAATTTTTCAATGAAGTGCTGTAATAAATGACTACATAAGACGCGGTGGACAAGTATCGCTCTCTCCCTAATCTATTAGATTGTATGTTATGAAAATTAACAAGTAATTTACAAATCGAAGATAGACTTTAGATGCTGTATTTTCTCAACAAGAGGCTGGATTCTTCTATATAGAGATTCTTCTATATTTGAGATTCTCCTGAATTAGCAAGATCGGTAATTTTTCTGTAATTCATTTTAGGTAAAAAAAAATTGGAATGGGAAGAAAATGATGTTTCTACCACTGGGGAGTGAGCTGTATTTTCTGACAGTCCCATTAGTTTTCCAGAAAGATAAGCTATCTTAAAGTACATTTTAATGTAGTTTATATCATTGTGATTTTTTCTCATAGACTAATTAATAAAGAAGAAAATTCTAATGTGTATATATATATATATATATATATATATATATATATATATATACGTATATATTTCATATATATTTCAATTTCTTATTCAAACAGATTACTGGAAAGAAAAAGCCAAAAAGTATACTTAATAATTTTAACAAAGATATAAAATGATTCCACTTTACCTGACTGAAAGCAAAAACTGTTCTAATTTTTAAACCACTTTTACATTTCTTTCCTCTCCATTTAAGTATAAAAAACGTGTTGTGTACAACAGCTGATTTTCACTGTCCAACACCATGTTTTCTCTCTTCTGGTGATAAAACAAATCTATCTTTTAATTTTCTGTATAAAACTCATGATGATTTAAATGGGCCAATCCTTCCCACAGTTACTTAATTCAGATCTTGTCATCAGACTACCCACCACTAAGCCAGCCTTACTGGTTCAAGAATAGGCTCATTATTCAAGCTCATCCTTTAAAATATAGTATTACTAGTATCTGTAAAGATTCGCCAGTTTTAAGACCTACTGTGATCTAAAATTCAAGCTAACACAGAGATGGGGACACTGGGAACTTGGGTGATTACCTATCTGTCCTCCAACCCAAAACCTGGCAGCCAGTAAATTTGAGCAAAATATTAAGTAGGCTAAGCCTCTGTTTGTTGATACAATTACAGTAATAATATTAGTATCTTAGCATCATTTTTAGGATTTGATGAGATAATAAATGCAAAAATATCTTGGCACGATTCCTGGCAATAGAAAAAAATACATGTCACTTCTTTTTTCCCTAAGAAATCAATGCTCTAAGAAATGAGATGGAGAGCATAGAAAGATTTCAGTTCCAGTAGAGAAAGCAGAGAACTCTCACTAAACAAGGCAGGAGGTCGATCGTAAGCACTGGCTTTGCCCAGCGGGATAAGAGGATTCAGGCAGCAGAACTGGACCCAAACCAGAGATTCACACAATCACACTGGCATGAAGCTCAGGGTAATGCGGCAAACTCGGGATCTGACTGACATGCTGGTGTATGAGAATTTATTGATACATTGTCTACTTTGCTAGGGAAGATCCATGTACTTTATTGGATAGAGAAGTTCAAGGATTTTCCTGCAGTTACTTGTAGGCATTGAGAAAGAACAGAAATGCTAATCAGAAATACTCTCTGGCCCTCACCCACCTAGCTTGCACACAAAAAGCCTGAGCTATTTCTAAGGAAATGGACTTATTAGTTTGACTTATTGCATTAAGGAAAAGCAATCAACTGTTTATTTTTATATTACCGTGATTGCCTCCCAGGGTAGCATTTATTCCCTAGAAACGATGTGACAGCCAGGAGTTAGTATCTCTGACTGCACTCTGGCTGTTAGGCCAGGAAACAAAGAGAAAGAATGAGATGGTGCCTCATGGCATTATCCAAAAAAAGATGCAGGTTACACAGATCCAACATCCCTGATCAGTCACTTGGGCTCAGATTGTTTAGGATATCTGCTCGGGGTTCTTCTTTCCATCAGAGTGAAGTTTTCTTCAAACCGGTTCATCCACTTCCAAAGCAGCTCTATTAGAAACTAAAGGCTATATTTCATTGGCTTATTTCCTTTTTAGATCTACTCAAATAACTAGTGTGGTTTATCAATAATTTAAATGATTTATATTGATTGCAAATTTGAAATTTCATGCAAATGAGGAATGAAAATAGTATCATTGCTTTGCTCATTGACCAGGAAAAGGCTGTCTCTAATTCATATACTAACTAGTATATGCCAATATCCTAAAATATCCCAAACCAAAACATTCAAAGTTATTTGTGCTTGCACTTTTCCAAATGAGACCATAGAATTTGCATTCAGAAGAAATCCTAAAACATAAGCTGCTTTCTCTACCATCCGAAGTTGAGATCCTGAGTGAGGAGACAACATGTCAGGGCTCTCAACAAGTCACAATATAAGCTCTGACAGGCACAAGTCATTCCTCAGAGAACACAAACTAATGAGAGTTGGACTATTTACAGCAAGCCCAAGTTAGGGGACTCACCCAATATTTATCCATTGAGCTTTCCACTTAAATGCAAACAGTCCCTAGGCGGCAGAAGTTTCAGTTGGTTTACTGAAAAGATTTTTAGATATGGCCATTTTAGTCATTATTTCAAATCTCTTGTAAGGAAAAAGATGATGCCATTTTTCTCTTTGATAGATGACCTCTATACTCAGGAAAATACACCATCAAAATATATAGTCCTATTGTTAAAACTGATTAAAATGAAAAGACAAGTAGACATCAAACACAGAACCATTCAGATGTAGTCTTGAAATGGAAATATCAGGAATCATCGAGGGCATCCTAATTATTGCTAAATCCAGAATGGCCTGCCTTTATTTCACCATCAGTGGCCAAGTTAAAATGGCCAGATGTCTCAGCTCGATGGCTCAAACCTTGCTTCTTAATGGGCTGGCTCTGAATCCACTGAATTTTGTCATATTACAGTACATTCTCATGCTATTCCCCATCACTTCTCTCTCTCAGTGGCTTTTCCTGCTTCCCAGGCCCTGCCTCTTCAGCCACCGATGCGGTACATACATACAGGTTCATCAAATCCCCACTGCTCCAGGGCAGGCCAATCTGGCACCTGAAGAGTATGTTCAGATGCTAAACCCTGAAGGTTGAAAACCTTTTATTTAGTGCCAGATCTCTTATTAAGCCAACCGCTTTGTTCCAAAATATATCTACCCAGGGCCTAGAAAGCTGGTTGTGAGGCATCCACGTGATATTTTTGTATGATACTGAATTTTCTGCAATTTTGTTTTGCCTTCATATTCAGTCCTTTTTAATGTGCCTACAGTTGTTAACTTTCCTGTTAAAAATTTGACCTTGTCATCAAGTGGGAATATTTGTATGGATGGGGATGAGAGAGAATGAAAAAGTAAATGACAGCGGAGTTGGCAAAAAGTACTTCAATGAATGTAAAATGAAGGGGCTATCTCGGGTTTCATTGAAAGTATTCAGATGGAACGATTTGTATTTTCATTTGTATTTTACTTGGGAATGTCAATATATGGGTAAAAATTAACAACTGCTATCTGCTGTGTATTTAAAACTTTGGTCAATGCTGTAGGTGACATAAAATTTATGTAAAATAGACACTGTGTGATAGCTCATAGTCTAGTTTTTTAAAATGTGCCAAAATTTGAGAGTAGTAAAAGAATGTTAATACTTTCCAACTCTGTGTAATAAAAACGATGTATGCTGCATTTGCTTAGAAGAAAGATACCAGAGATTACTAGACAAGTCCCAAATATTTCATGATGATACGTGAAAGCGTCTTGAGATATTAGAAGAATTTGAAAAAGTTATAGGAGGGAAGGAAGAATATTCCATGATGAATTTGGCCTTGTGACACTGTAGGTAGAAAACTTAATTGAGCCTGCCCAGATTTTTGAACTACAGAAAGTGAAGATAATAAATGGATATTGTTTTCAGCTGCCACATTTGAGGTCATTTGCTACATATCAATGGAAAAACTAATAGACAACAATGTCATTATGAGTGCAGTAGACACATGATATAGTACCTGAAGTTGTAATATATTTTTATTAACATGTTCAGTGTCATTTGAAGAAATACCCTTGCATGACTTCTTCATGTCACACTTGGAGATCAGTAAGATGCCCTTCATTTCTATAAGGAGTGAAAATATGACACACTCAAAAAATAATCCCATCTATCACTTTTCCCTTGGACTTTGTACAATGAATGCAGTGTACTAGGGGGAGTGAAAACATTTGGATCTGAGTTCTCTTGAACTGGTCACCTTTATCACACTGGTTATAGATTCCCTTTTGACTACCTGAACTTTTTCATGTCGTTTAAATATTAGTTTTCCCTTAAGCCATGTTGTTTTCTATTGCTTACACCAGAAGAACTATAATATTACAGTGAGATTCTCATGGGAAATGAATATTTTGAACTATAATCCTAGTTATTTAAAATGCATAAAGCAAGGTACCATAGAAATCCTCTAATTCGAACTTGTCATGTATGGTTTGGAGGACATTAAAATAAGTGAAAAAGACATGAAAAGGAAACTGCAACATAGGGAAAAATCAAGATGACCGTGGGTGTGGTAATTCCTTTTTAGATACAACACCGAAGGCACGACCCATTAAAAAAATAATTTAATAGGCTGGACTTCATTAAAATAAAAACTTATGTTCCATGAAAGACAAGATCAAGATAATTAGAAAACAAGCCATAGACTGGGAGAAAATATTGGCAAAAGGCGTCTGAAAAAGAATTATCCAAAATAAACAAAGAACTCTTAAAACTTAACAATAGGAAGACAAATAATCTGACTTAAAAATAGACCACGGACTTTAACAGATACCTCATTAGTGAAGACAGAGCAGAGTGGTGGCAAATAAACGTACTGCATGTTATATGTGATCAGGGAAATGTGCATTAAAACAGCAGCGAGATACCTTTACGCTGCCAGTAGTGGCTGAAATCTGGAAGGGGATATCACCAATGCTGACGAGGTGAGGAGCTACAGGAACTCCCATTTATTGCTGGTGGACACACTAAATGGTGCAGTCATTTTAGAAGACAGGTTGATGGCTTCTTACAAAACTAAATGTACTCTTATCATACGATCCAGCAATCATTCTCCTTGGTATTTACCCAGAGATTGTCCGTTAGTAAGTGAATGGATAAACTGTGGCCCACCCAGACAATAGAATATTATTCAGGGCTAAAAAAGAATTCAAAGAAAACAAAAACAAACAAACAAACAAACAAACAAACAAGAACAAAACAGCTATCAATCCATGAAAACACATGGAGGAAACTTAAGTTCATATTACTATGAGACAAAAGCCAATCTAACAAGTCTATAGACTCTATGACCCCAACCATATAACATTCTGGAAAAGGCAAAATTATGGAGTCAATAAAAGGATCTTTGATTTTCAGGCATGGGAAGGAAAGAGGACTAGGCAGAGCACACAGTATTTTTAAGGTAGTGAAAATACTTTGATATTCTACTGATGTATCATTATACTGTTGTCAACCTAATAAAATGTACACCACAAACAGTAAATCCTAAGATAAAGTATGGACTTTGAGTGATTATGATGTTAAGTTCATCCTTGGTAAACAATGTGTCATTCTGGAGAGTAATGTTGACAATGGTGGAGGCTATGCATGAGTAGGGGCAGGGGGTATATATAGGAAATTTGTACCTTGCTCTCAATTTTGTGTGAACCTAAAACTGCTCTAAAAAAATAATCTGGAATAAAAGAAAATGCATTCTTGAATGTGGAAAATAAATTGATTGCTCATTTTCATATCATGGCTAGCTGCCAGGGACTGCAGTGAATAGTTTGGTACTCTCTTGGATTTTCCAACTGGTTAGAGTTTTTGTCCCCCTTGTAATTTTCATAATTTCCAATTACCCAGATAACTCATGGCAAGTGTTTTCATTAAAGACAACAAAACTGAGATTAAGTAGTTAGAACTCTCCTTTTCTTATTCCTAGGCAAATATTAGCATGGTTTAAGATGAAATTCTAATCAACAACAACAACAAAATATTTGAGAAGTTCCTTTCCTTCCATGGACCTTACTCAGTCATAGGAATTGTTTGGTATTGTTGTCATTCTCAATTCATATTGATAAATTGCCATTCTCTGATATGAAGTGAAGGAGATGATGAGTTCCTAATTTCTGATGGGTGCACCATATTTGAATATTCCAGAGTCAAAGACTCTTTAATCATTGAGGATTTGTAAAAAGACCCACTAGAAGTGTCAATGTCTCTCATAGAACAAGGCCAGAGTTTGTAATTAAGTATTTAGTACGAATTATCTTTAGAAATTTGTGTAGATCTCCTTGTCTATGGAATCCGCAAACCCAGTGCCCACGTAACTTATCTTTCTTGACAGTTCTTAAAAGACGAGATAAGATTACTCATGATTTTGGTAGTATTATTGTTCATGCTTGCTGATTATACATTCTAAACATCTTCATTTGAACTGTAGCTAATTTCATTTCATTTCATTGATCACTAAGTTTATTATACCAGTAAACTTCCTCATACTGGTCTAGGAAGCTATCTGTTGCAATCCTCAAGAGTAAACAAGAATCTCCATGTCTTTCTACTCCTTTAAAATACTCGATGGAACTACAGAGATTCCATTTGCCCAATACTTATCAAGAATAGAACCATAAAGACGTTGTAAATCTAAATAAATCTACCACTGAGGCTAGTTGATTTGTTTTTCCAGATCTTTCAGTCTGTACTGAACAGATAATCCAAGGAATATTCATGCTCAAATGCTACCCTTAAGTGAAAAAGAAAAGTTAAAAGCATTTAGAAAAGAACATTGGTCTTATGTATACAGGATAATAAAACCCCCATTTTTCAGTATAATGGGAGCCTGAGGAACTCATAGTCAGAAAATACCAGGTTTGAATTCCAACTTCCTCATTTAACTATGTGACCTTGAACTAGATTCTTAAGCATTCTGAAGCTCAGCCCAATGCATACATGGGGCTACTACTAATTTATGTTTTTTTTTTTTAGAAAAGAAACATTATGTATCTGTATTTGTTTTCTACTTTTTAGGCAGGATTTGTCTCCACACTAGACTCGATGGACTCATACGCTGTAGATCCTTATTCTTCATGTGTTATTCTGTTGCAGAGAAGAGCAGCTGTCTTACAGTTCTCGAGGTACAGAAGTATGATGAATAATTTTAGAAAGAAAGTTAACTGAATTCCTTTAGAAAGAGGCATTGTAAGAGTAATAACAATTGCCTTTAGAATCTTGTAGTTCAAGTACCTGATTGGTACCTTAGAAGCTGAACACTCTTGGATTTGTTGTTAATCTTTCTGGAAACCATCTTCCTTGTTTTGTAGAAGATGAGACATGGTACTGAATGAAAAATCTATTTGAAAAGCAAAAGCCCAATACAAATTTAAGACCTAATTTTAGTGTTGATATTATTATCTGTTTTCTTACATGGCTCAGCAGTAATTCTATCACATACAGCTTCTCTTACGTTTTATAATCCTCGGTCATTAGTAAAGTGCTACCCAAAATTCCTGTCCTCCGATAATCCATTTTGTTTCCAAAAGAAAATAGTGAGTGAGAAGGCTGCCCAGATAGGAGTTTATAGGCTTAGCTCCCTTGCATCTGGAGAGTTCTATATTAATAGTCCCTGCACATGGCAGAAGTAATGTGCTTGGTTCTGGGCCAAGAGAGTTAAGAAACATTTCCTTAATGAATAATATAACCAGTTAACAAATATGTATTTCTCTCATTGACAAAAAAATAAAAAATGACACAAATGATATGTAACGATTCATATGAAAAGATCTAAGAAATCTAGTCTCTCTGTTAGGCCACAGGGTAAATTTTCTAAAAAATAGAAGGGGTTTTCTCTAATGAAGGGTGAATAAGACTGTACAAGGCAAAGACAGAGGGGACATGGGAAAGTGTCGGCTGATGAGAGGACATATTTGCAAAGAAGCTCTGAGACATAATGGAGGGTGGTGAGAATGATTAGCCAAGGAAGGGCGAATCCGCCTAGAACAGAAAGTGGGAAGTGGGAAAGAGGCAGGTTGTAACAATGTGGTGTAACAATAAACTGACTGCTAAATTATTATTTTCTCTTCTAAAGTACAGCTAATACGCCCTCCTGTAGCATTCCTTTATTTTGTTTGTTTTTCTGTTTCTGCTGCAGGAAGCATCACAAGAATAAAAAAAATTATAGAATAAAATATGTTTGCACAATTACACATATATGTATACACACATGTATATGTATGAGTGAATCTTGAAACTGAACTAGTATGAAAAATGTCTGAATTGAAACATTACTTTTACAAAAAGCTCATGATAAGCAAATGTTACATTTCTAACAAGAGAACCACACAAACAATGATTGAGAGGAAGAGAAGCCCCTAAGTTCCTTCCAATAGTGACAAGAATTTATTAGTCTTTGGGGAGTCTGGGTGACTCCATCAGTTGAGCACCCAACTTTGGCTCAGGTCATGATCTTGTGGTTTGTGAGTTCGAGTTCCACATAGGGCTCTGTGTAGCCTGGAGCCTGCTTCAGATTCTGTGTCTCCCTCTCACTCTGCCCCTCCCCTGCTGTGCGCTCTCTCTCTCTCTCTCTCTCTCTCTCTCTCTCTCTCAAAAATAAATAAACATTAATTTTTTTAAATAAATGATTAGTCTTTGCATTTTATGTAAACAAAATTATTTAGGTAAAAATCCCTAATTGGGCATTTTCATAGAAACTTTTGAGACCATTTTGGAACAGTAGTGGCCATTAGTACACCACCTGACTTTCTTTTTTTTTATTTATAATAGTTTATTTTCAAATTGACTTACATATAACACCCAGTGTTCATCCCAACACGTGCCCTCTTTAATGCCCGTCAGCCCCTCTCTCCCTTCCCTCACCCCACTCCAGAAATGGACCCACAAGCATATGGCCATCTAATCTTTGACAAAGCAGGAAGTATCGAATGGAAAAAAGACAACCTCTTTAACAAATGGTGCTGGGAGAACTGGACAGCAACATGCAGAAGAATGAAATTAGACCACTTCTTTACACCACTCACAAAAATAAACTAAATGGATGAAGGATCTGAACGTGAGACAGGAAACCTTCAAAATCCTAGAGGAGAAAGCAGGAAAAAAACCTCTTTGACTTGAGCCGCAGCAATTTCCTTTGTGACACATCTCCAAAGGCGAGGGGATTTAAAGCAAAAATGAACTATTGGGACCTCATCAAGATAAAAAGCTTCTGCAGGGCAAAGGAAACAACCAACAAAACTAATAGACAACCGACGGAATGGGAAAGGATAATTGCAAATGACATATCGGATAAAGGACTAGTATCTAAAATCTATAAAGAACTTACCAAACTCCACACCCGAAAAACAAATAATCCAGTGAAGAAATGGGCGGAAGATATGAATAGACACTTCTCCAAAGAGGACATTCAGATGGCCAACAGACACATGAAACCACCTGACTTTCAAGTCAATAGTCACATGATTTCATATGAACCTTGTTCCCATTTTAAAATGCCAGATGATGTAGACACATCTTTATCTCTCAGCTCGGTCACATGGAAAAATGTTAAAATAAAACCCAGTCAATCCTTGGGCTGCTGAGGCAGTTGTTGAGATTGGTGTCAACACAAAGAAAAACTTTCTTTATATACACCAAGAGAAGTATTTGTTCTTCCTATGACAGAATAAGCGTAACGGGGGTTGCTTTCTTTCCCTGGGAGGATCCAAGCCTCTCCAACCATTGCTGGCATGCTAAATAAAAGCAACTATGTGGCAATGAGAAAAAATGAAATCTGGCCATGGGTAGCAACATGGATGGAACTGGAGGGTATTATGTTAAGTGAAATAAGTCAGTCAGAAAAAGACAGATACCATATGTTTCCACGAATAGGTGGACTTGGTGAGACTAAGCAAAAACCAGGGGGAGGGGAAGAGGGGAAAGAAAAAAAAAAGACACAGAGAGGGAGGGAGATAAAACATAAGAGACTCTCAAAGACTAAGAACAAACTGAGGGTGAGGGAGATGGGGGGGGAGAGGGGGTGATGGGCATTAAAAAAGGGCACATGTTGGGATGAACACTGGGTGTTTTATGTAAACCAATTTGAAAATAAACTATTTAAATTAAAAAAAAAAAGCATTATGGTGCTGTTTGTTCACACGTGATTATTCGTTCCACAGCCAGTGAGATTTTACTGTCCAAAATAATTGTTTCAAAGTAGGTGTACTTTTCTCATTACAGAAAGGAAGCAATCAGAGCTTAAAGGGTCTAAGGACACACAATTCTGTCAGGACGGGACCAACAGTAACAATAGTAAGAATAGTTTATGTTGAACACTTAGTTCCAGACTAAGTGCTGTATGAGCACTTAGTAGGCTAGCTCATTTCATCTTTATAACAAAGAACATATGAAGTATGTCCTATCATCCCATTTAGAGACTGGAAACTGAGGCTGAGGAGGGAAGTGCCTTGCCCAAATTCAAGCCTCAGATGAGCCCAGGCAGTCTGGCTCTAAAGCCTGTGAGCGTTTCCGCTCACACTTTTACTCATGAAGAAGAGGCCTCTCCTTTTGCACTGAACATGTAGAGAAAAGAGCCAGGTTTCACTGGGAAGGATATTGGATCCTCCAATATCATTATCCTTCATCACACTGCAACGAAAAATAGAAACACTGGCACCAAAGTGCTGGCCTGTTTTTAAATCCCAAAAGGCAGATGGTTATTTTTAATGCACTGACCTAATTGCATGTGGTGATCCAAGGTCAGCACAAAACTCCAGAGAGAGCCTGAAGTATCAACTAAGTTTGTTTCGGGCAGAGGGAGAACAGAATAATCTTCAACAGCATTTCTTGATTTGGGGTTTCATTCCTCACCCAGAGGCGTCACATCCTACCAGAGCACACTCATAGTCTTTGGAAAGGAGCGAAGAGGCCTGGGGGCTGGCGGAAGAAGAGACTGGGTTAGTATAAAAACACACCACCTGACTTTTCAGAAGCACACCGGCACCTGCAGTGAGCATTCGGCAACAGCAGAATCAGAGTGGTATTCCATATTGTTTCTATAGTGTTAAAATGTGATAAGAACATGTACTTTGGCTTATGTCATGGGGTCATGTCATAAATGACTATATCCCACGGTAGTGGAAATTGGGGATGCAGTGTAACTTGCGTGAATTTGATAGGTAACTGTCGGAAATCTTTCTAACCACAGTTCTGCACAGCTAAAGAGGGGAGCTTCTGAGTCCATCTTACTACCCAAGACAGAGAATAATGCCTCTAGTTGCAACAGAGACACAATACCTCACATACAAAGTATGTAAACTATGGCTACAATGGCTGATATATATTTTGTCATATTTTATGGCATAGTTTTTAATGTTTTGTCTCATTAAATACTCATAATGACCTTATCAATTTTTGGGACACTGAAACACAGAGTGTAACTGGAACTTTTGCCTCTGTTATCATATTATGCAAACAACAATATAGAACAGAGCTGACTCTTGTAATTATGATAATATTGGAAATGGCATTGGGCTCTACCCCCTGGAGCAGCAAAACTATGTCTCCACACATGAGACCTGCCCTGACGTTGGCTTCATGGTGATGAGACCCCAGGGGCATTCATGTTTTTTGCTCTGCACTCGTTATTGCTTATTTTAGTATATGGATTGGAAAGAAAGAGAGGGAAAAAAATAAACTGATGGAGTAAGGAGATGAGTCACGGTCATCTAATTTCACATTTAACAATACCAACAAAATTCTCCTGGGAATCTGGAAGCATTAACGATGGATGGCATTCCAGTGTGAGGATTAGGAAACCATTTCTGAGGGAGCATTGAGCTGTGGTCTGCAGCAGAGGTCAGCAAACACGTGTGTAAGTTGCTGGAGAGAGAGCGTTTCACATCGTGGGACATACCCTTTCTGTTGTAGCTACTCAGCTCCGCCGTAGACAACATATCAATGAACGGAAATAGCTATGTTCCAATAAAATATTTTTTTTTATATAAACAAGCAGAGGCTAGATTTGATCCTCAGGGCAGAGGTCACCAACCGTGGCTTAGAGCATGGACACAGACTTGAGCCTTGATGTGCCCAAGCCTGGCATTACATGAAAGTCAACGTAGGAGGAAGCTTCAGGGCCGGATCCCATGCTGGGATCAACTTAGAAGCTGGTTCTAGGCTAGCAAGACAAAGAAGAAGGATATCTAAATATGTATAAGCCATATACATATGGGGATGGTCATTCCAATGACATGGGGGTATAATACATGGAATGTGGGATATGCCATGTACACAGCACAAAATTATAAGACATTATAGTTGGATTTCATATTCACGTACTTAAGGCCAACTCCCCAGTGAGAAAACTAGAAGAAGACACACGGCAACGCCCCTGCTGGTGATTGTATGCTTTGTGTACTACAGCAGCAAACATTTTATAGGATTCCACGTACTGTTGATTCATAGCTCTAACTATGCGTAATTGATTTTATCTGTTGAGCCAGAACGTATTTCCATTCCACTGCCACCTAATCGACATAATCCACATTAGAAGTCTTTCAAATGTTTGAAGACATGCCATGAACGTCTTTCCTGGGTTTCTCTCCTGTGGTAAACTAGACTTCCCTCCCTTCCTTCGGATGCATAGAATGGAATGGAGATGTACATATACACACCCATGATTTTCAGGATGCCTACAAATACGCATATACACCCCGACACTAAAGCAAACTCCTGCGGGCCTCTATGAGGGATCACTGTTATGTTCATAATAATTAACATACAACCATGCATGATATGTGTTAATAAAATATGTATATAAAAAGCTGACGTTTTTTCCTTTTGCAGTGTAACTTGGCCTCTTTCTCATCTTTCTCAACCAAATGTGATACTTCTCAGAACGAAGAAATACACAGACAAGCATAATGTATGCTAGAAGGAGTAGTCTGGGCTTACGGGTGTGTGTGAGAGTATGAACTGAAAAGTCAGAGGATGTCATGTGGAGTTACATCTTTGTTTAAAATAAATAGCTCCTGTATGGTGCTGTATACACGGCAGGTGCTCAGGACACACTTTTTTTTTTTTTGAGAGTGAGAGAGGCCTCAAGTGAGTGAGGGGCAGAGAGAGAGAGAGAGAGGCAGGGAGAGAGAGAGAGAGAGAGAGAGAGACAGAGATAGAGAGAGAGGGAGGGAGAAGCAGGGCTCACCCAGAGCCTGTGTTTTACCCGAATCGGGGATTATGCTCACCAGATGTGGGACTCGAACTCACAAACTGTGAGATCACAACACGAGCTGAAGTCAGATGCTTAATGACAGAGCCATCACCCAGGGACCCCAAGAAATTCTCAGCACACATTTTTAATTATTAACTAATTAATAATAATACATTTAATAGCATTAATATGCACTGACACCTCTACCTACTAACGGGCCATAAGAACTCACACCCACTTTTCAGAACCTCTCCAATCAAGTTGGATATTGACTAAAGAGATGTGTTGGGGGGGAAGAAATTTGCTTGTGAATTATCCCATGCATGGATCATATTGATTTTATTTTATTTATTTTATTTATTTTTTTGCAATGTTTCAGCTCTTTGTTTAATGTTTATTTATTTATCTTGAAAGAGAGAGAGAGAGAGAGTGAGTATGAGTGAGGAAGAGGCAAAGAGAAAGGCAGAGAGAATCCCAAGCAGCTCCTTGCTGTCAGCACAGAGCTTGATGTGGGACTCAGTCTCATGAACCATGAAATCATGATCTGAGCCAAAATCCAGAGTCAAACGCTTAACCAACTGAGCCAGCCAGGCACCCCAATTCATGTTAATTTTAAAAGACAAAATCATTTTTCAAGTTTTTCAAAATCATTATATTCTCATAAGTTTCTACCTCATACTTTTATAAATCCCCCGGTCTTCGCATTTTCTCAGATAGAAGCAATAGATGACCTTCTCGCGGTTTCTCCCCTCCATTATCAAGTCACTAGCATCCTGTTTACTTTTCAGAGCCTTGCTGCTGTTTGACTTCCTCCTCAAGGCCTTTTTTGGCACATTCCATCAGAATTAATTAATTGTTCCTTCCTCAGTACTCCCATGGCAAAACTCATATTTAGCAAATTAATTTTCTCATGGTTTACTTAGTTATTTATAAGCTTACGTCCCCCATAAGGGTTTAAGTTCTCCATAGCAGTGACTTTTTCTAATGCATCTTTGAACACTCCCCGGGCCCGATTCAGGACCTTGTACAAAGTGAGTGCTCGAACCAGGTTCACGGAATCCAATCGCAACCTGACATATGGCTTCGGCATTATGACATTCCATGTTTGACTGTGGACATTTCGGCCACGAAAAGTGTGGTACGGGATGTATTTTTCAAAATTAAGCTAATTAAAATTAATTTTCTTCTGAGAGTCATTTTAGAATTTCACAAGAGCCCATGTGATAATTAGGGACACTCAGGAGTGTCACCAATCCTGGAGTGCCAGTCACTGTTCCATCAAACATAACCCCCTGAAGCTGCTCTCAGGTGGCTATTAATTTCACTGACTGCAAAATGTGTCAAGGTTTATTAAGTGAAAATCTCATAAAGGTTTGCAAATAAAGTAGTGCTTATGAGGTATAGATAGAAAGTGGCTTGGTTCCCTCAAGAAGGAGAGAATTAATAAACAAAGTAAGGCACCACTGTGTTTATTCTCAGGAGTGCCCTTCAAGTATGTTGATGGGAAGTATGGAGCACTTAATTCTTGCATTTAAGAGAAATACAGCATGAAGTGTGTGAGAAAGCACAGTCGATTTGAATCTTTTGGACTTGAAAGAAGAAAGATGGCTCTGTGTTCACACATAAATTATACAGCAATCAATATTTTAATTTTGGCTCTGCTGAAATATAATTTTTCTTCTTATTATCCTTCATTTCCAATACAGTCGGAGTGTTACTCCGGCCAGCTGGAAGATGAAAGAGTGAATACCCCGAGGACTGAAGCCCTTTCCCTGAATTGAGGAGCCCTTGGAGGTAAGCCCTGGTGAGAAGAGGTCTTGAATTAGCCTGGGCTGGAGCTGTTATGGTATGGAGAGAGGTAAAGGGGAACACTTCATTAAACCTAAAAGGTGAAAAGCTGTGGATTTAATTGAATTAAATGACAGCACACATAGACAGAGTGAGAAAGCTTTCCCATAGAAAAAGCGCTCTCTGGAGGGAGGGAGTTTAATTCTTACTGTCATCAGGCTGAGAGAGAGTGTGGCCCCAGTTAATTTCATTTGTCTCGAGGGGGGAATGTATCTGGGAGGTGACGGGCATACGAGTAACTGAAAGGAAGCCCGTGGCTTTCTGGGATGCCTAGGTACTTCAGAGAAAGTCTGCCCTGGTGCAAGCTCCCGAGTATGAACACAGTGGACAAAGCCCAAAATAGCCCGAAGAACATACCAGAATAACGAGAATCACCGCTGTTGTAGTCAAATGTATAAACACTGGCTCCTCCAGTCATGCCATAGATTGGTTATAGATTGGCAGCATATGTGGTCCAGTAGCTGTCACCCCAAGGGGGCTGAAGAAGGAAGATTTTACTGCCCAGGTAGTCGGAGGAGAGGAGAGAGTTTATATGAAAGAAGAAAGGGGAAATTAAGCTTGTGCATACTGTGGGATTCAGCGCACAACTCACTTAGTTTCACAAGCTTACTTTTAGCTTGAAATGTAACTAAGAGGAGAGAATGACAAAAGCAGCTTTTGATATGAGAATTATGTAAGCTCAGTCAAGAATCCAATACTGTTTTAATAGCCATTAAATTATGCATTATTATTCGGTCTTCTAAAAAGAAAATGAAAACACAAAACACAACAATTCCTCCCATGATAAAAGGTCATCTATTGTTTGGCCTAACATTTTCCAATTTGATAGCAGATTTCCTCATTTCAAATCCATATATCCCCTGCTTTCTAGAAGTTCCCATTATGCCCCTTTCCTTTTATGAAAGACCTACATTAGTATCTGTTTTCACTATGGGAAAGAAATCCACAAAGCGTTTTCACTTAAAAAAAAAAAAAAAGAAAAAGAAAAAAGAAAAAAAGAAAAAAAGAAAAAAAAAAGACGAGAAGCCAAAAGATATTCAGCGCTTGTTTGTGCCAAGCCAAATAGAGGCAGTCTGCTCCCCAGCGGTGAGAGTGACGCCCCAGCCCCTGCCTCGTGAGCTACGCCCCTCATTTCAGCAGCAAGTCCCCAGAGCTCCAAGCTGTCTCTGAGGGTCTGTGCTTTATCTGGATCTATTTTGTGCATCCATTAGCAAGATACGTCCTAAGGCAACAGAAAAGCCTAAGATAGGTTATGTTTTGGGTCTAGGAATGCTAAAAAAATTTCTGTATAAATTAATGATAATTGCTTCTTTGCTTTACATCATTTGGGCTTAGGAGCAATTTCTTAGGAACATTCTACTTTTAGATAGTGGAAGACACCTGTAGGCACACGATACACTATTTTAAACCATCTCATTGGTATTTGAGTCCCCACGTGCTAAGAATGCCTCCTGCATTTTAAACCAATTAATTTTATATACATGAAAAAATGGGATACATCAAGAAAATGAAAAAGGTGCTAATGAGTCTCCACTATATTTGGAGAGAAGAAAGTGGGAATCTTGAAATAAAGTTATCGATACATGTGAGAACTTTACTTTGTCCCCTTTGACTGGATAGATTCCCAAATTGAAGCAAAACGAGAAATTAGTAATTCCTTCAAAGTGTAGCTCTGTATTTTTAAGTGTTTTATTCATTACATTATTTATTCCTTTGATAAGTATAGTTGAAAGAGAGGACATCTGAAATACGTCAAGATCATAAAGCTACACAGAGCTTTACAATGAACAATCAATCATTATCATCATCACCTTTATCATATAATGAAGTACTAGTTCTCATTCCTTGAAAATTATACAATGTCTATTATGTACACCATTGTACCGGGGCGCCTGGGTGGCTCAGTCGGTTAAGCTTCCAACTTTGGCTCAGGTCATGATCCCACAGATTGTGGGTTTGAGCTCCATGTCAGGTTCTGGGCTGACAGCTCAGAGCCTGGAGCCTGCTTTGGATTCTGTGTCTCATTCTCTCTCTACCCCTCCCCCACTTGTACTCTATCTCTCTCTGTTTCTCAAAAATAAATAAATATATAAAAAAAAAGAATTACATGTACCACTGTACCAATATATTGCCACATTAAAAGCGTATATAAACATAGGATTTTTAAGAAAATGAGAATAAGATTTCATAACAATAATTTAAATAATTTTACTTCATATATTGATGATTCAAAACCTATCAATAACATTTTCTGAAATGAACAATGTGATTAAATATACTTCATTAATTTTGAAAATGAAAAATCAGTGATTTGATATGAACGAGTTAAGGTAAAAATCTGGGTTAATATTGATATTTAGCTTTAATGTGTACATTGTTTGGTTGTTTTCTTTTTTTGACTAGTGTAATTCTCTCTGTAGTCCCTGATGTTCATGCTCTTATAAACTGTTCTCATCACAATCCTGAACCACCTATTGTTCAATATTTGTAAAGAATCAACATTACAAATACTTCGATACCTACTGTTTGGAAGGCAAATGCAGAATCAGTGACTTTGCCATGGCCAACAGTGGGAGTTCTGCATAAATCTATTCAATAATTGGTTCATATTCTGAGGTAGTGTTATCTCTAAAGCCATGTAATCCTTCACTATGGAGTTTCTTTGCAATGCAAACCATGTGACGTACAGAATAAGAGAGACCAGCTGTCAATCACTTATTAAATGTTAATAAAGCTAAAATTCTTTCTAATGTTAGATATGCAATAAATATTAAAATCAATTCTAATATTTTCCTTTCACAACCCAATGCACCACATGCTGTGAAAGCACTCTACTTGGGAAATTATTATATGGAGAGATGACCCACCTTCATTTGCTGTGAATAAATTCAGCCTCAGAATTTCAGATATGGTTGTGGGTACCTGTAATGACAATGATTCCATTAGCTGCTTTTGCTACAAATTCATTACTGCCTTAGGGTTTTATCGTTTCTCATCTCCTATCTAATAAGTTATCACGTTTCCCCATTATAAAGCTTTCTTTAAGTAGATAAGTAAAATTCAAAATATAAAGGGTCATATTTTTATTGAAGTAATTTTTGAAAACATTTACTTTTTAAAAAGAAAATAATACTTTAGACTGTGGTTTAAATTTCAAAATGTGACTTTTAAATGGGTGTCCTTTGAATCTTTTGACTGTCCTTCCAAAGTGATCAAGAACTTGTCTTCTTAAAAAATAAAACCTCTGTAAGTATAGGAGACATTTACTGACTGCTCCTTTTTCTGAAAATTGCCAAGCCCCTAATCTTTATGGTTTAAAATGATGAAATCTGGCATAAATGTTTTCAGTATTGAATGCATCCAGTCCAAGGTAGACTGGAAGAGAACCTAGACCGGTTGCAAACTCAGAAGGTCTTCATCCTTACTCTGTGGTTAAGAGGAAGAAAAAAAATTCTTCTTCTCCCTTTCTCCATTTGGTGGCTATATAAGTCTCTGTGTTTTCTTGTATATGAATCTAATTTTAGGAAGATATCTACATAGAAAGAAAGGCAAACAAAAAAGTAGAATTAATTTAAATAAAGAGTTTTAAGTGTAAACACAATGAGTTGGTGTGAGTTCATTTCTGAAAAATAACACATCTCCTAAACTCTGAGTTTGTAAAACTTTCTGATATCCTACTAATGAATTATTATACTCCTTTAAAAGTGTCCTTTAAATTTTGTTCCTTTTACTTATAAGCAATTAGGAATTCATTTCATACTTTCTTAAATTTTTGTCCATCAAAATTAGCAGTGTTGAGAACTCACTGTCACTCTCTTAGCACCTATTAGATTAAAAAAAAATTCTTTAAATAGTATCTTTCTGAACTACTATAAAGAGAAGAAAAAATAACCTTCATTGATTTAAATTTTCAATCACGTATTATAGACATTAAAAATAACACTCAATTTTGAGTCAATACACATTATTTTCACTTCAAGACCTATTAAAACGTTACATTCTCAATAATTTTTCACTTTCTGCTTATATGCACAAAATATACCTTAATTTTTTTCTCAAATATAGAAACTTAATTGCATGAACTTACATTATTACTAAACCAATTTAAAAATAATTGACACTTTATTTTTTATTAGGTTCTAATCAGAGAAATATATCTGAGTATGGTCGCCTTCTCTTTGATTAAAATATGAATAATTAAGGTAACTATTTCCCCCCAGTTCTGACATGTTTCATTCCAAGAGGTTTAAAATTTTTTCTTAATATTTATTTATTTTTGAGAGAGAAAGAGAGAGAGAGAGACAGCATGAGTGGGGGAGGGGCAGAGAGCGAGAGGGAGACACAGAATGTGTTGCAGGCTCCAGGCTTCAAGTTGTCAGCATAGAGCCTGATGCGGAGCTTGAACTCAAGACCACGAGATCATGACCTGAGTGAAAATTGGATGCTTAACTGACTGAGACACCCAGGCGCCCCCTTGAGGTTTTAGTTGCTATCAATATAATATATTCTCATTCTTTATATATGCTTAACTATATATTTATGAATATGGATACATGCAATATGTATTATTCGTTTGCATTTGGTTTGCATTATTTCTCTAGTATATTTATAATTCTATAGCTCGCTTAAGAGTATAGATGCTAGAGCTGGTGTACTTGGGTTTGAATTTCAGTTCTCTTGCTTAGTAGCTATGTCATCTTGTTACATAGGTCACAGACAAGTTACATAAGTTTTGTATACCTCCATTTCCTTGCTTGCATAATGGGGATAAAAATAATAACTGGTTTGTTGATTTGGGTAGGGAATTAAATTAGTTAATATGTGTACTATATATGCATAAATCTGTTTAGTTTAAATATTATTTAAAAAATTTTTATTATGTTATTTTACTTAACTTTAAATATTTTTAGATTTTTTTCATGTAATACCCTATTATTCTTTTTTTTAAAGTTTATATATTTGTTTATTTTGAGAGACAGAGAGAGAGAGCATGAGTGGGGGAGAGGCAGGGAGGAAGGGAGAGAGAGAATACCAAGCACTGTCAGTGCAGAGCCTGACTTGGGGCTCGAACTCATGCACCGTGAGACCATGATCTGGGCCGAAACCAAGAGTAGGAAGCTTAACCAACTAACCACCCCATTGAGGGGTGAAGAGTAGGAAGCTTAACCACCCAGGCACCCCATTGATAATCCTGTTATTCTTAATTAATGCCTGATATGTCATAATTTGGGGTATATCATAAATTATTTGGCTATCCGCCAAATAATGAACTTTTAAATTACTTCCCGAGTCTGGGGCAACATGGCGGAGGAGTAGGGGGCTCCAGTATTTCGCTTGCCCTTTAAAGGGGGACGACTGAAAACACTGTCTCTCTCTCAACTCCAAAAATCGGGGGGAAAAGGTGCTAGAGCTGACAAGAAACTAAGGCGGAAACAGACACGGCCCAACTAAACCCCCTTTTTCTGGAATAACCAGGCCGTATAAGTTCATCTAGACGACATCGATCTTTATTCCTTTTCCCTCGCACCTGTCCTTATTCTGATTTCTATCAGTCTGGATTAAACCCTTTAGTCGCTCTACCTGGGCAAAGTCCATTTCCTTCTTCTCCCTGCACCAGTCATTATTCTGTCTATATATGCTCTGCCACCAGCACACTACATACCCTGTCCTTAACGTGTAGCGGTTACTTCAGGACATTGCCCTCAGAGAGTCACTTGTTATTTTTTTCTGTTGTGAACTGCTTGTCTGGACCATTTGTCGGTACGTTTGAGTATTTCTGTGTTCTGTGTGTCTGTCAGTTTTCCTTTCCAGGGCAACTTCAAGAAACAACCCATAACACATCCAGCCAAAATGACGAGACGGAAGAATTCTCCTCAAAAGAGTCTACAAGAAGTAGTGACAGCTCAAGAATTAATGAAAACAGATATAAGCAACATAACAGAACTTGAATATAGAATGTTAATCATAAAACTAATTGCTGGCCTTGAAAAAAGCTTAGATGAATGCAAGGAGTCCCACGAGGCAAAGTTCAAAGACCTTAAAAACGGTCAAGAAGAATTAAAGAAGACATTGGAAGAAATACAGGGGAAACTGGAAGCAGCCACAGCACGGATTGAAGAGGTAGAGGAAAGAGTTAGTGCCTTAGAAGACAAAATCATTGAAAAAGAGGAAGCAGATAAAAAGAGAGAGAAGCTGATCCAGGAACAGGAAAGGAGAATTCGAGAGCTGAGCGATGCACTCAAAAGAAACAATATCCGTATCATAGGAGTTCCAGAGGAAGAAGAGAGAGAGAAAGGAGTCGAAGGGGTTCTGGAACAAATCATTGCTGAGAACTTCCTCAACATGAGAAAGGAAACGGGCATGGAAATCCAAGAGGCACAGAGAACTTCCCTCAGACGTAACTTGAATAGACCTTCTGCACGGCACATCATAGTGAAGCTGGCAAAATACAAAGATAGGGAGAGAATCCTGAAAGCAGCTAGGGACAAAAGAACCCTAACATACAAAGGGAGACCTATAAGGGTAGTAGCAGACTTATCTACGGAAACTTGGCAAGCCAGAAAGGAATGGCAGGATATCTTCAATGTGATGAGCAAGAAGGACATGCAACCAAGAATTCTGTATCCGGCTAGCCTGTCATTCAGAATAGAAGGAGAGATCAAGGTTTTTCCCAACAAACAAAAACTGAAAGAATTTATCACAAATAAGCCAGCACTGCAAGAGATCCTGAGGGGCATTCTATGAAAATAAGGAGGCAAAGAACACAAACTACCAGAGACAGCCTTACAAACATGAAACTTACAGATAATACAGTGACTGTAAGCCCATATTTTTCAATATTAACACTGAATGTAAATGGACTAAATGCGCCAATCAAAAGACACAGGATAACAGAATGGATTAAAAAACAAGACCCATCTATTTGCTGTCTTCAAGAAACTCATCTTAAACCTGAAGACACCTTCAGATTGAAAGTGAGGGGATGGAGAACTATCTACCATGCTACTGGAAGTCAGAAGAAAGCCGGAGTAGCCACACTTATATCAGACAAATTAGACTTTAAAATGAACGATGTAATAAGAGATGAGGAAGGACATTATATAATAGTCTCAGGAACCATCCAGCAGGAAGAGCTAACAATTGTAAATATCTACGCACCGAATTCAGGGGCACCCAAATTTGTAAAACAACTAATTACAAACATTAGCAACCTCATCGATAAAAATGTCCTAATAGTAGGGGATCTCAACACTCCACTCTCAGCATTGGATAGATCAACAAAACAGAAAATCTCCGCAGAAACAATAGCCCTGAATGACACATTAGGACAGATGGGCCTCACAGACATCTTTAGGGTCCTTCATCCAGAAGCAAAGGAATTTACGTTCTTCTCATCTGCACACGGCACATTTTCCAAGATAGACCACATTCTGGGGCACAGGGAAGCTCTGAATAAATATAAAAGAATTGAGATCATACCGTGTACAGTGTCAGACCACAATGCTTTGAAACTTGAAATCAACCACAGGAGAAAGCCTGGAAAATATTCAAGAACATGGCGGCTAAGAAATAACCTACTAAAAGATGACTGGGTCAACCAAGCCATCAGAGAAGAAATTAAAAAATATATGGAAACAAATGAAAATGAAAATACAACAATCCAAACGCTCTGGGATGCAGCAAAGGCAGTCCTGAGAGGGAAATATATTGCAATCCAGGCCCATCTCAAGAAACAAGAAAAATCAATAACACAAATTCTAACAGCACGCCTAAAGGAACTAGAAGCAGATCAACTAAAACAACCCAAGCCCAGCAGAAAGAGAGAAATAACAAAGATCAGAGCTCAAATTAACCATATGGAGACAGAAAAGGTAGTGGAACAGATCAATGAAACCAAAAGCTGGTTCTTTGAAAAAATAAACAAAATAGACAAACCTCTAGCCAGGCTTCTCAAAAAGAAAAGAGAGAGAACTCAAATAAATAAAATCGTGAATGAAAAGGGAGAAATTACAACCAATCCCTCAGAGATACAAGCAATCATCAGAGAATACTATGAAAAATTATATGCCACCAAACTTGGCAATCTGGAAGAAATGGACAGCTTCCTAAATAGCCACACACTACCAAAACTCAAACGGGAAGAAATAGAAAATTTGAACAGACCCATAACTAGTGAAGAAATAGAATCCGTTATTAAAAACCTCCCAGCAAATAAAAGCCCTGGACCAGATGGCTTTCCTGCGGAATTTTACCAGACATTTAAAACAGAGTTAATTCCTATCCTCCTCAAGCTGTTCCAAAAAATTGAAACGGAAGGAAAACTCCCGGACTCATTCTATGAAGCCAGCATCACTTTGATTCCCAAACCAGATAGAGACCCAGCAAAGAAAGAAAATTACAGGCCAATATCCCTGATGAATATGGATGCAAAAATTCTCAACAAGATACTAGCAAATCGAATCCAACAGCATATAAAGAGAATTATCCACCATGATCAAGTAGGATTCATCCCTGGGTTGCAGGGCTGGTTCAATATTCGCAAATCAATCAACGTGATACATCACATCAACAAAAGAAAAGATAAGAACCATATGATCCTGTCAATAGATGCAGAAAAAGCATTTGACAAAATACAGCATCCTTTCTTAATAAAAACTCTCGAGAAAGTCGGGATAGAAGGAACATACTTAAACATCATAAAAGCCATATATGAAAAGCCCACAGCTCATATCATCCTCAATGGGGAAAAACTGAAAGCCTTCCCCCTGAGATCAGGAACACGACAGGGGTGTCCACTCTCGCCACTGCTATTTAACATAGTGCTGGAAGTCTTAGCATCAGCAATCAGACAACAAAACAAAATAAAAGGCATCAAGATTGGCAAGGAGGAAGTCAAACTTTCACTTTTTGCAGATGACATGATACTTTACATGGAAAACCCGACAGAATCCACCAAAAGCCTACTAGAACTGATTCATGATTTCAGCAAAGTTGCAGGATACAAAATCAATGTACAGAAATCGGTGGCATTTCTATACACCAACAATGAAGCAGCAGAAAGAGAAATAAAGAAGCTAATCCCTTTCACAATTGCACCAAAAACCATAAAATACTTAGGAATAAACCTAACCAAAGATGTGAAAGACCTCTACACTGAAAACTATAAAAAACTTATGAAGGAAATTGAGGAAGACACAAGGAAATGGAAAAACATCCCATGCTCATGGATTGGAAGAATAAATATTGTCAAAATGGCAATACTACCCAAAGCAATCTACACATTCAATGCAATCCCAATCAAAATTGCACCAGCATTCTTCTCAGAGCTAGAGCAAACAATCCTAAAATTTGTATGGAACCACAAAAGACCTCGAATAGCCAAAGTAATACTGAAGAATAAAACCAAGGTGGGAGGCATCACAATCCCAGACTTTAACCTCTACTACAAAGCGGTGGTCATCAAGACTGTATGGTATTGGCACAAAAACAGACACATAGACCAATGGAATAGAATAGAAAACTCAGAAATGGACCCGCAAGTATATGGCCAACTAATCTTTGACAAAGCGGGAAAATGTATCCAATGGAAAAAAGACAGCCTTTTTAACAAATGGTGCTGGGAGAATTGGACAGCAACATGCAAAAGAATGAAACTAGACCACTTTCTTACACCACTCACAAAAATAAATTCTAAATGGATAAAAGATCTGAATGTGAGACAGGAAACCGTCAAAATCCTAGAGGAGAAAACAGGAAAAAGCCTCTTTGACCTAAGATGCACAAATTTCTTACTCGACACGTCTCCAAAGGCAAGAGAATTAAAAGCAAAGATGAACTATTGGGACCTCATCAAGATAAAAAGCTTCTGCACGGCAAAAGAAACAACCAACAAAACGAATAGGCAACCAACGGAATGGGAAAAGATCATCGCAAATGACATATCGGATAAAGGACTAATATCTAAAATTTATAAAGAACTTACCAAACTCCAAACCCGAAAAACAAACAACCCAGTGAAGAAATGGGCGGAAGATATGAATAGACACTTCTCCAAAGGGGACATTCAGATGGCCAACAGACACATGAAACGATGCTCAATGTCACTCATCATCAGGGAAATACAAATCAAAACTACACTGAGATACCACCTCACACCAGTCAGAGTGGCTAAAATGAACAAATCAGGAAACTACAGATGCTGGCGAGGATGTGGAGAAGTAGGCACCCTCCTACACTGTTGGTGGGAATGCAAACTGGTGCAGCCACTCTGGAAAACAGTGTGGAGGTTCCTCAAAAAAATGAAAATAGAGCTACCCTATGACCCAGCAATAGCCCTGCTAGGAATCTACCCAAGAGACACAGGAATGCTGATGCATAGGAGCACGTGTACCCCAATGTTCATAGCAGCACTTTCGACAATAGCCAAATCATGGAAGCAGACCAAGTGCCCATCAACTGACGAATGGATAAAGAAGTTATGGTACTTATATACAATGGACTACTACGTGGCAATGAGAAAAAATGAAATCTGGCCATGTGTAGCAACATGGATGGAACTGGAGGGTATTATGTTAAGTGAAATAAGTCAGTCAGAAAAAGACAGATACCATATGTTTCCACGAATAGGTGGACTTTGTGAAACTAAGCAAAAACCAGGGGGAGGGGAAGAGGGGAAAGAAAAAAAAGACACAGAGAGGGAGGGAGATAAAACATAAGAGACTCTCAAAGACTAAGAAAAAACTGAGGGTGAGGGGGATGAGGGAGGGGGGAGAGGGGGTGATGGGCATTAAAAAGGGCACATGTTGGGATGAACACTGGGTGTTATATGTAAACCAATTTGAAAATAAACTATTATAATAAAGAAATGTGATAAAATAAAAAAAAAATAAATTACTTCCCATATTGCATTATTATAAACAACATTATTGACACTTTTCTGCATATCCCATTGTTTCAGTGTTTCTTTCCTATCACATGGGTACAAATGAGTAGGGATGCCGTATGTTACAGTGTGCACATTTCAGATTCCAGCAGATTTCAAACAAATTGGTCTTATAACTGTAAGATATTATCCCTTTTCTCCACAATCACCAACACTTGATATGAACTTTAATTTTTGGCAATCTCAGGAGTTTTAATTTGTTGTTTTAATTTGCATTTTTCAATAAATAATAAACTTTATTTTATATTTTTGTGTTTTATATATGTGTCCCTATTCCTGCCAATTTAACAATGGGATGTTTGGTTAGTCTTATTATTATGTAGATTTTAGTTATTTATTTTGGACAATAATCCTCTATCTGCTATGTAACTTGCAAATCTTTGTTTCATGGTTGACTCCTTAATTTCTAAATTGCTGCTATTTTAAATAGAAGTTACAACATGGGTACAGATACGCCTATTAATTTTAATATGTGTGTGCATTTGTGGATATGTCATAGTTACATGAGTACACATGCACACGCATATACCTAATTGTTATAATGTCTGAGTTATTGATGAAGGGGAAAATAATCTGTTGCTAAATTTAGTATCTTAAAATATCAGACATAATGGCTTTTGTATTTATTATTGAGGCTATAGCGAGTGACCCAGAAAAATGAGAAAACAAAAATCTATTTTATCGAGTAAGACTTCTAAATAAACAGATTTCCAGAAAAAAAATGCAGTCATGGACTGATTTTAGGATTTGCTCGTGTCTAATTCTTTATATTTTAAATGTAAATAGCAATCATCTAAAGTGTTGTGAAGAAGTTTCAAATAAAATGTCTGAATAAAATACATGTTCAAAGTAAAGATTTCTTTTGTCCACATTGGGTAGTAGCAGAAGGAAAGTGTTAACATTTGCCTTAGGAAGTAAAAAATATGCCATATAAATGACAAATGTTGTAACCTTCACCTCTATTATGCTGGTCTTTCTTTTCCTTCTCCAGTCCTGCTAACTAAAGCACTAATTCAAATAGTGCTTTCCAGAATTATTAGAATATGATATGTGTAATAGTAGACATAAAAAATGCAAGCCTGCAACTGTTCCCTATTTTTTCTTAAAATAGTTGCTAACTAGTTTTTGTATGAAATATATTTTGAGTAAGTGTATTAAATCATAAAAATAAAGATTTCAGACTTTGCATTAGAAGCAGGGTATACTAAACATATATGTACGAAGGAGTTTATTTTATAGCCCTAAGCTAGCCTCAGCATCTTTTTGGCTCATTGTCAATGTATTGTATTAGTGAAAAGAGGCATTTGAGATAAAAATTTGTTTCTCACTTAATTGGGGCACCTGAGTGGCTCAGTTGGTTAAGTGTCTGACTTTGGCTCAGGTCATGATCTCACAGCTCATGGGTTTGGGCCCATGTGGGGCTCTGTGCTGACAGCTGAGAGCCTGGACCTGCTTCAGAATCTGTCTGCCTTTCTCTGCCCCTCCCTCACCTCACACTCTTGCCCCTTCTCCAGCTCACACTCTGTCTCTCTCTCTCTCTCTCTCTCAAAAATAAATAAACATTAAAAAATTAATTTAATAAAAAACATTTCCTTACTTAGATATTTTTTGGAAAGCAACTAAAATATCTACTTCAGAATTGTGATTCAATAAAGTTTGGAAAAATTGACAGTTTTGCAGATCCTAAGCACTGAGTCATTTCTTGATTCCTTCATTCAGTCTTACTCTCCTTTGTTCATTCATTTATACATTTAAAACATAGGTACGATTGCTTAACCGGCAGGATGTTCTACAAAGGTTCTTAGCGGTAAACAAGGCAGGTATGGTCTCTAACTTCAAAAAACTTAGTCCAGACTGAGTGATTCCCATTAAATTAGTAACTGAATATTTAAACTCTTCCAGACAACAATAAAGAACTACAGAGATTCTGGCAGTTCGGAGTAGGAGGTACGTAAGTTATTCTGGGGGATAGACACCTAAAAGATTTTCAAATAGGTTTGATGGTAAAGGGGAAATTGTTCCTAGCAGAGGAAACAACATGTGCCTCAGGCCTGAGATGGAAACAGTTTAGGAAGCAGGTGGGGCTCAAGAAAACACATGGCTTCAAGACAGCGAGGGGAGGGAGTGAGGGCTGTGAGAGACCCTGGGTACTTCAGCACAAGCCCATCGGCTGGCTGCACTCTGGACTCTGTTGAGATGACAGGAGAGATTTGCAAACCGCTGAAATATTTTAAGAAAGGAGGTAAAAGGATCATATTTTCTTTTCAAGAATCGACCACAGTGGATTGGTGACAAAGCTATTTATAGCATTGGTCTATGAATGACTTGGGCACTTTAATCGTAACTGCTCACTCTCATTTAACACTAAATTTTTATGTGCGAGGCAGTGTGTAAAGAATTTTTTTGGGGGGTATTATTTCCACACAGTAACATTAAAAAAGAACTGCTCATATGACTTTTATGTATGGAGAAACTGAAGCTCAAGAGAGGTTAAATAATTTTCTCGAGGTCATAAAGCGGATAAGGGGACGAACTGGGAGAAACAATAAACTGTCTTCAGAATTTTTGCTTTCAATCCAATATTATGTAGATCAGGGTTGAGGCAGAGAGATACTGTGCGGTAGATATTTTGAGAGGTACTATAGGTTGAGTTAATTGATCTATCTATTGGATTATGTGGAGTAAAGAGAAGAGTGTTCAAGTTTTAGTAACTTGGTGCCTGGCAGGAACACAGACAGAGATAAAAAAAAATAATGGAAATGTAGAATTTGAAGAAAATTATGAATTATAAATTATGGATTGGGTTGTCAGTGAGATACCAAGGAACAGTGCACATGCTAGGCAGTTGGCTACAACATTCTGCTACTCAGAGGGGAAGACTTTCCTCAAGATCATGACTTGGAATGATGGGCGTAGAGATGTCTCTTTGTATCTCTAGGCACAGTTGAGATAACAGTGTGTGAAGAGACAGATGGAAAACACCTGGGCCTTATAAGGAAGAAAGAGCAGTCAAAATGCCCTACTGACATGGAACAACAAGTTAGGATGAAACCAAGAAAGTGACTATCACTCGTGCTGTGTCAAGAGAGTGTTTAAAGAAAGCGTGAGTGGTCAGCTTTGTCAGAATTTCCAGTATTACGATGTGTAAAGATTTAGTAACGCAGGAGTTACTGGTACCAGATCAAGGGCGACTGGAGATAGAAAAGGAGGTAGTTTAGAAGAAGGAAGTGCTATCAAATAATGTAAGCCATTAGTTTAAGAAATTTGTTGTGAAGGGGCAGAAAGACATAGAATACACAGCTGGAGGAAATTCTGGGGTATGAGGGGGTTGCATTTTGTTTCCCTTTAAAACAAGAAAAATGTATGCATGTTGCATGTCTTAGATCAAAATAGGAGAAAAGGGGAATTTAAGAATATGGGAGATACGTCCTAACAGACGAAGAATTTCTTGAGAACCTGGGGTGGGGAGGTAATGGCAACCTGGAGCATGGTGTGAGGAACCATTTATAATATTGGATTTTTAGATATGAGAATTATGTTTACCTTCATAAGTCCAAACAGAAGTATATGATGGGTGCCCATAGGTTAAAAAACAAAGTTGGGCAAGACAGGGACTATGAAACAAAAACATAAGAAAAGTAAGCAAGATGTGGAGAACAATCTGGAAAAAAAAAAAGTGGGGAGAAAAAGATAGGGGCACCTAGGTAGCTCAGTCGGTTGAGTGTCTGACTCTTGTGATCTTGCAGTCATGGGATCGAGCCCCACGTCAGGCTCCATGCTGAACACAGAGCCTGCTTGGGATTCTCTCTCTTATCCTCTCTCTGCCCGTCCCCCAGTGGTTCTCTCTCTCTCTCTCTCTCAAAATAAACAAACATTTTAAAAAAGAAAAGAAAAGAGGGATAGGTAAAAGGCCAATGGAAAAAAATAAAATTAGCGGAACTAGACATATACTTATTAACATAATGTTGTATATTATTATTAATGCCTCGATGCTACTTATTAACATCAGTATGTGTTAATTAATGTATTTTATTAACACGTGCACATTTTCTCCCACAAAATTATCAGTTGGGGTAAGAATTCAAATTGAAATTCTCACAAAGCATATACTATAGTGTTGTCTTCTCAATCCCTTTGTTTTGGAAAAACAAAGTGCATTTTGGAAAATTTACATTGGTGTTTAGGTATCCTAATCAGTGCCTGTTTAAACACACGCATGTGTTTGGTATGTACAGAGTCGATTGTGTCATGCCTACAGAGGAAACGAACAGATGTTAACTAAGTTTGAGTAATTACTCTTGGGATGTACTGGAAGGAATCTGGGGTTCACAATAACAAGTGTTGGATGTCACTGTGAACAGACCTTGGAGCAATCACTTAAAATGCAATATACGGACTAGTTATCAGGTAGGTGCTGATCACACTTGCATCTGCAAGATGCTTAGAACAGTGAAAAACACTGATTTCATCCTGATGTGAATTTGGGTACCTGTGACTTGGGGAGATATTTCTAGGAACAAAAATATACACATCTCCAAAAATGCCATAGTTCAATTAATTAATTTACTTTTTAATTAATATGTTTATTTAAGTTTCAGTTAGTTAACATATTGTGTAGTATTGGTTTCAGGAGTAGAACCCAATGATTCATCACTTCCATACAACACCCAGTGCTCATCCCAGCAAGTGCCCTCCTTAATGCCCATCACTCATTTAGCCCATCCCCCATCCACCTCTCTCCTAGCAACGCTCAGTTTGTTCTCTGCATTTAAGAGTCTCCTATGGTTTGCCTCCCTCTCTGTTTTTATTTTATATCTTAATTAGTTTAAAAGCAAGTAAAGCTGATATGGGAATCTTGAGTCCTTTAAGGACTCAAAACGTGGGTTTAGTGATGAAAAAACACTGATGTTGCGCACGCTTCTAGATAATTTTGTAAAACACAGGTGGGAAAGCAGTATTTCCAAACTGTATTTTATATCAATGTGATCACATAAGTAATGAAATTAACAAAAATCCACTCATGTGGTAAATACCGACTGACTGCCCGGTGTACTCTCTTCTAGGAGCTGGAGAAACACGGGAGAACAATGCAGCGTGAACCGCCCTCTCCAGCTTTCACTTGAGAGGACCCGGAATTGCTTACCACAGTAAATAGTGCACTAGGCCTGTGACCCTCGGCCCTGTTCCCATACAGTTCCAAAACTACGTTTGCCCCCAAATGTACCTTTTCCGTGTTGTATATAATTTCCAATTGTGAGCACAGTTAATACATGAAGGGACACATTTTACATCCGATGCTTGTGCGAATCCGGTGCTAGCCCAGGGCTGGTTCAGGACTCGAGGGTGCTGCATTCCACCTCCAACTCTCTTCCTTCTTACTGTCTACGAGGAATTGATCTGGAGCCACCAGTAGTCAATCAATACTGGAGTATCAATTTTTTTTTCCTTCCAAATTTTTAAGAGTACGTGGTTGAAAACCGATCCTTCCCTTCTTAGTTTCAGAAGAGCATATAGTTTCAGCACTTGATGGGCATGATTAACTACCTGGAGGAAATGCCGACATTTGCGTGCATTGGTGGAGTGAGCCGTGACCTGCCAAAGCAAAATACCACAAACTGGGCGACTTCTCAGTTCTGGAATCTCAAAGCCTTGCTGCTTGAGGTGACATCAGCCTTGCTGCTTGGTGAAGCTAGTTCTCTTTGAGTTGCAAAAGGCACTCCCTTCCTATGTCCTTACTTGGCCTTTTTCTCTGCGCTCACCAGGCAGGGAGACATTTCTGGGTTGCTTCCTCTTCCTAGAATGACCATTGATCCCTGGTGTTAGAGCCCCACTGTTGACTGTGCATTTAACCTTGATTTCCTCCCTAAAGTCTCCGTCTCCAAATGCAGTCACATTGGGGGTTAGAAGGTCCTCAATATGTCAATTTTAGAAGGGACAAAATTCAGTAAAAAATGTGTAGTAATCAATTGTGGGTGATTTTGTTAACTGGAGAAATCTTTTCATTATATTATTTAATGTTCAATCTGAAATGAAAATGCGCCTGGATACATGTGCATGAAGTTATTTCTGTTAAGAGGGAAACAAATTCAAATTATCAACTGTAGTGCATTTTTTTTTAATCTTTTAACATTTATTTTTGAGAGACATAGAGACAGAGCGTGAGCAGGGGAAGGGCAGAAAGAGAGAGAGAGATACAGAATCTGAAGCAGGCTCCAGGCTCTGAGCTATCAGCACAGCACCCGACGCGGGGCTCGAACTCACAGACCGTGAGATCATGACCTGAGCTGAAGTCAGCCACTTAACCAACTGAGCCACCCAGGCACCCCTGTGGATGCACTTTCAATGCTCAGTGTTTTTTTGTTTTTGTTTTTGTTTTTTTTTAATGTTTATTTATTCTGAGAGAGAGCATGAGCAAGGAGGAGGCAGAGAGAGAAGGAAAGAGAGAATCCCAAGCAGGCTCCTTGCTGACAGTACAGAGCCCGAAGCGGGGCTCAATCCCACAAACTGTGAGATCATGACTTGAGCCAAAATCCAGAATCATACTTAACCAACTGAGCCACCCAGGCACCCCAGTGTTCAGCATTTTAGAAAAGGAAAGGAAAGGAAAGGAAAAAAGAAAGGAAAGGAAAAAGGAAAAGAAAGGAAAGGAAAGGAAAGGAAAGGAAAGGAAAGGAAAGGAGAGGAAAGGAAAGGATCTTTGGGGAAAATGACTATTTGAAATTCAAAAAAAAAAGTTCTTGGTATAAAAATAGATAAGAAAACAATGCAGTATAAAAAGAAAAATAATCTCAGTAGTTTCAAGAAGGAGGTTGAGAACCAGAAAACCTAATTTTAAAAGTTACTGAAATCAATTTTAATTCTAGAGAGGAAAAATACATTATGAATGCTTTATATCAATAAAATAGGTAAAAAAAAAAACACAGCTAAAACTCAATTTTTCGACTAAGGACATACATTCCAGAAAACACTAGTCTCAAGTAGGGAAAGGCCAATATTACTTCAGTGTTTGACCTATTTGCTCTATTCCGTATATTCATTTTATTGTCACACAGAACAGCAGTACTTTAAAATACACAAGAATGAGGTTAATTATCTTTTGTTTCAGAATGACTGTTCTTATTTGCTATATCAGCAACAAGTGGGGTCACCTTGATAATCACGTTTAGAAACTGATTTTTATCACCAAACATTCATTTTGTTTATGTTCTCTTCAATTATCTCTTGTTTTGTTTTTGTTTTTGTTTTTTATTTCTAGTGGAACGAGTTCAAGCTTAACAGCTTTCAGAAGGGCAATCATGTCTTTTTGGAGAGCCATCAGGAAACCCTTGATGCTGTCAGGGCTTGGGTATATGAAAAAAGGTGCAAACTATTCTCTCTGCTTTAGAAATTTCAAGGCCATCATTGCCGGATAGTCTCTGGGTACTGTCAGTCTTTGATATTAGAAGTGAAGTCCATTAGCTAATCCTGGTTCCCTCTTTCCAGTACATTTTGTACACTATGGAGGCTGGGGCTGGTGATAAAGTAGTTCTGCCAAATATAAATACACCGCATCCAATTTTAAATTTAGAAATGTTATGATAATGTATACATTATATCTTTATATTTACACGAGATGAGCGGCATCTACAGAGATTTTATACTTGTAGAGAAATTTATAATTAAAAAGACTATTGTACATGTGATTGCTGTTAACTTAATATGCCTTTCTCCTGCAAAGGTAACCTACATCAATAATTTGTGAGCTCTCAGGCAATATACACAAAACAAAGACTACTATATTCTCGAATAGCACATATGATAGAAATGATGAAATTTACAACCCACACTTTTCCCAGCTTTATCACATATTTATTGCTGTGTCCCGTGATGAAGCTGTCACATGCTGCACTCAGCTCTCTTCACTTTATCCTTTATTTATTTATTTTTTCATTCATTTATTTGTTGTTGGTCAGGTTCCTTCTCAGTGATTTCACAGAATTCCAAGTATCTGCATTAGTAACATGGACTTTCATTGCCTATATTTAAAGGAGAGCTTTCTAATAAAGATTCCTGTCAAGTGTCTGATGACTGGGCAGTTCAGTACCTTGCCGTGGCCAACAGTTAAGAGAATAGAAATGTCTGGAAGAAATGAGCTTTAGCTGTTTCCAATCTTTCTCTGAGTGCTCCTGGACTGCTGTCTCTATTGTGCTTGCCATTGATGACTTCTTTTATCAGGAAATTCAACACCCTTAGTGAAGAGAGTTCATAGTCTCACAAGACCAAGCCGGACTACTAATCCTCCTCAGTTAGTGTCTGTAGCAGGGTGGGAGCCATTTAACCATTTTACTCCTACTCGTACACAGGCTTCATATACATCATACAACACAACTAGCAGTGAGATAAGTGGGAGTGTTGCTAAACCAAAAAAGACAAAACATAGCAAAGGCATTAATTTGTATGTCATTACAAAAAACTAAAATGTACTGCCTATCTGTAAACATTAGAGACTAGAAGAATATGCAGTTATTGAAAGTCTCAGTAAATACAAATATAACAGGGAGCCACTGGAAATATTGGTGCATATTTTCTGGTCTGTATTTTGTGTGCATCCTATAATTATATCACAAATTACATATACATGTACATATGTGTATATGTGTATTGTATATGTGTGTGTGCATGTGTGTATATATATATATACATATATACACATATATATGTAATACTCAACACATCACCAAAATACTAATTTTAAAGCTTAACTAAGGTATACATGAAGGGCTGTAGAATGGGGAATTCCAAAAATATGGGGGGGAAAATATCTCCAAGGAGAAAATTCAGTTCTACCTGTTGCTAACAGCAGTTGATAAGACTTTCAGTTTAGTTTTTTGTTGTTGTTGTTGTTGTTGTTGTTTTGGGTTTTTTTGTTTTTTTTCCCAACCGGACCTGAATAGCGTCATTTTGAACTTGAGCTATTATTGCTGCAGGTGCCCTGATTTCTCCTCTGCATTATAATTACCACTAAAGGAAATGGGAGGTGGTAAAGCACTATTTTGTCTAATTTCCTTTGATTTTCTTCTCCAGAACTGATTTTTTCCCTTTAAACCTTTGCTCCACATACTTTATTTGTGTTACTGCACAAGCTGTGGGACATAATAAGCAGCATTTTAGCACCATTCTGTTCTTTACTCATGGCGTATAAATCACAGCAGAGTTGCTAACAGCTTGTGACTGACAATCTTCCTTGATAGACAATCTGTGATCCTTTCAGCCTTTTACTAATAAGCTCATTAGGCGAGAATGGCTCAAAATCCTTTCTGGGATATAGCAATGAACCGCAGCAAATTCAGTGCATGTCTGACCACTCAAACTTTAGAGAATCAATCTTTCCTCAATCAAAACTTTGTCAAGTCCTGCTGAATGTCTGCCGAAGGTTACTGATTTTTTTTTTAATACAAGTTTGTCAGAAAAATCGCGGAAGCTTTCCAATCTAATATAAGTCAAGAGGAAACTTTTCCGAATCGTTTGTTTTTTTTTTTTAATTTTTGTGAATCAACATCTGAAAAATGTTCATCAAGTGTTCAAAGTTGTCATGACTTTCAAATTGAGAATTTGTAGCTCAGTAATGCAGAGACCAAAGAAGATAAGAAACAGGGTTTGACAGAGATATTCAGATTTATATTATTTATTAGGTTCATGTGTATCTTGTAATGAATAGTGAAAAGTTTGCTAAAATGACATACTTATAATGGGAAGAACTCTATGTTTTTATGCACATTAGTTCAAGATAAATTAATATCCTTTTATTGAAAATATATCAATGTAAATTTAATGCACTCATATGTCTGTGTAATACAATTGAATTATAGTTTTTTTTTTAACCAAATCTTATTCTGAGATTCATACCACAAAATAAAAATCTGGGCATAATTTTATCACTGGACCGCGTTAGTTAAATTTGCCCCTGACATGAATGGTTTTCTAGGGTATTGTATTAGTATGGCATTATAAAAGCAGAACTAACAGAAGTTGTCAGAAAATCCACAAAGGCTATTATTCCTCCCATTAGCGGAGTTACTCAAATCCGTAGAATTTTGAGAAAATACAGATCAGAGAACAAAAGTAGCTAAAACTGAAGGAAGTTTAATGTTAGAGGGGAATCGAAGAAAGGGCTAGCAGTTAACTGATTAGAACTTGAAATCTGCTGAGCCCTATAAGTCTTTTTTATATTTAATTTGATTGGAATAGTCTTTTAATATAATACTGATGGTCATGTTACATGATGATATATAATGTTCTAAGCTAACTAATATTGATAATTTACCCATTTATATATATATATATATATATATATAGGTATATATAAATATATATGTATTAAGGTAGCAAGTAGTAAGCAATGTTCAACTTTTAAGTAATTGAGAAATCAGAAATATTTTACAAATGTAACTCATTTCATTAAGAGCAGAGGTGATAAGTCTTACATTTATACAGTTTCAAAAGTAAATGTCAGGTGAACCCTGTGGTTGAAATTCTAATTCTTAGCAATCTCACAAGCAGAGATATGCCCCAACAGAAGTGAATCAGTAAAGAGGACTTATCAATTGGAAGACAGAATTTCTAACCACACAAGTCCATTGTCAAGGTGACCTGACTTCATGAGACTGATGTTCTACTCTGCCTACCTGTTCCAATTAATATTCGACTTGCCTATATCATCAGGCTAGGACATGATATTTAAACATCTCACCACCCCAGTTATTTGCATAGTTTTGGCAAGATTCTCTGTCTGCAAATAACTGAAAACACAATATTAATCTGTAATCTTACCGAAATCCAATAAATTATTGGGTCACAAATTACTAAAGTGATTGCACATTTCCTCTCATTTTTATTTTTCTCCAGGGACTGTACAAGCAGAGTTAATTACCAAGTCACTATTATTTACAATGATGTTAAGACATTTTATGGCATAATAAATATAGTCTAAAATTCCATTTAGAAAAACATATTACTTCTAAACACATAAATATTGTTAATTTTTTTAATATTGTTTAATTTTTATCATTTTATTATAATTCTAATTAAGTAAATACTACCTAATATTGAGGTAATTGGTTGTATGAAGTACAAGCATAGTAGTGGTAATGCCCTTGGAATTCACACAAAACAAGTCTTATGAAAATTGATTAAAGCCGACAAATCACTACCAGAAGAAATAAACTTAATTTGTTCAATAAACTAGGAATAAAGACTCAAGGAAAAAATCAACAAAATTAAAATTGTTATGACTTATTGCTGTAGAGAATCTTCCCAAGTCTACTACTGAATGTGAATTTAACACTTATTGCCACATAAAAAAATGATAATACTCTTACCCTGAAACTCAAAACCATTGCGTTTCTTCTGGTAGAACAAAAAACCTACAAGAAATGGAGGAAATGCATAGACGGGAAAACCTAATAGACACTTTGCTTTGTACCAACTAGCTTCATACAATGAAAAGGCAAATTGGACACAGACCTCTCTGTGTCTCTCTCTCTTTCTTCTCCCCCCTCCCCCACCATTTTCTGCCCCCTCACTGAGAAAGTATTCCTTCCTAAATTTTGCAAGGAAAGTCAAGTAAGTCAATTTTTTTTTTTTGAGAGAGAGAAAGAAAGAGAGAGTGCAGGAGATGGGCAGAGAGAGGGAGACAGAGAATCCCAAGCAGGCTCTGTGCTGTCAGTTGAGAGCCCCAAGCAAGGCTCAAACCCCCAATTGTGAGATCATGACCTGAACCGAAATCAAGAGTAGGCCACTTAACCTACTGAGCCACCCAGGCGCCCCAAGGAAGAACATTTTTAAAGGTACTACTCACTCTCTCAATGTCCCAGTAATAAAAATTTACAAAAGTTAAAACTCTATTTTTAACAAATAAGTACATACACAGTTACTGTTTCCGTACCTTTGAGTTTCATGAAACAAAAGCATCTAGACTTGAGCAAGAAAATAGCCTGAGGACAAGTGTAAAATACTCAGTCTTCAAACAGAAAACACATGACCCTAAATTTGTGTATCATGATCCTAAAAGCCTTAGACGCAAGGCACACACACAACGAAGTGACTGTGGAAAAACCCGACAAAAAAACTAAGGCAACTCAAGTGGACACTAAATAACCACAGAGTATGTGGAGGTAAAGGTAGCACGGGCTAGACATATACTTTTCCTCCCTTCTTCCCTGCTCTCCAGGTAATGGATGGTGAAGGAATGGAAGCTGCCTGAAAGAGACAGTAGAGGCAGTGGATTCTCTGCTGGCAGCTGTCACAGAAACAAGGAGGAAACGACTGCAAATCACGTAATCTGAATAAGCACTTGTATTCAAAATACATGAAGAACTCTTTCTGCTCAAGACTTAGAGGACATCCAACGCAAATGTACTTTAAAAGTGCTCTTAAAGAATTTCATCACTGGCAGGCCTGGATGGCTCTGCCGGTTAAGTGTCCAACTTCCACGTTGGCTCAGATCATGATCTTGCAGTTCTCGAGTCCTAGAGCCACATCAGGCTCGCTGCTGGCAGTGCTGAGTCCGTTTGGGATCATCTGTTCCCCTTTCTCTCTGCCTCCCTCCTGCATGCTCTGTCTCTCTGTCTCTCCTCTCTTTCCTTTCTCTCAAAAATAAATATACATTAAAAAATAAAATAAAATAAACAAAGAACGTCATCATCATTAGTCATTAGGGACGTGAATATCAAAACCACAAGGAGATGCTATTTTACACCCACTAGAATGGCAATAATGCAAAGAAAGAAAACAAATGTTGACAAGAATATGGATAAACGGAAACCCTCCTATATTGCTGGTAGGAATTAGAAAACGTTGCAGCCATTTTGGAAAATAGTTTGGGATTTTCGTAAAAAGGTGAACATGTCATGTATTTGCCATAAACCTTAATATTCTACCTCTAGGAATCTAGCCAAGAAAAATGAAGATGTATGCCCCCCCAATGATTTGTATGTATGAATAGTTACAAAACCATTGTTAATAGTTCCAAAGTGGCAACAATACGAATGCCCATCGACCAGCAAATGGATAAACAATGTGATCTATCCAAGCAATGGAATAAGATTCAGCAATAAAAAGAAATAAATTTTGAGCGTAAGCTACAACATAGATGAACCTAAATAAAGTATGCTAAGTCATGGGAGGAACACTTTCTGTCAAGTTTTCGGCTTGCCAGGCACGTTAAACCTCGGTAACATTTTTTTGTTTCCTACAATGCGTAAAAAGGTAAAAATGCATAGCTTACAGGTGACAGGCTTTATTTGGCCCACAGGCTGCAGTGAAAAAAGCCAGATATGAACAAGCACACCATTCAAAAGAGCATCTGTCGTGTGCTACTTTCTGTGTAAGAAAAAAAGTTGGGATAAAAAATACACCTGTATATGCATATTTGTGCAAGAAAAGAAACACAGGGAGGCTGAATCTGTACCCAATGAGTTCGATTCTCTGCAGGGAGCATGGGACAATTGGTAAATGGATGAGAGAGGGACACTGCTTGGAGCATCCCTCCCTATAGAGTTCTTCGAGAATCATGTCAGTGTTTCAGACACAAAAATAAAGTCACATCAACAATGTGGGTGACAAACAGGTAAACTACAAATACACTTACAAATAAGTCCTACTGTATTGAAAATGAATAACATAACTCTAATAAAGCAGAGATGGGTATGTTCTGGAAACCATATATACCCTCAAGCTAAAGACAAAATGAGCTATAAACACATATGCGGTTTTTTCTGTGAATCTCTGAAAGTGTTTTAAACTTAAAAAAAATATTTATAAAGTATTTTAAGTTTATGTTTACCTTTTCTATCTTAAAATTATTAGATAGACATCATAGTGAGGCAATTACCAAGCTACATTATCGGTACTCCAAAACAGCTTCTTAATTTGGGGCACAGGAAGCTCTCAAGTCTGTGATAGTTTGAGAAAGGAACAGTAATAGATATAATAGGTAACACAGTTGTTTAAATTTATCATTTATTTCCCCCTTTTTTTTTTCTACTAACAAAGCTTCTGTTAAGTTGGAGCCAGACAAGACCGCAGGGTGGTAATAAGTTGAAGACTTAGGGTAAGTCAAGTCTGGAAGTAAAATTGGCTTCTACTTATCAGAATTTGAACGCTAGAAAATGTACATAAGCTCTAATGTCCTCAGTTTCCTTTCTATGAATTAAAATGAGCAATCTTCTAAGTTAGAAGCCGCAAACATTGTTAAACAATTAATTTCAAGCACCAACAATGAATCAAAGTGTATGATAGGCCTTTGGGAAATGAAGATTATTTTCAATGGTTTGTATTTGCAAATGGATGAGCAGATTGTTGTAACTACTAATGTATTTTATTAAAAGATGTGCATAGCAAAGAGAAAGACTAAGGAGTTCTGTGCAATTAATTCCAAGGTTCAGATGAAGAAATGGAGAGGGGCGCCTGGGTGGCTCAGTCGGTTGAGTATTCAACTTCAGCGCAGGTCACGGTCTCACCGTTTGTGGGTTCAAGCCCCACGACAGGCTCTATGCTGACAGCTCAGAGCCTGGAGCCTGCTTCAGTTTCTGCATCTCCTTCTCTCTCTACCCCTCCCCTGTTTGTGCTCAGTCTCTTTCTCTCTTTTAAATAAATAAATAAATAAATAAATAAATAAATGCAAAAAAACTTTAGGAATAGAGAACCTATTTCTTCATAGAAGTACTCTCTTGGATCTGGCACAAGGAAAAACAAAAGAAACAAAACATTTGGAAGGAAAGAGGACGTGGGCAGTAACCAAGATAGAGCGTGAGAAGAACAAGTGTCTTTAAGTGAAAAATCTGTCGTGCAACCAGGAAAGAAAGCGATGTCATAGGATAAAGTAATGAAAATTTTCTTTAAGCCAACAAGTGATAAATAGCCCTAAGAGCTTTTTAGCTACAACGCTAGGTTTAATCATGTTGGGAACTAAACGGATCCCAAATGCATAAAATTTTCCTTAACCAAAATGAAATTACACCATCAAATGTGAATGCTCCGTACGCAAGACAGTGCAAGCTGGAATATTTATGAGCCTCCATTTGTAAATGACACACTGAGGTTGCTAGAAACATGACTAAATATGCAATTCAAAGAAAAAAAACAAAACAAAACAAAAATAGCCCAGTACACATTTTGCTCTTGGGACCTTGGGAGAGTTTTGAGGCATCTCGGTGCTCTTTATAGCCTAGGGAAATAGGAAATGCCATTTCTGGAAGGTGAGGAATGTTATGGTTCAGGATCTACGTGGCTTTTTTTTTTTCATCTGTGAAATGGTGAGTTTAGGATAAAAGTCTCAGTGCCTCTTTTTCTAAAGGTCTATTCTGTAGATAGTAACTAATGAATTATGTAACACGCTACATAAAAATAAATCAAATTGATTTTAACAACGTTTAAAATAAATTTACCAGAGGAAATAGATAATAAAATGATAGGATTACTCAAAAGATCATTTTCAACAGAAGTGTGATCATGTTAAAATATAGAAAAGGATTTTGAAAAGATATATTCCTAGACGCTAACTGTTGTGTCCATGAGGTGGGATCATTAGTGTTATTTTATTCTATTTCACACTTTGCTCTTCTTGCATTTCCTCAGGTTTATTCTGTACTGAAATACGTAGATTCATCCTTCACTAAAATCTATCATCATCTGTGATATAGATGTTGATGACAATACATTTAGGGTGTTTTAATAATAACAAAAAGCAATGCATATGGAAAACCTAGGATACCTCAATAGTAAGTGTAAACATATGATACAATCGGTTCCTTTTCTCCTCCATGAAACTGATTCTACTTTGTGAATCATTAGCAACCCCCTGATGGCTTGCAATTCAGTTGTATATACCACCAGTTTCCGTAACTTTTCCTTACAGATAGTCCGGCTGAGTGACAACAAGTGCACTCTCAAGGATTCTCCGATCAGTGCTATTGCTTTTCAGAAACTTCTATCTGGTCTTTCTTTGCCAAGCTATGCGTTGATGCTTTATTCCGCCTGTAAGAGGTACCCGAGTGACAAGAAAATGACCTATCTAATCTTTTATTGTTTCACAGTATGCAGGAAGATAAGCTAATACCCTAAGCTCCAAATAAGTTACACACATAATAATAAGAACTGAGGGAGAAATGGAGTCCATTTGTCAGCACGTGCTTAACGATCTTCACAAAGTCATAGCCTATGGAGTTGATGTTTGGTCCTGTTACTGTAGCGATATAAATACCCCAAATCCCTGAAGTGGCTCTGTGATGGCTTGAGGCATCTCTGCAGACTTGCTAGAAAAATCTACCCCTGGGACCAAGGATGGGAAAGAAATAGGAACTATGTTCCTTTAATCTCTCATTTGCTTGTCACTATGCTACTGCTCGGTGACTTACATGATTGTAAGATTAAGTATTGAATGAAACTTTATATTTACTGTTTTTAAAATTATTTTCCACTTCCAAAGTCAACTTTACACGTTCTTTGTGATTCATTGTGTTTTGACAATGTTTTGTGATAAAAGCTTAAAACACTAGTCATGTAAAACATTATTTTTATAGGTACTTCTCTGATAAGTCTGTATTTATTGGCCTGCAGGAGAATTGTCTCCATTAACCACACACCTTTGGGACTCCATCACAGTCCATGTTAGCTTTTTTTGTTTACTATGCACCATCTGATGAAAACCCTAACAAGCTGTCCGACAGTTTCCTCTTTTGCTCTCGATGGCACACTGTGACATCTTTCTGCAATCCCCTTGGAAGGACTGGCCACATGACAGACATGCTCAGTGAAAAGTACGCAAGTTCCAGCACGGCTGGCTGGCCTCTCTTCATGTCTCTTTTCAGTCTTCAGTGACAGCCCTCTGGCTCACTGACCAAAGGACCTAGCGAAGGGTGGGGAGAGCCCAGGGAGGGGACTGCGGGACCCCTCCTGCCTCTTGCCAACCTACCCACCTCTGAGATGTGGACAAGAAACTTGTTGCATAAGCCACTGAGATTTGGAACTTATTTGTTAGGGCACTGAGCATATTTCACAAATATGTCTTTTGCCAGTTGTGGTGTAAATTCAAGCAGGAGCTGTTACTGCCTTAACTAATATGCTTATGACATGCGGTCCCATAAACTAGAAGCTCATGTGTCAACTGGCACTTTGAATGACACCATGGGCAGCAAGCGGCTATAATCAAATTTGAGCTATTACATTTCTGATTCCATTTACATAATATAAACCACATGGGGTGGAGAGGTTATATCTGGAGCAGGAGAGAATGATTAGGTTTTTAAAACAAACTGCACACAGAAAGTATAATCAGCATAGGATTGGCTCATGGAGCAAGAAGGTCTTTCTGCCAGAGTCTGGCCTTAGAGGTTTGGAGAAACTCCAGGCTCACTCTCCATGGTCCTTTCAGTCCCTCCTCAGCTAGTGTACTCTTTTTTATTTCTTTTATAGGCTTATAAGATTTCATAACATATTATTATTTTCATTTAAAGTTGCATACCTATTTTAGAAAATGCATCACTTAATGGTAATTTGCACTGCACTCTAAAGAGCAATAGAAGAAATAAGCTGTTGTAATAAATATGTAAACTGGAATGTATCTCACTTTAAAAGCTAACAGGTGTTTTCTTGTTTTGTGAATAGGTACTGAGTATTCCACGAGGGACTCTGTCTCTTACACAATGCACGTTCACATACATGCACACATAACTACACCTAGATGATCATTAAATAACAAGCCGTCCCCACCCTCGCTCCCCCACCCCACCCCACCCCACCTCGCACCGGCTGCTGAGTTAATGCTGAGGCTATAACTCTCTGAAGATCTTTGCACCACTTTCTCTTATTCTCATGGAAACCACAAACAACAGAGTAGACAATTTAGAGGTGGCACCTTAGGGGAGAGTATGACCTGTGACAAGTGTTTCCTTCTCCTCACAAAAGTCCTCTGAATTACTTATAGAGAGGACGAATTAGCTTTTGTGGGATAAACACTAGTTTTCTTTGTACAACAAAGATGTCACTTCCAACATCTTATCATTTATCATTTCCATCACTTATCAGCAAGGACTCATTTTTGTGTTCATTGTTTTCAGAATTTTCAGTCCATCAAAATATACTTGACCATCAGCTGCCAAAGTTGTGACCAGTTTTGGAGGAGCATGGGGGCCTGTGGGGTACCCGCCTAGTCTCCCCCCAGCCTCCTCCTTCTGGGGGAGGGTGCAGAAACATTACTGGCAGTTTCAAAGCCCCAACGTTTTATGGTTCTGCTCGTCCTTAGGATGTAGAAAACCACAAGAGAAGATCGGCTGCTGTCCTAAAAAGGGGAAAATTCATTTTTTAAATTCCGTCAGAGTGAAGTTCACAAGGTGAACTGGATTCTCAAGGTGATGAAAGCCCCTCCAAAGAGAGACAGGTCACATCAAATTGTTTCACCTTTGGCAGAGCATTGGCAGGAGAGTGGGCAACCATAAACCCGGTTAGAAAAAATCAAATGAAATTTTAATGAATTCTTAAAGGACAAGTGCAGACAAGCATAAAAGTTTATGATCCTTGAGAGCCTCTGATGACAGGGGGGTCTGCCCCTGCTCACCACTCTTTTCCATGTGCCTGTACCGGGTTATTATCAGACAGACAAGGTGAGAGATCTGAGACACAAAAAATGAGGGACGATATAAAAGATTTTGATAATATTCTCAAACAACTGGCCCTGATTGAAAATTTTAGAGCACTTCCTACAACCACAGCAGAATACACATGATTTTCAAGTGCCCACACAGTATTCACCAGCATCAAGCATATTGCAGGCCAAAAAACAAATTCTCAATAAATTAAAAATAGTTGATACCCTACAAGGAATACGATTGACCACAATAGCATAAAAATATAAATTAATAACAAAAATATTTTGAAGTTCCTCAAATGTTATAATATTAAGAAAGATGTTTCTAAACCCAAAATTCAAGAAATAACTAAGAAAAATAGAAAACAATTTGCACTGGAGGAAAATGAAATGATAGCATATCGTAATAGGGAAACTGCAGCGACAGTCATGTCCAGATGCCGACAGCTTTAAATGCCTGTATTGGAGGAGAAGGAAATTCTCAACCAATGGTGTAAGCTTAGACTTCAAGAAATTAATAATAAAAAGCAAATTAGGTTCAAAGTGAGCAGAAGCGGGGTGTGGTAGATAGAATTCTAAAATTACCCCGATGACTTGGCCATTGTGTAATACACACACTCGAGCGTGGACTGAACCTGGAGCTTGCTTCTCACTAACAAAATATGGCAAAAGTGATGAGATGGGTTGCCTGGGATTATTATCTTATGTGGCAAAGGTAAAAATTTTGTGGATATAATCAATATTCTTGATCAGTTACCTTTAATTTAATGGAAAAAAAAAATCCTATGAACCTGACTGAATTAGGGGAGCCCTTGAAAAGAGAGTCTAGGTTCAGAGACTCTCTCCTGTTTACCTCAAAAAACCAAGCAGCCATGTTGTAAACTGGCTGAGGACAAGGGTGTCTTCTGGTTGCTGAGGACCCAAGTCCTGCAATCACAAGGAACTGAATTCTTCCAACTTGAATACATTTGGAAAAGGATGCCAAACTATGAATGAGAACACAGCTTGCTTGCCGTCTTGATTGCAGTGTTGTGCGCCCTGAACAGAGGATTCAGTCAGGCTCAACCAATAGCCCTGAACCCAGCAATGTGTGAATGTGACAGCTTTGTCACATCCTTGGGAACACTTAAAATTGTCTGAGCATTCATAATTGCTGCTGGGCATGGAAGACAGTACAGCCATTGTGCAAAATAGCTTTAGAGTTTCTTAAAATTTAAAACATAAATTTACCATGTAAGCCTCCCCAACAATCCCACTTCACCCAAGAGAATGAAAAACACATGTTCACACAAAGACATAGATGTGAATGTTTACAGAAACGTTATTCATAATAATGAAAAAGTGAAAATAATCCAAATGTCCATGGATTGCATGGATAAGCAAATTGTGGCGTATCTATAAATGGAATACGGCTCAGCAATTAAAAAGAATGAGCTAGTGATACAAACAACAATATGGATGAATCTCAAGATAATTATTCTAAATGAAAGAAGTCAGACAAGGAGTACATGTCATTGTACTCCATTTATATAAACTATAGAGGAAGGAAACTAATCTAGACTGACAGAAAGTGGATCAATCACTTGTCTGGAGATGAAGTGGTGGTAAGTAGATTTTTTTTATTATTTTAATTGTGAGGCTGTTTTTACAGGTGCATACATATATCAAAATACAGTAAAACCATGGATTTGTTCTGCAAGTGTTCCACAAGATAAGCAGATATTTCTAATAAATTTTAACTTTATAAACAAGCGATGTCTTGCAATACGAGTAGTATGTGATGCAGAACATCACGTGATCACACGGAGTCAATGGTTCTTGAAACTTGTTTTGATACACAAGCACTTGTATTACAAGCATGCTTCCAGAACTAATTATGTTCGCAAACCAAGGTCTTACTGTATATCAAATACAAGAATATGCAATTTAGGGGCACCTGGGTGGCTCAGTCCATTGCTCGGCCAACTCTTGATTTCGGCTCAAGTCATGATCTTACAGTTTGTGAGTTTGAGTTCCACATCTGGTTGAACGAAAACTTCGGATCCTCCATCTCACTCTTTCAACCCCTCCCCCATGTGTGAGTGCAAGCACTCTGTCTCTCTCTCAAAGAAAAATAAATGTTAAATAAAAATAAACTTAAGTATATACAATTTAACATAAGTCGACTATACCTCCAAAAACTGTAAAAAAGTGAATCGACTTCAAAAACCTTATTCAATATATGACATGCCATAAAAGAATAAGAAAATAATAATTAGTGTTGAAAAATGAAAAAAAATAGTACTGAATCACAGAAACAGTGATATAATGAATATACATTTATAATGTATGTATACATTTATTTATAATATAAATTGTTTTATGCAACTAAATTCATTAACTTAGAAAGCATTAAAATAATAGAGTAAATATGGGGCACCTGGGTGGCTCAGTCTGTCAATCGACTGACTTTGGCTCAGGTCATGATCTCACGGTTCGTGGGTTTGAGCCCATGTCAAGTTCTGTGCTGACAACTCAGGGCCTGGAGCCTGTTTCAGATCTGTGTCTCCCTCTCTCTCTGCCCTCCCTGGTTCATGCTCTGTTTCTCTCTCTCAAGAATAAATAAATATTTAACAAAAATTTTTAAATAAAAATAGAGGAAGTAAATGAAACCAAAGGTTGTTTGCCAATACAAATAACTTCGATAAGCTTTTATCTAAATTAATTGTAAGAAAAAGAGAAAAGATACAATTTAAATGTAGCTTACATGAACAACGGAACATTAATGTAGATCTAGTAGTAATTGGAAAATAACTATACATTAAGAATCCTATGCCCATAAATTTTATATGGAAAAAGATAAATTTGTAATTTAAGATCTCCAAATTTCACTCATAAATAAATAAACTGAGTAGTTTTGTGCCTTCTAAATAAATTGAGCTTGTAGTTTAATTTCTCCACAAAGAAAACCCCAGTTTCAAATGGTTTCAATGAGAGAATCAATAAAATACCTATACACAAATAATGCCAATTCTACAACAACTATCCAGAAAATTAAGGATAAAACTTTCCAATCTCATTTTACAGAGTTATTCTGATACCAAACCATGACAAAGCTATTACCAAAAAGATAACACTACAACTTTTCTTCATGAAACAGTCCAAATATTAAGAAAGTATTAGTGAAGTAAATCCACATGTGTATGAATACGTGTGTACACGTGTGTACATATGTGTGTTTATGTATGATTACATAATGAAAATATATCCTGAGCAAAAAGAGTTTATTAGAGCATTTAATGTTGGTTTGGGATATGAAACCTAATCAATGCAATTGACTGCATGAACAGACTAAAAAGCAAAAACCATATGATCTTCCCAATATATCCATAAAAAACATTTGAAAAAATTCAACCTCCTTTAGTTAAAAAAGTGTGTGTGTGCGGAGGGGGGGGGACTTAGAAAATTAAAACTAAAAACAGAAAATAATTTATTCAACCCAAAAGAAAACCATATTTTAAAATCATACAGCTACCATCATTCTAAATGATAAAGAAATAAAACTTTCTCCTAACATAAGAAACACAGAATGAAAACTCACTCATCGTTTCTACTCTATGTGCTACTGGAAGTCCTAGTCAGAGAAATAAGATAAGGAAAAAAAAAAAAACAAGGAAGAAACTTACAGATATCAGAAAGGATGGATAAAGCTCTATTTGCTTACACAATAGCCTATGTAAACAAGCCTAAGGTATCCACCAAAATGCTACTGTAACTATTAGTAAGTTAAGGAAATTTGACAATATACAAAATCAAATATATTTCTATACACTAACAACAGACCATAGGAAATTTTAATTATAATCCATTTACTATAACACCAACAACTTGGAAATACTTAGACATAAATATAAAAAAAAAAGAAAGAAAAATAACCTAATGACAACTAAAAAATATTTCACTAAGAAAAATTAAGCAAATGGAGAGATATACACCATAGTCGTGGATTATAAGACTCTGTATTTTGAAAATATATACATCCAAATAGACCTAGAGTTCCAATGTAATTCCAATTAAAATTTCAGCATGTTTTATCAAATATAACAAGATGATTCAAAAATTGCTACAGAAATATCTGTGAAGAAGAGTAAATGAACTATCTGATTTCAAGATTTAATATACAATTATTGTATGTAAGACAGTGAAATCAGATGGGGCACCTGGGTGGCTCAGTCAGTGAAGCATCTGACTCTTGATCTCAGCTCAGGTCGTGATCTCCTGCTTCATGAGTTCCAGTCCCACATCAGGAAATTATTCTGGGTGGACCAGATGCAATCAAGTGAGCCCTTAAAAGCATGTGGGCTCTTACTGTATCAATAGATTTGAAGTATGGGAGAGATTTGATGTGAAGAGGATTCCCAAAGGCTGACTTTGAGAATTGAGAGGATCAATAGCAGGCAATTTGGGCAACTTTTAGAACTTCAGTGAGAAACGTCCTCACTGATGGCCAGTAAGGAAATGGGGTACTCAGTCCTATAACCGCAAGGAACTGAATTCTTCCACAAACATGAGAGCCTAGAAGACCACCAGCTCCAGATGAGAACATAGCCTCACTAATACCTCGAATTTTGTGTTGTGACATCCTGAGCTGAGAACCAGGACACGACGTGCCTGTACTTCCAACTTACCTAATAAATGTGGTTATTCTATTCTAAGCTGCTAAATTTGTAGTAATTATATTCAAAAATAGAAAACTAATATGGTGATTTTGGCTAGGATACAAAATGCATAAATCACAAAAAAATGCTGTATCACATTTCATCAAAATCAAATACTTCTCCCTCTTTGAAGACATGTAAGAAAATTAAAAGACAAACCACAGCCTGCAATATAATATTGGTAAATGCATATGTAATAAAAATTGTCATATTAATACAGGAACATTTAAAACTCCAATAAGTTAATACACAATACATTAAAAAATGAACAAAGGGTGGGTGCCTGGGTGGCTCAGGTAGTTAAGCGTCCGATTCCTGATTTTAGCTCAGGTATGATCTCAGGGTTCCTGAGTTCAAGAACTGCATCAGGCTCCGCAATGGCTTGTGATTCTCTTTCTCTCCCTCTCCATCTGCCCCTTTCCTTATCTCTCTCTCTCAAAATAAATAAACTTTAAAAAAATAAAGTTTTTTAAAAAGACACTTCACCAAAGAAGGCATGAGAATAACCAATAAGCACATGAAAAACTGATCAATATCATTAATCATGATATAAATACAAATAAAAACCAGCACTAGGTACACATCCAGTAAAAGGGTTAATTCCTTTTTATAAAAAGAACACAAATTAAAAATACCCGATACTATTATAAAATTTTACTTAAGTATCAGATGTTGATCCTCCAAGAGTTAAAACTGAAAAGTTGTTGATATGGCTATTTTATGCCTTTTGAAAATCCCATGTTCCTTTATAATAAGCCCAAAGATTCTGGAGTTGGGGTTCTTCTGTTCTGCAAGTTAGTTATGGGTCTGGACTCCCATTTGTGTGCTGTGTCTGTTTCATACCATGTGAGGCAAATATGAAGATCGAAACTCCCTTACAATCACAAAATAAGTATGTACAGACATTAGTACCCATATATGTTCATACGAACATGCTCACACCAAATACTTGTGAGCATGATAGATGATTGGGAGATTGGTCGTAACGTAGAGATGGAAGAAATGTTTATATTTTAATACAGATAACTTCAAATTGAATACTAGCTATCCCCGCTGTGGCTTCCTTAAACTCAATTTCTATTTCATGAGTATTGAGATATGTTCATACTTGAAGTTACCTTATTCTCCAGAAGGTATTTGGTGTCTGATGTTGAAATAATTTATCGTGAGAATCTCTTGGAGACTGGTTACTAGTGAAAGAAAACATTAGTGTCTGGAGTCCTGAGTCACTGACCAGGCCAAATACCGTCTTACCCTACTCCCATTTACAGTTTGGTAGGTCTTTGGGGGTCTAGTAGAGAAAGTAAATTTTCTATAGAGTATGTCTGAATGGAGAGGAATACATAAGGAAGTGATTCACAAGGACATGATCTGAAGAAGTCCTTTTTTAGTAGGATTTAAGCAGATGGGAGAATGGAATGAAAGACATTATTGTTATAACAGAGAGCAAGGAAAGGAAGCTTTTGAACTGAGATCTTGCAAGGCATGAATGTAGTGGAGCACCAGAGGTGACTGGGAAGAGTAGGAGCGATAATGGCAGTCAATGAGGTTGGAATTATAAAGCCGATTGTGGAGGGCTCAGATTTATATAGGCAAACCAAGAATGAACTTTACCCCGAAGACAATGGAGACTATTTAAGATCGTTTAAATTGGTCGGTGATTTGGAAACCCCAGTTTTGCAAAGTAAAATCATTTAATAATGCTAGTACTGAATCGTGGTCTCATGTGACATAGTCATAGCCGTGTTCAAATTCATTTGTAACTGCTGGGCTCTTGGGCCACAAAAGTACATTTCTAATCTGATAATATATGTTCATCTCCATCTTTGCTCTTTAATTTAAGTGCATTTGCATTTTAATATGTCCTCAAAATATATAATGGATTTGAGTAATGAAATGATTCTAGATAAGGCAAATAGCAGTATTGTGAAAATCTGTGAAGTGTGCAGTTCAGCAGTGGGAAGTATATTCACATTACTGTGAAACACATCTCTAGAACGTTTTCATCTTGCAAAACTGAAACTTTGTATTCATGAAACAAAAATGTCTTTTTTCCTACCTCCACCAATCTCCTGGTAAGCACATTCTGCCTTATGTTTCTACAAATTTGACTACTTTAGATAACTCATGTAAGTGGAATTATACAGTAAATGTTTTTTTGTGACTAGTTTATTTCTCCGAATATTTCTTTTGTTAAATCTACTAATCTTTAGCAATGGAGAAAAATCCTTTTGATTTGAGTTAGGCTTTCCAACAAGAGAGTCATATGAGTCCAGATTACAAAAAAAGTATTTTCCTTATTTATAATGACATATTTATTTTAGGAAAGTTTAATGAAGGTTAGCAGATGAAGTTCCATTTTGAAATAAAGAATATATGGAAGTGGTGAATCACTGGGTTCTACTCCTGAAACCAATATCACACTGTATGTTAACTAACTAGAATTCAAATATATTAATTAATTATTTAAATTAATTAATTAATTAAATTAATTAATTAAAGGTCCTATAAAATGTTTCAGTGATATTTCTTCTAGTATAGATTTAATAGCTTAGTAATTAAGTCAAAAAATATTTATCAAGTTTCTGCTATACTTCAGGCACTGTTTTATGCTCTGGGGATATAGCTGTGACTACACAGCTTTTATTAAGTTTTTATTAAAGAAGACTGTGGCAATAATTAAGATAGAGGTTGATAGATATAAAATCATCAGGTAATAATAAATAGTATGAGGAGATGGTTTAAAGCTGAGATTGGCACTATAAGAAGGAGCCAGCCAGGAAAAACTAGGGCGGAAGCAAGACATCCCAAGGAGAGCAAAGAGCTAACATGCATAAGCCCCTGTAACCTGTGAGTCTCTAGGAAAACCAATAACAATATATTCGTATTGTTAAACAAAAATCTTTGTATCAGACTAAATGTTCTTGCCTGCATTCTAGTGGTGAATAATTTTTCCTTGAATTAATATTATAGAGACGTCTCTACCAGTTCATGCAAGTAGTATTCAATAGCATTTCACCAGTTCGTTGTCTTTGGCCTTAGACTCACCAACTCTGTTTCTTAGCCTTGCTGAGCTATTCTTATTGGAGAGTAAAATTAGATGCTACTGATGAAAGCAACGGATATGCTACAAATCATTATTTAAGGAAGAGGTTACATTATTATTATTTTTAGTAGCCATAGTCTCAGTAGTAGTGGCAGTAATAATAGTAGTAGTATTTATGCATTATTATTTACAGATTGAAGTCTAATTCAGAGCACATTGTAGCCTAGCATCACAGGCTTTCAAAATGGAAAGGAACCCTTGAGATATTCTAATCACATTCCTCGCAGAAGAGACTAGATCAGGCCAATCAAGTGACTGATTACATGCGACAAAGGATGTTGCATTCAGGAGAACAATCATGGCTTGAAGTCAAGGGTAGCCAGTGCCTGTGAATGGGGGAGCAGCTGCCTACCTAGCTGTCTTACCCAGACAGGAAAGTCATGATAACAACTGAAATTGAGACTCCTGTTCTCCCCATCCTTTACATACATCACTGGGAATAGAATTCGACTCTCCAGTGCCAAGTGTTCCCTGGGAATAGCTGGCAGATTTGCTATGCAGTTCAGCATAGATACCAGCCTCTGGAGAATGTGGCAGGCAGATGAACTTGGATTCTGCTTTAATTAAATCTCTGGAGGATCCCAATTACTAGGAGGAACCACTGCTCACTTCTTTTGGATATTTGCATATGTAGTCAGGATCAAAGGCGTTTGTAGATGCAAATACCTGTACAACAAACATTACTTGTCTTTAGGGTCTCATAATCTCCCCAGAGAGTATCCCAAGAATAAGGCTTGGAACAGCACATGCAGTCCTTCTAATACCTGTTATTGGAGTCTCTAGTGTAACTTGTCTTTCTGTTTACCTTGAATGAGACTCTGTGGCAATACAGCTAAAATACCAGTCATCTGGAATTGGGGTACTTGGCAATGTTAATCAAAAGAAAAAGGAAGAAACAAAGACAGTGCAGTTGAAAGGTGAAGGAAGCTTTATTCCAGGCACTATTATAGAATAGCAAAATGAACTCAGACAAGATATTTAACCTTTTTGAACCTCAGGGTTTTTTTCCCCCTTATATGCAAAATGAGTATAATTACACCAAATTTCAAAGTTATAAATGTAAAATTTACTGCTTCACAGATTTGGTTCCAAATATAGTTGGATCCCTTGTACTTTTTGGAATGGAGATAAAATAACATTAAGTCTCTGGGCAGGCTATTGGGCTTCTTTGTTCTCAGATTCATTCCTTAACCTTTCTATGCTCTGCTTTCTAAGGAGGAGGCAGAATGGTCCAGGCTCCAAGCCCACACTGCTGGGCCTGCTAGCTTCTGGCTGGGTTAGGTCAATGGATTAGACCTAACTAATCCATTAGAAAACTGTAGAAAAGAAGAACTGAAACTACTCTCTCTGTCCCTTTCAGCTTTGGGCAGAATCATTGACACCAGCTGGTATCTTAGTGTCTCCTGGATGTGATTAGCCCCTGGGCATCAGTAATACCATCCTATCCCTCGGGGCTTCTAACATTTGGGTGGAAATGACTTTCTGATGTTGCTAATCTTGGATTATCTAAAATCGCTCATTGATAAACTGCTGGTAAAGTAACAGATTTTGTGGATCTGATCCAGAAGAATGATAAAGCACTGCGTTTCAGGATGGGGATATATGCTAATCCTTGATATATTAGAGCATGTATTTTAATGCATTTTTTGCGCTGGAATCAGAAGGAAAGTCAGTAGTCTGAGCAGATTGAGAGGTCAAAGAAGATGGTATGTATTAAAGCTAAGATCCCTAAGGAACAGAAACTTCAGTGGGTAGCTAGGAATAAGAAAATGAGATACATGCAAATACTTGTCGATCAGCCTTGACTTTTGATAAAAAAGAAGAAAAAGAAAAAAAAAACTATTCAAATTCCTAACATTCAAATCCTGAATTCTCATTATCCCTGTGGCCCAAACAAATGCTAAGATGCAAACCAATCCAAGCCTCAGAGAAGCCTCAAGGGCAAAGCACCAAGAACCGATGGTTCATAAACAAAAACCACAAAGCACCAGTAAGTAAGCCTCCATGAGTGAGAGTCCATACACATAACTCTGATGGCTTCGTAACCTGCCACCTAAGCTAAGAAGAAATAAGGACCCATGATTTCCTTCTCTATACATTTGGTTAGTCATACACATAAAAAAGCCCCACACAAGACTTGAAGGTGGAACAGTAGATGCTTACTCTCCAAATGTCAGTTACATAGGTTTACTCATGTTTGGTTACCTTCAGGTTGACTTCTGTTGGCATTGGCAGCAGCTTATCCCATAGCTTCTGCTCCCACGGATCTTTTCTTTTATAAAAGTGTTTGTGTCTGTCTGTCTATCTATCTATCTATCTACCTATCTACCTATCCATCCATCCATCTATGTATCATCTTTCTATCCATCCATCCATCACCCATCCATCCATCCATCCATCACCCATCCATCCATCCACCCATCCATCTACTTATAATCTATCTATCCATCCATCCATCCATCTATCCATCTATCTATCTTCTATCTATCTCTCTATCTATCTCAAACCCTGGCAAGGTGCCAATGAAGTTCTGTGGAAACAGTGCCATTCCCTCATGCTATGGGTCATTCAAAACCGCAAGGATAGATGTCGGGAACTCATCAGTGTACTTTACCAGTCCCACAATTTCAAAATGCCAAATTACTATTATGACCTCTTATTCTACACAATTTCTAGTGGTTCTGCTTCTCTGAGTGGACTCTCATTAATGAAATAACAAACTATTAATTAGATCTACAAAAACCTAAGATGGATTTATCAAAGATCATGAATATTTGTGATTTTAATAAGTTTAAAGTAATATGAAGAGCCACTGAAATTATGAAATAATTTGATCAATTATATTTAAGAAAAAAATAATACTTCTAGAAATGAGAGCTGTAAAATACCAAACTGGAAACTAAGTCTACATTTTAAACTAAGAATGTGTAAACTAAGAGAAAAAATGGACATACTACAGTACAAAGAGATGATATTAATATGGAAATTAAGAGAAAAGAAGAACAGGGGCTCAGTCAGTTAAGAATCTGACTTCAGCTCAGGCCATGATCTCATCATTTGTGGGTTTAAGCCACACTTCAGGCTCTGTGATGACAGCTCAGAGCCTGGAGTCTGTTTTGGAATCTATGTCCTCTTATCTCTCTGCTCCTTCCCCGCTCACACTCTGTCTCTCTCTCTGTCTCAAAAATGGATAAACGTTAAAAAAAAAATTTTTAAGAGAAAGGAAGAACAAAGTGAGAAATAGAGTCAATTTCAATCACATATACAGTCTTTCGAAAAATGGAAAAATAGAGCACACATTTAAAAACCTAAAATGAGCTATAAAAAAGGAAAAATAGGTATATGTTATCATGGTCATAGAAGTGATATTATAGATAAACAAGCAACAAACAAACAAAATAAACATACATGCACAAAAAGTAAACAAAACTTGCAGATCATTTTCTTTACATGCCCTACTGAATTTCTTATTTCTGAGGGATTATATCTTTCATCAAATGTAGAAAAATCCTGACTATTATTTCTTCAACATTGTACAGGCTCTGAAATATCATTTGAACTTTCAGATTCTTAGAAGGCATTCTTGACTGGGGCTCTCAGAGTCCTACCTTTTCTGTTCGTGAAAACAGTAGGCCAAGAATCCAAGAATGAACGTCCATGGAGAATTGGAGAGCACTTTTCCTAGGGTTATCTTCTCTCTAGAATTTTGTCCCCAAATCTCACTTTAGTCCTGAATACTGATCTCCATTTCTTTTACTTAGTGAGGTTGCCGGTCTTTGTATATGCATGTGCGTGTGCACGCGCATAAAGTACACACAGATATTTACATATACATACCTATTTATACATTAACAAAATGTTGGTGAAATATAATCATATCAATGAAATAAGGAGGATTAACTAATTTGTTGAGAGAGAAAAATCAGATGGTCCTACAAAGCATAATCTAACATGAAGGAATATTGAAGAACAGAAGAAGTGTGCCTGAGGACAAGGGACGAGATCAGAACAATTCTTTAAAAAATAATAGACAAATATATATTAGGCAAACACAAGTAAAAGAACTGGCTAGCATTCAGACCAAAAAAAGTGTGAAGGACCTTCATAATGCTAAAGGGTATGAATCTCAAAAAAGTACAAGTTAAAAATATTTATGTACACAATAGCACAGCAATGACTTTTATAGGACCAAAAAAAATGTTGATGACAGGAGAAATAAATAAAACACCCTAAATATTGACTATTTCAATTCTCTACACTCCATTCAAGATTTGAAACACAGAATGAATACAGATTTAAATGATATAATGAATTAAATAGGCCCATTATAGATTTGTAGCAAATTCTGATGATGCTTTTTAAGTATTTAAGAAATTAATGTGGAAATTTTGGGGTTCAGACTGAATGGTCAAGAAAGAAATCTTGAGACATCTTCGGTGCAAAAAGGTATTTTTATTAAACATAGGGACAGGACTAGTGGGCAGGAAGAGCTGCACTGGGACTATACACTTTCAAGTTGGGAAGGGGTCAGGGATAGTGTAAATCTCTAAGGAACTGTGGAAGCAAGGTTTCCAGGATGCTGAGGAGACTAGCTATTGTTAGGAAAAGGTCATTTATTACTGTCTAATTAAAGTCTTAGTCATGAGACCCTTCAGGTGTGTTTCAGTGGGCCATATGCTTGGAGGATGATTGCTAACATATACTTGGGAGGTAGAGATAAAGGAAGTTCCCAAAGGAATTTTTATTTTTTTAATTTACTCTTTTAAAAAAAGTTTATTCATTTTGATAGAAAAGAGTGAAAGAGAGAGAGAGAGAGAGAGATAGCACAAGTGGAGGAAAGGCAGAGATAGAAGGAGAGAGAAAATCCCAAGCACGCTCTGCGTTGTCAGCACAGAGCCTAATGTGGAGCTTGAACTGCAAAAGAATTTTTGCATGTTAAAGAAGACCTGTAGGATCCTGGAGGTCGGACTAATGTCAAACTAAGGTTGCCTTTTGCCCTTAGCAAAGTATTTACATTGAGGCAGTTGAGTTCCAGAGGAAGGTCACTCTGCCTGTCTCAAGGTCTTGTCAGTGGGCTCTAAGTAATGAGGAAATTGAAGTTATTCTTTTGCCTTTGTTTCCTACATCAGAAACATTTATAAAAATTACCATAAATTAGACCACAAAGAAAACTCTAATACTTTTCAAAAAGAAATACTACAAATAATACTTTCTGACCACAATGAAATAAAATTGGGAAAAATAAAAACACACCAAAATGTTTAATTTTTTTAACCTAGAATATTTGAGAACAACCAGTGAACAAAACCCAGATTCTGTTCTCAAATTGTCAGCAAAAGCAACCTGTCACTGTAGCTGAATCAAATTCTTCTGGTTGGCTCTTGTACCAGTGCCGCAAACAACTATAGTTTGGTTAAAATAGACAAACCGACAAATAAGTGACTGTAATTTAACAACTAGTTGAGAAATAAAGAATTACTAGTTGTGAGCTTTGGAGACACATGTAAAAGAACCAAAGCACATGAAGAAAAGAGCTTCAGATCTTACACAGGTAAAGAATTCCTGTGGAACCAAATGAAATGAGTTGAAAAACAGTAATTGAACATATAAATTGTCATTTAGACCAGTGTCCTCTGATTTTTTCAGGGCTAAGCTTATGTCAAATTTGTGCAAGCAATAAGTTTTTAACACGTTTTCAAAGGTTTTTTTGAAACTTCTAAAAAGTGTTATTTTGTGCATTTTATCAAACAGATTAGAGCTATCTGTATTGTAGGAGAAAGGATGAAGAAATATTCACTACCTATAATTTTAAGAAAGGACAAGAATAATGACTATTAAAGCAATTTCAAACACATAAGCAACAATTAACTTGCAGGAAAAGATGTCTCTCTCTTTCTCTGTCCTGGTGGATTTGATGATAGTTGGTTCAGTGGAAGACTTTCTTAGCAGCTAAAGGTTCTGTTTAACACTGGAGTATTCCCACATGTTGCCAATCAGCCAAAAGAGCAAAGGAGTTACACAGAATGGATAGGATGGTTATTAAAAACAACCCCTCAGAAGATCCAAATCAATACATGTATCTATTTTTATATAAACTAAGGCAGTTACTTGAAGTACAGTGGAAAGGGTCAGCAGAAAAGGCTCACATATCTCTTCTTGAAAATGTAACATGCTACTTGAAAGGAGATATCCAAAGTCAACCACTATTTGCAGCTTAATGTTGAATTATGCGGTGAGCATCAGAAAATGGTGCTGTGTTTATCACAACTTTATGTCTACATTTCTCTGCAGCTTAATACGTTAAGATTGGTACCATTAAATTATTGTTTTGACATTTATAAAACTGTAGATATACCTTTGTAGGTCTCATTGTAGGTCTCACTGAATGCAGTCAGACTAAATGAGATCTGGCAGGTAAAAGGTGGAACAAGGAATGTTGTTCTTCATAGAGAAGTAAACCATAATTTACCTACAAATTAAAGCCTGACCAATATTGACGAAAATAGTTATAATTTAACAATTATATTTAGCTATTTCTCAATAGTCAAAGACAGCCTTTTTCAACAGTGGTTTCAGGAGAGATTTAAGCTCTACTGCCTTAGATAGTATCAATTATGTGTAATGGATTAGCTTCTTTCCTATGGAAAGTCTGGATCACTTATCTCCCTTCCTTCAGACTTTATTGGCAAATAAATTAACTTGCCAAAAACTGAAGGTTTACAGAAACAAAGACTCTTGATCTACTGGTTAAGAAGAAGTGGATTCACACAGATTTAACTTAAAAGTCTTTAAATACTTAGCACAATGAACCACAAAAGACTCCATTCATCTTTCCCCAGATAACAGCCACTATTGAGTCAGGAAATAATAATCATTTAATGAAATATTTGGAAATTTTTAAGCTATGAAAATATACAGAGATTTACATCAAAAGGCTTACAATTTAAAAAATTACATAAATGCAACACAGAAATACTGTATTTAATTGATCATTGCTTCCATTACAAAGTGATTATGTCTACTAAGAATTAGGAATTATACTATAGTTTCAGAATTTGAGACTATGTCTTGTGTTTTTCTCTTAAAGCACTCACGATTGTTTCAGAGATAGAAATGTAACAAAATAATTACAATACTAAATATGATATTATACAATTGAGAGTGAAATAAGTGTTACAGGATTATACAAGATAGAGTAAAAAATATTTCTATTAGCAATATTAATATGGGCCATATGAAATTGTAGATCTTTGATGCTTTTGACCTATAGAAATTACATTTGTATGTGGCTCAATCTAATGTTATTAGTTCTCATAGTGTTAAAATTGAGCTTGATCTTTAAAAACGATATATGGTTAGAATTAGGTTCTGCAGCAAGTGACCTAAATATTATAGTGATTCGAACAAGATAGAGGGACATTTTTCTCTCTATTAAATTGGTTTTGGAAGTAGGTGATTCAGGGCTGCTCTGTGTTCTGCACCACAAATTCCTGATGACCTTGGCCCCTCTCTTTTAACAGTCTGATGTCTGATCTTGGTATGATCCTCAGTTCCCCCATTCTAGAAAGCAGCAAGAATGCATTGATGATATAGAGGGGCAGAGAATGCTTGCCAACTGCCAGTCGAGGAAAGTTTCAGAAGGATGTCATACGGTTTCAGACATACTGTCGCCCAGAATCTAACCATAAAATTATGTTTGACCTCATGGGAAGCTGGGAAATGTAGTATTTTGTAGGCAGCAAGGTACTGCCTAATAATTCTATAATTCTGGTGCTACAGGAGAAAAGGATCATGAGAATTACAGATGAACCACTAAGGAACAGTTGTAGGAGAAATGGGAAAGTGCTGGCAGAAAAAGCAAAAACATCTGAAAAGGTGCAGAATGTTAAAAGTATATGGAGGATTTGAATAACTATTTTCCTTTATTAAAAAAGTTTGTATTGATTTGAGTCATCTCTACATCCAACGTGGGGCTTGAACTCAAGACCCCGAGATCAAGAGTCACATGCTCTTCCGACCACGCCAGCCAGGTGCCCCTAGATAACTATTCTATCAAGGAAGAGCCAAATCTACATCCGGGTAAATGGAAGGACTTGTATTTGAAACAACAAGAGTAGGTCAGACGGTAAAGAGCCTTACATGTTGGGCTAAGTCACTGGAATTTATACCATCTTCAATAAGTAGCTGTAGAAAGATTGAGAGCCTGTGGTTAAATGAGCAGATCTGCATTTTAGGAAGATCACTTGGGCGACAATTTGGAAGGAGAATTGGAAAAAAGACAAGAGTGAAAGAAAGAGTTAACCTTTGTTTTCCTTGAAAGATAATGGGCTAATTTCCCAAACCCATTGCCCTTTAAAAATATGGATTAAAAGAATAAAGTAATAAAAATATGAAAGACACAATAATTACCAAATGCTCAGTTTATTCCTCATTTGAATTTAAAAAAGTCGTATTTAAGCAAGCTTACTACAAAAAGAGCAAATAAAGTAGGTGCTTCGGGATATAGAATTATGGTCTACTTTAGAGTCTAGTATCATAGGTAAAATATATATTTCTTAGTTTCTACAATTAAGTTTACAAAAATATCTAAAACTTGAAGATATCAAAATCACTTTTATGTGAAACATTGGTGTTTAAAACCCTATTGATTTTTTTATACACAGTGATTTTTGTAAATATTTTGATCAGAATCTTATTTTACAAAGTAAGTAACTCTTTGAAAGCCAAACATTTAAGAGGTATTACAATCCAGCTATTCTCTAGTTTAAGAATTTTTCAAAAGGCACCTTTTCACTTCTCTTTAATTCTGTAATATAACTAGCTGAGGCAGGTCAGAAGAAAGTGTTGAAGGGGAAATGATCTAAAATTTGAAGTTATGTTGCTGATAGCTGTGTGGACATTTGACTCTGTTGTTGTATCTAAAAGCCAATAGAGTGGTTCATAAAACTGATTGCAGAGCACATTTCAGAACTAATAAAACAAATTGACTATTGATGATGTGCACAGGGCAAATCCAATTACATCTCACAAAGCTTTATATTGCTCTATTTCTTCTTTAATGTTTCCTATTCATTTATTTCAATTTCAAGTTTGGGTAACAAGCCCAGAAAAGATGCAGTGTGGGTAGGCAGAGAGTGGCTGGAAATTTAGAAATAAAAGCTGCAAGTGAAATTCTGGGTCTACCTTTGTGGCTCTGTCTCTGGACACATCATTTAAACTTAGTTTCAAATTCATGGAATTAAGAGTCCTGCCCTTTTTAAGTATTAAATAAAATAGCACAGGCACACGTTTTGTAAACTATATAATGTAATACAAGTAAAACTATTATTACTAACTTAAGCAATGAATAAAACATATATGTATAATATCAAGGACCAATAAAAGCACAGATAAAAGTGTACGCACATGCACACACACACACACACACACACACACACACACACCCCCAGAGATTGCTTTCAATCGGACCTTCCTGTCTGACTCAACTTGCTTTTTCCTAATGACATTTTGGAAGAAAAGGGTGAATTTTTCTTATCATATCTTTTCCAGAATTCCGGCAGAACTCCACATGACCGTGAAGACAGTATTTTATTTTTCATTGTACCCCTGCTACCTGCTGCATGGATGACAAATGTGACAGGGACGTCAGTGCTGCTGTTTGGCACTGAGAACTATAATTAGCAGATACATACAAAATACTTTGATGACAGTCCCCTGCTGAATGCCTACACCTGCCGGACACCATAATAATGAGGCTCATCTACCGCTTGAACATTGATCAAATGTCTCACCGGGGCTTGAAAAATATGTGTTCCGTTGTCATCACAGACCGGGCACAACCCCACAACCGGGATGAGGGGTACCGTGAAACAGTCGACATCTGCTGCTTCACCAAGCAACATTTTGTTTTCGCTAATTCCATAGGCTTATTTGCATCTTCTTAATTTTCTTACGCTAGAGATTAATCATTCATGAAAATAATAATTACGAAACTCATTTAAAAGCTTTAAAAAAAGGCAGGCTCCTTTTGATGGGCACTGCTTCTGAAAGAAGAGAAAAAAATCAACTCATGCTTAAAGGAACTTCAAAGCTAGATGTTCTAAAATTGGGATGGCCTTGATTTTTTTTTCTCTAATAAAATTAGTCATGCTGGTTATCGCATATACAGTGGTAGGTGAGGTAGACATTGTAAGTATCTCCAGTTACTAGATGTTGGCAAAGATATGGAAACAACCGGTTTATTTGTTTGTTTGTTTGTTTGTTTATTTTTAGATTGTACTGAAAAGTAAAGTCCAACGAAAAGAGCAAAATAATATAACAAAATATAAAAATTGAAAGGAATGTTAAGAGTTCATTTTGCCAACTAGAATTTGTTTCATAGAATAACACTCTGGCATCCCAAAGACTTTTGCGTTCAGCATGAGCTTTTAAACTGTCACTTCCATATGCAGAAACAGATTCCTTTTGTGGATAAATCTAATTTTTAGAAAATGCTTCCTTACACTGAGCTCAAATGGCCCTTCTTACAATTTCTACTCTGTAGTGTGAAACTGTCATAAACTACATTCAGTATGTCTTCTACTTAGTCATTTCAATATTCAGACAGCCCCCATGTAAGACTACAAGCGTGTCCCCTACTCAGGTCAGCATAAACGGGTCCTCGTCTGCACTTCTGAGTTTGTCACAAGCTCCTCTCCCTGTGCTTGGTTGTTTCTCTCTCTCACAAGTCATTCTATTCTTTCCAGACACGCTCTGCTTCAAGATCTTGTCTTCCTTGTGACACTAGTCCAATTATCGTGATAATACTGACATGTTTGCTTACAAATTTCATTTTGTTTCAAAATAAAATACTCACAAAATACCGTGTTTACATGATCATTTCAAAATAACTTCCTCATCTTATCTTCACCAACATTCTCTGAGGTATGGACTGCTACCTTTAATTTACAAATAAGGAAACAGACTCTCAAACCAAATAATGGATTTTCTAAAAAAAATAGCATGTATCATTTGTTGAGTTTTTACTCCACCTTGGGCACCAAGCAATGTCTTTTTTAATCTTCACAAGAAATCTTTGAATGAGGTGCTATTAATATCTTCATACTAGAGTTGGCAGAGTGAGTCACAAAGTGGTCAGGAAGTGTCCCCAGGGTCACAGGTGGTAAGCAGCAAAGCCCTAGCCATCTGTACAGCAGTTGTGGAATTTTCATGAAGCATCTCCTGAGAGCTCATCTTCATCTGTGCCAAGAACCATATTAGACACCAGAGTTTCTGCGAAGAAGGTGCTTTAGCATGAAAAGTAAAGCGGTATGCACGTAAACAAATGCATTAAAATTGTGCTAGGACTCTCACAGATGAATGCACTTCTTAAGGATGTGGACTGTGGTGTAATAGAAGCTGGTGCTCAATTTTACTTTACTAGGGTGGGCCAGCTTAGGGTTTAGAAAAAAATGTAACCCCTGATGTTGAAAGATGGGCTGGTGTGATGTTTCTAGGCAGTCGATATAGAAGTAAGTATAGAATTTTCTGCACAAAACTGAGGAATTGTGAACTCGATGATGAGAGAGTAAAATTACAAATGCTTCTGTGTCTTCCGTGTGTTCTGTGGCTTGACTGCAGGTGGAGGGACAAAGTGAGTGATGCTAAGATCAGATAGAATGTTGAGAGGTAGCAACCAGATCGCAAAGACCCTTCTCTACTAGGGCCAAGGTTTAGAGATTGTTCATTTGGGAATCATTTAAAATGGTTAAGCAAAAGAAACAACGTGATTCATTCAATAGCATTTATTCATATGAATTGAGCCCAGTTTATTGAGGATAATGCATCGTGCCACATGCTAGGAAATCAGTAATGACAAAAACCAGAAATCGGTCATGACTTGTGGAGGTTGTTTCTTATCAGCATTTTAGTACGAGAATTTTGCAAATAGTGAAGACATCAAAATGTAAGGGACAATATTGGAGACAAGGATGTTAATTTAAAACCACTGAAATTCCTCAAATAATAAATATAATCCTGAATTCTAGCTTTGTAAGTGGGGAAGAAGAAAAAGCTATGTGGAGTTGAGATTTGCAGGGCTCATAACTGCTAGCAGCTGAGGCTCAGGGAGAGAAAAGTCTCTCAATTAGATCCAAGTCTAAACACAGGTTTATCTGTATTCCTTTTGTTTTTCTAATTCGATTTAAAAACGTGTAGAACTAGGTAGGTAGAAACAAGAAATCTCCTGACAAATTACTAAAGTTTTGATTTCTCCATGTGGATATCGCTGTTAATCCACAGCGATAGTCCCATGACTACAAAAAGGCATATTTCACCAAAAAGAGGAAGATTCTTTTTTGAATCTGAGTTCTCTATAAAAGTCCGCACCTACTCAAGAGAAGGAGATCCCACAGGATCAGAAGTGCGGAGAGTTTGCCATAGTTATCTTCTACATGAGGGGAGAACGAGGAAGGTCGTGAGAATATCCTGTGTATATCTGTTTATGTTTACATTTCTGAACACTTACTTTCCTTAGTTTCATCCTTTCTTGTGACTTCACCTTCTTCACATCATCTAACATATTCCAACTCAAAATCTTTCCCAAAATCCAGGCTAGGTTTTCACATTGCCTATTATTCATCACTATTTAGATGTTCTACCAAGGTCCTGATGATAACATGCCAAATCATTTTTAATTTTATCTCTATATCTGTTTTGTGTCTGTTGAATTTCCCATTCTGTTGATTCTATTATCATCCTCAGTGATTTGGGGTGATTTTTTTTCTTCCTTATTGTACACTGGCATTTGGATTTCAAGTTCTGCACAGTTTTTGGGTGTGTTCTGCCTCAAGTCTTTACCGTTCTTCATTCCAATTACTTTCACACCAGTATTCTAGCCATAGTAAGCCATATGAACTATGTGTATCAGATCTTCACCTCCTTTCTCTTATAATCCTCTTTAAATTCATTTTATCCCCAGTGGGGATTAATATTCCTAAACACTGAGAAAATTATCCTGCTTAAGACCAGTTAATGGATTCCTGCTGCCTATTGAGTGTTGTTTCTATCATTAGTCTCAAAAAATAGTACTTCAGAATCCCTTTCTATCCTGCCCTTTCAGGCTTATCTCTTGCTACTTCTGTTCACACACAGAATAAAATGCTACATATGGATTGACTCTGGAGAAGTACCCCATGTCCTCCCATTGTATGCTTTTGCTCTTGTGACATTATCTTCAAATACCGTTAGTGTGGTGGAGTGGGCTTTGCCATCCCAGGGCATGTCTCTTTGACATGTGGATTATTTTGAGTTGATTGTTTTGAGAGCTAGAAGGCCTGGGAAGAACCTCTGGCATTCACCCAAACCGTCTAAAAGAATTTAAATAGGACCTGCTCCAAAAAGGGAACTATCACCATAGATAACTGTAGTACAATAAGAACTAACTATAGTAGACATGGAAGTGTACTAGACGGGAAGTATAGCAAGGCCTGTTTCGTCAAAGAGCTCTCTATGTCCCATTGTTTCTAGATGGCCCAGCAAACATCCGTGCATCAAACATTTACTCTTCCCATTCTTATTGTGAATATCCTTCCTCCCTTTTGAAGTCCCACAACTCTACCCTTTTCTTCTTAGTTCATAACTATCTGAAGAATATCTTATGTTTTTCATGCATGCAGAATTAAATTTTATTTTCTCCTGGTAATTTGCCCCATGTCAGGTGAATTCTTAGACCAGCCAGGAGAATCTTAAACAGTAGAGAAAAGTGTTTCCTCCACAACATCAACAAGAAAGAATGTCTTCTCCTGAAGTTTTTTAAAGTTTATTTATTTATTTTTAAAGAGACAGAGAGAAAGAGTATGTGTGAGAGGGGGAGGGGCAGAGAGAAAGGGAGAGAGAGAATCCCAATCTAATAGCACAGAGCTAGACATGGTGCTTGATCCCAGGAACTGTGAGATCATGACCTGAGCTGAAATCAAGAGTCAGAAGCTTAACCAACTGAGCCACCCAGGTGTCTCTCTCCTGAAATTTTATTTGTCTCTCTCTTATATAGCATTTCATTACTTTTATTATAATTTTTATATCTGTTTTTTTTTCCATTTCCTGAGAAGAAATGCTATCCATATAGTTTGGCATCTCCTGTGACTAATACGTGTCTGATGAAAAACATCCACTGGATACCTGCTTATTGAATTAATAATCCATTAGTTAATGAGTTTATTATAATAATGCCAGAGATAAACCTATCACAAATTTACAAAAAAGACATGGTTCAAAATGTATGAAAAATGTATATAAATAAAACATGTTCTTATATGCCTTTGTTTACATATTTTAACGTATTCTAGATGTATTAACAAACCATAAATATAGACTTGCATCTTCAAATATGGCAGGGTCTTCACAGTTACTTTTTTTGGTTTTCACTGAATTAGGTTTCAGAATACAAGAGAGCATTTAGTTCACAATCTGGTTTAGAAAATCCATTCTTGGGGTGCCTCGGTGGCTCAGCCTGCTAAGTGTCTGACTTTGGCTGGGGTCATGCTCTTGTGGTCCGTGGGCTCGTGCTCCACATCGGATTCTGTGCTGACGCTGCAGAGCCTGCTTGGGATTCCCCCCCCCACCCCTCCACTCATGTTTTCTCACTCAAAAATAAATAAATAAATCGGGTTTTTTTTAAAGAATACCAATTCTTAATCATAAAATGAAACATTAAAATTTACTTTTATCAAGGGTTAGAAGTTTAAATTGTGTCACAAGGGAAAAAAAAAAAAACAAACGCAAACAACTGTTTTTTTATCACCATAGAGCTCTGAGATGGAACACCAAACTGGTATACCTTTAATAATGTAACATGCAGTGAAATATCCACCTACTGAAACTTTATATCATTTACTGCCTTATAAAACTGTAAGTGCCCTCTTAAAGTCAGTATATTCTGACACCTTGCTACACGCAGATCTCATGCTGAAATCCACAGGAGTCAGGCATTAAAAATTGAAAGCAGAATGCAGTTCTTTCAAATTGGATAATTGGAAGCTGGTGAAACATCTCAAATATGGGTACAATAACAAGTAGGCTGCTGGCAAAACATGAGCAATCTGGGTCCTGTATTTAAATTTTTAACTGACCCTTTGGCAGACTGAATCATGAAAAACTAACCTTCAAAGAAATAAGAGCTTTGTTTTGCCAGTCTCTCGCAGTGGAAAGGCTATCAACAATCTGCTATACCAACATTACCTTAAAAAAACAAAAATTTTTAAAAGGCTCATAAGAATAATGTCCTTCTATACTCTTTACAGTAATTGGCATGTTTTGGGGTGCCTCTGAAAGGTATCAAGTGTCATCAAACCTCCTATAAATTACACTAGAATAGGATGGTCATTTTGGTATGTGTAACAACATCAGGAGAACAACTGATACTTTCGTAAAATGTCATTTATTCTTTATTCTTTCCCATGAAGAAACTACTTCTAGAAGCCACTCTCTATAGACAAATAGCTACGTTTCAAGATCAGAGATAGCTCTGATGTCCTATCCCAGGAACTCCCTTGTTTCCTGGCTAATGCTTAAGGGTCCTAGTTAGAGCATCAGTCTTTCAGTGTTGCTTGTGTTCAAATATAAACAGCCCTGGAGGAACTGTGCTTAGTTGGTAGATAGAGGTGCTTAGCACAAACCCGAAAATACTAGATAGACTCCAGGACAGAACAGTGAGAATGCTCTATTTGGTTCAACACATAATTTTTCTAATGTATGTGTTAAACAACATAAACTCATCAATCAAAAGTGACTTCTAACAGTAAAGACTCTGCAGGACTAGGTGGCACTTTGAGTAAGCATGGTTATGAAAAATAAGTTATATTAGATATGTATAAACTAGTTAAACTTAAACAGGATCACCCTGTTGTACCACATCACTTTAAAAGTAAGTGTATTATTTGACAATGAGGGAGGCATGAGAAACTAAAGAAAATATATTAATAAGCATTTAGGTGTGTTGAAACAGGTATTTATAAGAATTGGGATTTCCTGTTGAAGGAGTTTTATTTTTTGTTTTAATATTGATTTATTTATTATATTGAGAGAGAAAGAGAGAGAGAGAAAGAGACAGAGAGAGAGAATGAGGAAGCAAGGGGAAGAGAGAGGGAGAGAGAGTCCCAAGTAGGCTTCATGCTGTCAGCAGAAAGCCTGACCTGGGCTTGATCCCATGAACTGTGAGATCATAACCTAAGCCAAAATAAAGAGTCTGATGTTCAACCGCCTGAGCCACTCAGGTACCCCTGAAAGATTTTTTAGAACATTAAAAAAAATCTTTTCATCCTAAAAGCTCTAGTTATGATCTATCCAGAATTGACTGTCTAGGTTCCTGGGAGTGGGAAGATTGTTCATTCAAGCAAATGATAGTTTCAGAAATGTAGTTCTGAAATATTAATAATTAATAAATGAACATCTTGTCTGGACTAAAGGAAAATCGAAACACAAGGGACTTTAGGAAAACTCAAATATGGCAAAATTTTAAATAGATATTTACAAATTTGTTAAAATTCATATATATTGGGTGTTATGTTGTTAGCATCTCCAAAAAAAAAAAAGTCATCACATTAAATACTGTCTGTAAGTAAGTTTTTCAAGAAATTTCTTACCCATAGATCTGATTTATGTTGCTAAAGTTTTTGATAGATGGAAATAATGATATTTGTAGAAGAAGTGAAATCTCTAAGACTCTAAAATATTTTGTTTCCTTGAGTACATCATGCAAGGGTTAAATAAAACATCTCAGGACAAGACTTGAGTAGTCCCTATCTGGGGAACAAACCTACCTTCAAGTCATATTCCCTGCTCCAGCCACTACCTTGTTTTTCTCCTTTACAGTGAAACTTTCCCATCAAAGTATGTTTCAATTTATTCAATCCACATTCTCTCTGCAAGTCACTTGCTTTGGACTTCTATCGTATGGTTCTAGTGAACCATAATGTGGGTTCCTAGTTGCCCCAGGTGTGAAAGTCAGTGACCACTCATCTGTCTTCCAATAACGGAACCCTCAGCAGTAATCTGTACTGTTCTGGGACACCTGGGTGGCTGAGTTGGTTGAGCATCCAACTCTTGATTTTGACTCAGGTCATGATCTCACCATTCCTGAGATCAAGCCCTGAGTTGGGCTTTGTGCTGACAGCACAGAGCCTGCTTGGGATTCTCTCTCTCTTTTTCTCTTTCTCGAAATAAGTAAATAAATCCTTATAAAAAAGAAAACTGCAAGTTCCCTCTTTCCACTTAATTGAAATAATGACTTCTCTAATTCTGTGATGTCACGTTCTGGGGGGATGTTTCTCTGCTCCACTGCCCATACTTTTCAGTCTCCTTTGCGGACTTCTTATTCTCTGTTTGGCCTCGATGGGTCTAAAAGCCACTTACATGATATTTGTTTCTCAGATATCTGTCTAAACACACCCTCCCTGAACGACAGTTGCCCAACTGACATTGCTGGTTGATATCTATTAGGCATTTAAGCATCTTTTTGATTATGTCAGAACTCTTCAGTTTACCTCAAACTATTTGAAATTCTATTTTTCTGTTGTTGCTCATCCTCTTCCAAGGCATTCTCCACCCAACAGCCAAGCTGCTTCTTTAAAAATGAAATTCAGACCACTTTTCTTTCTTATGTGAACCTATCACTCCCTTCCCATCACATTAAAGTGGAGTGTGAGCTCATTGGCTTACTGTCCACTGCCAATTACTGTGGGACGTAATTCTTGGATCTTCTTTTCTGCCTCCTGAGGCCCCTCCTACTGCTCGGACCAACATTTTTTAAACCTCTTCTTACTCCTTCTTGATCAGACCAACATCACCCAGACCTCAGAGCCCAGGCACTACTGCTTCTGCATGACACATAGTTTTCCCAAGATCTTCCAACAGTGGCTTTTTAAGCATTAAGATCTCACCTGAACTGGCACTTCTTCAAAGAAGGTTTTAATTATCACCAAATTTAAGTTAGATTCTTGTCTCCATTTTTTTTATTAAATCTTCCTGTTTTATTTCTTTACTATCATCTGAAATTATCCTTCTATTTATTTTAATTTTGTTTATTTCCTATCCCCGGCATTCTAACAGAAGTATGATGAAAGCAGGGGCCTCATTCAGTCTCGTTTTTATCGCTTAAGTCACAGATCCCTTTCTAGTATCTGATAATAGCAGGCGCTCAATAAATATTTTCTGAATGAATGGATGAATGAATGCCGTTGAACAGGCAGATTCTGCTTTTAGCCGGGTTCTGTTTCAATTAAGAGAAGTTATGAGTACACTGAAGCCAAAAGACGCTACTTGAGACATTTATAATCTTTTTGTTTTTGTTAAACTCTAAAAATTTGGCATTAGCAAAAAAAAAAAATCACATTAGCCTCTGTTGGCCAAGAGACCGTTTTTATTCCTGTGTTTTGCTTTATTCTACCTGCATTATATTACATAAAATACAAATTATTATGCCACTGGATTTAAGTATTCCCATTTTTTCTGCCATTATCCAATTATGCACTTCAATAAGTTAGTTTACAATTAATGTTTGTATATTTGTCCTAGCAGAAATTTGCTCAGCTCATGCACATTAACGCTGATATTTATCATCTCCTAGCTGAAACTTTTATGTGTATATTTTCTTTAGAACTTCTGCAATGGTCTACTCTGAACAGCCCTGGTAAAAATGTGTTACTTTGCAGCTGATACGAGGAAAGTGCTTATAAATCAGAAGGGTTTGTTTTGAATGGGCTACACAATCCTTATCACCTTCCAGAGGCGCGAGAAACTACAGGAGAATGAGGAATTGACTCTATTTGATTTCTTCAAATCTTTGACGCCGGTACGTTCCCTACCATTGCTGGCAAAGAGAGTGCAATTCGTATACTTCCTGTGGGACTCCGTTTCCTCTGTGCAGTCAAAGCCTCTTTCATCCTCGTTTTCCACGGCTCGTATTGACGCACGTGGCCGTCTCTGCACTCGATCCCGTCTCTTCCTTATTCCACAGACATGGCGATGCACTCACACACCTGTTAACTGGTATTCCTAACTCAAAGCTGTCTTGTTCTTTAACAAATATGTCTTGAACGCCCCATCGTATGCCCCTCAAAATCCTCTCTGTAATGCTTCCAGAGTGATCACTGAACTCCCTTCTCAAGGTCAGCAGCCTTAACAGCAGTCTAGTTTTTCTGGGAGGGAGGACTCCCGAGAAAGAAATGAGGTCATGGGCCTCAGTCTAGAACCCCGGAATCTGAGTCTGAATTTCATTAAGCGTCTCCAATGATTAGTATGCACAGTACAGTTTGAGAAACACTGCTGTGTGACATCCCCCTGCATAAACCCTCGAGTAGATTCTCCGGAATTAAATTATTAAGTCCACTAGCTTATTCTGCCTCTCTGAACATTTCTCCTGAGACCTCATGAGTCTACTTATTTTCTACCAGCACTGAACTGTTTATAATTCCCCACCCCTTGAAAGCACTTCCATGTTTCCCCATTTTTGCTTATAGAGACATTAGTGCTACATTATGATAAAAAGTGTGGGTTTTGGCATTGGATAGAACTGTGTTTAATTCTCAGCAAAGCACATTAATATCGGAGCGTTCTTGAGAAAATTATTCCACTTCTCTGAATGGCTTTTTTTTCTTCTATCTCAACATGAGGATAATTGTAGTACTCACCTGATGAAGTCATGGAGAGGGCTAAATAAAGAATAAGATATCCAGTCCCAATGTCTGCAAATAGTAAGCACGCCATAGATATAGGTAACGCGATGACGTCCAGGGAAACTGCTCTTCTCATTCCTTGTGACTTTATCCTCGAATAAACTCTCCCACTTTCACTTGAATTACATACATTTCCTTCACAAATCCTTCATAGCTCATATACCTAAGTTATTCTCTTGTTACTGTCCATGCAGGAAACGTTCCCATTTGTTAAGATTTTAAGTTCAGAAAAAGCTGTAACTCATCTAGATAGCATATATTCCAAAGAAGTTACTTAAAAAGTGACTGAATAAAAAAAATGAAAACATTGGCGGTGATTACACAGACTGTCTTGGATATGCATCCTTACTGTCATCTCTCCCAGCGGAGTCACCATCTTGGGGGGAACAACAATATACCTACTCACTTCCAAGGGTATGCTTCCTGGCTTTGGGTTCATTATAGTGACACGGTTCTGGCCAAGGAGTCTGATTTCCACAGAAGCAGGTCTTTCTCATGCTTTTCTCCTTGCCTTCAGTGCAGACCGATGATTACATCCATGTCATGACCACAAGGAAGCTGTGAGATGAGACGCCTGGGTAGCTCAGTCAGTTAAGCATCCAAATCGTGATTTTGGCTCATGTCATGATTTCATGGTTTGTGGGTGAGCCCCGCGTCAGGCTTGGAGCCTTCTTGAGATTCTCTCTCTTGCGCTCTCTCTCTCTCCCCCTTCCCTCCCCTGCTTGCACTCACTCTCTCTCAAAATAAATAAGTAAATTTAAAAAAAAAAAAGCAAGAGAATGTGAGTGTCCTGTCAAAGACAATTAAGCAGAATAAAGATACTGAGATACAATGTACAGTCACTTGGCCAGTTCTGGAATGCCAACATATGTGCTTCCTGGAAGGGGGGTGGGGAGGATACATGTTTTTCATTACACCATTATATTTGGATTCTAAATGCAACTAAATATATTTACATATACACTAACAACATCTTAACTAGTTTAAGTTTTATAAAAAAGTGTATATTTGCTGCATTTTTCTGTATATACATATCATGGAACAAAAACTCGAATATACCACAAGTTAAGTGCTTACTTAAATACAAGGAAGATTTTCTTTTTTTTAAGAATGTTTTGTTTGAGGGGCAGGTCAGAGTGCCTCAGGTAGTTAAGCGTCCAACTTCAGCCCAGGTCATGATCTCAGGGTTTGTGAGTTTGAGCTCCACACCCAGCTCTGTGCTGACAGCTCCGAGCCTGGAGCCTGCTTCGGATTCTGTGTCTCCCTCTCTCTCTGGCCCACCTCTACTTGTGTTCTGCCTCTTAAACATAAATACATGCTAAAAAAATTAAAAATTAAAAAAAGTATGTTTCGTTTGCTAGATGATGCTAACAAAATAGTTCTTCAAATACATTTCCCTTTGTATTTTTTCCCCAGAGTACACCTTTCCTTTTATTTACTTGATGTTTTGAGGGAGGGAGGGCTGTTTAACATCTCAAATATTAAATAGCTAGAAGCAATCTATAATATCCTAAAGTTGTATGCAAGGTTTGGTGTGCCTATTTATTTTTCTGTGGAGAGTTTCTACAGCTTTCGGTCTCTTCTCAACATCAGGTAAGAATAATCCCACTTAGAGGAAGAGGCTATTACTTCAGCAGTCCATTGCTCAGTGTTACATTCACTTCTCAGCTATAAAATGGCTAACTGAACTACATCGGGGCAACAAAACATAATTCATGTAGCGGACAACTTGTTTGCTAATCTTCCTCTTCTGAAATATTCATACTATTTTTTTTAAAAAAGAGAGAAAACTGGCAAACCTAGATTCTGTTGCAGACTCTTAATTTATACATATATACATCCCAAACTTACTTTGCTGATTCTGCGCTCATTCATCTAAATTTAGACAGCAGCGACGAAAGCTGCAATTTTCCTTGGAAAATTACAAATCTGTAGCAATAATTGTATCTGCACCTACTCTCTGCCTATTTTTGCAGTGTTCAAAAATACCCAGATGGCTGGAGAGCAGGTGTTCGCCGGGGCACGTGCTTCGTGACGGCCTTTCTGCGCAAAACAAGACTCCAGCAGCATGTGCAACCTGCACCCAGGTGCGCGCGGGGAGAAGGGCCTCTCCGGCGCCCAGTTCCGTGAGGCAAACGACATTCGTATGAACCGCAGCTCTGCCAGAAGAGCCTCTAACTCTGTGATTTTGAGAGACGGGGAAGGCCATGATTTCGCTTCTTTCTTTGCAGACCATGAAATTTACAGTCAATATCCTTGGCTTCTTTTACCGTCAGATTTTCTTTTTCATTTCGCTTTCGTTTCCCAGTCTTCTGTTTCTGTGGTATTCTGTGGGAAGAGTAAGTGGTCTGTCCACCGACAATGCCTTAAGGCCATGCAGAAGCTTTAGGGTCGTCTCTCCCTAGACTGGAAGCTCCTGGAGGGCAGGGCCTGAACTCATTGAGATTGTCTCTTCGTTACGTGTGTTGTAACAAACCCAGGAATAAAATATACTAAAAATCCATTTCTGACATTAAATATTACATCGGTGGAAGCACGTTAAAGCTTGAGAAGGTGAGCACTAGGATACCTCACTCTGCAAGAAAATAACACGGTGAGAGAGCAGCTAGTTCCTCAGTGCGGTTTTTAGTGGGGGAAAACGAGCTCGGAAAAAGCCCAGAGACTGGCAGTGGAGAACGAGAGCCAACTGGATTCTTTAAAATGAAAATTCTGATCATCAAAGTAGTAAGTATGATGTTGTAAGTGTTTAATGATAGAATATGCAAAATTTATTAAAATATTAGATAAATACAAACATTTGTCTCAGATAACATGCTCTTGGAACCACTAACAGAGGATCAGATTCAAATCAGCTTTGAAAATATGGAAATAATTAATTTTCACACAAGGATATACAGCGATAGGGGTCTATCAATTCAGTGGCTTCATGAAGCCATTGAGGGTTGAGACTTATTTTCCTCTGCATTCACATCATTGACTTTACTCAATCTAGACCCCACGCTTGTTGAGGGGCGGCCAACAGAATCAGCCAGAAATGCAGGCACTCTTCTTGTTTGTGGACACAAGCAGAGAGAGAGAGGCTCTCTCACAAGAATGAAGAAAACTTTTCCCAAAATATTTAGAACATTTCCAAAAGTTTCTTTGACCAGACTGGGTCATAGTTTTTTTTTTGTTTTTTGTTTGTTTGTTTATTTTTTCCTCAATAAAACCAAATAAGGAAAGTTAGTTTGGGGTTTGCTTGTTTTAAGTTTAGTCTTGGTTTTCCAGGGACACCCACCTCTGGGCTATGATAGAGTTTATGGTCAGTTCCCTGAGGTACAAGAGCTGCTGCTGAGGTCACGCGGGGTGTTGGGGTGTGGATACGTGAATGGGAACACAATTTGGGGGAGAAAGAGTTTCAAAATAGTAGGCAGAATAAAACACATGCAGAGTAAAAAGAAAATTTCTCCTGGTTAAGTATTTAATTGCAGAAGGCAAAATGATGTCAGTGTGAAGGGAGAAACTCACAAGTAGCAGACAACCCCGCCGAAACAAAACAGGAGGTTTTGTAACTACCCTGTCCAAAACAGATTATTTTAAAATAGCAAAAACGTTTACAAAAGCAAAATAAAACAAAAAGGCACCAACGACACCTGTCGATAAAGCCCTAGAAAGGAAAGAGCCGTTGCTGAATGGACTATGGAGGAGCAGCTATTCTGCGGGTGGGGACGAGTGGGGTCTACGTGAAGGCGCCAAGAACAGGCCTACCTGCCTGTTTGCAGTCCTGCACCTTCCACGCCTGCCTTGGGTTCCAATAATGCACAGACGGAATTTGAAGACAAAGTTCCTTGCAGCCAGAATCAGAATGGGAGGGAAGAGATCCTAGAGGATCGGGATCCAGCTAAGAAACCTGGGCTTTGGGGCATATTGTTGGCCAAGCAGAGCTAATCCTGCCAACCCTGGCGTGCCTAACCCGAGTTTACAGGTGTTCCTATGCTCAGTCCTGCTTCCGTGTATGCCAATCCAGCTGCGGTTTTGGCAGATTCATTTTTCTATCCTTTGGTTTTGCAACTTTGGTTAATCACGGCTCTGCACTCCCCCATATATCCACACACCATGCCATATTTTGTAATTTTGACTCATTATGTTTTAATGATAAATGTTAAGTTTTTAGAGAGGCATCTTAAAGAAACAGGGTCTTTAAACATCAGGTCTTTAACATTCATTTGTACCACAAAACATGCCCCAGACACTCTCTCCCCAAAGCATTCACTTGTTTATAACCTAGCTATATTTAAGCAACACTTGCTTGCACTCTTACCCACTATCAAATAGATAGGTATTATAAATTTTATAGTAGTGCTCCTAAACCTGACATTGCAATATGCGAGGCACCCTCATAGTTCTCTACTTTATATATTATTTTTATGGTGAGAATTAAAGCTTTTATGAGGCTGTAATTTTTGACATTACCATCGCTTCCTGGGAACTCAATGTTATCCTATTCTACAAAGAGCTAAACAGAAGAAAGAACACATTTCCAAGGTCAAGTGAATCTTCTGAGTCTGGAAGTGAGAGGCTCTCAGCAAAAAAACACCTGTGTGTTTGGTTGCAAATGTATTTACTACATTAAAAAAGAGAAACGTAGGCCTAAGTTTCAGTAACACAAGCTACTTTTACTTACATATTTGTAAAAAGTTCTGAAAATTAAAATGCAATATTTGAAATCTCATAACATGTTTGATGACTGTAACAAAACCAGAATGTTTTTTAAAATATGAATTATATAAACCCCCTGAAAGGAAGTTACTTAAGAATCATTAAGCCCTTAAAAAATAATACATATCAATTAAAAAGCAGCATTATTTCATACAAAAAAATATGTAATGTGATGTACCTCGAGGATGCATATTGGAAATTTCAAAAGGGATCTGTAAGACACGTGTCCTGGATGGTCTTGAAATACAATAATAGAAAACACAATGGAAACCAACTAGAGGAACTTTTTGGAAATTTCAAATAAATACAGATTATGAAAATATTGATGGAAAATAGAGCAAGGACATATTTAAAGTTACTTTGTTATCTATTATTGACTGACCTGCTCACTAGGAAACTGGTTAAGATTCATCTTGTGATTTGCTACAACGTGGATGGAATTAGAGTGTCTTACGCTAAGGGAAAGAGATAAAGACAGATTTCATATGATTTCATTCATATGTGGAATTTAAGAAACAAAACAGATGAACATAGGGGAAGGGAAGGAAGATAAGATCAAAAGAGAGAAGGAGGCAAACCATAAGAGGCTGTTAAATGCAGAGAACAAACTGAGGGTTGCTGGAAGGAAGGTGGGTGGTGGATGGGGTAGATGGGGGATGGGCATTAAGGAGGGCACTTATTGGGATTGAGCACTGTCATATGTAAGTGATCAATCAAATTCTACTCCTGAAACCATTATTACACTACATATTAACTAACTTGTATTTAAGCAAAAGAAAAAAATAAATAAAAATAAAACTAAAAACAAAATTCATTGCATAAAGCATTGTGGTATAAGGGAAGTCAAATAGTTTGAAATCAGCTCTCTGTGTCCTTGTAGCTTTCAAGAGCAGATTGTTTAATTTTTCTGACATCAGGTTTTCTCATGTTAAAAGTTACTTTTTAAAGTGCTTACCTTGCACATTATATTGTATATGGGTTGGATCTTATTTTTCCACTGTTTTTAAGAAAATCATGTAACCTAAGATTCACCATGTTAAACATTTTAAAGTATGCAATTCACAGATTTCTAGAATATTCACGATGTTGTGCAATATTCACCACTAATTACAGAACATTTCCATCACCCCACAGAGAATCTCCACACCTACCAATGCCTCTCTCCCTACATCTCTAGGCAACTGCTAATCTGCTTTTTGTATCCATGGGTTTTTATATTCCGGAGATTTTAAGTGGATGGAATTATACAAAATGCAGCCTTTGCGGTCTGGCTTCTGTATTTAGCATAATGTATTCACAGGCTACCCATGTTGCGGCATACATCGGTACCTCATTCCTTTACAAAGATGTATACTTTTTCATCATATGGATATACCACATTTAGTTTTTCCATTCTGCAGTAGATGAACATATGGCTTATTTCAACTTTTTAGTTACTGAATGATTCCCCTATGAACATTCATAGATACGTTTTTTTGGTGAATATATACGGATTAGATAATGTTTTTAAACCCTAGGAGTGCCTGGGTGGCTCAGTCAGTTAAGTGTCCAACTCACTGACTCAGCTCAGGTCTTGCTCTCAGGGTTGTGAGTTCAAGCCCTGTGTTGGTCTCTGCACTAGAAGTGAAGCCTACATTAAAAAAAAATAAAAAGCCTAATAGTATCCAATAGTACCTACTCAAAATTCATTTCTCTTTCCTTATCCCTAGAAAAACTCCATGGTAAATTAACACTCAATTTCCGTGTGACAAATGTCAGAAGTCACCATCCCTATTCACATCCTTCACCTACAGACCCAGCAAGTCAACCTGTATGTGTCCATACGTCAGAACCTCCGCGTTCCGAAAGCACTCACATTTAAAAGCAGGTATAATGCTTTTCTGCAGTTAACCTTCCTTAAGTCTATGATTTTTAACTGTGTACAGTGTGAAATGTAGAAAAGTACACTTATAAGTTTTGTGCATGATGGCAAAGGAGAGGTCAACCTGTTCCCGACAGCAATAGTTTCATTGAAGGTAAAGTGTGTGGAGTGGAATGACAGCTCTCAGGACCACAGGCACCAGAGGAAGGGGGTTCTGATTCGGGATGCGGAGAGCAGAGTAATAGAACATAGGGAAACAGCACCAGAGGGCTTTCACAAGTAGTCACGGGATCACTGTTAAGAGCTAAGTCCTTATGTGGACAGGTGAGGGCAACAATCATCAAGGACTGTCCATGAGAGACCATGTAACCCCACTTTGAAAAAAATAGCCTAAGGACCCCTTGACATGGTTGCTACATAACTATTTTCAAATTTCTATAGTTGTGTCCTAAGTAGGCTGAAAAATACATAAGGGCAGAAATATAGTGTGTTTTTAAAATTCCTTTCCTTTTCCTTAATCCTTTAATAATTAGCATTAGCAAAATATGGGCCTACACTATGCATTTATTTTCAGAGAGGAAAAATATTATTCCTAATATCTTTATATTTTTCTCTATGATGCTTTCAAATTCTTCACTCTTCTTTAAAAATCTTGGTAGTCCCTGTTATATTTTGGAATTGAAGAGCAAGCAGATACTTTCACCTTACGTCTACCTGTTAGATGACTTCATTAACTCATCCATTCATGCATTCATTCCACAAACAATTTTTGGTCATTGTGTACATGTAAGAATGTGTGTGTGTGTGTGTGTCTGTGTGTGTGTGTTAGAGGGACAACAATGAAAAGGAAGATTCATTTATGATTGCCCCCGGCTTCCTTGCTTCTTTGGGACAGTTCTGTCACTACTCTAGTATACAAGGATGCCACAACAAGTTATCCAAAGTATTTCCTGAGCGGATGCTTTCAGCCTTATCCTTCCACACGAAGTGTTTCGCATTGCCTATTCCATACTAATTTTCCCCCTTACACTTACAGCTAGGCCATCTCCAGAACTGTTCTTGCTCCTAAACATTGAAATCCACTGAATGATTTATGTTTTGCTTTCTTGCCTCTGTTTGTGTCCACTTTCTTTTTATGTGTCCCTTTCTATCTGTATGTATCTATTCATAACCCAGGACCTTTTCCTTACCAATCTATTATAGAATTTGGGGTATAGTCACAAGTAGTATTTTCCTTATGAAAAAAACTTGTGAGAATCTTATCCACTGGTCTAAATAAATGCATTGCCAAGAAACTGAAATCAGAATCATGTTTCCTTTGCTATCGGTTGCAAAATAAATAACAAATTAAACACTCTTTATCTGTTCATATTTTTGATCCCTTGCATTAAGCCAATTGTCACCTGTGTCAGTTGCAATGCAGTTATAAAAATCATTTTCGTGAGCTATAAGTATTTGTGAACTTCGCCAAGGAGTAATATGCCATTTTGTCCATTTCGATTACAGGCATTTTTGATTGCCCTTAGACTCTAGGCCTTTTAAAATTTTATTTATTTATTTGTTTGTTTGTTTATGTGTGTTTATTTACTTATCATTTTTAGACATAAGGTTACACATCCTCTAGATATCTTGCAAGCTCGTTGCGCCCTGAGCTTCACTCCGGACCCTAGAGGTCCACTCACCTCACATGGCTGGCTTAATTGGCTACGGCTTTCTATTACCTAGGCCCATGCTCCTCTCTGCTGGCACAGATAGGAAAAAGTCTGTTGCTTTTTCATGTGATTTAAAGACTAAGGAATATGAAGTAATTTGATGAAAAATATTTCCAACTAAATCTCTCATTTGTTTATAGCCTGCTCCCATTTTAATTTGAGAAACCGATCCCCTGTATTTTAGTTGGTTTGGGTTTAGCCTTCTTTTTTTTTCTTCAAAAGCTTTAAAAAAATTGGACTCTTGCTTTAGTATAGTCTACATAGCTAAGATCTATTCAATACGTTTCTTAGTTCTCTGTCCATATTGTTTTATGCAGAAACTGTAAATTCTTTGCATAGAAGTTATTCCTTGTCAACACGAAGCATGGGTCTGCAGATAAAATTCAATTAGCAGTATAGTTGAAAAAAATTTTCTATACATTTGCATATAATGACACTTATAGGAAAATATATATGTTTAATAGTGTGCTTCAGAGCAGAATATATTGATAAAATATATCACCATGCTTAATTTCCACTCAAAAACTTATGGAAAATGCTAACAGTTCTCAGATTCCTATGATATTTGAGGAAAATCACACACCATTTGTGTTGGCAATAATTGAAGTTGGTTTATTCATTTTTAATTGTTTCATCCATTTAATAAACATTACCTAATTCATCCAGCAATTCTGAAAAAACTGGGAATAAGATGGAATATAATGATGAATAAGGCTGAGACTCCTGTCTTGAGAATCTTAAAATCTGGTGGAAAACAAGATAATGAAAAATAAACTAGTGGAAAATTATAATTCACTGTGGTTTCCTAAGAAATTTGTACATGACGACATGGAATCTTAAAGGGGAATGATAATCACGAGTCAGTCAGCATCAAGCTGGAGCATCAAATGAGGGAAGTCTTCTAAGATGTACAACAAGGTCCTTGAAGGACAAACATGAATTGGTCAGGCTACAAAAATTGCCCAAATGAATACATGAGTAGTTGAGGGAATAGTCCATGATGACTACTTGGGGACAGCACATTTAAAAAGAAAGTTCTGATAGAAGTAGGGGAAACAGGAATACACTGTTATCTAAGTAAAGGAAGAAGAATTTCAAACAGGGAGAAGTGGTTAACAGGGTCACATGATACTGAGAGTTCAAATAAAATAACACTGAAAAATGTCCTGTGATCAGTTTCAGTGGAATTTGTGACCAGTAAGAGGTCTTTCAGTAGAGTGGTTGCTATATAATCAAATTGCGGTGGGTTGTCTGGGAATTGAGGTTATGAAACCATACATGAGACCCTGGATTGACATTCCGTGCCATGAGAGTAAATATGTAAAATATTCCAAATGAATTCAGAATGTCTCTCCTTCTGTCTCCCAGGTTCTGGTGAATGCTAGAGTTTCCCATGTTAAGCTAAAATGGGTGTTGGTTGGAAGTAAAACCCAGCATTGATATCGCACTCACCCAAGGAGAACACTGGAATGAACACACCCGACTCCATGTTGAGAACAGACGCTTACAAAAGGAATCTCTATGGAAACTAGTATCATATAGGAAAAGACAAAGGAATCAAAATTAGAATTTCTGGGTTCTTAGAAACAATATTCCAATTAAGTTTATTTGATGCAAGCCTAATTTTTATGGCAAAAAATGATTTCTTCTTGTAGATATTCTTAGTCTACTCTAGACCTCTGGGTACTTTTCATATCCCAGTTTGTATAAATTAAGTTCAGTCACATACTTAAATTAGGCTGATATAATTTGTCTTATAAATCAAGCTCTTTATCTTCATCTTTAGCTGTTTTCTTAAAATCTACCTTAGTATCTGTCCTCAGTCAAGAGAAGATGACAACCTCATTTCTTGGTCTGGATTTTTCCAATGTCTTTTGGTTTCACAAAATTATCTATAAGAAGAGGATTCTTCCTATTCATTGCTTCCTGCCCAAGTGCAATATTCTGCTCTCTTCCCCAGCTCAACACTGATACCTCTCACCAATGCAGCTATCTCAAGGAGAGGTCTTCTAAGCTCAACAAAGTTGATGTTTAGCAAAAATAAACAAAACAAAACACTGTGGTCACTTACATAATGAAGCCTCAGAATTAGAAGACTTGTTTGGGAACCCTGAAAGCTTCTTTACTTTAGAGACAGAACCTTATTACCTTTAAGCACCAAGAGACTACCATAGTACCTTGCATATAACGGGCATCAATAAATGTTTGAATAAATGTATAAGCTAAGGAAGTATTGCCAATAATTTTTGAAGCAGTGATATGTTTTAGAGACCTGAAAATTCTGATTCTACTCACTAATTTACTTTAATCTGGCCTCAGGACTTACACTGTTGAAACATAAAACATTTATCCTTAGTATATTCTTCCCATGGCACATACAACTGTTTATCATTGAAGGTCAAATTCCTAACCGTTTCTGAAGAGGGTGAAAGAGAGGCTTCAGAAGTTTGATTTTGATGTTCACTTTGGTCTGTATTTTTCCTTGAATCTTCTGTACAAAAAGTTTCACTCATTCCCACACTCAAATTGAAATTGTATAACCTGTTAATGCCTCATTTAGTTTATGGGTTCAGTGTCTGTGCAGTGGTTTGAATGTCGGCTCGCCCTTAGAAAATTTTTTTCCTCTTGCATCAGTGTTGTCTCTCTTGATTGTCACTGAGGATTGCATCTGTTTAACTTCCTTTCTGTTCAGCAAAGATCACTTCTGTTCTGAGCTATAGCCCGAAGCCAGAGTCTGATTCTTGCAGAAGGTAGTTAGCTTTGTTATGCTTCAATCAGCTCAAAGGTGTGTGGCCTTGCACTTGCCAATGAGGGTGCAGAGTGGAAAGAAAAAGCACTTGCCCTTGTGAGCACTCTCTGGCTCTTTTGAAGATGAGGGCAGAGCTAAGGTCTCTTTGAAATCATGTAGTTCTTCTTTAGTCTCAGATTGTTAAGGGAAGATCATGTAAGGGATAGCACAGGTAAGGCATTTTGCAGCTTCTCATGGTGTTGGAAAGTTATGTTAACTTCCTTAGAAACCCAGATGAATTTCTTGGTTCATTCGAAATTAGCAATTATTGCTGTTCTCAAGAACCCTCTCCTAACCTATAATTAGGAGGAAGTCAGAATATTCTAGACAAGTACTTTCCTTTTCAAGAATTAAGAGCCAAAACAATACCAAACAACACAAAAACTTGCATCTTGTTCATATTTTTAAAATTTCTAGCCAGTTTATTAAAATAAAGACAACTGGGGTACGTGGATGGCTCAGTGGGTTAAGAGTCCAACTTCGCCTCAGGTCACGATCTCAGGGTTCGAGAGTTTGAGCCTCGCAAAGGACTCATTACTAAAAGTTTAGAGCCTGGAGCCTGCTTCAGATTCTGTGTCTCCCTCTGTCTCTGCCCCTTCCCCACTGATTCTCCCTCTCTCTCTCTCTCTCTCTCTCTCTCTCTCTCTCAAAAATAAATAAACGTTAAGACAATACTTAAAAATAAAGACAACTAAAAACAAGAAAGACCAAAAACACAATATAAATACGTTTCAAATATTTTCTATGGAGATGCACATAATATTGAAGACCGATCTCATTTTGATTTAACACCACATTTAACAGTCGGCTTGGGTAAATCCCATGCCAGACAACAGCACACACTGAATGATCGCTGGTGCTTTAACTTCTTCCATTAGACTTGATCCCACACGGAGACTGTTGAGCTGTAATTTCTGCTTGAACCCATGGCTGTATCACATTCTCTTTCATTACCACATTCTCCCACTGGTCATATTTTTACATGATTTTCCTTGTCTGCTTTCACCAAATGCCTTCATGTACACACAGGTACTTAATCAATGCTTCAGCATGATAATGATTTATGGTGTTGTGGTCATTTTTTTTTCCGGCCTTAATGACCACTGGCAGGTAAAACTAAATCAATAAGTACTTAGCATCTGTGGAAACAGAAGGTATTTGTCTGCTAATCAGTGTGGTTTTCAGGTGCCTTATATTTCAGCAAACTACATGGTAACGAAGGTTACTACTACTTTGGCTTGATTTATGTTATGTCAAAAAAGAAATGCTAATTTTAGAAAGTGTCTCTGTTGTCCTAAAGGCCATAGAACAGCCTATAAGGTATGAGAAGCTCAAATATCACATTTCCTTCTTCCTTCTACTGTAAGCTATTCACTTTGGATTTGCCCTGTAACTTCTCTAGATCATACCCTGGTCAGCAGTGACGATAGTTCTTTTTACTATGTCAGCTGTCTCTGTTAACATCCCATTATAGCAAAGCAGTTAAGAGTTCAACGAGGTAGGACATCGATCCTATAAGCAACTGGCACTGTGTTAAAGGTGAGGGGCACTCTTCAGTCAAACTGGTTTTCATACAACAAGATGTTGAGATACATCAGACTTTGATAGCAATGGCTCCATATTCTGTCTATATTGTAATACAGAAAGTATTTTTCCAGGTGATTATAATTTCTTCAAAATGCAGAACACATTTTGTGCTTGCCAATTGGAATCGCGTGCATCCACATGCCCTTGGGGAACCTAAATTAAAAAATATTTTATTTTTAAGAATGGCTGCTTCTTTAATGTGTACATATTGTACCCTATGATATTTTTGTGTGTGCCAGAGAGTAAATGCATATAATTATAGATGTAATTGGCCCATGATGGGTTAATTAGTCAATCTTGGGTGGAATTGGATATTTAGATTTACAAGGCAATGTGTTCTATTTTCTAAAATAATTTCCTTTCTTAAATTTAATAAGATATTTTTGATGATGATTTTAAATGCTGCAAGTAGAGGATATAGTTTATTTAACAAAAATAATTATCAATTTATAAAAGTTATATATCCAGATCGTTTTAGAAGAAATACTAATACATAGCCCTAAGAGATTAAAACAAAAAGAATGGCTATTGGGTTTGGGATAGAATTTGGAAATTTTTTGGAAATCAAATATACTAAACATGGCAAAAAGTATAAAAACTGTGATTTTATTATTTTTATGTTGGCGTGGGTATGAGTACATACATATGTACAAACCAAAATCAATCCTTCGTTATAAACCTTTGATGATGATGATGATGATAATAATGATGATGATGATAATGTCACAGACCCCATTAGTGGTGCCTGCTTCTCACAATGACCTTCCATATCTGTATCTAGCTATATCAGCAACAGCCTTTTGACTACGTAGATCCACTTATAGGAAGGGATATGATGATTGGAAGTACAATATCACTTGCTCACCTACAGTAATCTATTTCCTAGATCTAATTCATTGTCTCTAGTCTGAGATTGGTCAGCATGTGATTTGAGCTTGGCTCCTCACAGGTGCAACAGAGGGGTTAAATAAATGACCATTAAGTTCTCAACCAGGACACATGCTCAAGTGTCCCTGTCCTGGAGGAACTACAAATGGATAGTAAGTCAGCAAGCAGGTAGAGTAGGTTGATGAGGTCTGGCTCAGGGCTTCTTATCCCTGAATGTGAGCACCAATCATCTGGAGGAACTTGTTAACGTGTAGATTCTGATTCAGTAGATCTGGGCTGGGAACCTTAATTCTGTGCTAACAAGATCCCAGGTTATGCTGATTCTGCTGGTCCAAGGGGCCAACTGACCAATATGAGAAATCACAGCATGGACACCAGTGACCAAACACAGTTAAACCCCTAAAATCCTGAGCCACAAAATGCGAATCAATTTCATATTAACACCTTTAAGTATCCATTTAATTCTTCTGATGTGCACATTCCTTTAGCTGGGTAATAAGTATTAATGCCACTTCCACATTGTTGACATCTAAGACCCTCTAGGTATTTTGTTCTCAGACAAATGCTTGTTTTGCATTTGTGTTGTGTACTTTTCATTTATACTTACCTTTTTTTTATTCTACAAGTGTAGGCAACTTAAAATAATAAACATAATTTGGAATAATATAGAAAATTAGAATATTAAGTCTAGAGGATGGCAATAGAAAGCAATTCATTGTTTATTTTATTTAGTTTTCTAGGCCATATGTCAATAAATAGATTTTGATTCTCATTGTTTCATACATACTTTTAGATAGAATTACAGCACTTCATCTATTTTGATGTGTTATTAGAAATGAAAAGAGCATGTATAACATAATGCAAGTACATTTCAAGTTGGAATCCTTACTGAAAGTCAGTAGAATACTCATTATTGTTAGAATTTTCAACCATGGAAGGAGTTAAGAATTAAAGGAGAATGCAGCAAGAACGACTCTGGTTTAAAATTCGCTTGTGAAATCTTTAGAAGAGTAATTTACGTTACATATTTTATGTCTTTATATGCCGAATAGAAATAATAATTGATCTATGCGACAGTGTTACCAAAGGAATATTATAATGCAGGTGACCTTTTCGATACAATAAAAATATATGTGTATGAATGTATGTACATACGTAGAAATGTTTAACCTAATTTTATAAAATTCTGAAATATGGATTAAAGTAATATTGCTAATGAAATATCTAAGATGTAACTCACTAAACAATTAATTAAATCTAAATATTTTAGATGTATTCATGACTATTAAAATAAGGCTTGCTTTGTAATATATCTATTTAAGGTGGTCTTTTTACACTTTGTTTTTTAAAAAAGGAAAATTTCATGTGTATTCACAATTGCATATGTCTTAAAAAGGAGTTTTGCCCCAAAATAGTTGCTAATAATTTATGTTAATTACTGCTTTAAAATATTAATTACTAGCATTAGCTTCCTTAATAAAAATTAAAAAAAAAAAAAAAAGCTGAGTCCCAGAAGTAATAAATAACCAGGAACAGCAAATACTATCTTTAGTTTAACCTAAGAGTCTCTTGAGGGATTGTTCACTAAAAGCAGAAGGTTCTTTCAATGCTAAGCATTTGTTTTGGGTGATAGGTCCCTGGCTGTCATTTGTTGGGGAAGGTCTCACTCAACCTGTAGAGAACATGATTTCATATTGATTGAGTGACTTTAGCCAAAATGACTTGGGGACTATGGCCCTTTCGTCGAAAGAAGTTCTTTTTGCGCCACTGTGTAGACAAATGAGTGGATCCCCAGCTGAATATTCTATCCAATCAGCTTTCAAAAAGAGATGTGCAGAGAACTCATGAATTGGAAAAGAGGTAATACAGTGGGACAGATGAAAATGTCACACAGTGCTCTCTATGCAAATAACTGGGAAATATCACTTAATAGCTCCGAGCCTCAGTTTCTTTTCTGCAAAAACTGTGCCTTGATTAACATGTTATGATGTCCCTTTTAGCCCAGAGATTTTATATTAAAATTTAAAAAAAAATTCTAAGAGTATGAAATAGCCCATTTTTGAAAATGACCTATGATAGCTATTTCAAAGTTACAGAAGTTATTCTTAGCACAAATAGTTGAATGCCCCTATTTGAGACATAGTAGTCTATTTTAAAATGCTCTCTACCCCTTGCTTCATCATTAGTCACATCCCCTCTATAGTTTGAGGGTCAAAGATAATGTCTAAAGCTATTATTTTCCCCTAACCTGAGAGAAAATATGCCATATTCTCATTAAACATGAAGTAAATGGTTATAAAATAAAAGGTCATAATACCAGCTTTCAAGGACAAATCACTTACTTTCATTTTTCTTTGAAAGTTACAGCTGTCATATTTGTCAAGAATGGCCTTTGTTTTGTTTTCTTTTGTTATTTTTATTAAAGTACATTATCTATCACATTGTTTTCTGTGAATGTATTGTCACATGTATAAACAGAAAATCAAAATATGTAAAATAAATTCTATAAGGGTTTATATATTAATCAATGTGAAATTATTCATTATTCAATGTGAATTATTTATTATTAAGAACAAAGTAAATAAAGATAAAAAATGTGAGATTTTTTTTACAGTATTTTAACACTTAAAAGTATGTGATGCTATATGAAATATGTATCTAATATTAGCCAGTAGTGCTATGCAAAATAAGATAGCCAACAAAGAGTCTAGATAAAAACTCACCATAATAAAATTTAAATCAGTATTTTAAAGGGTTCCTTATAATGAAAATGATAATCCACAAAACCACAATACACATTACTGTCGGTATAATATTACACTCATAACTGTAAACTATCCACACAGAGAGGCCTCAAAACTATGACCCTAGCTAGTCAAACCCTATCTTTCACAAGTAGCAAAATTCATGTTTTACTCCAACCAGGTGGAAAAATTTATCTCAATCCCAAAAATAAAATGCTTTGATATTTATCTAATTTTACCTATGTTGTTTTAAAATATAAACATATACATTTATTTGAAGACCTGAAAATACATGGTATTTCTCTTTTTTAAATGTTTATGTATTTAGAAAGAGAGAGAGAGCATGAGTATGTGAGCCAGGAAAGCACAGAGAGAGAGGAAGAGAGAGAATCCTGAGCAGGCTCTGTGCTGAGCGTGGAGTCCGATGTGGGTCTTGAACCCACAAGAGCCCAGTCATGACCTGAGCCCATATCAAGAGCCGGACACTTAACCGAAGAGCTAGCCAGGCGCCCCCATGGCATTTTCTTTTTAATCCCAAGAAAAGTTCATTCTGATACTATACTCAATAATATGCATGATCCTTTTCATCATATTCATTCAGTTACCTTTAAAAATTATTTGAAAACCATAACTTTTCAACAAGGGTCAAGATTAAGAATGTGTCCAATTTTTCAACTTTGTCACTTTTATGTTGTTTTACTTGTGTTTCTGTAATTATTGTGTTTCTTTTGCTTTGTAAAGGTTTTATATTGTGGTACCGAAAAACAGTAAAAATACTGATGACACACACCTTTAACAACACCAATTTATTTAAAGAAAAACATGATATTGTTTATTTCATTGGTAAATCATCAAACCGTATATAAAATGAATCAAAGAAATAAATAAAATTTTAATTCATAGTGAACTTTGCTTCTTTAGGATTCCGCCTCACCCCACCATTCAGGGTACCGTGGTTTTGGTTAAGATCATCAGTGAAGAGAGGTCGAGTGACAGCGCTTGAGTTATTGTGGAACCACAGGGGAAAACAGCCTGCTTCTTCCATTTTTAGGAAGTTATAATTCAAAGCGGCTTTTGAGTTGGGGCACCTGGGTGGCACAGGGGGTTGAGAGACGAAATCTTGATTTCACCTCAGGTCATAATCTCACACGGTTGGTGAGATCAAGCCCCTCATGGGTTCTGCGCTGACACTACAGAGCTTGCTTGGGGGTCTCCCTCTCCCTCTCTTTCTGCCCCTCTCCCACTGGCATGCTAGCTCTCTCTCTCATTCTCAAAATAAATAAATAAACATTTAAAAAGAATCAGTTTAAAAGTGATTAAAAGTTCTCATATGTTGACAGTTCTGTTATTTATCTGATTGCTTTGGGATATCCCAAGACGCTTAACATAGGGATGCCACATATATTTATGAGAACTTTGGCCTCTTAAAATATTTAGCTTATAAACACAAATATGTTAACAAGAATCCATTTTGACCTAGCAATATATTTTTAATTCTTTGAATTTTATTTGAGAGAGAGAGAGAGCACAAGTGGGGGAAATCGACGCAAGGAAAGAGAGAGAGAGAGAGAGAGAGAGAGAGAGAGAGAGAGAGAGAATCTTAAGCAGGTCAGGGTGGAGCCCAACCTGAGGATCCATCCCAGGACCCTGGGATCATGACCTGAGCCAAAAATCAAGAATCAGATGCTCAACTGACTGAGCCTCTCAGACATGCCTGGCCTGGCAGTATCTTCAAAAAAGAAATATTCTTATGCATTCTCAGATGGCAGCTGCTAGATCCCAAGGGCACAGAGATGAATAATACAGTGTTTCTCTATTCAGAAAGCATGCACTATAATGAGAAACTTGGCGTACCAAACCCTCCTACTTTGTGTAAGAAGTGTGTGGAAGTTTAGAAGGAATCACAAAGCCCCTTGAGGAAAGGACAGTAAAGAGTGTGTGACACACAACTGTTGTGGTGAAGAAGAGTTAAAGAGGGCAGACCAATATTTCCGCCAAAAACAAGGAGAAAATTGGAGTGACATCTAAACATAGATCAGGGATGGCAGTGTTCCAGAGAGAGGCGAGCCTTGGAAAGTAGAGCTGACTTTTACAGCAGTGTCTTCCCTGAGGGGATTTGCTGATTTTGCCTTCATGGGGGAGGCTGCTGACCTGGAAGAGGTCTGCTGCTGGGACAGAACCTTGAGCAGAGCTTTTGGAGGTCTCAGGAGACTGCAGACAGAAAATGGAAGCTGATGGCTCCTAAATACGTGGTTGGTTTCCCCTCCAAGGCTTCCTGGAGGATGAGGAGGCTAAAAACACTGAACACAGCCTCTGCAAAGCAAACAAGGGCAACTCCAGTCTCACTGAGGAGACAGTGCCTAACTTTATTTAATGTCAGGAGAGGGTCACAGAGACAACACCAGGTGCTCATCTGAGAGCCCGGAGGAGACTGGCCACGGGAAGGATAAGCCCAAGGTGGAAACAAACCTTACCCAGACTGCAAGCTGGCAGTCCTGAAATTCCAAACCCAAGGGAGCAGAAGCAATGACCAAAACAGACTCAGAGATAGTACAGATATTTAGTTACTTGAGCAGGACACTTAAAAAACAACAGTAACCAATGATCATGATGTTCGAAGAAAATGAAGGAAAAGGTGGAGAAGGTAAAGAGATGGAGAATTATTTCAGAGACCTGAAATACATGAAAGAACTGTAACGAAAATCTAGAACTGAAAAAAACAAAAGTTTTAAAATTAAGAACCTTAGGGTGGCTCAGCTGGTCAAGCATTCCACTTCGGCTCGGGTCATGATCTCACAGTTCATGAGTTTGAGCCCCGTGTCAGGCTTTGTGCTGACAGCTCAGAGCCTGGAGCCTGTTTCAGATTCTGTGTCTCTCTGTCTCTCTGCTCCTCCTCCATTCCAAGGAGCAGCTCTCTTTCAAAATTAAATAAACATTAATTTTTTTTTCTAAATAAAGAGATCATGACAGAAAAATTCCAAACACTGAGGAACACATTGTGGTAGTTCATCTTCAAAATCGGCCCCCAAAGTAGCTATGTGCCCTTATATCCATACAGTGTGTAAAGTCCTCCTTTACTGAATATGGGTCAGAACTATACCTTGCTTAATGCAACAGAATTGTGACAATAGGTCACAGTGTTTCACAGACACTGTGTCAGCATCAGGACTGAGCTTTAAAATAGCCTGTCAGCTTCTATTTTTGAGCCCTTAGGGCCTGGCCCACCAAGTATGAATCCCAGCTATTCTTCTGGAGAGAGTTCCTGGAGGACAAGATGCCATAGACAAAGAATGATTTCAGAAAGAAGTCACATGTTACCTTCTATGTACGTGGAGAAACCATTTTGGGTATTCCAGATGGACTAGAGCCTTCTAGCATCCAAAACTCCAGACTCAGCCACCATCTGAATGTAGTGACATGAGAAACCCTTAACAAGACTCACAGAAGAAATCCCTGCTGTAAACAGTTACCCCACAGAACTATGAGCTCATGAAATTGTCAGTATTTTAAGCCACTACTTTTTAGAATGGTTTGTAGTGCATATAAGAGAACAAATATGAACTTAAAGAATCTCATTGAGCCCAAAGTAAGCCCCATTTAGGAATATATTAATTATACTGCAACAAAGAGAAAGAGTTAAAATCATCCAGAAATGGGTTACAAAACCTGGAAGCCAGAAGACAATAAAATACCCTGTTTAAAATCCTGAAGAAAAGAATCTCTAACATAAAATTACATCTTCAACAAAAATATCCTTCAAAAATAAAGGCAAAATAAAGTTATAAGAAAGTGAAAGAAAATGTCTTGCCAGCAGAAATGCATCTCAAGAAAAAATTAATTCTCAGTATAAAACAATAATCTCCTGTGTATACTCAAATATATGTAGAGCAAAAGTGCCTAAAACAGCACAAATTGAAGGAAGGGATTAAATATAGAGGTAAATGTTCTATTGTTATTTATTAGTGTAATGACAAAAGTGACATTCTTATTCATTAAACATTTATATTTTAATAGGAATAAACACCTAGGTCTAGTAAAATGTGTAACTAATTATAGAAAGAAACCTAGATCATAAGATAGCTAATACAAAAGCAACAAAAGAGGGGTGCCTGGGTGACTCAGTCTGTTAAGCGTCCAACTTAGAGTTCAGGTCATGATCTCACAGTTCGTGAGTTTGAGCCTCTCATCAAGCTCTTTCTGGCAGCTCAGAGCCTGGAGCCTGCTTTGGATTCTGTATCTCCAACTCTCTCTGGCCCTCCACTGCTCACTCTCTGTCTCTGTCACTCTCTCTCAAAAATAAAAATTTAAAAAATTCAAAAGGAAGAAAGGAAAAAAATTAGACATTAAATAGGTGGTCAAAGAAAAATGAATAACAGTAATATAAACCTGAATGCATCAGGAATTACATTAAATATAAATAGGCTAAAAACAATAATTATAAGACTGACATTGTCAAAGTGAATGAAACAAAAACAAAAACAAAATCTACATATGGCTTATGAGAAGCATAAAGAAGTTAAAAATAAAACTCAAGAAAAAAGTTCTATCATGAACACACTAACCAAAAGAAAGCTGTTATGGCTTTTTTGTTATCAGCCAACTTAGATGTTAAGGGAAGAAATACTACTCTAAGCTTCCAGTAAGTTAGAATTAAAGTTAGGTTTAAAAAATATATATATAAAGTGAAATTTGAGCACTAAATGAGAGATAACTCCACAACATAGTGGGATTTCAATACTCCTCTAAAAATAGGTAAGAGAAATCACAAACTTGCAAGTGCACAAAGATTAAGGACACAGATGCTACAAATGATGCAATTAACACATATGAACAAATTGGCATATATAGATCATTGCGCCCAACAAACACAGAATGTATTTTGTTTTTAAGTGCATATGTAACATTTTTAATTGACCACTTATTAAGCTATAGAGCAAATCTCAACAAATCTCAAAACACTGATATAAGTCATATTATTTTTCCCATACCCATAAAAAAGATAACTGGTAAATCCCTAACTGGTTGAAAAGCACACTATATACTATTGAATAACCCATGAGTAAAAGAGGAAATCACCACAGAAATTAAATATGACATATCTAAGCTTGTGAAAATCTAAATAGGTGTTTGGAAAGAAATATAATGAACAAAACACCCATACACACAGATCTGTATATAGGAAACATTGAAAATGTCTGATGAATTTTGAGGCTTTTATTATGATTTATGATCAAGGCTTTTATTTCAAGAAGCTGGGTTGTTTGAAAAGTATATAAAATTCTCAGAAATTAGAAAAGAGTAATAAATTAAAACAGGAGTTGATATTACTAAAATAGAAAGCATACACACAATAAAGAGTATCAACATAAGCCAAAATTGTGGCTTCAAAACATTAATAAAACTGATAAATCCCTAGCAAGACTAATCAAATCACTAAAAGAAGAAAGAAAACACAAATACTGACAAGAAAAACACCATGACTTAGATGTCCTAGTTTGATAAGGCAATAAACAAACAAAATAATTAGACCTTAGACAAGGATAAGATTATCCAAACTGTGATAGCATCAAGAAAATAGATGAATTTCACAGGAACAGGGTAGAGAAAACACACACACACACACACACACACACACACACACACACACACACATGCATGCATATTGTATGATTCATTTACATCAAGTATAAAAACAGGCAAAACTGATTTATGCTGTCTGAAGTGGATAGTCTTTACCCTTGATGGGTTAATTGGTAGGAGGTATCTTTGGTTAGTGTAGTAGCGGAAATGGTTTCTAGGGCCTTGGTATTTGGGTTTTAATCTGGATGCTAGGTACAAAATGTGCTCAGTTTGTAAAATATATTTAAGATCCACACTTAACAATGTTTGCACTTTCTTGATACTTGTTAAACTTTAAGAAAATATTTGCATTAGATAACAAGCCTCGAGGAAGCACATATACTTTAGGTATATATTAGATACCTAAAAACTCATTGATGAAAAAACTTCAGAGTTTTTAAATACTTAGCTTCTTTCTCTTGAGCTAAAGTACACAGAGATACTTATTTGTAAGATTTCATACTGTATTTGAGAGATGAAATGATTTTTTTTCTTTTGAGATATTAACTTTTCTCTTTTCCCATTTCAGGGTGCTTACTGCACAGAAAATATATGTCTATGTGTGGGAAGCAAGAACGGTGAGTCAGTAACTGAAGCTCTTTGTGCCATTGCCTCCCCAAACATAAGTTCATAACTGCAATTATGCTAGGAACTTAAAAGAAGGATGTAGTGTTTCTTTCAATGATTACTGTAAATAAGTAAAGAGATATGTATTAAATAAATAAATAACCAAATAGACCGACAGATGAACAGACCAATAAATAATTCTCCAAGAATGAATGGAAGGAGAGATGAGAGTAATCTGGTATTTTATTTTTTTAAGTATATTTACTTATTTTGAGAGATAGAGATACAGAGAGTGCATGGGAGGGGCAGAGAGAGAGGGAGAGAGAGAGAATCGCAAGGAGGCTCTGCACCATCAGCACAGAGTCTGATGTGGAGCTCGATCTCAGGAACCGTGAGATCATGACTTGAGCCAAAACCAAGAGTTGGACACTTAACAAACTGAGTCAACCAGGCGCCCCTATGTGGCATTTCCTAATAGGGCCAGCCATGAAGTGTCCACAATGGAAAGTGTAAGAATATTCCTACTATATAAATTAAACTCTTCTTTGTTTGATTCTTCTATTTCTGGGACCCATCATATGATTTCAGTGATAAAATTTTCAATTGGGGTTAATATCATATTAGCGAAATTGTGTTCATTATCACACAGTGTGCCATAATTTTGGACCAATTGAAAGCCAAATGATCTCACAGCACATTACATTAAAGTATCGATGAAGAAGTGCATTGGCAAAATGTTAGCATATAGGTAGCACAAGAGCCCAGATTTAGAAGAATCATTGCGTTGCCTTGGTTATCACTAACAGAATCATACTGTAAATGGCAGTTAAATTAAAGGAAACAAAAATCTGTCACATCACATTAAAGTTGTGAACTTTAATTGGATTCATTTTGTATTTTTATTTTGCTTATACTTAATGTACATATATGTTTGGTTTTTAAAGCTGAATAAACCTATAAACATAAAGACTTTCTGTTAATTTTATGTTTATATATATTAATTTAAAGTTATAACTTAAATTTCACTTATTAAACAAAAATCCCTTAAGTCTTTCAAAAGGGAACCATAGTTTAGTGAAGCTAAAACACTAGAGTAAACATTCTTCTATTGAATAATGTGTTTGCTTTAATATGTAATATCAAAGAAAAAATTTACTGGATATAGTTAAACATGTAAGGAAGACTTTATTCAAAGCTATTAGAATAGGAGAGAGAGGTCGGAACTCTGTCTGAGATAAACTCTAATGAAACAAAGGACTGGGGAGCTTTTGTAGATGAGGTTGGGTAATCTTGGGTTATCTGTGTTTGCTAAATTTCTCTACCCAAAGGAAAAGTAAACTTTCTAATATCTTTACAAAAAGAAGCAGTTGCATAACTTGGATCAAAGTACGTGCTACAGTTAGACTCCTACTGTCCCACAAAAACTAGAAAGTAGGAATGTCTTCTTTGATGATTACATTTCTAAGGGATGGATCTCTGGACATGGAGAAAGACATTTCTGAAATGTAAAACGCACAAGACCTTTTAAAAGTAGTCATATTTTGAAGAGGTAGAGAAAGAATTTTCAACTGAAAGTTTTCTGTAGTAAATGCTTAAAGGAAAAGGAGATCGGGGACCAGGAACCAGAAAGAAGCCTGCCTAAAGTGTAGTCAAGTTCAAGAGAAAGTTAAAGCCATCTTGGTCAGTTACATTATATTGACCCTGTGTTGGCAAGTTGTTCACGAGGACCACAATGTACTCATATGAACTTAGTTTAATCTGGTTTATTTTCATGGCAATATATCATGTTTGGAGCTCAAAACCCTGTTTCAGCATATTAGGAAATCTAGTGTAGAATAGTCTCTCTTCTAATTCTGCGAATGATTAGTATCAAAAGTACTTGGTAAATTTATCACTGGAGTGTTAATTACATGAACAAAACTTGTTTTGTAATATAATAACTTAAGAAACACATTGTACCTATTACAAAAATAAACTCCAAGCTTTTTAAGGAAGAAAAAACACACCCAGCATAGGGCTCAAACTTACAACACTGAGATCAAGAGTTGCATGCGCCCCACACTGATTCATCCAGGTATCCTGAGAAAAAAGATATTTTTAACCTAATAGTCCAATTGCAAGCAGGTGACCCAAATATGTGTGATGATTAGGTGTACAATATACGATTTTTAAAAATCTACTTAATTAAGCAATTAATCAAATTGCATATAATTTGCATCTATAAGATAAAAATTATGTTTGAGATCGGGCAGGATATTTAGTATTATATTAATTCAATATCCAATGCGTGTATCTCCTATGCGGCTTTAGAGATTGAATCTTGGAAAAATACACTCCATGCTGTGTGTGTGTGTGTGTGTGTGTGTGTGTGTTTGTGGTGTGTGTGTGTGTTTTAGTTGTTGACCATATGCCAAAACTTCACACAGATAAATGCGAACAATACGAACAATTAGTAGTTAAAGGGCATCAAGTAACTGAGTTTGGGCAGGTTGAAACAAGGAGGGCATACAAGACTATATTTCATTAAGCCAAAGTGGATTTAAATTGTGAGAAACAAATGTTCAAGGACAACCTTAAAATTTGCCATTCTAGACTTAGCGTCTAATTTGAGAAAGCTTAATAAGATAAAGGTGCGTGCTTCAGCAAGATCCATCGATAGAGTTAAGCAAATTTGCATTAACAATTAATTTCCAATCCACAAGCACTCTGTGGTAACCAGCTATGTGCCAGAGACAGAGTTGACGAGGTCAAAGCCTCTTCCCTCACGAGGTTAACTTCTAGTGTGGAGACAAACACACTCACTAATAATTTTTACTGAATAAGCTAAAACTAAAATCGTTTCCCTCTATTCCTAAATAGTTCACATAAATACTTAGTTGGTCAATTTAAGTTTACTTGGAAAATACAATTCATGCTTTTCCATTGTCTCTATCATGGTTAGTCCAACTTCACCAAGCAACAAAACAAAGAATTCAGAATACATTACAAATTCACGGTCTTTTGAGGCTCACCTCTTAGCATGTGAATGATATGTAAAAATGATCTTTATTAAAATAACATTGATTTATCTTCATAATTTACTGAACAGCTAACATATTTTACCTCATTACTGAATTATTTTCTCAGATGTCACTATCATAGTTGTCTACAACAATACATCAATTGTACATATTGATGTTAAGAGTCAGGTACATTAATCCTCAACAGGAAACAAGAAGGAAAATCAGCAGCTCCTGGAAAGAGTATCTGAATCTTAGAATAGTAGTACCATATGTACTCTAAAACATACATTCATATATTATTTTAATTTTGGGGAAACATGAAGATATTCATTTTCACTATATACACTGTACAAAAATAACACAGCCAAGACTCCATGCCTGGGTGGTATGGACAATAGATTGAATAACTTCTATTCTCTAGGATGGTGTAATGTTAGAAGTTGCTACGAAGAGCACATTGGGATAAAAAAGAAAGGGAAGTGTGTGTAATGTTAGGATTGTTGGACTGCCAAGCAAGTAACATCCATTCCCATCTCCAGGGGAGGAAGCCCACCTCATGGAGGACAGCAGAGAGCACAACCATGTTTACCACCATGAGCAATTGTGCAGATGTCAACCCACACTGCATGTTTCAAGGTGGTCAAGAAAGACATGACTTACACAAGCACTGGAAGGAACAATGCTTTAGTCACATAGAGAAGAAACAGAGCAAGATCACCTTTATTCGTGGGCATCTGCAGCCCTCTTGTGATGCCAAGTGAAGGACCTTATTCCCGCCCTTCAAGGAATAGATAGACTAGTGGGATTGGCTGAGTGCCATTTGATGCACACACTTAGCATAAGAGCACATGTTGGGTCTGGAACACGGAAGGATATTCCTACACAAGGCTGTAAGCCCAACACAGACTGAAGGTTTCTTATCCCTTAGTAAGGAAGCATTTCAAGCCCAAGGTCCATTTTGAAGCAGCCACACAGCAGGGCAAAAACTGCAATCAAGAGATGACCTTTCCCATAAGGATGTGAAGAGGATTTCGGCTGCATCCATTTTGACCTCAAACCTTCCCATTGGATTCTTTTTCCTGGCTTGTCTCTTGACTCAGGTGGAAGACTCTGAGGGCAAAGCACCCTCTGATAGGAACCAAAACCATCCCTTCAAGCAATAAGGACTGCCTAGAACCAGCAAGACACAGCTGTGATTGATTCCAAGACAGTGACCCATCTGACCTTAGCTACCTACCTGCATGTACACCCACCTTTGCCCCACAGTTATTTTATATAAACCAGGAAATATTTTCAGCACTTTGAAGACAGTCCTTGAGATGCTAGTTCACTATCTTCCTAATGTTGGTCTCAATGAAATAAATTCCTTTCTTATTTCACTACCACTCATTTCTCTCCCTTTGGATTTTGTCAGCAGTGAGTGGCCAAACCTGGTCTGTTTGGGACTCCCGGACGCCGGTGCTCTTGCCCCCATGAACCCCAGCCACAGATAGACTTCTTTTTTCAGACAGACTATAATTTTAGAAAAGAATAAATAAAATTACATGTTCTTGGAGCCATGTTCAATCATCTTAGTCTAGAATTAGCTGTTTGAAGACAAATCAATGTGGCATTGACTTTCAAAGGTTTCTTCTTAGTCTTCACATATGCTGTTATGTTGTAATCTGTCTTGTAAATTCATAATTTTTATTTACTCTCTGATTTATTTCTCAAATTTACTTCCTAATGCAGCTCAGAATATGTGCCTTGAAATATGCCTGAAATTGATTTTACTCTTAAAAAAAATCATCTTCTTAGCTCCACTAAACTTTAGCTAAAAATGAAGACATTAACGTGATGAGAAATATCTTCCTCTCTTTTAATAACAAAGAGAATGCAAACAAAGTTACCACATGTGGGCAGTTTACAATATAGGCATGGAATATTATCAACACACTTTCTTCTCTTGCAGGGGAGAAAGATCTCCACAGTGCTCCCAAATCTTGATCTGAGTACATTGTGGTGATATTTACATTCAAATGGAGATAGAATCATAAAGGGTTTAGTTGGAGCTATTTGCTCATCAGGACTATAGGCCCATCAGGACTCATCCTTTTTAAGTATTCCATTTCTTTAGAACAGAATCTAATTGTTTCTTGAATGATCCTTGTGTTTTGCTTCAGCAATTGTGCCTGATAGGCCATTCCATATGTTTATTATGTTCTAAGTAGGGGGAAAAATCTTGCAAACATCTGTTATGGGTTGTTGTTTTTTTTTAAAAAAGTCCTCATTTACGTTCCTTGCAATTGTTACATTTCTAGAAATGGGCATGCAACTGACATCATGTATTAATAAAGTAGTATGTGGAATAACCACTGCAATGTCTGTGAGGTGTTTTTGTTGTTGCTATTTTCATGATCCTCAATCCCAAGCTTTTAGATTAGAAGATCTCTATTTTTTCCTCTACTAGAAAAATGAAATAATAAAATAAGACCTAGATAGAAAACTGCCCTCCATCAACATAAGGGAATTTTTTTTCTATTTTAATGAAGCTGCCTCTTGATCCATAAACCAACCGTTGTTTGTTGTGGATTGCACAACTCTAGGGGTATATAAAATAGAGCTGTAGCAAGTAAAATTCTTTGAAAATTGAAGAACTGAAATTATTTCTTTTTACGCTTCTATTAATAATAATAATTCAATAATCTTGGCCTTATCCCTTTATTATTTATTCTTTGTTTTGAATGTCTAAATATTATTTACATTTCTATGCTTTATTAGTATATTTTCATAAGTTGCTTCAAACTTTTATAGAGAAAGGCAAGGTACAAATAAATAAAACATGATACTGACCATAAGGAAAATGTCTTAAATATGTATGTTACCAGCACATTTGCTCATATAGTCTCCTCTAACTTGTGTAACAATTTTCAGAAGACAACATTATTATTTTGCTTTTCATGTCACATGGAAAACAACAGTGAAACTTGGAGAGAAATAAAATATCTTACCCCACATGGTATAATTGGATAGGATCTATCTAGATCTTTGAGTTACAGAATTATTTCTTTGAATTGGTTTCCCATATAACTTTTGTCCGCTTTTACACATTTTATTCTGTTAATAATTGACTTATAACTAGCTTCAGATCTGGTGGATAGTAGTTACTGAATTTTTAAATAACTTTTAGAGAGCGTGTGTGTGCGCAAGTTCACCCACCACAAGATTTCAAGGTTATAAAATTTATAAGAACTTGAGGTTTGGTGACTTGGCCTAAGTGACACCATTTTGAGCCTGTGGTTTTCTCTTTAACAATTCTGCCCTTTTAATCAGCTCATTGGTCCACTCCCCTTAATTTACATCATCGAGTTAGAAAGGACCTACCAGGAAGCATTCCCAATTCAGGATTCACTCCTATGGGCAGGTCCTTACTTCCCTAGCTAGGGATAAATATAAATGAGACTATGATCAGGAACTTGTTAATTCCTAAAACTTCAGAATCCATTTCTAAGACAATAGCTTCCCAGCAATGATCCTTAGATTCTCTGGCAAAAGCTCATGATAATAGGATAGTCCTTGATTTATCTTTTAGCTGAACAAGGTTTTTGTGCTGTGGCAACACCGCCTGCTCTACCAGAATTAACATTTCTTAGAAAGTTGGAGCTCAGTTACCTGAAATCAATGAGCAAGGCACTACACTTAAAAAGGTGACTTCCCTGGCAGAGTCTTTTCTTTGACTTACTTGATTTTAATTCTTTTGAGTCTTGGGGGCCATGACTTCAAAGTGCACTCCAAATATTGAAAATTATGCTGTTTACAGTAATCATAATAATCTCTCTGGTATGTTGTATTTTCTCCAAAGCGTTAAATGTGTTTGCAACTGCTAACTACCAAGCAAGTGATCTCACTGAGATGAGAACCTTAGGGAAAAAAATGAAGAAATGACCCACCTAACGAATGTAAACCTGAAGCCATGAGTTGTGAATAACACAGAGGATATGCAAAAATCCTATGGCCTATGGCCACACACAAAGGACTGACAAAACTGTGAGAACTTATGTTTGCTATATAATTGTTTTCCTATACCATCCTGCTTATCAAAAATGATCTAGCGCTTCCTAGGGTCACAGGGACCAGTAACCAGATTTGATGAAAACTGGCAGGATTTGTATACATACCCTCATAAATGATTTGGAGATGGCAATACAAGCACTCATTGTTTAACATGTTCTTTACAGTGGACAACACTATTTTGGGGGAGGGAAGTGTCTTGTTATTGAATCAAGATGAAGCACATGACGAAACATTCTTTTGTCAAGGGTCTGCTGTAAATGGTGATATGTGAAATCTCCTTAATGTTTTGGATTTAGATATAATCATTATTAATGGTATATATGACATAGCTACAGTTATACACTAAACGCACCAGAATGGTCTAACTCCTGCACTCAACTCTGTATTAAAACTCAAAATTTCAGGGGCGCCTGGGTGGCTCGGTCAGTTGGGTGTCCTACTACGGCTCAGGTCATGATCTCACGGTTTGTGAGCCCAAGCCCCGCGTTGGGTCCTATGCTGACAGCTCAGAGCCTGGAGCCTGCTTCAGATTCTGTGTCTCTGTCTCTCTCTACCCTTCCCCACTCATGTTGTCTCTGTCTCTCTCACTCTCCCTCTTTCTTTCTCTCTCTCTTTCAAAAATAAATAAACATTAAAAAATAAAAAACAACTCGAAATTTCAGGTCAAGATTTATCATCGTCTCATCAAAATGTACTCCTCTTCTCATGCCTCTTTCCTTAGTTAGAATCGCCACCATCCTCCCTGTCAAACAAGTTTGGGATTTCTCAGTCATTTTACATTTCTTTTCCTCAGTACTATGTGGCACGGGGTACTTGGGGTGACAGAATACCTCACGTTTTGGAGCCAAAGGTCCAAAACATTTCACTCCTATTTCTATTTCTGCTTTGTATTTGTCACACGATCTACACCTATTTGTTTAACCTTTTTTTTTTTTTTTTGAGACTGTTTTCTCAGCTCTAAAATGGGAAGAAAATAAGTCCTATAAAAATATCATAAGTGCCTGGGGAGACTTATTGCAAAATTTCTAACAAAGTCTGTATAGAAAAGGCGCTCAGTAAATTTTCATCCTTCTTATGTAGTCTTAAGTGCTATACATCTTTCCATTTGTATACTCTCTTATTCATGCTCTTTGTCATTTCCACTGCCACTAATCATGTAAATACCTCTTGCCTCAACTAATGCAATGGCAATTGAATGGATTAATGTGTCACCTCCCTTCCCCAAATAGGCTGCTTCTATAACAATCTTCCTGTTTTTATAATTTTTATTTATTTGAGAGAGATAGAGCATGAGCCAGGAGGCGGGGGGGGGGGGAGTGGGCAGAGGAAGATGGAGAATCTCAAGCAAGCTCCATGCTGAGTGTGACCTCACAACCTTGAGATCATGGCCTGAGCCGAAATCAAGAGTCAGACAGTTAGCCAATGGAGCCACCCAGCCAACCCTGTTTTCAGAACTTTCTTAAGGCATCTATTGCATCTTTACAAAATATGTTAACTATTCCTCTTGGTTGCATTTAAAGTAAAGATACCAAACGTGACATTTAAGAGCCTCCATTATCTGCCACAACAGTATTTTCTACTTTAATCTAATTTACTATCTTTAATGTCCTCTTCTGCACCCTGTGTTCCCTGTTCCGACCAATCTATTTCCTGTCCTCAAACACCTCCTTCTATCCTGTCAGATGTTATCGTCAACATAACTATAATATAAAATTTATTGATTTTTAAAAATACATACCATTATTTTATATGCATTGTCTCATTTAATCTTCCCCAAGACATCATATAATGGTAAAGAGAATGGGCACTGAAGTCCTATTGCCTCAGTTGGAAACAGAGCTTTCCTACATCCTAGTCATGTGACCTTGAACAATTACTTAATTTGCCATTATACAGAAGTTCAGAGGGTCTTTAATCTCAGGCATGTGTTTAAACGCCATAAAACCTTCTGGAATCTAAATCCAATGTCCCTTTTATCAAGTGAGGCAGAATTTTCTTTCATTCACGCATCACAAATATTTAAGTATTTAATTGTCCACACCAGCAGCAAAAAGTCCAAATTAAAGATCTTAATACATATTAACGTTTTTGTTTTCTCAAACACTTTAAGGAAAGCACACACGCACATACGATGATCTATATGCACATGCAGACAAATCTGTTTGGCCGTGTTAAATTTCTGGAGTATAAGAGTGATCCATCAAAGGCAGTCACAAAATATTTGACCTTGATATTCTTTAATACCGGAACAAAGGACAGTAAGCTCAAAGAAGAGAGTGGAAAGTAATGTAACAAAACACCCCCAGGAGTTTACAAATGCAGACAATGTTTCATTATGTACGACCTTGTGTTGTTGATGAGGAACTTTTTAAATCTTTCCTCAATAAATCTTCTACTCATCATCAAATGGCCTACAGGGGGAAAACAATCTTAAAATATACATTTTTTGATATTTTCATAATTATGCTTAGATTCTTCTTGTAAGGATCAAGAACTATAACCGAGGACATTTCTCCTCATAGCAAAGTATTTTCCTTCTCACTGTTCTTTTTATCTCCCTTCCTTTTCATGTTTCTGTTAAAAAAGGAAAGGTCCCGTTCATGCTATACCCCTAGCATGGAATGCTAATGAGGACATGAAGGGTGTAAACTGAGCTAACTGAGCTACCAAGCATCTCAGATTTGGTGGGCTTGGAACTCTGGGGGATATACGTGCATGTGACGTTCTCACTTCTGCAAGCAAAAGGCCTCTTTAAAGTGTATTATCTCTATCTACAAAAAATACAAACTTGGTGGTAAAAATGTGCAAAACAGCAAAATAGATTTGCTCATAGTCACACAATCCAGAAATTAACTCATCCGTTGGTTAGTTACACATGAATTCCTTTAGGAAATATGCATATGTAGTCTCTCCTGTGCCAAGGCCTGCCCTGGAGAATAAAGATATCTGGTCTACCAGGCCAAAGGGGTGTAGATTCCATTGCAATACATCAATATTATAAGTAAAATGGTAAAATCATCCCTTCCATACCTAAATCCATCCTACATATTTTATTTTATTTTTTTCTAATTTTATTAAGTTTATTTATTTTGAGAAAGAGGGAGAGTGAGTGCACACATATGGGGAAGGATCAGAGACAGAGGGAGAGAGAGAGAATCTCAAGCAGGCTCCACACTGTCAATGTGGAGCCCACTGTGGGGCTCAAACCCATGAACCATGAGATCATGACCTGAGCGGAAACCAAGAGTCAGACCCCCCGTCGACCAAGCCATCCAGGCGCCCCTGCATCCTCCACATTTTAGAATGCAACACGGTACCGAATACTTGAGAGTGGATGGTAGTCGCCTGCAGTTTCTCTTCTGATCGTTCATTTCAGAAAGCTACAGGAGCATTAACAAGTGTCACAGCTCCAATGAGGTCAGCCACTTTGTATTTGCATCCTTTTTGTGAAAATTGAACGAGTTCTTAAATTTTATTTTGAAGCCCAACCCTTATTCTACATTAAACATAAAATTAAAGAAATAAAGATATTAAGGGTGTGTTGGGTGGCTTAGTCAGTGAAGCATCCGACTTCGGCTCAGGTCATGATCTCATGGTTTGCAGTTTGGAGCTCCGTGTTGGGCTCTATGCTGACAGTTCAGAGCCTGGAGCCTGCTTCAGATTCTGTGTTTCCCTCTCTCTCTCTGCCCCTCCCCCACTAGTGCTCGGTCTGTCTCTCAAAAGGAAATAAATGTTAAAAAACTTTTAAAAATCACGATACTAAAAGACTGATAGTAAATTCAATGAATCAGAATTTTTTGTCTATATTTTCGGAAAATGGAAGTAAATGCATTTATCTGTAACTAAAACATTTGATCAGTCACAACTGTAGCAGAAAACAAAATCTGTAGGAATGAAGTTTGTGTGTACATGTATATAGAATTAAATCATGGCATTCGATAAAGCAACATATTTTCACGAGATAGCAAACTCATTAGATGGTTAGCTACACATGCCTCTGTGGTTTTCTGTTCAGCAGCAATGTGGGCTACTTGAGGGAACTGTTAGCATACTCAGAACTAGCAGGAGTTAATGTGAGTCCAAAGTTCAGCTTCAAGTTCTGGCTGTGTGACCTTGAGCAAGTTTCTCAATCTGCAGTTTCTTCTGTAAAAAACATGCAGTTCCTAGTATTTGTCACATGATTGTTGTGTGAAACAAAGGTCTATAAACCACTTAACTTAGAGCCTGGCACATAGTGAGCCTTCCTCACTCAATCCTTGCCTCACGTTTCTATTCATGCGGCAACACTAAAGCCAGAGGGCTCCTCGAAAACAATGTCTGACCGCATTTCCCAATCATTTCCAGAATGTGAAAAAGCCAAAATTATTCTCTTGGCTCTCAATAAGAACATCGACAGCCACCACAATATTCCAATTCGGCCTACTCTGAGAAGTGTATTTTTTAATGTTTATTTATTTATTTTGAGAGAAAGAGAGAGAGAGGGTGAGTGAGAAGGGAAGGAGCAGAGAGAGAGGGAGAGAGAGAATTCAAAGCAGGTTCTGCAATGTCAGCACAGAGTGGGAAAGGGGGCCGGAGGGCGGGGCAGGACTTGAACCTATGAACTGTGAGATCATGACCTGAGCTGAAACCAAGACACAGCCGCTTAACTGATTGAGCCACCCAGGCGCCCCCAAAAATGTGTTTTTACTATTCATTTTTTGCCTTTACAAAACATGTAATGAGAAGTATGTCATGATTTTTAAAATGCATGTGGAATTGGAGTATGTTGGCTCTGAAATAAAAGTACAATTCTTCTTGGAGAAAAACTTGCTTTGTTTTTTTCTTTTCTTTTCTTTTTTTTTTTTTTTTTTTTGTTTATGATGATGATGCTTTACTGAAGGTGTTTGGAAACAGAAATTAATGTTATCAAGAAAATGCTGAAGAAAAAAGTGGTAGACACATGAGAGAAGGGAGAAAACAAGGAGAATGATCCTGGAACCACCTTCTGGAGCTTTCAAAAGAAAGACTGACCCCAGCCAGATTGAATGCGGGGACCCATCAGAGTTACACATATTTAACATGGAATGTTAAATATTTACCCCTTAAATCTAGTTAATTGGCAGCCTGGAAGACAAGCTGTTTATTTTCATATTAATTTTCTGTTTGAGAGCTAGGTGTTAAATGTAGTGACTTCACTTATTTCAGGCACATTTTTATCTTATACTTAAGCTTAATATTAATAATGACTAGTGTTTGCTGACCTTTTGTAACTCCTAAACAATACATAAGTGCTCTATGTGTATTCTCATTCAGCACTCACAAACCCGCATTAGTTTCATATGGTTTGTATTTCCATTTTATAGATGTAGAAATGGAGGGGTGGCTCATGAAGGACTTTGTCCAGGAACCCCCCAGCTAGTACACAGAAGAGATGCATTTCAAATCTGGGGCTCCTGATGGAAGGATCAGCTGTACTAAATGGTTCAAAGAGCAGCGGGAAGTGAAAAGGCTTAAGATCATGATAAGCCTTTCTCAGCTCCCGGCCAGAAGTCAGTGACTTAGGAGGAGAACCCCTAACTACACGACAGGCTTTTAGTGTGCTCCGAAGCCGGTCTCCCACTTTTAATGCATCTCGCTTTTGATTTTTCGTTGGATCATTCTGGGTAGCTATCAAGCGGGAGTGGAAAGGCATGCTCAGTGATGCATGCTTAAATTAGATTTGCTCTTATTGCTTTATTTACCCTGTCACAATAAATCATAGCATTTCCATCCTCTGGTTAACTGCATATTAAAATGACATGAGATGGCAACACTTTAGTGGGCGGAAAATTAAAGGAATTTTTTTTTTCAGTGAGAAACATTTAACTTTCAACTCTATTTCCTTCTGAATGTATATGAGTGGCATTTAAAAAATCCCATTCCTAAGCTTTAATATCAATAGCCATGGTCAGGTAAAGAAGTTGGAAATTGTTATGACAGTCCAGTGACACAAAATACAGATCGACTTCGAGAAAATGGTATTTTAAACTCTGTTTACTGATGAACTTTACTTCGTTGTGATGGGCCTTCAAATATAAAGAGAGTTATTTTAATTCTTAGAAGCCCGGGTCTTACTACTTTTCCGAAGATGTCATGATTACAGACATTCTTCTGTCCATTAGCAATATCCAAGTATGCATACCACCTCTTCCATTCATCATTCCCATCACTTGGCCATAGGGATATTTTGGAAAACTTACACACTATCTTTTAATAAAATTTTCAAATTGTTTTATATCCCCAAATTTTCAAGTACTTTATGTATATTGGCATCTTATGTCATAAATATTTCTCTGAAATACTTACATGGCATTCTTTTCTTTCAAAATGTTGTTTGTTTGTTTTTTTCCATTTTTCCCCCCAAATGGTAAACTAGATATAAACTCCAACTCCTCCCCCTTGGGTAATATATTAACACCAAGAGTTTAAAACACAGAGTTAAACATTTGGAAATTAAAAAAATAATAATAATAAAAATAAAAGAGGCCAGAAATAGCAAAAGAAATAACTGTGAGGGTAAATAAAACAACGGGGGAGTCGGCATCTCCCTGTTTGTCTGTACCTAGGATTCTAAATATTTGGTCTCAGTAAACCAGAAAGAAAGTATTAAATGTATGAAATAATGGTAAATAATGTAAATTTTAAACATAGCAAGGATCCAAAGGACAAAGAAAACATCTAGGTTTTGTGGTTAAAGGTACCAAGGTAGAGAGGCGCCTGGGTGGCTCCATCAGTTAAGTGTTGACTTTGGCTCAGGTCATGATCTCACAGTTTGTGAGTTTGAGCCCTGTGTTGGGCTCTGTGCTGACATCTCAGAGCCTGGAGCCTGCTTCAGATTCTGTGTGTGTCTCTCTCTCTGCCCCTCCCCTACTCATGCTCTGTCTCTGTCTCTCTCTCAAAAATAAATGAGTAAACATTAAAAATATTTTTTAAAAAGGACCTAAGGTAGAAAGAACTAAAATCCAGAATTATAAACTTTTGCAAGTTATTAGGAGGGGGAGGGGAAAAGAGGGCCTTTGGAGTGAAATAAATTTCAGATCTTTGGATTGTCCAGGAAAAAGTGTTAAAAATATCATTTATGCTTGAACATTTTAAGTTAAATATAAATGCTAAAATTCTGAAGGCAATCACAAGTAATGAAGACATAAGTATGACTTCTATATTAGTTAAGAAAAAGTAATGAAATATTGAAGGGAAAGAGAAACTCAATTCAAATAAATGGCCAAAAATGAAGAGAGGAAAAAAATAGAAAAATAGAAAAGAAAAATTATGATAGAAAACAAATCATGTACAACAGTTCTTATAATGCAATTTAAGTGAATTGAAATTTTCGGTCCACAAACATCTAAAATGATTTTGTTGCGAGGTGGACTGGGGAGACCTTGATCCAGTCCATCCAAAAGATGTCACTCGAGGCTCTTGGTTCTGTCACAAGAAAGAATTGAGGAACAGACACAACACAATGGATGACCAGTAACGCAGGAAAGTCTATTAAAGCAAAAGTACACTCTCTGGATGTGAGAGTGGGTGAGCTCCAGGGAGAGTTTTGCCCCACAGGGGTTTGGGTTTCTATCTTTTATTGACCGTTGTTAACCAAGGGGTAGAATTTCCTTACTTGAGGTAGGGATTTCTTGGAAGCAGGGCGGTCTCTGCCAGGACTGTTGGGTAAGTTTTTCTTTTCCTTTATTTGGTCAGAGGTTTCCTGTCATGGCACCCATAGCGTGGAGATTTTAGTACAGCGATGTAGTATAGTGAAGGAATAACGTGGGCTTTGGCTTACTTCGTCAGCCATCTTAAGCTTGTCTGGTTTGACCTGGTTTCTGGTGGTTTAGTTTTGGAGTGTTCCTAGGACTAGCCTCTGATGTCCTCACAGTTAACCATGACTTCCTCTGCTGGCCACCTGGCATCCTGTTAGAACTTAACTAACTGCCTACTCTAACAGCTTGAGGAATTTATATAAAAAAGACAGAACAGATACTTCTAGAGTAAAATGGAAGAGATATTTTATAATAAGGATTAAAAGGATGTTTTAATTATGATAAAATGAAAAAGGGGGAACTATTAATAAATATAGCAAGTTATACCTAAAAACATATTTATTAATATCAAAAGAACAAAAAATAAAAGCATAATTTTTAAAAAAGTAAAATATTTGCAACCCATTTTGCTTACAATTTTCTCATACCCAGAATATATAAAAACTTTCGACAAATTAGAGAAAAAGACAAATAAACAAGATGAAAAGTGAATAAAGTTGCGAATATAATTTCAAGAACAGGAATTACAAATGACCATTAAATGTGAGCACACGCTCAACTATCTTGGTAAACAAACAGAAAAAATGTAAAATAAAATGTACACTAATTATATGGCAAAAACTTGAAAATCTGATAATAACAAGTGTTTTCAAGGATGAGTACCCATGGGATCACTTATCTACATTTGATGGGCGTATAAAATGATACAGCCACATTAGAAATCAATTAGGCATTGCCTAGTAAAGTTAGACATGCGCATAACTACAACCTAACAATTAAATATAGAGAAAACATACATACACCCATCCACACTACACATATGAGCATGTGTTTATGTACCACGTATACACATATGCATGTATATACATATACCACAGGATATGTCCATGTTTATCAGGTGACATGTTAATAAATGTCCCTTTTAGAAACCTTGCTAATAATAAAAAAATAAATGAACATGTATCCAGATACAGCAAAAAACACTGAATGTCCACTTTCAGTAGAATAGATCAATGTATTTTGGGTTACTCATACAATAAACTATTATTTACTTGTGAAATTTATGAGATAAGACTGTCACATTATAAAATCTTTTAGTGATAATAGCGATTTTAAGTCTCATGCTGTATGATATTTAAAGAAACAGAAAATATCTTATTCTTCCACTGAATTCATCATATTACAAATATAAAAGGCGATTATATATGTGTTGTCTGTATCTGTGCGTATATATACATATAACAAGCACTATATTTTAGAATCACTTCTTTTTTAAAAAAAATTTTTTTTAAACATTTTTATTTATTTTTGAGAGACAGAGAGAGACAGAGCATGAGCGGGGGAGGGGCAGAGAGAGGGAGATACAGAATCCGAAGCAGGCTCCAGGCTCTGAGCTGTCAGCACAGAGCCTAATGCGGGGCTCGAACTCATGAACCGCAAGATCATGACCTGAGCTGAAGTCGGACGCTCAACCGACTGAGCCACCCAGGCGCCCCTAGAATCACTTCTTGATCAAGAAAGAAGTTTGGTTGGCCATGAAACCTACTATTTAAATGTGAATGATTCTTGACATTTCAAGTAGAATTTTGAAGAAAAAAGGAAATATTTTTCACTGTCTATTGAATCACAAAGTAAATATTCTCATATTATAGGGACCAGAAGGAAGAGTGGGAGGTAGAGGGTAATTTTTATTCAGAGTCAGATACAGATTTCCATTTTCTATCATGGTGCAACATTTTAATTGTTAAATAAAGTAGTATGATATAAAGCCAATATACCAGATATTAATAGTCATGAAAATCATTATTTCCACAAAAAAACAATAGTGGAAAACTATTAGATGATTTTTTTACAAGCAAATTTTGGTGCGGGGTGAATTTTTCTGCATTATTACAATAAAAGGATTTTGTGAGTTAGAAGTGATAATTTATGCACGTTTTAAGTAATGCTCAGCAATATCCTTTGCTTCATTATTGGTGGGGTGCAGGCAAGGCGGTGTACAATTTTCATCTGTATTCAAACACTCTTTCACTGGCGAGGTTGTATCTTTTTCCTCCAGTGCTGTCCAGGGATTTTACAAGCATCTTATCTTCCTTCATTTGTCTGTGGCTGGTGTCATTTGACGTATCATAACTTAAACTTTTGCTTTTCCATTCAGTCAAGAGCAAATATGACTTATGTACTGGGGTACTTATACTATCAAGAACGAAATGAAGCTCGGGGCCATAGGGGATAATTTTGGATTATACTGCATTGTATCATGACTTTTCCGTTTTTATTTTAATCACCACTGTACTTCTCGGAGTAGAATAACTCACATTAAAAGTCCTTTTGAACAAACAGTTTCCTATCATTGACTGAGCAAAAAGTAAAAGCGTGGGGTTCTTAAATGACTTTCTTGTGCAACAATATTAGAGTGAAATCTGCGTTTCCTGTTGGGGAAGTAAAAAAGACTGCTGATGTTCAGATGCATCAAATGCCTTCAAAGGCTGGTGGAGAGGAAGAAGAGCTGTGTTAAGTGCCCCCCTGGCTCCCGGCCATGCGGCGGGTGGCAGCAGGTTACTCAGCGCCTTGCAGCCCGGGCTCTGATATACATTACAGAGTGCACATCGGAGTGGAACTATTGATCAGAGATGATTTTCTCTCCTAGAGGGACAGGCTCTCACTACCTTTCGGCACCGTTAGTGGAACCAGTCAGTAAGAAAAATATACATTTAGTTTCAGGGTTACAGCAGAGAAGGAAAACATTCTTCATGTGGCAACATTAGATTCTGGCAGGATGTGCTCAGAACTCCTGTTTCATTTAAATTAATGGACCAGTTTGTGGCGTGGAATATCTGGTTTAGTTCTCTGCCCCCAACACCACCAAATACAGAGGTTCTATAATCAGTTTCAAATTGAAGCACTAACTTCCGTTGGCAGTATAATTGTCCATATTTGAGAATAAAGCTTATAGTGGAAACTGTATTTAGGCTAAGCTTAGAGTTGTGGTATAAAATGCACTGTACACCTAACATGGTCTTACTCTGTAAGATCACAGCCAAATCTTGCCCTTTCTAATGCAAACATCCCGTGATAGTGAGAAAACCCTGGTCCAGAAAGTGAACGCAGCAACACAAAGAATCACTCATGTGGGATCTTCCCAAGAGCCCCTCACCAATTTCCTTGTGGCCCCATGTTTCGTGCCCTGTCCACCCGTGTTCCGTGCCCTGTCCACCAGTGTTCCGTGCCCTGTCTACCCATGTTCCGTGCCCTGTCCACCCGTGTTCCGTGCCCTGTCTACCCATGTTCCGTGCCCTGTCCAGCCAGGACAGATTTCTAAAGCCAGTCTTGTTTCTCTGACTCACTGACTTCAAAATCCACGAGGAACAGAGCCTTGCAGTGGAATCTTGGGGCACAACAAGCCAAAAAGAGCCGTCAGAAAGCTCTTCTTTTGAATCAGTTCAATCTACTCTGTGGAATTCTGGCCACATAAAATGCTGGATCTTTCCTTGGAGACAGGATGCAAGGAAGAGCATGAAGCTGTATTTGTGGATACATGTATTGTCATTTCTAGGAAAAATAGTATCTAAATGTAAAAAGCAAAACCCAACCAAAAACCCTGAATTCTTTTTGTGTTTACCATTTCTCCTTGACCAAGTACATACCATATAACACACACACACACACACACACACACACACACACACACACACACACACACAGAATGTTAATTAGATTAATATTTAAATTAACATTCATATTAGTGTTAGGAAAATCACTGGAGGGTATGTTGGAGATTACCTGTCTGATATTCTTAACAATAAAAATAACCTACTGGAAATCTTTATTTTGATATAGTCCCTGGACTAGTGCTCCACATTGCCTTACCCTCAGTAAATGTCTCTTTATTAGGTGCCCAATAAGATGCAACTGAAACACGTTAAGATGGTTAGAGGTTATCAATGACCTTTCTCTACCTATATTTATTTTCTTGTTTGAGTCCTCAGAGTGTACTCACAGTATTTGTCTTTACCATTTTCAGAAATGTTGTTAAGACTGCTATATATGGAACAGTCGGAGAACTTATTTCTATTCTATGCTACTGACCTAATCATTTCAGAAGACACAATTTTCCTTATTAACCTCTCCATATAAGGTCTTACGAAGAAATGACGACAGGGAGAAACCAAGAAATTAATTTTACATTTTGGGGAGGTAAAATAAATTTGAAGTCACACATACATGGAAGCAAACCGAGTCACTTCAGCACCTCTACTCCTAACCCATCATCTTCCATCCTATCCTAGAGATGTCTTACTGGTCTATAAGGCTAAGAAAAGGACACTAGTCTTGAATTCAGTCCCCAAACAGAATGCTCATTTATGGTGCAAACACTGCCAAACTCCCTCCAAGATTAAGGGCAACACAAAGTGAATGCTTGACTTTTCTTATAAAATGTCACACATTTATAGATGATTAGCAATGATGATCTTAAAATTTGTCCACTGGGAAGGACATAACATTAAGAGTTTAAACGACGTCATGGTGTTTTTAAAAAAATGTGTATTTGCCAATTTCAAACAGTGAATTAAAATGCTGAAAGTATGCGTATTTTACCTACTACGTTATTCATATCAGAGACCAATTACTTATTGGATCTTTAAATTTTCATTGTTGAAGTTGAGGCAAAGTAAAGGCAGCTGGGTGACTTAGTTTGTTAAGCCTCCAACTCTTGTCTTTGGCTCAGGTCATGATCTCATGGTCGTGGGATCAACCTCACAACCAAAGGGATATTCTCTCTCTCTCTCTCTCTGCCCCTCCCCTGCTTGAATGCTCTCTCTCTCACTCTCTCTCTTTCACTCTCAAAATAAATAAACATTAAAAAAAAGTTGAAGCAAGTGAAAAACATAACATAAAATAGAGGCATCTGGGTGGCTCTATGACACTGGTGGCTCTGTGTAAGCATCCAACTCTTGATTTTGGCACAGGTCATGATCTCACACTGACAGTGCGGACCCTGTTTGAGAGTCTCGCTCTTCCTCTCTCTCTGCCCCTCTCCCATGCTCACGCAAACACATTGTCTCTCTCAAAATAAATATATAAACTTTAAAAATTAACATAAAATAAAGTAACACAAAGCAAAAATGCCTGGCTCAGGAATAAAACAAAAGTAATTAAGAATTAAGAATTAAGTTTGGTAGCAATTGTTATCAAAGATGAACACTCTACTGACTTCTCTAAACATTTTTCCACATTTCCTTTTGCCTGTTTATTTTTCTCTATTTTCCTCTGATTTTGTTGCCTCTTTCTCCCCATCCCTTTTACTCTATGTCTCTGTTCCTTGCTAGGAATTTGGTTTGGGTCCTAAATGTCCTAATAGCCCTATAGTAAATAAGGCTTCTTTTGAACAGTTTTATACAAGACCTATGGAATTGTTGGTGCTCTAGAAAATATCAAAGAACTAAACATTCTTCCTTTTGGGAACTTTACATAGCAAATCTAGTGCATGAAATCAAACTATTTTTCAAAGGGTTTGGATTAGTTATCTATTCAAAGTCACAAAGTATCCTAAAATTAAAACCATGGACATCTATTCTTTCAGAGGCTCTGGAGTCACAAATTCAAGAGCAGCTATGCCAGATACTTCTTACTCAGTGTCTCTCATAAGATGCATTCAAGCTGTGGGCTTGTCATGTGTGACCTTTATTATGTTGAGGGTACATTCCCTTTATAACTGCTTTGTTGAGTGATTTTATCATAAATGAGCATTGCATTTCGTCAAATGCTTTCTCTGCATCTACTGAGATAATCATAATATTTTTTAAATTTTTTTAATGTTTATTTAATTTTGAGAGACAGGGACAGAGCACGAGTGGGGGAGAAGCAGAGGGAGAAGGAGACACAGAATCTGAAGCAGGCTCCAGGCTCTGAGCTGTCAGCACAGAGCTGGACACGGGGCTCAAACTCGGGAACTATGAGATCATGACCTGAACTGAGGGGAAGTTGGACCCTTTGACTGAGCCACCCAGGCACCCCGATCATCATGTGAATTTTATCATTCAGTTGGTTAATGTGGTGCATCACATTGACTGATTTGTGGATATTGAACCATCCTCCCATTCCTGAAATAAATCCCATTTGATTGTTGTGAATGATACTTTCATGCACTGTTCAATTTGGTTTGCTAATATTTTCTTGAGGATATTTGCATCTATGTTCATCGGGGATATTGGCCTGTAATTTTCTTTTCTTGTGGCATCCTTGTCTGGTTTTTGTGTCACGGTAATGTTGGCCTCATAAAATGCATTTAGAAGAGTTTCCTTTTCTTCTAGTTTTTGGAAACATTGAGAAAAACAAGTATGAAATCTTTGAATGTTTGGCAGAATTCACCAGTAGAGGTCTCCAGTCCTGGATTTTTGTTAATTGGGAGGTTCTGAATTACTGCGTCAATCTCCCTACTAGTAATTAGTCTGTTCAGATTTCCTATTTCTTCATGATTCTAGGAATTTATCCATTTCTTCTCGGTTTCCAATTTGTTAGCATATAAGTGTTATTAGTAGTCTCTTATTATCCTTTATATTTCTGTGGTATCAGTTGTAATTTCTCCTTTTCTGTTTCTGATCTTATTTATTGGGTTCTTTCTTCTTGGTGAGCCTGGGTAAAGGCTTGTCAATTTTCTTTATCTTTTCAAAGAACCAGCTCTTAGTTCCATTGATCTTTTCTATTTTTTTTTTTTTTGGTATCTATTTCATTTATTTCTGCTTTAATCTTTGTTATTTCCTTAGTTCTACTAACTTAGGCTTTGTTTGTTCTTCTTGTTGTTCTTTCAAGTGTAGAGTTAGGTTGTTTACTTGAGTGCCTTTTTTTGAGGCAGGCATTTATCAGTATGAACTTGCTTGTTAGAGTTTCTTTTTCTACATCCCATAAATTTTGGTAGGTTATATTTCCATTTTTAACCATTTTAAATCAAATAGCGTTAAACCATTATACCCAAAACATTCAATTTTAGGGGGTCCCAGGAAATCTATAATGAAATGTCTTTTATTCTATATTTATTTATTGCTTCCACATTGTATTTAACTTGTGTCTATATGTTCTATGTTTCTATAAATTGAAAATTAAATCTAGAGCTTTGGTTAGCTTTTAATTCAGCATTTGGCAAGAATACTTCATAGGCTACTTATTTATATTGTATAACAGCAGAGACACAATGACTGGTTTTCCTATTATCTTTTTAGGACTGTTTAAATACTAAGCTTCAATAAGTCTCAGAAACTGTTTCAGGTATGAAAAGAGAGTAAGGCAGGCATGGCCTCCTACTCTCTATCAAGTAGGAGGAGGTAGAAAATACACAAATAAGAAAATTTTAAATATTCTTCAGTGAATAAAAATAGTACACTGTGATGATAAATATGATAGTTTTGTAGCAAGTATGTTTCCATTATGATTATAATTTTAATCACATATATAAACGATATATAAGCTTATCATGAAATCTGTTATGCAAATTTTCAATATGAACATTAAATAAGCAATATAATGACATTTCTAGTCTCACAGGGACTTTAAAAAATTTTCAAACATTTAAGATAAAATTTCTTAAATTTTCAAGTATATTAGGAAATGTAAAATTAATGAGTGGTTATTGTTATGTAGTTTATATTAAATTCTGCATTAATGCAGTTTCATAAATATATGGTTTATACATAAATATATTTGCTCTGAAATGTAGGTCCTAAAAGTTTATGATAAAGTAACCCATATGACATAGTTAATTCCTCCTCCTGTTCTTTGTTTTAATTTTATTTCTTTTAGATTTAAGTGAAGTTAATAGTTTATTTTAACCTAGAGAATAATTGCTCCAGCTCATGAATTACTTGAATCTCTCCATTTTTGAAAGACGAACTTGTAGACTTCTATGTGGAGAAACGTGGCTTAGAATTTTTAAATTATGAGTAACTGAAACACCTGCGATTTAGTGAGTCACAGCGCAGGAGGGGTGGGGATTAAACGAGAAGTTCATGGTATGTCACTTGCCCCCAGTCCAGATGCGTAGCTGGGCCTCAGAAAAGTAAGAAGGGAATTGTGGGTGAGGTGTCACCGATTAAAGGAACCTCTTTCTCTCTTTCTTGAGTCTTAATGGTCCCTCTTCCCTGAGCACCTGCTTTATTACATGCTCTCTCCTTAGACATATTTTTCTCTGTGGGTCAGGTAAAACAAATTTCACATATTATGAGAGTTTTCTATATTAGCTGTTCTAATGCCCAGGTCCTCATGTCCTGCTCCAACCCACAGACAGAAATGCTTCCTCCAAACTTGTAACTTGCAGCACGCTTTCCTTGTGTTTACTGAAATTGGAAGAAAATCAAAGGATTTGATAAAGTCTTGAGAACTAGAGTGTTTTACATATGAATGTTGCCGCAGAGGGAAGAATTAATAATGGAGTGACAGCCACGTGGCACAGAATCATCTTGGAAAATCATGGAGAGCTAGGGGAGGATTGATTTGTAGCTACAGATGTGATCAGTGTCACGTTGGGGAGAGAGTGTGGAAATGAGGCAATTAGAAAGTCTCTGAATTTTTTATGTAGTAAAATCCTTCCCCCATCAGGCACCCACAAAGACCTGTATTAAAGCATTACATTGCTTTTCTTTGCTTTAGGGACTGGATTTGTAATATTTTTTATTTTAGAGTGACACCATGCTGAGTCTAGTCCCAATTTGGCCTTGTTTTATCCAGGTAACATTTGCTTCCCTCTGCAAATTACCAAAAGAAAGCAGCTATATCTTCTCCCAGTTTAATCATCCAAAACTTAATAACAAAAGTCATTTTTTGTAGCCCAGATTCCTAAAAGAGAATATTATTTGGCCCAGTTTTGCTAGTAGATTTTCTTAGCATAAATACCTGTTATTGGTGTTGGGGGTTCTTTGGGTAGGGAGCTGAAAGAAGAGGTAGAAAGATTTATTGGAATATTATTACTAAAGGGATAACTGGGAGCCCAGTTCTTAAGGAAGACCTTCTATGATGTCCCTGTAACTCATAATTTTTAAAACTGTGTCACATAGTTTGATTAGGTAGAATTCTCCATCACTGACTCAGAATTCTTTATTATCCACAAAACAAATGCTATAAATCATTAGATTTCAACTTTATGGATGCTTTCATCCATAATACTTAATAGCCTTTCTATTTCTTTTTACTTCTAGTTGTTTCTTATTCAATTACACCATACTACCCAGATATTAAAGTATCATTTTCATTTTCCTTTGGTCAGTACTCATTTCAAAACCCTTAATGATTCTCTGCCCATTACTGTAAAATCATCAAGATTTATCAGTGAAGTCCTGGCCTAATTGGACCAGATTAAACCCTCACCCTGGGCTGGATTCATCCTATGCCCCAGACACATTGTATTTCATATTTCATCAACCTCACACTTTTCAAAGATTTCCACGTACAAAAAATGAAACTAAAGTTTTGTACTTTGTTTTTTCTTTAACTAAAAAAGACCTCTAAGTAATTTAAGCCAGACTTTTTCATTCTCCTGCCAAGAAATGTTAGACCAGAATGTTTAATTGACTAAGATCCCAATTAGAGAGTTGAGCTGAGAATGTATGTTTTCCGATTCCCAGGTAACCACATCACAAGCACATGACACCAGTAACCCCTGTCTCCTCTTTTTGTTATCAGTTCATATTAAGTAGCTCATCTATTTATTACTTATGAGGGAGAAAGTAAGGTAAAATTAACTCAGAGCAACTACACAGATCCTTGATTTCATAGTGTGTTTAGATGACAAGTATCAAGAAAAGCAGGCTATTTCTCAAATCCCACCTGCCCTCATGGCCAAGAGGAAGACCTCAGTGAAAAGTCAAGATTTTGATATCATAGAAGACTAGAGTTGAAAAGAATGAGGCAAGAGAGTTCACAGAATAAGAACCAAAATGTCCACACCAGCAAGAAAATGTTACAAAGCATAACAAATATTAAAAAAAAGATATCAATAATTAACAAATTAAATGATCTTAACTAAAATCCTTTAATGGTTCCTGAAAAGACAATACACTTGGACAAAATAGACACAATAATTGGGACTTCTGCTGATGACATAAACATCTTGCTTATTCGAAGTCATGTAAAAAGTTTCAGAGAATAAATGATGTAGCCCATATTAAGTAAATGGGCAAATTAAGCCCCGATATTCTGAATATGCCAAAGAAAGGGTTATAGCTGTGTTAAAATTATAGGGCATACAATGCAAGGGGAAATACTAGCTACTAGATTTAGTGGCCATTAGGGGTTATGTAAAACAGGTACTCAGAGAGGTCACCCATTCAGAGAAGTGTTCTTATTCATTGTAGCAAGACTGGATAACACACATGAGAGACTGAGAAAAAAATTAGACCACAGAGGAAGCTTAGACAAAGCTTACAAAGTATTTATTTATCAGGTTATTGTATCTTAATTATTAACTAGACTCTGGCAAGATACTTAGTTCCTCTGAGCCTCAGTCCATTCATATATAAAATAGGAAAAAATCGGACATAATCATCAGAGTTTTAAGGATAGGTTTAGGCATAATATAAGAAGAGGCTCGTATAACATAGTATAAATAAAAAGTATTATTTGTGAAAGAATATAGAACCATTAAAATTGTTTTATTGATTTTAGTAGTAAATGTAGTATTTTTAAGAATTTCATTTTTTATTGAATATGATAAAGAAAAAGCATTCTCTTTCCTATGCCACACAAAATGACCCCCCCATTCAAGTTATCATGAAAAAAAATATTAGATCATCACAATCCCAACCAAAAGTCTATGGAGAATAACAGTCAAATACAACTTTGGCCAAATTGAAAGAAATCCCTGAAAACCAAGACCATCCTCTTCAAATCTGCAAGATGATACAAATTAAGTAGTTAAGCTCTGTCCCATTAAACAAACAGTTCTTTACTTAGAGTGGGGGAGTCCAGAGTCCAAGCTTGGTTATGAGACTTCAACTGAAATCTATTATATACTAAAGAGTGGCAGAGAAGATAAAATTTTAAAAGAAAATGGATAGTCATACGCTGTTTATAACAAGCAGCTAGAGAAATTCCAAGAGAAAAAGAGAAAGAGCAAGAAAATTTCAGATAGGCAGAAGTTACCCAAGGTTAGGTTACATAATAATAACGGTAATTAGTGATAATATTAATGATAATAATTTACTGCAAGAAAAATCCACTAGATAAAGGATTTCTCTGTGATCCTTCTGCATTCTGTGGATAGAAAGGACACATGGATTACAAGAAGAGATCAGCGATTTCCTGGATAGGATACCAAAAGTACAGGCAACAAAAGTAAAAATAAACTTTTTGGGGATTGCGTCCAACTAAAAAGCGTCTGCACAGCAAACAGTCAACAAAATGATAAGGCAACCTACAGAATTGGAAAAATAAACTATTTGCAAACCACATATCCAATAAGAGGGTCACATTCAAAATATATAATGAACTCATACAACTCAATGGCAAAAAACCCCATACGACTTGATTTTAAAAATGGCCAAAGGACATGAATAGGTATGTTTCCAAGGAAGACATATATTAAAAGGTGCCCAGCATCACTAATCAGAAGGAAAATGCAAATCAAAACCATGAGCTATCACTTCAAATCTGGCAGGACGGCTATTATCAAAAAGGCAAGAGATAAATGCGTGAGGAGTGGAAGAAAAGGGAACTCTGTGTGCTGTTAGCAGAAATGTACATCGGTGCAGCCATTATGGAAAACAGTATGGAGTTTACTCAAAAAAATTAAAAAAAAAAATTAACTACCATATGATTCAGCAGTCCCACGTTTAGGTACACACTTGAAGGAAATGAAATCAGAATCTTGAAGAGATATCTGCAACCTCATGCTCATTAAAGTATCCCATAGCCAAGATACAGAAATAACTCAAATGTCCATAGAGAGATGAATGGGTAAAGAAAATGTGTAGACATGCAATTATTCAGCCATGAGAAAGAAGGAAATCCTGCCATTTATGACAACATGGAAGAAACTGGAGGACAATATGCTGAGTGAAATAGCAGACAAAGAAAGAGAATTGCTGTATAATCTCACTTATATGTGAGATCTAAAAGTCTAATTCACAGGGACAGAGAATAGAACGATGGTTGCCAGAGTCTGGGGGTTGGGGAAATTTCAAAAAGTAAAATCTTTCAGTTATAAGATGAATAAGCTCTGAGGATCTAATTTACATCATGGTTATTATAGTTAATACTATATTATACTCAAATTTTGTTATAGCAGATTTTGAATGTTCCCACCACACACACACTTACACCTCCCCCCCACACACACACTGGTAACGATGTGAGGTGACGCCCGTGCTAATTTGCTTGATTATGATAATCATTTCACAATGTATAGCAAATCACCACATTCTACACCGTAAATATATAAAAATGCTTGTTTGTCAAAGATATCCCAGTTAGCTGATAAAAGCATTCTAGTAAAAAATATAGTGGCCAGACAATGTTTGACAAGGGAGCTTCTCACCTCCCACACATGCAGGCCCCGGAATAGTGGGTGGTACTAGTATTAGGGTGTCATCGATGCTTCTAAGCATATCACATAATGTTTTACTACTCCTATATTTGCCTTTTGATTATAAGTTACTATTAGAGTATCTCATACCAAAGAAATGTATTGCATTAGCTGTGGGTTGTTTAAGTTAAATCTAAAGCAGTGCATGTATATTTACATCAACCATATTTTTGGACAAGTATTTCCCAATTATTTAAATTTTTGACACACAAGTTCAATGCAATTCAAATGTGAGTAATCTCTATTTCATTAAAAGATAGATGTAACTATTTTATAGTGAAGATTTTTTTAACTGAAATGTGAAAATGGGAAGAGAAGGTGGATGTTTTTATTGCTCACCTAAGAGGGCCCACAGATCAAAAGAAAAGAGGAAGAGAGACATCCATAAGTATGGATTGTAAATCCTACATCCAACGAAAAACCGATGAAACTGGGATACATTATGATTCTTCCTTCCATTCGACTGTTTTCCCTTCTGATTCAGCTTACCATTAAAAAATATAACAACTTTTGCTATATAACTCATGATATTAAACAGAAACTTTATATTATAAAAAAAACTTTACAATATATTTAAAAATAGGCAGCATCACTAGACTGATAATATCAATAGAGTAAGGCAGGAACAATGTCTATGTATTATATTTTAAGTTTTTATGTAAATTCCAGTTAATGTAGAGTGTAATGTTAGTATCAGGTGTACATACAGTGATTCAACACTTCCAAACAATAGCCTCTGCTCTAATCCCCATCACCTTTTACCCACCCCCCACCCACTTCTCTGGTGACCATCGGTTCATTCTGTAGAGTTAAGAGTCTGTTTCTTGGTTTGCCTCCCTCTCTCTTCTATCCCCCCCTTTGCTCGCTTTTTTTGTTTGTTTGTTTCTTAAGTTCCACATATGCGTGAAATCATATGGTATTTAGCTTTCTCTAACTGACTTATTTCGTTTAACATAATACTCTCTAGCTCCATCCGTGTCATTGGAAATGTCAAGATTTCATTCTTTTTATGGCTGAGTAATATTCCACAACTTTATCCATTCATCAGTTGATGGACACTTGGGCTCTTTCCATAATTTGGCTGTTTTGAAAATGCTGCTATCAACATCAGGGTAAACGAACCCCCTTTGAATTAGTATTTTTGTACTCTTTTGGTTAAATACCTAGTAGTACAAATGCAGGCTCCTTGGGTAGTTCTATGTTTAACTTTTTAGGAACCTTCACGCTGCTTTCCACAGTGGCTTCACCAGTTTGCATTTTCCCATCAACAGTGCAAGAGGGTTCCCCATTCTCCACATCCTCATCAGCACTTCTTAAAGTCAAACCACAAAAAAAGTTCGAACTTAAAAGCCATTTACTCATACACGCAGACTCCCTTAATGGAAGCCTGCAAAAGATAGGGTGGTGGTGATTTCTCTCATGTTTTTCATGGCGGTGCATAGCACAGGCCCCCCGCTGACTTCATTTTCTGCTACACCCCTTTATCGACCTACTTAGGCTTGCATATTGCATATATCTTTACTCCTGCTCTCGCCTCTTCCATTTCATTTTTTCCACAACAGAATGGGCTTGAATAAAACCACTTTTTCAGAGTGTAGCAAGCTGTTAGAAAATACTACAAAGCAGAGTTAAGGCAGAATTTCCTATGAATTACATTATCACTGAAGCAGGAGAAAGAGCTAAATGGAGCTCTGCCCAGTCTCATTCGTGTTTAAAGAATAGGAACCTCTCACCCACCTGCCAGTGAAGTGGAAGGCAGGGAAAATGCATATTAAAATAATATATTTCATAAAGATAGTTATTTAGAAGTACCCATATCCCAAGCCTATTTATCGTAATGTGGAAATAATTTCTGATAGAGGTATAAATGTCCACGTATGCCCTGTAACGGGCAGCCTATGAATTCAAATCAGGTATTGCCAGGAAGACAGACCTTTTTTAAACTCAGAGTGAAACGTTAAGATTGTTTTCTTCCTGACTTTTCATAGTAAAATTGCTTGAGGTAATACAAAACAGCATTTTCTTTTCTAATTACATTTCTAGGACAGCACTCTCCAGCTCCTGGCTTTGACTACCCCTCCCAGAGAGGGCTCTGCTGAAGAACTGTGTGCAGGCTGGGACCTGCTCTCACCAAGGTGTCTCCGGCCTGCAGCTCTCTACGTCTCCAACAAGCTGCTTTCTTTTAGACCTATTACTTCCATAATGGGATTCATTGCTTTCCTAAGCAGCCCTTGTAATTTTCAGCAAGGTCCTTTAACTCACTTAATGTGAAACATTTGTTCATGCCTAATTTGTCTGAGCCCGGCCATGTTTGTGTTTTCCTTGAGTTGTACAAGGTTGATGGTGGGGGTTGAGCCGCCTGCCTCGAGTGACTACATCTCTCACTGAATTATAGTAATTACTGGGGGTGCATTTGGTCGCTGCTCTCTGCAGTGGCCCTCCACGACAAGGTTAACAAGCAGAAGGTAACCGAACATCAAAAGATAAGTGCCTCATCACACACAGGCAATTGTTGACAGTGTGATTTTTTTTCCTCCCGTAATTATGATAAGGTTCCATTATGGATTCAGCTGTAAAATGCCCTTGGAATTAAAATCCAGAATCCATAATTAAGGGATCATTTTAATACAGTAGTAGTATGTGTCTGTGAGTCCTGATATTAAGGTTAGCCCCTGCGTCGTTAAAACGTTAGATAACCCACTTTTACGGAATCCTAATAAATCTCTCCTTGTTGTTAGCCCAGTTCAGACTCAGGTCTTTCTCTTCCTGGTTTGGTAGTTTTATTCAAAGCGAAAGGAGAACATTCTTTGCTACAATTCAAAATGACAGCTTAATTCTTTTTAAAGATTTTTTTTTTCCTCCTAACTTGGGACATCAAAACTGATCTTATTGCTTGTGTACCATCAAGGAGACCGCTTATTTTATTTTACTTCGTATTTATGTACGATTCAAATGAGTTCCTTCCTTTCTCTGCCTCTTGTATCTGTCAAGACTGGAAGACCATTTTTTTCAACTCTCTAGCATTATGATGACCTTAAACTCTTAGCTGTGCAATTAGATTAGAAAACTAACCTTTAAATAATTTTTAGATCAGTGACAAGCATAATAAGCATGCAGACATTTGAGTTTAGCATAATCTTCCTTTGAAGTTTCATTTTAAACCTGTACATATATTTTATCATTACACATATTTTAATGAAGTATGCTGTGGAATATATAAAATATTCTTCCAGGGGAGAAAATTAACATATTTTTAATATGTATGCATCTGGTGCATACATATGGAAGATAGATCACACACTTTATTTATATTACTAACTGTATACAGTCACATTGCATGGTATATTATTTCTATTTTAGAAACAAAATCTTGAGCTGAGAGGTTTGAGTAAATGCCAACAGTAAATATGTTCCATAACTATTTCCCACACTTTAAAAATCAACCTGTTAAATACTTTATTAGGAACTGTGGTTTTGAAATATAATTTGATTATAGGTGGTCATTCATCCCACAGAAATGACATTTTCCAGAAAAATGACTTGAGAACTGACAGCATAAAACCAGGCTAAGAGGGAAATTATGTTTCACTTCCTAGTTTAGAAATTGGGGAATGCAAATTTATTTTGCTTTTTTTTGAGAATGTGTGTGTGTGTGTGTGTGTGTGTGTGATATTCCTTAAAGGAGGATCATCATAAAATTTGATAAAACAGCATTAAAGAAAAGATATAGATATAGAATCAAAGTAATGGCAAAATTTATACATGCAAAATGAATGATATTATTAACTTACTACATGGCAATAAATATCGACAGAAATTCAATCATCGAATTATGGAGATATTGCAACATTTTTATCTCTGCCATGGCCGAATGGAATAAAACTCAATCGAGGACCTATTATGTTCTGGAATTTCTTAAACATTATGTCATTTATTTTTCAAAATCATCCTATTAAATAGTTATTTCTTTCTTAATTATGTGCAAGAGCATGTGGCCCAGAAAGGTTAAATAATATGCACTATATCTCAAATATTATCATTGCAAACTTGAAAATTTTGCCCCGGTCTCTCTGGACCTACAGCATTTGTTATGTCTGCTCTCAAACATTTCTTGGATGAAAATAATTTAGTACTGAATAGGTGTTTATTAGGAGAAAATATAAGCTTCTAAAATAATATGTTCAGTGAAAGAAACCAGACACAAAACAGTCGCATATCATACGACTGCATTTACATGAAATATCGAGACTAGGTGAATCCATAAAGACAGAAACTCAGACTGGAGGTCGCCATGGTTGGGGTGTAGGGGCGTGAGGAGAAACTGAGGAATGGGTTCGGTGATAGAAATGTTTTGGGACTAGAGATTGTAGTTGGACCACCCTGTGAATGTACTAAATGCTACTTAATTGTCACTTTAAAATGGTTACCTTCATGTTGTGTAAATTTTATCTTAATAAACTATTTTTAAAAAGAAAACAACATGACAAAGTACATTAGGTTCCAGTTCTACTATTATGACAGTTAATTGACTCGAATAAATATAACCCTTGTTTTCTTCTGCACCCGCACATTCCAAAAGTTATAATCACCACTATGATTTTTCATAATAGGGGCGGCCTGGGTGACTCAGTCGGTTAAGTGTCCAGCTTCAGGTAAAGTCATGATCTTACGGTTCGTGGGTTTGTGCTCTGTGCTGACAGTTTGGAACTTGGAGCCTGCTTCAGATCCTGTGCCTCCCTCTTGTTCTGCCCCTCCCCCACTCTTGCTCTGTCTCTCTCTGTATCAAAAATAAATAAAACATTAAAAAAATTTAAAAAAGATTTTTCATAATAGAGCAAATATGAATGGAGGGTGAACATGGGCTCCTAGGCTGTCCCAAGGATGGGAACTCTACATGTGACTCCTGGCTTATAGCTGTGTCCTCCTAAGTATGTAACACAATACCTGGGAGAATACTCTAGTAAAGTTTGGAGAATTCACTTTTTAAACCCAGAATCAATACACAATATTAATTTTTACAAAGTCAAGATCTGTTTCACGGTTTTGCCAAATATTTTAGAGACGATGGTGCAACAGCATATTTCTAAGCTTAAGAAAGAGACCGTCTCCATACTTTGAAGATAGGAGAAGACAGAGTAAGTTGGATTAAAATTTGATATACAGCTCTTTGATAAAACCTGAATTCTTTGGCACCATCCATCATGGAATAGACCATTTTATTAGTGCACATGGGTTATTTACACTATAGTTTATCTAAGTCAATGATGCCTTTTTATTTTTAAATAGCTCTATAAACATCAAACTATTTTGTTACATATAATCAGCTACACTTTGCTGCTTGATTAAAAACAAGATTTCATCTTTCACTGGATGACACTTTAATGAAGAAAAAGAGAACGTTGTGGTCCATTAGAAAATGCAGGTAACAAATAGTTTCTTGCAGATGCCAAGGCCTTGATAAAATATGAGCAGCCAGGAAAAATTCCGAGTGAGGAAGGGCATTACTCCACTACCTTATGGGATTCAGCAGAACACAATTAGTCGTGTTTATGGCTTTTATTGGCCACAAGCAATAAGAGAATTATAATCCTTCTGACCTTATGTCAGACAGCTTTTATTCTTTAAGCAGTTTTGTAATCTCTGGCATTGGAGCTCCAAGTATGAACCAAGCATAAAACATAAACCACTGAGTGACTGCATCCTTAAAAGACTAAAGATCCCACAGATTTTAACCCAGGATAAATTTGATCCATTTTATGAAATTAACTAAATAAAAATAGGGTGATCTATTCAAGGTAGAATAAATGGAAAAATAAAATGTCCCTTTTCCAAATATACTCAAACATATTCAGAAGTCACTTTCTGTCAGTCCCCAATTATTTACACAAAGTGTGCTTCCTGCCTTCCTAAGTCAGTAATGATTTATGGAGCAAGTAGTCTTGGCAAATATGCCAAAGTCCTCCCTCTCCCGACATTCCTTGCTCCTTTTCTCTCTTCTTCTTCCTGGTCTCCTTTGCTTTCAGCTTTCAGCCATCCACTAGCCAATCTGTTTTGAACTTTTGGGATTGTATGATGTTTCAGCAGGGTGGTTTTTAAACAGAACTTTCAAATCTTAGCTACATACCAACTTTAAAGGTCAATGTAAAAATAAAGTATGAGGTTTTAAAAAGGGGTAAAAAAAATCCCCCAATTCTGCTCAGTCATCTCTGCAATAGTGCAAAAACACCTAATAAATAGCAAAACCTGGGAAAGGTCAAAATGGAATTTATTAATAAATGCTAAATAACCCAGAGCCAGTGCCAGCAATACATAAAATGATGAAATACCAATTTAAAACCACCATGTGAAGCAAAAAGTCTTTATATTTAATTGAAAATGTCCATAAGAGGAAGAAATAAAACAAATTTTCCAAGCTACAGCTTTGCAAGCCTTGATTACTGGATTGCTGTCAGGAATACCATTTCTGCTTAGGATCCTTCAATGCTTAAAGGGTTTTTATTTTTCACACATTACTGTATGTACCTCATTAAAGTAAATGAACTAATTCATCAGGTGACCTAGACTTGCAAAATGTAGCTAATAAATGAGAAAGGAAAGAGTAATTTATAAAAAGAGCTTGGAAATCTTTGTTTCTAATTCCAAACCAGTGGACACTGGTTGCTTTCCAACTCAAGGTCATCCACACCATAACACTACATATTCTGGCTGTATTTTATAGGCTTCTTCAAAATCACACAAAAACTTAAAATTTAATATCTAGTCCAATGTTAAACTTCAAATGGCTTCAAGAACTCACATATCATGTCTTTAAATATAATAACCTTAGAAAATGCTTACTTTTCTACTGAAATATCTGCTACTTGTGTACTTAATTTTCTTTTTAACACTTATTTACTTTTGAGAGACAGAGTGAGACAGAGCATGAGTAGAGGAGGGGTAGAGAGAGAGGGAGGACACAGAATCTGAAGCAGGCTCCAGGCTCTGAGCTATCAGCACAGAGCCCAACGAGGGGTTTAAATTCATGGATTGTGAGATCATGACCTTAGCCAGTGGTAGGGTCCCCTCCCTAAGGAAGGAAAAAGCAACAAAACAAAACAAAAAAAACAAACTCAAGGCAACCTGGCTATATGCATACGTGACATCCCTCATGACCTCGTAACACGAGACCACTTAACCAAACTGCATGTTTGTATGTTACCATATTCAGGAGACAAAGAAGTAAAAGATGTATAAAAAAACTATGCCACGTGGCTTTCACGGCTCAGTTATTTGGGTACAAACCCAACTGACTCAGTGCTGGTACAAATAAAGTTGCTTCCTGGAAAGAAAAGCCTCGTGTCATGACTCTCTGTGTGAGAATCCTGCTACAAGCCAAAGTTGGATGCCTAACTGATTGAGTCACCCAGGCACCCCAGCTACTTGTGTACTTAATTATCATTAGTATTTAGTAACCTGGTACACTCTTACTATTTACCTTTATAACTTCTATTTGTGTTTGTGTTTGTATATGAAAATAGCTTGATAAGTGAAATCAGAATGTTACTATGGGTTATTGTTATTTAGAAAGAGAACTCGAAGGTAAATGGGTCATAACAGTATATACCTGATATTACAATCAATATATATATATACCATTCTTGTTAGAGTCACTTTACCCAAACCACTGTATTCCTATTTCCTGATTTTCCAGACTTGCTTTATTTCTATATTTCATTCTTTGTTATTTCTGAGATATTTTAATTTGTTGGGGGAAATCATGAAAAAACTCACCAAGACAGATAAAACCCAGATGCCTAGAGAATAAATGAACTTCCCTATATTATAAACACTAAATTAGAATACTGTCAAATCATAAAAATGTCCTTGGCTTGCACACACAATGGTAAGTGGCACACTATGAAAGTGTCTTCATAACTTTTAACTAAAAATGTTTTCGGACGCATTTTATTGTTGTTCTTTCCAAGCATGACTTTTCTGAAATGGGATCTGGAAGGAATAGTATTTCAGGAAACCCAGAGTTTTAATGATGGATGTTTTAAATAACAAGGATAAGAAGATTTATTGTGATTACATTTAAACATTTTCCACAGTGGGTGCCCTTGGGGGAAATCTGCATTCTGTGCAGTAATTAAAATGCTGCACATGCTATAATAAATAAAACAATGTAGAAATATCTCTTGGATGTATAGTTGTAGCATCTATTTAGTGGGGCAAAAATCGCCTGTGAAAAAATAGGGTTAAATCATTTAAGTGCTGATTCACAATTTAAAGATATGGTATATAGGGTGATGAATAACATAAAAATAAAATGAATCAGTGTAATAATATAATAATGACATCCTACTTTTCCCATCCTTAGAAACTATGAAAATGGTATAAGCAATTTTTAAATTATAAAAGTAATACAGCACTATTATAAGTCTGCAAAATAGTGTTTTAACGGACATTTTTAAAAAAATCAGTACCTAGAACAGTGCCTGGTAGGCACTCAATACATGTATGTGTTGTTATTCACCCATGTGACTGATTTAAACAAAATTATATTTCAGATAAAAAATTTTCAGTATTTAAATCAGTCCCTGTAAAAGTTCCAACATATCATCTACTACTTATGTGATTAAAAAGGCAGTGTAGTGGAGATAAAAATAATTCTCACAGACCAAGTGCAGTTTTGGTACACGTAAGTAGGGTTTTTAGAACCACCAGTAAATCATAATACTTTTATGGGAAAACATATAAAGAATGACTGAAAGCTCATTTATGTTGAGAATTATTTAAGCATGTATAAATATCAGATCTCTAAAAGGAAGTCATTAATAAACCAATTATGGGGACATCTGGTTGGCTCAGTCAGTAGAGCATGCAACTCTTGATCTCAGGGTACTGAGCTCAAGCCCCACAATGGATGTGGGGCCTACTTTAAAAAAATAAGGGTGCCTGGGTGGCTCAGTCTGTAAAGTGTCTGACTCTTGATTTTGATTCAGGTCATGAACTTACATTTCATGAGATCAAGCCCTGTGTGGGGCTCTGCGCTGCTAGCACGGAGCCTACTTAGGATTCTCTCTCCCTCACTCTCTTCTCCCCCTGTGTTCTCTCTCTCTCAGTCTCTCTCTCTCTCAAAATAACTAAATAAACTTAAAAAAAAAATATAAGCCAATCGCGAATACTACTGTGCTTAGAAATAAGTTAGGAAAAAATCAGAAATTTACTCATCATGCTTTATAGCATAATGTGGCATAGATATGCTTGCCTAAAACAAGCATGTGAACAAAAAGTTATGTCAGTGATACGGAATAATTTCTAGATTACATGTAATGTCTAAAGCAAATAAAAACTAAAGAAACCATGAGTGTGTTTATGCCAATTCATAGTTGATGAGAATATATTTGAAGGCTCTATCAGGAGATGGTGTTTGTCAAGTTCAATTACTGAAGAATTGAGTGTGTATATTGAGAAAGTTTTCCTTTCTTTTGACCTCATGAAGCAATGAAGGGAAAAGGAGACAGCTACCTTTACACTTGATCAGCCAGCCAAATCAATCTTGGAAATTAGTGGAGTGTTAGCCATATTGTCTTTAGTCCGAAGTTAAGGAGATGTTGCAGACATGAGTTTTGATGGAGGTCAAGCAGTATTTTATTTAGTGTGTGAGACCAAACAAGTTGAGTGTGAAAGGCAAGGATACAGCTCCCTTCAGGGCACTATACAGGAGGGTGTTGGGAGCCATTTTGGGCTCACAGGTTGAGACCCCTTCATGTGTGGAAAAGGTGGTTGAAGCAAAGCTCCCGCCGGCCAAAATGGTGCCTCGTCTTACCTCCTTCTAAATAATTTTTCAGGCTTGGATTTCTTGAGCTGCTCTCCTTGGCCCCAAGGAATGTAATGCTCTTTTGTTTTATGGCATTTAGATAAAAGGGAAGGACCTGGAGCAGGATGCTTTGATGGGTTACATCTGAATGAGAGTAGCCTGGCCAGAAGTAACCTTAAAGTTGCATCTTGGGGATAGGTTGCACAAATTGATAGCAGTTATGAGCTGGCTGAATATTGGTGTGATTTTCATAATCGTTGGGCCCCTATTATGTATATTCACTTATTCACAAGCAAAGGACAGGCATTGGTAATTCTGTCCTTGCCAAATGGGTTGCACCTCCCCCATTGTAGTTGGAAGAATAGGCAGAATGACTCTTGGCCTGTTTATAGATAATTAACATTAAGGCCTTAAGGAAACACCCTGTTCTCTCCCCCCACCCTAAATTTATATGTTAATTATCCTGAAACCAACATACAGGATTGAGGAAGTTGTCGCCTTGCTGGTAAAAACGCATTATTGTTAAAGAGATCAAACTATGGAATGTCGCTCATTGATGTAATGTCACTCACTACCTTTAAAAATAAAGATACTGATTATCTTTAGGGCAGAGATGCCAGAATTGCCAGAACTGCCTGCTTGGTCATGAGACTACATCTCTCTCGTGGCTCTCTCATTTCCTTCCACCTGACCATCCATCCTTCGGGGACCCCTAGATTCACCGAACTAGACCCTGGCAGGAGGGTACTATATACATGGAGGAAACTAAGAATACAGTAAATTTGACAAAGTTATCCGAAATAGAAGGGTAGTCTTGTAATCTAATGGTGATATTAGTGACAAAAGATAAGAAGTTTATCTTTAGATATTGGGAAATTTAGAATCTCCGTATGCTTATCCCTGGAGTATTCAATGCAGAGAATTAAGACAATATAGATTGAGGAAACTGTAGAAGACAGAAGCAGAATAGAACAAAATCTAGAGGTAAATAAGAGAAATAAAAACTTAGTTAAGAAAAAAGAAAGCTAACATACTGCATTTCAAAAGAATGGCTAACTTCTTAAACTTTGGACTGAACCAGTGGTATACTCCATAATGTAAGTTACTCCATTACTCCATAATGTAAGTTTTGCTCTAATTGCTTTAATTTAGACAAATTTACTTAATGAAATCTTCATTTTAATCTCTATCTTTTGCCTTACAACTTTTGATACTGGCTATGATGCGATTTGATTTTATGTGTGTGTACACATCTATATAAAAATCATATTTTTGGGGACTCCTGGGTGGCTCAGTCAAACTTCCGACTCTTAATCTTGGCTCAGGTCATGATCTCATGGTTCATGGGATCAAGCCCAGCGTTGGGCTCTGTGCTGACAGCATGGAGCCTGCTTGGGATTTTCTCCCTCTCTCTCTCTGTCTAAAATAAATAAACTTAAAAAAATAATACCTGTGAATTTCTTTCTAAAGACTATCACTAAGAACAATAATATAAAAACTGATATACATATACCAAACAGTTGAGAAGAAACTTAGAGAAGAGAAGAGAAGAAACATTCTCTTAATGGCCAAGGAAACCAAGCCCCAAAAGCTTCTGCATCCCTCTGGCGCTCAGTAGCAGTGGGGATGGATGTGACTCTGATCTCAGGATTGAAACTGCAGGCCTTCCTACTGCATCCTCTGGACAGAGAAGCTGCTCTTCTCCTAGGGCGACTCCTTGCTATAATGTCCTCGAGCGGCCGCCTCAGAGACTCCTGTGGCTTCCCAAGGGGGGCGTTCTGTATCTCTAGAAAATGACCTGCGTCTCTGCAATTCCTTCCTGATGACTTTTATAAACACGATTCTCTGCATTGTCTCACATCCTGCCCAAAGCATCTAGGGTAATTCTATTTTAGAATAAAAGATTGAAATAAAAGACTACCATGAAATATCAGTATCCTGAAGTATAAAAAAATAGGAGAAAGTTCTACTAAACTGTTTGGAATTCCGTAGTTTATAAGGAAACAGCTCACATTTAATTTTTATGATATTTTTCTGAGCATAAAATAAAGTACACTTCTTGTAATAAATTTGAAAGTCTGAAATATAAAAATAGTACAAATAAAGTCACTCCAGGAAAAAGTAGCAAGTGATTTAATATTTTGGATTATTTCTCATCATGTGTGTTTTTTTTTAATTTATATTTTTAAGTACTTTGGATGATACTGAATTCACAATTTTATAGTTTAATTACTTATATTCACATTATAACATAATTAGAGGCTAATATTTTTGAAAATATATAATAAGTATTATTTTCATTACTGTTTTTTACTATGTAAATGTATCATAACTTAAACTATTTTATTAGATATTAGTTAAGACTATACCCTCTTTTAAAATATCTTCTATATTTGGGTAGATTAAAAAGAGGAACTATTTCTTATTTTAATATAAGCATTCACTTAAATTTTAGTTAGGTTGAATCTTTTTTTTTCATATACACTAATTGGACTTTATTTTTTATTACTTTTCTATTTTGTTTTGAGTCACATAAATGAAATTATGGTTTTGGATATGCATATTTTAATGAGTATGCATGTTTTAATAATCAGGAAGCAATAATCTACAGGATAAACTGGAGCTATGCTTAGAATTACAAGAGCTAGCAAATTTTAAGCAAGTATTGTCTGCCACGCACCTTTCGGTGTGGTTCACACACATTAATCATCCCATGTAATGCTCACTGTGGCCCGATGAAACAGATACAATCCTGCCAATTTTAGAATGAGAAATGTTGAGCCAGAGAGTTGAGTGATCTTTGCGGTGCCTCGGTGGCTCAATCGTTTAAGTTTCCCACTCTTGATTTCAGCTCAGTTCATGATCACAAGGTCCTAGGATCAAGCCCTATGTCAGGTTCTTTGCGAAGCATGGAGCCTGCTTAAGATTCTCTCCCTCCCTCTCCCTCTGGCCCTCCCCCACATGCATTCTCTCTCTCTTTCTGTCTCCCTCTCTCTCTCAAAAAAAAAAAAAAAAAAAAAAGAGAGAGAGAAAGAGATAAAAAAAAGAAGAATAAAAACTTGAAGATAGAGGGGCGCCTGGGTGGCTAAGTTGATTGAGCGCCCGACTTCGGCTCAGGTCATGATCTTGCGGTCTGTGAGTTCGAGCCCCACGTCAGGCTCTGTGCTGACAGCTCAGAGCCTGGAGCCTGCTTCAGATTCTGTGTCTCCCTCTGTCTGCCCCTCCCCCGCTCATGCTCTGTCTCTCTCTGTCTCTCAAAAATAAATAAACATTAAAAAAAAAAAAACTTGAAGATAGAGATATAGTATTTAAACTGCCTGCATTAAGTCCAGATCTCTCACGAGTCTTTGGATCCTGAAAAAGTTTCGCCTGTAAACAAGCAGAAGTTCTCAGCCATAATCCAATATTGAATCTTGGCAAACTGCTCAGGACAGAAAATGGACTTCTCCCTGTCACCCAGAGTATCTCTGAATCCTATTGTTTCTTTTCGTAGAATTTAGTAATGCTGTTATTTTATTATACCTCTTTCCATGATGTGTGTGATGTGTATCTCCATTCTCTAGAAAGTAAGCATTGTGATGGCAGAATATCTTCAGGGTTTAGAGTTGTCAGCATGTATTAATGAATATTTATTGAATGAATATTTGTTTCTTCTACTGTTTTTATCATTTTTCTTTTCCCAGAATTCCCCTGTATGTCTAGAAACAGATTTTTTTTTGGCTCAGGATCTTGCCTATATGCTAAACATGTGGTTCTCAAGGGTGCAGTCAACCAGTCTTCTTCCTTGACACCATACTTGACTAATTGTAGTAAAACCACTGTGACTCAGATGAGGCCAACGTGCTGGGAAATCTTCCATGAAAGCCAAGGAAAGGGATCTTTTCACTGGTGATGAAACCGTGAACAGTGCTACCAAGAAGATAGCAACTGTGTCGCTCATTTCGTGGAAGAAAGTAGTCTGAGACAACGAAGCCAACAAAGAGACGTAGAGAGTAGTAATGGATTCAAACTGTGCCCTGGCAGTACTTGGCGTGTCAGGTCCCAACTGCATCTCAGATGAGCAGCATCCCTACCCTTTCCATGGTTACCTGGGACACTGGTAAATTTCTGCTCCCTAAGCTAATGCAAAGTGGACTTCTGTTAGTTGCAAAACTGCATTGCTTTTCTATTGCTACATAACAAATTATCACAAAATTAGTGACTTAAAATCATATCCATCTATCAGAAATCCAGGCACAGCATAACTAGATTCTCTGCTCTGGTTTGTTTCTCAAGCACATTCAGGTCGTCGGCTTGGGTTGTGATCTCATCAGTTGTTTGAAGTCCTCTTTTGAACACAAGTAATGGGCAGTACCAGGGGCTAGTAACAGGAGGTCTGCATGACCACTGACTGGAAGTATAAGGAGAAAAGCTATGGGGTCCAATTCAACCGATGCAAACTAAAGTACAAAGAAACCATGAGAGCTAAAATGGGAATGTGTGGAAGCTTGAGTGTTTACTTTGACTCATAAATAAGTAACGTTAAAAAAAAGGGTATATAGTCTAGTATAATAAAGAATATGTTCCTTTTATCTCTCTCTAGGTATAGATAACGATACAGATAGGTAAATAGATATGGGTATAGTATGTGTATTTGGGGAAGCACCTGGGTAGCTCAGTCGGTTAAGCATATGACTCTTGATTTCGGCTCAGATCATGATTTTATGGGTCATAAGATTGAGAACCAAGATAGGCTCAGCACAGAGCATGGAGCCTGTTTAATATTTTCTCTCTCTTTCTCTCAAATAAATAAATTTAAATAAACATACTGTGTGTATGTGTTTATACTGATTGCATTTATATGTTCAGTGTTTTCCACTTCATATGATGTAGCCAATCTTTTCCACATCACTCAAGCATCTCACCTGCCTCTACGCATGGGACCCACTTATGTTTCTCTTTGGAGGGAGAACAAGATGGTTGACTACTATATTTCTATTAAGCAAATGTAGGAAATCACCTACGTATTGCTTTTTATTTATTTTAAAGAGGGAAGGAGAGAGAGAGAGCACAGGAGTGGAAGAGGGGGAGAGAGAGAGAGAGAGAGAGAGAGAGAGAGAGAGAGAGAGAAAATCTTAAGCAGTCTCCATGCTCAGCTCAGAGCCTGCCGCAGGGTTCAATCCCATGACTGAGGGATCATGACCTGAGCCAAAATCAAGAGTCGGAAGTTCAACCTACTGAGCCACTGAGGCACCCCAAATGTATGTATTGTTTTTTAATCCTGAGGGCTTTTTTAAAAATTAATTCAATATTTCCATCATGTAAAGTATTTACTTATTATTTGTTAATTTTTAATAAAATAAACCCAAAATTAATCTTGAGAGTAAGGAAAAAGGATATGCATCTTCCATATTTTATTCCCAGAGTTGAACTAGCATGATTATATAAATGACTTAGAATAATAATATTCATTTCTTATGCTTCAGCGGCAAAACATGGTGAACAGATTAGATCCTGCCTTTCTACTCGATAAATAACCTATTATTAAACTTGGTTAATATGCAATAAAAAATATCAGCATGCTACTACTAATAGGTGTTTTGTGAAGTTTTAGCAATTAGAAAAAATATATATTTGTGTGGCTTTTTCCAAAAGACACACAAAGCAGTTGTGAGAATTATTATCATGGAAGCAAGGCATGGGTTTGGACTGGTTATATCACTAACTAAAGGCACTGGCCGAGAAACCATCTGTCATTTTCACGAAAGTGGGTTAATATTCAAACTTATATGTTTTGATATATTGGCCCTTCAATCCACAGGCTTCTATTCTAGCTTTGTAGCTTTTTAAAATATATGATATATGTGATCCATTGAGTTAATTACATAGAGATAAGAAGTTGGCCCCTCACCATTCCATAGTATGTTTGCATTGAAAATACTAACCACTGTCTGCCCTATCAAAATCTATAAACTGAATTTAAATGTAATTAAATAAAATTTAAAATTCCAGCCCCTTATTTAGTCCCATACTCTGAACTAACGGTATTTTAAATATTTAATATATGATACCATGCCGAGATAAAATGACTGTCGTGTTTGCCAACTGAAACAACATTAACCTTGATTTTTTTTTCTCTGAAATGCTTTATCATTTTTCTCTAAAATAAAACATTGATTTCTGGTCATTTCTGTGTAAGTGAAAACTCCGTTCGCACTTTTATCTTATCTGAAATAATTCCTTTAATACGTGGTGCCTCATATGAGGTATCCTATTTACTGTTAGTCTCAGGATCCACTGTCCATGGATCTCACACACAAACACACACACACACACACACACACACACACACACACACACCCATGGTTCTATTTCTTTCTTGGCTCCTCTCTATCTTTATTTATTTTTTATTGGATCCTGATCAAGCATCCAATTAAATTTTAAGGTCAAACTTAATTTTTTCACAAGTTACATCTCTATAACTTTCACCATGAATACCTGCTGGATTTATTCTCTTGACAAAATGCAATCTGTTGCTTATAGATAGACAACGTTGATACGGTAAGTATCATTTTATGCATCCTCAAATTTCAAATTGATATATCTTTGTGTTTGGGGATAGCCTACCATAAAAATGAGATATGTTTTATATTCTTTAGAATTATCCAAATCTGATAATGTAGACATATTTTAATAAAGAGTTTTGTATTCATTCGAGAGTTTTTCTATTCTTTAAAAATTTTTGCATATTAAGTAATGATACTTGATTTATAGTTGTATGTGTAGATAATAATTGGATAAATGTATATGAAATAACTTTTAAAGATGTCTTAAAAATATTAGTGTATTATACTTGCAATGATTTATTTCAACCAAAACTTCCTAACTAGCCATGATATTATAAGAAGTGTTGGGTGAGGCATCTAGGAGATACACATTAAATGAGAAATGGCCCCTTTTAATGCCTCTCCCCTGGTTCACCCATCTCCACATTCTCTTACCTTCTGCCAGTCATCAGATTATTCTCCGTATTTGTGGGTCTATTTCTATTTTGCTCTTTTTGTTTGTTTTGTTTTATATATTCCACATACAAGTGAAACCACAGAGTATGGGAATTCCATGTACAGCATAGGAATATAGTTAATAATATGTAACAACTTTATATGGTGATTGGTGGTAGCTAGATTTATTGTGGCAATCACTTTGTAATGTATATAAATGTTGAATCACTGTGTTGTGCACATGAAACTAATATAATAATGTAGGCCAACTACACTTCAATAAAAAGAAAGAAAGAAATGGCCTTCTAAAACCTATCCACTAAACAGAGTTTGATAATTTTAAAAACATGATAAACCTCTTTAAGGGAAACACCAAACACAATGTTCCAAGAATTCAAAAGAGGAAAAAATCTCTTCTGGATGTGGCCGTCTTTTCAGTGAGTCAGGGAAGAAAGCCCAGTGGAAGAAAATTTTGACCTTTTCCTTAACACATGGGTGAACTTTTGAAGGTAAATTGGGGGAGTCAAGGGGACAGTCTGCTGGAGGGAACAGCAGAGGAGCGCATGAGTTGGAAAAACTGAGAAGAGTAAGTGACCTTAAAAGCACTTAAACTACCCAGGGTAAATTTAAAGTAACTCTATGAAGTGTCATAAAGAGTACACTCCCATTTGTTCCTGAAATATTAATATATGGAAAAGGGTCAAACTACTTTTGGATCCTCAAAATCTTCCACATGAAATTAAATACATTTTTAATTTTGCCTGAAAAGTTGTTTGACGATACCAGTGCCCAATCAGGGATTTAAAATAATAGTTTCAAATGAATGACAGGGAACATGCAGAAAAGCCTGAATTACAAAAACGACCTCAGTTTCATACCAAGAAATGTTTGATATCATTTTAGAAAATTTTGTGTATTATTCTTCATATTCTTTCACTAAAAGTGAGGATATCCTGGAATAATTTCTTAATATCTCCTTTCTTGAAAATCATTACTGTTTATTTGGAACTTACAAACAATAAAAAATTAAAAGGATAACTTAAATTATATGACATAGCTAAATATATTACTAAAGACAGATAAAGAGTTTTGAAGGCAGAGTTATGCTCTTTTGCTGTTGTTAGCAGAGGAAATATTGGGGATAATACCGACATGCAATATAGAAGCTAGATTTCAGTGAGAAATGTATAATGAATTGTCTCCCAGAACACATACATGTTAACGAAGCAATTATATTATAAAGGTATGTTCCAGTGTACCTTTATATATATATATATATATATATGCCATATATATATATATATATATATATAGTCCAACATAACACAATATATATATTCAAATATATATATTTGTTACTAGAAGAGAAAAAGGGATTGACATATTTTCGAGAAGACTTGCATGATTTCCTCATTAAGGGTTTCAGTGAGTCCATGCATTGGGTATTTTTACCCATTTTTTTTCCCAAATGAAGAAATCAAACATAAAGGACTAAGTGAGGTAACATTTCAACCAAGATATGTCTTATTTCTGAAATCCATTTTTTTCTTTTGCTATGTTCTTTGTGGCTTTTCTACTGGTAGTATTTTAATGGGTGTGATTAGAAATGGCGGGCAAGATTATTCATTTGCGTTCACTGCTGAGTATACCAGACAGGATTAATTTAGAGTGAATCCATATTGAAATTTTTAGTTCTTTTTCTTCCTAAATATAGAGTTTAATCTCTCTCAATAACCTATTCTCCTATATCTGTCTTAAGGTCAAGAGTTCATTCTGTTCTATAAAAATAATACTAAAATATGACATTTTATATGCTTATAAAAGAAGAAAAACAAAATAGCATTTTAAGGTAAGAACTGATGCATTTATAGACCTTAATATTTCTCAAAACTTTTGAAAGTGAAGGAAGGGATCAAGAGTCTCAGAGGAAGTGATGGCTTTGATTCCTGGTCCTCTGGATGTGTAAGACTTCTGGAAGCAAAATCATCACTTGCCTCTCTCCAAGAAATTCAGCCTAGGCATAGAACCAAGAAAAAAGAAGGCAAAAGGAAAATCTTCTTAAGTGCTCAGTTTGTGATATTTCATCAGATATCTACAAAATACACCAAAAATGAGAGTGTTTAGTTCAACTATCTTCATCTACTTTTAAGCCAAAACTTCTTACTTTTGTAATGGAGGCAAAGTATTTTAAGTAAAAACAAATATTAAAAATTATTAAAATTTAGCACAGATATCAGTCTTAAAGGTAACAACATCACACCTGACTGTCAGAAATAACACCAAACAAAACATGAGAAACACAAGCATTGATGAGGAGGTGGAGAAAGAGGAATACTTGTGCACCGTTTGTGGGAATGCAAACTGCTGCAGCGACTATGGAAGACAGCATAGAAGTTCTCCAAAAATTAAAAATATAGAACTACCATATGATCTAGTAATTGCACTACTGGACATTTACCCAAAGAATACAAAAACACTAATTTGAAAGGATATATGCAACCCTGTGTTTACTGCAACATTATTTACAATACCCAAATTATGGAAGCAGCCAAGTATCCATTAGTAGATGGGTGGATAAAGAAGATACACACACACACACACACACACACACACACACACACACAGGAATATTACTCAGCCATAAAAAAGAACGAAATTTTCTCATTTACAAAAACATGGATAGATCTAGAGAGTATTATGCTAAATGAAATAAGTCAGAGAAATCTAAATACCATATGATTTGATTCACATGTGAAATTTAAGAAACAACAAAAAAAATGAACAAAGGAAAAAAAAGAGACAAACCAAAAAACAGACTTTTTTTTAACGTTTATTTATTTTTGAGAGACATAGAGACAGAGCGTGAGCAGGGGAAGGGCAGAGAGAGTGGGAGACACAGAATCTGAAGCAGGCTCCAGGCTCTGAGCCATCATCACAGAGCCTGACTCGGGGCTCAAACTCACAGACCGCAAGATCATGACCTGAGCCGAAGTCAGCTGCTCAACTGACTGAGCCACCCAGGCACCCCCCAAAAACAGACTTTTAACTATAGAGAACAGAGGGTTACCTGGGGCGATGGGTGAAATAGGTGATGGACATTAAAAGTACACCTATCTTAATGAGCACTTAGTGATATATATAATTGGTGAATAAACTATATTGTACATTTGAAACTAATGTAACACTGTATGTTAACTATAATAGAATTAAAATATTAAAATAACAGGGAAAATAAAATACATGCACACATACATATATATAAGTAAAGATGTTCTTCAGTGCTAAAATATAAATTATTTTTATAATCAAAATTTTCACTCCAGAAAATCTGCTGTTTTTGTTTCAAGTGTTTTAGTTCATGAAGCTTTATAACCCGCTTTGCAAAATATTTTACAACAAATTTAAGAAATTTCAACTAGGATATTAAATTAACACAATTTCCTGACTAAAATTCTGCTTTAAAGAAGAATATCGAATGCTTCTCAGAGTTAAACTAACTCATTTTTCATTCTATTATTTAAATATCTTATACACTGTATCTGAGCATGTGCTTATAAACTGAACCTGTTATACCATGGCTTAGAATCAATTGAACATCAAAATCATGAAAACATGCAAATCAATCTTTGAAGTAACATTTGAGTTGCCATTTATACGTTTTGAAATTATTTCGACATTCAATAAATACAAATATCTACCAATTGCATATTTAAATGGTATTTTGATGATTTCAAAATATTTGGGATTCATCTTTAAGTTGACAATTATTTTTAATGTTGAGTTAGAATCTGATGCTTTTAGAATTAAAAACAAATGCCAACAATGTTTGCCTGGCTATAATCATAGAACATGTCTCCAAAGTAAATCTATATTAGCACAACTCAATGTGGTAATTAAGATAGAAAAAAGCAGTACTAAGCTGCATGTCCTATCAGGTTCCTTGGGGACCAAAATTAACTGACGTGACTTGAAATGTGTCCAAGGGGTTTAGTTAGCCTCCAATTAGTTGCAAACTTCTGCTATTAAAATGCATAACAAATACCAGCTTCCATGTCCCTGAACCCTTCATTATTTAAGTCCTAATTTCATATGGCTCCTTCATTAGAGTCTCTATCCCAAAAGCTAGCTTTGACTTTTAATTACACTGTACAATCAGTGCTGTCAGGTAATAAGACGGGAGGACAACAGATTCTAGGGCATATCTTGGTGAACCTCGAGGGTCCAGCTCTTAACCAAAAGCAAACAACAGAACAAAGGCAAACATCCTAGGACCAATCTATCATGAAATGCAGGCCGAATTGCCGCCCCAGTTTAACCTTGCTGTTTACATCTGTCATGAAACCCATGTAATAAATTCAAGAGTCCAGGCAGAAAGATGAACAGAGGGGATGTTTCAAGAATGGAAATTAGGGATCTGTCTTTTCTCGGGATCAGAATGCACGTGCCATGGTCTCATATCTCTCTTTATCTTCTATAATGCTGCTACCTCCTCTCATAAGCATTTGGATTTACGAGAATTGTCTGCTTGCACTTTAAATAACACCTTGATAATCAATACTCCAGGGTGAATGACAAAAATGTAGAGTTGCTAAAACTTGAAGGAATACTTCTGAGATCGCAACTAGTTTATTCCTTGGACATATTTATTTCTATATAAAATATGCCTACTTGTAAGTCCGATTTTTGGAAATCATGATATTTTCCCTTATAGAAGATGTTTTAAAATGTTTGACTCTCAGGACAGGTCAGAAGTAGCCTACTTAACCCACGGTATAACTTGACCTGCCTATGTAATTCCATTTTACTCATTTGTAACAAATGTAATATATAGACATTTTCTCTTGGCTCCTTCCTACCTCAGGTCTACATAATACTCTGTCTCTGACTGAGGCTATTTGAGAAAAGAGCTGATGCTTTGGTCATAAGAGCACCGCTGACAACATCAGCAGATTCACTAGAGTGAGTGATGGCAGGGATTTCCTATCTGGAAGCAGGAATTATATTGTTTCAGAAACAATATAATTTCATAAGTAAAGGGATCTTTAAAAATTGTGTTAAGAGAAAAACTACTGAGAGCCAATAATCCTTTTGTTGCTCTAGACTAGGGAAACGTGAAAAAATAAAGTAGGGAAACACAGTGTGTGTGTGGTGTGTGTGAGAGAGAGAGAGAGACAGAGAGAGAGAGAGAATGGAAGCGTGTGCATGCGTGTGAAGTCTGGAGTATGTGAGCGAGCATACGAGCTTGTGCCTATGTGAGAACATGTACATGTGAGTTTATGAGCATGTGTGAATGAGTGTGTGTGTGTAATGTGTGGAAGAGGAACACGATGTTTGTAGGCCAAATTGGACAAGTAAATCACTTGGATGCAAGTGGAAAGGTTACAACCTAAGAGCAATAGACAGCATTCAAAAACACAGGGGAGAACCGCCAGAAAAAGCTGGCAAGGCAACATGTTGAACTTGATCATTCAGATGATATTCATTTAAGGCATATGATTTCCATATATTACTTTTGCACTAAAGGTAAATCAAAAGCTTCTCAATGGCCACATGGAAAGAAAGTGATGAATGTGTTTGCATCAAAATGGCACCTGTAAGAGACTATAAAGGAAGTCACAGAGTGGGGGAAGGTATCTGTAATAACCAACAAAGGGATTATTTCCGGAATTGAAATCACATAATTAAATTGGGGGGAGGGGCGGGAAGCAGGCATTCTTTTAGGAAAAAAAGGGCAAAACTTGAACAGACACTTCCCAAAGGAGAATATCGTAAAGACCAATAAACCTGAAAAATTTTTCAACTCCATCAGCAGACTGCTACACAACAACCCTGGAGTAATACCACTACACACTGGCAAAATGGCTAAAATAACCCTGACCGCAGTAGCACTTGTCCTGGGCACCATGCCTTGCAGACCGCGCTCTGGTCCGTGTCTGGTCCTGTGTCTTGTATAGGGCAAGGAGTCTGTGGGCAGAAGGTATGTATCCATCCAGCCACCCACTTCCACACTATGCATTATTTACTTGAGCCCCAAGTTCTCTGTTCAAAGTGCCTGGAGCCTGTGTTCAGAAGAAGCATGGAGCTTTTCAGTAAGATTTTCATCCAAAGTAGATATGATGTCACCTATGGGTGCAGTGCTAGACCCAAGGGATGGTCAATGCTCTGAAAGTCATGGACAGAACATCAACGTGTGGACTGGGTTTCTTCAAGCCTGACCCCTCCCCCCCTTGGTAGCATTAAAATTAAAACCACAGGCCCAAAATGGTGGCACTTAGATGGAGTTCCCAAACTGGGGCTTAAAACCTAATCTAATTCCAGTTTCTTTTTTTTTTTTTTTAATGTTTATTCATTTTTGAGAGACAGAGAGTGAGCAGGGAAAGGGCAGGGAGAGAGGCAGACACAGAATCCGAGCAAGCTCCAGGCTCTGAGCCATCATCACAGAGCCCGACGCGGGGCTCGAACTCACAGACCTTAAGATCATGACCTGAGCCGAAGTCGGCCACCCAACCGACTGAGCCACCCAGGCGCCCCTAATTCCAGTTTCAATCTCTCCCAGAAATGTAGTCTTAACTGGCCTGTGAGGAATTTTTCAAACAGCATGCCGATGAATCTGCCATCCCCCAAGGAAAGATGAGGCAATCTGCATGAGAATAGCTTGCTTTCCCCCCTGTAGAGAACCCACCTATCCTTTTGCTAACAACCTTCTTGCCCTGCCTTCCTTCTCTAAAAGCCCTCCATTTGGTACAAGTCCTTGGAACACCCCTCTATTGTCTAGATGGGATGCTGCCTGCTCCAGGAACTGTTTAGGAAAGCCAATTAAATTTACCTGGTTGAATTTTTGTTACTTAATTGTATGTGCACCATTTTTTCTCATGCATTGAGTCCTATCAATTTTATGTTTGAATAGGGCTTTCATGTTTTCCCTCTTCTTTAGCTACACCTAAAATATCCTTTCCTTTTCCATTCTTAAGATTTCTCTCTCTTCCTGCCTAACACATTCTAATGGCTCAATATTGCTCATGAGATAAATAAAAAAGAAATCCTAAATATTACATGAGCCTGCATATCCTCTGCCTGAAAAATCACCAGCTTCTTCTTAAACAACTGTAAACTTCACTCTGCTTCACAGTTACCTTAGCCTTCCTGAAATTCCTCGATCTCGCTATTCCCCTTTTTGCCACAAGTCACTGGTCCATGTTGTACCTCTGCCCAGAACTGCCCCCTCCCAACCTGCTTACATTTCACCTGGTTAATATCTACAAATTATTGGTAGCTCAATTCATATTTATTTTCCTCAGAGAAGCCTTATCCATTCTCCCCAAATTATGTCATATCCTCCACTGTAAATTTCTCACGCCATCCTCTACTGCTTTCTTAGCATTTATTACACTTTTAATAAAATAATTTCACTCTATGTTGTTCAATTATCTGTCTCCCAAGCAGAAATGGAAGTTACATAATAATTTAAAGCACAGAGGTTTTCCTATATAAGTACTCAATAAATAGTTGTTTAATGAAAATGAATATAAACAATGACCTGAGTAGTTTGGTAAAACCTGCCATATTTGGACTTTATAAAGGATGGTTAAATAATAAATGTATTAGACAGTACTTTAAAATCTTTAATCATCTCTTCATGAGCTATTTAAAAACAGCACTGTTCTATGTGATTCTAATTCTAGGAAGGATTAGAGTAGAAGCAAAATAAATGAAGATATAAATTAATAAACTTAAGTAAGGATTATCATTTAAACAAAATACACAGAAGTTTACAAATCAATAGTTTTCACATTCAAATAGCAATTGTAATGTTTAAGTACATGTTGCAGCATAATATGCGTTATTTATGATACATATGAATTAACGGCGATTAGTTTATTGAAAATTTACCAGAGCACCTGGGTGGCTCAGTAGGTTGAATGTCCGACTTTGGCTCAGGTCATGATCTCAGGAGTCATGAATTGGAGCCCTCCATCTGGTTCGCTGCTGTCAGCACTGAGCCAGCTTTGTATCCTCTGCCCACCCCCCCCCACCCCGTCCTGCCCCTCCCCTATGCAGGCTCATTCTCAAAAATAAATAAACATTAAACACAAAAAGGAAGTTTACCAAGTACCAGGCACTTTACCTATATTATATCTTGGCTCACAAAAACTCCATACAGCAGATATTCTTCATTCCTACTTCACTATTGAGATAATGAAGATTAGAGTCATTGCAGGGGCACCAGGGTGGTTCAGTTAACAAAGCATGCAACTCTTGATCCCAGGGTTGTGAGTTTGAACCCCACAACGGGCACAGAGATTACTTTAAAAGAATAAAAAAATAATTAAAATAGAATCATTACAAAACTTGCCAAGGTTGTGTATGCTCATAGTCCCCCAAGAGCTGGAGTATGAAATTTGTCTGACTAACTTAAAAGATATAAAAGATCACTTTGTTTTTGCCAGAATTATATTTTTCAATCTCTAGATTGAGTATTTTGATCAGAGCTTAATGCTTCCAAGGAAAACACACGTTATCAAATCTATTAAATAGGTTAGCATCTAACTTATATTGGAATGCGGCACAAAACAGAAGGAAAAAAGGCAACGGCAAACCAACCAACAAAACAAATTAACTTGTTAAATAACCATTTGAGAGGTAATTCAAATCAATCCTTTCTTTCTAAAATGGAGACCTCTGATAGGTCATTCTGCCCTGGTTCTAGGAGAATAGATAGAAAATCAAAGTTACAAACCAGCAAAATGTTAACAATGCAATGCTAACGTATAAGAAAATAACCAATAACGCCACAAAGTGACTGCGATCTGCTAAGTATTAGAGTGCATTATGTTAATCTGAACATGCATATTTTCCTTCCATGATAAGTACCCTAGAAACCACTGAGGATCAAGTCCAAGACAAAAATCAGTCATCGAACACTGCCGTTCATTTTATGCTAGAATCTCAGTATGAAATCTATTTCAGTCCTGGTCCTTCATCAATGGGGAAGGATACACATGTGCGTCATAATTTGCCAGATTGTTTCTTACATTTTCTTCGGAACTGCCATATTGAAGAGACAATTAACCACATGATGTTAATTACTGAAGAAATTATCATTACTAAAATGAGAGTTATCATATATACATATATAGAATTTTGAAATTGTCTGTAATGTGAGATTATACACACACACACACACACACACACACACACACACACACACATAATTACGACTGTCACCTTTAAAGGAATTCTACATATATTTTAAACCAGTGAGCTGAATGTTAGCTGGAACGTTCTGGAAAGTTCTTTACAAATCCTAACTCCCTTGCTTTACAGATTATTTAAAGCACACTCTCTGAATGTGAGCAATAAGTTCAAGTGCCGTTTTCGTCCACTTTTGCTGATCACAATTATTATTTACTTATTAATGCATATTACTTTAGTAGATGTTACATCGTTTTTCACCATTACATGAAAATGGAGACATATGTGCTTTTTTTTTTCACTATGTGGAGAAGTACCTTACAGAATGTTTGTTATAAAATGGCAGCACAGGCTCTGATAGCGCTGAAAACCTTTGACCCGTGGTTCCTTCCTCTCGTTGCGTGTCAAAAATCAAAAGAGGCTGAATGTCCCAAGGTGACTGGAGCATCTATGGCACAGCTTTTCCAGCAGGACACTGAGTTCATCAGCATCTTTCATTTACTTCCCTCCCACATTTTCATGGTACCAGAAGCGATTCTCAATCTCTTTGTTTGAAGACCAGTCTATGTCAAGAACTCCAGTTTCTTTTGTAAATGCCCCAGCCCCCTATTTTGTAAAAGGCGAAAGATTTATTCGATCTGAAGAGAAACCAGCCCCCTATTTTGAAGCTAATAAGATACTTCTGCTTTAGAAAGCTTAAAAAATGGCATTTAAAAACGGCATTAAAATTACATAATAGTGTGAGCACTCGTTTCCCAGAATATTCTGGATTTTTTTCTCTAAGAATATTATATTTTTCATAAGGCATAATTATGAATATGATTAAAAATAAAGGTGGAAAATTAAATTTAGGGAACCTAGTCTTAGAGAAAGTCACATCTTTCCCTTCATTAAATTTAATTTAGCCAATTCTACACACTTTCTCAACTCACACATCCAGAAAACTGTACTTTGGGAGCAACTAGAGGCATGCACATTTTAAATTAAACAAGAGAGAGAAGGCAGGGACTGTGGGGGAGACGGGGGAAGAACGGAGGACGGGTCATTTAATGCAATTTTTTCTAATGAGCAGGTGCCATTCTGAATGGAGAGAACTCTAGATAAATCTCTGCCAATGAAACTCCTTCTGAGTCAGAGGTGAACCATCCATCCTACCCAGGCGGAGAGGGAGGACTCTGCTTCGGCCGTGCCAATGGTAATTCAAGAGGAGAATGGGCATCTACCTCTTTGGAGGACAGTTAAACAATATCTAAGCTGACACAAACTATGACATTAAATGCAGGAAAAAATGCACAAAATCCATGTTTTCTTTAAAAAACAATTCATTTTATTTCTATCACTATAAATGTGTCCTTTTCATAGATAGATATTTTGCACAGGTGTACATCATTTCTCCATGACTTGAAGTTATTATTTTGACAACAGTCGCCTAGAAACATCAATAGGCCTGACGATCTGCTGCGTATGGACACATGTTTCAATGCTTTTAGCCATCTGGGAGTGTGGAGTACTTCGTGGGAACACTATTTCCCAAACTCCGCAAGTATCTTAGCTATTCCTTTCACTCCAGTCACTTCTTAACTATTTCGTGCCCTGCAGGAGATGATTAACCTCCTCATATTAAACTGGTAGGTTAAAGGGAGCAGAAAAATCCAGATAATGTAAGATAAAAAATACACTTTCAAGAAGACTGATAGAAAGAATAGATACTTTAATAAAATATTCTACCTATTTTCCTCAGCTTTTTGGCACCAAACAGAAACCCAGATTACAAAAGTAGCATTTTTCATCAAAGGATCCCTGCATTCTCTTATTACCATCATGGGAAAGAAAATTATTGTCATTTTTATCATGACTCTAGATTCGTAACATCTACCCAGAGGTATGAAACTATGAATTTGTTTTTCATGCATTTAAATGACAAACTAAAAACACTCTGCTAAGATCATCTAATAAATTCTATAATATGAAAACAAACATCACTCCCCCATTGAAAATACAAACCTACTTTGATCTTGGAGAGAACTATCGAGGCTACCACTTTTCTGAAAATCAGTAAAACTCAGTATGATTTTTTTTTTTTTTTTTGGCTTTACTGGTATGCCAAAACACACAATGAAAGAATGAGCACCGCATAGCCTCTTTTTTAGTGCACTCATCTTTGATGGGGCTGCCCTAGTTTGCTAGTTGAGTTACTTATTGCCCCACACTCTTTTGGGGCCTACCCTAATATACATACCCTTAGACACATGCGTACACACACCCATATACATATCCAAACATGTACACATAAACATACCATATGTGCATCTGCAAGTACACACACACACACACACACACACACACACACACACACCCCTTAACCTGGATGATGTTATATGGTATTACAGAGATTTTTATATTTTTAAAAATCCCATAATTATTTATACAAAGTTAAAAGTATATTTTTCATTATATATTTGGCTATTGAATTAATTTCAAAATACAAAATTATTTGAGTTACTGTACAATAAAGAAGGTGTGAAAGATAAATTATTTTCTCTTTGTTCTGAGGTCATCATAAAGCAGAAAAAAGAAGAGACTATTTGCGAGTGAGTGTGTGTGTTGAAAAGAGATGAGGGAGGAAAAAAAAGCATCCTCAACTGTAAGTAAATCCGAGTAATTCTAATCTTACTATTTTTCTATGTCTGCTAAGAATTTACCTATTTAATACATAATTGATGGGATTTAGGACACACTACCCTAAAATATGGCACCTTAGCATATTGAGTAGTTTAAGCTGAAGGAGTTTGATAAAATGGCAGAAGCAGGAATGTCACCCCCTCACCCTTGTCTCCTAAATTGGATTGGAAGACTTTACCTGGAGGGTGCCTCCCTATACCCTGAGGCAAGGAGCATCGTTTTCCCTGAAGACAAAGGAACACTGAGATGAATCTGAAGAAACAGACCCTGCTCTTTTCCCCACCGTTAACATTTGACCTACCATATTTCTCCCCAGGTATCCAATCTTCATTACACCTAGCGTGGAAATACTAACATTCAACCGTTTCTTCAAGTCTTCGTTTCCTTATGATGGTTCCATTGTCATATGAAACTTGCATAAAATAAACACATTTGCTTTCCTCCTGTTTATCTCTTTTGTCAGTTTAATTTTCAGATCCATCCATAAACTCAAAAATAGTTGAGGAACATTTTTCTTACCCTATATATACCCCATATATATTGATGCTTTATGGATTTAAATCTTTTATATTAGACTTTCTCAGATGTCCTCTATGATGTCAACTTTATAATATGCAATAGGATGAAGCAATAGAAAATTTAACTGATGTGTCAAAATATGAAAGATGATAGACACTAAAGAAGAATTTGAGATAGACAACCTAGAACTTGCATATTACCATACTGTGGTTACAAGTAAGTTTGTCAGGACTACATCTGAAAACAAGGCTGTAGAAAAATCAGGAGAAAGTATTTTTGAGAAGGATTCTTTTTATTTTTAATTTTTTGAGTTTCACTACTGCATTGTGAGTTACAAATACTCCCTTCATCCCATTTATTTAATTATAGACTTAAAAGCAACATGTGGGTTTTTTTTGGGAGGAGTCAAATTGCATTGGATTTTACCTTCCCACCAGGAAATAAAAAAGACTGGTTTATAATCTAATTACCCAGAATAACAGTTGCATACACATGTATGCAAAGTTAAAAATGTTTGGAAGTAAAATAAGTAAAATGTGTCAAGAAATCAGCATGCCTGATTTGATGCAAAGTGCCTGTAAAGATTGAAAAAACTAATGATAGTGACTATTATTTAAAAATCTCTAACCCCCTGGGGCACTCGGATGGCTCAGTCATTAAGCATATGATTCTTGGTTTCAGTTCAGGTCATGATCTCACAGTTCATTAGTTTGAGCACCCGCATCAGGCTCTGTGCTGATTGTGTGGAGCCTGCTTGTGATTCTCTATCTCTGCCCCTCCCTGACCCCTACTGTCTCTGCCTCTTTCAAAATAAATAAGTTTAAACAAACAAACAAACAACAAACCTCTAGCCCCTCCCAGGAGGTCTCCATACTCCATGTCAGTCCTAATGCTAGATATTTATAAGTAATAATATTTGCCACGGAATGAATTATAAATTGAAAATAAGGAAATATAATAATAAAGGCTTGAACTGATTGTGTCTCATCCCTCAGATTTTCAACACCTTGCTCATGTTGGTCAGCTATATTCACAGAACATGAAAATTCTATGACCATATATACATGCTCCTCTCTGCCCTTGGCGAGCATCTGGTATCCTTCCTCAGAGAAAATAAGCTTCAGAAATTGTTTATTCACAGTATTTTAGACTCAAGTGAATACTTTTCTCTGATATATTCGTTTAACTATTGAACTTTCTATTGTCCTTTGAAGTGGTGACATCAGCTTGGCACACATATTGATTTTTAATTAGGGAATTTAATTTGCTGTCTTTAGAGTAGCTGTAGTTTATGAATTATAGAAGAAAAGGAAGCACAGACATTGTTCATGATTTCTCAGGGTTAAAAAATTATGTATACCCTAAAATATTTTATAGTCTAATTTTATTTATAAAATGCCACTAATGAAATAAGCTATAACTTAACATATGCTTCATATATACTGCTATTTCCTTAAATGGGTGTCATTATGAAAATTGAAGTTTTCTTGGGAGGAGAAGACAGGAAAAGCAGGGTATATTCACAAACAAATGAGAAAACTTCTGCTGTGTTGTTGCCAAGGAATAAGTTGGCATTAATTAAATATCTATTCATTGGTAATGAATGCCAAATAGTATTAATTAGTTAGTAGAATATTAATCACATGCTTAAGAACTAATTGTACCATATTAACCATTAATGACACTATAAAAAACTAGATATACTATAATACATAACTGGCATTAATTGAAAGCTCTTCTAGAAATGTGATTTTCTATTTCCTAATGGGACAGTAGCACAATATGCACATAATCACGAGTTTTTCTCTCTTGAACATCATGGTTTCTATTTGGGTACGACTGATATACCCACATATGCCTCTATTACCATTAAAAAGCGATTGTTACAAATTGTGCTCTTTCCATTCTTGCCTCCCTCTGGCAAAAGGAAACCTCATTTCATGACTAAAATTACTTTCTACTTAAAATGGCATGATTATTTAGTTCACATGAAGTCTTAGAGAAGAAAAGCAGACTGACAGAACACCTATTTGAAAAAAGCTTTCTCCCTCCAGGTGTGTTCTTCAGTGTTCTGACAGAACTGAAGCATGTGGTAGATATACAAGGACTGGAACCAGATCTGGAGAAAAATAGGACACTTCTCCCTCTGTGGAACCTGGCCCAAACACTTCCCCATTCCATACACATGTCTACTGAGATGCCTGTTAACCTTGCTGCCTTCATACTATAAAAGGACATCGGAGTAGGGTTTAACATAAACTTAAAAGAAAAGTTAGGCTACGGTTTCACACTAAGAGCTCTTATGGGAGGTTGAGTTATTGACCACAAAAATGCATTCTCCCTGCCCTTGATGTAACTTTGCAATTCTTCCCACTGATAGAGGAGTGCATTTTCCTGTCCCTTGACTTTGGACTCATCAAGGGGGATGTTAGCAGAAGGGCTATAAAGTGACCAAGACAAAATGTGCTCAACGGTTGGCTGTTCTTGTGTTTGTATTAACAGACATACCTTACAAAACAAAAATGGCCACACGTTCTTCGATATTCCTCCTATCAAGGGGAAGGCCTATCTTCTCTATCCCGAATCTTGGCTGGTAGATAGAAGCTGAGAGGGCTCTGGGAGACTGTTTTCGAAAGCTGGGCATGCCTTGAAAAGGCTCTTCCAGTGGAAGCTGGAAGAGCCTCAAAGAGATTATTATAGGAAATATTATTGAGGCTGGAAAGAAGATCAGCATGTAATGAGAACAATGGAAATAGTATCTAATGATATCTGAGAACTAGCCAACGGTATTTACAGACAGAATGATGTAAATTCCAAATAACTTCTTCTTGGTACCTATGATAAATTACAAGACAGTGATGAACTAACAAAGGGATTGTTCAGATTTTGTGCACAATTTAGAAAATATATGAAGGGCACAGAACTTGCTGGGTGTTGTGGAGTGAATGTTTGTGCCTCCCACCTCGAAATTCATATATTGGAGCTTTAATGTGATTGTATTTAGAAGCGGAAAAATTGGGAAGTAATTAGGCAATGAAGATGGAGCCCCATAATGGGATTAGTATCTAAACAAGATTAGTATCTTAACAGAGAGCTAGCCCTCCTTCTTGGCCACTTAAGGATACAAGGAGAAAACTACCAGGAAGAGGGCCTTCACCAGCCACCACACCATGGTGGCATCCTGATCTGGACTTTCAATCTCCAGAACCAAGAAAAATACATATTTCTTGCTTAAGCCATCTGGTCTGTGGTATTCTGTACAACAGCCCAAACAGTGTAAGATACGGTGTAGATATGAGGAGAATGAGATTTAGATGCACATGTCCTCATTCCTTGATTTACATTTTTAAATTATAATTGTTATAGTGTTATGCAGATTTGCAAAAAAGATCTTGCATGCTTTTTATTCATTTGAGGTAAGAAATAATATCTGAAAAATCTTCGGATTCCCAGCTTTTAACAAAGTGAATGTCACTTAAAGAACTATTTTTTTTTCTCTTGAATCATTGAGAAAGACTTTAAGGCAAAGCACTTAAAATCTAAAATCAGGATGCTTTTCGCTCTTTTGATGGATCCTTGGGTCACTTCAACATTTTAGCTATTGTGCATAATGCCATTATAAACACAAGTATACTAAGATCTCTTCAAGATCCCTATTTTGATTATTTTGAATGTATATCCAGAGGTGGAAATTATAATGTAGTAATTTTATATATATATACATTTATATATATATATATTTATATTTATATATATACATTTTTACGAACTTCCATATTGTTTTCCACAGCGGCTGCACCATTTTATATTCCCCCCAAAAATGCACAGGTGGCCTAATTTCTCCACACTGTGACAAACACTTGTATTTTCTGTTTTATTTATTTATTTTCTGATAGTAGCCATCTTAACTGGTGTGAACTACTATCTAACTGTGATTTTTATTTGCACATCCCTAGTGATTACTGATGTGGGGTATCCTTTCATATGCTTGTTGACCATTTGTATACCTTCTTTGGAGAAACATCTATTTGAGTCCTCTGCTCACATTTTTGAATTTACCTTTTTGGGTTTTTTTGTCATTGTTTCTATTGGAATTGGAAATTCTCTGTGTATTCTGAACTGTAATCTCTTACCAGAGATATGATTTATAAATATTTTTACTCATTCTGTAGGCTGTCTTTTCATGCTATTGATAGTGTCCTTTGATACACAAAACTTTTTAATATTCATGAAATCCAGTTTGTTTATAATTTTTTTTTGCTGCCTATGACTTTGGTGTCATATCCAAGAAATCATTGCTATTTCTATTTTTGTGTAGCTTTTCCCTTATGTTTTCTTCTAAGAGTTTATAGTTTAGCTCTTAGTTTTAGGTCTTTGATGAATTTTTAATTTTTGTATGTGGCGTTAGGTAAAGGTCCAACTTCATTATTTTGTCAGTGGATAGTCAGTTTTCCCAACACCATTTGTTGAAAAGACTGTCTCTTTCCCCACTGCATGTTTTGGGTCTCTTGTCAAAAATAACTGGAACATATACTCAAGGGGTTCCTTCTTGACTTTCTGTTCTTTTCCATTGGTCTATATATCTGTCTTTTTGCCAGTACCATACCATTTTGATGACCATGTAATAATTGTAATAAGTTTTGAAATTAGGAAATGTGAGCCTTCCAACTTTGTTCTTCTTTGTCAAGATCGCTTAGGCCATTCAGGGTCACTTAAGATTCCATATGATTTTGGGATGGACTTTATTTCTGCAAAAAATATTTCTATGATTTTGGTAGAGATTTCACTGAATCTGTGAGTATCCATGGGTAGTACTGACATCTCATCAATATTAAGTCTACCAATCCTTTAACATGGATTTCTTGCAGGAAAGGTCTAGTGGTTATGAACTCCCTCAATTTTTGCTTATGTGAGAATGCGTTAATTTCTCCCTCACTTTTGAAGGACGGTTGTCAGTTATAAGATTCTTGTTTGATAGGCTTTTGGTTTTGTTTTGTTTTGTTTTGTTTTTGCCTTTAACTATGAATAAAAGAGCCCATACCCTTCTGCCCTCCAAATTTTCTGAGAAGTCTGTTGTGGAAATGATGCAGGTCCTGTGCTGAAGGTATGTTCCTTCACAAGGACAGCATTTATTTATGTCAGAAAGACAATGGCGCTACTCACTGTAGACAATTTTAAGTTTAATTTGTCTCTTAGGAGTTTCTAACTGCTTAAATTATGCCAAATTATGCCCCATCATCACTAAGATTCTTGGTAGAGACTCTTTCATGTTTCAGTCTGACTCAAAGTCTGATATACAAAATGTTTCTTGGCAACTTTCTTTGCCAGAGATGGGTGTTTTTTCTGACTTACACAACAATAGGGTTCTGACCTTTCAGTGGTCCTAGTTCTACACGGAGAATATTTCTGTTAAGATTCTCTGACATTACCAAACTTCTCTCTCACCACCCAGGAACAAGTGAAATTCAGTGTGTGATATGGACTTAGGCTCCCATGATCACCTCTGGTATTTGTGGTAAATTTCTGGTTTAAGCTTCTTTACTTTTTCCCTTGTAGGATTCCCTTTGTCTTTGTGATCTCATCTTTACCTTTAAAACAATGATTCTAGCTGCTTGTTTCTGACATTATCTGAGCAGCCAAACTGTCAAAAACAAAATGCTGAAGTTTTCTTTTGCTTTGGCACACAATGTAGGTCTGTTTCCTGGTCACTCCTTAAGTTACCTTAGGTTACCTGACTACCTTTTTCTCATTAGGTTAGTCTATACTCCTCAACATGGTTCATGAGATCCCATAACCCTAATTTTATAGATTCTTCTCTTACCACTTTCCTCTTTAATGTATATCTTCCAGAAATACTAAAGTTCTTTAATTTTCCTCAACATCATTTATACATCCTCCAAGGGCCTTTACATTCTAATAGTAATATTATTTCAGGTTATACAACGACTACATCCTAACCTTTGCTCCTGGTTCACTGCAAATGCCCGTTCCTGCTAGCGGGATCGCCTGAAACACAAACTAGGTTAAGGCTAGTCATATTTGTGAAGAATTGGGAATGGGAGAGAAAGATTTTGGTTTTCTTTGTATGCCTTTCTATTCTGACAGAATTTTTAAATGAGAAAATATTACTTTATATTAAGTATCTATAAGAAATATCTGATCATTGGGACAAAAGGAGCAAAACCATTTTGGTATACTCTTTCTTAAAGGAACAAAACAGCAAATATTACTGAAATATTATTGAAATATGTATGTGGTCCTTTAATTTTTTCAACTATAAATTTCTAGAAGGAAAATTCCTTAAAACAGAGTCTTCCCTTTTTAAGCCTTTTGAAATCTATTTAAAATTGCTCAGCAGAAAGACTGTATCGAGTTAAATTTTTACTAGCAGTATGCAACAATTGAAGGCACTGAGTTGTACTGAAATATCACTGATATTCCTTCCATTAATATTTATCTTCCATTAAGATCCATGCTCCTCTTCTTCTAAAGTAATAGAAACCCAGATTTTAGCTATACGTGTGTATACTCTGAAAATGATCACAATTTCCAGGCCCCATTGAATATGATTTGTGGTGGCCAGATTGCTGAGTACTGGAAGAATACGGTATGCAAGGAAGTGATATGTGCGAATTCTAAGGAATGTCCTTTTAGGGAAGGCCTGGTCTTTCTGATTCATTTTGCTCTTCGTAATGGTTTAGATTTGGACATCAATGCTGGTAGATGGAAAATCCATTTTGGAGGATGACTTGATTTGGGGAATGAAAAGAGGAGTCTGAGTTGAGACTCCATGGAACACCAGACAGACAGTTCTAGACTGCCTGCCTCTAACTGGTAAGTCACAGAAAACACAAAGGAACACACGATTAAACCATCACCTCCCAAAATGCTCTCTTCTTTAAACCACTGTTAAAAACAAGTCCCGAACCTAATTCTAACCAATACAAGGATTACCTATATTGAAATATCTAACCAAATACTTTTTTTCTCTTGTTAGCTAAGATCATAGTTGTAAAATTTATTTACTGTTCGCTATCTACCATATACAGGGGCAACATATTATAGGCATTATTTTATCTAATCCTCGCAATAACCAAAAAGCTATATAATATTACTTCCTATCTTTTACATTCGATAAACCAGAGGCTCAAAGAATATGAGTAGCTTGCCATAAATCAGACTTCAAAACCCACATCATCTAATGACAAAGCCTTTGCTTCTCAACTTCTGTGTCACAGAACACCCTGGAGTCTCACCAAGTGCAGAGCTTTGTACTAAATATTGTGATTCTGAGGATAAATACAACAAACAAAACAAAAGCAAACAGGTTCATTACTAGCCCTCTAGAATTATATTTTCCACCACATAATTACAAAGTATGGTATTTTAGAAAGAAAAGTATTTACTGGTTTCTTCCTTAGGGACAATAGTCATAAATGTCTTCCTAGGTGCTAATTCAGTGTTAAACTGAGTAATTCCTATGACGGTTGGCCACTCATAAAATTGGAGGCCGTGCTTTCCAAATTTACTAATACATGTTGCATTACATCCAGTGCTACACTGCATGCAAGGCTGCTGTTATAAAGCTGGGATTCTTTGTCACAAATTGTAATGTGTAGCACAATTAATTTCTAAGACCTGATCAGTGATTTTGATAACAGTTTGCTAGGCACTTACTTTCTTGTGATAATGCCATAGTCAGAAGCCTTTGAAGTGTGCTGATGATCTAACTCAACATTTTTACCATGTTTGACATTTTCTTTGATCACCTTGATGGATTTTCTCACTTGAATGAAAGAAACTGAGGAGATGGAAAGGATAATGATGATAAGAGTTGCAGAAGCAACTGTCAGAGAAGAAAGAAAAAAGAGTTAAAAATAATTTCTTTTAAAAATGACTATCACAGAACAAGAATTTAACTACATTATTGAGATTGCAGAAAATGAGAACACATGAGAGACTTATCTCTTTCCTTCTTTGTCATTTTTCTGTTAATAAAAGAGCAATAAAAAGTGAAAGTAAATAGTAAGTACATTTTTTAAAATGTTTATTTACTTTTGACAGAGAGACATAGTGTGAGCAGGGGAGGGGCAGAGAAAGACACAGAATCTGAAGCAGGCTCCAGGCTCTGAGCTGTCAGCACAGAGCCTGACGCGGGGCTCGAACTCACAAACCGTGAGATCATGACCTGAGCTGAAGTCGGTGCTTAACCGATTGAGCCACCCAGGCACCCTAGTAAGTAACATTTTATAGGGGGATGCAATTTAGAAAATCTCTTCATGGACATCGGCAATAATTATGAAGGATACTTTCATTTGAAGTTAGGACAATTGAGGTTCCAGGAGAAGTGACTTTTAAGGTCAAATAAAACATAACAACAGAACTTAGTTGTTAGTCATCTTTGACTTCAAAGTCTACACAAGCCATGTGTTTGCAATTACAAGTTAGTATCTAGAGAGTCCAGTTTGTTCTACTAACCCTTCTCCCCAAATAATGAACTTACAATTATCTATCAGATTTGAGGTGATTCTTTTAAAATAATTTACATGAAATCATTACTATTGAAAGAATGTGATGTCAAAGACTAGATATATCAAAATGTAAAACAGTGGAATTCATGAACATCCTGAAAACAGTGACAAAATGTTTGTCCTCCAATCTTTAGACTAATTAGATTATTTATTTTGGTTTGGGAATTAGGTTTAACAAAATTCTCAAAGTTTAAGGATAGTGTAGCACCTTTATATAAGAAAAAAATTATAAAATTATAGGTTTATAGATCTTGAATGGTTTTAATCCTTTATTTTTCAAAATAGTAAGTTAAGCATGTTGATAATTTACTATGCACAAGTTATTCTACATACATTATTTGACAGACTCAAGAAGCCAACATACAGATTTTATAGATGTATTAATTTTCTATTGTTGCTTAACAAATTACTACAAACCAAACCAAACAATACCACATATGTTTATTATCTTATAGGTTCTGCAGGTCAGGAGCAAAGACATGGTTTGGATGAGTCCTGGAGGGTTCCCTCATGGCTGTCATCAAGATGTTAGCTAGCTATGTTCTTCCTAGGGTCCAGGTTCTCTTAGCTCACATGATCGTTCTCAGAATCATTCCCTTACAGTCTTGACTGAGATCCCAGTTTTGCTGGCTGGCATGTACAAATCACTCTCAGCTCTTCGAGTTACCCCTCTCCCTCAGTTCTTTGCCACGTAACCCTCCCACAGGCCTCCTTACAACATAGCACCTAATATCTTCAAGGCCAGGAAGAGAATGTCTGGTTCGATGAGATGGAATCTCATACAATGTAGTGCAATCGTAAAGTGACACCCTGTTACCTTCACCGTATTCCATTGACCCAAAGCAAATCAGATTCCACCCATCCTCCCGGGGAGGGGGGTTCAGAGAGAGTGGGTATTTACATGGGTGTGACTCACTGCGATTCACCTTAATGTGTACCTGCCACAGTACATGAGGAAAGTATAAAATGGTGAAGTTCACATTCACTTACAGATTCTCAGCTTCAAAATTCTATGTTCAATCATTAAAATGTATTATGATTTAATCTCCTGTTCTCTTTCCCAGGGCTATTTTTGAACGAGTCCATAAAATAAAATGAACAGATAACTTCACATTTGCATTTTTGTAAATAGCTTGACCTTTACTCCAATTCAAGTTACTGCTCCCTGGAGAGTTCTTGGTATTGGTTAGAATTTGGCTTCTACCACCAGGTAGCAACACCCTGTAAAGAGATGGAGATGGTGTTGGGGAAGCAGATGTGAGAGGAAGAGGTTGGGGCATCTCATCTGATTTTATTTATGTTCTCCTCCGGGCCTGCTAAGGATAGTTCATGATACTATGGCCTGTAAGATTCCCACTTACTGGAAATTTCCAGGTGCAGACTAGTGCAGCACATAACCTTAAGTAATAGCTTGACTTTAAATGAGTATGACAAGATGCAGAGAGACTATCAGAGGACAAAATATTTAGCCATGAAAGCTGTACATTGGGGCTAACTTCCACTGGAAACAGCTCCTACTGAGTAATTTGTTTACAGGTATCCTGGAAGAGCCATCTTTGAGGTTATGAGGAATTGCCAAAGTTCTGCCAATGCCTAATCCTCTTCTATCCAGAGCAAAGGTCAGATGGCATATTATGTATTTCCTTTTCCTGATGAATTTAGTAAGAGGAAAACAAGATGATCATATGAAAATACAAAAAAATTTGCTGAGATTTTTCCTTCAAAGTTCCAGGGCAAAGACATTGTTTAATTTTAATATTTTTCTGATTAGATGACATCATTCTTTATCTTAATAAATTTATCTATTGCTATCTTAATAAATGTAATAAATTTATCTGCTGCTATTGTATTGTTTCCTACTGCTGTTGTAACAAACCACTGCAGACTCAATGACTTATAACACCAGACTTTTTATATTCTTGCAGTCCTAATGGCCAGATGAGTGAAATAGTTGTTGTAGGCTAAAATCGAGGTGGTGGCAGGACTGGTTCAGTCTGGAAGCTCCAAGCAACATCCGTTCCTTGACTGCCCCAGTTTTTGGTGACTGCCATCTTCCTTGGCTCTTGGCCAGGTCACTGGAATCTCTGCTCCTGTGGTTACATGACTTTCTGCTCTTCTGTTGTCAAAGTTCTTTCTGCCTGCCTTGCACGAGGAGTTTTGTGTTTACATATTGGACCACATGCATAAGCTGGAATGATCCGTCCATCTCAGCATTCTTAATTTAATCTCATTTCCAAATTTCCTGTTTCCAAATAAGATGGCATTCACAGGTTCTGGGGATTAGGATGTGGGTACCTTTTTTTTTTTTTTTTTTTTTTTTGTGGGAGGAGACATTATTTGGCCTACCATGGCTATGTACCCAGGCACCTGAGGGATTCAAGATACACTTACATCGAAATAAAACCTAAATAAACCCCATATTTCCCTACCTCACTTTTCAGTCAGGTGAAGAAGACCTGACAGCTTAGCAAAAGCCAAATATCTGTAATTATTTAAACACTTTCTTGTCACTCACTTTTTTATTCCTTTTCAGTCTTCTGAGATGTTCATTCCCTAAAAAATATGAACCCAAACCAGCAACCTCCTTAATTACAATAATACACACAAATTATTACAATTGTGTTGGGTTTTTTGTCTCTATCTGTGAAAAAATATATTATTATGAATAGATTAGGCTTTTTAAAATTAAATTTGATGACGGGCATATTTGCAGTAGGTGCTCATTTTAGGATCCATGTTTTTGTTCTAATCTTATTTTGTTCTTTCAAGCCTTACTTGTGTTTTGTAACTTCATCTTATGTTTATTTCCCTTCTTTAAAACTTTGAATCAGCTTATTTATAAAATGGTATCATTGCTGAAAATATAGAAAAACGGTAGAGTACAGTGTCTGTTGCTGGGTTTTGTTCACAGAGTTTCTACACTGTCTTTGGGACTCAGAAGATGATGTTTATTTATTTGAAAGGCGTCAAATGTGTTTTCTCCTACCTGTTCTGGACCTATCAATATAGGCGAAATACGAAAATGAAAATATATTACCACAATAGTTTCATTCTTGCCGACTAAAGAACATGACATGTTTACAGAGCACTGAGTTCTTGTTTGGAAGCATCAGCACAGAAGTATGTCTCGCCAAAAGAAAGAGAGAGAGAGAGGGAGAGAGAGAGACAGAGACAACTCAAATAGGGAACTTCACTTCCTGACTCTTCAATAGGAGTCAGAAAACTTGGGTTTTCATCCTGTTTGAACATTAATCAGTTTCGTGCCCTTGTAAGCCATTTAATTTTTCTCAATCTCATTCCTGTGATGTGCAAATTAAAAGGATGTAAATAAATTATCTGCAACATTTTTGTAATATTGAAACATGTGACTTTAGACACTGTTCTATCACAGTTGCTTTTTCTTGTAACTTTGTTATATACAGCAAAACTGAATTGTTTAGTGACACAGGGTGATGGCTTAAAGACGTGATAAATCACTGAAATAGTGAAGTACAAAACCATCCAAAATCAAACAATTCCTTTTTTCCTTGTTTTTACTTAGAATCAACTAAAAGTGGACAAAGGAAATAAAACTAGGCTGGCCTTAATTTGCTATGTGTGTGACGGGTCAAGAGGTTCTTATTTTTCCCAAATCAAATCCCCGTTCCCAATTCTATATTCTTTGGAAAAAGAAATAATAAAGCATCTGGATTCTTTTCTGATTTTAATTCACTAGAGGACCCAAATTTCAGGTGAGCCACGCTGTTTTTTCAGCCTTCACTGACGAAACCATAGAAATATTTTCAAAATGCCAACCAAGAATATAAACACATTGCATCTGTTATTAAGCACTTAGATGCTAAGATTATCTTCTCCTTCTCCTCCCCTTCTTCTTCTCCTTCTCCTTCTCCTTCTCCTTCTCCTTCTCCTTCTCCTTCTTCTTCTTCTCCTTCGTGTGTATGTGTGTGTGTGTGTGTGTATTTTCTAGTCATACTGTCACTATCCAGTGTGATGGACACATAGCCACTTTCCTTGGAAACTGGATTTGGAACCATGAAAAAGATTTCTTACACATACAGCCCTTGCCATTCTCAGGGTCTCTTACAGAAAGAATGTGGCAGGATTAATTGCCACAAAAAGCAGAGGCAGATTTTTGACCTGTCTCTTCAGAGACCGAGGTGACAGCCCCCCTCTTCCTTAACTAAGCAGTGATTAAACTCCTCTCAAGAAGCCAGGCTCAGACATTATTACATCAAGACTTCCATTCTGAGTGGCAGTCTTTTCTTCTTGTTCCTTTTTCTTTTCTTTTTTTCTTTTTTACTCCCCAGAGAAAGTGATCAAGAGACAGCTTTATCTTGAACTGTACTCTGTAGTTCCCTGATCTTTAGTCAGGTCTCGAGACCCATACGTGCGGTTTCTAACGCTCTGCTTTGCCTTTGCAGACTGCAGGGATAAGCTACTCGGCTACCACTAAATACAAAGGTGGGACTCGCCTTAGAATCTCTCTTAAAAGACAAAAGGCACAGTTTCAGTAAAGAAGTCCCACTGTAAGTGGTGGAGTGCTTTATGATAATGATTGTAACAAAGACGATGATTTAAAAGTAACTATAAGTTTCATAAAGCTGTTTCATGAGTATTATCTGGCCTGATCTCCCCAAAGCCTCAGAGAGATTGACAAGTAGTATTTATCCTTATTTCACACATGTGAAAAACAAACTCAAGAAAATTAAGTGAAATCCCCAGGGCCTCGCTGCTAGGAGGTATTGGAATTGAGAAGGAAATCCAGAAGATCTTGTTCTCAACCCAATTATGTATCCATGTCACTCATTGCTTTATCTTCCATGTGCCACCTCAACTGCTACACTTTTTCAGACCATCTACTAATTTGAATTTCCTCTACAGAGGACGAGAGTATTTCCAGCAATGTCATCTCCTCCATCCTACTTCAGAGAGGCTCTTTCTTCTTCTTTTTCTGCCAGGCTACACGATTTGACCGAAGTGTAAGTTGGGCATTTTCGTCACTAACTGAGTTAGCCACCATTTATAAAGAGATGTCACAGGCAAATGCCAAACAGTTGCTCAAGGGACTCTACAAACATGGGGTTCAATTAGGTAAGAACACGAAAAGACAGTCCCTGGTTGGAAGATGTCCTAGAATCTTCTCTACCTCTAATCGGCTGATAGGATTCCGCTATATTCTACGCTTGTGTACTTCCCAGGAATCTGACTTCCTCTGTTTTTTCAGTGTCTGCTCCACATTGCTTCAGACAGATCCCCACTCATGCTCCTCTACCTTTCGACATAATGACTTCTCAATGTAAATGCTGACTGTTGACTGATGAGTTTTTTCTGCAAATTTTGGCAAAGATTCTCAAAAGAGAATCTGGCAGAACTGATTCTAGTTGCACTCATTCATTGGAGACTCTTAACAGAGAAAAGGCACTGTGTCCACCACTGTTTCAGGGATTAGGGCTAGAGCAGTAAGCACAACAAACACATCCTCAGTATCCACAGTCTGGGGTTTTTGGATTTGTGTAATAAAAGCTGCTTTCCAACTCAAGCCTAATGAGAAGGTTTAGACAAACAAACAAAATGCTACAGTGTCAAGATTCAGAAGCTAAAGGAAGAATCTGTTTCTTTTTTTAGCTCCCAACACTGTTCAAGCTGTTAGGTTTGGGATTGGCAAGAACATATGGAAGAAAATATGTGGAGATCATAGGTGGTATTCTTTCTATTAGAATAAGGTATATTAAGGAGGAGCTAGGGAAAATGAATGATCTACTACTTGTCACGCATTTATTTTTTCTTTGGTAATTTTAAGTTTGGCATAACTTCAGTCCGTTATTAAATGTATGTATGCATGGTGTCCTTTGAGAAGTGGGGCAGATCTATCTTAATGAAATTTATCTAGTAAATGGAAAAAAAAAGTATTTACACAAACTTTAAGAAACATACTAGATATATGAGGAGACTGATAGGATCAGAATTTGTGATTACATTTAAACAATGTTTATTTGGCTGGGGTCTTTTCGTGGGCGAGATTAATAGGGGGTAGGCAGTGCTTAAGTCAGGAATGCACTAAAGATGCTGGCACAGAAATGCAAGCAATTAATTGTTGCCTGGACAGTTTGCTGGCAATAAAACTGAAGGAACACAGGCAAATTAGAACTTATTTAAGACGTAGATTCCACAGGGTTGGGCATTTTATAGGATGGGAATACATGGAGTGGGTGAATTTAGCATAACTCCCAAGGTCATAGCTTGGGCAGCGGAGTATAAATAGTTATTCACTGAAAGAGGGAAAGCTTGGGGAGAAAGATATTCTGGTAGGACAATCTTTAGGTTAGGGGCATATTGAATTTGAGATGGCTGAGAGCACTCCAGAAGAGATATTAATTATAGAGTTTGGCATGTGGAGTTGGGGCTTCAGAAAGGGGTCTGAACCTGAAATGGATGGAGATAGCTGGTAGATAATAGCCAGAGGCTTGTTAAAGCAGCATATTACCCAGGGGAATCAATGTCGAAACTTGAGGGATGGGAGACCCTTCAGAGAGAGAGGATGCTGAGAAGCTGCAGTCAGAAAAATAGGAAAATGCAAGAGAATAATGTCATACAGTCAGGGGGAAAGGGTGGTCTTATTTAGCATTCTTACCTTAATGGTTTTTTTTTTTTTCTAAAGCAAGACACATAACAGACACAGATAACTGTTCACAAAATACAAATGTTCCACTCAATTAAGTATTTTATTTTTTTTTATTTTTTAATGTTTTTTTTATTTATTTTTGAGAGCAGGAGAGACAAAGCATGAGTGGGGAAGGATCAGAGAGAGAGAGGGAGACACAGAATCTGAAGCAGGCTCCAGGCTCTGAGCTGTCAGCACAGAGCCCGACGCGGGGCTTGAACTCACAGACCGTGAGATCATGACCCGAGCGGAAGTCGGACGCTTAACCGACTGAGCCACCCAGGCGCCCCTCAATTAAGTATTTTAAAGTGAACTCATGTAGTAAAAATCCAGGTCAAGGGATACCTGGGTGGCTCAGTCAGTTAAGCATCAAACTCTTGATTTCTGCTCAGGTCATGATATCTCAGTTCGTGAGTTCGAGTCCCACATTGGGTTGTACACTGACAGTGCGGGGCCTGCTTGGGGATTCTCCTTCCCTCCCTCTCTCTCTTCCCTGACCCCACTCATGCTCTCTCTCTCTCTCTCAAAATAAATAAGCAAACTTAAAAAAATCCAGGTCAAAAAATAAAACATTTCTAGTACCCCTGAAAAAAAACCCACATGCCCCTACCTTATTACCTTCAACCTCTCTCACACTCATAAGGTGATGATTCTCCTGAGTTCCGAACATATATAATTTGGTCTGCACTTTGAGGTTTAAGTAACTGAAAAAATACTTTGTGGCTTTTTCTAGTTAACGTCAATGTTTGTGAGAGTCATCATGTCAGTGCATATCAATAACTAAAGGCCATTCCTTTTCCTTAGTGTACAATAAACCATTAACTAAAACTATCACGATTCATCCTTTACAATGTTGATAAATATTTGAATTACTTCCAGTTTGAGGCTATTATAAAGTACTGCCATGAACATTCTTGTGCAGATACAAAAACATTATGGAGAGATTCTTTTGAGAAGGCCATGGTCATCATGGTCACAGGTCACCGAACATGTAGGGAGTACTGTAGACCACCTATTAGATTTCTTCAAAGGGGATCACTGATGACTTTCTTCGAGCAAGCTCAGTGGGGTGCATAGAGTTGACAGCAAATTTTAATGGGTGAGAAGAAAGACTCATGAGTGAAAAATAATTCAGGGAATGGAGACAATTCTGTCATGAAGTTTGGCTCTGAAGAGAGAAGAGGAGTAAGGAGCTTTCTTCTAGTTACAAGGGAACAGAAGGTAAGTACGAACGGCATCTCTAGAAGAGATGGTCTCTGTCAGTGATCTTTTCTCTTTCTTTACTCTTCAAGTTGTATCAGTATTTAAGCATGCTAAATCTCTGACATTTTAAATGATTTCTTTGTCAACCCTGACTCCTAGCCCAGGCTGATAAATACCTTCCTGATACAAGCTGACCTAATTCCCCGGCATCCACAATCACTTACTCATACTCCATGGTCAACAGATTGAACACCTTTCAGTTCTTTCAATGCGCTAAGTTTTCTCTCACCTCCACGTCTATGCACATGGACTAATTCTAATCATTGTTACTGAAGCATTATTTTCTCTATATACTTCTTTCTCTACTCATTCTTCCAGTCTCTGCCTAGATATTTCTTCCTTTAAAAGTCTTCCAAAGTCAAATTCTATTCTCCATAAATGTGGCACAGTGTGGTCAATTTTGCTCTGGATCTCCACATTTTTGACCTGGTAGCAATGTTTCAGACCTCCACTGCAATCTGAGATGTTTGCTACTCATGCCTTGTTCTTTCCTTCTTTCCCTGCAACATACCAGAGCTGTATCTTCAGCACAAGCTTGCAGAGATTCTCATGCAAGTGGCTCATGCATCACATGTATGCGCCCTACTATAATAAAGGGCCAAAGCACAGCATGAAAGTTTCCAATACCTTTTGTTCTCTCTTCCTTTCTTGTGGCTTGCCATTTGGCATATCCCTAATAGATTTTCCCAAGTGAACTCCATCTGTTATCATGTATATCTGTAAGATTACAGCGGACAATTCCTTACTCCCACTCCAACGCGGACTATTAAGTGACTCTGGACTTAATTAGGTTTATTTTCTAGATATAGACTTGTAAATTTAGGGTGAATCCTAATAGCAGATATATGTTCAACCTCAAATGTGAGTTTAAAAAAATATTGTAAAAATATTGGAGGAATGTTATACTTGACAACGAAGACATATGTTTCTCATATATAGTTGCTGGAAAGATGCATATGTTGATATAAAAATAAATATGAATATATACATATAGTTATACGGATTCACACTCACACTACACTGCTAAGGAATAAACTACTTCACAAAGAGAATTTTATAAAAAACTAAAGTTTACCCTGACAAGTAAAATTTTATTAATTTTAAATCTTTATTTATAACCTTGGGAAGTCTAGGATAATCTCCCAAATCATCAACTGGTTTATTTTTCTGTGGTTTTATGACATCTTTTAAAAATGGATTATAAATTTTATGTAATCAGAGGACATCAAAGATAGTTTCAGGTTTTGTTGTTGTTCTGGGATCCGGGGTCAACAGTAGTAAAACTCACCACACCGCTTCAATTTTTTTTTATATAACTTTTCTGTCTCATTCTTTGATACCTGTCAGTTTGACATTTCTGCTATCCCTGAGCTGAGCTGCTCACCTGTCATCATTTTCAAGCCCTTCATGCTCAACTATGTCTTATTCACTGTGGATTGTGAGAAAAATAGCCAAAATGGCAAACAATAATATGTTAAATTATCTATAGTCAATACAATTGTGAAGGAAGATGCAGTTCAAGAGGCGAGCTTGACAATAGCTATTTTAGGTGTTTGGCATATTTTCTCACGTTTGACTCTGCTACAGGGAAAGCTTCTGGAAAACGAGCCACTGAAAACGTGGCATAGCACTGGATTTTGTCCTTTTCAGAGAATGTATACAACATAAATTAGTGGCTGGACAGTTTACGTATGCTGTGGCATCCAGTAGCAAAGACAGACAGAACTTAAATCAGCTTAGTTTCACTCTTCGTACCAGTAAAGCAATAGATTCTTATCTTCAGTTAATCGTGTCTACCACTGTCTCTGCTTTTTACTAATAGCACTATTTCTTCCACTTAGGCAGTACTTCTGCCTTCGAAGTGCCTCCACCAGAATCTAGAACTACGTGAAAGAGAGAAATATTTTTACCTTTTACAAGGTATAGAGGCAAAATAAAAGCTGTGCATTTCCCAAGGTCACAGAAAAGATGATGGACAAGAAATACCACCCAGGGACTTCTGATTCCCAGCTACTAGTCAATCTGAGTTTATAGATTGTAGCATATGTGCTTTCCACCATTTAATCCTATTTCTCTAGATTCCAAAAAGCACTTGAAAATGAACTCTCAAAAGAAAAGTCTAGGGGCACCTGGGTGGCTCAGTCAGTTGGGCGGCCGACTTCGGCTCAGGTCATGATCTTATAGTCTGGTCCATGAGTTCGAGCCCCACATCGGGCTCTCTGCTGACAGCTCAGAGCCTGGAGCTTGCTTCAGATTCTGTGTTTCTCTCTCTCTGCCTCTGCTCTCACTCTGTCTCTCTTTCTCTCAAAAATAAATTAAAAAAAAAAAAAAGAAAGAAAGAAAAGTCTAGTCTGCGTGATTTGAGAACACGAACCAGATTTTTTCCCATCGCGGTATGGTAAAAGATGTGTAAGTTACATAAAGCCATTCTCAGAATGAATTTAACTCTGCCCTGTTTCTTATATATTGTTTTGTGATTTACTTCTATTTAAAGAAAGTAAAGGAAATACTTTAGTAGATGTTTAATACGGCAGTACCACGTTTTAGGCTTCCAAGAACAACGTGGAAATAATGGAACATGTTTTGTGGAAAATAATGTTTGTTTAAAAAATGCATGTGTGTTTTTACATAAATGGAAACAATATCACTTTTTTTCCTCTTCCTGTCTGTACTCTCAAAAAGCTATAAAAATTCAGAATATCTTTTCAAAGAAAAAGATGATAATCATATTGGACACAGCTAGTTCATAGAGCAAGGGGTGGAATTTAACCTATTTATGTAGTATTTCAGTCCTAATCTCTGTCAGTCACTAATCAATGCCTAAACGTATTAATTCTACCGTGCACCCATTATGCATAGTAATGAAACGAATTTTCAAATCTAAATGGGAATCCATTTTCATGGAACCATGGGATCTTTTTATTTAAACCAGGTGTAATCCCAAAGCGGTCATTAACACACTTACGTTTTTATGTCATTGCTTCATCTGTCAATGTAACAAAATAAAAAGTGTACAGCTACTCTCGGTATTTGCTTATGTCATGGGAAGTTAACCTCCGGAAATCACTGTTACCTTCTAAAGCTAGCAGTTCTTGATTTGAGAATGACAAGTTGTCCATAAACATGGGACAGATGCAGAGGGCTTTTCAATAGGTAACAACACACACATGCTAACACGCACAAAATTCTTTGTCCCTTTAAGCCATGGATGATGCATCTCAAGCATGTTAAATGAGTATTTTCCTGTTACAGAGGTTTGTTTTTTTTTTAACTCATTTTTATACTCTCACAGGAGATTCATAATCAGTGAACAGTTATAACCTTTCGTTTTTCTTGGAATCTTACATATATCACCAAGTACGCAAAGTGTTGCATATGAGAAAATCAATAAATGCAATGCTTAGATGATGAATGTTTATAATTTACTCTTTCATTGCTAGTGTGTGCTAATAAAAACAACACCTAAAGAAGAAAAGTGAGGTTACAAATATAGAATAGATACCTGCCCCCAACAAAATATTTTCCTTGTAGTTAAATCAGAACACTTCCATTGCTGGCACTTTACCTCACTGCACATAAATTGCAGATTTTATATAACTCATCTACCCTGTTCAAAAGGAAAATGGAAAGAGTTTAGGGAAAACTTGGAATCAACTTCATTACACAGTTGGGCAAATCATTTATGCATTCAACAAAAGCAAACAGTGAGTATGAATAAATGCAGTTGGGTTATCTGTAACTCTGTCTCAAAAAACTTTTTTTTTATGGATGAAATATTTCAAAAGTTAAATTACCCAATGTCACAATACTTTATGTGAGACAGCTGCAGAAAGTTTCACACCCTTTTGAAAGGTAGGACAATATCATATGCTTTTACAATGTGACAAGGAGTTTTCATAGCATATGAGTGCTTTTTTAAGCCTCCAAAGTCAATTCTTTTCTGCATTGGGAAAACTGTCATACAATTAAAATAATGAAAGCAATCTTATTTCTCTCCTGCTGAAAATATAGTTTCCTATAGTAACAAGACAGTCAGAAATCATTTCCCTTGTTTACACTTAAAAAAGAGACAGAGAGAGAGAAGAACATTTTCTTTTTGAACAAGCCTAAAGAATGTCCCAATAGATACAATTTTTCTATTTTGAAAACAATGCCATGTATAATGATTGTCTTCTCTATGCATTTTTAGTGCAAAAAAAAGAAAAAAGTCGAATGTGTACTTCACAATGTAAAGCTGGATTTCTTTCCTTCGAGGTTGTGTTTACTATTTGTTAAACCAGACATGATTGGAAGAGTTTTAACAGACTAGCCAGGCAGAGACGAAGAGCTCATAAATCCTTACTGCTTAAGGTCACAAAATGCTTGTGAGAGCTTTACATAAAGACCACAGCCCCAGGACCAGGTCACTTATTTTGATATAATGCCATTACTCCCCTGTCCCTGCTTAAGTTACAATTTTTAAAATGTCATTTAACAGATTTCTACCCACTATCAAGGGAACCAAACAAAACATGTAGAGAGCCAGACCTCTAAAAATAAAAGGAGCTTACAACTGATATATGTAATAGTACACCATTTAATCCAGATTTAAATCAAATAAATTCACTTAAGGAAATGATCCATATTTATTTTTATGATTTGCACTTGGCCATGGTTTTGTAAAGACGCTTTAGAGTATCCAAGTCATGTCCACAATGAAGGAGTACGATAGTACCAAATCCTGCATTGAACAGTAGGTCATATATCGGGGAAGATGTATGTTACTAAACTCAATATACGTGTTTTACTTTCAGAAAAATATATTAAGTTCTTAGATACTCTAGAAAGTTCTATAAGTCATTCTTAATGCTTGATATTAGTACATGAATTATATTTTATGCATATTTATATGTGAAGTTATTGTTATCAAATAATCTTCATCAATTTCCTGTATTTTATTACCATTTCCCTTTCATTCTTGGGTTTTTAATAAAGAGTAAATGTTCTATCTGTCTACCTATGAACCTATTTATCTATTTAAGCTTAAATCTGTAAACCTGATACTCTTTATGTCTTCATTTATGTCTGGCTTGACTATATTTTCTAATTCTTAAATGAGTAAGCGTACTGGTTCAACTGAATAATTTACTTATGTATTGTATCGAGTTCTATCTAATAATGATCCTTAAGTTCACTGTTTGACTAAACAGTCTGCTTGGGAACCAGGTATATATCTGGATTTAGACGTTGGAGCAGCATCTGAGCTTGGCTGTCCACAAGGGTGGGGGCAGCAATATTCCAGTTGTTGAGGTATCTTCAGATAATCTCTGAATGTCTGATATCCCCAAGCGTGCTTTTATTAGTTATAGGATGTTAGCAGTTTCAGCAAGGGGCTGACATTGGGTAAGAGGGCTCTCCACAATTTCTGTAAACCCTAGAGCAACTGAGAGCGAAAGCTGATACCGCTCGACAAGACTCCTTCCGTGAAAGCTGGTATCAATGGCGCCTGGTCCTGCCCATCACGGGAGAACTGAAGTTCCTCATCTCTTTGCACTTATGTTGAATTTGTAAGATTCCTTTTACTTCAGCAAAACCTATTCTTTCATACACTGCATGCGATATTGTGGAATTTGTCCAGAACCATGGCATATGGTCAGGATCCAATAGAAAGAATCCCACTTGACTCGACATCTTGACTGGGTAGGTTTTCTAAATTGCCTAGTCTCCTTTCAAAATGGTTACATTAGATACGTTATGATACAAGTGTGTTTGAGTTCATAAGGAACCACAGAAACCTATGATAACTGCCTCCATGTTGACATGGAAAGGCTTTACAAGAACATCCTTCGTAACATGAAAATTAGTGCTTGTTTCTCCTTAATTGTAAAACCTACTACTACTCTACTAAAAATAGCCAGGTTATGCTATGCTATGTATGTAACAATTATCATGAAAGCATTTGATCATACTCATTCGTATTAATGGTGCAGTCTTCACTTACAGGTTTGTAGACATTTCAGACTCTACTATCCAGTGGTGTCATTTCATTCTGTTGACAGAATACACTCTCTTGTAGTTTATGGCTGAAGTAGAGTGCAGCAAGTAAAGAAGCAGCTGAACGTACGTAGTCAAAATACTTGGAGGGCTGACTGTAAAACTGTACTAAACACCGGCCACATGAGAGCAAGGCTTGCCTGCTTCTCTGTGTGCCATCTGTATCATTTTGTGAAGACAGGCCACTGTGAGAGTCTCTAAATAAAATAATAATCCCTTTTGTTCAGAATGTCAGCAAATATTCAGGACAACAACAATATAAAAGATTGTCTATGAAGCTAAAGTTAATTATCTGTTCAGATAATTTAAGTATCAGCGATACCTTCAAAGTGTTTTTAACATTTATGAACAAACAAAAATGTTAGATTTTGAGTTATTTGTATATTTATAGCTAATCTGAATGTTTTTTTGTAAATCAATTCTTATTTTTCCTCCCTTAAAATATTAAACGAAATTAAAACGTGTCTTTGCATCGACAGAACTCTGTGCCTTGCAGAACAGGAGGAAAATGTTAGCAAAGTAAAAGCTGTTGAAAATTTGGATTATTTAAAATTTGTAAAAGACATTGCTGCAATCATCTGATGTTAAATTAATGTTAAACTATGGTTGCTTTCCTTGGAACATGGCTGACTGCAGTTTAGGCCCTTGCTGTTGCTTTTAGATAGAAAGTCTCTTAGACAGAAAGTCTCTAAATTCTGCAAGCGCATTGTGCATTCTTGCATCTACAGTGTCCAGATTCATGACCTACCCATAAGCATGACTAAATTTAAACACAATATTTCCTTTTCTTTTTCTTTTGAGCTCATTGCCCTTAAGACTCAAGTATTTGACCCATCAAATTTTCAAGTTTTAAGACTTTCAAATTTCCATGCAGAAACAAAGTTGCCTGTGAGGAAAATATATCAACCTTGAGATTATATTCCATGCAGCAGTTACAGTCTGGCCAAATCTAATAGGGAATCAAAAATGCATTTTAATTGTTAACCGTTGTAGAAGAGGCTATTAAAGCCAAAGCAGAGAAGGCCTAGTATCTAGATTAAGATTGATCTACTAGAGATGTTAATCTGCCCCCTTCTAAAACTCCCTTGAAAATAATCCGTCCTTGCTCTCAACCCCGAAGGCCCTATTTATACCATGTGAATATCCCCCTGGCACATGTAACTGAACAAAGCATAGACAACTAATCTAAGGTGGATTAATCCATTTACCAGACTAAGTCAGTATAATCTGTTTTGTTTTGTTTTCCTTAAAAATATGAGTAAACAAACAAGAGGGGCTGCATCAAACTAGAGTTTCTGCACAGCTAAGGAGAAAATGAATAAATTGAAAAGGTAACCTACAGAATAGGAGAAAATATTCACAAACTACATATGATAAGGGCTTGATATCCAAAATCTACAAAGAACTCATGCAACTTCATAGCAAAAAAGAAAATAACTCAATTGAAAAATAGGCAATGAATGTAAATAGACATTTTCCCAAAGAAGATACAGAAATGACCAATAGGTGGATGCTGGGTATACAACCCAAATCCTCCCTCCTGGATGAAGACACTTATTCCCAGAGCTGTTGGGAATGAAGGCTGCTCATGAGTTACAGCTAAGTCTCTTCCCAGGAATTTCTTCTGAGGAAAGAGAGCTACTTCCTCCAAGTTTTTACCCCCTCTATCTAGAACCAGATGCAATCCAAAGTCGAGTTGATGTTGAAGCATAAAGGCCTGACCCCTTGTCTCAATTCCAGGATAGGTATGGAAACTGCTCTATGTTCAGAGCTCACCAGGCCGACCTGTGCTGTAAACGTACTCTGTTCACCTCCTCCTGTACCAGCCTGCATCCCGCACCCCTCTGCAGGTGTTTTTCCTAGAGTCACTCAATAATAAACTTCCTGTACACACATCTTAGTCTAGAACCTACCTCCTGGGGAACACAGCTGTGGAGACTATGTTAAGATCTGTATTATTATTTTTTTTTAAGTATCTTTTTTTTTTTTTAACATTTATTTATTTTTGAGAGACAGAGCATGAGCAGGGGAAGAGCAGAGAGAGAGAGACAGATGCAGAATCTGAAGCAGGCTCCAGGCTCTGAGCCATCAGCACAGAGCCTGACGCGGGGCTCGAACTCACAGACTGTGAGATCATGACCTGAGCTGAAGTCGGCCGCCTAACCGACTGAGCCACCCAGGCGCCCCAGATCTGTATTATTTTTAATACTTAATATTTTTTAATATTTAAGATCATGTCCGCCTTGAATAAAACTTGAATTCAAATCCTCCGTCCAGCATTCTTTTATCTTATAACTTTGGAAACATACTAAACCCCTTTATGCTCACTTGTGTAAAAGTTATTGCTATAATACCTTGCCCAAGATTTGTTTATAGGATTAAATGCATAAATGCACATAAAGCACTTAGCATTAGAGCACTGATAAAGGAACAGATAAAGAGTAGTCATAATTATTTGATTGATTAATTATATAATCATAATAACGTGACTAATAATAGTAGGAGTATTTCTGCTTACCAACGTGCCCAATGATTCGTTTAGGGTACACACACATATATACACGTACACACTCACATGCATAAAATCAAACCTTATCAATCATTCAAACACTTATCAATCACCTCGATGTTTATTTTTATGACACAAAGATATTGTGAATTATTGACTTGTGAAGTCCTGAGTGGATCCCACTCTCAATCCACTCTTGCTGAAGACCAAGATGGAAGGCACAAAAGGATAGCTCTGGCCTTTTGTGGGACTGAAAAGCAGCCAGGAAATAGTTACTCTATGGCTAAGAATAGTAACTTTGATTTTTGCAGTGTTAGGATAGTCATCCCTGGTCAGTGTTGGTTTTTGTCATTGTCCATAGCACTTACTTATAGCACAGTGGTCCTCACCACAAGATCACACTGTCTTTGATGAAACCAAAACCATCACTGCTAATGATGGAGTCGACAGTGACCCCATCATGGATCAGCATGGGCTGTTACTTAGACAAATATTTTACATTGAATACACTTTGCGTGGTGTATGTTTCTTACCTAGTTTATCTTGAATATTCATATGTTTATGGCCTACCTGGGCAGCTTGTTAAACTTGAGGTTCTAGTTCATGAGGTTCTGCCTTCTACCAAGCTTCCCAGAGATGCTAACGTTGCTGCTGACCCACAGAGTATCATCTGTCTATAAATGTTTTAGGCAGAATCTCGATCTGTATTTAGAAAATAGGGAAACTTACATCTTGTTGGACTTCCTAACATTATATTTTTAAAGTCAAATAACTCTTATTTATATCATCCTCTGCACATACACACTCCATTCTTGGTTATATTAGGATGCCCTTTCAGAGCCTGGACATTTATATTGACTTGTCCTAATACCAAATAATAAGACATGATTCATATAATAATGTAGTTCATGTAAATTAACCCATAACATGCACACACACACACACACACACACACACACACACACACACACACACTGTGTCATTTGTTATTTCTAGACCAAGATGTCATTCTACATTCAGAATAAAGGATATGAGATGATTAAAGATTCCTTAAAAGGGGAGACCACGCTGTCCCAGGTCATGGTGTCAGTGAGATAATGCCATACCGGGTCTTAAGTCTTTCAGTCAGGGTAAATTTAAAAACCTTTTCTTTCCATTAGCTTAACCATCCCGTTAAGGAGAACAAAGGACAACACCCAATGTTCCTAATCTTGTAAATTAAACCTCCCTCCTAAGGTTGGTGCCTTGATGGAATGCTACTAGAGAGTTCCTTCAGTCCCCTTCCACCGAGAGGAGCCACAACTGCCTCAGGCTCCTGGTAGACTTCTGTGCCCTTGTTTCTTCACTGTCAAAGGGGAAAAGGAATTTGGTCAGGATCAGCGTTAACAATATCCCACTAGGAATCACAGGCATAAAATAGCCCTTTGCTCCAGTGATCCAAGAGTTAGTTTTAAGTCACATTTGGGACTATAGATTGTTACCTTCAGTGATGACAATATCTTCATTTTTTTAATATCATAGAACAATTATTTTATGCTTAATTTATTAGTACTTAAAATTCAGCTAGAAGTAGCCAGAACATAGCTCTCAATGATCATTTCAGGGAACATAGGTGCCTGGCATAGTTTGAAAGGTGAGCTTACTATCCTGAGGAATAACAGAACATATCCATTCACATATTCCTTCTGGAAATTTCTTGACAAATTGTGCAACAGATATGGCCTGCTTTATATGGCTTTCTCATGTACTTCAAATAAAGCTACAGAATAGTCTCTCAGATATTACAGTTGTTAGTCACTTCTCTTTGTAATGTCTTCCTCTCCAAAAGGACTCTTTTTATTTCTTTATATTTGACCATTACCAAATTGTTGATGGTCTTAAGACAAATTATGATTAGAAACTTTATTAGCTAATGTGTACAAAATATTTTTTAATCTTGACATTTGACCTGTTTTATTTAAATTAATTTTATAAGTCTCAACTTGATGATAATTTAAAAAATATTTCCCTTGAAAATAAAGGATCCATTCTTGGTCTCCAACTGAATTATAAATTATTAGTTGCTGTCTTTCATAAATAGTTTAGCTTATGGTCCAATTTATCTTAATTAATGTGTTGGTTACTTTAATAGATGAATGCATTAATTTTAATTGGGTAATAACTAAATGAATAGATATCAACATACAAATTGTTTTACTTATTTTAAAAAGCTCATAAGTAATGCTAGACCTGAATAACACCAGTATAACCTAATCCATTTAAAAATAAAAATCCTATTATATTTGTCTTACATAAGGTGTCAAACTTCAAATGCCAAAAAGTCACAACAACCCAACAATTTTCAGAGGGAGCTGAAAAGGGGAAATGTCTATTGAAAATTTATTCATTGTTTTAATAATAATGAGTGGGCGTATGTTCAAACTCTAGATTCACTTGGGTGTGAGTTGGAATCCTCTGTTCAGTGCTGACTCTCAGACAGTCAGCAAATCAATGAACTCTTTTACAAGTTAGATTTTTATCTGTAAAATGAGAAATTGAATCATACCTGTCTTTTGAAGTTTTTGCAAGAGTTAACTGAAACTGTGTGAATATACAACTTAGCAATTGCCTGATAGAAAGGAAGGGTTATTAGTAAGAAGGAAACATGTCATCAGAAAACTAGATGTTTTAAATATTTTTCCCTCGAAGTACTTTTGAGATCTATGATATTTACATTCTGGCTGCAGTTCCTTGGCCTTCTTGAGAGCCAGGGACACAGAGTTCTGAAATAGTAGAAATTATTATTTCATGTTCAAACCCAGAAGGCATCATATATGTCTCTAATTCATTTTTTATATTCACTAATTAAAATGAGCTGTGAATTTGTGAAAAATTAACATAACTCAATGATCCAAAGAATTTTTCCTATAATGCAATCAGAATTTGACTCAAGTTAATAATAAATGTAACAAAAGTTATTAAAAAACATATAAAATAATTTTCATAATATAAATTTAAATGTTCAGTGATGTCAAATTTGAAGTTATTTCATATCTTTGTGTGTTTATAGTCTTACCTTAATTTTAAATGATGCTAAATATAACTAGGTATTTATATATTTTTTTACTTCCTGAAATTAATTTCTTATCAGTCTCATATATCTCAAAAACTTATGATACATTACACTCGCATATTTCATTTTTTAAATTACTTGCCCCCAATTGCTCCATTAGAATAAAGCCTATTATCTAAAGTTGAGGAACTCCCAATTTTTTCCATGAATCCCAAGGGCTTTATTAATCCAAAACATAATGTAATCCAAATGCTGGGGAAATGTGAAGTATAGAACCTAATCACTTCTGCTTCCCTCAGGGACACAGCCTCACCAATAAAGACTAGAGTCGCAAGTACAAATAAATATTTCCAACTGTTTGTTGATGCTATTATAACCAGAGCCCTTGCCAGCTCTATATGATCCTCAAGACCATGTTTCTCAAACCTACCTTCCCAGGTGGCAGGGCCCAGAGGACATTCTAGGATATGTGTTTTCTGACAGAGGTTCTTTTACATGGGCCCATGCATCAAACCTGAGTCACCAGTCCAGCCTACCAGGTTCTGCAAGACACTGAAGCCAACACAGCAGATCATCTATCTTTGAATCTTAAAATATAGTCATTTGATTTTCATTGCTTCACTTACAAAAGGCCCCTGGGATATTTATGTAAATTAACCCAGTTTTCTTTAGTGACCAGCTTTGCATAAAAAGCTCAACACAGATTCATGGACTTTCTATTTGATCTTCGACATCAAAAGCACTGGGAAGTCATCACCACCATTTTCACAACAAGAGGAAGTTAAAGAAATGAAAAAACGATGTATTTTCTTGGACATATTAGAGAAGTGAGGTCATAGGGCAAACCACCATTACTAAAGAGACAGGCAAATCCAGAGAGTCACAACAAAGATCTGCTTACTAACAATTTACAAATTACTGGCGTCTGCATGAAGACTAGCCTAAAATTGAGAAAATTCTGGGACTTTGGATCCAAAGATCCCTGACACTTTCATGGAGTTTACCACGTGTAGCCACAAAAGGTTCTCACAGTGAAGAGCTAAAAGATCCACTCATGGCTCTGGAAAACACGACGGAAGAGCAATCATGGAGAAATGTGCCCATAGAATTCTCCATAGTGAAAATCTATTCTGCAAGGAAAAAGACTACACCAGAGTTTTCCCTTCCTGGAGGATGGACATTAGTCTCCCTTTCAATTCTCTAGTCTTCCTGAATCAGTAAGGATTTAAAAAAATGGAAATGATGCTAATTGAGAAACATATGTGAAGTTCACAGCCCAGGAAACAGACTCGCTGAAAGTCTCATACTAATCATAAGACTATAGAATGATTCTCTTCTCTCATTCCTGGCTATCACACTAACAAGACCCCAGTTTAGTAACACCAAGTTACAGCTAAAAGACTTACATAACACAGAATCTATATGAGAAGGAGTCTTTAAAGAAACCCGGAGTTAAGAAGAGAGACAGGAAAAGAAAGAGAGAGAGAGAGAGAGAGAGAGAGACGATACTCAAGGAATTAAAGCTTCTAGCATCTACACTATTAAAAAATTGCAACTCCTGGTCATATTAATATAAATGCACACATTAAAAAAAAGCATATTTACCACAGTTCCTATTAGGTAATTGCAGAGGAAAAAAACAAAAACAAAAACAAAACTCAGTCCAGGCTGAAGAGACAAAATAAGAATAAAAACCAGAATCATTACAAATAAAGATATTGGAATTATCAAGCAGGAAAATGGTCTGAAGGGACACCTCACCAAAGAAAATATACAGATGGAAAATAAACACATGAAAACATGTTCATCATTTTAAATTATGTAAGAGCAAAATAACACATAAGATATCACTACAAAGCAAAAATTAAAACAAACAATTGACTATAATATTTAGAAAGCTGGAGAACACCAGGAAGGAATTCAGTATTTGATGAGAAAATCTAACCATATTAAAATGTATGGAATAACCTCACTGAAGGAGGCATGGGCAGGAAAATGCTAACCAAGCAACTTTGAAAGTTGAAGACTGTAAGATTAAAAGCAAAAAGAACGGTGTGTAAGTGCTGAATTCTGGTGGACAAACTTTTTACTCATAGGGCACAGGTTAAAAATTTTGGTAACACTATACATCATGCATACTGGAATAAATTAGTTAAGTGAATCGATGGTGGATTATGGGAGCCAGGTTATTCTCTCTTGAAATGGGAATATACAGACAAGCAAGGGAAGCCCTGAGAATAATTCATGTAGTTATGGGTTAGAGTTGGATGCATTAGTATGAACTCATGTTTTGCTTAGTATAGATACAGATAATTATTAAAAATATATTTATAGAGAGGTGAATACATAAGATTAGCACACACACACACACACACACACACACACATATGTATGTATCCATATTCTTCCAGCTAAGAGAGCTAGAAGCAATGACATTCCAGTAGCAATAAACATAACTAGTGCCCAGAACTTTGTTTCTAACATCACTCTATAATAAAATAAACTAATGCTCCCTGGAGAAATGGCTGAATCTTAGACTGAAACAGGTCATGTACAAGCTGATACCAGAGCATCTTATCATAAAGTAGAAAGTGTTCAACACCCCGACCCCCCAATCCATAACATGACCCACATTGATGGGGGAGTATTGATGGGACATAGGAGCTAACTGAAAATACACCCAGTGGTCGAAGCTGGAAGAATATAAGCAATAAAACTAATTAAATGTCATTGGATTAAAACTCGAAGTATAAAATATAAATATCAAAGGAATATCTCATTCAAAAAAGTTCCAATTTACACAGATACTCTGCTTTCAAGGAAGTGGAACATAACTTCCTATTCTTGAAGTGTGGGCTGTGCATAGGAACCTCTTTCCAAAGAGTGAAGTTTGGGGAAAAAAATACCTTTAAAGTAGAGAGATCTGACAAACAGTATTATCAGTCAGGCAATCACAATCAACAGCAACAGTTTTAAGTCATGTTGATAGTTCGTACATATAATACCATGACATAATGCCAGTCTAATCATGTACGAAAATTCAGACAAATTCCAATTAGGGGACATTATATAAATTACCTGATCAGAATTCTAGAAACTGGTCAAAAACAAGAACAATGAGAAATTATCACAGCCTACAGGAGTCTAAAGAGACATGAGGACTAGATGTAATACGGTATTCTGGATGGGATTCTAGAATGGAAAAAGGATAGTAGGTAAAAACTAAGGTAATGTGAAGAGAGTATGTATTTAAATGAATTACAGTATATAAATATTGGTTTATAGGGGACCAAAAATATCATGCTAATTTAAAATGTTAATAATAATATCGTGTATTGGATGAGGGGTATATGAGAATTCTTCATGAATTTTTTCTAGTGAATCTACAATGGTTCTAAAATTTTGATCAGTATTTCGTACACCTGAAAGTATTATAATATTGTGTGCCAGCTATACTCAAATCTTAAAAAAATTATTAAAAATTCAAAAATAAGACTTTGATTATGTGAAAAATAAATATTTGTAAAAACAAAAATTAGAAAAAGTAATGCAGGTGATTTTTTTTTGCGTCCCCAAATCTTTTACTGTCTACAATTATAAGGGCTCTTTCCTAAGACAAGCAGTCAGGCTCTCTCAAACAACAAGCCGACAAATGTCTGTATCCCTGCTATATCTGCACATGGGAAATCATGTAAAATATCTATAGTTGACACTTGAATGTGGGGATCAGGGTTGCTGACCCTCCCATGTAGAAAAAAATTCACGGATGACTCTTGGCTTTCCCCACATGTAATTACTAATAGCCTACTGTTGACCAGAAGCCTTACCAAAAAAATGGTTGATTATATGATATATATTATATATCATATCACATATTATATTATATTATTTTATATTATATTTGAACTACATGGATCCAGTTATACACAGATATTTTGCAGTAAATACAATACATTATTGAAAATGTATTGTCTCTTCCTTACGATTTTCCTAATAACATTTTCTTTTCTCTACCTTACTTCATTGCAAAAATACAGTATATAATATGTTCAAGGGTCCACTGTACAAGCAAAGCAAGAAATCAGCTCGGGTCCACAGCTGTATACACACATTACATGAAAATTGGAAATGTTCTGTAGGTTGTAAATTTTGTTTGTGGGACAAAAACAATTAACTGAGTGTCCAGAATATTTGGAAAGTCTGGAAGCATTTACTTAATACCGAGGCCTTATCTGTCTTTATTTAACTCAGCATTAAATATACACCCTGTCATTTTGTCTTGTGCATTCCATCGGAAAAGTTTCATTAGTTCTACACTAAAAGCATTATAAATTAAAGGCTTTGTTTCCCTATGTACATCGCTTAGAAATTAGCACTCACAATTAGATACTTCATAGACGCATTCTTAAGATGGTGTAAATAAATGCCAGAATACTCACATTATAATGTTTTAATTCAGATTTCTAAGTATGTAAAAATTATCAATACCTATTCTGCATAGTGAATGCATGCTGCTTATGTTTGCATACCTTTTATTTTTACTGATAATATATTTAGTTTGGTACAACTAAAATATAGTTCTACCAACTATAATACTGGAAAAGAAATATTCCACCGCTATCAAGATTTTGCCCCATTTAGTTGATTCAATTAAGTGTACACCTCAAGGTCCTTGCACGAAGAGTGGGGTTTTAATAAGTACATAGTATTTCATCTAGATCAGTTGTGAGTATTAAATGAGATAAAGCTCATGATAGTAGGTATCTTTGTGATAGCCCTCTGCTATCTGATTAGCAGAAGAGTTGGTGAATTGACAAAGACCACCATGGGCTCCCACTGCATAGTGATGTTTAGTAAACATGTACTAACTGAACTCTGGACCAAAAGAGCTCTCCTAGTAAGTATCACCTTTAAAAATGTATTCGCGGGATGCCTGGGTGGCTCAGTCAGTTGAGCATCTTGATTCTTGGCTCAGGTCATGATCTCACAGTCTGTGAGTTGGAGCCCTGCATTGGGCTCTGAGCTTTAGGAGCCTACTTGGGATTCTTTATCTCCCTCTCCTTCTGCCCCTCCCCACTCTCTCTCTCAAAAAATAAATAAATAAATAAACATTTAAAAAATGTATTCTCAGCGTCAATGTCTCTTTTGGATTTGTATCTCGTTTGAATAAAGTATAAAGTATAAAATAATAAATGTTATATTTTTTCTGCCAACATGAATCTATGCCAGTCCTAAAGGAAACACATTAAAAATGACACATGGTGACAGATTACAATAAAATCTGAAGGAGGCACAAAGTTATGCAAAGTCCAAACTTTGGCAGGTCTTCTGGTTTTACTGCCAGTTCCTTGCCAAAATCCTATTTGATAGATGAGAACAATTTGTCTTTTTGGACACTCATGAATGAGACACTGCAGACATTCAATTATACATACAGAGGTGAAATTCACTTTTCATATTTGAATTTGGTAGATGAATATGCAAGTAGAATTAAATGTCCCAGATGTCTTGCCAATTTAAACTACGATAAATCTAAATGTTCAGACTAATTCAACTAAATCACAGAATCTTGTTCACAGAAGCATTCCCTGTATGTTTCTCTTTGATACTAATGATACTAATGGCTTTTTTAAAAAAATACATATATAGTATGCCTTATTCATTATTGAACATTTTACTCTGAGGGATAGAGTTTATATTCTCCGCCCTAAATAAGCTCATCTGATGTGCAAATTTTGAGGTATTTCTGGGATATTAAGCATTGGCAAATACAGGCTGAAATCTCAAGGAAAATTATGTGACATAATAATCTCCAATTTTGTATGAATGAAAATGAAAGTAATAATGCTTCTAAGATATTGTTCATGAAACAAGCCATGAAGGGTCAGGAAGGCCAATGGATCAGTGGGAGTAAACAAACATTTAAATAGATGTTCACAGTCCCAGGGGTAAATGCTTGACAGAAGTATGTAGAAAAGTCTGTGAAATCCTTCTAAGAGAAAATTACATTTGAGGTGATTTTAAAAGAAAGTTTCCATGTGGATAAGTGACTGATCATTCTAAGTAAAGGAGACACATAGCGGATGGAATCTACTATAGTTCATTGTGGCTCATGCATGAAAAGTGTCCGTGAAAAGAAATACAGGACATTATTTTGTAAAAACAGGGGAAAACGTCTTGAGTATCTGACTTTGGATTTGAATTTTGTTCTTTCTGCCATAAAGATTATTCAAAGGATTTTAATTAGGATAGTGACAAGATTGGATTTGTGTTTCAGAAATGTAACTCTAGTCACAATATTGTGAACCAACTAGGAGTAAAGAAGAGAGACTTGAAATTCTTGAAGTGAAAATTATAAGATATTGAACTAACCTCATATCAATGAAATGACTCAAGGAAATGACTTTATACATATTTGAAAAGTAAAACAAGTGACAGGAATTTGTGAACTATTAAATGTGGGGGATACACGAAAAATATGAAAAAATATTTATTATAGGCTCTTTCAGTAAATGTCTATAGAACTGTTTTTGATATTTTGAGCGTAGGTACCTACACAGTAGCATGCAAGAGAAAGAACATATACCATAATAATAGATTTAACAGAACAAGGAAAAGATGGTACAAAGATGTACCAATGCAACATCTAGGGGATTTCCGTTACATATTGGAAATAAATACTTAGAACTAGGAAACTGCAAGAAAAAAATACTTTGGACTTAATAGAAGCGAAGTTGAGGCTATGGACATTTATAAAAAGTGGATGGAACTGCACCTGGGTGGCTCTGTCAGTTAAACATCTGACTCTTGGTTCCACCTCAGGTTATGATCTTATGGTTTCCTAAGTTTGATCTCCGCATCAGGCTCTGTGCTGACAGCACGAAGACTACTTGGGATTCTCTCTCTCCCCCTTTCTCTGCCCCTCCCCCACTCACACTGACTCTCTCTCTCTCTCTCTCTCAAAAATAAATAAACGTAATAAATTAAAAAATTAAAATAAAATGTGCATGGAACACAGCCATCCAGAAATAAGGAGAAAAGAATTTGCAGAGGGAGTTTTCAAGTTCTTACAAAAAAGTGCTATACAAGATTATCTGAGTGTATCAGTTTCTAGATGGAGTTACAAAATGAAATAGAGAAAAAAATGAAAGATGAGCTGAGAAGTTATCTTTAATAAAGTTAGGTTTCACAGTCTCCTAGGACTTTTATTCTTCTTAGATTGGAATCTGAGAGTGAGGCTTACAATATTTGGAGCTTTTAAACAATGATTAACTCAGATAAAAATGGCCTTTCCTCTCTACCTTCCCTCAAAATCTGAATTCGGTCAAGTACAGTCTAAATGCCATTCTATAGACTTTCCTTTTATAAGAGCTTTTTATACAGTGATAAGCTCAGTATTTCAAGATGAGTGAATTTAAACAGCTTGTGAGTATTTCGTAATTTTCTAACTAGTGAAAAATATGTGTCCTTCAAATAACACTTTAAAATTTGCAATGGTTTAAAGCAATTTACTGAGGAAATGTATGAATACAAAAAAACTGGTATGAGAAGCATTTTTTTAAGTCTCCAGCTTAGGATAGCAAATGTTATAAAGAAACACAAATGTAGCATTTAAAGAACTTTAAGCTTCCTGTTGTGTGATTCTTCTAATAATGCAAGAAAATAGAAGTTACCTGTTACTATTTTAATACCACAAATATGCACATTAGATGTATGGGAGCTTTGTATGTATACAAAATATATAAAATTTGCACAGAAATAATCATATATATATATATATATATATAACACATATATATATACACACACACATGTATCAGTTGAGGTGTAGTTATGAAACAATTATGTAGAAGATATGAAAAAATACAAACATCTAAATAAATATGTACAGGTAATACTTTACAGTTTTAAAGATAAAAAAATTTTTTGACAAAGTGTTTAGACATAACATAATACAATATACATATATACCAATTGTCCTGAAAAATATTGACTTAAGAGACAAAATTCATTCTCATTTTGCTGCAATGGATCAAAATCCCGTGGGAGCTCCTCTTTGGGAACCACTTTCAGAGATATTTTACTGGTGAATTAAGAAAATCAATCTCAATTACTTTAAATTTATACCTAATTTTGAACTCCAAATGGATTTTCTCAATGTGATTACTCACTTTATTTACCAGATTTAGATCCAAAAGTCTACTAAAAACAATTACACTCACCCCCAAAATATGAAATGTGTTTTTAATACAAATATTCAAGAGCATGCCTTAAAATATCTGAAGGTAGTTCTAGAAGAGTTCTAGTGGTTTCCAAGATTAATATGCATTAGCTTCATACCTTCAGATAAGCACAAACTCTGGCCTTTTTATTGTATTCATTAAGATGCTGGCTTATTGCTATTAAACTCCAGTCTGTAGTATTCTACCATAGTATAAATTGCAATGCTTATATATGTCCAGTCATTGCTCAGATTCCAAGCTGTAAATTTAATATTAAAAACATTCTGGCCATTATAACTGCATTATGCATGATGTTGTCTTAATATTCAAATATAGAAACAAAACATATTAAAAACATAGACATATTAAAGGGTAGCATGGTTCGTGTGTGTGCATGTGCGTGTGTGTGTGTGCATGTTTGCCTTTGAGATATTCTTTAAATTTTGGATACTAACCTCTTGTCTGATACAGAATTTGAAAATATTTTCTCCCGTTCTGAATAGTGCCTTTTTAATTATTTGACCATTTTTCAGTACAGAAGCTTTTTGGCTTAATGTGGCCTCATTTGTATGTTTCCTTTTGTTGCCTGTGATTTTGAGGTCATAGCCAAGAAACTATTGCCAAGACCAATGTCCAGAAGATTTACCCCTATGATATCTTCTAGGAATTTTATAGTTTCAGGTCTTTTCTTTAAGTGTTTAATCTTATTTTAGTTAATTTCTGTATATGGCGTAAGAGAACTGTTCAACTTCATTCTTTTGTGTGTGGATTCCAGTTTTCCCAATACTATTTTTTGAAGAGACTATCTTTACTCCATTGTATTCTTGACATTGTATTCTTTTATAAGAGCTTTTACATAGTTATAAGCTCAGTATTTCAAGATGAATGAATTTAAATAATTATTGAAGATCAGGTTGATTATATACATGCATGGTTTTATTTCTGAGCTCTCTAATCTGTTCCGTTGGTCAATATGTCTGTCTTTATGCCTGTACCACACTGTTTTAATTACTGTATATCTGTAATATACTTTGAAATCAGGAAGCATGATGCTTCCAGTTTCTCAAGATTGCGATGGCTATTCGAGGCCTTTTTTAGTTCCAAATGAATTTAAGATTATTTTTTCTAGTTCTGTAAAATACGCCATCGGGCCTTTGATGAGAAAATTAAATCTGAAGATTGTTTTGGGCAGTATGGACATTTTAACAACAGTAACCTTTCTAATCCAAGAACATGGGATATATTTCCACTTCTTTATGCCTTCTTTAATTTCTCTCATCCACGTTATATAGTTCACAGCATACAAGTCTTTCATTCATTTTTTTTGGTTAAGTTTGCTTATAAAATTTTATTCTTTTTGATGTTTTTATAAATGATATCATCTTTTTTTTTTTTTTTTTGGATAATTCATTAGTAGTGTATAGAGACACAACTGATTTTCAATGCCTATTTTGTATCCTGCAACTTTACTAAGTTTGATTAAAGTGAGCAAAAAACTTAAATAGACATTTCACCAAAGAAGACATACGCATGACCAGCAGGTGTATGAAAAGGTGCTCAACATCACTAATCATCAGGGAAGTGCAGATCAAAACCACAATGAAATATCATATCACACTTGTTAGGGTAGCCATCATAAAAACAAAACGAAAACAGAAAGGAAGGAGAAAGGAAGGACAAAAAGAAGGAAGGAAAGAAAGAAAGATAGAAGGAATGAGGCAGGCAGGCAGCAAGTGTTGGAGAGGATATGGAGAATTGTTAGTGGTAATATAAACCACGCAGCCATTAGGAAAAATGATATAAAGATTCCTGAAAAATTAAAAAGGAACTACCATATGATCCAGCAATCTGACCTCTGGGTATATAGCCAATATTTAAAATTAGGATCTTGAAGAGATATCTCAACTCGCGTGTTCATTGCAGCATTATTCACAAAAGCCAAGACAGAAACAACCTACGTGTCTATTGATGGATGAATAGATAAAGAAAATACTATACATAAATACAATACAATATTATTTGTCCTTAAGAAAGACATGTTGTCTTATGTGACAACATAGATGAGCCTGGAAGATAGTATGCTAAGTGAAATAAACCAGTCACAGAGGGACAAATACTGCATAATTTCAGTTACATTAAGTATCTAAAATAATGAAACTCACAGAAGCAAAGATAATATGATAGTAGTTGCCAGAGACTGGGTGAAGGGAAAATGGGAAGGTGTTTAGTGGGTATAATGTTTAGTAGGTACACAGATGAGCAAGTTCTAAAGACGTGCTGTACAACACAGTGGCTGTACTTAACAGTACACCACTGTACACTTAAAGATTTGTTGAAGGTAAATGTGCTAAACGTTCTTCCTAATATTTTTAAATGTTGAATTAACAATAATAAATAGCAGCATGGAATAGTAAACAAACCAAAAACTATTTTCTCTGAGTCATCCATAAAACCATTAACTCGAATCATAGATTTTATACCAAATATCATATATAAATGTACAAAGAAATAGAAAAAATATATATGTAGGAACATTGGAAAACGGAAAAAAGGGCTATCAGTAAGTCAAATAATTTTTGCCAGATGTGATACCCATAGGGCTAGACAGAGATAATGCCGATTGTCCTGAAAAAGTTAATGAGTCTAAACTCCCAGGGAAAAAGCGGACAGGGAACACAAGACATTAGATGGCTCCAACTGTGTCAGTAGGTTGCAGGTGTGAAAGCTGGGCATCAAAGTGTTGGCAAGGACAAATCAAGTGACCTAGATTGCATTTGTGTTTCAAACATGCCCACAGTGGCTTGGTATAGCATCCACTGTTATGTTTAGTTCAATGTATTTGAACAATTTAAGAAATCAGTCTTTTCTTTTTTTTTATGAAAACCTCAATTACTCTAACTGGTTCAAAAATACCTCAGAAGTTCAAACAGGGTAAAAGGAAAGCATTGAGATGAAGGTCAGAGGGATTTGCCTCAAAGGTATGGATCAGACCTTCCATTACTGGCCATGATGGAGTAACAGACACTGAGTTCATTCTCTCACTCTAAATAAATCAAACACTGGGCAAAATATTTAAAATGGGGTGTGCCAGACACTGAACATCAGGCAATGGAGGACAGTAATCCTTAAGCAAGGGGAAATTAAGCAGATGATCCCTACAATGGCACGGCTTACTCCTAAAGAGATTTTCCTGACTATCTTAGGGGGCAGAAGCCAAACAGAGACCACTAGTTTTCTTGAATTGAGAAATAAAGGTCAGAATTTGAGGTACCTAGAATTTGTAGGCAGTGTCAGAGCCAAAAGATGGATCTCCAGGAACCCAGAGAGGGTTCATTCAAAGTCTTCAGCTGAGTAATAACCTATGTTCAAGAAGACTACCAAGAAAAGGGAAAATAGTGCTGGAAAGAAGCCAATGGAATTGTTCCTCACTATCACACAGTTCCAGAAAAGTACTGTTAAGATGTGTATAAATGAGTAGGGTCCTCTAGAAGGCATTACCTCAGTATGCGACCAAATGAACGCTGAACTAACAGCTGCTTTTGTCCTGCTTTAATCAAAAGGAAACCTTCAAAGACTGAAATGGTTTCAAGTAACATAACTGTATCTCAGAACATAGCTTAGATAAAACTACATTAAAATATATATCCAATTTGCATTCCCACCAACAGTGCAAAAGTATTCCCCTTTCTCTGCATCCCTGCTAACATCTTTTGTTGCCTGAGTTGTTAATTTTAGCCCTCTTCCGGGTGTGAGGTGATATCTCATGGTGGTTTTGATTTGTATTTCCCTGATGATGAGTGATGTTGAGCATCTTTTCATGTGTCTGTTAGCCATTTGGATGTCTTCTTTGGAGAAGTGTCTATTCATGGCTTCTGCCCATTTATTTACAAGATTATTTGTTTTTTGGGTATTGAGTAAGTTCTTTACAGATTTTGAGTACTAACTCTTTATCCAATATGTAATTTGCAAATATCTTCTCCCATTCTGTCGGTTGCCTTTTAGTTTTGTTGATCATTTCCTTGGTTGTGCAGAAGCTTCTTATCTTGATGAGGTCCCAATAGTTCAATTTTGCTTTTGTTTCCCTTGCCTCCAGAGACATGTGAAGTAAGAAGTTACTGCTAAAGGATACAAAAATATTGATTCAAAGGAGCACATGCACCCTGATGTTTATAGCAGCATATGAGCAAGAACCAAATTATGGAAAGAGCCCAAATGCCATCAGCAGATGAATGGATAAATAAGATGTGGTATATTTATACAATGGGATACTACTCAGTGATGAAAAAGAATGAAATCTTGCCATTTGCAGCTATGGGGATGAACTAGAGGGTATTATGCTAAGTGAAATAAGCTAGTCAGAGAAAGATATTATACTGTGATTTCACTCATATGTGGAATTTGACAAAAACACATTGAATATAAGTGAAGGGAAGGAAAAAATAAGATAAAAACAGAGAGGGAGGCAAACCATAAGAAACTCTTAAATCCAGAGAACAAACTGAAGGTTGCTGGAGGGGAGGTGGGTGGTGGATGGGTTTAATGGGTGATTGGCATTAAGGAGGGCACGTTTGGGATCAGCACTGGGTATCATATGTAACAGATGAAGCACTAGGCTCTACTTCCGAGGCCAAGACTACACTGTATGTTATCTAACTTGAATTTATATTAAAAAAAAATTAAAAACATATATCCAACACCCAACAAAAGGTTCACAAGGCCTAGCTTCAATTAAAAATCATTAGACATGCAAATAAACAGAAAGACATGACCCATAATGTTGAGAAAAATTAATTCAATAAAGCGTGTGTATGATGAAAGCTACAGAGTGCAGATCAAAGAAAGTCAACTGACCTCCGTGGAGGCTCATACCATGCCGATGGATCAGAAGACTTGACATAGTAAAAATGTCAGTTCCCCTCAAATCAGTCGATGACTCAATACAACTACAGGCTTCTTAGGCCAGAGTCCAGCAGGTCTTCAAAGATACCTGCTCTAGATGCCAGAGCAGGAAGGGCGACAGCAACAGAGCTGCTATCCATCAAAGACCCACTAAAGAGCAGAAGAGTCACTCCACTACCAGATTTAAATTTTTTTAAGGTTTATTATTTTTTTTTTTTTGAGAGACATAGAGACAGAGCGTGAACAGGGGAAGGAGCAGAGAGAGAGGGAGACACAGAATCTGAAGCAGGCTCCAGGCTCTGAGCTGTCAGCACAGAGCCTGACGCGGGGCTCGAACTCACAGACCGTGAGATCATGACCTGAGCCGAAGTCGGCCACTTAACTGACTGAGCTACCCAGGCGCCCCCACTACCAAATTTTAAAGTCATGCAGAAGGGTAATTGATTCAAAAAGCAAACTTCATTAGTGAGATACCAGTGGCAAGAGAAAGACTACATTGTTTGGACACCAGAGAACATGAATGCATGTTTGTGGATGCGCGCGGGGGCACGCGCACACACACACATGCACGCACACGCACACGCACACACACAGAGTAAAATACTCATACTTTATAACTGAATTGATAAAATCTAATAGCAGAGGTAGGCAAGATGGAGGCTGAAGTACATGATCAAAGTGGATGCCGAATAGATGAGCTGATGCTAAAATAGAGATTCAATTGTAGAAAAGTACAGAATAGAATGATAAAGGAAATCATGGAAGACTAGGAGTAGCTGTCCTGTTAGTCTCAAAGAGAGACACTCAAATATTTCTTAACTTGCCAGGCACTGGTACTTACTTGGGTATTATTTTGTTTCTTTGTAACTGGACTGTACTATGGGTTTATTTCTCAGCATGTATAGTTGATACAGATGTTCTGGGAACAAAAATATATTGGCATGCTGATTGATAAGTTCATTGCCATTACTGGTCTCAGGTTCCCACAGAGTCAGCTCAATAAAGTATATCTTTACAATAAAACTTGTCAAAAAGGGGCCCTGAGGAAGGAAGGTTGCGTGCTACTCTATTAGCTATTGCTATGTAACAAATTAACATAAAATTAGTGCTCAAAGCAATACACATTTATTATGTTACATTTTCTGGGGTCCAGAAGTCTAGGCATGGCTTAGATATGTCTCCAATTTAGAATCTCTCATAAGCTGCAATCAAGCTGTTAGCCAGTGCTACAGTCTCATGTCAAGGCTCTACTGTAGAAGGATCTATGTCCAAGCTCATATGGCTGTGGGTAGAGTTCATTTTTTATATGATGTTGGACATATTGGCCTTGCTGTCTCTAAGCCATCAGCTGCCCTCAGTTACTCATGATCTGGGTCTCTCCAGAGGAATAGTTCCCAGTATTATTCCATCAAAGTCAGCAAGGAGAGAGTTTATAAGCTAGAGGTGACTGTCTTATGTATTCTACTGTTTAGAAACAAGTCACAGGTCCCACCCACTGTGACCCTGAGAGATCCCAATACTTAAAGATTTTTCTGAGGTAGACAGTGGTAAATTACATTATGTGATTGTTCTATATTGTACAGCGAAAGGTGTCAACATCTGAGAGATCTTCATAACTCAGTGAACCAATACTTTCCAAATGACCAATGCTGGCCCAGCAGGATTCTGCTTATATGTCATCCATCACTCTAGCAGCTAGAGATTCTGAGGCTTCACATTTTCTAGCTGGGAACAGCATCACACAGAACAAAATTGGAATTTAGTCATTAATGAAGGATAGGTAAGTAGGGATATCTAGGAAGACACTTTACTGTGCTTCTTAGAGTCTTGCTTAGGAGAGTACGATGCAGTTGTGATAAATTGTCATACTGATCTCAGATATATGAGTCAAAGGCTGGATGATATGGTCAACCACTTATGTGATGCAGCGACATTAATTTAGGCATGAGAAATCAGTGGATCAAAACCTCAACCCATCTCAACTTTCAAAAGGAGAGATATTTTTAATACTGTAATAGCTATAATTGTCTGAATGGCCATTAATCAGACACTATGAACAAGCACATTGGTTTAAGGCTCACACTAACCTGTGAAATGAATATTAATTATTTTAACATACAATTAACTTGATAATTCAGGTAAATATATACGTCTATACCATTGGGATATGAGATGAATATTTATTCTTGATGACAGTTAACCCAATAATTTAGGGAAATACATCTTTCCATACCATTGGGATGATATGTTAATGAACTACTCTCTGAATTTCTGATGTATTGTGGTCCGAATTTCCCCTAGCCTTTACCTACACTTAAAAAAATTGTAAACGTTGCCAAGATCAACCAACCTTTTTTAAGGACCCTAAGTATAAATTTCATGACAAATTTTAAGAAATCTATTCTTCAGTGAAAACAAATTTAAGTTTTTATGTAAGCCCTGTATTTTACACAAGTGGTCATGTGTGTGCTATGTGTGTGCATATTTCTGGGTTGAATAAAAACGAATGAGTGAAAGAATCCCATGCACATGAGTACAATTCCAGTACTTAAAGGATGCTAATTCGTCCCTTTCAACTTTTTAGTTCCAATTGAAATATTTTTCAAATTGAGTATTAGTAACATATACAACTTGACTATAATATCTTAGAAAATAAAAATATTGATAAATATTAACCTTAATAAATTATAATAAATGAAACTCTTAGAGTTCCTGGTACTGAATTGAAACTATAATTCACCTTAAAAGATCATGCAATGCACTTTTAATATATAGGATATTTTATTTGGGTTTTACTAACTTCTATTGAAAAATTAATATTGAGAGCTTCCATCAACACTGACCAAAGTGAGATCCAAGACCCTTTGCAGTAAAAACAAAAACAAAAACAAAAAATCTTTTATTTCTTTCCATAGAAAATACTTGTGAAGACTGTTCTGAAGTAATTCCAGGTACCATGTACAGAAATCATTTTCTTTTGGGGGGAGTTTTTGTCTGTAATGAAATACCTTCAACAGCAAAAGCCCTGGTGGAGAAGGAGTTAATGTAGACTTTTTAAATAGAGTACATATCTAAAGATTTGAGATAATTTTTAATATCAAACTGTGAGTTATTTCACTGAATTGCTTTATGATGGATTTAGTATTGAATTTAGCAAATATAGAACTAGGGGGAAAATCCTGAATTAAATATCTCAAATGTGCCATGCAAATCTGGGAACTAATTCACCATTTATGAAGCCACGGTAGCAATTGACTGAAAAGATGTTCCTTTGTTCTAAAATATAATAAAAGACATTTTTTCTTTATTTTAATCAGTTTGGGTAAATGACTAACAATATTATAATTCCAAAAGCATAGCTCGTTTGAGAGAAACACCAGATTGTCTCTAAATTATATTCTTCCCCAATGCTTAAATTGTCACTACTATATTCACTTGATATTTCCCTGCCATATTGGAGGAATATGGGAGTAGTATGGGACGGATGCAGGAATCACCCTGGAAACATAAACGAGGTCTTGATCACTGCAGTGGTCTTTACTGTTCGTTTTAGACTTGGCAGGCGTTCAAGGTTTTGGGGGAAGCTAGAACTACTCCTCACATATTTTCCTACTTTATTCATAAAAAAAAATTGTGCTTATATTCATCTAGTTATGCACATTTTAGGAGCTTTTCTGTGACTCATCTGTTAACTGAGAAGTGTGTTATAGATTCATTCCATTAATACTTAGGGGTGGGTTCAAATTTCACTCAAAGAATTAACACTATTTTGAGAAGCAACGTAAGGTAAAAACCTTGGGCTCCAGTGTGGGAGAAAAAAGGATACTTTTTTTAATCTTACATATGTTGTGCGTGCATACATTATTTAAGCATTCTGAATTTAAGTTCCCTTATCTTCATAATGGGCACTACTGACCAGCTGTCATAAAGTTGTTATAAGAATCACCTGGCAAAAATAGATGATCAGTGATGCAAATGATTTACGACATTTTCAAATTGTTACTAAAGAAAAAATCATTTACATTTGCATGTGTGCTATTAGATCAATTAGTTAATAGAGATTATTTTGAAGAGCCACTCAACAATTCAGTAGTACTTAGGAAGCACTTAAACAATGCACTTTAATATTTGGAATGAAGAACGTAAGTGTAACATATTAATATTATTAGAACAATGATTTATTTTAATATTCATTAGACAATTTTTCCTTGCAGAATTCTATACAGGGTTATAGAGGGAAAATAATCTATTCTGTTTCAATTAGCCATTTGGAGAAAGCAAAGTAACAAGGAAAGTATTCTCACCTTGAAATCAGACAACCCATGTCTTCATTGTGCGTCTAGTAGAAATCAATTGTTGTGTACTTGGGAGGGCTGCTTTATCTTTTCAACCTTAGTTTAAATTAGGTGGACCATCTATAAAATGAAGCTACTGGTACCTCAGCATTCTTGAAGGATTAACACAAAGTTTAAGAAAACACCCAACACAATAACAATTACTAAACAAATATTATTTCTCCATTCTTCGTTCTGATGGAAATAAGACAAATGTATATATTCTCCTGTCTATATATAATTTTCATGCCTGAGGCTTTTTGTCCTTATTTTGATTAATATTTATGGAAGGATCCTTGAAGAAAAATATAAAGCACATACCATAACATTTATCAGACCAATGAAGCTCAAAATTCTTGTTTAATGAAGGTACACAGATTATATTAGATAATGTCTTTCCATTTTATTTCTAAAGCTCATCTCAAATACTAGATTATTCTACAACACATTTCTAATTATTAAAAAGTTTTCAAAAGAATAATACACAAATAAATGCAATTACAACATAATCATAACCAAAATCTTGCCTTGTATATTAGAGCAGTCATGGTTTTTATCAATTACTCACTTTTTCTGAGTATGTGAGTAGATCTATTTTCTCCTTTGGTTACACGCTCAGATGTTGAAAGTGCACAGTTCGTCTATGTTCTGGTGACGATGGTCTTTTTTAGAGGTGTCTTAATGCCATTTATTCACCAGAAGGCTGTACATCATTACAGGTTACGACTGTGCTATTTTCTTTTAAAGATCCTGCCTTAATAATACTTATACTCCACTGTTACAGAACTAAATTTTACATACTGATAGAATTTCAGTGAAACATTTGAGGAAAGTGCATGGCACTCAGTGTGCTAAACTTGAAAACTGCAAATTAAGAACTTAAAGGCTTTGTTATTTTATCATATGTTATTTACAATTATGACAATATGGTAATACATCTTATTTTTTATTCAATGTTTATTGAATATTTAAAGAATAACTACCATGCGTGATCTTGTATTGGTTTATTTACAGTAAAACACCAATGGGTATAATCCTTTTCATTAAGATAAAGACAATGAATGGAGAAAGAAGACATTACACACAAATAAATGTATAAAACATCAAAGCAAGTTGTAACAAGTTCTATGAAGAATAGATTTTGAGAGAATAGAAGAAAATAATTGAATTAATGGGCTTAACGAGACTCCCTCTGAGAAAATGACATTGAACTTTGAACATACTTCCCTGAGCATACTAGAAGATCAAAGTGGCTAGAGCAGAGTGACCAGTGAGTGTGAAGTGTGGGGATGATGGTGGCAATAGGAGTGAATGTGAGATGAGACCATGCAAACACTGTTCGGGAACTGAACTTTTATCTTAAGGGGAATGGGAAAATTAAAATTTTTAAGCAGGTAAGTGATATTTATCAATTTAAAACTTATTCATAACAAATGTATCTCTCACATAATGATGGATACATTTCATTCAATTTGAAATAAAGAGGTTTTATGAAAGCCAATATTCATTTTTCATTGATAATTCTGTATAAAACCAGATATTTTCCTAAGAAAAGTTAATATGGTAACTGGATCTACTTGGCACCAGTCATTTTAATCTAGGTTTGATTCCACTGCAAATTATTATTTTTTTCTCCATTACAGTCAAAATTTTGAAATAATCTGATTATTTGCATTTGTCTTTGTAAAACAAACTAAATATTGCATTGATGCTCCATAACTCAAAATTTGCAATACACGAAGCATATTTTGTTTTTCATCTGACAATATATGACATCGTCTTTGCAAATACTCACTCTGGAAAGTGACCTCCTCCAGCAAAAAATCTCCTCAAAATAAAAGGAGTGATGTTTCATTTCAAATTATAAATGTATAACTTTAAAATTATATGTATTAAATTTACTCAAAATGAAGAAGTATTTGAATATACCTTGTCAGAAGCTGATTATATCAAAAAGTACAAATGGGGCAAATATTTTTGGCACTATAAATGATATATGTATGTTTTGCTTAATTAAGAATTGTATTAGACAACTGAATTCACTATTAGAGTGCTACATAAAAATGTTTCTCTATTTTTGCTCTGTTGATGTCCCCAAATAAATAAATATATAGATTTCAATGTACAAACAAAATATAATTACCTTTTGGGGAATAATCTAGAATAAAGGTAATTTTTTTAAATAATTCAAACATTTCCAGAATCTGGTATATCTATGTTCAACTCAACTGAGTTCATTGTTCTCTTCTCTTTCTGAGAAGAGAACAGCCCTCACTGTTACAATTTCCCTACACAAAGATGAGTTACTATCTGAACCAAAAATTAATTTGCACTTCAAGGAATGTAAGTGAATAGTTACCTATCTGCCAGGTAAGAAATTGCTTTAAAATAAAATAAAAGTGTTAGCTTTCCTTAAAATTGAATTTACACCTTGCTTCAGTGGGGTAGAGGATGGCTAATGAGTTCACTCTATTATGTGATTTATGGTGTCTGCACAATTTTTCTATACTTTCCCCAAAGATTCCATCTCCTATTTTTATGGAAATATAGACAGACACTTATAGGTGGGCTCAAATTCAGCACAAAAACAGCTATTCAGGAGGCCAAAGGCAATTCGCTCACTTTATCTGCTCTGTACCACATGTCTCCCAACCAACTGCCAATAAGTGAAATAATTAGAGAGCAATCTTTAAGTATTTCCTTACAGGTGCTACTAAAAGGTCATAATTTATTGTTCTTATAATCTGCTGCTGAGTTTGAACTGGCATGTTAGATCCAAAACAGTCTACTGCCCATTTTCTGTAATTATTACTTTTCATTATGGTTTTGAGGTGGGGCTTAATTATGTGCTGGATTAAATAAAAAAATGTTCATCTAATTCAGTAGTTTGTGTGCAGATCACCAGCTATACAGCAGAGAATATACTGGACTGTTCAAAAAACAGTGAATATGAATTATGGAGGCACTGGGTTCATTAGGGTGCTGAGCAGAGTAAGCAATGGAATTACTGGAGAAGCCATTGGATGGTAATTAGAATACATAGACACACGAATCGAGTCTACAAACCAGGCAGTATTCTGTATCCATTTAATTCTGTTGTCCGGAAATTTCTAAGATTATACTCACCCTGATGTATATGAGGGTGTACTCACTCATTTAATCAAGATATATTTTCACCTATGTTGAAAACACCTATGTTTTTTCATACTGATAAAGAGAAATAGTGACAACAATTTGTTTAAAATTTCAATTCAGTGCAACAGAAGAGTTAAAAATGAAGATCTATATATTGTTACTTTTTTTATTATGTCACACTGGGGCTTTGTAAGGAAAGAAGAAAGGAAAAAGAAACTGTATTCATCATCATTGTAATCATCATGTTATAAAGAACATTTTAACAACAAAAAAAATATTTATGAGGACTTAAGATGAGAATGAATGATGGTGAATTATATCTTCTAATGTGGCTTTATGGAAACCTCATTAGGTCGGCTTTATTTTTGCATTTATCTTAAAAAAGTAATTTCAACATAGTTTTTTGTTTGTTTGTTTGTTTGTTTTTGTTTGTTTGTTTGTTTGTTTTTACCAGTATATAGACCTATGTTTGCAAAACACCGGTCAAGAACAGAGACAGAAAATGTTGACAAAGAGTATATTTGAGAGTGTGCTTTGGGTCATACCGGCCAAATGATAACATGGTCCAGGAAGTGAGAGATTTTCATCAGAAAGTGACAGAAGCTTTGAATTGAAGTCTGACTACAAGTCAAATTAAGATGGTAGCTTGTATCTTCTAAACAGGATATAATGAGTAACATGCACACAAAGAGGCACACACAGCCAGGATGTATTTGGGGAACTATAAATAGCTCTATGTAAGTAAGGTACAGGTTGCATGTCTGGCATAGTTGAGAGATATAGGTAATTTGGTGATAAATAAGAATGGCCACTAATAGCACTGAAGGCCTACAATAATATGGAGATTTTACATTAAAAGTTGTGGGAAGTCAGTTAAGGATTTTAAATAAGGGAAAACTATATCAGGAGTATGTGATCAAAAAGACAAAAATATGGAACGGACAGTTTATAATTCTGTTATGCTCTCTCAAGGACATGATTTAAGAAATGGACAAGAAACACAGGGGATTGTGTAAACACACTCTAGGGTAATTCTTAAGGCATGGAAAACGATAGTGCATACTACATGATATAATAATGCAAGAGCTGCTAGGACAGATTATGAGCAATAAGGTTAAAGATTGGGAGAAATGGGCATAGAAAAGCAAATATAGAACATAAAGCCAAAAACACCAAATATTCACCAAAGACATAAGGAATGTGCTGCCGAAACAATAGTTCTGTGGGGCACCTGGGTAGCTTACTAGGTTAAGTGTTGAACTCTTGATTTCAGCTCAGGTCATGATCTCATGATCTCATGGTCCATGAGATCGAGCCCCATGTTGGGCTTACACCGAAGCACAAAGTCTGCTTGGAATTCTCTCTCCCCTCTGTCTCTGCCCCTCCCCCTGCTCTCTCTCTCTCTCTCTCTCAAAAATAAATAAATAAACTTTAAAAAAAAGGACAGTTTCGTCCCGTTAGCTAGAACTGATGATGGGGAATGTTATTTATAGCTGAAAGCAAAAGAGATGAAGGGTTCCCCAAGCACTGGAGGTCAGGTGTCACACTTGAACATCAGAAGTTCCTTAGACACAATTACCTAATGTGTGGTAGGTAACATAAGAAGTTGCCAGGGGTTTCTGACCCATAGACTATTGTGGAAATACAATAGGACATATTACATAAATCAATTAATCATAAACATAAAGGAATCCATTGATAATAATATAATAAGAGTACGTGACTTTAAAACCCCACTTACAGCAATGGACAGATCATCTAAGCATAAAGTCAATAAGGAAACAATGGCTTTGAATGACACACTGGACCAGATGGACTTAGCAGATATATTCAGAACATTTCATCCCAAAGCAGCAGAATACACATATTTTCAAGTGTACATGGAGCATTCTCCAGAATAGATCATATTCTGGGTCACAAATCAGCCCTCAACAAGTACAAAAAGACTGAGATAATACCATGCATAATTTTGGATCAAAAATCTATGAAACTTGAAGTCAACCACAAGAAAAAATTTGGGAAGCCCTTGAATATATGGTGGTTAAAGAACAACTTATTAGGGGTGCCTGGGTGGCTCAGTCGGTTAGGAGTCTAACTTTAGCTCAAGTCATGATCTCACGGTTCATGGATTCAAGCCCCGTGTCGGTCTCTGTGCTAACAGATCAGAGCCTGGACCTTGCTTCGGATTCTGTGTCTCCCTCTCTCTCTGCCCCTCCATTACTCACACTCTGTCTCTCTCTATCTCAAAAATAAATAGACATTAAAGAACATTAAAAAAAAATCTTAGTAAAGAATGAATAGTTTAACCAGAAAATTAAAGAAGAAATTAAAAATACATGGCAGCAAATGAAAATGAAAACACGACAGTCCAAAACTTTTGAGATGCAGCAACAGCAGTCCTGAGAGGAAGTATATTGCAATTCAGGCCTATCTTAAGAAGCAAGAAAGGTCCCAAATACACAACCTAACTGTATACCTAAAGGACCTAGAAAAGAACAGCAAATAAAGCCTACAGCTAGCAGAAGAAGGGAAAAAATAAAGATTAGAGCAGAAATAAATGACATAGAAACAAACAAACAAAAAACAGTAGAACAGATCAGAAAAAGAGGTGGTTCTTTGAAAGAATTAACAAAATAGATAAACCTCTAGCCAGACTTATCAAAAAGAAAAGTGGTAAAGTCTTAAACAAAGCCTCAATTCATCCAGTGGGGATATTTGAAAATGAGTTAACACTTCAGAGATAGTCTCATTTAGGGTGAGAGGTCCGAGGTTTTAGACTCTAGATTGGAAGACTCTTTTTGGCTCAGTCAATCCCAGGAGGGGTTGAAAGCAGAGAGATTTCTGCCTACACCATGGCCAGAAAACACGTTTTCATTCTTGAGATGACATCTGGGCAGCGCATTACAACATCTCTCATGATTCATCCCTGGTGCTGCTCAGGCCACATTTTGTATAAGCTCTGGGAGCAGTCTCTGGATCTGGTGAGTTTTGTTTTGTTTTTTTCTGGAGCAGATGTTAAAAAGTTAGTGGTGCTAACCAATGCTCTTACCGCTACCCTGGTTTGGGGCACATAACTGATGTTCATCTTCTTGCTCCCTCTCCTATCAACTCTAGACACTTTCCATCCATAACTGCCACTTCTGCTGATTTCATTTGCTTACCTTGAGATGTGACCCATATTCTCATCCTTGAGAGCTCTGAGTTCTTGGGCACCACGTCTTTCTCAGGTAAGAAAAGCTTTCTCTTTATTATCAAAATTGGGCAAAGAACTAGTAGCCACTGAGTACCCAAGTGAATTTCATTTTGCAAAATATTCTTCCCTCCCCCATAGTTTAATGAAATCTCTATTTCCTTCTGAATAAAGACTGGAGTCGGTTACCCAGTAACTGTAAGTATAGTGACCCCCTCTTCTTACTTGCCTATCCCTTGCCACCAAGATCCTGAAGTGCTTAGGGAGCAGTGGCGGTGAACATTTCAGTAAGAGTCTTGCTGTGTTCCGTAACAGAAGTGTTTCCTTTTTAGAAATGATCACATTTTCCCACAGAGCACAGATTTGGGGCAGGAGGAAGCAGAAATTCTCAACGCATCTCACTCCAAGTGATGGTAAACGAGGCTTCTCCTGCTTCTATCCTTGGTTCCCAATTCCAAGGTCAACTCTAATCCTTTTCAAGAGTCTTCAGACCCCTTGAATATCCTTGTTTCCCCAATGTACAGGTAATTAAGAAAATGTCCAAAGATATGAGGAAGATCTGGGGAAATCATTACCATATTTATTTGATGTAGTGTTATAGGTTTCTTCTTCCTGGACCAAATTTATCCTTCTTTAAGAACTTTAAGAAGTTCTTATTGTGAAAACTGGATCAGGTCTAGAAATTGAGAAGGGGACTGCAATTGTTCTGTTGGATCAACTGCTCTCATCCAGCTGACCATCATCCTCAGTTTCTTCTGATTTGTACAGATTGAACTGTAACCATCTGGCTTCCCATCTATGTTTCCCCAAAAGATACTATGTCCAGTTGGGGCATAAATATTTACAATTGTTACATCTTCTTGAAGGATAGACCCCTAATTATGATATAATGTCATTCTTCATCTATTTGGAGAATAGTATGGAGGTTCCTCAAGAAACTAAAAATAGATTCAGCAATTGCACTATTAGGTATTTAACCAAAGGATACAGAAATACCGATTCAAAGGTGCACATGCACCACTATGTTTATGGCAGCATTATCAACAATAGGCAAAGTACAGAAAGAGACCAAATGTCCATCAACTGATGAATGGATAAAGAAGATGTGAAATATACAATGGAATATTACTCAACCATCAAAAAAATTAAATCTTGCCATTTGCAATGAAGTGGATGGACCTAAGTATTACGCTAAGGAAAATAAGTCAGTCAGAAAAAGACAAATACCATATGACTTCACTTATAATGTGGAATTTAAGAAATGAAACAAGTGAACACATGGGAAGGGGGACAAGAAAAGAGAAGATACGAAAACAAACCCCAAGAGACTCTTAATGATAGAGATCAATCTATGGGTTGACAGAGGGAGGTGGGTGAGAGATGGGCTAGATGGTGATGAGAACTAAAGAGGACACTTGTCGTGATGAGTACTGGGTGTTGTAAGTGATAAATCAATGAATTCTACTCCTGAAACCAAGACTGCACTGTATATTAACTAAAATTTAAATTTAAAAATTAAAATGAGAAAAAATCAAGAAAAAAATAAGACTTCCTCACAGCTTGGCATTTCTCTCTACCCAGTCCTTCTTTACCTCTTCCCTTCCCTTTCACTCACATTTTCATCTAAGCTTTTGCTTTCTGGGAAATCTAATTTGCAACTGTACAAGGAAGTAAAAGAACATATGGGGAGACGGGCTACCCTGTATGGGGTGTTCTAGGAAAGACACAACCTGGTTTTGGTTCAAACAAAATTTAAACATGTTTAATTCAAATGTAAAATAAATGAACTACAAAAGTTCTAGAGAAAATCTAGGGTCTTTCTAAAATAGATTTTCTTAGCTTTGGCAAGAAAAGGCTAAGAATTAGACAAAATCCAAACACCATCACAGAATGATAAAACCAGTTGCAGAAAATGCAAAGGAAATTGAAATAGTCACAGGATAAGAACTCTGTAAAGTGAACAAAATTCAGATAAAAAATAGAAATAATAATTAAATTCAAATAAAAAATAAAACTCAAAGGCATTCCCCCATATCAAAGAGAAATGGCTTCAGTTTATCTGGAGATATTTCTAAAAATTTAATACAACAAAGTAAAGATGATTGATTTGAAAAATTCTTAGAAGTTTGTTTTGGTAATCTTGTTACAAGAGAGAAAAAAACAGAAAGGCTAAAATCAGTCTATGACTGACTCTCTTACACTAACACTTAAGGAAGGACAAAATTTTATTATTTGCATTTTTTTTTTGGTAGGGAGGAGTAGAATATATTGACACATTCCCTTTGATAGACACTGGAGAGTAGATTTTCTAAAAAATCAATTAAATACACAGATTTGGAGCTCAGAAAAGAAGTATGGCCTTGAGCAGAAGTTCAGAACCATAAATTTGGTTCCTGAAACCATATCCTGGCACCAGCAATCCATAATGCAATTTATGCAACCACTCTGTGGTTCAGAATCATCATCCGTAGTATGGAGATAATAAAAATGATCACCTGATAGTGTTGACAATTAAATGACATAAAAGACATAAAGCACTTGGGGGCCCCTGGGTGGCTCAGTCGGTTAAGCATCCAACTCTTGGTTTCAGTTCATGTCATGAATTTGAGCGCCGCATTGGGCTCCATGCTGATGGTGCGGAGCCTACTTGAGATTCTCTCTCCCTCTCTCTCTGCCCTCTCCCTGTTTACTCTCTAGCTCTCTCTCAAAATAAATAAACTAAAACAGAACAAAACAAAACAAAACAAACAAAAACATAAAGCACTTAAAACAGAACCCAGCTTGTAGGAAGTTGGTATACACATTAACTATTACTAGTATCAGTGATATAGATACTTGAATTATCAGGATACAGAGAGTCATTTGGTCATTGAAGGTTCTGGTAAGAATAAGGTACAGTGAAAAGAGAATAATCCTAGGTATGAAGACTTTAAGAAATTTATGAAATACTTGGCATTTTCAAGAGAGACTGAGAAAAATATGGCAAATGAAATGCAAAGAACATGTTTAAAGAAAGGGCAACTATTCAAGTATCAAAAGCCTCAGGTCCTCAGGAATGGTAAGTACTGAAATGCGTTTATAGAACTGAGAAGCCACATTTATTCTTGGTCTTAGAACTATACATAATCTTCCTTGGGAATTTGGATCACTTTTAATAATACCACAGAGCAGGGTATCCTTCAGACAGCTGAGTCTCTGAATTATCTTCATACCCAAATCACACTCATATTCACATTCCTCAAAACAGTGCATGAAGATTAGTAGAAAATGGCAAATTTAGGTATAAAGGATATCTCCTGGAGATATTAAGGAATTATGTTAACCACTTTTCAATTTTAAAAGAGAGGAATTCACCTAGAAAGATAAAACTATTTTCCTTAATCCAATTGCAAGATATTAAAAATCATTTACTAGCTGTCTTTGTGAAAGGTCAGTACTTAACACTCCAGAAACAGTACCTACACACATTTTAGATAATAAAGTGTAGTGATTATATTGCATCAGGAAATGCATCTACATATCTACTGCTTTATTCTCTCCAAAAGTCTACTTTAAAGTAAAAGTGCTGTATCAAAATTATAAATATTATCACATGAAAATTTCCAGTAAAAGAATCAATTATCTTCTGTGAATAAGCTATGTGAAATCTCTTTAAAGATATCCTCATTAATTGGGCATTTCTAATTTAAGATAAAAAGAGCATTCTTTAAGTTTTTATTTAAACTCCAGTTAGTTAACATACAGTATAATATTAGTTTCAGGTGTAGAATATGGTGATTCAAAACTTCCCTACAATACTCGGTACCTATCACAGTGTCCTCCTTAATTCCCATGACCTATTTAGTCCATTCCCCCACCCCCTTCCCTTCTGGTAACTATCAGTTCTCTATAGGTAAGAGTCTGTTTCTTGGTTTGCCTCTCTGTCTCTTCTTTACCTCTTTGCTCATTTCTTTTGTTTTTTAAATTTCACATACGAGTGAAATCATATAGTATGCGTCTTTCTCTGACTTATTTTGCTTAGCATAAGATGCTCTAGCTAGATTCATGTCATTGTAAATGGCATGTATACACACATACATATATACATACATATGTATATATTTATCACATCTTCTTTATCCATTCATTAGATGATGGACACCTGGGCTCTTTCCATAATTTGGCCATCGTAGATAATGCTACTATACACATTGGGGTGCATCTATCCCTTCGAATTAATATTTTTATATTCTTTGAGTAAATACCTAGTAGTGCGATTACTAGATCATAGGGTAGTTCTATTTTTAACTGTCTGAAGAACCTCCATACTGTTTTCCAGAGTGGCTGAACCATTTTGCATTCCCATGAACAGTGCAAAAGGGTTTCCATTTCTCTAGATCCTCTTCAACACTTGTTGTTTCTTATGTTGTTGATTTTAGCCATTCTGAAAGATGTGAGGTGGTATCTCATTGTAGTTTTGATTTGTATTTCTGGGATGATCGGTGATGTTGAGCATCTTTTCATCTATGAAAAACCCCCACTAATATCACCCTCATGGGGGAAAAACTGAGAACTTTTCCTCTACAGTCAAGAACAAGACAGGGATATCCATTCTTGCCAGTGTTATGTAACACAGTGCTGGAAGTCTTAGCCACAGCAATCAGACAACAAAAAGAAACGAAAGGCATCCAAATCCTCAAAGAAGAAGGAAAAACTTTCATTATTTGCAGATGTCAGATACTCTATATTGAAAACCTGAAAGATGCCACTAAAAAAATTGCTAGAATTCAGCAATGTTTACAGGATATGAAATCATCATACAGAAATTTATTGCATTTCTATGCATCAATAATGAAGCAGCAGAAAGAGATATTGAGAAAATGATCCTGGGTGCCTGTGTGGCTCAGGCAGTTAAGTGTCCAACTATGGCTCAGGTCATAATCTCACAATTTGTAAGTTTGAGCCCTGTGTCAGGCTCTGTGCTGACAGCTCAGAGCCTGGAGCCTGCTTTGGATTCTGTGTCTCCCTCTTTCTCTGCCCCTCCCCTGCTCACACTGTCTCTCTCTCAAAAATAAACACTAGAAAAATAATAAAAAAAGAAAACAATCCCATTTATAATTGCATCCCAATTAGAAACAATTAAAAGATACCTCAGAGTAAACCTAACCAAAAAAGGTGAAAGACCTGTACTCTGAAAACTCTAAGATACTGATGAAAGAAATTTAAGATGACACAAAGAAATGGAGAAACATTCCATGCTCATCGATTGGAAGAACAAATATTGTTAAAATGTCTACACTACCCATAGCGATCTACACATTTAATGCAATCCATATCAAAATACCTCCAGTATGTTTTCACAGAGCTAGAACAAACAATCCTAAAATTTGCATGTAACCACAAAGGACTATAGCCAAAGCAACCTTGAAAAAAAAAAAAAATTAGCTGGAGACATCACAATTCCTGACTTCAAGTTATATTACAAAGCTATTGTGATCAAAACAGTGTGGTACAGATACAAAAATAAATACATAGATCGATAGAACAAAACAGAAAAACTAGAAATAATCATACAACTATATGGTCAATTAGTCTTAGACAAAGATGCATAGAACATCCAATGGGAAAAAGACAGTCTCTTCAACAAATGGTGTTGAGAAAACGCGAAAGCAACATGCAAAAGAAGGAAATTAACCAATTTCTTGTACCATACACAAAAAATTCAAAATGAATTAAGGATCTACATGTGAGACCTGAAACCATAAAAATCACAGAGGAGAACACAGACAGTGACCTCTTTGATACTGGTCATAGCAACTTCTTTCTAGAGATGTCTCCTGAAGAAAGGGAAACAGAAGTAAAAATAAACTATAAGGACTTCATCAAAATAAAAAGTTTCTGCACAGCAAAGGAAACAACCAACAATACTAAATGTCACCCTATGGAATGGGACAAAATATTTGCAAATAATATATCTGATAAAAGGTTAGTATTGAAAAAAATAAAGAATTTATAAAATCCAATACCCCCAAAATGAATAATCCAATTAAAAGTTGGCAGAAGAGATGAATAGATATTTTTCCAAAGAAGACATACAGATTGCTAAAAAGAACATTTTTTAAAAGAAAATTCTTTATAATTTCCTTGATTTATTTTATTGCGCGCGCGCGTGTGTGTGTGTGTGTGTGTGTGTGTGTGTGTACACACACATAAGCACTTAGGTTAAGGTTATAAATATTTTATATATATAATGATTATTCAGTTATTGGTTAATATTGCCTTATATAATTATTTTTTATACTCTGCTCTCTGATTTTTAGTTTCCCTCTTCATTCTTTTAAAAACTTTTCAGAGTTGACAGTTTAATTCATTTATTTTCAATATTTCTGATTTGTTAATAAATTCATTTAAATATAAAATACCTCCATATCAGGTACTCTTAACAATTTATTTAGAATTTTTCAATGTAAAATAGCTCTAGGAACTTACAATTTACATTTTCATTTTCTCTTTACCTTTAAGTTCTTAAGTGTTTTGTTATTTGTTTTTGGTTTTTCAGTTTCTGTGGCAAACTAACTGGATATTCATCAAAGAGATCTCTTCTCCTCAGGACACAGCTAGATTATATTACCCTACCTGCAGTGCAGTTAAAAGAGACTGGAGATTTAGTCAACAGAATGTGAAGAATGGCGGTGTGCGCCTCTTCTAGAAGTAGTCCATAAAAATATCCTCTGCACAATGTTTAGTTTCCTAGGATTGGCATAACAAAGTAGCATCAAGTAGCTAGCTTAAACAAAGAAACCATATTCTCACCCTTTTGGAGGCTAGAAATGCAAAATCCAGGAATCAGCAGGGTTGGTTCCTGTGGAAGAACTGAGGGACATTCTGTTTCATGCTTCTCTCCTAGTTTCTGGTGATTGCTGGAAATGCTTAGTGTTCCTTGGCTTGTAGAAGCATCACTCCTTAATTACACGGCACTGCCCTTCTTGCATGTCTGTGCCTCTTCTCTACTTATAACCATCATATTGGAGTAGAAACCAGCCTAACTGATTATGACTTCATCTTAACTTGATTACATGCGTAAAGACCCTGTATCTAAATAACGTCACAATCGCATGAACTGGGAATTAGGTCCTGAGCACATCTTTTGGGAGGAAGACAATTTAACCACAACACTCAGGTGACCATATTCTGACCATTTAACGATTTGATGCTGGAGAACATAATGAATGTGAATGTGCAAGCCTTATGTTGAAAGAGATGGAACAAGAAGGTTATATTATAGTATGTTATGGTATGTTATATCATGCTATGCTATAAATAGTACTATATTATACACTACATTACATTTTAAATGTATCCCACCCCGAAGCACTTGGCTTCATAGAACAAGAGAAAGGACTTTTGAAGACTCAGATACAGGGCCAGTTAGGTGGGAATAACTTGCAGGTCTAAGGCATTATTCTCCAGAAGGTCATATGTGATTTGAATCAGCATCCAATATACAATGAGATGTCTCTGATAGCCACGATACACAGGTCTAAGAATCAAGAAGTTTAAGTGGAAGCATTACCATTCAATTTAGTCACTAGCAAAATTTTTATTCCCATAACTTACTGCTCTGCTGGCCGAGATGTCTTAGTTCCAGAGAGAATAGTTTTTCTATCAGGAGGCACAATAATGATTCCATTGAACTAAAATATAAGACTGCCACCTAGCCACTTTGACTTCTTACGCCTCTGGATCAACAGTGATTCTGACTACCAAGGAGCAATTAGACTATTACTCCACAATGGAAGTAAGGAAGAATATATCTGGAGTACAGGAGACTCCTTAGAGTGTCTCTTAGTATTATCATGCCCTGTGATTAAGGTAAATGAAAAACTAAAACTGCCCAATCCAAGCTGAGGCGCTTGCTGAAAGTGAAGGGAATTGGAATGAGAAGTAATTATAAATCCAGTTATGACCATCACAGAAACAAAAACTGTACCTGTCATTAGTTTGTCCTCCTTATTTTGCAACGAATACATCTATGTGTGTATGCCTGTTTATCTATCTGTATCTTTGTTTCCTTCCCCTCTTATTTCTTCATTAGGTAATATAAGATGTATTATATCACAGTATTTCAGTATGGTTAATTTTACAACAGGGCATTTACGTTATGGGGTGTCAAAGAGAAGAATAAACATCACTGAAGGACTTTACCTCTTCTTCTGAAGAAAGGATTAGTGCATTTTGGATTGTACACAGGATAACTGTAACATGTTAGGTGGAATTATGACTTGGTTATTGCTTTTATTTGAAGATTCAGTATGGTTTAAGGAGAGGCATATGGATGCCATGTTGACAAAGGGTGGACTTGTAATAGTTCATTTTACGTGCCAACTCGATTGGAAAGGGATGCCCAGATTAAACATTATTTCTGGGTATATATGTGAAAGTGTTTCTAGACGAGACTGGCTTTTGAACTGGCGAATTCAGGAAAGTAGATTGTCCTCCCCAGTATGGGGGGGCATCAGCTAATCTATTGGGAGCATGAATACAAAAAAAGGTGGAGACGTAGGGTATCTCATCTCCTCTCATTCCATCTCATTTTCTCCCTTCCTTGGACTGGGATTTACATTACTGGTCCTCCTGGTGCTCTGGTCTTTGGACTCAGCCTAAATTATACTACTGACATTCTTGGATTTTCAGCTTTCAGATGGCAGGTTGTGGGGCTTCTCAGTAGTCATAATTGTGTGAGCAAATTCCTTGTCTCAGGATGTGTTTCCAGGGGGATACAAATTAAAATGGGGTACAGGATGGTCAACTCTACGTTTGGGGAGTTAGCATAGGCTTCAAGCTCAGGAATCACATGTCTTAAAGGAAAGATAAATCACAGCTCCTGCTGAACATTAGTGGGTATCTCACCGTTCACATTTCAATGGTCACTCAGAAAGAAATCACTGTAGAGGAGCTGAATAAGTTTTGAAAGGCAGATTGGCGTCACCAGATGAAAAGAAAAAGCATGGCACCTCATTGAACACTCATAATTCTTTAAAAGACAGGTTATACAGGCTGTAATAGAGCAATATAAGAAAGTGTAAATAACAACTTACAGTAAACTAACAGAAAATCCAATCTTATTTCTCTGATCAGCACTACGGAAGTAAGATATTTAAATCGAAGTATGAATTGTGCACAATAATACCCTCACATAAATCAAATTGACTAGTTATTTTTTCCTATTCTTGTTTTGGCTCATCCAAGCATGATCTAAAGTCCCCTAGCCAGCCATTATCAGGGGAATTAAAAATATATAAGTAATCAAATGCCATTCTTAATAAAGTTCAAATCCCTAATAATTTTTCTAGAAATATATTTTAGGGAACTCTGATTTGAACAAACTACCTATGCTATATCTATCTTTAAAATATTCATAATACATTTGTTTTAAGTTCCATCAATGTATCAATGTTTTATACTGATCTAGATACTGTGCACTGAGATGATACAGAGATGTGACTTGACACTGGAGAGGAAAAATGAACACTTTTGTGAAATCAAAAAAGTTAGAGGTGAAGACTTTATGGGCATTGTTGCTATATCTTCTCAAGGTCACAGAATCAACTACAAAACTTCAAAAGCCTAATAAAGTTTATGTCACGTAAATAATTATGAAAAATAACTTTCTGGTAGAGTTTAAGAGATTAGGAAGCTCAGAACATGATTTAAGTAAAGTGTAGCAATATTTGCATTTAGAGCTTCTACGGAAAGGCATTCCCTCACACTGATTTAGAGTATAATGAGGTTGTCTAAGGTAAACTGTGTTCGATTTATTAGCATACATAGCAAATTGTTCTACACAGATAATTTCAATAAAACATTTTATTCTCCAAATGCTATTTTTCATATGGAGAACATTTTTATCTCCAAGAAGCTTAAGAACTTTATTGTTGCTAGAAATATATAGGAGTAAGAATATTGTAGTAGGATTAACATGCTTTCCATTTTGTATTTCACAGTTTAAATCATATTAAAATATTATTTATCAACTAATAAGGGATTAAGGGGGCATTAGTGTAAGTATAATAGTATTTTAAAGACAAGATTTTAAAGACAAGATTTGAAAATAAGAGCTCAATAAATGTCTCAGTGGACATAATGGAAGAATTCATCATATAGTTTTGAAAGGTTAAATAAGATACAAACGGCAATTAACTATAATAACATTAGGGTTGTCTTTTTTGTTGGCTTTTGTTTTTGTTTGAGAATGGAAATTATTGAACATTTTATTCCAGGAGTATAATATGTAATATTCTCAGAAGTGAGTGGTAGAGTATAAACACTGTGTGCTCATATTCCATGACCTAATCTAAACATCAGGAAACAGTCTTTCCTTGAAACAAAGGCTGCTCCTGGTAGAGTCAGAGAGGCACTGTCTCTGTGTTAAAGAAAAGAAACATATGCCCAGGTACGTGAAGAGAATACAAAGCTAGAGTCTTAGCGACAAAGAATAATGATAAACAGCACTACATCAAGTTGAAGGGACACGCGGAGCAAAGCAGCGAGGTTGGATTTGAGTCAACAGACAGCAGATTATAGGAACACATTAGAGGCAGCCTGAGACTTCAGAACGAGGTTGCCCACAGACAGCATCAAAGTATTTTGGACACAAAGGTCTTCAAAAATACAAAATGTGCGCAAAGCTTAAATTGCTGAAAAGCATGATTGTAAATCAAAGATTTTGAAAATTCCAATAGCTGCTCAAGTACTATACTCAATAAATACAAAATACATGGTGGGGAGGGGGTTGTGGCTTTGAGATGATTACAGTCATTTAAACATGGGAAGGAAAAAAATAACAGGGGGTGTTCTGCTTCTGCTTCTATGATTTAGTGAGTTCTCTTTCACTAAGATTCTATAACTCAAAATCAAAAATCATACACATTCTGACCTTGAAGTTAGGTTAACTTATTTGACTTATTCCCAAATCATACAACATGGGAAGATCACAATATTAATTAAATGTTCTGTTTTCTTGTGAGCAGGGAGTCAGGGAAATCCCCTTCATATTGTCTGCCGGTGCGTCCTCTGCCCTGGGTGAAGGGAGATTGATCACACATAGAGATGAACAGGATTTACAGCTAGGATATTTCAAAAGTGGTAGAAGGTGGTGGTCGGAGAGTCTCTTTGCAGATCAGGGACTGTACATGGACACAGCTCCTCACAGCCCTGAATGAACTGCCGTTGACAGGAAAATCCCTGGACGTACAGTGAAGTACTAACTGTGTAGTGGGGTCCTCTTAGAACAAATTTAACTTTGAGTATGCCAATGGTTGCGTGAAGGAATGAGAAAATTTGGACCTCATTTCTTATCCTTCTCTGTTCACTTTTGCTTTATCTAACCATTCCTTTCTGGTTTTCCTTAAACACCCCAAAGGCGTCCCTGGTTAGGCCCTTGCATTGTTTCTTTCCTGGAATTGTTCTTCCCCCAACTGTGTGCATGGCGTCCCTTTCAATTCATCCAGGCCCTTATGCAACTCACTTTCTCAAAGCCTTGAATTGAATGCTCTATTTAAAATCATGTCCCTGTTATATTTTTAAAAATCTGTTTCATAGCACTTGTCCTTTTGATCTTATTTAGGTTGTTTATTGTCTATTTCATCTATCCTGAGTATGTTCCCTGTTAGGGCAAGAACTTTGTCCCTTTTATTCAGCACCTTATTGTATGTATTATAGACTCGCCTGGCACATTCGACAAGTGTTTGTTATTGCTTTTGTTGTTCAATGAAAAATATCAGCAGTGCATGAAGTTTATCCATTCACTGGAAAAATATTTAGTGTGTTTTTATTATGTATTAGACTCCATGGTAGGCCCAAATATGTACCAAATCTCTACATGAAATATTTTAATTATGCAGTACCAAAACTTTGATAAATTCTAATCGCCACTCCTGCTTTTCAGTTAAACACACTATTTTGGCCTTGAATTAAGCAAAAGTGACTTGAAAATGCCAAAGAGTACATTTTTTGATAAGACAAAATGTTAAATGATAATGTCTCCATTTGATTCAGGCAGCACATGGCAAATCTGTGAGATACGGAGGCACGGTTTAAATACACAACAGCAGGGATTGTGTGGCTCAGTAGACTGAGCATCTTACACTTGATTTCAGCTCAGGTCACGATCCCACAGTTGTGGGATCAAGCCCTGTGTCGGGCTCTCTGCTGAGTGTGGAGCTTGCTTAAGGTTCTCTCTTTCCCTCTCTCTCATTGCCCCACCCCCTCTAGTGCTCTAAATAAATAAATGAATGAATAAATAAATAAATAAATAAATAAATAAATAAATAAATAAATAAATAAGGCATGGCATAATTGGAAAATTGAGAGTTGTTCTGAGTCCTCTCCTCCCCTCACAAGTGTGGAGTTTCTTGACATCGTACTCTGATGAAGATCAGAATAAAGCTTAAAATTGCAAGTAAAAAATAGCAGCAAAATCACAGATATAGTTCTAACTAATTAGTAATTACATTTATGGGAATTAGATAAATACTCCAATAAAAAAGCAAATATTAAAAAATGGATAAAATATTACGATCCAACTTTGTGCTAGCAGTAAGAGGTACATTTCAGATTCAAATATACAAACAAATTGAAAGTACAAAAGTGGAGTAAAATGCCATGCAAACACAAACAACAGAGAGTTGTATTGACTATTCTAACATCAGAAGAAAAAGTATTTTAAAACAAAATTTGTTAGCAGAGACACAGGACACTTTATTATAAAAGAGTTGAAACATCAAGAAGATATAGCAATTATAAAAACATATGAATCTAAAAACAATGTTTCACAGCCCATGAAATATTGATGGAATTAAAGGGAAAAATAAACACTTCATAAACAAGATGTAGAGATGCCAATACCTTGCTTTTGATGAGGGATAGAACAGCTAGACAGAAAATCAACAAGAGAATAGAAGACTTGAACGACACTATTGACCAACAAGACATAACAGATATACACACAACACTCCAGTGAACAGCAGAACACACATTTCTCCCCAGTGCACAAAAAATCACTGTTCGTGATAAACCATTTATTAACCCCTAAGACAAGCCTCAATAAATATAAAAAGACTGAAATCAAAGTATGTTCTCTGATCATAATAGAGTGAAATTAGAAACCAATTACAGAAGGAAATTCTAGAAATTCACAAATATTTGGAAATTAAACAACACACCACTAAATAATTAACAGGCCAAAGAAGTAGTCACAAAAAGTTAGAAAATATGGACACAGACAAAACAAAAACACAACATACCAAAAACCTTTTAAATGTACCTAATGCAGTACTTAGAGGGAAATTTTTAGAGATGAATATATAAATGCAGATAAATCTTGTAGTAATATTCTAACTTTATATATTAGGAAACTATAAAATAAAGAGCAAATTAAACCCAAAGCAAGGAGAATGAAGGAAATAATAAAAGTTAGAGCAAAATAATATAACAGAAAAATAGAAAATAAAGAAAACTGATGAAAATAATAATTGATTTTTTGAAAAGATAAAATAAAACATTAACTGAAATTAAGGTAGACTAATGAAATAAAGAAAATAATTCATTACTAAAATAATTTGAGAAATAAAAGAAGCGCTGTTACTTCAAACCTTCTGGAAAAAAGGATTAAAGGTAAAATTGTATGAAACTGTATGTCAACAATTTATATAACCTAAACTTATATAAAATCTGATGAATTTCTAGAAAGACACAAGCTACTGAATATCAAATAAATAGAAAATCTGAAAAGACCTATAGAAGTAAAGAGATTCAATTAGGAAACAAAATACTCCCCACTTGCAAACTTAAAACTGCTTTATAGAGTCTACTAATTTAAAATGCAGTATTTTGGGGGCACCTGGGTGGCTCAGTCGATTAATTCTTGTTTTTGGCTCAGGTCATGATTGCACAGTCATGGGATCCAGCCCATCATGGAACTCCAAACTGGGCATGAAGTCTGAGTTAGATTTTTTCTCTCTCTTTCCTTCTGCCCCTCCCCTGCTCACACATGCACAGGCACCCACCCTCTTTCTCAAAAATAAAATAAAATAATAAAATAAAATAAAATGATAAAATAAAATAAATGTATTTTTATATTGTATTGTATATTTGAAAGTTGTTGAGAGAGTAGATCTTGGAAGTCCTCATCATAAGGAATAAAATCTGAAACTGTGAAAGGTGATGGATGTTAACTAAACTTAGTATGATGATCATTTCGTAATATCTACACACATCAAATCATGTGGTATACCTTAAACGTATGCAATGTTAAATGTCTTTGTACAATGAAAAATCCAGAACCGGATAGCTTCACTGGTAAATTCTACCAAACATTTAAGTAAGATATAATATAAATCTTTCATAAATTCTTCCAAGCAGTAGAAGAGGATAAAATATTTTCTAACTCATTCTATGAGTCTAATATTGCCCTAATACCAAAATTAGACAAACACATCAGAAGAAAAGAAAGCTACAGATCAAAATCTCTTATGAATATATAGACAAAAATTCTCAACAAAATACTAGCAGACAGAATCCTGCAACATATTAAAAAATGATTACTTGCTATGACCAGGTAGTATTTATTCCAGGAATGAAAGTCTAATTCCATGTACAAAAATCAATCGATATAATACATTCTACCCATATAATAAAACAAACCACATAAACATCCCACTATATGCATAAGAAACATTTGACAAGATCTAAACTTCTCATGATAAAACCACTCAACAAGCTAAGAATAGAAGTACTTTCTCAACCTAAGAAAAAGCCACAACCCTGCAAACCCATCAAACTTAATGGTGAAAGACTCAAAAGTTTCCTCCTAAAATCAGAGGGGATATCAGACAAGGATATATACTCTGACCACTTCTATTGTATCTGGAGGTTCCAGCTGAGGAAAATAAGGATGAAAAAGGAAAGTACCCAGATTGGAAAGAAGTAAAACTATATTGATTGTACTTCTATACACTAATAACAAACAATCCAAAAGTGAAATTAAGGAAACAAGCATATTTACAATAGCTTCAAAATATACTTAGGAATAAATTTCATAAAAGAAATGCAAGCATTTACACTTGAAAAATATAAAACATTGTCAAAATAAATCTTAAAAGACCTCCATAAATACATAAACATTCTGTATTAATGGTTGCAAAATTTAATATTCCTAAAATGGTAATACTTACTACACTGATCTACAGATTCAATTTAATCCCTATAAAATTCGAGTTTGCACTTTTGCAGAAATTGTCAAACTGATCCAAAATTCATATGGAAATGCAAGACTTCCAGGTTAACCAAATAAACATTCCACTTAACTATGAGGAAAACGAGGAAGACAAGAACCTGGAGAATAATGCAGAATCAAGGCAGAAGCAAAGAACTTTGCTCTCGATGTCGAAGTATGGGCATCATCGTGATGTCTGCCCAGAGGATTTGAGATAGCTGTGGACCTGTGACTGTTTTTGTTGTTGTTGTTTTCTTTCTCATCTTTTATTCCTCATTCATTCCAAATGGAATTCCGTGGCACCATATATACAATGTTTGTGTCATAATTCAAACACAGGAGCACTGACTATGGCTGGATATGATGGGAGAGAGTGCGTATCACTTGGAAACACTGGATTTAAAGCTAGATAAAATGACTGTTCACATTTGACTTTGGGACGTATCCCTTTGTGATAAGTGAGCATATTCTGTGTGATGAAGAATGAAATCAGTACTCAACAACTAGAAGAGCAGATACTTGCAGGACAAATGTTATATTCTACCAACCCATATTCTCTTTTTCCTGGGTCCATGTATTATCTTTCCCATACTGCCTTGCAGTTAAGACCATGTGACTGTGTTGTGGTCAATGGGATATGTGTGGAATATGAATGACACATGCATACCTGGAACCTAAAACCTGAAAAATCCTCCAAGCTCTTCCCCTCCCCTTACCTCCTGCTGGATCCAAAGGAAATGGAAGGATTCTGAGTCCATAGGCTTTGGAGAGTCCATAAGGATTCCTCATAAGGAAAGAGCCTGAATAAAAGTATATTACAGAACCCTCCTCTCTTCTATATTGCACTATGATGTACAAGAGAAATAAGCCTGCAGTGTCTTAAGTAATTGAGATATTGGGATTCCGGGGTTTTATCATAGTTAATGAGATAGTAGGAACGATCTGGCTTCACCCCTTCTATTTCTTTCCTCCATCGCAATTCCTCTCAGCCTCTTCCTGACTATTGATCCATTTGAATAGTCCTTCCTCTTGGCTCTTCAGTGGTGCTTAGGGCAGAATGTGAAATTCTTGGAGAAATAGTTCCACATGAGGATACCGAGAACTTACATCTGTGTCTTCCTGAGTTCTGGATCCTGTGTTAGAATAGACTTCAGTCAAGACTAAATAGCTGTGGGAATTACAAATGTAAGCCCTGAGGAAGAAAGAGGGCTTATGGTTTTTTGGGCAAGGTAATGGTAGTAGGAAAGGGCACACGTAGGCAGTTGGAGTAAAATGCCAGATTTCACATCATTTTGCTTTCCAGTTGACAGTAAATGGGAGAGGCTCAGAACCAGGCAGGGGCACACAAATGTTGCTTCCACTCCACGCTGGCAGTGGAGGAGAGTAGGAATGACTCTTGTGCCACCCTGAAAATTCTGACTGTTCCATGTCTTCTTACAAAGGGATACTTCCCAAAGTCAAAAAACACTTTCTTGTTTTCCACCCTTTGAAGAAAATGATTCGTGATCTATGCCTAGGAAGGGTCCACCCCCGGGGCTCCTGCATGGCTCAGTTAAGCATCAGACTCTTGATTTCGGATCAGGTCATGATCTCATGGTCGTGAGATCGAGCCCCACTTTGGGCTCTGTACTGGGTGTGGAGCCCACTTGAGATTTTCTTTCTCCCCCCTCTCTGCCTCTCTCTCTCTCTCTCTCTCATAAACAAACAAACAAATAAGCATTTAAATTTATATAAATAAAAGGGTCTACCCCTCACAGCCTCACAGCAGAGTGCCCCCTTCCCCCATGGGAAGTAGCCCAGCATGGAATCCCCACCCCTGTGGGATGGTGAGTCCACATCTCACATACTCCCATTCTCTTCACGGAGTCTTTAATCTGCTTCACCCCATGGCACTTTTTTATGCATTATTACAAGCCTCTGATCCACGAACTTGTTAAAAGCAAAGATTATTGAGAGCCATTTGTGTATTGGGAACTTTCCTAGGTGCCAGGGATGCAACAGAAAACAAACGAAAAAAAATCATGCCCTCACAGTGCTTATATCTAGTGGCAAGATCCGCTACTGACTGCACAAAGAATTGGACCCTGGACTTTCAGGTTAAAAATATTAACGCTCATTTGGACATGGCATTCTGTGTAATGTTGAACATATACTTTTGTTCTCTCCTGAAGGGAAAAAAAAAAACCTTAATTGGAGAAAGAATGTACTTATTGTTGACATAGGAGAATACATATATATACATATACATACATATAAATATATTTAATGAGGCCCATGAATCATGCAAAGCAGGGAGAAAATAATTATGCCTAGAATTCAGATTTACAAGTGAAAAGTGACAATGGACAATTTGGACCTGTGCTAGAGTAATATGAAGGAAAATGATTATATTGGAGAAAGAATAAATTGAGGAGAAATAATGCATAATTTTCTAAGAGAAAGCAGATTTCAAAAATAGTCATATCTGTTCAAGTTGACATTTTTATATAATCCATCTTATGGAAACTGCCATGTGTTGTCATATCCAAGGGCGATTTTCAGCTAAGGCAGCTGGTTAGTGCTCAGGAATACAGATAGGTGAGTCAACGGAGCCCCCAGTTCCTTACCCACTTCCTGTAACATATCCAGTTTGGTGCAAGTCCTTTTTGAGTGAAGAGAAAGTTTCTGGGCACTTTTGCTATTCTACAGACTTTGCCTCTACTTCCTCCCAACGTAGTCTCCCTCCCTGACTACCTGGTTCCCATTTCAATCTCATTGGAGTGACGTTACTTCTCTGAGCCCATGTTCCATTACTCTTTACATTGAGTTTAACTTATGGGTGAAGTGCAAAAGCAACTTGAGACATTCAAAACACCTCTCCAATATGTGCATGTTTTATTTAGAAATTATATTTCATATTCTATTAATTATAAAAGCCATTGATTGAAATCACTTCGAATAAAATGTCAATTAAATTTTTTTAATGTTTATTTATTTTTGAGAGAAAGAGAGAGATGGACAGAGCATGAGCAGGGGAGGGGCACAGACAGAGTGGGAGACACAGAATCTGAAACAGGCTCCAGGCTCTGAGCTGTCAGCACAGAGTCCGACGCGGGGCTTGAACTCAGGAACAGTGAGATCATGACCTGAGCCAAAGTCAGACACTTAACCGACTGAGCCACCCAGGCGTCCCTCAATAGGCATTTTTATTCAGAAAATAGGAGAATACAGAATAAGGCAAAATCATACAGAAAAAATGTATATGTGAAACTAGATGGAACATTTTGGTTGTTTCCAGTTTGGTGTTGTTATGAATAAAGCGGCAGTGAATATTATTGTGGTCATTCATTCATTCATTCATTTTAGTGAAGATAGGTACCCATTTTAATTGGAATAGAAAGGATATGTCGTGGGGTATTTGTATGTTAAATTAAGTATAAGAATTCCACTTAAAGTTTTTCCAGAGTGGATGTATCATTAGCATCACCGATACTTGGTCTCTTTATCAATTGAAATTTGGTTATCTTGGGGCATATTCAGGCTGGTATGGCAGTAGACTGGTCCCCTTCAGATGGCAGCACTCTCCCGTGTGTACCTCTCAATTACAAATTGAAATTACAACTTTGTGCCCCTTACAGATGAGGAGAGGTCAGTATAATTTTCCTTTCCATCAAAGAATGCTTCTACATCAGGAAACATGCTTCTTTCACCCCTCTCTTGCCCAGCACTATCACCGCCATACTGGGGAGTCATCAGGAAATAACTTTCGGATGGCTGAGTTGTGACCTCTAGCGTTACTTCCAGATTCAACATCTCCTCTTTTTCCAGAGGTCAGTCTTGATTTAATCTAAGATTTAAGTACTAAGCTCATGGATTGCCATTATGGCAAATGGATTGCCAATCCCATTATGATTGGCACACGAGACTAAATGGACAAATGGATTAAGCCTTTTTGGTTGATCATATGAAAGAGAGAGATGAAAAATTTTAGATTTACCTTGAAAGTTATCATTCACATGTATTCTTATTTGTGTTCAGAGACCATACTCTCTGATCCTTTAACTTCTCAAAGACATATTGCAGAAAAAAGAAAAAAAAAACAAAAAACAAAAAAACAAACAAAAAAATGTATGATAAAATCTTCACCATCTGTCAAAGATCATAATTGCAAAATAAAAACCTAGAATTACAATTCATAGTCCACTTTCTTTTTCTCCTTTGCTCTATCCCTGATACTCCTGAACTGCATATCACTTTCCCAAATAAGCGACTATTTTATATCCACACATTATATGTACATTTGTATATCGAACTACTGATACACAGTGCCAACATGCAAGGTGGGTGTTAGTCTGTGTGAAGTTGACATTTTACATCAGGCAGATAAATCAAAGTCCTGACTGGTATTTTATGGATACAGCATGAGGGAACGCAGAGCACATCCACAGATTATTTGACTCTACTGTGCTAATTGTGGGCCAGATCTGCATTATTTAGTGATATATAGGAAGTTAGAATATATATGAAAACATAAGATTGTTTCAGGAGGGGCAAATACATAAGAACTGTGAGTCAGTGTTTTCATGACTGTCTTTAAAACCTTTAATGAAATTCTCAGAGGTTTTCGAAAATGATATATATTATGTAGAGAATATGCTAAAATCAAAGTATTTGAAATAAGGTTAATTCTTAGAACTGATTTTTAATTTAGAGCTTAAATAACACTTTGCTGGTTAAAATTCTTAAAATGGTTCTATTTAAACTCATTTGTAGAAGGAACTATTTCAAGAGAAGAAATTTTGTTTTCATTTTTAATTTCCTTTTTGTGCTTCTATCTCAAGGAATAGGATTCCATACCATATGAAAGGAGGTCTTAGGGTTTTTCCTGCACTGTGACTTTGAAACATTTTCATACTGACGTATTTCATTGTGTAAATGGCGGAATCAAGATTGGGGGGGACGGCCATGCTTCCATGCCCTTTCTCTATCCTACACTTCACTACTACACTCTTCCACATGAAATATTCATTTCTTTAGCTGTATACAAATACCTTTTTTTTTATTCCTATGCAATAACTAGATTTTCCATCCAAGTTCCACAATAAAATCTTAGACATAATTTATCCATCCTGAGTGGCTAATACCAAATTCTTTGTTCAATCTGACAGAAGCATAGCATTGTTTTCAAGTGCTGGCAACTTTCCTGTATCAACCGCAGTGCCACAGATGGGTTCCTGATTCTGTCCTTTAAAATTTAGTAGCCTGTGCTGAAATACATCTGACTCTTACTGAATCTGGTCATATTTTTCCACCATCAGTATCACATTCATCATCAGCCCCTGCTGTGTCTGTGCCACCTGTTTGCTCCGTCTGTGCTCTCTCTGTATCCGTTGCTTGCATCCTTTCTTTGCTTAGTTTTATGTCTACTTACTCATTAGCTGCAAATGAAGCTTGTTGCTTCCAGTCTGCCAAAAGTGTATTGGGAAAACCCACTTCATTTTTCTTTTCATAATCTTGCTTCACCTAAAAGTGAATGAAATCTTTAGTCTTTTCGTGCAGTTTTAATGCCTACTGACAGCTTTATACCTTAAATATTTAGAGGAATGCAGTTGGTTCAAAGTGAGTGCAGATCGGGACATACTATTGTGCCTTAAGCAAGAGATGGATATTTGGAGACTCCTGCAGTGGATAATTAAGAGACCTCCAGTAGCATAAATGCTTTAATAAATTATTGCAAGCACTATTGAGATAAAGTGCACGTGTATACACTTTTTTATATTAATTAGCTATCTCTCAAAAAACCACAAGTTATCTTTAAGGTCTAATCAACGTTCCTTTTCTGGGGAAAAGTTGTGAAGAGAGCGAGAGAGAGAGAGAGAGGGAATGACCTTAGCTTAAATAATTTTTCAAATATAGTTTAAAACACTTCACTAAATATATTTTACTGAATCATTTGAAAAGAAGCTACGATTGCTTCATTATATCATTTATTTATACATTATTTGTTCACTTAATTATTTAATAATTATTATGAAGTTTCTACAGAGCAGAGTGCTGCCTGCTGTTACAGAACTCACAGTCGAATGGAAGACAGAGCAGCACAGGATCTAGGAAAAAACACAGCATCTGCTCTGATAGAGCTATCACCGGGGAGCAGTGGGTTCTCTAGTGGCAAGCAGCGGGCTCTGACCTTAACCTGGAGGAGGGCTGCCTGTGGATTGTGAAATGAGGGAACCTTTGTACAGGAGTAGAATAGGAGTGCAATTGGTTTAGTGAGGCATTCCACGTCTTTGAAATATATTGGGGGGGATTTATCTGTCCTTTAATGTACTCTTTATAATAATCTTTTCCCTTCCAGGTGAATTTCACCCACTAACAACTTAGCCACCAGGTTTCAAAATTTTTCAGTTATCTACAATTATTATCATAATCTCATTTCAGTATGGAGTCCTGAGTCTTATTTGTTTTATTTTCCTTTTATTTCATGCTCCTTTCTTTCCAGATGCCTTTTTTCAATCAAGATTCTTATTTTAAAATAATTTTAGGTTAACACATAGTTATAAGAAACAACACAGAGATCTCGTGTACCCTTTACCCTGTTTCCCAGTGGGAACCACTTGAAAATATATAGTACAATAAAACAGGAAAGAGGCATTGAAATAGTTGTGGCATCTTGTTCAGATTTGCTCAGTTTTACACGTACTCACGTGAGTATGTGTGTGTGTGTGCGTGTGTGTGTATGTTTATGCTTATTTCCATGAATTTCTATCAGAGGTGTAGATATGGCGTACCACCAAAAAGACTCTCATGTTTCCCTTTTGTAAACATAACCGTATCCTTCCTACCCCCTCTCCACTTTGACTTCCCCATCTTGATTCACTGACTACCACTAATTAGTTCTCAATCTCTATCATTTTTCAATTACAAAAAGAACACTGTGCAAAGGAATCATATATAAGGAATCAGACACCACCTAAGCCCTTGGGTTTGGCTTTTATCACTCAGCGTAGATCTCAGATTCATGGAAGTTGATGTGTGATTCAATTAGTTGTATCTTTTTATTGTCAAATAAGCATTGGTATGGATGTAGCAATTTTTTGTTTCTTTTCTTTTTGTTTTGTTTTGTGTTTTACTAGTCAACCCTTGGGGATATTGGGATATCGGGATGCTTTCAGCATTTGCCATTAAGAATTAAGTTGTCATGAATATTCGCGTACATGTAAACTCGTGTTTCCATTTCTCTGGGATAAATGCCCAGTATTGGAATTGCTGAGTTTTATGGTAATTGCATGTTTAGTTTTATTTAAAACAAAACAAAAAACAAAACAAAACAAAACACTACGAAAATATTTTGGAGCAGCTGCATTATTTTTTCTATTGGTAACATGTGAGTTCTAGCTACTCTAAACTCTTGCCAACTGTAATGTTGTCACTATTATTTTTTTATTCCATTTTAGCCATTTAAATAGGTATGTAGTGAGACCTCATTGCCCTTGTAATTTGTATTTCCCTAAAAGCTACTGGATGTTGAATGTATTTTCCTGTACTTGTTCTCCATTTGTAATCCTCTTCATTGAAATGTTCTTTAACCTTTTGTTCATTTTCTAATTTGGTCATTTTTTTTAATTTCTGACTTTTGATAAGGCTTTATATATACTAGATACTAGTCCTTTGTAAGAAATGTGGTTAGCAATTATTTTCTCCCAGGCTGTAGTTTGACTTTCCTGCTCTTAACAAGGCTTTTGGCAGAGCAGAACTTTTAACTTTGATGAGATCTGATTTATCAATTTACCATTTATAAATTGTACTTTAATTGTCAAGCCTAAGATCTCTTCATTAAGCCCTAGGTTCTGAAGATTTTTTCCTAAAATTTTTGTAGTTGCATATCATAAGCATAAATGTATGATAAATATTTGAGTTAAGCTGTGTGTAAAAAATGTGGATTAGTTTGAATTTATATATATATATATGTATATATATACATATATATATATACATATATAGTCTATGAATGCTCATTTGCACTAGCACCATTCAGGAATAAATAATAAACTGTTTACATACAATTGTCAAAATTCAGCCTAACATATTTTTATGGGTCTATTTCTAGGGTTTTTTTTGTCCTGTTCTATTGATCTCTGTACCTATCTCTCCTCCAATACCACACTTAGAAAGATAACTCAGTCCATTTCCACTGCTAGTCTCTCTAATTCTCTCTTCTCCTTCCCTGGGATCTATGGCCACCAGTGTCATCCGCCTCAGCAGATGGAGCTGCAAGGTGGAAGGGTGATGCAGGAGTTTCCTTAATTTCTATGACAATACACTGTGCTTGAGCCTTTTGACATCTTATTTGTCCACAACACTCTGGTATGGTTTTTCCTTTACAAAACCCCAGGCCAGAAATGCACGCAGATGCAGCTGTGCCTCCAAATCTTAAAGGAAACATGTCATATTCTCATAGGACTGGAGGAGATTAAATGGGCAATACTGATAATCTGGAATACTTGTCTAAGAATATGTTCATTTCAGTCTTTTGCAGAAGTTACGTTGCAGTAGAACTGTCTGCTTTCTCAAGCACGGCAAGTACCAGTCGGGGTAGAGATGCCTGTCCTTAGAAACACGATGATTTAGAAGTCAGCTTCATGTAGGTTTCCTTCCTATCCTCTTGGTTTGTGGGAAAATAAAGCTTATCTTTGTGAACACAGAAACTCTGAAATCACAAGTAACCCGGTGTCCTGGACCAGAGAAGGAGCTTGACCCTCGAGGTACTAATACCTTCTGGTTCTGCACTGGTTCCTGTCAGCAAGCTCTCTGTGCGTGGGGAAGTGCCTGTCTATAAATGCTAGAGGAGATCTGTACTTTGTGGAGACATTTATCATCTTTTGTTCTCAGACAAGAGTGGAGAGCTGACAGAACTCAAAAATATTAGTCAATGGACTGTTCAAATTTAAAAGAAAATATAAAACATTCTCACTTGCTCATTTCCTTAATTTTTAAAAGCTGGTAACATGTGAATTCTTTTCAGACCAAATATCCAGGGAAATACTCCACATTTCTTCTATTTAAATAATTGTTTGTACAAAAATACAAATAAGGCAAACATATTTTAAAGAAGACAAATATATAAAGGATTTAGCTCAAGGACAACTGTAAGGTACATACCTATATTTACCATTTTTCTCTTTTTCTCTTATCAAATAAGGTTCAGTGGAAAAAAAGGACTAAAATAGTTTTCTCTTAAAGAGTCTTTCCAATAAATCTCATAAGCCATCATATGTTAAGATTTTGGAGAAAAGCATTCATTGTAAATTTTCACTGTATCATGAAAAATATAACCCTTACAAAAGATTATCAGATGATGAATTATTGTTCTGGCCAGAATCAAACAAGAATAATCCTGAGGCAAAGCCGTTGACAAATATCAGTGATTCCTTCGCAAACATGTATATTTGGCAGGTCTATGTGCAGCGTACCTTCTGGAAATAATCAATCTTGTGGACAAGAGTATCTATCAGAAGGTTAAGAGACATACTGAAGTATTGAGTACCATTCTGAATCATCTTAGAGCGAGTGAAAAGTCAACACAGTTTTTGAGAGTATGTCCACCCATAAGAAATGATTTTTAAGTAAATAATACAATGAACGCATGATAGATAACCATGAAGCCTTTAACTAAATGACTTTTTAAAGGTTATAAAGGAAGTCTTCAGAGAGAACTATTATTAAATTATAAAACAAAGGTGAAGAACATTGTGAAATATGATCCTTCTGTGCTTAAAATGATTTTTGTGTGACAACACAAAGAGATAGATACACAAACACAGCTAATGCACACCTCTCTATATATAAAAAACAAAACATAACATGAAAAGTTGAAAAAGTGTCTAACAGATGTCAACTTTGAGAATGACTAGGGTGGGGAAGGAAGCCTTAACTTTTTAGATTATAGTTTTCCTTACCATCTGGTTTTTAACCACGTGCACATATATAAAGTTTAATGTGAATAAAAGGGAGGAATATTGGTCATTTTCATTTTCCTCTTTTGACATAGATGAATATGCTTTTACATAGAAAATATACAAGAAAGCCACACATATGAGTTTTTCTGAAAAAATTCCTTAACAATAAAATCTAGCCAAACTAGACTAAATACATTTTTTAAAAAGTTAATGAGTAGAAACAGACAATGAATTATCTATCTGAATACAGAATTTCTCCTAAATAACCATCTGAAATATGTTTATGTGTACTTGTTACAGAAATCTACGTAAATATTATAAACCCTCACTATGTAAAAATAGTAATGGGGAAGCAAAATTGAAAAGTGAAAGTAGGCAAATAGGAGAAAGTATGGGATCAAAATTTTATTCTTTTTTATATCTGGCAGTCAGTCCACAAAATCTAAAATCAAAACATTAATTTTAAAAATAGCAAGTTCTGGATTGTTTAAGAAGTTTTTTTTTTTTTTTTTTGGTCAGGAAGAATTTAGAGCAATTAATATCTTTATTTTGTGAAGGAATATTTATAATTTTTAGCAGCTTATACTGTTCCATTATTATTTCTTTCTGCTCAATTAATAGAAAATTGAATAATTACTGTTAAATATTAGTAAACTCATTTATGCATATATGTATTTATAATCTATTTACCCATATCCATCTATTTTTTCCATTACATATGCATAGAAACATATCTATAATGATATTATCTTAACTTGATGATCATTTCTAAATAATTGGAGTTTAGTATTTTAAAGCCTCTACTAATTATTTTTATGTATTCCAATTGCTTTTGCTGAGTAGGTATAATTTACATAAAATTATGTATATGTTACATATATATGTGTATATATATATATATAATATGTACTGCAGAATGTATAGCAAAAAAAAAAAAAAGAAAAAGAAAACAAAACATGAACTCATCAGCAGTTTCATATAAAGAATTGCTGGTTGATTACCTAGAAAAATGTGGATTGGGTAAAGCTTGGCAATGACTTTTTGTAGGCAAAAAAACGCAAAAAACACAAAATGAGGCATCAAGAATTCAAGCCCTTGGGGTGCCTCGGTGGCTTATTCAGTTAAACACCCGACGCTTGATTTTTGCTCAGGTCATTATCTCAGGGTCAAAAGATCAAGCTGCTTCAGATACTTTCTCTCCTTCTCCCTCTGCCCTTTTCCTACTTACACTCACTCTCAAAAAAAAAAAAAAAAAAAAAAAAAAACATCAAGTCCTTTCCCTAGGATTACACTTATAATAGTTGGTGGAGACACTAGCAACCGATTCATTCTGTATCACTCAAGGGAAGCACATGGTATTCTTCACAGATAAGAAGACATTGAGTAACTTTAAAATTGGAAAAATAGTGAAAGAGGCCCTTTGGTAGGCACCCTTGTGGCAAAGTAGGGCGCAGACAAAAAGAAAAGAGCAGGGGACCATGCTGGGGGTGTAGTCAAAACAAACATGCATGGAAGAGATAAGGAAGGAGAAAACTAAAGCTCCGGCTGATTCAGAATCTGACCTATTCACAGATTTTACCTGATATATTCCCCTCTCACCAATTTAAGTCAATTTCAGTTTCTGACACATCATTAAATCCTTAAATGGACTAAGACCCGAGTTTCTAATAGCCATCTTATATTCTACTTAGAGGTGGCATGCAGTTTTTCATATATCCCAAGACTTAATATGCAAAGAAGTTGAAGGGCATAAGAAAAAGTTTGAGCTTGGAATTGAAATGCTAAGTTTAACTTATTCTGAACACCACAGTGTTCCAACTAAGGAAAGCCTATCAGTCCTCCAAACAATAGCAACATTCCCTAATGTGTATTATGTGTTTGCATATGTGGATGTATATGCAAAATTGTATAAATCATCCATTTTCCAGCTCCTTTTTGCTACTGGAGAAACAGATATGAAGAAGACACAAGAGATTTTTTACCAGTTGGACCCTTATGCCTTAGTGCTTTATTACCTACCTTGGAAGTCATATTCCTTGTCCCTTCCTTGGGTGGCAGATGGGGAAAAAAAAGAGGAGAAATACAGATAGGAATGGGGATAGAAACAGAGACAGAATTGGGTGAGGGATTTCTAATTACTTCTGAGTTTAGTGCATTTAAAAATCACCCTCAAGCCTCTTTTCTGACTCACTTGCCTTCTAATAATAAGACTGCCTGGAAATGAGATGCATTGAAAGATTAAACGCGTCTGGAAAGGATGCGCGGCACCTGCTGGAAATGGTAATGACTCAAACCTTCATGCCTCACCCAAATTCCATATAATCCAAATGTAAATGGTGTGAAATGAAGATAGACGTTATGCCACTTTGTTTGTAGTTTGTTAAATCGAAGAAAATCTCAGTGAGTCTGAAATAAGTATCCCCGTGATTTATCTTATGACTCTAAAGTAAAAATTATGATTGGCATGGATGTTGGAGCTAGTCTGAAACTTAGGTAACTTTGTAAATCACAACTATTTAAAGACCAAAGGTACACGTTTTTAAAATTAATGTTATTGAACGAGCCTTTTCTACACCTAGAATGTTTTGTTCCCATGTCTAGGAATTGGAAATCACTTTTAATTTGTTTTGTTGAAAAAGGTTGACATGCCTTCTCAGAAATTTTAGTTTAGGGATCCCAAGTCCTGAGGATTTCTCTTCTTACATCTATATAAACCTTTGAATGGCTGTTGCAAACATGGATGGTCACAAAAAATCCAAAAGAGCACCATGGGATGGAGCAGCGCACCTTGCCAGAACAAAGCCACAGGAGACAATGTACACTATTCATAGCTGAGACTGCAGCCCCTGACCCACCCTGCCAAGGACCACCTCCAACATTCCACCGTCTTGGGCCTGCACTGGTCACATCTGCAAACACAAGACCATAAACAGAGAAGCTGCTTAACACCCATTCATTTAATTTAATACATGTGTAGCGAGCATTATAGATTCTGTTTTCAGAATTCTTTCTCAGTATCAACTATTCACACATGACAAGTATTTCTAACTATAGCCTCTACTGCCAGTAGACAGTCCAAAACTGAGACAAGCCTTATTAAAACAGTAGCAAGTGTTAAAAGGATACATTAAAGACATATTAATGTCTAAGTGGGATTTTCATCTGCATTTAGGAACCACTGCAGAAAAGAGTTCATTGTAGAAAAAGCGAGCCAGCAATCTAAAATATTGCAAATATCTCTCCCTGAGGAGGAATGTTAGGACTTCCAGTAAGTAGGTACTCTGCTCTTACTTAAAGGGCTGGAGATGACTGCTCACCCTATGCCGAATATCCTCCTTCTGCTTTTGCCCTTGATTCTGTTCTCTCCTCTGCACGCCTCCCCATCACTGGTTTAGTTTATTATAGGCATTCAATCTTGGACAACTACAGAGCACTGTCTAAGTTGTTTTGTTTTCCAGCATCACTCTGTTATAATATAGTGAATATATTTCTGTCACTCAAAGTGTGCTCCCTGGACCAGCAGCAGAGTTATCTCCTGGTGGCTTGCTAGAAAGGCAACTTCATGGTATCAACCCTAGACCTACTGAATGAAAATCTTTATTTTACCAAGATTCCATATTGATTCTAAGGAACATTAAAATTTGAAAAACACTTCTTGTTACCACTGTGGTGACCTTTCTAAAACATAAACCTTTGGGCGCCTGGGTGGCTCAGTCGGTTGAGCATCCGACTTCGGCTCAGGTCATGATCTCACGGTCTGGGAGTTCAAGCCCCGTGTCGGGCTCTGTGCTGATGGCTCAGAGCCTGGAGCCTGCTTCGGATTCTGTGTCTCCCTCTCTCTCTCTGCCCTTCCCTTGTTCACGCTCTGTCTCTATGTCTCTCAAAAATAAAAATAAAAATAAATGTTAAAAAAAATAAAACATAAACCTTTGACTGGATTAAAATTTGAAAATGCCCAGCCACCCCATCCACCCCACATCACACCCAGGAGGAACCACTAAAAAAAAATCCAGTGTTCACTGAACAGAGAGGGTCTCAGGCCTTTAAAGTCCCTCTCATCTTCTAATCTCCACCCCCGTTTCCAATCTGCACCTGCAACTAAATCACCCTCTTTCTATTGCCTCGACACATCAAGCTTGCTTCTATTTCCAATACTGACTATCAGTTTAAGAGCTCACCTCCAGGCCAATACAATATAATACAGTAGCCAAACCACACATCAAAAATGCACTGAAAGCCAGAAATTAATATTCACCAACAACTGTTCCAACACAAGTGTGAGTCTATTAAGCCTATAACATGCTCATTCCCAAACCCCTTGATGCATCTCTCTACCTTCTTTTCTCAGCACCTCCAGGTTGACAAAGTCTTGGCTTGATTTTCCTGAATCATGGTCACCAGTCCCTGATGTTTTACTTACTAGTCATTCCTTACATGGCCCTGACTATCTGCCTGGTTATTTATTTTCTTGGGATCAGGATTTCCTCCCTCTGGTCCAATGGGCAGAGCTGGCCATTATGCTGTGCTCTGTTCCTTGTATGCTCTAAATGCTACATCTTAGGCATAATGTCATATCTCTGCTTGTGAATAAGAAAGATGGAAGAGTTTACAACGGCATGGACACACCTCTGTTTTATTACTTAAGCCTTATAAGGGTTATCGCCTGCTGAGGAGGTATGAGTGAGCACATAAAAGTAGAGGCTTGCACTTTTCCAAAAAATATATTATCCCTGCTATCATAAACATGGCTCTGCCATCCCATGGGAGGTTTCAAAGAGTCATATAGGCTGTTTCCTATTCTTAGAAAACTTTATGGATGCTCAGACATCTCAATTATGAGGCAAAGGAGACTGTATTCTTCGTTCAAAGACAAGGAGTGGTTTCCGGCCAAGCACCAGTGGATTTATTGAAATTTGAATGAAAAAGGATGCAAACCACGATATTTGCAAATGAGAAAGATATATTCCATTAGCCACTGCATGGATGATTCTGGGGATCCATTTCAGGATTAGGCTAGTAATGACAGTTTTCTTCACTTAGTGGAGCAGCTGCTAGGCCAGGCAGTACCATAGTGCAAATTAGGAGGGGGGAGGGAGATACATTTAATTAAGATACTGTATTTCTGTGGGTTGGAAAATTAACATAAATCACCGTATTATCTCCCATTCCTGCTGTAAAAAATTACCACACACTTAGCAGCTTAAAACAACATGAATTTATGATTTCACATTCTGTTGTTCAGAAGGGCTTGGCAAGTTTCTCTGTTTCGTGTTTAATAGGGCTGATAACAAGGACTTGGCCAGAAGAGCTCTTCTCTGGAAGCTCTGGAAAGAATCTACTTCCAAGCTCATTCAAGTTGTTGCCAAATCGAGTTTCTTATGCTTGTAGGACTGAGGTCCATGTTTGCATGACGGCTATCAGCTGGGAGAGCCCTTATCGCTAAGGGGTGTCTCTGGTCCTTGCATACGAACAGGTCCATTTGCAAGACATCAAAGACACATCAAATCTTTCTCATGTCTGGAATCTGACTTACTCTGCTACTATATCTCCCTTATCTGTCTCTTTAAAAATTTTTTAATGTTAATTTATTTTTTGAGACAGACCGAATGTGAGTGAGGGAGGGGCAGAGCAACAGGGAGACATAGAATCTGAAGCAGGCTCTAGGCTCTGAGCTGTCAGCACAGAACCCAACATGGGGCTTGAACCTATAAACCGTGAGATCATGACCTGAACCGAAGTCATACACTTAACCGACTGAGCCACCCAGGTGACCCTACTTGTCTCTTAATACATTTCTCTGACTATAATCAGAGAAAGATCTCTGCTTTTAAGGGGTCCTGTGATTATACTGAGACCATCTGGATAATCCATGAAATTCCTATATGTTAAGGTCTGTAATCTTGGTTACATCTGTAAAGTCCCTTTGCATATAACATATTTGCAGTTTGCAGGAACTAGGGCATGAGCATCTTCAGAGGACCATTCTTCCTTCCATATGTTCCTTGTCTTGTTTAAACAAGAAAGCCTGAAGGCATCTAATAGAAAATTTTGGAACAGATAAACAATTACATAATATCTATAATGTAGAAGATGCTTTCTTAGGTATGGTACCCCAGTGCACTTCTCAACCATGGAGAGAAGCTCTTACCTACAGGAGGTTCGACAAAGTCTTGGATATTTATCTGAAACTAGAGGTTTTGGGTGCCTGGTCTAGGCCAGGATTACGCAATTACCATCGGCACTGGTGTTATTTCTCAGCATTTCTGGCCAAATTACACAACCAAAACGGCACAGCCAAGATTTGAACTCAAGTAGCTCTCTTTTCACTGCATCAAACCATTTTACTCTTCCCTGTGACATTGATAATGTTTCTCCCTTTCTTTTCAATGGAATACTGGTGAATAATAAAGTAATAAGTTTAACTTTCCAAGTGCCCTTTATACAAAAGTATAGTATTTATAGAAATAGAATAGATAAAATTATGCTTTGTGAAATTTCCATCAGGAAGCTAATAATTAAGGCAGTAAGATAATTTGTCCACAGCTTACCAGTTGATGGTTTTAGTTTTCACAGAATGGCGTGTTTGGGTTCCACAATGAAACATTTAATATAGAATATGAAACCATTAGGTAAGCAGCAACAACAAAATGAGATAATCATAAAATTGGAATGCATAAATACACTCAGGATGTTACAAACTCATTAACACAGATGCATTCATGGCAACTCACAAATTTATTTATTTCACACTTTCACAATATACAAATTATAGACCATTTATTCTTCACTACAATCAAGTTGTCCTTACAATCTGTGTAAGTTCTGATTGCTGGGTAAGAGGAATCCTAATTTCCTTTTATGCATATTCAGAACTATGCTTCCAAGGAAGCCATCAATTTTTCCCTTTTATGTAGAATAAGTCTGAACAAACGAGAGAATATAAGAACGGATGGTGTCTATTTTTCCACTTATAACTAGAATATGTTCTTCCCTCAAGGTGAGAAAAAATGAAATAAAAACATGGTAAACTATAATCACCAGTGAGCAATTAATAATTTGTATTTTCCCCTTTTCTGCATAGCTACAACAAGCTGCCAGGCAGTAACGCCCACTTCGAACTCTCTAGAATTTTCTACTCTCTACTATACCACATTCATGCAAAATATGGGGGAAATAATTTCAAAAACTACCGAGCCATCATTGCTTCTTTCTTTGGGAAGTTATTCTTTTGAGAATGCCTATAGTATATTTACAGTTTTAGGAGAGCTAGATTAATAGAACAGATGTGTACTTACCTCTTAAAAACCAGATAAAATGCCATATTATCCATAGATTCTTCTTTGAGTACCTGCCTTTTCCCATTCCTTTGTTATCCCAGACATAAAATAACTCTTATTCTCCCGAATACCATGATCTTATATATACTGTTCTGAAACCATATTAGATAAAGTAGATGAAAAGAGAATGAATGAGATATAGGAAAAAGGAAACGAGGGAAGGAGGAGGAAGAGAAAAAGGGAGAAAAAGAGAGAGGAGAAAACCTATCTATGTATCCTCTCCTATTAGGTTTTGAGATTATTTTTTTCTTGAAACCCTGTTTCACAGCTTGACTACTTAGTACAAAGCCCAACACACAGCAGGAGGTAACAAGGCTCAATAAAGACATGGATGAATATTTGAGTGTTTTTGTTTATCTATTACAGTGAGAAGCAAAATGTTTTGACTATAGCAACTTGTAAGAAAATACAAGTGGATTTTCATCACAAGCAGATGAACATCATTCACCATCATACACCCTTTGGACTCATGGATGATTACAGCGGGTAAAGAGTCATTGTTCTTCGAAATTATAGATGAAAATATTGAGACAACAGTGACTTACAGAGTGTTCTCTATGAATTTCTCAATTCACCCCAATAAAAGCAGCGCGCAACCAGAATGCGGGTCTTTGGGTATTAATTAGTTTTTCAACAGTAGCATCCTGTTTTTTCACTAAAAGTAGAGAATATATTTTCGAAAAGAAAATAACTGTGGTCAGAAGATGAGCTAAGGCTTTTCAGTGATTTTAATTTACTTATAATATTTTGTTTTTGTTAAAAAGCTAACATCTGTATAGGCCCCGGAGACAAGAGAGACTTTAGCGTGATGGCTCTAGGAAATACCACCCTGACGCATCTCAGGTGCAGCTTCATCTGTTAGTGCAGATGTTTCTAGAAGTCGATGTGGAGTTTCATCAATTCTACAATGCTCTAAGGGTCTGAGAACAGGAGAAACAGGAAACCCAGAGATGTTTTACATCGTAATATGTTGGTTGTCAACTTTTTTAAATCACAGAGACCTTTTAAACTTTGGAGGAGAAACATGGGCACCCTGGATCTCATAAAAATCAAGTCGATTTTGTGTTCTCACTTACTGCAAGGAATTTTTAAGGCCCTTGGGTACTGAAAATCACAGCATATCTATGTGTCCCTGCGGTTCCGTTAAGAATAAATTCTGCCATCGATTAGTTCAATCATCACAAGATATTTTAAATTCAGTTTTTGCTGCTCAAACAGCACTCTTAGAAAAAATGTCTGTCTCTTTATTAACCATCATTTTAAAAAAGCGAATCTGCTAAAATAGTCTATCATAAAAATGTGACGTGTTTTTTGATGCAGGGATTAACAATCCTATGGAACATTATTTATTAAAGTGAATGTGCGGGGAAATACCACAGTGAACAAACTCTCATTTCCCTAGAGTCTGATTTAATGAGTAAGCCAAGAATTTGTAGATTATTGAGAACTCAAAAATTTCATAGAAGTTAGGTGTTTGGGATAGATTTGTGCAGTTTGGTAGTTATTTTGTATTTTATAATTACAAGTATTTTCACTATTTAATACATTTAACAAATGTTTAATGAATTCCCTTTATATTATTGCCATTTGATGTGTCTGAAAAATCATGATAAGACAGAGAAATAGTCCCATAAGACGGTCATATTCTATGTAATGGAAAGAGATAGTAAATAAGCAAATAAACAGAAAAACTATTGAAATGTTAGGAAGGAGGTAAATAAGATGAAATTATATGGAACAGCTGAGAGAAAAGGCAGTTTAGGCTACCTCACATAGGATGATCAAGGTAGACTTCTCTCTGAGAAGATGGCATTTGATATGGGAGATGAAGAAAAAGAAGAGATCAATAATTAAGGGAACTTGAGAAAAAAGAGTATCTTAATAAGATAAAAAAGGAACACAGGGTAAATTATAAAAATGAATATTATATTTGTTTTTTAAAAAAAATACATCCAAGTTAGTTATTATACATTGCAACAATGATTTCAAGAGTAGATTCCTTAATGCCCCTTACCCATTTAACTCATCCCCCCTCCCACAAGCCCTCCCATAACCCTCTCTTTGTTCTCCATGTTTAAGAGTCTCTTATGTTTTTGTCTCCCTCCCTGTTTTTTATATTATTTTTGCTTCCCTTCCCTTATGTTCATCTGCTTTGTATCTTAAAGTAATCATATGAGTGCAGATGGCCAACAGACACCTGAATATTATATTTCTAATGAGTATTTATTGCCATTTTCCCAAGAATCTTCTATGAAATTCTCTAAAGTCTATATACTCACCACCCACAATCAGAGATACTATCAAAGAATCTTAGAAAATACAGAGAGATTCATGTGCTTTTGCATATAAAAAAATCTACGAAATTTGGCAGGATAAAAACATGATTATTTTTGCTAATGTTTTCAAAATTTCCTTAACCATTATCCCCCTCAATGCTTTTGGTAATTATTACATTTATTTTGAAACTGGAAAAAATCTGCTATAAGTAAATCATGATCATCATCACCATCATCATCATCTTTATTCCAGGAATTTAGAAGTCTCTATTTATGGTGGATTTCGATAAAAGAGTATATCAAGTCCATCCCTATAAAGTCATTCAAGTGTCATTACTCCACCAAGACATGAAGATTTCCTCTCCAAAATTTTTAACAGATATTTTCCCACCAGTTAAGTCCTAGTTCATTTATTTCTCTCTTTTTTCCTAAAGTACTTCAACAGACCCCTAAATGGAATCCTTACTTCCTTCTCAAATGGATTATCTACAATTTTCCAGACTTTACTCTTTAAAGAAGTTATTCTGACTACACACACACACACACACACACATGTATATATACGTACATATATATACACACACACACACACTCACAATTTCCTTTCTTTAAAAACCTGTGACTCACAGTAAATCTCAGCTCCTTAACATTTTAAATAACCATCTGTATGAACTTGTGGGATATTCCTCTCCCCACTACCCTTCCACATCCAGGAGCCCTAGACACATATCACTTTTATAAAAATTTATAACCATTATATTTATATTATTTAAATTTATAACCATTTATATGTTAAATAAATGTCTCAGCTCCTATCTGCCTCACTTCTCTGCTTCACTATCACTGTCCCCACCTGTTTCCTTGGCCTAGCTAATCCCTACTTATTTATCATCACTATCGTCACCATCGTCATCACCATCAACAACATACACCTTAGTCATGTGACAGGTTCTAAAGATGGAGTCAATGGAGAGAATTAATGAAAAACAGGCTCTAGATTCATATACTCTTTTGTTCAAATCACGAATCTACATTACATAAATTGCCTTAATCTCTATTCTAAATTTAATGCTAGACTATCTCTTACAGCAAAACACAGATGGATAATACCCTTGTTTTGTTTCATATTTTTTTATTTCAAGACACTTTTTTAGAGCAACTTTAGTTTTATATCAAAATTGAAAGTGAAATTCAAAGATTTCCCATATTTACCCTGTCCTCGCACATGAATGGCCTCCCCGGTTATCATTCCCCACCAGAGTGGTGTATTTGTTACAACTGATAAACCTACAATGATACATCGTAACCGACCAATTTTTACCTTAGGCTAACGTTAGGGTAATACCCATAGTTTACCTTAGGGTTCACTCTTTGTATTGTATATCTTATGGGTTCAGACAACCAGCATAATGACATGTACCCAGCATGACAGTATACAGTGTATATTCATTGCATTAAGAATCCTCTGTGCTCCACCTTTCATTCCCCTCCCAAATCCCAACTGCTGAGAAGCATCTCTTGCTACCCCCGCAGGTTTTTGTTTTCATTTCGCCTTTTGCAGAAGTCATATACTTGGAATCATTCAGTATGGAGCCTTTTCGAATTGGCTTCCTTCACTTAGCAACATGCATGGAATTTTCCTTCATGTATTTTCATGACTTGATACCTCATTTCTTTTTATCACTGAATAATATTCCATTGTCTGGATGTATCATCATTTATCTTTATCCATTTATCTACTAAAGGATATCTTGATCAAAACATCTTCCAAGTTTTGACAATCATGAGTAGAGCTGCTATCAATATCTGTTTGTAGGTTTTGGTATGAATACAAGTTTTCAGCCCCTTTGAGTAAATACCAACGAGGATGATTGCAGGATCATATGGCAAGAGTATATTTAGTTTAATAAGAAAGTGCAAGAGAGCCTCCAAAGTGGCTGTACCATTTTGTATCCTCAACAGCAATGAATGAGAGTTCCTGTTGCTTCACATCCTTGCCAGCAGTTAGTGTCGTCGGTGTGCCAGATTTTGGCCATTTTAATAGGTGCATAGTGATATTTCATTGTTGTGATATAAACATTGTTTCAATGTTTAATTTGCATTTCCTTGATGAATATCATGTGAAGTATCTTTTTATATGCTTATTTGCCATCTGAATATCTTCTTTAGTACCTCTATTTCTTCATTTTTTTAAACCTTTTTTAACATTTATTTATTTTTAAGAGAGACAGAGCATGAGTGGGGGGAGGGGCAGAAAGAGAAACAGAGACAGAATCTGAAGGAGGCTTCAGGCTCTGGGTTGTCAGTACAGAGCCCAACACGGGGCTCAAACCGAGGAACCATGAGATAGTGACCTGAGCTGAAGTCAGATGCTTAACCAACTGAGCCACCCAGGTGCCCCATTGTTTCTTCATTTTAACATGGGACTAATCATACTTCCTATTTGTAGGTATGTTTAATGAATTATATAAATTAACCATGTACAAGCTTAGAAGGGTGCTTGGCCCATCCTAAGTAGTTATTATTTTTTAACTAAGTCCTTCATATGCTTTATTATTTTGATCCCCATTACAGATATGTGATCTTATCAACCTTTGCAGAAGAGAAAACTGAGGTTTACTATTTTGCAGGAAGTATTATAGGGACTAAATGGTAGAAATGGGTTATAAATTAATATCTGTCTAAAATCAAAACTGTACTTTTGGGGCACCTGAGTGGCTCAGTCAGTGAAGCGTCCAACTTTGGCTCAGGTCATGATCCCACAGATTCTGGGTTTGACCCCCACATCAGGCTCTGTGCTGACAGCTCAGAGCCTGGAGCCTGCTTCAGATTCTGTCTCCCTCTCGCTCTGCCCCTCCCCATTCATGCTCTGTCTCTCTCAAAAATAAACATTAAAAAACAAACAACACCAACAAAACTTGTACCTTTTATTGTAATAGTGTTGTATATGGTGACAGGTAGTAGCTACACTTGTGGTGAGCACAGCATAATGTATAGAGTTGTTGAATCACTATGTCATACACCTAAAACCAATGTAACACTGTGTATCAAGTAAACTTAGATTTTAAAAAATGCAAACAAAAACCCCTCCACGACCTGTACTTTTAATCTCTCTACTATACTAGGCTTTGGGGTAGTGCTTTTAGAAAACACTTTCTAATGTGTCATATTCTTGAATTCCGAAACCTTTGTCCATAACTCTATTATTGGACTGCATCATTAGAAACTGAACTATAATTATCTGATTATGAACTAGTTTTTTGACTGACATTTTGGAGTCTTGAGAGTAAGAGAAACATGCATTTCCCCTCTCTGCACTCCTAGCACATAATAGAGTGACTTTCATGTAGTAAGTAGTCCATCTTTTTATGTATTCTTTAAAGTTTATTTATTTTTGAGAGAGTGAGAGAGAGAGTGCAAGCAGAGAAGAGAGAAAGAGAGAGAATCCCAAACAGGCCTCTCATTGTTAGCACAGAGCCCGATGCGGGGCTCAAGCTCATAAACCATGAGATGATGACTGGAGCCAAAATCAAGAGTCAGATGCTTCACCAACTGAGCCACCCAGGCACCTTTTTTTTTTAAACTAATTAATTTAATTAAAAAATTAATTTTTTTAAATTAATAAATAAGTGAGTAGCTCGATGAAGTTATCAGAAATTAGCCTTCAGGATAAATGATGAGTTTAATGTGTGTGTGAGGGTGGAGTATAAAATTAGAATTTTCTAACAGAGATATCTTTCTGTGACAAAATGTTACTTTTCAAGTTGATTATGAAATGTTAGTTATTATAAAAAATATTTCTCTCATGCGTTTGTATTTAACTTCATTACAACTATAAAGAAATTACCCATCCCATTCCCTAGAGGTGCACCCTGGATAACTATTTTCCATTGTAGCAAGTGATAATTTCCTGAACAAGTTTACATTGGTTTTTTTAAAGAAGACTAATTAAGCCTCTTTTTTTTTTAACCAATTTCAGCTGATCCAAATAATAAGCTTTTATAACCTTGACAAAACTGTAAATGTTAATAAGCTTAATAGGGAGAAATGGAAAAGGAAATCTTAATTCAATAATGGAAAGTCTAATGATTTTGTAAATAAGAAACACTTTTTAGCGTGGCTCCTCTAATTAGCTCAGTACTTCCTATGAATAGAGATGCTACAAAAATACAACAGTTACACATCATAAGCTTGGCTGCACTGTACTTTTGCCTGTGGACACTATAACTGTCATGGGTTCCATTTCTTCACTATGCCTAGCTCTGTATGCCCACAATGCTCACCCCCGCACCAAGTGCACATTGCTTATTATGAATATTAACTTCTTAAATTCCATCTGGAGTGAAAACAAAATGGGAATAATTCAATGTTAGTTTACTTCCTTTAATTCTGGCCTTAGTAATATAGCAAGGAAAGCACAATTTCCCACGCTGGTCAGCTATAGATGAGTTTGTGCTGTTTAATTAATACCACCATTCAAAAATACCATAGCACAATGCAAGTCCTCAGAAATATCACATTAATTCAGTGACTAAAAAGGTAAAACATCTTTTCTAATCAATATTTCATGTAAGGTGAGGAGCATTCGGCATAGATATAACACCCTAAGTGAGCTGCCAAGGGCCTGAGAGAATTCTGAGACTTCCCTAATTAGCGTAAGTAAGTTATGGCATGTGCTCTGATGTCTTCAGATATTCTTCCCATGCTAATAACACTGTGATATTAATCAGAACAATGATATTGAAGGACTGTTGTCTAACCCAATATAAAAATACTTTTAGCTTAATGTACAAGAAATGCATTATTTACATTATTGTAGATAATACAAAGACACATGAATGAGACAATTTTACTGACAAACACATGATGATTTTTCATTTGGGCAAATCAATATACCAGTTATAACACCCCATTTATCTTCGTTCGTGACTCAAATTGTCACTAAAAATGTACACTAAAATGTTTAAAACATTTATATAGACAAAGGCTGGAAGTAACAAAATATTTCCCAACAGTAGATAGGAGCATAGTACACAGTAATGGGAATTAATGATCTAGCATTAACACAGCAACACAGATCCATCTCAAACGATAAGAAAGAAAGTGCAGGCATGATGATTAAAAGCTGCATAATTCCATTTATAAACATTTTTAAAACAGGCAAATCTAATCTTTAGTGTCGGAAGTAAGCATAGTGTCTACCTCTCACTGGGTAGTGACTTTCACATAGCAGGTGGCATTATAGATCATTGGAATGCTGTCTTCCTTGACCTGAATGTTAGTCACATGGATATATTCACTTTGCAAGTGTTTATACAATTGTCTGTTTCTGATTTCTAAATTTCTAAGCATATAATCTATGCTTTAAAATGTATTCGGTGGGGTGCCTGGGTGGTTCAGTAGGTTGAGCGTCTGACTTTGGCTCAGGTCATGATCTCACAGTTCGTGGGTTTAAGCCCCAGGTTAGGCTCTGTGCGGACAGCTCAGAGCCTGGAGCCTGCTTCAGATTCTGTGTCCCCCTTTCTCTTTACTCCTCCCCCTCCCCGCTCACATTTTGTCTTCTCTCTCTCAAAATAAACATTAAAAACAGGTTTTAAATGTATTCCAAAACTTAAGTAATACTAAGTGGAACGTTTTAAAATTTTAATAACACTATCAGGATACATAAAATAACACTACAAGTTAAGAAAAGTAACGCACATTTATCTAATCATTAAGCTCCTACATCTTTTGCCTTTTAGAAACTTGCAGTTTGTTAAAAATAAAAAACAAGGCAAATAACACTAACAAAAGTAATGCTAATTCAACACTATTATTTAGACCAGAAAGATCATTTATTATTAATATAAGATACAATTATCTGATTCTATATATTGAATCAAATGGGTAAAAAGTAAGAACTATGTATAAGTATTTTGTTTCATTGATTCTGAGTAAGAAAATAAAAATATTTGTTTTTGTATAAATCTGTATTGAACAACACACATTACATAGGAGTTTACATAGGAGAGTAAACTAACCTAATTTTGATGAGAAAACAAATATTTTCATAATGCACTGATTTTAATATTTTTATTTTATGAATTTGTATATTATTTTGAATTCATTACTAATAACCTCATTGACCTTCCTTTTCTTGATATGATGTATGTGTTATTATTTCATGAGTAGTATTTTTATAAAGCATATTTTTTTAAAAAAGTGATATTGAGTTTACTTTGCAAGGTTTTTGTAAGAAATCTTGAAATTTATTGAAATAATCCAATCTTGGGTGTCTTATAACATTTTGTTTAAATTTATTTTACGTTTAAAACCTGAGTCAATAAGAAAAAGCCAGACTAATACCTCTGCTCTGGCAGAATGAAGAAAGTACACATAAAATACATACACATATATGCATATATTTTATATACACATATCTTTTGTATTATGTATACAACATAAACACTGATAAACCAAGTAAGAAAGAAAAGCATCAGATATGACTAAAAGTGTGATATTTGTGGTTCAAATTCCAGAATGCTCCCAGTCTCAAATACCTATCTGTATAGGAATCTGTGGGGAGAGTGCAGCCTCAAAATATTACTCTCCGTTTTAACTATATATTCATTCAGCTGAGTTAATACTGGTGAAAAAATTTTTTTTCAAATTGTGTAGTTTTCATTATTTTAAAAGGAATTGCTTCATTTAATTAGCTGTAATAAGCAGTGTATTCTCGGTTGTTTTTTTGTTTTTTCTATCCTGTTTCCATCCTCTTATTTACAATATGACCTATTATTCGAAATACATGGACTAGTAATAAATCAAAATTCAGTTAAGGATGAGAATCAGGAAAAATATAGAGGGGATTCAAATATTTTAACTGAAACATTTATCTGTGCATTTGTTCAACAAAATGGCAGGATTTTATATATATGTGGGGCTTTTCGTGGTAATATTAATGCTGATGGAGGTTCTGACTCATCTTTCCAGCATAAATCACCTATAATTCATCATCTACAGTTTCCAACTCAGGGTTCTTTCAAGTGTTGTGTGTGCATTTATATGCTTTCGTAGTTGTATAGCAAACTAGTGTAACGATTTTATATTCAGTGCCATGACTTGAATTCCAAAAGACTCAGTATTTTTTACAGAAACATTTATTCTCTTTCTTTTTATCTGGTTCATGTAAGATTTAATTAAGTTATATAACTGCAATAACAAGAACAGCAGGTAGTAACCATTTGGGAACAAATGTGACTAACTCTCAATAAACATACAGCTCAACAGATGAGTGCAAAGGCCACCAACGTATTAGAGAGTGGCCTCTGGGCCATGAGAATACAGCTTGCCAGGAGCATCTTTCCATATGTTTTGCAGAAGAACTGGAGTGGACAGGTTGATTTAGTGAATTAGTTAAATTGAGGTCGGTTGGGGCAGGTTTCAACCGTTCATGTCTCTCATTTTCACTAAAATCAGATCATACATATTATTCTTTCTTGGTGATAAAATGTGACTGCTTTCCATAAAATATATCTCAAAGTCCTAAAAGGATATCTAGGCCCCCGTAAAGTCTGGCCTTGGGGTACTAAGTGACCATGGAAAATTTAGAATCACTGTGGAATCCAAAGTCATAACCACCCAGGGGGCAAATCATCTGAGGTTTTGGTCGATTTGATCTTCATACTAAGAAGCACGAACACGATGGTGATGCCAGGACAGCTCCAAGTAGGCAACATGATGAGGTCAACAAGATCTGGGACATCCAGTTCTTATGAAAGAAACCTCTGCTACCCTGCTTCCTCTGCCCTTTATCCTTCTGCAGGTAATAATTTAGAAGAAATATATCCACAAATGCAGAGAGTTAATATTAAGGGGAAAACAAGTCAATACTGCCTGATAATTAAAAAATAAATAAATAAACAACACAACACAAAACACTCCTTACAATTTGAATCCTGAAGATCCAGTTTGCATGAAACCAGAGGGACTGAAATAAGTGATGGCACAGGTGCATACTGACAGTCCAGAGATACAATCTTATTAGACTTTAGATATTACACCCAGTCAAAGCAGAGAAGCAAAATACCATTATTCCTTTCATCCTGCAGTAAATTCAAAGGCTCTTCTCTTTCACCAATTAGAAAGCAACTACTTGAGACAGGAAATTCTGACCTTTCCTCTGTGTTTCCAATATCTAGTTTTATGTATAATAGATGCTGGGTTTTAGAATAAACAAACAAATTCATGCATTTTTTCGAGCAATCCTGTAGGAGAGACTAAAGAATACTACTCAAGAGCTAGAAGTTTTGATACCTAAAGATAAACTAAAAACACAACTGTCTGCAGATAAATAGTTGGAATTAGTATTATAATTTCAAGAACTCCCTTAAAATAAAAAAATTTGATAGAAAACTTCATTGCAGAATTGAAATTTTTAAAATTATAATGCCACTTAAAATATTCATATAGAAAAGTGGCATTAGATATTCATGGTTTCAGCTCATGCCATTATGAAACCAAAGTACTAAAAAAATAAATATAAGTGAAACTACAAAATCAATTAAAAGTTTTAATTTAATTCATATAGTTACTAAAATCATAATTCAATGAAGTTATTATTTAAATTATTTAATAAAATTAATTGGTTTAATAAACCAATTGGTTTTAATGAAACAAATTTGCTTAATAAAAATCATTCAAGACATTAATTTAATTCAACATTAATTTAATGCAGTCAATGTTTTGGTGTAATTAAATCATAAATAGCTAGTTGCATATCACATATATGCATTTAAAATTTTCAGTTTCACTTGCTTTTGACTTTTCAGCAAGAGATTTACGTAAACGCTATAATCATAGCCATTGCGTGTTTTTTTTCAATATCGTGTTTAACCACTAAGTTACTTATCCAAAATATAATATCAAAAAATATAAGTTCTGATTAAAATCCTCATTTCATATTTGTTAATAATTTTAGGCAACTAAATTTACACATATAAATGAAGCAAGAAAATATTTAGCATATGTCATATTTTGTATTCACACGTATCTTGAGAACGTACGTGTTACTCCGGCCATCTTACCGATGAAAAAACAGAGTCTCAAGAAAGTTAACTACAATAACAAATGCCAGAGGGGAGATTCAAAACCAAATTCTTTGACTCAAGATTGGATATCTAAACTGCGTAAATATCTGAAAATAAATGAGCTTCCCAATATCACACTGCCAATTAAAAGTAAAATCAGAACAAGAAACTTTGTCTCCAGACTTTACATCGAAACACTTTTTTTATATATTGTCTTCTGATCTAATTTTTTATTGTTTTTTTATGGCCGTCGAGTTATGAATATGCCCTTTTTATTTGGTCTACTTGTTCTCATGGAAGAGGAATTGTTTGCTAACTTTATCTAAAATGTCATCTGCAAACAGAATACTTGAGATAGCAGTAAAAGAATAAAAACATCGGCTTTTGGTGGTAATGAAAAATATACTTAAATTACAGAATATGTTTCATTATGAAATGTTAAAGTAAAATATCACAGCACGCCAAAAAATCTTTGTATTTGATTTAGTACTAGTGTCATTGGTGGTAGGCATGACTTATTAAAGTAGTAAAATAAATGTGTAAAATTTGATATGAGACATTCTGTAGCATTTTTTTATTCTAAGCCTGTTTTTATAATGGAAACCATTACAGATACAAGGCCAAATAGTAGTAGAGATTATGAACACTTGATAATCATTACCATTTTATTAAAAGAAATTAAAATTTGCAAAAGGACAACATTTTGAGGGGAAAATTCATTTTTGAAGGAGGTCAGAAACACTACAGTTAAGTTTATGTAGATGGATGAATCAGGTAAACTTTCAGTGGGAGTTTAAACACATAAATAAATTCACAAGTACCAGTTCTATACAATATTTCAAAGAAGAAAAAATCAGACTTATTTCTAGCTGCTGTTGCAAAATAATTCTCAATAAAACGGGAAAATGAGACAAATATGAAGCAGAAAATGGTATGAAAGGAGCAATCAGGTATCCCAAATACTGCATAAGATGCTTTGTTGACATTATCTTAGTTAATGGACATAATTAATCATAGAGATTTACATTTTGCTCTGCAGACTTATTTCACTAAAGACATTTACTTGTGGCTGCTAGTAGAAAATGATAAAACATACTAACAATAAATAATACATGTAAATAACACGTGTGAAGGTTTTTTTTAATGTATAAAGTAATTTAATGTACCAGTTTCACTTAATTATTATAATAGTCTCAAGACATAACAGTACAGCCTATTCACTGAATAGAAAACAGTGCTTTATGAGTCCAGTGGAGGCCAGGGTTCAGAAGCCAGATTTTATGGGGGCACTGGGTGGCTCAGTTGGTTAAGCGTCTGACTTCGGCTCAGGTCATGATCTTCGCAGTGCATGAGTTCAAGCCCTGCATCAGGCTCTGTGCTGAAAGCTCAGAGCCTGGAGCCTGCTTTAGATTCTGTGTCTCCCTCTCTCTCTGTGTCCCTCCCCTGCTCACGCTCTGTCTCTCTTTCACCAAATAAATAAATAAATAAATAAACAAACAAACAAACAAACATTAAAAAAAAACCAGATTTTGACTCTAATAGAACCTCGTGAGGAAGGCAATTCCTGCTCACTAAAGGACCTCAGATACTGGCAGGATAGTAAGACTGAGGATAGGAACTAAATCAGATACAACCAAAGCAAGAAAGGGAAAACCCAGGAACTAAAGCAGGAGTAGTAGGTAGTTATGGGTCTAACAATAAAGTTAACTTCATTTACTAATTTTATTATTTCTATAATAATACTTCTTTTTTATTATTGCATCATTTTTTCTTTTCTTTTATATATAATATAAAAAATATAATAAAGCATGCAACAAATACACACTCAATATTCACTCTGCGCCAGACCCCTTCCTAGGCTCTGGGCATGCAGCCCAGATTAAAATAGACACAACCACTTCTACAATGCAGTCTACATCATCATAAAGATAAATAACAACAAAGAGAGAATGTATAACATAATGTCACATAGTGGTAGCGTAATGAAGAAACATTTGGTAGAATAAGGAGGTATAGCATTATAGACATGTGCTATTTTAGATAGGGTGGTGAAGAAAGCCCCTTCTAAAGTTAAAATTCTAGAATACAATAGAATAAAAGGAGTGTAGGAGGAAGCCATGTTAATATCTATGCAAAGGGTATTATCTATAGGCAAAGGAGGCACCAGTACTAGAGATGGGGCAGGAACTCACCACATTCACATAAAAGCAAGAGGGAAATAAGATGTAGAAACATACTTGGTGAGGCAGCCCAAGGTGAGGGGTAGATCATGCTAAGAATTTGAATTCTATTTTGGATTAAAAGAAAATTTAGAGAACTTTGATAATAGCAGTATAAAAAATGTTATATTTTTACAGAATCACACTGACCATTCTTTGGAGAAGAGACTACTGTGGAAATAGGGAAATCAGAGGAGATGGCCTAGTAGAAAGTGTTTGTCTTCTAAGAATTTATTTGTGGATTGAACCTGCCTAGTAACAGTGGAAGAAGTGAGAAGTGGTCCTGTGCAGAAAATATTTTCAGGTTGAGCCAATGCAGTAATGCATTGGATACTGGTTGTGAGAGAAGAAGAAGAGTCAAGGATGTCATTTAATCTTATAATCTGAGCAAATGAGTGAATGATGGTATCATTCACTGAAACCAGAACCCTAGATGAGGTACAGATTAAGAGAGGAGATTCATAGATTTGGTTTGGAACATGTTTATTTTGTGATTTTGATTTGAATGAAAGCGTGAATTGTTACACAGAGAAACAAGATTGTTTACTAAGGAACTCTTAATTTTTAGAGTTTAGAAGGAGAAAAGTGGCCAGTAAAGAAAATTTTATTTTATTAATTTTTTAAATTATTATTTTTTGTTTTAAGTTCTTACTTAAATACTAGTTAGTTAACATATAGTGAAATATAGATTTCAGGAATAGAGTTTAGTGACTCATCACTGATGTGTAACACTCAGTGCTCATCATAAGTGACCTCTTTAGTACCCATCCCCTATTCAACCCATCCCTCCTTGTCCAACTCCCCTCCACCAACCATTAGTTCGTTATCTATGGTTAGAAGTCTCTTATGGTTTGCCTCTCTCTCTTTTTCCTCTTCCTCTCTGTCCATCTGTTTTGTTTCTTAAATTCCAAATATGAGTGAACTCATATGGTATTCATCTTTCTCTGACTAACTTTTTAGGCTTAGCATAATACACTCTGGCTCCCTCCATGTCGTTACAAATGGATGGACATTTGATGACTGATTAATATTCCATTATACACACACACACACACACACACACACACACACACACACCACTTCTTATTTATCCATTCATCAGTCGATGGACATTTGGGCTCTTTCTGTAACTTTCCTATTGTTGATAATGCTGCCATAAACATAGAGGTTCATGTTCCCCTTTAAATCAGTGTTTCCATATCCTTTGGGTAAATATCTAGTAATGCAATTGCTGGATCATAGGGTAGTTCTATTTTTAACACTTGAGGATTCTCCATACTGTTTTCAAGGGAGGCTTCACCAGTTTGTATTCCCACCAACAGTGTGAAAACTGTTTCTCCACATCCTTGCCAACATCTGTTGTTTTCTGAGTTGTCAAAATCAGCCATTCTGACAGTGTGAGGTGGTATCCCATAATAGTTTTGATTTGTATTTCCCTGTTGATAATTGATGTCGAGTATCCTTCCATGTGTCTTTTAGCCATCTTTGGTATGTCTTCTTTGGAAAAATGCCTATTCATGTCTACTGTTCATTTCTTGAATGGATTATTTGTTTTTGTGGTGTTGAGTTTGATAAGTTCTTTATAGATTTTTGTATACTAACTGTTTATCAGAGATGTCATTTGCAAGTATTTTCTCCCATTCCATAGGTTTCCCATTAGTTTTGTTGATTGTTTCCTTTGCTGTGAAGATTTTTATCTTAAAAAAAAAGATTTTTATCTTGGTGAAATCCCAAGTTCACATTTGCTTTTGTTTCCCTTGCCTCTGGAGACATGTCTAATAAGAAGTTGCTATGGATGCAGTTAAAGAAGTTGCTGCCTGTGTTCTCTTCTAGGATTTTGATGGTTTCCTATCTCACATCTAGGTCTTTCTTCCATTTTGAATTTATTTTTGTGTATGATGTAAGAACGTGGTCCAGTTTCATTCTTCTGCATGTTGCTATCCACTTTTCCCAACACCATTTGTTGAAGAGACTGTCCTTTTTTCCATTGGCTATTCTTTCCTACTTTGTCAAAGATTAGTTGACCATATAGTTGTGCGTCTATTTCTAGGTTTTCTATTCATTTCCATTGATCTATACGTCTGTTTTTGTGCCAGTACCAGACTGTCTTGATGAACATAGATTTGTAATATAGCTTGAAGTTAAAAATTGTGATGCCTCTCCCAGCTTTGCTTTTCTTTATCAAGATTTCTTTGGTTATTTGGGGTCTTTTGTGGTTCCATACAAATTTTAGGATTATATGTTCTACCTCTCTGAAAAATGCTGGTGATATTTTGATAGGGATTCCATTCAATGTATAGATTACGTTGGGTAGTGTAGACATTTTAACAATATTTGTTCTTCCAATCCATGAGCATTAAATGTTTTTTCATTTCCTTATGTCATCTTCAATTTCTTTCATAAGTTTTCAGAGTACAGATCTTTTACCTCTTTGGTTAGGTTTATTTCTAATTATTGTATGGTTTTTGGTACAATTGTAAATGGGATATATTCCTTGATTTCTGTTTCTGCTTCTTCATTATTGCATAGAAATGCAACAGATTTCTGTACATTGAGTTTGTATCCTGCAACTTTGCTGAATTCATGTATCAGTTCCAGAATATTTTTGTGGAGTCTTTCAGTTTTTCTACATAAAGTATTAGGTCATCTGTGAATAATGAAAAATTTAATTTTTCTTTGCCAATTTGGATGACTTTTATTTCTTTGTGTTGTCTGATTGCTGAGGCTAAGACTCCTAGTACTATGTTAAGTAGTAATGGTGAGAGTGGCCATCACTGTCTTGTTCCTGACTGTAGAAGAAAACTCTCAGTTTTCCCCCACTGAGGATGATATTAGTGGTGGGTCTTTTGTATACAGCCTTCATGATGTTGAAGTATGTTCCTTCTATCTTTATTGAGGGTTTTTATCAAGAATGGATGCTGTTCTTTGTCAAATTCTAGCAAATATTTAAAGAAGAGTTAAAACTTATTACTCTCAAACTGTTCCAAAGGGAAAAAAAAATAGAAATGGGAGGAAAACTCCCAAACTTATTCTACAAGGCTAGCATTACCTTGATTCCAAACCAGACAAAGGAAAATTACAGGCCTGTATCCCTAATGAACATGGATGCAAAAATTCTCGACAACATACTAGCAAATCGAATCCAACAGTACATTAAAATAATTATTCACCTTGACCAAGTGGGGTTTATTCCTGGGCTGTAACAGTGGTTCAAAACTCACAAAACAATCAATTTGATACACCACATTAATAAAAGAAAAGATAAGAAACATAACATCCTCTCAGTGGATGAAGAAAAAGCATTTGGAAAAAAGTGTTTTAAAGACTGGGCAGTGTGATAGGCAGAAGAGATGGGAAAGTAAAGAAGGGAGCATTGGGTAAGCCGGGGAGGGGGGAAATGTCATTTCAGGAGACAATGATAAACTGCAAAATGCTCCCAGAAGTTGATAAAATGTTGAGGCTTGATCAGTTGCTTTGGAAATAAGAAATACAAGACAAGAGACAATTTGTGACATTGTGGAGACAGAAGTCAGAGTACAGTATGTATAAGACAGATGCTAAGGGAGCAAAGAGTGTGAGTATAAACAGGTATTAGGAGGAGGTTTCTGTAAGAGAAACAGGGCAGAAGGCAGGGAATTCTAAAGTGCAGGTATCGTTGTAAGGTTGCAAAGGCCGGGCAGGTGAAGATGGTTTATTGTTTTTGGTTTTGGTTTGTTAAGGACGGTTTCATTAAAGATGGTTTTGTTTATTGGGTTTGGTTTTGTTAAAGATGGGATGTAGGGCTTTTAACTTTTTTCCATGATTAAGATCAAGATTCATAATGAATCTGAGTAGATTGAGTTCATTGACTGTGGACTATTCACAGAACCAGAGAAAGGGAGGGGCATGTGGTCACGTGTGGTTAAAATGTGTGGTGTGTAGAGATAATTGCCAGAAAAGAGATGGCTCATAAATTTTAAGGATAAAAAATGTTGAACAAACTAGAGAGGTTAAAAAAGACATAATGCCTGTTGTGAAAATTAAATTATAAGTTACAGACAAAGTGTTTAGTAGAGTGCTTGGAACATAATAAATGCTGAAAATTATAGGTATTAATTATGATGATGGTTTTAAGATCTATCCACGGTTCTTTAATGCGCCTTTCTCTAGAAGGTGTAGTTTAATTTCCCTTACACCGTTTCTGGAATGAAGGCTGAACTCGCTTCTCACAAATAGGCTATGGAAAGGGGAAAACAGTAAGTAGACACTGGGACATGACCTTCACCCAGTGATCATGGTTAACCTGCCTTTTAAGAAGCCTAGTTGGTACCATGACCTTCTGGTATACTTCAACCTATGTGGCACTTTCCCTCCAAATTCACAATCATACTTTAATCATGACATAACATCAGAAAACCCAATTTAAGGGACATTCTACAAAATATCTAACTATACTCTTCAAAGTGTCAAGCTCATGAAAGAGGAAAAAGTGAGAAAGAGCCATCAATTGGAAGACACTAAAGAGGCAAAACATTTAAATGGCTAGATTGGACCCTGAAACAGAAAAAAAATATTAGTAGAATAATTGGTAAAATCTGAATAAAGTCTGTATATTGTAGTTTAGTTAATGTTTTTTTTTTTTTTTGCCTAACTTAATTCTTAATTTTGAGAAGTGTTTCATGATTATATAAGGTGTTAATATCATAGAAATCTCTGTGAAGGGAGTACAGTAACTCTCTGTACTATCTTTGTGACTTTTCCATACAATCTAAAATTATTTTTTAAATAGATAAATAGGTGAATAGTTAGATAGATAGATAGATAGATAGATGATAGATAGATAGATGATATATAAACTCCCCCATGATTCTAGTAGGTAGCCAGGGTTGAGATTCACTGCATTAAGACTAAATGTAAGTAATTAGGTTTAAGCAAGTACACTTGACAAACAGAGTTTTTATTGAAAATGAAGTATTTTACTGTAATTCCTATCACCACCATCATCGTCATCGTTATTGTCATGATTATAATATTGTTTGAACTATCTAATATATAGCCATTCTTAAGAAATTATCACATATACTCTGTTTAATATTTGTAAGCTGCTTGGAAGACTGCCCAGCACATATTAAGTTTCAATCTACATATATTAACTATTGAAAATGCCTGTAAGTAGTTTCCCTAAATGTCAAAGCAGTAGCTGTGGGATTTATTTACATATGTGTGCTACTTTAGCTACTACATCAAAATAAATCCTGCCATGAATAATGATTTTTCGAAATATCCTGATACTCCTAGAGTGAAAACAGAAAGCAAATATTCATGAAGACTCTTATTCCTCATTCTTCTTATCACAGTTAACCTTCTTGAGCTCCATAAGTCACTCACAAAGGATACCAAGGTTCAAAACTACAGAGGAGACTTCCTATACAAACCAGTCGAATCCAAGAAGAATTTATCTTTTTGGCCTGTAGAACCACTAACTCTATTCAGTTTCCAGTCTCCTTGGAAAGGTTTAAAACTATTTCTGTTTTGTGCAGTATACAGGTATTCCATTAATATGACAGACTCTATGCTGTTTTCTAAATATTTTATACGAGTCATCTCTATTCAGATGCTAGAAAGTAAAGAGATTTTATGTACTACTAACCTACAGAAGTTCACTTAATAAATTTACTTTGAGTGGTATGATAAAAGCAGGATTAAGTAGGTTTAACTGAACATGCCACTTACTATGTGGATTAGGCATCACGGTCCAGTATGAGAGCTGTCAAATATGACTAATGTTTTTCTTTTAAGGGAAGCAAAATGGAGTTGCAGTAAGGGTACTAACATTGAAGCAAAGAAAACTCAGACTCAAACTCTGACTTAACATCTTGCCTGCCAACATAGTGAATATTTGAAATGAAGAATGGCATTTATAAACATAACAGAATTAATCACAGTGCTTATAGAAGTATATTTTAGTAGAACTGAAATATAGGAGTCACAGCGTAAGCAATGGAAAAAGTGAATTTGGTATTTTCCTGAGAGAGATGTGTTTACTGATGCATGATAAATTTAGGTGCAATATTCATTTCTATGTGAAGGAATAGTTTCCCCCTCTGCTTTCACTTAAGGCAGGGATTCCCATGACTAACCTCACCGAAGAAATCAGACATCAGAAAGTAGAGCTGCCTCTCTAGGAAAGAACCCAAATATGTACCTATTATAAAAGCCTGGATTCTTTCCAGTTCCATCATCCAAATATTTATTTTCCACTTATTCAAATTCATAATCATAGGTTAATATAGTTATATATAAGAAAACTATATAAGAAAATAAAATATAATTATATAAATATAATAATGTAATATAAAATATAATAATATAATACAATAATATAAAAATAATATGATAAAAATAATAGCATCTGCCACCTATCTTTTTGTTTTCTATTTCATGTTTGGAATCTTCCCAAGTAGACATTGGTAATACATAATTTTCAGAGCACATGAGTGGCTCAGTCAGTTAGTCACTCTTGATTTCTGGTTGGGTCATGATGTCATGGTTTGTGAGTTGGAGCCCTGCACTGGGCTCTGCACTGCCGGGGTGTAGCCTGCTTGGGATTCTTTCTCTTCTTCTCTCTGCCCCTCCCCTATTTGAACTGTGTCTCTTTCTCTCTCAAAAACAAATAAAAATAAACTTTAAAAAAGTAATACATAATTGCAAGATGATGCATACCCAACCGATGCTGTTATGGAATGGAGCAATGTAAGGTCTCAATTTAAAAGGATGCACTGCATCCATGAAACCATATGAAGAAGGCTGAACTTTGTGTCCTCTGTAAATGTCATCAATAATTCTGTTAACTTACCTAGTTCTAAGAGTTTATCTGGTCACTGAAGAGATATTTTGGGGAAACCAACTAATTGCTACATTCTTCTATAAAAGATGTAAATTACGGTGTCATGTCTTAAAAGGGGCTACAGAAATTATTGAAAATGTAATTTCAAAAACTAAAATGCAGTCTCTATGGCTTCGATCTCTATTATCTTAAACTCATAAATGCCTTGATCATCTCCGGTAATTCAGTTCATCAATGATGACAGACTTGCAGACCTTACAGATTTGTAGTTAGACTTTGGAGACTAAGGCAGGTGATTACAGCTGGGCTTTCCCTCTGTGGCCCAGAAGTAAAAAGTAAGGGCGATACTAATCATCTTTTACCTGTTTCCTGCTAAAACCCCATAGTAGAAAACTGTATCATAGCTATATAGCCTTTCTATGAACTAAGCAGATGACAATACTTTTCCATGCAGATTTTGGCAAACCGCTGCCAGGAGAAAGCCAGGAAGCAGAGTTTTTAATTCATTTCATGCCCATTCAGCCTTGTTCTTTTGTGGAGAAGTTAACTTTACTCCATTGTTACATAAATCTGTCTTTAAAAGACTCTTGCACTGAAACATTGCTCATTTTACGCCTGAAAATATAAATGAATCTAAGCTTGCGATTGATAGTAAGGGAAATAAATAATGTATTTTGTAATTAGTGACCTCTTTGCCACAACAATAAATCAAAAACTTTGCTGCCATTACTGTTTTTGATACTGTTTTATTATTCGACCCATCTAAAGATAGACTCCAAAGCACAAAGAAGGAAAGTGGCTCTTATTAGAGAAAACAAATTTGATGCTAGTGTTTGCAAAGCTTTTCTTGTATATGGGTTGGTAGGTAGGGAGGTAAGTAGATAGGGAAGTAGGTAAGTAACATTGGTATTATTTACTACTACTACTACTACTACCACTACTACTCTGTATTACTAGTATTATTAATAAAACTCAGCTATAATAAGCAAGAGAATGCCATCATCTGGGTCTCCTTCCACTGACATTATACTTTATGATGAAGTTTCATAATACATACTAATTTAATTCCCCTTTATCTTTCTCAACTACTGTGATTCTTTTTCTCTGACTTGTACCTCACTTACATACTGTTGTTTCATGAAGGAGAGTCCCATTGAATCATAAAAGTTACTTTTAAATAATACAAGGTCTTGGCTTCAGAGACTTAGACAAAAATTAAAACTATAGATAGTAAAATGATTGAAAAAATAAATAACAAATATCTAACTAAAATGACAATGTTTGCATTACAATATGCAACTCAACAAATTAGAATTTAACTGATTGGAGATGAAAAAGTCAAGATATATGAATTCCACATAGAAATTATTTCTAATTTTACTTCTTTTATCATCTTGTAACCAAGACCTATTTGTTAAAAATATTGTGACAAACATGACTTTGAGTTGTGAAACATAATCGATTGTAAAGCATAGAGAGTTTCGCTAATTAGTGAAATTCAAAAGGATCTTTTGTGGTTGGTTCTCCAATTATTAAATTTTCTTCCTAGTCTAATCTTCAATCCATTTCAGCAATCATCAAATCATCAAATAGCATAATTAATAAGCAGAATAAACCATGGCAGATTATTGCTATAGAATGCAAAGCAAAAATGACAAGAAACGTGTTAATATGAGGCTACATCAAGGTTTAACAGTGACATGTAACATAATGTTGTTATTTAATCACTTTTAGCTGTATTAAATATTCCAATTATACACAAGCCATAATGACCTATCTAGGCATTGGACAATGGCCAAATGCATCAAATCTGCAAAGTCCAGGAAGGTCATGTTATCAGGATTAAGCTGGAGATCAGAACGTTTGTACAGGAAGTCATTCTTGGCAGTACAGAAGGGCATTAATCCATTAAACTAGAATGTGTATTAATGACCTCTTATGTGCAAATTTAGAAACTCTTGGAGACTAACCACTGGTCTATGTCATCCTTGCATTTAGACAACAAGGCTATGTACTTCCCGAGCACTGTGACTGTGCTCTGTATAACTGATTTTCAGCCTGTAGTGCACAAGGACATATCATAATGTATTGGTTAGTAAACGTTTGTGAAATCAATTTAGACACTAATAAGGGAAAGAAAATGATTCAAAACTACGATATTGGTGTGTGTGGGGGAAATATGAGATAAATGATAGGGAGAAATGACCCAATTCCCAAACAGAGAGGTAACTGGCACCAAGGATATCAAGATTCAAAAGGAAGGAACAGAGGAATGTCAAATAGACTAGCAGTCATGAGTACAAGGATCTAGCCCATAGCAGGCTGGTTTCTTAATGCCCTAATGGAAGGAAATACATTAATATTAAAATCTATCCATCCAATAGAATTCACATCTATGTGACCAGATTAGGTACATCAAGACAGAATACAGAAACAAAGCTGCTGTCAGTTGTTATCAATACACGTCCCATCGATGATAACGCAAAGGGTTTGGTATCTAGCCACCATCGGATCTGTGCGCATTTTTAGGTGCACACATGATGCGCACGAATTCTCTCATCATTCTCCACGAATGATGCAAAAATGTTAGTGTTCTTTTTTCTTTGAACTTTCACTAGATGACCTATATTTATAGGATGGCTTGTCAGGGTTGTTGGACTGGTTTGGGGCCATGCAGTAGAGGAGAGCTAACTCTCTAGGTAGGTCCTGTTAGCTAACGTCACAGCAGAGATGAGATCATTCTGTGAACAGGGTCTTCTGTAAGTGCAAAACTACAAAAAACCCTGTTTGACTCAGAAAAAAAATAAAATAAAATAAAAATGGCTCTGGATAACGCTAAGAGGGTCTCATGGGGCTTTTTGTTTAAAATGCTGAAAAACATAAGGAGATCTAGAATTCATGGTTTCAGAAATCTACAAGTATAAGATCCCTGAACAGAGCATCATGTTTCATGAATAACAGAATCCGAAATGTCCATCCTTTGCAAGAGAATCTGTCTCTGTAACAGCAGGAGAGCTAAAAGTATCCATAAGCCAATTAGTTCTCTGCATTGTAGATTTGCCCTGCATTGCTATTTCAACAGCTCATTACTACGTTAATGAGTACAGCTTCAGAAGCAGGCGTTTGTACAATTGGTGATGGTTCGACCTCTCCAAAAGTGAGCACCTAATTACTTCTTCATGTGGAGGACTAATTTAAAGGCTACTGCTCTTTCTCTAAGTTGGATGTAAAACTTCTTATTGATTCACCTGGATTTAGAGTAACAAGGGGGGTTGTCAGTCTTAATGACTGGATTCTTTTGTTGTCAAAGTATGTCTGTAATATTCGATTCTGACTGATCTCTCAACAGCAATATTTTATAAACACAGAATCTAATATTTGGTCATTTGGCTGCAGAAATGAAAATATAATTTTTAATGCCTGATGCATACCAGTCATGAAATAATTTTTTTAACTTTTTTAATGTTTATTTACTTTTGACAGAGAAGACAGAGTATGAGCAGGAGAGGGGCAGAGAAAGAGGGAGACACAGAATCTGAAGCAGGCTCCAGGCCCTGAGCTGTCAGCACAGAGCCTGATGTGGGGCTTGAACTCACAAACCGTGAGATCATGACCTGAGCCGAAGTTGGTGCTTAACCGACTGAGCCATCCAGGCGCCCCAAAATAAATATTTTTTTAATGAAATGCTGAAAGCTAAGTTAAAGACAGAAAAAGTCAAGCAATAGAAACACAGCTATTACATGTATTAGAAAATGTGATTTAAAATGTTAAAGGTGTTGATAAATTTTAAAAATAAAAATTTAAATGGCTAATTTAAGTAATAGTTTTGATATTTCCATTGCCTAGATTTTTCAAACTCAAAATATCGCTTTCATAAATATTTTTTGTTGTCGCTCTTTCTTTTGTTCATTTCATTTTGAATTTTGTTTGTTCTTTAGTCTTGGCTTAATTTATCTCTAAACCCAAGTCTATGACAATGTAAACAGATGTTATCTTTCTACCATTGTTCATAGAAACAATAAAGATTTCAGTGAATTACTGGGGCTCCTGGGTGGCTCAGTCATTACATAAGCAGCTGAGCCTTGATCTGAGCTCAGGTAGTTATCTCAGACTTTATGAGGCTGCATCAGGCTCTGTGCACCGATGATGCAGAACCTGCTTGGAATTCTCTCTCTCCCTCTCTCTCTGGTCCTCACCACCCCCCTCCAATATATAAAGTTAAAAAAAAAGAATTCAGTGAACTACTTATCAAGATTGAGTACAATGTCCTTCTTAGAAATTCTTTGTAATAAACTCAACAACAATAAAATCAGTAAATCCATGAAATATTGGCACTACCATACTCACTGTAGCCTTAGTCACAATAGCCAAGATACAGAAACAACCCAGCTGTCCTTCGATGGATGAATGGAGAAGGAAGAGGTATGGCATACAATATAATATTATACACAGTAGAATATTATTTGGCCATCAGAAAGAAGGAAATCTTGCCATTTGTAATAACACGGATGAACCCAAAGGACATAAGCCAGACAGAAAAAGATAAATTCTGTATCATCTCTCTTATATGTGGAATTTAAACAAAAAACAAAGTCAAACACCTAGAAGAAGAGTAGAATAGTGGTTAACGGGCTCAGAGAGAGGGCAATAGGAAGATATTGGCCAAAGGGCACAAACATGCAGCTATGTAACATGGATAAGTCTACAGATCTAATGTACAGGCAAGATGATTATTGTTAATAATACTGGACTGAATACACGAAATATGCTTAAAGAATAGATTTTAGAAGCAATCATCACAAAAAAAATGGCAACTTTGTGAGGAGATGAAACATTACAGCTTGACTACAGTAATCATATCACTATGTATATGTATTTCATATCTAATTTTATGGCTTAAATAAATATATTTTTTATTAAAAGTACATATAAAAGTCTACTAGAGTATCTGCAAATTTGGACAATGTTTGTCAGGGATTTTCTTGATTTTATGCAAGTTGTCAAATGTATCATGTAAAGGTATTTGAAAAAAAATAAAGTTCAAAAGCTTCTATAAAATGAAATTTCATTTTTTCATTATTGGAATTATTGGTATCATGAATAACTTAAAAGTGGTTTCTAAATCAATATTAAATCTTCCTCACTTGATTTTTTTGGTGTTCCAAATGATCCGTGCAGAAGAGGACACTCGCTGACCCTTAGTTTACCCCAAAGCCATAGGCTTTCAAGGAATCAAGTCAGATTGCAGATTCCAAGTCAGTGGCCTTGAAACAGCTCTTGCTCCGCTTACCGCCTGACACATCCATCAGGCACTACGTGTGATTGATAGCGCTGTTTCTGGGGCTTTGGAACTGATCACCAGAATGAAGGATTTCTTCATCTGCATTAAAGCACAAAGTCATTTTAAAGACCAATTTTAGGCAGGTGAGCAGTAGCTGTCATCAACAATGAAAATTTCACAGCCACGTGAGAAGTATGAAAAGAGTAACAGATTTCAGGTGACTGCCTGACACCTTTCTTTTATTGGGAGTTCATGGCGCATGTATTCATATACTTTAAATTAAAGTGTCTTTTGATAATGACAGCTTTTTTCTTTTTTTTCTTTCTTTCTTTCTTTCTTTTTTTTTTCTTTGTGATGTTTGGCAGATTTTTTTGTTTCCCTGTGGAAGTATTGTATAGTTTCTCGAGGAAGAAAACTTTGACAAAGCCTTTAGTTTTGCACTGATGTGCAGGATTTAATAGGATCTTTTTTCTTTCATTGGCCTCAAAAGTCAGATCTCTACATCTGTCTCTTTCAAAACAAAACAAGGGGGTTTACACAGTGGATGTCACCTGGCACAAAGTGTTGGGTCTTGCAGACCCCCCTTAGGAAAGCAACAATGTGGACGAAGCAGAGCAGTGTTCAGCCCCACACTTCCGAACGCTTCTGCAAGAACCTCATGCTAATAAACGTGCTGCTTTCACTTTTCTCTTGGCCTTGACACTTTTTCGCTGTTCCTAATTGCTTTGTTCTTCTTGTTTTTCTGTTTCCATTCATAATCATTCATTATGAAAACTCACTTAGCCCTCATCATTTGCCTCCCAATGCAAAAAGAGTATACCTAATTTTGTGAATGTTTCAAGTTTTAAGATGTTTTACAGTATTTACAGAAATAACTAAGCAACCACTTCTATGTAAAAATACAAAAGACAAAGAATAGAAGGTAATAGACTCCCTGCACTGAATATCAAGAGAAAGCATATAAAACAACCTAAATATATTGAAGTGAACCACACGTCAAACAGACATGGACTTGGATTGTAGGTCACATCACTCGTTTTGACGTCTCAAAGCAAGTTGGTTTACTTATCTAATTCTCAGACCTGCCTCCTTATAATGTGGAAGTAAAACCGACTTAATACAGGTGTGAAGATTAAATGACATTACGATAGGTGAAATACCTTCTCAATGGATTGGACCACAGTCAGTGTGCAATGATTGCTTCAACTTTAATTCCTCCTGCAAGTGTTCAAACAAAAGACATTTTGTCCTGATTGGTTCTTTAACACCAAGTCAATCTGTTTCACGGGGCTTATTTATAGTATATCATCATAATCATATGTTTAAATAGGTAAAAATAGCCATAAATTACTGTAAATATTGTTAGGTCACACTCATTTTTTACATTGGGTAATCTATTTCATGCAGGCTAAGGTAGGTGACTATGAAAATTTCTCTCTTCTTTCACATACACACACATACACATCCTCCTTAAAATTAAATGGCATATTGATATCAGAAAAAAAATGTATGTATACTTATTCAGGGGCTGGCATAATGTGATATTTAAATTTGTGGCCTCATCTGATGCAAATTCTAGAAAGAAACAGTTAATGAGGAAAATAAAGATTTATACAATGAAAACAGAAACAGAAGGACAGCTATGTGAACTCTAAAACTGGGTTTCACAGTTCTTCACTTTTCGTAGTTGAAACACAGTTCTGGACAACATTCTAGTTCCCAGTACCGGCGTGCATGTTATAATGGTCAGAAGCTCTTGATGCATCCAGAATTAGTAAAGCAACGGAATAATCAGGTCTCCGATTGTAAACAAATGGACAGCATGGTTTAAAGTCTCCACTGAAATGTTTACCTAAATTATTTGATATTTGAACATATCACGGATAACATTTCAGATGAAAACTCTTCTTTCTTCCTACATTTATACAGAAAAGAAATATAAAAATAAAACGACCACAGAGAAATTCCATCTTACGTTATTGAATTATTGGACAATCAAGGTCATAACTACAAATCTGTCCATTCTAAAAGACTGTCTGACTTTAAATTAACTCTTCCCTCTCATAGGTGTTTAACTAGAAACTTGCACAAATGTATAGCTTAAAACATTCCTATACATATTACAAAGTCAATATTTTAAGTACAATATGAGAAATGTTTATATACTTGTACCAGAATCAGACCCTTCCAATATTGACAATAGGGTCACATCTCCTATGGTTTTTTCCATTTGAATTAAAAGTTGCAGACTGGGATAATCTAATTCAAAGATCTTGAAGGAGACTGAAGCGTTCAATTGAGGTTGTTCATTTATGTCTGACAGGATTCAAATGTAGTTCCAGAATTTTGAAAAGATACTATAATCACGCATGAAAACTAGTCAAGAAAGAAATAACCATGCTTTGCATGTTATCATGCATTCTGAAAAAAATGTGCTTCAGATATGAGAATATAAAAATCACCACAAATAAGTAAGTCCACACAAATAGAACATGATGATTCTCCTTCATATATACTCTATAACTCCTCCACGAATGGTAGAAAAATAACAATATACTGTTATACACTAAAGAAAACCAATTACATATATTAAAACCCTATAGTTCACTTCAGTTAAACAGGGTGGGCTGGAACTCAGGGCACTGAATTATAAATCTAAATTTGCCACAAATTCTTTCAAGCTGAATACTGTAGAAGAAACTAGTCCGTGTTTTAGGACTTCGCTTTTTGTATCTATAAATGGCAGTTGAAGAAAATGCTTTGAGTACATTTCCATCTTGTAATGGTGACATTACTAAGTTATAAAGTTTAGTAGTTCAATCACGAGATGAAGGCGACGCACATCGGCCTACCACAGCATGTGAAACTCACAATTTTATTTATAAGTTCTTGAATATAAATTTAATGCTTTCTTACAAGTTTTAAAAGTTAATGATTGACCTATACCATTTTTTTTAAGTAAGGCATTTTGCTCCGTCATTTTCATAGCTACTAGAACAGTAAAAATTGGAATATTCTTACACCAGTTATATGAAATTTATATCACTCTTCCTTTATCCTGGTCCTGAGAATCAAACTTTTTCCTGGGAAATCCCTACTCTATTATATAAAGCTAACAAAGCAATATTCAGACACATCTGATTTTGAAGCCCACGTTATTTCCATTTACTGTAATGTTTCCCATTTCTAAATTCAAGAGGACTTCATGCCTATCTAGAAATTTTTAGAATGCCAACTTGATTCCATTCTATTGCTTTTTTAGGAACTGGTTTCATCAAACATTTTCATGCATGTTCTTTCTTTTAACATTTCCTTTTAGCAAATAGCACAGTGCTAAGTGCATACTAGATGCTTAATAATTAATTGTAGAATTTTTTGAGGAAAAAACACACTATTAGTTCCCATTGTCTATTCTGTATTTTAAAAGGCAATAATCATTTTTTCAAAACACGTATCTCATTAACACCAAAAAACTTGCCCAAAGAGTAGTCTTTGCTTGATAGAGGTTCTTTCTTCCAAAATCCTAATTGCTTAATCTCTGACAATCTAGGACTCTATTGAGACTATTCAAATAAGTCTTTTAATAATACACCATTAACTTTCAAATGCTCAAATGATGGATATTTTCCTCAGGTCTCATTTTTCTGACTATTCTATAAAAATTGTCTTAGTAAATATGCCTTCCTTGTTAGAGTGCTTTCATAACATAATACTGTTGTAACATATGAATCTCTTCTAAGATATAGACATAATTCTCTCATTTCTCCAAGTTATTGCTTAATTCTCATTTGTTTGTAGTTGAGTGTCTCTCTCCAAATTCTGCTGTCGTCTCCAAGATTTTTCATATGGTCTAGCAGGCTTTGGATATGGTCTTGCTTTCAAATACCGACCAGAAAGAAGTAGAGTGTCTGGTCATCATGCTACAGTCTTAATGCTCATCCTCTCGTAATCCTTGTATTATCAGTTGGAACATCTTTAGATCACCCACACTTCTTATCCATTGTCCCCAAAGCTCAAGCACTCTGATGGGGCAGCAGGTCTGGGGGAACCCCATGTCTAGGTCCTTAGATTAAATTAGGTTGTGATTCCTTTGAAAACACAAGATTGCATTGTTTTTTCTCCAGCTGTAATCTGTCAGGAATATACCACATCCTAGAGAGTTTTTAATATTACTGGATCACAAAAGAAAGGGGCAATATATATAAAGCGCCTGGGTGGCTCAGTCAGTTAAGCAGCCGACTCTTGATTTCAGCTCAGTTCATGATCTTGCCATTTGGGAGTTTGAGCCCTGAGTCAGGCTCGGTGCTTACAGTGCAGAGCCTGCTTGGGATTCTCTGTCTCCCTCTCTCTCTGCCCCTCCTCACTCTGTCTTTCTCTCCATCTCAAAATAAATACACTTAAAAAAATAAAAGGACAATATCAATCCCATATCTTTCAGGAGTTTCCTTGACTTCTATGTAGATTTCTATCCTTCATTCCTTCAACCAATTTCCCCCAAAGTATGTTGATTTGAAGAAAGGAAACCTCTGCTAGAGCAACAAAAATCCAATTAAATGATAGATTACTGAAACTGGATTTACAAACATAAAAGGAACTGTACCCTGAGAAGTCATTTGGGTTTTCTGGATTTAGTCCTACTTCCAAGCAGAAAGAAGTATCTCCTCACCCTACTGAACTTATGATGTCTTCTGAGTCCAACTTGATGCCCTAAGGTGATATTCCATAATGTTCCAGACAGACATAAAAGAATCAGGAGAGAAAGAAGGGGGAAGAGAGGTAGACATATAGATTATATATGTAATATAGAGAGATTATGCATATATGTATGTACATACATATATAGAGAGAGATACATTGATTATATACATACATATCCTTAACAAGTACCATGCCGTGTGACTACGTCTCTCAATTTTCCTTCTTCCACTCTTGAATACTCCATGGTCTTCTTTCCTGTGCCACTTACTGATGTATTTGCCAATATTCTATTATTTGTACATTTTTATCATATTCTTTCTACAGAAAATCCCAATCATTTTTCTTCAAACCATATCTATATAGAAGACTCCAAAGTATTTATTTCTAATTTCCATCTGGCTTTTGAGTCGCATCTCTCCATTTTCTCCCTAGAAAATTATAAATAGACTTTCTGGTACCACTAACCCGGTGTATTCCAAAACAAAGTTACTATATCTTCACTTATTGGAGCAATGTATATAAAATCAGCTTAAAGGGACAATATTAATGAGTAGGTTCCCAAGTCTGCAGGACTACCATGCTATCTAATCGAATTGATTAACATAGCTACACAAAGAATGTTCCACTGAAAGGGAGGAGAGTAGTCACCCATAAAAGCGAAAGGTTAATGGCTGATAAAAGTTTGGCAATATAATTAAAAGTGTCCAAGGTGTTAATGATCGGCGTATCTTTTTAGTGGAAATGGCAACCTTAGGATATTTCAGTGCAATGGCATTTACACATTTTAAACCTAGATGTTTTTACCTTACTTTGTTTTGTTTTCATGTTCACCAACTAGTCTCCTAATTATAATTTATTTTCTCATGCTGCGCACCTGTGGGGAGAGAGAATACTACCCAGAGGACTGTTACTCGGTCTCCCTTGTGGTTATATTTCTCCTTCTTAATTAAATTGTTGACATTCTGATTTCATAGATCAGTCTTATGAGATTGGTTAATTCAAATCTAATATTAAGAGATGGTTCCAGTTTCTGCTTAAGGACAAAATTCAATCCCTAACCATCAAGATTGAGTGCCAACATGAACAATGGAAAATTCACTAAGATGGCATTTCTTAAAATCCATTCTACGGAATGCTAGGTGCAAAAAAAAAAAAAAAAAAAGTACTATCTACTACTGTAGAGTATGTCTACTTTTCAAATATCCCAAAGTACAGCAGCCTATTTTTTAATGTCTTGTTGAAGACATTATTTAAGCCATCGTTTCCCAAATTTATTGTTATTGAAAGTGATTTTTTTCTTTTTTTATTGTCCTCAGTTTTTACACTTTTTTTGTTTTTGTTTTTGTTTTTGTTTTTTTTTGTATTTGTATTTTCATTTGTTTGTTTTGAGAGAGAGGGAGGGAGGGAGGTTATGTTGGTATTACTCTTGTATGTGTATCAGAGGAACAAAATTTATGCCTTATTAGGTCTGACGGCTGGCTATTTTTGTTGGCTTCACAGGGTGTAATTACCTTAAAGGGACTATAGGGGCCCGTGGGTGGCTCAGTCTTTTAAACATCCAACTTTGATTTCGGCTCAGGTCATGATCTCACAGTTCCTTGGATATAACCCCACATCAGGCTCTCTGCTGTCAGCACAAAGCCCACTTGGGATCCTCTGTCTTTCTCTCTCTGACCCTCCCTCACTCACGCTCTCTCTTTCAAAAATAAAACATTTAAAAAAAGAAATAGGGGAGTTATTTTATTTACCATATATTTTATAGTTGATACTTTCTTCCCAACCCAGTTTTCAAAACAAATTTTCTCAATATCTAGAACCAAGGTCGAGTGCTCCAATGACACCATAATATTGGCTCGAAAAATGCAGAAAGTCATAGCTGACCAATAGATCCATCTTGCTCTTCCAAAGTATAAAATTTTAGGAAAAAGATAAATTACTGAATTTTTAATTAGTTGCTCAGTGATTCTCACGTTAGCATGTATTGCACTTTTCATAAGTTAATTCTGATTTTCTCTAAAGTAATGCAATGGAGTTATGGAACTTTTCATTTCTAGGTTAGGCCACAGGAGTGGTAACAAGTGGTAACAAGAAATGTGTTCCTGTCTTGAACATAATTACTTAAAAAAAACACACACACACAAAAGCATAATTTCTACCTTTTCTTTAATTCTTTAACCTTAAATATAACACAGGAAGATCATGAAAAAGTCACAACAAAATAAAAAAATATTACATGAACAATTATCCAGTTGTGTTTTATAGACAATGCCTGATAAATCTTTTGAAAGTAATTATTTACAGTTTTAATTTTAGGAAGATTGCAAAGAATGGGAATCACTTTAGATTTGAGATGTTATTAATCTTTAAGACACACTTATCAAGTGCTTTTAAATTCTGCGCAACCCTCAGTGATTCCATCTTAGTAACTTTTACTAAACACTTCCTGTGGGTAAGAGTTACCTAGAACTGGACCAAAATAAATGCAGGCTATGCAGAATTCTATCATGTAGTTTGTAGACTAGGCAGGTCATTTACCTCCCACTGAGCTGCTACCAAAATGATCAGAAACACAAGGAAAATAAGAGGTACTCAAGTCATATATTTGACAAGGTCTTAAAGCTTCAAAAGAGAATTCTGGAAAAGTGGTTTTAGCTATCAATTTAAATTGGCTTGTACATTTTCTGCCCCCCTGACACTACTTAAATATAGGAAATAGGAAATAGAATGTATTGAGTACCTAATATACTCAATAGGAAAAGATAGGGATCTCAGTTTATGATAAATGGTATCAGAGAAAATTTTTCATAATAAAACAAAAACCCTAGCTTCAGGAATTTACAATCTGTCTAGGAAAATTGACGCAGTAATAAGAAGAGATAGAACAGTTATGGAGACAACATACCCAAAGGGATAGATACACATCTTCAAATACCACATTATTGTCTTTGTTAGACAAGTGAGCAAAAATGAAGAAAAAAAAAACTCACAACATTGTGCTTATGTCCACGACAAAAGCAAAATCAGGAAGCTGAACATATTATATAACGAAGCTACTCAACTTGATGTTTTATATTTTCAGAACAATGCAGACAAGCCATTTAGGGTAAATTTGGTTACATTGATAAATAGAGTATGACATATTGCTAAATTTAATTCTCCTTTTAAAGCAGAAACTCAGAGAATGAAAAACAATTTAAGAAATAGTTTCCAAATAGGTGTGTCTGTTAAAAGACTCTGTTCTGAAATCTAAGATTTCACTCTTAGTGTTCTTCAAATATTCATGTATTTATTCTGTGTAAATAATTAATGTTATCAATAAATACATATATTTTCCACCACTGTGGTATTATAGAAGTATTACAAGTTTGTCATTTAAACACTGTTGCCCCAATATGTCAATGAAACAGGATTTAGATGGTTTATTTGTAGTAGATCTTATTTCAAACAATGTTTATACTCCTAGAACCAGAGTGTCTTTTTCTTTTCAGTAGCCACGGAATATGTAATGAACCAGCATTATGTTTCCTCATTCTGGCTACTGCTCAATTGTTTTTTAAAAATAAATATACATTGCAAATTATTTTAAATAAACCCACATGTGTCTATGTGTTGTGTATTTATATCTGTATTAATTGGGCATTCAACAGAAATTTATGGACTCAATGATGCTGATTCAATTCTTTTATTTTAAATATAATATATCATTTTAATATAATAAATTGGATATTTCTTTTCTGGATTTAATTTTCTCTCCATATTTGAAAAATGAAACTTCTTTTCCTCAGTGGAATTATTTTGCAGAGAATGATATTCTATTGAGAATTAATATGACTCAGGCACATCTAGTTAACATTAATATTAGCAAATTAGTAATTAAGATTCCATATATAATGCCCCATTGTTAAAAGTTAAAATATCTAAGATGTTGAAACCAAAATTTCAAGTACTGATTGCTCTTTACATATTTTAATTATTAGCGTTGAGTAGTTTAAATAGTTTGGAGTTGTTTTTCTTTCTTTTTTTATGAGTATTATTGACAGTTCACATCCTAGGAGGAACTTTAAAACTCCAAAATCTATAGCACAGAAACTTACTAGCACAGCATTAAGTAAAAATATGCTAGAAATTGTGTTATATATCAAATACAACACTTTTAATATTAAGAGTAGTGTTTTCTGTCAATAGCATGCCTATAAAGTTAGGAGAATTGCTAAACTTATTGCAAGTTGACTGACTAAATACTTATTTGCATAATTTTTATCAACTAGACTTGAATTTTGAGATCCTCTAAACTTCATTTCAAAATAGACACACACACACACACACACACACACACACACACGAGTTTTCTGAATTCTAAACACAATGTATATTTTTTGCAATTAATATGTATAGTCTTAAGGCATAGTCTTAAGATTATACACTTCATATGAAAGATTTCCCTGTCACTTGTTTTCTTTAAGTCTGCATTACTTGGTTAATATTGGCCTTACCCAATCAGCTGCTTGACTATCTTCATTCAATTTCCCACCCACTTTGAATTAACCCCATGAACTATACTACTTTCTCTAATACTTTTACTAAAAGGAGGCTGGGGGGACAATCTCATGTGCAAACATATAATACATTTTGGAGTGATTTTCATTTGTGTATTCATGATATTTTTGTTTGCTTTTGGCTTTCTAGATTTTCACAGTATAGTTATTCAGTAGGACATTGATTAAATAGTTATTGGGCAAAAACAAAACAGTAAGTTTCATCTCCCCCACTACTGTCAATAACTATGTGATACAGGCCCAGAATATAGTTCTTAAATGACAAGATCAAGTTCCAGTTCAATAAGAAAGAGCGTTGTGTCTTTGATGAGCAGAAGAACATCATGGAACAAATACACTTGATGTAAGATACCATTCATTATTTTAGATAGTTCTTAGTGTTGGACATACCCAAAGCACAAGGAAAAACCCTAGAGAGTTGAAGTATAAATTGCAACAACTCTTGATCGCAGAGCTAAAGAGTTTAAACTTCTAGTTGTAATAGTATGTTTTAAGTTATAAAGTGTAATAGATTTTTCTAAATGTGATAAATTTAAAATAGGCACGAAAAATTTTAGTAATGTTTTTACTTTTTAACAAAAACTTTAAGAAGTTTTATAGTGTAATATTTTTTAATTACAGCATCAAAAATATAAGCACTATTCTATTTACGATTCTTGAAATTACGGGGGAAATAACCACTTGGCAATTGCTACATAAGATACATCCTTGAAACAGCAATACCAGTCAATTTTCCAGAAAAACTTGCAGTCTGTAAATTGTTTATGCACTGGATGAATTTACTTCCTTGTATGTATTTCCTACTCCTGAGGGGAAAAAAGACAGATTTTTGCCAAGCCAAATCCTAAAAATTGTGGAGAGCTCTCTGCATCAGTCCATATCATATTTCACTGAAAGCTATTGGCCTTTTTTTATAAGCACACTAAAAGAGGGACAGATTAAGGATAGCTTTTATGGGATTTATGAGATTGGTTCATTCATTTTTGTATGTGCAGAATGTAAGAGAGAGTATGGCAGGAAAAGAAGGAGAAGAAAGCTAAGAAGATTTACTGGCTCCTATTCTATCTAAATTCCCCAAACCCCAACTTCAATAATAGCATAGCTCTGGGTCCTACTTACTTAAATAAAATAAAATAAATAAATAAATAAATAAATAAATAAATAAATAAATAGGCTAGTACAGTTTAAATCATGTAGTTTCAAAAATAGGTTTCCCACATAAGCTGTGGCGTCTGGCTTCATGAAGGGGCATCTTGGTATTATCTCATTTCCTTGTGCTGTGATGAGAAGTCTGTCCTTTTTAATTCTGAGACTAGTGGCTAGCTCACGTTTGACCACGTAAACTGTGTGGCCCAAGTGCAGTTTCACTCTTCTCTGAACCTCATTTTATCAAATTAGATACTTGTATAGGATGATATTAATAGAGTTTAGTTCACAGGTGTTTGTAAGTAGCTAAAATGGTCGTCGTAGAATCCACAGCACAATTTGTGACTCATAAGAAGTTCTCATTACATTCAGTTACTATCCTTTCATGAAAAAGCAGCCCCACATCCTCTTTTTCAACACTCATATTCAATCTTTCATCTTCGCTATGGATTTCCATCATTAAGGCCTGCATGCAGGTAGGGGCTTCAGCTCCACTGTGACCAGGAGGCTGGGTGAGAGGCAGTCAGTGAAAGTGTGCTTACTTTTGAAAGTCCAAAGGTCCCACTGATTGATTCCTAGCTCTGTTAAGTGGGACTGCATAATTGGAGCTCTTCAATAAAGCTACACACCTTCACTGGCAACTTTCAGCACACCAAAATCAAAACAAGATTCTAGCATCATGATAGCCCTCTTTCTGTGAATGTAGCCACTAAAACTCTGTTTCCTCTCTCTCAGGAGATCCCAGAATACTGAGTTTGGCCAATAGGCTTTGTCAAACTACAAAATGACTTTTTAAAATATAGATAAAACATCTTTCATAGGCTTTAATTTTTTACATTCTCTAACTTTTCAACATACATTACACTATCTAACAACATCTACTCTTAGAAGTCATTTCTATGAGACCAAATATAACTGTTCGAATGCTACAAGGTTACATGAGTATCCTAGACCATCTCAGACTCATCAGAAAGGCATGTATTGACTGCAGACAGTACGCTTCCCAATGTGGGAGAAGCATGACTGAGAAAACATTCATTTTTCTAGGGTTATGTATCACTTTTCATTATTTAACTCCAGTGTAATCTTATCAGTTTATAGCTCACTTACATAAAATGGCATATGATCATACGTAAAGATGTCTGTATCATGTAAGTTATTCTGACGTGGCACTCAAGCAACAAACAATCAGAAACATGTTATTAAGAATTATGAAAGGCTCACTGAGCCAGGGTGACGGTTTAAGCAATTAAGTGCTCTCTCTCAGTATTTATGGCTTCCATATTTCAGTTAATATACAATGAGGCACACGCATACAATCCTTTAAAATGTGGTATATGGTCTCATTATACTCTGTGCACATCAACTCACATTGGCTAAGAGACATGAAAAATCAAATGATAAGCTATTCACATATTTCAAGTGCACAAACACCTTAGGGAGACAGGAAAAAATGTAGGAAATTTCTAAAGCCTTAAACATAATCATTAGTGTTCATCTTTTTGGAAGTACTTTTTAAAAAAAACTGACCCAGAAATTAGATATTTAGCATTTCTACATGTGGAAAATAAAAACGAGAACATAAGATGAGGGGAACTTCTTAAGGAAAGAAGCATTTCTCTGTTATGAAAACATTTTGTCATTCAGTCGGCGATTATTGAATTACAATTTACTATGTACTAAAATTCTGTAGAGGAGGCTGTAGGGTATGTGAATATCACTACACATTCAAATTAGAAGCTCCAAAATATTAAATCAAAGCATGTGTTCATTCAACAAATCTATTCCCCATGTACTGAATGCCAGATTCTGTCCTAGGTGATGCAAATAATAGGATGAAAAATAACCATCAACAGCTGCCCTCCTGAGCTTACAAGAGGAGAAATAGATGTAAATGAAATAATGACTCAAATTTATAATTATAAGCAAGATTCATGTCATGGCATGAGAGTGGAAGGCCACTATGAACACATGAAAAGAGTAGAACCCGATTTTGTCTACACAGTCAGGAGGGACCTGACTAAGAAAGCAATGTTTGCGCTGAGATGAGGAGGGGGAGAGAATGTAACTGAGAGAAGAAGGTGGTGGAGGCAGCTTGTGGAGTGACAATGAGGACAGTTCTTCCAGAAAAGAAAAAGAATGTGCAGGTGAGAGGAAGGGTAGCTTGTCAAAGGGATTGAAGTCTAGTCATGTCTTCAAGCCACAGGTCCAGAGGGAAAGCAATGCAAACCCAGTCTGAAGATTTCAAAAAGCACTTACCACTCAAGAATTACAGGTCACATACCATAAATTTAGTTTTCATTCTCAGAACAAAGGGGGACACAACGTGTTATAAAACAGAGGATTGCATGATGAGATTTATGTTTTAAAGGATTTCCACCACTCAGCTCATATCGATAAACCTCAGGGATGGCAGCTTCTTCGGATCTCCTGTGCCTTTAAGGATCTGTTAAAATACTTTAGCAGACACCCAGAAATGTGTACATTTGCACAGGCATCCAGAAATGCATACAACTTCAGAGTTCACTGGGCTGCTAAAGCCTTGGACCTTCATGTTAAAAATTCCTACACTACAGTGAAATAGCATTTGTAGTTTTAGGGCTATTGATCAGAACCCTAGACATAGAAAGTAAAAACTTACAGAAATGATTTTAAAAGGGGGCTTTCAAAATCAAATAATTTCTGTTGAGATAAAAAAGAGTCTAAAGATATTAATGCCACTTTAGGGTCTAAGAACAGAGTTTTAAGGGCTGGATAGCTAAAATTGGACCTATTACTTCACTGATAATGTCTAAGTTTAGCTCCTAGGAAATGCAATACTAATCTGGTACATTAATTAAAAACACAAAATCTATTAAAACCCAGGTCCAACTTTTACTTTCCTGGCTTGCTCACCTTTCAGCCAACTTACCTTCTAACCCCACATGCCTAGACAGGATTTTGCTGTTGTTGTTGGCCAGACTCTTAAATATTTTCACTTCATGCAGATACCCACTTATTTTTCAAGTTGGTTCAAATCCCTTCTATTTCTGTATTCTTCCTTTGTCTCATCAAATCTGATACCCCAAATAGTTCTTCCTTCCAATACTGACTTTGGCTTCTCATCCCCACCATGCCATATATTCATTCCTGAGACTTTGTTCAAGCTATTCCGCAAAGAGTGTGGCCAGAGCCAACGTAGTAACTTGAGGGTGTGGCTGGCAAGGATTCATGTCAAGTTTCCTCTGATTGCATTTGGTGGTAAATTAAGAAGTATGCATGACGCAGCAGAAAAAAAGCCAAGAAGCTGAAATACTTTAGAGATAGGACTGAAGTTGAATGTTTATAGAGTCATCACATTTACAGAACACTCTATGCTTCTTGTATGTTTCTTTTATTTTCAACCAAAGGCAATAACAGATTTCTATTCTGTGTATCTCAACGGAGACATTGAAACTCATGGCAAATCCAACCACCATCAGAATAAGAGCAGCCGATGTTACAAGGTAGGAGTTGGGGCTAAATACTTCTAGGTTTACGACCTGCCTACAATGAGATGAATCTCCCAAAAAGAGCACTGAGATCTATAAGAGGCACTGAGTACTTGGAAAAGAATAGTAGAGGTGGAAATGTGGAAGACAGCAAAAATGTAAGTAAATTTGAAAGATCTTGAATACAGAATGACTGTTTAAGGTAAACTAGAGAGATGATTTAGACTGTGAAAAGAAGGATTTTACATCACAGATAGTGACAAATACATGGAAGAGGATCAGTTCTTGGAGTGAAGAAAATGTATTTAATTTTGGATAGCGTGAGTTTGAAATTTTATGTAAGGTCCTGGTAGAAATAAACATATAGCAGCTTTGTTTAGCAAAGTAAGATTGCTGCTCAGAAACAGCGTCAAGGACAGAGAGGTTTCAGAGTTATTACGTATGATTAGTAAAGTGATTGGTGAGCCAGAGTACATAGTTGTATGGGTGAGGAAAAGAGGACAGGTAAGGAGTAAAACTAAAGTCAAAGACTAGAATCAGAAGAACCAAGTAGTACAGTTGAGGTCGAAAGAGTTCCAGGAGAAGTGAATATTACAGAAATCAGCAGTGAAGGGTTCCAGGAAGCTGGGCTTCCATAGCGTCCAACCCTCCAGAGACATCAACGAGCATAAGGACTAAGGAAATTGGTTACTAGGACGTAATTGGGAATTTTAAATAATACCTTCAGTACAATAATGGTGATAGAAATGCTGGAGCATTAAAGAATCAGTAGTTGCAAAATCAATAGTATACAAGATAATGAGTATATACTGCTTTTGAGATTTATTTTTTTAAATTTGATGTAGAAACAGATAGGACAGCGTGTGTTTTCCAGAATCAGTGAGATCTCAGTACTTTTTAGTGGCTGAATGAAAATACCGAAGGGAGACAAGTTGCTTTTAAAGATCAGAGCCCAGAGAAAATAACTGAAGGATAAAGATGGCAAAAAGCATGGAAGTGAGTGAGTGGGTCAAGAACACATGGGAAAGTTTAGACTGAAACACCAGCAAGAGAAGGAGGACGTGTGTACAATAAACATGCAAATCAAGGAGGCAAAACAGTACTCCCCTCCGTGATGAGAAATGTGGGGAAAACCCTGGGAAAACCCAAGGAGCATTTCAAAAGGAATTTCAAGATCAGGTACTACACCCAACAGGCCCTTTTATTTTCTCTACTCAGTGACCCAATTTACACTATTTTGATCTATATTGATACATACTAACTTAAATAATGGCTGCCTTATTTTTTTATCATTTCTTATCAAAGACCAGATAATAAAATAAAAACCACATAGGGACAGATAACTAGCAGAGTTCAAAGAATCCATTACAACAGCTGAAGGGGAGAGGGGTGAGTACAGTATGTATCTTTTTAAATCATCCTGGGTATCTTTTATGAAGAGAACCAAAAGGCACACAATGTGGCAGGTCAGGGGCAATTCAAACTTAAGTGAATCAAAAGAAAATTTTAGGAGCACCTTTCAAGGCAATACAAATCCCAATAATAAAAGGTTCTTTAAATACATCAAAAGGGCTGATTCATTCAGCTAGCATTTATCCACTGCCTATTCCATGAGCATCAATAGGTCCAGGGGGTAATCACTGATTTAAAGGGCCCTAAAGGGAGAGAAATGGAGTGAAGGACAACTGTGGAAATTTGTTCCTATTTTTCTGAAGAAAATTATCAGAAGACCCTCAAGTAAATTTTCTTTAGTGTCACATGATGCATTTTTAAACCTTTCTATATTGAAATAATTTTAGGATTTTAGAAAAGTTTCAAAGATAGTATGGCAAGTTTCCATATACCAACTCAACTAATGTTAACATCTTACATGACTGTGTATATTTGTTAAAATTAAGAAATTAGCTTTTGTATAACACTATTAACTGAGCTAGAAATTGTATATGGAGTTCACCAATTTTTACACTACTGTTCTCTTCCTGCTTCTAAATAACAAGTGGGAGAGATACACTCCACAGAGCAGATGCTAAGAGAAACCCACAAATCCTTGAAGATGACAGCAGGTGGCATAGCAATGAATGTAAACCCTAAGAAATTCCCATTTGTATCACATTCTGGAGCAAGAGACCTGCATGTCTCACTTGGATGTATTGTGAGGTTATCAAATTTCTAACAAAGCATTGTTATCTTAAATTTTTTAATGTTTATATTTAAGAGACAGAATGAGAGAGAGAGGCAGAGCATGAAGGGGAGAGGGACAAAGAGAGGGAGAGAGGGAGGCAGAGAGAATCTAAAGCAGGCTCCAGGTTCTGAGCTGTCAGCACAGAGCCAAACGTGGGGCTTGAACTCAGGAACCATGAGATCATGACTTGAGCCAAAGTCTGGTGTTTAACCAACTGAGCCACTCCGGCTCCCCAAGCATTGTTTGTTATCTTTAAACAAACAATGAAGAGGCAACAAAAATTTTATATAAGATTATATCTTGGGGCAGCTGGGTGGCTCAGTAAGTTAAGTGTCCCACTCTTGACTTTAGCTCTGGTTACAATCTCTCAGGTTCATGGGTTCTAGCCGTGCATTGGGCTCTCTGCACTGACAGCACAGAGCTTGCCTGGGATTCTCTCTCTCCCTCTCTCTATGCCCCTCCCTCACTCAAGCTGTCTCTGTCTCTCAAAATAAATAAACTTAAAAAATCATATCTTGTTAATTTCACTGAAAGCTCTACTCCTGTCTTCCAGTGAACATTATTCAGAATTTGACAAAAGATTAAAAGAAAAAACAAAACAAAAACTGAAGATAATATTTAAGTCTATTCTCCTAAATTTGAGCCTCCACATGTTGGTGTATTGAATCTGTGTCCAGAGAGTGAGCACTGTGTAAAGTGACCAAGATGATAACGCATCATGGTATATTCCAGAAGAAAATGTTCTGTCTTCCTCACTACAGCTTACACACAATCAGACCCCCGTCCACTCTCCTCCTGATATGCTGACATGAAGAATACGGACCTTGTGGAACATTTTTCACTCTAATATGGCCAGCCACACCAGCCGTCAAAGCTTGGCTACCCTTCTTTTTATCTGTGTCACACCCCTGGTTCTCCTTGCTGTCTTAAGTTTACTTTGAATACATTGATATTGTTTGGCAGTATATTGTGTGTTTTTGGGTTTTTCACTGTTATTTGTTTTTGCGAGTGATTAAAATATCATCAACCATCTTGTTAATCTTGTTGTCAGGGCCAGTGTGGTCCTTTTATGTTGTAATCATGAGTAACAACACTTAACAAAAGCAAGAAGGGTAGCATACATGATTTATTGTGCTTGACACTATCTTTTGTTCTGATATTTAAGCCATTCTGTTAGCATTACATAAGCCAACCATTGTCAGTTCCTCCTTATAAGGCTTTCCATGTGTGGCTGTTTCCTAACATTTTATTAATATGATATGAAAAATTTTTGAATCTCCTTTAGAAAGGAAACCATTTGAAAATTATTCATAATTTTGTGCCTGTATTAGAAAATAATCTATTTTTAAATCAGTTGTCTTCAAATTTTATACATGAGGTTCACCTAAGAATTTTTAAATTCAAATTCCCAGACTCTACATACATTTGCATTTTTAACCAGCTCTCACAATTAGACTGCATTTGAGAACTACTGAACTACTCGCTGTTGATATTAGACTGTGAAAGGGTAGTTGTAAAAGATACAATGACATTTTTTCCAATCTCAGCTAACAAAAACTTAAACGAAAACTGATTTTTAACTCAGAGATAAGCATCTATTTTGAATAAAATTCTCTTCTTTCAAGGATATGACTAAAATCTTCAATTATATTTTTCATTATAATCATTACACTTCCAAGATGAATTCACCCAACAGTTTATTTGCAAAACCCCTAAATGTTTGTATAACTCTCTCATGACTTTTTATAACACACGCTTCAGCCATTACGTGAAAATGAGATTGTGATCGGATAAAGGGAAAATCATCATCTTGTCTTTTCTACATACATCATTCCAAAACTTAGAAAAGAAATGATTAAAATAAAATTCTTTGCCCAGTTCTCAGACTTCTGAAACAACCCATCAATCAATCAAATGTGAAAACGTTGTTCAACAGGATAATAAACTGCTAGCAATTAAATGGGGGTTATACAAGCTCACACATATATCATGTTTCCCCTTCTTTCAAATGTGTACATTAAGTTCCTACTCCTGGTAATGACTGACTAGTTAGTAGTAGACTAATGTCTTGCCAATAACAATTACAAATTCTGTCTGGAAAAAAAAAATCGCCTGAAAGTACTAGACAGCACAGAAATAGAAACTGAAAGCCTTTAAAGGGTAGAATTCATAGCGTTTAAGAATTATTTTTTCTCTACTTGTCCCCTGGTCTGTGTGAATTCAAGCAATACAGTTCATGCAGAAGAGAGAATATTATTATATTGAAAAATAAAGATAAATATTCAGGCCAAGCAGAGTGGCTGCAAATTTAGGCAAGAAATCCCCAAATAAAAGATGCCATGGAAGAGAAGCCCAAAGTTCCTAAGTACGAAGTTCACTCAAAATTTTAGCTGACTCCTAACCTGTGCATATGAAGGACAGAAACCCAAGAGTCCAGAGTAAAGTAATGGATGTAGGTCTAGAAGAACAGAACAGAGATTTCAACAGCTTCTCAGTTCCAGGAATGACACATTTTGAAGTTCAAGCCCAAATGATTTATGCACTGGATAAACAACTTGGGATTTCTGTTGAAACCATCAAAGAGCCATGCCTTAGAATTAACAATTACATCACAGCACTAACAAACAAAAACAAAAAACAACCCCCCCAATGAAATATGCCATTGAACAAAGCCTAAAACTAAGCTTCCACATTATCAAGGTCATCTGTCAGTAAGGTAATTCTTCTAGAACAGAAATCAATATTCTTTTAAGAGGAAGACAAAAGTATTGAGTTCTTTGCAAAGTAACATCTACCATCTCCATTATACAATTAAAAATAATCAAACATGAAACAAATAATAGAAATGCAGAACTGCAGATGTTTCTTATGTTAGAAGATAAAGATTTTTAAATAAACAAAAAATTATGCTATAAAAACTATAGGATATGATGGATATAGTGAAGAAGAGGTGGGAATTTCAGGCAAGTTATGAAAAATAGAAACAAATAAAAATAAGACACCTGTAATCAAAATTACACTGTGTAAAACAGATAATTGATTAATCAATACAGAATAAAGTTTCAATGAAGTACAGAGTAATTATTCAACCTAAAGTCCAAAGAGTAAAAAATATAAAAAAGAGGGTGGGGGAGAAAGACCAAATAAACACAACCTCACTAATCTGTAATAGAGTATAAAAGGGAAGTCTAACTTACAGATATGTTAGAAAATGTTAGCAGAAGGGCAGAAAGGGACAGACAAATATCTGAAGGGATATTGGCTGAAATTATTTCAAATTTGTTAAACAACAACATACAGTTCCAAGAAGTTTAACAAACCCGTGGTAGGAAAAATAAATAGAAAACTACACGTAGGGTCATCCTATTAAAAAAAGTGCTAAAAATGAAAGTAATGATAAATATATGTAAAGTACCCCAGGGGGCAGGGGCTATTATATAAAAAAGACTAAAAGTAAGAGTGTCAGTTCATGATTATCACAAATAATTGAAACCAGAAAAAAGAAAAATGAACATCTCTAAAGTACTGAAGCAAAGATGAAATAAGTACACATTCAGGAAAGCAATATCTGAACAGGTTCATTGCCAACGGATTCTCTCTGAAAGAAATTCTGAAAGAATGACTTAGGTTATGCAGGCTGAAGTAAAACTAAAATTTCATTTCTTAGGAATAAATAAAGAACACTGTAAAGTTAAATAGATTGGTAAATTTATAAAATTAGAGATATGTTTTAATAATTCAGTAAGCCCTTTATTATTAAAACAATTTGAATGACAGGCATTTACTAATTTTACTCAAAGTTTATTAAAAGTTTATTTTATAGCTGAAAATATATTATAAATATGTCCTCTGTTGATAACAGAGTAAATATAATACAATTTTTAGTTAAGAATTTTAATGTTTTAAGTTCGTGATTGTGAGTATTAAATCTAATGAAGTAATAGATGCAGCTAAACAGAGTACAAGTTTGAATTGGGTTTATACCACGCTGAAATTTGATTTTTTTTTTTTACAAGTTGTATAGAAGTTTTGTAGCTGAAAGTCATATTAGTGCACAAGTTTTTTTTTTTACTAGTTTTACTAGGTTTTCCTAACTTGAAAATTAGGAGGGAGAGATTAAATATTGTGTCAACGATCCCACCGTTATCTAATGAAAAAGGAGAGGTTAACGCCGAGACCACAAGAGTTAATCCATCTTTTTCACCATGGAAATGTCATTGGTAGGTTTCCATTGGTCAGACTACTTTTCACAATGAGTGTCAGGTCAAGGAAAATGAGAAACGACTACATTTTTGGTTATTCAGTACCTACTTTCCCAAAGTATCACTAAGTAATTATTCCTGTCTATAAGCAGCTGTTATTTTCTTTCTTCGAGACAAATAACTTTCCCATACAGTGTTTTGTTCCTGGTGAAAAAGAAATATTACAGGGTTGTATTAATTAATAAGTGATTTAAAAGATACAATTAAAGTTTGTAAGAATTCATAGAAGTTCCCAATAAATTGAGATTTACAAAAAAAAATTATGTAATTTATCAGATGTAGAAAACAGGGGATGGTGGCTATTTGGTGGTACCCGCAAACTCACTGGTCTTCCCTGACCATGCTTTTTAATATCCTTCATACATTGGTCTGAAGATAAGCCCAAGTTATCTCATGTTAATTTTTTAAATAAAAAATATTAAAAAGAAAACTCTCATTTAAAAATTAAAAATTAGATTTAGTACTTTTTAATGTCATGGAGCACTAAAAATGGTGAGGAGATATCAAATTTATTTTGTGCTCTGATATACAGACAAAGAAAGGCCGAATGAAATGTATACTTCATTTAAAAAGGAATGGATTTCATTGTTAAGTATTTGCCATTGATACAGATTTGCTGTGTCATTGTAATTTTATATATTTATCATTCAACTGGGTAGAATAATTCCTTCATAAGAAGTATATGACATGGTTCATATTTGAATTTCACTTGTTCAAAAATGTTTCATTTATTCAAAAATGTTAACAGAATTTTCGTAACATGTCAGCAGGAACAGTACTTGATAATATGACCAAAGATGAATTGGATATAAATCTCTACCATCCATTCATTGGCCTAAAATTTATTTAAATGAGTGCTTTAAAGATTTTGTTTTCAAAAATGAAGTATTCCATACATATCATATCCTATGTTTACTCATACAACACCTACAACCAACACATCATGAAAACGATCGTTTTCATAAAGAAAGAGTAGGAGTTCCCTCTATCCATAGGTGTCCTCCTAGAGTTGTTTATCAGAATGGAGAAAAGTAGTGATTATCAGCACAAATGAATCAGAATTAGGCTTTGTTTTCCTAAAGCTGAATTAATGTCACATCCAGGAATTGTTTAATATGTTGAGGTTAAGATTGCTTCGGTATCTGTCATGGTTATGTTCCGCATCGCTTGTGGTTAGAAGGATAAAATATGATATAGGATGAAATCTGAATCCTCTTTTCTTGAATTGTCTTATTGCCAATAACAAAATAAATAATAAAAAATAATAAATAACAAAAATTCAATGATTATGCCCTGAGTTTAAAGATATGAAAGCTTATCAACAAAAACTTGATTTATCCACTCATCAGTCATTAAGTCCTGTTCTTACCTATAGCTTTTGAACTAGCCCTTTCCTGTATACTTTTCCTGCATATTCTTGTAGCTCATCCTTCCCTTTCTCAGGTCTTTTTCCTGAATGAAAGGTTGCTTCTTAAAGGAGTCTGAGCACCCTATTCCAACGCGTGTGTTGGGGGTTAGTCCCCCATAATTCTCTGGACACCTGCTGGGTGTCCTACAATCAACCTATTTCTAACACTATCTATGGGGGATAGCATCAAATTTCACACACTAAAACTTGTCTCACAGGACAGTCCTCCCCCCAACCACCTCAGAGGTCAGTCATAAGTTCCTGTGGTCACCTGTGCTTCTGACCAAATGGCTATAGATAGGAGGTTCCCACAACCCCCTCCTTAACTTGCTAAAACAGATCACAGAACTCATACAAACATTTTACTTACTAGATCATTGTTTTATTATAAAAAGATATAACTCAGGAACAGCCAGATGGAAGATATCCATAGGGCAAGACATGGCGGAAGAGTGTGGAGTTTCCTTGCCCTTTTGACCTTGCCACTCTCCCTGAATCTCTACATGTCCCCGACCCACAAGCATTCCTTCTCTTTGTGGAATTTCATGGAGGCTTCATTACACAGGCATAACTGATTAAACCACTGGCTATTTGTGATTGAACTCAATCTCCAATCCCTCTCTCTTCCCCAGAGGCCATGGGGGTGAGACTGAAAATTCTAATCCTTAATCACATAGTTGGCTCCACTGCTAACCAGCTCCATCCTAAATTGAGTTTCAGAATTCACCTCATTCACATAGTAAAGGATGTTTTCATGGCTCTTATCACTTAAGAAAATTCAAGGGGTTTTAGAAGCTCCATGCCAGAAACAGCAACAAAGACCACCTATATATTTCTTATTATAAATCACAATATAACATCTCCTCAGTGAGGCCCTCCCTATACCCTATGTAAAATTATAATTATCTATCTGGAACTCCCTAATACTTCCCTAGCTTTCCCTGCCCCCTTTCTGTACTTAGGACCACCTGACATACTGTCTAATTACTAGTTTATTAATCTGTGATATTTCTACACACTCAGGAATGTAGACTCTAAGGAGCTTTGGTCTCTAGTGTTCACGGCTACATCTTAACCTATAATGATGCCGGGCCAATAGTTCACATTACATAAATATTTTTTAAGTAAATGAACATATCATGTAACTTTGGTTAAGTATGCGAAGATAATGTGAGGTCAAGACTTTGACTTAATTAACATTAATACACAAATTTATTTAAATCTTCCCCTTTATCCCTGCATAATTGTATTTTTTGAAGTAACAAAGTATATGGAAATTGGAGGAATAAAATTTTCACACACCGTAAAAATGGATTTCATTTGAGGATAAAAAGTAATTTACCATATAATAACTATTTTTTTAAATATTATGTGCAGAGGACTTGTAGACAACGAAAGCATACACATTTATATTAAGTGAGTTTCAACAGAATATAGGTCATATCGCATTAATATGGGAAAATGTAGCTAACCTATATATTAAATAGAAAAATGAGCTAATTCTTAATATTCAGGTAATGAGCAGAAAGCAAAAGAAATATAATTAACCAATTTATGTAGTATAATAAAAGAAAGCATAGGAAAGAACTTTTTCATCCAAATACAAATAAACAAGGCATTATTTACAAAGGTCCTATCAATGTACATTATATTTTAGGGTTCTTGATCAGGACTATAAAACACATTTTTCTTGTTTTATGCCCCAAAGGCATATTTTTTTTTGAGAAATGAGCAAGATGAAATTTTATAAAATAAAACAACTGTGAGAATTACGTTGAGTCCACTCAAAATTCTTTTTTTGTTGTTTATAGCAAATACTTCAAATTATGAATTCAAGCATTTTACAACATAAGTATTAAAAAGACAAAAAAATCTATTTTTGGAAGAGTTATCAGAAACTTGGAACCAGAGGCGCCCGGGTGGCTCAGTTGATAAAACATCCGATTTCACCTCAGGTCATGATCTCCCGGTCTGTGATTTTGAGCCCCACGTCGGGCTCTGTGCTGACAGCTCAGAGCCTGGAGCCTGTTTCAGATTCTGTGTCTTCCTCTCTCTCTGCCCTTATCCTGCTAACGCTGTGCTCAGTCTCTCTCTCAATAATAAATAAATGTTAAAAAAAATTAAACAAAAAAACATGGAAACAGACAAAAGACATTACTGAGGGTCTTTTAGATGCTGTTTTGGGCTGCACTTCTTGCTACTGACTGGGCTATTTTAAAATTCTGTCAAGAGAGATGTAAATTTACAGATTCCATCCAGCGAATATGCAAATATGTTTTACCCAAAAATAATCCCAAAGTTTACTATTACAACTCGGTAGAATATTAACCAGTGTTGCATCTAACTCAGCAAAGTCAACATTTCTTTACTAATTGCCTATAAACACTCAGCTCCTCAAGTGCATTTTGAACTGATTTTAACATCTGTCTTAGTGGTTGACATACCTGTGTGTTATGTTTTCCTGAGAACCTTGCCTTTACCTTTCCTTCCTATGTAATGTATATTTGTCAACAATCACACACCAACAATGACAAATATATGCATACCTACACACGTATTTGTATAATCGATAATTAGTAACACTAATGATACTTATTTAACATTTATACTTAGATTTTTTTTTGACACATTTATATAATGCCATTGTCCAACTTAGAGAACATATTCATCACCCCCATCAGTTGGGGTTTAAGTCCCAGCTGTTTGACTTACCAGCTGGGTACCATGGGTTAGGCCTTTAAATCTACAAATCCAGGTTGTTTCCTATAGAAACAGGTTGTACATATCATAAAGTGTTACTGTGAAGAACAACCCAGAGAGTGAATGTAAAAGTATGAGATGCCAAAAATATAAATAGAGCATAGAGAATTAGCTGCTACATGAATATAATATATTCTTTAAAAATTTAAAAATTACTATAATTTATTAATAAAATAATGATTATAAGTAATATATAATGACTTAAATACCCAGTCTTGTTGTAAGCACTTTACATATTCAGGTTTTTAACCAATTTAGGTTTTTACAATTAAATTAACCATTTAAATTGATTTACAGATGAGAAACAAGATACAGAAAAAATGAAAACCTAACTCACACCGTTCTGATTTAGTGTATTTCGCTCACTGGAATGTAGATTTTTATTTTTATTTTTAGAGAAAGAAAGAATGAAGAGGGGAGGCAGGGGGAGAGAGAAAGAGAGAGACAGACAGACAGAGACACAGAGAGAATCTCAAGCAGTCTCCATGCTCAGCAGGGAGCCTGAGCAGGGGTCAATTCCATGACCCCAAGGTCATGACCTGAGCCGAAATCAAGGGTTGGATGTTTAACCCACTAAGTCACACTCCTGGAATATCAATTTTTATTTTAATTCTTTCACATATCAGTATTGCATACATAGCAGGGTCTAAAACACATTTCTTAAAACCTATGATGTTGATAATATAACATTTAATTAAACAAATTAAGTGTTAAAAATATCATTGCTTATTCTCTTTCCTTGATATGAACTTTACATTTTGTCATAAAAGCTGATTTTTAACTCTGAAGGCAGAGGATACAATCTTGATGTTTCCTTTTCAGTTTTTATTTTTGTTAGACTATAGCCTCATGGGTGATTAAAATTAGTGGATATTCACGTAAGCCTGATTTTGACTTCAAAGATGTCATAGTTTAAGCTTTCAATTATGCAATATGATTAAGTTCTAGAAATATGCTGTATGACATTATGCCCATAGGTAACAATAATGTATTGCGTACACTAAAAAAAATCTGTTAAGAGGTTAGATCTTATGTTAAGTGTTCTTAAAGTATGTATGTGTGTGTGTATGCACACACAAACACACAAACAGATATTGGATGTGACCTATTGTGGCTAGCTGCTTTCACTCGGCATGTTTTCAAGAACCATCCGCATTGTCACATTTATCAAATCCCATTGTACAGACACCCCACAGTTGGTTTATGCATTCATTCTTTGGTGAACATTTAGCTTATTCTCATCTCTTAGTTATTGGGAACAGCACTTCTGTGACAATGTTTAAGTGCTGGCTTAAGTATCTGTTTTCAGCGTATGCCTAGGAATGGAATTAGGGGTCATATAGTAATTCTATGTTAACTTTTCGCAGAACTGAACTGTCCACGAAATACTCAGAGTTGGTAAATCTACACAGACAGAAGGCAGACTGATATTTGCCAGAGGTTAAGAGGAAGGAGGAATGGGAACAATTACTTAATGGGTTTAGGGTTTTCTTTTGGAACAATGAAACATGTTGTAATCAGAGAGAGGTGGCAGTTGCACAATACTGTGAGTGTACTAAATGTCACTGACCTGTTCGCATTAGAATGTTACATTTTATATGTATTTCACCTCGTTAAAAAATGCTAAAGGCTATGTGATTGTAATGTTGACAGAGGTATAGAAACAAAATTTAATCTCATTTTAATATGTTTGAATTTATGAAAACATTTTTATTTTGTCTTTCCTAAGACGAAAGCTATTCTAAAAGAGTCTTTCTATGTGCAAGTAAAACTACTGTAAATATTTGTACATATTATGTCAGGGACCAACAATTTTATATATGTGGATTCTAGGGACCGCCTGGGTGGCTCAGTTGATTAAGCATCAGACTTTGGCTCAGGTCATAATCTCTTCATTCCTGAGTTCAAGCCTGGCGTCTGGCTCTGTGCTGACAGCTCAGAGCCTGGAGCCTGCTTCAGATTCTGTGTGTGTCTCTCTCTCTGCCCCTTCTCTGCTTGTATTCTGTCTCTCTGTCCCTCAAAAATAAATATTTATAAAAATTATATCTGATTACAAAACATTTCATCTTTCCAAAAGAAAACCCTAAACCCACTAAGTAATTGTTCCCCATTCCTCCCAATCTGCAAACTGAAAATACATTTCAAATGAGAGTATAATGATTTTAATACTATTGGTTTTATTACCTTATATTTTGTGTATATGCTATATATCTCCAATGAGGTAATTATTTAAGGAAGGTAAGCTAAAGAGCATTTAAAACAAAACTTCCCTGTGTTAAATTTTATTAAAAAATGATGACAATTTTTCACATTCCCACAGGGACATTAAATGTACTACTTAAGGGTATATTATATTTTTATATCTTGTTTTTTTTTCCTCACTACATCCACGCAAACATGTTCGTTCTCACCTTGTAAGTCGACCTGTTAAGATAGACTTCTCTTTTTATTTTTTAATTTTTTCTTAAAATTTATTTTGAGAGAGAGAGTGCAAGCAGAGGAGGGACAGAGAAAGAGAGAGACAGAGAAAGAGACAGAGAGACAGTGAATCCCAAGCAGGCTCTGCACTGTCAGCACAGAGCCCGATGTGAGGCTCAAATTCAAGAATCAGGAGATCACGATCTGAGCCAAAATCAAGAGTCAGATGCTCAACTGACTGAACCTCCCAGGCGCCCCTAAGAGTTCTCTTTATAAACTGTGTATTGAATTTCCAGCCTTATTATTCTACTTATATTCACATCACAATAACATTACTGCATATAATTACACCCCCCATTTTAATATATTCTTAATAATATCTTATCTCTCCAATCATGAGTTTCATGACTTTCTTTTTCAACCTAAATTGCGACAACATGCTGATAAGTTATCATGATAAAAATACATCAGAGCTATTAAAATATTATATTTGCTGCTAATTTAGGTAATTACCTGGTATGTCTCCAGGGAGGAAAAAAAATAAAAATTAAAAAAAATTATAAGTTTTGGTTTCCTGGAAGGAAAAGCTCACTTCAAAGTTTGGTCTGTTGGAAGGTGCCAATGCATTGCACATTTCCATGGTGCAGTCAGTGTATTGCTAGTTCTCTTGTGATTTTCCCTTTGATCAAACCATAATAATCCCAGCTTGCATACAAAGGAAAAAAGGAAAGATCACAGAACCCCAACATGCTCTGAGGGATTACTGCAGAGTAAGCCACAATCCAGCATGTACATATATCGTAAACACAAAGGAGTAAGTGGTAAGAGGTTAACTCATGGCCACTTGGCAGGAGTCAGACATTACTTGGGGAAAGAACTACACAAACACATTTAAGTCTACTGTGGAGTATTTAAAAGAAACCAGAATATGTAAATTGGCTCCTTAATGAAATCTTATGACATTATATTTCATTCCAAATAATATTAATAGTTTCCTATGAAAACTGGTCATCTTTAATTTTTAATAAGAATGTGGTATTAAAATCAGAAAGAGGTTACTTAAAATAGCAATGATATCTGAAAAAGGCCAATTGCTCAATTAATTCAATTTTTCAAAAACTAGAAAGTATGTTACTGCATACTAAGTCTAAATTAGTCAAAGGACCATGGGGACAATAGAAAATTTACCATCTGTGCTTCACGACCAACAAAGACCCTAATTTCATATATGAAGTCAAACACAAGAATTATGACAACGTTACATGGTGATGCCAAGAGATTACATGAATAATGGAACTCTAAAATTAACCTCCGAGTCACCAGCCAGCAGATGCTTCTCCATCCTGTCAGTCAATCTTAAATCAATTAAGATATTCTGAATAAATTGCTTCCACGGAGAAAACCCATTCATTCTAACATGTCAATCTCATTGGATGTTTTTCACCGCACCCTAAAAATGCCTTTACACTGACACATGTTTAATTAGGACCAAAGAGAGATTGTTTCTCTTCCCTGAACTTAAAAATCAAAATCATAGAAAAATTATGAAATAAAATTAAAGTTTATTCCTTAAGTATTTAAAGTTTTCAGCAAAGCAGAGAGTGACAGGATTGACAAGAGAAAGGATAATTTATGATTAAAAATCCTTAATGTGAAAACTGCGTACTTAGGATCCTTAACTCAGGCACCACCCAAATCAGCTAATAGCAAGACAGATACTCAGTCAAGATTCTCAGAAATAGAGAAAGGATTACAATTTTAATTCTGTCTTCAATTACTGATTATAATCCAAAGATAAATCTTGTACTGCAAGTTGTCAAAAGCAGTCATCAGAATTGTGGTCATTATGTACCTGGCCTACAAGGTACAGGATCATTCTCCTAAGGTGACTGGCATATAGGCAAGGACTAATAGGGGTGTAGCAAGGCCAGTTTGTCCTGATTCCCTGCACTTGTCATGCAAATATACCCAAGATGGCTTCGGAGGCTTCTTTTGTCTTTAAGATCTGAATAAGCTTGTCCCCAATCTATTGGCCTCATCATCTTGAACCACTGGAATTCTACACCAAGTAAAAGTTTCAATGCCTACCCTTAGGTTTCTGCAGATGGACTTAACATTCTCATCGTGACTTCTGGAGCTCTTTTTCTATAGAATCAGGTTAGTTTATGGATTGTCTGTTTTCTTGCATGTAAAGTCCCTCATCTTAGACCATCTCTCTATGTCCAGACACACACAGAGTCCTTCAGTTTTCTCTCGAGAAAATTACCTGCTATTGTATTTACTGAGGACCATTGAGGCAGTGGAGATGGAGTGTGACTTAGGTGGGAAGGGGAAGTATGAGGGCTGGGAAGGAAGAATGAGTACTTGGAGGGGGAGTGCTCTATGGAAGCATAATCAATGCTTTATTAGACGACTCTGTTCTTAAATGTCTTTAGGGCACCAGCCAAATGAACTGGAGATTTCTCTTCTCTCCTTCCTCTTTCCCTACCTGAGATTTCTCCTAATTTCAAATGCCAAGGTATTTAGCTCTATATTGTTTTCTGTAACTATTCACATTTTAGTGTTTTATTTATCTCATGCACTAAGCTAAATTTTAGTGAATTGTCAAGAGGTTACCTTAACGATGACATCTTCAAAGAATATTGTTTTGGGTTGGAACTATAAACTGATACAGGAGTTACCACTTCCCCACATATTTGGAGATAATACTAAATTCAGAGGGAGAAGAGATAAATATTAGCACTAAACAGGAGAAGGGAATCCAAGAATGTTAAAGCTCTAAAATACAAGTAAAATGGGAATACGACCAAGGATTCTCAGTGGGGCTGCAAGCTTAGGGTAAAACTGCGTCTGGTTCAACTGCTGACACGGCCCATTTACACACGGAGATGCCCTCCACGGGTATACTTTACTGTAAATATGTCAAACAAATGTGCTCGTAACTCTCATTTTATCTCATTTATCTCGTCATGAAGAGCTTTTAATTGTGACTGTGAGTGTTACCAGCAGTGTTCTGTATGATCAGGTATTTGGGTAACACATCAAATTGGGAGAATTTGGGAAGTAATTATGTTTTCTATGTATTTGGGCAACTATGAAAATAGTCATACTTCATGGAGGAATATCCGATCTCTAAATGTTCGCATGAAAAAGGAAAAATTGTTCACCTCTATTACATGTTGTAGAGCAAATCAAGAAGAGACAGAATATATCCACACCCATTTTCATACACATGTGAGCATGTGTAAGTGTGTGTGTGTGTGTCACTGGATAGACAAAAGAATAGTTTATTTTCTTCGTGAGAGTATTATACATGTCATTTCAGAATTACATTATCAAAAATAGATTTTATCATTTCCTTCATCATTCATTCGATCTTTCGCATAAACTCCTTCAAGTTTGACTTTAATAAGCCATCGATTATAAGACACTTATAATGAATCGTATAAGATTCATTACTTTATGAATCATTAATAATAAAAAAAATTGTGAATTCAAATCTGGCATAAGTTAGCAAAAACCTTGTGTGATACTTGAATCAGTTACACACTCCTTTCGTTGCACTGATTTTTCTTTCATTTATTCCAAAGAATTTTGCAATTTTTAACTGCATCAGTTTGCATTCCATGTCATGGGATTAGCAGTCATTCCACAGAATACTGATAGTTAAACATTATTTGCTGTGGGTATTTTCCATTCTTGGTTGCCATACACCCATTTGGATGTGGCTTTGCAAAACAATATGGAATAGCTGTCATTTTTCCCTGTGAAGACTATCCGTGTCATTATTATCAGTGTGATGCCCCACTGCTCTCTTTCTTTCCCTTTCTAGGAGCACGATAAATTTTTGTTTCAGTACTGAAATATTTTGTAATCTTTGGGAGATTCAAATGGCAATAAAATCAACACATAAAGCGACAACAATGCACACAATTGCATTAAAGTGATGAAAATACCACCAGGTTTGAACAAATTCTCGCATGCACAAGCAAGGACAACTGGCTTGCACCTACCTCTTAGCTACTGTGATTGCAAGATGCCATTGATTGCAAGATGCCATTGATTACAAAGTAATGATCCACATTTCAGAGATGTCATGATGTGAAAAAAAAGTCTGAAGAAACAATGTGCTGTGATATTTATTGAATTTCACTACGTGCTCGAAACTCTGCCAAACATTGGAGGTTATGGAAGAAAGTGCATGTGGTCACGACTTGTAATCCAATCTTCTAAGAGAACATACAAAGTATGATGTGGTGAGGAAAATGGGCTGAAGCAATTCAAACAGGATAGATAGCCCTTGAAGCTGGGAAGACCAAAGTACACATCAACGAGATATCAGTTTGTCTAAAGTTGAAAGAGACACAGAATTTGGATAAGTAGAGATGGTAAGGAAGAGATACTGAAGCCAAAATCGTATTGGAGCAAAGATTTGGAGGCACAAATACAGAATGTTCAAGAGATGGTGAGAGGGTTTATTTTTCTTGAAGCTTACCATTGAGAAGCAATCATTATCAATGAGATTGGAACAGACTCTAGAGAAGATTCCCCTAAAGGGAGGCTGGGAAAACAAGGTAAGTCTTGAATTTTTCTGAGGTCACTAACACGTGCTCAGAGTTGTTTTTCTGGAAGCCAAAGCTGTGATGCTGACTTATCTGGACCAATATGGTAATTTCACAAAAGCCAGGTTTTTGGGGTCTATCAAGAGTGGTTAATGGGGTGACAAGGTGAAGGTGCTGTTTTTCTCCATCCTTATCTTCAATGACAGGTGGTTCTGACCAATGAAAGAAAGTTAGAAAGAATCCTTTCTACTAATGAATATTCCTGAAAACACACAAACAAACAAACAAATAAACAAACTTGAATGAAAGAAATGCTTCCAGAGAAGTCATTCTTCTGGCAGAACTGGCAAAACTCAGGTTAAGGAGCAGAAGCTTGTGCGAAGGGAGGTTGGGCAAAACCAAAGTACTCTAGTTAATGAGCTACCCCAAAGGGGATAACTTTAGTGATTTTTTATACCTCTTAAGAGCATGCCCCACAAAATCCAGCATCCCAAAACTACTTCTAATAAAACAACCACAAGGTGTGAGTTAAAGCAGGATTAATATACTTATGACACATCTCTCGGACACAATGGTTCAAACTGAAACAACAAGAACACAACACAACCATTTAGAAGCAATGCAGTAAACACACTGGTAGCTGGGAAAACTGGAAACAGGATTTGAGATAGTAAAGTGTTTTACTAAATCAATATGAAAATTATAATGAGGAGGGGCATCCGGGTGGCTCAGTCGGTTGAGAGTCCGACTTCAGCTCCTATCATGATCTCACAGTTCATGGGTTTGAGCCTGGCATTGGGCTCTGCGCTGACAGCTCAGAGCTTGGAGCCTGCTTCAGATTCTGTGTCTCCCTCTCTCTCTCTGCCCCTCTCCTGCCCATGCTCTCTCTCTCTCAAAAATAAATAAACATTAGATTTTTATTCAAAAAAATTAATGTGGAAATAGGATAATATCATGGAAATACAATGAACAGGGTATTTTTTAAAAATACCTGTAAAAGACTTTGTATCACCTACAATTGGTCTCTATTTACCATGAAAGTAGGACAAAGTAGTTTGAACAATAAGAGACAGAAGAAAAAAAATACAATGGTTTCACTTGTCCAATGACTTGGTATAATGAAAAGCTGGTGGGTTGTTCTCAACAAACACAAACTAGAAGTAGAAAAACCCCAGATGAAACAAATATATCACTATGAAATTCCTTAAGTCACTTCTCCATTATGAAGCCTTCAAAGAACTTAAGATTTTACTTAAATAAATTCTAGCAAATAAAATAAAGAACATGTCTTATGTTACATGTTTCATTCTCTGTAAACACTCAAACATTATGGAATTTAGAACAAAAATCAATGGTTAACCACTCCATGAAAATAAACAGACCTACTGTCTTTTACCTGCCAAGTGGTAGTGCTTAATTGCCATTCAAGTGCAAAAAACATCCACTTAAAAGACATGTTATACTTTTATTATCAATGAACAGGGATTTGATAGCCTTTTAAAATTTTGGTTTTACATCCAATAGATCTTGAGGTAATGCTGTTACTCTACTTATTGAAAAGTACTAGACATAATAAAGAATGAGTCAAGGAATACTTCACATTGAAATACTCAGGTATTCTTTTTTTTTATAATAGTTTATTTTCAAATTGGTTTACATATAACACCCAGTGTTCATCCCAACACGTGCCCTCTTTAATGCCCGTCACCCCCTCTCCTCCCTCCCTCACCCTCCTCACCGTCAGTTTGTTCTTAGTCTTTAAATGGATGAAGGATCTGAATGTGAGACAGGAAACCATCAAAATCCTAGAGTAGAAAGCAGGAAAAAACCTCTTTGACCTGAGCCGCAGCAATTTCTTATGCGACACAACTCCAAAGGCGAGGGAATTTAAAGCAAAAATGAACTATTGGGACCTCATCAAGATAAAAAGCTTCTGCAGGGCAAAGGAAACAACCAACAAAACTAATAGACAACCTACGGAATGGGAAAGGATAATTGCAAATGACATATCGGATAAAGGACTAGTATCTAAAATCTATAAAGAACTTACCAAACTCCACACCCAAAAAACAAATAATCCAGTGAAGAAATGGGCAGAAGATATGAATAGACACTTCTCCAAAGAGGACATTCAGATGGCCAATAGACACATGAAACGATGCTCAAAGTCACTCACCATCAGAGAAACACAAAACAAAACCACACTGAGATACCACCTTACACTGGTTCAAGTGACTAAAATGAATAAATCAGGAAACTATAGATGCTTGCCGGGATGTGGAGAAGCAGGCACCCTCCTACACTGTTGGTGGGAATGCAAACTGGTGCAGCCGCTCTGGAAAACGGTGTGGAGTTTCCTCAAAAAAAATGAAAATAGAGCTACCTTATGACGCAGTAATAGCACTGCTAGGAATCTACCCAAGAGACACAGGAATGCTGATGCATAGGGCCACATGTACCCCAATGTTCATAGCAGCACTTTCTACAATAGCCAAATCATGGAAAGAGACCAAGTGCCCATCAACTGACAAATGGATAAAGAAGATGTGGTACATATATACAATGGACTACTACGTGGCAATGAGAAAAAATGAAATCTGGCCATGTGTAGCAACATGGATGGACCTGGAGGGTACTATGTTAAGTGAAATAAGTCAGTCAGAAAAAAACATTTACCATATGTTTCCATGAATAGGTGGACTTTGTGAGACTAAGCAAAAACCAGGGGGAGGGGAAGAGTGGAAAGAAAAAAAAGACACAGAGAGGGAGGGAGATAAAACATAAGAGACTCTCAGTTATTCTTTATTGAAAGAAACTTTTGAAGTATTGTTTTTAATCTGTAGTGCTTTTATTTGTTTTTTAAGGCCCCTGGTAGTATCACCATGTTTTTCCGTAAGTTTTCAGATATCATAAGAGACTTCATGTGACCACCCATCACAGAGTACCTGTTTGCCCAGCCACAGAGCCCTCCTGGGCCCACAAAAGGTGATCTATAGGACCTGTGGACCGTGCTTATAACTGAAGTGGTCATATTATCAGAAAGTGCTAAAAGGCAACAAAGAACTCCTTTAATAGAAAGTCTTTTATCTAAAAAGATAAAATGTCTGCACAGACTAACCCTGCCAAAATCTTTAGTCATGGATGCAATCAATGTGAACAGGTTAGGATTTTAATAGGTTTTGAACGCTGCAAAAATCTTCAGAAGTAAGTTTTCCAAAATCAAGTAGCCAGGACAAGCCCTCTCAGTTGACTTGGTGGACTGATTTATTCAAATTTGAGGAATACTGACGTGAAAATGTGCTCAACTTCACTTCTCGTAAGGGAAATCCAAACTAAAGCCACAATGTCATACCACTGCAAACATCGGAATGGCTAAAAGGAGAATGCCAGAAAATACCCAGTATTGCTATACATCTGGAGTTAGCAAGGATTTCCATACGCTACTCACACTTCTTTTTTGTATACTGTGAAGTAATTTCTAAAAACACAAACAAACAAAAACCACAAAAAACACTGAATAACTAAACAGTATACAACATAATTCTACTCTTAGGCACAGACCCAAGAGAAATGTATACACTAATTAAAACATGTACTATTCACAATACCTGGACCCTGGCTGTCACCCAGATGTCCATCAGCAATAGAGTAGCTATATAAATGATGGTTTATTCACATAATGACATACTATTTAACAAAAAAAAAATGAAAGATTACAACTACATGCAAAAATTTAGATGAGCCACATATAGTATGGAGTAAGAAGAAGCCAGTGACAAAATAAGGTATGATTCATATAAAAAGGGGGGAGATGGGCAAAAAAAACCTATACTGTTAGAAGTCCGAATCATGGCTATTCTTGAGTCAGTAGTGAATAGGAAGGGCTTGTGAGATGTTGATGTTTCAATCCTTGATTTATGTCTGGTTAAACTAGTGGGTTCGGTTTTCAAAAATTTAATTTGCATGCTTTAAAGCATCAGTGCTTCTCTGTATATATATTATTTTTCACTTAAAATGTTAAAAATTATTAAAAAATAGATCTGTTACCATAGTAAAATACTCTAAATAACTATTTACCTGACATTAGGGGCAAAATTACATTTTCAAACCTTTGAAGTTTCTGTCTCTGGAGATATTAGGGAGAGTTAAAAAACAGATATCTTGAGAGCCATTCCAAACATCCACCTCTTTGTTAAAAGTGAGTAAGCATTACATTAATGAAACAAATGCACATGCCAAAATATGTTCAAAGAGAAGGAGAAGTGATGAATGATTTCCTGGGGTCAGACATATTTAAAACCTGGGTATGGGGGTGCCTGGGTGGCTCAGTCGGTTGAGCGTCTGACTTCGGCTCAGGTCATGATCTCGCGGTCTGTGAGTTCAAGCCCCGCATCGGGCTCTGTGCTGACAGCTCAGAGCCTGGAGCCTGCTTCGGATTCTGTATCTTCCTCTCTCTCTGCCCCTCCCCCGCTCACACTCTGTCTCTCCCGGTCTCAAAAATAAATAAAAACATTAAAAACAAAACAAAACAAAAAAAAAACCTGGGTATACATTACCTCTTCTTAGTGAGGCAGACCTGGGCAGTTTTTGTGGAAGACAGGCATAAATGGCAGACGGACTCTCCACATCCATTTAAAATTTAAAATATGCTCAAATGAGTATCCGCAAAAGAGGTAAGTTCACATGGGATAAGCAAAGTCGTGAACTATAAAAGACCAGTGATGGAGGACAACACACACACACACACACACACACACACACACACACACACACACACACTGGTCTGTTAGGAATCAGACTGTACTGCCAATTTGTGCTGCTTGCAACTCCACGATTTAGGAGTCAGTAGGTTTTAACTCATTATGTCTTATTGTATTATATTCAGTAATTCTGGATTAAGATATATTTATCTTCTTTCAATTGATTTGTCAAACTAGTTCTTCATTCAAATTGAAGTATGCAAAATTCTAAATTCTGCATATTATGGTGTGGAAAAATTTACCACACTCATTAAACAGAGAGAGACAGAGAAGAGAGAGAGAGAGAGAGAGAGAGAGAGAGAGAGCGCAAGAGAGAAAGAGAGAACTAATTGTTGTTATTTCCACTAAACTGGCTTGGTTGATATAGACGTCCCTTCCCGAATGTCGAAGCACAGGTGTAGACACTAGGTGAGCACCAGTACTTCTCCTGACTGAGTGTTAAGTTTTCATCAGCCCTTACTGGATGTTGGCATCTTTAACATCTCTTTGTCCAAGGAAAGAATTAAGACTAATTAGTCCTTCAGAAATGATTACTTCTCCCTCCCCCAGGAAATGAAGATTTACAATGAAGTTTGAAAAAAAGAGGTAATCCGTACTCATGCTTAATTTTTATTTATTTTAGCCTCCAAATAGAAACACAACTAAAGCAGCAAGGAAACAGTCCCAACATTCCCAAATAATGAAAAAAGAAAGAACATTTTGACCGTAATAAGAAAAGAGGGACTATTATTAGGCTCAATTCCACAAAGTCATTTACTAGGAAATTGTTATAAAACACTGAGAATTAAAGCATCCCTTTATACTTAGTCAGTAGGAAAGGAGGATACGTATTTAATAGTTGATTTATAACCTCATTTCACATTCCCCTTTTTACTTGCATCAGTTGCTTGAACTCTAAGTTCATTTTGTCATAAAGAAATGGGAATATAATCACATCCTAATTACATAGCTTTGGGTTATTTGTACAATTAAGTTATCTGTTACAAAGTTAATGAATGTTAATAATGCAATTCTCTTTGGTGACCTAATTGATATACTAACATTTATTGTGCACTGCAGTCCATTAGTTGAGACATACTTATTGAATGAATACTTAATAGTCAAATATATATATATATATTCAGTTATTTATGGCAATTTTGTTGTTAAACAATCTCTAGATTTTTAAAGTTCTAAATAAGAAAGAACAGCAATGCTAATAATCCATTTATTTTATTTTATATAAGAACACTTGGACATCAACATAAACTAGTCTCCCAAGATTTGAGAGAAAATGTATTCTTTATCCCAAATACAGCCAACTATGGAAAAAGAGGATTAGCAAAAATACGTCTCAAATATTAATACCCTTGAAATGTGACGCAGAGAAAACCGGAAATAATGGAGGAAAACCTTCTCTATGATACAGGTAAAAAACAAAACAAAACACAAAACAAAACAAAAAAACATGCACATGGTATTAATATTAAGCATTCCAACCACTAGGGAAACCTTGTTGCCTTTATTTCTTCTGTTTAGATACTGTCAGCAGTCACAAATCAAGTTAAGGTTTATATCACTGTGTGTTAAATTATATTTATGCCCTTGTAAAGCTGTGCAACATTGTTGCCTTATGTAAGAAATCTTTAAACCACATGTTCTGCCAAGTAACTGCTGATGTTTACTTCCAAAATTCGATCTGGTTGCATGAGATATATTAAACAATGACCTTTGAAAGAGTTCATTTTTAAGAGACTATCTTTAAGATGCTTATTTGTATATGTAACCAATGGTTTATACCTTCTCCTCATAACTTTGATACTATTACCCCATTTCTTCCAATGCCTTTGATACCTAAGATTTCCAGACTTAATTTAAGAACATACGTCTCCATAAAATGCAACATATTGTGCTAAGAAAAAAAGAATGTCTCTAACTTTGGAAATGACATATTAAAGTCGTATCAAGATATAAAGTTGAAGGGTGTAGTAATTATAACATAAAAGTTATTTAATTATTTTCATCTGATGTATACATATTAATTGAAGCAAATGTGAATTCTGCTTGTGGGAATTACCTCGATTTTCCACTTCAGTTAGCTAGTGTAAAAATAAATAATGACATTTCATATCCCCAAGCAATTACTACTTAAGAATAAATAATATACTAGTGTAGATGTTTCATGGCCTTTTTAGCATTGAAAATGCATACTACTTAAATGGTTAAATAATATATTAGAGGTGTAGCTATCTTTTTTCATCTCTCAAAGTCCAAAATGATCTTAAATCAATTCATCGTAAATGTTGAGCAACTAACAGCTCTCACTATTTGTTATCTTACACACTTAAGGAAAATAGGTAAAAACAAACATACGTCCTTAGGTATTTGTAAAATTGAATAAAAAATGGTTTTAAAGCAACACAAATGCCCTCAAACACAGTAGTGGCATTGAGGCTTAGTTTGTATAAGCTATGCTTAATATTCCAAAAGTTCTAGCTTCTCTAAAATAATTCTGTTATTGTTTCACGTTTATATATTTATTTTATATACAATTATAAATCAGAAAAAAAGAAGATTCTATCTCTTGTAAACTTAATTCACAAAATTCTAGTTCCAAAATACAATGCTTGCAAATTACAGACATATTATTCATTTCTTATAAAGGTATATGTAAAAAAGTAAATGATTTATACTTGGCTATATCATTACTATTACTACATTAAACAAATAAATGGATAAGAATTTATGAAAATGAGATTAAATACTTTCCACTAGATCAATGGCATTATTGCCATTTTCTGGCAAAGCTTCTATGAACTATTATTTAGAATATTCTCTGTAGTTATAATATCAACATGTCTTTCCATAAATGAACATGCCTGGTTTTCAGGGGGGATTTATTGGAATGAGAAAAAAAGTTCTGTGTTGGTTCTGATTTTAATTTCTTTCCCAGGCTGATTTATAACATTTTTTTTATTAGGAAACTATTACTTAATTACCTACTTTTAATGGCTTATGCAAAGTGTCAGTGTGTGTGTGTGTGTGTGCATGTGTATATATAAACAACTGGTAACTTTAATTTTGACATGAGTAGAAAATTATTTGGCAGGAGAAAATTACCTAAAATGCAATTGGACTGAGCTTTTCACAACTTTATTGTATGAGAAAAAAATCATTTTTTTAACATTTATTTATTTTTGAGAAATATAGAGACAGAACATGAGCAGGGGAAGGGCAGAGAGAGAGGTAGACACAGAAACTGAAGCGGGCTCCAGGCTCTGATGAGCCATCAGCACAGAGCCCGACGTGGGGCTCGAACCCACAGACTGTGAGATCATGACCTGAGCCGAAGTCAGCCGCGAAACCAACTGAGCCACCCAGGCACCCCGAAAAAAATCATTTTTAACCTATATAAACACTTCAGGAAAGGAACTCCTATGATTGTTTTCATTGAGTTCAATATCAGATAGTCTCTTGTAATATAGTCGATAGCAATATCATAATTATAAATACTGGGAAAGTTATTTTGTGTGGGAAATATTAGAATTTAATGCATAATTGTGAAGGTTATTTCTCATCTTGCCTGAATTAACTTCCACAACTTTTAGTGAGGTAAACTCTCCTAATGAAGATAATGCCTCCTAAGCTACATACAAGTGGTAAGGCAATAATCTGATAGCAAGCTGTTTAAAACACAAGATAGAAAACTGGGGATGTGTCAAGGCAAATTTAATCCACAAAGTTAAAATAAAAAATTCAATCCTAGAGATTTTATAGATGTGAACAGCAAAAGATTAAGAAAAACACTTTATTTTTATTTTTATTTTTTTTTTAGCATTTATTTACTTTTAAGAGACATAGAGACAGAACTTGAGCAGGTCAGAGAGAGAGAGGGAGATACAGAACCCGAAGCAGCCTCCAGGCTCTGAGCTGTCAGCACAGAGCCCGATGTGGGGCTCAAACCCACAGACTGCGAGATCATGACCTGAGCCGAAGTCGGCCGCTTAACCAACTGAGCCACCCAGGCGCCCCAGAAAATGACTTTTAAGGAATGTTTTTGATTATTGCTCCTTTTGAATAATATAAATAAGATAATAAGATAGAAATTTAAATTTTTGTCATGGTGTACTATTGATGTCTCCTCAGACAGTATTCATGAGATGATGTTTCACTCCACAGTAGTGAAACAAATATAAACATCAAAATAATACCGAATAATCATAAGGATCAGCTCAGTGATTTTATATATCTAACCATCTATCTCTATTTTAATATGACCATTTCAATTTCTTCATTCACTAATGAAGTTTAGCATCTAATGAATTGAAAATGAACTCTCTGATACAGATCTACCTCAAGACATGAGAAAAATCTCAAATAAATACCTAACTTATACTTACTAGGAAAAAACGAACAAAGTAGAAGAAAGGAAATAATAAAGATCAATGCATAAATAAGTAAAATAGTAGCTAAAGTAAAAAAAATTAGAAAAGATCAATGAAACTAAGAACTGTCTCTTTAAAGGGTACACAAACTTGGCAAACATTTAGTTAGGCTCGCCAATAAAAAGAAAAAAATAACAAAAAAACCCACAAATAAATAAATTTAAAAAAATAATAATGAGAGAGAGAAGACTCAAATAAAATAAAAAATAAAGAAAAATGACAACTATTACCACAGAAATACAAAGGATCCTAAGAAAATAATAGGAACAATTATATACTAACAAAATGAACAACATATAAGAAATTGATAATTTCTTAGAAACATACAATCTTCCAAAACTAAATCATGAAGAAATAAAAATCTGAATAGATGGATTACTAGTACAGAGAGTGGCTCAGTAACCAAAGCCCCTCAACAAACAAAACTCCAGAACCAAATGGCTTCATTGGTGAATTCTACCAAACATTCAAAGAATTAACACCAATCCTTCTCAAAGTCTTCTGAGAAACAGAAGAGGAAGGAAACCTTCCAAACTCATTTTATGAGGCCAACATTACCTTCATATCAAAACCAGATGAAAATGGCACAAGAAAAGAAATTTATAGGACAATATCCCTGATAAACATAGATGCAAAAATCCTCAGCAAAATATTAGCAAACCAAATTCAATATAAAAGGATCATACATCATGCTCGGGTGTGATTTATTTCATTCAGGGATGCAAGGATGGCTTAACATCCACAAATCGATTAATATGATGCACCATATTAATTAAGGATAAAAATCACATAATTATCTCAGTAGAAGCACAAAAAACATTTGCAAAATTCAACAGCCATTTATGATAAAAACACTCAACAAAGTAGAACTAGAGAAAATATACCTCAACATTCCAAAGGCCATATATGACAAACCCACAGCAAACATCTCATTCAAAGGCAAAAAACTGAAAACTTTTTCTCTGAGATCCAAAACAAGACAAAAATGCCTATTCTCTTTGAGTTGGTATTGGAAGTCTTGGCCAGACCAATTAGTCAAGAAAAGGAATAAAAGTCATTCAAATTGGAAGAAGAGAGGTAAAACTCATTATTTGCAGAGGACATATTCTATATATCAAAAACTATAGATTCCACCAAAAAAATTCTTAGGTCTCATAAATAAATTCGGTAAAGTTGTAGGATACAAAAGCAATAAACACAAAGAAGTTATGATTTTACACACTAATAACAGAACATCAGAAAGACCAATTAAGAAAATAATCCCATTTACAATATTATCAAAAAGAATAAAATGCCTAAGAATAAATTTAACCAAGGAGGTAAAAGATCTAAGACACTGCTGAAAGAAATTGGAAAAAAACAAAAACAAAAACAAAAATGAATAAATGGAAAGATATCCCATGCTCATGGATTGAAGAATGAAGAATTAATATTGCTACATGTCCACATTACCCAAAGCAATCTACAAATTCAACGCAATCTCTACCAAAGTCCCAGTGGCATTTTTTACATCCCTAGACCAAATAATCCTAAAGGTTGTATCTATTTGAATGTGCCAGTTTTAGTTTTCTAATATGCTGACTGGGCATATTTTATGTTTCAATCAATGGCAAGAGTAACTGACTTTGTTCAAATAATTAAGCTGGCTATAGTGCTTATAGATGTATTAAAGCCAATATTTTAGTTCCATTCCAAGGCACTGATATGGTGAAGATGTTCTAAAGTCATGATGATCATAAGGATAAGCCAAATTTCCATGTAGAAACCATAAAACTAGTTAGTTTTGCAACTTATGAGGCATACGGATCTACATTTATGTTATTCGCTGGAATAAGAAAGTACAAGTTGCCAATGTACAGAAGTCATTCACCTATCTCACTGAGCAAAGATAGTATACTTAGATATCTGAAGAGATTAGAGATATTTATAAATCTAGCACTGCATTTGTTTATTACTGATTTGTGTCACTCGATTATAAACAAATCAAAACTAGAAAGAAGATAGACCAAACTATAGTATTTGCCAAAAGGATGCTCGTGTATTTCTTTAGAAATCATTTGGTTACATACCCATTGGGTGGTTCCCCTTTCTTCTTTGAAAAGTAACACTTTGAGATGTGCATTTATTTCTGATTTTTTTTGAATTGGAGGAGTTCCTGAAAATGACTTGGTTTTGCTTTGAGACTGTTACAGATCGAAAGTAATGAAAAAAGCAAAATATAACTCATAACATTTTTTCTTATGGACAGTGCAAAATAGATTCACAATTACTTTCACTTTCATAAAACAAAGTTACTATGGCTTTTAAAATTAATTTTCATAATTAGGGAACTTGAGTAAGAAACCAAGGCTACATTCCTCTTTGGATCTAATTAAAACAGTATTTTATAGAGTTGTGCCTGAATTTCTTTACTCAACCAGCTAAACAGGAAATATTAAATTGCCCCCAATGTGGTTTTGCAAAAGGCCTCAGCTAATTTAATTAATCTATCTTGAGTCTTAAATTCAGTACCAGGCAACATAGATCAGCAGGAGAGAGGACAAAACCATGAAGAGGTCTCTGGAAGGCCAGGGTTCATTTTGATGAAGGAAGCTTATAAATGAAAAATAACCTCCACCTCACTTTGAGATAATAAGTTAATTCTTGCTCAATATTAATCACTCTTGTTTCATGGTTCAAAAGTTACATAAGTCCCTAAAAATTTAGGGTCATTTAAATGATTTGTAAAGATGAATGCGTCCTCAAAGTATTCACAAATTTTATACTTACTTATATCAATAGAGCATGCCCCTTGTCTTCCATAAGCAAGGAAGTGACTCCCCAATACCTACAACTAGCAAATTCCTACCTTTCCTTAAATACTCATATGCAGTGGCACTTCTGTTGTCAAATATTCCTTCACAGCCACAGACAGTTTTCAGATTTCTTCCTCTTTCCTGTACTCTGAAATACTTCTTTCTGCTGTGTATATTGCATTGAAATTGTTTACATATGTCTTAATATTTCAAGGCATTGGCAGAAAAATTTTTTCCACTTGTGCATCTTAACTATTTTATGTACATTTTTGTGAAAGAAGAGAAACTCATTGAGGTTATCTCAGGTAAAGTGGTCTTATTTTAAGATATCATTTGAGTACCTAGACAATCATATGGTTCTTTTTTTTAATGTTTATTCATTTATTTATTTTGAGAGAAGAAGAGAGAGAGAGAGAGCAGATGCATGCGTGAGCAAGGGAGGGGCAGAGAGAGAGGGGGAGAGAGAGAGAATCCCGAGCAGTCTCCACACTGTCAGTGAAGAGCCCAAAGTCAGGCTCGAACCCACCGACCATGAGATCATGACCTGAGCCAAAATCAAGAGTTGGACGCTGAACCACTGAGCCACCCACGCACCCCAACAGTACTATGGTTCTGTGTCTGCCTGGTACTTTTTTTTTTTTTTTTAATTTCTCTGTCAATAATGAGACTGTATGCTTCTCTCTCTAGGAAGGGCATATCATAATGTTGAAGAATGGATGTGGAACCATGCAGACCTGTCTTTTTAAAGTCACCTCCAGCACTAATTAGCTATGCAATCATAAACAAGTTACTTAGGTCACCTGAGCCCTAGGTTTCTCATTTGTAAAATAAAGACTAGTCATGCCTACCTCCACAGGGTAGTTTGGATGATTAGATATACGTGAAGTTGTATGTGTATATATGTTTTCTCAAACAATGATAAGCAGTGACCTCTCAACTTCTCCCCAGTGATTCCCAATTGTAGGGATTTCCAGTAACTCAAAAGATTTTACAAAAAATAATATATTATTGTGGGTAGTAAAAGATATTTTTTTCAAAAATGGCTTATTTTAATATAATTGTTTTCTTTTTAAAATGATTTATTTATTTTCGAGAGGTGGGGAGGGGCAGAGAAAGAAGGAGACAGAGGATCCCAAGCTGACAGCACAGAGCCCAACGCAGGGCTCCAACCCACTAACCGTGAGACGAAGACCCGAGCCGACGCTTAACTGACTGAGCCACCCAGGCGCCCCCACAATTATTTTCTATAGTTGGGAACAGAATACACTTTATTTTTTACCAAGAACTTAAATATTCTCCTTTTCTTTTTTCAGTCAACTAATTGTTCTTTTGGCTCCCGACGACACTCCCCACTCTGAATCTTGTTCTTGTTCAGAAAGAGAGCTAGAGAGATACGGACAGATAACACACAAACAGATTCTGAACACAAATGACCAAAGCAGCACACTTATAAAGAAGAAGGGCAAGAGCTACCACGCAGAATTCATTTCAAAAAAACTGAATGTGAATATATTATATGTTATTTCATTGAATCCATCATCGATACTAATTCTGAATTATTTTTCTTGTTACATGTATAAAATTTAAGAAAAAGATTCTCTCCCAGCTTTAAATAATATTTGGATTGAACACAGCTGATCTATAATTTAATCAAGATGCTAAATTGTAGAGTGGGGTGGCCCCTGTTGCTGATTTCCAGGGATGCTTCTCTCTCTACTCACTGCAACAGTCTACGCTGTATGCTGTGGTCCCTGCCCAGGTATCATGTGCTATGCTGAGGATTTTACCTGCTGCTTCTTTTGACAGCAAGCATATCATTGGGATCCCTTTCCCACCCATTTTGCAGGGTAATATGGTCCTTAATATTCCTCATGAAACAGGAAGCTTGGGTATTTCTTTCTGAAGTCATAAAGATTTCTAGGACATGCAATTATCTGAACAATGACTTATCTTTACACACCAGGTTGTTAGCAACCACCTTTCACCCCAACATCGAAGGAGGAATAATAAACTCATATATATATATATATGCCATTTTTATGTTATTAAGGAATCCTGATATACCTCTCAGGAAATAGTAATGTGCTTGGAGATCATCTCGTGGTTGTTGTTGTTTTTTATCCCCAAAATCTTTAAGGTGATCCACACCAAAAGAGTAAACTAGAAAATTAAAAATAAGAAACTTCATGCATTTGAGATTCTTCATCAGAATCATAGGAAAAGCTTGTTAGAAAAACACTTTGCTGTCCTGACATAATCCGTTGAGTAATAATAACCCACTGAATAAGGATTGGTCTTGTAGTTGAAAAAATATTTCTGCTGATTGTGAGGATTAAATTTTGAAAGCCACTACTCTTTCCAAGGGCACTGATGACAAAAGGCATCGAATAAGACTCCGGATACGTTCTTTTTTAGTCCACTTCGGGTTACAGAGGTGTTCCGCAGCGTGCATGGATCACAGTATGAACAGAATTTGCGAGAAGGTGAGAAAATATCAGGGGGTTATTCTAATACATGGGGAAAAATCAGTCCCCCTGAAATACCAGCTTTGCTTTATTAGGAGCATGGTCTGGACCCGGACTTACCATCACGTTGATAAAGTACAACAGGCTGCACTGAGCACAAAATATATTTACTTACAAGACAGAATCAAGGACAGAAAACACCATGGCACATCCTGAAACATCACAACAGGAACCTTCTGGACCCTGGGCCCTCTTCTGATGCTCAAGTCATTCAGAATGCGGGATGTGCCTGGTCATGAGAAACGGCACGGAGCCTGTGTCGACAATTCCAGCTCAGAGCTCAGGAGCCCCTTTAGCGTTCAAACCTAATTAGTCATATAGTCTCACGGGCGTGCATGACAGGCACCTAGCACAGGCCCTGAAGTGTAGAAGACTCATCCCCTTCTCCAGGTAGCTCTCTCATCAGGGCTTGTACTTAATACTTAATAAACAAGCAACAGGGGCGATGCTTGTTCAGGTGTGTGTTCCTTAACCAAAGTTTAATTTATCTTGAATCTGATGGAGATATGCTCCTAATAATTTCTTGAATTCAGTTACAAGGTGAATGCACCAAGGCTGAAAGCCTCAGGAATCCCTGAGGCTAGAGAAAGCCTTTAGAACCGGTTCTCAGCCATTTTACTCTACTCCAAAGGTAACTGTGTCTACATCTTCCCTACTGGTAACATAAACATAATATAAAGGAACCTTATTCAAAAAGGCAGGTCGGAAATAACTGCACTTTCTAAAATGGAGAAAGAAATAAGTCCTGTTTATGTTTATGTTCTGTAACAAATAACTTAAAATATTATACAATAATACTTTTTCATAAATGATGTTCTTATTCAGACATGAATGAACCAATCTTATTGATAGTGGATTAAACCTACACTGTGTATCCTGAATAGCCGAGGTTTGATTAATATGATTTTATGTGTTTAATGTGGTGATTTAGCTGTCAAAATAATTCTTTCACATTTGTGCCATGTATAACTTTATTCAACTTGTAAACAAACAAGCAAACAAGTCAAAATATATTTACAGAAGAAGTTGATTCAGGGATAGGTACACTATTTCCTAATTCAAACAAATGCATTTAGTCTTTGTATATTTTTGCAAATAATCATTTTCCAGGTTTTTGATATGAAGTGCACCATTTAAGATGTATAGTGTCTTTAAAACTGTCCTCAGATAATGTCTTGGATAGTTTGTACATTATCAATGAAGAAAAAGAAAATTGTTTCCAGTTGAACAGTAAATATACATATAAATATTCAGGATTCTTAGGGAAGTTGTAGGATTTGGTACTAGGCAACGATTATTTTTTAGCTTTCTAGCTTAGCAAAATTCAATTTAAATAGAACATTGTTTTCAATTTGATTATTATTATATTATTACATTTCTTTCAGGCCCAGAAATGTAATATCAACTTCCTCTTACTTTTCTTGGAAGGCAAGAGATTTGTCCCTGCCAATTCAGTAGCTCAGATTAATTTCTCATGACTGGGAGAGGAAAATATCTGAGAATTGTTCTGGCTTTAAGGACAGCTACACCCAAACTACTTAGGGAAGAAGGGTGACAGAGCAGAAGCAGATAAGATATCCAATTCCAAGGTCTAATTTGAACTCTGACTCGACTATGAACAATTGTGGTTTTATGCAAGTCATTTAACCTCTGAGACCCTCAGTTTTTGAAAAGCACTTTTATTAGACGATCTAATAATCCCATCTTGGAAAATTGACTCTACTCAGGCACATACTTCGTGCAGGCTCTGAATTACACAATCTGTGTGTACTATATGATGCCCTGCAAATAGGGAATTAACACTGTTTTATCTAAATGTGAGCTGTTGAGTGTTCCAGCAAACATTTAATGCCAGTCTTATTTGGATATACTGTGATAGCACATGAAAAGGGGGGGTTCGTTTATAAATTACACTGTCTCAAATAGAATGATTACCAAAAAGTAAAAACTCAAAGTGTAGGGGCGCCTGGATGGCTCAGTTGGTTGGGCGTCGACTTCGGCTCAGGTCATGATCTCACTGTTCCTGAGTTCAGGGCCCCGCGTCGGGCTCTCTGCTGATGGCTCAGAGCCTGGAGCCTGTTTCAGATTCTGTGTCTCCCTCTCTGTCTCTGCCCCCCCTGCTCGTGCTCTATCTATCTTTCTCTCTCAAAACTAATAAACAGTTAAAAACTTAAAAAAAAGAAACGCAAAGTGTAAAAAGAAATGTCTCATCAAGAAATTTGAATAAGAATTTGTTACTAACTCACTATTGTCTATAGTCTCTTTTTAAAATTTTTATTTACTTGAATATAATTGACACATAATGTTACATTAGTTTCAGGCGAACAAGAGTGATACATCTCTCTACATTATGCTATGCTCACCACAAATGTAACTACTATCTGATACCAGATCACACTATTACAATATTACCCACTATATTCTCTACACTATCGTATTCATTCCCTACTGGAAACCTGTATCTCCCACTCCCTTTCATCCATTTTGCCCCTCCCCAACCCCAGTCTCCTCTGCCAACCATCAGTTTGCTCTCTGTATTTATAGGTATGATTCTGCTTTTTGTTTGCTTATCCATTTGTTTTGTTTCTTAGACTCCGTATATGAGTGAAATCATATGGTATTTGTCTTTCTCGGTCTATGCTGTCTTATAGGGAAAACAAATAGACACTTTAAAATCATTAGCCTTTAAGTTTATTAATATCAATCTATATATTTTTCAGTTTGATGACTAAAACGTATAGTTTTCTAAATAATACGATGATGAATCAGAAGCTATGCAATAAAATATTTATATGTTCAAATTGGTAGAGATTTCCTTCAGTTAAATTCATATTGCCATGAAATCATTAAATATTTCTCAGAAGCTGGGAGACATTTTATGCTTTGTGGTATTGCCTTCCAGTTTCTCATCAACTACTTTCACAGAGTCAAGTATGCCATTACACACACACACACACACACACACACACACACACACACACCACACACACGGTATAGTCATATTTTTAGCCTTTTGGGAGTTGCAAAGGACTAGTTCCATGTCTTCTATGGGGATGTCTTCTCAAGTTCCCATCACATTTATCTATATATAACCTTTGCCACATATAATAATTATTGTATTGTTCAAGTCGACCCATTACTGCATATGCATTTGTCCTTCTGTCTAGTATCGCTAATCCTGGCATACACTTGTGTAATGTATAAACCATCTTTAAACTCCTCGAAGTCTTGTGAGTTGATACTGCACCTTTGATCTAAAAATGCAATAAGTAAGTCTTATTTAACTTAATTAAAATGAAGAAAGCATTTATTTTCTGTACTCTTCCATCTCCTACCTCTTAGGTCTGGGAAAGATGCTTTACAACTGCTAATCAAAAGATTCTGAGATGGAGCAGGGAAGGATGGGAAGGATGTTCTGGGACTGGCCACAAACATAAAAGAAAAGAAAGAAAACAAACATAAAAGCAGTAAAGTAATCTGAATGTAAAGCAATAGTTTATGTAAACAATGACTGAGATCTGGATGTGGGTAGATGTTAAAATTCTCTTCTTTTAATGAGTAGGAGAATACAAATATTCTAATAATGTTTTTTAAAATGCAGGTTTAAAAAATAAAAAAATAAAAAATATACATTAAAAATGTAGGTTAAAGAGAGTGTTAAAAAAAAAAAAAAACTCTTGTGTTTTTGTAGCACATAGACTCCATTTAGGAGAGTCTCACTATATGCGTGTTCAATCCATATTAACAATGTCTAATAGCATTAACACTCCATTCTTGATCTCCGTATTCAGACTACTAAGCTCTAAGAACCCCATCACTGTGCTTCTCTCTAGTAACTGTCTCCATAGAGTAGGCCATGCAAACGTAGTGATCGCTTTATTGGTTTTCCTTCTCTCAGGAATCAAAGTCCTCCACTGACTGTTGTTCGGTGTATGAAATACTCTGATTTTATATATTTTTGTCCATTTTTTGTTTGTTTGCTGTGGAATACATGCCTTGGTTGGAAGCATAATACATTCAAAAACTTTGCAGGTGCTGTCATGATAGCTTCCACCTGTAAATTTCCCTTGAGAAGGACCACTGGGCAAAGAGAACCCATTAGCCTGGAGAATTATGCTCCTCCCAATCCAGGAAGCCGACAGCCAATAACTGCTGAGAGGGTTTAAATACATTGTGTCCCTGCTTCAAGGTATGGATGACTGTTGCAATTTATACGTCAGAGTGCTTGGCAATATCAGGTCATAGATATAATCTACCTGAAATCAAATCTTCCTTAATTTTTTTTCATATCTCTATCTTGCTTCCTTCCCTTTCTCATAGATTTTTGCATGAGGTCACTTCCTTAATACATCACTTGCCTAAAAATCCCTGGGTTGGCCTTTACTACTAAGAAGGCCAATTTAAAGCATCTTTCTTTTTCCTTTGATATTTGCTTTACAAATTTTAAGTTTTAAAGCATGCTTAAAACTGGAAAGAATTATACAATAATCCAAGTACCCACTATTAGATTCAACAATTGTATGTGTGTTTCCCTATCACTCTCTCTACGGTCATTCATCGATTCATCCATCCGTCCACTCACCCATCTATCCATAGATCCATGAATCAAATAATTTTCTTAAACTATTTGAAAGCAATACAGGTATCACATTATTTCAGACACAAATACTTCAGCATGCAATCCCTCATTCCCCTACTGAACCACAAAGCACTGTAATACTTAAAATAATAGTAATTCTTTAACAAAATATGTTTTCCAGTTCATATTCACATTATCCTGCTTGTCTCCAAAATATATATATTTTAGGCTAGCTTTGGAATCAGATAACAATAAAAGTTCATGCATAGCAATTTGGTTATTTTGTTTCTAGTTCTTTAACCTAGAAGTTTACAACACTTGGCATTAAGTGTCACCCTCATGGCAATGACCATTTTAACAAATTAGATCAGTTGCCTGTAAGAATGTTCTATATTCTGGATTAAAATTAATCCAAAAAGTTAGATTAAATTCAGATAAAACAAATTGGCCAAGAATACTTCATATGTGACACCATGCACTTCCTGTTATATATCTTAGGCTGTAAAATGATGATATAATTTCATTCTTGTCATATTAACAGCATGTTGGATTATAATTTCAATACAATAAAATTGACATTTTAATGTTTATTTCAGAGAGAGAAAGGAGAGAGTGGAGAACGGCAGAGAGAGACAGGGAGACACAGAATCTGAAGCAGACTCTAGGCTTTGAGCTGTCAGCACAGAGCCTGATGTGGGCCTCAAACTTACAAACTGTGAGATTATGACCTGAAATGAAATCAGACGCTTAACTGACTGAGCCATTCGGGCACCACCAAAAATTGACAGTTTAAAGTGTACAATTCAGCAATTTTTAGAATATTCACAGAATTGTGCATCTGTAACCATCATCTAATTCCAGAACATATTCTTCACCCAAAACTATATCCTGTACACATTACAGTCAGTCATTTTATATTCCCCTTCCTCTAAACCCTGGCAATAGCTACTTTTTGTCTCTAAGGATTTGCCTAATATAGGTATATAAAATAAATGGGATCAAATAAAATGTAGCCTTTGTATCTGGCTTCTTTCAAGTAGAATAAAAATTTCCAAGGCTTACTCATGTGGTAGCATGTATCAGAACTGTATTCCTTTTTATGACTGAGTAAAGTCCCATTGTATGAATCTGCTCCTCGTTGAAGAGTTTCCAGTTTTGTCGTTTTGGTAATTAAAAATGATGCCGTTGTAATCACTCACAAATGATGAGTGCACTTCTGTCTGGACAAACGTTTCAATTCTCTTGGGTATAAATACCTAAGAGTAGAATTGCTGAATCACATGGTAACTCTGTGTTTCAACTTCTGAAGAACTGTCACTGTTTCCAAAGTGGCCATATGATTTTCCACCCCCACCAGAAATTTATGGGAGTTCCAATTTCTCCACATTGGAAACAAAATTTGTTTTCTTTATTGGTATTTTGAGATTGTTCATTTTTAATGTATAAAAATATTAATTTTATATTGATATTATATTCTACAATCTTCGCTGTTTTTATTTTTGTAGTTGTCTTGGCAAAACCTCTAGTATGTTCAAAAGAAGTGGAGATAATGGGCATCCTTATCTTGTTCCTACTCTTAAGGAACAAACTTTCAGGCTTTCATAATTAAGTATGATGCTAGCTTGCTAAAAATGTTCTCTACATGTAGAAAATGGAAGCTTTGTTTAACACTTTATTCTATTCTATGTTATGATCCTTTCGTGAAGGGAGGACATATAAAGATAAAACAAAAGCAAAAATAAACTATTGGGAGTACATCAAAATAGAAAGCTTCTGCACAGCAAAGGAAATCATCAATAAAACTAAAAGAAAATCTACTGAATGGAAGAAGATATTTGCAATAACATATCTGATAAAGGGTTAGTATCCAAAATATATAAAGAATTCAACACCCCCCCAAATAATCCAATTAAAAAATGGGCAGAAGACATGAGCAGACATTTCTCTAAAGAAGGCATACAGATGGCCAACAAACACATGAAAAGATGTTCAACATCACTCATCATTAGGAGTGATCTTAAAACTGCCATGAGATATCACTTCGCACTTGTCTCAATGGCTAAAATCAAAAACACAAGAAACAAGTGTTAGTGAGAATGTGGAACCCTCATGTTCTATTGGTGGAAGTGCAAACTGGTGCAACTGCTGTGGAAAATAGTTCTTCAAAAAATTAAAAATAGACTTATCATATGATCCAGTAGTTGCAATACTAGGTATTTATTGAAAAATACATAAACACTAATTAGAAAGGATATATGTACCCCAATGTTTATTGGAGGTTATTTACATTAGCCAAATTATGGAAGCAGCTCAAGTGTCCTTTGATAAGATGCATAGATAAAGAAGATGTGGTATATATAGATGATGGAATATTACTCAGCTATAAAAAAGAATGAAGTCTTGCCATCTGCAGTAATATGAATGGATCTAGAGCATATAATGCCACATGAAATCAGTCAGTCAGAGAAAGAAAATATCATACAATTTCACTCATATGTGGAATTTAAGAAACAAAACAAACAAAGAAAAAAAGAGAGAAACCAACCAAAAACAGACTCTTAACTATAAAGAACAAACTGATGGTTACCAGAAGAGAGATGGGTGCGATTCAGAGTACACCTAACATGGGTGGGGTGCCTGGGTGGCTCAGTTGGTTAAGCATCTGACTCTTGATTTCAGCTCAGGTCATGATCTCATGGTTCTAGAATCTGAGCTCCATGTCGGACCGTACACTGACAGCACAGAGCCTGCTTGGGATTCTCTCTCTCCCCCCCTCTCGCTACCCCTCCTCCGATTTATCTCTCTTAAAATAAATAAATAAACATTTTTTAAAATTAAAAAAAGATTACATTTATCTTGATGAGTACTGAGTAATATATAGAATTGTGGAATAACTATATAGGACACCCGAAGCTAATATAACACTGTGTGTCAACTATACTGGAATTAAAGTTTAAAACACATATATATTTTATATACTTTTTATTTAAGAAAAAGAGATGAATTATAAATCTGCTCTTTAACAAATATTACCAAGTGTACACAGGAAAGTTTTCCTCCAGAATAATATTATGTTACTAACGATTTTCTGTTTTAGATCATCTATTAAGTGAAGGTCTAACCCCCAAAGTGTGAATTGACATTGTCATGCTCTCCTACGAAATGCCTACTGACCTGACTCCAAGTTAGTATCTACAGAGTCTACAAATCTAGCAGACACATGAGCTTCTATTCTTGTCTGTGAATTAAGAGCACTGAACTGAAGGTTTAAGAACAAGTTGTAGAGGCTTAATTTTTGAAGTTTTCCCAAGCCAGAATATAGAGTAATAAAAGAAGGTATGGCTTCAAACCAAGTTTTGGCATTTATTCAACTTTCATCTATTATGTCAAAAACCTACATTTTCAAAAACAAACAAACCAACCTACATCTTCACAGCTCTATTATAATGAGCTATAGCAGTCACGGGAACAATTATATCCTTTCCCTTCATTTTATTCAACATGTACACACAGTCTAGTGACAACTCGTGGCTGGACAACGTGCTTAAAAGAGAGGGTCAAGGGAAAGCATTGAAAAGTTTCAAATTCGAGTGGAGACAGGAGAGTAACATCAACAGAAATACGTTTATACAGATGGTGTGAGAATTTCATAAGTTGATTTGTTTACACAGATATGTGTATATTCAAGTACCAAAATTTATAAAATAAGAGGAATTAATCTAATTACAAACAAAATTAAGGAATTTAACTGTGTTTACTGATTGTAGGATCTAGAAAGTAAGCCAGCATTTTTACACCACTTTTCTGTTAGACTCTTGCCCACACCTTATTCCTTACTAGACAGGGAAAGTATTGACTCTTGGATTGATGCAAATCACATTCCTAAGAAGAATTTTCTCTGCTCTTTCTCCAAAGTTTCTAAGTTTAAATTAATGCTTTTGGGATCATAGAAAATTAAGCCTATCCCTTAGAATTGGTTTTGTAATAATTTAGAAAGTAAAGATGTCAAGGAACACCTGGGTGGCTCAGTTGGTTAAGCCTCTGACTCTTGATTTAGGCTCAGGTCATGATCTCAAGGTCCATGAATTTGAGCCCTGCATTGAGCTTTGCACTGACAGGCATGGAACATGCTTGGGATTCTCTCTCTCCTCCTCTCCCTGCCGATTTCCCGCTCAAACACACATTCCCTCTCTCTCTCTCTCTCTCAAAGTAAATAAATACTTAAAAAAAAAAGAAATGTCAATATTAAAGTGAATATTCAATGATTATTTGAGAGTAAGTCTTGTGTTGAGTAAATCACACAACAGATCTGTGGGCATCTGAAAGTGTCCTGAGGTTGCTAGATAATCATTTTGGGATAAAAAGGAAGACACTGATTAAAGCCATTCTGAATAAATTTCTAAAACCTGAACAAATAAACTAATCTTGCCATCAAGACAACAAGATATTCTTACTGTAGTCCAACAGAAGTCAACAATTTCAACAGATCAGTTCCTTTTACTACTGTGGGAAATGCAAGGGACAATATGTGCTTTTTTTTTTCTCTGAGAATTCAGCATCCAATGTCCTAGATACCAACCTATTTTCATGCTTCTCTTGCAGTACATGATTTATTCATGATTTGTACTATCAACCAGAATAGTTATATCATTTTTCAGGATTTTTTTCTGACATTGCTCATCTTTCCTTTAAAGACTGACTTCTTTCACAATATCTGAACATATATATATATATATATATATATATATATGTGTGTGTGTGTGTGTGTGTGTATGTATATATGGATAGATATATATAGATATATAGATATATTTTTTTTTGGTTGACATGGTGGTGTTGAACTCCTGCAATGTCTTGGCAGTGTCTCAGTTAATGATAGCCTTCAGCTCAAAAATACTTCATTTCTCTCCTTATCCTTTACTTGGAATTGCATGCTTTTAATCCCCAAGCCTATTAGGTGAGAAGAGAAAAAATGCTGCTTTCAGCAATGTATCTCAAACATAAGGGTTAGAGAGATTGGGAGAGCTGCACATTCAGAACAAGACAGAATCACATAACAGATATGTTTAAACTTTTATATCAATTCCTTCCTCCAAAAAAAAGCATAATATAGGTAGGTAAAATAGGAAACCAAACCAAACCAAACCAAATGGCACTAACAAATCTCAGCTACAAAGGGAAAGCACTGTCTTTGACATGACTATTTTTGTGCTGTGATTTTACTCACAGACACGCATGGCATAAGCGCTGTAAGGATATCCTCACGTGCACACATATTGACTATTAAATCTTGCACTTATGCAAGCCAGCATAACTGTAGTTCCTCTTACATTGAAATAATATTCTTTGATATCTGTAGATAGTTCTGGTGATGTCATTAATTTGTTTTATAGTCTTCATCAGTTAAAACTAATCGAAAATAGAAATATCTCTTAGAAACTACCAATTGAAATGATGAGTTTTATGAGATCTCAAACTAAAATTACGAAGAAAAAAGCAACACATCTTGGTCAGTACCTATACAAATGTAAAATACTTTAAGTTGAGAAGACTGTAGGACTAGTCCTCACTCTCTATGCTAAGTAAGATTCTAACTAAAATTACCTCTACTAGTCAATCTAAAATTCATAATCAATTTTAGAAGACAGCTTCTGCATTAAAAAAAGGAAAGGAAAATAGATATACTGACCATGTTCTGTAGGTAATCAGTATGCAGAAAGTGTTACTCAGTATATCAGAAAACCCTTTCCAGCAAATCAAAAGGCAAGTCAGCTGATGTTTTTAAAAGACAGGTTGAAAGTTGATCTGTGTTCCAATGCATTGTCTCTAATTTTTAAGCCCTACGAATGGAATGATTAAGAATTCTAAATTTCACGAAAGGATAAGTCCACTTAAAACTAACAATGATAATGTTTTCAGACATGTATTGCACATTTGCGTTGCATTAGTGTAGGAATAAGCATTTTATATCTATCATCTCATGTCACTGAATACTCTGACAAGTGCCCGAGAGCGTGTGAGAATCAGAATCTTTTACATTACTTACTTGAGTCTAGTAAAATAATTTCCCCTTTTATTCAGTTATTTCTCTTAAAAAGCTTGAGACAAAAGCCAGAAGTGATGGTTTAATTTCATTGATGAGTGCAGGTAAGACTGAGAAATAATAAAATTGATGCTATGTCTTCTTAATGAAAACGCCAAAGTGTAGTATTTGGTCTTTTCTATTTGACTTTAGAGTCTATAGGTACTAAATTATCTAGAAAATTTCAAAATTCTATTTCATATTTTGCCTAACAATAAGACATATTTGAAAATAACACTGGCCATCATGTGTATAAAACACAATAGAGTGTGAGCAGTGAGGGAGGCAATTAAAACAAGTTAAGTTAGACTTTCATCCACATGTTGCAATAATTTGGCATTCCAATTTTTTATTTCTACATCTCATGATAATGCACTAAGCCTACTTTCTTTCAAATGTTTCCTGTTTCCTTTGACATAAATCTTGTGGAACACCATAATTTCTTCCATTTCTTCTCAGTCTTATGGTATGTGGAGAACATTCTATGTATATAAATCTCATTTATGTATTTAGCAGTTATTATATGGAATACCCACTGAGTGGGAAATACTATGTGATGTGTTTCAAGGACTGAGAAGACAATTAGGACAAGCCACTCATCTTTAAAAGGCTTGCAAAGTAGTGAATCCAAATCTCTGCTTAGAGGGAAATACAGAATTATGTGCATATCATGAGGATTAGTGTTTCTAGTCTGCATCACACACACACACATTCTTATTAGCGCTCCATTTTCCTTCAGGTGTGTGTAATCGTATTGCATAGTCTTACAATCATGCATTTTTTTTAACAATATAGCCCTTTATAAACTATAAGTTTTCAACCTAGTAAATTAGACCATTAACTGAAGTGTCAGCATTGCTTGAAAGGCATAAAACTCAGATATAAAGTCTTTATTATCCCAGTAGAATAAAATAGAGGGGAGAAATAAAATCATTTCCCCAAGTTTCTAAGAAGTGTTCTGCAGAACCCTTCAGAACCCTTCTCAAAGCCAAGTGTAATTAAAAAATGTAGAAAGATGGATATTGTTCTATGGAAAAACAATGGCCATTATTATTAAATACGTTATTACTGAAATCGTGATGTTTATTTCTAACTTGTACCTTTTAGGTGGTGAAAATATTGTGAATTTCATGCCCTTCATTTTTCTTCCTAATAACTTTGCAAGCTTTTAGATGCCAGGCCAAATGATTTATCTCACTGATTAATCAGACATTCTGGGATAATTTTGTAAAGGCCCCAGAGTAAAAGTTCGAGTCATACCTAGCGTGAAACTGTTCTTCCCGAGTCTAGTCGTGCTCAATGGCCTAGCATATCAAATGATTTAGACCAAACTGGAGGATTATAAGTGTGTTGAGCAATGAAAAACAGCATAAACACCTGTGAATTCAAAAGTAACATGAATTAGAATGCTTTGAAGTATTTTCTCATAAAAACATTATATCTAATGCAGATAAAGAAATAGAAGAAAACACATTCGCTTTCAGGTCATCATGGTACTTTGATAAAACATGGTGGCTCATTGTTAATTGAGATGTGAAGTTAATTCACTCTCAATTCTGCAAAATGTACAAATATCACAACTAAATTCATATGAAATGAACGGAAATCAGGGACGCCTATACAACTGGAGAATTCACAGAATATAGTTGTCATAATAACTGTAAAGGACAGAATGTTGGCACTTGAAGAAAAGAAGAGGGGGGAAAATAACCTCCCTTATATCTTTAGTTCCATCTCCTAACATGTGACTTTATTCAATAAAACTGGTGGTTAATGGAGAACACTGTGGATTTTTTTGGATAATACAGTAATCTAAGAAAGTAATAATTCAATTTGACCAGGAAAACCATTCTTATTTATTTCTCCACTGTTCCCAACTTTCCCTATTGTCTTATATCTGACATGATTACCTATTTATATTTCTAACTAACTTCTATATTCACATAAGTTTGCTTATGTCTCTTGCTTCTTCTCTATTTTCCATTCCAAATTCTGAATTCTAGAGCTACAGAAGTAAACCCAGTTACTGAAACTTTCATTCTCTTTCATAACTATATGCTTTCTCTTATTCTTTGGACTATGTGAAAAGTTTTTTATCTATTCTCAAAATACGTCACCTACACTAGCCTGGCTAACTGTGATTACTCTTTCATGTCTCAGTTCAGACATCACTACACCAAAATACCTCTGTGGCTTAGTCCCCTCCTATTCGCTACAGTCTTAATGTTTGTGCCCCCTCCCTCCAATTCATATGTTGGAATCCTAACCCCTAAAGATGATAGTATTAGGAGGTGGAACCTTAGGGAGGTATTTAGGTCTTGAAGGTGGAGCCCTCACCTCATGAATGGGATTAATGATCTTATTAAAAAGACCCCACAGACGTCCCTGCTCCTGACACCATGTGAGGACACAACAAGAAGGCACCACCAATGAAACAGAAAGCAGTCCTTCAGTAGACACAGAATCTGCTAGCTCCTTGTTCTTGGACTTCCTGACCTCCAGAACTGTGAGAAATAAGGCAACTGGTCTCTGGTGTGTTGATATAGTAGCTTGAATGGGCAGAGACACTGCTTGCATCCATAAGTCCCTCTACTTAATTCAGAAAATTCTATGAAGTGTAATTTTTAAATCTCTTCTACGTGAATGTGAAATGTAACATACATGTTCGTCTTGTTCCTCTCTGTATCCTCAAAATCAAATGCAGTAACTGGCACATAGACTTTCTGTCAATATTGCTTGACAAAATAATAAATATCTATTCACTCTATCAACTTTATTCAATACCTTAGTTTACTCCTCAAAGTGTAAATGCCAATAAAAGTATTATGAACTCACACAAAGAATCAAGGAAGAGAAACAAACGAACAAACAAACAAACAAACCAAAAACCTCCTGGAACTAATAAGCAATTATAGCAAAGTTGTAGTATATAAGGTTAACATACAAAAGTCAATTTCCTCCTTAAATATTAGCAATAAATAACTGGGATTAAAAATTTAAAAATACAGGGTGCCTAGGTAAATCAGTTAAATGCCTGACACTTGATTTCGGCTCAGGTCATGATCTCACTGTTTGTGGCACTGACCATGGCCTTGGGCTCTGTGCTATCAGCTTGGGATTCTCTCTCTCCCTTTCCTTTCCCCTCCTCCACTCAGTCTCTCTCTCTCTCTCTCAAATAAATAAATAGTGAAAAAAAATAGAGAATAAATAAACATTTAAAAACATAATGCCAATTATACTGGCAACAAAATATGTTTAGGCATGTTCTAACAAAACACAGACAAGATGTATATGAGAAACACTATAAAAATATGATGAAAGAAATAAAAGAAAATCTAAATAAGTGAAGAGATAGCCTATATTCATTGATAGAAGACTCAATATTGTTAAGATATCAGTTCTTCCCAACTTGATCTATATATTCAAATTAAATCCCAATGAATTATTATTGACAACCTGCTTAAAATTTATATGAAAGGTTAAATATCTATAATAAATAACAACATTCAACAGAAGTAAATTAGAGACAAACAGCAGTCAACTTCACAACTTACCACAAAGTTCAGTAATCAAGACAGTGTAACATTGGTGAAAGTAAAGAAAAATAGACAAATGAACAGAAGAGAGAACCCCAAAATAAGCAAACACACATCATGTCATATTATCTTTGAGGAAAAAAATGAAACCTCCTTAATGGAGAAAGAATCATCTTTTTAACAAATGTTGATGGAACAAATGGACACCCACTTGCAAAAACAAAAACAAAAACCTCAACACAAACTGTACCTATCACAAAACTAACTCAATATGGATCATAGATCTAAATGTAAACACAAGTCTATAAGATTCCTAAGAGATAACATAGGAGAAAATGTAGATGACTTTGATTTGGCAATGAATTATTAGATACAATACAAAAAACATGATACCAAAAAAAAAAAAAAAAAAGGTAAGTGCGACATAATTAAAACAACAAAAAAATTCTCCTTTGCAAACATACTGTTAAGAGAGTAAAAAGACAAGCCATGACTGGGAGAAAGTTGTTGCAAAACATGTATATGATGAAAATCTGATATTCAAAATACACAAAGAACTTTTAACACTCAACTATAAGAAAGAAATCCAATTGAAAAATGAGCAAGAAATCAGGACACTTCACCAAAGAAGATATACAGATCGCAAATAAATATAAAAAAATATTACATCATATGTTATTAGCGAATTGCAAATTAAAACAATAATGTGATATTACTACAGTTATTAAAGTGACTAAAACCCAAAACAGTGAAACATCAAATGCTGGTGAGGAAGTAGAGCCAGAGGAAGTATCATTCATTACTGTTGAGAATGCAAAATTGGTACAGCCACTGTGGAAAACAGTTTATCAGTTTCTTTTAAAGATAAACAATCTCTGTGAAAAATTAACACTGAATTTTGATAGAAGCTGTATCGATTGTGTAGACTGCTTTGATTACCATGGAAATTTTTACCATATTGATTCTTCCAACCTATGAACATAGTTTTCTATTTATTTGTATCTTCAATTTCTCTCATCACTGTTTTATAGTTTCAGGGTACATATCTTTCACCTCCTTGGGTTAGATTGATTTGTAAATAGCTTATTCTTTTGGATGCGACTACAAGTTGGGATTATTTTCTTAGTTTCTTTTCCTGATAGTTCCTTGTCAGTGTATATACAGAACTGAATTTTGTATGTTGATTTTGGATCCTGTAACTTTGTTAAATTTATTTATTAGTTTTAACTGTGTGTGTGTGTGTGTGTGTGTGTGTGTGTGTGTGTGCGGTCTTTAAGACTTTCTATATATAAGATCATGCCATCTGCAGAGACAATTCTACAGATGGAATTGGAATTTCCCTTCCAGTTTGCATGGATTTTATTTATTTTTCTTGCCTAATTGCTCTAGCCAGAATTTCCAGTACTATGTTGAGTAAAGTGGCAACAATGGTCATTTTTCTCTTATTTTGGTTATACAGAAAAAGCTTTCAACCCTTTACTATTGAGTACAATGTTAGCTGTGAGCTTGTCACATATTGTCTTTTTATGTTGAAGTATATTCTTTTTATACTCAATTTGTTGAAAGTTTTTGGTCAAAAAAGGGTGTTGAATTTTGTCAGATGTTTTTTTCCGCCTCTGTTGAGATGGTCATATGATTGCTCTCTTTCATTCTGTTAATGTGGTGTTTCACGCCACACTTTAATTCTGTTGATTTACTTCATTTTTTAAATGTTTTATTTGAGTATAGTTGACACAGATTGTTACATTAGTCTCAGATGTACAACATAGTGATTTGACGAGTTTGTACATTGTGCTGTGCTCATCACAAGTGTAGCTACCATCTGTCACCGTACAATGATATTACTGTATCACTGATTACAGTCCTTATGCTGTGTGTTTTAGTCCCGTGATTTTTTCATTCCATAACTGGAAGACTGTAGCTCCCACTCCCCTTCGCCCATTTTGCTCATACCCCTGCACCTCCTTTGCTCACTGGCAACCATCAGTTTGTTCTCTGCATGTATAGGTCTGATTCTGCTTTTTGTTTGTTTTTTCATTTGTTCTTTTAGATTCCATATATGAGTGAATTCATATGGTATTTGTTCTTCTCAGTCTCACTTATTTCACTTAGCATAATACCCTCCAGGTCCATCCATGTTGTTGTAAATGACATGCTTTAAATGCTTTTTTATGGCTGCATAATATTCCTCTGTGGGGTGTGTGAGTGTGTATGTGTGTGTGTGTGTGTGTGTGTGTGTGTACCACATCTTTCTTATCCATCTATCACTTTGATTGCTTCCATATCTTGGTTATTATAAATAATGTTTCAATTAACACAGGTATACATCTATCCTTTCTTTTCTTGAGGAGACTCTATACTGTTTTTTACAGTGGCTACACACCAACGTACATGCACACCACAGCGTTCGAAGGCTCCTCTTCCTCCACATCCTCACCAACACTTGTAATTGTTGTATTTTAGCCATTCTGACAAGTGTAAGTGACAGTTCATTGTTGTTTTGATTTGAAATCCCAGACAAGAAGTGATGTTGAGCATCTTTTCATGTGTCTTTGGCCATCTATATGTCTTTGAAAAAAAAATGTCCATTTCAGTCCTCTGCCCATTTTAAATCACTTTTTTTCTTTTTGCTGTTGAGTTGTGTAAGTTCTTTACATATTTTGGATATTAACCGCTTATCAGATATATCACAAAAGACCTCAAATAGCCAAAGCAATCTTGAAAAAGTAAAGCAAAGCTGAAGGTATCACAATCCCAGATTTCAATGTATACTACAAAGCTGTAGCAATCAAAACAACATGGTAATGGCACAAAAATAGACTCGTTGGTCATGGGACAGAACAGAGAGCCCAGAAATAACCCATGATTATATAGTCAATTAAACTATGAAAAGGAGACAAGAATATACAATGGGGAAAAGCAGTCTCTTTAATAAGTGATGCTTAGAAAACTGGACAGCTACAAATAAAAGAATTAAACTGGACCTTTCTTATACCATACACAAAAATAAACTCAAATTGGATCAAAGACCTTACTGTGAGACCTGAATCCATAAAAATACTAGAAAACACAGGTAGTAATTTCTCTGACATTAGCCATAGCAACATTTTTCTATATATGTCTTCTGAGGCAAGGGACAGAAAAGCAAAAATAAACTACTGGGACTACATCAAAATAAAAACTTTTGCACAGTGAAGGAAACCATCAATAAAACAAAAAAGCAATAGGACAAGATATCTGCAAATAATTTATTTTATTTTCACCCATCGTTATAATGCAATGGACTCATCCTAAAAATAAACCTGAATTTCAAGCGAGCGCTGTGATATTTTTAGGCCCAACCTATTGGAATATAATGGATCAACAAAAAAGTTTTGTTCATTATCCTTCTTCAGAGTAGATGTAGTAAAAACATCTCAAAGATTAGATTCAGAATACTAGAACAACCTCTTTTTTTTTTTTTTATTTCCTCATCTTGTTTTATCTTGAAAGGATGGGATAGAATTTGAAGGGTCACCCATACATAAACACCAGCCGGTTATCACAAAATTTGTTTAAACACATGTAATTCTTTATCCTACAACTTAATACAATAGCTGATTTTCAAAAAAAAAATTATTGGTCTATTCTTGGCTATTCCATGCACTTTGCATAGTCAGCCATTTTAAATGTCATTTGAATTTATATCAGAATGAGTAAGCCATGTGGTCAGGAGAAGTTCTCATAATAGTACTTTAATATCACTATCGTCTCTGGACATGACTGGAAAGTGATGCAGCAGAAACTGGGAAGCTAGAGAGACAAATGGTACACACACACACTACACACACACACACACACACACACACACACACACACACACACACACCGATGTCCACACGTGTAAAATTACTTCCTTTACATACAGCAGAGAGAAAGGAGGATAAATACTATTGTCAACTCCATGATCGCTCTGCCTTCAACTTGTGAAATGCTTCACCATACAAGTAAAATCTGACACAGGATAGAATGTTGCCTTTTAAAGCTTTTACTGGTTTCACTTTGAGCTCCTGCCAACAGCAGTTACTTATATGTCAACATTTTCTTCCAAATTCAATTTCCATTCCTAATTCAAAAACATCACTTTTAAAACAAGTACGAGGAAGGAATAAAGGTCAGAAGAAGGAAGGTTAAAAGAGTAGTTTACATAGTATCTCTATTTTCATTCTCTCGAAGAGAAACAGTAATATAAACCAGATACCCAGCCTCTATGTTAATATTCTTCAGAAACCACTCCCAGATTAATTTTCTTCTCTGTTCTATTATCCAAGACACACACGCATATGCAGGGAAACAAAATATGTACTGAACAAAATAACAATGATTTTCAAGTTAGCTTGAAAATGTGTAGCTTCTACAAAGAGGAAAAGTTTGATATCAATATATGTACCATACTCTTCATATGTTGGATTTAAATTAAATACTGAACTAATAAAATATATGTGGAAATGTAATTTTATGCATATATTAGCATTCATTTTAGCCCTAATAATAATATATTTAAAAATATTCATAAAACAAACACAATTAATGTGAACATATCTTACTATTTGAATCAGATCAACGCTGGCGACACCAAAGAACATTTCTTGATCTAATGTAGAAATCAAACATGAAACAAACTGCAGTCATCAATACTTTGGTAGAGTTATATTCTTTTAAAAATATTAATACAAAATAACATAATATTGTAAAATCGGGAACAAAACTAGGATGACAGTTAATGTCATTTTCATTCAGTACTCTACTAGACATCTTGGAAATTTAAATAAGACACATAAATCAAAGACAAGGTACACATTTTGGAAAGGAAGGAAAATACTAACACAATTCATAGCTGATATTATTACTTACATTAAAAATAATCCATAAGATAAATTATTTAATTACAAAGAAAGTTTTAGCTTTGTTGCTAAATAAAATATCAATATGAAAATTTAATTACATTTTATATACCATCCACAGTTAGAAAATGTTATTAAAAATACATACCAAGAACCATATTAGAGCATAATATAAGTATCAGGAGTGAGTCTCGGGAAAGTTATCAAGGCTTTTATGTAAATACCATAAAATTACTTTAAAATATATTAAAGAAGCCCACCTAAATATATTATATTATGTTATATTATATATATTATTATACATAAATAGGTTTATTTCATAAATATTTTATAATATTAAAAATATTTTATAAATAGATTCAATACATTGAGGACATTACATCTCCCCAGATTGATTTAAAAAAAAAATCAATGCCGGGGCCCCTAGGTGGTTCAGTGGGTTAAGCACAGGGATCTTGATTTTGGCTCAGGTCATCATCTCACAGTTCCTGAGATGGAGCCCCACATCATCGGGTTTTGTGTTGACACTGTGGGGCCTGCTTGGGGTTCCCTCTCTCCCTTCTATGTCCCTCACTGCTCACTTTTCCTTTCTCTATCTCAAAATAAATAAACATTTTTTAAAAATATTCTCTCCCTCTGAACCTCCCCGCTTGGTCTCATGAGCGTGTCTCTCTCTCTCTAAAAAATAAATAAATGAATAAATAAATAAATAGTAAAAAAAGGAAAAAAAAATCAATGCAAACCCAGTTAAAAGGATGTTTTGGTGAACTGATCAAGCTGATAATGAAACAGATATCAGGAAGCTAAGTTCTGAGAACTGTGAAAACACTACTACTTTTACTGTAGAAGAACCAGAAAGACGACCTCTTCTTGATTTCTAGGATTATTACAAAGCTGAATTGATAAAAAGTCTGTCTGATCTTGGCAGAGAAGGAGAAAGGACCAGACAACAGCATAGAAAGCCAAGAAATAGACCTAAATAAACTCGGAACTGTAACGTATAAAGAACTGATAAAGAGGAACGGTAGGTAAATCAAGGACCATTTAATAATGCTGTGACAATCTGTTACCTCCCCAGAAACAAATTTAAAAAATTCTCTACTTCGTATCACTAACAAAAATCAGGTCTAGATGGAGCAAGATGGAATCTATCTTATCTAGATTAGATAAATGTAAAGAAAAAACAAGACTTAGAGGAAAGTATACAGAACATCTTCAGCATCATGGGGTTGGGATGATTTTTTAAAGCATTATACAAAGAATAGAAAGCATAAAAAACATGTTTGATACATTGAAGAATTTCTGTTTTTTAAAAGTAAAGACAAATAGCATAATAAGTGTATAAAGACAAGCCCCAAACCAGGAGATGACATTTGAAATACACTGAGTGAGAAGACTGAGTTCAGATCATATAAAGAACCCTCTAAGTCAAGGTGAACAGAGTCAATCCACCAAAAATTAGCAAGTGTTTTACAAATATGAGAAAAGAAATGGTCAAACACAAGAGAAGAAAATGCTCTATTTTATTACTAATCAGGGAAATGCAAATTAAAAATACTTTTAGTTTCATTTCACACACAAAACACTGGTAACGTTCTAAAAAGTCTAATAATATGGGTGTATAAGTTGTGAGAAAAGTACCACACTGATGTTAAGATCTTAACAAAGGGAAAATAGGTGTGGAGCATTTGAGCATTCTCTGTAGTGTATTTAAAACTACCAGTTTTAAAACTATTCTAACATAAACATTTAAAAAACAAAAGCAATATACCGGACATGATGTTTTCCTTGCTGTATTCCATTTTCATTGAACATGAAATGGTTCAAATGATCACTTTCTCAGGGGAGCCTTTCGTGGCCTTGGATGATTCCCATTTATTCTATCATACCCTCTCATAGCACAATGCTTTCATAGTGCCCTTTCAGCTCCCTATTTATTTCAGTAGTCAATTGATTAATATTTGCTTTATCTACTAAATGGTAAGCTCCAAGGAATCAGACATAGGATCTGCTTTTGATCTGAAAGGTTCAGGATCTGGCACAGACCCTACTTATTAAAAACCTGTGAATGAATACAAGAACCCAGAAAAAAGGAATATAAGAACCCAGAAAAAAGCAATGTAAGAACCCAGAATGAATATAAGAACCCAGAAAACACAGGTTTTTATCTTAATTCAGACATCTAGCAGCCCGGTTACTAGGGAAGAAGTTAGAGTACAAAGAGCTACAGAAAGAAATTACATGCCGATGCCAGATGAAGCCAGGCAAACACTAAAATGATTTTCACATTTTTTTTAACCTTTTTTGGTTAATAGATTTTTGGTATAGTCATATTTATTGCCCCAGACTAAAAAGTTGGAGCAAGAAATACCAGGTGTCAGTTTGCCACTTGGCACATGGTCTCTGACATGGAAAACAATTACACAAATAAGACACAGGTTTCCATTATATTCTTGGTTAGACATAATCAATGGACAGAAACCTATAATCTGATAGTGTCTTGTCATCTCAGAACTAAAGTTTGTAAAACATAAGTCATCACATTGCCTTTCATCCCATACCCTTCGAGGAACCACCTTTAGGAGAATAGTATTTATTTATAGTATGCATTCTATCAACATCCTAAAATTTCATAGGCTAATACTGGATTTACAGTTTTTTAAAGTAAGCACCGTGTACAAAATTAAATTTTAGGAAAATCCTTTGTAGTGGACTTTAGGATGTAAATAGCTGGAAAAATAAATGTGTGATAATAAAAAATTTTATGTCTTGCTGATAGAAATTGCTTTTTCTATATCATGTTCACACTTAAGTTGTATTTGAAGTCATTCTGGTGACTTCTCTGGTCATTTATGTCTTTTAGTGTAATTCTGAAACATAAATACATCCCTTGAACAGTACTTGAACAATCCAAAGAATTATTATGCATTTTTACTCTCTTACTCATAAAAAAATGCAGCATAAATAGCTACATTTTTATAATTCATAGTAATTACATGACTGTCATATGCCTTTAAATTTAATCAGGATTCACCTTCTCTAGGACTCCCTTGTTGGAAACCAAAGAATCACCATGTTTAGAAATGATACAGAGTGCTAGAAGCAGGAAGTGAGGCTGACCACAGAAAATTATTCCAGAAGTAAAACATTAAAGGAGTTTTAGGGTCTGTAATATGAGCCACTGACTGATGTATCTTTAATTTTCAAAACACAGTTTTCAAGTTGGGAAGGCACTTTTTGGTTTTTCTTTCCTCTAACATTCTTGGGACTTCAAAATTAATTCAGCTTCTTTGGAGGCTATCAAATTTGGAGCTGCATAATGTCCACCGGGTAAGCCTCAATTCCTGAAGTATCTGTACATGCACGCATGTGTGCATGACTATACGTAAAGATTTTGAGGATTTTTACTATTTGTGATAGTAGAAATCCAGGTCAACTATGCTTTCAAATATGCACATGTAATCTTTTGAACAGGCATTGTTATTTGAGCATCACTGATTCAGAAAACATCAATTGAACGTTGCTGCAAAGCAAATCTTATTGCTTTCTGTGTCCCATCAACCAGGAATGATTAGTTCTCCAGGTCTGCAGACTCTTGGAAATATGATACAAATTCAAGGAGTAGGAATCTTCCCTTGAAATATAAGCATGATCAAAAATCTATCCCTCCAGACAATATTTAGTTCAGTGGGGGTCTGTTAAACTTAAATCTAGCTATGTCTGCAAGGCTGCTCCAGGTTGTATTTCTGCTGCTTCGAAAGGAATTCCTATTAGCATTGATTTCCAATAACCTGAAAATCTATGACGCCTCCCTACAGGCTCAAGTTGAGGATGGCAAACCTCAGTTAGCTTTTCTGCACCTGGCTTCTTTTAGAAGCCTAGAAAAAGGCACATTTCCATAGAGTGGGAAGAAAGCCAAATGTATTCTAAGCAAGTCATGAGGGTAAGACTTACTATTTCCAGAGGATTGGAATTTTCTATGACCTGAAAATGAAAATCAAAATAACATCTGAGCATCCTCACTCGTTTGATAGTAACACTTGGGTGGACTTTGATAGAACTGGGTCACTGCCCTTAAGGATTATGATTTCGAAACTGGAGACAATATATATTCAAAGAAGCTGTAAATCTGTTTGGTTGTTTTCTGTTTGTTTTTTAATTGTTTTTTTTTTTTGGGGGGGGGATGAGGTTCTTTCAGTGAAATTGAATCTGTAATAAATATAATTTTATATTTCCCTCTGGCTTTGAAATATAAGCCCATACATTATAAACTTCAAAGCTTTAAAAATTGACAAGGTTCTAAGAAAGTGAATGCAGTTGGAACAAAACATCTCTCTTAATGCAGGTTTGGCCAAGGTAGTAGCAATGAATCGATAACACCCAAATTTAAAAGCATTCTAGACAATGTGTAGGACCTACATTTTTACTCTCATAAACTTGAGGTGCTATTTAATCATCCCTGTGCCAGTTTAAAAAAGATCCATCTAAATAGGATCAAAAGAATTTTTTGCTCTTATATATTTTTATTTATTTTCAACTATTTATTTACTTTAAGAAATGTCTTGTGTTTTGTCAGCAAATGTATTCTTGTCTGCCTTGCTCTAACAACACATTAACAATGAATTTCTGACATATGGATAAATTGTAACTGCATCTTTGTTGTTGAAGACTTTGTCTTCAGTCATTTTATTTTAAGGGCCATAGTCTTCTGATACTAAACTAGGAGAATAATGTTAGAATTATAAAAAAGATTAAATTATATCCAAAAATGTTTAATCCTAAACTGTAATATGTCCTGTGCACTGAAATCCAGACTCATTTTTCCAAATTCCAACTTAGTATCTCCACACAGATGTAATTTATCATGTCTACAACAGAACTAGCAATTTCTAAACCTAAACCTGTTCATCCAACAGCCATTTACAGACAGCTCACCAAATAGAACCAAGATCCTCTCAGTTTTCAAATTTTGGGTGCTGTTCTTGATTTCTTTTTGTTCATTGCTCTCAAACCTAAACCATCACCAAGTTCTTTCAAGTCTACTTCCAAACTGCATCCCATACACTTCCTACCATCTCCACGGCCGCAAGCCAGGTTCAAGGCACCACCATCCCTTTAGCTCTGGTGAAGCTCTCTTCTAACTAGCATTTCTGCTTCTACTCTTTAAGATCCTCCCTTATAATCTATTAAGCCTCCAGGAACCAGCATGGCCACTTAAAAATATAACTCAGATCATTTCTCTTCCCTAATTGAAATTATACACTGTCTTCTCACTGTATTTGGAATAAGGTCTACGGTCCTGGATCTTGACAATCTCTCAGAGTCTGTGAGCATCCCACCACAGTCTTCTGCTCACAGACCACTCTGCTGACCCTCAAAGTTGTGCTATTGTTACTGGGTCTGCCTAGAGCCCTCCTACCCAGAGATGCTCCCTTGTGGTCACACTGTGTAATTCACCTCACATCAGAAAGCCTGGGCTCCTTCCCTGACCTCCTCAATCACATCACCTGTAATATTTTCCTCAGCACATTCATCATTTTCTAACCTTATCCTGTTGTTTTGTTTATGCATTTATTTGCTGTTTCCTTTCAGCCCCTGGATGTAAGTTCCATTAGAACAGAATTGTTTTTCTGATCCACTGTAAAGACTGTGTCCATGTGCCTCGCATAGTGTCTGACATATTAAGTAAGAAAAACATATTTGTTAAATAAATGAACTGATAAAACCTTCTCTTTAGTACAGAATGAAGTGCAAAACTTAAAGACCTTTAATGAATTTCAGAATTCACAAATCCGATGAGTAAATTCACAATAATCTATGACTTAATTTTCAATTAGCTTAAGGGTGAACATTTTCTTTTTTTTAAGTTTTGTATTTTTTAATTTATTTTTGAAAGAGAGAGAGTACGTGCACGAGCAGGGGAGGGGCAGAGCAGGAGAGAGAGAGAGAGAGAGAGAGAGAGAGAGAGAGAGAGAGAATCCCAAGCAGACTCCACACTGTCAGCACAGAGCCCAAAGTGGGGCTTGAACTGAGATAATGACCTGAGCCATAATCAAGAGTCACTTCAGCAACTGAGCCCCAGGTGCCCAAGGGTGAATATTTTCTTAAACGCTGTTTCTCTTGCTTGAAAACATAAATAAATTTGAGTTCTGAAATTAATTCCCCAACAAAAATGAAAATTTAAATAACCGGTTATTATGATGCTTACATAATTTTTACAAAAAAAGACAGCATTAAATACTGAGCTCTGTTTATCAAAAAAGAACTTAAGGTCCTTGATTTAATATCTATTTGATTTAATGTCCATATTTCTTTGCTGTTAGTGTTTTTATTTTGCGGAATATCTTTCGTTGCCCTGCATGTGTTGTTTACGTCTGGAAGCACGCAGAGAATCCCCACTGGTGGTGAGAGGTGATAAGCCAGTCCACAACCAGTGGACTAGACATCCTAATATGGACTTGATAATCTAGAAATAAAACACCGCTACTCTAACAGAGTTTTGTATTTTCACCACACCAAAGAAATCAAAACATATTTTATTATCTGAAAATAAAACTCATATGCAAAAACGGTTTACAATAGAGAAAACTGGTTTTTTATTTGGTTTAAATATTACCAATCAGGTTCTTTAAAGCAAATGTTATCAGAGGTGCCTGGGTTGAACTTCCAACTTCAGCTCAGGCAATGATCTCACAGTTCGTAAGTTCGAACCCCACGTCAGGCTTTGTGCAGACAGCTCAGAGGCTGGAGCCTGCTTCGGATTCTGTGTCTCCCTCTCTGGGCACCTTCCCCACTCACACTCTGTCTCTGACTCTCTCTCAAAAATAAATAAGCATTAAAAATATATTTAAAAGCAAATGTTATCAACGAATAACACAAACTAGAAGTGTCACTGCTCTAGATTATATAACCCATTCTTTGTTTCAACCAAACAGCCTACTGATTCAGGATCATAGATGAAAGCTCCTAAGTTCGTAAATGTAGATTGGAATAGAGCCATTCACGTTCCAATAGAGGATATTACAGGGAAGGAGATTATGCAGGTATGGGAGCAGGAAGGATATGGGAACTCTGTACTTACCACTCTTTTTTGCTGTGACTCAAAAACTGCTCTAGAAAATGAAGTCTGTTAAGCAAAAATCTTGCAAATCAGTTGTGATTTAAAGAAATGCCTTATAGCGCATTGGAAAACACCATTCTTCACACAAACACATTCACACAGAAACACAGATATTTCTAATCGTCTTCTCTAATTTTCATGTCAAATTGAGTCTCTGCAAGGACACAAAATTCTTTTTTTTATTTAAAAAATTTTAAAGTTTATTTATTTTTGAAAGAAAGAGAGACAAAGTGTGGGCAGAGGAGAGGCAGAGACAGAGACAGAATCTGAAGCAGGCTCCAGGCTCTGGCCTGTTGGCACAGAGCCTGACACAGGGCTCGAACTCAGGAATGGTGAGATCATGACCTGAGCCAGTAGGACACTTAATCGACTGAGCCACCCAGGCACCTCAGGACACTAAATTCTTATAGAACAAACAGGAAGTCAGGTTCTAAATTTCAATTAATTCCTGTATGCATACTCCATTCTCTGCACCATTAATTCTTGGGATGTATGTGTCATTGTCATTTAAACTTGTGTTTTACTTTAATGATTATACCTAATTCTTCATAAAATAAACCAATAAGATATTACTTTAACAATGAAAGAAAGAACGTTCTGAGGTTTTCTCCATATTCTTTTTAAAATTATTGGCAGAAGATACCAAATTTTTCATTTACATGAGAATTTTTTTTCAGGTAGATCTCTTCTAATATTTACTGGGCCAAGCACTACTGTCCAGTGTAACCTTTTTCTTCCTTTTTCCTTAAAAAATAGGATAGTTACCTTACAATGACCCCTTTAGCTTACCCATAGAAAGTATCAGAACTTAAACTGCTGAAAAGGAATTAATTTTTCAGAGAACGTTGACTGTCATATTATTTGTTTGATCATTATTTTCCAAGGACTTTCATACATATATAAAAACACTAAAATAAAGTTTTCCTAAGGAAAAAGTTAATGGGTGAAAATATTTCATAAGGAAATGCTTTATAAAATCTACTTGTATCATGAGAACAAAAGAATAAATCTTTACATAAAGAAAATATGTTTAATGTTTTAAACTCATTAAATTCATATCATACCTGTTATAATCAGGCCAAGAACGAAACTCGCATGTTCCCTTGAGTCGATTGATTTTCCTGTGATATTTAAATGAATGGGTGGTGTTTTATAGTCATAAATAACATCAAAGTGTACTATTCATGTGCTGGGATTAAAGTTCTGCTGTTAGTGTGAAGTTAATCATCTTCACAATTATACAATCAAATGAAGAACTTTCAGTATTTTCATATAGGGAGAAGAAAAACCCCTAAGGCTCCTTTTCTTCACACTTGCAAAAAGAATGCCTGTGAAGAAAAGAAAAGGAGCTTTTCAACCACACATCCTTGGGGAACCCTTTGGACGCTGTGGGCATTTAAGAATCACAGGGAAAATAAAGAAATTAAAATACCCTGGATCGCCGACATGGGTTTTTCTGGAGGGTAAAATTGCTAAAAAGGAAGATAAAACCAAAGACAAGTAAAAATTAGTTAGGAAAAGGAATTCTTATATTCCACAATATATCCATCACCCATAGAATATATATTTCTACTTTTCTGATTAAAAAAGGGATGACCAAAAGGAGAAAAAAAAAGTAATCCTTTGTCATTTCTTCACCTTCTGGATGATAAAGGGGAAAATAAAGCATAAAGTTAACTTAAAAGCTTATTTCCCATTCATAGTTAATTCATTCTTCAGATAAGAAGAAACCACTTTCATATTCAGTCCATAAAGTAAATGTCCTGGTGATACCGAATTAAAAAAAGGTATATTGGATACTATGAATTATTCACAGGACATTCTAGAAAGCTGAGGAACACACTATTAAGTCAGCTTTAAGACTGCAATCCAACTGCAGTAAACAAGCATCCTTTTTCTATGTATCTATGTGACCAATAACTTATCTTTAACATAAGAATTTTCTCTGATTTAAACTATTACAAAAATTGAGGATTAGGCTGATGATTTCTCTAAACAAACAAACCAAAAAAAAGCAAATTACCAATCTGCTTGAAGCAAGTATTAAATTTCCTCTTCAAACGAATGCATACTACGTTTAACACAGGATGTACCAAACATGGCCCCTTATCAAACCTATTTAAAGGTGGAGAATCTGAAGCACTGAACAACTCAGTGTGTCTTCATGAAAACAGTATCTTCTGAATTCTTTCATTTCCACGTACCCATCTTTTAAAAGAATATTTGCTTAATCAAAATTTTAAAAATCGAGTAGAAAGAACAGTTACATAAGTACTATGAACATTGACTTCTTTTGAGCCCGGTTCATTTCCAAGCAGGCTGAGACTGGGATGCCGATGCGGGCAGGATGCCCCTTTGCATGCAGCCCCACACTTCCATGCTTTTCCTTCACTCCTTGTATTGTTCTTGTTCCCTAGACTCTTAAGTACCTAGCTAGCTGATTTGCAAACAAAAAAAAGGAGGGTAATAAGTAAAGAACTGTGAAGAAATACATCACTGACAACAGGGTAAAGTAGCCAAGAAGCAACTAGATACAACAGCCACTTGCAACAGTGACCCTCTCTCTGCTGGGCAGTGAAGACATTTCACCTTATAACCTTGTGCTACAGCGCCTCCCTTAACATCGGATGGCAGCATATGGTAGGGGAAAATGCACAGGATTTCAAAAGAGATCTGTGTTTCCAGAGCACAGCTAGTGATACTTTGCCAGAGCCAAGTGAGACCTAGCTGGTGAGCCTCTTTGAAGACACCAACCTATGTGCGGCCGGTCCATGCCAATCACATAAGGGTCATCCCAAAGACCTTCAGCTAGAGAATGTGCCTAAGGTCCCCCACGACAGGGAGCGTTCCATTATTAAAATAAGACAAAACAAAACAAACCAGAGACTGAAACAATGTCTTTTCCTCCTGTAGCAGTAAGATTTTTTATTGTTGTTGTTCATAGGGTCAAAAAATAACTATATGATATCAAATAAGAAAGTAGGAGACAGAAGCATATATTATGATTTTTTTCATGTATGTGTGACTTTTTAATACAAATGTGGAGTCACAAAGCACTAATGCTAGTCAGAATGCTTCCGTAAATAAAACTGAATGGTTTAACCTCATGAAAATCAGAAATACACCTGTTAAATTTGGGGGAAACAATGCCAGCATGCGAATTTTTAAAAGCGACTTAAATTTCTTATCGATGGCAATTAAATGGCGTTTACAGTAGACTTGTCAATAGTAAATCCTTGTCAGGAGTAAATATAACTCTGTCGACTATTCCGAGTTATCCTACACAAAGTACATATTTTTGAGGTTGTTTATCATCTATGTCCTTCCATTACTAAAATATATTGGGCTACCAAAATAGTTATTCCATACAAATACCCCATCAGGACAATCTACAATATATAATTATGACACTTCAATAGTATACCCACCCAATTCCCTGATTCCCAGATTTAATTCAGAGTATATCCACAAAGTTCCAAACAGCACACGGATGGGGAAGCTGGTGACTGATTTACTTAATATTAATTAATACTATGTGAAAGTCTGCCAAATCTGTATCCGTAAGAAAGAGAAATACACACACACACATACACACGAATGGTTTTAAAACTGGGTACTATGTTTAGCACAAAAAAAAAAAAAGAGTTTTACTCTCAAGAAGTTACTTACTTTTATTTTTTAGCACATAGTATGTATATAACTCAACAGTTACACAAAAATAGAGTAATATACTGCTAAGTGCCAAATGAATTACACATATAGGGTATTCCAAAGTAAGAGCTATTTTCCTGGAAGGACTAGAAAAGAAATTTTCTTTTTTTTTGTTTTTGTTTTTGGTTTTGTTTTTGCAAAGAGATTAAGCACAAAAAGAGTTAAACTAATGCATAGATAAAAGAATTTTAAAAATGTATTTAAGATGAAGGAGTTTTGCAAATCTTAATAGAAAGCCAGTTCGTCTTAGGGAATAATCAAACGTTGGTTAATGAAATGTTTATGCTGTTAACATGAGGGAATACTGGTTAAAAGGGAAATTGATGAAATGATACTTCGGTATGGTCTAAAATTAGCTAAAAGGAATTCAATTTTATTTGTATAGTTATTTATATCCCTCTTTATTTATTACATAAAGGTGAAGTTTTTACCTGGCCTGTTCTACAAAATAGACTATGGAGACAGAGAGAGATTCTGGAGCCAAAAAAAAAAAAAAAAAAAAATTGTGAAGGTAAAATTCACTTTACGCATGCCAGCGTTCTGGGTAAGATTCTCAATGGCAACGGTTATCACAGGAAGAGTAAAGCATAAATGAAGCCAGCTTTACCAAGGGACAATTGACTGGACTGGAAGACTGGTCAGATATGGGAAACAAAAGAGAAAAATGAGCCAGAGATGGTGCTGAAGTTTCAAGCCTGCGTGATGATCTGTGGAAAGATAGTTCTCCTGGCAGATGGGAAGTCATCCGGAAAGCCAGCTTAAAACGGAACATGATGAATTATGTCTGAGATATGCTTGGCTTGAAAGAACAATGGAAAATCCAAGGGGATCATCGCACAATATTGTCTCTGAGTTACAACGGCCTTTAAACACTCTAAGACTATCCTCATCTGATGCATCAATCTCTTTAAACATCATCACTAACAAATTGTCATTCAACGTGTGTTTGACATTTCCTTAATGACAGGAAAATTCCCTATTTTCCTATCAATTCATTTTTTTTTTTTTTGCCAATTCAATTTTTATAAGGCTCTTCTTCTACCAGTCCCCAAAATGTGCCTCCTTAAAATGCTAGGCTTAGGTGCTAGCTCTTCCCTGTGGAAACACAAAATAAATTTAATCCTTTCTTCACAAAATGGCCCTTCAAATTATTGAAGGCACTTTTCATGTCCCATTGAACTTTCTTCTCTGGGTTAAACATCATTTGATGTGCCTCCAATCCTTTCACCGTGTGTTTCTTTAATGTGTGGTGTGTAGAAAAAGAGTGGGGTTAAGTAAAAAAAAAAAAAAAAAAAAAGATCCTTATGAAGATTCCTGAAGCAATGACATAGGAAAGACTGCTTGAGGGGAAAAGCAAACAAACAGACACCAGAAAGCAGAGCAGAGGGCAGGAGGTTAAACCTTAGTAAATGACACACAGAAGTAAAGAGAGGAGAAGAAATAATCTGGGCAAAGAGAGGTCAGGTAGGCACAAAGAAAGCCAGGGCATGGCAGAGCCAGCAAAAATAAACAGGAGAGTTTCATGATGACTGGAATGCTAAAAAATTAAAATAAAATAAAAATACAAAATGCTCCAGAGGAATTGATGTAAAAGAAGAGAAACAGCTAGGCATAGGTCATTGAGTCCTTTATTAATTAACCTGTGAGTGGTGGGTTTTGGGAGAACTGTTCTCAAGGAAGCCAGATTGTAGAACTTTAAATTATCAAAGTATTGGAAAATTTGGGGTGGTAAAGGAAGGAGAAAGATAATGCAACTACTAGAATAATCCTGTTCATTCTTCACATTCCAGATCAAGGGGCATTTCTTGAAAGCAATCTTCCCTAAGACTCTTCCCCATGGTCAACTTGTGTCCTTATTTGTGCTTCTAGAACTCCTGGATGATAACCTGTTTTGGCATTGCTTGTCGTTCTGCACATTTTTTTTTTCTCTTCTCCTGTCCCCACCAGATTATAAATTGTTCAGTGACAGAAACTGGTTCATAACTATCTTTGTGTCCTTAGCATTCAGTGTAATGCCAGACACAGCGAACAGTCAATAAATAGATCTTGGATTATAAAATAAATGATCTCGGATGCAAGAAGTTCAAGGAAGGGGCACCTGGGTGGCTCAGTCGGTTAATCGTCTGATTTCAGTTCAGGTCACCATCTCTCCATTTGTGAGTTCAAGCCCCACATCAGGAACTGTGCTGACAGCCCAGAGCCTGGAGCTTGTTTCAGATTCTGTGTCTCACTCTCTCTCTGCCCCTCTCCCACTCACTCTCTGTCTCTCAAAACTATATAAACATTAAAAAAAATTTTTTTTAAAGTTCAAGGAAAATTTTAGTGGACACCCTAAGCACTCTGCCCAGTTTTGCTCAGATATCATGTCTTGTTCCTTTGTGAGCTTTCCCCATCTTCTGTGCGCTTTTGCTTCCAACTTCCTGAACCTGAAATGACTACAGAAAACTCTTTTAGGGTTAAGCATTCCACATTGCTCATGGCTGGAGTGCAAGGGGACCTAGGATTTACATCTCCTGTGGGTATCCTTTAGCAAGTATGGGCAGGTGCAAGAGCAAGAAACACCTGAGCCATGGCCTCTGGAAAGTGTAACTCAGAGGCATTGGTTACACTCTCGAGTTTCCTTGAGGAATTAGACCAGGGATACCAGCTATGGGACTTTGCCTGAAGTTACATCCCATGCTTGGCCTCTATCCCTCCTTTGTCTTGCTTCCTTACCTCCTTATTAGTTTGCTATGAATAGTTCCTTAATAACTCACTTGCACATCAATCCTTGTTCCAAATTTGCATCTGGTAAACCTGATCTAAGATAAAGTCCCTCTTTTTTTTTAATTTTTTAAAGTCTTTATTTATTTTTGAGAGAGAGAGAATGCAAGTGGGGGAGGAACAGAGAGAGAAGGAGACACAGAATCTGAAGCAGGTTCCAGGCTCTGAGCTGACAGCACAGAGCCCGATGCGGGGCCTGAACTCACAAACTGCAAGATCATGACCCAAGCCGAAGCCGGATTCTTAACCGACTGAGCCACCCAGGTGTCCCTAAAGTCCCTCTTAAGATAGGCTACAGCTAGCTATATTTAAAAGCAGTGAGGGTGGGCCCATTCAGGAAAAAAGTTCAAATTAATGATGCCATCGTGTAATCTTTGCATCGGAGAAAGATGAAATAAAAGCCAGTTACAAAGTTAAATCTTGAGAAAAAAGGCTTTCCAGTAAATATCCCAAGCCCTGATTTTAAAGAAGAAAAAGAAAGAAAGAAAGAAAGAAAGAAAGAAAGAAAGAAAGAAAGAAAGAAAGAAAGAAAGAAAGAAAGAAAGAAAGAAAGAAAGAAAGAAAAGAAAGAAAGAAAGAAAGAAAGAAAGAAAGAAAGAAAGAAAGAAAGAAAAAGAAAGAAGGAAGGAAGGAAGGAAGGAAGGAAGAAAGAAAAGAAATTGTTGATTAGTAGGAATATATCCTGTCATTGTTCAGGAATTCTGAAGTTTAGAAGGAAAAATAAATTTCAGTTATATAAATAGAGAAATGAGTATAGATATAATGCTTAATGTGGTTATGGATTTGAATATATAAATAAGGTATAGGTAGATACACATTTTAATGTTGTAAAATATTCTGAAAATATTCCTTAAGTTCCAATTTAAGCTGGTTGGAGAGTTTCAAAACCCTGAACTGAGCAGTAAGAAGCAACGAGCTATATGTCATGTGCCAAAGATCAAGCGCAGAAACAGTAGCGAAGGTTCCCAGTGCTCTAACAAGCACTCCGGAGTCATCTGAACATCTTCGTCGTCCATGTTACATGCTGTGGACACACAAACAAGTTAGATCTAGGTATGTACCATGTTGTTAGCATCTAGAGCAACAGTGAGGCGTCATTTAAATGCACCGAATCACAAGAACAAAACTGTCTCATGATGGTTCATTTACTTACCAACATAAAGCTAACACATAATGAACTAAAAGTATAGATTTTCAATTTCATGGCAAAACGAGAGACTGATTTCAAAGCCTGCCGAGTTACCTGTACTGTGTTTGGATATATCACACATTAAAACATGTTTCAATCAGAATGGGAGTGTCAGTTAGAGAACTATCAAAAATGATATTCAAAAGATCAATATATATGGGACCATGTAAACTCTGAACAAAGACTTTTAGCCACAGAGTCTGACTATCCAGAGTCTCTGGCATGGTCATTTCTCCTTCTTGTGGGGTGGATGCTTACTCTGGTGCCATGAACACTTAATTCACCTGCCTTTGTTCTGATCCCAGGCTACCCAGGCATACATTTGTCCCCAAGTGTGGAGCTGGCTGGTGTGGCTATTCCATTCTATGTGATAGTTACAGACATCATTCTGTATTAAAAATCAACGTTTTCATTCTACCTTAGGGAGTTGAATGAAAATTATTACTTTCTAGGTGCTATGGTTTCCTTTCTAGGTACTCATAAAACTGTCAAATTCACCAAGTAATGCCAGCCTGTGAGGTTCTTTGGGTGACAGCCAATCAATGCCCCTCACCTAGTAACAACAATGTCTTCTGCTTATAGAAAGTGCCCTCCAACTTTCCATTCTCCCCTCCTCCAGCTATTCTCTCCGCAGCATCAACACTAAATACCACATCAGATACAAATCTGGAAAAGAAAACTGTGATCAGAACTGATTACTCACTTTCCCCTGAAGCACACTCAGTATAAGTTAAATAATCCCTGATACTCCGGTTTACCCCAGTGCCGGGGTCCAGCTCCGGTGAGTCCAGGGGTCCCTGAAAGATGGACGGTTAGGTGAAAGGAATGAGAGAGCCACAATATGTAGTCTGATCACCAAGCAGGCAGTTCTGGCAATTCTGGCATCTCCGCCCTGCTGGTCTCAATGTCTTTATTTTTAAAGGTAGTAGTGACATTACATCAATGAGTGACATTCCATAGTTTGATATCTTTAACAAGAATGCATTTTTACCAACAAGGTGGCAACTTCCTCAATCCTGTATGTTGGTTTCAGGTTAATTAACATATAAATTTAGGGTGGGGGGAGAGAACAGGGTGTTTCCTTGAGGCCTTTTCTTCCAACTACAATGGGGGAGGTACAACCTATCTGGCAAGGGTGGAATTCCCAATGAGTACATTTACATAGTCTCTTTCAGATGTTATCCATCAGCATCACATTCCAAATTCTCTTTTTTATTTGAGAGCATTACCTCCCTTGAGGTCGAGGGCAGCTCAAGAAATCCAGGCCTGAAAGGTTATTTGAAGGAGGTGGTACTGGGGGGCTTTTTGGCCGGCAGGAGCTTTGCTTTGACTGCCTTTCCACACAAGGAGGTGTCTCAACCTGTGAGCCCAAGATGGCTTCCAATGCCCCAGGCCACAGAGGTTCAAGGATTCTGGATCAACCATTATTAACCAAATTGCTATCTTTATATGGATTTGTACACCTTCAAAGTTGGTCTCCCTTGAAATGGAGGTATTTCTGAAGGATGCTGTCACCTCTGAAGTCCACTAAGATGAGGGGTGTTTTTTCTCTCATGGTTCTCTAGAGAAGTCTTCTCTGATCAATCCACTTTGCTCTTCTGGAATCACTTCTGGAATTCCACTCTCTCCTCTCAAAAACATAAGCTCTCAGAAGTTCATGGCTCCAGACTATATTCCTCTGACCCTTCTCCGCACTGTCTCTATTTCTCTGTCCCTTTATTTAGCTTTATAAAAGAATATGGTCCCTCAACACTTCACAAAACACTAGGTCTAGTCTAGTTTCTCCTAGCATAAGCTTCAATAGTACAATTTCTACTGCAATAAAGCACTTAACTATATACCCTTCTTCCTGAAACTTTCAATTTCACCTTTCCATGCTAAGACATTAGATAAAGCTGATAAACATGCTTTTCAATTCACTGAGAATACTAAAACTACCTACTGAATTATCTCTGTGTCCTACTCCCAAATCTAGCCATTCACCTATCACGGTTCTGTATAATCCCATGACTTCCATCATGCCAAATCTAATTGGCAATGTTCTGCTCTCCTCTAACTTCAACTTGCAGGAGAATCTGACCTAGTACATCACACCTTCTTTTTAAAGCATCTTTGGCATTGTTGGTGAGAATGCAAATTGGTGCAGCCACTGTGGAAAACAGTATGGAGGTGCTTAAAAAAATTAAAAATAGAACTACCCTATGACTCAGCAATTGCACTACTAGTTATTTACCCAAAGGATTCAAGGTGCTGATTCAAAAGGGGCACATGCACCCCAAAGTTTATAGCAGTGCTATCAACAACAGTCAAATTATAGAAAAAGCACAAATGTCCATTGACTCTTGATGAATGGATGTGGTATGTATACACTATGGAATAATACTTAGTGATCAAAAAGAATGAAATCACCATTTGCAACAAAGTGGATAGAACTAAAGTGTATTATGCTAAGCTAAATAAGTTAGTCAGAGATAGACAAATGTATGACATCACTCATATTTCAGAAACACAACAGATGAACATAGGGGAAGGGAAGAAAAAATAAGATAAAAACAGAGAGAGGACAAACCATAAGAGACTCTTAAATAAAGAGAACAAATTGAGGGTTGATGGAGGGGAGGCAGATGGGGGGTGGGCTAAATGGGTGATGGGCATTATAAGGAAGGCACTTGCTGAGAAGAGTACTGGGTGTTATATGTAAGTGATGAATCACTGGGTTCTACTCCTAAAACCAATACTACACTGTATGTTAACTAACTTGAATTTAAATAAATAATTAAAAAATAAAAATAAATAAAAAATAAGTAAAACACCTTTCTCACCTGTCATACCATTTACTCAAGAGATTGTTCTAACCTCATTGGCTGATGCTACTCATTTTCTTTTGGCATGGTCTTGTTCTTTCATCTTCATGTGGTAGAGTGTCATTAGGGCACCTCTCTAACATTGTCTCCTACCCTATTCATTAATAACATCTTCAAATTAATAAATTATAAATATACACCTCTAGCCATTAACTTTCTCCTATATATCCATTTGATATCCCCAGCTGAATATCTAATAACCATTTCAATTGCAATATATTATATCCTGGTTTAACTAAAACAGTATTTGTTATTTATATTTTATAGCAGTTTAATATTATTCATAATTGAATATTATAGTGAATTTTACTCCAATTCTTTCTATGGAAAGTTTTTTCTATTTTCTGAAGATTTTCATTAGCTTTTTAATTGTAAAATATAACATATTCAGCAAGTTACAGAAAACAATGAATATTGTAAACAATCATTTATGTAACCAAAACCAAAGATACAAATTTCCTTCTGAGCACTGTTCTAACTGTATTCCATACATTTTTGTATGCTCTACCTTTATTTCTATTTATTTCTAAGTGTTTTCTAATTTCCTTTATGATTATTTGCTAACCTATTGGTTAGTTATGTCTTCTTTAATTCTGCATAGTTGTGAATTTCCCAACTGTCTTTCTAATTTCATTCCATTATAGTCAGAGAACACGATTTGTATGATTTTAATCTTCTTAAAATTTGAGTCTTTTTTTTTTTTTATGGCCTAGCACACTGTCCATACTGGAAAATGTTCCATATTCGCTTGAGAATCATATGTATTCTGCTGGTGTTGGATGGAATGTTACACAGATGTCTGTTAGATCTATTTTCTGTATAGTGTTGCTTAAATCTTACATTTTCTTGTTGATCTTCCTAGTTGTTCTGCCCATTATTGAAACTGGAGTATTTAAGTCTCCAACAATTATTCTTGAATTGAACACTTCTCTCTACTTATTTCATTTTTTGATTCATGTATTTTGGAACTCTGTTGTAAGGTACACATATGTTCTAAAATCTTATAACTTCTAAATGAATAATTCATTTTCTCCATCCATTTACTTTCAAGCTACTTTTATTTTTGACTCTAAATTGTATTCTCTGTGAGATCATATAGTTGAATTTTAGTTTCTAATCAGTTTGACAATCATTGCCTTTTGTTTGGGTATTTAACCCGTTTACTTTTAATGCTATTATTAATATAGTTGGAAATAGGTATGACATCTCATATCTTGTTAACTATTTATTTCATGATTTTTTGTGCCTCTAGTATTCCTTTACTACTTTTTTTTGTGAGAAATGAATTATTTCTAGTGTAATTCTCTTGATTTTTTTACCCTATTTTTGAGTTATTGTCTTAGTGATACTCTATGGCTTACTGTATTTATCTTAATTTACAGTCTACATAAAATATACACCAAACTCCAATAAGATACAGAAATTTTATACCTGTTCAGTTTTATTCCTATTTATACATTTTCTTGCTTCTTTTGTTCCATATATTACATCTATATATTTACCTTAAAATCACATAGGTAACAAAATGGCAAGAAGAAATGTTTGTTTCTTTATGTAGAGTTACACCCAAATCATTCAAAGCCATCTTTTTCAGATTATGTATCTTTATTTTTACATCTTTAAATTATTGTTACCTTTGCAGAATATCTTACCCTATATATTCTTAGTCCTATTCCCAATATCATCTAATTCATTGTGGGGTGGCCAATTGTGTCAGAAATTAGAGGGCATTTCCTTCTGAGGGCATGTTATATTGTCAATTTTCTAAATTTTCATCAGTGTAAGCCATTCCAAATGCACTAAAATCACCGGGGCACTGACAGATATTTATTTTTCATGCCAAATCTGTTTTATTTCCACATGCAGTAAATAATGCCAATGAAAATTAGTCATGAGTTGTTATTTATTTCTTATGCAAGTATTAATATTATTCTAATCTTACCTAATTAGTTTCAAATTGTCACTCAGAATAAAAGCATTATAAACACTCATTTAGAAGTAATTATGTTTCTTACTGAAAGCTAGGTGTTATGTGGTTAATTTTATAAAATAAGGGCTGAATTCATAAACATCTCATTTTATGAACTATTTACAACTACCACTGCCACCACCATCACTACTACTATTGTTGTTGCTTCTGAGAAAACAAAACAAAAAGTACATAAAGATACTCATGTTTGCAATCATATAGACTATTTTGCTAAATCAGTATATTAACACATCCCTACACCATTTCCATGAGATATGTATTTAATGTACTAAGTGACCAAACTAAGATAATTTTTTTTATTTTTTAATCTTATTTTATTTATTTTGAGAGAGAAAGAGAGAGAGAGAGAGAACAGGAGAGGGGCAGAGAGAGATGAGGATAGAGGATCTGAAGCAGCCTCCATGTTGAGAGCAGCCAGAGCTGAAGTCAGACACTCAACCAACAAAAAAACCCACGCACCCGATTAAGACAATTTTAGATGTCTCATAGAATTTTAGTTTCTAAAACAACATAAATTATTTCACGGAAAATAAACATACTTATCAGGAATAATACAAGAAAAGAATGAATATAGTGCTATCCTATATTACATAAAGTCACCCTGCAAAATTCATGGAATATTATAAATGTTATTCTCAAGACTCCAAATGTAGCTGAAATAGAAGAAATGTTTAAATTATATTCCTAAATAGGTTGTGAAGGTCATGGAAAAATGTTCTTAAAAAATCTACTTTATTTCATTGTTAATTGAAATATTTAGGAATAGATCACCTCTTGCTTTAATTCCTTCAATGACTCCTCACTAAAAATACAAGATGAAATTCAAACTTTTTTGAAGTATCAAAGCCCTTCACCACCTGGCTTTATTCTCCTTCAGTAAACCCACAGTCGATGTTTCAGTCATAAAAAATTACTCACCTGGCTAAATACCATCCTTTTTCACACCACCTTCATAATCTCCATGTGGAAAAACCTTCCAAGCTTTTCTTCATATCTACTTAGTGAGCTCAAACATATCCTTCAAGATCATTTCAGGCATTCAGCTTATTCTTTTAATTTTTTTAAATGTTTGTTGTTTGTTTTTATTTTGAGAGAGGAAGAGGACAAAGCATACGTGGGGAAGGGGCAGAGAGACAGTGAGACACAGAATCCAAAGCAGGCTCCAGGCTCTGCACTGACAGCAGAGAGCCTGATGTGGGCTGGAACTCATGAACCATGAGATCATGACCTGAGCCTAAGTTGGACGCTGCAGTGACTGAGCCACCCCAGCCGGCTTATCAGCTTATTTAAAAATGTTTGTTAAGTGCCTACACTATCCCAGGCTTTATCTTGGGGTACATGCTGAAGGATGAGGTCCATGCCCTAAATAAACAATGATCTATTGACGGTGATGAATAAAGGCAAATAATTTCAGTATAATGCCTGTGTTCTAAGTTTTGGATGTACTGAGAGTGCAATGGGAGTTCTGATGAGCAGTCTATTGGCCACCCTCGAAGGTCAGGGAAGCTTCCAGGGAGAGATGATGTCTGGTGCCATGTCTTAAAAGGAGTAAAGTCTTAAATTAAGAAGGCAAAGAAGTGGCAGATTTGAAAATCATTCTCTTATAAATTCAATGGCACAGCCAACTGTTCTGTTTACTTAACCATTAATGTATCATGAATAAATGAAATACTTTTTTAAATTAATCATCATACTGTAATTTATTGATGTACAGTTCTGTTACCCTACTAGACAGTGTCCTTTTGAAGTTACTGTATTTTTTTAAATGTTTGTTTGTTTCTTTGTTTGTGTGTTTAGAGAGCATACAAGCTGTGGATGAGCAGAGAGAGAGAGAGGGAGAGAGAGAACCCCTAGCAGGCACCACACTGTTAGTGGGCTCGATTGCACCAGAAATCAAGAGTCAGACACTCACCAACTGAATCACCACGTGGCCCATGAAGTTATCATATTTTTTTTAAAGGAAGAGACAGAGAGAGACACAGACAGACAGACAGACAGACGGGGGGGTGGGGTGGGAGGGTGAGCGGGGGAGGGGCAGAGAGAGAGGATCCGAAGCAGGCTCTGTGTGAGAGCCCAATGCAGGGCACAAACCCACAAGCCATGAGATCATGACCTGAGCCGAAGTCAGATGCCCAACTGACTGAGCCACTAGGTATCGAGAAGTTATTATCTTTAAAAAAAATCCCAGTGATTAATATAGGTACCAGCACATAGAAAACACAGTATTTAGAAAATGTATATGGCTCAGATCTATGGGATACTCACTCCAACAATAAAGTAACATCCAATGTCAAAATACAAAATCTTCATTTTGAAAGGTGATGTAGATAGACTACAACAGAATATCACATCAATTTCTGCACTACTTCATCGGTGTTATTTCCTTTTCATTAATATGAAAGGTTCACCAGTAATAAAGCCAGAAAACCCCTTAGAGCAATGTTGTAAAAACAGTGTTGCTCTCTGTCACTGGAATTTTCTGATCATAGGAAACACCACAGGTAACAAGAGAAATCAATAACCAGGAGAGTATGAAGAAATGCTCTAAGGACACAGAAATGAAGTTATCAAAACTGTTTTTTTTTTTTTTTTTTTTAGGAAAAATCCACATTGTAACAGGTAAAGCAGCTGCTTGTTCTCAGACATGGATATGTTTTCATTTCTAAGCAAAAGAGTTGAGAAAGTAATAGGCCAAAACAGAGTTAGAAATACAGTTGGAAAAATTAGAAACTAATCAGATTCCATTCTATAAATAATATCTTGATTCAGTCTTGAGTCTAAACAAATAAAAATAGAAACAATTTTTTTGCAGTGTTACTTGCTCTTTAGACCATAAAAGAGAAATAGAAGATTAATATATATAAACTAAAGACACCAGAATTAAAATTTTAATGAAAATTCATTCTATTTCTAAGACTATTTTGATAAAGATTTCTTTTCTACAGGATTCAATTTTTAAATGGAATGAAAGACTTTTCATTTTTAAAACATATACTGTTAAAAATATCAATTCACATATCTGATAAGTTTTAAACATGTTTGAAATTAGGTAGCTTCTTTGTGATATGGAATTCTGACTAAGATATTGACTTCAAATCGTAAGCTCTTGGAGCAAAGCTCTTACTACCCAGAACATTCTAGTCCTCAATAACTATTTTTTGCTATATAAGGAATACATTCTATGTAGAAAACTTGAACTATATATCAAAATGATAAAATGTATAAAAACATTCATTCTTAAGCACATCAACTAGAGATAACCACTAGAATAATTTTGGTATTTTTTCTACCTTCACTATTTTCATTTCACAATTTTTACTTTATTCTTTTGCAATTTATAATCTCTACTCAGATTGTTTTAAAGGTCATCTTTAAATTTTAAGTTGCATAATTAATACATTATTCATAACTATACACCCTAAACACCATGACACTTGTGATAATAAAATGTGATCAATCTTTTCCAAATTACGTATTATAATTATGTATGTTTATAGATTCAAAATGTTTTGCCCCCTAAATTAGACATTCTTAGTATTTTTTATGTTATATAGTCACTGTTGGCCTAGATTTATCCATAATTTGCCAATTTCATCGCTCATCATTCCATCTCAGACCTGGGTTCATTTTCTTTCTTCCTGAAGGACATACTTTCAAAGTCCATTTACCAGAGATTAGTTGGTATGAAATATCTCTGTTCTTTTAAGACACATGGGTTTTTTTCATTTATAATTAAAATAACATTTTTAGCTTCTGCACAGTGAAGGCTAATCATCAAGAAAATGAAAGGGAATCTTTTGTACTGAACTGAAGACATTTGTAAATCACATATCTGACAAAAGGTTAATATCTAAAATACATAAAGAACTCATATAACTCAATAGCAAAAAAACAAACGAATTTAAAAATGAGCAGGACATCTGAATAGACATTTTTCCAAAGAAGACATACAGATGGCCAACAGGGACATGAAAAAATGCTCAATATCACTAATCATCAGGGGCACGCAATTCAAAACTACAGTGAGATATCATCTCATGCCTGTTAGGATGACCATTTATCAAAAAGACAAGAAATGACAGGTGTTGCCAAGGCTATGCGCTGCTGGTGGGAATGTAAACTGGTGCAGCCACTATGAGAAACAGTGATGGAGAGAAAGCGAAAGAATCAAAATGCACAAAATTCTAGTTATAAAATAAGTAAGTCATGGAATCTATGTGCAGTATGATGACCATAGTTAGTAATACTGTACTACATATTTGAAAGTTGCTAAAAGAGTAGATCTTAAAAGTTCTAATCACAAGAAAAAAAATTCTGTAACTACATAAGGTGATTTATGTTAACTATACTTATTGTGATGACCATTTTACAATATACATAAATATCAAATCAGTATGTGTACACCTGAGACTAATATAATGTGTGTTAATTATACCTAAATAAAAAATAAAATGGCTCTTTTCAGGTTTATGAAGTTATTTCATGGATACCTGACTCCTTTTATTCTTTAGAAATCACCTAGATTCTAATTGTCTCTCATTTTTAGTTTACGCAGTCAGCTTCTTACCAATTGGATCATTAGCGGGTGCTGTGACATTTTCCCTAAATTATTCAGATGGAATATTTATTTGAAGCCTGTAAAGCATAAGAGTCCAATCTCCACTCTCCAGAAAAAACGGCTCTGGAGGTTTCTCCCAACATTGTCAACTTGTCAGCACCAGATTTAAGCAAGCATATCATTCCCTTGCTTGAAGGAGCTCTTGTGGAAATAGTACAATGCAATTCAAGTCCACTGATGAAGGTCCTTTCTATTTGCTATATCCCCAATACTACTTTTTTAAACATTTTATTTATTTATTATTTATTTATACATTCATTTATTTATTTAGAGTGGGGGCGGGAGGGGCAGAGGGGCAGAGGGGCAGAGAGAGAGAATCTCAAGCAGAGCTGTGTTGAGCATGGAGCCAGAAGTGGGACTCAATCTCACCACCTGAGATCATGACCTGAACAGAATCAAGAGTTGGACACTCGACCAACTGAGCCACCAGGTGTCTGTCCCCAACAATATCTGTGTTTTTATTTATTACCTGTTTTGACCCACACTCTTTTCCCACCCATAATTGGGGTTATCTGCTCAGGTGTACTGCTTAGCTTAAGGGTAATAATAACAGTAGTTCTGTTAATGTTTCTTCTTAGCCCACACTTAGATAGATACCAAATTATCTGACAGGTAAAGACTACCAGGACTCATAGAAGGAACTATAGTCACAACACTGATTTGGCCATGAGAGGTGGAGTGAAGTTATGACCTAACCCAAAGTACCTTAAGCAAAGTTCACCATCAAATATAATAGTATTGCATATGGAGTTGTGTTTACACAAGAAAGTAATTTACCCCATATCCTGAGAGCATCAGGTCAGAAAAAAATAAAAGGAAAAGTTTGTTAGTTGGTAGATATATACAGCTATTTATTTGCATTCTCAAGATCCTGTTGTCTCCTGATCCTTAGCAGTATAGTCCTCCCTAATCAATCTGAGGACACGTCATATAAAAATTATACAAAATAACTAGGCCAATCCTTAAAATCTTTTTTACCAGTACCAGAGGTTTGGACTAATGACTGTTTTGATGGCTCACTTTGCCTGAAGCGGGGATAAAGGATGAGGCAGGTTTGTGCGGTGTGCCATGACCATTCAGCATGTTAGCACCAGTAAAGTGCCCAGTTTGATGGGAAGTATTATGTCCAAATTGGTTGAACGAGAGAATCCACTGTTGCAAACTCCTCATAGCGTTCTTCAAAGTTGCTTCTGTTACAGATAAGTGAATCTAAGAGCATAATCCTAGCTAATGCTCATTTGTAGCTTCTGGGGGTCTCTGACAACAGTTCAGTCTCTGTCCTTCGGTAATTTTCTTAACAGCATATCTGAGTGATTTCTTCCCCCGTTGTTGAATTACCAACAACGGTTTGGTAATTGTTTCTTACCAATTCAGTCACTTTGTTGGATACAACAATGTGCTAAGACTCTGCTCATTAGCGCACGGCTGAGCACCACAAGCCTGCTCATTTCAACAAATCAAGGCACTGGCTCTGGGGACCTGACTCGGGCATCTGCCCTAGCATTCCTTTTCTCCTGAGCCCTTCCCCAGCTTTGCATAATTTGTGGGCACCTACATGGCCCACTTTATGCTTCCTCTAAATCCACACAGGAATTTCTAGAAGTAAGGGCTGCATTCAAGGATGTTCTTTATTGTCTAGTTAGAGTTCATTTGTCTGACAACATAGCAAGACTTTTGGCAAGGAATAAAGGTTTGTAGAGGAGGAAAATGAACTTCTAATCCCTGAGCAGCCTGTTTTCGGCAGGATCTATGATGTAGCTACCTATTTTTTACCTTCAGAGGAATGCCTCCAGATGCAGCAACCCACATAATTCTCAGGGATTTCAAAGACTGGGCTTAGCTTTGGTTTTAACTGGATTTATCAGTCAGATTCTCTTTGTCATATGGGTGAGTGTTTTTTAACTCATTTGCCCTTCTTCCTCTGAGAAGGCAATGCTCATGATATCATCATATATTTCACTAAGTTGTTTATAATGCTGGTAAGTTCCAGTCTTATTTCACTGGGTTATGGGAACAGGCTGGTGGCAAAACAGTAAATGTACATGGATCCCATTATGTGAGAATGTACAGTGTCCCGGTATTATTTAGAAATTTGGACTGAAAATCAGCTTGCAGGTGGGCCTATAATAGCATACAATACCTCTCTGGCCAATTGCACTTCCTGTATTGTCTAATTCATATCAGGTACGGCTGAAGCAATCAATGAAACTACTTAATTTAATCCTAGAGTGTCAACTGTTAACCTCCAGGAATCATTTGCCTTAAGAACTGGCCAGGGAACAGATAATGCATCACAGGCCTGCTGCTTAATCATTTACTTGCAAATAGTCAAATCATATCCTCATATTCACGGAGTTGGAGAATACATACTCATATTCAAATGGATGATGTCAAACCATGCATTACACTGATAAGATCAGGCTTTCCACTTATGCTGTAAGGGTTCTAAAGACATTGACAGTGGGAACAAGATATGGTACCATAAATTTTTAAAAAATAGCATTTTCCTCTCTTTTTTTTCTCCTTTCACATACTTTCTACATATAATGAGGCATTATCTCTGTGGCCAGGAATAGGGAATAGAATAGGTTGTTACAGTTCATTCTCTTGAACAATAATTGTTAATCTATACTCTCACCAAAGTATTGCCTCTGTCTGGATAAGTAGAAGTTTCAATCCTCTTTCTAACTTACATCAGCAAACTTATTACTAAAAAGTAAAGCATTTCATTTTATTCTATTTTTAAATCGTACTTAATAGCTTGATAAATTCAACCCATTTCTTAGCTATCCTAAAGAACAAAGACTTACCCTAACAGAAAAATGCTTTGTTTTCCAGCAGAAAAAAATAAATGTGCTTCCCTATCCAAACATACTTATTGTTTAACATCGGTGGCAATTTTATGAGACTAATGTGATCTAATATTCTAGGCCCCTTGCAGCTTAATGAATTGACTGAAGACAAAAACCCTGACGCCAGATCTTTACTGCTCCAGGTGCCCGGGAAGTACTTCAGGGCCAGATGTTTTTAAGTAATGTGATTTTGTAGTTATTATCTCTGGGGCTGGGAAAGAGGTGAATTCAGTTTGGTTCATTTTTGTTTCAATGTTCTTTTACTTTTCACTCTTCTGCCCGGTGTCAGTAGAGTTCACATTTCTTAAGGAGTGGTAAAATAATATCTCGTTAACTTAGTGTCTTTGGCTTCTGTAGACTTTTTATAGATCTGCCTTTGTTGTTTTGATTCCAGAGGCATTAAATTTAAAGAGGTATCCTCTATTGCATCATAAATAAAACAGTCAAGAGGGAGAGCCCATTTTAAACATCTATGCTGTCAGGCCATTTCTCCATGAAGAAATCATCACAGGAGAAAGTCAGACATTTGTTTGGCATAACTAATTTTATCTTCAAGTGGGAGGATGGCAGGGCCCCAAGCATATTTGCACTCTGTTCTTCAAAAGCAATGGATGGTTATGCCCTTTCATTCAGTGCTTTTGCTTCCAGAGAATCCGTTTCTAATTGTTCTTTTAGAGAAAATAATAGAGTTTTGATCATAGAATGAAGTTGATTTTCACTTAACTTTTTATTGCCTTTCACTCTTTTAGTTCCGGCTAAGATTTAAAATTAATTCTTTGTTGAATTTTGAAGATATTCCAATTAAAGTGTGTGTGTGTATGCATATATATATATATATACATATATACATATTTATATATATACATGTGTGCGTGTGTGTGTGTGTATCCAAAGAAAGCATTGTAATTTGTTCCAAAAATATTCCAAGGATTTTTCTAAAGTATCTGGCAAACCGTGAGAATGATTTTTTTTCAAAATATTTAAATGTCTTTAAAACCAAAGCTATACTAGAAGAAACAATGTAGGTGATTTTTGGGGTGGTTGCTATTCTCTGACAGCCGCACTTGAAAATGAACGTATGTGTGTACAGAGACAGGAGCATTTTGACCTGTCAGATGATGTCAAGGATCTAGAGTCAAGTCCACACTTGCATTAAATGGAAAATCTGAGGCATGTGTGATCCAGATAATGAATTTGGAGGCTTGACTAAATATTATCAAATGCTTCAATGATTTGATCTCCTTGGTGCTGCCAGCAAGGTGAATTTTGCTAGTTTCTGTAGTGAGCAACATAAAAGGAAGATCGGCATCCTTCTCTGGGTCTCTCCATGGAGGAAAATAGCAACTGGGAACACAAAGTAAAGATAACCAACACTGACTACCCATGCTATTATTATTAGGATAAGATATATCCCTCCATTTTCCATATAATCTTCACCATTACTATATTCTCCTTTTTGCAATTGTTTTTTGTTCCTGAGTAATGAAACAGGCAGGGACAATTTAGGTCTATTGGGAAGTTGTATTCACACAACTTTGCCCTACATATCAAATACTGGGCTAGAGCTGCAAATTCCATGTTCTATAAGAATAGTTTTAGCTTCTAAGGTGTAGATATTCTTCCAATGATACAGCTGTGTTGTTCAGTAAAAATCAAAGTACACTTATTAAACCTCTCTGAGTCTGAATTGGAGAGCTTTATGACTATTTTAAATCACTTCAACTATGCACATGAGAGGAATTTTTTAAAAATTATGGAAAAATTCATGATATAGGGGAATATATTAAGATAATTAAATTAATAAATAACTTATCTGATCATTCTGCCTGCCTCACAGGAAAAAAAATATACCATTTGATTCACTTCCAAAATGTTAGTTTAAAAAAAAAGCATATAGTTTTTGTTTGAGAAGCTAAATTGATTCTTTATACTCTATGCTTGAGTGCTATTTGCCTAAACAGCAAGATGCTTTACTTTGCTCTAATGACCAGGAAATAATATCATTTGGGTATTCCAGGTTTTCACTGAGGGACTGAAATAATAACCTTTATAAGTGAGAATCGAACGAAAGCATCCAAAGCTTAGAACTGTAAGACTTGGGAAAATGGGTGGAGCACTGATCCAAACTAAACAAACTAAAATGTTAGTTTGTTCTCGTAGCCCACCCTTATTTCACCTCGGTCTCAAGCCTCAGTGAGTGTGAAACTACACAGCCTTCCAAATGCTTGAGGTTCTGTTCTCCAATCTTCTCAGGATAATCAGAAACAACAATGCAACAGCAAATTCAGGAAAATCCTGTCTTACTACTTTCTTCCCAAATCAAAATTGAAATTTTTCAAATAATGGGGGTAAAGAAATGTCATTCTCTTGGATGTTGACTAGGATTTAGAACTCCGAATCTTATGTAGTTTACCCCTCTGTCTGATCTTCTGGTGTTCTGAGAGTTGTTTTGTTTTTCTTGTTTTGTTTTTAATCTATACTAGTCTAGGACTTTCATGTACTTACCTCTAAACTGGGAGAAAAGCTCTTTTCCATTAAAAGACCGATTTCTGTTTGAAGTACAGCTCCAGTCAAATCATGTATATTTCAAAAAAACACATCAAAGCCATCAGCCAGGATTGATATGGAACAGCTAGTTTGATATCGAAGAGCTACCAAGGATTAAAAATCCCAGATAACAGGAGGTGTGGATTTAACTCCATGTATATTTCAAGTAATGCACAAACATATAAATAACATGAATCTGTATTTTTCCATGTAAAACTTTCCATTCATGAAGAAATGTGAATAGTGTGATAATCTATGATTAACATCTTCCTATAATTTCCTTTTAGTCTGTAAGTTTTCACTAATATATTTTACCAGATTATTATTTAAACCGCAATTGATTTTTCCTTTTTATTCCCAAATTCAGCTGTATACTTTCAACCAGTGTATTACCAGTAAAATGAATATTATTTAAAAAGTTAGAAAACAGTTTGATCAACCAAGACAGAGAGTTTGATGCTTTGTTTGTAGGACTAGACTTACACTACAAAGTTCTCTGTTATTCAAATATATTCTATTTAATCACTCACTTTTTGCTACTGGCTTCAGAGATAATGTACTTTGACTATCTTCTTAATTCCTTTTCTCCTTTCCTTCCTATGTGTGACCCCTATGAAGGCGCCATTCTGAGCTGTAGCATCCCTTTGGAAACTTTCTTCCAGGTGGTCTTATCCATTCCCTGGCTAGAGTGAAATCTATCTGCCAAAATTTCCAAACTTAAACTGTAGTCCAGTTGCCTTCTGTGAGCTTCAGACTCATATACTTCCTTAAGTTCCTATCTGAAATATCCACTCTCACATCTAAATGGTGGAAAAAAAAAAAAAAAAAAGAAAAAATACAGAAAAAAGGAAAAGAAAGGTGATAGGCAAAAAAAAAAAAAAAAAAACATAATAAAACCCACTGCAAACTGACTACTTCATCTCCTTGAGTAAATCTCTTTCCAGTCTTTACCATTATCAGTAGGTGGCATCACTATGTAACCAGTCACTTCACTTGGATATCTGGAAGTTACTGCTGATGTTTTTCTTTCCGTTGCTACTATCACACTCCATTGCCAAGTTCTGTCGAACTAATTCCACAGTTTGGCTCCTCCTGCTATCTGTGCCAACTGCCAGGGTCCCCCACGCAGTCTGCAGCAATTGTGTCCTCTCTCCCCACTTCCACTCTTGCTTCTGTTCAACCCACCTATTCACCGACTGATCTTTTAAAAAGAATTATGCATCACTCTGTGAGACTGGAGGTCATTGTCAATAATCTACGTTCCTTATGAGGGAACAAGGCAATAGCAATTATTTTGGAGATTAAACACCGAAGAAAATGAACTTAATCAGAAGATCACAATCAGGGAGCCCTGCACTAGAGAAGTAGTCTCCTAGTCTAGGGAATTACTGAACAAGAAGGGCCTTGTGCTATTCCTGCCACCAATGACTCTGTTCTCAATTTTATGAGCCAAAATACTTTTTTTTAAATATTTTTAACATTTATTCATTTTTGAGAATGAGCAAGACAGAGTGTGAGCAAAGGAGGGGCAGAGAGAGAGGGAGGGAGACCCAGAATCTGAAGCAGGCTCCAGGCTCTGAGCTGTCAGCACAGAGCCAGATGCGGGGCTTGAACCCAGACTGCAAGATCATGACCTGAGCTGAAGTCGGACGCCCAACCAACTGAGCCTCCCAGGCACCCCCCAAAATACTTTTTATCCCTCCATTATAAGTTTATTTTTTTTGTTGTTTAACATATAAAGTACACCATGAAGTAAATATATACCTTGAGAGTTAAGGAACAAAATTAGCACAGAAATATTAAAGTGGAATTAAAGAAAATGAAAAGTGAAAAACAGTTAAAATAAGTAATAAAAGTTAGTGCTTGAAAAATATTAATAAAATATAGATAAAGATGTTAAAAGAAAACTTACAAAAAGAGAAAGAATGTATGGCCACTTAACAAAAGTTATTTTAAAAATACTATTAAAGAGAGTGAAACTCAATGCCCGGTCTGTCAACCTCAGCACTGTGGACATTTATATTGGATATTTCTATATAGTTAGGGGCTGGAGGGGAGAGATTTGGCCTGGATTTTACCCATGAAAAGCCACTATCAATCCTCCCCTAGCTGGCGACAACTGAAATTATTTTCAAACATTGCCAAAATGTGTCAAAGACAGCAAGATCACCCTTCCCACTAAGAACCCCTGGCTTCATGTGATTTCATGGGAAAGGAACAGGACTTTGTATACAAATAACCATATTTTTTAAATGTTTATTTATTTATTTTGAGGGGGGGAAGACAGGAAGTGAGCAGTGGAGGGGCAGAGGGAGAGGGAGACAGAGAATCCCAAGCAGGCTCCATCCACTCTGTCAGCACAGAGCCTCATTCGGGGCTCGAACTCACCAATCATGAGATCATGACTTGAGCTGAAATCAAGAGTCAGACACTTAAGCAACTGAGCCACCCACATGCCCTGCAAATAACCATCTTTAAGTCTTAGCTTAACAGTGAAATCTTGGATAAGTCACTTAACCAACATATACCTAAAATCTTCCTCAGAAAAACAGACATGTGTTCATCACCTCCTTCACGATCATGCTATTCAAATGCTTTCAAGAAAATAATAACATAGTAGAAAAAGAAAAATCAAAACCATGGAAGAGAAGACTATAAACACAGATGAAAAGGTTAAACATAATAGTTATATTGCAGTTTCAAGTTTTTACCCTGATCTTTAGGCATTCAGAGCGAAAAGAAAAATTATTACTTGCATAGTCCCTCACCAGACAGGAGACAGAAAACCCAGTCTTCGTTACTCTCAGAAGCACGAGTTCTCTCAGCACTTCCTCTGAGGCATTCCTGACTTCATACAGACAGCAAGGAAGGACATAGAAGAACAGCCCATGCACTGTTATGGCGAGTGTACTTGTGATTTTTCTACAGCTGTCTAAATGCAGTGTTTTCCCACAAGAGCTCTGGGAATAACATTAAAACATAATCCAGTGAGGGCAACTCTGTGATCAACTCAAGAGCTGAAGTGCAGCTTAATCTCTGGCTATGAGTTAGAGGATCAAGATCAGTGGTGTGCCTGCCCGTACAGCCTTCAAGATTCTTAACAAGTTTTTCTTCTTTCATCGGCTTTTTATAAAAGCTTGATATCAATCATTTTGAGACTGTATGTATGAATGAAGGCTTATTATATAAATAAACTGTATAACAAGGCAATTAAAAAAATTTTTTTTTACCCTTTCCCACCCAATTATGAGCCTTTGCCATCCAAAACACAAGACCTTTTCTGTAACTGGGGCAGGGTATCTATGCGCCTGGGCCGAGCCATGCAGTTGGGCATACAGTAAGTAGGAAAGATGGTGAGCACAAACAGACAAAAATTTAACCCAGTGATCCAGGCTACTACCTTGAAAAGTGTTTTGATAAATGTCTTTAACTCTATATTACCATTACTGTACTTGTGAATTTTGTCAATTTTAGCCTTCTTCAGTATTCTCTTAGAATACAATCATATTTTTAATTACTGTATTTCTCCAATACTTAATCTTCCTAAGCTAATCTTTTTATATCAGTAAAACAAACCAGAAGAGACATTCCCGTGTGTTGAGTTTAAAAACAATGAACCTATTGTTCAATGACCCCGTCTCCACAATAAGCACTAAAGCGTAAGTCCACTGAAAGGCAGGAAATATTTCTTTTATTTTGTTGTTTTATTCAGTAATTAATTCCCTATTATCACTGTTTATGAAATCATTAAAATAATATTGTCCGCCAGGCCATTAGTGCTAATGTTTAGTAAACACCTGAGGCATGACTGGTTAACAGTTGAGCTCCCTCACTGCTAATGTAAGATAGCCTTTTCTTCCTCTCCAAACCATCAATTAATAAATAGGAAATAGTCTTTCTTCAATATGAAGAGTCTCAAAGGCCCCTGAATAGACCAGTTAATTTAAAGACCATGTGTCTGTGAAGACCTACAAATGAAGCAAAAGGATTGGGAAAAAAAGGGAGCAACCCCAGAGAATTTCCTCAAAGTATAGTGCTTTGTACATAACTGAGGCTCACGAAATACTAAAGGAGAAGGCTATCATGGGGTAGTTTGCCTATCAGTCAGGGAGAAATATATTCATAATTAGGAAGTCAGTAACCACGTGCCTAAGGGGATTGACAGAAGTTATTTAATTATTTCAGAATAAAAAGCACATTGCTATGTATTCCTTGCAGAGCAATAAAATTATTATTTTATATTCTTTTAAATACTCAGCAACACTGGTATGGCATAAGTGTTAAATTTTCCAGATTAATTATTCATTTCTGGTACACATGCAATTCCTATGTGTTCTCTGGTTATCTGATTACTTGTATAATTTCACATGCAATTTAAGATGCTGGTCAGAAATCCCTGTGGCAAATTTTGGCAAAAGAAGGCGAAAAAGTTGAAAAATAAAGATCTTCCAACATTGGATTTCTCTTTTTATGTAAAGGTTGATGTGGCTGGCTTGGCACCTTGTTAAGCAAATCAGTGCTAACTGCTAACACTTTAGCAAATTAAAGAGGCGTGAGAGGGCAGTGGACGTCTGGCAGAAAGGCAATAGTTCTGGAAGTGCCGACTGAAACCTCCCAGGTCCAACTCAGTCCAGTCATAACGAGGGGCATCTTCTGGGAAAGCCAGTAAAGAAGGCAATTCTGTGAGCACTTTTCAACTAAGGAAATAAAATACTTCCAAGAACTCTGGGAGTGTGTGTCTTTTCATACGAGGTTCAATCAATTATATTCCCACAAATGGAAGTTTTTTTTTTAATTTTTTTTAATGTATGTTTATTTTTGAGACAGAGAGAGACAGAGTATGAGTGGGGGAGGGGCAGAGAGAGAGGGAGACACAGAATCCGAAGCAGGCTCCAGACTCTGAGCCGGCAGCACAGAGCCCGATGCAGGGCTCGAACTCACAGACCACGAGATCATGACCTGAGCCAAAGTTGGACGCTCAACCGACTGAGCCACCCAGGCCCCCTACAAATGGAAGTTTGAGGAGCAGCTAAACTAACATGAGGATTGCCCTGTGCTCACTGGTTTATGAAGACAGATGAGAGATGCCTACATAGGGTAGAAAGATAATGCAAGAATGAACTCAAAGCGGGGAAATAATCGTGAGTGCTCTAAAATCACATTAGAAGGTCCAAGATAAGAATTATTCATTCGATGTTCCTTTTGCCAATCAACCCCAGTTTTCACATAAGAGAAACGAAACAGAGAGGTCAGCACACTGCAGGCTCCTGGGATGGGCCCAGGTTCATGCGCCATCCACACGTGAGAACACAGAGGATTAGTCAACGCACAGGACGGGCTTTATGCTCAACTCTAAACGATTCTCAGACGTTGGGTGGAGCAGAGAGGCTGGAAGAGTTCTGTGGATGCCGGCTTCAGGAAGCAGTTGGAAAAGCAGGAATGAAGCCTTGGAGGAAGACTGGGGCTAGAAAAGAAATTTTAGGTCTTCTACATAGCAATTTGCTGCACCCGACTAGACGGATAAAATCTTCATGAAAGAGGGGTAGGCCGATGAGCATTACACACCCAGAGCAAGAAGAGGAGAAGAGGAGCGTCTTCTGGGGACAGTATTTCCAGACGACAGCCAGGAGACAGGAGTGCAGGGCACACCAAGAACAGAGATGGCGACGCCATCGAGTCTGGCAAAGAAGTAGGAAATATGGGAATGTGAAAGTCCATGGCTGAGACGATGGAGCATTCCTATGGACCCTGAAGGGAGATATTCCAGAGCTGAGCTCTCAGAATCCAGAGTAAGACAATGTGGGAGGAGAACTGGAGGCAATCACTGAGTGAGTTTCTTGGACTTCCTAATTGACAGTCCTGGAGGACTGCCTGTGTGTGTGTGTTTGTGTATGTGTGTGTGTGTGTGTGTGTGTGTGTGTGTTAAATTGATCAGGAGGAGACCCTCAAAAGGATGCATCAACATTTTTTTTCAAGAAAGATCTTAAACCCTAACAGAGCACAAACAAAACTAAAATAGTTATTACTTGTCCTCACATCATTTAGGGACCCTCTTCTTTGTATAACACTCTAAAAGGTATCCATTCACCAAGGTCGTGATGTAAACGTTGTTACCTAGAGTTTTGTAAAGTGAATGCCCTAATTGTTTTATAAAAAAATAGATCACAAATGTAGAAAACGCATTAGAGTAATAGAGAACAGTAATATATGCATATAAACATGCATGCATGGACCAGTTTATCGTTTCACTAAACTGTTATGAAAATGCACTCACAAATTAGCATTAGGGTACTGTGCTGGGTGGCACTCTTATGGCTTTTTCAGAATTATAAAGAACACCTAAGCCAGAGCCATGAAACGGAAAAAGGTCCTTTACTATGGCTCCATTCAGATTTGTTTTCCAAAACCAAATTTGCAAATGAATATAATAAATAAACAGCAAAGCACACAAACAAAAACATGAGGATTAGAAAATCTGCCTAAAGCTCTATTTTTATTATATTTCACATTTCGACCTCTTTATAGAGTTAATAATACATAAAAAAAAGGTTAGTTTGGCATTTTTACTATGTAAGAATGGAAAATAACCACCAACCTGAGACATGGTACTATTTGCTCAAGGTCAGTATTTCTCACACATGGATGTTTATTTGAATTACTCAGGGGTTTTAAAAACACTGGGTTCTACCCCCAGAGGTACTGATTGAATTGGTGTGAGGTGTGACCTTGGCAGTGATAAAAGCTCCCTAGATTTACTTTAATGTGTAGCCAACTTTGAGAACCACTGTTCTAGGCCAAAATATCATCTGGTAGCCAGCTTCTTTTATGAAAAAGATTAAGTTTGTTCAAAAGAATAAGAGACTTAAATGAAATCTGAAGGTAGAAAGCAGGTGTGGGGACACACTGGGTAATCCCTGGAGCCCCACTCAACACTGGGGCAAGTACCGAAACCAAAATTGTATATTCCAAGTGCTAATTTTTTGTTATTGCTAATTTTTTAAATAAGATTACAGACACTTTCTACTGTACCCAGAGTCTGCGGGAATATCAAAAGCCAGGAGACAGGGTCCCCTACGTGATCAAGGTTTCCCAAATGGGAAGGATTGTAACTGAGTCACCAGTCATCAGAAACTCCTCTGCTCAGATCCAGAAACTTTGGGGTGATCAGCACAATAAAAAAAATACAACAGGATCATCTGTGAGCCAGTGTGTCAATTCATTTTCATCTAAAAGTAGCTATCTGCATAGTCACTCTATTTTGAGGCATATTTAGCTTGGAGATCAACTTGCATATGAAAACGGGCTTGGCAAACAGGCAATTAGAATTAAGATACTCTCTGTAGAAGGGCCATCAGTGTCGGATAACCTACAGAAAGTCACCGTCCACTCTAGGGACATTTAGACCAAAGAAGCCCTTACTTCCTCCTGTTATGTAGAATCAGAGAATCATCTCTTTAAAAATGTTGCTTCAATACTGCTAGAGTTGTTCCTGTTCCTAGATTCTATGCTGACTGCTATAGTGTTTATTACAAAAGTGTTCAATCTTATTAAAGTTAGGTACCTTAACCTCACTCCAGTCTTGGGATAACAACTTCCACACAGAATGCCTTGGGTGTCTTCAATACATCTTTCAAGCTCTTTGGCACAGTGGCTAACACTATGTGCTCAGCAATCTCATTGCCAGGGTTTACATTCTGATCACTCACCAGCTTGATTAACTGCCTTCCCTAACCTTCAGTTGTCTCATCTATAAAATGTAAACAATAATGATACCAATCCCATATATCACTCATAAGGACTAAATAAAGCATTCACTGCAAATAACACAGTGTTTGTCATTGGCAGGGAAACTATTCATTATAATTATTAATTATTTTGCCAAATCATTATCGGCAACATATTTTATTCCACTCCTACCACATGTTACTTAATTAGAAGAGAGAGCGTAGCACATTTTAGAAGGGACAATGGGTGAGGGGCAGAGGCATCTGTGAAAGGCAGCCTCTATCAGCCAAAAGAACCACTTCCTTACAGGTCCAGATACTTCTAAGATTAAAAAAAAAAAAAGAGAACTATTTGTGGCTCACGATATTTTTCTATTGAATGGTTAGCCCCCTTTTTGTTTCAGTGTCAGATAACTGGTGGTAGTATTATTTCTAGTAATTATTAAAAGAATTTCAAAGCATGTAATCCAAAAGGAACATTTTTTTTTAAATAGAGATATCTAAAAGTCACCAACTGGAACATACATAAAAATAACATGATAATGACAAAAATTAGCATAAATAATCACAGATAATAAATGATCTGAGTGATGTGCATATTAAGAAATAAATAATATCAGATATATGAAGCTGTAAAATAAGTTTAATTTTGTGATGCATTAATGGACCGCAAGTGATTGTCGGACAGAAATGTCCCTGACAAAAAGAGAGAAAAAAAAATCAGCCTCCCAACAAAGGGGAAGGTTCAACATGGTTTTGATCAGAGTTATCATTAGTGAAAGATTAATAATCTTAAAGATTAATAACACCTAAAAGTGAAGAATTTTCTTTTATCTCCTTTTGCCTTCCTATCCTTTAATGTAGGTGTTAATGAATACTGAAACAGACAAAAGGCAAGAAAAGGTGTGAGGAAAAGGGGCACGCTGCATCTTCATTCTTGAACAACCCAACCTGGTCTCCACAACCTTCCCCGCTTGAGCACCTCAGAGAACAGACGATCTGTGACAGAAAGTTTCCATGGCTATCTCTGCACAGAAGTAAACATTCGCAGAATAAGAAAAATGTCACTTAGGCATTTTATAAGATGATCTCTCGCAAAGTCCACATTCTTCTGTGTCATATCTTGTGAGAGAAGAAAAAAATTGTTCCTCTCAGTAAAACAAGCACCACTTTGTAGAAAATCCATATTTGTCCTTCGCTTCCTAACTACCCTCCCACCTTCAATTTTCAGAAGAGAAAGCTTCTCATCAAGAATTAAAGAGGGCTTTTTTCTCCCATCACGGTTTAACCCAAATATCTCCATGTAAATGTCTGTTTCAGGTCGGGAAATTGCTGTATTTGCTAAGAGGGAAGCCCACCACTACCGCCACTGTGTGAGCAGACCCCCTAGGATGCTTACCAGGTGTGAGATGCAGATGCTATAAACAGAGCACAAACAGGCCAGTCACCGTAGCTGTGACACTGCTTAGCCACAGATTATTTTCTGATTGCTCATTAAACAGATTCACGAAAGACCGAATACTGGGGTCCGGCTGCCAAACTACACATCTTATTTCTCTGGGGTCGGGACTTCAGGAGGCGCATGCGGTGTGGCCAGTCGAGATCTCAGTGTTGCTCTGGTCCCCTCGGGATCGGAGTCCGTCCCGCCAGGCAGGGCTCCTGGGGTAACAGGAGTAACAGGGGCTCCCTCAGCCTTGCCTGGAGCTGCCTGTCTGAGAATTCCTGAAACACAGGAGAAGCTCTGGGCCCCGTTCTGCCGCTCCTGCTGCTGCACTGACTTCCCGTCCCCTGGATATATGTTCCAGTATCATTTTAACTGCTGCTGGTATCCTATTGTGTCATCTCTACAAATGTGCAAGACTTAACATTTCCTTTGGCCACCTCGCTGCCTGAAAACAAATTTCATATCTTCTGGCCTCCATGGTACCTTGATTGCATTCTATGGTAATGAGAATCACTGGGTGGAGACAATATCCTCAGTCTTCTGAAGGGCCCATTTTGTGCTCGGAACAGAACATCAATATCTCAGCAGCCGCCTCCTACCTGTGCAATGTGCCGGCCACTGTGATTGGACTAGCCGTCTAGCTAGTGAGCAGCCTGAGTGCCTGTGATCCGGGCCCCAGAGGCCCCGATGAGGTTAGTCTTGTAATTATCCCATCAGAACCTACTCCTAGAGCACGTCGTAGGGCCCGTTTATTTCACTCTGTGGTTTCAGGTAGGGAGGGGATAGATTTCCCAGGTCAACATCACTGGGAATTCAAGATTGGGAATAACAGGATAGAAAAACCAAAGCTCAGGGGTCTGGCACGTGTGAGTGTGAGCCTGCTCTTGTAACGTGTGACCATAGATAACCACAGGCCTCACTAGCCTCCGTTTCCTCATTCCTGAAGTGGAGACAGTGGCTGTCTACTCCACAGAGCCGCTGCGAAGGTTGACTGAGGTCAGGAATGTAGGTTGCTTCGTCAGCCACTAAACCTACAGTGGATGCTGGGTAACGTTAGTGGTAGCTGTGAGCATCGTTTATCAACAGCCCCATCCCTTTACTATGACCTTTGGATTCCTCGCAAGCTGTTTTTGTTGTTGTTCACTTTTTATTGTACCAAAACATCTTTGGGCTACCATGTTTAGCTATGATAATGCTATCGAATACTTTTGGGGGAATCAATGCCTGCTAAAAGAAACAAACAAACAAAACCCCAAAAAACAAATAAAAAAAAACACCTCTATTTTGTTCATTTGGGTCTCACTAGCAAAAATAAATTAATACCTAAATATAAATGAACAAAAAATAAATTATGTTAAGCATTATCAATCCCAAATTGCATCCTTTAAAGCTACACCATATTAGCTGGGGTGACATGTAAACTAAAAATCTTTGTAAATCATAATGTTTAAATTAAGACATCAGAAGAGTACTGCAAATACTCAGATGGAATTTCACTGCCCTCAGTAGAGTCAGAAATATATTTTGCTACAATTTTCAATTATGTAACATAAAAATTGAAATATTTATAAGCACTCTTAATCAAATTAAAGACCAAGCATAATTTAAAAATCCCTGTTTATGGCTAATGCCATTCATTCCCTCCTCCAAAAAAAGAAGATAAAAAGAACGAAACAACATGCTTCAAATACTTACACTCCTTAAATTTCACAGTCCTGGCTGACCTGCATCGCAGCACACATTTCCCGGCGACCACTGAGGCACCCTCGCTGTGGAGACTACAATGGATAGTACAGACGTGACGTGTTTGTACCTAGTCAAGGATGAGGCTCCCTGAGACTAAGACATCCTGAAAGGAAAAACTGTTGGACATTTAAGAGTGTGTTTATACCTGTGGTAGTTATTATTGCTGTTTTCAAAATATTCTTGTCTCTCCCTCTTCCCCATCCCCCCTCTCTGCCCCTCTCTGCCTCTCTCTCTTTTTCTCTCTCTCTCTCCTCATATATTTAACTGGGACTTTTACAGGACAATACCCCCTTCCCATCACTCATCCCCAATGCCCTTCACCATGCAAGTGTTCCAGGGAAGTCTACCCCTGGAACACAGTCTTGAGAAATCTATCAGAGAAGCCACGGAGGTACAAAGAATTCTACAGTCCGACACAAAAGCCAGGGTTGGCCAAGAAAGAAATGCCAGAAAGAGAATCAGTAGGTCAGGGCAAACAGCGAAACAGGGAACACAGTAAAACTCCACTCAAGGAGAGAAAATATCCAAAACATATTTTATTCAAAAGCCTGTTAGCTTTAAAAATTATAAAGTAAGCAGCAAATCGTTGAATAAAATATGTTCTATCTTCGTACCTTGACAAATTCCTTCCTACCTTGTGCATTCATATGGACAAAATGTATACAGCTATGTTTTCTGTTTGAGGAAAATTGGGAAAAATATCAAAGTTGAATACATCTATTTTGTACATTTCTCAGTTCTGTTGATGGGCTGGCTATATTTGGATGAGTAATAAACACAGAGATAATTCATAAGCAACTATACATTTATTCCATGAACTTTGTTTTTATTGATTTCAATCTACAAAATCACTCATTTTCTTGTTATAATCAGAGTTTTCACATAATTTATATTATACTGAGAATAATGATCTAGGAAAGAATTCAATTAACTCTGACCCATGACACTTGTTTTTTACACAGCCCTAAACCTAACCTTTTATTTTTCATTTTAAATGACTGAAAAGAATTCAAAGAAGAAGAATATTTGATGATACATGAGACTTACGTGACATTCAGATTTCAGTGTCCATAAGTTAAGTTTTATTGGAACCAGAGAAGCCTACTCATTTATATATCAACTGTGGCTGTTTTCCTAAGACAGCAGAATTGAATAGTTGGGACTGAGGAAGGCATGGCCCACAAGTCTCTAATAGTTACTCTCTTTACAAAGAAGAAATTTGCTAACCCCTGATCTAAAGGATCAAAATTAGAATGTAGTTGCGCCTGGGTAGCTTAGCAGGTTAAGCACCTGACTCTTAATTTCAGCTCAGGTCATCATGAGTTCAAGTCCCTCAGGCTCTGTGCTGACAGTGCAGAGCCTACTTGGGATTCTCTGTCACCCTCTCTGCCCTTACCCTATATGCAAGTTCTCTCTCTCTGTCTCAAAAATAAATAAACATTAAAAAAATTAGAATGTAACAATATGCAAATATAGAAGTATTTATTATTTAGAAAACTATAAATAAAACTATTTAAAAATTGAATAATCATTTTATATCTTCAAAATATTTTCCTTTTTATGTTTATTTATTTTGAGAGAGAGAAAGAGAGACACCATGAGTGGGGGAGGGTCAGAGTGAGAGGGAGAAAGAGAATCCCAAGTTGGATCCATGCTGTCAGCCTGGAGCCCAACCTGGGGTTCGATGTCATGAACCATGAAATCAAAATCAAGAGTCAAACATTTAACCCACTGAGCCACCCAGGCACCCCAAAATATTTTCTTAAATTATCTACTGAAATTAAATGACAAAACACAGATTACATGAACATGTATCGAAATCTAATAAAAAATTTTAATGTGGCTGAAATGTTATCTATTCTTTTCAATGTTGTTAAATTACATTAAATATTTCCATTAAAATGAAACCATCTTCATTAAAAGCAACTCCAGTATTCAATATCCATTTAGTTGTCAAGGTAAATAATCAGTAACATGTTTCCATCGCATCATATCTGGACCTGTACAAGAGTAATAGGTAATGCTCTGGATTTCCAACCAGCCTTGGCAGCCACATTCAATTGTTCAATTAATGTGAATCCTGCCCTAATCATCTAGGCTTCCAAAACAAATTAGAGCACAAAAAGAAGCAAGTATTTGGACTGGAATACAGTCCCAGATTACAGACGAATCTATTGTATCCCACTATCAAAGAGAGAGGATTTGAGAAGTTAAATTTTTCTTTCCTCTTACCTAAATACATTGCCATATGAACTCTTCCCTTGCTCTGAATCAAGTGTTTCTTTCAAAAGATGTTTTCTATAGTTGGCAGTTGTGCACACCACAGACCTTCATGATATTACTACTAAGTAGACTTTTCTTTCTTTTTTTTTTTTTTTAATGTTTACTTATTCTTGAGAGAGAGAGACCGATCGTGAGCAGGGGAGGGGCAGAGAGAGAAGGAGACACAGAAACCGAAGCAAGCTCCAGGCTCTGAGCTGTCAGCACAGAGCTAGAAGGGGAGCTCAAACTCAGGAACTATGAGATCATGACCTGAGCTGAAGTCAGATGCTTAACCTACTGAGTAACCCAGACACCCCTGTCGCCTTTTCTAAGGATAGAGGACAAGCCGGAGCCTGAACACTGTCAGTAGTGAGAACTGGGGTTCAGGGGTGGATTAAGTGAGAAAAAGTTCCTATGTTCTCCAGTAAATCCCCCCTGCTGTCTGTGGCTTGAGGGCAGATCTCTGTCTGCCTGAGTCCAGGGGTGTTAGAGTTGCTCCGATTTGATTAGGGTCAAAGGGAATCCATATCCAGGACCTGTCCTCAAATATACTTTCCAAAGTATAAGGGCATACAGGTGTGTCCTAAACATTTCCAATCTGATTTAATACTAGATTCTGGGAAGCTTTAATTTGGCTCCTTGACAGTCATGGCTTTCCTTTTGAGTTTGGTGTGAGTACAGTCTGTACTCTCTAATGGTGTGAGTACAATACAGCTTCCCATGGGAAAGTAGCTTTCTACTTGTAGAAGACGGGAATATAACATTCCGTTCCCCCAGTGTCCCCAGTTGTTTGACATCTGGCATTCCCTAAAACCCTGTTATTAAAATGGTCCTCCAAATGTAGACTGTCTTGCAACAAAGAATATTTTGCAATGCTTGCACAATTAAAAAAAAAAAAAAGGAAAGTAAAAAGGAAGAAAAAAAAAAGATGTCATGGGTTGAACTGTGTCCTCCCTGTCAAATTAAATGTTGAAGTCTGAACTCCCAGCACCCTAGAATCTGACTATGATCATGTATGATCACGTAAGGAGATAGAGTCTTCGTAGAGAGAATCAGAATGTCTTTTGGGTAGGCCCTCATCCAATATGATCAGACTCCTTATAAGAAGAGGGAATTTGAACGCAGAAACATACAAAGGGAAGAAGATATGAACATACAGGAGAAGACAGTCATCCACAGCCAAGGAGAGGGGTCTGGAGCTAAGTCTGCCTCATAGCTCTCAGGAGGAACCAACGCCAACAATACCTTGATCTTGGACTTCCAGCCTCCAGAGCCATTAAAAAACAAGTTTCTGTTGTTAACCCACTTATTTGTGGTTCTTTGTTACTAACTAGCATAGCAGAATAGTAGAGGAGCTAGTCCACAGGAATATACACATACACCCCGTGTCCAGCAGAGCACACTAGTCCAGGCACGGGCCACTGTGAGGATGGAGAATTAGAGGACTTGTCTCTTCCATTAGATGCTTCCCCTTGTTAATATGTCCTCTCTCCTATAAAGCCTATTTCTTACCTCAACCGGGAACTGATGTCTTGAAATTTATCCTAGGGTTCAGGAAATTGTAATCCAGGAGAGACCCATCTAGCAAGAAAGTCATTATCTTTTAGATTTATAAGTATTCGGTTATTTATTTCTGCAAAGCAAACCTTCATTAAGACCAGCAGTGTAAAACGACACTTGGTTAGGCTTACAAATTTTGTGGATCAGGAATTGGGACCAAACACACTGGCAATGGTTTGTGTCTTCTGGGTGATACCTTAGGCCTGAGCTGGGAAGCATCAAAAGATGGGGGAATCGCCTGCAAAGGAAGGTTCAGTGCTCAAACTAGGAAACAGAAAAACATATGGTAGAATTTTGGCTTGAGGCCAGAAAGCATGAGTTTGATTCCAAATTCACAATTTGTTTGTTGTGTAGCCTTCTGTAGTTCATATAATCTGTATGGGCTTTACTTCTTTACTCTGAAAATGAATATGCTAGTGCATGGCTTCCAGTAGTACTCATAAGAATTAAAGATTATACACAAAATTCCCTAATATGGTATCTAATAAACAGTAAATTTTTGTTCTAACAGTTTGTTGAGGTATAAGTGACACACCATAAACTGCATATATTGAAATACATAATTTGATAGGTTTCATCGATGTGTATACTCTATAAGCTATCACCTCAATTATGTTAATTAACATATCCATGACACAGAAAGGATTCTTTTGTCCTTTTGTATTTCCTTCCTCCCACCCCTCCCCAAATGTCGCACCCAACTGTCTCAAGACAGCCACTGATCTGCTCACTGACACTCAGAGTTTTATATGCTTGGAATCATTCAGCAAACACTCTTTTTTTCTGGAATCTTTTATTTTTTGCTTAAAATAATTATTTTTAGATACATCTATATGGTTTCTTATTATAATTATAATTTGTTTATCATTTCACCTGTTGACAGACATTTGGGCTGTTTCTAGTTTGAGTGAGGCTATAAAAAATCAAGAACTATGAAAATTTTGTACGAGTTGATGAAATTTCTTGAAAGCCTTGTCAAAAGTTTTAGACATCATCTTAAAAACAATGGCAAGTCATTGAAAACTTTTTAAGACAAGGTGTTAACTTTTTTACATTTTACATGTCTGTCCAAATCTGTATAATGACTGATTTAAATGCTATTGATTTACTTATCATATTATTTGGATATTCAGAACATTCCTCACAAAATTGTCTTATTTTCAGGGTTCTAAATGATTGAACTTCCAGTGATGACCATCTCTCGATTTATCTAATTTTAACTACAAATAACACCAATATTTGCAGATCTCATAAAGAATGTTTTGTGAAGTTTTGCATGAATTCAAGGATAATATCTACAATTTGTAATATAAATAAGCATCCTCTTATTTCTTAAAAGTGTTTTGAGAATGTGCTTCCTGTTTCTTTTAGCTGGGCATTTTGGATGGGGTCAGAGAAATCTGAATTAAGTTCTGCTATTGTGTTTTTTCTTCATAGGTTAAAAATAATATTCTATCGGATTTTGCCTTTTTTTAGGATATGGGAAAAATTAAATCTACTAAATTAATTGTATTGCTTTATTCTCAGAATATAGCTCATATGCTATGCTTTTTAAGTTTATCATGATATGCCATTGTTCATATTTATTTTAACTTGCATCTAGTGTATTGTAACTCATTCTTATTTTTGAAAATGTGCATTCAACACCCGAGCCTGCAGAGCTAATCTGTGAACATTTAAATGAACAACTAATTGCATCTCTAGGGTATTCAATTTACCTTTGTCCTCCCATTTAATTTTCAGTAGATGTTATAGTATTTTGCATCTTGTCCATCAAGACAGAAACCATCTCCCTAAGTAACTGTTCTGAACTTGAAGGTGACGGAGAAGACAAAGTGATCATTGAATGGTAAATTTACAATAACCATATAGAAACTGGCTATGGAATAAGTTACTATTTCTCTATGGTTTCAGCATTTTCAAAAGGTATCCTGCTATCCCCACAAATACATAGCATTGGCTCAGTATTTTAGCTCATTTCAATGGGAAACTGCTGGAAAGTAACTCTTGTTCACAGAAGACTTGAAGAAAATTTCCAACTTTTCAGGTGAAATGTACACTTCTAACACTCGAAGTTTTTTAGTTCTAAAAAAGAAAGGAACCAAAATTCACAGCTGGAATCACTAATTTTAAGTTCTTTTATAGTTTTTAATGCCAATCCATCTCTCTGTAATATATGTAAACTATATACCTTTTTGAAATGTTGTTACACTGCATTTTGCTTATTTTTGCATGTCTACAGCCTTGGCCCCACATCTCAATTAACACCAACAAACAATATCCCAGAGAAAGTCAGCAAGAGGTTATTTTTTACCACTTTACCCACCAAAACAATAATGCAATTCCAAACAAGAGCTAGACAGAAGTACATGCTGTGTGTTCCAATTGAAGCAACAATTAAATTCAGGCAGCAACTGATAACCAATTAAAAATAAGCATTTCTAAGAATCTTGTTTGAAACTGGCAATCTGTGAAATAGATTATCATTTAAAACATTAGTCCAGGTACAATGAGTTCATGGTGTAGGAACCTCCTTCAAGAATATCTAGGTCTTGAGAAAATCTCTTGATATGTCAGATAGGAAAAATAAAAGAAAATAAAGAAGAAAGAAAACTAAATATCTTGATAGAGATTGGAAAAAGTAAAAATAGAAATAGGAAAAAATAAACAGAAAAGGAAAGAAGGAAGGTAGGAAGGCAGGAAAGAAGGAAGGAAGGAAGGAAGGAAGGAAGGAAGGAAGGAAGGAAGGAAGAAAGAAAGAAAGAAAGAAAGAAAGAAAGAAAGAAAGAAAGAAAGAAAGAAAGAAAGAAAGAAAGAAAGAAAGGGAAAGGAAGGAAGGAAGGAAGGAAGGAAGGAAGGAAGGAAGGAAGGAAGAGAGATGGAGGGAGGAGGGGAAGATATTCAAATAAGAAGAGTCGCAGTGAATAAACAGACACCAAGTGAAGCTACTGGTGAAGCTGGATCTCACAGTAATTGATTTAAGAAATGTATTCTCAATGCCTGTGGGAATAAGTTTAGGAATTCCCTGAGCTTGCACAGATGGGTTAAAAAGGCATAAAGAAATTAGAAAGCTACAGGATGTACACACCCAAGTTTGGGTAAGCAAGAATAGGTAAATAAGATTAGGTAAAAGGCAAAGGCCCCCAGTATAGGACAAAGGTATAAGAATAGGAAATCTCAGGATGAAAACATCCAGGATGAAGTAAACAAGATTAGGTATTCAGGGATGAAATACCCTCCAATTTAGTACAATAGCAGAAAGCTGCTTTCACAGGAAGGATCAAAACAGGTAAACAGGTAAACAGGACTTCAGACAGCAGGGTGAAGTTGTCCAGAGTGGAGCTAATTAGCAAAAGAAAGGTGCATCATTGACCCTGAGGTAGCATGCTCTGTCTTTCTTGTCCCCTAGGCAAGTTTAGGTAAAGAGAGGTGGGGCCTCATGTCTGCTGTAAACCATCTGCCCAGCTCCAGAATTTTGTTCTGTATTGACCTAAACCCCTAACACTGCATATCTTCAAAACTCCCTTTTCCCCATGCCCATGAGTTAATGTTCATGGTTTTATTGTCTACTTGTGCACATCCATCATGCTTGTAAGCCTTCTGACCCTAATAAAAAGGGAGCAAGGACCCTTACTTGGGGCTCTTGTCTCCTCCCAGACATTAATCTCTCTCAAATTTTAATCCTGCGTCCTGCTCTCTTGCCGGACAGGAGAGAATTCCAGACCCAGGGTCTAAGACAAATGCCAACCATGGGCAGTGCCCTGAGTTCTTCGTATACAGAACGCTCAAGAACCTGACAGTCTAATTGGGAAGACTCAACATAAGCCAAAACTCTGCCTCTGAAAAGTGGTCTTTAGCTACCCACATAAGAATTAAGAGGGTTGCTTATTTAAGATGCAGATCAGAGCACCAGTGCCCAGTCTAGAGTTAACTGAATTTCAATCTGAACCCCTTCCCCAGGTCCAATGCAAATACACATTTTACTTAAGTCTGCTAGTTGTTACAGCTGATATGCACTGAAATCTGAGAAATCCTCAGAAAGAACATCTGACATAATCTGAGGAAGGAGCAGAAAAAATGCATGAGAGATCAAAGACAAATGACTCCAACAAAAGAGAATCCCTGAAGTCCCTAAATCTGCAGTCATTAAGTCTAAGAGGCCCCTAATGGCAACACTATTTTAGCTTCAGTAATGACAACATTTAAAGTTGAGAAAAGTTCTAAAACTGGGGTCCCTAGGTGGCTCCACTGGTTAAATGTCTGACTCAGGTCATGATCTCATGGTTCATGGGTTCAAGCCCCATGTTAGGCTCTGCACTGAATGTGCACATCCTGTTTGAGGTCTCTTTCTCCCTCCCTCTCTGCCCCTACCCGACTCATGCTTTTCTCTGTAACTCCAAATAAATAAATAAACTGTAAAAAAAAGTTCTAAACCAAAACATGAATCATCAGATTTATCTGAATTCAAGATAATAAAGTTATTTATTTCATGCACTCAGCATTCAGAGTTTTCTCAAAGAAAACAAAAGAATATTAATTCTCATTAATGAAAATCTTTCTGTGTGAACTCTGCGGGTTTCAGAGATCTTTCAACGGGGGTGAGGATATTTTTTTCTGACTATATGTCAACAAATCTCCAAATTGATATCACTCTTAAAGGTAATATCCATACCACAGGTTTTATTAATCCTTTTTCAAAAAGGCATTCCTATCATTTTCACCCATAGGACTCTAGAGATTTAGAAAAGGATCAAATTATTAAATTTCAGAATGTATTAATAGCATAGAGAAATATTTTAGCAAAACCTTATTTGTGTTCAGTATTTATAAATGTGCCTGGAACCTGGACCAGGAATAAAACCTATACAAAGAAAAGGGTCCTGAATCAACTAATCCAGAAACAGTACTCTAGGGATTGAGACTACATAGACGTTCTTAAACATGTGCTTCTTTTTATATTCATACCCAATAACAGAACTAAACAAGATTGGAATGGTCCTGTGGATAGAAATATTAATTTTTGAAGGAGATGAATACTAATCACCAAACAAGAGTTCCTTATGTAGATTAAATTAGCTATTGCCCTACTTCTAAAAACAACAACAAAGCACACTAAAATTGCAAAAAAAAACTTAACACATGAAGTAAAAGGTTGATCTCATTGACATCTCAAACAATATTACATCAAAGAATGTTTATCCCTCCAATGGGAGATTCTAGAACAGATAGGTGATCTGTGTACCTTAAAAGACAAATCCAACTTCTCTCGACAAATGGAATAGCAATGCCAAGGTTTATCTTGCATTTATTTGAAAGTAATTCATTTCTTTTCTTAGGGACTGCTCTCTCGCCTTCTAAGTGAAAAGAGTTTCCCAGGCCTTCAACATTTTGATTACAGAAGTCATTTTTTTACCCACATCTCCTGCATGCATACCAATTGTTCATTATGGTCCACACCGTAAGTAAAAGTGTTGTGCCAGTAGCAGCAGGTACACAGTTCCTTGAGCACCCAAAAGGTTCATGTGAAAAAAATCTAGTAAACTGAGATCATTCAAGCAGAAAAGCACATTATTGAAGACAAATTCAACAGCATGTAGAGACAAAAGCCCAGCATCTTAGAACTTTCGTTCTTTGTGATTAGGATGAGTTCCTGTAGATGACACCCACTTCCCCCAAGTTCAACTTGTATTCCTCTTGAAACTATGAGGGCCAGACAAGGGAAGAAGGGTTCTCGAGAAATCTTGTTTTGTGTTCTGGTGTTTTACGACTCTCATCTCTTCCGACTGTGAAAAATGTTGAAGAAGTGTATTAATTCCTTGGAGGGAAAATGACAACATCTACTGTTTTGCTATAATTTTTTTTTCTATTCCAAAATAATCTTTGAACTAATGATTAAAAAAATTCACTTTTCTTTGACTTCTAAACTTAAATAGACCTTCCTAAGATCCAGTCCACCCAAACTTGCTAGTACAATTTTTTGTTAAAGTTTATTTTTTTTTTTTTTGAGAAAGAGAGAGGGCACACGAGAGAGGGGAATGGGACACAGAGAGAAGGGGGCAGAGGATCTGAGGCTGGCTCTACCCTGACAGCAGCAAGCCCATATGGGGCTCAAACTCACGAACCATGAGATGAAGACCTGAGCCAATGCCTGACACAACTGACTGAGACACCTGATGCCCCACTAATCACAAATTTAATGCTAAAAGTATTGATTTAAAATCTGAATAGTTCTTAATCTGTGTGCATATTTACTCATAATTATTCATTATTGATCTTTGGGATTTTTCTAGATTAATAATGGGTGAAAAATAATGTAACTGTCTTCATTTGAATAAACAAAATGCTTCTAATATGTTCTATATCTTATAGCTTGCTTTTCTCAAAGAGCTTCAACAAAATAATCTGCATATCCTATAATGAGAAAATGTTTCAATAAATTATGACAACACAAACGTTAATATTACACAGTCTTTAAGGTTACTAATAATTTTAGTGGCATAGGTAAATGCTTATAAAATAATGTAAATATGAAATACATTGTATTAATATGTATTTTTATTCTACACATGGAAAAATTAAAAAAAGAGGTAACAGTAATGGGTACAAAGTTTCATTTAGTATGATAAAAATATTCTATACTAAGATTGTGGGTATGGTTGTGCAACTCCATAATATACTTAAAAACCACTGAATTGTACATTTTAAATATATGGATATTATAGTATGTGAACAATATCAGACAAGATTATTTTAAATAATTTTATTGAAGTATAATTTACATAAAATACTTATTTTAAGTTTATAGTTTGATAAATTTTAATCAATTTTTTAAGTTTATTTATTTTGAGAAAGACAGTGGGGAAGGGCAGAGAGAGAGAGTGAAAGAGAGAGAATCCAAGCAGGCTCCATACTGTCAGTGTAGAACCCGATGTGGGGCTCGAACTCACAAAGCATGAGATCATGACCTGAGCCAAAGTCGGATGCTTAACCGACTGAGCCACCCAGGTGCCCCTGTAATAAATGTTTATATTAACAAAATTATGAAATAGAAGATTTCCTTTTCCTCAAAAGTCAATCTCTTTTTTAATCCTTAGCTACTAGAAAGCATTGGTCAGATGTGTCACTACAGATTAGATCATTTTTTGGAGTTTTATAAAAATGAATTACACAATCTGCCTTCTTTTGCTTGGCTAAGTATCATGTTTTTGAGACTACATGCATCAGTTTTTGTTTCTATTCATTGGTGATTCACATACCACTCATCTGTTGACGAGTTTTGGGTATGTTTGCAAATTTCTAGTATTAGGTAAGTATGAACAAAGCTACTATAAACATTCATACATATGCATGTGTGGCTATGTATTTTTATTTCTCTTGGGTAAGTATTGAGAAGTTAAATTGTTGGCCTATATGGTGGTTTTCTTTTTTAACCTTTGATGTAACTGTCAAGCTTTTCTCCAAAGTAACTGTACCATTAGACATCTCATTAGCCATATATAAGCATTCTTTTTGAGCCACATCTTCTCCAACCCTTGGAAAGTGTCATTAGTTGTGATATTAGTCATCTAGGTAGCTGTGTAATGATTTGTGTGTGTGTGTGTGTGTGTGTGTGTGTGGTTTACTTTACATTTTCCCAATAAATAATGAACTATGAAAATACTATACTCTCTCTTATAATGATGAATATAATCGTCATTACAGGACATTCTTGTATTTTCATTTATGAAGTATCTTCTCATGTTTTCATTGAGTTGTATCTTATAATTAGTAGGGTAGGACTTGCTACCCAGCTGTGGGGTATCTGGTCAACAGACAGCAATTTGAGAGTACGCCTTAGATGCAGAGAGCCACGTCATGGTCCTATGAAGTCATACTATTCCTAGGGAGGTTTCTTTACAAATCTTGCTTTCCTCTCTTCCTCTCAAAGGAATTGATCACTGACTAACATTCCAGCCCCCATCTCAGCATCTGCTACTAGAAAACCCAACCTCCACATGGTTTGAATACACTTCCTGTTTTATTTAGTTTTTCTTGTGATTCCTTCAATTTTTTTCTTCATCTACAGCTGCCTGAGTGAAAACAAAAAAGTGTTATGTTTCTTCATAACTGGTTCTAAATAGTTGAAAATTATAAACCACCAAGAACATTGGGTAACACGTTGGTATGCCAGATCCTAAACTGAAAATATGTTTTTTACTCATATATGATAGGATTTAACTAGATGTGAACTCTGCTTTATTACAAGTTCCAGTTTTCAAAACTTAAATAGCATAAAACAGTGATACCCTCTTTGTAACACTTTTAAAACCCTGATTTTTTTATTCAAGTAATGGTGAAAGAATTCCTTCATTTGCATGGATTCCTTATCCTGAGAAGTAAATTAATTTGGTCCTTAACTGTAACAAAACAAAGGGGAAGGGGCAGAGAGAGCAGGAGACAGAGGATCCAGAGTGGGCTCTGTGCTGTCTGCAAAGAGTCCGATGAACTGTGAGATCATGACCTGAGCATCATGACCTGAGACAAGTCCGATGCTTAACCAATGGAGTCGCCCAGGTGCCTCTGCTTTACTCTCTGACAAAGTTCAAGCTTGAACCCTGCCTGGTACCCATGCTTAGTCCCCATTTCTTTTTGTGTGCTAAGAACTCAGCTTGGCTATCTAACATCTACTTTCTAAGCATGCTTTTCTCGTCTAACTTCCATCTCTGGATTTGTTTGACTCTTTTCTCCTTCTTAATAATCCCTTGGCTCAATTCCTGGCCCCAGTCTTGGTTCAGAGTCCTTTTGTCCACATGCCAATGTGGCCTTCCATAATTTGGTGGTTATGTTATACACATGAAATGGAAGTGAGCATTTATGCCAATAAACATTATAGTCTTATTATGTCATTTGTAGTCACAAACATGCAGAAAGCCAGATTTGACAGAACTTAACCCAACAAAGCTTTTATATATAATATGTGCACTATTGTTGTATATTAATTAAGTAAATGTTCCTCTACCTTGAGCATTATTTAATCTTACTAAACTCACTTTAATTGGTTCTCTAGCTCTGAGCACATCCTCTCCTTCATAATTAATGTCAGTCTCTCAATCTCAGCAAAATCCAGGCCATAAAACCACAGAGAGCAGGACAGTGAAGGTCAAAGAAGACTCCAGAGCCCACAAGGCAAAAAGAAGAAATATAAGACAAGTAACAGAATTCCAATCACTATAAACAGAAAATACTGATAAATCAAAGTCCCAAGGGCTCCCAGGATGTCTAATCACAACTATACACACAAATTCACCCATACAAACACACGTGTTCATACATGCACACACAGACACACACACATAGACAAGCACATAAATACATACATACATTCTATTTCTTTAACATGAAGGAAACAAGTTTGCTGAATTAGCTGGAGAGAAAATAGGATATTCAGAGGTGTCAAGGAGAATAATAAACAGGAGACAATGTATCTTGCATCTAAAACACACCTTTTATTCCTTCTAAGAAGCATATCCAAAAAGAGAGAGAGAAAGAGATACTCCTCATGCAATGACCTTTTCTAAGGGCACAAAGAGTTCTCAGCACCACCATTATTCCCCGAGCGCTGTTCTTTTGCACTAAATTACCACCTGAAATTCTCCTTTCCTTTATCCTTCCTCTGCTGAACCTCAGAGGTGAGTCTGGGTACTGCTGACATGGCAGGTATAATGCAGTCAGTAAAAATGCTTCACAACAAGACTTCTTACCATTGACCTTCATCCCCTCCTTTGGAGGGGAAGCATCTGGCAGCTTTGTATTACAATATGGGCATAGCATTGTGCACAGCCCTAGGACTTCTCTCCTTCATGTCAGAAACCCCCCTTAGCAAAAATTAATGAAAGAGGAAATGGGGCATGAGGCCTAACTACACTGTTCTCTCTCAAATTGAGGATTTAAAGCTTTGAGTCATATTAAGCATACGCATCTTAAAGAGACATTTCCTGTCATATATAATTATTTTAGTGGAACAGATTTTCACAATCTGATTAGCCAGCTAGAATACTTACTTTATGTATAAGCCACAATACGGGCTAGACAGTGTTTTAAAAGAAAAAGTGTCCTTTGTCTACTATCATTTGCATATAACCAAGTATTCCATTTCCTTGACTTCTGAAGTGTTATTAGTGAGCTTATAAAGCATGCCTTTGCTATGTAAATTTCTAAAATTTGATATTTTACCATTTAAAAGTTCCCCCAATACTATCACCATTTGAACTCAAATTCTGAAACCTCCAGGCTCCCAAACATCCCTCTGCAAGAGATGAGGACCCCAAGTGGAGGCCAATTAATCTGGAGACAAAATGTGTCAATGAGACCAGAAAGGATTTCAGCTACTGCTGAAGCCCAGAAGCTGGTAGGGGATATTGTAAGGTGATCAAACACACATTTTGTTAAAACGAGGGCTTCAAATCTGTTTTGCTGATTACCTCTGCCAGAAGCATTATTTAGCTTACCGAATTCACTTGAGTTAGTTGTTAATTGAATTATTCAATGTCAGAAGACAATTCTTCATGGGTCTTCTGCATTGCTGCAAGTCCTCCAAGCCAGGCCTGGCTACTCCTCATTCCAGACTATTTTTACAAAGTTATTTATACAGCAAATAGCCTTTGGAAATCGAGTATACCCTTCCAGAGCAAAGGGTATATATTCTTATCCTCTAGTATAATAAAAGATAATCTCTCCCTCCAGAGCTAGGGGCAATCATGCTTAGGCTATTTACAAAAGATCTGAAATCCTGAGCCTCAGGGTCCTGTTGCTATAATGTAATTTTTAATTAAAACAATTTTTTTAATGTTTATTTCTTTCTGAGAGACAGAGAAAGGCTGGAGGAGGAGTAGAGTGAGAGAGACAGAGGGTCTGAAGCAGGCTCTGCATTGAGGGCAGAGAGCTTGACGTGGGGCTCGAACTCACGTGACCTGAGCTGAAGTCGGGTGCTTAACCGACTAAGCCACCCAGGTGCCCTATAATGTAATTTTGTGCAAGCATCCTCCAGTCCTTGTCTTATTTGCCATAGGAACTGAGGCTCAAATAACTGGCACAAACATGTTGATACTCTCGCTACTACTATGGCTGTGAGTAATAGGCAGTCAGTCTTCTCTGACCTCGCTTTAGTGTCTTCCATCAGTATCCATGAAACTAGAGAATACCGTGTGCTTGAAAGTATAAAATCACACACCTTTCCGTTTTGACGGATTTAATGATGAAGACAGAATATTAACAGACATGACTTTTTGAAGAAGGAAATATGAGGGTCTTGTGGACCAATGAATGAGAAAGCTGAGGGAAGCAAATATTTTAACAGAATTGTGTAGTCTCATGGTTAATAAAAGGTTCTTTACTTTATTGCCAGTTAAATGAGGAGTCCAAGAGAGGTGGTTACAGGCACAGTACCAGAGGGCTGCCCAAACAAGAGGAGGACTTCCTTGCCAATCTGCCCTGTTGGCTAAGAAACCCAGACAAAATCCAGACACCAGCTATCCAATTTGAATTTCCTGAGACTATGTGATTAATGCAAAGGACTTATTCCCTCTGAGTCAAGGAAAACCTGTTGTCTCCTCAGCAGTTGTCACTACTAATCCTAAGAGGTGTCTAGGTGGGCAGAAGGTTCTTCTTCCTTTTGGACAATAGTGACAAAGACAGGCTTCCACACCAAGTATACAATGGTAAAAGTCTGTGACAACTAAGAGCAGAAACCAAGAGAATCATCAGAATTTTGTCTGGGTCACTGATGAAAGGAGGAGGCAAGGCACATAACATTTGGAAACTGAAATGGGATGGAATGGAAACAGCTTGGTTGTCTTACAGCTCCTGTGTGTATGATGTCTATCATAGCAATCTTACCTCCATTCAGAGAAGACAGTGAACAGTCTCGGAGCTTCTTGCAGTGGATCTTGCTGTAAGGAACTTTTGTCCCTATCTAGAAGATTTCCCTGAGGCAGACAAACTCGTGTTGGAAACCATAGATGAGGTACTGATTAATATTCAGGGGCTCTTACTTCTTCAGATGCAGTTTTCAATACTGATAAAGGTGACCTATTATAGAATAGAAACTGACACAAAAAAAATCTAGATGAGTTATTGAAATTATCCTTAACATCTTCAAAATGTTCTCTCACCTACGGAGAGAACTTAAGCATTGGCATTTTCATAATGGGGCAGCAGATGTTTGGATTAAGGTGGACTCCTCAAAGAAAAGTCACTCTATGTGATCCAAGCCCAACTTAGCCAGAAAACACAAAACCCTGTGACCCCATCCAAAAAGCAATGTAGCTAGAAATGCTGAGTCAAGGGCTTCTGAGTCCAAAAGAGATGCTATCAGCTAGGAAGCTATTACTGTCCAATACAAAATACTAGGCAGCCATGAGCTGCCACCATGTTGTTCAAAACAAAAGGGGAAGGCTTATTTAATGGGGCGGAACCACTTTCTACATATCACCAACCCCTCCCATGCCCTCAACCATGATCTCAGTTATTTTAAGGAGAATAAAGATGATTAGAGGAAAAGCTAATATCTCCATTCCTCCAAGAGAGATCAAAGACCATACTCCTCTAAGTATCCTGAAGGATCTGGCAGAGGAGAGAGAATCAAACTTATGGTTTTGATGGATATATGTACCCAAATTACAATCCTCTCCAGACCATGGAAGAAAAAGGCACCCAGATTTAACTAATAGGGTTTGAGCATGGTGGAGAAAAGAAGATAATGTGACCTTGTGCTGGGATGCCTTAGGTCAATTAAATGTAATGTTCTTTCTCCATCTAAAAGCAGAAGAATTGATGTAATATATATACATACATACACACTTCCACAGCACATAAGTGCCACAGAAGACTCTCCAGATCAGGAAAAGCCTGGAAAAACACAACATGTAAATCATTTCCCTAAATCTCCTTTCATTTGCAATTGATGGTTGGTCAGCATTTAGCATGGATGTCTCTACCCTCTGATGTTCAAAGTCTATGTTCGAAGCTTTCACTATACATGTGACATCTTGTTCATTAGCAAATCAGAATCATCGTCAACAGCCATGACTGAGATGATATCACAATCCCAGATACAAAGGCACTAACAAATCTTGGAAAACTTCAGACCTGCCTGACAATTAAAATGTCTTGGGGCTACGTGAATGGACTCAAAACATTTGATCCCACTGGCAGTCAAGGAAAAACTTGCCTCTTTAGCCCCTACCACCACATAGGAGGCCCAGCGTCGTCTTGAACTCTGGGTATCAGAGACAATACGTGCTTAACATTGCATTCTTCTTGGTCTTTCATATTGAACAATGCACAAGTCAGCATCCTTTTTGTGGACCCAGAGCAACAGTATTCATTGGAAGTGACCCAAGAAACTATAGCAGAGGCTCTATCTCTATGTCTTCACAGCACGAATGGCCTCTTTGAGCCATGAGTCTCTATGACTGATGACTTTGTCAACTGGGCATTTTTCAAAGGGAGGCACCCTCAACATAGAGGCAAACCCTGGGTATCAGCATCATCCTCTCCATGACATGACTGCCAGGATTACTCCTTTTGAAAAGGAGCAATCAGCTTGCCATTAGGTTCTTGTTGAAACTGAATGCCTAATTTTGGTTACCTTGGACTTAACAACTAACAAGGTAGGAAGGACCCAACAAGCCTAACTTTTCAAATAGAAATGTTACAGTCAACAATGCAACTGGCCAGGTATTGGCCCCAATGTCACCACTTTACTTGAGAAGTGCAACAACCACTTTGGGAACAATTCAATCCTCCATACCACTGTCTAATAGAAAGCTGCTATGTCCATGGGGTTCTTGATTCGCCAAAATGTCTGGGCCTGGTCCATTGATTGTTTAGCTAAGCTGAAAACGATCAGTATCCACTGGACTTCTGCATCTGTTCAACCTCAATGCTAGTAGTGAAGAACAGGAAATGGTGTGATCACTCTCCCCAATGGACAGAACTCACAGCATTTTGATAACTGTGGCCAATACTCACCTTGATGAAACTTGCTATAATTTCACTGAAACTTGGGTGCTTGCCAACAGCCTCGTGTTTGGTCTGCCACTTGGAAAACTACAGACTGGCAGATTAATACTCTACTCGTTGGGGCCGTGAACTGCACAAACTAATCACAGCTACTGATAAAACCATCTGGATTCCTCATGCAAATGCCCAAGTTAAATGCCCTTTATCTGATGAAACCAACTGAACTCAAGCTGCTGTTTCACCCTGCATCACACAAAATACTACCATTTCTCCCTGAGCACAGCAACACAGCCTCCATCATAGACTGTTTCTGATGCAGAGAAACTGCTCCACAATGGACTCTTGACTTCTGGAAATGAATGACCCCTTTGTCTCACACCTGAGGGAGGCTACACTGAATGGGGTTCTGCTCTTGTCTGATCTCAGCAGATTCACCACATCATACTTTGGACTTTAAGTATTATCAGCAATGACTTAGCACAGCTGACACTTTTACAGTTTATGGTGTTCCAAGTTGGTCCAATCAGCCAGTGCACGTCACACTCTGTATCTTATGAAAGTAATCTGTGTCTATGTCTGGCAGAACAAAACACTTACATTATGATAATGGTGCACATTTTATCACAGAATCCATCCAGCAATGAACTTTCCACTCACCCAAACATCAACAGTTATCTCTGCATCTTTGTAAGCATTTGTCATTGTTGCGATTTTCTCCTTAGCCATTCTTGTATCTGTGTAAAGATATACCTTTTTGGTTTTAGTTTGCATGTCCCTAAGGCTTATAATGTTAAACGTCTTTCCATGTCCTTATTTGTCATCTGTATATCCTCTTACATAACGTCTGTTCATGATTTTTGTCCCTTTTCTAAATGAAGTACTTATTATTTTTCCTCTTGAGTTTTGAGATGTTTAAAAGATACATGATTTTCAAATATTTTTAGGGGTGCCTGGGGAGCTCAGTTGGTTAAGTGTCTGAATCCTGATTTCAGCTCAGGTCATGATCTCATGGTTCATGAGACTGAGCCTCCCATTAGGCTCCATGCTGTCAGCCAGGAATCTCTCTCTCCTCTCTCTCTCTGTCCCTCCCTCTGCTTTCTCTCTCTCAAAATAAATAATAAAATAGTCTTTAAAAATTTGAAAAATTTTTCCCCCACTGTACTTGTATTTTCATCCTCTTCACTGGGTCTTTTGAAATAAAAAAATTTTAATTTTATCTTTTTTTCTTTTTTGGAACACACTTTTGATGTCAAATCTAAGAGCCCTTACATAGCCTTAGATTCTGAAGGTTTTCTTCTATTTATTAACCTAAATAAAATTTAATTTATTTTATAACGAACACCATTTATTGAAAAGACTATCCTTCTGACAATTAATTGCTTTTGCACCTTTGTCAAAAATCATCTAGGCATATTTGTGTTGGTCTACCTCTGCGTTCTCTACAATTTTTCTCTTCCTATATTTTTAGGCTGTGTTATTGTTGCCTACTTATTTAGAATTATTCCATCTTCCTTGTGGATTCTTTTTATGGTTATTTTATGTCCTTCTATGTTCCAGTAATTTATTCTAAAGTAGACTTTGGTCATAATTTGATGTAATCATCCTTAAACTTACTTGAGAGCTGCTACCATCTCTCCTGGAAACCCTTCAATCTCATGCTAATATATTTTTAGCCAAAGAAAACTACACAATAGTCAATATTTATACAAATATGAACTTGCATTTTCTTATATGTCTTCTATTGCTGGACAAGGCCTTAAGTAATTAGAAAAATAAGTGTGTGTATATGTAAATTTCAAGTGATTCAAAAAGAGTCTGTAATTGTGTAACCACATAACTATGTTACTGATGTATACTTCACCACATGAATGACCTGGTTAACCTGTCTTAGTCCTACATAGAGAATTCTTATTCTAGGCAAGTCTACATTGAAAAAGCATGGTTATCATACTGGGATATTTGGTATCTTATTATGATAACACAAGAGGACACCAAAAATTACCAGTCTACTCTTAGAAATTGAACAATTAAGTTAGAAGCCATGTAGGTTATAATTGGGAAAACATGGTCAGACTTGATATCCCAGTTGGCAGTGACTATTAATACTAGCTCAAGAAGAAATAATAATAATATCTGTATAATAACTTAGAGCCTGCAAATCATGTTCATAAATTAATTTCTTAAGTCTTCCCACTAAATCTTACATTATTGACATTTTACACATCAGAGAAATTAATCCTAGAGAAATTAAATGACCTGTTATGTCACATCAGATCATAACCTAAGCCCCAAACTAGAATGAAGATCTATCAAATGCCAAAGGTATACATACATATATGTATATACATGTATATATATATACCCACATACATATACGTATTTCTTGCCTTTGGCCTCTTTCTCCCTGCTTTGCTAAGTAAAGGTGACCACGGTCTGTTATTAGATTCATAGATGTTTTCCTTGAAACAAGATGAACAAATATAATTTGGCACATCATTCTTAATATTACTCAATATGTGACTAAGCAAAAGCCAAAATAAAAGACAATGAGGACTATTTGTGAATAAATTCTTGGAGGTAACAAGCTTTATATATCTTAACAGCCTCAACTCAAAGGTGGTAGTTTAAAAAAAAAAGTTCATTTAAAGTGTTTCAGCCTAATTACAATGTCTCACATTGCTAGGCTTTTTTGTCTTTGTCCAGAGGAAGGAGGGATAATTTCTAGTATTTGGTAATGAAATTTACTCCCTTTATTCCATTATCGGGAATGTGATAAATCTATTCCTTTCACATGATCTTAATTATTAAATGGTTTTAAAAAGGAAAATAACTTAAAAGTTTTTTGAGAGGAAGACCATACATAGAAGTTGCGCTGTTTAGCTAAAAGCAAACAAACAAACAAAACAACCTTTGCATATTCTTAAATATTGGCTTATAAAAACTAGGGAATTCATGAAAATATTATTTATCTAAAATTTACGTTATAGCCTGACAAAAAGCCTTTACTAGCCACAGAAGTTTAAAAAATTCTGTTCCCCCCAAAAGTAATATTTTTACATCATACCTGAATAGAATTGTTCCTATAGTATAGTTTGATATGTGCACAAATCCTGTTAATGTGCAAAACATGTACAAATCAACTGTGTGTTCATGGGATATTACTAAATCATATAATGATGCCTTAATTTTAAGTGTATTTGCCCTTCAAAGTAGAATGTGAACATTTTCAAAGTTATAGCACTTCAAATGTTAGCACCAGGCAGTGTTTCCCCATCTTAAAGCAATAGTTTAGATGAGGATGTCTTACCACTATTAACAAAACATCTGTTGGAGGCTCAGCAATTAAGACAAATAGTTTCCTCTCTAATTATTTGAATGTGAAATGAACATTCGGTTATTAAGAGAAGCTCAGGCCATGACAGATAGGAAGCTGAGCCGAGCACGGGCAAGAGCATCCTACTGCTATTGAGAGTTGTGAGGCACCCTCTGTTGTTGACAGTGAGGTAAGGGTCAAGACAAAGCAGATGCAAGCATTACTAAGGGATGGCTGCAATAAGGAAACAACTCTCTCCTTAACAGGAAAATGGGCTGATGTAGCACTTCTCCTGTTTCTCAGTAAACTCTGAGTAACCCCACGATGATGGATATACTAGTGATGACATAAACCCCTCTGGATTTAATGTCCTCTTTGAGGTGATTTTTAGGGCTTAATGATCCAAAAATATATTTCACACATTCTTCAGCCCCCGTCACCACTTGATTACATTTTATCAATGATGTCATTCAATTATCACAAATGATTTAAATCTTTTTTTCTAAGAATTTAATATAATATGGTTTTAAAGATAATCACAACTAAATGGGTGCATTTAAATCTTTCTCCAAGAGCTGCTCTTAGTACAATGAAAACCAGGACTTTATTCTGCAACCTCTTGATAGAGAAATGAGCTAGATTTTCAGCATATCCATACCAAATTGTTGAAAAGTCTTTGCAAGTTGTAATGCAGATCTAAGTTGGCAGTTTAAAATCTTCTGACCTCTTTGTGACTCTCCTGAAGTGAGCTCCTTCAATGAGACCAATGACAAGAGAAATGGCCCATGCTGGATTGATATTAAGGCTCACCTCTTTTCAATTCTTTTTTTCAGTAGTCTCAGAGGAGGGAAAGGATCAGACATGCTCCCTTAATTTTGTTTCCTGGCAATTAACTCCCAGAATAACACCAAATAATTACAACCATAACACTGCAAAGAAAGTTAGAGTAGCAGTAAATGTTGCTAAGCTGTGAACTTTGACAAACAAGCCCCCGTAAACGGTGCGAGGCTGCCTGCTATGCACCTAGTAACATGCCCTGCATTGATGCTCAGAAGATGTGTGGAAGACAGCTCATCGTGCTGAGGAAAATCTCACTGCTTGAGGTATGACATTGTGTTTTGGAAGTAGAGGACAGAAAAGTAACACACAGAAAGAATTTATTAAGGGGGAAACCAACAGTACCTCAAGTTAAATATCTATCCATTTACTGGTCTCTTTCTCTATTCATTTTATTTTCTCTCAGGGAAGAGAGAGGAAAAAATGAATAATCTTCTTATGTTGTTCTCCCCAAGGGTACACAGAAAGGCCCTGAGTTCTGGCGTGTGCTAGGTAAGTAGAATGTGAGACAAGCTGATGGCTGGGTATCTCTTGGTCTGTCCGCAGTGGCTCTCAGATGCCCCAAAGCATTGTCAGTCAGAAGAACCAACTCTGCCCACACGAGTATATATAATCTATATTCTTATTGGTAAGAATCTAAATTTGTTAAGTGTTTTGACTTTAGGCTCGTTCCATTCCCTTTCAATTATCCCTCTTTTCTTTCCTCAATGTATATTCCTCCTTTTACTCACAATTTTCCCACCCCAGTAATGCTGACCTTCCTTCTAGTCACTCTTTGGACTGATTCTTCCAGCTGTTGAGTGTTGCCTTATCAGCACCCTTCTCAGTTTTACCCATTCTCACACCACGTTTCATCCTATTAAGGCCATGAACAAAACAATAGACAAAATTTGAGCTAAGCATTTAAAGAATTCATAGATACCTCCTCAAATTAATCTTTTCATTTCCTTAACCCAAAAAAGTAAATAATATGGATCTCTCCAGGGTGATGCTAGAGAGACTCTGAAAAAGCACTACGTTTCCTGGAGATCTTTGCATCTTTGAAGAAAGTGCTAAATAATTTTACAAAATTTTCTGTTAAAAGCTTTTATTCATTTGTCTTCCAATAGAAGGAGGATCTTTCTAAATCTTAGAACTTTAAAAAACAGCTTAGGATCTCCATAGTCTCGTGTCGTTGGGGAACTGCCATCCAGCAAAATATACTCAAGAGCTCCCAGCTTCAAATGAAAGGGCTAAAAGGGACAGACATGTAGGAGAAAGTCGTGCCCTGGTTGGAGATGGCAGTGCCCGCAGCTCAACTTGGCAAATGTAATACACACGTGCAGATGTGTTCTTCCTCTTGATTTCTGATCGCTGAAGATACAGACAGGATAAACCTGACTATTCGGGCCCTATGTTGTCATTCAAAAAAGACATATTTAAAAAAATCAGAAGCAGCAATCTGATAACCATCATAATTGGAATATAGTATAATAATTAAAAAATCAGACAGGAAGAGAGAGAGAAACTACAATTGATCTTGGTGTAAGTAAAAAGCATATTCACTGGAAATGTATCTATGAGCACAAAGGGGTGATATATAGTCCTAGCATTTTTAAATGATAAACCACAGATTAGAAAGAAAAAGTAAATGCGGTGCAGATGTGAGGAGTATAATTTCTTGGATGCGGTATCTATATAGTCCAGAATATGACCTAGTTTTAAATATGATATGCTAATTAGTCATTTTCTTTTTTTTGTTTGTATTGATAGAGTGTTTAGCTACTGATAGTGAAAATGTTATTAATATCATAAATACCACGATCTCTGACATGGTTAACATACTCGTGAAAAACCAAATTTTCAGAACATGAAGCTAAAATCCAGACAAAGACATCTACTTTCATGTATTAAGTAAAAATATACAGGTTTCAGATTAAATTCTTGGATAGTACCAGTCCTTGTAGTATCATTAAATATTACTGTATCTCTTCAAACATGAAGTAATCTCAGTTTGCATTTACAAAATTCCACAGCACACTTCTTAATCTAAATTTCCATGAGTTGTTTTTCAAAAGGGTCAAATGATAATAAAGACATTGGTTATGAAAAAGTGCTAGGAGAGCTAACTTTGGTTTACAAGGGCTGTGATGTGAATTAACTTGGGAATGACTCCTTACATGCGTTGCTGAATTCATTTCCCCAAAACTGTGAGACTTAAACAAATAAAAGAGTATTAAATCACAGTAAGGCAGTCACTCAACCTCACATTTTTCTAATCCCAAAGTTTACTGAGTTCTAAATACCCCAAAGTATGTAAGCAATTGTAACCTCTTGGTACAGGCCTGGTATGGAGTCACAGACATACCGAAATTACTGGAAAAGACTATCCAATACTGAAAAATCTAAAAACCAATTAATTCAATTTCTAGTAAAGTCTACCCCAAAATGTATTAAGTTAATCCCTTTATAAAGAAACTCAAATTTCTTGGAATTGTTTCTCCATTCTCTTTCCAAATATGTAATATACAGCTGTGTGTGTGTGTGTGTAGGATATCCACTCTGAATGTATATCTGATGTACCTATGACCTATTTATTGAACACTGACTATAACATATGTCAGTGCATATGTACACATACCCACACAAAAACACATATATGCACATGTATACACATACACATATACACACATCTCAAATACTCAGCAGCGGCCTTAGACCAAAAATGTTTGCCTAACTTTATCAGTACCCTTTCTCTCTTCATTAGGTAGATCAATTTAAACTTCATGCTTCTTTAACTATTTTCCTAATTTACTCATTAACAGCAATTCTTCCTACTTTGGAGGGTAAGAATTGCAAAGATAAAGAAAGAATTTAATTTCCTTCCTTCTGTCCATTACATACTATTTCTTAATCAAGTGTTTGTGACTCTCTCCAACATTTGTATAGATTCCTCCCTCCCCCTTAATCATTCACAGTCCAAACAAATCTCACTTTTCTATTTCTTCTCTTCACCAAGGGGTTAGCCTAACTCGAATTCCTACATTGATAAGCGCTAACTCAAAATCACTCCTCCCCATGAGTGGGAAACTTCGGGGTAAGATACAGTCTGTCTACCTCCAGTATACCCAGTCTGTCTACCCTCTTACCTCCAGTATAGAAATCAAAATGAATAGCACTAAGAGTAAGATTTGGCCTCTCTATCTTTTCTACTGTCTATGGAGAGGACTCAAGAAGGAATCTACCTTCTTGCTTGAGTCAAGAGCAACCCCAGTTCTCTTGAGGTAAGACCATACTTCTACAGGCTTATAGTCTTCACAGAGATGAAAGAGGGAGTCCCGATATCTGCAAATAAAGCTCTTCCCACCTCCCAGGTATCTGAGTGCCCATTTCCAAGGTGTATAATGTGCCCTGAGCCCTCTCTATTTGACCTATCTGTCTATACTCATAACATTTATAGCCTTGCAACCACTGACTTCCCAGCTCCACAAGGTTATCTTTCTTCATTCAGTGTACACAGTTCTCCACAAGAAGTTTCAGGCTCCTCAAACAAACATGGCTCATAATCCACTCCCTCCTTTGCCCTGCCGTAACTCCTGAAACCTCCCCATTGAACCTCTTGTCAACATCCTCATGGGTCATCACTCCCCCATCACTTGTGTATAATTGTAGCTACTTTTCACTGTAGCTTTCTTCAACACTGCTTTTCTCTTAATTCTTAATTATTTCAATACACACGTAGATAATTATCTCCACTCTCTTGCTCCTACATTCTTGGCCATCCTGTCCTGTACTTCACCTCTGCCGCTCATTCCCATGGTCATATTTCAGAGCAGAGGCTTTCAGCCTGGAGACAATTTGCTTCTTTAGGAAATATTTGGCCTTCTCTGGATACATTGTTGGTCTTCACGACTGGGTCAGGAAAGGACAGTAGCTCCTGACACTTCAGGAGTAGAGTTTAGTGAGCAGCCTGCTAAATATCCTCCACTGCACAGGGAAGCCTACACACACACACACACACACACACACACACACACACACATTATCTAGTCTGAAATGTCCATAGTACTTAGGTGGAGACCTTGTATTAGAACTTATCATTTCATGACCAGTAAGTCTAACCTCTGTAATATCAATTTAAAACATCCTAAATTCAGACCATCTACTGTTAACTTTCTAGCTAATTTCATCACATATTCCAATTCTAATAATTCTTCGACTTCACCTAGACCAAAAATTTATAGAGTCTGCTTGCTTTGTCTTTGAACTTTACATATCTGATGTTTATTTTCCCATCTATGCATAATGAATTCTACGGAAAAACATTAAAACAGTCCCTTGTATATATTCCTGTCTCTTTCGCTCTTCAGTGGCTTTACTGAACTTTGTAAAACGCCATTCTTTGACAAACCATAACCCAAGTATTTTTACCTTTGCTGTTATTACATACAAGCACCTGTTTAGCTAAACATGGCTAGAGGAAAACACAAATCTACTTTGACTGGTATCTTTTAAATCTAGAAGGTTGAACTTTAATGGCCAACAATTAGGTCATCTCCTGGTCCATTTCTTCTCCCACTCTACTAGATATATTATTTCATGTTTTTCTTCTTTTTGCTCCTCAAATAACCATCCCACCTCCACAATCTCCTATTTATATGATGGCATACTCTATTTTTCTATAAAATTGAATAATCAGAAGAGGGCTTTCATAAACTCCCAGTACGTTGTTCACCTGCAGCTGTACTCATTCATATGATTGGTCTTTACTCCTATTACTATGGATGGAGTGCCCATGTCCCATGTGAGGTAAAATCCCTGTGTATGCCATGGGTACTTCCCTCTTGCTAACTTGATAATCAGTAACAGACTCTACTCTCGCTCACACTCTGACGTTTATGTTCTCTACAGTGTCATTCTCGTAAGCGTATATAAAAAGTTTTCATCTCTCCCCCCAAAGAAACAGATCCCTTTTGGCTCTTCCCTTTCAGCCATTTCAATATTTTACTGTATCCCTTTTTAGTAAAACTCCCTTAAAGCGCTATCTACATTCACTTTTCTCATCAATCCAAAATGGATCTGAATGCATTAAGAAATTGGTGCTTTTGAAAACTCAAGTATAATCTAGGTCTAGTTTGTGATTTTCCTGTTTAAGGTTCCTCCATTTTCATAGACTCACATAAGACATATTTTACTCTCTATATAGCATTTTCTGATAAAAATATAAGATGTTTGAAAAATTATCATTTGTATCTCAGGGACTTCTATTTTCCTCTTATATTTTTTATATTAGTCTAAAAATATTCACATTTCATGTCTGAATAGCCTCAATGTGTTGGCATGACAGCCAATACCTGGAAGATAATGGCAACAATGTACTCATAGGCTCAGAATTAATCGGCTAAATTTCAGGTGCAGATGAACATTTGACTAGAGATCCAAACTTGTAGGTGAGAACACACAAAATAAAAACCTGCATAAAGCTGAAGAAGCACCTCAAGGACTAACAGAGTTACATAATTAGTGGGACAATGTGTATAGAGACTTAAATCTCTCCTGAAGTCTTAAAGATGACAGTGGGGAATGGAATTCCATTAACAATCCACTGGATGGAACATTTTTCGTCTTCTCTCCTTTTTTTTCTCTCCACTTCCATTTCTGTGTGCACACATATGTATTCTTAAACCCCAACAGTTTCTCCCAAATCATCTCTTCATGTTCTTAACATACATCCAAAGAACACGTTCCTCCCACTTTTTTCTCCTGTACTAACATTTTTACATAAAAGTTAGCTTACTTAGCTATCTTCAATATTTTTCTTATTTATCTGCCACCAATATTTGGTATTCAAAGGGATAATGGAAGATTAATTCAACAAAAATATATATTTTTTCAATATAGTCCCCCAAACACCAGACAACCATGATTTTCCCCTAAATGACCTAAACACCAATTCTTCACCTTGCCAATGGTGCCAACCCCTTCCCATGTCTAAGACTCCTGAAAAGAACACTGTTATGCCCAAATGGATGAAATTTTTTATTGCCTCGAAAACAGACATTTCTGAATCCTATCAAAATATGGGTACTCTAGAATAAGCACTGTGAAATCAGTTCGGCAGTTAAAGTGAACATCTGATGGAAACCATTATGTACTGAATGTTAGTGCCCCTTCAAAATTCATAAGCAACTCTTAAAATCATACTGTTTCAACAGCACAGAAGCTATTGATATCATCTGTCAAGTAAAATGGGAGGCAGCTGGACTGAAGCCCTGGCTTGATCTCTGCCACAAACATGAGTGCAGATCTCTTTCTATCCCATAGTAGATTCCCAACCTGCAGGGTTCCACCAGTCAGTCACCATAGATTCACCTAAAAAAGTCCAACATCGAAATTTACCAGGATGACCAACTCTACATCCTCTGATTCATCCATTGCTTTGGGAAACAAAATAGCCAGCAGTGTATCTGGATTTGGGCAGAGGCTGGTGTCTGCAACTTTACAGATCTAGTGTCAATATTTCATTTCAAGTTCTAAAAATTTTAGCTCACATCTTCTCTCTAGTATGACTTTCAACCACTACAGATCAATATCTTACAAATACTTCACCATGAAAGAATCCAGGGTTATCATTTTCCTTTGGCAGAATTTTGGGTATAAGTAATCAATCTTCATCATTTCTTAAGAAATTTTAATAAAAAATGAATAGTGCACCTCATCTATTCAATTTTGCCTTTATCAATAAACTAACCAACATAATTAAATTTCCATGAAATATCCATTATCATAGATTTGTGTAAAGTTATGGATGTTAACGTTAATTTTTGAGGGTAGATGTATTTTTCATTTAGAAGCAAATGTTGAAAACTCAAACACTGATAAAGAGAACAAGGATTTTTAATGTCATTTTCTTGATTGTTTTGGAGTTATTAAGTAAGGCTATTAGCGTGTGCAAAATTTAGTATTATGTTTCTACACTGCTAGCTATATATATTCTGTCTTGGCTGTATTTGAACAGAACCATTTATTACTAAATTTATCAAAGATGAAAATCAATCATCGCAAAATTTAAATTTTATATGTTACAATAAGTTATGTTTGACCAACAAAACACCTATAAAAACAAAATGATTTAGCTAAGTATTTCTTCGTATTTCCCGGTAACTCTGTAGTTCTCAACGATTTCTGCATTATTAACTTCTGGGAGTTAAATGACACTGCAACATCTGAGGTGTCAGCTTGTTGCGCTTACAACAAAGTCTAAGCAGAGAAGTTAAAGTCAAAATCTCTTCAAAGTTATGAAATGTGCATATGAGTATTTTTCATCTAGTGTTTAATTCTTCCTGCACTGTAAGAATCAGAACAATCCTGAGAATGCAGTGTTTTTCCTAGAATAATCACTGAAAATATTATGATGATAAAACCACATTTTTCAAGTTCTGAAAACTTGGATTTTCCTCCTTTAATTGTTTCACCATTTTTCTCTCCATTTCCAGACAAGTTAGAATTTTTAAAAACTTAAGATATCCAATTCTTATGTAAATGTTCTGGTTTCATGACTCTGCAAGTGTACCTTGGGTTTAAAAACAGCACTTTTTATGAGGTTGATTACTTCATATAGTAAGTAAGCCCTTCTGAAATCTGTTTTTTAATTAAATTGATTTTGGGAAACAAGAGATCTGTGGTGTCAATAATTTTGAGAGTCTAATTCATTTCACTTTTAGTTTACATTAAGGATTGTCTTCATTATTTATCCTTCCAAGCACAAATATTAGCTAACCTAATCAGTAACAAACAACATAGACATGAAATGATATTAACACTACTTTGATACATCAACATAAGCAGTCTTATATGAAACATTAATAACAGAATAAATGAAACAAATCATATTCAGATTATTCTTTCTGAAAATTCTATCCGTACAATTCCAGTAAAACTGGTATTATTGTCTTCACTAAGTCTATAAAAATCTACTTCATATAAAGAGGGGGTATGTTTGGCTACCAGAAATGTGCAGTTTCAAAATAGTTATATTTCAGAAAGGATAGGACTTTTAAATTTATTTGCATAATAAAGGAAAATATCCTTGAAGTTGTTGTGATTATATTTCTTATAATTCTGATTCTAAAAAAAAAAGACATTTCGTTTTATTTTGTCCCACAAAATATTTCATGTTTGACAACTGATTCACTCTCTTACCCAAGTACTTGATCTTACCCTAAGTCTTTAATATTACCATAACATATCAATTACCACTATGTTGTCAGCTCTGAACATTCTTCTGTAAATTGTGTATGAATGATTTCCATCTGAATATGTAATCAAATCTTTTTTCAAGTTTTATTGAGAAATAATTGACATATATTACTCTATAAGGTTAAGGTATATAGAATGATGGTTTGATATATACATACATATATATATACTGTGTATATATATATATATATATATATTCTCGTAATTATTTCACAGTATATATACATACATGGTTTGATATATACATACATATATATGTATACTGTATATATGTATATTCTGGTAATTATTTCACAGTATAAATATATATATATCAAATACATATATATTTATATATATCAAATATTTGGGTAAGAGAGTGAATCAGTTGTCAAACATGAAATATTTTGTGGGACAAAATAAAATGAAATGTCTTTTTTTTAGAATATATATATATATATATATATATATATATATATGTACACGGTGAAATAATTACCAGAATAGGTTCAGTTAACATCTTTCTTCTCAAACAGAGAAAATGAAAAGGAAAGAAAAAAAAGGAGAAAAAAAAACCCCTCATTTTTCTCTTTGTGATAAGAACTCAAAGGATTTTCTCTCTTAACCACTCTCCTACATATTATAGAGCAGTGTTCACACGTCAGCATGTTGTACATTGCATCCTTAGTATTTATCTTATAACTGGAAATTTGTATCTTCTGACCACCTTCCCCCAATTTCCCTCCCTGCACTTTCTGCCTCTGGTAACCACAAGTCTGATCTCTTTTTCTAAGTTATTTTGAAGATTTCACATATAAATGAGATCATACAGTATTTATCTTTCTCTGTCTGACTTATTTGACTTAGCGTAATGCCTTTAAGGTCCATCAATGTTGTTAACAAAATGGTAGGATTTCCTAGTTTTTTATATATACGTAACAACTTCTTTATCCATCCATCCATCACTGATGGATGTTCCCATACCTTGGTTATTGTAAATAATGGTGCTATGAACGTGGGGTGCAGATATCTTTTTGAGTTAGGGTTTTCATTACCTTTGTATATATCCCTAGAAGTGGAATTACTGGATCATATGGTAGCTGTATGTATGGTAGAACTCCATACTGTTATCCATAGTGGCTACAATAATTAACAACCCCACCAACAGTGTACAAAGGTTCCCGTTTCTCCACAACCATATCGACATTTGTTATCTCTTCTCTTTTGATGGTCATCTAACAGGCATGTGGTAGTGTCATACTGTAGTTTTAATTTGCACATCCTAGGGACTAGTGATGTCTTTGTTGGCCTTTCATATATCTTTCATTCATATATCTTCCTTTTCATGTCTGTTGGGCTTTCATATATCTTCTTTAGAAAATGTCTGTTCAGATCCTTTTCTCACTTTTAACTGAATTGATTCATTCCTTGATATTTTTTGCTATTGAGTTGTAGGAGTTTGCTTTTGTATACCTGACCCACAATGTTACGTTAGTTTCAAGTATACAACATAGTAATGTATGAGTTCTTATATATTTTGAATAGTAAACTCTTATCAGATATGGTTTGCAAATATCTTTTCTCATTCTATAGGCTGCCTTTTTACTTTGTTGATCATTTCTTTTGTTGTGCAGAAGCTTATACAACTTTTAGTCCCACTTGCTCCAATTTGTTGCTTGTGCTTTTGGTATCATATCCAAAAGACCATTGCTAAAACCCATGTCAAATAGTTTCATTCCTATGTTTTCTTCTAGGACTTTCATAGTTTCTGGTCTTACATTTAAATCTTTAATCCATTTTGAGGTAATTTTTGTGAGTGGTATATTTAGTTTCATTTTTTTACATGTGAATATCCAATTATCCTAGCACCACTTGTCAAGTATGTATGCTTGGTTTTATTTCTGGGCTTTCAATTCTGTTCCACTGGTCTGCTTTTCTGTTTTTATGCTAGTAACCATACAATTTTGATTACTATAATTTTATAATATCGCTTGAAATCAGGAAATATGATGTCTCTTGCCTTGTTATTCTTCCTCAGAAGTTCTTTGGTTATTTGGGGTCTTTTGGGTTCCACATAAATGTTAGGAGTGTTTTTTTCTACTGCTATAAAACTGTCACTGGCATCTTGATTAGGATTTCACTTAATCCCAGGTGGTATTGATTTTTAACTATTTTAATTCTTCCAATCTATGAAACAGGGTATCTTTCCATTTATTCATGTCTTCTTTGATTTCTTTTATCAATGCCTTGTAGTTTTCTGAGTAGACATCTTTCACCTTCTTAAATTTATTCCTGGGTATCTAATGGTTTTTGATACTATTGTAAATGGTATCTATTTATTTCTTTTTCAGAAAATTCATTGTTAGTGTACAGAAACACTACTGATTTTTGTATGTTAATTTTGTATCCTACAACTTTACTGAATTTGCTGACTGAATCTAACAGTTTTTTGGTTGAGTCTTTAGAATTTTTTAAATATAAAATCATGTCATCTTCCAATAGAGATAATTTTACTTCTTCCTTTCCAATTTGAATACCTTTTATTCAATTTCCTTGCCTGGTTGGTCTGCCTAGGACTTCTTGTACTATGTTGAAAAAGAGTGATAAGAGTGGCAACTTATCTTGTTCCTAATCTTAGAAGAAAATCTTTCAACCTTTCATCACTGAGTATGATGTCAGCTGGGGCTTGTCATATATGACCTTTATTATGTTGAGATATGTTACCTTTATCCCTAATTTGTTAAGAGTTTTATCATTATCATGAATAAATGTTGAATTTTGTCAAATCCATGTTCTGTGTCTGTTAAGTTAATCATATGATTCTTTTCTTTCATTCTATTAATGTGATGTGTCACACAGATTAATTTACATATGTTGGACCATCTTTACATTCCAGGAATAAATCCCACTTGATAATGGTGTAATTGATTTGCTAGTATTTCACTGAAATATTTTGCATCTATATCATTCAAGGATATTGGCCTCTAGTTTTCTTTTCTAGTAGTTTCGGTTTAGGTATCAAGATAATGCTGTGTTTTGGTATCTTTTCTGACTTTAGTATCAGGATGATGTTAGTCCTCCTCTTTGATATTTTGTAATAGTGTAACCAAAACTTTTATACATATGTTTGTACAATGGTTACAGAATTAACAAGAACTAAAAATATTTTCTATATATTGGAAAGATAGCTTTTCAACTCTAATTCTTTATCTAAATTTACATTATTTAATTGAAAGATGGGTATTTAAATTATATTCACTAATACAAATTGTGGTAAGGATCAAATTATATATATATAAATACAGTAAAATACTATAATAACACTCATGAAAATAAATATTATTGAGTTTAGACTTCAAGTAATTGATAATTGGCTCCCCAATCCTGAGACCTACAGGCCAGCTATGTGTGCAGCCATGCCTCAATCACTTAAAGTCTCAATAATACCACCCTGCATTCAAGCAAATTATCTCAGACTCTTATTAGGTGATACATGTTACAGTGTTTTACTGTTATATATGGTGTTGGTGTCTATGTGTGTGTGTGTTTAAGGATGATAGTTTCATTGTACATAAATACTGTTATAAATTCATAAATTTCCAGTCTGTCTCAAAATTTAAAATACGTAAAGATAAGAAGAAAACTGATAAAGAATCACTTTGGGCAGCAGGTATTTAAAGAACAACCCAGGTTATATAAAAAAGATTACGTTAAATCTAGTGATTTCCCCACATTTATTCTTTTCAGTTTCACACCACTTTTATGTACTTCAGTCACTTTATCTACTTTTAATGTTTCAAATATAGCATAACATCTGTAATTTATTTCCCAGATAGTATCTTATCCCTTTTTATTTAACTACATATAAGCCTCAAATAACCTGAATTACTTCATGAAAGGCAACATGGAGTACAAGGATATAATAATGCAGGAGGTCTTACTCCCCACTTTAATGCCTACTGCTCATTTTAGTCATTAAATTCGTGAGATTTGATACTCATATATGTAAAAATCTAGTAATAAATCTGCCCTAGTTCATGGGTTAATATAAATGAAAACCGTTAGTGAACGTGCAAATATGAGATACCAGTTTCTGTTAGAACTATTAAAAAAAACTATCAAAACTTAAGCATCTACTTAAGTTCAAAACATGGATTTTCTCTGTTGTGCCTGTAAGTGAAAGTGGCAGAATCTCCTTACAAAGTTGTAAGCTCAGGGCCAATGTCACTCAGGCTCACAAGCAGTATCAACTGAATGTGTTATATTTGGAGCTATCGTCTATCCAGAATATTTCTCTTGCATGAATTAGCTCTTAACGTGATTGTAAAATAGGATAATTTTGTCAGTTTGAGTGTTGGGTTGGTCCATATGCAATTTGAAGCTAGAACACCTTATGCAGAATGTTAAACTTTTTCAGGAAAAAGAAAGATTCTTGCTCTGCAGACAGGAGCACTTGTACTGCGCAGAGGCTCCATCTCCACAGAAGCACACCGTGCTGTCGTCTCCGGCAGCTGGCACTTTCTCCTGTGCTCAGAGCTCTATGTCCATCTGTATTCTCTCTGAGCTCAAGAGCTATCATCTTGACACTATTTTTTAATGCATTTTAAAGCTCCTGAAGCAGCATTCGGCCACACTGAGGTGCGTGACTACTTTTTGAGATACGTGTTAATGAACCAATAATTGTTTCGATAATAGTCCGAATATAAAGTCGCATTGATTTTGAGTGGTCTGGCTCAACCTTATTTTTCCCATTGGACTTGTTTATTACGGAATGTGTGATTTTTTGTTTTTCAGGGAAGCATATACTCTTTTATAGCAAAACTCCCATCTTGTCAATTTGGAGTATCTTCATTAGAAAATATTTATAAGTATACTACCTAGAATGTATTGAAACAATTAAGACTGATCTGTTTAAATAGCGTAAATAACTGCTACTTACTGTCCTTAAGCATAGATTTATAAAAAGTGATGCCCTAGGTTTTGGGTTTGGGTACCCATTAAGAGGAATTTTGTCCAATTTAAGAGGCAAAGTGGAAAACAGCTGAGTAGCGGGATGTGGGTGAAGGTCAAGTCACTGTGCATCATTTCAAAGGTCAGAAACAAAAAGGAACAATGGGAACAGGACCTCTGGAATGAAGGCACATGGTGGCGGATGTAAAACAAAAGCTAAAGCCCAGGAAAGTGTAAGTCTCAGTTAAGGTTTCACCACCACCACCACCACCAACAACAACAACAACAAATCCTAGAGGTGTTTTAATGCTGCAGCATGAATTCTTGTAAACAAAGAATATTAAATACTGATTAGCATTTGCCATGTATTTCGTCTTTCCCCTCCAGGGAACCCCATTCCTGTTGTCCACCATCTACCGGCAGGCGTCCCTACTCTACCAAGGTCTGCTGTTTCCAATGAGGCAAATAACCCCAACCAATTTCACTACGTAACACTTGTTTCTAAAGAACCTTTACCTCCTGCTCACAAGTACTTCCAAATCTTACTGACCACTACTGATTCTGAGATGTGGTTGAGACCTAGAACTGCTGAAGCCATTTTTTTCCTCTAGGATCTTTATTCTAAATCATAATCAGTCATGTACTAATATATCTGCGGTGGGAACTGCAGTGTACCACACAGATAGCTTCTGGGCTGAAACACTCATTCACTGAACTGCTAGGAATGTTGGGTGATGTGCCCAAAGTCCAGCTCCTCCCCAGAATTTGCCCTTAGCCGAAGGAACATGCTTTGCTTGAGGCTGTGATTCCACTCCAAGTATAGCCCCCATTCAATGCTTGGTTGATGTAGGAGCAAAAAGGCCTACTTCCTTTCTTCCATTCACAGCTCACGTGTCTGTTTTAAGTTTACATATTTACTTTGAGAGAGAGCGCACACAAGAGAGTGAGGGAGGGGCAGAGAAAGAGGGAGAGAGAATCCCAAGTAGGTTCCACAATGACAGCACACAGCACAACACAAGGCTCGAACTCACAAACCCATGAGATCATGACCTGAGCCAAAACCAAGAGTCGAAGACTTAATGGACTGAGCCACCCGGGCATCCTACAACCCAAGTAAGTATTATGTAGACATTGCCCAGAATCAGAAAATTGCAGTTTTTTAAGGGAATGAGTTTTTTGTTTGTTTATTTGTTTGTTTTATGTTCATTTTTTATCGAGATCCTTGCCCCACCATTCAATTCTTTTTCTCATATAAGGCAAACATGGGAACAGTAGAGTCAAAATTGGCAAGCAAATGATGCCATTCTATGATTGTATTTTTTTCCTTTAATATAACTTCTAATGACAAGGTTAATCCTGTCCATCTGATTATCTCTTTCTGTGGTTAAGTCCATTTTAGACCCAATTTCCTAGATAATAGGACTTGAGGTCAAAGTCCCATGGTAATGTTTTTTTGAAAGAAACATAGTCAGACTGGCCACAATATCTCAGGAAAATAGAACTGCTTTCTCGGTTTTCGGGATAGCTTTAGGGGGACTATGCAAAACTGCTGTATCTTAGAATAATTCATAAGTAGAAAGGAAATGTGAGAAGCTTTATCTTCTAGTTCCTTTATAAAGCTTCTCTTACATCAGTCCAAATTCTCCCAAGAGAAGAACCCCAGTGAAGACTGTATTTATCAGACTCTCCAGAACTTAGCCTGAGCTATTCAGAGGTTCTGTGTGCCCTATCATATTGGGATTTGGAATCAGGAACTGCTGCGGTTTCCAAAATCTTGACATTGACACCAGGAAGTCTGAGTCACCGATCAGGATAGGAAATGAGGTAACAATGGTTGTGTGAAACTTCATAACCCTTCAATGGCCCAAGGAATTTCTAAGCCTCTCATCCAAGAAGCAGGGCAAGTAACCAAGAATAAAGTGGCATCTAGGGTCAAGGACATCTGGAAGGGCAAATAAATCCAGACTGAAGCAATGTTCACTCTGACTGGCTTCTCATAAAAACAGGCTTTGCTGAGCCCCAAATACCATCAGTTCTTACAGGTCCCAGATATGTCCGCCCAGGAAATAGACACAGCTATATAGTTTATGCTTGGGTTAGGAATTCCTAACCAGAACCCTACGAAGAAATCAGGAACCCTACTGTTTATCTTAATTTTAATACTGCTCTAGTTTTCTGAGTTTCCTCCATGTTTTGCAAAATCTTAGAGAACCGGCATTTAGGAAAGTTGTTCTGAGTCCTAGCCCCAGATGTCCACCTGTGGCCACTAGATTCTGGTATTGGTAATGAAGCCCAATGCATCTGCAGCCAGGAGAAAAGTTGTGTGGGCTTACGAATAGAGAAACGTTTACTTGTATGGTTAGAAGACAGGGTGCCACAGCGGCTTTACAATATCAGAAAATTAAGAGCAACATGACACCTCAGGTTTGGAATTGTAAAAACACTTGCACTGAGCATGGTTCTTCAATGTTGCCTCCCTTCACCTTTCATAAGCTGACATTTCCACAATTCTTGGAGTACCTTCCAGGATTCTGAAGTGAAGATCCAGTTAACTCTAGACAGTGCTTTTGCTTTCCTATTCCTTATTTCACTAAAATTCTTCAGAATACTCCTTTGGATTGTTCCTATCACCACTCTAACTAATGTTGGAAGAGTGCTTACTATATCAAGACCAAGATTTTGGCAAGAATAATGCCATTTCCAACCCTGATACAGATGCATGCCCTCCAACAGAGTGCCCTTTGAAGCCATCTCTGTAGATACATTCCATGCAGAAATATCTATCAATCCTACCCTAGGGAAGAAGAATGGAGTTGTCTTTCTCCAAACCTAATGCCAGACCTTTTGGATAAAGATTCGTCTTAAGTTAGATTTCTCTACATCCTTCTCAACTGACTTCTTTGGAAGACTTCCTTTCAGACGAGATTGGGCGCGTTCAGGGTGGTATGGCCGTAGACTGGAAGACTTCCTTTCAAAATTTAAGCATTTGGGGAAAGCATCCATTCCCCTCATTTAGTGTGGCTTCAGACAGGGGTTTCTTTTTCAGAAGTTTATATACTCACTTTAAGGATTAAAAAAGATGCAGTAGACATAAACTTGTGTGTTCATTTCCTCAATTCTCAATTGCAGAAATCTCTTATGAGTGCTTAAATAACTCATTTTATCTTGTAGCACCTGTATAGCTGAAGACTAATTCTCAATGACTTCAACAGAAGTCATTATGGTAAGTTTAATTTTGCATCCATTTTAAAAGCAGAGTACACAGCTGGGAACTCTCTTAAGGGCATCTGTAACACAAACTGCAGCCTTCTCCCTGTAGACTCATCATGTCAGGCCTAAGACTCATGGCCTATGGCTGCCACAAAAAGCTATGAATATATAATACAAACTGAAGCTCAAGAGCCCCCAATGAATTATGTTGTGAAACAATTTATTGTGCCTACCCAAAGATTCATTCTAAAGAAATAAAAAGACCAAGTCGTTACTGGATTTTCTTTCCTCTACTAATACTAACTCAATATTTCAAGTGGGATGAAAATGTATATAGTAATTGTTTCATTCTTGATAAATGATAAAAAGCTGTGAAATCACCCACATTCCCTCCACACACACACACATACACACACTGACACCTGATTCCAGAATTTTGGAGAGCCTATAAAAGTGTGCAGAACCCCTCCCAATCCATAACAAATTATTCTGAAAATTCAGATGTCAAAGACAAGCTCTCAAAATGTTGTGCCCTCTCTCAGATTTCCAAAACAAAAGGCCAGCCACATATGGAATACAGATGGTCCCCGACCTAATGATTCTTGTACTTTACAATGGTGACACATTCAGTAAAAACTGTACTTTGAATTTTTAATTTTGATCTTTTCCCAGCCCAAGGATAGTTGGTGTGATCCTCTGTCATGAGACTGGGTTGGGGCAGTAAGCCTCAGCCCCCGGTCAGCCAGGGATCAAGAGAGTCAGCAATCTGAAAGCCAGCTGTGCCCATACACCATCCTGCTTTTCACTGTCAGTGCAGTATTCGATGAATTCCATGAGATATCCAACACTTTATGATAAACAGGCTGTGTGTTAAATGATTTTGCCCAACTGCAGGCTCATGTGAATGTTCTGAGCATGATTAAGAGAGGCCAGGCCAGGCTATGGTGTTCAGTGGGTAGAACATTAAATGCATTTTCAATATGTTATTTTCTTAAGTTTATTTATTTTGAGAGAGAGAGAGAGAGCACACAAGTGGGGGAGAGGCAGATAGAGAGAGGGAGAGAGAGAGTCTTAAGCAGGCCCCACGCTCTTGGTGCAGAGTCCATCCTGGCCTCGATCCCATAAACCGTGAGATCATGACCTGAGCCAAAACCAACTGAGCCATGTAGGTGCCCCTCAGGTTACATTATTTTTAACTTAAGATGGATTTATTGGGATATAACCCCACTGTAACCATCATAAGCTTCCAACTGTTTGTGGGAAGCCACCAGCTGCATCATTTTGTTTTTTGGGTTTTGTGCATGTGCGTGCATGTGTGGTTTTTTTGATTTGGATCTTGAATTACTCATTTTCTGCCATATCCTTAAGTGTATGCCTCAGTGAGTATCGTTAATCAACAGAAATAAACGTGTTGGGCCCAGGCATTCTGACTGCTATCACCATACCTAAAACCTATGGCTGGAATCTGATTTCATTACAGACACTAGCAAAAATGTCTAGAAGCAAACAAACAGCAGCCAGATAAAAAGCATTAATTGAATTGCATTCAACCTGACTTAATTAATCCTTTAACCAGCAGACATTGGGTGGTAAGCAGTTTTAATGTATCTATTATTGTGAACTCAAATTGATGCAAGCAAACAAAAGGAAGTAACAAACACATAGACATAATTCGATTAACAGTCACTGAACCCTTTGTTCAGATGATGTGCTTGTCAGAAATTGTTAATTATCCATAGCTCCAGAACACCAAATCAGGAGACATCTTCTAATTAACTATTGAACATTATTTTGTTAGTTCTACATTGGCTTGTATTTATCAATGACTAAATTATATGTATATATTTTTATGTTCTCCTCCATTAAGTTAAATCAATATATTACCATCTTGATATTAAAGATGAATCAATGTAGGAAGCATCAGAGAAATCCAACTTGTGCAAGATCACAATTACAAAACCTATGGTCCTCAATTTAGAATTATACACCTATTGCATATCACAATGAGAAATAATTTTTCTTTCCTCATATGTCTCTCTTCCGTATTAACTAAGACACCTGCCCAGACCTTTCTATACCCTAAAATATTTTGTTTTCAGGTTTCATACCTCCTATGACATTTCCAGGGTCACGACAGAGCTGGCATCCTCATACCACATACAGCAGCTTACATCTTCTTTCTTCCATCTTTAAACAAAAGTACAACTTCCTCTGATTTCGAATAGTAACGTTAGGAAGCCATCAGTGGGACAGCTGAAAAAGTTAATACCTATCTCCATGGAGTTTGTATAGAATTGTTAGAAAAAAATTATTTTGTAACAGAAGAATAAATTAATAGTATTTCCTATTGTTACTGTAGATGGTTATATAATTACTGAAAGTAATGTCCATTTAAACATGTAGGCACTCAATCAATGCTTGTTATTGTTGAAGATGTTTTTGTTATTGAGGCTATCATGAGGCCAACTCATTCCTCTACGTTCTATTCATTTATTAAAATTAAACACGTAAATCATATTTCAGGTCCTCCTCAAATTATAGCTTTGAACATAGATGAGATCTACTAGAAGGAGAGGAGAGCTATTTATTCTAAAATATCTATTGGAGAAAAAATAAAATAAAATATCTATTTGAGATCATAAGAATCATTCAATTTCAAAATTTCCTTAAGCATTACTTCTAAAAAGTAGCTGTGTGTTGGTAATATAAGGAAATATAATGGTTCTTAGGCTTATCTAATTATGCTGCCAGGGACACTGAACACCAACACATTTGTAACAGTCAATCTCCAGCCAGTTCTACTCATTCTTCTCCATTTATTTTTAGGTCCAAGATTGTCAAACTCCAGTGTTGAAGTTAGAGAAGAAAATTAAAACAATTTGGGGGAAAAACAAAACAAAACAAAACACCTTTCCCCTTCCTGTAGTTCCTGAATTCTAGGCACTTGTTTCTCTTTTTCTCCAAGACTCATCTGTTCCTTCCTCCCTTTATTAAGCCAATGGCTAATGTTGCTACAATTATGGAGATTAGGGGGGCTAATAGATTTAGAAAAAGTCAAAGAGAAAAAGCTAGTAATGTGTGTATGTGGTTGAAAATTGTGTAAGGAAAAAAGTTACTCATACATAATTGGTTGAAACTAGATTATTTTAAACACCTTTTTTGAATGCAACAGGCTTTACAATAGAAATTTAAAGTATGAATGTGTTATACACAATGTGTTTACCTCTAGTACTTCTAGTAATCTACTCTAAAGAGATACAGAGACAAACAGAAATTTTTGCTTTTGTGAGAGACACCTAATTCCGGCTTAGGCAAAAGGGAGACTCACTGATTCACAAACTGAGGAATTAAATTTCAAGAAAGGCAGGATGGTTCCCTTGAAAATGTGATAAACTAAGGACTAGAATGTTTTCAGTATCTTCTCTCCCCACCTCAACTCCTTTTCTCTCTGTCTCGAGTCTCTACCACTGTTTCTTAAACATAGAGGTGGATCCCAGTCTTTTCACTTTGGAGCACCCACTGCCAGAGAAAGAATGGGTAATTTAGAACAAGCCTCCAAACTGATTCAAATAACTTTGGCAAGGAAACCTGGGTCTTGTAGGAAAATCACTAATTTCAAAGTTACCATTTATATGGGGGTGGGAGGTATAAGAGATCCTTGTAGAAAGAGTGAGGGAAGGCTGGGCACAAAACATATATATACTACACATGTATGTGTTATAAGCATTAACATATGAGTTCACATATCATACTTAAAATCAATACACATGGATTGTAGAGCTCACCATGAAAGATAAGAAAAAGCCTTCTATTAATGTAAAATATCTCCATAAATGTTTATAGGAGTTTTCTTAAGTGAGGCATGAAAATAATTAATTACAAACACAAAGCTTGAAAAATTTGACTACATTAAAATAGGACCTCCTGTTCAGCAAACCCATGGTTGAGAAAGTAGAAAGGCAAGGTGAAAGGACAAGATACTTGCAGCACACAGAAGTGATAAAAGTAATTGTAACTGCATTATATAAAAAACATTCCTACAAATGAAAGGTAAAACACACAGAAGTGATAGCATAAAACAATGTTTATGAAGCTTCAAGTATCACTTTATAAAAGACATTGTCCAAATGGTCAATAAACACAAAATGGGCTTTGCTCTATTAGTTATCACTGAACTTGTATTAAAGCCACTATGAACCTCCCCATATCTCCTCTGTTCCGACTCTAAATTCAGCCATGTCTTTTGGTCTTGCTCAGACAGCATCTTGCCTTGGGAGTGTGTCATGTATTTCTGTCTGCTTAAGAGCTTCTCCAATGTTAAGAAGACCAGTAAAAGCCTACTGGGCAAGTCTGGAAGTGCAGGGAGGCTTGGACAACCCTCCACCAAAGGAGACTAGTCAATAAATAATTATCCTCCTAGTTGATCCTTGAGAAGCAGATTCCGAATGGTACTCTGTGCACTCTTCATTAGGACCTAGACAGGAACACGGCCTACCTAGCTGCCCCCAGTGGTGACCTCTATACCACATGTTTATAGTGGGTTTTCATTCTTCAGTCAGACCCCAAGGTCCTTCTTTCCTGCTTCCTTGAATGGCATGCCACCTGTAAGTTCTTTTCTTAGGCTCTGCTTTTTCTTTCTTTCTTCCTTCTTTCTTTCTTTCTTTCTTCTTTCTTTCTTTCTTTCTTTCTTTCTTTCTTTCTTTCTTTCTTTCTTTCGGCTCTGCTTTTTCTTTCTTTCTTTCTTTCTTTCTTTCTTTCTTTCTTTCTTTCTTTCTCTTTCTTTCTTTCTTTCTTTCTTTCTTTCTTTCTTTCTTTCTTTCTTTCTTTCTTTCTTTCTTTCTTAAGTTTATTTCTTTATTTTGAGAGAGAGAGAGAAAAAGAGAAAAAATCCCAAGAAGGCTCTATGTTGTCAGCACAGAGTCTGACGTGGAGCTCAAAATCACAAACCTCAAGGTCATGACCGGAGCTGAAATCAAGAGTTGGACACCCAACCGACTGAGCCACTCAAGTGTCCCTTAGGCTCTGCTTTCAAAAAGAAACTCAACCTAAGATAGACATACAAATCAAGGCCACAGTAACATTTCATTAAGCACATCCCAGAATAAATTAAACTAAAACCCACAGTTGGTGAGGATATAGATGAACATCCTCATACAGTGCTCGTGGGAATGCAACTGGCATTCATATTTAGGAACATTCACAAGATGGACCACTTACTGGGCCATAAAACTCATCTTAAAAAGTTGAAAAAGATAGAAATCATAAAATGTCTGTTTCCAGTTGGAATTAAACTAGAAATCAATAACAGAAAGATAGTTTAAAATTCAAAAACACTTGGGAAACTGAACAACACACTTATAAATAACACATGGGTCAAAAAGAAATCTCAAGAGAAATTAAAATTTATTCTGAACTAAACGAAAATGAAAAAAACAACTTGGCAAAATTTGTGGGATATACTAAAGGCAGTGCTTAGAGGGAAATTTATATCATTGAAAGCATATATTAAAAAAAATCAATAATCTAAGCTTCCATCTTAGAACACTCAAAAATAAATAAACAAAGAGAAAGAGAAAGATAAAATTGATTTCAAAATAAGCAGAGAAAGAAAAATAAGAATTATAGCAGAAATCAATGAAATTGAAAATAGGGCCAATAGAGAAATCAACAAAACCAAAGTGTTTCTTTGAAAGTATGAATAATAATGCTGAGTCTAATGTCAGGCTAAGAAAAAAAGAGAGAAGATATGAACTACTAAATACCAGGAATGAAGGGGACATAAGTACAAATCTCAAGGATGTTAAAAAGATAGTAAGGGAATCCTACGAATTATATGACCATAAATTTGATAATCTAGATGAAATGGGCCAATTCCTTGAAAGACAAAAATCTGTTAAAACTCACATAAGAAATAGGCAATATGAGTAGGTCTATGTCTATTAAAGAAATTGATACGATAATTAATAATCTTCCAAAGCAGAAAACACCAAGTCCAGACAGGTTCACTGGTAAATTCTACCAAACATGTAAGGAACAAATTATATCAATTCTCTACAGTCTCTTTCAGAAGACAGCAGCAGAGGGAACATTTCTTAACTCATTCTATTAAGCCACCACTACTCTAAAACAAAGACATTTTAATTAAAGAAAGCCACAGACCAATATTTTCCATGAACATAGATGCTAAAATTCTCAACAAAATATTATAAAATTGAATACAACAATGAAAAGCATGAGTTATACACCATACCAATTAATATTTATCCAGATATGCAAGGCAGGTTAACATTTGAAAACCAGTTAATGTAGTCTATCACAACAGGCTAAAAATGAAAAATCACCTAGTCATATCCACAGATGCAGAAAAGGCATTTGACAAAAATCCAACACCATTCATGATAAAAAAAAAAAAAAAACACCCTCCCAATAAACAAGAAATGGAAGAGAACTCCTTCAAAACGATAAAGAACATCTACAAAACCAACAGCTAACATCATATTTAACGGTCAGAACTAGAAGTTTTCTCACTAAGATCAAACTAAGATCAAACAAAGCAAAGATGTCCCCTCAAAGCATTCCTTTTTAAAACTGTACTAGAAGACCTAGCTATTACAATAAGAAAAGGAAAGATTAGAAACTGATTAGAAAGGAAGAAATAAAACAATCTTTGTTTGCAGATGATATGATTGTTTATGCACAGAATTCAGAAGAATCAACATAACTACTGGAACCAAATAAGCAATTATAACAAGGTTGCATGATATAAGCCTAAAAATACAAAAATCAATCCAATTCATATTTACAAGTGGAATTTGAAATTAAAAACTTAAGACCATTTACATTAGCACCCAAAAAATAGAATACTTAGCTATAAATCTAACAAAGTATGTACAGGATCCATATGAGGAAAACTACAAAATTCTGATGAACAAAATCAAAGAACTAAATAAATGAAAAAATACTCATACCCATATTCTTGGATAAGGAGTTTCAATATTGTCGAGGTGTTAGTTCTTCCAAATCTGATCTATCGATTTAATGCAATCCCAGTCAAAACCCCAACAAGTGATTTTATGGATATTAACAAACTGATTTTAAAGTTTATATGAAGAAGCAAAAGACCCAGAATAGCCAACAAAATATTGAAGGAGAAGAAAAAGTTAGAGAACTGGCACTACCTAAAACAAGGCTTATTATAAAGCTACAATAAAGACAGTTCAATATTGATGAAAGAATAGACAAACCAATCCATGGAAGCAAATACAGAATCCAGAAATAGACCCACATAAATAAAATTTCTTTGGTTTTTGAAAGAGGAGCAAAGGCAATATACTGGGGCAAAGATGGTCTTTTAAACAATTTGTGCGACAACAACTGGACATTCATATGCAAAATTATGAATCTAGACACAGACCTCACACCCTTCACGGAGATTAATTCAAAACAGATCACAAACATAAATGTAAAATGCAAAACTCAGAACTCTTAGAAGATCACATAGGAGGAAATCCAAATATTTTGGGATTTAGCAATGCTGTTTTAGAGAAACATCAAAGACACAATCCATGAAGGAAATAATTGATAAACTTGACTTTACTAAATTAATGGTATTTATCAATTAAATTGATTGACTTTATTAAAGTTAAACGTTTGTGTTTTGTAAAAGATACTGCCAAGAAATGAAAATACAACCATAGACTGAGAGAAAATACTTGCAAAAAATCTATAAAGAGCTATCATCAGAACTCTTAAATACATAAGAACTTCTAATGTATACAAACTCTTAAAACTCAAAAATTAGGAAAATGGACAACTTGATTAAGAAAATGGATCAAAAGCCTTAATAGACACCTCACCAAAGAAGATATGCAGATGGAAAATAAGCATATGAAGAACTGGTGCACATATCATTAATGAATTGTAAGTTAATACAATGAGACATCACTCTACATCTACTAGAATGGCCACTTATTCTCATTTATTGTTGGTGGAAATGCAAGATGGTCCAGACATTTCGGAGGATAATTTAGCAGCATCTTATAAAACTAAATATACACAGACTGTATTATCCAGCAAGCCTGCTCCTTGGTGAGAGTTGAAAACTCGTATCTACATAAAATCCTGCATACTAATATTTATAGCAACTTTATTCATAATTTCCACATCCTGGAAGCAGCCAAGAGGCACTTCAATAGGTGACTGGACACATAAACTGCGGTACATCCAGAAAATGGACTGTTATGTGCTAAAATGAGCTCTCAAGCCATGAAAGCACAGGTAGGAACTTCGCTGCAGGTATCACTAAGTGAAAGAAGCCAATGCGAAAAGGTTACGTATCATATGATTCAACTATATGACTTCTTGGAAAAGGTTAAAAAAATATGGATATAGTTAAAAAAAAAATCAGCAGTTGCCAGAATTTAGGAGGGTGGGGAGGGAAGAATATGTAGAACACAGAGGATTCCTCGGTCAAGGAAACTATTCTGCATGAAACCATATGGGTGAGTACAGGTCATCGTACATTTCCAAACCCAGTGGGTATAAAACACCAAGAGCCAGCCCTAATATAAGCTCTGGACTTCTGGTAATTATGATCTGTCAATGTAGGTACATCAGTTGTAACAAAGGTGTCACTTTGGTGGGGACTATTGATACTGCTGAGTAGCTACGGATGAGTGGGGTCAGGGATATATGGGAAATCTCCGTACCTTAGCTCAATTTTGCTATAAACCTAAAACTACTCTAAAAAATAAAGTCTATTTTTAAAAGTATCCTGGAAATAAATACATAAAATCAGGACAGAATGTACATTCTCTGTAGAGGGAATGGTAACTGCCTGGAATGGAAAACTAGTGAGGTTTTGAGGGTGTGATGACCATTTCATCTGTTTTTTACTTTGATGATGGTTACCCTGGTGTTTGTTTTGCTACAAACCTATTAGCTTTACATTTTTATTTTGTGGACCATAAGTATATAATATTTCAAAGCAACAAATATTGTAAACAAACAAACAAAAATAGATGAATAAGACATGAGTCTACAGAGTAGAACAAGTTTTCAAGGAGAATATTTGTACAGTATCCCCCCATGGAGCTAATTAATTCCTCATTTTTGTTCCAAAATAAAATAAGGCCACTTAATTGGACTTGGTTTGCTTCTTGGCCCAGGACAACAAATGGAGAAGGTTATACTCAGTACTCAAGCTTGACTGCCTCCCAGGAGCCATGCAAGGCCTCGTATATCCCAAAGTCTGCCCTCAGTCCACACCGTTTGTTTATGAGCATTATTTTTACACTTGCTCACAGCTATAATAAACATTCTTTAAGGATGTATGGCACTGGCATCTAAATACATGTGTGGATGCTGCCACCGGGAGTCTTGCTCATGGCTGTCCTAAACCCAGAGGTTCATTCATGAAGTTTTCCTGGGGTTTTACTACGATTCTTTCTTTGACTTTATTCTTTTGTCTAATATATTTTTATTTTGCTATAAGATACTCCTATATCAAATGAGACTCTTTTTACTAAAAGTAACACTTCATAATCAATTTTCATCATTTTGAACAGCATTATTAGATTTACTTAACTTAGCTAGAGCACACTAGACCTACAAATTCATGTTTTAAAGTTGTTTTTGGACAGGACTATTCCTGTCTGAAACGATGGCAAACAAAGTTAGAGTCACGTGGTTACACATGGCAAGATTAATGTGTTACAGGTAAAAATGCCAGGCTTCCTGTATTAAAAAAATAGTAAGAAATAAAGCAAAAACTAAAAAGCATAGTGCTTCAAATTACCTGTTTACTTAATGTTGAATCATCCAGAAGTCTTGATATCATATTCAGAAAGCTGAAGTTTTTCTTCACTACAAGTAATGATTACTTTTGACCAAAGGTTGACTCTTTTCAATGATATAACATTATGATCTGAATGACACAAGAAAGTCATAAGTCATCTGACCTTATCAGCTATAGCTACCTAATGATTTAACGAAGTATTTCCATAAAGTCATGAGAAAGGAAGTCTTGTGACTTTCCTTTTGTTCTTGGATAGATATTCATTTATAGTCAGTCCTCGGTTTTGGCATGGCTCTAGAAGGACCATGATTTTCCACCATTCTCTGCTGGTGGTAGGACAGTAATCCATACAAGAACTAGAAGGCTAGCTTTGATATGGTCCCACATTATTTTATGCCAGAATGATGCCTTGTACATCTTGGCTTAATTTAGAAAGCGAATCCCAAGATTTTTTCAAAAACCTAAGAAAAATGTTAAATCCAGTGAAGGTAAGTGTGGTAAGGTATTTCTGTCCAGTAGAAACAGAGATATAAGCTATCCAGAGGAAAAGTTCAATATGCGCTACAAACTAGAAATATCAATATCCTTTGACCCATTCATTTTAATTCTAGAAACACTAGGTGCATAAATGTGTGCACAGAGATGCCTAGGATTCTAACAGCAAAGCAGTGGAGATTCAATATCCAAACATAGTAGAATTATAGTTTTCAAGAATTTTGAAAATATTTTACCAATTTTTAAAAAACAATATAATATATAGTAAAAATTGAGATGTATTTACACATTTCTAAAAATGTCAAATTTTAAAATATAAATGATATATGCAAAAAAGTACTGAAAGAGAACTGGGTTTGCCAAAATGTTAACAAGCATTATCTCTGGATTTCAGATGTGTAAAGGTAAGTCCTTAGTGAAAGGAGTAATACTGAGAAACTCTTGTTCTTCAAGTTCATACATGCCCTTCCTTCACTGTCGTGTCCTGATAGATTTAAAAGGCACAAGGTTTCATTCCCACGCGTAGTGCCAGCGCAAATTTATGCTTAATATTTTAACGGCACTTATCCTAATGTGCACTTTGGCACCCCTGTGAAGCCAGGATTTTTCTGAAATTTGCAACACGTTTATCCTAGAGCCTATTTTCTCTTACTTTCACACATGTATCCTTAGGTGACTTAATTAGCTTTTTTACTTTGATATTCAGCAACCAGGACACAGCATGATTGAATTTATCAGCTCTCATTGTCTCACTACTGAGATATAGGTGTTTGTTTAACAATGGAACATCTTAACTCTGCAGATGAAAAATTGTCACTTGACAACAGTGTGTGATGAAAAGTTAAGCACACACACTGACAGTTATTTGGGGGTGTTAACTTTTCTGTAAACACATCCAGGATTTTAAGGCAGTATATTAATATGTGACTGAAATTCTCTGAACCAATGGTTCCATTAAAAACAACAACAACTGGGTCTTTAAGGTGGAAAGCAAGACCACAGGGTGGGTCCAATTGTACCTGTTGTGAATTTTACAGCCCATCTTGATAATGCAGCAAAAATCCAGGACAATAGTGTGCAATAAATATTCAAACAGAAAGGGACGAATATTTACATTTCAACTTTGGTAAATTTGGAAAATTCTGCCATTTTCACACTTCAATATATATGAAAAATGGAACAAGTGCCACAGTATTTATGGAAGGCAAGAACTCAGAGTTAAAAATACAAAAACAAAAAACGAACATTGACAACACTGGTGAGAACCAGCTGGCAGCAATAATGTAATTCCTGGTATTGCTAGTGCCCTTCCATTAAGCAAAGCAGTTGAACAGAGAAAAGCACTTTGGTTTCCTGTGACTCAGCCTTGGAGACGTCATGTATGATAGCCTTGGGTGGAAAAGCACCGAGAGAAAAGGATTTGGGTGTTATACGGGGCTGCCCTGGTGCATAGACTCTCTGCTTGCATGATGCTTGGTAGTTCAACCTGACTCCTGAGGTACATGACTCGTGACTAAATTTGGGAAGTAAGTATTTTTCACGCCATTCTTCCAGGAGTATTCACGCAATCGGCATGTATCCCAAGCCGCCTCCATCCAGGAGGGCAGAGTTGGGGCCATGATATTATGGTGCCTGCTATGGTTTCTAGCATTGTAGACACCAGAGGACAAACAGTTTCTTTTCTATGTCCTGCCTTTATTCACATCTATTCACCCAAATAAATAAGTTTATTTTCAGGAGAATGGTTCTAAGTACTTAATTCTCAAGACCTATGTTACTGAGTCAGAGATAAATTAGAGGTAAATTGAATAAGCGATACCCATTATCTACTATTCCTCTATTCTAGATTACTCAATAGGCAGCCCAAATAGCCTCTACTGATTATCACTTAATGATAAAAATAAGTCTAAATGATGGGAATAAGCATTAAATCGCTACAATGATGCTATTACGGGAAGAAACCGGAATGCATGAGAGTCAAATATCAAAGCAAGGATTTGAACACAGACTCATTAGACGTTAGGCCCTTGTTTTCATTATTATTCTTCTGAAGACTTTTTTTTATTCTAATATGCAACTTCTCATATGTCCGGGATGATAAAATGAATATCCACACTTGTTACAAATAACTAAACTTCACATCATGAAATAAACATCTGTAATGTATTAATAATTCTTATTTCTTAGTGTTTGTATATGCTTCTACATACAAAAGGTGATTTACCGTTTGTATGTAATAAGACAGGGATAAAATGAAATGATTATTTGTATTTCATATTTTTACATATTTTATATACAGGTTAAGAAATCTATAAAATAAATAGACAATAATGAAGTATCAAACTCTCCCTAATAATGTGGGGTCAATTGTCCTATAATTTGGTTCATCCCTACAGGAACGGACTTGGAGCCTATGCTTTATGAGATTCTTGTATTTCCTTTTTATAGGTTTATCTTCTGGCTAGCAAGCTATTCATTGCTATTCTCAATGAGCAGCAGATAAGTCTCCCCTTCCTAATTTGTTCCTTCTAATTGCCTACAGTCTGAGATCTTGTATAATCTTGATTGTTAGACTTGTTTGCAAACTGAGATAAGACAATGTGTATAAAGATCTGAGAGGCTCTTCTATTAGCACAACAGAAGAGAGTTCTATTTTTCATGAGTTCGTGTCATTGGCTTGAATTCTATTTTGGCTTCTTCCAGATAGTTAAGTTTGTTAGTGGTATAGGGCAGTAATAGAGAACTGAAAGAAATGAAAGTAAATTGCAAAAAACAGAATAGAAAACTGTTAGTTCTCAGAGGATTCATTAAGAATACAAACACTCAAGTATTTGTGCAACTGAAAAATCTACAGAAGCTATCTCCCATTAATGAGCAAGCACACTATACAAAATGCAAGATGTGACCATACTTCTATGATTCTAAAGAAGGAATAAGAAAGTATTTCCTCTGAATATCAGTCTAATCTGGTAGTCAGAATTTGTGTCTGCAGGGGGAAAGGGGAGGCTCTCCACTCCAGAAAGAGGTCACTCCTGCCTCTACCACTCCCCGCCCCTTTCCTCCATTTCTCAAAATGAGTAAAGCATGAATCCACTTCGTTCAGAATGCAGAATATTATTTGAGGGCATATACACCCATGTGTAGAAACCACCTAAATTTACTGGCCTTCTCCCAAGATACGACCACCTACTGTCTACCTTTATATGATAAGAAGGCCCTAACATAAAAGGCCCTGTTCTCTTTCCTGTCTTCTCCCATAAGAAATGTTGAGATAAACTGGCCCAAGCCTAAAAGATTTTGGCTACACTTTTCTCATATGAACACTTAAGTTCGCTATTTCTTCAGGTTCCAAGATAATGCAGGCAACCAGAGGATTGTACTTTCTCAAAATTGAGATTTAAACCTTAAGGGAAATAATGGCCCATGCAGGCCTTGCACCTAAAGCATATGCCTCAAACTGCTCACTAAAATTTGGTATCTACCCAGCTGACAATAAAATGACATGCCAACTCTCACTCGCTCTTGGCCCTTCTATACAGTTCCCTTGAGGATTTCATTAGAAGAGAGGTGATTGGCAAGACAGGAATGGGGAATTCATTCATTCTTTAAACAAGTACCATCAAATATATTCAAACCCAGCTTGGCTTCAAAATCCTCTGAATGTACACAGGAGTCCCTTTACTGAGTATCTATCACTCTGCTATTGAAAACAATGAGTATGGATACGTTTAGAGTAAGAAATGATGAATACAGGAAATATTTACATTTGTTGTCTCACTTAGAGAAATGATAACATTTTTATTAATCTCTGCTTTAAGGACACATGAAAGGAACCACTCACTAAACTCTGAATGAGATACACGATACCTTCTTATGACATTTGCTCAGTCCCTCTGCTTGTTCAATTTTCCTCAATTTGTTATGAAAGACAACATTTTCATCAACCTATTTCACAGTAAGTTGGAATACCTTCTGGCATAAAATGTTTGCAGTTAAATAATAGCATTCATTAAAATTCAAGTTCCCAAAAGGCAGAATCTCTGTACTCTATTTGGTCTGTATTATACGTAACGTGTTTGTCTTCTACGGTAACAATGATCAGGATGATAATGCACGGTGTCCAACAGCAAAGCAGCGTATGTCATAGTGAGGTTGTCTGGAAACTCACAATTGTGAGACTGTAATAGTTGCCTGTCGGCTAGTGTATACTTGCAGTGTGAGATAAAAATGAATCACGTAGGTCTTCCCCACAGTGATGTGCTCCCAGAGGAAAGAGTAAGTATCGTTTTAGAGCCCAGCCACAACTCGACAAAAGAGAACATAAAAACGGGTGCTTACAGGTTGTTAAAGTGCAGGGACTCCAAAGAGGGACTTCTCTCCAAGAGAAAAATACGTTACTGTATAGAACCTCGGTGTCCTCTAAAAATCAAAAACTGTTGCTGTAACTGGAGCTACCACCGGAGGTGGCGAGAAGGTGCCAAAGCACAGACACGGGGCCAGGTGTTCTCCCGCTAGCAGCTGTTGCATGGTGATTCACAGTTTGCAAAAGCAAATTTCCCAGCGACAGAGACGCCCGAGTTCACCCACGGCCAAGAAGCTTTCTATTTCATAGGAACAACTCTGGGAATGGGGGAACAGAGACAGTGTCTTCCCCAATCCAAAAGGCTAGAGGGACAAACCAAATGTAACTGACACTGCAGGAGAGACCTGACAAGGGAATTAGCTACTCCCGGGACTTCTGAGAAGTGGTATATGATCTAACATACATCCTTTCAATTCTCTAGCTCTCAGCTCCCTACGACAGAAAATGAGAGGATTAGACAAATCATTCCACTTTTAGACTTCACAATTCTAAGCAACATAGTGTAAATAAAAACCCAGAACTCTTTAATATTTAATAAATGACATCCTTTCATTCAATGTTCACGTAAACAATAAGGTGAATGATGTATTCAAACTACTTGGACAAATAGATAATGGCAAGAAAGGAGACAATCTCTCCAAACCCACGGATTACACTTTTGAAGATCATTAACAAATTGGTTCACTAGGAGAACTAAAATTACTAAAAGGAAAAATGTAAGTACAAGAACAAAGCAAAAACAACCCACAGCGCCAAGTCTCCATGGAAACTCTGGAGAATAAGCTTGTATGCCACAAATATGCTGAGAAAAAAGGTGTTATAAGCATACATTTTGCTAAAATTTGAAAAAAAATGTGATGAATATAGCCACTATATGTTAGCAGTACTCTCTAAATATTTGATTATTCCATCAGCATTATTATTTGATGACATTCCCTGTTGCTCCATTGAGATTCTGCTGATTCCCGGGCATCCTAGAATCCTAGACATGGAAAGACATAAAACGGCATGTAGTCCACTCCACCTGATACTTAGCATTCCTACCAACGGGCCATTTTATGCCCCCTCTTGTTTCGATTATATAGGTCATGCATAATACTCACTTATGGTCCAAGGGCGGGGTGGTGATTTACCAGACTCAGGAAGCAATACTCAAAATAAACAGATGGGAGCTTCCAAAAAAATTCTAGTCTCATGTTGGTAGTGAAACTTTTAATAAGCATGTGATATGGAAATTCCCTGAGATGAGAAAAGTCATTTAGGCCACATCCCTCTCCAAAACAGGAAATTCTCAGAAGATCACTGCACATTCACTAGACTTGCACGTCCCTGTGAAGACCCCTCTGAAGAGAACTACTACATCTTCCGAAGGTCAGCAAGGAACCAGTGTGAGACAGCTATCCCTTTCTGTGCTGGAGACAACTGCTTTTAAATTATTTTAAAATGACAAGAAACACTTTAACCCCCAAACAGATTACAGTTAACAGAATAAATGAAAGACTTATGCTAACCGATTTAACTTCTATCACACACAGGAAAAAGAGATGAATGCCAATGAAAGATGTGTTTTAGACACAAACACTAAGCAACTCATTTGTTTTGATTTACAAGCCATGCTCTCTATCAGCCCAAAATGCATGGTCTGTTTTCCACGCTACCCTGAATCAATTTTAAGAGAATAAGAATTATTTATTTATCAGTTATTTATCAAGCATAGTAATTTGTCCTGTTTCTCCTTCATGGAGTAGTTTCTCATATCCATTTAGGTTTTATAGTAATGAGTTTTAGGTGTTTTTCTTCTTTTATCTTTTTGAATTTCTTTTTTAAATATTCTTTCTCTCCCTTGATGAATAATCATTCAAGAACAACCATGTACAGTCACAGCACTGGATACTAGATAAATATAAATAAGTCATTGTCTTTGGGGCACCTGGGTGGCTCAGTTAGTTAAGCCTCTGACTCTTGGTTTTGGTTCAGGTCCTGATCTCATGGTTCCTGTTATAGAGCCCCACATCAGGCTCTGCACCACGGGGATTCTCTCTCCCCCTCTCTCTACCCCTGCCCCACTCACAAGCATACACATGCTCTCTCTTGTGCTCTCTCTCAAAATAAATAAACATTGAAAAAGAAAAAAAAGACATTGTCCTTGTCCCAATTAGGTTTACAGTGCAGAGACTATAATAGAGTATTCATTCAATGAATGATTATAGGTACGGAGATAAAAGTATAATACTGTAAAATTAAGAAATGCAAAGGAATGACTAGGCATTGCTGTCTACGGGAGGAGTGAGGTCAGAAAATCACTGGGGGTAGTTAAACACTAAAGCTGCATAGCAAGCGAGAAATTCGATGTGGAGGTAAAGCACTCTCGGCAGGCAACATCCTAGTTCTAATACTAGTCCAATTACGTACGCATTACCTAGCTTGATACTGTCCCACGGCTGAAACTATCGCCTTTTTCGGTTTTCTTTATATGCTTCAATTTGAATAACGTTCTTGGATTCTTTAACCTGTTGTAACCTAGGGGCTGTTGAATCTCCTCAGATGGTTTCTGCAGTTCAGTAATTTCCATTTAGTACCTTCTTTAAGACTGTAATACATTTAATTATACTAGAACAGAGGCAAGGGACTGGAAAACTGAATTAGAAACTTCCTGAAAAGTCAAGTATTGACTTTGTTATTTTCTTTGCAAAGAAACAATGTCTACCGTAATGTCTAATGCCCACTTGGCTTTATCTAATACTTTCCCGTTTTTTAAGGAGAAATATCTTCTCTTCCTAAACAACACAAAAATCAAAGATTTACAAGTTTCCAAGGCCAGATTTCATATCTCTAATGTGGATACTAGAGGTACTTCTGGTTTTGGAACAATACGGCACTATTGAGATGGAGATCGGTGAGGTATGTATAGCACCTGATATAAAAGTATCCATTATTCCTTACACTGCCTTTTTTTCATTGTTCTTCCTCATCTCCAAAAAGGAGAGCAAGAAAGGTGGGATACAAAAGGCAGCATTTAGTTTTTTCATGAAGTACTATTTTTAAAAGAGATTAGCCCAGGAAATCATGGTTTTCTACAGTAGTCCTTAATGTTTGCTGCTCAGGAAATAAGATATTCCATCATTCCACAAACACTTTACTTATTAACCAATCTATATAAATAATGAAATTACTCACACTGAGGTCTAGTGTATACTCCGTTCCGTTGTTGTGATGCGCATGAGCAAAAGGGTAAGTTCTAGAGCCAACCTTTCATGTATGTTAAGAACAAATGATGGACAACTTTGAACAATCAGGATTTTTCATCACAGCTGAAGCCATTTTATAGTGTAGCAGTTCCTTTTTCCCATTTTAATTGACGGAAGTCATTCCTAAGAATGTGTTGTCCAACAAACACACACTCTCGGGATTTGTTACTTGTCTGTGATTCATACCGACTCCGCTATTATCATCCAATACCCTGGAATAATGGCATTTGCTTTGCGGTCTGTATTCAGCATGCTTGTTCCAAGGTCAAGAGCCAACTCAGAAAATACATCTTTACACGGCCGTTTTAACTTTTGATCAGACACGAGCTTCAGTGCACCTATGCTAAGGGCAATGGACTTCCGTTCCCCTTTTAGCACAATCCAGCCCTTTCTGTCCATGAGCAAGTTTTGTTACTTCTGCCGCAGGTCGTTTTTGGAGAACCTCGCCTTTCTGTCCCTTTGACCTGCAGCTGTGTTATGTTATGTGGTCAGTCTCTGGAAGGGGCAGAAAAAGGAAGAGCTTCAGGTACTTTGCTACCGTATCATCTTGTGGCCTGACAAAGAATCGACAGAATTCAAATGGAAACGCGTTAGGTCTGTTTAGCCAAACAGCACTGCCAGCATACGTCACCACATCTGCTCCAGTTGTGATTAGTGGAACACAGATTTCAAGTATGCCTTTCCAGGGAACTCGTGGGTGAACCCATATCCGCACACGATGCCGTCCAGCTAATCGGATCCACCCTGCGGCCGTGACATCCTCATCAGGTAGCAGAAGTGATGGGCCCGGGGTCCCGCGTCTCGGGGCTAAGCTAAACCATGCCCCGGGCTCTTGAGCCAGTTTGGACGCAGAGCGCATTCGGCAGCATGCCCACGCGAAAGTGGCCGTCCGCTGCAGCCAGGAAGCCCGCCGGTGCTGCTTCCGGTCCCGCGCGGTGTTGTCCTGCACCGCGAAGCTGCCCCAGGTCCGCCCATCCGGTGGTGATTAGGCACCACCAGTTTTCAGCGCTTGACGACGCCGCGCGCTGGCACAAATCGCACGAATCGCTTCTCGGGCTTGTTGACTTGCAGCTCCGGTCTGAAGGGCATCGTGGCGCCTCCCACCAGTGCAGTCAGTTTGTGGCAGGCTGTCTGGAAGTGGTGCAGGCCGAGCCACGCTAGCATATGCTCCCTCTAAAGTGAGTCGGCCGTGGTGCTGTAGGTGCGCTGAGGAAAGCTGCCTGCCCTGCCGTGGTGTGGGAGCTCCGGGAGCTCTGTCTTCATTCCCCTCCCAGGTAAGAACTCCCTGAACTTTTCTGCGCCGCCAGCAACTCCTGAGCGCCCGAGTGGCAGCATGCAGCCCCAGGGACAAGGCTTCTGACAGGGTAGCAAACCACCGGCCTACCCTGGAAGAGCACGGTGACGTGGGCGGCGCCATCTTGGTGGCAGCACGAGGGGAATGCTGGGATCTTAGAGCCCCCGTCCCCTCCCCCACCCCTCAGTGCCCGCCTCCTGCCTGGCTTGCTGCATTTTCAAAAACAGTTTGAATACAGTGTATTTGAAGTATAAAAATTTGTCAGAATGTATTGCATACTATATAAAACCATCACCACACTCAAGACAGCAAACATTTTTGTCACCTTCAGAACTTTCTTTGTATTCCTTTGTATCACTTCCACTGATATATCCCCAGGCAATCACTGATATGCTCTCTGTCACTACAGATTAGTTTGCATTTCCAGGAATTATCTGCAAATGGAATCATGTAGGAGATACTTTTTTTCCCCTGGCTTCTTTCAATCAGAATAACCATTTTGGAATGCATCCCTATTTATCAACAGTTTGACACACACAGAGACACACACCAGCCTTTTTGTATTTGGTCTGTAGTGTACCGCAGTTTCTCAGTTCCCCTGATGATAGACTCTTGGTTTCCACTTTGGGACTATTGGAAATAAAGGTACTATAACTTTGATGTACACATATTTGTATACATTTTATTTAATTTCTCTTAGGTAAGTGCCAAACCACAATTTGTGTGTGCTTAATTTTGTAAGAAACTACCAAGTATTTTCCAACACGGTTGTATATTTCCACCAGTAGTGTATGAGAGTTCAAATAGTCTGCATCCTGAGAACAAAAATCATAGTAAGAGTTGTTCAAATTAATTTTTGTAACTGTAATTGGTTTGTGGTGCTATGGCATTGAGATTTTAATTTACAGTTTCATAAGTAATAATACTGTGCATTTTTCATGTGTTTTTTGGACATTAACCTATTTTGTGAAGTGTTTGAGGTTTTATCAATGTTTTAAAACCACGGTCTGCGGTCTTAATATTGAATTGAAAGAGATCTTTATATATTCTACATACAACTTCTTTGTCTGATAAATGTCCTATAAGACTTTTCTTCCAATCTAATTTTTGCCTTATTTTCATAAAAGTGTCTTTCAGAAGATTTCATTTTCACAGACAATTTATAGACACATAGATACCTGATTATCAACCTAGATCTAAAGGTATATATTATGGTTTGTATTATTTGTGTTCTATCAGAGCAAACATTGCCTACCCCAAGTTTTTAATGATTTTATTCTAAGAATTTTATGATTTCTTATTAAACATTTATAATACATTTTAAGTGAATATTTGGGTATGGTATGAATTAATGGTCAATTTTAAAAAGTATATGGTATCCAGTTGACCTAGTACAATTTGTTGAAAATCATATACTTTCCCATTGAATTGCGTTAAAGCCTGATTATCAACAGTCCAGACTTCTAGAATTAATTTAATGATGCGCAGAATTACAAAGACCATTGTCCTGACCTTTAGTAGAAGAAACTGCAAATTAACAGTTTTTTTCTAAATCATCAGAGGGGTTGGTGGGGAGGGAATTGGTTAATTAAAAAGGAACTATACGGGAGAATTTTTAGGATTATGGAACTGTCTGTATGAAACTGTAGTGTTGGGACAGTGTTGGCATTTGTCAAAACCCATAGAGAGTAAACTTCACTATATCCAACATTTAAAATATCAACCATAATGTCAAGGGACCCTAACCTGGAGCACGGAAGGTGACATACAAATCTAAATATGTTACAAATGTACAGTATCACTTCGTTGAAGAGAGCGAAGGTAAAAAGGAACTGACCCGAATAGCTTTGGAAACAATGTTTTTACTAAAAATTGCTAAGACTACAGACAAAAACAGAACCATATATAAAGATACTCTATCTTTATATACTCTAGTTATTAAATCGGTTTCCCACAAGAGTATGTGTAGCAATTCTGAAGCTCCTTTACATGTATTCTGCAGCTAAATAAGCACGTAAGTAAATTAATAGTTAATGGTACCCAGTTTTCTCCCTGTCAAATAAAAAAGTTGAAAATAAGCCAGCGAGGAGGTCTAGAATGTCCTGTGGCATTGCATTAGCACTGGAGACACTTCGGATATGTGCATATGCATAGCTTTGTGTAGACATATACATTTCTTAGCTCTGTCCACTGATAGCTCCTACAGACAATGACCCCTCAGTAGCAATGTGACACTGAGAACTCAGCTCTTGGTTTCCAAATACAGTTATCTAGTAAGTGTAACCAAGGTCCTTTGACCTTTTCAGATCCTTTGAAAAAAATGATGCTAGCTCAGGGCTCAGAAAATATGACAAGATGATTTGAGAGATCTTGAAGTGCCACAAAGGAAGTTCAAAGAAAGCAAAGTAAAGGTGGATATATGTAATAAGGACACAGGACCCAATATAAAGAATTCCCAGTGGCCACACCTGGAAAAATTTGAGCAATAAAACAAATGATAATAATATATTACAAACCAAAATACAAAATAAGTATATATTTATCCATATTGATATAAATAAAGTGTTAAATGAATAAATAAATGGGGAAGAAGGAATAAGTCTTCCTTAGTGAGGAATTCCAAATAATACATGTAGACAGTCTCCGTTCCAGGGGGTAGAACTTAATTCCAATCTGTTTGGCTATCCATTGAAATTAACAACTCATTTGCATAATGTAGAGGGTCATAAAGGAAAAATAGAAACTTTATAGAAAAGGAGCCTGGCCGATATCAACTAAACCAAGTGATCAAGGTAAACCTCTCCTATCATAAGTCATGTTCATATTATTTATCTCCTGCTATCATGCAATAAGAAAACATATCAGTCAGTGTTCTGCGGAAAACAGTAATAGTAGCAGATAGGTAGATTGGAAGGTAGGTAGATGGGCAGTAGACAGATATGGTGATATATGGATATAGTTTTATTTAAAGGAATTGGCTCAGGTGATTGTAGGGACTGGCAATCTAAATTTGTAGGGCAGTGGAAACTCAGGCTGGAGAGTCAGACCAGATTGGATTCTGCAGCCTTAAGACAGCATTCCCTCTTTTCCAGGAAATCAGTTTTTGCTCTTAAAGTTTTCAAATGGTTGTATGATACCCACCCACATTTTTTAGCATAATCTTCTTACTGTCAGTGGATTGTAGATGTTAATCATGTCTGTAAAGTGTCTTTACAACATCTAAATTAGTGTTTGATTGAAAACCTTGGAAATGTAGCCCAACCAGCTTGTCATATAAGACGAACCATTAAGGAAATACCCTTCACCTATGTGGTATTCTTCCCCCAGGGTAATCTCAGTGCAATCATGAGAAAACATCAGGCAAACACAAATTGAAGACCATTCTATAAAATACCTGACCGGTAGTCTTCTTAAGTATCAGTGATGTAAAACGAGAAGACAGAAATTATCATAGGTCGAGGGAGACTAAAGTGTCAGGATAACATATGAAATGGGCTATCCAGGATTAGATTCTGAAACAGAGAAACGACATTGGTGGGAAAACTGGTGAAGTCTAAATGAAGCCTATAGTTTAGTTAATATATGGTACCGCTGTGTAATTCTTAGCTTTTTTTCAAATGTACCATGGTTATGTAAGATGTTAACATTAGGGAAAAAAAGGTAAAGGGTATACAGGAACACTGCTTACTACATAACATAATATTATGGGAGGGGTGCCTGGGTGGTCCAGTCAGCTAAGCGTTGGACTCTTCCATTTCCGCTTAGGTCATGATCTCACAGTTTTTTGACTTCGAGCTACCTATTGTTGGGCTCTGTGCTCACAACGGGGAGCCTGCATAAGAGTCTCTCTCCCTCTCTCTCTCTCTGTCTTCCTCTCCCTCTCCTTCCCTCCTCTCTCTCTCTCTCTCTCTCTCTCTCTCTCTGCCCCCTTCTCTGGCTTGTGCTGTCTCTGTCTCTCTCAAAATAAATAAATAAACCAAAAAAAAAAAGTTTATAATGTTATGGGAAGCTAATGTTATTCCAAAACATTAATTAAAAAAAAAAAAAAGCAAAACAAACAATAGGTCAACTGGAAATATTTTAACACATTATAAGCAGAATCATTATTATTTTATATAAAAACAATCAGATTAAATATATATCATTTGAAAAATAAGTACATGAAAAACAAATAGCCAATTACCTAAAGACAAACATTTAAATCCACTTGTAATAAAAGTGATTTTAAGGTTACCTGTTCAGTTATTTAAGTGTCTGACTCTTCATCTCAGCTCAGGTCTTGATCTCAAGATTGTGAGTTCAAGTCCTGCATTGGGCTCCATGCTGGGCATGGAACCTACTTAAAAATAAAGCAACTTTAAAAACCTGAGATAATATTAAATGTTTATCAAATTTCCAAATATTTTCCTATTCACTGCCCTCCAGATACAGTGAAAAGATCTGAATGGTTATAGATATGATTCAGCCGTGTGTATTGGTGCAATATTTCTAGAAGAGTGTGTGACATTGCATATATAAAACTCAAAAGGTGTGTATCGTGTGATCTAGCAATTATAGAGTTAGACTTTTAATCTAAGGGAAAAGATGAAAATAATTTATTTATATCTACACAGACAAAGAAGTAAGAAACAAGGCATATCCAAAAATAAGGAATTTGTTAAATATATTATAATAAACTCATACAATGGAAAATCATACAGACATTAATTATTTGGTAGAGATATATCTACTGCTATGGAAAAATGTTTAAAATATATTGACATTTGAGGGGTACCTGGCTGGGCTTAGTTGGTAGAGCATGCAACTCCCCATTTTAGGGTAATGAGTTCTAGCCCCATGTTGGGGGTAGAGATTACTAAAATAAATAAATAAATAAACAAACAAACAAACAAACATTAAAAATTAAATAGATTGACATTTGAAAAACAGTAAGTTATGGGGCACCTGGGTAGCTCAGTACATTAAGTGGCTCGGGTCATTATCTCACAGTTCCTGGGATCACGCCCCACATCAGGTTCTGCACTGACAGCTCAGAGCCTGCTTGGGATCCTCTCCCTCTCTCTCCCCCATACCTACTCCCCCACTCTCAAAAATAAATAAATGAACATTAAAAAAATAAGTTACTTTAATGAATATATGTGTAACAGGTTAAAATATGCATCTTGGATAGGCAATGAGGTCTCTATCTGGAAGTATGCTAAAATTGCCTCAAAACCCCTCTATTCACTCTTGCCAAAAAAGATAAGGTTTCACTGTTGCCAAAAAAGATAAGGTTTCCAATTCATGGAAACTGAGCACCCTACTCACCCACTCCAAATGCAGTCTCAGCCTCTTTGTGATTAGTATTAAGTCATTTCAAGTTTCTTCACCTCCTCTTCTCCCCAGGATTAATCTGAATTCCCACGAGAGCTTCCGGGTCGCCCTGGGGAGGGTCATCGGGTCTCAGTGCTGTCCTCCACTCTAGTAGTAGCTCATTTCTCCTGCTCCTTTCTGTTTTCCTTTGGTGCTGCTGACGTCTCCCGGCGGGGCTTCTGGTCCTGCAAAGGGAGCACACTTCTATTCCTAATCCCTGCTCTATCTCGATATGCAAATTTAACCTCATGCGCTCACTTCTGTGCTCCTCCAGAGATGCTCAGGTAACTTGTTTACAGATGAGATACAATGTTTAGAACCGAGAAACCGAAGGGGTTTTCCCTACCTTTCTTTCAGCTATTGCTACTCTACTTCTTGGCCCTAATGGTCAAAAGAGTTTCTCTTATGAAGAAAACATTCTCCTAGCTCTGTGTGGGGGAAGAGAGGAAAACACTCCCAAACTTGTTCAAGATAGTATTACCATTAGAGTTAGTAGGGAATTTTAGATGGGGAAAAAAAAAAGCAGAAAAAAAAAAAAATAACTGGTTATATGCCTAAATGCACACAAAAATGACCTCTGGATACGAAAAATTAAAGATTTCTGTTTTTGTGTGTATCAGTGCTGTTTAATTTGCTTTAAAAAAAAACCCAAATATTTATTTTTTTAAATATGTTTCTCTAGGCAAAACAATTCATAGTCCTCTTCCTTCAAAATTATAGTTCTATTATTTTCAGAGAATTTTTCAGCCAGGACAACTCAAAGATCTTTTCCAGAGCCATGTTGCAAGCTTTGTAATTGTTTTAGAATTGATTGCTATACAAAATAGGTTTATGTGTTCTGACAGTGTGTTAATACAATAAAAGGAATTTTTAGTAGCAAAGGAGTTACAATTTTTCATTTGTTGTAATAAGTTTTTTTTTTCCTTTCATGGCTGTCTCTTTGTAGATAAAAATGGGATTTCATAAGTTCTTGTTTTTCAACGTCGGTTTCTAGGAAATTTTTTCATCAGGATGCCTTGTTCAAGGCTAAATACAGCTCAGAGAAAAATACATCCAAAAAAGCCTTAAAAAGATTTATTGTGTTGTGCTTAATGGGAAATACTGTTACCGTAAAAATACATTGTAAGTTGTAACCTTGAATGTTTGTTTACCAGTATACTTGAAAGTAAATAGACAGTCTTATTTTCCGAAATAGATAAGCCGCTTTTCCTCTAGTATCTATGCTATAGTTCCCACAACAGTTTTCTCAGGAATTAAGTACCTGTTTCAGCATCAGTACAATATTTATCATTCAAATGTAAGCTATGTAGTTTGGAATATTCATCCTCTAGTACTAGAAATGCCTTTATTCATTTTGTGTGAACTGTGCAGTCCCCACTTTCCCTGACTGTCTGCCATTGGTTTCTTCCTCACTTTTAGTCTTGTTTTAAGTACAGAAGTTTCTATTTCTGAAATTTCATGTGCACCAGAGGAAACTAGTGACCACCGACCTCTGACAGAAGCAAATACCTGGCTTATCTAGTGCCACTTTGTACTTTTAAACTGGAAACTAGGAACAAATTTTGGAGCGAGCCAGTGTGTGAAATGAAAATTGTCTGTACACAACTGCTTTGCCCGTGGAAAGTGTTAAAGAAATGGGAAGGCTTGTATGGCATTCGAAACCTTGTAAATATTTAGCAATTGGTGGAATAAAACCTGACTTAGGCAGGCCTGGGCTAGGTAAATTTTTCAAGCTCATTTCTGTACTTCACACCTGCTGATTAGGTGACCTGAGCAAGATACATCCCTCCGTAGGCGTCTGCTTCCCAGTCTAGCCCAGGACACAGTTCAGCTCAAGGATTCTCACCTCGGGCAGTGGAGAGAAGGCTCCCAGCCCTGTCTCATTCACAGTCACAGTCACAGACACTGGGTATATAAGTTAGAACAAAATCGTATATATATGGCCCTTTTCTAATGGATTATATTGTCTAGTGAGAGAGATAAGTAATAAACAATAGTTACTATCTATCAATCAGTAAGTAATACAATCACCATTAATAGCCATATAATTAGTATTTAAATTGATTATCATTATTGTACATAGCCAATTTGTATTGAAGTTATTTGCCAGAAAAATTTCAAGACTTTATTTTATTTGAGTCTCACATAAACCTGGGTGGAAAGTACTGTCATTATCTTATCTTCACAGAGAATCAGGGGCACAATGCATTTCCAGCAGGACTACCAATTTCTAGTAGCTAGTGATTGGTCCTAAAAAAGAAAGGAATCCGATACAGTGAAAGGGGCCTACAGGGGTGGGATGCTCAGTCTAGCATAGCTAGTCAACCAGAAGGATCCCCTCTGAAACTTGAAGGTTGAGAAGGAAGAAGCTAAATGAAGAACAGAGAGAGGACTGGTTAAGACAGAAATAATAGCAGATGAAAAGATTCAGAGGTTGGGGGGTGGGGGAAGTCCTGTGAAAGTAATCGAAATGAGGCATTTGGCTCTCAGAAAATATGCGTGAGAAAGGACGATTAGACTGAGTTCATATTGGGCATGTGTTCAGGCCCTGGGACCAATTTCCTGTACGCTCACCAAAATCCCTCCACCCCACCCTGAAAATTTATTAGGTGTGCTGTATCGATGGAAGTGCATGATACCTTTGAATCATGTGGAAGCAAAATAAAACTTGAGTCCAGTGTACGGCTGCAATATATAATTCCTCAGGCTGTTTCTTTCCAACCTTAGAATGTTTTCAAGATAATTTACTGATTCTGTGCATATTCTAGGAAAGTATAATCATATCTCACGTTAAATTGCTATGCATAACCATAGCACATTTTGCCTTTATGCAATTCTGGTTCCCTCCAAATACATCTAGCTTATTCCCAAATCCATAATTTTATGTGGGCTTTCATTCATCCAGATATACCTATTAGTGCCTACCTTGTGCCAAACACTGTATGAATCCGAGAGATACAGAGATTATTAAGATAGGTTTGGTTGCTACAGTTCTCAAGTTTATAAGCTAATGGGGTAACAGGCAATTATATACATAACTGAGAAATAAAGTATCGGGAACACATGCAGAGGAACAGAGGTAGAGATTGCAGAGGAACGTAATATCTACGTTGAGATCTAAATAAAGAGTAGAAGTTAGGAAAAAGTTTTGGGAAGAATAGTGATTTAGCTCAGGCATTGGCAAACAAAGGAATTTTGACCTTCACCCTGTCTGTCTTGTTTCTTTAATAAAGTTTTATTGAGATACATGCATGACCATTCATTTTCATTTTGTCTGTGAGTGCCTTCATGCTACAGTGGCAGAATGGAGTCATTGCAACCGTGTGTATAACTCACAAAACCTGAATAGTTACTTTCTGGCCTTTGGCAGGGAAAGTTTGCTGACCCCTGATGTTAGAATACAAAAGTATTTTTGAAGTAGATTCAACAGGACTTAGTAATTCAGTGAATCACTGAATGGTGAAGGTATAAATGAGAGTTGTAGACCACTCTGGGCATTCCAGTTATAAAGCCACTGAGGAGTCCCATCTGTGGATGTGGATTTCGGAGAAGAATGTTGACTTGAAGGTGTAGTTTTGTGGTTTATAATGTATGGATGGTAATCGAAACCGCGAAAATGTCTGGGGAGATGGTGTCTAGATGAAGATCTAGGACAAATCCTACGATGGAGCAACGTTTAATAGTTAGGTGAAGGACAATGAGACTGAAGGAAATCAGGGGAACACACTGACTTCGAAGACAAGGGGACAGACTGTTTCAAAAGGCAGGACTGACAAAGCTAAATGTTGTGCGCAGGGTGCTTATTAAGGGGCACTTATAGAATCTACAGCTTTGGAAAAGAGGGGGAGGGACCATTATTAGAAAGAAAGGAAGGAAGGCTCCAAGGCAGGTTTAATGACCGCCTTGGCGGATCTCATAGGGAACTCTGGACCTAGACTGGCCCTTCAAATCGCCCAAGGTCTATGCAATCCTGATGTGACCAGCCCCTGGGCGTGGGTCCTGGCGAAGGCGGGATCTGGGCAGCGAAGCTCTCTGCGGCTGAGACTGACTCTGAAGAGGTTTCCCGCTGCTGATTGGTGACAGCACGTCCAGCAGCTTAAGCATCAGTTCCTTCCTTGAAGGAGAATTTGGGAATCATTGTGCACACATTTAAGTTTGTAGGAATGTTAAGAGAAAGTTCAGGGAATATTTTTCTTTATCAGCTTTGATTTTATTTTTCCTGTGAAGGAGTAGGCAAGGCAGTTTCCTTACATCAAAAGAAGTGGTAGATTTGTGAAGACTGGATTGTAAATGATCTTTTTTAAACATCTGATTATAGGAGCGCCTGAGTGGCTCAGTCAGTTAAGCGTCTGATTCTTGATTTCAGCTCAGGGCATGATCCCGGGTCCTGGGATTGAGCCCTCCTGGGGCTTGGTGCGGACCATGCATCCTGCTTGAGATTCTCTCTCCCTCCCTCCTCTCCCTCTCCCTCTCCCTCCCCTTGTCTCCACTCCTCTTCCTCTCTCCTTCTCCCCCTCAAAAAAAAAAAAATAAGTAAATAAACTTATGATAATAACAGCAACTGTTTCAAAACATGGCCTGGAAGAAACTATTCCACAGGTGTCTACCCTTTATTCCCTCTCTGCGGTTCAAATCACATCTTTAATTTGTGTTCCTCATACTTAGAAAATCTGCTTTTTCAACAATGATATGTCCATACATTATTGTTGCTTTAAATTTTTTCCAAGACATCATAGGTATAAACTGTATCTTCCCAAATAGAGTTTAATTCCATGAGAATGCCAATCATCTTTCCCTTTGCTTACTTACAAATAGAAAACTGAATATCACTCCATAAAACCATCTACTGAATACCCCATATTTTGCAACAATAATGTCGGATTTCCCAGCAGAGAATAAGAATAGCCATGTTAGTATTAACTCTGTGTTCACTGCTGTAGCTACAAATACCCTCAGCAGCACTGTGGGTCTGAGTGGGACAGGATTTATCTAATTTATCTAATATAATCATCAGCTTAATCTAACTTCTGATATTTTTAAGCAGACAAGTAGTTGTATTCCTTTCTTTCTTTTAAGATTAAAATTTGATAATTAAATATAAGAATACATTTTTATCAATTTTTCCATGTCCATCCATGAAATATGATTTTCTTATCAGGTCAAGACCTATAAAAGAAAAATACTAATTATATAATCCTGTTTCTATTTTCTCCTTAATTTCTGAAAATTTAGAGCTAATATGACACCATAGTAAACAGTGTGAGGAGGGGCGCCTGGGGGCTCAGTCGGTTGAGCATCCAACTTCAAATCAGGTCATGATCGCACAGTCTGTGGGTTCGAGCCCTGTGTTAAGCTCTGTGCTGACAGCTCAGAGCCTGGCGCCTGCTTTGGATTCTGTCTCTCCGTCTCTCTCTGCTGCTCCCCCACTTGCACTCTGTCTTTCTTTCTCTCAAAAAATAAATAAACATTAAAAAAATTTAAACAGTTAGAGGAATAATTAACCAAATGCATGATACCATAAGTAGAAATTCACTATTTTTGTTTTTATCAATATACAGATAACAAACATAAGGGATGAGACAAGGAAAAAAGTATTTACTGGAAGGAAATCTTACTACTTTAATATTGGGATGTAGGTTACTGACATGGTCTCATATATTCAATTAATATACATAAAATCATAATCAGGATAAGCGTCAAATATGAATGTTTATTCAAGTAAATATGTGTTTCATGACCACATAGCTTAATATGACCACAAGATGAAAATTTAGCAACTAATCGAAGTTAATAGAGGATCAGTAACTTTATACCTTCTGAGAATTATGAACTCATTGTTACATTTAGCATTATTCTTAAAGCTAGAATCATTCTAAGTCACTGGCCTTTAAACTTCAAGGACTATAGTAGGAAGTACTCACATAAAGGTAGCAATTATTATCTCATTATCATCTCCAGCATCACCAGCAGTTGATTCTTGAATTCGAAGCCAGGTTTCTCTATTCAGCCACATAATCTTGGTCCATTTATTTACCTCTGAGCCCTAGTTCTCTTATCTATACAATAGGGACATGACAATGTCCGTCTCGAAGTGTTGCAATAAAGACGGAATGAGTTAACATATGTAAAGAACTGAAAACAATTTCTGGCACATAGGAAATGCTCAATCAGTGTAATTATGCTTACTCTTACCTTTACTAATCATCGTTATCATTCATTACTCCATATGCTGTTATTAACAATGAATTACTAGTATTTATATTACATTCTTTTTTTATCAGAGACCGCGGTACTTGACACAGGACTCAGACTGTAACTCATTTAATCCACACAATGCCCATATATTAGGAAAGCACATTTATATTCCTTTTAAAGAGGAGCCTCAGAGAAGCGAAGGTGGTAGCTTAGAAAGAGTGGGACCGAACTTTGAATGCAGTGTGTCAGGCTCTTACTAGAGCAAAGGTATCCGAGCATCTAAATCCACTAACATCCAACAACTACAAAACAGCTCCTTCTTTCTATTTATAAGACAGTTTGCTTCACACACACACACACACACACACACACACACACACACACACACAGCCTTTTATTTTCCTACAAAAAGTAAAGCAATGAATTAGATTCAGGTTGAAACTAACTTTCTAAATGGATGATAAGAGAGCTCAAATGTTGATGAACCAAATTATTTTGAGTTTGCGGGACGTTAAAGTTTGTACTGCCTCACCTTTCATAGAAATAAACCACTGATATGTTATATGTAATATATACTCATTCGACAACACTTCATGAGGATCACTACACACAGGCACTTACTAGTGTTTGAGAAACTATGATAAATGAGACACAGGGCCCACCCTCAACAATGCAATAGTTTAGGTGAAAGAACAGAAAAGAATTGTCTTACAAAGAAAAAGAAGAGGAAATAGTGTAGTAAATACAACGTCAAAGCCACCTATAAAATATAGAGGAAACAAAATGCAGAAACTAACTTTAGATGATGGTCCCAGTCAAATTCCCTGGGTAAATTAAAACCAGAGAAAGCAGTACTCACTGTGAGCTGTATTTTGGGGAATGGTGTTTTTAGTACCAGCTTGCTTGATCTCATGTGGACTCAGACTCTCTTTGTGGGAAGTGTATAGTGTTCTCTGAGAGATTTCCTCCAGAGGACTTTGTGTGTCCTGCCAATCACATCGGTCAAACCCCAGGAATCAGTGAAGAGGGAATTATAGTAATCAAATGATGAGTACATACATTTCAGTATCGTACCTGATAGTGAAAAATCGGGAATATTCTGATATACTCATATTAAGGGCTATAATGGAGATGTTAAAAATAAGAAGTTAAAAATACTGACAAACTGTGTGTACTGACATGGAAATACTTTTAAGTATTTAAGTATTAAGGGTATGTTTTAAGTATGGAAAAAAAAACTCTCAGGAAAACTAAACAAAATAAAACATAATTTATTTAATGACTTCATTTATATATGCATATATGTGTAAAACCTAATATAAATGTAAATGAATGCAAATATTGTTTATGTGATAGTAAAATCACATAAAAAGAGTTTGGAAGAATATAAACCAAATATTCACAACAGGTTCCTTCAGGTGGAGAGTGACTTTAAAAGACACAGGAAAAGAAAGGATACTAAAATATTTTATATACTTTTAATCTTTGGTTGAAAATTATATGTAATTAAATTATGATTTACATAATAATAAATAGTTTTTAAAAGATGTGTTATATTTCATAAATTCCTGGTACATAGGTATTCAGCAAATATTTATTAGATGAACTTAAAAATGTTTTATAATAGATATGCCATCTATTTATGTTACTATTATTTGGTGATTGCCTGGCCTGCCTCCTCTTAGAGTTATTAGGTCAAATTGTATCTGGTACAATTTTATTGAGCACTATTAGGGGAAGAGAAAACTTAGGATACAATTGATATCCCCAAACAGCTCTCTGCTTGTACTTAGTTCTTAAAACATGATGCTTAACAACGTTAGCAAAAGAAACTTAACGACACTAGCAAAATAATTTCACAAGATGTAGAATAGTGTCTAATAGATGCTATTTGATCCCTATAATGAAATTTGGCAGAGCTCTGATTCTATTCCATCACAACATCAAATACTCCAAGGAAGGCCAAGTATCATTCCTATATACGGGCTTCATTTGCCAGTGTCATTTATATAAAATGTTAGTGGAATGGTTTTTGAAAGCCCTACTTTAAAAGAAGATAATTTTCAAATGTTTCATCTTTTCAATTATAAATATTTAATAAATTCAGTGGAAATATATATAATTATGAATGACTGGAGTTAAAATTGAACTCACAAAACATTCAGAAGCTAATATCTAAGAAGGCTGATTTTGAATGAACATGCAATAAAATAATACATATGTTTTAAAAGTCGACATACTCTAAAATATGTTTAAGCATATGAAACATAGTGTATCATCACAGTAAAGAATATGTCTGAACTAATTCAGAGACTGTGTCTAATTATCAGATATCAGGTCAAAGACTTGAAGCCATGTTACTTTCACTACTCCTAATCATTAAGAATAAATACAGATTTTTACAGCAGGGCATCCCAAATGATTAATTCCTTTTGTTTCCAATCAAAGGAAAAAACTGCTACTGGGGAAAACATTTACTCATATCGGTCAGATATAGAAGAGACTCACAGAAACCCAGAATGGTCTTATAAATTCAAATACAAAGAAAACAGTTTTATTTGGTCAAGGGCAGGTGGGCAAGCAGTAATAGGGAATTTATGTTGCTTGTCTACAGGTTTGGAGGCTGTGAAGTAATGTCTGTGTATCACTGTTCATCATGTAGCCATAATTTCCTAGAAACATTTAAAAAAAAATTCTGCTTGTTTTAGAAAACTTTGTTACATTTTAGATAAGTATTTAAGTTTCTGTCTCCTTCAAGCATGTAACACTGAACATTAAAGTCTCTCTATGAATGAAAAGTACACCAGCAAAAGACACTTTTAAACCAATATCCAATTGTAAAGTGACAGTATCTTAGCTTATGATTCTTTGTAAATAATATTTAGTCCTGAGATATTAATTTTTATAGGAAGGGAAGGAATAATTTGCCTAGATGCAATTTGTTTTTTATTAAAACAAAAATATTAATTTCATATTTGTTAGGCATAAAATAAATAGCTTTATATATAGCACCATCTGGAATACCTAAAATGGGCAAGAGTAGGGTGTATCTTTCCATTTATATAGGTCGTCTTTTATTTATGTCAACAATATTGGGTAGGTTGTCTTTTTTTAATATTTATTTATTTCGGGAAGAGCACCGGCAGACAAAGGATCCGAAGCAGGCTCTGCTGACAGGCTGACAGCAGTGAGCCTAGTGTGGGGCTCAAACTAACAAACAGTGATCATGAGCCAAAGTCAGACACTCAACCAACTGAGCCACCCAGGTGCCCCTTCTGTAGTTTTTATTGTACGAGTCTTCCACGTATAGTTTTAACTTCTATCCAGTCATTTCATGTTACTTTTACGTTATTTTAAGTGTTTTTTTTAATCATCAATTTTCCAAATCTTCCTTATATTCTTATTTAAAAAGGCAGAATAGTGTTGTCCTTTATCAGGTAGTTGAGTGTATTTGTTGACAGGATTATTCCAGAACTTATATACAGTATTCTTTATTCCAGGCTCTTTTATTCTCTCCAGCAAAGTGTGACCACCCTGGTCTCTCTACTTAATGCCAGTGTTTTACTTCACCTCTCCACTACTGCTTTCTTGGCATTTGAATGTCCCTAAGCCCTTTGAGATCTGGGAATGATTTATCTTACGGCTTCCTGATAATTGCTCTATGCCAGTTTTCCTAGAACAAGCTTGCTTCTAGAATAGGGCCAGGTCGAATAGCTTCTTCTAGCCCAGTGTTTGCACAGCTAAGTATTCAGCAGTGATTCCAGATGATCCCAATAAATATTTAATCTCATTTTCTACGGGCAGAATTCCATTCTCTATGCCGCTGTGCCCCACAGCTGCCTGACACTTTAGCCTCCCCAGTGTCTGAGCTCTGCCTCTTTAAGGCAGCAATATTTCCAGGATCTATTTGAGTTTGCCCACCCTGTGCTAGAGTCCAGAAAGCAGATTCACGGTGAAAGCCAGGGCCACCGGGGGACTCCCTTTGTGTCCCTCCACTCAGAGTCACAGTCTAGTTCTGTCATTCAGTATCCGAACACAGTTATTTAGTATATGTCATTCTGTTTTCTAGTCGTTGCTGTGGGATAGAGATTTCAGCATTGGTTATTCCTTATTTTGTTTTGAAGGTGATAAGAATTGAAAATGTTGATAGTTGCAGAAGAAATCTGTTCCCAAAATGGAAAAAAAAAATGAAAAGTCAAAATTGGAGAGTGTGCGGATGAAGTGTGTGGGAGTAATTTTATTAGGTCTAGATTTGACTTAATTTTCTAAATTTCCTGTAAGTATCACATTTTCTTCTTAGGAAAACCTTGCTTAATGAGGCTGTCTGTAAGATGAGAAGGTCTCACATGCCATGGAAGAATAACGAAACAAATGGAATCAGCAAAAAGCAGGGGGGAGGCGGGGAGGCAGTTAATAACATTAGCCCACAATTATTCTCAGCTTCTTAATTCAGAAAAAAACATGTGGTATTATAATAAATAAGACCTATATAATGATTAGGAGTATAGGGAAGAAAGAAATTAAAAAGTATCTCTGATTTAGGAAATACAAATCAAATGTAGGAACCCTGCATTTAACTGAAAATCAAAATTTCCAAGTATAATCTTTAAAGAGCCATAAGATTTGGTTCCCCCTTTATATCGATATGTTATAAGAAAGACTTAACTAATTCTTTTCTATACAAAGTTAGATGCAAGCAATAATTTTTTGGAGAATCCAGATAACTTCTATAACATCCTTCCATGTAATTCCCTGTAATTATTGTTTTATTTAATGTGTGTAGTAGTGCCCTTCATATTACAAATTCCTACGTGCATGAAAACCAAAAGATACTAGTAATTAAAATATTTAAATACACAATGTGAAAATGGTATAAGATTTGAAACTCAGCGGATGGAGTTGGTTTGTGGAGAACATTTTCTCCAGCACTTAGGTACGGAATTATCCATGGCCACGGTCTTTGTCAAACAGCAAGATGAAAAGCAAAAGCACAGTTCTTAAAATGTGGCTCCCCCAGCTGAAGATTATCAGCTCCTCCAACCCCTTTTATGTCACAGGAATTCTCTAATATTTCTGAAAATAAGAGTTGCCAAAGGCTGAACAACATGCGGAAATAGTTTCATGAAAAACATTTACGACGATCACCTGTTATCACCTCCAAAAGACAGAATTTGTAAACACTCACTTTAAAAGCATGCACATCATATTTCCCTTTCATTCCAACTGTTTATTGTCTACTGTGGAACTTATAATAGAAGATAAATGAACAAACAAATATCTGTTAAGAAATGAAGAACAGAATCTGAAAAAGGAAACATCCAGTGAGGAAGACCGATAGAGGGAAACACACAGACTGAACTAGTAAGTAGAGTTTTTAAATGTCGAAAGAAGAAGAAGAAAAAAAAGCCAACAACAACAATGACAACAACAAAAAAGGCATAGAAAATAAAGGCCTGCTAACAAATAGGGAGGGACATAAAAATCAATGAGCCATTGATAATGGGTTTTCTATGGCTCTATTTTTTAAGGAGAAAAATGAAGGAAAGAAATTTGGGAAATTGGTAAATAATGACAGCCTGGTTAAAGTTAGTATTGATGAAATGTAGGTAAGAGGATGCTGGTCACGGGGACTGAATAAATAGCTCACCGTACAGTTGGGGAGGAGTGTCTAATGAGGTACTATTAGGATAGATCATCATCCTTTTCCGATTCAGCATTGTTCTCAATGACAGAGAAGGAGTGAATAATACATGACTGAAGATTGTATAGGAATCGAGTCTGTTGCTACTGGAAATACTGCAAATAGAAAAGAACCATAAAGCCAATGGATTTAATGAAAGCAAATATAAATATATAAGCCAAAATTATCTCTGCCAAACAAATAAGGCAGCCAGCAATATTAACAGAAGAAGAAGGAAAGCAAATATAACCCCATAGTTAACTAGACACGTACATACCTCTTTTATCCTTAGAATCGTACATAGAGCACACCTCTTACAGGCACTGTGAATGTTTCAACTGATGTCAGAATAATGTTATCTCTGCAGATGAGGTGTCTACACTAGAGAAATGCAGGTCCAGCCCTCAGCTCTAGATAGTTATGGACTAAATACTTAGCTGTCATTAAATAAAGTATCAAATTAATTAATGAAGGGAACCCTATGGTTCTATATTCTCTAGGATTCTTTAAATAGTACGAGGTAGAAGAGAAATTACCTAAGGAAAACTTTTACATGACCATCCAGAAATGAAGAAAATGAGGGAAAAGTGATAGCAAGAAAGTGAATAGATGACAGAGTTTCAAGAAGGAAGTGGTAGCTTGTGCCAAATGATACAGAAAGGTCAAATAAGATAGGAAAGAAATGTTGGTATTGAATTTGGCAATTAGGATGTCATCTATGAGAATTGACGGATAGTTTTTGCGCAGTGGCCGGAGCACAGTCTGGATAGGTGTGATGGATGAGTGCTCTGATGTTAAGAAAATAGAGCAGATATAAACTATTTTTTTCAGGAAGGTGAGTCTTGATGAGAAAAAAGTGAAATAGGGTGGTAATAGGAGAAAGACATAAAGGATAAAAAATGATGTTTTAAAATCAAAGATATTTGTTGTAGAAAGTAAGAGATAGTAGACAGGGAGAAAGAGTTTTGTAAACTCCTATTAATTTTTCATGATTCAGATCAAAAGCCACCTCCTTTGTAAAGCTTTCTGATTGTTCCCAACTCCACCCTCAGCTAATGTAGGCTCTTCTTGTTTGGCTGTACCTCCTCTGTAGTGCACCTCACCTTGTCCACACCTCAATCTTACCCCTCTCCATAGTGTATTCTAGTTCTTTTACTACTCTTCTAGACTGAATCTTTTCAGAGCAGAGAGTATGACTGCATCTCAGTTTCTGTCACAGTGGATGTCACATCATTTGATTAATAAAGTCATCACAATAAATGGAAAAATTAAAGGAGTCAATCCTGTTTTTTAGACCATATGGAACTCTTGGTTAAAACTTCATCTTAAAACAAGGATATGGATTCTGGCAAAGCAATAACAAGAAATAAGCGAAAGAATCAATAGGGCAGAAGATCAGAGAAATAAAACTGAAAATGTGAACCCAAGATTAAGAAGAGAGCCACACAATGACGAATAGACTAAAACAAACCACCAAAAATGTAATTGTATGAAACACTGAGAATCAGGGATCTAGAGTATGTAAGCTAAATCATAAAGAGAACTTTTGAAATTCCTAACCTTCATTTCCTTCTTACATCAAAACCCCCTAAATATATAAGGGAATGGTTCATAGGCCAACAATTGATATAATTCCATTCCCAGTCTAAAGAGCTAAAAGAAATGTGCTTCTCTAAATATTGATATCACTTGAAAGAGGAGTGATGACTATTGAGAACCTCTTTCCAGGGGTTTAAAAAGGAGAGAGTTAAAGTCACACGGAGCACGTAAATGGGAGAAGCTCTTATTGGAAAAGACAAAATTGGAAACGGAAACGCTAGGAACAAAAAAAGGAATCTGTAAAGTGGTTAAGATCAGGATGTTTAATAGTGGGCTTAATGTAAGATCTTGGGATCCTTTCCATCCTGTGTCATGTTAAATAGTTGGCGAAGGATTTAAGATCTTTGCTGGCATCAGAATGCTTGACAGACTGTAGACCTGTCAACATGACATGTTTATGGCCCTCAAGTCATGTTCAGTATGACTTCAAGTTCTTTAAGCTTTTATCATCCTTATGGTGCAGTAGACATGATTTGAAAATTAATGGTGCTGAAGTACAGATAAGCCATACCACCAATCGAACTGATGATCAGAGTCAACCACAGTTAAAGGGTGTATGTGGTCCACTTGGGAATGAGTTCCCCTAACACACTATTTGAACTATTCACAAAAAATGCGAGGCCATAAATCTTGTTGGTTTCTGAGGCTAATATTAACAATTATCTGACAAAAAATTTTAGCTATGTGGTATATATGAACAAAGAGCTTGGAACTTTGACTTTTAACACTGTTCTACTTTTTGTAGCAAGCTAGCTGTATTAGTGCAGGCCAGTGTAACAAATTACCATAGACGGGGTGGCTTATAAACAACAGAAATGTATTCCTCATACTTCTGGAGGTTGAAAGTCTGAGAACAGGGGTTCAGTGAGGCCTTCCTCGGCACTGCTGACTTCTCTTCTGTCCTCTCATGGAGGGAGAGGAAAGAGAGCTCTCTGGGATCTCCATTATAAGGACACTAATCTCTTCGCGAGAGCTCCACCTTCAGGACTGACCACTCCCCAAAGGCCCCACCTTCTAATACCATCACACTGTGGATTAAGATTTCAACATAATGCATTTTGGGGGAACACAAACATTCAGTCTGGAACACTAGGCATCCTCTATGTTAAGGAATGCTCCAATGAAATTTCGTTTAGCTAGTAAGTAATGAAAAATTCAAAAGATGATTGTGCTTGTTAAAATGGTTACATCTTTGCAGTTCTGACAATGAATGAGATTCTTTTTCTTTTCCCATAATTTAACAAAAACAAAGTTAATCTTTATGTTTCATTAGCAATTAACTCTCAACCATGACATGCTGTTTGCTATGTTTGCCCACATTTTGTTAATATCATCCTGAAATTACTGAATCTACATGATGAAACAATTTAATAAGGTTCTGTGTGGTATGAGATTTTTGAGAATGGGATAGGATTTTTTTGTAAGTCTTATTTTTAGCAGAATCTTCTTCCCTAAGTCCACATCACATAGCACCTGCAGGAGACAAATATTGCCAGATGATAGGAGACTAGACCACAGGTCCTGTGTTACTACCTGTGTCTTTATGATCTATTTAAAAAGATACTGAGATATCCTGGTAACTGAGAAATAATACAGGACAATAAAAAAGGGAGAGTTCATTGACACAAAACCAGACCCTTAGCATAACTTAAGAGAGAAAATACCCAGGTTTTAAATAACTGCATAAAGAAAGAAAAATTCCAAATCCCAATGCCTGCTCTCTCTTGCTCACCTCACTCCCTACCTCACTGCCAGGCTATGCTATGAACAAAGACATGCAGAAAAAAAAAATCATGGGAAGAGAGAAGAGGGAAAACAATGATGGGGTCAAGGGATGATCTAAATACCACTGCCAGAAATATGAAACCCACTTCAAGTCTGAAAACATAAAACCAAATGATATCAAATATAGACAAAGGGAAGGTATTGAAAAGTGTGCATGTTTTGAAGGACCTGTCTTCTAAAACACTTGGTTCTGAGAGAGACAAAAGTGGGCTGGATGGACGAAGCCCCCTTTTTCAAGCTGGAGAGTGCAACGTTAGGGTCCTAACAGACAAAAATGGAACCACAAAGTCAGGGGACTCAGGATTCCTCTCCCTATCACCAAAGTTTCTAAACAAAAATGAGCTAGGTTTTCTGGAGGTTGCTCTACTCATTGTATATGGTAAAATTAACTCAACCCTGTAGATTAGCATTGGATTATTATTGATTTCCTGGTTTCAGTAATTGCACTGTGGTAACAGAAGATTCTCAGATTAAGAGAAGCTGGAGGAATAATATATAAACATTGCAACTCTCCAGTAAGCTGAAACTATTTCACACTAAAATTATTAAATGAATGTTACACACACAAAATTCCTCACGCAAGTCCTCATATTTTAGAAGTGCAGCCCGCATGCTTGTCCAGAGGGGAAAAGGGTGAGAGTGATGTCTCCAGTGACCTACTAGGTGCCATCCCATGATCCAGCACCAGAAGCTACCATGTTAGAACTCAGAGAGGCATGGCTTTGGCAGGCAAAGTCATTTGACTTAATTTTTTTTTTTTTTTCTGTCAGAGAAGCACCTTTTCTCATTTCCTGTTGCATTCAGCAAGATTGCCAGATCCAGTTCCCTTGTTCCCTTCTGCTCCTGTTCCTATTTGGAAACTCAGAAATACCAGTGCCTTTTATCTGACTGACCCTCCTAATTCTCAAATGTTCAGTTCTCTTCCTTTTGCCACTGTTATTCCCTTACTCTGGTTTTCGCCATTCCAGAGTGACTCTAAGTTTATCTCAGATAGGCTGTGAATATACTTAGTAGGTGATCTGCTTCTGTAACTAACAAACCTATAGCTACTCAACCGAGCCAACTGAGAGACACGAGGATTCTTCCTTGAGCCTCGCCAACATGAGTACAATTTAGCTTGAGTCTCTGGCTTAATTAAAATTTAAAGCATCAGAATAGAAATAGGAAATTCTTCCCTTTGTGTCAGGCTCAGAGCTTCACACTTGCTACCTGTAAGGTAGGTAATGTTTCCATTCTCATCCTAGAGGCAGCGACGCTTGGGCACAGATATGTCAGCGGTTTGTCCAAAGTCACAGAGCTATTAAGTCATATATTTTCAGGCAGTCCAACTTCATTGTCTATAAACTATTCCGCTTCTCTAGTCCAATATTTCCTACTATTTCTGAAGTAGAAATAAACACATGTGCTCCTCTGCTCTTAAAATGTCATTTGCCTATTGAATTGCTAAAAAATTCTATAATGATATAAAGAAAAACATGTTGAATGTTTGCAGATTTAAGAGCACCTAAAACAGCATCGTTTTCACAATACTATAGGCTTTGGTTCCTTGTTGAAAGATGTAAAATTGAGTCAAGGACAAGAAAGCAATGGATGTGGCAGATGAGAGAGGGTATGTTCTCTGAGGCAGAAGTTGTGGCCTCTGACCACTGGGGAATGGAAAGGAATAAAAAATAGTAAGATCAAGTCCTGGAGCAAGCAAATCCAGGGAGAGACAGCCCCACCCTGGAGAGCCTCTGAAGAGCCCCCAAGAGGCAGGCCAGGCGGGGGGGCCAGAGGACTTTACCCCTCTGAAGGAGTGAGTTTCCAGCAAAAGACTGCAGCCTCCGCCATGATGGGCTCTCCATCTTCCAGTTGTTCGTGGACACCAGAGTAGGAAGGGTGCACATCTTATAGCCTGGCTCGCCAGTCCCAGGCGCGATTTCATCCTGAAGTAAAGAGGACCCGTCAGACTCCTATCAGAGCAGCGTGGGCACACAAGCCTGGACCTCCCACTTTCCCTCATCTCTCCTGTCCGTGTGTCACAAGATTTGAATTTGTTTATTTTCCTTTGATCTACTTTTTGCATAAATTCTTCACAGGGAGTTACTAGGAAAAACTGTGACAGAAGAAGTTGTTATCTCTAATGGCTCTGAAAGTTGTTAACTTTAATGGATTAGAACTGGAGGCATTTTCAACTCGGTGATTTCAGGTAGCAAGGGAATGGAGCAAAAGACTTTTTCTAAGGCTCTGGCTGGAGTTTTAGAGTTCAAATCACATTAATGCCATTTGGTCACATCTACCGAAAGAACAATCCAAGCACAAATCCTGCCACTGCCCTGCGCTCCCAGAGTGACCGGTAGGTCGACTCATCCGTTTTACCCAAATTTGGGTAGTTCTGATTTAAAATCAGAAGGATTTTGTCCCAGTGCATAAACATTGTATATGTTATTTTATTCTCAAAAAGTAACAACAAGGTGGATTTTTCTGTATACACAGTTTTTCACCCAAGTTCTGTGGTTTCTGAGGTGAACTCTCCACACACAGGCATTGTTTTACAGTTGTCACCCTCCTTCGTGATTTTGTCCAGGAGAGTCAGCTCTTCCAGCTGCACTTGACTTTGATTCCCAATAAAGGATTCTGATAGGATTGTGTCAACTTTTTAAAGGAAAATGGATTTTCCTGGATGGAAGGTATAACAAAGTTCTTTCCTGAAAAAGAATTGCCACTTATCCTGAAGCGGGGAATCAGATGACTTCTGGGGAACTCAGAAGGGAATTCTCCAGGTCCTGGGATTGTTGGGATGCGGAGATTAGGAAGTGGGGCCACTTTTAGGTCCAGTCTTTGGTCAACATCACAAACCCATCAAATCAAGTCTGTTATGTTTTAATAACCCTGCCGTCGGCTCAGTAGGGTTACTACTGGCTGACTCCCTCCCTCTGAGAAGGCAGGGGCGCTGGTAGGAAGGCGTGGTTGTGCAAGCCATGGAGTGGACAGCTGTGGGTAGACGTGAGGCTGCACACTCTGAGGTCCAACATTCCCCTGATCTTTTCTGGCCAGAGCCAATCCATGAACCCCTGTCTGAAGAAACAAACTGCTGTTTAAGCCACCTAGTCTGTGGTACTTTGTTAGGACAGGTCCAACAAGCCGGCACAACGGCACTGAGTCCAGTAATAAATTCTAGCACAAATGTTTTTGTGTGTGTGTGTGAAGCTGAAATGTTTTTACACAAGTATTATCTCTGAATTTGCTCTACAAGCACAAAAGTCGAATTGATTCCTTCCATTATGGCTTCTTCAAGTGTACCAAGAAGTCTCGTAGGGCCTGGAAAGAGCAAAGTGCAACATCGAAAGCAGCCCCCTAACTTACTCTCAGGGACTGTCTCACCCCAGCGGCACTAATACAAATGGCTTTCCTTCCTCCAGAGACTTCAGGAAGTGCGGAGTGCAGCCAGGGCCACAAAACAGGCCTCTTAGTGGCTCCTCCAATAGCCTCTTGTTGTTTCCCTTTTTTAAGTTGTCGCCTTGGGAATTGAGAGAGTATTTACTTTGAAATTTTAACTCTACATTTCCTGCTTTTTTAGAAGCTGTTGGGAAGACCAGAAAGTTTCTTGCAAAAATGTCATATTAAGCTCCGTTAGTGTCGAGGAAAGAGTGATGTAAAAAAAAAAAAAAAAAAAAAAAAATCACAGTTTAGACAACACGTCTTTATAAAGATTCTTGGTAATTTTGTGACACAGTAATAATACACTAGAAATTTAATCACTGTTCAGGAAATATAAAAATTAAGTGATATTCAATTACTTCATCCCTAATGCCATAAAGGAAATGTACTTACAACGGAAGGCACACTGGATAATAAGCTAAGAAACCATGACTTTTGTCTCAATTCTACTGCAATTTTCCTTGAAACTTAGGCAAGTAACTTGACCTTTTTTATTCTCAGGAGCCTCTTTTGCTTAAGGGATAAACTGTAAATAATCTCGAGGTTCTCGTACACTTTAAAAGGTTTATATTGCCATGCTTATACTCGTCATTAGTGACATTATTGAGTACTCGATAGTTTATTTATAAGAGTCTTGCTGGCAGATCTTTCTTGGAAAAACACACCCCTCTGATCAGAAAGAAAACTCCCTAGTGGGAAAAATTTTATCCCTGAAGAGCCTATATTTGGAGCCTGCTTTGTAGGAGAATGACAGTCAGTGCATGTGTCTGCCAAGTCTTTATCATTCAGTCACTGATTCCTGCACATAATGCATTCATTCATTCATCCAACAGACATTTATTGAACACCTACTCTCTACTAACTCGAATAATCAGTGACCTGGGTGGAGACTACAGGACTTGAAGATATTATCCCTTACCATAATACTAGTAGGATAGTCACGTGTAAAGGAGTAGAGGAAGCATCAGCTGAGTAGCTGAGTTAGAGTAACTGGTAGAGAGTTTCATGTTTTAGTATAAAACAGAATGTCAGTAGCCAGTATAAATACATTATGCCTGAAAGTTGGTTTGTTCAGAGCCAGCTCTGGGCACTGGGATTAGATAGTGGAGATTCACAATCCTAGATATGTGGGAAGGAGGTTTGCAGAACCTGGCACCTGCACAAGAAAGATGTCTTTGGGGACACATCAGTGGCCAGGGCTTGACCTCCCAATAACTTAAAATCTTGTGTAGGAGGCTTGAGTGGCAGGTAGATAATTTAAGAAAGAAAGTAACCATACTAGTCCTGGAGTAAAGGGTTATACCTATCTGTAGGAGGAAGAGGAAAGACTAATTCTTCCTGGTTAATTAGAACTTCGAGTAAAGAGTAGCATTTTCCTGGAGCTTGACCTGAGTGAGTAGGTTTTGACAAGTACAGAGAAAGGGAAGTGGCTGTCCCTGTGAAGGCAAGTGTGTGCTGTGACAGGGCAATCCTGATAGCTCAGAGTGAGGTTATCGAAGAGTCAACAGATTTATTTACTGAGGGGGCAGGAGTAATATTAGATTCATCTAGAAGCCCAGGCTTGAAGAAGGCATTTAAGAAATGATTAGATAGTATATTGTTATGTAGGCCAATTGGACAGGTTTTCTATGATGAGAATATTTAATAGTCTAAAATACTGAAACAAGAATCAAATAGGTTAAGAACTGAGAATAAAGCATACAATTTCATTTTAAGAACCATGTCCCTTGAGATAAATCTGTGAATTTTCATTTGTTGGAAAATGGCAATAACTTAACCATATTATATACGGTAATACTTCCATCATGGTTTCCATGATATTTAGAGAATATTACTGGTGAATTGTAAGTTTTACTTCAACTTTTATGCATAATGATATTTCTGATTTCCATGCTTCTTAATTGCCTTCTATCCAGACTCTAAACCTAATCAACTATTGCTTGAGGACCATGTCCTTGCCTACCTTCTCCATAGCCTTAGCTTTGCCTACATCCCTACTTCACACACATCCCATGTTCCATTAATTTAAAATTAGCTATTATTCCTCAAACATACTTCTCTCATCCATATCCCAATGCTCCCTTGACCTTCACTTTCCAAATTCTAAGTCTTATATCAAGCTGAGGATCACCTACCTCAGATACTTTTCTAAATTCATATCCCTTGAATACGTAATAAATATTTTTCTTTAAAAATTTTAATAAAAGTTATTAGTAATTTCACGATTTAAGTTTATAATCTGTTGTATTTTCAAACACTAAGGCTTAAAGCTACTTAACTAATTGATATAAAATAGTTGTCTAATGGGATTAGAATTTAACTATGTCAGCCAAAATTTATTACTGACGCAGTAGATTACGTTACATTATTCATACCATTACTACAAAAGAATACTTCCCTCCCTACAAGAAGTCAAAGTGTGCTGAACTGTTCCTTGTGACAATTGATTTTATAGAATTAGTCACAGTCATTTGGGGTGTGCTTATGAATTACCTTCTTTAAGAGATGAGAAGGCAATTTTATTTATCTTTTGAAAGCTAACTAAAACTCCATCGTGGGAGTCAGCTCAGCGAGTTGTGGCACCTGTTCTATGTTCTCCACAGAGGCAAGGCACCTGTTGCCTAAGTGCTAATAATGTGTGCAAATTGGTGCCCAGCATCGCTTGTAAACACTGCCTCCAAAGTAGACTTTTCTTTTTTACAGGAGATAAGTAATCAGCATATCAGGCACCCCAGCACTGGAATTCTAGAATAACTTTGAGTCAGAAAGGAAATATGGGGGAAATATTTGCAGCAATAATCCAAAAATACCCACAATTCAATATGCAAATTTAAGTTGTTTTCCTTTTTTAATAATACACTTATTAGATTTCCTCTCGGACTTGTATTCAAAAGCAGTAAAAGATAATAATAAATACCATCTAAATCTCTAGCCAAGTTTGCAACTTTCCTCCTCTGTAAAGTTTTCTGCAAACAGGGAGAGAGAGAGAGAATTTTTATTAATGAAAAGTGTAGAATGAAGTCATGAGCAAAAGAAAAGCAAATTTTTGTTTCTTATCATTGCTTATTTTTCCTAAGACATATTACTCACAAAGAACCCACCACTTACCTCAAGCACCTGATTCCTGAACCAGAAGATACTGACATACTTCCCATTATTGGATAACACGAGGCAATATTAAAATAAACAAAAAATCTACTCTATCCATCAGAAGGATCTTGCTGTGATCCAGATTCTTCCACTGAGTAGCTGTGTGCCCTCAAACAAGTTATTTCTCTCTCAGATCCCTTTTCTAGACATTAAACTATGTTATTTTTATATTTTCTTTTGATTTCATGACCCTGCCTATTCTCAAATTCATGGACATCCTTAAGACTCATAAAATTTTCCCTTTTTCTTATCAGACAATTTCTTCAATGTGAAATCATCAGGAACAAATATACCTGAGAGATTCTACTACAAGAATCCTCTCTCTAATCTTATATTCCCATCCTCCCAAATCTCCCATGATTTCATATACACCATGTCCACTCTTTGGTTGCAAGAAATTTAAAGATTCTTGATCCCTTTGTTCCTTTTCCATCAACTCCTGCTGGCCTCTCTTCCCTCCTAGTCGCACCTAGAACATGGGAGTGACCATCGGTTCTGCCTCTTTCCCCTCCAGTCTCTCAATTAGCTCATTTTACTGCACTTTCTTAGTAAAACTCTAAGTCAGGATCAATGTCAGTGCCTGCCATATCATCTTCAGTTGTGGAGGGCTAAGGATTATTGGTGGATATTACACAACCGTGTAGGTTGTTTCCCCAAGTAGTTCGTGTCTTCATTCTGATGGCTCGTTTAGACTGTCATTCTCTTCCATTGCCTTCTAGGAATGTTCCAAGCTTTCTACAGGTGCCTCACTTAATACTCAAAGCCTTTGCCTACAATTATCAGCAGAAAACGTACCTCCTTTATTAAATTAAAAAGAAAAGAGACTACCAGTGTCGATTTACATCAGCTACACCGTGTTCATCCTATAAGCCAATCTATGTCCATACCTAAGACCAAGTCTCTCTTGGCCCCTCAATTCAGCTCTTTACTCACCTCCGAATATTGTGTCCAGAGCATTTCCTGCTGTCAGTTGCTGTCTCTGCTGCATGTTCAGCAGTCTCCTTTCTACTCCTTCCTCTTAGCTTCTAAATATACCTAAGTCCCCCTTAGCATCTCCCAGCCAGCTACTGCTCCATCTACAGCTCACTTTCATCTGAAGTTAATGAAAGCTTTGCTGCTGTGCCCCCTACAGCTTTAGGGCACATACAGGTTCCAGGGCCCAGCATGCCGTCTACTTCTACCTCCAACACACTGAAACTGCTTTGGTAGTCATTGGTGGTCCTAATTTTGAATACAATGAAAATTATCATTTGTGAGTTTACTAAGCTTCTCTGCTGCTTTTGCGAATTCTGCTTACTTTTTCATTCTTGACACTGACTGTTCTCTTGGTTTACACTATATAATATGAGGACTACACTTTTTTGGGGAGTAGTCTCTCTGACATTTTATTCTCTCTATTCTACAAGTGTTCAAGTTTTTGTTCTGTGTGCTATTTTTGTTCCTTGATTATTTTGACTTCATATATTTTCCTGGGTCATCTCGTTTATTTTTAAGTCTTAAACTACTGCAGACATATTGAGAAATCCCAAATTTATTTTTTCATCCCAGACTTCTCTACGAACCTTCATATTGAAACCAATCCAGGATATATTCTTCTTCTATTCATCAACATTCATCTGATGAAATGTTAATTTCTCGTCTTTCTCAACTGACTTCTCTAATATTTCTATCACTTAGTCTTTTATATTTTCTCATTTTTTAAATATAATTAAAATTATTTTACCCTTATTTTGCCTGTTAAGTATTTTCTATGTGTCTGCTCCTTCGCATTCCAAATAAGTTTAACACAGGGTACCATTGTCTCTCATTTGGCTAATTGTGTACTTTTCTAATTAGTTTCCCAGTCTGGTATTTTCCCCCTCAAACCTGTCCTGTATGTAGTTGCCAGAGAAAATTAAAACCTAAATATACATAAATATTCATCCCTGCTATCATTATAATCTATCTATATTTCTGTTTTGTAGCAGAAAAGAGAATTCTTTAAGGTAAGGATTTGGGCTCTATTCACATGTACATTCTCAGCAGAATATCAGACACATAACAGAAAGAAACAACAATAGCAAGAGATTGACTAAGACAGAAAGGAATGCTATTTTTTTTTATTTTTTAAGGTTTATTTTTGAGAGAGAGAGAGACTGACCGTGAGTGGGGATGTGGCAGAGAGAGGGAGACACAGAATCTGAACCAGGTTCTAGGCTCTGAGCTGTCAGCACAGAGCCCAGTGCGGAGCTCAGACCTGTGAACTGAGAGATCATGACCTGAGCTGAAGTCAGATGCGTAACTGACTGAGCCACCCAGATGCCTCTATTTTTCTTAAAAAGAATATTTAATGTATCCTTCTTTGGATGGAGAAAAGATTATAATTTCAATAAATTCAATTTATCATATTCATTCAATAAATGTCTATTGAGTACCTATTATACAGCAGACTCTATAGTTACACAACAGGCAAGAACATAATCTGTGACTTTAAAGTTTAAGTTCTTGATGGAGAACTTAACTTGTTTTATAAATAAAAACAAGTGCCATGGAGAAAATACAAGCAATGGTTTAGAAGAAATGCCATAGAAGGTGGTTGCCATTGTAAATATTGTAGACAGGGTATATTTCTTTGACATTTGACCAAAGAATGTTAAATAAAAAGACGAAACAGGCCAACTTTGGCAAATATTTGAGAGCATGCTAGAAAGAAGGGAATAAGAAGTACTATTACCCCAAAAATGGAGTTTTCCGGTGAGTTTGAGGAAAATTAAGGAGACCATTGTGGTTGGAGCCAATTGAGTGAGGGACGGAAGATATGTGGTCAAAGCAAATGGCCTCATAATCAATGCTGCAGAGTTTTAGGACCATAGAGGGACTGCAGCCTGCAAATGGCAGTGAGGATGAAGAGCAGACTTACTCAGATTCAGGCCCAGTGGGATGAGGGCTCAGGGAGACAAAACAGCTTCCCCCTGAATACCTGCCGAGGAAGCCACATCCTTAAGGGAGATTTAACTTCTATGAAGAGTGAGTGGAAGGTAATTTTTAGAGAAGAGAGCATGGAGTTTTATTTATGATGGACCATCAATTCCAGAGGGCTCACTGGCGAGGTTTTAGGAGTTAGGGAAGATGGAAGAAAGAGACATAATAAAGGATATGCAAAGATATATAGTAATTAAAATGTGTGCAGTGAGGGGACATCCGGAAGCCTGGGACTCCCTCTGGTGATTGACACAAACAGATAATGGGCTTAATGAGATTAGTTTTAGCTGGTAGACAGAATAGAGAGTGGTAGGGATGCTGTGTGACAGGAGGTGGGTTTGGGGATAGTTATGGAGCCTCAAATGGGAAGGTTGTATTCTGAACATGTGGTCTTCTCCCTCCAGAGCCCTGTCGATTTGTTGTTGATAATTGGGCAGAAAAGAAGATATTTTGTGTAAGTATAAACAGGAAAAAAATATCCTTGTATTCAGAATAAAAATTTGTGTAACATAAATTTTTATTGCAACATACCTACTTATTCTGGGGCACCTGGGTGGCTCAGTCAGGTAAGCAACTGACTTTGTCTCAGGTCATGATCTCACAGTTCATGGGCTTGAGTCCTGTGTTAGACTCTATGCTGACAGCTCAGAGCCTGGAGCCTGCTTCAGATTCTGTGTCTCCCTCTCTCTCTGCCTCTCCCCTGCTCATACTCTGTCTCTCTTTCTCGCTCTCTAAAAAAAAAAAAAAAAAAAAAAAAAAAAAAAAACATTAAATTTTTTTTCACTACCTACTGCTTTATTTAGAAATCTGAAAACCCTTTAAGTAAATTAACGTTATACTTGTTATAAGTCTGGAATTATTTCAATGGCATCTCAGCTCTCTAAAATATCTGTATTCCCCCTTACCTGCTAGTATGTCCACTCTTGAATTCATTCTCAATTTGAGTCACATTCTCAGAAAAGAGACGAGCTCTATCATCCACATTTGTGGAAGTAATTTATCTAGGCCCTCCAAGAAGATGTCTAGATGATTAGATGCGCAGGAGATTATTGGGAGAAATACCTGTGAGAGAAAATGAGGAGGGACGCAGAGGAAGATGGGAGCCATCAGCCTGGTGCACATCTCACCCCTGTGATGAGGAAGGCTAGAAAGAAAGGTCTTAGATTACAGTGCAGTTTGAAGGCAGTTTCCTGAGACTGATGGGCGTCCTCCAGCTGAAGTCTCCAGCCAGTGGAGCACTGTGTCTCATAGGAAAGAACGTGCCTTAGAGTCCTTGCTGCACTGAGTCATTGTCTGAGCAGCCAACAGGAGTGTCACCTTGGAGCAGGTGCAGCAAAGGATCCAGAGCACCCCAGTGAGGCCTTTAGTCAATAGTGTTTACTGCAGTAGGAAATCTGAGAGGCACATTCTCTCATCCGCTACAGTACATTAGCAGGCATCTTCAAATAAGCTCAGTTAAATTCTGTGTGTGAAGGGCATGAGATAATGCTGCAAAGACAAGTATTGGCATAGAAGAGGGTATCCAGAAAGCAGGAAGAATCCTTTGGGCAAAGAAAGGCATCATGAGTTGAATTTGTATTCCCTCCATACTCATTTGTTGATGGCTTAACCCACATCAGGATTTGATTATATTTGGAGATAGGGTCTTTAAAGAGGTGATTAAGTTAAAATGAGGCCCCTAGGGTGGGCTGTGATCCAATCTGACTGGTGTCCTTGTAAGGAGAGGAAATGTGGACACACAGGGAGACACCAGGGATGCCTGTGCACAGAGGAAAGACCATGTGAGGACACAGTGGGAAGGTGGCCATCTGTAAGTCAAGCGAAGATGCCTTAGGAGGACTCAGACCTGCCAACACCTTAGTCTTAGAGTTTTACACTCTAAAATTGGGAGAAAATAAATTTCTTGTGTTTAAGTCACTCAGTTTGTGGAATTTGCCACAGCAGCCTTAGCAAATAAATACAGATGTTTCAACAATTAAAGCTCCCAACAATGGAATGCCTAACCACTGGCGTAACATGCCATTGTCACTGAAGCTGCTGGCATTTTCCTTCATTCTTTCATTCATCAGGGAAAGTTTCTAAGGAAGTACTGTATGAGCACGATTAAAGTTGAGGCTCTACCCATGCGAGAGTCTTAAGATCACAGTTACTCTAAACAGAGAGAAACACAGGAGCAAAGGTTCTGAGTAGGGAAGCAAGACTGGATGAGCACCTGTCAGAGATACTGCAGGGGTAATTCCTATAGTATGTAAGGTAGTCCCAGGGCCTCTGTGTTGTAGCCGCAGAAGTCACCGTTAACAGTAAGGTCCATTAGCACCACCGAAAGCATCATTTACTTAGACATTTTCAAGGTGAGTACATGCAGGAGCTAGAAAACATGGCAGCTTATCGTGTGTGCTTAGATGATCTTAGAGGCCTTTCTTAATTGTATTCTATAGAGTCTGCTTAAAAGGCAATTTAGTGAAATTATAGCAGATTGGCAATGTGTATAATCCTCTGATTTAAAAATAAACAGTGTGGAAAAATGTAATTTGTGATATACCTGGCATCTATGAAGAACACTGTATCACATTCTAGAAAAGAATCTGATTCTTTTCAACTTTGTTCAAGAAGTTAATCTTCCAGACGTATTAAAACTGGTATAGATTCAACATAATATGCTTAAAAGACTTCTTACACCTAATTTACTGAAAACAAAGAAAAAATTAGTTTTTCTCTTTTAGCATGCATACTCTATACAAATACAATTAAAGAAAAACTTCATTCTTCATACAACAACCTGAGAATTATCAAAATTCATACCAAAATGCCTTGTTAAGTAGAAATAGATGTGGGTCAGAAATAGCCACAATAATAACTACAGATTTAGAAACTAACAAATTAAAGATATGTATATAAAATGAATTATGTAATTTCTCATTTTGAAAAGAATAAACACAAACTTACATTTGGATTAATATTTTGCAGCCAGTTAATCTAGAAAAAATGTATAACAGAAAAGAAACCTGATTGTCAGTGTCCGTTATATTGGTCAATTCTACTTTTAAGCCATACCATGTAGCAGTAAAATCAATTTACTTTGACATACAGATTATGTCTCAATAAGTAATGGACTAATCACATGTGTTATGGTGAAAGAGGCAAATAATCTTACTGAAAGTCAGAAATGGCAGACATTCAGGGGTTCAGTGATTCTGAAGGTGGAAAGGACAAAACAGGATGCTTAAAGTGTTGAAAAGAATTACACTAAAATGTTTACCAGTAATGCTCTGCCTTTACATGGGACTTTGACAATCCACATCTTATCCTAGTGGCCTTAGTGGAGTTCAAAGAAAAATGTTCTTTAGAAATATACCATGGCTTACCTAAACCTCTAGATTAGATTGTTTATCCTCACTTCCCTTAAGCTGTCTACAGTAGAGATTTAATTTATCTAAGCACAATTCCAAGCTTGAGTACTTATGCAACTCGTGCAAGTGGCACCGATGAGAGGTTTAAGATCAAGTCTGTAGTTTAACTACTTACGCTTGAATTTCAACACTGGTCTTTATTATCTGCATAACCATGAACCTTTTAACCTCTCTGCATCTCCGTTATTTTATCTGTAAAATTTGAGTAATAATAACAACTTATCAAGGGGTTCTTTTGAGGATTGAAGGCCTTATTTCACATAAAGCATTTGTAGCAGGCATGGCACTGGTAAGTGTGTGATACATATTAGCTCTCCTATTCCCTGAGCTGCAGAAAACGTCCACAGCAAAAGGGTACAATGGTCGGTATGCCTGGATGCTTGGTATATAGCATAACCCAGCCCAGGGACACATTCTCTAGTTTCAAAAGGTAATGATGACCAGAGATTGTCACAAAACTGGCCAAGGCTCAGAGCGTCCTGAGATCTGCAGAGAAACAGGCAGGTGAATTCCATTGAGCCTTCTGTATCTCGTGACGTGAATCCTGACCAAGGGGTCTTTTTGTTATACCTGCTATTTAACACCTTTTTATCTCACACTATAAAGCTATGAAGATACTAACATTCCATTTCTATGAACAGTTTTTACTAAGTGCATCTCATCCCTTCACTGCTTAACAACCTCCAAGTGTTCTCCACTGGAAGACAATGGCCAAACTCCTCAGCAAGGCCTAGGATACTTCTCCAGCCTGGTCCTCCCTGCATTCACTTTTCCCAGAATCACTACCTGTCATGGCATCCTACCCCCATAACTCTCTGGTGAACAGCATAGCGTGACTGACAAGAATCATGTGAGCAAGCTTGAAAGTGGACTTTTCTCTAAGCAAGCTTGCGATGACTCCAGCCTTGACTCATGTTTTTATTTATTTATTCTTTTATGTTTGTTTATTTTTGAGAGACAGAAAAAGAGTGTGAGTGGGGAAGGGGCAGAAAGAGAGGGAGACACAGAATCCAAAGCAGGCTCCAGGCTCACTGCTGTCAGCACAGAGCCCGATGCAGGGTTCGAACCTACAAACTGTGAGATCAAGACCTAGGCTGAAGTTGGATGCTTAACTAACTGAGCCACCCAGGTGCCCCTTGACTCATGTTTTAACTGCAACCCTTGTGAATGACCTCGAGACAGAACCAACCAATTAAGCTGCTCCCAAATTCATGATTGGTTGTTTGGGGCAACAAGGCACTTTGTTATGTGACACTTTGGCCACTTTTGTTACATGACAAACAGATAATTAGTACACTAACAAAAAATAGGGAAGAAGCCAGAAGTTAGAAGCTTGGAAGTTGTCACTCCATCCTCACAAGGAGTAAAACATGAACAGATTGAAAAACTAGCAACTCTCTTTAGTGCAAAAGACAGGGGCAAACCAGGGCCAGCTGTTGCCCCAGAATCAGATAGGCTGAAGCTTGAGTTAGAAAGTCAGGAACTGAGGTTAGAGAGGAAGTGCAGTGTCCACTACTCTGATGCCTTCAGATCTAGCAGACAAGTGCAGAGAGCAGGAGAAGCAGCTGGAGACTCTAGCATGCTCTTTGGCAAAGTGAGGAGGGTGCAAGCTAAGGGGATTAAGGTCCAAGCACCTATGACAAAGCCTGATTGCAGTGACAAGGGTGGAATCCCTGAGAAGGTGAGGAGGAGTGCAGAGGAGGATGTTGTGGTAATGGACACTGACACAGACCAAACCGCTGGCAATCAAGAAGTTAATGCCCTAGCTCAGGTATGAGCCCTCTCACCTCGCGCTTCAGGAGATACAGCAGGTTGGGTACCTAGTAAAGGTGGCCACTCTAGTACCCAGGTGGGGTGTTGCCCAGGATGTCAGATCACCCTTGCCCAGTACTTGGTTAATGCAGTAACAGCATGTATTCTGTGTTCTAAACAACATGCAAGGCAACTGCCAAAGGGGTCTGGGGCCAGCCACTAGTGTTCCCAATTGGTGATAGATTGGCAAATTGATTATATTGGCCCCCTCCCTTCAAACAAGGGTTCAAAGTATGCCTTGGTTTCTGTGGACATTGTGTCTGGTCTAACCCAAGCTTTCCCCTGTCACTGTGCGAACCAGTCTGCCACCGTTAAGGGATTAGAGAAACTGAGTACCATGGACAGATACTCTCATCAAAAAGACAGTGATCAGGGTCACATTTCAAAGGTCAGGATGTGCAAGACTGGGAAAAGAACATGACGTTGGATGGACATTCCATCTCCCCTATAAACCACAACCAGCAGGGTTGGTAGAAAGGAAAAATGAAGTATTAAAGCAGCAGGTTAAATTACTAACAGGTAAAACCACCTTGGCCAAGTGGATTATCGAAGTGCCCAGCCTTCGATATATTTGAATGATAAGCCAGTAGATTCTGTTGCCGCTTATGCCAGACTGTGAGCCCCTGCAGAGACACCCAACACCTTAAACGTATAAAAGTCACAGAAGATAGAAGTTGGCCAGACTCTCACTGTGGATCAATGTGCTGTGCTGCTGGGGACACCAGGTGTAATGATGCCTGGGAAAGTTGTCGTCTACTGGAATTTGCAATGTGATGTTCCCATCAGGATGGGGGAGGTTACTTCATAACCTCCTGGGTGAGGGGGTGCTACTCAGTCTCCCCTGGAGTCCCATTGTCCTGCAAGCTGGACGTGTGGAAGCACGCGGTACCTGGAATGGAATGCACACCATTACAAGAGGGGAGAATGCAGGCATCCCGATCTGGTATATCCCGCTCCCACTGTAGCTCCTCATGCCTGGTGGTGTTGCCTCCCCAGGACTGACATGTGTGGATGCACAACCAGGGGATGTTTCTAAAGCTGCAGCCACCTTAACATCTAAGGATCAGGCCACGGATATAATTATTTATTTTAATGTTTATTTTTGAGAAAGGCAGAGACAGAGAGACAGAATCCCAAGCAGTCTCCTCACTGTCAGTGCAGAGCCCAGTGTGGCGGATTGGACTCACGAACTGTGAGATCATGACCTGAGCTGAAATCAAAAGTTGGATACTTAACCAACTGAGCCACCCGGGCACCCCGACCACAGCTATAATTCTTATAGAAGAGGAAGACCTTCCCATACAAGTTCCTACTAAATATCTAGCTTTACAGCCTTAGACTTTTGCTCCTCCTGTGTTGTCTGGTCCCAGGATGGGCACCTGATAGAAATGCCTTTCTATGATAGACCCACTTGTAGGCCTGGCCAACCATTGGGTACATTGGCAGCTGCCCCTCTCTAGCTTATCAGGTTGCCATGGCGGGTATCACCTCCCACTTCAGGGAGGGGACTGGAAAGCCTACAACAGTACATTGAGGCAAACAAGCTAGGACTAGTGCTCTTCATTCATCTGATATTACCAGTACTGATCCAGAAAACTGGCTTGTGGCTTAACTGTTGATAACACCCAGCATGAGTATTCTTTTTCTGTCAAACTACACAGTCAGCCCATCAAACCTGATGACCAGGAAGGTGCTAAAAATGCCACCATCAGAGCACTGAGTTTGGAATGAATTCATGTGGCTCAAACCAAATTATGGACATTTGAGCACCAGGGCATCCCTATGCTGGGAACAGAAATCTCACTCTAAACAGAACCAACACAGTTGTGCCAGGAATATAGGATGGATATCAATGGAACCATGCAGTCATTCTGTCACATTAAAGTAGAGCCAGTGGTTTGGCACTGACCCATTGCTCCTCCTCGGGTATTCCTTGGGTAGTGTTGAATGGGACCTAGGGATTGTGTGGCACAGTCCATGGCCCATGGCTTCCACTTGGGTGGTTGGGCCACTGCACCCTTTTTCTCCCTGGACACAGAGGAGAATCCTCCCTCTGATAACAAAAATTCATGACTTCACTCTCCTCAAGAAAGAGGGCACATTCTGTTTCTACTGGTATGATCATTTGGCTACTGTTTTCGTCCCCTCTGTTGGCCTAAGGGATGTGACAGCACATCTAGAATCCCTTACTAAATGCACTAACAAGCCAGAAATGATAGCTGGCAATGGCTGTCCTTAGTGAACACTGAAAGGTCTCTAATTGGAAAAGCTGTGCTCCAAAATAGAACAGCCTTGGACATTATTATTGCCTCGCAAGGAGGTACCTGTGTCATTATAGAAACAGACTGTTGTGTGTTCATACCTGATGAGTCCGCTAATGTATACTCTTTACTAAATCGCAGGAGGACGCAAATGATCTCTGAGTAATCCGACCCCCAACCTGGAGGACTCAATAAATCAGTGAGCTCTTGGTAGGGAAAAAAAAAATTATTTATTTTGGGAATGATTATCTTAATCTGTGTTTTCTTTTGCACGAACCTGTATTTTGCCATGGATCTGCTTCCAGCGTAGCCAGATAGCTGCCAAATGAGCCACCTCCATGCTGGTGAAGCCCCTTGCTGACCGTGCCAGGCACACTGCAGAATAGGGAGGTGTGGAGTGTCAGGGGAAGCCATTGAGAAGACACGGTCTTCTTGACCAGCAAGTTGGCCCCTGGCCATCGGGGCTCCTCAACCCTTTCCATCTTTGAAACCTGCACCCTGCCGATTCCCCCAGCCGGTCACCTGCTAAGACACTGCCTCGAGTGAGCGAGTGTTGTTGAGGCCATCTGAGCTGTATACATGATAGAACCCCAGGAAGGTCTCTCTATAAACGTTTGAGATTGTGGTGAGTGGGTGTGGAGTTCTAGTGGTCTTGCGGCCGCCTAGACAAGCCTCATAGGTAAGTTCCCTTGCTCATTAAACCTGCTGCCCACGGATCTGGAGTGACTGCCTCTTTCTTTGGCTTACCCCTGCCCTCCATGTACAAGAAAATTTCAAATTTCACCTGAGCAACTCTGGAGTTTGTGAATCAACACTGTGGCCAGTAGACCTGCCTTGCATGAAATGTTAAAAGAAGTTCTTTAGAGAGAAGGAAAATAATATAGGTTGGAAACTTGGGAGTTGTGTAAGTAAAAGGAAGAGCATCAAAGAAGGAATAGGTGAAGGTAAAATAAAAGCTTTTGTTTTTCTTATACTTTTTTGAATAGTCACCACACAATATGCTACATTCTTACAAATGGAAGTTTGTGCCCTTTGATCACCTTCTTATTTTCTTCTATTTTTCTTATTCTTAACTGTCTAACAGATAATGGATTGTTCAAAACAATAATGGCAAAGTATTTGATTATGTATGCTTATGTATATATGTTGTGTGTATACAGATATAGATGTAGATTTCCTTATGTAGAAGTAGAAGTGAAATGAATAACGACAATACAGGGACAGAAGAGAGCAATCAGGATTATTTTGTTACTATAAGGAATGTGTCTACATATTTATTTTAACAAATGCTAATCTCCTTACCCCAGAGAAAGGAGTAAGGAATTTCAAAATTGGCTCAAGACTTTTTTATAAGAGGTGTCAAAATAAAAATTAAGTGAAAGGAGAAAATTGGTTTTTTTTAATGACAAATCAAGCAAAAGAGAAAATATATTTTGATTTTTTTTGTGGGAATGAAAGCTTAGCAATCAATATGTTCCTAGTTTCGAAAGAATCCACGGATGTCACAAGTAAGAGATGGGCATACAGATGTAGGGAGCTGAAGGTTAATATTAACATAACTGGGAACCAGAAAAGGAGCACAGAGAAGTGGTCACAGTGGTGTCACTTAGTATTGTCGGTGGCTGTCGCCATGTTATAAGTGTGTTCTGTGGCCTTGTTGCAAACAGCGAGGGATTTTTGCAAATAAAATAAATATTAATAAGTACATATGTATATAAATTCCATGAGATATGTTCTAAGAAAATAATCCATATTGGAAGCAACAGAAGTCTCTAAACTTATAAATCCAATACATGTTCTTAGCCCTTCCGAAAGGTCCAAATATTACATCCTTTGAAAATTATCCAATGGTGTTTTCTGGAATTTTTAAGCATTAGACTATTCCCTAAAAGCTTCACTTCTTTGTAAATACTTTAACAGTGGAATCTCACATAGAAGATGGGAATGTTGTATAATACTCTGATCTGAGCACAGAAACTGATATAAAATCTAACTTTGCAGAAATAATATTGATTTTAATAGTAAAACTAAATGAGAACAAGCCCACAAATATTCTCATTCTTAAAAAGTGGGATGAGCCTTTATGGTGCCAAAAGTACGCAAACACCGAGTAGAAGATGCTTTTGGGCCCACCTTAACAGTACAACCAACTAACTCCTAAAATGGAAAAATTTTCTTCATCTGTATTATTTGTCATGAAACAAAGATCAACTATCTGAGAAGAAAAACTATTTTTTTTATTTTAAACCTTCAAATTAAGCGTGGTAACTTTTAAATATTAAATGTGTTATATTTTGGGGGCACGTGGGTGGCTTAGTTGGTTAAGTATCAGACTTCAGCTCAGGTCATGATCTCACACCTCGTGAGTTCGAGTCCCTCATGGGGCTCTGTGTGGAGAGCTCAGAGCCTGGAGCCTGGTTGGATTCTGTGTCTCCCTCTCTTTCCGCTCTTACGCTGCTCGTGCTCTGTCTCTCTCTGTCTCTCAAAAATAAACATTAATTTTTTTTCAGTAAATGTATTTTTAATTGCAAGGTTATTTTATTTAGCAGCTTTTGTGTGTGTATATATATTAAGTAAAAGTTATTTTGCATTTTATTTTTGATAATTAGTTTTATGTGTTGGCCGCAGTACCAAATCATTTAATCAAAGCTCATCTAAGTGTTGCCTTAAAGATATTTTGTAGATGTTGTTAAAATCTACAATAATTTGACTTCAAGTAAAGACGTTTGCCCTCAATGATACGGGTAGACTTCATCCAGTCAGAATGCTTTAAGGGCAAAACCTGAAATTTCTCAGAAAAGAAGAAATTCTGCCTCAAGACTAAAACCTCCAGCCTCCAGCCTGCAGACCTGCCCTACAGATTTCAGACATGCCACCCCTGACAATCACAAGTCGATTCCTTAAAATAAATCTCTTAATACACAACACACACACACACACACACACACACACACACACACACACCCATTGATTTTTGTTTTTCTGGAGAACTCCCACTGATACAGTATTGAAATATAATATCTTATTACAGTATTTGTACATAATATTAACACCTACCTACTTTGATTATATTTGTTTACCAAAAAATCTTTAAAACTGCCTATTAATCCTATGCTAGAAAAAAAAAATGCCTTCTTGCCTATCTTTGTGAGTATTTGTTATTATTTCTGAATAGTAACGTGTCAGGAGTTTAGAAACATGAATAGGCATTTAACCACAGAGAAGAGTGGAGTGGAATCTGAACTAGTCAAATCCGGGTAAGAATATGTTTGGGGGCATTATTCTCATGGTTTTCTTGGAGAAAATCCAGGGACTACTGAGTGGGGAAGGGCAGCCATCAGAAGGGAGCTCTGTTCCCTACTGTCAAATTCCAGGGTTCACCTATCTGGCTGACTTCAGGCTTGATTTAGATATCAGGTCTCTATACACAGCTTTATTCGAACATAGGATCCCACTGCTTCAGATTGAAAATCATTGCCTTGCCAAATAAATTGCAATCAGCCTAGATCAGAGGTATATGGATAATAGAAGTGAGGACATGGAGGGATCCCTGGGTGGCTTAGTCAAGTTGGACATCTGACTTTGGCTCAGGTCATGATTTCACAACTTGTGAGCTTGAGCCTAGCATCTGGCTCCGTGCTGACAGCTCAGAGCCTGGAGCCTGCTTTGGATTCTGTGTCTCCCTCTCTCTCTGCCTGTCCCCAACTTGCACTCCGTCTCTCTCAAAAATAAATAATAAAACATTTTTAAAAAATTAAAAGAAAAGAAGTGAGGAAATGGATGCTGCATGAACAACCTCTCCTTCCTTTTTATGAAGAAAATATCACAGGTTGAAGTCTGAGTTTGGAAGATTTTTTTTCCTCTTTCCTAAAAAACAGCCATTATTTTAGATAGAAAAGTTTTCCCCAGTCAGAAACTTTCTTCAGAGGTTTTTTTTTTTCTTTTTTTTTTTAATAAACAAGTTCTCAAGGAGAATTATAAAAATTAATCTTACAAAGGGAAAATATAATTGTTTTAGTGAGAAATCAGTATGAATAAACAAAATTATCCTTAATTCCTGTTTTCTTCCCTCTATTGTCCTAATTGCTTAGGAATCTCATACAGCTGGGTTTTGGTTTTTTTTTTTTTTTTTTGGCCTTTGCCACACTCTGCTTCTGTGGTTATGATTCTGTCAGGTTTTCCACTCTAATGAAATCTCTGTTTGGGGATTTATAATTTCATTTCAAGTCTTCCCTACAGAATGACAACCTTTGCCCGGGAGACAGCTTCTTTATTTTAAATTCAAGTGGAATATGCCAAGTAGGTTCTTCACTAATCTATGTGTAGTTCAGTTTTCCTTTAGTAAGATGTTATGTTTATTTTCTCATAATTCAGCAACTGATTTAGTATCAGGCCTCTTTAGAAAAATCTGAACTCATGAACACAGCAGGTCCTCACTCAATCATCATCAAAATAATGCACTGAGGTTTAGCTTTTTGATACACTCAAGCCTTACGTTTCTAAATAATTTAATGTGACCTTACATTCTTGGAGAATGGAGAAATTTCCTGAGGCTAAGCCAGTTAAAGTTGCTTGGCATTTGTGCTATTTTGGGAGGTAATAAGCTATTCCCTCCTTGTTCAGTGTCACAGACCCCAGTGTTTACACCATATTATAAAACCTGATGACAGACAGCATAGCACCAGCTGGCAATGTGACCTTTCTTTCCCTTAGTGATTCTGTACAAAGCAGGCACTTTCCTCTTCACTCTGTCTTTCTGCATCTTCCCTCTTATAGTCTTGGCCTCGGCTTTGTAGAATCAGTGAATTAAATGAGATTATACAGATGAGACACCGTGAGGGTGATTGAAAGGTATTTGTATGACTTGATGGTCGCCTGAATTCTTAGCTTCCTCTCCTGATGCCTGATGCCTGCATTTTACTTATTTGGTTGATAGGCAGCAGGGTAAAGTGAGAAGCGTGTGTGTTGTGACAATAGATTTGGATTTGAATTCATGTCAAAACAGAAACTAGCGGTGGATGATGGCAGAGCGATTTGACCTGTCTGAGCTTCAATTCTCTCATCTGTAAACTGGGAATTAAAATACCCACTTCTGAATGTATTTTTATAAGTGTTGGTATCTGATAGACATCAATGCATTATAGTTATAATAATAATTAATAAGGATTAACTTTTCTCTAAAAATGATATTGATGAAGATTTTAATTTTGATCATTTCAATACTCACCAAGAGAGAATGGGCCAAACTGGTTCATTCTTCACCTACTACTGCTGTTGGATGGAGGAAGCAATCACCAGAGATAACCTGGAACACGGCCAAACAGAGATCTGCTTCTGGAGAGTTGACTGTCAGGTGCTCAGGACTCTGTTAGTTACACTCTTTTCTGATGCTTGGTGTACAACTTTATGTTAATTCCTGTGTTCATCAGAGTCTAGAGAGTGACAAAAAAGAAATGAGAGGAAAAATTATTTTATCAATCGCGGTTTAGAAAAAACACTCTAGTAAAAACAAAAATTCCTGAAGAAAAAAAAGTCAGATTAATAAATGGAATACAATTGTAGTTTCTCTGTAAAGCATGAAGCACTAGAGAAATCACAGGCTTACTATGAAACAGGTCTGAATTTAAATTTCATCTCTGGGGACACCTGGCTGGCTCATTTGGTAGAGCATGTGACTCTTGATCTCAGGGTCATGCGTTCAGGACCCACATTAGATGTAGAGCTAACTTAAAAAGCATTTAAAAATAAGTGAACCTCCTGCTTTCCTTCCTTTACCTATTACGAGAAACCTGAAAAGTGTGAAAGGGGACAGAGTTTTTGAGGATGATGGACAATTGAACAATATTTGGAAATATTGTCCTCAAATGTTAAATCTTAAAACTTGAACCTAGTTGTATATAATTGGATATAATATCTTCACATGTTGTGATATCACTATAAAAATTACTTTTACCCATAATAAATTCTCAAATACTTTGTAGAACAGCAGAACAAGCTATTACAGGACATGCTCAGAGTCCATTACAATCTAAGTTAGAAAATTTTTTAAATAAAACCCTAAACTCTCATTGATTCTTTCCTATAGCTTATACATTTTGGAGTAATACAGCTCAAATTCCTTTTTGCATCCTGCTTTTAAAACCCTCACTGCTCAGTGGGTTGGCTGCTCTCTTGCCCAGTCCATAAGCAACCTTGGTTTCCATCTCAGAAGGAATCAATGGAGTGGGGGGACAGGAATCTTCTCAGGATATTTTGTTCTCTGAGACAAAATCACTAGTCATTAAAAAAGGTGTTATTATATACCATACACTTTCAAGTAACTAGAGATCAATGAACTCAGCATTAATTCTGTAAACATTTCAGTTTGCAAGGTAATATTCCTTTATATTTTATTTCTGATCTGTGTAAGGGCACCAAAAAATTCTAGGACACCAAAAGATAAGCAGTTAAAAATAGTTCATTGACTCTGTTACACCAGTATTAAGCAAAGGAGGAGAAATAAGTCAATAATTATAAATTGATTTTCTACCAAATGAAAAGCATCATGAGGAAAAAAATATATACTCCTTGAGTCTTTACCATCAAAAAGCTTATAATCTAGTAATTCCCCTTTTACGACAAATCCCATATCAGGTGTTATTCCTTTCTCTGGAAAGAATGTAAACCATAATCTTAAAAGTGACACTGGTCACATTTCAGATTGTTAAAATAATATAAGAACACCTCACTACATGAAGAAATTTGTTTTTCTTAAATTAGATCTTCTAAATGATAATTTTATCATGAAAATTTAAAACCTAACAGTACTACATTCTAAACAAGCAATAACATAAAGAACAATTTTCAGACTCAAACACCTGGAGATTTCATTATCTGCTTGTGCCTTCCCCCAACTAGATGTGCGTTTCATACAGAAGAGTTTATTAAGAGCAGGCTAAACAAAAGGCTATTTTTCTAGCCAGGGAAAATTGTTCAACATCTTTGGGAAATATCCAGAGACTCTATTGTTTCCTCATGTGCTGCATCAGGAAGAGTTTTGTGGGTTATCAAACATAACCCCATGCTCTCAACCAAATCACTCCCTCATTCATATGTAATATCAATAATGTCAACTGCAGGGTTGTTTCTGAGTAATATATCGATGTACCGTGATTCATGTAGAATTGAGGGAAGCAGAAATTGCTGATAATGGAAGTGCATTGAATTTGTTTTGTTTCTATTTGGTAGCAGTGGTGGTTGGATATTTGAGGAGAGGAGGCCAAGGAAGAGAAAGATAAGAGTTCCTACATCTATAAATCAAAAAGTCAAACTATAGTAATACACTCAGTGTTAAGAATTAAAAAAAAAAAGAAGAGAGAATAAGGTAAAGAAAAATTGATAGGAAAGGCTAATTAACTACTCTAAGTGTATAATAATAACTTTAGCAGAATAAAGAATACCTATTTCAAAGTGACAGTTACTATTAAACTTGTAGTAAATAATAAGGTAAATCCATTAAAATCAGAACAATTAAAGGGACACCTAGTTTTGTCATCACTATTTAATATTATATAAACATAGTTTGATCCAGTGAGATAAAAATACAGAAATCAAAGACTCACATGTTAGAAATGAGAAAGGTAATTTGCATGCTCTATGATTTTACATCGAATTTGCAACAAAATCAAGTAAAACACTGTTCAGATTCATTAAATTAGAGAAAATGAGCAACATAAAATTAGCACAAATAAATGGATATAAGATAATTCTAAATGGAATGAAAGGGGTAATGTGTATTGATATCAGATGCTAGTTGTACAGAAGACACAATATACTAGTCTTACATTTTTATGCAGTGCCCAAATGTAGTATCTGTGTACATAAGCCCAAATCACTGGAAGTACAAAAAGAGTCTAATAACTCTGTATCATAATAAGAAATTTTAATATATTTTTCTGGATTTTACTGTTTAAGCAGATATCATATAAATAAGTTACAGAGCAGAAGTTCTCAATAATGGCCAGTGGATATAAAGGAATTTGTGATTTTCTTTTAGAGGGGCCAGGAACTCCTTGACTTTATACGTAATATTTTATGCATACATTTTATGCATCTTCTACAGAGGAGTAGTCCCCACCTAAGGTACTCTGAGATGCAAAACGTATTAATTGGTATAAAAATCTGTAGATAATTTCATCAAGATATTCATGTGTGTGTGTGTATATATATGTATATATATACACATATATATATTTAACCACTTTACTATTAAAAGAAATTGTGAGATATCTATAAAAATCTATGATAATGCACTGTATACATCTACACATAAAGATACCTATCCAGATAGACTTGAACTCCTTCTCTAACACAGAAATTTAAAAGGCCACATTCTCTAACCATAATTCAACAATAGTAGAACTTAAAAAACAAGAATAATTTCTAAAATCTGAACACTTGATAAAATTAATCTTTTCTTTTTAAAATAATGTTTGAAGTTAATTTATTTTTATTTTTTTTTTGGGGGGGAGGGCAGAGAAAGACAGAATGAAAGAAAATCCCAAGTAGTCTCTGCGCTGTCAACATGGAGCCGAATGGGAGGCTCGAACTCAAGAAACATGAGCTCATGACCTGAGCTGAAATCAAGAGTCTGACACTCAACTGACTGAGCAACCCAGGAGCCCCAATATTAATATGCTCTTTTAAAAATTAGTATGTCTAAATAAACCATAGGCTAAGAAAATGTGCAATGTAATATAATATGTCAAAAGTTGTGATATTATCCAGCTGTCCTCAAAGGAAATTTAAAATCTTTAAAGGCTTCTATTATTGAAACTATTTTTGAAACTAAATAATGCATTTAACTTAAGAATTAAGAAAATTAAATAAAAAGAAAGCAGAAGATATGGATAATGAAGAGCAGAAATTAGAAAGGGAAAAGAAATTACATTAATAAATGAAGCAAGAGCTGGTGCTCTCAAAATTGTCATTAAAGTATCCAAAACCCGAGCAAGTCTAAAAAAGGAAAATACATGAGAGGAAATGCCAAAGGAAAAAAAAATTATATTCAAGGAATAGGAGGAACTTTTTTTTTTAATGTTTTTTTATTTTTGAGACAGAGAGAGACAGAGCATGAGTGGGGGAGGGGCAGAGAGAGAGGGAGGTACAGAATCCGAAACAGGCTCCAGGCTCTGAGCCATCAGCACAGAGCCCGACGCGGGGCTCGAACTCACAGACCTTGAGATCTGACCTGAGCCGTAGCCGGCCGCTCAACCGACTGAGCCACCCAGGCGCCCCAGAACTTTTTTTTAATGAAAGGAACACTGCTGTAAAACACCAGTATATTTCAAAATGCAGAAAAAAACAGAAAATTTTCTGTGAAAATATGAATTACCACTATTTTTCGAGGACATTAAAGAAAATGAAAGAGAGCCATAACTATGACTTACCATCAAACAACTACCCCCAAAGCACACTAATCAAGGGTTGTCTTAGATAAAAGTTCTGTCGTCGAGGAAAATTGTTCTGGTGCTATTCATATTGTTATTGAGCAAAGAAAAATGTTACCATTAATGCAGATATCCTAAATAAAATATTAACAAATGGAATCCATCAGACTAAGGTAGCCTTACACAGGAGAGTTTATTAAGAATGCAGATCACTTAACATTCAGAAATACATTACTATGATGATGATTATCGTAAGAAGGATAAATTTAGAGTCAAATTATTTATTTCAGTAAATACTGAGAGATAATTTGATACAATTGATCATCCTTTAATAAAAAAATGTCTTTGATAAACAAAAAAAAGATATCTTCCTTCTTAACACTAAAAAGAGTTCTCTAAAACAAATAGCAAACATTCCCTTTTAAGGAAAATAAAAGACAAGGCTACCATCTGTAATCATGACTGTTAGCTAACAGTCTTCTCTAGGCCTAACCACTTTATAAAATCTGTATTTAAAAGTATATTTCTTTCTAGAGAAGCTGTACTACCCCCTCGGTTTCAGACAAGTGGAAGAGAGTTGGAGAGGGATGAGAACTTGTATCATATTTATGATAGACTAGCAGGGCTTTTGTATGTAATTAGTTCCTCAACAGATGGTTACTTAATGCCTGCTCTCTGCCTGTCCCTTTGTGATACACGTATAAACAGCACAAAGAGCATTTCTGGATTTTGATCATTTCTATTATTTCCAATTTAGTGATCTAGAATCCAAAGACTTTTGAACCACGTTGCTGTTAGCATGCTGCTTTACCCTAATGCTTCTACCCTCAACAAAGTCCTAGAGCTTTTAGCAACCAAAGGATGTTTTCCTGAAAAGCAACGAGTGTTTAAAAGCACAGCACCAACCAGCTTGGGAGGAAACACTGCTCTATCACCTACTCATGTGATTCTGGGCAAATTATTTACTCTCCCTGTGACTCTGTTTTCTCATGTATAAATGGGAATAATGATGATACTCTTGTTTCATCGGGTAGTTGTGAGGATTAGCAGAACTGATCAGTAACAAGCATTTAGAACGGTGTTGGGTTACGAGAAGAACTATATAAATAGATGCTATTATTACTTAAAAACTGAGCTTGATTTATTATCCCAAAGATAATATTTTTTTTCATGTTTCTCATCCTTATAAGGCTTTAACTGGGGGAAATAAATGTCTTACAGTGAATAAGGAACACTGTCTCCTTCAATATTTTCATTATAGTCTTCCTCAGAAATCAGAGAACACAATACTATTAAATAATAATCATTAAGTATCCATTCTTATTATTTCTGTGCACACAAAGTACTCTTTTGGGGAAATTTTAAACACCTTAATGGTAATGTTTGAATAAGAGAATATGAATATATTCTAACATATCAGGAAAAGTTACAAATTATGGAATTTATTTTGTTCTTTTGCCCTACTCAAGAGATTAAAACACCTTCCGAAAATCATATGACAACATATATTGAAAGGTAGTTCACAGGAAGCAGGAAAAACTGGGTGTGAATATAAAGGACCCATCGTATAGACTATAAATACTCCTTCAGCTTCTGAAGGCTCCTTTTAGGGTTTAGTCTTTTTGGTTTCACATGATTGCTTCCGTACCATTAGCAGTGAGTCTATTCAAATAAAAATAAAAAGTAGCACTTAAAAATGCTCTTTGGCACTTCAAAAGGCCATATATTAGAGAGCTAATTGGTATAGCTTTTACAACTTTCACATTGATTTTTTTCCCATTGATTTTCCCCCCTCCTTTGAGCTGTCTTTTCATCCTGCTACTCCTATGAATTCTGCTTTTCAGTTCTTGAGTAGATTGCACACAAGTGAAGATAGTCAGTGAAAGTGACAAGCTTCCCAGGATCCTTTGTTCTTCTGTTCTGCCATACTTTTATTTCAGGCAAGTAGAACTAGTTGGGAGTATACTGACTGGCCTATGTTGGAAACTTTTCTTTTTTGGAGACTTAAAATTTTCCATGAAAATGAAATATTCTGGCAATTCAGCTTGGGAGCATTGAATGTCTCTATTGCAGAGAAAGAGTCTCCCACCTTAAAGAATTTGAGGAATGATAAGATTTACTTCTGAGAGCTAATTTCTTTCTACATTATAGAGTCATGAGCTAAATAAATATATTTTAATGTTTCAGAAATTGATATTCTATTCTATTTTCTATCATCACTCTCATCACCACTACATATCTGATTATATGACCCCTTGTTTGTTATGTTAATTTTCAGTAAATTATAAATATTTCAGTAACGTGAAATGATAGTTGAGGAAACACATTGGAGAAGGTCCTGCAAACAATTTGAAGGGCATATATGTAAGAAATGCTTCCAAAATGCATAATTGCTTCAGTCTCAGTATAAAATTTGGGAGTCTCTCCTCAGTGGTGAGTCCAAGGCCTGTCCGCTTTCCTCTGTCTTCAAAAGTACAAATCAGCCTCCTTCCCCATTACCCTTGTTCTATTCAGTGTTTTTACATGAAATAAAATACTTATTGATTGTATTTGGCCATGCTTGAACTAAGGCGGGGTTAACATTCATGGAGAAGATAGATCCATTAAAGAGATATTTAAAGAGAAAATCAATTGGTCTTGGTGATCGGTTATGGGGAGAAAGGGAGAATGAGTTGACAAAGAGGGTCCCCAAGTTTCCAGCTGGCTCTGCTGTGTGCGTGGAAGTGCCGTCTCCTACGAAGCGAGATGTTTGCGATGTGGTCGGGGTGAATATCCTGAGTTTGGTTTGAGACATGATGACTTTGAAGTATCTTGGTGACATCCGAGCAAAGATAGCAGTAGACAATTGGTTGCAAAAGCGCAAGAGCTAGAAGAAATCCAAACAGGTATGCCATTTTGTCGGTCAGAGACTTTAATGTTAAAGTTTGGGTGGAGAATGCTGTCAGAGTGAAATGTTGGGGCAAGTCAGAGGAATGTTTGCTTCTATCACAACAGGAGTACAGGAACTAAAATATAAATCGCACTGTCACTCTTTTTTTTCAGAATTTCTACGACTACAGAAATTTCCAGATCCTTATAATGCTCTTCTGTTCTTTTATTTCTTTTCAATATGGTTTCTGCAATTCTGGAATCATCAATTTATGCTAAATATATTAACACATTTTTTAAAAGTTTGCTTATTTTCTTAAAAGTTCAGTTTTGTTAAATAATGCAAGTGTATTTTTAAAATACTAAATGTGTCTTATAAAAACATAGTAGGTTCCTTCTCATCCTTCCTAATCCCTGGGTCTGAAACCAAGAGGCAGGTATTCAACTCTTTTAGTTGTTCTAAATAATGTGCATATGCTGCTGTCATTTCTTTGTATACAAAATTCAGATAGTATCTCCTGAATTTCTTGTAGTTGAGGATATATCTCTGTTAAATATTACTCCCAGACAATTCCCTGAGTTCTGTCTTTCCAACATTTTAAACCTCTTCAATTCTTTTGTTAAATTTTTTCATCCTTTAAAATTTCTTCTTGTTCTGTCATTATTCCTTTTTACTCTGATCTCAGGGACATAATATCTTTACAAATCTGAAGTTACTAATTCAATACTTTTAAAGATTTTGGTCTGTTTCCTGAACTATCTTTTTTTTTTTCTCCCCACAAACCTTGTTTGGTTTTTTGCTTGTTTGGATCTCACTTCTCTCTCTTATTATAGAAGGTTAGCCTGGTGATTTTTGACTGTGTGTGCATATATAACAAGACTTCTAGGGATCTGCCTTTTAGCTGGTCACTTAACCTTTAGGTAATCAGAAGCTGTTCACAGGACAGGGACCCTTTCTCTGGGGAGTCAAAGGGTAATACTTTCACTCCCTGTGGCATAATTGTACACGTGCATAGTATTTATCCCTGGATTTCAGCAGGTTCAGGGCTTATAGAAGTTTGGCTCGTTACTCTGTGGGCTTTATCTGATGAATCTTCCTGTTTTTATCCTTGGAGTTCATCGCTGACTTCCACTATGCCCAGGGCCTCAATCTAGAACTCTGCTGTTTCTCACTAGTGTGCCCTATGCGGACCCCTCTGGCGTGTCTTCTGTATGTAGTCAGCTACATCTCCTTGATCTGACTTCTACTTGTAAAATGTGTTCAAATGTATCATCTGCTCTTGCCTTCAGTTGCATTTTGGTTGTCCGTTTTCGAGGTGCTTTGATGGAAAGAAAAGACAAATACACACACTCAATGCACCTTGTGTAACTGTATGCCTTCCTCTTTATTTGACTTCAAAATCACCATTGTGTTTCCACAGCCTAGCCTGTTGCGTGGTTTATAAAAGGCAACCAGTACCAGACCTGAAATGAACAGAACTCATGGTGATTTTGCTAAAATTTATGGATTTTTTTTATGAAAAAATACTGCCCCCCATTTCCATGAATATTTTAACTGTGCCCTCTTCCTATTTTAATTGTTCAATAGTTTCCTGGTCGTTTATGACACCAAAGAATAATTGTTTTCAGTAAGTGCTAGGACACCGCATCTATTTTGTGGGAAATTCCCTGTTTCACTGCATGGCACTAAAAATGGACAATAGTTTTATATCATATTTTTATATTGAGCTGAAAACCAGTTTTACCCTACATTACATGTCACAATGGATCTTTCTTTAAGAGAAGAAAAATCTAAAATATATCCCAAATAGAGTTACCAATATGGGAATAAATACATCCCAGTTATTTGGAGGAAAACAAAAAATAATTATTTCGCACAGTGACATTATTTTTGAGCGGAAAATAGTATTTATTTGTGTGTGTGTGTGTTTATTTTGAGAGAGAGAGAGAGAGGATGGTCACGTGCAGAGGAGGGGCAGAGAGAGAGGGAGAGAGAGAGTCTCAAGTATGCTCCATGGTGCTATCAGCTCAGAACCCAGTGCAGGACTCAATCTCAACGTCCTGGGATCGGGACCTGAGCCAAAAGCAAGAGTTGGACACTTAACCAACTGAGTCCCCCAGGTTCCCAGAAAACAGTATTTCTAAATCCTATTTCACAGGTAAGGGAAAAATGATACCCAAAGACATTGCAGATCTGTCTAGCTAATTAGTAGCTGAAAGATTGCATCTTCCAGTTTTGGTCCAGTGTTTTTCACATTACACCAAAATTCGTCTGAAGGTCTGTTAGATAAGTTGTTCCACAGTTTTATGAAGTTACCTGCACAACTCTGTCCTTGTCCCAACATCGTGATTAATGAACTTGACTTTGTGTAAAGTTTTTCTTCCCATCACACCTTCACGTGACCCAGAATCACAGTTGTTTGTTTGGAAAACTTAACTGATTTCAGTTACACGTTATTCAGATAGCATTATTAGAGCCATCTAAAAATTTTAGATGAATATAAACATAAAAATAAACAAAAAATATAAACATTAAATATATTCTTAATGAATATAACTTTACCCTCTCAAGCCTCAATCTTTCTTTCTCCTTAGGTGAGAAGACGTGCCACTGGCTGGTGACACTGCAAGCTTACATTTATAGTTTTGCTTCCCCATGACTTCTAAAGAAACATTTAACAAATTATTGCAGACATATGACATTCACTCTTTTAAATAAGGAAATTTTCTGGCCAGCGCAAGGTCAGAAGGTATTTTCTAATTTCTATATTTTTATGTAGACTCTGATATCATGCTCTCAGAACAGACCGGCCAAGTTAAGAAAGATGCATAGCTTAAGTCTTTAGAAATAGGATTCAGGAACCTTTGCAACAGAAGCTGTTCTATTGATACTGTAGTTCCACTAATCAGCTTGAAACATCTCTCAAATGGAAGGAGAACGAGATATGCTTGCAAGTAAAATTTACTATCTAATCTTGAGGGAATCAGTTAATTCTCTGTCCTTCAGTTCTTACTGCTTAATAAACAAGTGAGCCATATCGCCTAGTTCCTATAGTTTGAAGTGTTATATTTATGCTTCTCTCAAAATATTTGGGGATTCTTACATCTAGTGTTATATAAGATAATTATGTTATCTGACATTTACTGGGAAGTTTTTAATTAAAAGAGGAAGCAATAATATTGCAACATTGCGGGTTGTTAACTGAAATGTGATCATTTAGGGGCAACTTGGTGGCTCAGTAGGTTAAGCGTCTGACTTTGGCTCAGGTCATGATCTTGAGGTTCTGTGAGTTCGAGCACCACATTGGGCTCTCTGCTGTCAACATGGAGCCTGCTTCTGAACCTCTGTCTCCTTCTCTCTGACTTTCTCCTACTCACTCATGGGCTTTCTCTCTCTCTCTCTCTCTCTCTCTCTCTCTCTCTTTCTCTCAAAAATAAGCATTAATTTTTTTAAAATAAGAAATGTGATCATTTAAATGGGGATTACTATGTATAAAATTCATTTTTGTACTATATTTGACAAAATTATACTAATAAACTAAGTTGCATATGTAAGTATGTACTGCAAAGACATAGTTCACCTGCGCTAGATTATTTTAAGGCATTATCTGGATTATTGCAGTAGCAGCTCCTATTAATTGTATGAGGTTTGCACAATATGGAAAGGCATACAGACAAAAACAGAAGTCACCAGTAATCCCTCCAGTGCACGATAGGCGCTTTTAATAGGTTAGCGTATTTCACATTTCTCCCCTATTTTTCCACAGTTAGAGATAATTATATAAACTAGTCTACTTGATGCTACACGTTTAAAACCTCATTTTACATGTTAATTTGTGCTCCTCTAGTCTTTAATAAAGGACATAAATGTTTTCCCTAGATTTACATATTCTTTTATAACACGCTCTTTGGCATTTTGTTGTTTAAATATGCCGCAATTTATTTTATCAATCTTTGGGGATACTTTATAAGCATTGTTTTAACTCACAGGGAAATAGCCTGCTCATTACACATAATTTTAATCTATTCATAAAATGTCTCCCTGAAGGATCTCAAAGTAGGAAGGGTTGTTTTTTCTGGGTTTTTTTTTTTTTTTTTGGTGGTGTTTTTATTTTAAAGATCATTCAAACTGTAATAAATAATTAAAATGAATCAAGCACTTATTTTAAATATTTGCTTGAATTAGTCATGAGGGCAGTTTGGGTATGGCTTTAGAAACTTATTGAGGTTTTATTGCTCTTAAGATAGATGATAGTTGGAGTGAAATTTTGATTTCATAAAAATTACACCAAGGAGGACATCTGGAAAGCTGTACTTTTATCTAGTGCCTGTGCCCTCATGTCCTTATATCAGTATTAGAAAAATAATTATTCTTTTTTTTCCAGCAGAAAACATAGAAGGAAAAAGACTATTTTCTTGGATCTAGAGATAATTCTCCATTCATATCTCCAGTTTTATACACGGAAAATTCCATTTTTGTGGAACTCTTCGAAAAGCACATCTTTGGCAATAATACTGCTCAAATGATTTAGTTTTTCAGAGGGAAGTTTTTCTTCATATAACAGGATCCTCTTTAGGAGAAAACAGTACACTGGACATGTTTATAAGGGCAGGAAGTTTTTGGTTATACTCTATGGAGTAGAAATCTCTTTTCATTTAAAAAATAGATCTTTCTCGGGGAGCTCTGTTCTTCTCTCTGCTGAATAAAACAGCTTGAATTTCTGACGAGGATTCTTTAGAGTGTATTTGTCTTCTGCTGACACTGAGATTCATGGGAAGACTTGCCATGAACACAAATGGGAGCTAAACACATCAGTTGCTTCACGTGAAGATTAAAATGCTCCTCTTCATTTGAACCCAATACATTATTGGTAATTACATTATGTGTCAATAATAATTACTCTTATTCTGTTTAACACTGCTGCTTAGAAACAGGCATCTTATTGCACCACAAAGGTCATAAAAAACATGAAAAACATAGAGATATTTTCTTTCAGAGTTTTATGGGGCTTAACCTAATGACAGGAAGATTTATTAAAATCTTCTTGTGTTAATATAACTTGTTCTCTATTGCCAGCTGATACAAAACCGAATAAAATATTTAACAGTTTACATGAAATGGCAGTTACAAGATTTATTTTTCTCCAGATAGGATTCTATCCTAATATGTATCAAAAATAATTTGAAGACAAGAGGATTTTTTTAATATAGCATATTCGAATGCCAATGTCTAAAATAGACCAACCCAAGCTTTTTCATGTGGTTCTTATTTTTTCGAATAATGAACTATTGACCTAGTGATAAATGAATGGGACTGTGTAATTTTTCAAAATAAGAAGTTATTATTTCCTTATTTGAGCACATGCATATACATATATATCAAACTTCTGTCATATTTTCCCTTTTTAGGCATATCTCCTTAGGAGTTATTTTAAGCAGAATTATATTTTATTTCATATGTCATTGAGTCTGTGATGTCATCAATTTAAGCACATTCTTATGCTACCGTGTACCATTAAGAAAAAAAAAGTCTATGACAAGATACCATATTATCACTTATCTTATGCTTTTGAAACATTAAAAGGTTGTCTTATGAACCCACCTAAAAGAGCAGGAAAGGGAACTCTGTTGAGGCCAACAGTGTTTATGTTAAAAATTAATTCCTAGTTGGAGAATAGCAGCATCCAAACTAGTCACTGATGAACTAGTTTTAAACTATTTATTCAGTGCTTTTATGTCAAAATGGATTTTGGTTTATTATCGCCAAAGAAGGTACTTTAAAGATCTGAAGATTACTTCAGAACTAATGGGTCCTCTTAATTTTTGAAATTCAGAATAAAAAATAAACAGTAAGAAGCAATGTATAAACACTCATAATAACTTAACCAAATCAGACTTCCAATACAAATAGATGAGAGAAAAAGAAAGAGCAAGCAATATTTCACCCATTTTAATTTTTTAGTGTATTTATTTATTTATTTAGAGAGTGAGAGTGAGCAAGGGAGGGGAAAAGAGAGAGGCCGAGAGGGAGAGAATCCCAACCAGTCCGTTCTGTCAACATAGAGCCTAGTGCAGGGCTTGAACCCACGAAACATGAGATCATGACCTGAGCCAAAATCAAGAGTTGGATGGTTAATTGACTGAGCCACCTCCATTTTAAATAATAACTAACCCCTCTTTGGGGACCAAAATATTCACATTTACCAAATTAGGGGTTTTTTCCAGTTAGCTATTATGTATGTATATTGACACGTTCTCTCTCTCTCGGCCCCGTTGCTATCCTAGGCAACTTCCTCTTTCAGTAGTTTTTCTGTCATATTTCAATGTCTGAGATCTTTTTTCAAGTTATTTTATTTTGAGAGAGACAGAAACACTGCACGAGTTGGGGAGGAGCAGAGAGAGAGGGAGGGAGAGAGAATTGCAAGCAGGCTCCACGCTGTCAGCATAGATTCTAATGCAGGGCTCAAACTCACGAACCGTGAGATCATAACCTGAGTTGAAACCAACAGTAGGACACTTAACCGTCTGAGGCACCCAGGCCCCCCTGGGATATTTTTTTGTCATAACAAACTTCAATCATAAATCTTTGGGATAAAACCCAAATTACCTGTAGTACTTGGTTGATATTGTTATGCCCAGAATTCGAACCCCAAAAACCAACCCGGGAGACGAGTCTGATGCAAGAACAAAGAGCCTTTATTCAAGCTAGCTCGAGCTCAATCTCGTACCTGCACCGACGCAGTGGTGGGTAGAGAGAGAGCGCGCGTTCCAAAAACAGTAGTTTTAAAGGGGTCTAGGGGCAGTGGGAGGGGTGATGGTCGTGACCCTAGCCGATTGGCTGAGGAGGGGTCAGGGTCCTGTTCCATAGGTCAAGCTTCTGTGCAGGTGCTGGGGCTCAAGGTGGAGGACACAGAACACAATGGAGTCAGTCCCAGTTTGCCTTAAGCAAAATGGAATCAGTCCCGATTTGCCCTTACAGATATCTTAGTCCAATCTTATGTTCACAGTATCATTATTTATTTCTGTCATCAACTCTTCACTTAGGAGTGGATTTTACTAATTTACCTCCAAAAAGATGACCTGTTTCTATGTTTTATATTTTTATTATGCAAAGCATTAAGAATATAAAAGCATTTCCATGCATGCTTGCTAATGATCATTTTTATACAGTTTGCAGAAGTTCGTATGTATTTGCTAAGTATTCCCTTATTATCTCTAACCAGAGTTCATAATGGATCATTTTCCTTAGCATTGTCTAGAGTAGACCTCATGCTCCTCACACATGTTCCTCACACTGTGTGCACACGGTTAAAATAACCCTAAACCAGGACCCCTCCAGGCTGTAGGTCTGTGCTCTGAACAAGTACATAACCTTGAATCGGGCCTTTTCTTGGGCTTCCTGTCCTCTGACATTCCATCTGTCTCTCCTGTAGCATCCATGAGTAACAAATGCAACTGCTTCCTATTTAATTTTCTTGCTTTTCAATTTTTTTTTGTCCCCTGGCAGCAGGGATGGGGGGGGCACTGTGGGAAGGACAGTGAAAAATATATAATTTATATAAAAAACCCAGCAGAACTGCATTGGAAGGAAACTCACGAGATGTAAGCAGAGTCTTGAAACATTTGGAGGGGGGAGAAGAAACGGAGCTGAGATATAGAACTCTGGCTGGACGAGGGAGAGGTCAGAGGCAAAGGACTCTTCTGTCAGAACAAACGTCATCCCTTCGCAGGGTACTCACGGCCTTCCCCAGCTTTGCTCCTGCTTCCCTCTCCTCAATATCTTCAAATATGCTTACCTTTTATATCACAAGCCCATTGAGGCCCTCTGATTTCCTTTGCTACATGGTTTTTCTTGTACCTAGAATGCGATACCCCACCCATCCGAATTCTTCTTGGGTTTGGCCGACTCCCACTCCTGCTCCAGGCAGACACCCCTGCCCTGGCTGTCTTCCTTGTATGTACCCTTCCCTAGGAATCACCAGGCACTCCCATCTTGAAGGCAGAACTCTGCCTTTCTTGTTTAGAGACAGATCTCCAGGGCCTCACTTGTAAAACGTTTGTTATGTAAATCAAAGCATTTGGTGACAGAAGTAGGAATAAGCAGGGAGGGAGATGTTTTTGTAAGATAAAGCCATTGAAAATAAGTAAAGCATTTTCCTGCGGAAGGGGCAGGCACGGATGCATATACATCTTCTCAACATTCAACTTTCAAGGAATTGTTTCTTGGTCTGTTTTAATAGTCAAGAACTCACATGAGAGCTGTCAAAAGTATATGGAACCCACAGCAAAAATGTGAAATGCAGGCTGTGGTCTCTTTGTACTGGGCAGCATGGGGAGATTGTAAAATTGATGTCCCCCAATGACCATTCCTTCCACGTGTAGTCCCTTGCATACCAACTCTGAGCTGAGTATGTGACTTTCTTTCGCCAATGGGAAGTTAGTAAATATGAGGATTGATAAGTGCTCTGTTATTATAGCTTACCCTCTGGGGGATTCCTGCCACCATGGTAGCAATTCAGTCTGCGCTGTTTGTGGGACCTCATGGAGGGAAACTAAGCTCCCCAGCCAAGAGCCCTTGCTAACCAACAGAAGTGTGAGTGAGACTACCTTCTACCATCCAGCCAGCAAGGTTCCAGATGCCTTATAGTCACAGGGGTGACTCCAGACAAGACTAACAGAAGTACCACCCAACTGACTTCAGCCCGAATTGCAGAATTGCAAGCCAATAAATGGTGGTTGTATTGAACAAACGCACAAAAAGAATAATAGGGTTGAGCAAGTGTCAGGTGACTTGGACAAACGAAGAGGGAGAGAGAAAGAGACAGACAAGAAGCTTTGCTTGGGGAAGGTGTTTTAAAAGGGAAGGAAAGGAATAATGACAACATAGAGGAATGAATCTCACTGACTTCACAGTTCTGCCCAGGGTTATCTCTGACTGACTGAGCAACAAGACCTCCAAAGCAAAAGACCCAATGATATCAGATTGATTATTTGACTGAATTTCCCCCACCATGGACTAAGTTTCTGATGGAACCGACTTGTCTTGGCATTAAAATTTATCACCCCCTTCTCAATGGTGGGAGGCTGAGGAGATTGTGGAGTATCCTTGTCCCATCCACCATATTACTGTGTAATAGAAGAGCACTCAGGTTGCTATCGACTGCACGAAAACAGAACATTTTATAGGTCGGATGAAGAAATACAATCCTTTATTATTGCTACAGTAATTAACTTTATTTGGAAAAATAAGAGAAGCCTCCAAGATACTACCTGCTCATTACAAATCCCCCATTACATAACTTAAGGAAATATCAGGACACCCAAATTATTGATTTGAATATCAGAGATTATTCTATAACTCTTCTCAATAATTATTGATCTTGGAATTAAATTATTCACTTCTCAACATTTGGAAACCGAATGCAGAGAAAACAAAATGATCCTTAAAATATATATCAAAGTATTCAAAATCCAAATATGTGATTAAGATGAAAGTTTATATTACCTTACACCAGTGTCAATAGTAGGAATTTGGGGCTCTTTGTTTTTATTCAAGTAATACATGCACATATTTCAATACTACTGGCCCAACTAATAGTATACTATATGTTAACTAACTGGAGTTTAAATAAAAACTTGAAACAAAAACAAAAAACAAAAAACCATTTAAAAAATGTAGAAAAATGCTGTCTTTTGTTTCAGAAAACATAAATGTTAGTCATAAAATATTTTATGTTATCATGCAAAGAGTTTAATAATGTATTTTTAATGAATGAATAAATCATTTTAAAACAAGTTTTTCAAAAATACTGCTGAACAAAATACAGTACAAATACAAAGGAATTTAAAAGAAAAGCCGCAATCTCTGCTCCAAACTCCTCACTTACGGTATCGTTTCTCAGAGGCCTCTGTGTGGAGTTATTCCCCTAGTTACTGATGATACCTCTCATGAGGTCATCGATCTGAAATACTGCTGCCACAGAAGATAGTATAGTATATCCAATCCAGTGCCACCTACCCTTTCTTTGCCTTTTATTATTATTATTTTTTGGATATGTTTAATGTAATTCCTTCATCTAATGTTTTCAGACTTTAAAGGAAATTTATGGAAGAGTTGCAAGACTACAACAAAGAAAATCACCAGGGGCACCTGGGTGCCTCAGTCATTTAAGCCTCCAACTCTCGATTTGGCTCAGGTCATGATCTCATAGTTCATGGGATCCAGCCCTTCATTGGGCTTTGTGTTGATAGGGTGGGCCTGCCTGGCATTCTCCGTCCCCCTCCTCCATCTCTGCCCCTCCCCTGCTCTCTCTCTATTTCTCTTTGTGGCAAAATAAATAAATATTTTCAAAAATAGTTTTAAAATCACCAGATATTCTTCACCCCAATTCACCAATTAAGCAAATTTGACACATTTTATTTCTCATTCTTGCTCTCGTTTACATATATGTGAATATATATAATTAATTATAAATAATAATATGTCTTAATATGTATTCTATGTATGATAAAATATATATATATATAACAAATCATAAATATAGACAATATATAATACCATTGAAAGTAAGTGGCAGATATTTTGCCTTTTTACCTCTTAAACAATTCAGTGTTCCATTGTATTTTCTAGAAAGAAACATTCTTGCTATAAAATAGTTAAATTTAGCAAATTTAACATTGACATACTATTTTTTTTAATATTTTGACAATTTTTCCAATAATGTCTACTAAGATATCCCCGCCGTCTGCCTATTTTAAGATCAAATTCTCCTTTCTTCGCCTTTTTGTTGCCAGTTTTGAAGACTCTATGGCGATGTTCTTTAGAATATCTCTCGCATTGAATTTGTCTGATGTATCCTCACGGGACATTCAGTTCATGCACAATCTGTAGAAATACATTCGGGGGGTAGCTCTTAGGGCATCACATCAGAAGGCATGACTTAGTTCCATTATTGAGGACCTTACCTTCAATTCTGTGGACACAATTTTGTCCAAAAATTGTCTTTGACTTGCAAGTATTAAATAGCATGTGGAGAGATACTGTGGAATTATAAATATTTTGTTCATCATAAAATTGTATTCAATAAGTTTAGCATCCATTGATGACGTTTGTCTAAAGTAATTTCTTTCTATACTGGTTGTAAAATGGCAAGTGTCTAAATCTGTCGTGTTTCTTGTATCCATTTATTGGTTTGTTTGCTTGCTTACTTGATTCTTTGTTTTGTCTGGAATTATGGGATTTTCTTTTCTTAAGTGAGTTATGACACAATATTATTGGTTTTTTCCACAAATATGGTCAGGAAGAAGTTCTTCATGTTGGCTGGTTTCTGTGTCTTTGGAAATTCTTTCATCTCTTTTTGTTTTCCTTCGAGCATTTTCTTTCTGAAACAGCTTGTTATTCTCCTTCCCGTCACTAAAATCAACTATATCACCAAAGAGCCCTAGTTGTCTTTGGAGCAGAATAGTATTTGGAAATTGGTCTCCTCAGGTAGTAATTTTTTTTTTCTCACAATGCTATGAGTTTAATGTATACAGAGATCAAGGTGGGGGTAATCAAGAGGTAACAAGGTGTGGAAAGCCAATCAACACAGTTGTTCTATAAAGACTATTTCAATTGTCACTCTGCTTTGATTTCTGGTTCTTCTGCCTTGGGAACCACTTGACTCTGGTCTTAGAGTCTCTGAGAGGTTCAGCTCGCTCTTTCTATTCATTCTGAGTTGTAGCCTCTATTTTCTCTTATCCTTTGGCACATGTCCACTTTCTATGCTTTAGATGTAAGTCAAAATCTTTCGTGCACTAATACCTTCCGTACCACTACGCTATCAGAAAGAATGGAGAAAACTTCACAGACTCGCCCCATTGTAAATTAGAAATACAAAAAACAGGGTAAGAGTATCCTTTCTGTGTATACATACATATACACACATAGACCATAAAGGGTGGCTCAGTAAGACAGCGCATTTAGAAACTGCAGATATGGGTAATTTGGAAAGATGAGAATTAAAAAAAAAAAAAAAAGGATTAGTTTTATGTTCTTTCCATTATAGTAAATTGGAGATCATGAGATGTTTAAAGTAAAACAGTATCTTTTATTAAATAAATCAGTAAACTTAAATAATATCTTAAAGCTAAATTTGTGATCAATAGTTACATGTAGAAAGGAAAGCTGACATTATACAGTTAAGTCAGCCTGATTCTTTGTTTCCAAGGCAGGTAAGGAACAGATAGAAGAAAATAGGAATCAAAGCAGCCACACATTGAACATTAATCACATGAATTGTCTTACTGTTGAAAATTAATGGATAGAAATTGAGCTAATTTTACATATGTATCAATCCATTTGGGTTACTATAATCAAATATCACAGACTGAGCAACACCAGAAGTTATATACAACAGTAATTTATTTCTCGCAGTTCTGGAAACTGGAAATTCCAAGACCAAGGTGCCGTGTGGTTAAGGCTTGAGTAAAGGCCCTCACCCTGGTTCATTACCAGCGTCTAGGGCCTCCCTCTGAGTGCTCTCATGGTGGAAGGGGGCTAGTGATCAGTGGACAGTGGATTTTTTCATAAGGCACTGATCTCATTTGTGACTTAAGCACCTTCTAAAACCGTCCTCTCTGGGGGCTGAGATTTCAACATGAATGTGGAAGAACACAAACATTCAGACCATAGCATTATGAAAGAATCTTTCTTAAAGATAAATGTTAATTCCATAATCACTGTACTATATTAGCCAGTGAGTTGATTTATTTATACATTTACCAAAACACTGATTGTACATCCTTTTATTTTAACTTAATTGTGCAACCCAGATCATGGGTTGTAATGTAATGTAATGTAAAATAAATCAGATCTTTGTATCTAGGTAGCACAGAATTGAGCTCATCAGCAAAAATAAGAGCCGATATATTCATTCCCAATTACCATTTTGTAAAGACATGTTTAAATCACAAAAATACTAAGGTTCCTGGAATATTAAGATTTAACCTCCCAAATGAAATTACTGTCATTGTAAGTATACAGTAGTTATCGAAATTTAGACTTCAACTATGTAGTTTAATAAGCAAAATCAGAAGGAAAAATGTAACACTTTTAGGCTTGCAGTGGATATCAATTCATATAAATATAACTTAGAATAATGCAATTGATTATTTCCAGGTTGGCTATCTAACATGATACTGCTGAAGAAAATTGTCAGATATTTCTCCTAGTCTGCAATTAGATACAATAATGTTTATTAGTGTTTGAAAGTGAAAACTATAATTTACCGGTAGCCCCTCTCAAAATGGCTGTGTACAAAGATATTTTTAACAGACCCCAGTGGATGAAGGAACTTGCCGGCCATACTAGGAGAAAATTGAGTTGTGTAGCTTTTTTTTTTTTTTCTTATAAAAAAACTCTCTTAACTGAATGTTTATGTCTCCCCAAAGTTTATATAGTGAAATGCTAACCCTCAGTGTGATAGGAGTTGGGCATAGGGACCTTTTGGGAGGTAATTAGGAAATGTGGGTGAAACCTTAATATTGGAATTATTGTCCTTATAAACTAAGAAATCACTGTCTCTCTCTCTCTCTCTCTCTCTCTCTCTCTCTCTTTCTCTCTCACTGTCTCTCTCCCCTCCCCACTCCCCATGTTGCCAGGTGAGGAAACAACAAGGAGTCAGACATGTGCAAACCAGGAAGGGGGTCCTCACCAGAACCTGACTATGCTGGCACCCTGATCTTGGACCCCCTAGCCTCCAGAATTGTAGAAGTCAATTTCTGTTGCTTTAGCTACCCAGTCTATGGTAATTTCTTATAGCAATGCAAGCAGGCTAAGACTTCTAGCTCTATAATGTGATGTATCGCTTAAGAAGATAGGACTTGGAGTAAGTGCAGAAGCAGGACTTGGTCTGTAGAAAATAAGAAAGTAGCGGAAGCTTGTGCTTGCTATTTTTCTACCAGGACTCTTGAACTAGTCTTTACCTCTAGCCAAGAGTTAATGACAGATACGCCTCACTGATTCAGCCATCCTTAGGCAGTATCTAATAAGATATGCCCTGCCATTTTTCCATCTTAACTTTTCTTTTACTTAGCAAGTGTATATAAAAAAAAGTACATATTTTCTGCAGATAAATTTAATGAGTAGGAAAAAAGTAATTTTGCTAGATACCTGTTTTATTGAATAAAATAATTTTATTGAATGCCTCCATATCCACCAATCTCATAGAAGCAGTATGAGCTTGCTGATAAGAAAGGGATTTGGATCTGACTGCATGGATTTGAATCTAGTTCCACTACTTACAAGCTGGATAACTTTGAGAATTCATCTATGCTATTTGAACTTCAGGTTATGAACTTTTAAATTGGGGATAAGCTTAACATCCAACACAGGATTGTTGTGAAGATTTAATGAGCTAATGCCCGCCCATAAAGTCCTCGGAATGATGCCTGGTATGTAATACAGTAAATGCTCAAAATGTGCCATCTAATATGGCAAATAATGGCTAAAAATGTGGGCTGTGGGGCTGGGCTGTCTGAAATTGAATGCCTGCTCCATAACATACCAACTGAGTCTCAGCGTCCCAATCTATAAAGTGGGAACAGTAGCTGTGCTTACCTTGTAGGCTGGCATAGTTATACGACTTTGTGATAACACAAGCCAAGGATGGCTTCATTGACATAAGACCTGAGCAGGTACTCAGGGCACTATTCTCAGAAGGGCCCCAAAGTTGGGTTAATGATCCGTCGTTGCCATATTGAAATTCTTGTACATTTTATTTTTGAACTTGTGCTTTGTAACTGAAGCCCAGTGGGGCAATGGAGCATACGTGTGACCAGAAGAAACACACACCAGACATGTGTGTGCCATTCCTTGCCACCCCATTCACATATAGCATTTTCAAGGCCCTGTGAACACAGAATTCTGGTGGACTTATGATGCGTGGGAGTCTAGTAAGACTCAGAGTACAAGGTAAGTGTGTTACATCCACACCGAATAAGTGCGAGCAATGAACAACCCACCCAAACTACTCTTTCTTGTAGAATCAGAGTTTAATTATAACACAAAGAAGTTAACATGCTTTAAAATACCCACCCAACCAAAGAACTCTATGATAGCCTCTTCTACTAGTCTCACAATGAAACCGATGATCTAAGAGAGGGAAAGGTAGGGCAACATGGAATTCTTACTCCTTTCAGTATTTCATTAGTCATCAGTAAGCCAAATATGATGATTTGGTAAAATCCACGCATGTTAACAAGTGAAACAAAACTGTTGAGTTCGTGCTGTGCCACATTTCTGCGGTTAGGATATGAGCAAGGGACATATGCATCCACAAGCTACCAAATACAGTTGTGTATTTCAGCGACTGCACGTACAAGTCAAATGTTCATAATTGCACTAAAACTGGTGTTGCACAGTATGAAGTTGAGTCGCAAAATTCATATTTATTACTTAAAAGTTTAATTTCCCTTTACTAGTTATTTGTTTTATTTATTTACTCTTTTTGCTACTTTTTTTTTAATTTTAAAACTTCATTTCTGCAAAGCCAATCAAGAGGTGCTTGGAGGGGAGAGTGTAAAACTTATTCTTGCATCTTTGAGAACAGCAAGCACTTAGTTTGGAAACGAGGACTAATTTTCCATTAAATAGCAAATTGAGAAAAAAAGTACCATGATGAGTTGATAGGACATTGAAAGAAAGAGATTTTCTTTTTTAGTACTTTTAAAGGTGACGTTTTTGTACTTTTTGAACAAAATGGCTCATTTTCATTTTGCAGGGAGCCCTGCAAAGGTAGGCAAACCCGACGCGAGATAGCTGTTCTCATTAGTACAGTACCAGACGTGCAATATCTGCTCCATAATGACAAGCCGTTGCAGCTTTTATTTTATCGCAGATTTTACATTAATTCTCCAATTGATAGAAGGGTCGTTTTCCTACTGACCAGCTTTAAAATAGAGAAGTAGAAACAGAAATCACATACACACACCTGCACACAAATCTTGCCCTCCTTTAAACAAATGCGGGTATCCATCTTTCTGAGTGTGCAGTGTTCAGGGTCTTACACCAAACACCATTTTGTACTTTTCATTTATCTGAACACATTCAGTCACATTTTCTGTAATTCTGGGAGGTGCAGATCTGTTGCATTCCCTCATTGTGTTTTCCCAGATCTCCACTCTAATCCCTTGTATGTAAGGCCAACTACAGTGTCTTGTCTCAGGAATTTATCCTATCTGGTTTTCCCATTCAAAGCAGCTGGGCGGCACCTGGGTGGCTCAGTCGTTAAGCATCCAACTTCAGCTCAGGTCATGATCCCGTGATCCCTGAGTTCGAGCCCCACATCAGGCTCTGTGCTAACAGTTCAGAGACTGCAGCCTGCTTTAGATTCTGTGTCTCCCTCTCTCTCTGTCCCTCCCCCACTCACACTCTTGTCCCTCTCTCTCTTCCCCAAAAATAAACATTTAAAAAATTAAAAAAAAAAGCATCTGGTAAGTTTATATCTCCTGAAATCCTGAGCAAAGAAGCTTAAAATAGAAAAAAAAAAAAAAGATTCACTTCTCCAATAGAGAATCCAGGCTATCCAGAGTAACCAGTACTCTGTGCTGTCTAATATTTAATATCGAGTTTATTTACATGCTTTTGTTGTATGTGCATGGATATCCTGTTATTTATTTGTTATCACCAATGTTTTACAGATAAGAAAAATAAAGACTCGAGAGGTTATTTAATTTTCCCTTGGTAAAGTAATAGAACCAGGGTTCAATTCTTGATCGATTAAAGAGCTGCCCAGTAAACATGGTGTCACATACCCCATTAGTTGTTCATGCTTGCCAATAGGTTATATTTCTTTTCCACCAAACAAAATCTCTTTGGGACATATGCATATCAGATGAGGACCTTGGAGAAATAGAATACTAATCTTAAAAAGAATGAAGCTTCCCTATAGTTTTTTTAATAATTTATATATCCCAAATTATTCATTTATCACCTATCAGGTGATAGTCATTGTGTTCGGTGCTACACTTTTCAAGGTGGAAGACATCAAGTCTTTCAGTTTTCAAGTACCTTATGATTTAATGGGAAGACACACACACAAACTTGAAATTCAGTATTGTTCAAATTCTAATTTACATCAGAATCATCTTGGGATCTATAAAACCACAGACTGCTGAACCCAACCCCAAGAGATTCTAATTCCATAAATCTAGGGAGGGTCCAATGATTTAAACTTCTAGCAAGTCCTCACATGATACTGACACTGCAGGTGGTCTAAGGATGCTTGATGAGAACCACTACATTAAGATAATTGTTATGAGGGGCGTTTTTACATTGAAATAGAAGACTATGGAGAGCTACCAATTCATTTGGGTAAAATCATGAGAAAAGACACAGAAGAGGGAACATTTGTACAGAAAATTTGAGGGTCTGGAGTTGATCAAGTGAAGAAACAGAGGGATGGAGAGGAGGGGGTGAGGAAGTCCTTACACGTTGAAGAAATTCACATGTCCTTTCTAAAGCTGCAGTGATAAAACACTTCAGTTACACTATTGATAACATATCAAGCTTCCTTAGTTTTGACCAAAGATTACAAGATAGTCAGTGACTGATGAACACTGTATCAGATAAAATGCTTTGTTCCAGAGTCATTCCTATGTATCTGTCTGTAGAAATTGTCACACTGAATTCTACTTGCTGTTTTGCTTGGGCATTTCTCCAGAATATGGAAAGTTCCTTGAGAAGAGAGATCATGCCTGTTGCATTTTTGTGCCCCCCAAGCTCCAAAGTCTGGTTCACGGAACACATTAACCCATGTTTGTCTGTTGAAGAATCGAATGAATGAGTAAGTGAGCTGACCTAAAATAGAATCACCATAACCTACAAAACTTATCCAAGGATGAGATCAACCGTGAACCTTCCATTTGGGGCACAAAAACATGTTCTAATCCTTAATTTATGGCATTAGTCTTAATAATTGTTAGAAAATAATGAAGTATTAATCAATTTAATGACTCAAAATATAATTTGGCATTCTAACTGATTTTCCACTGTTAATGCAATTGAAGATATGAAAACATCGGATGGAATTAGTAGAAAGGAATATAAACAGCTTGAGACAGAATTCAAGACAGCATGCTGGGCAATTACTAATCTACATCAGAAATGATGGCCCTGATGTAAACGCCCTCTGAGTCAGACTGTAACAATCTGTCTGCAGCAAACATGGAGCCACACACGCTTTTGAGCACACACATGGCCTCACAGCGTGCATGGCATGAAAGCCACTCACAGGTCTCTTCATCAGATGCTTTAAGTTTTGGGTTTTTGCTTGTTTTTCTGTTTTTGCTTTTTTTTTTCCAGAATAATCCCTATTTTGAAATATTCAGATGGAGTTATTCAAAATTACATTTATGGTGGTATGGTGGACAGGACAATATACCTACTTTGATCCTTAAAAATGTGAAATGATTTTTTTTTTGAAAATGTGTTTCTTTCTTTTTTTCTTACTCTTAAGTACTATTCCATCCTTCTTACATAAAATTTTGTTTTCCAGAAGTCTTACAAGCACTGATGTCCCTAGGTCCTATTACTCCTAAATGTGTTGTTTAATTTATATCTGTTTTAAAAATCAGCTTTGGCTGTGGTGAAAATGATTATAGAATTTTAAAACCACTTGAACCAGTCCACGTGAGAAAGTAGGTTGTTATGGGTTGTTATTTGCTGCTTTTTAAAAAGTGTTTTCAACTTTGAAGGTCAGAACTCTGCTCTGGGTTTAGAGGAAAGACTAGACTTTTCTCAGATAGTCAGCAGAGAGTAGAGTGTAAGCAGAAAGCATTAGTAACTCAGAGCAAAACAGAGCGAAGGCAGATTGCCAAGAGCCTCCTCTGGAAGAATCAGTAGCTTCGTTTTCTAGACCGACATCTCCCGGTCCGTTTAATCCATCAGATAAACCATTCCTGCAAATGTAGCCATTTTAATCCATGTGATCTCAGCGTTTGTATCTTAACAGTTAGAAAACCTTGAAAATATGCTCCTTTCATTCTTACTCCATTAGCTGAAAATGATGACACTATTCACTGATGATGATTCGGGCTGAAGAAGGAACAGGCTTAGGTGTTAGGAAAAGAACTGACAATTGGCCATCCATCTTCTCTACCAGACAAGTCGTATTACAAAAATGTATGTTACTATTCTAACTGTCCCCCTTAGATATTGGATATTTTGTCTTCCACCTTCCTCAGGACATAGCACCATTTCACTAAAAATTATAGTATCCATTCCAACTGTGAGTTAAATTAGGATTCCCTAGATTGGGTTGATGCGGCAAAGTCCATTTCTTGGTTAGTTGGCTAGTGTAAATAAGCAGAAATGGCTTAAAATAGAGTGCTTCTTGTATCATCAAAAAAGGAAAGGCAAAAGTGAAAAAACAAAAATTAAAAACTCTCAGCAAATCTTTCCCTAGGATTATTATGGAATGTAATAATGATAATTGTGCTAACATCACAGTTTTGTTAATGTCCAGACACTCAGCTAATCGCTAAATATGCTTTAATTGGCTTAATCATTGTAAAAGATGCCCTGAAGTAGGCATCAATATACCCCTTTAACAAATAAGGACACTGAGAGTCAGAGATATTGCAGAACTAGAGATTAGTCTTCAGTTTTCTGTTCCTTATTCAGCTGTGTTTAACAACTCGATACTTATCTTTTTAAATAATAAGATAGATAATGCCAATGTTGGAAAAATAAGCACTTTTATCTAGAATATCCTAATGATTCCAGATGTCTGCTTTGTGCTGAAACTACTGAGTAATAGAATTGCTTACGTAACCTGCTATAGAGAATTCTTTACTAATTGTGTGGGGTGAAAAGGGAGGGTTATCATTTTTGTCTGTTTTATTTTTTTAAGACTATTTTTTGAGCACTTCCAGTTTACAAAAAATTGAAAGAGGGAGGTACAGAGAATTCCCATAAACTCTCTGCCCCCACGAATGGATAGCCTCTCCCAGTTTCAACATCACTCATCAGATTAGTGCCTTTTTAATTGTTCTAAATTTTTTAAACTTTATTTATTTGTTTAGAGCACAAGCGGGGGAGGGGCAGAGAGAAGAAGAGACAGAATCCCAAGCAGGCTCCACAATGCCAGCGCAGACCCCAAGGCAGGCTAGAACTCACAAACTGTGAGATCATTGCCTGAGCCAAGATCAAGAGTCGGACACTTAACTGACTGTCCCACCCAGGCACCCCTGGCTTTTTTCTTTTTTAGACAGGAATGAACCTACGGTGACACTTCATTATCACCAAAAGTCCATAGTTTACCTTAGGGTTTACTCTCAGTATTGTACATTCCGTGGGCTTGGACAAATATATAAAGGCATATATCCAACATTGTAGCATCATACAGAGTATTTCCCTGCCCTAAAATTCCTCTCCCCACACATACATCCACCAGTCTCTGATCTTTTTCCTTTCTCCATACTTTTGCCTTTTCTAGAATGTTGTATCGTTGAAATCGTACAGTAAGTAGCCATTTCACATTGGCTTCTTTTACTTAGTAATACGCATGTACGTTTCTTCTATCTCTTTTGTGACTCATTTCTTTGTAACACTGAACAAATACTCCATTATCTGGGCATACCATTATCTATTCACCTACTGAAAGAAATCTTGGTTACTTCCAAAGTTTGGCAATTGTGAATAAAGCGTCTGTAAACATCTTTGTGTAGGTTTTTATGTGGACATAAGTTTTTAACTCCTTTAGGTAAATTCCTACCAAGGAGCACAATTGCTGGATCATTTGGGAAGAGAATATTTAATTTGTAAGAAACTGCCAAACTGCTTTCCACAGGGGCTGTGCCATTCTGCATTTCCGCCAGCAATGAATGAGAATTCCTGTGGCTCCATATCTTTGATAACATTAGATGTTGCCAAAGTTCTGAATTGGGGCCATTCTAATAAGTGTGTAGTGGTATCTACTTTTTTTAATTTGCATTTCTGTGATGAAATATGATGTGAAGCATCCTTTTATATGTTTATTTGCCATCTGTATGTCTTCTTTAGGGAGATATTTCTTAAGGTCTTAGATCCATTTTTTATTTAGATTGTTTGCTTTCTTATTGTTGTGTTTTGGAGTTCTTTGTATATTTTGGATGACAGGCCATTATCAGATGTCTTTGGCAATTATTTTCTCCCAGTCTATTGGCTTGACTGCTAAACCTCTTGACATTGATTTTTGCAGAGCAGAAGTATTCATTTTAATGAAATCCAGTTTGTCAAGTATTTCTTTTATGAATCGTGTCTCTTTAGCGTTGGATCTAAAAGGGAATCACCATACTCAAGGTCATCTATGTTCTTTGCTGTGTCTCTCTAGGAATTTTATACATTTCTGTGTGGTTTCATTTATTTTTTATTTTATTTATTTACTTAATTAATTTATTTATTTTTGGGGGGAGAGAGAGAGAGCATGTGTGTGAGAAGTGGGGAGGGGCAGAGGGAGAGAGAGAGAATCTTAAGCAGGCTCCACGCTCAGTGTGGAACCAGATTCAGGGATGGATCCCACAAACCTGGGATCATGACGTGAGCCAAAATCAAGAGTCAGAACTTCAACCGATTGAGCCACCCGAGCTCCTATGCGTTTGTGTTTTATATTCAGGTCTGTGATCCATGAGGGTCATCTTTCTATGCATGTTGAAGTGAGCCCACCATCAGCCCACACTTCACCCATTCCCATCAAAAACAATGGCAGAAGCAGTTACATAACGTGGAGAGATTTGAGGGAGTGTGTTTCTACTCTTATTACTACTTTGTATTCACTCCAGGGAAGCAGGAGCAGCCAGTCGGATTGGTGACGGGCGTGTAAGGTGTGTTAGAATCGCAGGCCCAGAGCAGAAGGCCTGAGTTCAACCTCCAGCTCTGCTGCTTGCTCCTTTGTGAACTTGAATAATTTATCTAGTGTCTCTCTAGCTCAGTTTTCTTTAGTAGCAAAGTAAGGTTCAGCATTGTACTCACCTTATAGGTTCATTGTAAGGATTTCATGAGCCAAATGAAGCAAACGCTTGGACCTGTTCCAGGCCAGTACTCAATTTGAGAATGCTTCTGGTTGCTGTTTGGCTGTGTTACCAGTAGGCATTATCACTGTGGTTTAAAATTAGCCATCGCAAGTGTCTGTGTGGCTCAGTCAGTTGAGCACCTAGCTCTTGACTTCAGTTCAGGTCGTTATCTCATAGTTTGTGGGTTTGTGCCCCACGTCGGGCTCTGTGCACGGATAGCATGGAGCCTGCTTGGGGTCCTCTCTCTCTCCATCTCACTCTGCCCTTTCCCCACTCACCTGCTCTTTGTCTCTCTCAAAATAAACAAACTTTAAAAAACAATTTTAAATAAAAAATTAAATTAAATTAAATTAAATTAACCATCAGGACGAAAACAACCTCTTTGTTAAGGTGCAACATGGCACCTGATCTTATCTTGTACTTTCTGAGGTCAAGGGAAGAGTTCTCCAGATTCTGGTTTGGTAACCACAAAGATGCTACTGCTATCTCTGTATTCTTCTAGTGTTGGTGTGGTAGGAAACCACCCTAGAAGGAGGCTTAGCTGCGATAGTCTCTTTGATTAAATATTTACAGGAAAGACTAGTTTTGGATGTAGATGTGTCCTTAACTGAGCCATTCAACATGATGCTTAAAATCTGATTTTTATTTAACTGTCAATTCTCAGATATACTCTGTTGGTAAAAAGAGCAGAAAATAAAACTAGATTAGGGAGAGAATTAGTCACATGATGCTTAGGAGGTCACATAAGAAATCTATAATTCTAGTTGTATTTCTTTGGAGAAAAAAAGGATCTTTTTATGGGATTAAAACACCATGAGATATAGAGGTAAAAGGAACTGTTGTCACCAACTGGCCTAGGGTTTCCTACCTCCTGTACCGTGGACCTCTTTTTGCAGTATTATGTTTATGGACATCTTTACAGAAGAATGTTTATAAATGCATAATGTAAAATATGTGGAATTATTAAAAATATATTGAAATAAATTATAATTCATCTTTACTAATGCATAAATGACAAGGTATACCAGTAGGTCTGGTATAAGTTCAAGTAACCATTGAACTTTTGAAATAGGGATGAACTTAAATGATGTTTTGAAAGAGCTACAGTATCTTAATGTTTGTGAGTTCTATTGTTGATAAAATCACAGGTACCGCAAATACCTCTTTGGTTTATTGTCTGTTTTCAGTACTGAAAGAAATGCTCAATTTTAGTTGGAAGTTCATTAAAATCCAGGAATTAGGGGCGCCTGGGTGGCTCAATCGATTAAGCTGCCGACTTCGGCTCAGGTCATGATCTCACAGTCTGTGGGTTTGAGCCCCACGTCGGGCTCTGTGCTGACAGCTCAGAGCCTGGAGTCTGCTTCGGATTCTGTGTCTCCCTCTCTCTCTGCCCTTCTCCTGCTCGCGCTCTGTCTCTATGTCTCAAAAATAAATAAACGTTAAAAAAATTATTAAAGAAAAAAAATCCAGGAATTACAATTTTTTGTCTGAGCCCACAGTCTCCTCCTCATGTCCAAGGCCTATCCACAGGTAGGCAATGTGGAGTCAGTGGACGTCAGGTTAAAAACCTCTTACCTGGGCCAATATGACCACCTAGCTGTGGAAACTGAGGCTCAGGGAGCTGGAGCTTGCCCACGTTCACATATTGTTAATTTAAGGCAAAGTTGATTTCAGAACAAAGAGTCCCTGATGGCTACTCCATTGTAGGAGATAGCCCGTGCTGTCCTATCTGCTGTGAAGCCATTTTAAATAAGATGAGGAAAAATGTATTGTCATTATTTTCTAACTATTGAATTAATTTCATTGTAAACTGAGTATATAAAGACCCTGTAAAAAAAATGGGCCACTTCAGCAGATTAGGATCGAGAAAAACCCAGTTTAAAAAAAATAATAATCTCAGGAAAAAAGGGGTCAGCTCCTTTGAGATTTTCACATAACCCTGAATTTGTATCTCACCAAGTCCAAATTAACTTTTTGTTTTAGTTTGAAAACATAGAGCATGGCGAAATTCACCTAAGTGAAAATTTACTTGAGCTTAGAGAAGAGAACTTTTTGACTCTCCTGAGCCACATATTTTAGTGTTGAGGCAGTATTTCCTGTCAGATTGTCATTTTTTTTTTCCTGTTTTCTTTTTCCTATGAATGCAGCCTTTCGTTTTGTTTGCTTGGACTCTCTCCATTTCTCCTACTAACCAGGTCCAAAAGTTACATGATTCCTTGAGTGCCCTTTATTTTTAAATGTATCAACTGAACACCTTTGATTCAGAGCAGAATGAGAATTCTTATGTTCATGCCAAAAAAAAAAAAAAATGCAATCTACTTAAGCAGGGCAATGTAAATTAGCTAACAATCGAGCATTGGTGGCTTATTCTTAGGGATGCAATCTCATAGAGATCCTATTTTGGTTTTTAGCTGACCAATGTTTAAATGGTGTCCCCAGGTCATACTTGGTGACAAAATCTCCTCATACCCTGATAATGGAATCCTTGTGCAAAAAACCCTTGGGTCCTATGGGGTGTTTCCAGTGGAAACTACAATGTACGTATTTTGGTGAAATTTATAATCTGGACACAATGCTTATGTGATATTATTTGCAGAATAGCAATATTAGTTTCTTTGAATATGTTACTTTTCTTACATATGCTTCTAGCCTAACTCCTTGTTGGCATAAACTACGTGGTAACAAATGACTGGTGGAAACTATCAGAAAGCTCTTAGAAAAATGGCATTTTTCTTTTGACCCTGTGTACAAATTATACATTCTATGCAACTAGAGAAAATGGTAAAAGTTCCCCAGAAATACTGAGGGAATGAAAGAGTTTCGTGCTCACAAACCCAAAGCCAAGTGACAGGTCAACAGTCTGTACTAACGCAGTGTGAAGTGGGTGATAAGCAGTTGGTGAAGCAGGATGTAGAGAGTCATTGCCTAAATCCGGTTATTCATCTGGAAAATGTGTTGAGTTGTCTAGGACTGCCAGGCAGCTCAGTCCACCATGAACTTAAATGTTGCAAGTTGTTGGAATAAAGGATGCTTTAGAAGCAACATTTATTGGAGTAGAGAGGGGTGTTGGATACATAAAGATGGGTTGGCTGAATTGTAGTTGGTAGGCATGAATATTGTTTTAGTTTTCCTGTCTCTAGCTTCTTTTTTTTCTTCCTTTTGTCCCTAAACACACACTTGCTCCCTTCCCAACCTCACAAACGACAGGCCATCATACTAATATCTTGTGTGTGTATGTGTGTGTCTGTGTATTTGTATGTGTTCTTCCAAAATGAGAATTGTCTTTTGATGGGCAAATGTCTTTAGCTTTTACTATTACTGCTTACCATTAAATTATTAATATTATATTGAATATCTTATTAGTCGCTTACGTTTTTTCAATGAACACTATTTATATTTTTTAAAGTGTATTCATTTATTTTTTTTGAAAGTAATTTTTTTATTATAACAGTTTATTTTCAAATTGGTTTAAATATAACACCCAGTGTTCATCCCAACACGTGCCCTCTTTAATATCCGTCACCCCCTCTCCCCCCTCCCACACCTCCCTCACCTCCCTCACCCTCAGATTGTTCTTAGTCTTTGAGAGTCTCTTATGTTTTATCTCCCTCCCTCTCTGTGTCTTCTTTTCCTTTCCCCTCTAGCCCTCCCCCTGGTTTCTGCTTAGTCTCACAAAGTCCACCTATTCGTGGAAACATATGGTATCTGTCTTTTTCTGACTGACTTATTTCACTTAACATAATACCCTCCAGTTCCATCCATGTTGCTACACATGGCCAGATTTCATTTTTTCTCATTGCCATGTAGTAGTCCATTGTATATATGTGCCACAACTTCTTTATCCATTCGTCAGTTGATGGGCACTTGGTTTGCTTCCATGATTTGGCTATTGTCGAAAGTGCTGCTATGAACATTGGGGTACACGTACCCTATGCATCAGCATTCCTGTGTCTCTTGGGTAGATTCCTAGCAGTGCTATTGCTGGATCATAGGGTAGCTCTATTTTCATTTTTTTGAGGAACCTCCACACCGTTTTCCAGAGCGGCTGCACCAGTTTGCATTCCCACCAACAGTGTAGGAGGGTGCCTGCTTCTCCACATCCCCGCCAGCATCTATAGTTTCCTGATTTATTCATTTTAGCCACTCGAACTGGGGTAAGGTGGTATCTCAGTGTGGTTTTGATTTGTGTTTCCCTGATGATGAGTGACTTTGAGCATCGTTTCATGTGTCTGTTGGCCATCTGAATGTCCTCTTTGGAGAAGTGTCTATTCATATCTTCCGCCCACTTTTTCACTGGATTATTTGTTTATCGGGTGTGGAGTTTGGTAAGTTCTTTATAGATTTTAGATACTAGTCCTTTATCTGATATGTCATTTGCGATTATCCTTTCCCATTCCGTCAGTTGTCTATTAGTTTTGTTGGTTGTTTCCTTTGCCGTGCAGAAGCTTTTTATCTTGATGAGGTCCCAGTAGTTCATTTTTGCTTTAAATTCCCTCGCCTCTGGAGATGTGTCGCATAGAAAATTGCTACGGCTCAGGTCAAAGAGGTTTTTTTCCTGCTTTCTCCTCTAGGATTTCGATGGTTTCCTGTCTCACATTCAGATCCTTCATCCATTTAGAGTTTATTTTTGTGAGTGGTGTAAGGAAGTGGTCTAGTTTCATTCTTCTGCATGTTGCTGTCCAGTTCTCCCAGCACCATTTGTTAAAGAGGCTGTCTTTTTTCCATTGGATACTCTTTCCTGTTTGGTCAAAGATTAGATGGCCATATGCTTGTGGGTCCATCTCTGGGTTCTCTATTCTATTCCATTGGTCTATGTGTCTGTTCCTGTGCCAATACCATGTTGTCTTGATGACTACCGCTTTGTAGTAGAGGTTAAAATCTGGGATTGTGATGCCTCCCGCTTTGGTTTTATTCTTCAGAATTACTTTGGCTATTCGGGGTCTTTTGTGGTTCCATACAAATTTTAGGATTGTTTGCTCTAGCTTTGAGAAGTATGCTGGTGCAATTTTGATTGGGATTGCATTGAATGTGTAGATTGCTTTAGGTAATATTGCCATTTTAACGATATTTATTCTTCCGATCCATGAGCATGGGATGTTTTTCCATTTCCTTGTGTCTTCCTCAATTTCCTTCATAAGTTTTTTATAGTTTTCCACGTAAAGGTCTTTTACATCTTTGGTTAGGTTTATTCCTAGGTATTTGATGATTTTTGGTGCAATTGTGAATGGGATTTGCTTCTTTATTTCTCTTTCTATTACTTCATTGTTGGTGTAAAGGAAAGCAACCGATTTCTGTACGTTGATTTTGTATCCTGCAACTTTTCCAAATTCATGGATCAGTTCTAGTAGGCTTTCGGTGGATTCTTTTGGGTTTTCCATGTAAAGTATCATGTCGTCTGCAAAAAGTGAAAGTTTGACTTCGTCCTTGCCTATCCTGATGCCTTTTATTTTGCTTTCTTGTCTGATTGCTGATGCTAGGACTAAAGTGTATTTATTTTTGAGAGATGGAGAGAGACTGAGCAGGAATGGGGCAGGGTCAGAGAGAGAAGGAGACACAGAAGCAGACTCCAGGCTCTGAGCTGTCAGCACAGAGCCTCTGAGCTGTCAGCACAGAGCCGGACGTGGGGCTCAGACCCATAAACCATGAGATCATGACCTGAGCCGAAGTCGGACACTTAACTGACTGAGCCACCCAGGTGCCCCTGAACACTATATTTTTAAGGTCTGTCCGTATTACTTTAGGTTCAGATTATCCTCTGCTGCTTCTGGGTGTTGCATATTGCTCCATGGTATGTATCTAACACATTTTTCCTATCTCTTCTTTTAGCAAGGGTGTAATCCCAAGTTGCTTCCAAGTCCTTACCACCAAAAGTAATGTTGCAGTGTGCATTCTTGTATATCTGAGGAGTCTACATTTTGCACACAGGTGTAATATCTGATATTTTACATCTGAAGGGAGGGTGCTCATAAGCACACACTTTTTTTCATCTGGTGTCTATTTGTAGTCATCATGGAGCAAAACCATACTTATAGGAGCCAAGTTGATCACCTGGGTTTAACTTGTATTCTAAACTCTTACATTGATTAAAAGTCTTTCCTCTTTTTCGGGTGCCTGGGTGGCTCAGTCGGTTGAGCGTCCAACTTTGACTCAGGCCATGATCTCACAGTTTATAGGTTCAAGCCCCATATCAGGCTCTGTGCTTCAGCTCAGAGTCTAGAGCCTGCTTCAGATTTTGTGTCTCCCTCTCTCTCTGCCCCTCCCCTGCTTATGCTCTGTCTCTCTCTCTCAAATATGAATAAACATTAAATTTTTTTTAAAAGTCTTTACTCTTTTTGTTGATTGCCATCAATTAGTTCCAATAGTTGGGCAACTTCTTGCCTGTGGATGTCTGGATACAATGAGTCTAAAGTCCCCTGGGAACAACCTTACCTTGGAGTTCTGTTGGAAATTTAATGTTTCCTATAGAAGGTGTTATGGATGGAATTATGCTCCCCTAAATTTATAGGTTGAAGCTTTAATCTCCAGTGTGACTTTATTTGGAGATAGGGAACCTTGAGATAATTAAGGTTAAATGAGGTCTTAATGTGGGACCCTAATCTAATAGGACTAATGTGTTTTTAAGAAGAGGAAGAGACACCAGAGAGATAGCCGTGTCTCCCCCGATACACACAAAGAGGAGACCATGTGAAGATACAAGGAGACAGCTGTCTATAACCCAGAAAAGAGGTTCCAACAGAAACCAATCCTGATGACACTTTGATCTCAGATTAATACCCTCCAGAACGGTGAGAAAACATATTTATGTTGTTTAAGCCACCCAGTCCCTGTTGTCCTGTTATGGCAGACCAAGAAGACTAACACAGTAGGAGTGTAGCCTTTTGGAGGCCAGGACCCTCAATCCTGCAGAATTCCAAGTTGTGGGAACTGGAAGCACAAAATCCCTTAGGGGATAATGTAGAGTGCTGGTTAGCTGGCTACCCCTGCTCTACCTCGTGGTTCTGGGGGATCCCGTGGAGCACATTGTGCCATGTCGGAATCTTGGATTTGATATATAAACTGCATCCTGAAGGATGACACCTATTCTATCAAACTGTTGCCTCTGAGTTAGCATTTCAGCTGGGCCATTATAAAGCCATTTTAGCATTCTGTGAGACCAGGTACCTTTGGATGTTCACCAAATCAATGGCCACGTACCATATCTGAGGCCTCATTAATCTTCTCTGGAAATGATAACACATCTGGCAAAGCAGCTTGACCAGGCCTTCTGCTTGGGTAAGTCTGCAGTAGCCTACAGTTATTCTCTAGGACTCATTCTGTTTCTGTGTAGACCAGAGTGGCAAGTTAAATGAAGATACAGTAGGAACTCGGACCCCTGTTATTTGTGTGTTTGTGGTGGCTATCCTCCATGGGTACAATATAGTTTTCATGCTTCTTTTCTTTTTTTTTTAATTTCCTCTCTTGGCTGGGTGGGAGTTGGGAGGTGAGGAGGATTATGCTCCACTTGGACTTTCCATTGAAATAACGATTATCCGACAGGATGGAGAACCAATATGGTGGCTTCACCACATGCCAAGTATATCCGTTCCAGTTATATTGTCAGAGACTGGAGAAAGGACCACTTACAGGTGGACGTACTGGGCCCAGCTGTCAGTGGACTTTAGCCATGTACTCAGGGGACCCAACCTTAATAGAAGGGGATTCATGATATTACTTGGGACTCCGGGTCCCAAATCTTGTAACCAGTAGTCGACAAAATGCTCCCAAATATTCTGTTATTACCTTTTCTACATTGAGTAAATGGTTGTAGGGCATTTATAGCAAAACAAGGAGAACCCTCACTTACTATGATCTTGAAAGTTCTTCCTCCTAGAGACCTGTCACCTCTTCTGGCAATGATTCTGGACCTGCATATTGATTTGGGTCTGGGGATGAAGAAGGATGAGTTTTAATTTTTTAAATTAAGGTGACCAGGCTTACCATCCTGCTGTTCCATTCTCTGCTCTGTGTGTGTGTGTGTGTGTGTGTGTGTGTGTGTGTGTTTTGTCTGTTCTATAAATGTTAAGCAGCACTCTCCATGATTCCTTGCCTGTTTTATCCCTGAGGATACCATGATGTAATAAGCATCTCCACAACTCCATGCAGATCAAACTCCCTCACTGCCCTCCTGTTTCTCCAGGTAACTTGGCCTCCTGGCTTCTGGTTGTTAGGTGCTTCTGCCTCCTCTCATTTACTTGGTGGGAGGGAGCATCCAACCCAGCTCCATGACTGCCTCTCCTACTGCGGCCCCTGGTCTGTAAAAGAAAGCCACCACTGAACTTACTAGTGCCGCAGGTGTCTGTCACTTACACCCACTACAGTCAAAAATCTGCCTAGCTCACCTTCATGGGCGTCATGCCTCCACAACCCTGTGCTATAAGGACAGAATGAATCTTTCCCTTTATGTTCTTTGAATTAATACCTCAATCTCATATGAAACATAAATATAAAAGCAATCATGCATGCATTAAGGGAAAAGGGAAAAGTTAACAATGGACATACATCCCATCTGTCTCCATCTTAAGTTATTTGCAGGATGATATCAGCGGATTCTGACAATTGGGCTAGGTAAGGGTTTGACAACTTAATGTAGATAAAAGTACATATTAAGAAGACTGAATAAAAATTTGGAGGACACGTTTGCAGAACAAAAGGAAATGGTAAAAGAATCCTAGATGTGTAGACATATGTGTTAAGCAGAGTGAAAACAAATAGAAAAGGCAAGCAGCCAAATAAATGAAGTGAAAGAAGGTAGATAGATAGATAGATAGATAGATAGATAGATAGATAGATAGATAGATAGATAGATGATAGATAGATAGATGGAAAGGTGACAGAGAGCCCCAAAGGTCATCATTAATAAAAGAGGCAGTTGGAACTTGTAGTGGGATTCAAAGGCTAGGGTCAGAGTACTATAAAACGGAAGTCTCTGCTGATGAAAAGTTAATGTTAATTATCCTAGTTTGAGCCCTCTGAGGAAAGCAAAGACTCCACAGCCAAAATTGTAAACTAAAATTAATTCATGCATATTTCGCACATGCACAATTATTAAAGTCATTAGGAGTTGAAACAGCAAGCAAGCTACACTGTTCTACTACCTTAATAAATGTATGGTAATTATGCAGAGATTTGGGGGGATACTCCTTAGTAAATTACTTTTCACAGAATGCTTACAAACTTCAAATCAAGCCCTTTTAATTTGAAAGGTGATTGTGCTATTCAGCCCAGACATTAAGAATATTCTTCTCCAATCACCAATTTCCATTCATTTTGTTAACCAATTTCTGCACTCACTGTATCCTGGGCAATGTTCTAAGACGTGGGGCTGCAGTGGTGGACGCTACAGATGTGTTCTCACTTCCCAGAGGAAGTGATCTACGATCTTCCAGGATGTGCAGTCTTCCATGCATTTATCACTGCTGTATTAGATTAAATGTTCAGATGTAATGATATGTATAAAAACTCATATATATTCAAATACACATCAATACATATGCAAAATCCTTGAGTCATTCTCGACTCTTCTTTTTTTTTTTATGTCCCACCTCTTATCTATCGCAAGCACTGCCATCCTATCCTCAGAACCACTCTCTACTTCCTCCAATGCTAACACTGTAGACCACGTAGCCATTAGCTCCCGCCCAAATTGCAATAACTTTCTATTGAGATTCCCTTTTCATACGGTTGCTAACCCTCCTCCCCCAGTCTATTCTCCACACAGTGGCCAGAATTCAGAGTCAAATTATGTCTCTTTTGCTCCATCTCCCGCAGCTTCCCATCTCAGTAGGAATAAATGCCAACTATGACTTAAAAGATGTGTGCATAAGATCCTGTTCTTGGAAATTCCTTCTATTTCACTTTATGTAAATCTGCCCTGGTGCTCACTCCACTGAGCCTTCTTGCTGGCCTTGTTCCTCAGACACAACAAGCTGTAATTTACCAAGGGCCTCCGAACTTGCTGTTTTGGTTACCTGAATTACTGCCCCTGGGTGTGCCTACTTCCCTCACTTTCTTCCTGTCTCCTTTCAAGTCTAGAACACCTAGCAAATGCCTTTCTGACTATCCTATTTAAAACACTGTCTCTCCCCCTACACCATTATTTTCTACTTTTTTATCCCACTTTATATTCCCTTATGGAATCATTTGATTGTGTACTTTTTAGTTTATGTGTTTATTGTTTCCCTTCTCCTGGTAAAATGTAAGCTCTTTGTAGGTAAATATTTACCCATTTAATTTGCTGCTGTATCTCCGGAGCTTGACACATAGTAGGTGCTTAATAATGAATTGTTGAAGGAATAGAATAGAAGCTTTTATTAAACACATGGGCATAATTCAATTTTATAAGCCCCTAGATTCCAAGTAAGCAATTCTTACAGTTTATGCCTGCTGCCTTGTCCCAGGCCACAAAGAAAAAAGAAAAGCCTTTTCTATGGAGAGCAGCACGATCCTTAGAGACCTGAGGAATGAAAATTGAGATTGCAAATGACGTCTAACCCAATTCAGTCTATTCCCATTTTCTTTGTTCTTTATGATCTCTCTTCTCATGTTAATTGTGATTTTTAGCTAACCCGTAACCTGTTTTATATTTTATTATAACACACATCCTAAAATGATTTGTAACATGTTTATAACAGAAGGATAAAAAATATATCACTGAAAACAATTGAGTAAAAAGTTCATCTGAATGCCTATTTTGCAGGCATGTTACACCCCTAATATCTATTCAACCCCTAATATGTATATTATAGTAATTAATGTAAGGAAAGTGATATTATCCCATGTAACCGATGGGGACTAGGGGTTCACCTGATTGTATAAGGCTAGTAAGCCGAAGTGTGGGTATCCAGAAAAGGTTTTCAGCCCAAACACTTCAAATAATTTTGTTGTTACTGGAGACATGGCTGCACAATGAAAATTAACTTCAAAACTCAGTGCACGATACATTAATATGTCCGACCCCTTTTCTTGTTCTCACACATGTGGGTATTTGTATATTGATGGGATGACAATCTGTTGGCTTCATCCATGACATTTGTGTATTTCTCATTCTATGCTTTGTGCTCTAGAGCTAGTATTTTTGAGAATGGCTAGACTTTTTGGGGTCTCAACATGTTAGTAATTACTGTTTTAATTCACATTGATTAAAAAAATCTGTGATGATAATGCAAATTCAGTAACACTCTGGAATGAGTGTATATTGAATTAATTTCAGCCACCTCTATACATTGAGAAAAATACATAGATGTGTAAGTACTCTACTCGTGTGGTCTGCACAGTGTTCCTTCATGGTCTTCATAGAGATATGAGGACAACAGATCAAGGACGACCATCTCAACTCCTAGAAGAGAGAGACTTAATCTTAACATTTTTCTTGTTGTTGTTTAGTTCAGGCCTAGAGTCCAGGCCTCCAGGAATAGTGGATTGTGATGATTAATTGTATGTGTGAGCTTGACCAGGCCAAAGGATGCTCCGATAGGTGACTGTTCTTACTTCTGAGTGTATCTGTTCTTATTCCACCTACTCTTCTGGCATATCACTTAAAAATGTCTTGATTGTCACTTTACAATTTCTGATATACATTAACTAACATATCCCTACTTTCAAACAATGCTCTGTTACTTCTAGAGTATTTCAGATAGTCTGTAATAAAGTATTCTTGATTGTTGCCTCCTATTCCTTGCAGTATTGTTCTCATTCATTTCACTTATCCACATGCTTTTGTCACCCAATATATTGCTACTATTGCTAGTTCTAAAGGTAATTCCTTATATCAATTAAGAATGAAAAGTAAAATATGTCTATCTTTATTTACACTGTCATTTATATCTTCTTTGACATTTTATTTTGTACATCTGAGTTTCGGCCTCTTTCATTTTCCTTCTCCCTGAAAATTTCTTCTAACACTTCTTGTAAGACAGGTCTGCTGGCGACGAATTTCTTCAGATTTTATTTTTCTGACAAGTCTTTATTTCTCTCTAACTTTGGACAGATAGACTCACTATATGTAATTATATATTGCTGTGTGTTATTATGTCAGCTCTTTAAATATTTCACTCCATGGTTTTTGGTTCCAGTTTTGTGTGTGTGTGTGTGTGTGTGTGTGTGTGTGTGTGTATGCATGCATGCACACGTGTGTGTGTGTGTGTGTGTTTTGTGATTTTTTTTGCTTCTATGGTTTCTGATGGGAAGTCCTCTGTATGGTTTCGACTTGTCCCACTATAAGTAAGGTGTTTGTTCCCCATCTTGCTTCTTTCAATATATTCCCTTTGTCTTCAATTTTCTATAGTTTGAATATGATTCCTAGGTATAGTTGTTTGTATTAGTTTGCGTGGTGTTCTCTGAGCTTCCTGAATCTGTTGCTTGATGTCTATAATTAATTTCAAAATAATCTCAGCTTATTACTTTAAATACTTTTTTCTTCTCTCGTATTTTTTTCTCATCCTTCTTTCATTTTGACTTAATGTATGTTACACCTTTTGAAATCTCCCCACAGTTTTTGGATATCCTATTCTGTTTGGGTTTTTTTTTTCTTCACTTTTTTTTTTAATCTATGTAATCCAAGTGGGGCATTGACTTTTATATATTTTTACGTTTACTGATTCTTTCCTTGGTCATACTGAGTCTATTAGTGCACCCACTAAGACATTCTTGTTTTATTTGTAGCATTTCTTTTTGGCTCTTAGAGTTTCCATTTCTCTGCTTGCGTTACACTTTTCTTGTTTTTACATACTTTTGCCAGTACAGCCCTTAACATAGCAATCTTAGTTACTTTAAATTTTCTGATTAGTCCAATATCTATGTCATATCTGAGCCTGGTTCTGAGATTTATTTTATCTCTTGGGAGTATATCATTTTTTCTCTCCTTTTGGCATTACTTGTAATTTTGCTGTTGTTGTCGAAAGCTGGTCATTTTCTACCGAGTAATAAGAACTGTGGTGAATAGACTCGAAGGTAGGGATCTACATCAGTCTGACTAGGAATTGGGCCCTGTTGAACATTGGCTGTAGCTGTGAGTGTCAGAAGTTTAAATTCCTGTAGTTTAATTTTCTTTCTCTCCTCTTGACTTTGGGTTTCCCTAAGCACTTCTCCTCAGAGACAGTCTGTGTCTTTCTATGATGAGCACTTAATCAGACCTGAACCCTGTTTGCTTGACAGAGATGTGTGAGAGGAAGTAGGATTTCTGTTATTTTAGGATTAAATTTCAGTTTTCAATAGGCCTATATCTCAGACTTGTGACTCCCACAAGTGTTTCTCCAATGGTAGAGTTCTTTCTCCTGTGAGGCAGGAAAGATAGACAAGTCCAGAGTGAGAACAATATCCCTCCTGGCTGGGATAAGCCTTTGGAAAGCCTTTTCCCCTAGAAAGTAGGCGTTTGGTTTAGAAGGCACTTGGGGTATATTTTACAATGATTTCTTTTCCACTCCTGTACCAAGTCAAGGAGGGGATATTACTGGGATCTTTATTAGAACCTAGTGGAGTTAGTTCCTAGAGGTAAGCCCATGAAACTGGTGAGCGCCCCAAACTTCAGCTCCTTGCTTAAGGTTTCTCACCTCAAGCTAGTCTGCATTCAGCTCCCAGCAATTGGTCAAAATTACCATTTAAGTTTTGCCACCAGTTTATGGCTCTGGTAGCTTCTGGTCCAGGCAGGCGGATCTTGAGTTCGACGTTCTGCATTCACCTGTCTCTGCAGAGTGGGAGGTGGTGTCTTGCCATAAGAACTCGGTTCTCTGAAAGAATAAGAGAAGTGATTGGTTTTCATTTTATTTAACTTTTACTCATTTTAAGGATAAAAGTGATGACTTCCAAGCTCTTACCAGGGCAAAACTTGGGTCAGAAGAATATATATAAACTGGATGTTTATATAGATTATTTCATTTTCCCTCCCAAAGTTCTTGTGAGCTATAGAACAGATTACTTCAACTCAAGGACAGGCCACCTCTTAGCATAGATATGTATCATTTCATTTCAAAGAACTTAGTGACTAGGGGTTGACAACAAAGAAAATACTAGAATTCTGTTTTCCATATTCTCTTTGTGATACATTTTTATTGCATTCCTCTCTTTGAAAGTGAAAACAAACTAGCTCGAATAGCTCACTTTCAGTGAACCATTTATTCATTCATCAAATATTTATAAAGGATCGACTGTGGGTTTGGCATCAGGTAAGATCCTGCCAATACCACAATATCATCCGTGTTCTGAAAGACCCCTGGTCAGGTGTGAGAGGCAGAAATCTAAACAAATAATTTAAATACTTTGAGATAAGTGATTAAAAAAAAGAGGTTTGTATAGAGTGCAATTAGGGTGTAAGGTGGGGAGGAAAGAAGGAAGTTTGGAAAATCAAAGTTACTTTCCCCAAAGAATTAATGTCACTCCTTCCCTGAAATAGTGCCTCAGATAGTGTCCTTGATATTTTGACATTCAGCACACAGTTTGTCTGCTTGGCACTAAAAATTTAAAAAGAATTTTCCTTTTTTTTATATCTTGGACTATTAGTGGAAGTACCATTTTCAGTAGCAATTTAGTGCCTGAACAATAATAATTTTACTTTTTGTTAGAACTCAGAGGTCTATCCCATTTTAGAAACGGATTGTTATGTTTTAAAGGGAGCTAGAGAGGTCTAGGGGCACGGACACTGATATTTTTAACAACTGGTCCCAAACATATATGCTTGAGTGACCTTTCCCCCCGTTTACCACGGTAGTCACCTTCAGAAGCGATTCCGTTATTTCGGTAATGTCACCATTGACCAAAAAATTACTGGACTGCCTCTCTTGGAATTGCTTTCCGACTCTGCGGCCCGTTATTTTGTATATCTACAACAGTAGAAAATCTTCATCCTCAGAGATTGAACGTGATTTATGAACATAACAAAAGTCAAACGTAAGCTACAGAATAGAGTATCCAAATGAGTAGAACAAAATTCAGCAAAATTAAAATTTGCTTGAAAATAGTAATTTTAACGTGGCTCATAAAAGACATTTGACTAGTATAAAACTTAAAAGGCATGGATCAAAATTTATCATATAATATCTAAGAAGATCATTTTATAGATAATATTATTTGAATGTATGTGTTTTGAGACTTCTAAAAGCACTGTACTGTAATGACATATCAAGTTTCAACTTGTATCCAAATCAAGGGCACCTGGGAGGCTCAGTCGGTTAAACGCTTGACTTCGGCTCAGGTCATGATATCGCAGTTTGTGAGTTTGAGCCCCACGTTGGGCTTTGTACTGACAGCTCAGAGCCTGGAGCCTGCTTCAGATTCTGTGTCTCCCTCTCTCTCTGCCCCTCCCCTGCCTGTACTCTTTCTCTCTCTCTCAAAAATAAAGAAACATAAAAATAAATAAAAATAAAAAATACATAAACTTGTATCCAAGTCAGAGTCCTACGTGTTTAACAGATTACACACAGACTGGAAAAATCATACCATCACCCCAAAAGTACAGGCTTCAGTCAAAACTGGTTCAAATACTTTAAAATACAATGAACATGTCATTCTTTCTTCTTAATACTTGGTTAATATCAGAGTCCCACATCCTTCCTTTTTCTTTAAATATTTACCATAATTTTTAAGAATCTCATCAGTATCTGTTGTGTTGGAAGGGTCACTTAAAGAGAACATATAAAATAAAAACCAGGGGCGCCTGGGTGGCTCAGTCGGTTAGGCATCCAACTTCGGCTTGGGTCATGATCTCACAGTTTCTGGGTTCGATCCCCACATCAGGCTCTGTGCTGACAGCTCAGAACCTGGAGCCTGCTTCAGATTCTGTGTCTCCCTCTCTCTCTGCCCTTCCCCTGCTAACACTCTGCTCTGTCTCTCTCTCTCAAAAATGAATAAACATTAAAAAAATTTTTTAATAAAAACCAGTGCATTGACATATTAGCAATGATAAATATGTATCAACTGAGCAGAGGTGAAAATGGAGAGAGGAGGGATTAAAATATGTGCTGTTCTCACAGTCTTGTCTTTTCCCATAGAATAAAATTGCGCTATGAAATACCTGACATCATGCGCATTGCTTTGAAATTGTATCTTGTGGGTGTCTCCAGAGTCGAGCCAATAAAATGTGATGGATTTCCAGTCTCTATGACTTCAGGTAGGATAAATTTAGGAAACAATCAGGATGTAATTGAGATCACTACCAGGTGCTCAGAAACTACAGTGATCTCACTGACCGATGGGGAGTAACCTGCCTCTTTGCCAAAACATCCCCGTTTTATTTTTCGTCTCCCCACTTCAAATTAGAGAAGAGCAGAGAGGGGAGGACTCAATTTCCTCTCAGTAACAAGAGGCACCCGTGGTGCCAACCCTCACAGTAACTAGGATCTCTGTTAGACGTAAACCACCACTTATAAGTAATGTAGTGTGGAATTCTAGTTTAAACTGTACGTTCAGCTGAGTATGTTTGGGTAACGAAATAAGTGTTGAGCAGCTTTGTCTGTAACACTATTGAAAAATGAAGTCATTCAAAAAGAAAATCATCTTGCTGCAGAGTGCAGTGAATAATTATACCTAATATTTATTGAGAACTTACGATATGACAGGCACTTATCTCATTTAATCCTAACAACAACCTTTCAAAACCAGCCCTGATACTATTAACCTTTTTTTTTAACCATAAGTAAATTTTGAGGACAGAGAATTTAAATAAGTTGCCCAAGCTTTCACAGCTAGTGAGTACTGGAATTCAAACCTGGGTCAGTGGAGTCCAGAGTTGTGTGTTTAATATAATTCTATGCCAAAAAGACAGGTGAAGATGGGAAGAACTACAAGATATCCCCCCAAAAGTCATGATTTTTGACTCCATCAATACCAGAAAGTTTTTTATCAGTTGCAGTGTGTTTACAGATGTAAGCAACAGCGTGCCTGCATTAATCATGTTCAAGAATGTAGCCTTCTTGGGGCGCTTGGAAGGCTCAGTGGGTCAATAAGCGTCCAACTTCAGCTTGTGTCATGATCTCATGGTTCACGAGTTTGAACCCCACATTGGGCTCTGTGCTGTCAGTGCAGAGCCTGCTTGGGATTCTCTCTTTCTCCCCTTCTCTCTGCACCTATCCCGAGATATCTCTCTCTCTCTCTCTCTCTCTCTCTCTCTCTCTCTCTCTCTCTCAAAATAAATACATAACCAAAACAAAACAAAGAATGTAACTTTCTTGTTTTGAACCTTGGTACATACCTCTCTGACTACCTGGTTATTAGTTTCACAATTGCAAGGGATTCAACTCTTCTTCCTGAAATAAGTTGCTGAGTTCAAAGATCAGAAATGTAATGGCAGTGCCTTCAAAGGCTACGGTGCTGTACTGTGTCGTCTCCCTGCTATTTCCCCTCCTTTCTTGAGTTCCTCTTTGATCTCAAGCTAAACATCAGAATCTGCCTTTTAAAAAGACTTGAAGTGCCTTTCATTTTCTCTCAGCTGCCTGAGGAGCAACAACTTCTGCATCCTACATGAAAAAAAATTTATTTCTCCCTAAAAATAACCCTGGCTTCAAATGCCCCCCGCAAAGAGGTGGAAGTAATTTATCTTGAACTCTGAGAAGACAAAAGAAGGTAATTGCATGGGCAAGCCATTACCTGCAGCAGGGGATGCAAGGCGAAGGGGCCATTACCAATCCTGCAAAGGCAGTAACAGAGCATTTCCAGCGTAAGCCTTTGCAGAAGAGGTCAGGGCGAAGTCTCTTTTGGGCCATTCACATCCTTTTTTTGGACCATGAGCACTCACAGCAGCAACGTGCACTCCTGGATGGGCTCTGGTGGTTTTGTTCTCCTGTGGTTCTCTCCTTCCTCCCATTAATGCTCTAAGTGCTAAGAGTAGTGCTTGAACAATTAATTTCCTTGCTCCTTACCTAAAAATAAGCTTGTTTAAGGGAAAATGTATATGAAATAAATAGCATTTTAAATTAATAGGGTAATATATGAAAACTCACACACCAAAACTGGAGTATGCAGTATAATGTACATCCAGATACACATATACCTTGTACAAGGCAAACACTCACTAGAAATTAAACTTAAATATGAGTAAATAAATTAATTTGGATTTACACTTCCTCTTGTTGCAAGAAGTCTAGAATGGTAATAGGAATTCCATCTTTGAAAAATGTATTTTTTTGCTATGGTCTGTTGTTTTATGAAGAATTGTGTCAAGTTCAGGCCATTTTTTTAAGTTTATGTATTTTGAGAAAGAGAGAGAGGTAACAGGGGAGGGACAGAGACAGAGGGGGAGAGAGAATCCCAAGTAGGCTCCTCACTGTCAGTGCAGAGCCCTATGCGGGGATTGATCTCACTACTGAGATCATAACCTGAGCCAAAATCCTGCCTCAGCCACTTAATCAGCTGAGCCACCCAGGCACCCTCAGGCCATTAAAAACAAATTTCCATTTAGTCTTTGAAAACAACAATGTGACAGAGAGATAGATAACACTAGCTATGACACATTAGTCATTTATTATAAACATACATTCCTGAACCTCCCTGTTTCTTTTCTGCATAGCCTTCCAATCCTACTTCATCTCCTCTGTTCTTATTCCTTTCCCTTAGTGCATGAGGTCGTAGTAGGTGTTTTGAACCTCTTACCGCATACTTTCCTGCAAAAGCAATGATATAAACAATAGCTATATTCCCAAGCAAGCCCACAAAAACCCATCATAAACCTGAAATACTACATGTTTGCAATCATAATTTTTCGCACTATTGTTCATTGAAAGTCATTTAGGCAAGTCATTTAACCTTTGTGGGCCTCAATTTCCTCTTCTATAAAATTAAGGGGCTGGACTATATGATATCCGTGGCCCTTTCAGCCTCAACAGTCTGTGGTGACATTTCTGCTGCATTATGAATCAGATGATGGAATAAACTGAGAGCTCAATCAAGATTCATTTTGTGAAAATCTAGTTGACTTCACTTTGATAATGGAGCCAGTTTAGACATTTGGCACTTATTACCATCTGGGTTTTTGTGTTGCTTGTTTGTTTTTAAGGCACCTCTTTTTACACAAAAGTAGGATGAGTGAGTTATAGATAAGAAGGTCAGAATGTTAGGAAGCACTCTCAGATGAACTCAAATTTAAGTCAGAGTGAGAAGAGCACAATGCTGCTGTGCGCATGGCCTTGGAGGTCAACCTGACTTCAAGGTCCTGCATCATCACTTAATACCTCTGTGACCTTGGGCAAGTTAGTTAGACTGACTATGCCTTTTCCATAAAAAAAGGAAGATAATGACCATGCCCACCTCACAGGATTTTTATTAGGTTTTTATTAGGATGAAATGAGGAATGAATTAAAATACCTGCTGAGCATTTAATAAACTATAGCTATCATCATGAAAGATAATGCTTCGGAATTTGTCTTCTAGTGAAGTCAGAAATCACAGTGGCCCACTATAGTCTAATCCATTATTTTAGTTTTACCTTCAAACTTAAGCATTATCACGCTTTGTAACATACTCTGATATGTGTCTTAGATTTAATTACTTTTTTTTCTACTTGTGTTTAATCTTTACTTTTTTCCAGTGTTTTGAGATATAGTTGACATACAACATTGAATAAGTTCAAAGTGTGCAATGTGATGATTTGATACACATATGTTTTGCAACATGATGACCACAGTAAGGTTAATTGACACCTCCCTCGCCTCATGTAACTACCATTTTTGTTGTTGGTGGTGAGAACAGTTACAGTCTACTGTCTCCACTTTATACTTCCAAGTATAAAGTACAGTATTGCTAAGTATAGCTACCACGTTGTATATAGATCCCCAGAACATATTCCTCTTCTAACTGGAAGTTTGGTTCTTCAACCAGAGTAAGTGGATAAACAAAACTTGCTTATCACTATTATTATTGAGTGTGTATTCACTTATTTTCACTAAGTATACTTGATATATACAAGCCTGATCTTCCGTTTGAATTTAGGAGTGATATAAATGTTCCAGAATGAAACAAATATCTTGTTAAAAATAATTAAGGAGAGGGGCGCCTAGGTGGCTCAGTCGGTTAAGCGGCCGACTTCAGCTCAGGTCATGATCTCACAGTCTGTGAGTTCAGCTCGGTGCTGATGGCTCAGAGCCTGGAGCCTGCTTCAGATTCTCCGTCTGCCTCTCTCTCTCTCTGCCCTTCCCCTGCTCAAAAGTAAATAAATGTGTACTCTATCTTTATCTCTATCTCTCAAAAGTAAATAAATGTTAAAAAATTTAAAAAATAGTAATAATTAAGGAGAAAAATATCATCTGTTTTCAATACATTTTCTAGAAATAAATGCTTACTACCTATTGCTAATCAGATACAATTTTTAAATACATGTAATCTTCCTGAGTCTATCGCTTCCTTCTCTGTTTCTCTAAACTGAGCTCCAGTATCAAAGTATGCACTTGGTGGTGAGGGTGGTGTAGATGTTAAAAGGAAAACGGAGACTCCAGCTTCGTGCACTGTAGACACTTCTGCTCTGCCCAGAGGAAGCCAGCACGTGATGTCATCTTCCAATGATGCTGATCACTCATGAAAATGTTATTGATCACTGAGATGTATGAAGCGCTCGTCAAATTGCTTTGAAAATTTAAGTGTAATTCATGGAATATCTAGGGACCAGAGTCAAATTTTAAAACATAAAACACTAGAATATAAAGACTGAAGATCAGAATCTTTGACTGGGAGGAAGTTAAGAAAGCTTTAATATTTCATGATGACATGGAATTGGATTTTGAAACAATGTGGGAGGCAGAAAGGAGGAAAGGTATGATTCCAAACCATGACATACATGTTGGGTCCTTTAAAACAGGTCCCATATGTCATCTCATTAATCCTTGGAACAACTGAATATCCCACTCTTGGGTGAAGAAATCATTACTCCAGGGAGTTGAATACTTTGGCCCAACATCACTAGCTGTTAAATTATACAGGTAGAATTGAAATGCACTTAAAGCCTGTGATTTCTCCTGTGCGTGCACCAGAGTAGGCAGTGAGTGATAAAAGGCAGAGAGCAAATGTCACTACGGAGATGTTTCTTATAGTAAAATGTTATGTATAAGATAATTGATTCCCAGGGTCAGTACTTTATGTTACCAGCAGTTATTGAGTATCAAGTTTAATATTTAACCTGCGTTTACCTTCTTGGGAAAGAAAATGAGAAGACTTTCATTGTTAAACTTACATTCTAAGTTTGCAAATCAAATGGTAACAAAATGTTGCTATAATATTAGAGTCTATGTGCAAATTACTGCAGAGTCATGGTGGAGAGAAATTTGAATTCTACTTGGCAGATCAGTAAATAATTTACTGAGGCAATATTTGACATAAATATTGAAGAATGGCAGACAATTTCAACAGATGTAGAAAAAAAGATGAACATCACACAGAAAAGAAAAATTTGAGCTTAAAAGGGCCAGATATTTTCCAGGCAAAATGTAATGTACAAAGAGTAAGATAGATGGGGAATCAAGAGAGGGTCAAGGGATGAAATAGGAATAGGAAGTTAGCGCTAGAGACCAGCAGAAGGAGTGAATCATATCTGTGGCATGAGAAAAAGGGGGCAGAGAGATCAGTTGGAAGGGTGGTGAAAGGATTTTTCCAAATTATGATAAGATCCTGAGTTTGGTAAATAATCATGGCAATTGGGAGGAAGAGAGAGAGACATTCTAAAAGCAAAATTATCTGGGTTTGGTGGCAGATCAAATAGTGCATCTGAGGAAGAAAGAAAAGGCAAGATGACTCAAAAGTTACTGGGAAGAGTGGCATTGCCTGATTTAGAAAGGGGAGAAATAGCATATGTCGAATTGGATACAGTGGCTAGAGGCACCTTCTACAAAGTATGAGATGGAGTTTGGAGCCTAAGATGTGGAATGAGGATTATTCACAGCTGAATTTTGAAATAACAATCAAACCTAGGTTAAAATCCAGGACAGCACTCACACTCTTGTAGTCAGGGTGGAGGAGTCAGATGTGTCATTCATTAATATAGAGGAGATGTACACTCATGAATGAAACTACAATGGCCTTTATTTTTAGAGAACAAAGTTGGTAAGGCCATATATAGACAAAAGTACAGACAGAAGAGTTAGTTTTAGAAATGAAGAGGGGTGTTCATTTTTCTAAGACGACATAAAGGGAATTAGAGTTACATGATGATAGATGGATGGATGGGTGGGTGGGTGGATAGATGGATGGATGGATGGATAGATAGATAGATAGATAGATAGATAGATAGATAAGTAGGAGGAAGAAGAAGATCACAGTTGAATCCTCTGAATTTCCAAATAAAGCAAAGTTAATGTAAACCATGGATCTTGTGTCACCGTAGGTTCATCAGTTGTAAAAGACATAGCATTCTGATGGGGGAGGTTGACAGTGGGACAGGTTGTGCATGGATGGGAGTGGGAGGCATTTGGTACCTTCTCAATTTTGCTGTAATCCTTAAACTGTTTGAAAAATATAAAGTCTTTTTTTTTAAGTTTATTTATTTTTAATGAGAGAGAGAGTGTGTGTGCAAGCAGGGGAAGTGCAGAGAGAGAGAGAATCCCAAGCAGGCTCTGCCCTAACAGCTAACAGCGCTAGCAGCACCGAGTCCAATGTGGAGCTTGAATTCATGAACATTGAGACCATGACTGACGCCGAAATCAAGAGTTGGATGCTTAACCAACTGAGCCACCCAGGCTCCCCTAAAAATATAAAATCTTAATTTAAAATAAAATAAAATAAAAAGTTTTAAATCAGTCAAGTATGTGATTGGAAGTACAATTGAAGTTCCAAAATCAAAGACATACAAAAGTGTAAAAGTATTAAAACAAGTAACAACTCCAAATAGATACGCAACAATACAGAGTAGGAAAAACTTGAACTTTGAAGTTAAAATGACTTGTGCTATAAATCCCAACTCTGCCTCCTAATTAGTCATATGACTTTGGGCAAGTGATTTAACCTTTCTGAACTGAATAATTGTATCCATCTTACAAGGTGTTCTTATGAAAATGAACTAGATAATATGCTTTATATATCTCAAAATGCCTGGTAAATTATCAATAATTAAGACATTATTGTCGCCATTATTGTAACACCTACACTGCACAACGTTTGCACTGCCTAAATTAATATTCTTGTGGCTATCTATCTGTATTTCTATTATAGTTCATAATTCCCTAAACCCTGAAGGGAAAGGATGATGAGTAGAAACTCTTTCCTGCCATTTTGTTATTATTACAATCGCTGAGGTAGAGTAAAGCTCAATTTAATTTAGAAAGTATGAATATCAGCACATTTCCAGAAATTTATTGCAGCCTGGGAAGAGGAACAGAGAAAAGAAAGGGTCAGTAACAGAGCACTGGGCCGTGAGATAGTCAGGGAGAGAGAAAGGTTAAGTTGGAAAGGGGATAAAAGATGTTAGAAAGGTCACAACCGAAGTGGCTTTGTCCATGCTTCTGACTGCACCTGATTTCATCAGCAGGTCATACTGGCAAAACAGAAGGGAAGACTGTGTAGCCTGGGGCTCCCATATGAAGCTTGGGCTTTGTTTTAAACACACAGTGCCCAAATCTAATATGAATGTCTGATGAACTAAATTACATTGAACACACTCAGTGTGCTCAGTACAGGCCTAGGTACCCGGTAAGATATGGATAGATGATCTCTGCTTTAAAGTGGCTTTGAGTGAAATGTAGTTGCAGCCAAAATAAGGAAAAAGTGAAAAGTAGAGCCATGAAATAAACAAATAGTAATATAGAACCTACTAATAGTTGTAATAATAATGACGATGGTGATGGGCAAGATTTGTTAGTAACCTTTATGTTCAAGGCACTATTAGACGCTTTATGTATTTGTAAGCATTTAATTTTCACAACAGCAAGTGAGAAATCACCATCTTGATTTTAATGAGGAGTAATATGTACCAAAGACAGTAAACTTGAATCTCAGATGCACAGTATCCTTATCAAAATAACTGGCCAAGGAAGAGTTTGTAATCAAATACCACAAAAATTGGAAATATTACTTTAAATAAATTTACACAATTGCAATTGTTTTCCAATGCAGTTCAAAAATATATAAGAAGTACAGGATAGTAGTAGTTTTAATAACCCCTGGTACAAGGAATTTACTTCTTTATGGGGCCATAAAAATGTGTTTATACCACTAGTAATTTAAAATAACGATGCTACATGCAACCGCTATTATTGTAATACATAACTTAAGTGTACCAATAATTAAATAACACTTCAAGTTATTTTAACACTTCTGTCATGTATTTCTAAAATGAATTGTTTTATGTCATCAAAACCTCACTTTTTTTCATTATTTGAAACATTTTCTAAGACGAGGCTTTCCAATAAGCATGTTATAGTGAAAGTGTAGTGTGTATTTCTACCACCTTCCTTCTCTCTCTCTCTTTCTCTCTTTCTTCCTCTCTCTCTCTCTCTCTCTCTCTCTCTCTCTCTCAGTGTGCTGGGTACTAAGCAAACAATGGCAATATATAAAAGCAAGACTGTCTTCCCACAGTGCAATCAATTCAAGATCCTTCTCCAGCAGTGATTAGCAAAGTTCTTTGTTCATCATGTTCAGTTGAAGAGGGAGTTGGTTTAGGCAATGTTTTTCACAGGGATCAAGTCTGAACATGGAAATGAGTACCATGGCAAGTCTGCCCACAGCATTATCATTCAAATTAGAGTTAATGCTTTAATGATCACCTTATAAATATTAATATACTCATTAGTTCACTTTGGCAATGGTTGCTTTTCATACCTGTGTCATATCCTACCCCAAGAAAAGGAAAAGAAAATGTCACTTGGGGAGTCTGTGTTTGACGGTCTACTTCTCACTGAGGGGTCCTTCTTCACTTATTTTACGTAAGTCTAGGGAAAATATTTTTGGAAGCAATAAATGTAAAAGAAGCAGTTTAACTACGAAGTGTGGTCTTCTTGGACCATGCACAGGATGAAGGAATTATTTAGGTTCATGAACATTGGATCTAAATAGTCAGAAAAATGTAAAATTATGTGAATTAGATATTATTTTATAAAAATGCAAGGGATAAGCTGAAAGATAACATAAAGATGGAATAAATTAAGAGTGAGGAGAGAACATGGGAAGGTAGGAGAGAGGAAAGAAGGAAGAATGGAAGAAAGAAATGGGATGAAGGAGGTAGGAGAGGCAAGTAGACAGCCTCCTCACTTATGACCTGTGAGGAAACAATGGAACTGACCCCTTAGGTCAGGCCTCCAGGTCCCAGGGACGGCTTGGGCAACATGGTGATGTCAATACAGAGGTTTCTGCATTTCTTCTCACCTTTTCCTCCTCTTCACAGTGTGGGTCCTGTAGCAGGAAGCACATTTGGTCAAGACAGGAAAAGTAAGAGACCTGGGGCTTGTTTTTCTTTTCTTTTCTTTTTTCTTTTTTCTTTTCTTCTCTATTTCTTTTCTTCTCCTTTTCTAAGTTTAATTTATTTTGAGAGAGAGAAAGAGAAAGAGTGGGGGAGGGGTGGGGAGAGAGAGAGAGAATCCCAAGCAGGCTCCTCACTGTCAGCTCAGAGCCCAATGAGGGGCTTGAACTCACAAACCATAAGATCATGACCTTAACCAAAGCTGGACGTTTAACTGTCTGAGCCACCCAGGTGCCTCTGGGGCATGCTTTTTCTAATAAAACAAGGATCTGCTGATGGTTTGACATGGAATTTGAAGGAAAGACAGGAATCAAAGATAAGAATTATTTTTGAGGAACCAAGTGAATGGGAAAGAAAAGGAATGTTGGGAAATAAGGGAAACCATGAAGTGTGTTTTGTAAAGGTCAAACAGGTAGACCTGGAGATACAGATTCAGTTTAATCCATCACGAGTATCTCAGACACTACACAAAAGCTAATATAGATTAATTAGTAAAATTGAAATATCCCTTCAGATAAGAGTAATAAAACAAGTGGAACCTCATGTTTAGAAGAATTTTTCCTAAAATAGAATAATTGGATGAAACAATACCCAAAGCTATAGCTGGAAATTTCTTCAATCTGAGGAAGGACCAACCAAGCAGAGCAAGAGTGGAGACCATATTTGAGACAAAATTAGTAAAAAAGCAATGCCTTCTCCTGACCCACACTCGATATTTTTTCAGTCAAAAGTATAAAGAAAAATACGCTTAAATACTAAGGTAAAGAAAATAAGCTTTTCTTCTTCATTCCTCTGTCTTAAATTCTTCCTGATATTTTGTAAGGGCTTTGAATGACACATAGCATTCCCAGGAAACGTTTTTTTTTTTTTTTTTGCTTCTGTTTTCTGCCCTTAAAAATAGTTCCCCCTATCAGGGAAGCTGCCCTGATGGCAGAAAGAAAAAACACTTTGGTATAAGAAAATATACCTCAAATGTATTACCCGGTTGCAAGCAACACCAATTTTCCAAGTGTCTGTGAGTTAATTCATTTCCCTGAATGCATCATACCCCTATCGTCAGTGCACTAGAAAATAAGTGCAGGTTCCCAAACTCCCTCTTGTCCACAGCGATAGTGCTGAAACTCTAAATACTTGGGAGAGACCACAAGGAAAATAGGAAAAGATGTCTTTGGAGCATTTTGGAAAGAGTTAAAATAATTCAGAAGTTAACATTTCCAAGATATGTCTTCCTGGTGACAGTATACCATGTTTACTTAACATTTATAGCAGATCCTTGAGCTCATTTTGGACCCATTGCATTGCTGGCAACTGATGAGTAGCTCTGCAAAGTGGTGGGGGAAATTTCAACAGCACCCTTTGCCCAGATTCTCTGATGCCCTTAAGTGTTGGTGTATTCACTTAGCAAATAGCAACAGAGCTCTAGGGGTCTGACCTTGCACTGTGCAGCTAGCCTTCCTGGATTCAAACCTGGCCTCTGCCCCTTACTAGCTTCATGAACTGAGCAGGCGATTAACTGTTCATGCCTCAGTTCCCTTGTGTGTGAAACGAGGGCGGTAATAATACCTACCACAAAGGGAGTGCTGTGACATTTAGATCGTTAATTTATGTTTAGTCACATCAAGCGTTAATATACATTAGATGGCAAAAATTAAATGTTCTTTTAATATGTATTAGACAAATCTATTATATCAGTACCAGGTGCCAAAGGCTGAACCAGATGTCAAAGATACAGAGATGCACCAGATGTAATTCTCCCCGTGTCTTGATGGTGCTGAAACATAAAGGGTGTGCAGAATATATGTGAGCTGTGGGGAAATATGGGCCTGGCACAGTCTTCAGTCACATGTGTTCCTCTGGTCTTAGCTGTGCTGTACTACAGGTACCAGTCGCTACACACGTGGAAACATGAAGCAACTCATATATTATCTCATATTTCTATCAGTCAGAAGTTCTTGTTGGCTCAGCCAGTTTCTCTACTCCCAGGTTCACAGGGTCAAAATCAAGTTGCCAACTGGTTGGGTTCTTAGCGTGAGGTTCCGTGGAGATTCTGCATTCAAACTCATTCAGGCTATTGACCCAACTGAGTTCCTAGCAGTTAGAGGACTGGGGTTACCGTGTGTTCGCTGAGTGGTGGCTGCAGCCACTCTCCATTTTTAGAACTGCATTCTTTGGCTTGTGGCTCTCTTCCCTTCTGCCGTATCTCTCTGACAGCCTTTTCATCTCCCTCCAGCTAGTCACAGTTTCCTACTTTTCAGGGGCACATGAATCTGCCCATTTTGAACCCACCCATCGAAAGTAGGTTTATTCAAAAATAAATATAAGCATATATACATGCCTGCATACATGCATAAGTGTCTATTCTAAAACAAACCTTAATGCCAGCTGCAAACTCCCTTCATGGTAGTGCCTAGATTAGCATCTGGTTGAATAACTAGAGATGGCAATCTGAGGGGGTCCTCTTGAGTGGTTTGCCTAGCATGCCTCCCGTTGCTAGAAAACACATCACCTCTTCCTCACATAAAACCTCCCAGGATGTTCTTTTTTAAACTCTTTTCACCCACATCGTTTAGCCAGAGGCTGGTCATAGCCTGGGCAACAACACGACATGGCCGAAGACAGGATGTCGAGGAGGAAAGGCAGAACCAAGTATATGCAGTATTGCCTGGAAACCATGTCTTGCATTGCTGTGCCTACTTTCATTTCTGGTTCGGAGAGCCCCAACCTCCGCTTCACTTCAGCCTAAGGTGGCATGGGTAAGGGCAAACCATCATGGTGAGTTTGTCCCCATCTCATTTTTCTACTTCTACCAGGATATTTACAGAATTACCCGACTTGAATATAAACTCAACTTCCGTTGGTAGGGGATGGGTAAAGACCACATCTGTGAATCTATCAGATGAAGCAATCAACGGAGGAAATTCTATTTAAGGCAGAAGATACAGATTCTAAACCCAACTCAACTCATTGATTTTTACTAGTTTTTTTTTTTTCTACCCCATCACCCCATGCATCCCATTCCATATCTGTTTTCCCCTGTGTCCATAAATGACTGGATGGCAACCTTTCTTATTACACATAAAGCAGATTCAAAATAACAGTTTTAATTAAAAGTTCATTGTAATAAATAAACGAAGTCATACATGTAAAAGACTTCACCTGGTGCCCGGCCCAGGGGAACAGCAGCCTCTGCCAGTACAGATGAAACTTATTGTAGGGATGTGACGTCATTTGTATTTTGCATGCTACTTGAAATAAGTTGTTTGTCGGTGGCTTAGACACTCTTGCAACAGGAGTAAGTGTTTCCACAATGAATCTGAATATCCCTCCCCCGGATGGAATAGGAAATGTAGATTCTCTGAAATGTATGTTAAATGGACAGCAAAAATCGGGGCGCCTGGGTGGCTCAGTCGGTTAAGCGGCTGACTTCGGCTCAGGTCATGGTCTCATGATTATGAGCTCAAGCCCCACATTGGGCTCTTGCTGACAGCTCAGAGCCTGGAGCCTGCTTCGGATTCTGTGTCTCCCTCTCTCTGCCCCTCTCCTGCTCTTGCTGCCTCCCTCTCTCTCTCTCCAAAATAAATAAAACATTAAAAAAATTAATAAATTGGACAGCAAAAATCAAAGGTGGCAAAATCCATAAAAATGCTAAAATAAAATAATAAAAAAATCTAGCATCAATAAATTTTGTTAACAAAGCAGAACCAGTATTTTGCTTTAATGGAAGCATCCGAGCCCATTGGAATGTGCTTTTCTTGTCCCCCAAAATACCAATGATCTTCTATTCTAAGGTGGTCTATTAACATTTCTTTGTAATAAAAGTGTACAGGCATTTTGACAGCTTTCTGCAGTGCTGTTCATTTATTACCTGCTTGTTGAGCGCCAGCTAGGGCGCTGACATAAACCACAGAGGTTTTACTCCTGATAGGATGGAGCTCCAGTTCCCAGCAGTGATTCTCCCAAGTGTGAGCTCTGGCTCAGCAGCCTCAGCAGCAAAAGGGACCATGTTTAAAAAAAAAAAAAAAAAAAAAAGTAAATTCCTGGCTCCACCCAGAATAGGGAATCAGAATCTGAGAGAGACAGGTCCCAAAGGTGCAGTGGCAAGAGAGTTAAGAAGCAGGGGGCTAAGACTCTCCAGGAGCTGAAGCGAGGACTCCCTACTCAAGCCTCTTTTATTTGCTATTTGTCTGATAACAGCATGCACATACAATCATAGTATTTGGCATCTTGACAGGCCATGCATCTGCAGTGTATTCCATACTGAGTCAAGAGTACATCTGGTGCCAGATGAAACATTCTTATCCCTGGCCCGGCGTCCCTGTGATGTCCTTCCGGAGAGAACGAGCAGTCCCGGCAGCATTCCTACCTGGGAATGGAACCGCTTTCAGTTCCTTGCTGCCCCCTCCCTTTCCTTCAGGACATTCTTACGGTGCCTACAGCTTCTTGTTCTCCAACAAGAAACTGTCGAGTTGGGGCTCCAAGGTTCTGTTACAGTTTAATAAGCCTCCCAGGTGATTCTAGTGCTAAAGTTTGAAAGCTATTGATGAAGTATATGCACAAAAGAGACTTGAGCTTCACCGACTTCTGCCTACCTACAAATATGTCTTGCACATGTAAAACTTGTTGCAGCAAGTGGGTTACCCTAAAAATCAGTAACTATGTACAAGCTTTAGGGTCACATGACAAATAGCCAAGAACTGTTTAAAAATTCAAATATTCTCATTTTCTTATAAATAGTATGTGTCCATTTCTGCTACTCTATATTCATCCAGTTATGCCAAATGTATTACTTATTTATTAATAGTTCATTGTGAAACAGCCCTGAAATAGGTATAGGGGAGGATGATCTATCTGTTTGGGGTTGAAACGCCAAGTTAAGGATCCCTCAGCAGTGGAGAAGGACTTCAAATATCTATCCGCTCACCAATGTCTTTTTCAGGCTGTCAGAATGTCACTCATTCTAACACCTGAAACTGACAACTAAAACTAGCCAAAGCATGTGATAGTAAAAACAGAGGAAAAAATGTGGTTTTGAAGAATCATAAAGTTTTTCTTTCTAATTCTAGTTATATGTCTTATTTCCAGCAGACTGATTTATTTCAGATTCTAAAATTATAAACTCCTGATTTACAGCATGGATAATTCCTTACACCCCATAATAAAGACGCTTAAAAGTAAAGTTATTTGTTCTGGATCAGTGTGAATACTCCGTCGGAAACCCATGCCTTTTGCTGCAATGCTGTCCTCACGAATATAGGTGCATGTAAGCAGTGGAATAGCTTTAAGGAAATTTGGGACCAGATTTCTTTGAATTTCATGTCCTCACTTTCATAACCTTCATAATATGGCACATACCTAATCATTCAGGCATGTGGCAAATGTATAGAGATGCGTGCATAATTAATAGACAACTAAGGGCCTGAAAATAAATTGTTAAAGCTCATGGTAGGAAGGGCAGCCTTGTGCGTGATGATATTTGTGCCGCTTGCCTGATAATTGTTCATTACTCAGAAGAGCACAACGATTGTGTAATTAATGCTTGATACACATTACGTTTAATTGCATAAGCAGCCTGGCTTGGATGAATCTGTGTGTAAGCATGAGGGTGTGCATATGTGTTTCTGTGCAGAGTGAATTTTTGCCTCTAATGAAAGAGTTTTCTTCCCACTGATAAAGTGTTTGGCTGATCCAGTTCAAATTTCCTGCCTGATGTGAGGGCAACCAGAGCGGGAGAGAAAAATAAGATACGAGTTGACAAATTAAACCAAAACGTATCCCTGGATACCCTTTATGGAGAAATGATTTTACTGATAATGGACAGCAGACCTGATGCCATTTTGAACCCTTGCTAGAAAAGCATTCTGTTTATTACTGGACACATTCTCTTATACAGGAATTCTGTGAAGGTGTTCATATCCAGTAAGTGATCACTAACCTTACTTTCGGGTCAGTGTTTGTTTTCTCCTTGAGCATTTATCTAAGTGGCACTATAGGTGGTTAGAAATTTACTTGCTCAGCCTGTTTAGTTTATTTCTACGATAACCTGTAGCCATCCAGGCTAAATTGAAACCACAAGTTTATAGCAAAATTGTGGAGGAACAATGTTTGGTTTCAATGCCCCTCCCTCTCCTCCCAACCCCCTGTCCCTTCTTGCCATTTTTGGCTTTCTAGCACTTCTTACTCAACCTTACCTGGGCCGGTGTGATTAAGACGTGAGCTTTGCTCTGGACCGGAGTGCACGAATCAAAGCCCTGGATGTGGGGTCCAGCTATACAAGGGATTCTTTGGCCAATAGGGTGTTTTCTTATAGTTCTCTTCTTTTTTCTTACTTCTTTAAAAAAAATAATTGAACCAGTTACCAATAACTGATAATTGAGATGGTTCACAGAAAAGCCTAGATTCTTGGCTTCTCTTGAAAAGTCTGCCTTACGAGCCACGTCAGACTTCCATTCCTACATGGGACCATCTGTCAGAGAAAAGCACAAGCCCTCCTTGTAGAAGGGACCGTGTGTGCTCCAGGCAGCCACAGTCCTCAGCAGTAACCACCACCTCCCTCCCACTGAGGCTGCAACCAGCAGCCGTTCATCACCACGATTCCACTGTCGCCTTACTTACACCCAATTTGGTTTACTCGTTTATACTACCTGCTGGCCTCTGTAGGCATTTGAGTGTTTCAAAACCTGCCATAAATAATTTCTTCTCTCTTCTTCCAATTCATGGCCCCATAATATTTTATCATTTTTTTATTTCATTTTTTTAAGTTTATTTATTTGAAAGCGACAGAGATAGTGCAAGTGGGAGAGGGGCAGAGAGAGGGAGATGGAGAATCCCAAGCAGGCTCTGTACTGTCAGCTCAGAGCCCAACTCGGGGCTCAAATTCATGGAACCACAAGGTCATAAACTGCCAAAACCAGGATCCAGATGCTTAACCCACTGAGCCACCCAGGCACCCCATAATCTTAAGAGAAAGCAGTGAGCAACCAGCAACCCATCCCTGTCACGTTTCCTCTCATTTTTGTGGCCCAAATATCCACAACAAAATCTTTAGTTTTCTGGATTTATCCTTTTCTTTAACACTCAAATACAATTATTTGAGCCATATTCCAGTTTGACAGTAATAAATTCAGTTCCAAACTTTCGGGAAGTTTCTGGGAACTCACAAAGGTGACTTGGGCAGAGCCAAGTGGATTGACTACCCTTGTTTTCCTCTATCATTGCTTGCTCAAAACGCCTGCTCCCTCTCATCGCCGCTGGCCTTCCTGGCATAAGCTGTTTCTCCAGCTCCTTCTGATACTTTTTTTCTAAGAAACGGGATTAGTCCTCTCTTCCTTGTTCTGAGAAGTGGATATCATGAACCTTGACAAAGTTTGCTAATGACTTTGGTGACAAATTATGGAAATGACAAGAAATGGCCTATAAATGAATACTGGGCTGCCACTCTGGTTTCTCCAACAGCCACTTGCCACGATGCTACAGGCGTACACCAAATCCCCTCTTCCATGTCAGCACTTTCCTCTTTCTCGGTTTTCCAGTGGGAATCTGAAAGTCTCAACAGTGCAAGAACTCAAGAACTGTAGTCAGAAAAATAAATATATTTTTTCAATATATAATGCAGGGGTAATTGTTGACCCATAAAAAAAAAAAAAACAACAGAAGACTGAGCTGTTAGCTCAGAGCACACAGAAAAATCAACTGCAGGTAAATGATGTGCACGTAAAGACTTTATAAAATTATATAGGAGAACTTATGACCTTAGGGTACAGTAAAGGCATAAAAAGTATTATTCGTAGTGGAAAAGACTAATAAAATGCAACAACATTAACGTGAGTAAATTGTTTAATTAATGACAACCAAAGGGTGGAAAAATAAGACAAAGACTGAGAGAGGATATATGAACACACAAATACATACTACAAACATAAGATTAATATACACAGTCACACACATATACACATATGGGATGTATATTATTGTAGGAGTCTTTCAGAATACATATGATAGAAAACTGGAAAAAGAAAGGAAAATGGGAAAATAATTCTAGAAAGATTTCACAGATAATAAATCTAAAGAGCCAAAAAACATTTGAAAATGCTCTCAACCTTCATAGAAATTAAGGAAATACAAATATGTACCATAATAAGACAACGACATATAGGGTTGCTATATTAGCAAATGAAAATTTGCTAAATAGGATGCTCTATTAAATTTGAATTTCAGAGAACAATAAATAAACTTTAATATATGTATGTCCCATGTAACATTTGGGACATATTTTTACTACATAATTATTCTTTTTCTAGTGAAAACTCAAATTACCTGTGCATCCTATATTTTATCTATTAGTATTTTATATATTATTATTTTATAGTTAATTACATACTTAACAGAAGGGAAAAAATTGGAATTCTGATAATACCAAGCCAAGGGCGTGGAGTAACTAAAGCCCCTTACTCTACACATAAGGGATATAAATCAGTATGTCCACTTTGGAAGCAAAAATTTGGCACTATCTATCGAAAGTAGATGAACTTATCCTGTGACTCGACAATGTCCCATCCGATGTATACACCACAGAGAAATGTATTCACATATGTATGAGGATGCATATACTAGTGTCCTTGTATCCATGTTGTTAATAAAAGCAAAAAGCGAAAAACAAAAAGTGAACACTACCCAAGTTTATTTTCAATAGAGTGAAAAATATTGGTGTATTCCTATGGTGGTACACTATACAGCAATAAAAATAAAGGACAATGGTTAACTCTTGGATGAAAAGAGATTGTTATATAAAAGAAATTAAGGATAATTCAGGGGTGCAATTGGACAGTGTTCTGTGCCTTAATCTGTCTATAGATTATATTTATATTTTATGTGTTTTTCTGTACGGATGTATATTTCATAATATTGAAAGGATAAAAACATTCCCCGCAAAATGGTACGCTCTTCATATGCAAACTTTATCTCAACCTTTCCCATCCAGACTGGCATGGTCAAAAGGTCTATTAAAGTGTTTGTCAAACAAAGAATAGCTATCTCAGAGATTCCCAGGTTTAAAGTAAAATTACAGATATACCTATGAGACCTATGAGTCATAAGGAACTGCAGGCTGACACGAATTGATAATATGGTACAGTAATTTTTTAAATGTTTATTTATTTATTTTTGAGAGAGAGAGAGAGCATGTGTGTGAACAGGGGAGGAGCAAAGAGAGGTGGAGAATCCCAAACGGGCTCCATGTTTTCAACATAGAGCCCGACATGGGGACTTGAAATCATGACCTGAGCTGAAATCAAGAGTCAGATGCTTAACCTACTGAGCCACACAGGTGCCTCTGGTACAGTTATTTTTAAGGCAAATATGGGACCTGGCTGCAATAACAGAAGTATTGCTATCAAAGAAAGTGTTGGTTATTGGCCAGAAACCTGAAATTATCAGTCTAATTTTGGTCTTCATAATTTTTAATGGGCATGCTCAACTGAGCACATCTACAGGAGAAAAAAAAAATGTCTCTATAATTTAAACAGCAGAAGATAAACCCGCATAAGGAAGGAGCATGACTTTTTGATTTCCTGGTGTTACCTACAATGGCAGTAAACCCTGGGTAGTGATTCCTGATGACCAGCCCCAGCCCGGCAATGTTGTGCATCCAGTAGCTGTTCTCAGTGCAACCAGCCTACACTGTCCAGACAGAGGACCCACTAGGCAACAGAGAGAAGTAACGTGATTTCCTGAAGCACAGTCTCCGAGCAGGCATTGCTGCTGAGTTATTGGAAAACAACAACCAGGAGAGTCTGGCTGCAAGTGCCACAGACCACACTGTAGTAGGTCTTTCTATCAAGTGGCTTCATATTGATTTTGAATCTGGGGCTAAAATCTCAAATATCAACAGGCCTTCGAGAAGCAATGACAGCAACTATAAACATCTATTCTTCTAGGTGGAAGATAGGGTTGCATTGTTGTACGACTAGATATACCCAGGCAAGAGTACACAGCAGCCATAATGAATTCTATAGCTTGTCTACATATATTACAATTTAATTAAATTATACTCCCACCTACCATTTGCTCCTGACTTTAAAACACTCCACCTGAGACACCACATGCACAAATCTAAGTCTTAACTTCTGGCCCTCCAGAAGGAAAAAAAAAGTTATGTTTCCCTTGCCAGCATACCTCAGCAGTACTTCTGGAACCATCACGTTCACTTCTGAAGCAAATAGAGAATATATGGTCAAGAACTGTTCAATTGTCAGTGCACCTGGGGGCTCAGCTGAATGTCCAACTTCAGTTCAGGTCATAATCTCACAGTTTATGGGTTAGGGGTCCCTGTTGGGCTCTGCGCTGACAGCTCAGAGCCTGGAGCCTACTTCATATTCTGTGTCTCCCTCCCTCTCTCTGTCTCTCTCACTGCCCCACCTCCTCTTGTACTCTCTCTCCCTCTCTCTCAAAAATAAATAACTTAAAAAAAAAGAACTGCTCAATTGCCAAAGTTCCGAATGGTGTGGGTTTAAAAAAATAGTATCAGTCCTGCCCATTTTTATTACAAGGATCTTCTGAGATTCAAAAGGGAAAGTGTATCTAATTATTAGGCAGCCATGTGCCTGGTGTCTTCGTGCAATCACACAGTATAGATAAAAACCATCCATCCGATTTGTTGGAGATAAATGGTGGAACCTATTTGCCCTGAGATCTTGTCCATGTACAAGGCCACCCCTGGAAACAGTTGCCATGGTGAAAGCCATGGTCACACTATTTCCAAGTTGTCTTCCGGCATCACAAACAACTCGAGGAGAAATTTCACCACATCCCCTCACATAACTAAAGATAAGCAAAGACCATGCCTGGAATCCTACATGTTAACCTTTCAGCTATTAGGTACCCTTCTGGTGGAGAAAAACATGCATCTTGTCTCCTTGACGGCATGGCCTCACGGTTTCTCTTCTCCACCCAAGGCTCTCTGCATCACTGGAGATCACCACTGCTAATTCTAGCAGATTTAGATTCTTGTCCCTGGTAGGGCTGCCACTGCTATGTGACAGCCCCCGACCGTGCCAGCATTTTCCATACGATGTTTGTGTTGCAAGAAGGGCCTGTCCCACCTGCCTCAGAGGAACTTCTCAGGAGGTGCTGGAAGAACAGGGATTGTTTTGGTGACCCCACAGTTACGCCTACACAAGTCCTCAGTGATGGGTGCAGATGCAAAGGCAAGCGTGCTGACAGAAAGTAGAAGTTGCAGCAGGTCGAGCCTCATTCACCAGGGATTCACTTTGAGAAAGGGATGCCGTAACCCCGCCTCTCTCCTCCTGAATTTTATATCTGGCTGCAGAGGTTCACCTACACCTGTCAAATGGTGGTAAAGCTGACACTAAAGTTATGCATTGCACAACGCCATCTCTGGCACTAAAGGAGATTCAAGCCTTCCTGCTGTAGGTCCGGTGTGGAGGGCCCCACGTCCCCCAAGTCCATCTTCTGGAAGACCACAGGCCTCCATAGTGACAAAGGGCAGCCAGCCGTGCTTGGGCCTGGACAGGGGAACCAGCCTGAGGCAGCCAGGAATCACAGGTAAAAGGGGATTTCCAGGGGCCAACCCCTGTTGGGGGTGTGGTTCCTCACAACAGGGGACCTCTTCCAACTTAGCATTTAAAGAACAGCTAAGAGCAGAGCTCTCCTCTAGGCCTCAGAAGGAAGTGAGATGAAACCCTAACTCTCCCCTCTTCCCAAGTGCGTCCCCACCAAGCCCTCTTTGCACACCTCTCCTCAGGTTGTGTTCTGTGTACCTGAGCAACAACAGTTCCAGCTACACTGGAGCATCTTCAAATGCCTCTGTCCTTCGAGACTAATTAACCTCGGGTTCTGTAAGGTGAAAATAACAGCACCTGGCTTTGCATCATCAACGAAATATGAAACAAACTGATGTAAATCAGGGGAGTAGGGAAGCAAATACCTGGCTTTTCTGAATTAAATTGAGAATCTTCCTTGACATCTGAGGTTTGATATCTTTCAGCAGAGATGACAGCTCTGAGAGTGCTCTCCCAGTGCGGCATGGAATATAAAACAATCCGGGGCATCATTTACATATCACACAGACATCTCAAGCTGGCAAGCTCGTTGCTTAGTAAAGAAAATACAAATAAAGCGGACTTAGTGGTGGGCCTGGGACACTGGAGTTAGGGGGGTAAGTGCTAGCTGGTTAATTAAGCCCTGTTATACCTTGCAAGGGTTAAGGGAAGGAGCAGAGTTCAGTAAGGAGCTGTTTTCCTTCTCACTGTTCTCCACTTATCACCTCTCACCATGAGACCACAGCTCTGAGCAACAGAAGCAATGATTGTGCAAATTATTTTCTTCTAAACACTGAAGTGGTGTTGAATCGAGGGGGGAGGCTGTAGGGATAGAAACCAGATCAAAATACGCAGATGTGTTTTCACAATGCGAGGAAAAGCAAGCTCTAAGCACTATGGAAAACCTCAGTTTCTCAGCCCCCACCCCATAACAGGGCGCTCCGTTCTCTTCAGTCTCCTGTTTCCAAAGCCCATTCTTATTTGATTTGCTTTTCCTTTGTACATCCTCTTATTTAATATATTAGCTTGTCTTCCTTATGCTATGACAGCATCTTCTATTCTTAGCGTAATATGTGTTTGACGCACAGTAGATACTCGATGAGCATTTACTAAATCAAATGTTAACTAAGTGCACACACGATAATCTGATTTCAAAGTGAGATTCGCTATTTATTAACAAGGAGAAGGAGCAATGGAATCTGGAAAGACCTTTTGCACTGGAGTCCTAAACAGCTTGATTCAAATCCCGGTTCTGTCAATTACCTTAACTTCAGGTTTTTTATTTGTATTGGAAATGAAAAGGTAGGAAGGATGAGAAGAAGGGAGGGAGGGAGGGAGGAAGTCAGAGAGAAAGGAGGGAAAGAGAGAGGAAGGGAGGGAGAGAGAAAGGGAAAGAAGGAAGTTCATAATTATAATGAATATTGATTGCTTAGTACAGGCACTGTTCTAAAATCTTTACATGCATTAGCTGAATACAACTCAAAACAATTATCCCCGTGAGAAAACTGAGACACAGAAGTTAAGTAATTTTCTTAAGGTCATGCAGATGGTACGTAGCAGGTCTGGGATAGAAATCCAGGCAGTCTTAACTCAAGATACTGTTAATCACGCCCCCCAAACACATACACACACACACACACATGCACGCATGCATACACACACGCACACGCACATACACACACTCTACGCTCCCTCTTATGAGACTATAATACACTAACTCTTAGGACTGCTGTGGAGATTGCACTGAATGAGACAGCTTGCAGAGAGTGCCTGCCAGCGGTGTTTTTAGTAAGCTCCTGTGACGCACGAGCACAACAGGTTTTGTTCACGCCGCCTTGAGCCTGAGCCTGTCCTAAATGATAGCACATTCTCCCTCCAGTTTGCTTCCTTCTGGACGCACCAACATGTCTCCCAGCCTCATCTTAGATGTTGTGACAAGACAGAACTTTCTCCAGCAATTCCCCTTCTAGGTATACATCCAAAAGACTTGAAAGTCAGTCTCAAAGAGATGTTTGCAGACCCATGTTCCAAAGCATCATTCGCAACAGCAAAAGGTGGAAGCTAACTCAGATGTTCAAGAGCAAATGAATGGATAAACCAAATCTAATACAGAGACTTAATGAAATATTACTCAGCCTTAAAAAAGAAACAGATTCTGACGCATGCCACAATGTGGATAAATCTCGAGGACATGATGCTAAGTGAAATACGCCAGACATAAAGGGACAAATAACATATAATTCCATTTGTATGAGGTGCCTAGAGTAGTCAGATTCATAGAGGCAGAAAGTAGAATGGTGGTGGCTAGGGGCTGGAGGGGAGGGTGGAAAATGGGATGTTATTGTTTAATGCATATAGAGGATTCATTTTGAAGATGAAGAAAGGTGTGGATGTCGGTTACACAACAATGCGAATGTAGTTAACACGACAGAACTGGACACTTAAACACGGTTAAGATGGTGAATTTTATAATTTTATTTATATATATTTTGCCACAATTAAAAATGGAATATTTTTTTTATTTTTTACAGGATTTTTTTAAGTAATCTCTACACCCAGTGTGGGGCTTTAACTCGCCACCCTGAGATCAGAGTGTCTCAAGCTGTAACGACCGAGCTAGCCAGGTGCCCCCAGAATAAGATAAAATTTAAGAAGGTACTGTTACAATAGCTCACATCAAAATGTCCTGTGTGACCAGTGCATAAGAGCATGATAGGTGCTTACTAAATATACCCAGTACTCGCCTTCAGCCTTCAGATATTCGAAGTTAGTCTACAACTAACTGTCTGTAGACTTGTTGCTACCAAATTCAATGCAGATCCTCAGATTCCAGAATTCTCTGATTCCAGTTTGGCAGCTGTGGGGAAAATTAAAAGGATGCAAGTGATTGTTATTAGCCTGGCCGTATGGAATAAGGAAATGGAACGAGGGATAAGCTGGCAAAGGGAATAATTGTGTCTCTCAATACCTGCGGTTTCTGGTCGTTCCTTCCCTGGCCACGTGATGAACCAATATTTTTCTCCTATTGCACAAATAGTCCTTTCCCCTGACTTCTTACTACTTCCAAAGAAAGAAATTGCCCTTTATGTCCATCCATGGGTCAAGCTAGTTGAGAACAAATGCACTTTGAATTAGCAAGTTTACATTACACGTGTGAATGCCTAGTAACCACGGGTTTTACATATATTTTAAATTTGCATAAAATGTGTTAGAGACAGAAAATTTCTAATGTGCAGGACTTAAGAGGCAATGACAGTATAAAGCATTCTTGAAGTGTGCATGTTTAGAGTGGTCAGGGGGTGTCACAAATCACATCACCTAGTCCTCAGCCTGCTTCTCATGAGATGGGGAATATTCTGGATGGATCCTAGGTTCACAGATCTTGAATAAGAGCCTTTCTTGGCATCCCAATGGACTTTGGTGGCTTTCATTGAACCAGATTTAATCAGGGCTCCACAAACAAGTCTTATTTTAGAATCAACACAAAGGGAAATGACCTTTGATATGAGGAAACTCAGCCTCCTATTCCCCTTCCACCCTTTCAATCTAAATAACAGATTCCAGGGGTTCCAGAATATTCTCGAATTTTATGATGTCGCTAAACTACTAAAGTGGCAAATTCTCTTTCAGCAGCAGAATAAATTTATATATATGTATAAACATATACATATACATATACATCTGACAGGAGATGGGAAACAGAGTCCATGGACAATGTTTACCTGCCAGTTATATTTTAAAAACTGAGATTTCTCAAAACCATTGCTAATTAGATACTTAAAAATAACCAGGGCAAAGCAAAGGCTCACTCAGGCAAATTAAAACAGGCAGTCAATTTCCGGCAACTCTAACCCATCCCTCCAAGGAAGGAAGGACTGTGCCTTTCGTTCTAGTTACTCTGCTGGGTCCTTCTCCCAGCTTTAGTGAGCCCCGCACCAGCTCCTGGTCAAACCTGCTCTTTGTTGTGACTCTAAGAGGCTGTGAAATTCAATCACAGAATGGTGTCAACAAACAATAGATTTATATGCTACACCAGGTACTGAGGATCTCAATTTTACAATCAAATAATATTAGATTCGAAAGGGACTTCAAAGGTCATCTTTCTAATTTTTCCACATAATTAAAAGAAGTTTATTTACAGTTTTTCCCTCCCCACAAACATAACACAGCCTCTACTTGAACCCTTCTAGCTATTGGCTGCCCATTCTATTACAGAAAGCATTTCCTGTGTCTGATGGCTTTCCTGATTAGAAAGTTATCTCTGTGGGGTGCCTGGGTGGCTTAGTCGGTTAAGTGCCTGACTTGGGCTCAGGTCATGATCTTGAGGTTCCTGAGTAAGAGCCCTATAGCCCCTCATTGGGCTTTGTGCTGACAGTTTGGAACCTGGAGCCTGCTTTGGATTCTGTGTCTCCCTCTCTCTCTGCCCCTACCCCCACTCACACTCTCTCTTTCTCTCTCAAAAAGAAATAAAAACATTAAAAAAAGTTTAGAAAGTTATCTCTGGGGGTTAACTTTATTTTTAAATATCTTTATTTCTATTATTTTAGATCATCATAGTTTCTGAACTTTTCACATTCTTTTTACTCTCCTGTGAACATAGTAATAGTTATATTTGCAAATGCCAGGAACTAAGCTAGGTGCTTTAAATTGATTATTTTATTTGTCCTTACCACAGTCCTGTAAGAGAGTTCTAATGATAAAATAAGTTATTTTTCACCAAAAGCGTGATTACTTCTAATGGTAAAGGAAGGAAGGCACAGAGACTTAAGTGCACAAAGTCATGCATTCTTAAATGGACAGAGTCACGATTCCATCCTATCCAAAGCCTATGATGCCTTTGTATTAAGATCAATTACTTCTTACTCAATTTTATGTTCAGAAGTGTGCACACTGTGATGTATTTTTGCTTTCTACATTTTCTATTTGATTTACTTAGTGTTCAATATTGTTACGAATAATATTTATAAAGTTCTTGCTCAGTCATGGCAAATGGGTATACAATCCCGCCATCTACTAGTAAATGTAAATATTGGCAAACAAGCCTAAATACTCCAGGATATTTCTAGAGACTAAACTTACATTCTAGTTCGTCACAGCCATCAAACTCTAGGGAAGGGAGACTCTGGTTAAGGAATGCATGACGGCTTTAGGAGCTTGACGGGAGTAGAGGGAGGAGCTGAAACCTCAGAGGTGATGCCAAATTAAAAATATTTTTTAAATTTTTATTTATTTTGAGACATAGAAAGAGCGTTAGCGGTGGAGGGGCAGAGAGAAAGGGAGACACAGAATTTGAAGCAGGCTTCAGGCTCTGAGCTGTCAGCACAGAGCCCGATGTGTGGCTTGAACTTGTCAACTGTGAGATCACAACCTGAGCGGAAGCCAGACACTCAACTGACTGAGCCACCTAGGCACCCCAATTAAATTTTTTTTAAACACCAGCAGCACTGTGAAGTGGCCTTTGTTAATAGACTCTGACTGAAGTCAGAGAATGGGCTCCTTCTAGGAGTGCAGAGCACAGATACATGCAGATTCTCTCCACACAGATGGAGTGAAGGAGAGAACCTGACTACCGATCAGGGAAATCTGGGTTTAGTCCCACTTCTTCAATTTACTGCATGACCAGGCAAGCCCCTCAGACATCCCAAGCCTATTTCCTTAGCTGTAAAATAGATTGTTTATGTCCCCACCTCCCCAAATATTGTGATAATGACACAAACGTTTTACACTATTTGAAGAGCTTTGTAAACTGGCAAGGAAAATGTGGGTTGATGTGTTTGATCAACAAATATTATTGAACACCAGCTATTGTGTGGGAGCCACAAAACACAGCAGAACTAGCTGCCTGGGCCTAGGTGCAGGATGTCCTATCTTCCCAGGGGAGCTCTCCATGGAGGGCCACCTAAATCAGAGGAGGTCACCAAGCATGGCGCAACAGCAATAGGAAGACCAGTCAGAGGACTGCTGCAGAAGTCCATATAGCAGCAACTGGGGCCGGAACAACAGCAGGTGAACTGAGGACAAGGATGGGGGGTAGAGCTGAGCACTATTATAGAGCCAGCAGTTAGCCAACCTCATGATTATTGTTTTGATGAAATAGAGGAAAAAGTGACAGATGGGGGAGAAGTCAAACAATTCTGTGAATTAATCTCAGCTTGCATGACTTTTCAGTGAGAGTATTTCAGTCAAGAGAGGAAATAATGAGATAAAGTTGTGGAGAGTTTGGGGCATGAACGGATGTGTATATGAGTTGAGGTGCCTAAGATCCAAGGACAGTGGCCACCAGTGAATTACATCTGAATCCCAGGAGGGGATTGGAGGTGGAGGTTTGAAAGTCATCACCTTCTGAGTGATAATTGGATCCATAGGACAGGTGCATAAAGTAAAAAAAAAAAAAAAAAGGTGAGAAGAGATAACGTGACACGAGAAGAGGGCCAAGGACAAAACCTTGGGGGTAAAGTGACACTTAAAAGTTAGGCAGAGAAATAAGAGTTGGAAAGAGAAAGTGAATAGTGACCAGAGGGAAAGGAGACCAGAGGTGGGGGTTCTCATAGACATCAGGAGACAAAGAATGTTCAGGAAGAGAGTGCTCAGTTGTGTCAGAGGCTAAAAGATTTCTGTCATAGCCATCAAGAGTTTCATAGTGAAATGAACCTGACTTTGCACCCCAGCTTTGCTATGTGAGAGGGCAACTTATGTTACCTCTTTAAGATTTCAATCCATCTTCTTTTAATTGGGGAAAAGCAGTTATCTCTTCTCTAAGGCCTAAAATACCCCTGTGCTGACTGCACTTACCAACGTTACCTGCTACTGTTAATTTTAACCCCTATTTATATAAAGAAGATTGAAAGGGAACTACTGCAGGTGGTAGTTAGGATGTTACGTGTGCTTCTTTCAAGGGTAGATTCAGAGTGCCAAAGGCGGAAGGCTGAGTCTTGTGGATTGAAAAATACCAAACTGGACCAGATAAGATTGCCATTTTGTTCATCAGAAGCAGCCAATGCTCAGCAATTTCTTCTGATTCATCATTAATAGGCAGTCGATTCATTGTGGACGTATTAGATGCCCCGTGCTTTTTGAAGAAGTGTTGACATTGGGTGATGATAACTAGGGGGAGTTTTCAGGGCTGGAGTGTTGGTGTTTATTTTGTTTTAAGGAAAGAAAGATTTGAGCATTTTTTGAAAAGAGTGAGCAAGTGCAAAGGAAGAAGATAAAATTGCACGAGGAATTTTTTTTTTTTTTTTTGCAAACAAGTAAATTCATTGAAGCATAGAGTAGTCCCCATGAGGTAATAGCTACTACATCATAAGGTTATTGTGAGGTTTAAGAATAATATCTGGTATGTGGGAGGAGTTGCCTAAGTAATAATACATTTATCATTACCATTACTGTTAGGGTCCACATCAACAGGGAAGATTACGATTGTACAAGCAGGTGAAAATATCAGTTACCTCCACATCCGAGGACCATAAATAGAACCACAGTGTAAACTCTAAAATTTTAGTAGTTAGAGGTCCATCCCTTTTAAACCTTAAAGGTTTCAGTGTCCAAAAAAGCTCAATTAAAGTGAAAATGGGAGACGGGATTTATTCGGGTTTTTAGGTGTGTCATGACAAATACCATACCCTTGATGGCTTAAAACAAGAAGCCAGAAGTTCTCCATCAAAGTGTCAGCAGACCTGCACCTCTTCTGCAGGATCCAGAGAGAAATCCTTTCTTGCTTCTTCCAGCCTCTGAGGGTTCCAGATGCTCCTTGGCTTTTAGTCGTCTAACTCCAGTCTCTGTCTCTGTCTTCACATAATCTCTTCAGTGTCTGTCTTCTTTACTCTCTCTTATGAAGATGCTTGTTGTTGGACTTCAGACCCACCAACGAATGTAGCAGGACCTCTTCTCAAGACCTTCCACGTAATTACATCCACAAAGGCACTTTTTACAAATTCTTCCACATTCGTATCTGTCTCAGGCGCCATTCACACTACAGAGACTATATTTTAAAGCCTTTTACCCTCTTCTTATTACTCTTTCAAAGACTGGGTGAGATGCACAGATTTTCCTTATAACTAGAGGTCATGCACTGACCAAATTTACCTCTGATTTTCAGCATCTTGTAGAATACTAAGCCTATTATGTACACAATACATCGCGTTGTTAAATCAAGACATTTGAAACAGGTAATATTAGCTCTGCTTGGCCTGGAGTAGGCCTTGCTCTCCGCAACACTTCAGTGTAACTAAATCTTTTGATTTCATTTAATTCTACTATAGATACCACCATAGCTATTCATAGGGAAAATGAGAGAAGTGATATAAAGTTGTTCAAAATACAGAGATGCCTACTTGGAAAAAATAAAATCATAAGATTTTGTGGCCTTTAATGTGTATATATTTTCTAAAAGATGTTTTATTTTATTACTCTACTTGGTACTAATGATCTCTTCCCTGAAAATATGAAGCTGCAAATACTTTATGAATCTATATTTTAACATTGATATTGGAAAAGATTTATATTATGCTGCTATTATGACTCATAATAATCACACAGATTATGTGTTTTTGTGGCTTTACAAGAAATAGATTTATATTACTCTCACAGACCCATCAAATCACAAATAGAGCAATATATTTAAGTTTTAATGCTCCCTCTAAAATAGGACACTTGAGATGCATCCCCAATTTTCCTACAGTTAAGCTAACTTGATGTCATCACCTTCCAACAAGTGTTCATATCTGTGTGGAGAGTAGTGCGTTAGACTTACAGATACTAGATCCATTATGGGAGTGTCATAGGATTGCTTCTGAATTTATGTGCTACCGATGACGGGCTAGTTTTCACTCTCAGAGATGATGTCTCTGAGAGGGCTGGAAGAGACAATCTCTAAGATTCCTCTGGCCTGCACACTGTTCAGTCCCCTGACCTTCTGCCAGCAAGGGTGGCTTCAAGTTATTTTTCCTCTGGCAAATAGCACTGATCCAGCCTCCTTCTGTCTTCGGATTCTTCCGAACATTTGCAAGATAAGTGACCATGATCCTAGGAGCAACCTGTGGCCTTTGGGCAGAATGAAGCTAATTGCTCCACATGAAAATAGATCAATGATCTTGTTAACACAACACTCTAAGCCAGTGTCTTTATACAACAGATTCAAATGCTGTGTGCTCACAGAGATGGATATACACAGGAAAATGTAAGGCCTGCAACATCCAAAAACAAAGCCAGCTTCCTTTTCATTGCCTAGAGCCACTAATAACTTTAATCAAGGTAAAGTTTCATATTTAACATGCATAAGCATTTCTCTAGTCATGGGAGCACATCAAATCCTGTATTTATACTTGTATTTTTCATTCTTGGACAAAAAAACACCAGAACCAGTGTGTTTGTGTGTATGTGTGTGTGTGAGAGAGAGAGAGAGAGAAAGAGAGTTTAATTGTGAATATTCAGCCTAATTATTATTGCCTATGCAAATGATATCATTAAGCAAAACAAAAGTCTGTGACCAATAGTATTTTCTTAATTTGGTTCACTACGCTTCTAGTTTAGTAGAAGGCAAACTAACAATGTATCACCATATACTCATTAATTTTATGATGTCCACCTCAAGGATCCAACAGGCTCTCTGATAAAGTTCAAAAATGACATTCCAATTTTCAAAAAGGCTGGCAAATATATTGCCTACTAAATCTCAATCTTCTATCCAAGTCCAGAGGCTTCTCTGGAGCTCAGTAATCCAAACAACATGTCATTCCTAGAGGGCGAGAAATATTGCTATTTGAACACAAAACAATCTGGAAAAAGATGCCTTTCTGCTATGATATATAATAAACCACAAGAACTTTTGTTGGCAATGTGAGACATAAAGGAACTTTCACTACCCAGAATGAAATCTTGCAGTACCTGCAGATTCATATGAACATGGGTCCTTTTCTTTAAATTTGAGTCGCAGACAGTTCTATGGACAGAGTTACACAATCTTCCAGACATCTATTGAAATATATGACTTATATTACATCTCTCTGAAGAAGTTAGACTTGCTCTATCCAAACTTACTTCCATAGCACATCGTGGCTATCTATGATATCTAGGATGTTAGGCACCCTACTTGGACAGAATTCTACACTTAATTTGTTTGCGGACTTTTGAAATTATCTTTTGCTTTTAATCACTTCTGTTTGGATTTGAATTAAATCCTAATATTGATGATGTATTTCTATGTGAATTCATTTGGGAGGGGAAAAAAAAAACCCATCTGCTAAAAGAGATGAATTAAAGTAGGTAAAAGAGAGATTTCATTATCTGAAGGCCCCAAGATAAAAAGCACAATCTATTTTTATAAATAATCTCTTTCTTTTGGTAATAATTTTACCCTGTCTATGATCTCAGTGCTACCCAGTTAGCCTGATGTGGGGTGAGGAAAGGTAATTTTGTGGTCCAGAAAATCACCAATTGAGGGACCGTAGAAAGATGCCCTTAGACCTGAGTCAAACTGGTTTCCTTTACCTGCACTGAAATATTGTATGAACTGCTCTCAGAATGGGAAGCAAAATTCTGGCTTCTCGGTGAGCATCAGGTTTAGGAATGCAGCGTTGGCTGAAATTTAACATGATGTTACACAGCCAGGACCATGCTGATACACAGCTCTGAGTCAGCTAGGCCACACGACACACGGTGTCAGCTGGCCCATCTGAGAAACCTTTCTTTTCTTCTGTCTCACCTCCATGACAGCCAACATCTATCAATAGTCCACTTCATTTGTAATATATCCTGGAATCTCTTGCAGTATATTAGTGAGAGTTAGTTCTGTGTATGTGTGTGTGTGCGTGTGTGTGTGCACATGCACACTCAGATATGGTGATAAAGAATAGCAAATATCAAAATTATTTAATTACTCAAAATTTCCTTAACAATTTGACTATTGCAGTTCAAATTCAGCAATACCTGAATTTCCAATCAATGCTAATACCAATGTTTTGAGAAGTGGTCATTTCAACAAGGTATAACAAACACTTTGTAAGTAGCACCTTACAGTCTGACAGTGTACTCTCCAATGCATTATCTTGGGTCCTCACACTAACCTAGCGCTATAGACTGAATGTTACTGTCCCCCTAAAGATCATTTGTTGAAACCTAATCTGAAATGTGATGGTATTTGGAGGTGAGGCTTTTGGGAGTAATTAGGTCATGAGGGTGGAGCCTTCCTGAATGTAATTTGTGCCCTTATAAGAGAGACCTCACAGACCTCACAGGGCTCCCCGTGCCCTTTCCCATGTGAAGTTCCAGTAACAAGACCTTCTGTGAAGGAAGGGCTCTCATCAGACACCAAACCTACTGGTACCTAGATCTTGGACCTCCAGTCTCCAGAATTAAGAAATAAATTTTGGGGTGCCTGAGTGGCTCAGTCAGTTAAGCGTCCAACTTTGGCTCAGGTCATGATCTCACAGTCTGTGGGTTCAAACTCCGTGTCCGGCTCTGTGCTGACTGCTCAGAGCCTGGAACCTGCTTCAGATTCTGTGTCTCCCTCTCTCTCTGGCCCTCCCCTGCTCACATGCTCTCTTAAAGAAATGAACATTAAAATATATTGTAAAAAAAATAAATTTCTGTTTATCAGCCACTCAGTCTGCGGTATTGTTATGGGAGCCCAAATGGGTGAAGACATCCCATGAGAAGGCTACTTTCACTTTCTTCAATAACACAGGCTAAGAAACAGATTCAGGGTGAAGGCCAGGCCCAACTAAGTGCCCTAGTCTAGACTACAGCAATGTTAACAGAGCAGCAGGGAACAAACTGAGAAGTGGATGCCATTTGTCTTTGTTCCTTCTTTTCTTTTTGTGCCCATGGCTTCTTCACAGCATGCTATCCAGTGATTTCTCCAGCTCTATAGGGTCCTCTCAGAGAAAAACATATGTGTGAGAGACAGGGTGAAATCAGATTTTAAAAGGCCATTCACAGAGGGCACCTGGTTGACTCAATGGGTACAGCATGCACCTCTTGATCTCAGAGTTATAAGTTTGGGTCCCACATTGGGTGTAGAGATTACTTTTAAAAAATCTATATAAGGGGCACCTGAGGGGCTCAGTCAGTTAAGCATCCAACTTCTGTTCAGGTCATGATCTTGAAGTTCATGAGTTTGAGCCCTACGTGGGCTTAGAGCCTGGAGCCTGCTTCGGATTCTGGCTCTCTCTCTGCCCCTCCCTGCTCGTGATCTCCGTCTCTCTCTCTCTCTCTCTCTCTCTCTCTCTCTCTCTCAAAAGTAAATAAACACTAAAAAATATTTTAATCTAAATAACCATTCACAGAAAATATCTTCAATGAGAAGTACCTTGTAATTTTGCAATGTCTTTTTGTAGGAGGCCTACAAAAACAGTGTGGTGTTAGTATGTTTACAAGTCTCTATAGGACATGAGCTAATATGCAAAAGATTGCTAGGATCTGTGTTCAAGTAGCATCTATTCATGTAAATGGTGGAGTTTCGGCTAAGGAGTCACCTGTTGGTCATGTGTTACTGTTACATTCAGGTGAGAGCGCCTCTTTGTTACACCAAATTCTACTTAACGTGTTCCCTCCATTAGTGCCTAAAAGTGAGTGATCCTGTGCTTCGGTTTTACAATTACCTGTCAATCCTACTCTGCTCTTACTTTCGTCATCCAGGTCTAAGCCTCCGTCAACAAATTTTACAAAGTTGACAGTTCTCATCCTGGCAAAGCATCTTATTGGGGTTAATACATAATTACACACCACAATAAACCTAAGGACCAGAAGCTTACTGAGTACGTGTGCTGCTGACTGTTCTCTATTTATGAAATTGAAACTTGATATAGAATCATAGTCATGCAACAGGGAAATCATTTGCATACTTCCCTAAGGAGGCATGCAATGGATTTCATTAGTATTTATAAAATCTTTTGAGGGCCCCCCTGGAAGAGCTGTTTTGAGGATTAATCGTTGACTTTAAAGTGCTTATGATAACACAGAAATGCTAACTAATAACTCAAAAAGGCAGCATAGCACCAGAAATTATGATGAGTTGACATTCCGTAGCTCCCTAGTTTACGGAGAGAAGTTTGTGTAGCTTCCAAAACAATGAAACGGTAGACACAGATACCTGGCAATGAGCAGCCTTTGTGTTACAAGACTGATAACTGGAAATCAGAAGTTTTTTGTGTGGCCGGGCAAGTGACTACAACCATGCATAAAAACAGAATGTTAGAACAGTAAGGGGAGCTTGGGGATTCCTATATAAACAACATCTTTATTTTATGGAGAGACCAAATGTCTTATGCGGATCCCATGGTGAGGAAGAAACATTCAGATCTTTTGACTTTCTAGTCTGATTCTTCTTCCAGTAAAACATGCAGGATCATACCTGTCCCTGAACACAGTTTGGAAGGTGCCCGTGTTTCTCTGCTATTGTCTCCATTTGTAACTCTGTCTCACTTTCTTTTCCCTCTCTTTCTAAATCCATGAGGCACCAGATGTGCTCAGATGTTGACTTAGGCACCTGTGTTTGTCTCTTCTTTATCTCAGCCCTTCTCCTTCCCAGGTTTCACTTTGCACTGCATATGCATGTCTACCTCTCACCGTCTCTTCTGCCACTTCGGGCTCCTTTTTAATTCTTCACTGGTTTACAATCCATCATTAACAGAAGATCTGCATGCCGAGGACATTTTCATTGGATGTTTACTGACTCCCAGAAGTTTCTTTTGAAACGATAATCCAGTCCCTGTGATGTCACATTGATGTCTGGCGAAAGGGTCCTTTGGTGAGTCACCCAAAACAAATGACGTAGAGTGATGCTCCTGACCACTTCCGGCAAATCCAGAAGATGGTGAACAAGGAGATAGGAATAAAGACCTCAGTTCTTCAGAAGAAGGAACTTTGAGTGGAGTGATCCTATCTAAGTAAAACACTTCATTCCAATGGAAAATTTCAGAAGCATTTTAAGTAAAACATAGTAAAGCATTTTTGCTTTTCTTAAAATTTCTACATTGCCCAAATTTTCACACTTACTGTTGTAAATATTGTGTTTCTTATTATTTGCGTACTCTAGTAATATCTGCATTTATGTGCTCCATTTTTAGTTCCATATTTTCCATTTGAGTCTTTGAATTTTTTTTATTTTAAAAAAATCTTCCTAGCTCTTTGTCAATTACATTAATATTCCTTCAAAAAGCCAACTTTTATAAAATAAGTTTGTTTTTAACTTTACTAATTAATTTTGTTGCCTTAATATTTAATTCCATTGCCTTTGGATGAATTTGATTATTTAACTCTCTGACTCTTACCTTGGACATGTATCTTCTTCGTTTTAACCCACCTTCTTTTCTCATACCAGCCCTCTCTACGTTCTTCTTTAACTGCATGTCATAATTTTGATAAATTTGTTTCCTATTATGGTTTCTTTTCTGAACCACAAGTAGTTTGGAAGTATGCATGTTTTATCGTTACTTTTCAAGTGAGTAAGTACATTTTTCCCGTATTGATTTCCAGCTTAACTGCATTTTACTCAGAGAACACAGTATGTATTAGACCAAATATTTAAAAATTTGTCGGGATATGATGTACAGCCCCAAAATGATCAAATTTCATAAATACTCAACACTTCTCCAGTTGTTAACTTTAGTTTCTGTATATGTCTGTTGAATCACATTTTTAAGTTGTTTTATTTGTTTTTATTTTGTTTCTTTTTTTTTTATTTTATATAAATCCAAGTTAGTTACCATATAGAGTAATAATAGTTGCAGGAGTAGAATTCAGTGATAGATCAGTTACAAATAATACCCAGTGTTCATTCCAGCAAGTGCCCTCCTTAATGCTGATCACCCATTTAGCCAATCCTCCCATCCAGCAACCCTCAGTTTTTTCTCTGTATTTAATCTCTTATGGTTTCCTCCCTCTCTATTTTTATCTTATTTTTCCTTACCTTCCCATGTATTCATCTGTTTTTGTTTCTTAAATCCATATATGAATGAAATCATATGATATTTGTCTTTCTCTGACTTATTTCACTTAGCATAATACACTCTAGTTCCATCTATGTTGTTGCAAATGGCAAGATTTCATTTTTTTTTCCATTACTGAGTAATATTCCATCCCACGCGCGCACACACACACACACACACACACAGACACACACATCACATCTTCTTTATCCATTCATCAGTCAATAGATATTTGGGCTCTTTCCATGATTTAGCTATTGTGGATAATGCTGCTATAAACATTGGTGTGCATGTGCCCCTACAAATCAGCATTTTTGTATCCTTAGATAAATACCTAGTAGTGCAATTGCTGAGTCATAGTGTGGTTCTGTTTTTAATTTTTTGAGGAACCTCCATACTGTTTTCCAGAGTAGCTGCACCAGTTTGCATTCCCACTAGCAGTGCAAAAATGTTCCCCTTTCTCTGCATTCTCCCCAACATCTGTTGTTTCCTGAGTTGTTCATTTTAGCCGTTCTGACAAGCGTGAAGTGGTATCTCATTGTGGTTTTGATTTATATTTCCCTGATGATGAGTGATATGGAGCATCTTTTCATGTGTCTATTAGCCATCTGGATGTCTTCTTGGAAAAGTGTCTATTCATGTCTTTTGCCCATTTCTTCACTGGATTATTTACTTTTTGGGTGTTGAGTTTGATAAGTTCTTTATAGATTTGGACGCTAACCATTTATTCGATATGTCATTTGTAAATAACTTCTTCCATGCCATCAGTTGAGTTTTAGTTTTGTTGATTGTTTTCTTCACTGTGCAGAAGCTTTCTGTCTTGATGAAGTCCCAATAGTTCATTTTTGCTTTATATCCCTTGTTCCAAAGACATGTCCAATAAGAAGGTGCTGCAGCCAAACTCAATGAAGTTGTTGCCTGTTTTCTCCCGTAGATTTTGATGGTTTCCTATATTACATTTAGGTCTTTCATCCATTTTGAATTTATTTTTGTGTATGGTGTAAGAAACTGGTCCAGGTTCATTCTTCTGCATGTCACTGTCCAGTTTTCCCAACACTATTTGCTGAACAGACTTTTTTCCATTGGATATTCATTCCTACTTTGTTGAGAAGATTAGGTACCCATACATTTGTGGCTCCATTTCTGAGTTCTCTGTTCTTTTCCATTGATAGAAGTGTTTGTTTTTGTGCAAGTACCACACTGACTTGATGATTACAACTTTTAATACTGAAGTCTGGAATTGTGATGCCTCCAGGTTTGATATTCTTTTTCAACATTACTTTGGCTAATCAGGGCCTTCACTGGTTCCATACAAATTTTAGAATTGTTTGTTCCAGTTCTGCGAAGAATGCTGAATCACATTTTTCACATACTTGTACTTACTGATTTTTTTTTGTACCTCAACCTGTTACAAAGAGAAGGTTTTAAAATCTCCCCTTATGATATGAATTTAAACATTTTTACTTGTAATTCCTTCTATTTCCTCTTTCTGTATTATGAAGCAATGTCCTTATTGATTCAAGTTTGGGATTATTATATCTGCATAGGTAATTCAACTTCATAATGTAACTGTCTCGGTCCATAGGAATAATTTCACTATTTTGTTTTTTTGGCCTTATATTAATTGTCTTACAGTAACATTTTCTTGGGGAATATTTAGCCAGTAAATATTTTTCTGGTTTTGTCCTTCCAGATTTTTTGTATCCTATTTTAGAAATGGCTGCAATGTATTAACAGCCAATACTGTAACCTTTAATAAATAGGGTGGTGTTTTAATATAGTCAGTAGAACCTTATCTTTCAACTAGAATGTTTAGTGGTTTTACATTTATTATGATTACTTAAATGTTTGGATTTATTCCTACCATCTTATTTCAGGCTTTCCACATTTTTTTCTTTTGTTTTATTTTTTACCTCCTTATAATAGCCTAATTATTTTCTCAATCTCTTTTTTTGTTTCTCTCCAGTAATTTAGAAGGTACTCACTAGATATCTGTTCTTTAAAGGATGTGAAGCACTATACATTCTGTCTAGTATTGACACACATTTGTAATATAAATGCTGTTGGTAATCAGTTTTACCCTCCTCCAGGAAACTACCAAGATCTTAAACAATTAAAATCCAATTTATATCATTTTGGATTACTTTATCATCTTGCAGTATTTTAATTCAATCTTGTTATTTGAAACCTCATGTATTAAACAGTTATTTTTTATACCGTTAGCTCATTTATCAATACAATTATAGAATTTTTTTAATTATCTGTTTTTAATCTAATATTACACACAGTGGGTCACATTCCTCAAACACATCATTTAGAAATAGCATTACCAAGGGTCCAGAGGGGTAAACTTATTTATTTCTTGGCTTATTTAAAATGCATTCATCTATCTCACAAACGGAAGCAAACTTTCACATAGTATGTAATTTTAGATGAATACTTATTTTATCTCAGCACTTGGAAGACATCTTTATTCTGTCTTCTAACTTCCACTGTTGCTATTTAGAAGTGAGATGTCCATCTAATTGCCATTACTTTGCAGGAAATTGGTGTTTTCTTTCTCGCTAATACTAAGATATTTTCTCATTCTTGAGTATGCATCCGAACTACCCAGGTGAAGATTCCTCTTTATTTATGCTATTTGGAATCCATTGTAAATCATGAAGTTGAGGCCAGGTATCTATCACTGATCAGCAATTTTCTCTCCAAGTATTTTTTTATCTTTAATGTTTTCCATCTTCCCTTCATAGATCTCTGCCTACATGTATATCAGGTGTTTTCATTCAATCCTCCACGTCTCCTCCTCTCTTGTATGTTCTATTTATTTTCTTCTACATGTACCTCTATTATGTTATTTTTAAATATCTTCTAACTCACTAATATTCTGTTCAGGTATTCCTGATTAATTATTTAACTTGTCCAGTAAGTTTTATTTTATCCTAGATGTTGTATTTGTTGATTTACTTGTTTCAGATCTGCTTAGTGCTTTTTTTTAATTCTCTAGTATCTTGCTCTTACATTATTTATCACATTCTTTCATTCTGTAAGTGTACATTGACTTATTTCATAGTCTATGTTCCACAGCTGTAATTCCAAAATCCACATTTGCTGTTTTTGTCCTGCCGATTGTTGCTACTGATGTTTCTAAATCTTTTTTTTTTTCAATTTTTTTAATCTTTTTATTTTATTTTTGAGAGGGAGAGAGACAGAGTGCGAGTGAGGTAGGAAGAGAGATAGAGAGAGACACAGAATCAGAAGCAGGCTCCAAGCTCTAAGCTGTCAGCACAGAGCCCAACGTGGGGCTCGAACTCACGAACCACAAGATCATGACCTGAGCTGAAGTCGGACGCTCAACCGACTGAGCCACCCAGGTGCCCCACTACTGATGTTTCTAAATTATAAACTTTATTTTCTTGTACTTTGATATTTTTTAAATAATGAATATGTTTACTGGAACTTGATTTGTAAAAATATTTTGAGACCTGTGTTGAGCTTTTTTTTTTTTTCTAGAGATCATTCTAATTGTCTCTGCTAGGTGTCTCAGGACGCTGTCAATACAGGCCAACTTAAGTTCTCTGCTTGTAATTGTTTGAGTGGCAAACAATTTCTGCTCTTATTTAATTCTCTGGCTTTATGTTCTTGCATTGTATTCTGCCATGGAAAATTTCCTCACTTTTCTCCCAACTCACCCCTTCTATTCAACCAATTTGGAATGAGTTTATTTACTTATTTATTAAATAGTTTATCTAACTAGTTTGTTGGAATTTCTATTCAGACTTTTTAAGACTATTTGGTCCACCATGTAGATGGAGAAGATAAAGTCTTTAAAATACGTTTCCTTCTACCAATAGTCCCAGTATACAACAAATTCTAAAACATGTAAAAATCCATCCGATGCAGGTAGTTATACCATAATAGAAATCTTGCATTAAGAAAATATTCTTAGCAACATTTTTGATCAGTACCTCATATTACATTTAAGAAGTAATTAAATAGGAATTAAGTAATTTTTTGCAAGGTCCTGGAATATCAGAGCTTTGGTTTTAAACTATTTCACCCAAATCCCAGCTCTGTATTATCTTTCCCTAAGTTTTAAACAAAGTATTATGGATTTCAAACATAACATCAAACTCTCAGCATGTCCACATCTACATCTCAGATACGTCATTACTCCCAGGAAAATTATATCCTGAGTTCCCCTCTCCTGCAATCCTCAGTCATTATGCGTCATCTCACACTGGTGAAACTTTCTGCAACGTGAAGAACAACAACTCTTTTTCCACGAATGCATATGTGAAATATTGACATATGGAGTTTATGAGCCAGAGTCAGACATTAATTACAGAGAAGTCAATTATAGGATAAAGGTTCAAGAAGACTATAAGGGTTAATCACAAGTGACTAAGACAGATATAGGAAAGTTTGTCAGGTAAGACCGATGTGCTTAGTCTGCGTGTGTGTGTATGTGTGTGTGTATCTGTGTTTTAACTATACACAAATGATCCAATTTTCTTCAAAAGTAGAATAAAATCTCCTAACTATAAATATAACATTGAAACAACAACCCAGTATGGCCAGAGAGAAAACTGAAGAATAGAAAATAGCACATCCCCAGTATATCAAAAGATCTTTTTCATCAGCATCTTGGATTATTTTTATTGCTTTATTTCCCTCCTAATGAACTATTTATGATAGGGTCAAGTTGTCATTGGTTGCCAATTAGAATGCCATAACCATTGGAAGAATTTGAAAAAGTTTGGATCTCAAAGAAACAAGAAAAAAATAAGAATAACAACACAATGGCATCAACTCCCTTTGACACCATATTGCATCAGGATCCTTGGATAACTTATGTTTATTTCATTTCTTTGACATTGCAATAGTCCAGAAGTGTCCATGAGAAATTTGAAAGACTTCTCTAGGTCAAGAGATTTATAGAACCAACGTGGAAGCTCCAGTTAAATGCCAGTCTTTTAGAAACTTAATCAGTCCTTGCTGCAAATAGACCCAAGTCCCTGAGCGTTGGCTCTGCGGAGGTAGGAAAACAACAATGACAGCAACAACAAAACACATTCTGCCCCTCCATCTTAAGTTTGAGCGTGAAGAAAGTTGAAACTGTCCTTTGATACTGCCTTTCCTGAAATTTAAATGTGAAATTAAAGCATGAGTGCAGTAAGAGAAAGAGAGGGAGCCAGAGGAAGAGAATTAGGACTGGCTTTTATTTGCTTTATTTTGTCCTCAGGTTGAAATTCCACATAATTTATTTATTCATCGCTTCATTCAAGTAAGAGTAAGTGCCAAATACCACCAGGTGTTGCCTTCGGTACAGCAATGAAACAGAAGGAAGCCTGATCTCATGAAGCTTACATTCTAGTAAGGAGGCAAGAAACAATAAACGAATGTAAAATTAGTTATAACTTTTATTCTTAAAAAATGCTAGCCAAGGGAATTGAGTGTCTTGGAAACTACTTTGGAGTGGGTGGTCATACAGCCTCTCAAAGGAGAGGACGTTTAAGCTGATGGCTACCTAATAAAAAGAACCAAACCAAGTAAATGCTGTATGCAAAGCATATTTCACCAGGGAAATAGGGAGGGCAAATTCTACAAGGGAGGACTGAGGTTGATGTGTGTGAAGGACATTAAGAAGGCAGGCGTACCCGGAAAGTAATAAAAAGGAAGCCTGATACAAGATGAAGTCTGAGAGAGAGTTTAGGCTGGAATCCAGTAAGGCCTTGTAGGACATGGTGAGGATTTGAATTAAATCCAAGATGATGGGAAGCCGTGGAAGAATTTCAAGCAGAGGACTGCTATTTAACCATGCCCTCCTCATTATTCCTGCAGGCCCAAGGGCATTGAAGATGTTTGGTCTGTAAATTGCCAAAACAGTATCAACCCATCTTTAGTTTTATATCACATAAAGTTTGACTCCCAAGGTATAATTTGTAAACTAAATGATATTATTCTTATACGGTGACCTGGGGAAAAGAAAATATTCAGTGTATCAATTTCAAGTGCCTGGATATGAGAAGAAAATCTAATGTACTCTAGCTGGAAAGATTACAGTGCATCTTGTAAATATTTCTCCAGTGTATAATTCCCTACTTGGATGAGTTTTTACCTTGAATCAAACCTCGGTCCATTATAGCCAACAGAAAATGGAATACAAATTATGAATTCTTTCAAAAATAAAGGAAAAATGCTATTCTGCAACAAATGCTGAGGTCTGTGCTCGATCATCGTTCTCTCCTCCAGAGATTATCATGGAATGACAACTTTGCTAACAGGGCATTTCTTGGTAAGGCCATGGGCTGCTGAAAGGGAGCTATTAGGAAAACAAATGATTCTCTTTAGCTTCTTGGCGCTTGCATAGGTTTTATGCAACTATATTATACTGTAGTCTCCACTGATATACAGGAACTCTTCTGAAATGTGTTAAAGACAAACCAGTGGCTGAATTCATCGTTCTCTTGCAATATTAAAGATCAACTAGAGCCACTGAGTATCACCAAGCCTGCTCTCATTTACCTAGTGTCAAAAACTGACATTTTGGTACATCTGTCCTTATTAACTAGAATCATTTATCTAATTAAGTTTATATCGCTGTGTTAAAATACTTAGCATTCATGGAATACATGTGTTTATGATTCCTAATTTTTTTTTTGTTTTAGATCATTCATAGTTAATCAACAAATTAAGATATCAACAGGCTGTCTAACAAAGGAAAAAGTAATCTCCGACTGTAGTAAGATTTACTCTAAAATTATCACATGACATGGCTATTTTAACATAACAAAAATATTCAGAACCATCTGTCTTCATAATTGGAAGATTTGAGAGAAAAAGAGAGAAATTAGTTATGATAGAGGCCAGGATTTATGAAATGGACCAGAAATAATAAGCTGAATTGAAGCACACAAATTGACGGTGACCAGCATACATTCTCTTTATTCACACCTCTAACCAAGGCAATGATCCAGACAGGAGTAGGCCTGGGTCAAGCTGTGTGTAGTATTTAAGCCAAGTATGGGTTTTTCTCCACCTGAGAAGTGTCTCCCAGGATATTAGCAAACATTCCATGGGCATGGCAGCTGTTTATATTGGAAATTTTCTGTTAAGAAGCAAATGAAATCCTGATTTTCTGATTTAGAAATTTTCACAGTGGAAAACAGGAATATATCCTTCAAACATACTCCCCTAGGTGATTCTAAATCAGTCTTCCCCCAGGGATAACTGAACTTATCCTTCCAGAAAGAGAGAGAGAGAGGAGAGAGAGAGAGAGAAAGAAAGAGAGGAAAGAAAGAAAGAAAGAAGAGAGAGAGAGAGAAAGAGAGAGAGAGAGAGAGAGAGAGAGAGAGAGAGAAAGAAAGAAAGAAAGAAAGAAAGAAAGAAAGAAAGAAAGAAAGAAAGAAAGAAAGAAAGAAAAGAAAGTTTTTTGAGCAGATACTATTCTTTATCTGATTCTAAATATTTTGCCATCAATGCTTTGGCCTATGTTTCAAGTAGTCTGTTTTAGATTCCCTAAAAACTAAGTCCTTTTGGAATCTTATAGATATTCTCAAGATAAATCTTTCTTCCAATTGCAAATTTTTTGTGGTGATTTTCCTTAGACACCTTTAGAGATAAATAAAATATAGAAAAAAGGAGTATAATAGAAAACACATGACTCTCAACTGTGAGATGTGCCCACCCTCTTGCTTGCTCTTGTTTTGTCTTTCTTACTTATATTTTGTACTCAGAAGACTAAAACATATTTCATACTCTAGGCCCTAAATTTAGGTGTAATGAATTGCAGACATTTTCATCTCTAAGGATCTCAAAACATAATAATGTATGCTTCTATCAATCTCCAAGGTGCAACAACATTTGTAGAAGATTTTAAAATGGTACTCTTGTCTAACTCACTGCCAAATGGGGTTTTAGCAAGTTTGCCATAGCCTTCAACCTTCTATATACTGGTGACTCCAAAGCCTTCCACTGGGGTTCACCCAAACGCAGCAGCAGGACCAGCCATACAAACCCATTTCCACTTGACAGCCAGAAATACATACAATTTCACACAGTTAATTTTAGAATGTAATGCATGGGGCTCTTCCCAGATCCTCGGCACAGCATCTGTTCAGAGCTGGTCCATATGACATAGTCTGACAGTCTTTTATCGCTTTTCCAAGAGAATCTCTTAATGATGTCAACTTCTCGGTCGTCTTTTGAGCAGATAAGTGCCATCTCTAATGTTAAGTGTTGGGATTTCTGGATCTGAATAGTGTTACATAGTGTCTATTACCAATTATATTTTGTAAGACATTCATTCAACAAATGTTTATCAAGGGTCTACCATTTGACATTATGCATGTGACTAGGTGTAAAGAAATGAAAAAAAAATGCATTGTTTCTGCTTCCAAGCAGAACTGGTGGGGATCAGAATCAAAAATATAAGGGAAAGGACCGTGAAGTTCACTGTCTCCGTCTTTGGCTTCACACCAAAGGTTCTTCAAGTCCATAAAGATCTGTCCCTGTCCTGAAGGTCTGCAGTAATCCAGGAATAGAAAGGAGATTGAAGCACATGGGTGCACTTTCTCTATACAGCTAACAATGAAATTTATTTAACTATTATTTAAATAGAAGTTTTTCTACTTTCATCCTTACTTCGTATATTTTTAAGACAAATGGCAAAATACTTGCAAATAAAAAAGGAAATATAAAAGGAGATGTACACTCTTTGTTTATGAACTAGAAGCTTAGGTACACAGAAGAAAATTGTAGTTGTGCCTGTCTTCTGAGGCACTCACTATATTTTACAGATAGCATTCAATTATTCCTTGCAATATGCCTATGATGCATTGTTACGAGATTACCTGTATTATGTACAGCATTTTTCCTCCTTGGACCTGGAAGGTGTCTTTTACAGAATCCAGCATAAAAGATGGTAATTCTCATAGTGCCCCAAGGAGATGGAAAAAATATATTAAAAACCATGGAAAGACCAAATTACTATTGGTAGCTAGGGAAATAAGAGTCACTGAGAGTTAAGGGGCTACACAACAACTATGGGGGGAAAAATCTTTGTTCCTACTTCTTAAAGCAACAGACACCCCTACAATATATATATATATATATATATATATATATGCCTGTGTTCAGAGAGCCTAACAGAAAATAGTAGGGTAGAAGTAGTTAAGGGCAAAAAGAAACCCACATCTTTAGGAGTCAAGACAAGTAGAGAAAGTGGGGATGTCCCGTTGCTCTCACTTGTATTCATTTAATAGTGCTTCATAAACATGTTCAGTGTATTGTACCATGCTAGAAAAAAGGATGCCAGAAATGAGGAAGACAGTTCCAGGTCTTCATATCTGCAAGTCCATGCCCTACAGCAAAGGCAACAAAGAAAGAACATGTGAAATCCATCAAGAAAATAATGTTTACACCTGTGTCCTCAGTGCCAGGCACATTGTAGGCAATTCAGTGAGTGTTTTTGTTTTGTTTTGTTTTGCTTTGTTTTTTAATAAGTGAATTCATTCTCTGAGAAAAGTTCCAAAGGATAGAAAGTTTAATCTAAGCTGCTAAAGCCCTCTTGAACTTCTCCATTTCTACCAAGGGTTCAAATAGTTTTCACTCTATAGAGGTTTCCTGTAATCTGATTGAAACACACATACACACACACACACACACACACACACACACACACACACACACACCATTTTGTAGATAGGAGTATTAATTTTAAAAGACTTGCTTAAAGTCACACAGGAAGCAGAAAGGAGACTTATCTCACAACATGTTAGCATCACCAGCAGCCTGGAGATAACTTCTAGCTTCTATACTAGAAGATGATTGCAAATTAAATGCTCTTCTGTCATATTTGTACATCTGCCCCTCCCCGAATCTTCAAAGAGCAATGTTTCTTAGTTATCAAAGACCAAAAATGTTGCTGTCTGAGGTTATTGATCATTGTAGCTCTGCTCTTCCAGAAGTACCTTAGCATCTCCCATCCCTGCAGAGACCGAATGAACCACCACATTCATCTTCTACTGAGGCGGCCCAATTAGTGTCTGGTGAATCTTGGAGATATTTTATGCACTTAGACACAGTGAATTTTAACTTATTTCCAAATCTGCAATCTCTTTTTAATATATAGTGGCCAGAAAGTATCTCTTCTTCCTTTTTTTTTTCTTTCAGACATTTTCAAATGTACCTGACTTGGAGTTGCCATTGGGATTTACAGAGTAAACCTCTTCTTCCTGAAACTGTTTTTATTTTTTTCAGAGATAAATATTAACTTTCTCATTTCCAAAGAAATACTATGTGAACATGGTATCTGAGTTTCAAGAAAAATAGTATCTGCAGATATCACCATTCTTAAACATAATGGAAAATATCCATAGTCACAAGGACGGAAATAAGTGTCTGAAGATCTGTCAAAAAATTTGTTCAAAGAGGACCTGTGTAGTTTAAGGAAATTTTCAAGATTTATGCTTTGTGTAACTGGCTCCATTAATGACCTCTGATGTTAAAGAAGTAAAAATAAATAACAAGTAAGGAAAGAAAATAGCAAACAGAGTTAAGACCAGTCAAAACTGATATATCACCAGGATCAACTTAAAGACTAAGGCGGCAAATATTTATGTTGGACTTCCTTTTGAAAATATTGTCGACAAAATGTGTGGCAATAGCTCATGGAGGCATTCATTTTTGCAGTGATTCATACACAAAGCATAAATGAATGATATGTGTGATGGTTAATTGGGTGAGTCAGCTGGACTGAATCACAAGATAACTAGATAGTTCGTTAACCAGTATCTCTGGTTGTGTCTGTTGGAGTGTTTTTGAAAGAAACTAGCTTTTGAATAGGCAGACTGGGTAGAGGGGCTTGTCCTTCCCAGGATGGGTGGGCCTCATCCAACCTGTTGAAAGCCGGCATAGAACCAAAAGATAGAGGTGAATGAAGTGTGCTCTCTAACTGTCACCCTGGGACATCTGTCTTTTTCTGCTTGTTCCTTGCCTAGTCCTCAAGCCTTCAGACTCAGACTGGAATCTATACTATCAGCCCTCCAGGTCTCAGGCCTTTGAACTATACTAGAGGTTTTTTTGGGCCTCCATCTTGCAGATGACAGATCATGGGACCTCTCAGCCTCCATAGTCACATGAGCCAATACCTGAAAATAAGTCTTTCTTATCAGTTCTGTTTCTCTGGATAGCCCTAAAACAATATAATTCAAGCTGTAAGAATAGGGGCGCCTGGGTGGCTCAGTCGGGTGAGCGTCCGACTTCGGCTCAGGTCATGATCTCCTAGTCTGTGAGTTTGAGCTGTGCTGACGGCTCAGAGCCTGGAGCCTGCTTCCGATTCTGTGTCTCCCTCTCTCTCTGCCCCTCCCCCACTCATGCTCTGTCTCTCTCTGTCTCAAAAATAAATAAACATTAAAAAAAAAATTCAAGCTGTAAGAATAAATCTTTTTATGGTTCATCTTAGAAAAATTATCTGGGAAAACAGGAGCTGCTAGCTAAACTTAAAAGAATAACTCAAAACAAGAATAAATGTAATATATAAATATGTTTAATAAGAATTTTGAGATGACCAATGACAAATTGCAATTCTATATGTCAACAAATATAGAGGATGCTTGGTATGATGTCACTTATAATTTAAATATCAAATGACTGTGTCAGGGAGATTCTGAAATAGACCATCTGTCCAAAAGCACAGCATATTTGACCAAAAACAGAGACACCTGGTTATGGCATAGTTTTCTGTATTTCACAAGTAGGGATGTATGAAGCATTTACGTGATTAGAAGTATATTTTTTAAGCAGAGGTGACATTTTTCAACAGTGGAAAATAAAAAAAAAAGGATCGTTTATTGGCATAGATTTAGGTGAGAGCACTAATGTGAAAAAATAGACAGGAACACACACTAGGAATGAAAAATCCATGTTTCCAAATATTGTTTTTGAGGAGAGCTTATGGAAGGCCTAGAAATAAAACTAGAAGCCATAGCCAATTTAAGATAAATACTAGGCTACATTGGGGGATTGCATGGAAAAAAGGGAAGGAGAGATTTAAGGCAAGAAAGGGAGCAGAGAGAAGTAGAAGAAAAAGGGGTCAGGGAAACAGCAGATGAAAGAGCAGATACTAACACTAAATGCCCCTCCATAACTAAGACAAAGTGGGGCAAGGTGAGATGGCCATCTAGAAGGGGAACTGGTGGAAACAGGTCAATGAATATGAGAAATGAGACGAAGTTGATTAGTAACAGTTTTCACGCTGGTGAAAATGGCTTTCAGATGAATGGGAAATGTAAGCGCCTTCCCGACATCAGTGACTATAAGCAGAGCCTACAGGTGGTCCTAAGGCTCACTTGTGTATGGGGAGATCCCACCCTGGGGACTGAATGGTGGCAGCAGCTACACAGGCCTGTCCGTGGTTTCCTGACATCCAGCTATGGTCCTCTGTGTCTCTCCCGCAGAGAGAAGTGGATCAGGGTTCAAGGGAGTTAAAGCCACACATTTCATAGTAACAGGATCATAGAGGTATCATTGGCATTCAGTACACAGCACGTGTTTACTCATATAATAGCGATCAAGATAACAGCATCCATCTCCCCCCAAAATTTTTCTTGGCCCTTTGTAAGCAGCCTCACCACTGACTCATATCCCCCAATCCATGTTTTTCTAACTACATATTATTTTGCATGTTCTAAAATTTTATAAACGGAATAAATGGATTCACACAGTCCACACTCTTTCAGGTCTGGCTTCTAGAGGCTTATTAATTTTATTGAGCTTCTGAGGGAACTAGCTTTTGTTTCATTGACTTTCCTTTATCGTTTCTTAGAGGGAGAGAAAGCATGCAAGCAGGGGAGAAGTAGAGGGACAGAGGAAGAGAGAGAATCCCAAGCAGACTCCATGCCTAGCAGGGAACACAAAGCAGGGCTGGATCCTAGGGCCCTGGGATCATGACCTGAACCAAAATCAAGAGTTGGACACTTAACCAACTAAACCACCTGGTGCCCCCCCACAGTAGAATCTCAGTTCATTGACGTAAAACCCCTCTTTTTTCTAACACACGTGTTTAATGCTACAAATTTGCATTAAATTTTGTTTTAGCTGCTTCAGTAAGCATTGAGATGTTAGGTTTTCATATTCATTCATTTCAAATAAATCCTCTGTGGATTTCTTCTTTGACCCACGGGTCATTTTTAAGTATCTTATTTAGTTCTCAAATGTCAGGACACCTTACAAATAGGTTTTGTATTATTGATTTTTAATTCAGTTGCCTCGAGGTCAGACATGATACTTGGCATGACTGAGTCCCTTCAAAGTACTCAAGATTTGTTTTATAGCGCTCAATGTACGTGTGAAAATATGTATTGTTGTGGTTAGTGGAATAGTCTGTAAGTATTGATTTGATAAGTTGGTTGGCAGTATTGTTTAAGTCCTTCATATACTTACTGAAGTGCTTTTATTCTGTAGCTTTTGGAGAGAAGTCACAATCAATCTTTTACTCTAATTGTGATTTGTTTATTTCTTCTGGCACTTGTCGGTTTGGCTTTCATTATTTTTGAAGCTCTGTTATCACATTCATAAGTGGTTGGGATTGTTATTTTCTTCTGAGGAACCAACCTTCATATCATTATTAAATGAGTCTCCTCTCTTTTATAATAGCCTTTGCTCTGACATCTACTTTATCTACTATCAAACTAGCCACTCCATTTTTCTTTTGTTTAGCATATATTTTGTTTCGTATTTTCTTGTTTTTCTGTATTTTCCTTTTAAACTATATGTGCCTCGGAGCACCTGGGTGGCTCAGCCAGTAAAGAATCTGACTTCAGCTTAGGTCATGATTTCATGCGTTGTGGGTTCGAGCTCTGTGCTGACAGCTGGGAGCCTGGAGCCTGCTTTGGATTCAATCTCTCTCTCTCTCTCTCTGCCCTCCCCCCATTCTCTCCCTCTCTCACTCTCTCTCAAACAAACATTTAAAAATTTGAACCATTTGTGCCTTTATGCTTAAAGTGGGTTTCTTGGCAGCAGCATGTAGTTAGGTCTTGCTTTTTGATGCAGTCTGACAACTTCTGCAACTTGGTTGAGGTATTTAAACAATTTACTTTTCATATAATTATTGATACAGCTGAACTGACACCTACTGTCTCTAGTATCTCACTAGTCTCTCATTCTATTGGTTCCTTATTCCCTTGTCACTCTTTTTTGTCCTTCTTTGTATTAATGGCATACTTCTTTAACATTTCTATGTCGTTTTTGTTGCTGATGGTGGTCATGTTCACTTCTCAGCATAATTCCTTGTGTGTTTCTTTAATGGTTACTTTAGGGTTTATAATAAAAGTCTTCCAGTTGTTACAGCCTACGTCCCAGTGAGATTATACTACTGTGTGAATGGTATAGTATAGTTTAGCATGGTATAGTACAGAACAGCATAGTTTTATTTCTCTCTGGCCTCTATAGTTCTTTTGGTCCTACATTTTCCTTTTACATATGATGAATAAAAATTTAATAGGAATATTTTTTTAAAGTTTATAAGATAATGTTTTAATACTGATCCGTGCAGTTACTGTCTTGTTAGTCTCCACTGGTTCGTGAAAGCCAGGCTTCCATCTTGTATCATTTTACCTTTGTTTGAAGATTTTCTTTTAAAACTCTTACACTGTGATAAAATCTTTCTGCTTTTGAGTGTCTGAAAAGTTTTTGTTTCATCTTCATTATTCAAAGACATTTTCACTGGTCAATAAATCTGTATTAACAGTTTGTTTCTTTCACTTTCATTACTTAAAAATGTTGCTACACTGTCTTCCCACTTGCGTTGTTTCCAGTGAGAAATCTGTTGTCGTCCCTATTTCTGTTTCCCTGTGTTGTATGTGCCCTCTTTGCTCTCCAGGTGCTTTTAAGGTTTTCTCTTTTTCCACAGTTGGGGTGCCTGGTGGCTCAGTTGGTTAACCATCTGACTTTGGCTAAGGTCATGATCTAATGGTTTGTGGGTTTGAACCCCACATCGGGCTCTGTGCTGACAGCTCAGAGCCTGGAGCCTGCTTCAGATTCTGTGTCTCCTGCTCTCTCTGCCCCTCCCCCATTGTTCTCTGCCTCTCTTTCTCTCTCTGTCTCTCTCTGTCTCTCTCTCTCGCTCTCTCTGTCAAAAATAAATAAATATTAAAAAAAAAAAAGAAAGAAAGATTTTCTCTTTTTCACCAATTTTAAATAATTTGATTATAATGGGCACTGATCTGTGGGTTTATAGTCTTAATCATATTTGGAGAATTTTCAGACATTGCTTATTTAGACTTTTTCCTTTCCCTCCCACTTTGGAGAGTCCAATTACACATATGTTTGGCCTCTTAAATTGTGTCTGTGTTCAGCGATTCTTTATTCATTATCTTAAGTATTTTTTTCTCTATGTATTTTTTACATACTATCAAACAGATAGTGTTTGCTGCTTTCTCTTAAAGTTCATTTTTCTTCTGATATTCTGAATATCCACTGTTAATGCCATTAGAAGGTTTTTCATCTTTTACATTGCAGTTTTCTTCTCTAGAAATCCTATTTGGATATTTTAAAAATTGCACACATCCCTTGTTAACAAGCTTTCTTATAGATTCTTGAGCACATGGAATATATTCATAATTAATGCTTCAATGTTTTTGTCCACTAATTTGGTCATAGGTCATTTCTGTGTCAGTTTCGATTGATGGTTTTTCTCTTCATTATAGATAGTATTTTCTGCCTCTTTGCATGCCTGGTAATTTGTAATTGGATGTCAGATTTTGTATATTTTACTTTGTTGAAGAGCTACATATTTTTTGCATTCCTATTCCTAATTTTCCCGTACTTTGTTTTGTGATGGTTAAGTTACCTGCAAATAATTCAATCCTTTCAAACTTGCTTTGAAGCAAATTTCAGGTCTTGCTTTGAAGATGTGGCAGGTGGGCATCTAAATAGCATCGCTCCCATGTCCGATTACCTACTACTGAGGCAAGACACTCCTCTGTACTTTACCTAATATCCTATGAATTATGAGGGTTTTGGTCTAGCTGTTGGGAAGAGGCCTGATTAGATGCCCTCTCCCTACACTGCAGTCTAGAAACTTCTTAGGTAGGAAGCTAGGGCAATCAGAGGGCTCGTCTCATCTTTTTTTTTTTTTTTTCAAGGTCTCTGCCCTTTTTGACCTGGCTTCCAGTTTCTTGACTTTCATTGATTCATATATTTTATCCTATTTATTAGTTGTTTCAAGCAGCAAGATAAATCAGGTCCTTCTTCTTTCGCCTTGACCAGAACTGGCAGCCCTCCCCAGGAGTCATACTTTAAATTTGATTTTACTTCATTGAATATTTTGAAGAAAATTATTGATAAGATTTGGTACTTTTGTTGCTATTTATAACATGGCCTGCATAATGGACTGTGACCCACCATTATGTTGTGATGCCTGTGCCAAGGGAACATAAAGGGTGTGACGAATTAACTATATCCTGCCTGAAAGGAAACACTTAGAAAGACCAGGGGTATCTCCACACAAGTAAACTTTCATGTGGACGTTAGCACTCGAAGACCAAGAATCGAATTCTGGAAGATCAGGCTGGAATGTGTTGGATGACTAATCTTAAATGGCAAGATTAAGGCTCTTTAAGAGAGGGCTTTGAGAGGAGGTTTTTCTGAATATATCTGGTGTTTTCCAACATGTCAGCAACAGAGCTGACTTCACGTAGCAGTCTTCAGATAGCGGCAGCACATTGGGTAGAGTCTGTCATATGCATCATAGGACCTTAATGAAGACTGCTCAGAGTGTAGGTAGTGCAGGGCTATCACAGAACTGTCACCTGGGAACATAACCATAATATATCTAGCCAGAAGATTTTGCAGCCTTCCAGACAAGGATAAGCACATGGATGGGTGGCAGAACTTCATGCAGTTTGCTCAAAAGGAGCTGACGTAGGTGGCAGAAGTACCCCTTACCTACCCTAGTATGTCTTATCTGCTTCCTAGAATGCCAACATGATGAATAGTGTTGAAGCAGCCATCTTGGATCTTGCAGCAAACATGAGGATATGCTGAGGACAACAGAGTAGAAACTCAAAGGAGTCATGTCTCTAACAACTCTGTAAACCTTTCATCCCAAGCCTGGATTGCCTATTCCTATACTTCATTCGTGAAAATAAACCCCTGACTATTATTTTTGTTTTTCTCTTTGGGCAGTTAAACCTACTCATAAATGATTCAAAGTACAATCCAAGAAAATGTCAAGGGTAAAAATGCCGGAGAAGTGCACACAGGATACCAGAGCCCGACTGATGCCAGAGCGAGCCACGGTGTGGCTAGGGGCCTGTACCATGGGGACAAGATGCTGAAATCTGGGCAAGTCTGAGGTCTGAGCCACCCTCCGTGGAATAGTCTGGAATCATAAGTGCAGAGGAGAGGATTATGAAAAGAGGGCAAGACAAATATTTTTGTGCTCCGGCCATATACGAGAACTTCTGAGGAACATTAGTAATAGCCTTGCACTCCATTTATAGACATGGAAGTTTTGCCCTTAGGACACAATTTAATCTGCTTTAAAAACTGTGGTTTTCTGAATCCAATATCTACCTGAAACTCTGCATTTTAAATTAAAAATAAATAAATAAAACCCATCTTCCTTAAATTCATGGTGTTCGCAGTGAAAAAGCAAGTGACAAAGGAAAATGGAAAGTTATTTGAATAAAGCCAATTCACATCTGTACTTGTAGACTGTAAATAAATGAAAATGTGCGTGCATGTGTGCGTGTGTGTGTGTGTGTGTGTGTCTTAAGGTCAAAGTGCTATCAGAGGCATTAAGGAATGGTAAGAGTGGTCAAAAAATAGACATGGAAAATGAACCCAACGTCCACAAGTGAGGCAAAGCATGGGGTGTACTAAAGGAGCTCATTGACGGATTTGAAGCAGAGGACTGGTATTTAGATGCCGAAGGGAATGGAAGAAGGGAGAGCAGTTAGGGAGAATGGGAGGCTGAAAGCAGCGTTGGTAAGGGTCGTGATGGGAGTAATGGCCTTGTTCATTGTGCTATTTAGATGGCCTCTTTCAAGGTATAGCATCCTCTTCTTTCAAGGTCATCTTTCGTCTACAGTGGCAGGTGAACAGTAGCTAGAGACAGCTGTGGCACTCTGCATCTGCCCTTCCTGTGTGCCTGGCTGGAGGAACAAGCACAGCACCAGGAGAACCCGAGATATCCCTTTGACCTCAAAGAACAGCTTTCTGTATGCTCCAGGGTGCAGATACTCCATAAACATACATCTCATAATCTGTGGTTCGCTCCTTTATCATAGCCCTTAGAAAAATGATTTGAGGAAAAGAAGTAGAAAAGATGTCTCATTTTAAAAACTAAAAAGAGAAGACATTTTTTGTTTCTTTGTCTAGAGTTCCTCAGCTCCATATCCTTAATTCTCTAACCATTAAGCATTTAACAGCTGAAGAAAAGACACAGAGGCAAAACTAACTGGGGTACGAAAGGAAACAAATGAAATGCACTAATTATAGAGGCCATGCTCCGTTCTGGATATTTTCTGAAGCTAGTTGAATATCTTGAGCCTCAAAATTTGACTACTAAAGATCCTAGAGGGAGAGGAGGGAAATGAGCAAGATCTGTGCAGGAGTTAGAGGGAGCAAACACAAGAGCAGAGAAGACACACAGTCTCTCCCCACGAAATCACCCAGCAAATCCTGTTTTATCAAATTAAAAGGAAAAGGAAAAGGCTGGTCAGGCATGCATTCAGTACGCTTTGGTACATCCCTGACACAGCTGGACTTCGAGACAATTGCGAGGTGAGGAAGAAAAAAGAAATCACAGAAATGAAAAAAATTCAAATGCGAGCTCCAAATTATGGGTAAAGTGCAAAAAGGTGGGAAAGAATTTATCAAATTTTAATCTGAAAAGATGGAACATTTAATTGATAATTTGTAGTCGGCTCATGGGACTACAACTGTCTGAGATATAATCATAATATACAGAAACTCTAAAACTAGAATAGAGGAATATGATCCCTGATGTTTTAAACTTTTTTGGGCCTATAGAAGTTGAGCAAAAGGTAAAAAATTCAATAGTAATCCATAGTTAAGGCTTCCTTGGTAGATAAAAATTATTGCTCTGGGCCATAAAAGCTAGCTTTTGGATAATAGAAGAGATTAGCTATGGAAATGCAGGAAACCATATTTTTTCCTTATGGTTAATTCTGCTTTTTACTGAAATGATGGAAGAGAGACAGGATTCAGGAAACCAAAAGCCATATAATTACAGTAAATTACTACCCAAGTCATAGGCCTATAAATTAATTAAACATTCACGTTTGCCTTATTATAAAGACCTACTTTTGTTCTTAACATATATGGTTCTTTTTTAAAAAACTAAATATAAGAATAAAAGGGCTTAGAATTACATTTAACGGATTTTCACCTTCATGAAATATATCATTCTGTAGACTAAATGGTAAATTGGAGAAAATTTTGCCTAACATAAAACCACTTCTGCTAACGTTCTTATTCTGTATTTCTTAATAAAACCAGGTGCAATATTCTGTGGTCCTTTTGTACCATCCTCTTCCTCCAGAATTCTGACTAAAGCATTAAGTTATTTTAACTCATTTTGAAGGATTGTTGCATTTGAATTACCACCCTCTATATCCCCAAGACTACACATAAATAGTAAATGACAACCAGGCATTGAGGGCAGAAAAAAAAAGCCATGCTCAGAAATGCTCCTATATTAAAATATCATTACCAGCAGGCTATGGAATGAACCAGGGCAAGGAAAAAAGATGCTACATCACATACCTTTTATTCCTAATGAAGGTGAGAATTTTATGAGCTCTATGCTCCCCTTTCACCCCAAAGCACATAAGATTTAGAGGCCAATGTGACATCAGCAATATTAGTATTGCTGTCTGCTACAGTCACAGAGTTTCATAACTGGATAAGAACCCAGAAACCCAAGGTGAGGGAAAGAGACATTTGGAAAAAAAAAAAAAAAGGAAACAAGGGAGCATCTCACTAAACAGACAGATAAGGAGAAAATGTCATTTGCTGGAAATGACCCAGGAACATACTATGTTATATTTTCAAAGCAGAACTGATCCTTCAAGACTTGACATTTCCACCCAAGTCACTACCTTCCAATGTGGCTTCACTGGGAACAGTCTCCCAGGCTGATCTGGGGACAGCCATTCCCACCACAGGGGAAGTGGTCAGAGAGGATGACCAGTGTGGAGAGTGACCCCAGTCTCCCTCTCCTCGCCAAGAACCAGGGAGCAATCACAGACACACTCACACCATTAGAGTCGTAACTCTTTCTCTGAACTAGAGGTGTAGAAATTGGGATTATATATTTGTTTGTCTTGAAAGGGATTTCAAGATGGGGTGCTAAGTAGTGTTTGTGGAGTTTCACTTGTGAGCACATTGAGTTTCTTCCTCCAAGGAAGGAAAAGCAATTGTTCATTGCTTTTCCTTCCTTGCCTGCACACCAACCCTCCACTTTCTGTGAGGGTAAGAGAGGAATCAGGCAGCAGTGACTTGTTCTCCATTCTTGCGGATATCCAAATGGCACCCTGTTGAGCCTGTACACTGAATGTTGCCTGACCTCGGGGCAATATTCTTTGAGACAAAACTGACATGAGTGAGCAAAGATAAGGCCTACAAAATCCTGGCATCCTTTTCCCTTGACCTGACATCCACGTGGTCTCCACAAAGCTTGCCAGTGGGTTGTATTTATTGCTATACATGGAGTCACGACATGAAGTGGGTCCCTAGCCTCACCTTTACTTCTTCGTAGTTCACGCATACATATTTGGGTTTGGTCACTTGAAATCATCTAGGTTTTTAGAAACACGCATTTAGATTTTCTTAAATTTTAATATGCATGATCATTCCTTTGTCTGCCTAAATCTTCGTATTCACCAACATGTCATGTCAGATTTAAACACTGTCTATAAACCTGAATGGTCTCACCATCTAGTGAGGAAAATACAACGTGCCCGAAAACAATACTAACACAGTGTGACTATGAGAAGTACCAAAGAAAAGATTTGCCTGCAAAATGCTATTATAACAGAAAAGTGACTACTGTGTCCGCTTGGAGGTTGAGGGAGTATGCAAAACAGAAGGCACAGAAGGAAGAAAGCACCATCTGAGCCAGGTCAGTAGTTCTCCATCCTGGTTGAGGAGCTGTTAAAAATTAATGGTGGTCAGAAACCAGCCTCTGACTCAGTCGGAGTCCTATAAGCACAAAGTCACCAGTGTACAACAGGCGTGAACTACAACTATTGTATAATTTTTCATTTCTGCATAAGTTGAAAGTATTTCTTCTCAAAACAAACTGCAGCATTTCAGTATTTGTGGCCTCTCCAAATCAAAAAGATCTGCTCTATTCTTTGAACCACTGGCTGAAATCAGCCATAGCGCCATACCCCTGCAATGGCAAAATAACAAGAAAGAATGGCAGAGTAGTGAGTTTTTATAAAAACATTTTCAGGAACTGAATAAAGTGTTTATTTGTCAAGAAATACAGCCCCTTCCTTTTTTTAGAAATAAAAATCCCAATAATAAAGGGAAGCAAATGCATTTATTTAGGCAAACAACCATATGTATTAAAATTTAAGTAAATTTAAATGTGTGTGTTTAAAAAAAAGATATCCAGTGATTTTATTTAACCAAATCAAGTGGATTTAATGCACATTTGCTAGAAAATTGGATTCAAGTATTTAGATATTTTCATTTAGTTGCAAGAAGACACAGGCTGTAACCATCTACTACTTTTCGACACTAGATATTAATGTCAGGGCAATCTAACCAACTCATCTCCTTAGCACAGAGCACTGACATTTATTTTTACTAATAAATAAGAATATATGATAGAAGCAACATTTAAAGGCTCCTTAGTTCAAGGAATCTGAAGTACTATATACTTTGAAAAGAGTTAGTAATATGTAAATAAAAGACTTAGCTGTGACCATCTAGGCTGTTGCTGGGTAATTTTCTCACATTTTCTGTTTTTTTCCACAGATACAGCTCTATAGATATATACTGTCATATTGAGAGACATTTTAATCTCCGTGACCTGTTCGTTCTTCGTTTGAGGACAACTAGGGGGTGGAAATTGTTTTTATTTTTCCTCAAAAAGAAAACTCTGTCCCTGCAGACCTCACATCACAGCAATCATTTCCAGACCCAGGTCACATTTGAAGGAGTGTGTGGTACCGTACGGCATCCACAAAAATAGGCTGAAGTTTCCCTAAATCCCAGTCACTGTAACTCTTGGTGACAGATTCACGCTGCTACTAATCAGTTTCACACCAGGGAGATACACACGGTGGAAACATGCAGATTGGGCACAGCACAGAAGTCACTTGGAAAATGTCTGAAAGCCAGAGCTTTCCAGCATCACCTCTCTGTGCCAAAAACTCAAAAACATATGCTTCCCCCTTATTTTCTGCTTTTTTTTTTTTTAATGTAGAAAAATTAGCTCCTGGTAGACTGTTGCCTGCTCAGAGACTTATATCACTGGTAATGGAATTGAGTTTTGCCATTTCTAAGGAGAGCTAGGAAAGAGACATCAGTCTGTTTGCGTATTACCAAGGCAAATTAGAAACCATTTTCCGCCCAGTTTTCTTTCTTTCTTTTTTTTTTTAAATACAGTTTTCAGAGTTACGATCGGTTGTCTGAATTATTGCTCTTACTGGCCTGCACTTAGGTTGCTGTTTTCAGCTCCTAATAAAGAGATTCAGGAAACAGGTCAGGTCTTAGATCTCAGGCAGATATGCCAGCCGGAACCACAGAACCACTGCACACATGTGGTATGAGTAACATGAGGATTGAGCTCCTTTGTTCACTTCATTTACATGAAAAAACACTAAGATCTTTCAAACCCGTTCATCAGAATTAAAATACATATTTGGTATGAGTTTAATATCCTAGATGATTGATAAAATGAGAAGCCTTCCAGACTCAGTATTTTTCAGGTGAATTTTCAGTGGCATGGATGAGAAGTAGATCAGGTTCGCTTCTATGTATAATCGCTGTCTGAAGACTCATTTTTCAAGGTAAGGGAAGACGAAAACTAAAATTACTGTCAAATGAACCTCCACAATACAAGGAAAATAGATTGAAATACCTATGATTCAATAGTTTTGTCCGGATGCAACGATAAAACAGGAAATATGTGCCCAAGATCAGTTATAATCAAAATCATCTGGCTAAATTGTCCCACTTAAAAAAGTAATGAAAGGACAGGCAAGTCTCGATTATTGGGTTTGATTTTATTGTACTAATTGTTCCGTCAGGTAGATCAACGATGGTTTAATTATCAACCTAGGAAAGCGTACCAGAGTGCCGACAAGGGTTTGCTAAAGAAATAATTTAGTAGATTTGTCGAGGAAATGGCAGGGACTTACCACATGAACAGCAGAAGAGAGATCAGTTTCTCTCCACCCACCATCAGCCTCCATGCATGAGAACACACCCTTGACCAGACCGTGCTACTGACATGTATGTTTTGGTAAGACGTAGTAGGAGTGCGGGGGTGCGTAACTGTCTTTCTTCTTTCCATGTAACTTTCCCTGAGGTTATAGTCAATGTTTGTGTCATGAAGATTATATAGGCTCTTTGGAGAATCTAGCCCCTAAAATTAGGGATATGTCATTTTCCCTAACACCCCCAGAAGTTTACCCTCCCCCCTCCTTATCAGAACACATGAGACCATGTCGTTCTAACACCTCCCTCTGCTTCTCTTTTTGGAACCCATGAGGTACTCTGGCTATACAAATCCCTGATTTTTTCACTATATTTTAAGCGTTGCCAGTGTCATTCACTCCCCATTCCAGTACCTTATCTTACCCATCTCCCCAGTCCATCTGTCACCACTACTGAGTTCTTTGTGTTGAAGACAAGAGGATGTTGGAAATTTAAAAAAATGTTGTTTTCCCTGAATATGAGGAAAGTACTTTATAGATTTCACAAAGCATCTTCAGTCGGATACCTAGATAGTCTTTCTATATTAGCAAGCAGTGGTTTTAATGATCCTTGAGATTGAGTTTAAAGTAATAGCCAGTTACTTTATTTATGTTTTATATCAATTTTAAAAAATGAATCCACGAGGGGTGTCTGGGTGGCTCAGTCGGTTGGGCGTCCAACTGCGACTCGTCATGATCTCGCAGTCTGTGAGTTTGAGCCTCACGTCGGGCTCTGTGCTGAAGAGCCTGGAGCCTGAACCCTGCTTCAGATTCTGTGTCTCCTTCTCTCCCTGTCTCTTCCCCCCTCATGCTCTCTCTACTAATTTATAGTCTATCTGCAGAAATATCAATGCCCAAATCAAAGGAGTTCCTTTTCAATCAGTAAATGTGTTTTTGAAGAGCTATGCCGTAAGAATAGAATTTTTAAATGGTGTCATAGTCCTGGCTTACTTTCTCTATTTAAAAGAATGGTGAGTGGGAAGGTAGACTAAATAGTTGAGTTTTTCCATTGTCATTTTCACTTCTCCAACCTACCAGTGGATTCTGTGAGTACCGTGTTAGGAGAGGGCTAGGATAGCTACATATGGGCCCTTTGAAAGATCTGCATTTTGTTTTATATCATTTTGTTTCTTTATTTTATTTTATTTTACTTTAACTTTTTTGTTGTGGTGAAGTCATCTTCAGCCACTTGCCGGGGGTTTCCAATAAATTACCTGAACACTTATTTAAATAATTTTCACTCCAAATTGTGTTGCGGGCAGCTTGAGTAAGAAAAACTTTGTGGCTCTTAAGTGTTAAAACACACAATAAAGTCTTGATTTAGAAATGGTATGTTTAGGGACATTGATCTTAAGTTCTGTTAATGGAAGTGTTATCTAAATCTCATTCATGTAATGAAAATTTCTCCAGCTGTTAAACCACTGAATCTTCTGTCACTTTGATATAGAGGTTAGACACCAAAATGGATTACCTTGTCCATCAAAATGTGCAAGAAGAGAATATCGAATATCCTAGTCACATTTGGAAAAGGAATGACACTGAAATATGGGGTAAAGGTCATAAGGAATTTGAGGAATTCAGGAAAACACTAGTCACTTGTGAAGGGGACAGAATAAAGGGAATTTGATACTAAAGGTGCTGCTTGAACTTTAAAGAGAAAAATAGTGCAATGTTGAGCTTGAAAATACTCCAGTATGCTTTGTTGAATAGGAGACGGTAACCATAACTCCCTTGGGTGTGTGTGTGTGTGTGTGTGTGTGTGTGTGTGTGTGTGTGTTTCGGTATTCATTTAGAAATGTGTAAAGATTGTCTAAATTTAGAAATTGATCTGCCTCATTTCCACAATTGAGGCCTGTAAGCTTCATCTGATGTCCCATTTTGTTGTTGGTTTGGATTTCCACATTATTTATCTCTTGCTATATTTTGTTCTCATGACAGCAAAAAATTTAAAATAAAAACAGATTGAAAGGACAGTCTTCCTTATCAACACTGTATCTTAATGTTCCAGGAAATTAATTTTTACAGGAATATAAAATGTAAATTTTCTCTCCACACAAGAGGCTAAAATCATATATGGATATCACAGGCAGAATTTATTTAGGAGTCCTAGCAAATTTTAAAAATTCACGAGATATAGTTCAATTGCTTTTTTCTTTTTTAAGCTTAGAAAATATTCTGGAATGATGAAGGTACCAACACAATACCTATTTAAAGTAGTTGAAAGGAAACCGGAAGCTCCCTGTCATATGCCATAAGAAAAATGCAAATTGAAACAATAATGAGATATCATTACACACTTACTTAGAATGAGTAAAATCAAAAACACTGATAACACCAAATGCTGGCTTGGTTATGGAGAAATAGGAACTCTCATTCATTGTTGTGGGAATGCAAAATGGTTCATCCATTTTGGAAGATAGTTTGGGAGTTTCTTACAAAACGAAGCTCATACTCTTAGTGTATGATCTAGCAGTTATACTCCTTGGTATTCATTCAAAAGAGTTGAAAACCTGTGTCCGCACAAAAACCTGCACATAGATGGTTATAGTAGCTTTATTCATAATTGCCAAAACTCGGAAACCCTCAAGATACTCTTCATACATGAATGGTTAAATAAACGTTGGTACATCCAGGCAATGCAATATCATTCAGCACTCTAAAGAAATGAGCTATGGAGGAACAAAAAGGTGCGGAGGAAACATAAATGCATATTCCTAAGTAAAAGAAACCAGAATGTAAAAAGTATGTACTGTACAATTCCAACTATATAATACTTTTTGAAAAGGCAAAACCGTGGAGATAGTAAAAAGATCAATGGTTGCCAGGAATTAGAGCAGTGGAGGAGGAATGATTAGGCAGAACATGGGGGATTGTTAACAGTGGAAATACTCCGTATTCCTTTTTAATGGTGGACACATGTCATTACACATTTCTCCAATCTCACAGACTATTCAACATCAAGAGTGAATTGTATTATAAACAATGGACTTTGGGTGATAATGATGTATCAATGTAGGGTCATCAATTATAGCAAATGTGTCCCTCTGGTACAGGAGGCTATATATGTGTGGGGCAGGGGGGAAATGAGAAATCTCTATCTTCCTCTCAGTTTTACTGTGAACCTAAAACTGCTGGGAAAAAATATAAAATCTTTAAATATTAAAAAATGAAACAAACAGAACTATCTTCTCTGAAGAGAGAGGAAGCTTCCTCTCTTACATATGTAACTAACATGATCTGCCTCAAACATCATATGAATATGGATATCATCTCTTTTTAATTTTTCAAATGGATTTTTGAGTACTTGCCTCCATTACTGGCAAAAGGTATGTTTTCTCCCCTGATACCCACCTCCCCGTATATGCAAAGCATTTTAATTGTCCAAAAACCCTTACAGAGTTGCGTCATCCAAAGGAGGCCCATTCTTTTTTCCGATTACAGGAATAGAAAGTGCTGGCTGAATTACCTACAGTAGTAGGCTACTTCCAGCCAAATCGCATTGCAGCTGAAATCTGGTCCTTTCTCAGAGATACTCGCCCACTTCAGGGTGCTGGTCCAGGTCCCTTTCCAGGCAGCCGCGGTACATCACATCGTTGTCTGAAGTTGTATCTTCTTTAGTTCACTCATTACGTAGTCATTTCTCCTCAAGTGGGACAATGCATTTCATTTATTTTGCTGTAATTAATTCAATAATACCAGTATATTTTAGACATCCATGGGTGGCTCAGTCAGTTACGCGTACGACTTCGGCTCAGGTCATGATCTCATGGTTCATGAGTTTGAACCTTGTGTCAGGCTCTGTGCTGACAGCTCTGAGCCTGGAACCTGCTTAGGATTCTGTGTCTCCCTCTCTCTCTGCCTCTCCCCCTCTCACTCTCTCTCTCTCTCAAGAATAAGTAAATATTAAAAAAATTTTTAATATATGTTTATTTTTTATTTTACATATTTTAAATATATATATTTTTAGTAACCTAAACGTATAGTACTAAACAAGGGACACTATTTTTATAAAATTCTTGGAAGAACTTGCGCTTTTACAATAGTCTTTTCTAGAAAGGGAGAGTGAATATGACTTGTACTGTGAGTATGTGACAACGATGGCTTTAAAATACTTCTAGCAACCTTGTAGGTGAGGGGATGGGCTAAATGCATGATGGACATTAAGGAGGACACTTTTCGAGATGAGCACTGGGTATTATATGTAAGTGATGAATGAATCACTAAATTCTACTCCTGAAATCATGATCACACTATATGTTAACTAACTTTGATATAAACAAGTAAATACATAAGTAAATATAAAATACTTCTAACTATTTATTTCAATATTAGGACAAGGTAACACTAAAATACATTTTTTTAAATATGAGATATACAGTAAATTAAATTCGAAACAATAATCATATTATAAAGAAAAGTTGACAATTTATTGTGTTTAGAGACTCTGTGTGCTGTCATTTGTAACCAGAAATAGCTCTCCTCCACAAAAATTAAAGTTTCTAGGTACTTGTATTCATCTTCTTTCCTCAACCTAGACTGTCCCTTCTTCGTTTGTGGGATTTTCCCTAAGGGTCCTGATATCCTTTCTTCCCAAAGACATTAATTATTATGATAATAATGTTTAGAGTCCATTAACTAGGTCCACTAGGTCAGGATTTATAATTCTCAAATTTCTCAAACTTCAGGTGGTACTGCTTGAATGTCTCTGTGGCAAACATGGAGATGCAATGACAGATCTCCTTCTGAGAAAGGACTTGTGGCCAGCTATGGGCATAGAGTCAACAGCCAGCCACCAGCATCACATCCTGCAAGACCTGCCTGAAATGCAGAGAGCCATCCTGCTCAACATCACACCTTCCAGTGGCAGCCCACATTGGGAGCAAAGTCAGAATAAAAAGGTAGGACCATTTCAGATGATACAAGGGTGAATTTTGGTCCAGAATGCTTCCTGGGTTGGTGGAGACTTTGTCAGGCTGGCATAGAAGTTCACTTTCTTCTAGCCAACCTTCCTTCCTTCCTCTTTCTGTTACACGCATTCATTTCTAAAAAACATCTTAACATCTCAACTCCATTTCCACCTCTGATTTTAAAGACTCCATTTGTGCCAGTTTTTCTTTCTTTCATCCTAGAAAAGAACGCCCGATGCACATTGGTCCATCTCTTCCCTAGAACTGTACTTAAAAATGATTACTGTCACTGGATACTTTCAGTGACAACAATCAATGGGGACTCCCGCCTTAACTCATGAAAGGTTGCATATTTTGTCTTCCCTCCAGGAACCTATTAGTCATATCTAGGGGAAGAAATTTAAACGACTCTCCTCTGAACATAATACGTGTGTTCCATACTTGTTACATCCAACTATGAAGAGAAGTAGCTATCATGATTTCATTCACTTCTATATCATCAGATACACCATTAAGTGTGATATAAAATGAATTCAGTTTATGTTGATGGGTCACCACAGAAAAGAATGGAATAACTTAAAATATATTACCAAAGTAAAAATACTTTTAACCTAGTCCTCAAACCATATGTTGTTAAAAAAAATAACTAATATTTAATGAGTGCTTACTGTAATCCATATAATTTACCTGAATTATGACATCTATTTCTAAAGCCAGTGGAACTACGAAACTTGCTCAGGATTGTTCAGCTAATAAATGACCCAACTGGACTTAGTATCCTGGTATGGCAGATTCCAAAGTTGAATCTCTTGACCATTTCTCTCTCAGTTCCTGAATTTCTTACTGGTTCCCTTCTTCTTCTGCTCCTCCCTCACGTCTCCCTTGGGCTCCTTACAATCAATGAAATAGTAACAACAAGGAAGAAGGAGAAACAAATAGAGTCTGAATCTAAAGAAAATAAGCAGACTGCAAAACCATACTTGGGTAGCTAACAATAGAATTATTTATTCTTTAAACACAAACACACCTTCTGTCTCAGAGTGAAGGCAAATAACTATATTTTCATTTTTGTATACTCTTCTTTTGTACTGTTCAGGATTTTATTTTTCTCAGATATCTATTCTCCTGAACCAGACCTTTAAAATGTTGTCAATCCAGTGTGCTTCAGAAAAGACTTCCTCAAAGACAGGTTGTTTGGCTGGAATTAGAGGGTGTCACAGTGGCCAGATGGAAAGCTCAATTTACATTTAATTTTGTTTTCACTGATTTATCAACTATTCCATTGACAAAGAGAGGTGTGACTTCATGGAGTGAGAAAATGCTATTTTCTGCTCATAGTTACATTAAAAAAATCAAACCACAGCATGTTCAAAGTTAACATTTGACAAAGATTTTTAATCCTGGTTGCCTATCTTCTGAACACCTTCTGCCCCCACTTCTAGCGGTTCACAGAAGTTGAATTCTGCTTGTAATTCATTATGTGACAATCTGCATAAGGAGGAAGAAAGAAAAGAGAAGAGAAGAGAAGAAAAGAGAGAGAGGGAAGGAGGGAGGTATGGAAAGAGAGAGGGAGGGAGGGAGGAAGGGAGGGAGGAAGGAAGGAAGGGAGGGAGGGAGGGAGGGAGGGAGGGAGGGAGGGAAAGAAAACCCTTCCTCTGGGTTTGTCCTGCACTGTAAGAAGAGACAGATCTGTAAATGGTGCTTAAATCTATATAGTACATTACTTTCCTTTCTTTCCCATATTTCCCTAAATTGAGTAGGTTGGGGCAAGTCAAAACAAATACCAGGGAAAAAGGGGAAAATAACTCTAGTTTATAGAAAAGCAAATAATTCTTTAGGAAAAAGTATACATTTGTTACACATCTGAGTAGGGTACCTGTTTATGTTGCATCTAATTGGCTCCTAAAAGTTTTGATCTTTACAATTTTGGAGGTTCTAAGATTTGGAGAATGAAGCTAATATTCACTCAAAATGTGCTATATAGTAACAAATAGATAAAGTTATATACCTTTCACAATAAGGAAATTAATGATGTTAAAGCGTAAACATCTTGCCACGTCTTCATAGCCATTAAATGATAGAATTAGGATTTGAACTTGAATCTCCTTGGTTTCAAAATCCACACTCTCTTCATTATACAGCACTGCCCCAGTTGAACATGTTTGTATGTCATCTAGTAAAAACTGCTGTCGATCATCTAGGGCATCAGGACAACGGGAAACAGCAGGGTGTACCTAGAGACTGATTAGAACTTACTCAGAGGGGTGCCTGGGTGGCTCAGTTGATTAAGTGTCTAATTCCTGATTTTGGCTCAGGTCATGATCTCACAGTTAGCGAGTTTGAGCTCCACATCAGGCTCCATGGCAAAAATGTGGAGCCTGCTTGGGATTCTCTCTCTCCCCCTCCCCACCTCTTACGTCTTGCTCACATGCTCTCTCTCTCAAAACAAATAAATAAAACTTTAAAAACAAAGAACTTACTCAGAAATATCATTTCCTAAGTAATTCCCCACATTCTAATTCAGTTACATATACAACGAATATCTGAGTTGTGATCTTTATTCTATCCCTATGAGAAAGTAGCATGTTTATTATAAATGCATAGGCTTTAGAAAGTTGAATTCTTGAAATATAGTGGCAGCAGTAAAAATATACATTCTGCATCTTCTTAACCCCCACATACGTAGTAAAATCACACATCTATCTATGGCCAACATTTAAATAGAAGTAGGTGCAAAGATACACAGAAGAGCCACAAAATATAAGTGATTTGGGGAAACCATCAATTCCTGGGATGTTAGCAACATCTGAAGTAAGGGAAACAGAAATGGCAAGGCACCACATAGACCAGAAAATAGAGAAATCTCTGAATTGCCATTGAATATTGCTGGAAACAGAAGGCAGGCCAATCTGAGAATGGCAGCTAAAAATGGGAGAGGCTTTACCTTCTCCAATGGTGGGCAAGTGAGAACACCAGAGTGATGTTTAAAGAGGCTGGAGCCATCGGACCATGTGTACTCCTGAAATTACCCCGGCAGCGCTTACCTCCACGACAGGGACCCACAGTGAAAAGAAACTGCTATAAGTGGGTTCATAACTGAAGCAAATAAGGAAAATCAAGGTAAAGAAAAAGAGAGGTTAAAACTAAAGTTGGACTGGACCTGGAAACATCAGTATAAAAAATAAACCTGCATTATTTTAAATACTATCTAAAAACAACAGCAGAGGGTACCTGTGAAATTAGAAATGTTACCTGAACTTTGAAACCAGCCTCCTAGTAAATGTTAAGGATAACTAAGCTGAGAGAGAGAGAGAGAGAGAGAGAGAGAGAGAGGAAAGAAAGAAAGAGAGGGAGAGAGGGATGGAGAGGGAGGAAGGGATGGAGAAGGTGGGAGGGAGAGAGGGAGAATACCTTCTTACCAATAATAAAAATATACCAAGGAGATATATTCAGTAACAGAGCAAAATTATAATGTATTAATTAAAAATTAGCTTTAAATATTTAAGAAAATAATACACGATATGGAAGAACAACACATACCAGAGTTAGAAATAATAACTAGACAATAGAGAAAAAAAGCATTTTAGAAATGAAGACTAAACTAAAAAGAACACAAGAGTGAAAAACACATCATAAAATTTTCTAAGATAAAAAGAGGATAAAAGAGGAAGAAAACTTTTCAGTATGTGGTGCCTGGGTGATTCAGTTGGTTGAGCGACTGATTCCTGATTTTGGCTCAGGTCATGATATCGCATTTTGTTCTGAGTTCGAGCCCCATGTCAGTCTCTGTGCTGACAGCATGGAGTCTGCTTGGGATCCTCTCTCTTCACCTCTCCACCACTCATGCTCTTTCTCTCTCATTTCTCTCTCAAAATAAATAAATAAACATTTGAAAAAGGAAGAAAATTTTTAAAGTTAGAAAGAGAATAACATGAGTCTATATCAGTGTCTACTGAAGATAGGCTAAGACCCAACCTACTGATAATGGAAGGTTCTAGAAAACAAAACAAAACAATAACACACACACACACATATACACACGCACGCACACACACACACACACACACACAATAATAATTCAAGAAAGCTTTGTGAAATTTAAAAAGAAAAGAAAATATCCTTTTGTAATCTAGACCAAAAAAAACAGTGATTATATAAGGGTTAGATAATTGTGTCATCATTAGATTCTTTTATAGCAATTTTATTTTAGAAAAAGCTGGGGTAAAATAATTAATCAAGAAAGGAAAATATGAACTACTGCTTTTATACAAAGAATTACTGATCTCTAATTGTAAAAAGAACATACAAAACATAATAATTCAGGAAGGATTTTTCCCTCAGAGCACTTTGTAGGGAATATATTAAAGAACAAGCTTCAGACAACCAAAAATCACAAAAGAAACATCAACATAAGGACCAGTAGTCTATATAGTTACTTGTAGGACAAATCGAGAATTAAAAGTGAAGGACTGTATATTATCGTGGCCATGGTATCAGATAGTACAGATACAGTATAACCACTCACTTATGATGGGGGAGAAGAAATGGGATGGCAAGTGAAAAATGCATAGCTCCTTTGAGTAGTCGCAGTGGCAATGATGAAATAGTATTATTACTCCAAAACATGTTTATATATAATGTGGGGAAAAAAGTGAATATGTCACATTATAATTCCATATTGCTTATGCCCTGAAAAACTTTGATTCTTGGTGTCAAAACATACAAATGACGAACACCTGAGTGGCTCCGTCCGTTAAGCGGCCGACTTCGGCTTAGGTCATGATCTCACGGTTTGTGACTTCAAGCCCCGCATCAGGCTCTGTGCTGACAGCTCAGAGCCTGGAGCCTGCTTCGGATTCTGTGTCTCCCTCTCTCTCCACCCCTCCCCCACTCATGCTCTGTCTCTCTCTGTCTCAAAAATAAATAAACATTAAAAAAAAGAAATACAAATATGTAGACAAAATTAAGTGAAAACTTTAAGTTTGAATTGGAAATATCATTACTATATCACAAAATTATACTATACCTCTTTAATTATATCCTGTCTCTGTGCTCTAAAAAGTCAGAAACAATTATCAACTGGGAGCAATTAGCAGCTCCAGGCCCAGATTCTGATAGTGAAATACCATTTTCCATTCAAAGAAACATGGTTTCTTGTAGAAATGTCTGATTCCAGGTGTTTAGGAAACAATTGACAAGAAGACTCTGGAGTATCTTGTTATACCAGAGAGCCAGGAAGTTACCAAAAACTTCTAGCGTTATATCAAAAAGACTAAGGCCAAAGATTGAGAAATTTGAGCTTCCAATAGGAATGAGAATTACAATGGATCAAAACATACCACATGTATTTAAAAACAGGGTAAAAAAAAAAAAAGAGAGAGAAGAGTCAGCATTTATTCTTACTTTTCTTATGCACTACACTACTAGGTAACCAAATCCTAGGTGAGTAAGCTTCTTCTGTTAAATTATTTCAGCAAGTAAGTGAAAAAGAAATGCCGGCATATTAGCATTTGCAACCTCCAATGAGTCAGTGTTGTAGGCACTGAGCATCAGTAGATGCTAAGATGAAACAAGAGGAAAACTTAAATATCATGTGCCCTTTGGTGAAAACACTCACTCCCTCTAAATTCTTGCCCGAGGGATCAAACCTGAGTCTGCTTAAGCCTCTGGATCCAAATGTCAATTAACAAGAAACAACACACGGAACAATGGATTGCATGACACCATGAGCATGCAACTACCAAGATCCGGACGGCTATAAATGCTACAGATAAAGTGGTCCAGTTTATTCAGCAGGTCAATTTTAAGGAAAAGAAAGAAGATTCCATGTATTAAATGAAACATCAAATATATACCAAGCCTAAAGATTGTGAACATCTGAAGTATACTATAGAAACGCACAGTTTGCTGTTAAAACATAAACAAATGTAAGGAAGTGATTAATCTAAAGGGTAGTGCTTACTTTTGGAGAGGAGGATGACTTCTGGAGCAGGCGGCAAACTTCCACTTCTTGCCCTGGTTACAAATTTGTTCACCTTATAACAATTCACTCAGCAGTGAATTTCGTATGTGCTGTTTTCTGTAACTACATTTTATCTTACTACAAAAAGATCGGTAAAAGAAACAGAACAAAAGTTCTGGAGTCGAATAACTCTGAGTTCAAATTATGGCTCACGGTGTTCTATCTGTGAGACTGGCAAGATCATATCTGAGACTCAGTTTCCTTCTCTATAAAATGTGAATAAACATCCTCTAGAACTGTCCTACGAATCAAAGGCAATGATCTATACCCAGAGTCTGGCTACTCTGCTTTTCCTTTCTTTCCTTTCTCTGCTACGTCGTTCTTAACTGGCTTCGACAGTGTATTTTCCCTACCACATATTACAGATATTTGTGCTTAATGAGATAATAATATCAGATCTTGGAATAAACTGCAGGCTTCTGTAGGTCTGTTCTAAATAAGCAGCATGTGTGTTTTCAAATTGGCAACTGAATCGTAAAAGCAATGACTAGTGCCCTCGAGGAAGGGGCTGATTTCTATCGACACGGCAAATCCCGGAGCACTCATTACAGAACAGTGCCTCTTAATTCTGGTTAAAAATACTAATGATGATTAATATTTTGTGGGGCAATAGGTAATAATTTTTTAATGATGGCATGTCATTTATCATAAAAACCATGTTCCTTTTATTGAGTAGGTACTCAGTATATTTTTTTAAATGATTGACTATGTAGACTTGACTTTAATAGCTTCTTAGTAATGATGGAAACAATCCGATACATAAAGCAATGGAAGTTTTCTGGAAGAGTTAGTTTCAAGTGGGATTATAAGAGGGGATGGTATGGCACTACGGTAGGAGCCCCCGTCCGCATTCAGGCAACCCAAGCCATCATCCGGATTCTATTTCTAACAGGTATTTGGTGTTAAGTGTGTACCGTGTACTGGGCCAAGAGCTTTTCATTTATTAGCATGTGTAATCCTTGCAGTAAGTCTGTGAGATGACTTAGGTCTCCATCTTACAGATGGAAGAACTGTCCCAGAGAAATGGTAACTAGAAAAATAAAAGGCCTAGTACTCTGTGTCTAGGACTCTGGGGAGCTAGGGATTCATAACCAATTTAGCCTGACTCTAAAATTCTTGCACTTAACTAGGTGATCTCAACAATCCCTTTCAGTGCTAACATTCTATGATTTATGATATCTCTCCTCCAAATGAATTTTTCATGATCTATTAACCCATCAATCCCCTTCAGTGACACATGTCTTCTTTGTTTAGCTTTGTCTCCTTCACCGGCATCAGAGTCAGAAAACCTCACTCAATCTAGGAACAAAGTCTCACCCACAATGACAGCATGCCACCATCGATGGTGAACGAGAGTCTGAGGATCATGGTCACTTTATAGCCAGAGACCTTTCTCAAGCCCTCTTCTGTTTCTGGGAATCAAATTCTTAGTATTGAACTTGACTGTAATTCTTTACACTGTTTACTTAAAGGAAATGAAACACGAACTGTGTTGCAGGAAGATGGAACAACAATTACATTTTAAATTAGTCACAGGCTTATCAGCTCCCGCAACTTCTTGTAATGGAAAAATTACCCAGAGGACACTGTCATGTAATATTAGGATAACAGGCTTTGAGCGAGTGACATGTTTATATTGCATGACGGGACTGTTTCATTTTCTTCATTATTTTCTGCATGGCAGTTTTGAAGTTACCTAGAATTATTCTATCCAGTTTACCAGAAGGTCTCATGTTTCTGCCTCCTATTATCTAATGAAATCCTTATTTTCTGGGGTCAGGTCTCTATTCCCACTTGCCCGAACTTCAAAAGTCTCCTCACTGATAGCCCTTCTTCTAAACTATCGTGTCCCTAATCAATCCCGTATGGCCAACTGTCCCTCAGCACCTTCTGAGGAATGGCTCTAATTAAGTCACCTACCTCATGTAAAAACATGTAAAGTCTCTCCTGCTTATGGAAAAAAATCCCAGTTGTTAGTAGGCCCTTCAGATTAACTTTATCTGGCTTCAAACTCTCTTTTCAGTCTTGAAAAGACAATCTCTTTCTACTAATCATCTTAACATAACATAGGCCAAATTGGCCAATCTCTGTTTCATTTTAAGGAAGAACTCAGAGTTTTTGCCACCCTCCCTTGCATTGTTATTTCTCCGCATCCCCCAAGACCAAAACTATGCATGTCTCAGTGCCTTACTCAATGGTTCCAAATGAGCTGCATATAAAAAAACTCTTGGGGATCTTCAATACATGATAGATAGATAGATAGATAGATAGATAGATAGATAGATAGATAGATAGATGCCCTGACCTACTACAATATACAATAAAGTCTTAATCCTGTGGCTTATCATACTTTGATTAAATTGGTTCTGAATTTCAATCCAGAAGGTCTGGAAACCATCACAGACCCTCGACAGCAGGCACACAGTTAGGCAATGAACCTAAAGAACAGTGAGTGCCATGATCTTGACTACAGCCAGGATAGTCCACGAATAGCAGAGAAATTCGCTGGAAATTATTTCTGTCAAACTCTCCTGCCTTGGTCTGAGAAGAGAGAAAAAAAAATTAGAAACAATAGCATACCTTTTGGAGGGCATAAAAAGAGAAAATATGGCTCTTTAAAGCCAGCTAGCAAAAGAGCTACAGAGTAACAGTAACATTCAACCTTTTTTGTAAGTCTTGGACCCTGTATAAATGGTTCTCCTGAACTTAATTTTGAGAAAAGAAAAGAAGCTCCCCATTTTCTCAAGTCGTACGGTCCATTTTTTAGTTTTTTTCTCTAACCTTATTGAAAATATATGAGAACTTTGTGAAAGAAACACATCTAGTTCTAAAGCTTAAGGTAGCTCTGTTTGCTTACTAACAACCAGAAGGGAACAATTGCAGAAGGGAATTAATATGTCCTGGAAACTCTTTGAGCGTCTTGTAGAAATAGAAGGCAAAGTAACACTGCTATGAAGCCCCAAGCATGCTGCATCTTGAGCCTGACATGGCTTTAATAATGTATTACAAAAACATGGTGTCGGCCTAGAAGGAGCAGTGGGGGCATTTTATTAAGTGAGAAAAGAAGATTTATAGATAAGTCACTAAAGAAGAGTTATAGTGAATCATGCGTTTGCTAACAAAAGGTGTCGAGAACAATATTTTTTTCCCTGCTTTGTCAACGTCTAATGCCCATTTATCTCTGTTCCACGATTCATACATAGTCACCATCACTCTATAAATTCATCACCGTGGGTTGTAAAGCTAGAGACAAGGTCAGAAAGCTCACAAAAAGCGTCAGTAATCTATCCCACAGAGGGTTGAGAAATGTTAATGGTGGTAACCTGGTGCACAGAGGACCAGCTTCCATTACAAAAGTGACTGACCATTAGTCACTCTCTCGGTGGGTCATCCTGAAAAATGCCATGAGCTTGGGACGGCTAGGGGGGGAAAAAAAAACACTGCACAGATCAGAGCTGCCAGGCCAGACCACAGCTGCTTCTGAAATTTCATGCTAGAACTTTGGCAACAGTGAGTTCTCTTAAGAACACGAAGACCTGTTCCCAAAAGGGTAGACACCAGAGTGGCATGCTAGCTGGCGGCCCGCTGTGGGTGCCACAACAGCACTTAAGAATGAGCAGCCCTTGTCTTTGTCTCCCATATTTGGTACAATAACCTTGAGAAAGTGCTCCGTGCCCTGTGACTTATAAGAGTTGTCAAAAAGTGTTGTATAATAGTCTTTATTTTTTAGGTCATTCTTCAAGTTCAGTAAAAACCATTTTGGCACCAAGAATGAGATTCAGGGTTCACTTTTAGCTTTAATTTCCAAATAAAATAACTTCGAGCCCCATTCCACATTTACTTATTCTTTTCTCTAATCTTTCTTTGAATCTGGGTGTTTGGAGGTATTGGATATTCCATAGTCCATGTTATATTGTATAATCTGGTCATCTGTCAGTCTTTAGCTCTGTAACCTCTGAGTCTGTTATACGAGCTTCTGCTATGGTCTCATGTCCTGCCTTGCTCCAAACTGATCTTGGCTCTCATGCCTATTTGAGGCAGAGAAAGATAAGGCTTACTCTAATTTTCAATGGTTGACAATAAGTCTTACTGAAGACTGAGACTGAAGAGGTGATGGAGAGGAAGTAAGAAGTAACAAAAGAGAATCAAATGCAACATCAGGATAGGATAGGATATCAGCCATCACTGTTCCCAAAGTTCATTGTTCATCTAGTGTCTCAGAAAGTCCCTTTGTGATGACCTCCTCTCACCCTTGTAATCTTTTTTTTTCTTTACTATATCGTCTCTCTGAATAACATTAACTTTTTCATCTCCTCTCTTCCTATCAGTTTTAAGGCACCAAACACCAATTTCCAGGCCTCATTCACCAAGATGAATATATCTTAACACCAAAATAATTTCTATACTCAAAAAAAGTACATTTATATTAATTTTCAGAAAAGTTTTAGTATTGCCTTGTCCCAAATCTCATTTTTCTTTTTCTTACTTTTACCTCAGGTCCATTTATGTATTTTCTCCAAATCAGAATCTCTACAGAAAAGTGAATTGAGGTTTTTCAAGTATCAGAAGACAAAGAAATAGCAGAGCCTTTGAAACAGATTTCATCCAGTTGTTTTAGGATAAGTTCAAGAAATAGAAGTCTGATCAAGGCGATTCCACTGCCATCATCATGAGTAGTTCTTTAAGTGGCAGGAAAGTGACTTGATGAGAAGAAGTGGAAAATCTATTTCTTCTTTTCCACAAAAAATTTTCCAGGATGCATGGCTCATATCCAGTTTTGAAAATAAACCTTACTGAGGATATTGACTTCTTTATTCACGTAGCATATTTGTTGCACATCTGTTATATGTCAAGCACCATGATTCACGGGATATGATAGTAAAGTTATAGGAAAAGGCAGGGGTCATATCATTAAGAGCCCCGTAAGACATGTTATAGGCTTTTATCTTTATCCCGAAAGCCATATAAAACCATTAAAAATGGTATCACAAGTAGGAGAGCAGAAGCATGTTCACACACTAATGCTGTGTCAAGAATGGATAGGATGAACAGGGGCAAGGGTAGAATAGGCAAGAATAGATTCAGGAAGTACCAACAAATGCTACCAGAGTCCAAGTAACGATGATGGACACTGGGTGGAGATGAGAAATTGATAAAATAGTGAGAGCTCCTGGTAAAAGATTGTCTATATGTAAAGGTCAATAATAAACAGGAAATCATCTAGACTCCTGGTATTCTAGTTTCTGCAGTTGAATGAATATTGGAGCCTTTATGTTGAGCTTAAGGTATCACTGAGAATTCAAATTTTAAGACTGACTAGATACTTATATGTGATTCTGGAGCTTAGAAGAAATATAAAGCTAGATATATACATTTGACTGTTACAAATATGTGATGACATTGGAAGGCAACACAAGATGAGATCATCCACAGAAAGAGATAATATAGGGGCACCTGGGTGGCTCAGTCAGTAAAGCATCTGACTCTTGTTTTTGGCTCAGGTCATGATCTCACAGTTCATGAGTTTGAGCCCTGCATCAGACTCTACTCTGATGGGATGGAGCCTACTTGGGATTCTCTCTCTATCTCTTTCTCTTTCTCTCTCTCTCTCTGCCCTTACCCTACATGTTCTTGCTCTCTCTCTCTCCATCTCTCAAAATAAATAAATAAACTTTAAAAAATCTTAAAAATAAAAAGAGATAATCTACAAGAAGAAGAAAATTCAGAACTCCACTATTAAATGACTGGCTATCAATTGCATCTTATACCTAGATTTGAGCCTGATCCCTATCCAAGATTTTGGATCTCTTTTCTAAAATTTTTTGTTTTATTTTTAGACTATCTTTTCTAAAAATTAAGTTAGGTAACTTGTCCTTCACTCAATATAAAGAAATACGTATCCACTGGCCTATCTTGTTTACCAAACTAAAATTTCTTCTCTTTTCTGAGCAAACATCAGGTCATGTAATTTCTGTTGTATATTTTGAAGTATCTGGTATTGGGCTACCCACAAATTATGCATTCTTTCTTCACTTCCATAGTAATACTAACGTTTGTTTGATGTCAGCTATAGCCAAACATTGCTCTGAGTTTTTTGTCTTATCGATCTTTACAACACAATAGTGGTTATGGTCATCCCACGATGGATGCAGATATCAAGAAATAGCTTGAATAATTTTCCCAGGGTACAAACTGGCATATTGCAGAACAAAGATGCAAGTCCATGCCTGTTTAGCCTCAATATTCATCCTCCTTCCAATGTATGATATTACCTCTTCCTCATCAAAATATATCCCATTCCCATAACAGTTCTATGTAGTCATTTTTGTGAGTTCTTTTACCTATAAATGCTGTTATGTCATTGGTTTCAGTCCTTGTCCCTTTTTTCTTAAGTTTATATATTCTACTTACATGACTCCTTCCTGACTGAAGGGAAAAACACACCTGCAGCCCAGTCTAGCCTTCCTGTTCCACTCAATAGATGCAGTACTGAGAAGCACAGGTAAAGTTCACAGAACCCAAGGCACAGACTTGCCAAAAGGTGAAGACTAAGTCGTAGTACTATAGAATGCTACCTCTACCATACATCGCACCACTACTTTACTGAAGACCTGTATAGAGTAGTTCCTGTGGCACAGGACATAATCTCTGATTGTCAAGAAAAAATATGAGGCATTCTAAAAGGCAAAGAACACACTTTGAAGAGTCAGAGCAAGCATTAGAACGAGATTCCAATGTAGCAAAGATATTGAAATTATCAGACCAGGAATTTAAAATAACTGTGATTAATATGCTAAGGATTTTAATGGATAAAGTAGACAGCATGCGAGAAAAGGTGTGAGCGAAGAGATGGAATCTCTAAGAAAGAGCAGATAGGATGTGCTAGAGATCAAAACCACTATTACAAATATGAAGAATGCCTTTGATGGGCTTAATAATAAACTGGATACAGCTGAGGAAGAAAATCTCTAGGGTTGAGGATATCCCAAGAGAAGTCTCAAAAACATAAAGCAAAGAGCAAAGACAGAAAAATGAAAACTGGAACAGATTGTCCAATGACTGTAATGAGAATATAAGAAAGAGAGAAAGGACAGGATAAATATTTGAAATTATGACTGAGAATTCCCCTGAATTAATGTCAGACACCAATCCACAAATCAGGAAATTCAATGAACACCAAGCAGATAAATGACAAAAACCTACACATAAGCATATAATTTTCAAGCTACAGAAAATGAAAGATAGATAAAAAATATTGCAAGAAGCCAGAGAGAAAATGCCGTACCTATAGAGGAACAAAGATAAGAATTATATCCATCTTTTCCTCAGAAATCATGGAAGCAAGAAGGGAATAAAGTGAAATACTTAAAGTGTTATGAGAATAAAAGCACCATCCCAGAATTCCATATCTTGCAAAATTATCCTTCAAATGTGAAAGAGAAATAAAAATTTCTCAGCAAGTAAAAATTAAGGAAATTGTTCCCAGTAGAGCTGCCTTGCAAGACATGTTAAAAGAACATATTTAGAGAGAAGGAAAATGATACTGATCAGAAACTGAGATCTACAAAAGGAAGTAAAAACAGGAAAGAATAAGTGAAAGTAAATAAACATGTTTAATTGTCTTACTCTTAAATGACCTAACATATAGCAGTTTGTTCAAAATAATAAAAGCAAAATTATATTCAATTATACATGATTATCTACATATTTTGTATGATGCAGTGAAAATAGTGCTTAGAGGGAAATTTATAGTATTGAATGCATATATTAAAAAAGAAGAAAGACCTAAAATCAATAATGTAAGCTTCCACTTTTGTAAAACTAGAGAAAAGAAGAGCAAACTAAATCCAGAGTAACTGTGGAAAAAAGAAATAATAAATGAAATTGAAAACAGGAAATCAATAGAGAACATCAACAAAAGCAAAAGCTGTTCTCTGAAAAGATCAATAAAATTGATAAGCCTGTAAGCTAAGAAAAAAAGAGAGAGAACACTCTCTCTAAATTACTAACATTAGAGATGAAAAAGGGGACATTGCTACAGATCCCATAGATTAAAAGGTTAATAAAGAAATACTATGAAAACCTCTATGATCACAAGTTTGATAACTAATATGAAATAAACCAATCCCTTGAGACACACAATTTGCCAAACTCTCAGAAAGAAATAGACAATATGAATAGGCCAGTAGCTATTAAAGAATTGAATCAATAATTTAAACTCTTCAAAAACAGAAAAGACTAGTATCAGATGAGTTCATTTGTGACTACTATTAAACATTTAAGGAAGAAAGCATACCAATAATCTACAATCACTTTCAGAAGAAAGAAGCAGAGGTAGTACTTCTAATTCATTCTGTGAGGCCACCATTACCCCAATACTAAAGATAGACAAAGACATTACAAGAAAAGATATAGACCCAGTATCTCTCATGAATATAGATGCAAAAATCCTCAACCAAATATTAGCAAATTGAATCCAACAAGGTATAAAAAGAATTATACACAACAACCAAGTGGAATTTATCTCAGCTATGCAAGACTGCTTTATACATTAAAAAATCAAATAATGTTATCCATCATATCAACAGACTAAAAAAGAAAAATCACACGGAATCCAAAAAGCATTCAGTAGTATCCAACACCTATTCTCAATAAAAAATATCAGTAAACTAAGAGTAGAGGAGGAACTTCCTCAACAGGATTAAAAAAAAAAAAAAAAAAAACGAAAACAAAAACAATTTAGAGCTAACATCATACTTAATGGTGAGAAACCCGAAACTTAACCACTAAGATCAGGTAAAAGGTAAGATATCCCCTTTCACTACTGGTTTTCAGCATTGGACTGGAAATCCTGACTAAGTAAGAGAAGAAAAGGAAATAAAAAGTATATAGGTTGGGAAAGAAGAAATTAAGCTGGCTTTGTTCTTAGACAACATGATTATCTCTATAAAAATTCAAAAGAATGAATAACAAGAAGGCTTCTGGAACCAAAACACAGTTAGAGCAAGGAATCAGGATACAAAGTTACTACACAAAAGTCCATCACTTTCCTGTATTCCAATGATGAACAAGCAGAATTTGAAATTAAAAATGCAATATCTTTTACATTAGCACCTAAAAAATTGAAATAATTAGGTAAAAATAGAAAACACACATAAGATTATATAATGAAAACTATAAAACCTAGATGAAAGAGAGTAAAGAACTAAGTAAATGGGGAGATATTCCATGTTCATGAGTAGAAAGATATGATATTGTCAAGATGTTCATTTTTTCAATTTAGTTTATACATTCAATGTAAAACCAATCAAAATCACAGCAAGTTATTTTGTGGATGTTGGCAAACGGATTCTAAAACTCACATGGAGAGGCAAAAGACTCAGAATAATCACCACAGTATCAAAGGAGATCAAAGTTGGCAGCCTGACACTACCCAACGTCAAGAATGAGCCTATAGTAACCAAGACTGGGAGATTTTCGTGAAGGAGTAGACCAATAGAACAATGGAATAAAACAGAAAGTCCAGCCTGGGTGGCTCAGTCGGTTAAGTATCTGACTCGTGATTTCAGCTCAGGTCATGATCTCACAGTTCGTGAGTTCAAGCCCCACTCAGGCTCTGAGCTGACAGTGTGGAGCCTGCTTGGGATCCTCTTTCTCTCTCCCTGCCTTTCCTCAACTTGTGCACTCACACACATGCTCTCTCTCTCAAAAAAAAAAAAAAAAAGAAAGAAATCCCAGAAATAGGTCCACATAAATATAGTCAACTAATGTTTGGCAAAGAAACAAAGACAATACAATAGAGAAAATTTAGTCTTTTCAACAAATGGCTCTTTTGGTGAAACTGGTTACCCAGATTAAATAAAAAAGAACCTAGACACTGACCTTACCACCCTTCACAAACATTACCTCAAAATAGATCAAAAACTTAAATGTAAAATATAAAACTATAAAACCCCTACAATGATCTCGGGTTTGGTGATGATTTTTTAGAAGGCATGGTCCATGAAAGAAAGAATTGATAAGGTGGACTTTATTAAAATTTAAAATTCTTGCTCTGCAAAAGACATTGTCAATAAAATAAAATACACACACACACACACACACACACACACACACACAAGGAGAAAAAATTGCAGAAACATATCTGATAAAGAACTATTATCCAAAATATACAAAGTACTCATAAAACTTAACAACAGAAAAGCAAACAACCCAGTTAACAAATGTGCTGAAGACCTTAACAGACACTTCACCAAAGGAGATTTGCAGATGGCAAATGAGCATATGCAAAAAGATGCTCCACATCATATGTCATCAGGGAAGTACGAACTAAAACAAGATATCACTACACACCTTTTAGAATGACCAAAATGCACAACACTGACAACAAATGCTGGTTAAGCGTGTGGAGCAATAGGAATCCTAGTTCATTCCTAGTAAATGTAAAACATTGTACAGCCACTTTGCAAGAGAGTTTGGTGGTTTCTTTTAAAACGAAACAAATTCTTACCCAGATGATCCAGCATTTAGGCTCCCTGGTATTTTTCAAAAGGAGATGAAACTGTATGTCCACACAAAAACTTGCATGTGGATGTTTATCGCAACTTTATTCATAATCCAAAACTTAGTAACACCCAAGTGCCACCTGTAGATGAATGGAGAGATAAATTACAGTGCATCCAGAATATGGAATATTATTCAGTGCTAAAAGGAAGTGAAGTATCAAGCCATGAAATGATATGGAAAAAACTTAGATGAATATTATTAAGTGAAAGAAGCCAATCTGAAAAGGCTGAATACTATATGATTCCAGTTATATGACCTTCTGGAAAAGGCAAGTCTATGGAGAAATTAGAAAGTGGTTTCCAGAGAGAAGGAGGGATGAATAGTCAAACCAGAGTTGATTTTTAAGGATGTTGGACTACTCCATATGATAATATTATGATATATACATGTCATTATGAATTTGTCTGACCCATAGAATGTACAACACCAAGAGTATACTTAATGTAAACTACGGATTTAGAGTAATAATGATAATGATTCTTCAGTGGAAGTTCACCAGTTGTAACAAATGTACCACTCTGTTGGGAGATTCGATAATGGGAGAAGCTATTGCAGATGTAAGGACAGGGTATATATATATGAAGTCTCAATTTTGCTATGAACCTAAAACTGGCCTAAAAACTAAAGTCTATTGAAAAGAAAATTCTCTTCTTCTAGAATAACTCTTGATATTACTGTCTATATTAGGGTTCTCTCTAATATATTGATATAGGCATACAAGATTTATATACAAAACAGATATATTTTAAAGAGTTGGCTTATGCAATTATCAATGCTGACAACTCGCACAGTCTGCCATCTGCAAGCTGGAGACCCAGAAAAACTGGAATAGTCCCAGCCCCAATCCAAAGACCTGAGGACCTGAGGAACCAATGGCATCAGTTGTCATCCGCATCTGAAGGCTAGAGACCAGGGACACCAATGGTACAAGGCAGGCTGACACCAGGAGACCAATGCTCCAGCTTAATTGAGCAGACAGAGTGAGTTCTCCTGAAAGGAGTTAAATAGAGGGGTTAAATAGAACATTCACCTTTTTGTTCTATTTAACCCCTCAAGGGATTGGATAGTACCCACCACACTGGGAAGGGCGTCATGCTTACTCAGTGATTCAAACACTAATCTCATCCAGAAATATCTTTATAGACACACCCAGAAAAACTGTTTAGTGAGATATCTGGGCACCCCATGGCCACACATAACAAAGATCTTTAAGATTAATATGATGACATATTTAAGGTACTGAAAGAAAAATATCATCAAGAATTCTATATCTGGAAAAATTATTTTCAAAAAGAAAGGAGAAAATAATATATTCCCAGATAAATAAAAACTGACCAAATTAGTCATTAGCAGTCCTGGCCTATGAAAAAATACTAACAGGAGTAATTCTGCTGAAATAAAAGAAGACAAGAGAGTAAAAGGAATCCACAAACAAATAAAGAATACAAAAAAAGAAAAAAAAAGCCTACATAGGTAAATATAAGGGAAAGAATAAATTCATTTTATTTGTAAATCTCTTTTTCTCCTGTTTTAAAAAGTAGTAATCAAGACTGTGTGATATGGATATAAGGATAGACATGCTGATGAATGGAATAAAATTGAGAATCTAAAATAAACCTTCACACTTACAGTCAAGTGTGATTTTCACTATGGATGCCAAGAAATGTCAATGGGAGAAAGAGTAGTCTTTTCAAGAAGTGGCGCTGGGACAGCTGGATGGCATATTCAAAACAGTGGAGTTGGAGTCTTACCTTACCTTGTAAGGTCCATTCAGAATGGATCAAAACCTTAATATTAGCACTAAGCCTATAAACTCTAACAAGAAAATATAGTTATAAACCTTCATGAGTATAAATAGGCAACAGATTCTTAGATATGACACCAAAAGGACAAGCAACAAAGGAAAAAACCAATACAATGGACTTCATCAAAATGAACAGCTTTTGTGCATCAAAGGACACTATCATGAAAGTGAAAAGACAACCTACAGAATGGTAGCAAATATTTACAAATCATGTGTTTAATAGAGTCTAGTATCCGTAATGCATAAATAAGTTTTGCAAATCAGTAATAAAAACTACAAATAGCCCCATTAAGAAATGGGCAAATGACTTGAATAGACATTTCTCCAAAAAAGATACACGAATGGCCAACAACCACATGAGAAGTTGCTCAACATCATTAGTCATTAGGAAAATACAAATCAAAACCACAATGAGACACCACTTCACATCCACTACAATGGTAATAATTTTAAAAAAGGGGGGTGGTACATTGGGAAATCGAAACTGTCATTACATTATAAGTAGAAATATAAAATGGTACAGCCACTGTGAATAACAGTTTGTTGGGTCATCAAAGTTATCATATGACCCAACAATTCTACTCCTAGTTATATAATCAAGTACTTAAAATGTATTCAAACAAAAACTGGTACACAAATGTTCATAGCAAAAATATTCAGACTAGCCAAAAGGCGGAAGCGATGCAAATATCCATCAAGTGATGAATGGATAACAAAATGTAATATAACCATATAATAGCACACCGCAAGCTTCCTTCTGACAACTCAATAAATGAGGTATTGCTATAGGCCACAACATGGGTGAACCTTGAAAACATACTTGTAAAAGAAGCTTTTTACAAAAGCCCACATATGTGATTCCACTGAGAGGAAATGTTGAGAATAGGTAAGTCTCTAGAGATAGAATGAAGATTAATTATTTCCAGGGAGTAGAAGAAGAAGAGAAAGGAGAGTGACTGCTAATTGAGTGTAGAGTTTCTTTAAATATTATTAAATATCAAGTATTTAATGAACTTAAATATTATTGATGAGTGCACAACTCTGCGAGCATACCAAAAACCACTGAACTGTAGCTTTTAAAAGGATGGATTTTATGATATGATAATTCTAACTCAATGAATCTGTTATTTTTAAAAGATATCGATAATGTAAACTACACATGAATTAGATAGATTTCCAATCCCTACAACAACAACAAATGCAGCAGGAAAATTTCCTGCCATTTGTAAAGAAAAACTAATTTCCACGAATATCACACCTCTCATATTTCATCTTTCAAGACAAAAGAAGAGTTAGTTGATATGGACAGTGAATAAAAAATAAAATGAAAACATTCTGCTAAGTTAAAGTCAAAAGAAAAAATGCATCAAATGCTTTTTTAAAAAAGAATGAAAACATTCTGCTTAAGAAATGTAAAAAAGAAAATATTTAAGAGGATAGTACAATATCAAAATGGACCATCAACAATTTTTTCAGCAACATCAAGTTGCTGGCAGGGACCCGTTATCTATTTCAGAAAATACTAGTAATGTATGGCAAAATATAACTGTGCCTGAGTACCCTTGAAAATGTATCATAATCTATGCCTGTTTAGCAGGTGAGACACCATCTGTATAGTGCTCATGTATCATTAACTGTCATGCTGTAATAAATTATACAATTAAACAGTTTTGCCCAATGTATTTTTGCTCAAATAATGAATTCCATTGATGATGCCTGAAGATGCTTGATTTGGGCAGTCACCTTCAATGTTGATGAACTGCCCCTAATCACCACACTGTGGGCAGGCTGGGGTGAGCAAAACAAAAGCAAGGGCCAAGTCATCCCTGTTAGCCAACGAAGACAAACAGGAGATTGCACAGTCTCCTCTGTATACAAGTGTGTAAAATTACAGCTTCCTTATTTTCCTGTATTAATTCAACCTAGCATTCAGACCTGTGTTCCAATGTTAGTCCCAAGAGAGCAACAGCACCAACAACTTAAACTTGACTATCCATTCAGTCTAACTTTGCCATTACTGATTTAAATCTGCTCAAGTATGGATTTCAATCCAGTTGTACCAACATTCCTGCCTCTTGTCTACATTTCTTCTTGTTCACAGTGCTAATTTCCAAATTGGTGGGTTAGAAGAAATCTGACTTGGCCTCATAGCATTGAGTGTGGGTTTTCTGGTCTGAATACCATCCTTGAGTCCTCACTGGCCTCCATAGAGATACAGTTTTCCCACCTTGTCCTGAGCATCTGAAAGCATTTGCCTCTACTGCTGATATCCCAAATTCTCTGTCTTGTGGTCTGTTCTTTTAGAACAAACAATTTGCTATTGCTCTTGGGAAGTATAACGGTCTGTCTACACCACCCCCCACCACCACTGCCAGCACCAGCACTGACCTGGTCAACATTCATTGGCTTGCCCTGGTATGGCTGGTTCTCTCAAAGTCAGCTATGTGCTACAATTTGTTCTATATATGTATGTGCTGCCCAGCTTAGAGTCTCCGCCATGGGGCCCGCCTTGTTCCTTTCTCCTTTCTAAAACAATAGCCTAAAAAAGCACACAAGCACCAAAATTCTCATCTATATTCCTTGTTTCTCTTGCATGTGTATCTTGGCTGGAGTAGGAGGGTAAAAGATCTAGAGAACATAGATTTTTGTATGTCTTTCTGTTCTCCAGAAACCAAGAAGCCCATGATGGAGAGCAGTGCTGTCCCAGGCCCTCTATGCCTACATGCAGCATGCCACCTTTTCTGGTCTAGCACAGCTGTCACAAGTTAGCAAGGGGACTTTCAGAAAGTCATCTCATCCAAGACATCCCCATTGAAATCACTCAATTGACTTAGATTATTTCTCCCTATCCAAAAGGGTATAAGGAGCTCTCAATGTGGCCAAATAATGAAAGAAGAGTAATACATAAAAGAAACTAGAATATCTCGTAGTTTAACATAAAACTATGACATACTATTTTTTTATTTTAATATTTATTTATTTTTGAGACGGGGGACAGGAGGGCAGAGAAAGAGGGAGACACAGAATCCCTAACAGGCTTCAGACTCAGAGCTATCAGCACAGAGTCGATGCAAGGCTCTGTGAGATCATGACCTGAACCAAAGTCTGATGTTTAACTGACTGAGCCACCCATGTGCCCCCAAATTATGGCATATTCTATTACGAATATCACCTATCATTGATTCCACTGTTATTATTGTCATCATATTTTTTATTACTCTTATTATTTTCTTCTACCTCTTCCCCAGCCTGGCAGTTGTTGGGCTGATAGCAGACTCACTGAAGAGGCCATCAGCTCCCAATATCACAGACTGGGGAAGGCCTGGGCCCTCCCTTACCCCTCCATCCAGGAAAACCTGGATGGAGACAGCCAGGACATTAAGCTATACGCAGGCACTGAAAAAATAACCCCCATTAGAAGAATAAAAGAGTAGGGGCGCCTGGGTGGCTCAGTTGGTTAAGCGGCCGACTTCGGCTCAGGTCATGATCTCGCGGTCTGTGAGTTTGAGCCCCGCGTCAGGCTCTGTGCTGATGGCTCAGAACCTGGAGCCTGCTTCGGATTCTGTATCTCCCTCTCTCTGTCTCTGTGCCCTTCCCCTGCTCATACTCTGTATCTATGTCTCTCAAAAATAAATAAACGTTAAAAAAAATTTAAAAAGAAGAATAAAAGAGTAATACTTGACTTACCTAAAGGTCATGTTTCAAATGTAGATAAAATAGGAGAGGGAAAGCCTGTATGTGAAAAAAAAGTATTATAGAGCCTACAAATTTTACTCATAAGACAAATCGAAGGTTACCTGAGACAAGGGGATTTTCAGCTACTCACAATATAAGATGTTCTGTCTCCTGACTTTTTCCCAAGGTTTACAGAGGACAGTGGCATATAGGTCTTTATCTTGGAACCCTCAAGTCTCCAACGCAGCAATTGAAATATGTTAAGTATTCTATTGCTTTGGTTTTGACTGAAAAGAATTGAACTTAGCTGATAGAAACTGGCAAATTACAAGTAATCATAGAAAGGGATAGAAGAAACAGGAAAATCATTAGCAGGAGACATTTTGTCTGAACGCTTTTAATGTTGGAAGAAACAGATCTTCATGGACGATAACTGCTACATTATAGGACTGACAATAATTCACATCATAACGATAATTCTGAGTTGCCAAGAAAAAGCACAATTATGACCACAACTCTAAAAGGCAAGAGTGAATGACAGAGTTTTGAACGTTTTTGTAGTTGTTAGCATTTCTTTGTTAATATGCAATGGTTGAAAATAAGAAGGTTCAGTTTCTGGAAGGCATGTTTTAGCTCTCCGGAAATTTTATTTATGTGCGACAGTTCATTCTCTGAATACACTAGACAGGCAAAATCTATTGTGCTTATCTGGAAGGAAATGCTAATAAAAGTGGGAAATTATTATTTCTGGAGAAACTCCCATTCATAAGAACCCTGACAACAATAGATCCCGAGACACTTATAAGCCAACTATTTTAAATAAGCAATATTTTCTCATTTGTTCCTAATGAAGCAAAATTCTGGGAGTTACATGTCTAAGAGAAAAAAAAATGTTCCTTTGATGTGACCGCATTTGGCAAATAAAGCTAGAGCACTCTGATGCAAAGAGGAAGATGAATTACAAGGTCAAGTTGTGCTTTTAACAAACTAGAATATATGGAAGGTAAGTTCTAATCAGAAATACAAAGGATATATTACATATAAACTATCCAAGATTGTTTTTAAATTATCAGTACATTGATACTCAGAAATGAACCAGAATTTAACTGTGATCAACCAGAATGTACATGAAATGATGAAAAAAACTGGGGGTTTTTCCCAAGATGATTATTACCATTTAGCTTTATTTGCATACTAATTATTTTAATTGATGCTGTCCTGTGATAGGCACTGTGAGTCGTTTTGCATATAAACACGTCAACAAGCTGTAGCCTGTGGCCACTGACTTCCAAAGATATAGAATGTCTGGCTGCTCCAACGACTCTGTTTTTACAGGTTCCCTGGAGTCTAAAGTACAGGAGATACTCCATGAGAAGATTTTGGAGTATTTTTAGTTAAGTTTCTTTTTTTTTAAGTTTACTTATTTATTTTGATAGAGAGAAAGAGAGAGGGAGAGAGAGAATCCCAAGCAATTGACAGTGTGGAGCCCGATGCGGGACTCGAACTCATAAACCGTGAGATCATGACCTGAACCAAAGTTGTATGCTTAACTTACTGAGCCATCCAGGTGCTCCTAGTTAAGTTTTTTTTAATAACTTGACTATGGTCCAAATAAAGGAAAATTATGAATCCTGTAAATCAGCCCATGGGACAACACCCTAGTTAGTCTCTCAGGTCTCCCAAAGTTAATGTTATTTCTTCTTCCCACACAGCTTTGTTACTTGTTTTCTGCTTGACAACACTGACTAATCCTTTAAGGCTCAAATCAGCTATAACCTTTTCTCAGAAGCCCTCTCTGAAATTCCCTTAATCAGGACTAATCACATCATAATGCACCTCCTTATAGCATTCTACATATGCCTTTTTATTAAAGCACTTAAGAGATTGCAGTGATTGGTTATTAATTTATGTTCCATATGAGTTCATGGAGCTAACAACAGTGTCTTATTCATTTCCATATCACCATCTTCCAGAACTAGTCCAGCTTGCAAGAGATTCTCAATAGTATTGGATTGGTAATGAGAATGCACCCCGGACCAGGGAGCATAAAGGTCTGCTCGAGTAAGAAAGTTCAAATTTCCTTCCCAAGGATGTTCCTAAAACGAGCTGATAAGCACCGAGCACTCAATCAGAGAGGAATGAACAGAGCCTTGATTCTGCTTAACAGGTATTCAAGGGCTATTTTGCCACTGAAGTGCCCATAGAAGTAAGAAAACCCATAGAAAACCTCAATATATGATGGATGTAAGACAGGAAGAGCTATTCAGTACTGACTCTCTGGGCTGAGAAGAGCCTGGAGGAGTGAGAAATGGCCTAGAGGGATCCACAGGAGAGTAGCCTGGTTGAGGGAAGGAGCTTTATCCCTAAGTCCCAGCACTGTATTTGTGTTAGTGGTATAAGGACAAAAACACCATCATTGTGGTCAGTTTAAAAAAAAATTTTAAACCTGTTTACAATCCTCTTTTGGTAATTTATTTTATAAGCGATTTAGGGAAGATTATTTACCTCTCAAAGACTCATTTTTCTTACTTAAAATGCTGATGATTTTCTTACATGATTTTTTGTGAGGATTAAATTAATGTATATGAATGTTCTTGGCGCACACTCATTGTAATTATGCAGTGAATGTTGGTTGGATATGAGTAATTTGGCAAGGGTGAGAATTTTTTTAATCATTGTGTGGAAGCCTTGTTGAAATGGTAGAGCCCGAAACCTCCTGAGACCTTGAAACAGAGTCCTCCCATACATATATGGAGAGTGATTGGGTCTTCCACACTTAGGTTTACCACCACCAAGGAAGAAACCCAGCTGGGAGTAATCTTGAAGATGATTCGCTGATACTAACCAATTCACTGATGCTAACCAATCTTTTATTTTAAATATCATACAATTAAACACTTACTAAGAGCTTTGCGGTTCTTTGCAATGAACTGTGATCACCACTTTACTACAATGAGACTACCCAGCCATGTCTCTTTTCTATTTCTTACATTGTTGGAAATCTTCCTAAAATATGTTAGTCCTCTTTTCTGCCTTAGCAGTTGCTGTCCTGCAAATATAATCGAATCTTTCTATGATGAGTGAGCATCTTGTATTGCCTTGGGTGGGGGAATCATTTGGTGTCTCCAGAATTGCAGTATAGTGTTGTAGTTGTAAATATAAAGAATAAAGAAGATTGGTCTGTGGCTATTTGACCTCAGGACATACCTTGATAGTCTTTTGAAAAAAGAAAATCCTTTCTTACAGCTTATTTCCTTGTGAATTTCCTCTTTACTAAAACTAAGCACAGAAGAAACACAATCCTAGTTAATTGAAGCTTTACTGGATTCCCATTGATGGGCGGTGTAATGTACCTTATTTTGGAATAATAGCTTTGGGATGGGAATGTGGGAATTGGTCTTGCAAATGCACCCCTGGGTTCTTTATCACAGGGAGGAATTTCATATAAACATTTTCTATTAACTGTTAAAGGCTTGGAAACACTTAGGGAGTTGCTTGAGAGTTTTGAAGAGCGGCTTTCTCAAATGTATTGATAAATGCCTGTCTTTCATAAGGGGCTGGCATCACTTCCTTGTCCTTCTGAAAATCTTTGATTCAGAATATGAAACTGCCAGGCCATGCTTCATTTATCTCAGCCTATTGTCTACAAAGTGTGACTTGATAATTGGAAAGCCCTTGATCTTTAATGATTACTCTAATGCCTTCACGTGCTTCTCACAGCCCCTCTGAGCCACACAGCAGTCCAGAAAGCATTAAATATAAGCAGCAGGGCTATTTTAATAGAAATGCCTTGCTACAGTGGCTTTGTAATGTGAACACATTTTTACTTTAAAAACGAGGCTGTTCAAAATGATTGCTTTTGCCTCAAAAGGAATCCAGCACGTGTAGTGTCTTTACAGTAGGAAATGGCCAAGTATAGGTGCCACAATTAGTGTATTAAAGTCTAGAGTCTCTGCCATAGGGATAGGTAATGACCGATGTGATTGATTAATTGATTGATGATTTGCTGCCCAGAATCTAGACGAGCAGGTTAGAAACTACATTAACTTGAAACTCTGCTTCCCTACCTCACCCTCCTCATGAATCATTTAGTTTGCTGATGGTGATGTGCTTGATTAAATTATGCACCTGCTTAAATGATATTCTCTAGGTCTAAAGTTTTAGTACAGAAGCGTCTAACTTGCTTGAATGCAACTTACCCTAACAAAATGAAGGCTCTGCTCTCTGCTATGACTCACTTACATACAATCCGATAGTGCTGCTTCTCTGTCTTTCACTGGCATTGTAAAGGGCCTCTATACTTAAAATTCTACTGAACAAGATTTCACCTTCTACCACATTTCACTCTTGCCTCATAAGGGGAATGTATTTAACTCACATACCTGGAATCAGGGTTATTTTATTGGATCCTTGATTTCCCCCAAGGTAGGCCTGGCCTAAATTCCTTCTCCTCTAAGCTCAGAGGGAGCTTACACAAAAGGCTGATTATGTCCGCACTTATACACGCTCCTTCACACGCGCCACACACCAGGAGGACATCCAAGGTAGAGAGGTGGAAATCTGACCCACTTTTCAATCCACTTCTTTTTGACTCGATGCATTAGCATACCCAAGTGAGCTAGAAAGATCTGGGATGTCCTACAATGGCCCCAAACCCCCTTCGTTCCCTAGTCCCTCACAAGTGGGATGTCATGGTGGGTGACTTCCCACATTCCCAGAGCAATCAAAATTAATTAGGAGTTCTTTTCTGTGCTGTTGAAATTCTAGATTTTCCTACTATTCTCTACCTCATAAAATAGACGCAATGGGGAAAAGTAGCATTCTTTAGATTTTCAGGCCACTCTTTCCAGAGTTCAGGATAGTCAAGAGTTGTATGAAAAATTGCCTTCGTTTATAAAGGAACAGGCTTACAATTCAGAATCGAAGCTAAGGTTATCAGAGCAGGAAAAGACACTCTTCCTTTGGTCAGACTTCACTCGCTCTTCTAGATCCTGAGTTGACAGAAGCACTCTTTGAGATTTTTATGAGGAGACCTGAAAATTCACAGGAAAATTAAAAGAGAATTAATTTCCAAGTGTAAAACTTACAATGCAAATTTGGCCTTCAAGGTAGCCTGGGGCAGTGGTTCTCAAAGTGTGGCCTTCAATCATCAGCATTAGCATCACCTGGAAACTGGTTGCAGGCCCTGCACCCCCTGATGTTTTTTTCAGTGTTATTTATTTATTTATTTATTTATTTAGAGACAAAAAGAGAATGAGTGCGGGAGGGGCAAAAAGGCGAGGGTGGGGGTGGACAGGATCCCAAGGGAGCTCTGTGCTGACAGCGGAGAGCTGACATGGGACTCGAACCCACGAGCTATGAGATTATGACCTGAGGTGAGGTTGCACACTTAACCGTTTGAGCCACCCTGTATCCCTTGATTTTTATGTGCCGGAGGTGAAGCCTAGCAGTCTGTGTTTGGTAAATTCTCCAGGTGATTCCAAGCTTTCCAGTCACAAAACCACAGCCTTTGTGAAAATGTCTTCCATTGTTCTATAGCAAAGCTACTCATTCAGCTCTGGGGAAAACTGTCGAGTGCACTCCTGGGAAGATTCAAAGAGGCATCCTGTAACAGGCGAATTGTTTGCAAGCTGTTGCCTTAAAGGGTGGGGGGGGGTCGTTTAGGAAATGAAGTTCAATGTTTACAAGTAGGAGTAATTGACCGAAATTTTAGAGCCATTCTTTTCTATAAGACGGATGAAAATAAGGTTGATGGAGATAACCACACACTTGGAATTAAACTGAATACATCCTTTACATTAGGGTTTACCATAACCATGCACAATTTCTACCAGGAGAGAAAGGTGAGCCAGATAAGAAATGTTTTTCTTTGAAATGCCCTTACTAAGAATTTCACCCTGTAGAGTGATCCAGAAATGATTTCAGTGTGGGGAAAGTTTAATCCACCTCAAGAGTGTCTTCAGTGTTGTAATAGAGCCAAGAGAATGTGCTGGCTTTAGCCTTAGCCCGTGAAGCAGAATTTTTAAGAAGTTATTTTATGTCTTAGAACTTCAGATTCTTCCTTGAATTCATTTCATCTGCTGAAAAACACTCTTCATAGCTCTCAAAAAAATGCTCCTTAATAATAATCATAACACATCTAATTACAGTGAAACTTTGGGGAAAGAAAGGACCAATTACTATTAAATCTGCAAATTGCCTTAAAATTAAGAATTAAATCCGAAGGACCAGATCTCATGGGGAATGTTGGGAACCTTTGTATATTGGAGAAAACAATGCGCACCACTTGAGTGTTCTAATGGTTTATGCATCCTTTAACAAATATTTATTGGCAGTTGGCTTTAGGAAGCTGTTTTAGTCCTAGAAGTGTGGCAGTGGGCAAAATAAATTCCATGACCTCCTGGAAGTTAATTCTAAGGAAGGAGACAGACAAAGATGAATAAGTACATAATACAATATCATGGAGCAATGAGTACAATGAAGGGATATGAAGTAGGGAAAGGAGAGAGTAGCTCTGTACTTCCGCTCCTGTGACAAAGATCATCCTCTTCGCATCTACCATTCTCAAATTTCTCCTTTAGAATTTGGCCAACCTCATTTTGGAAAATATTACAAAGTCTTTTCTTCTTACTCCAGAAATTAGGTCATAAATGGGCATCCCATCCCAATATGAAGCCTCATGGGCTGATAAGCAACAGCTGATAAGCATCGCCTGACATGAAAATCATCTAAGGTAATGAGGCCCCTTCTCTCCCCATGTTTCCTACTAAAAATATGAGAAGAAATTGCCAGTCTGGAGTTTAAGAGCTAGGAAGAGGACAGCCAGCCAGGAAGAGGCCATTAACCGCTATTCCTGGGAATCAGAAGAGCCTTAGGAAACACTTGGTACTAGCATGGACGGTCGGTGCTGTTCCAGAGTATCCTTACCCCTAGGATAAGGCCCTGCAAGGGATTCCCTCAACATACTCTCCATTGGGCCTGGAAGTATCTCAGGTGGAGCAGTATATCAATCCGGAGTCCCAGAGGGAGCATCCCAAGAATGGAACTAGAATGTTTTCTTAACCCCTGGAATAGGTTCAACTGCTCCGTTTGTGTTCTCATAGCTGCTTAAACTTTGCTGCCATTTAACATTCACACCAGAATGACCTATTCTCTGTCTGCACCCCCCTTCTACTGTAAACTTCATGCAGTCCAGTGCATTGTTCTGTCTTCTTAATCCCCATATTTCCTGTCCTCAGTAGAATTCCTCAAAAATAGAAGGTGCTCAATAAATACGTGTTAAAATGTATTAAAATAAATTGAGTTAAATGTGTAGGTTGTTATTATTATTTTTATAAAGATGATCTCTTTACTTCTTTTCCCCCTTTTCTCTCCCAAAATGAACAGTTGGAAGTGTTAGATCAGTATCTGAAATCACGGGAGTGTTTAAGGTAGACACTCCAAAAATGAAGCATCCCTGCAATAAAAGAAATGTTTTATGCTGTTCAATGCAAATTGTCGCCTAGGCTTTATATCCCTATCTATTCCTATAAGTGTCGTATTTCCTCTGCCTTCCTCATTTACCTGCACGTATTTTAAAGGTGCCTACATTTTTCAAAAGATGGGCCCAGGTATTTATTCAATGGATGTGCTAAAATTAGATTTAGAAACAATTTCTCCATCGGAAATTCCCAACTGAAAAACTTCTCAATTTCTACTGGAGTAGAGTAGGTGCCAGCTTGTAATGAGTAGATACTGTAGTGCAATCATCCAATTTAGTGACCAGACAGTACCAAAAAAAAAAAAAAAAAAAAAAAAAAAGTTAGTCTAACCTATTTTTATTTATTTTTTTTAAATTTTTTTAACATTTTTATTTATTTTTGAGAGACATAGAGACAGAGTGTGAGCAGGGGAAGGGCAGAGAGAGAGAGGGAGACACAGAATCGGAAGCAGGCTCCAGACTCTGAGCCATCAGCACAGAGCCCGACACGGGGCTCGAACTCACAGACTGTGAGATCATGACCTGAGCCGAAGTCAGCCGCTCAACCAACTGAGCCACCCAGGTGCCCCAGTCTAACCTATTTTTAAAGGACAATCCCCTTACGTTCACACCTTTGTTTAAATTTCAGAACAAATGCAGTATAGCTTTCCCTTGTAATTTTCTCAAAGATTGTATATAGAGAAAAGCAGTCTGGGTACAGTATGACAATCCTTTTAGGTGTCAGTGGGCATTAGAAAACATAAAATAACAGGTGAGTTTTCATGACTACTTCTAGATCCTTAGGTGACAAGTTGTTGGTGATGTTTAGCATGCATCCCACATCACGCACATGTAGCAGGAGCAGAAAACCAGAATGCTGCCTCCCACTATTTCTGCTATGAGTTTGTACAAGGACTGAAGACACCCTGAATTGCATTTAACCTGCCCGTGCGATTCAGATTCATCCAGAAGGCATAGGGATTTCAGTAAGCTCCGGGAGGTGATGGTACATTAATATATGTTTCAAATGAATGAGAAATATAATTCACGATAGGGGATTTCACAGTACAGGTGTCCCCCGCTTTTCAGAAGTTTGCATTATGAGACTTTGCTTTTATGAAAGACCTACATTAGTACCTTTCTTGCTATCCCAAAGAACTCCAAAGAAGATTTTTACTTTTACAAAGAAAAGGTGAAAAGCAAAGATAGCGTTCAGCATTTGTTTTGAAGTGGGCCATTGCAGAGGCAGAGCACACCCCAGCAGAGAGAGCCCAGCCAGCCTCCTTCCCTGTGACCTGCACTCAGCATCTAAGCACCAAGCTGCTAGAGCCTTGAACTGTGTCTGCGCATCTGTGCTTTATTTGACCTATTTTGTGCATCTGCTACCAAGATGTGTCCTAAGGTATCAGTAAAGCCTACGATTGGTAATTTTGGGAGAGTCTGGGAATATCTCCAATTTTTCCATATAAATTAATGGTCATTGCTTCTTCACTTCATGCCACTTTGGCTTATGAACAGTTTCATAGGAACACTCTACTTCCAGATATGGGGGAAATCTGTATTGCCATGTAGAAGTGGTAACTTTACTTATGCCTGTCTAAAAATAGCTTGCAGATTGTTCACACTCTTAGCCTTTCTTTTTTTTTTTTTTTTTAGTTTATTTGTTATTTATTTTGAGAAAGTGTGCACATGCATGCAAGAGAGAGAGCGGGGAGGGGCAGAGAGAGAGGGAGAGAGAGAATCCCAAGTAGGTTCTGCACTGTCAAAGCAGAGCCCAATATGGGACTCCAACTCGTGAACCATGAGATCATGGTTGGATACTCAACCAACTGAGCCACCCAGACATGCAGGTGTGTCATATCCACCTTACATGTGTGGCACCTGTGCTCTATGATAGTGACCCTGATGAAATAAACATACACCAGTCAGAAACTAGAGACCTATTGATAAAAACAACTTATATTGTATGGCTCTTTGATTAATTATCTCATGTAGGGTGAGTGATTGTAAAAGGCAAGAATGTGAAGATATGGTCCATGCTGGGCCCAGTAGTAGCAACAAATGTGGAGAGGTCTTTGGTTCTATCTGTCCATCTCCCTCTCTGATTTCTGCTACAGTCATACATCAGAGCAATGCCTGCATTAAAGAGTCCATCCTAAAAAAAATGTCATAGCTACAGTCATCAGACTATAAATGGGTTCTTTATACCCTAGTATGGGCTAAATTGTGTCCCCCCAAAGTGCATAGATTGAAGTCCTATCCCTCAAGGTGCCTATGTTTGGGCATAGGATCTGTAAGGAGATAATTAAGGTTAACTGAAGTCATAAGGGTAGGGTCCTGACCCCATAAGTCTGGTGTCTTTATAAGAAGAGGAATCCCAGGGGCACCTGGGTGGCTCAGTCAGTTAAGCAACCAACTTCAGGTCAGGTCATGATTTCATGGGTCCTGAGTTCAAGCCCCACATTGGGATCTCTACTGTCAGCATAGAGCCTGCTTCAGGTTCCCTGTCCCCCTCTCTCTCTGCCCCTCCCCTGCTTGCACTCTCTCTCTCTCTCAAAAATAAATAAACATTAAAAGAAGAAGAAGAGGAATCCCAGGGATGTGTGTGCACAGAGAAAAGGTTGTAACTATGCCACGATGCTGCTCTGGTTACTCTCTAAAATTCAAAACTTCCTGGCCCCTCCTTCCACTGCTCCTCTCCTGGTGCATCTTTTTTCCCTTCTGATTGCCTCTTTTCCACTGTCTCTCTTCTACCCAGGTACCTCCACTCCGTGCGTTCCTTCCCAGCAGGCCTCTGAGTGGGACCGACATGGGGCGATTATTTACCAGTGTCCCAACCTAGCTTTCATATTCAGGTGATCACATAGCCCCGAGTGAAATGGATGAAACTCCACGGTATCTGTCCACATGGGTCTAATAGCACTGAAATAATAATAGCTAACATTTATTAAGTTATTTCTGTGTTCACTCAAATCTTTTAGGAGATTTACATACATTGGCTCAGTAAATCCTTGTAGTTACCTCCGGAGGTAAAGTTATGATAAACGTGAGAACTAAGGCACAAAGAAGTAACATGCCCAAAGTCAGAAAGCAAGGAGTTGTCCGACCTTCAGGCACACTCTGTTCAAGATCTGAACCTAGTGCAGTGCAGTGTTACTCTAGAGTCTAAATCTAAATTTTAACTGCCACTTTTTACTTGCTCTAGGAAGCCATCTGTGACATACAGAAATAGCAATAAGTTTTTCAGTCAAGAGGCTTAATTTCAAGTATCAGCTGTATTCCTTATTATTTGTCAAATCTTAGGAAAAACACTCACTTCAATTACCTCGTCTTTCTCAGAGAGGGAAATTACTATCTATCTGATAGGTTATCTTGAGGATTAATTGAAATGGCATGTGTGAAACACTTTGTGAACACTAGCCCCCAAATCGGAATGGTTATTAGAAAGTATTGTGCTAAAGGGAAAGGAACATACAATTTGGAATTTAAAGACCAGAATTTGAGTTTTTACTCCTTTCTAAACTTCACTACACTTCACCTATTAAGTGGAAATAGTAAATGATGGGTTTCTCGAGGACACTGCTGGGTTGTGGTTATGTTTCTAGCCTAGTAGTTTCCCTGGAGTAAGTTGGTGCTTCATTCATTCATGTCTCTTTGGTAAAATGATACCTAGTATTTAAAATGGTATTGTAAGGATTAAATGACAAATATATTTTAATGTGCTTTTAAAAACATAAGGGATTATATAAATATTGTTTGAATCTTGAAGGATGATCATACAACATCTAAAATAGGACAGCTAATCCCTTTGGGATGACCCTGACCATCGAGCTCTCAAGTAACTCAAAGAAGAGAGATGGGTAAATACGATCCACAAGACAAATATGTATGATGTTATTAAGTCATTCAGATATTGAATGAGGAAAGGATCACTGCTACTATTTCTTGATTCCTAGAAATAGTATTCAGCAGGTCATTCTTCAGGATGCCAAGCAAATTAATGATTGCCCTGTGAAAATGTTTAACCTTTTTTTTAATAACAAACAGCTATAAGAAATCAACTTTCTTGCAAATAAGCCTGATGATAATTCTTGCAAGATCGAGATTGTTTTTGATTAATGTGTTTGGCATTTTCTAACCTCTCCACTAACGTTCTGGTCATCTATTGCTGTGTACCAAACTGTATAGTATAATTTAGTGTCTTCAAACAACCATTTTAGGGGAGCCTGGGTGGCTCAGTTGACTGGATATCTGACTCTTGATTTCCACTCAGGCGATGATCTCACAGATGGTGAGACTGAGTCCCGTGTCAGGCTCTGTGTTGACAGCCCAGAGACTGCTTGGATATTCTCTCTCCTTCTCTCTCTGCCCATCCTCCACTCGCATGCTCTCTTTCTCTCTCTCAAACTAAATAAACATTTTTTTAAAGCACCCATTTTATTTACTTGTGATTTAGGGGTCAGGAATTTAAGAAGGACTCAGCTGAGTAGTTGGTCTTGGGTCTGTGAGGGGCAGGTAGAGCCAGAGGATCCATTTAAAGGTGGATGCTTCATTCACACATCTAGCACCTGCGCCTTGGCCCATCTCTCCACCCGATGTTTCAGTTTTAATCTATCATCATCTCTTGGTCAAGACAGACACAGGGCCTGCCCAGGTTCCAGTAGGGGAGGAGAAATCAACTCAACCAGGTGATGAGAGAGTGGCAAAATCACATGAAAGAGAAGTGTGTGGGATAGGCGTTTGCCGAGGCCATCTTTGGAAATTAAAGTCTGCCACAACTACTATGAAAAGTTTAATTGAAAGAAATAACCCAAAGAACATTATTGTACACTGACTATTGCTTTGAAGTATGTGATAACTGACTTGCAACATAACAAAAAACAAATTTTCTGATATTTATTCATGCATGTATTCATCAAATATTCATGTACCTACTAGGTAACTATCACCAAATGAGCTCTTCAGAATAAAAATAAGACTCAGTCTCTGCATGAGGAGGCTCACAGTCCAGTGGGAATGCTGACCTATTCAAATTATAATACAGTATCACTTGCATAAAAATATGTATGTAAAACTTCCCTAGTAGTTACTAAATGGTAACTAATAAGAGTTCAGCTATATTCCTTATTAAATACGAAAATAGACTCTTTTCCATGACACAGAATTTCCACCCCTACTGGTCTTTCTTTCTAGGTTACTCAGCTACTAAAATCAGTACAGTAGAGTTTAATTTAACTGCTTTCTAGTTGCTGTATGTACTTTTGTTCTTCCTAATAAACAGAAAAATCTTTGAAGTCAAACACAGAGACCTTGGATTACTCTAGCATAATTTTGAGCACATAAATTGTAATCAACAAATATTCACATTCTCAAAATCTGAGCCATTATTTAACATTCAGATATGTAGGCACCTGGTTACTCAAAGCTTGGTGAAAAGTCTGATACCTATAAAATCTTTCTTCCTTTCTTTCTTTTACTTTCTTTCTTTCTTTCTTTCTTTCATTCATTCTCTTTCTTTCTTTCTTCCTTCCTTCCTTCCTTCTTTTCTTTTCTTTTCTTTTCTCTTCTTTCTTTCTTTCTTTCTTTCCTTCTTTCTTTCTTCTTTCTTTCTTTCTTCTATCTTTCTTTCCTTCAACAAACTGTAATAAAGGTCACGACAGTGATAGAGAAGCACAAGAAATTTCTACCAAATCACATACAAACAAAAAAAGAGGAAAGGTTCCAAGGATATTTCTAGCATTAAAAATCCCCTCAAGGGGAAAGAGAACCCTACTTTTATGTTTCAGAGCAAACACTCAAAGACAAAGCTGAAGACACAAAAATGTCTCAAATAATTACACAGCTTGAAACTATTCTAAATGCAATTTAATGGCAAATTCTCCAGGAGAAAAGTCATACTTTCAGACATATTCCATTTGTGCATATCTCTGATAAATAGTTCCATCGTTATTATAGTGAACAGGTGACAGAAGTCATAAGTGAGTAGATAGTTGGTCATGAGTTCGAACCATTTTTGTCGTGGGTACAAGTATCTATGTGAGAGTCAGGCAAGAAAATGGATTTAATTGAATATTAGTGTGTCCTCATAGTAAATTCATTTCTTTCTTTGTTCCAAACTAACAAAGCAGTGAACTTCTTGTCCAGACAGGGAGCTTAGTAGAAACTCCCGGGGGTAGTGTGCATGATTATAACAGTGTCAGTTCCCTCCATGGGTTTTGTTTTATTTTCTCTAAAACATTTTGTGTAAATATACATAAAATGATGTTATAAACATCATATATGCAATTCCACACAATGGAACCATCTGCATAGCTTATTTCAATTATTTTGATGTTTAACACTTTTTTTTTTTGTAGAGGTATGTCTTCCTTTCTCCTTTGGAATATAGGACCCTAGGAGGCAGAGATGACCCCAACCAAGTTATACCTAAGATTTAGGTTTTTTTCCCCTTATTTTGTACCAGAACAGTACACATATTATTGAATATTAATTTCCTATTAAAAAGCATCATTATTTTGTTCTTAATCTAACTGCCTAAATTCAAGATCACTTCCAACGTGTCTTGGAATTAATTTCACTCTCTCATGATAACACAAATGTTCAAGTGTCAAGTCAGAATAAAACAGGCCACCTTAAACCATCAGTGCATAGTTATAGAGAAAACAGTCCATATTTTTAGTGGAGAGAACACAGTTTCTCCAAGAAAGAAAACGTGTGTTCGTATCTGAAACCTAATCAATAAGAGAGCCTAGGGTATAAATCAACATCTCCCTCCATCCCCACCTGGCTCCTCCATCCCGCCTGGCTCCTGGCTCCCTGGTGTTCCCATCATCCCAGGCAGCTCACTTAAACAATACTGCCTTTACAACTGCCTTATTCTCTATTTCCAAACACACATAGTTTCTAAAATCAAGGGCTTTCCTCTCTTTGCCATCATTCCTCTGGTTTTAACAATTGGGGTTCTTCAGGACCCACACGCTATTGGGAGATGAGGGCAGGGTAAATCTTTGGGGGACAGCTCCTTTCCTTGTTTTTATGGTTCTTTTACAAGTTGTGGTTAATGTCTGTAAGTGAAATAGATCCTTTTCCCATGATCCTTGTAATAATATGCCTTTTTACATCTGAAATCAAATAATTAAATTCCTTACATAAGTTCCTGCTATATTCTGAAACTCAGTCCTCATTTTGGATATTATAAGTTGAATTTCCAACCCCAAAATAAAATGGCATTAAAAATTGTTTAGGGAGTGCCTGGGTGGCTCAGTTGGTTAAGCGTCCAACTTCAGCTCAGGTCATGATCTCATGGTTCGTGCGTTCGAGCCCGGCGTCGGGCTCTGTGCTGACAGCTCGGAGCCTGGAGCCTGCTTCAGATTCTGTGTCCCCCTGTCTCTCTGTCCCTCCCCTGTTCATGCTCTGTCTGTCTCTCTCTCAAAAATAAATAAACATTAAAAAAAAACTTATTTAGGATTGGGGTGCCTGGGTGGCTCATTGATTCAGCATCTGACTCTTGACTTCAGCTCAGGTCATGACCTCACAGTTCATGAGCTTGAGCCTTACATCGGCCTTTGTGCTGACAGGGGGGAAACTGCTGTGCTCTCTCTCTTTCTCTCTCTCTCTCAAAAAAAACAAAAGAATCAGGATAGTGTAATTTAAAATGGTTTATTTTCCTTGAATGTGATGCTAAATTAAATATGATTACATTTTCAGAAATGGAGCTTAGGAGACTTTTTGTTCAAGGACAGATTGACAGTGGGTATTGGTGAACCGTGCATTGTTTCTCTACATATAAATTCACCAGTGTATGTATACATCTGTAAATAAATTGATGCCCAATGATTGAATCTATGCCAGACTTTATATCCACATTAGTGACTGTCTTAGAATTTCTTTATGGCAAGGCTCCATCTGGTTGGAATGATGAGTTTGGAAGCTCATCTAGGGCTGTATTTACTTAGCAGGTTCACGTTGTACTTAGATGGATGTTTCTTTGGATTAGTTAGCGGGGCCCAATGTTGCCAGCAGTAGGGAGCGCCCCAAGAGAGTGCTGTTCTTGGAATCATGATCCCTTGGTGATGCACCACTGATTAAGATGGCAAGAATGTCCCTTCAGCAGCCTTACTTTGGAATCCCCTCCTCTCCTTTCTCTTCTGCAAGCATTTCTAAACAATTGATCAAATGTTTGTTCCCATTCCCCAACCCCAAGATTTGCATTGTTAACCAATGCATAGAAGATAATGTCCCTAATCATAGCCTTCTATACTCCTTCCCAGCCTCCTCCTCACTTTTAGTGCTCTGGCTTTAAGAAATCAAGGAAACTCCTTAAGGCACCTGTAGAGACCTCATTCTAAACCACAAAAAAAACTGAAATGGTAAGTCTGAGTAGGCAAGTAGATGAATGAGACTTTAGTGCTTTTTCTAGGAAGCCCACCTGAGCTTTTCTCTTTCTTGACCCACAACACTAATGTCCTTAACCTTCCTTACCTTCCAGGGCACTGTTATGAGTGTTATTAGAGGAAAGGACCAGAGCTCAGGAAATTCCCAGATATGTGCCTCTGAGAAAAATAGGGCCAATAATGCAATTATTCTATTAAGTAGCAGTAGGTGGTGCATGAGAAAAGGTTGGACTGTGGCAGAACAATCCTTGTGATCCTTTGATGACAATGAAGTAGCCAGTTAAATGTGAGTTTAGTCTAGGATGTATCATAGAAAATCTACAACTGACACTGTGGCAAGTTTCCCTATACTCAGTTCTTCTTTTCTGGCGTCCATTGTTACATCGTCCTCTTGGTTCTTATTTTTCTCTCAATGAGTCACTGCCCAGTTGTGAGATCCACTCTCTTGGAAACTTAGACCTAGTAGACATGGGTCTGGGTGACAGCTTGTGAGAGCAAGATCCTAGTCCCACTCAATAGGTAGAGATTTTGCCCTGTGCAGCCAAGACTAACCAGTGAGAAGTAATAATGCAGTAAGAAATAATATTGTCTTTGGTGTCCAACATACCACTTCACACCCTGACTGCCTCTTTCAGGCAGTGTTGTGTTCTTTTGATAATTTTTCTAATTTTTTCTGGGGTTTAGCATTATTCATTGCAAAATAAGGGCAATGATATTTTATAGAGTTGTTTTGGGAAGTATAATACTGTGTATGGTGATTTTGTGTATTATAAACCTCAGTCAATATGATAATGCTATCATTATTTAATAAATATGACTCTACTGGCTCTCACCTTATTTTTCTCCTTTCTGTTCTCCTATCCATTACTGCAATGGTCTGAAGAAAATGGGAAAAAGTCAGCCACAGAATTCTGTCCCAATTCATTTATGCTTTGAAATAGCAAAAGACACTATCAAAGAAGACTCCTTTGATCAGAAAGAACTTTGCCCTTGCCAGAAAAAAACAAAGATTAAATTATCGAAGAAAGAGATCTTCATTAACCTCCACAGGGAAGAAGGTAGCTCTTCTGACCCAAAAGGCTATTTTCTTCTCTGTGTAGGAAAAGAAACAATGCTCCATTTTTACCATAAGGCAGATCCTTTGCTAACCAGCCAAAATCTTTGTTCCTCTCAGTCTCCTACCTCTTCCAGGCTTCTTTTCTAGGTGGGACCTGTCATCATGCATACCTTTGATGAGGGAACCTAAGGCAAGTTGAGGGCAAAGCACAAACTAGCATACCACCCCCCCACCCTGCTCACCCCACTCTAGGTGGAATCTGTGTGACATTTCGCAGGCACTCCTGGCTACCCAAGAACAAAGGAAAGGACAGAAGACAAATGGTTAAACTGATAGAGTCTCCATCAGTTTACCAATATCTTAGTACAATGACAAAAAAAAGAATGATCTTATCAACAGCCTAATGTCCAGGAACTCCCTACTGTCTTAATGTTAATGCTTTGCTAGAAGGAAAAACAACCTTAGCTCCACAATAGCTAGGCCTCCAGTAATCTGTGAGTCTTTAGCATATGGAAAATCCCTTTAAGAAACTTCCTCTTGACTTTATCTCCCCAAACTCCATAGTATATAACCTGTCACTCTTTACAAGCCCAGCACAGCTCTTTATGCCTAGGGGTCCTGTCCCCATGCTTTAATAAAATTACCTTTTTGCACCAAAGATGTCTTCAAGAATTATTTCTTGGACATCAGCTCCAAACTCCCATCACCCTCAAACCCCTTCACCTTCAACCCCTTTATGTGACCAAGGGCTATAACTATGCTTTTCATCCTCCATTTTTTTTTTTTTTTTTTTTTTGTGGGAGCAAAGATTCATAAGCTTTAAATATGAGAGGTGATATCTAAACAGGGAAATAATGTATAAATTTCCATTTTCATCACTAGAAAAATATTTTCATTTCCCATTCACCACCCCCCCACAGAATAAGTGTTTTTCTATTCCATATATTTCAAAGTAAATACAAATAAATTATTTTAAAAAAGAGAAATCCTAGAAAATGTGGATTCTTGTTTAACCCAGGTACTGTTCGACTTGTCACTACTTTTTTATTGTTGGTCAGCAGAGATGAGCATCTTAAAAATTAACGAAGGCACAAGACCTGAATCTTCACTAGTTCCTACTCTAATTTTGAATAAAAATCATCAAGGAAACATTTGATTAGTAAACTCCTATGTATATGGAGTCAGTGCCGAGATAACAAAAAACAGAGTTTTATATTCAGGACTCAATTTGGGGAATAAAATATCCATCCCCATGATAGGGATTTGGAGTGGTGGGTGTTTGGAGCAAATGGCCAAGGAAGGATTCTTGAGATGTCTTTGGTGCAAAAAAGATGATTGTATGAAAGCGCAGGGACAGGGTGTCCATGAAAGCACATGGGCAGAAAGACCTGCACTGGATTTTGAAGAGTGACTGGTTATATACTATGGAGTTGGGGAAGTAAAGGTAAAAGGGAGGCCTCCAGAAAGACCTTCATATGCTAAAGATGCCAGGGGCCTTGCTCTTGTCAAGCTAAGGTTATTTTCCCTCTAGTAAGGCATTAACTTAAGACAGTAGGGGGTTCCTGGAGAAATGTTGTATTCTGTATTTGCCTCAAGTATTTGTCAATGGGCTGCAGGTTATAAGGAAATTTAATTCTACCTGCCATTTTCTCTTTGCCCTTGTGCCCTACAAAGAAGTGAGGATGATGTTGGGGCTCCAGGAAAGGGGAGTCTCTAGGTTTCTGAAGATGAGGCTATTGATAAGATTGCCTTTTTCTTGTAATTTACTAAGACATTTGTAAACTGATGGAGACCCTTATCTTGCATGCCTGTGATCTCTATCAGTTGACCATTTGTTTTCCCCTTTCCTTTGTTCCTGGCCAGCCAGGAGTGCCTGAGAATGCCACACATGTCCCACCTGGTAGGGGGTGGGAGAGGCTGTGTTTGCAGGGTGTCAGCTTGTGTTATGCTCCCTCATCATCGAGAGCCCTTACTATAACAGTACCTGGCTCAGTCCCATCCTGTTTACTGTGACTTCACAAAGACACTTAGCATTCATACCAAAAATGCAACTAAACCATAATATGGGGATCAAAATCACAAACACACCTTTCTCTCAAGGAGCACCTGTTGCCCTGGAGAATTGAGATCAGACCTCAACCCCTGTTGGGGGCCGATTCCCAGAGCCCCCAGCAAGCCTAACACAGGGACAAGGAAGAGTCTGCTGGCCCCGAATCTGGCTTCTTTTGTATTTTCCTTATAGCTGGGTAACTCAGAATCTCTTGATGTGTTTCATTACGTAAAATCGGGCTGGAAAAATGTTTCTTTCCATAGAAATTGAAACCCCAGACAAATATAATGTACAAATTTAGTATTTAAACCATTTTCACCAATGCAAGAGAGTTCTTTCCTTATTATGAAATCAAATAACTCAAACTAAAGGAGATTCAGTAGGCATTGCTAAATGCAGAAGTGTCTTCTTTCTTGACATTCTCATTCAGAGAGTTCTTACTGGGTTGTCTGCCTACTCTTAACCATCAAGAAATCTGCTAATATGGGAGGAGATGGGACAAACTGGAAAGGAGGAAGTATGGCATGGTTTAAATCACCCCCCAGGTTATTATGGAATGAAAAGTTCCATCATCTGACAACTGTTAAGGAGTTTAAAAAGAGCTAGTGGCTGCTTTCCAACTAAAATATTAGTGAAAATATATACAGAGAAATGTCAGCCTAATGGAATTTCTAAAGACAATGTTGGTGTAAAATGGTTCCAGGCCAAGAGTGCAGGTCCCTGATGGTGAAATAATGGGAGCCTCCAAGTGCTGTCAATCAAACCAGACCGCAGTTCTCACAGGACTACCAGAAAGCTGATTATTTCTTCCCAGAGCCGGCACACTGGAGACACCGGTAAATACCAACGTCCTCCCTTTCCAGCACACTGCAGCCAGCCCGTGCTCCTTCTCTAACCTAACTTCTAACTGACTTGAAATAAGAAGAAAGCAGAAGTGGATACCAGTGTGGAGGCGGCTTTTCCGGTGTACCTCTGGTATGACACAGATGGATATCCCAGGAAGGCAGAATACAAAGACTTCAGAATCTCTGGGTCCGAACAATTATTTCTAGATCATTATTTGATTCCAAAGGTTTGGCCAGATTCCTCTAAAAAGTCTGGTTGTAGATGATTATAAACCTTGCGGATCTCTGTGATCGGATCCCCATAGTTGTTTGTGGGGTTTGACCTGATGAGCCATGCAGCTGCCACCCTGGAAGAATATCCAACTGAAGATACCGAGATAAGTTCTCTCTTTGCAAATAGTAGGAATCTGTGAAAAATCTGTGGAAAGTAATGTGGGGTTGCTTACAAATGAATTCTCAAGTTCTAGAAGGCAGAGATAGGATATTGTACATTTCGAAACATTCTTAAACCCTGTTGGCATTTGGTACAGTGGTCTGGGACACGTGAACCCATGTGAGGCATATTTATTCAACCCAGAAATCAAGTTTTGAAAAATTCTGGTGAAATATACCAAAACGAACACGAGATAAAATGAGGGTATAGTCATATGGGGAAAGCCGGTTGCAATTCTGGATAAATTGAGGAAACAAATTAATTCACTTCGGAAAAATAATCAGTCTTCTGAAAACAGAAGAGAACAATAGGTTATATCCCAGCTATGACTCCAGTCACAAAATATGAGATTTCATAATTTGAACATAAGTGGAGGGCCCTACTGGGACTTCATCAGTAGCCTCATAATTTTAAGCCAAACTTTGTACATCCTTCCAGATTGGACCATCTTCCTCCAGTATTATTGGAGAGGGGTAGTACTCCTTCTGCTATGTCTTCTGATTAGTTCCCAGGGTGGCTCCAGCCAAACCATCAATTTTAATCAAAGACTTTGCCTTGAAACAAATAAGAGCTCCATCATTTTCACATATGACACCAAGCCAAGGAGACAAGAAGGGGTGGTGTGACTATGGAGCAAAATATACGTATTATATGCTTTTTTCCAGTAACAAAGGAAAATTGAGCATAAAATAGTCATGAGTCGCTGATGATATATAACCCTGAAACTCCCATTACCTAGGAAAAAGAAGCATTGAACTGCATATTGTCATGAATGTCTGTTTTGTTCACCCACATAGGGAAATGCTTTTGAATGCAGCATCTTCAATGATTGGCAGAGAATAATTATATTGTTCCTGCATAGTTTTGAAAGATTAAAAGGTAGATTAAAAAATAATTTAAAGGTAATAGTGTACATAGTTATTTCTCTTCAATTTGTGTAAATAATCAGTAACCAGAATGGAAAAAAGAAAAAAGCCCTCTTTGATAATACGCATTGTTATGCAGGGTGTCTGTCATTTCAGCATAATCAGATGAATTTTTGTTTGCAAATTATAAATTATTCAGAAAGCTTCTTATTACAGTTATGTGGCTGTTTACTGTGGGAGGGAGGGAGAGCGTACTTCATTTTCCTGATGTACACTCTAAAAATGGAGACAAAAACAAAGCGTTTGGCACATTTAGTGGGAGTGCCTGTTCTGAGCTAACTACAAAAGGAAGACAAATGCAATAATTGAGCTGCATTTATGAAACCAAAATATAATTGCATTTGGGGATTTTGCGGCTGGTTCTTCACGTGTAACTGTCTTTGTACAGCAGGCTCCAGATAGCGGGCTCGGAGACTTACGTTTGGAGGCAGGGTCATTGTCCTTTCTGAAGGTCACAATACAGATCTGACAGGAACAAGAACAGTGTCCAAAGGCGAACTGCCACTTTGAGAAGCAATCAAGCCGTTTCCACGGGGCTGATTGCCTCCAACTCCACCTCGAGGCAATTAACAAAGTGGCAGCCAGGTCTTGATTAATCAGCAGAGGCACTAATGAAGCAGCCTTGCCTGAGGTTTCCTGCGCTCTCTGATTCCTAACTGCCTCTTTAGCGAATGACTTGGGGCCTCAAGTGAGCCTCAAGCCCGCAGCCCCAATTCCACTCAGGCACAGACTCTGATGACAGAGGAGAAAGTCCTGCAAAGTGGTGCGTTCATGTTGTCGGTTGTCTCTCTGAATGCTCCTCATATAAATATTTAACTTGGAAGAGTGAAATGCCAGCAGACTGGGTTAGGATTTGGGTTGAGAACTTGATTTGCTCAGTGACCGAGGTCAGTTGCAGGGGACTATGAGAATCAGAAGCACTATGTAGCTAGTTGACCCCGGAATAACGTGGGGGTTAGGGGTTCTGACCTCACGTACGGTAAAACATCCCCATATGACTTTTGACTCCCCCAAAACTTAATAGCCTACTGTTGATTGGAAGCCTTACTGATAACATCAACAGCCGATTAACACATTATTTTGTATTCTATGTACTGTATCCTGTATTCATACAATGAAGTCAACTACAGAAAAGAAAATGTTAAGAAAATAATAAAGAAGAGAATATACATTTATAATACTGCACCGTAAAAAAAAAAATATCCATATCCAAGTAGACCCATGCGGTTCAAACCCATGACATTCAAGGACCGACTGCATGCAGTAATGCATATAGCACATAACTGTGTGCAGAGCTCCCAACATGGTCTGGGCACGCAGCAGGCTCCCAGAACGCAATAGCGAGATTTGTCTCAACATGTGGTCAATGGGCTTTCTGAGTATGGCCAGGAAATAGAAAGTAGAAGGTGACTGTTGTCATGGTTTGGGGCTCTCCAGAGCACAGCCTGAGGCAGCGTTCAAGTGTGAGTCTTGTATTTAGAAGATAATTCCAAAAATTTCTGGAAAAGGAGAGGGAAGAGCAGTAACAAAGTGTGTATCATCAACTAAGTTGCCACTGTGGGCAACTGAGGCTTAATCCCACCAGAGAGTTCAGAAAACTGGTGAGGACAGGCACCCAGAGTTGTCCCCAGGGACAGGATTGCCAGGTTCAATCTCCCAGCAACTTGGGTCATAGATTAGGAGCTGCTGGGCCAAAGATAGAAATCCATCTCCGAGCATGTTGATTTCCTACACACATGGGGAGAGCAGGCTCTGGCACCACAGCAAAACCTCAAGCAGAGGCACTGGAAGCTAGACAGTCCACGAGAACGTCAGGCTCCTACAACATCTGTTTCCACCACAAAACCAGTGTATACCTACATTCAAAAAGCATTTATCATCCAATTGTCCCTAACACCTTGGGTTAAAATCTGTATTGGTAGGTGTCCCCTAAGCACCCCCTGAGTGGTAGCTGGGTCCACAGCCCAGAAGCCTAGTAAGTGGCAGGAACAAGTTGTTTTGTGATTTTTTTAATGTTTATTTATTTTTGAGAAAGGCAGTGTGCAATCGAGGTAGGGGCAGAGACAGGGGAACAGGGGATCAGGAGCTATCTCCACGCTGACAGCAGAGAGCCCAGTTTGGGACTCAAATTCACCAACCCAGAGATCATGAGAGCGGAAGTCAGATGGTCAACCAACTGAGCCACCCGGATTGTTTGTGATTTTGAAAAATTCTCTAGCTAATCCACAAAGTGGTTTCAAGCCACTAGATACATGAGATGGATGGCAATTTTTTTTAATTTGTTTCCATGTTTATTTATTTTGAGAGAGAGAGAGAGACAGAGAGAGAGTGCACAGAAGCCCGGGAAGGGCAGAGAGAAAGAGAGAGAATCCCAAGCAGGCTCCGTGTTGTCAACACGAAGGGTTAAATCCCATGAACTGCAAGATCATGACCTGAGCCAAAATCAAGAGTCAGATGCTCCACCAACTGAGCCACCCAGGCACCCCAGGATGGCAAGTGTTTAATGTATGCTTGCAATAACTTTAATGGTGTTGGTACTGGCTCCTACAGAGAAGTTTTCTGGTAGCAGATCCCTGGCCAAGTCTACACAAGCAAACAAGTTATCACAGCTGAACCAAAACATTGTGATCTCTGCTTGGACCTGACAGTCTGGGTTCACATATAAGCATCCATGGTGGACAGTCCTAATACACTCTTGGACACAGCTGTATTTGGTCTAACATATGCAAATCCAAGTACAATCTTCTATGCAAACCAGCACTTCAGATATCACTAATGAAGAGTCCCCCAAAATTCTCAGCCAGTATCCCATTGCTCATCCAATAATTATGGGGTTTTTTTCCTATTACTTCTATTTAATCAAGTAATATATTTCATAGGGAACCATAACTTGCTGTTACGAACCAATCATTCCATAATATTTTCTACTGCATATAATTTTACAAACAAGGCTTATATCACATTTAATGTGTCGAAACTGTGTGTTGAAATAAATTATGAAACTCACAGGGAATATCCAACTGATGTCATCAGAACGAAAAGAATCTACAACAAGCAATTCCGCTTACTTCTCATTAATTATTGCCTTTGCAGTTGAAATTGGACTCAGTGCTTTTCACTTCCTGTTCTTAATTGTTGTTTAGAGATGCTGAGGGCAATTAAACAGCTCTTGCCTTTCATTCTAGAAGGGGTAGATTTGGTGGCAGTTAAAATGTTAGGATCCCGTAAACAAATAGTTTCCTGTTTGTGTCCCTTCGGGATGCAAGTGCAAGTCTGAATCTATAAAGATCTTGGTGGTCGGTATCCTAGCTGCCTAATTGACTCTCTTTCTCTCCATATGCTGCCAGCAAATAATTGGAACAAACAAAACATGTAACATATTTACCTCCATCCTGAGCCTCTCCGAGTCTTCCTGGAGCAGTTGGATTTAAAACACACACACACACACACACACACACACACACAGAGAGAGAGAGAGAGAGAGAGAGAGAGAGAGAGAGAAATGAAGAGACTTCCAGGATCAAACAGGTTAAAAAATTCCTGCCACAAAGGCTAAAAAGAGAAATAAGGCTATTTTCTCAACAATTAGATACCCCCTACCTCTGTCTAAATTGTCCATGTAAATTACTTATGAAACATATTGCTTTGAACTTTCTTGGAATTGTTTAGATAAAAGGTGCATTTTTCAGAAAAAAATTACACCTCAAGTGTTTCACTTCATGTCTTAAAGAGTTGATGAGTATAAACGTGGTCACATGATCTTCATTTCCCCCAGTCTGGATGTTCTCTTCCCTTTCGCATGAAGTTCAGGCTTCTGCACATTTTTGCTTCCTAAATGTTGCTATAGATTCCCAGGGAGGGATCCTGAGAAGTAACTGAATATGTTGAGGCTACAGATGCTGAATCTGGTTGCAGAGATTGTAGACTGCTCACCTCCAGGGGAGCCATTCTTGGGTTTGGTCATCCTGGATTTATACACTTTCCTGCAGATAGCAGGATAGTGTTGTAAAGGAAGAGGGCCTTTCTTACCAAGAGCCCTGTGGGCTCTTAGAGACATGTTTGCAGCCAGTTATGATGTGGACTCTGGGTCTGTTGAAGTGCTTGTTTGCCTAGTGCTGTGGCTGGATTCTAGGTCACAGTTCCGGCCGTGGTACCCTGAACTAGTGTCAATGGTATATCCCAAAAATTCATGTCGAGGGCCCCCTAGGTGGCTCAGTCAGTTAAGTGTCCAACTTTGGCTCAGGTCATGATCTCGTGGTTCATGGGTTCAAGCCTTACATCGGACTCTATGCTGACCGCTCAGAGCCCGGAGCCTGCTTCAGATTCTGTGCCTCCCTCTCTCTCTGCCCTCCCTGACTCACGTACTCTCTCTCTCAGAAATAAATAAACATTAAAAAAAAATTTAATTCATATCTAACCCAAATATCAGAATGCAACCTTATTTGGAAATAAAGTCTTAGCAGATATAATTAGCTAAAGCTACAAAGGAGATCACACTGGATTAGGGTAAGCCCTAAATCCAATGACGAGTGTCCTTATAAGAGAAGACACACAGAAGGAAGAAGAGGCCATATGAAGATGGGGATCCCCATTCTCCACCTGGAGACTGGGGTGATGAGTCTGAAAGCCAAGGATGGGCAAACACTCCTGGGAGCCACAGATGGTGGAAGAAAAGATCCGTCCTTACTAATTACAGGCTTTGGAGGGAACATGGCCTTGACAATCCCTTGATATTGAACTTCTGGCCTCTAGGACATTCTCAGTTACTCAGCATCTTTGGAAGTTTCAGTCATGATATAAAAATAATTTCCCATAGGGACTCCCGGGTGGCTCAGTCGGTTAAGCTTTCGACTCTCCATTTCGGCTCAGGTCGTGATCTCGCGGTTCATGGAGTCAAACCCTGCTTCAAGCTCTGCACTGACACCTGCACATACGTGGAGCCTGCTTGGGATTCTCTCTCTCTCTCTGTTTATCTCTCTCTCACTCTCTCGGCCCCTTCGCTGTTCCCTGCTCATGGGCTCTCTCTCTCTCTCAAAATAAATAAATAAACTTAAAAAAAAAAGAATTTGCCATTAACCATATTATCATTACTTTCAGGAGTAAAATTTTGAAAAAAGAAGGAAAATGTATAAAGATCTTAATAATTTAAAAGACACAAATGATAAATTTTTAAATTTCTTTTCAGTGGAAGCCCGAACATCCATCTTTATTAAGGATTGAAGGATTGTAAATTTGTTTTTATTTTCTTATTTGGGGGCGCCACCCCTTCCCATATGTTCTATCAAATGGCCTTTCAGGTTTCAACTTTTGTGCCTCTATTGCTCTTTCGATGAAAGAAATTAGCAGGCCTTTCACATTTTTTGAAGGAGGCATCAGCTAGGGTCCATAGGAAAAGTAATGGCTTAGAACCCGTGATGAATGCCAGTTCTCCCAGGGCACATCAGCTCCAAGTGTGCCTGTGTGTGCATGGAGGAAATGGCAGATTTGAATAAACATCCTGAAACATTTCGATAGAGTTCCAGAATCTGCTAGCTACCCACATTTATTGCGTGCCTTATTTGTGCTTGATCCAGCTCTTCCAGGAATGAAGTCAACCCTTTCACTGACGGCATTAGGGAGAAAAAGTTCCGTTCAAAATGGCCCAATTGTATTCATTCGAAAATGACTTATTCAGCTCTTTGTGCAAAGCATGATATAGACCCTAGGGTAGATGCAGAAATAATTCCCTGCCTTCAAGGTCCTTATATAGTAGCAAAACAGAAAGACATATAAACAATAAATCATGATAGAATGTTAAAATGAGTCATAAAGTAACCTCACAGGGCATCCCAATATCCATGGATGTCTGGGCATAGCTTGAAGACTAGAGAGCTATTTTCTTAGGAACTCAGGTGTATGCATGACTGAAAGGCATTTAGCATAATAATGATAATCTCAGGAAAAAGGCTCAAAATGGACCACCTTGACCTGAGAACAAAACCTGGGGATCAAGTTATTCTTAAGAAAGCTCAAGGAAGGCGGCTCAGATGCATACACAACTGAAAAATGTGTGGAGTACTTACACAAAACATGGAATGCCACAAAATAATGTGTATGAAATAATCCAATTTTAATGAAGACTGGTAAATACACGTTTTGTCTAACCCTCTGTTCTTACACTGTCAGTCTGTCTTTCTCTTAGATATTATCCATACAAAGAAAAGAAATGATTGGAATTGGGGTACTCTTTATGTTCTATGTTTGAATGTCTATGTTGGCATTTTTCATGTAAGTATAATGTATGTTAAAAAAGCAAAAGCTTAAACCATTAACATTTCATTTTAAACAAAAATTGTAATGATTGTTTAATAGCCCATTATATGAACGTTTCACAATTTATGTATAATACTCCCCCCTCTCCCCCCCGCCGAAGGCCTTCAGGTTATGCCTTGTTCCTTTTGGCAACCCTATTTGTTATGTCTATCAGTTGTCTAATTTGGAGTCTTTTTGGATCACTTTCTCTTTATCTACTGTATTAGTTCCCCAGTTCCATAAATTGCTAGGCCAGTTTAAATGTAAGCCAGGACACTAAGTGTCTGCTAGTGAAAGAATTAATATTAATGAATAAGAAATCCCAGTACTGACCCTGAGGGCACTGTTGAGAGTGAGGACTTCAATAACAGCTTCAGTAAGTCTAGAATATATAAAGATTAAGTTGGGCTAATGTCCATAAACAGGAAGAAGCATTAATTTGAGTTTCATTTGTACTTACCACAAAGACTAACCATTTATCAGCTTAAGTAAAAGGGTCTGTGACTTGCCAATTACTTTCTTTGTGTGAACACATTAAACATGGCAGGCCCTTGAAAATGTCTACAAAAAAAAAAAAAAAGAGTGAATGATTCCTTTCACATGAATTTCCAAACCTTTATTTAGCATTTCTTTATACCAAGAAATGGGCTTAGTGGGGGGATAGAGAAACAAATGAATAAGATAGTCTCAATTTATAAGGGCCTCCTTGGCTAGAAAGGGAGATAAGAAAACAATGTGATATGAAAAAAAATATGTTAGTGGATTCCTGGTACTTTTCAGGCATTGTTCTACATGCTAAGGAGATACAGGCATGTTCAGTTTGGTACAAGACAGTATGCGCAGTGAGGAAACCGATCCTTAATGGAGATACACAGCCACAAGTTAATGTGGTACCCGTTGTGACATGAAGACAGGATCCTTTACCATGTGAAAATTAATAAAAGGAAACCTCCTTTAAAATGGAGTTGGAGGGCGCCTGGGTGGCTCAGTTCTTTGAGCATCTGACTCTCGCTCTTGCCTCAGGTCATAATTCCAGGGTCGTGGGGTCGAACCCCATCTCAGGCTTTGCACTGAGCATGGAGCCTGCATAAGATTCTCTCCCTTTCTCCCTCTGTTCCTCTCCCCTGCTCATGTGCTCTCTCTCTTTCTCTTTCTCTCTCTCTTTCTCAAAATCCAATCCAGTCCAATACAATACAATATAATACAATACAATATAAATAAAATGGAATTGGAGACCAGAAGACAGAGCTCTCACACTGATCACTCCTTACAGCCCTTGGCAAAACCAACAAGAAGAGACCCATTGCACATTCCCCTCAGGAAGACACCTATACTTTACTACCTAGCAGGAGGAAGAAAGATTTTCTCCTTGCCCAGCAACAGCCCAGCCAATGAAAGACTGTCACATCTCAGCCTATGAAAAGATGCTACACTTGGAACTTCTAGTCTACTCCAATGGACTTTTTGTTTATAACAATTCCTCCCAACTCCCTCTCTTCCCCTATAAAAGACCACTCCTTTCCTTTGTTCTCCAGACTTGCCTATGTCCTAAATTGCAATTCTCTGCTATTCCGGGATAAATCCATTTTGCTGATAAAATAACTGACAGTTTTAATTTTAAGGTCCACAAGCTTTATGGTATTTTCCCAAAATACCATAACTTGAGGATAATTGTGAAAACAAACAAACAAAAATGGTAAGACAAAGCCAAACTAAGGACTAATCTACAAAATGCCGGGCAGTTACTCCCCAAAAGTATTGAGTTCATGTAAAACAAGAAAAATTCTGAGAAATTGTTACAGTCCAGAGAAGACCCGAAAACTTGATAACAAAATGTAATAGGCTCTTGAATAGGCTCCTGGAACATATTGGGAGGTTGGGGGGAGAAAAAGAAAAAGGAAAAAAACTAAAAGACATTATTGGAAACCCTGGTGAAATCAGAGTAAAATATGAAGTTTAATTAATAATTAAGTACTAATGTTGGTTTCTTAGATTTAACAAAGGCACCACAAAAATACAAGGTAATAACCTCAGGGATAGCTGAAAAAGTGAAGGGTATGTGGAAAATCTGTGTTTCTGCAATTTTGCATAAATAGAAAACTATTTCAAAATAAAAAGCTTATCAAAAAATAAATGTGTTAGTATAAGGTATTTACAACGATGAGGTTTCCGGGTTTTCTCTTCAATATACGAGTGTCAAGGGAAGATCAGTGTAACTAATTTCACCCTGGGTTGCAGGAAGAACTTCCAGGATGAAATAAAATTTGAGGTGAGTCTCCATGGTTGAGTAGGGGTTTGCCACCCACTAAGAAGGGTACAGGCTTTAAAGGCACAAAAAACAGATTAGCAAAAGAACACTGCATATGTGAGAAACCCAGAAGAAATCCTATTGTATGCAGCTTTAAAAGTTAGGGTGCTTTGGGACGCCTGGGTGGCATAGTCGGTTAAGCATCATTGACTTCGGCTCAGGTTGTGATCTCATAGTTAGTGGGTTCAAGCCCCACGACAGGCTCTGTGCTGACGGCTTGGAGCCTGGAAACTGCTTCGGATTCTGTGTCTTCCTCTCTGTCTCTGCCCCTTCTCCATTTGCACTCTGTGTCTCTCTCAAAAGTAAGTAAACATTTAAATAAATTAAAAAAAAAAAAAAAAGAGTTAGGGTGCCCAAAGCCAACTTACCCATCGGGCCCAGAACCTACCCAAGGGTCCATGATACTTTAGGGATCCACGAAAATGATTTTTTGCAAATCAGAAAAAAAAAAAACAAAAGAACTTTTAGATCTATGAAAATTTTAAATATATATTTTAACATAATTGTCTTAATAACAATGTAGTAATATTTTTATTTTTAATTTGTAGAAAGAACCTAGGAAATTCATAGTGTCCTGGTGATGTTTCTTTGTATCTTCTAATATTAAGAGGCCTGCCTTTTTCTAGAATAAAAAAGGGAACCTTTAGGTCAATGAAAATGTTTTAATATAATTTTAACACATTTGTCTTTAAAATAAAATATAATTTTCAATTTTTTTGGAGGAAGGTATCCATATCTGTGAAGTGCCAAGGGCCCGCAAAAGCAAGAATGTGTCTTTGATGGTGTTTCATGTGTGCCATCTTTTATTGAGAAGCCAGCCTGGTATTAAATTGAGATTGAATTAAGTCAACCTAATGAGATAATTTAGTTGGTAATGGAAATATAAAAGTAATACAATTAAAGAATTCCTTAAAAATTAATTTTTAGGGAAATCAGAACTAGTAAACATCAAATATATACGTATATCAAACATATATACCTATATATATTATGAATAATATATAGCAAACATCAAATATATATAAATATAGATTTCAAGGAATCTTCTCTATTCTTTATAATATCCCCTTTTTTCTTTGTCTGTTCTTCTAGCCCTCATTTTATATATTCTATACCTTTTTCTTTACATAGCTGCCATAAAAATAGGGAAGTAGTTAAGGATTTAAAATTAAATGAATATGTGAGCAATTTGCTTGATTTAAAGTAACTTCTATCTAATTTATTAATCAGTAAACACTAACATACTTAAATATGTATAAGGGTTAAGAGACGAATCTAAATTAGTTTACATAATTTAGTCTTTCAATTTACTTGTTCATGTGCAGAAAGCTAATAATAACCCCAGTTATGTAACTACCTTTGCTAAGCAAAGTAAAGATTATACATTCGTTGTTAATCACACATGCCCTCAAATTGTGGTCTGAAAACATTGACACCTCCCAATGTATGTGTGAAATGGAGAATTTTACCATACTGTTGCTGGTTTCTGTGCTATCTTATATAAAGCAGACTTAATTATTTTTAAATAACATTCCTTATTTCTATCTGACTTAGAACTTCTACCTATCCTTGTTTTTCAAAAGTGAAACCAACAAAGCACCCCAAAGCTGGTCCTACAAATAGAACTGGTGGATTCAAAGGTAAATGGAAAGTTCTACGTGTCCCTCCATCCCCTCTAAACGTGCACAAACACACACACACTCCTTTTTGCTAAGACATTGTCTCCAATTAAAATGAAAATACTACTTATAATATTTGTCCCCCCACTTTCAGTATGTATATACTTGTACCTTTTCTTGTAAAAACTAGAAATGAATGAAGATAAAAAAAGTTATCAGGAACCTGTAGGGTTTTGTGTAAAAAAAAAAAAAAAGAAAACAGACTCAAAACTGGAACAAGTGGTGGAAACCTTATCCCTGTTCAAAGGTTCTTTGGAACTGACCCCAAGACAATGCTAGATAACAAAAGATAAGCAGCATATTACCAATAAGTTCTGAACACAAGAGTTCAAATCCTGGCTCAGTCACTTACTGGATGGTGCCACCTTTGGACAGACCACTTGGCTTCTCGGAGCCTCAGTCTCCACTTCTGAAAATGCATATAATTATAATTCCTAACTCAGAAGGGTCTTACGAGGGTTAAATAAATGAAGTTATATATAAAGAAAGCTCTTTGAAAACAGTATACACAAGTAATTATTATTTTGACAACATCTACACTGTGTGAATATGTGTGTATATGTATATGTACACACATGTTACACATTTGTTCTATCAATATCCATTGAATGTATGTATACATAGATTACTTACAGCCCTGTCACACATTAGAAAACACCTACAACTAAACCAAGCCCATTCACACATAAGAGTCGCGACCTGGCATGTGACTGTCCCTCTGATGGACGATCTGTTTCTAAGTAGGAATTGGTGAGTGAAGGAAATGAAAAGGTCTCGGAGGCAGCAGAGGTCGGGTTTTGTCCAGACTCCTGCTGATTCTCCACCGCGCATTAGCGCTCCAGTCCCAAGGCAGAGCAGGCTGTTTGCAAGGCGTGCACTAACCTTACAGGTTCCAAATTGATTTCACCCTTTCCTACTTTGATACACTCCAAAATCTAGTCCCCTCTGAAAACTCTGTTGGGCAAAACCCAACCATAACTCGAAGTCCAGTTTTGGTATCTGTGTAAGTGTTCAGTCAGCACTTAGACTAACAGAAAGGAGAGTCCGTGGAGGCTTCACACTCTTCCCCTTGCCGGTTATGAGTTCTCTCTCACCCTCCCTCAAGGACTGTGCATGCTGGTAGTGAGGGTTTATCCTCTTCTAGGATGGCGTGTACTTTGCTGTTTTTCATTAGCCATGTTTGAGACTGTTTATGCAAGTGTTCATATATCTAATGAATAAACAGAGTGAGGAGGACTATGGTCTCATTTGTGTTCCCCCAGAATTCACATTGGGAAGTCCCAGTGCCCTGTGTAATGAATGATATTAAGAGGCGGAGCCTCTGGGAAGTGATTAGGTCCTAAGAGTGGAGCCCTGTGAGTGAATGGGATGAATTCTTTGATAAAAGAGACCCATGGAGCTCCCTTGCCCCTTCACCATGTAAGGACACAGCAGAGGCAGCCACTTAGGAACCAGGAAGCAGGTTCTCACCAGACACTAAATCTGCTAGAGCCTTGTTTTTAGATTTCCCAAAACCATGAGAAATAAATGCTGTTTATAAGCCACCCTGTCTGCGGCATTTTTGTTACAGCAGCGTGAATGGACTAAAAATGAGTTCGCATTTCTATAGTTTGATGCTGAGCTTCAGAAATATTTTAACCATTTGACTCTCTCTTTTTTGCCCTCTGGTCATTCACTTTTCACATTTTTTTGACCCATTCAGTATCCCAAAACAGGAAAACGGAGGAAGAAAAAAGAGAGAGCTTTTCTGTTTTACAGTAGAAAGCGGGGGAGGGGGGGAGGGCGGGGGGGTGAATGAGAAATGAGCGATCAAAATTACAGTGTTCCTACTTTCTGATCCAGAACTTCTCAAACTTGTCTAATAATTTGAATTATCTGTGATCATCCTTTGGGCAACTGACCCCAGCCCCTCTCCCCCTCAAAAATAACCTGACATCATAACCTTCAGGGATCAGCCCAAACTTATGTGTTGAGTTTAAGTTTGTTAAGATTTTTAACAAGCATCCTAGGTAATCCTTTTTTTTTTAATGTTTAATATTTATTTTTGAGAAAGAGAGAGACTGCAAGCTGGGGAGGGCAGAGAGAGGAAGACAGAGGACCCAAAGCAAGCTCTGCACTGTCAACGCAGAGCCCAATATGGGGCTCAAACTAACTAACCGAACACCCAGGTGCCCTGTATCCTTGGTGATTCTTTAATCAGACAAATTTAAGAAACCGCCCTAGTCCAAAGGAAGAAGGGCTGCTCAAATTTGCTGCCTGTTAATTTTGACTGTAGTGAATACATACTTTAACTAATCTGGAGCAAACAAGTATAGGTCTGTTTGCATTTTTTACTTCAGGAAGAGGAATGGTATACCCAGGATTATTGCTGAAACTCAAGTTCCTGAGTTCTGCGGACAGAGACATAAGGAAAAGCAGTGGGAGTTTCTCTTGATGTGAGTTTAGACAGTGACGGGAGGGATGGATGGGCTCCCCATATTATGGTCTGTAGAGAGTTCCCTCAGAAGGCATGAGAGGTCACCCTCCATCCACACTGAACAGAAGACAGGCACTGGAATGTGGCTGGGTGTTGTGTTGTTACACTCTTTGCTTCCCCTCTAACACTTTGAGGAGTTTAAAGAATTTTCTTAAAAGGCAGAATATTGAAGAAAAAAAAAACTTACTTTTGAAAAAGCCAAAGCTTCCCTCAAGGAACACTGAACTGTGCTGACTGAATGTAGCCACAAGCTTTGTGAGGAGGGGCGTAATCCTGGATGGACACCAGAAACACCATACATTTCAAGTAGGAATTTCTTGGAACAGTCGCCATTATCAGCCCAAGATATTCCAGGAAGTTGCTGCCAATAGAAGTGAGAGGAACTGCTGAGAGGATCCCCCTGGGCTCTGAGCAACTGCCAAGGGAGGAGTCTCTGAAACCTTCCGGTACATTGCACTTCAGAGCCATTGGCAGGAGCACTTGCAGAGTACGGCCACAGTTGTAAGGCTACAAAGAACATCAGAGCCAGAGAGTACTAACTGGTATTATCAAGTCTGTCTTAGATTATCCCCAGTGACTCTGGACATCCTAGAGGAAATTAAAGATTCAAGATAAACTTTACATAACTGCATAATCCCACCTATCAAGCACCCATCATTCTCCAATGATCAAATATTTACAGAGCCCCTAGACGCTGCCAGAACATTTCCTGGATGCTGGAGATAAGGTGGTAGGAAAGGAGTTGATAGCTGCATTTTTACCAGGATCGAGCTACTTCCTGACAAGTACAGTAGAGAAGGTAAGGAGTGATTATAAGTATGGACCATGGCCATAGGGGTGACACATGACCATAAAAAAAATTTTAAGAGCAATAAGCTGATCGTCTTTTGGAATGAGGAAATTAGAGTTCTATGGATAGAAGGTGGTGGTCAGAGAGTGGGATTCTTAAAATCAAGGTCTAGAAGTCATGAATTTATTGTGATGAGCAAGGATGTGACCACAGCAGAGGGAGGCAGAGTAGAAAAATAATTTACTGAAAGTAAGGAGGTCAAGGAAGGAAGAAGCCAGATTTCCAGATATATCATTCATGTAGATAATAAGTGTTCCTCCTTCAGGCAACCCGAATGGGTATGAAGGTTCTGGAATTCTCAGTTAGAGTCTCAATCCAGATCTGTAGTACCTGAGTTCCCAGTGATGGAGATGGAAAAATCGTGTGTATAGAAATGACAAGCAACAGTCTGGAAACTGTGGTAAGGTTTGTGAATATACACATTAGAGATATATGAATGACTGCCTCCTGAAATCTATTCTCGATCCGTCCAAATAAAGGAGCACTGAAATTCTCCCTGTAGAGTTTCTCCTTTAGACAAAGATACCCTGTCTCCAGAGGACCTGATGCAAAATAAATGTATTATGTTGCATGGGGAAGTGTGTATTAGGACATTAACGTTCACAGGACATTAAGTCATGACAGTTTAAACGATTGACTAGTTGTCATATAATCTGGACCAAGACTCAAGAAAATGGAGTAACTGGAAAACATCAAGGAGAAGGCAAAAGCAGGCTGGCTAGGAATGGCAGCTCCCTGTTAGGAAGCTCTGAGTATCCCACCACCTGCAGGGTAGGAGAACGGTCTGGGAGACAGCAACTTGTGGCAGGGCGTACATGGCTCATCTGTAACATGGAGGTAATACCTCACTCAGAGTACGAGATTTAAGTGAAAGAATCTACGTCAAAATTCTGGTGCGCATTAGGCAGTCTGTAAATATCAGCTCTCTTGCTCACCTGCTTCTCTTATGTAGAATGCATATTTGGGTTCCAAGATGATTTTACACACACACACACACACACGCACACGCACACACACACACACGAGTGTTACTCCGAAAACATAGACAAAAGAATCTGTATCATTCCACTGCCATGCTTGTAACTATTCATTTGACTGGTTTTAGAGTAATCATATGACTTCCTTTTGAAAGCTCCTCTGTCTTCAAATAAGATATTTTGCGGCATGTTTCAGGAAAGGAACTTTACACAAATGAGAAGATAGTCCGTGATTCTGTTTATACAAAATTCTAAAACAAGTTAAACTCACTTATGATGGAAAATTTCAGAACTGCAGTGGCTTTGAGGTAGGGATGGGGAATGAATGGAAAAGAGCACAGGGGAATTTGTGGAGATGATGGTAATGTCTACATCTTGGTAGGGTTTGCACTGCAAAATTCAGTCAGTGTGCATTTGAGATTTAGATTTGTGAATTTCATTGCATATAATTTTAAAAATCCTAAAAACTCCAACTGTAGTTAGTGGTATACATGCTTAAGTATTTAGAAAGAAACTAATATTGGCAACTTTGAAATGAATCAAAAAGAGAAGAGTTGGAGGGGTGCCTGGGTGGCTCAGTTGGCTAAGCCTCTGACTCCTGATTTCGGCTCAGGTCATAATCTCCCAGTACATGAGATCGAGCCCTGTATCAGGATCCACACTGATAGCGCAGAGCCTGCTTGGGATTCTCTCTCTCCCTCTCTCTCTGCCCTCCCCACAGTTCGTGTGCTATAAGTAAATAAATAATCAAACAAATATTTTTTTAAAGATAGAGAGTAGGGTGTATAAATATGTGATAAAATAATTATGGTAAAAATTTATTGGTAAAATCCAGGTCGTGGATATAAAGCCCACTATAAAATCCTTCCAACTTTTCTGTGTTTGAAAATTTTCATAATAAAATAGCAAAAAGAAAAAAAAGAAGTAAATAGTAATAAGATAGTCTGTCACTTGACCTTTCCTGATTTCCATCCCATTTTTTGAGCAAAATGTTCAAATTCTTTCCTTACAATAGTTGGTAATGAACGTTTTAGAAATGGCAACATTTATTTTAAACAAATGCATTTTCATCAAGAGAGAAGCATGCATTCAGCCCTTAGGTAGTATGTGTGAAAAAAAACACTTAATATTGGAGAGCTTCTTGTCACTCTTGATAGCTGTCGGCCCCACATCCCAGGTGCTCGGCAAACTGTAATTTCCAGGACTCTCGGACTAAAGGCATAAAGAACTATACAGCTGACCTCACAAAAATATTATAGAAATCTACCTTCTATAAAAAACTAAATGGATTTAAGAAGACCAATATTTTAGTTCTTCAGGTGGTTAGGCTCCCACAAATACATTTTTATAAATATGGAGCCCTTTCTCCCATCCAGCTTACACAACAAAAAAGTCTTGTATTACAAATATTCAGAATATTCCGTGCAATAATCTCAGTTCACAAAAGATGTTTTTAGTTGAGTACCCTACTTTTAAAGGTAAAGAGAAAAAAAAAAATGAGCCACCAGTGTAGAATTTCTAACTCCCTTCTTCCTGGAAACATACCTTCCACTCCATCCCTGCCTGGTTTTTCTTCTTAGCTCTCTTGGTCTTCTACTTTGGGAGTGCTCCAAGGCTCAGTTTTGGGGTCTCTTCCTTTTCCTACTTAGAGTTACACTTATGATGATCACACATAGTTTCCTAACATCTTAAATGTCTTAAATGTCATCTAAGTGCTGATGATCAAAATATATCTTTTTAGCCCAGACCTCTCCTGATTTCCATATATGTACACTCAATTGTCTACTTGGTACATCCATTTGCAGGTATAATAGTCACACTAAACTTAATATGTGAAACTAAGCTCCTAATCTGCCTCTCAGATCTGCTTCTCCTAAGGTCTTGACCCCATTTACATTCACAGCAATTCCAACCTTCCAGATGCTCAAGCAAAAAACCTTTGGATTCATCTTTTTTTCCTTTCTCGCACAGACCACCTTTTGTTGTCAACCAATCCTGATAACGGCATCTTCTCAATGTAGCTAGAGTCCAACCACTTCTCACATCCTACAACACTACTACCCAGGTCTGAACTACCATATTTCACATGTGAGTTACTGTCACCTCCTATACTGGTCTTCCTGCTTCTTCCCTTTCTCCCTTTTTCTTAAACCAACCGCAGGAATGATCTTGTTAAATATGAGCGAAATTATCTCACTACTCTATTCAAAATACTCTGGTAGTTTCCTTTTACATGCAAAATAAAACCCAAAGGCATCAAAAAAAGTCTACAAAGTCCCAAACAATTTGGTACCCATTCTAACCTAATCTCCTGTTACCTGTCCTCATTCATTCAACTCCATCCACCTACACTGGACTTTTTTCACTGAATATTCCCCCTCAGTGCCTTCATTTCACATGGGCCATTTCCTCTGCCTGGGACTCTCTCATTCACAGGACTTGCTCTCTTGCCACCTTGAGATCTTTGCTCAAATTTCAGTGGAGCGGTCGGGTCTTCTCTGGCCTATTGAAAACTACATGCATCTACTCCTCCCCAGTGCTTCTTCCTACCACCTTCCCTACTGTGTTTTCTCTGTAGCATTTGACATCATGTGACACATTATGTGTGTGTGTACCAATTTTCTGCCTTCACTGCCACGTTAGGGTAGAAGGTTCACCTGGGCAGGCATTTTTGCCTATTTTGCTCCTTGCTATGAAGCAATGGATTGAGAACTGAACTTTACAAACATATCATTTCAGTTTATCAAGAATAATGGGGGTGCCAGAGTGGCTCAGTCGGTTAAACGGCCAACTTCAGCTCAGGTCACGATCTCATGGTCTGTGAGTTCGAGCCCCACGTCGGGCTCTGTGCTGACGGCTCATCAGAGCCTGGAGCCTGCTTCGGATTCTGTATCTCCCTCTCTCTCTGCCCTTCCCCTGCTCATGCTCTGTGTCTGTGTCTCTCAAAAATAAATCAATGTTAAAAAAAAAAAAAGAATAATGAAGGATATGATGAAAGACCATGAATCTCTTTCTATTTCAGCCCAGTCAAATCTATACCAATAATTTAATTTCGTATCACTGCATTCTGATAAGAAAGGTTCAAGCAGAGGTTATTCACACACATTTCTTAATATCTTTCTTGATCTTTTTTACTATTGATACCACTGGTAACCGTTTATCTTATTTATCTATCCAAGGAAATATCTAGCCTCTATTTCCTTCTGTTTTAATCTCAAGTGATCATGTGCAACTCCAAATTCTCCAGATACTTTATTTGGCTTTTCCACTGTCTGAAACTGACCTAACCCAGCTCTTTGGTCAGAATCTTTGGTAAGTATCAGTAGCCTTCTACGTAAAAGGTAATTCATAGCAACACACCCAATTCTCACATTGCTACCAGATGGTGTTTGGCAATGAAAACCAGTCTTGTGCAACATAATTATGTAATCACCCCATATAAAGACTTTTATTAGCAAGAAGGCCCAGCCCTGCAACCCGTATGCTGTTCAGAAAAGGTCTTTTTCATTCTGACATATCAACTCGCAGCTTATATGAAGGCCTATCCTACTGGCCCTTGCAGGCATTTATGTCTTTGGTTTTTATCATGGTAGCTTTTAGCCTTATATTATAGTTAAAAGTATGTAGAGAATTCTGGGTTGGAATCTTTACCTTTCTGACTGCTATTTCTGTGACCTTGAGCAAATTCTTAACCTCTCTCTGGTCCAGTTTTCTCACTGATAATGTGTGGAGGATGACAGTAACACCTATTTCAGTTTGCTGCTTTGAGAACTACCTGAGGTAATGCACTTAGAATGTTCTTGGCTATGTAAATATTTATTGAGCTTTTATGATATACCAAGCACTGCATTAAGCAATATACACACATTATCTCATTTATTAGGTAAATATTATCATCTCCATTATACACAGAAGGAAACTGAGGCTTGAAATTTGTATTATTTTGCCAAAGATTCCACAATTAGTAATTAGCGGAGCCAAGATTTCAACCCAAACAGTCCAATATCAGACCTCAATTCTTAATCAATAAGGTATGCTGAGCCCTCAGTCAGTTTCACTTACCTTTAACATATTTGCATTATTCAATCCCTCCTACATTTCCCAAACAACACGTGGCTTTGATTTTCTAATATTTCTCTATGATGAGCAATAGCTGCATTTTTATGAGTCAACCTGCAAAGCTATTGTTTTTCTCTCACCCTTTCCTCCATTTACAACAGCCGATAACCAAAAACTTCCATCTGATTCTCAAAAGTCATCATTTTTTCTGCATGATTTCTTTCTTTAAGAACTATCTAGGTAGTGGGGAAGTATGTGCATTTAGGTGTAAAGAATGCCTCAAGGCACAGTGTTTTCATATAGTCTTCAGACTTAGAAACACTTCTAAAGAACATGTCAACTATCTCTTCTTCAAGTCTCTTAAACAAATATCAGGGAAACATCATACTGGGTCATGCAGACTTTGGGCCCAGTAGCAGGAAACATACCTTGCTAAGGAAGGTTGGTATTAGGCCAAAGTCTGGAATTTCTTTCTGTAGTGGCAGAGCTGAAAGTATGAAGAATATTTTGAAATAAGATGAGTATCATAACTCAAACAGGCTTGAAAACTTGTCAACTTCTACTGCAGAATGCTTTGACTTACATTATATAAGGAACTTAGAGTTATCTTTGTCACGTCCAATTTTTTTTCAAAAATCTCATATTTACATAGTTTAGAGAAAACATTTGCCAGTGATTTATGCCCATGTAATTAATAACTTTATATCTGGGCAACTTTATATCAGGAAAAAAATCTTACATTTCATTTAGAAAACCGATCATTTATATTTCAGAGCTCTCACGCTGCCTCTTCTTTACAAGGCTCAAGAAGAGCTGATTTCCATCTAACTTATGGACCATCCAATTTGCCTCTTGAGTATCTTTTGCTTTCTTTTTTGATGTTTTTAAAATTTATTTTTGAGAGAGAGAGAGAGAGACAAAGAGAGAGCATGAGCAAGGGAGGGCAGAGAAAGAGGGAGACACAGAATCCAAAGTAGGCTCCAGGCTCTGAGCTGTCCACACAGAGCCCAATGCAAGGCTCAAACTCACAAACCATGAGATCATGACCTGAGCTGAAGTCAGACGCTCAACCAACTGAGCCACCCAGGTGCCCCTTGAGTACCTTTTGCTTTCTAATGGCAGCCTCAGGTTTCTTGGTAGAATCCATCTGTAAAGCTTATTTTAGCTTCTTCTCTGTAGGTTTCAGACTGGCCTCTCATAAATTCACACTGGAAGTAAGATTTCCCACGATGTTGCAAAGCTTTCCATGTGAGTTTATCTCTTCTAGGATCTAGGTCCTTGGGGATTCTCTGGGAACCAAAAAGGTGATATAGAAGTCTACCTTCCACATAAAACATAAAACACATAATATTTGGCTGTCTCCAGATACTAGAGGTAACTCAAGGACAAAACAGAGGAAAAGATTCCAAAGATAACTCAAGGACAAAACAGGGGAAAATGTACAGCACATATTTCCCTGTCTTCAGAATTAGGAAATTTCTAGTCCCTCAGCCTAGGAACATTGAAGAAAAAGGTAGAATCACAGAGCAGAGCAACAAAGGCACCTCAAGAGACCCTGTGATGTGTTGACCTTTCAGATAAGCTAAACCCTATTGAAGGTTACATGGAAGTATACAGTCGGGGTGAATTTGAACCCACATCTACTGGCTCTTAATATTTCTTGGCCTGTAACATTATTTTTACCCTCCCCACTATGCCCTGACAGATTTCACACAGTGCTAGCATATGGTCTCTTCAAAGTGATATAATCAGTCACTTGCAAACCAGTCCCTACGTCAGCCTTGTTAGTAGACTCCTTACTCCAAAGTAAGGTACTGGCACTCTCTTTACCCCTAATTGGCGATGAGTTCCAACTATTCATGGACACTTACAAGAAAAATCTTTCTGTTGCTACTCTCTGACATAACAAATTTTAAAAATGTTTTGTTTCTAGAACATTTTCGAAATTGTCCATATTAAAAAAAAACAGTTTCAGGGTGATTGGGAGAGAAAATACCACAGTCCTCAAAGAATGGTTTCCAAAGTGCATGAAGTCCTTTAAATAGCCCTGAGACCTCCTTCTGTCCATGTTTTATTTGTGATGTTGGAGACAGATTTGTTTCCTCACTTCAACTGGCTTATTGCTATTCTAGGTTCACATGCAGGTGATATAAACTATTATCTACCTCCCCAGTGAAATACACTGGAGATGTATATGTATAAAATCTTGCAATACAGACTTTGATTTTCATCGGGGATATTACCATTATTACTGTCATCATCATCATCTTTATTAGGTTTAGGGGAACTTTGTGACTTATAACAAAGTACACATAAAAAGTTTGGGAAACCAAAAGGAAAAAAAATGATGTATTTTTATATTTCTAAAAATAAAGTTTTACTGTTAGACAAAGTGCCTTGGGCCATTTGTGTATGTTTTCCACTTTGTTTCTTTTTGTTATGTGTGTTATTTATTTTGTAGATGAAACCTAAATTCCTTCTTTGCTTTCAAAGTTTGTAAGCTTTAAAATATTTCCAGGTATGCTTACTTTTTATTGAACATCTAAAATCTATGCCATCCACTTTAGTTTTTTAACATAGAATTTATATGTGAAAAAAATCGTTTATGCATTATTTGCTGCTTAACTATTCTCCTTTTACTACAGCTTTTGATATATAGTTAATATTTGACTCAAAATACTTAATATTCTGCTTTGACCTTGCTTTTTATGAGTTCAAACAAATATGTGATTATTCTATTTTTATAAGGATGTTTTGCACTATCTAGAATAAAGTGCAATTATAATGACAAAAGTATTGAACTTTCACTTCAGTTTGATAGTCAAAATCCCTCTCGTGACATCCTGACACATGTGAACAAATAAAGGTTAAAAATACAAGTGTATATCCAACAATAACCTCTGGACACATGGTGGAAAATCAAGCATGGAAGTTCTCAGAGTCAGGAAGCCTGCGATCCAATCATCATTGGGGTTTTATATCATCTTAACATTTCTTTTGAAAATCTCAAAACCGCCCACAGTCTCCATTTTCCACTCTTAGATGTTACAATAATGCTTGCCTTAATTCTCACAGAACTTGTAACGTATTAAGCACCCCCTATATTCCTGATACATACCAGATCCTTCTTTATATTCATTCAAGTGTAATTAATCAGAAACAGGTTTCGTTTTTCTGCATTACAGAGGAAGTGACAGAGCTTCAAAGAAGCTCAGTAGTTTTACTGATAAGTGGCAGAATCAGGGCTTATCTTGACTGATAATAACTCGTGATCCAACATATGATAAGCTGGAGGGAAAAGAAAACACCAGTGTTTTTGGCTTAATCTTACCAAAAAAATTAAGTTTCTTCATACATTAAGTATTCTTAAGTATTCTTCATACATTGAAGAACATTGGTTGCTGTGTGAACCTAAGTAGGTATTTCTGATGTTCTTGCATAATTCTGAAGGATCAAAATTTACCATGCATTTGGAGTTGGCGTGCGAAATGTTGGTCTTCTCAAGGAAGAATTTCCGTTCACTATCCATTCATTACGCACTAAACATTTACTTAATACCTACTATGTGCAGTGCATTATGGAGCTGTTTAAAAGGTTTGAGAACTAGAATGTTCCATAGTGATCATTTAACTTAATTGTTTTATTCAACAAATGACAAATCTTTTTTTTTTTTAAGTCATCCTTTATTCAAAGTCTCCTGGATTCTAAATCTCCCAGAACTAGATTAAAAGTGCTGCCACAGGAAAAGTCTACCTGTTTTCAAAATATTTGTTGTTCTCCATTATAACATTAACGTCAGCAGGCCATCATATCACATGTTTGTAGAGAGGTAAAGGACCATACACACAGCCAGATGGTTTTTCATGTATGAAGGCCACAGAAGGCATTTTCAGACACTCAAGTATAGAATGAACACCTTTCTTAAAACGTAACTTTCTTTACACAAATGCATGAGGATGGTAGTATATCTAAGAATATATAAATGACCACTGTACTTTTTATTTTTTTTATTTTTTATGCTTTTACTATTTTAGTGTAATTAGTGGGTTTTTTTAAGTTTATTTATTCTGAGAGAGAGAGAGCATGCAAGTGGGGGAAGGACGGGGGGGAGAGAGAGAGAGAGAGAGAGAGAGAGAGAATCCCACGCAGGCTCCACACTGACAGTGGGGGTCAAAATCACAAACCATGTAATCATGACCTGAGTTGAGATCAAGAGTCAGATGCTTAACCCACTGAGCCACCCAGACAGCCCACCTGTCCTCAGCGTTTAAATAAAAATATACCAATCATATGTTCTTCATACCACCCACACTTCACAGGGAGACACATTCTCCACTGAAACCTGCTTTCACATTGCTGAGTCGGCCTCCTACACTGTTCCTCCGTGTACCTATTATCACGTGTAAGAAAATATCATCACATAGTGCCCATAAATAATGAGGTATTTGGCCTCTTACCAAAAATATATAGGGGGTGCACTTAACTTTCTGTCCTCTACAAACACTTCTTCTTAGACTTATTGCTGAAATATCGAATTTTTCTTAAGAAGCCAAATTATTTTGGGGGGCACCTGGGTGACTCTATCAGTTAAGTGTCTAACTTTGGCTCAGGTCATGATCTTGCAGTTCGTGAGTTCAAGCCTGCATCGGGCTCTGTGCCTGAAGCCTGCTTTGGATTCCGTGTGTCACTCTCTCTCTGCCTGTCCCCTGCTCACGCTCTGCCTCTCTCAAAAATAAACATTAAAACAAAGGGGAAAAAGTCAAATTATTTTCTGGGAAAAGTTTCCTTGTTTGAAAGTTAAATACATTTCTTTAAAAATTAAAGGTAATCATCACAAGTCATTTTTACTGTGTGTTCTTTTGAGTTTTGTTTTTGCATCTTTAGACACTTAAAGACAGCACCCCACAAACTGGTACTAGCTTTGAAATGTACTGCTGCTCCTTAAAGTTTTAGCATTTTATGTATCGCTCACTAAATCCCACTTCCGTTACACTTAATCCTGCATGTGGCTATTATGACCGAGGTGATTTCATTCTGTCCATTTCCTTGAAATGCAGAGCTACATTATTAGATTTCCCCCTTTTAAAAGAAATGGGACATTTTGGAATCATTAAATGACTGTTGGAAACTTAAAAATTTCATTAGTGGTAAAGTTCAGATCAGATAGAATTCTCTTGCTTCCATAATTAAAATCCCACCTGTTCATGAAATGAGCCTTTCGTCCGCCTTCATTTCCACCCAATCTTAAATCTCCCTTTACTGTGTAGACAATCATATTTGGGTCATTGTCTTTATCTTATCTTTATCATTGATCCTGATTGTTCTAGAGAGAGTGAAAGCATGGTTTTAAGAGATGGGAAATCTCCTTTCTTACACAAATGCAAAATGATCACATGCCAGAGATTTTGCTTAATCTGTTAATTAATAGAAAACCAATGTAATGTTATGACTGATTCAGACAGCATTTGAGAAGCTGGGATTTTTATGGGATGGTAAGATTCCCAGATTTGATACAAAACTGGTCCGTGTCCCACAGGACCATAAACTGTTGGACCGATCTGTTCCATCCCAGACAAGTTATGTGTATCTCCACTTGACAAAATTCTACACGTCATTGTTTAGCTGCATTCAGTCTGGGGCTTTTTGTCAAGAGTAAACAATAGGCTAAACGGGTAAGCGATCCCAGGTAGCCTCCACTGCTGTGTGGCACTTAAAGCACATGGCACCCATCCTTTTCTCTTTATTTTCCGCTTCCACATGCTTTTTCTGCTAGAGATTATTTCAAAGTCACGCAGTCACTCTCAAAATTTAGGAACAAAATTTTGCATATGGTCATGAAAGTCTAGGTTCCCAATCTGAAACTAATGCTATCCATTTCCATCTTAGATTCAGCATCTTTTTTGGCAATTCCTTTCAGAATCTGTAAAAACAGTGTGAGCAAACAGACTGAATAAAGGTAGTTATTGGATTTCACAGGAATGTCATCGGAATGAACTTGAAAATATGTTTAATGGGGCGCCTAGGTGGCTCAGTCAGTTAAGCATCTGACTCTTGATATTGGCCAAGACCATGATCTCAGTTTATGAGTTTGAGCCCCATCTCAGACTTTGTGATGATGATGCAGAGTCTGCTTGGGATTCTCTCTCTCCGTCTCTCTCGGCCTGTCTCTCTATCAAAACTAAATAATTAAACACTTAAAAAATAAATAAAAATATGTATAGCTGATGAATCATGCCTTCTCTGTAAAATATTAAGATGCAAAATCGACAAGTGAGGAGAGTTGGTGTCTCTGTCAACAAAGAGGAATACTTCCTTAGAAAGCCCATAGGTCGGGGCACCTGGGTGGCTCGGTCGGGTAAGCATCTGACTTGGGCTCCAGTCATGATCTCACGGTTCGTGGGCTCGAGCCCCAAGTCGGGCTCTGTGCTGACAGCTCAGAGCCTGGAGCCTGCTTCAGATTCTGGGTCTCTCTCTGTCTCTACCCGTCCCCTGCCCGTGCTCTGTCTCTCTCTCAGAAATAAATGAACATTGAAAACATATTAAAAAAAAAAAAAAAAGAAATCCCATAAGTGGTGTAGCAGTCCTAACTAAATGTGAATACTTCCAGCAGGAGGTGGGTTTCTTTAAAGGCCACAAGATGACTTAAGACTGTTTATAATCATTTGTATTTCTCTGATAAAGTTCAATTCCAAGAAAACTTAGAGGTAATTGCTTCCACATTTGAAATTTGTGTAATGAGTCACTGATTGAAATTCAATGATTTTTCGCATGTCTGATTTTTTCCCATGCCAGTTTCTTTGAAGATGTATTGATGTTGAGAAAATGATTCAAAGCTTTGCATGCAATTCAACATAGTATATGCAATTTTCAGTTCATTGAAGCAGAATGGAGCTCAAATACGTGGATTGGTATTTGTGTCTATAGACAGGGGAATGTCTTCCTTCTCTTTCAGGTTTTAATGTACAAAGTAGTTTGAGTACTTAGATGCATTCCTTGCCATCAGCTTTGAAGATAAAAGCAAATCAGAAATACTTGTCCAGATTATTGGAAACTTTTTTTTTAACCACTTCTGATAAAGAACTTGATTTTCTAATGGACATTGTCATAGTAATAGAGAATCCTGGGATTCCTTGGGGAAAACATGGGGAAATCTATTTGTAACAACCACTCCTAATAGTTTAAGATACGTGTAAAAATATCTATGTGGAAATACGTGAAAGAGTTCTATTCCTAGTAAAAAAAAAAAAAATGTCCAGGAGAAAAACTCTCAGTGGCTTTTCTACAATCTTGCAGGAAAATGCTACTCAGTGGGTGGTCGGGGGAACATGAATATTAATCAGTAGAATGTCATTAAAAACACCACCTCATTACTTCCCTCCTCAGATGGATGGTTGTGATTCCCCAAAAATCTTCTCACTTCCAGATCCCTCCTGTCACACTCCCGAAAGTGCCCACCCCCCTCTGCCTCTCTGTGAGTCTTTCTGGATCTTTGTTTCTCCTTCCAACAGTTCTCAACTCACTGGTTACCCCTGTACATAATGAGGCTGAGAGCCACGAAGAAGGCTAAGAGCCATTGCAGGGTGGACAGTGTTAGGACATGCCTTAGAGAAAGGAGAAGGGGTGAGTTATTATTAAATTATATATTGTATTAGATTGTATTATATTATATTTTCCCCCTGTTACCCATGGAACTGTTTCAAGTCCTTTTTTCTTTTTTTCCCCTCATAATCATTACAGTGACAGAAGAAACCAGAAAATTGAAATTACTTTCCTCCATGTTTCATAATTTACTAATCATGAATTATCTTTACTTCCTACCTTGCAGTGTGTTGTCTCATGGCCCTTATCTTTGTTCACGCTACTTTTTGTGTCTAGAAAATCTTGCTACTTTTTGTTTCTCTCACCCAGCTAACTCAAACTTGTTCTTCAATCTCTCCTAAATTACTTCCTCCAGAAGCCTGCTCTGGGTCCAGCCTAGGTTGAGTGCCTATTCTGGATGCAACCATGGTTAAATAAAGTAAGACCCATTTTGGGCTAAAAGTATGGCCAATGGTCTCTATAAAAAATAAACAATAGCATTTTGTTACAACTAAGTAAGGACAATGCAAACACTACATTCTGCAATTATCAGTTATGGCCAAAGGTTAAAAAAAAAAACGCTTCATGCTTTCTAACATTGTACAAAACAGAAACAAAAACTGAAAGAGAAAAGAGCACAGACCATGAGCACAGGCTTGATTTGCCCTCAGTTCCATCATTTACCACTTATGTGATGTTAAAGGCATACAGAGCACCATTACATTTTTTTCAACTTTTATTCACTGTTTTATTTATTTATTTTAAGTGAGAGAGCACAAGCAGGGTAAGAGCAGAGAGAGTGGGGAGAGAAAGCATCCCAAGCAGGCTCCACACTGTCAGCAGAGAGCCCAGCGCAGGGCTCAAACCCATGAACCAGGAGATCATGACCTGAGCTGAAATCAAGAGTCAGACGCTAAGGACTGAGCTAACCAGGTGCCCCTTTTCCAACTATTAAATAGGGAAAGTAATACACATCATATATAATTGCCATAAAACGTAAATACGACACTGCCTATAAGGCAAATTGCTCTGTTCCTGACACTTGTTGAGTATAGGATAGAGATTGCTTCCGTGACACACCAAGGTTAGGAGGGGTTCCAATAGCTGTCTATAGTGTGCAAAAGTAATATAGCCATTTAGAGAAATACATTCCTAGTTAATATTTTTTTTAAAAAAACATCAGTGATATGTCATTGTTTGGCGCGGGGGAAGGGAAGCCAATGGTCACACTGAATGTTTTCCTTCTCCGGCCATTTGTACATTATCATGCGGATGTCACCACCATGACATTCATGTAGTTATCCTTGACCTGTGATTACACGTACACATCTTCAGTAGGACACTAAAATAATAAAATCAAAAATACTGTTTTCTTCTAAGGGATCTAATTTCAGTAAAAATGTGGACTGAGTTTTATATCTGCATCTTGTCATCTGCAATTGCCTTTATTTCCTTAAGTACTGCCCGGAGTGCCCTCAGCAGCCTCTGTGGTGTGATAGCATTTCCTGGCTGGCTTACACAAGGGACTTTTATTTCTGAATCACTCATCAAGGAGTTAACTAAATAAAACCCAGTGTGTTTGTGACACTTTGAAGTAAATGTTTATTCTGTTATATGCCAGCTGTCCAAGCAGATATTTGCTTCACATTAATTTCAATGACAATGTTGGGTTTGGATTTATGTTATTTTTACTGGAATTTACTTATATAATTCAATATTTATTAGGATGAAAAGCAGGGTGACCAAATTACTTATTTTTCTTATAGATGTCTCTCAGTCTCCTTCCAGGATAACAAATGCTCTCACTTACTCCTCTGTACATATTCTAATTTAAATTTTTATTGGCAAGAAAATTTTCCAGGCAATTTTCTTGTTAATCCATTAATGAATATGCTTCTGACAGATGGAGCTTTTCTTGTAATTAATGTTATTTTTTCCTACAAATAATATCAAGTCTTTTCTCAAAGCAAAATGTTCTCGTTGCCGAATGAGGCTATTACTCCCTTGACTTCCTTTCATTACTGAATTTCTTAGAAGAGTAATCTCCAGTTCCTTCCTTGCCCTTGGATCCAGTCTTTAGCCTAAAGATGTTTTTACCTTCAACTAGGTTAGCTGTGCGTGGAGTCCAGAAGAATTTGTAGCATTAAGGAAAAAAGCCTTCCAGTTGCTTTACAATTTGTTATTAACGTAATAATGATACATTTCAAGTAGAGATAAGTGTGGCTCTCCTCCCAACCATGAAATGTGCCTGCTGCTGAACTGGGCGTCCCTCACACCACACTTTACAAATGTTTCACGGACGTCTCAGACTCTCCCAGCCCAGTGGGCACCAGATAAAGAGAAATGTATTCTTCTCTTCCTTTCTTTTTCATTGTGAAATAATTTCAAGCCTACGGAATATATACACAAATAAAATAAGTACCCAAGTGCATAAAGTCCAGTTTTATTCAATATCCCATATTTCCTTTTGTTTTTCAAGGAAAAAAAAAAAAAAACATGTCGGATATAGATGCGGCCCTTCGCGTGCGCTTACCAGATCCCGTTCTTTTCCCTTTGCCTCCCATGATCTGCTTCCTGAATTTGGTGAGTATTTTAGCATCCATGTTTCCTGTGTATGCAATACAGATACAGATATATATATACAAATATATATGTTATGTATATTATTATATATCTAATTACTTTGTATGTTTTATATATAAATTGTATGATTCCGAAGGTACGATTTAAACGTGAGCAGTTTTTTTCTAGCATTATGTATTTTTTGAATTATCCACATAGCTCGTTTTAAGTGCTGTGCAGTATTTTGTGGTATGAAAACACCAGAATTCGTATACCCATTCTCGTGTTGCTGGGGATTCGGTAACTTCAGATTTCCGTTGTACTAACAACGCAGCAGTGAACTTTTTATTCACATCTCTGTGCGTGTGGCATGTGAGGATCTCTCTGGGTTATATTATTATTCTTAGAAGGGAAATTTCTACCATACATTTTGCACAACTACAGTTTCAAAGAACTAGGGAATTCTTGAGAGAAGTCGTGTAAATTTCTCCCAGTCCCCAACAGTCTTTGATTTCTGCGCTTCCTCAACCACAAGTCTAATAGTCAAGTTTTTCTGTGTGTGTGTGTTTTTTTCAATTTTGTGATTATGATCTGGCAGCCCATTATATTTGTAATGATCAATTCTCTGATTATTAATGATACTCAGCCTTCTTATTATTAATTGATCTGAATTTCTGTTCATATCTTTTGTCCATTTTTCTATAGGTTTTTTAAATATCGATTTTTAGGATGTCTTGATATGCTCTGAATACTAATTCCATTCTGAGGCTCTTCTGCTTTTCTCTTGCCCTTGGGAAAATTGCCACTATTGGGAGTGGCAACAAAAATAGTACATTTTGTCCTATTTTTCCTGTTCCTCTTCACTGTTTCTGCTATTTATTGTTTTAAGAGAAGTAGACACGGGCAGAGAGAAGATGATTAGAATAAAATCATCAACCCGCATTTGCTAGTCTTGTCGTTGCCTTCCTTCCAACTCATGAAAATTAAGAATATTTCCAAGGTCATATAACACACTTCTGGCTGAATGTAGTGATTAAAAATGAATGAAAATCTCTCAAAAGCACAAACTCTTTCCCCCACGACATCATGGAATCAGAAAGTGATATAGCAAGAAAGGACCTTTGAGTTCAATAAGGCTGAACAATCCATTTTATAACTGAGCCCTTCAGACTCAGAGTTGAGTTTGTTTCGATAAACTAAACTTCCAGTCTGCCTTCTTCCTTCACTCTCCACGTGTTTCTCTGTTTCCTTTCTCTTTGTAATGCTTACAACTACACTTATTCAAAATGTACTAATTACTTTAGCATATATTAAATCGTCTTAGCTATTTTCTGTCTCTCTTTGTAACGCAAACTTTATGAGGACAAGGCCACCATCTTATTTTGTGCTGAATTTCCCACCACAAAGAGTATTAGTAGGTGCTCACTACATATTTGCTTAATGTACCGATTGCCTACTATGTGCCAGCTGCTATAAGAAAAAGTTTTTGCCTGTAAAGAATTATTGGTAACTTGTCTATGTTCACAGTAGTTATAGTTCGAAGACAAGAGTTAAGTTTTTCCACCCCCATATTTAAGAGAAGTGCCTCAGTGAAGGAGCAAAAGCAAGAATCTATAAATGACAGGGGCTTAGGGAAGTAGGACAAAGTATTAAATGCTTTAAATTTATTTAGTAATTAACAATACTAAGTCAAGATCAGAATGTGTGGATTGAATTAGTTAGGGGATAAAGGTAGGAGTAGATTTCCAATGTCGCTGATGAACGTGGCCCACTAGGGTGAGCCTAAGTTATGGATTCACAGGTAATTTGTGTAAACTTTGCAAAAGGCATCCCCTCCTTTCTGTCATGCTTCCCTTCCTCTTGGTAAACTGGTCAAAGCCTCAGAAATTCTTGGAATCTACTAAGGGAACTTTGAGTTCTGGGCTTTTTTCACTTACGCAACATTTTTATGAGTTTTGTGGTTACTTTAGCACATAGTTAAATGAGTGCTAGCTGCTCTGAAGTATAGGAAAGACTTCTGCAAATGCAGTTACCTGTGCAGACACTTTTGGCATCATTTAAGATGCGGGCAGCCACAACGGAACTCATAAAAGCCTGACAATGAGGGGTTTTTTGTGAGTCTCATTGTTTTGACCAGGATTTAAATTCCATCCATGAACAAGAATTCTGCCTGAATTCATACAGCTTATACATAGAAGAAACATGATACCCGTCTTCCTAAATGTGGTATTGATGAGGGAGTGTGGAGCAAGCTGAGGGCAAAGTCTAGGCTGACAGCACTCGCCTCCCCCCCACCCCCCTGGTGGGATATGTGTGATATTCCTCAGACACTCCTGACCACCCAAGAATAAAGGAAAGGGGTTTAAGTGCTCGCCATGGTGATGTGGGAAACTAAGGCAAATGAAAGATTAAATTCCCTTACTGCCTACGGCCCAACGACAAGTCCTTGAAACACGTACAGTGACCTTCCTCTAGGAGCTGAGCCGCCTCAATGATGACACTTAGCTAAGAGCAAAAGGGAATCTTGGCTTAACATTACATGACCCCCCCAGGATCCTGTAAGTCTACTTTAACATACAAAAATTCCTTTGGAAACTTCCTTTATCTCAGCTCCCATGAGATGTATGTTGGCAATCATACTCCAAGCTTATAGACTCCTGAGATACATCTGAAGGGTCTCATGACTGAGGTTTTACTAAACGGTAATAAATGGATTTTCCTAACAACATCTAACCTCTTGAGGTCCTGGAAACCTTGCTTCCAAAATACCTGAGAGACTTACTCTATCCCTATCCCCCTCCCAACCTGAGGGTATATAATCAGTTACCAGTCACAACCCCAGTGCCGCTCTTCCTGCCCACAGGTCTTGTCCCCATGTTTTAATAAAATCACCTCTTTGCAACAAAGACATCTTTAAGAATTCTTTCTTGGCCGTCAGCTCCAAACCCTCCCACCATCACCCCAAAGCTTCATCGCACCAACTAGACTCACAGCCGCCTACAAAACCTCCAGCGAACAACACACTCCTCTCAAGTAGACATGAAACATTCGCCAGGGAGGACCACATATTAGGGCAATAAAACAACTCCAAATACAGCTCAAATGATAGAAATTATATAAAACATGTTCTCTGACCACATTAGAAAAAACTTAGTAATCAACAATGAAAGGAAATTCAGGAAAGTAACAAGTATATAGAAGTTAAATGACAGATTCTTTTTTTTTAATTATTTTTAATTTTTTTTAACGTTTATTTATTTTTGAGACATAGAGACAGAGCGTGAGCAGGAGTAAGGCAGAGAGAGGGAGACACAGAATCCAAAGCAGGCTCCAAGCTCTGCGCTGTCAGCACAGAGCCCGACGCGGGGCTCGAACTCACAGACGGTGAGATCATGACCTGAGCGAAGTCGGCTGCTTTACCGACTGAGCCACCCAGGCGCCCCTAAATGACAGATTCTTAAATAACTGAAAGAACAAAGAGAGAAATCACAAGGTAAATTAGAAATTTCTTTTAGATGCATGAAAACAATAACACAACATACCAAAACTTACAGAACTCTCTGAAAGCCACGCTTAAAGGGAAATTTGTAGCTATAAATACCAATTTAAAGAAGAAGAAACCTCTCAAATCAATAACCCAACCTTCTACCCTAAGAAACAAGAATAAGAAGAGCAAGCTAAATACAAAAAAAAAAAAGGCAGAGAGAAGTAAATAATGAAGATTATAGTAGAAATTAATGAAATAGAGAATGGAAAAACAGTAGAAAAAAGTCAACAAATCCAAAAGCTGAGTCTTTGAGAAGATTAGCAACCTTGACAAAACTTTAGCTAGACTGGTAGAAAGAGAAAGAGAAAGAAAGAGAAAGAGACTCAAATTAATAAAATCCAAAATGATACATGAAACATTACTATTGATGTTATAGAAATTGAAAGAATTATAAGAAAATCCTATGCACAGTTATACACTAACAAATTAGATAAACTACAGGAAAGGACAAATTCCTAAGCAATCACAAACTACTAAAGCTCACTCAAGGAGAAATCTCTTAACAATCATTTGAATTTGTCATGTCTCTGTCAAATAAAAGACATGGTGGGGGAGCTGTTACCCTAGAGGATTACTTTGGGTGGGGGGGGCGTGCGGGGGGGCTGTTGCCTTGGGGAGAATACTCTGACCTGGAGATCTGCAGGTGTCTCTAAGGTCAGGCAGAAAAGAGCTTTCCTTTTGTAAGGAGGAGCAAACAAGGCCAGAAACAACCAGTGTGGGAAAGTCTGATGGGAAGAACAATCAGGACAGACAGGAAGTGTTTTACCCTAAGGTCAGCCTATTACTGGCTGGACCTTTAAAGAAGGTCTGTAAGCAGCTCAGGTTCAGAGTGGGTAAAGTTCAGGGACCTGGGGAAAGAGAGAAACTCAACCAGTGTTTGCTTAACAAGCATTTTGTTCAATTTGGTCATGGGGACAAAACAGTTCTACCAATTATTTAAGAGGCAAAAAGTAGGAATTTGGAGGGTTTGTGTTTGACCTTGTCATAGAGAAACCAAGGTGGCCTCCATGGGTCTTATCTAAATCATATGTTTAAGGGTGGTTTCTTGCATTAAGCCAGCTTCTGAACACCAAGGGATTCCTGAACACAAATCTTCATTGTTTTCCAGAATCGCAGGTCTCGAATCAAGTCCAATATTGTCCTCACTCTGTCCTTCTCAGCTTTAGTGTAACCACCCACAAAATGAAAGGTGCACCTGGTTGGTAGTTTACTAACTTCCTTTAGCAAGGAAACTCTTTTTTTTTTTTTTAATGTTCATTTATTTTTGAGAAAGAGAGAGAGTGTGAGCAGAAGAGAGGCAGGGAGAAGGAGGACAGAGGATTGGAAGCGAGCTCTGTGCTGATAACAGAGAGCCCGATGAGGGGCTCAAACTCAAGCACCACAGAAACCACACAAACCATGACATCATGACCAGAGCCGAAGTTGGACACTTAACCAACTGAGCCATGGAAGAGCCCCAGGAAACTCTTTTTAAAATAAAGTTCACCTGGAAATCCTGTATGCAAAATAGATTACATTGGAAATTCTCTGCTCTGATGGAAGAGGGAGGCTAGGGCCTCTCCAGCTGGCACACCGTATAATGTGCTCCTGGACCTGCACCCTGGATCCTTGTAATGGGCCTAGAACTTGGTCAGTTAGGTTGACTTAACTTGACCAGGCTTCCTCCAGACTCTAAGACTTGACCTACCTTTTCTTAGAGCATTTACTTAAGAAAACATAATTGTGTATTTTTGCTCAGCCTTTTTACAGTGTAGATGGATTGGGGCACCTGGGTGGTTCAAGCTGTTAATCGTCCAACTCTTGGTTTTGGCTCAGGTCATGATCTCCGGGTTCGTGGGATCGAGCCCCACTTTGGGCTCTGCACTGACAGCACGGAGCCTGCTTGGGATTGTCTCTTCCCTCTCTCTCCATCCCTCTCCCACGCGTGCTCTCTCTCTCTTTCTGTCTCAAAATAAGTACATACACATTTGAAAAAATAAAAAATCAAGTGGAGACGGGTCTTCTCCCAGCCTTTTACCAGCTTTGCAACCCAGGGATGTCTTTCTCAGGAAGCTGGAGTTGTCCCTTCAAAATGTCATTATTAAAGGAGACACTACCCCCGTCTCCCAATGTCTGGTAAGGTAGGACTCGAACTTCAGTAAATGCCAATTAGGAAACACAGAAGGTCTAATCAATTGACTGACCCCACCCCGCTGCCCTCCAGTATGTTTCCACTAGCTCTCCCACCTTTCCTGTCGCACCAGTTGAACTCACGGTCTCCCCACTACTGCAATAATCTTGAATACAGTCTTCCTTACCGGTGTAACTGTCCAGTGCAATTTTTCTTTGACACAACTCCTAGATTAAAGTATCGGCATGTTTCTTTGCTGTTCTGATATTCTGCAAACGTGAGATCAGTAAGAGGTCTGCGTTCTGTATTCAGAAAAACCTGGAAATAAAGACAGTAAATTAGTTTTGCTTATTTAAAAAAAAAGGAAGAAAGAAAATGGTAACTAGAGGGGGTGAAGAGATCTTAAAGTGACCGGAGAATCACAGTGATATTCTCCTCCTCCCCTCTTTCCGAGGCCTCTGAATCCATGCTAGTCTTTCGTTGCCGTCTCTGCAGATAAATCTCCTGGTTCCGTTTCTGTCTTGCTACCCTCAGTTGAAACAGGGAGGCCCAGATGCTTACTGTAATGTTCTGTCCCCACATTCAGGATGGAGATTAGAAAACTCTCCTTGAAGGTTACTTTAAAAATAGGAACATTCGCTAAGCAGGTTCTGTGTCATACACATCCCTCTTTTAACAGCCATATTTGGGGCTGCAAGTCCAGTCCTCTGACACTGAAAATTAATGCATATATAAATAAAACAAAACAAAGAAAATCAACCTGCAGCTGCAGCCAAAGGCCCACTCAATTCCCAGGAGGAAAAAAAATCGTCTTTTCAAGTCTATTTAAAACAATGCTATTTCTTTATTATTCATCCCTTTCTGCCCTTTGCCTCTCAACTCCCCTTCACCACCTTTAAGATTTGCATATAAATGGCACTCATTTTGTTTCTTCAGAGTTCCTCAGCCCCTGGTTGCTTATTCCCCACCTGAAGTCTAATCCTTGCTTTGCAACTTCACAATTGGTTGCTGCGGAAATGATTATGTTGTCACAAACAGAGGATTAGAACTTCGGGTAGAGAATAAGCAGCAGGAACAGATGAACTCTTAATAAATAAAGATTCTGGTATCATGTAAAATGCCCCTAAATAACAAAAAGAACTGTCACAGGTGGGAAGGGGAGAAAAATGGGGAAAAAAATGAAAATACGATTGCTGAGCACTTCCAAACTAGACAATCGTTAGCATATACTGGCAAGAAATCATTTTGCCGTGAAATCACAAGTTTGGGGTTAAAACAAAAATACTCTGTACCTCAGCAGGGAAAGATGGAATTCGTCTGGATTCAGGAGACTCATAAGTGAAAGATACAGAGAAAAAATAAAGAAATGGAGACTAATCATAAAAACGATAGCAGTTCTGATCCCCCGAATAATTCTCTCTCTCTCTCTGTCTCACACACACACACACACACACACACACACACGCACGCGCACACACACACACACACACACACACACACACACACAAAATGTCAGCATTAGCATCAAAATTGTCACTGTCACTTAGTAGTATTATCTGGAAAAGTCATTGCTACGGTCAGGCAACATCTGATCATAAAATAATTACTGCATTTATATGGGCTTAGAGCTGCACCCTCGCTGAGTGAAAGTGTAGAAGGCTTCACTCTACTAACCAGACCAACCAACCAGAGAAGCTTGAGAGGAAACCATTCGGGGAGCTTGATTGGCTGGTGAATGGGATAAGGTCAACCAAACAAGTGGGTTTGCGAATTGTAAACCTGCAGGTGCCCTCAATCTCCATTGGAGGTCACAGAGAAGTTCTTGAGGAGATTGAGGGCAGCGTATAGCATTTCGAGTCGCTTTGCTTTTCCCTGTTATTTTCCTTAACAGTGGTGCCTTCTCCTATTTTCCACTAAGTTTGTCAAGAGGATGCATACCTGCATTGCATAATTGCTTTTGTACCTTCGTGCAGGAGTCCTTCCAAGGGACCAGCGCTGTTTGCACTAGATCCACAGTGGATAGGAGCACATTTCCCCAGAACCGTATCTGTTTGCCTGGAATATTCATCTCTTTCCATTAAGCCAGGGTAAAATAGTTCTTGTTTTCTCCTATTTGAGTAAGACTACAACACTGCCATCCATTCAAAGACAATTTTTCAATACTTACTGGAACGTTCAAAAGCATCAGTGAAGCCGTATCTGAAGCCATAAAATGACATTTGAAGCCATTTGAAGATATTGGCAATTACAGATCCAAGGAATAGAAAATTACAGTAATTATTGGCCCTTGTGCTTGAAAACATCAATTCTCTTTTTCTTGCCCGAAATTGTATGATCTCCCTACATGTGAGATTTGTAGGATGCATTAAAGAGAGGAGCCTTTTGTTAGTAATCAGATAATATTCCTCTTAAAAGTGTGGAGAAGGGAACAGACGAAGAAAGACTGAGGAAATCAGCCCTTTCTGGTAGCAGCCGTAAAAGAAAATGTTCCCACCGTATGCTCTGTCAGCCTGGGCCTCAGGGAGAAGAAACTGTCAGTCACAGGGCTACAGCCTGGGACGAGGGAAGGGGGAGCAGAAGACAGAAGCAGCCTCCTTGCAGTCAGTCCCCAACCTTGGAGTTGTGACCCACCTCAGCTGACAGCTTGCTTTCATAGAGGTGTTCTGATGCAGTTTTCCAACAGATCTGAATATTCCCCCCAATCTAGGTGACCTCTCCTGAGAACTGAGTTTAGTTACACTCTGAACAACGACAAATGTAGACAGGAAACAGCCTCAGCTTTCCCATTTCTTGAGGAAACTAAAGACATTTAAAACAACACAAGGAGAAGACAAGGACCTTGACAGTGAGCTAAAGGCAAAGAGGGGAAGGAGCCTGGTTTGGTGTCTATCACAGCGGCATCCTTATAAAGAAAGGGGAAGGTCCCTCCTGAGGTGGTATGAAATCAGAAAAAAAAACACAACAACTGTGTCACCCGACACAGAACAGGAAGAGCTACTCAGGGCAGCTTCGATGACAGAAAACTGACAGCTTCTATCCATGTGAAGAAGCAAGTTAAACTCATTTACAAGGGTCAGCCCACTCCTTTTCAAGCCAGTTCAGGAACTGTAGCAGGGAGTGGAGGCACCACACTGGCTTATTAGCATTTTTAGCAGGAATGTCAGTCAAATGTGGAGCCCGGCTTTTCGTCTTCACACTTTCCTCTTTGTATCCTCTCTGCCAAACACGACCTGGAGACCAAGGCCTTTTTCAATAAGAAACTTCAAAAGAGGCTCCAAAATTAGGTTCTTCTCTCAGACGTTTAGGATACAAAACCCTTCACTGGGGAGGTCAAGCTGTCAGCAATGGTATCCGTGTCCTTCCTTCACTCAGCAGGTATTTACAGAGAGTGCACACCAGGCTGGGGAACAGAGAGGGGGAAAATGGAGCCAGCCCGTGTAGGTCTTCATCCGAGGACAGGACACTGCCATAACAGGTAGACGCGCAGCTAGGCAGTAGATAAGAGTTTGTTCAAGTCATATGAAAATTCCAGGTCCTAACTCAGGACCAGCAATCGGCATCATTCAGATCCCAGGTGCTCTCAAAGGTGAGGGTTCACCCAGCTAGAACAGATCAGGAACCCACTGTCCTGGTTGCCAAAATTTTAGCAGCACAATGTGTAGGTAAGAGCTCAGCCCTTGGAGCCAGAGTCCAGGATCCGTATCCTGATTCTGTTACTCAGTAGTTGTGTGATGTTGGATGAGATGTTTAGACCCTTTGGGCCTCTGTTTCCTCATCTGTAAAATGGGTATAAGAATAGCTCTACTCTCTCCCCAAAGGACTGAAAGACTTATTATAAGAACTTTGTCCAATGCATGCCAGATCCCACGGGTATTAATCATTGTTACGAGGAACCTTCAAAGTTCATTATTTTTTCATGATTTTCTTTCTTTTCTTTTCTTTCTGATTCTTTCCATGGAACATGAAAAACCAATGTCCCAAAAAATCAAGATGAAACATTTTTTATGCCTCCTGCCGTCTCATACTCTCGCCCCATGTGTCCAGAATCACCCCACTTCTTCGGATCATTGCTTGCCTCAGAAACTCTCTGCTTCCCTTTTTCTCAGCCATGTGCTGTTTTGTGTAACATTTGGTGCCTTTCTGAGAGAGTGAAGAAAATAAAAAGGACTAGTAAGTTAATATGACTTTAAAATTCCATTTAAGCTATGAGATGCCGCAAAGGATGTTCAGGTAATTAATGCTCCCTGCTTTAAACCTCACTCACATAAAGTCCTATGCACTCTGGAGCATAGGCATTTTCGCAGGTTACCGTGTTCTGCTGAAGCTCTCTCCAAATTAATTACAATCCAAGGATAGTTGTGATTACATTCAGTGGGGATGGAAAGCAGGAGGAAACCCCGTAGGGGAAAATAAAACATATCTCAAATGGTTTCATATTTCCATGGCGTTCTATTTTCTTTAACTCTGTCAGTGAGAGGTAGCTGTGCCCGCCCAGAGCCCCTCACCTGTATAATAAGGGATTTGTCCCTGAGATGCAACAAAGTGATGTCTCCTAGTTTTAGAGGAGATGAGTGTTTCTGCTGGTAGAGGACTACTCCTCCTGCTTCTACAAATAAGCAGTAAGGAGTTCGGCAACATTCTCTGGAGAGCCCAAGGGAATCAACTCCTTTGCTGAGACTTCTACCATCTGCACCATCTACACCTTGCTGCACATTAATCTGCTAATATTAAGATGTACTTTTAGCAGTCTGTGTTTCCCTCTTCAAGCCAAGAAAGAAGTATTTTCCTTATGCATTCCCTTTATCTTCTTATGCAAAGAACTGAAGCTATTTCATCCCCACCTACCCCACCCCCTATCATCTCTATGGTGCGATGTCCTTCCTTAAGAAAAGACAGGGCAATGTTGTGTTGCAGGATGGTATTGAAGGTGTGTGTGTGTCTGTGTGTGTGTGTGTGTGTGTGTCTGTGTGTGTAATCTCCTTGCCCATTCACAAACAGCTAAGACTTCATATATAATTATCTCTTTACAAAGAGCTTAAGAAATAAGGACAAGAGAGATCCAGAAAAAAATGCTCCATATGGGAGGAAAAAAATCTTACAATAAACAATACTTACTATTTCTCTTCTTTTGTTCTTCATAACTGAAGTCATTAACATGAAAACCGGATCTTTCTCTCCTTCACAGTTACTCTGATTGGGCTGCAGTTCCCTTGTGGACTGCTGTCTCTTTGTTGCCTCACATCCCTGACTGGAATCTGTGTGGATGGCCTTTCTTCCAATGCCCCTCTTCAGCATGGTGACCCCAGAGCACCAGCCCCTTAGGACTCTGCAGACTCTAGGGACATACATGCCAGGTAGGGGTGAGTGCTGTGAGTAGGCTGGCTCCTCCGTAGTTACCCCAGAACCCTGAAAATCGCTGAGCAAACCCAGGCTTGGAATGAGATTTCTTGGCTACTCACTCCACAGTGACAGGGCAAGCACCAGCCCATTCCTGAAATGCAAGAGTTAGCTTCTGTGACATCAGTTGCTGAACAACCTTGGGGCACCATTCACACAGACTAAGAGTATACACCACAGTCTGTGGGAGTCCTGCCAGCCCAGTGTCCCCTTTTCCACTAATGGGGTCACGTATAGCCATATCGCTTTGCTCTCTTTCCTTGACTTATGATACCATCTGTTCTTGAGGAAGGATCTGATATTAGAATTTTACTACAGTGAAAATATGAGCTGATGCCAAATTATTCAGAGACGTTTCTAAAGCTCTGTAATTGTAGACTAAAAACTGTCATTCTGTCAATAAACATTATTGCATTCCTCCTGAGTGTCAGTCACCATGCTCCATTCTGGAATTAGAAAAACTACATTCATAGAGTGCTTTACAAATTTACAAAAACCTTTTCATACCAAGAGAATACCAAGAATCACAAGCTAATAGATATGATGCCCTTGCTTTATTGCTTTTGTAATTGGAGTAGAGTGATCATTGTTTTATATTTCATAAAGAAGTTTAAAATCACAAGATTGCTTCAATCAGATTTCCAATGCAAATAGACTTGAAATGGACAAAAATAAATATTTTAACTTAACACGGATTCTGTGAACTAGAAACAACCATTAGATCAACTGTTCTCCAACGAGTGAAGTGAGAAGGAAAAAGATTGGTGTTTTCCATCAGTACAAAAAAGCTGAATTTGGGGCGCCTGGGTGGCTCAGTCGGTTAAGCACCGACTTCGGCTCAGGTCATGATCTCACAGTTTGTGAGTTCGAGCCCGGCATCAGCTCTGTGCTGACAGCTCAGGGCCTGGAGCCTGCTTCAGATTCTGTGTCTCCCTCTCTCTCTGCCCCTCCCCTGCTCGCATTCTGTCTCTCTGTCAAAAGTAAATAAACATTAAAAAAAAGAAAGCTGAATTTTATGTGAAAGAATTTTTTTTTTTTGCAAATGGCAATCCTGTATTCAATATTATCACATTGAAAGTATGTTTTCAAAAAAAAAAAAAAGTTTGCTATTTTCCAAGCACTGAGGTCAGCATCATGAATGTCAACTTAAAAACGTCACCCTGGACTGTGAGAAATTTAGTATATGCTGTTATCTGATTTTGCGATAACATATAACATAGACTGAAACATTTATAGAGTATGTGGAACTAACTCCCCAAATATCCCCAGACAGCCTTAATTGAGGAGAGTGGAAAACACCATGAGCCCTCTTGGGAGAGTCTCAGAAGAGAGGATTCAGAAGTGGGATAGTTACTGAACCTTGGGTTCTGGTCTCAGGTCATTTTTAGGCAGATCTTTCAACACAGGAATTAAATTGGGAGTGGCCACAATTTCTGATATAATTTAGTGTTGGTAGACCCAAGACCAAGGAAACTGCCCCAGTGAAAAGCATTGTCTCAGCAAATTAATCCGTAAGCATTTCCTAAAGCAAACACTGAAAATATTTACTGGTTCATGGTCTTCTCTTTTCCAGGAATATATTCCCATAGCAAATAACAAAGTTATATTTATCTAGATGTTCTCCAGGCTCACCGACATTACATTAGCACCGGCGATCTCAGTTCTCAGGTGTCTTTTGGTTTGCAAACATACAGCTGTTAAAATAAAAGACATTCTTTTTTGTAACATATTTATTCGTACCCTCAAAAATTAGGTTCTGCTACATGAAAGTCACTGTCTGTAACTTAGGGAATGCCAAGATGAATTATAAGTCCTAATACTGAGAAGTCCTAATACTGAGTTAGGTGATAAGAAATATAAGATTAGATAAAATGCAGATAAAAATCTGCTACCATTAGAAAGAAAAAAAAAAAGAAGAAGAAAAGAGGAATTCCTGAGGAGGGGAAAGTTCTAAAGAGCAAAAGATTTTACCATCGGGGAGATTTGGAGATGGTTTTGCGGAAGAGGTGATAACCTTTGAAGGAAGTGAGATTGGAGCCTGCAGAGATGAAGAGAGAGACCCCCCAAGTGGATGGACGAGCCTGAGCACAGAAGATGGAACCTGTGAGAAATGAACAAACTTTGCAAAACTGGGTAGAAAAGAAAATCTTTGACAAATGTGAGAATTACATACCGGAAAAATGTGAAAGTGAGGCTGAATTATTTTTTTAGGCTTTTATTGGATAGCAAATTAGAAACAAGTGACGGTTGAATAATAAGACATAACTTTATATCGGCCTGTGTTCCAAGCAGATTCAACTGAAAGCTGTATGAAATATGAAACTCCTTTCTGTTTCTAGAAATATCACGTACTAGATTATCTGCAAACTTTTCTTTTGCAAAATATCTAAACATGTTGAATGAAGTATAACAAGCTTTCTCTCAAATATCCAGCTTGCAAGAAAGTAAGGGAAACCTACAAGGTCTAAAAATAGATAAAGCCGATTCAGCATCCATTTACCCCTCAAGGGGGACTTGATGCGCCAAGGGTGTTCCGAGGCCAGGATGAGGCTTTGGAAACCCTTGCAGGCTGGTGACTTACACACTTGTATGGAAAGCCTGAAGAACTGAAGTCTAATCTTTCAGTGAAGAAGCAGACTAACCAAGGAAATCTACCAATGAAAGGAGATAGTAAGAAACAGAACTAAGAATCCTGAATCTTATTTATATGATTGCAAACCATGAGATCTTCACTGATATTTGTAAACTCAATTGTTATGTCATATGTATATAGCTGATCATTAAATTATTATTTCTACCTGCTCAGATGCCCGAATTGTTTAGTTATAGAAAGTTCTAAACATTAAAGATAGACGGAATAGAATAATAAACCCCCATAAAGCCATTACCAAGTTTCAACAATAATCAATACATAGTAAACCTTGGTTCTCCTGTAACTCCATTCACTCTCTTCAGTCCTAGATTATTTTGAGGCAAATATCAGACACTCTTCACTTTTATTCCATGAATTCTTCAGTAGATATATCTAGAAGGTTTTTGAACTGTCAACTTTACTAGTATAAGACACAACAAAAAATAATGATTATTCTCAGTATTATCAAATCAATGGTCAAAACTCCCCAACTATCCCATAATTCTGTTTGGTTTTATGTTTCTTAGAGTTCATTTTATCATGCCAGAATGCACTTGATTGATAGGGCTCTCAAGTTTTCAGTTTGTGGTTTCTGTTATTTTTTTCTTGAAATTTGTTTGTTGAAGGAAGTGGGATATTTGTCCTTCAGAGTCTTTAACATTCTAGATTTTTCTGATTGGATTTGACTGATGTTGTCTAAGGTTAGCTTGTTTGTTTCAGAAAGAACATTTCATAGGTGGTGGTGTATACTTTCTATTGAACCATATCAAGAGGTGCATAGTGTCTGATTGTCGTTTGTTAAGATTAATCAGTTGATTTAGGAGTTGTCAGCTTGCTTTATGCATTATAAAAATATCCATTGGATTTTTAGCTTGTTGATCATTGTTGGATTCCACTTTTCCAGTAATATTCTAATAGCTGGCCTTTATATTAAAAAAAACTTTTCCATCAATGTTTTTTCACTACTCTGAGACACATACATGCAGTAAGATCATATTATTTCTTGATTACTTCTCTTTATTTACCATTTTTCAAAATAATAAGTTGGTGTTCTAGGATTCTCCATAGGTTGCCGTAAAGATTATTTTGACATGTCCTCTATCCTATTTGAGTGTGCAATAGTAACATTGTTGATCTGTTTTAATCCGTCGGCAGTGGAATCTTTCTGAGTTTGTCTTTGATAACGTTCTTACTTCTTGGCACAACAAGATGTTCTAGGCTCATCTGATCCTTTTCCTTCATGATATCTAAAATCAGTAACGTTTCCAGAGAATATAGAGACTACCATCTAAGCAATAGGGATTCTCACTGCTTCTGGACTTGTCACTGTTTCTCTTTCTTTTCTCCTATTTCACTCATCCCCTATCCATCTCCCCTCTGGCAATCATCAGTTTGTTCTCTATACTTAAGAGTATGTTTCCTGGTTTCTCTCTTTTTTTTTCCCTTTGCTTATTTGTTTTTTTAAATTCCACATATGAGTGAAATCATATATTTGTCTTTATCTGACTTATTTCACTTAGCATAATACACTCTAGTTCCATCCATATTGTGGCAAATGGCAAGATTTTGGTTTTTTTTTAATGGTTGAATAATGCTCTATTATGTATGTGTATATACATACACATATATACATACACATGTATATATACACATATATAATAATAATATAGTGGACACTTGGGCTGCTTCTATAATTTGGTTATTGTAAACATACTGTTATAAATATAAAAGTGCATATATCTTTTTGACTTAGTATCTTTGTTTTTTTGTTTTTTGGTTGTTTGTTTGTTTTTGTTTTTGTTTTTGTAAATACCCAGTAGTGCAATTGCTGGATTGTAGGATAGTTCTATTTTTATTTTTTGAGGGACTCCATACTATTTTCCACAGTGGCTGCACCAATTTATATTCCCATCAATAGTGCACCCGATTTCCTTTTACTCCACAAACTCATCAACATTTCTTGTTTCTTGTGTTGTTGATGTTAGCCATTCTGACAGGTGGGAGGTGATATCTCATTGCAGGCTTGAGCAGCATTTCCCTGCTCATCAGTGATGTTGAGCATCTTTTCGTGTAGCTGTTGGCCGTCTGTATGTCTTCCTTGGAGAAACAGTCTATTCATGGACTTGTCACTGTTTCTGGGCCTTTTCAGTGGGCCAAGTTAGAAAATACAAATATTTTTAGAAGAGAAAATGTATTTGAGGTCATACTGATATTTTCAATTCAAATTTAGAATTCACAGTCTTTAGTTAGCTTCTTCGGTTGTGTGTGTGTGTGTGTGTGTGTGTGTGTGTGTTGCATTTTCTGTAATGCTAAAACTCTTGGTTACTTATATATGTTTGAAATTTCACAAAACATAATCACATGCAAATACACAGAAAACTAAATAGAGGAGGAAGACTACAGACAGACAAATCATTGGAAATAATGCTCCTTAAATATTTCTCAAATTTTTATCCCAGGCCCCAGTTTGGGAAGGAGAATATTTTCCTATTTATTTTTTGTTTTAGCTTGATTTATTTATTTTGAGGGGGGGAGGAAAGGGTAGAGAGAGAAAGAGAGAGAGAGAGAGAGAGAGAGAGAGAGAGAATTCCAAGCAGGGTCTGCCCTGTCAGCACAGAGCCCAGTGTGGTGCTCGAACCCATGAATCACGAGATCACAACCTGAGCCAAAACCAAGAGTTGGATGCTTAACTGACTGAGCCACCCAGGTGCCCCCCTATTTTTCTCTTATAATTTTTAAAATAATCTGTTTGCTTTGACCAAAGAGCAAACAAAAGATACTGCTTAAGAAAAAATTACTTCATTTGAAATAAAACATAATACAAATTTTAATCATATATACTAATCTGAGTGATGAATTTCCTTACTAAGGGCAAGTTTTTCTGTCTTAGTTATTAAAGGACATTTGTCTCCAGGCATTTTCTTCATGCATGATTTCAGTAGAAAGTGTAAAGTCTATTTTAACTGTTTATTTAATATATACTGTACCATTTTTTCACATATAGAAATTAAGACAGTGAAATAAGTGGTACTTTCAATATGTATTTACAACATTTTCTATGGCATAACAAACCCTTTTCCTTTCACTACAACACACACACACATTTATATAATTAAAAGTGTTCCTTAGGCTTGGTTGTTTTGTATCTTACTAATCATGACAGCTACATGTTATCTTTAGCTAATACCTCAAGGCACAATATACACTTCGGCAGACTTCATCCCCAACTAAAGTGGAACTATATCCAAATATCAAATAGTCTTTTTGTTAAGTTAGAAAGTTGGAGGCCTATTTCTTGTCTGTCTGGTTAGATTATCATTATGTTATATTGCAATGTGAGTGACAAAGAACTTATGCACAGAATAGGAGAAGCGTTGGTTCTGGCATTGTTTCTTGGTTTGCTTGTGCTTAATTACTCACATTTTGTTGTAATTCCCCCTGCATTTTTAAGCATTTTCTTTTGTGAGGGCTTCTTTCGCTAAATCTACTGTCAGCGTATACCTAACTGAGACACAAGGCATTGGTCATCCAAAAGGAATAAGTGAGGGCACCGACTGCACCCCTATAGAGGAATTCCCACTACCTGTCAGAGCCAGGTAGCAGGTGAGCTCCCCCCATATAGGAAGGAAGAGGGCCAATGCAGAGACATACATTATGTACTAGTAATGCCTGTCTTCTTTTTCTATTTTGGTTTTGAAAACAGAATGAAAAGTGAATAGAAAATAGAAGATCTGGGGTGCCTGAGTGGCTCAGTCAGTTAAGAGCCTGACTTCGGCTCAGGTCATGATCTCAGGGTCGGTGAATTTGACCCCGCGACAGGCTCTATGCTCACAGCTTGGAGCTTGGAACCTGCTTTGGACTCTGTGTCTCCCTCCCTTTCTGCCCCTATTCCACTCATGCTCTCTCTCTCTCTCTCTCTCTCTCTCTCTCTCTCTCTCTCTCTCTCTCTCGGAAATAAATAACATGAAAAAAAATAAAGTCTTTAAAAAAAAGAAAATAGAAGATCTAAAATTTTCTCCATCCATGTACGGCTCATATTTTGCGTCCCTTTTGGTGTGTGAATTCCGTACACAGAAGAAAAACGCCACATGACGCCCACGTCATGACGCACGTCTACGTCCACGTCTCGTAAAGCACCTTGTCTGCACACTGCGGACATCTCCTTTTCCAGCCGATGTCCTGACAGGACTTCCTACAGGACGTGCTCCAACTCCCTCCCCCCATTTCTGTGAAAGTTCACACTCGAAAATCACTAAATGGGAGGGTGTTTGCAGAAATCCGGGTGAGAAAAAACTAGAAGCTTTAGGAAGAAGGAGAGTAAAATGAAAGTATCTGGCGGCATATCTGACATAACTTGGCAGCTTACTCAGTGTGTGGGATCAAAGAGAAAACGATTCCTTTTGAAGTTTTGTGCCCAAACGCGTAGAGGGTTAGGGTGGGTGGAGATGGCAGTGGTGGTGGCCTAGATAGACATAGAAGACACATAGTAGGAGTGATTTAAGGTGGGGGAGGAGTGTCAGTCTACTTTTGAACACCAAGCTTTATATCTGGGGATCCTCTGAGTGTTTCCTTGGAAAAGTAAAACTGGAGTTTAGTGGATGGTCAAATCTGGAAATCAGTATTTCAGAGTTCATGGATTTGCAATAATTGAAACGTATGGCAACGAAGATAAACAATGTTAAAATGAAGAAAGGAATGAAAACAAAGAAAAAAATTATTGCTAGGGAATTATGTTTTACAGGTTGGAAGAAGGGTGGAGATCAACACCTATAAATGGGAATCTGGAAAATAATGTCCTCAAGGCAAAACTAAAAGGCGTTTCCACACGAGGGTGCTCAATAGTGTCCAATGTAGGAGGGAAATTTTTAAAAAGTGAGAACTAATTACCCATTATAATTGGTACCTTCAATATCATCACTTTATTTTTCTTTGAAAGAGGAAGAAAATTCCAGATGACAGTGTGATTTTCAAGTTAATAAGCGGGATGGGAAAAAGCACATACAGATTTTTCCCTTTTTTAAATTTTTTTAACATTTATTATTTTTGAGAGACAGAGACAGTGTGTGAGCAGGGGAGGGGCAGAGAGGGAGACCCAGACTCCAGAGCAGATTCCAGGTTCTGAGCTGTCAGCACAGAGCCCGATGTAGGGCTTGAACTCACGAACCATGAGATCATGACCTGGGCCGAAAGTTAACCGACTGAGCCACTCAGGCACCCCCAGATTTTTCTTTAAAGCAGTTTGGCAGGGATAAGAAGAAATGAAACAAAGATAGGCTTGATTTTCAGTTGATGTTAGATGAAAACAAGATAAGATAGCCAGCTTTTAGACTTAACAAAGACCCAGTGGGATACAGAAATTAAATATAAAAAGTATATAAATCATTTATTGCTAGCAGAAATGCAAAATGGCCACTTGGAAAAACAGTCTAGTCGTATCTAACAAAGCTAAACATCTTCTTACCATACAATCCAGCAATCATACCCCCTGGTATTTACCCAAAGGAGTTGATACTTATGCCCACACAGAAATCTGCACACAGAGGTTTATAGCAGCTTTATTCATAACTGCCAATACTGGGAAACAACCACAATGCCCTCAGTTGGTAAATGGAAAGACTATGGTACATCCAGGCCATGGAAGATCATTTAGCACTGAAAAGAAATGAGCTCTCAAGCCATGAAAGACACTTAAATGAATATTACACAGTGAAAGAAGCCAATCTGAAAAAGTTACATGCTGTATAATCCCAACTCTATGACATCTGGAAAGGGTAAAACTATGGAAACAGTAGAAAGGTCAGTGGTTGGCAGGAGTTAGAGAAAGGGAGGCCTGAACAGATGAAGCACAGGAATTTTACGGCAGTGAAACTATTCTGTGTGATGCTACAGTGGTGGATACGTGTCATTACACATTTGTCCAAACCCACAGGGCGTAAAATGCCGAGAATGAACACTCATGTAAACTGTAGACTCTGGATGATAATGACGGACCGATGCAAGGTCATCACATGTAGGAGATGTTCTACTCAGGAGGACGACGGTGATAATGGGGCAGGCCATGCATATGTGTGGGTGCAGGACACAGGGGAAATCTCCATACCTTCTGCTCAATTTTGCTCTAAACCTAAAACTACCCCAAAGATTCAAATGTATTTTTTACAAAATAAAAAGTATTGTTGGTTAGAGCACTGACATAATATATTATTTATCAAATTCGTTCTCACATAAGCCTCCTAAAAAAAGCATGCTGCTAATCCTGAGGTTTAAAATATACTGAATACAGTCATGACAGCTGTATATCAACCTTAAACTTTATCTGCAAATCGTAGGAATAGTGCCTAGCTGAGAAGGGGACTCCTTTGCTTTCCAGGGGAGGCAACTGGTCTTGAGCTCCTCATCACCTGACTACTCCTCTTTTGCCTGATAATCAGTGGCTTGAAACAAGGGTAACCAACATTAGAGAGCTTGAGGCCTAGGTTAGGAAAGGGATTTGCCTCAGTGCTGGACTGACAGACCGTGGGGAACACCTCAGCTCACCTTTGGCTCACTGTTGCTCATTTGGGGTCGGGGCATTTGCAACTGAACAGTGGGGCTAAGCCTCTTGTCCTGGACTAGACTCTTGAATAGGATTGTTATTCCTCACAAAATCCATGCTTGACTATCTGCTGGTGCCTTATGTACCCTGCAGATTATGCATAGAAATCTTACTATAAGACTTCTAAAGGGGCGCCTGGGTGGCTCAGTTGGCTGAGCGTTTGACTTCGGCTCAGGTCATGATTTTGCGGTTGACAAGTTCGAGCCCCGTGTCAAGCTCTGTGCTGACAGCTCAGAGCCTGGAGCCTGCTTCGGATTCTGTGTCTCCCTCTCTCTCTCTCTGCCCCTCCCCAGCTCATGCTCTGTCTCTCTCTGTCTCAAAAATAAACATTAAAAACAAAAGACTTCTAAAATAATTAAGCGATATAGAGGTTACAGGTGTTTGTTAAACACATTTACTCTATTTTCTCGTTTTCACTTTCCAGTGCTCAAAATCGAAGCACTGTGTCAGCTTAGGAAAAGCATATTCTTTTATCTTACATCCAAGTCCAAAAAAGAAAGGCCTCAAAGATAGAGGCTTGGAGATTTGAACAGAAAAAGAGACATTAATTAGATCATTGGGATTTTGGACCCAAGGTAAGAAACTAATGTTAATCATAGAAGTTATGGGGATGCCTGGCTGGCTTAGTCAGAAGAGCATGCAACTCTTAATCTCAAGGTCCTGGGTTCGAGCCCCACATGGGTTGTACAGATGACTTAAACAAATAAAACTGAAAAAAAAAAAAAAGTTATCCGTGTTCAGAAAATACTAATGCAAGTGCTGGAATACATGATGCAGGCAATTAAGAATAGGACCTGATACTTTATGAGATACAAAGAAACAAGCAAATGTAAGTATTTAGAAAATGGAATATGTAACAGGCAGGTGATAAGACAATTTAACTAGGAATAAATTAATTCTGAAAGTAATAAACCCACACACATGCACATTTTAAAACAAGTGATAATTTCGTGTGCTGTGAGCCTGCCTCTTAGACAACAAGAACTATAGTAATTCTAATTATTTTCCCAGAGCTACCCATTCAGGCAACATGTGTCTGCAACTAGCCTTACCCCCGTACAAGCATTAAACCCTAGAAGGATAAAAATCCTAAAGTGAAACCACACGGACTTAAACAAAGAGAGACTTTAGCAGAGCTTGGAGGTAAAGTGCTCTCAGGGAGTCACAGGACATTCTCTGCTCTCCTTCTCTCTCCTGCTCTCTTGTCGCAATCACTTGCTTTCTCTTTGCCCTCGACTCTGTTCCTCTTCATAGAATGAGTTAACTCAGTTCCCGTGTTAAGAAGTTCCTGCTTTCCTCCTTGTCAGAGACAAAGAGAGAGACCCGGATAGCCCGCTTTGTGTACCCAGTCCAATCATGGAGAACACAGACAGACTGATCTCCCTGGCTTGAGACTTGTGACCTTCTGTGAACCGATCAATGAGATTAGGTGGATAGTATCTGTATTGACCAGAGCTAAAAATTAGATGCCCACTAAATATATAATGATTTTTTTTCTAATACTTTAAGCTCCTATTAATTTAGAATTCAGTAATTTAGAATTAGTAATTCATCGTAGCTGGATAATGGCATTTTTTTATTGTGTCTTGGTGACCTGCTAAGGTTGCGTACTCCTGACGTGTTTTAAGGAATTATTTGCTGTAAGAGCAGTAAACTTGCTTTCTCAGCCTCCCTGGTAGCTAAGGTACAGTAAGGCAGCCAACCACCCCAGTTTGCCCTGAACTGAGGGGCTTCCCAGAATGCAAGACTTTCAGTCCTGAAATGAGTATAGTCCTGAGCACACTGGGACGGTTGGTCACCCTAGGAGCAGAGTGAGCCGGTTTCTGTTACTCACACATCCATCTAGGACGCTGGTTCAGAAGGGGTCTGATTTGCAGAAGTGGGTGAGGCCCTGGCTTAATCTATCCAGGCTGCCGTCACAGAATGCCATCAATTAGGTGGCTTGTAAACAAAAAGAAATTTGTTTCTCACAGTTCTGGAAGTCCAAGGCCGAGGCGCCAACAATTAGTGTCCAGTGAGAGCCCACTCCCTGGTTCATAGATGCTGTCTCCTCACTGTGTCCTCACGTGGCTCAAAGCGAGGGACCTCTCTGGGGTCTCTTCCATAGGACACCAATCTCATTCCTTGGGTGCTCTACTCTCTTGACCTAATCACCTCCCAAAAGCCCCACCTCCTAATACCACCACCTTAGGGATTAAGTTTTCAGCATATGAATTTGGGGGTAACGTGAACATTCAGTCCATTGCAAACCCAGAAATCTGTTCTGGTACAGATGATGTTGAAAACACTCAGGATCCCAAAGCAACAGTGATGAGGACCGCGGGGGTCCGATCCATGTCACAGGCATGAAAGGCACTATTTGTGTCCCGAAGTAATAACCGTGCCATCGTTGTCACTGGAGTGGTTCTGTGGTGTAATTTGGGCAATGTTTTGGCTACCTAGCCATCAAGGCTGGGTCTTTAGCCACTTCGGAGATTCCATGAAGTGCTAAGTATCCTTTAACACATTCCGTTCCTTCTTAGTTGTGAAAAGGAGTTCTGATTTTTACAAGCATCAAGCTCGATACTCTCTGAGAGTCAGAAAATCAGTTCATCTGATCCTCAGTTTCATCATCTCCAAGATGAGAACAGCGGTGTCCTCTCTAGCTGCCTCAAAAAGTTGCTGTGAGGGGCATCTGGGTGGCTCAGTCGATTGAGCGACCGACTCTTGACTTCAGCTCCAGTCATGATCTCATGGTTTGTGAGTTTGAGCCCCACGTTGGGGCTCTGCACTGACAGTGAGGAGTCTGCTTGGGATTCTGTCTCCTTTCTCTCTGCCCCTCCCCTGCTCGCTCTTTCCCTCCCTCCCTCTCTCTCAAAATAAACAAACTTTTTAAAAAAGTTGTGAATTTCAGAAAGGATGATATATGTGAAAACACAACACTGTAAAACTCAGTAAACGTATTAGATAATTATGAAGGTATCCACTAGACAGGATGGAACCATCTTTTAAATACTCTGAAAATTAAATGTTTTAACTTCTCCACAGAATGGATCTCGAATGCATCCCTAGGTTACCTGGGTAACACATTTTATCCTGATAAATAGGTTTTGGTATTTTAATTGTACCATCCCTTATAAACTTCTCTTCAGAGAATAACATATCCAGTACCACCACCATGGTTTTGTTTTCCACAATCTCAGTTACCTGCAGTTAACTGTGGTTGGAAAGTAAATGACCCTCCTGATTCATGGTCAAAAGGTCAATAGCAGCCTATCACTACATCGCCATGCCTACATCGTTCACCTCTCTTCAGCTCATCACACAGATGTTTTATTATCTGACATCATCACATGAAGAAGGGTGAGTACAGTACAATGAGATATTTCAAGAAAGAGACAGGCCATATTCACATAGCCTATCATTATAATTGTTCTATTTTATTATTTTTGTTAATTTCTTACTGTGCTTAACCCATAAGTATAGAAAAAAATCAATGTCAGGTTTGTTGCTCTCTGCTATGTCAGGCATCCACTGGGGGGTCTTCGAACATATCCCTCATGAATAAAGAAAACGACTCTACTTGGGAACAAAAGAGAAAAGTATATCGCTTTCTGCCAAAGCATCTGGAAAATCCTCATCTCTAGTAGAAAAGATGGGTATTATTATTTTCTTATGGGTAGTTAGTCATCATCATATTACAAAAATTCACTGGATTTAGATCTGTTGCTTACATAAGATAACATCATGACATATAAGATAAAAGCGATGGGGATGCCCATTTTAGTATCAGTAAAGCTTATCTGGACAAGTTCTTTTATAAAGACAGGCCTTTGAGAGATGCTTATGGCAGGTCAGTGATACAGACTGTTACGGACTACTGCATCGACCTTCATTTTGATTCACTGGTACTCCTGTGATTCACGCCGTCAAAATTTAGTACTAAATGATTTCTTAATGGAAGACAGTGCATATAATAGTTACCAATGAGATGATCTGGTCCCCCCCCCTTTTTTTTTAATAGAAGTAGGTTTTCTTTCCATCCGTGTATTTATTGAGGGGGATTCCATATTAATGCGGTGTGACCATGCCCTCTAACAGAGGTAAGCCCAAACTTTTCTGCTCCTGTCAGACTGTGCTCTTTTGCCTAGAGTTCCTTGGTTTAGGGACGAATAGTGCACCTCAGTGGGTAATTATTTTTTCCCTCACAAGATTTTTGGGGCAATGTTATCTGGCAAGTATGTATCTGGTGGGTCTCAAAGTAAGATGTAGAACTTGGATGTTGCAGCTATCTGAGAAAGTGGATCTTTATGGTTGGAAATGACTCCAGTATATAGAGAGAGGCATAAACAACCTTGTAGTCTCCAAGCCATTGGTTCTAGAGGTCCCAAGTGCTCCACTGAGGCCCAGTCCTTCCTGGCAACCAAGAGTCTTACTTAACCGAGTGGTCTTTAGAGTCAGAGAGCCCAAGATAATAACACTGCCTTTGCTCTTCACCACCTGACCATTCCATCCCAAGACTCAGTCCCCTCATCCATAACACTGAGGCAATATATCCTCATTAGATTATTATTAGAACTCAAAATGAGATGTGAGTATAACATCTAATGCAGTTCCTTTCCCTAATGGTGAGTAACAAATATTTTGTTTTGTTTTCTCTTTTTCTCTCATTAGAATTACTGCACCTTCTCCGTAACTTGGCCCCTCACCGCCAGTGTCTCCTGTCTCCCTCTATCCTTTACATCCTAGACATATAAGTCCACTTGAACAAGCTCTGAGCACATCACTCACTGGATCAAATACCCTCAGTGGCACTTTCCTACATTTCCAATGAAATTGAAACTCCTCAAACTGGAATTTAAGACTCCCTAATTTCCCTCTCCAGCCTCTCAACAGCTACCCCTACATCATACCCTGTGCTCCAACTAAAACCAGTTAGTGGATATTTTGTAAACATATAACATTATTTGTGTCATCTCTTACGTCTAATTTGCCTAAAATTGTCTCCTTTTCTCTTTTTCCCTGCCAAAAATCTGCCTATCCTATGGGGCAAGCCCAAAGATCCACCTGATACCTGGTAGAACCATCTCTCCTCTGCACTTTCATGGCCCTTAGGTTGTTTTTCTTCTTATATAGAGTTATGTGTGTATGTGTCTTTATTCTTATACTAGTATGTGAGCACCTTGAGATTCAACTTTAGACAATATAATGTAGTGATCTGTATTAGTAGCTTTGGAGTCTTCAGGCATCTCAAGGTTTAAATCCTGGTTTTTCTAGCTCTGACCTAAATGGCGTTAGAAAAAAATTCTTAATTACTCTAAGTCTCACTTGGCTCAGCCGTATAATGGGATAATAATTTTTTATATTATAGGCTTCTTATGAGGAATACATTAGATGGAATATGTTAGTAGAGTATCTGAATATAAAATGTTCCTTGTTGAAAGAACAACTTAATTTTTTACAAGATATTTTATTGAATAATTCAGTTATATTCATGTTATTAGAACACGGTGACTACTGGGAAGGTTTGTGTGAATGATCAGCCACGTACAGAGCTGGGTGCCTGAAGGGCTTTGTGCACGGTTAGCATTCATTCATCCACTCATTCATTCCCTTACATGGGCATTCTTTCAACAGCCTCTTGTTTTGGGAAACTAGGAGTCAACAGGCATTATATTAGAAACTGGTCAAAACGACACTTCAAAAAACCTAAAATTTTCTGCCATAAGTCAGAAACCAGTTCTTGCAATGCAGATCATTTCCTTGGGTCTAGAGGGAAAGATTAGTCAGATAAAGAGAATGTAATAAAAGTTACCATTTATCAACACATAGAAGTTAATTGCTTCATGCTCAATTTTATTTCTGTTCATTTTCATAACATATCCACAGGTCAATATAAATATCTTTCTGTTACAACCGAGGACACCAGAGATCAGAGTTTTAATAATGTTTTCAACATCAGTGAGTTAACCAGCGAGTTGAAATTTCACGACAGCTCTGTTGGCTCCAGTGACTGGCTTCTCCCTCTCTGTGGTGTGGCCTTCAATTCTGTGACAGTTTCACAGAATCAAAGAGGTCAGGAATCGAAAAGTACCACTTCTTCATTACATATGATGAGAAAAAGAGGCCCCAGTGAAGTCAATAGAGTTGCCAAAGGTTCCCAGCTAGCCATCACGTTTTAAAACGATGCCGCCACGCCATGTGGAAGAATAGCATTGTCATTTAGTATCTGCAGAATGGTGTTGATCTCTGCTTCAGCTGATACTTTCTCTAATACACCCCATCTGGTGACCTCACTGTCTGTATTTATACATAAGCCATTGTCAGCAGTCTCCTTGCACCCAGGAAGGAGCAAGGGAGCGCCCCTTCACGTAAAACTCAGGAGCCTGTTGACTTCACTTTCTTCGGAAGACATTTTACCTGCGAGGCTCCCGAAAGGGGAGTCCAGTTCCCATATGGGCCTGACAAAGCTTTGAGTGGCTTGACCTTTGTAAAATGGAGCTTAACTTTCTCTTTCAACCTTTCTCTAAGAGGCCTTTCCTCTGCACGGGGAAAAATTATTCATTTGAAGGCTTAAGACTCCTGTGGCCTCAGCAGTAGTTAGGTTTGAAAATGTTTAAATATGAGGAATAGAGACTAAGTTCTACTGCAATAGGTAGTCATTTGATGTTTTAAAAGGATGCCGGAAGTTGTCCTGGTCATGCTCCCAGCTGCTCGTGGAACACTAGGCCAGCTCACCAGAATGTCTCTCCCACTCACTGGGTAAAGACAGGGAGCCACTTCACCAATAGGAGTTATTTCATTGCTGCTTTCTTCCCTTCTGCTTTAACCTAAGGATCCTCACTCAGAAACTGGTTCTCTCGCAACACAGACCATTTCTTTGGGTCTACAGGAAGTGCCAGGACAGAAGAAGTCCTATAATTTCAAGAATACTGGCAAATTTCTCTTTTAGAGTGTGAGGCAGGAGGTAAGAATTCCTGGTAAAGTGGTTGTCACGGTTTCCCAAACCGGGATACTCATGAAGAGACACTTTGACCAAAGATAGAGAGATCTGCTAACACTCACTGACATATTTATTCTTTTCTTTTTTTTTTTTATTTTTTTAAGTTTATTTATTTTAAGAGAGAGACAGCACGGGTAGCGGAGGGGCAGAGAGAGAGGGAGAGAGAGAATCCCAAGCAGGCTCCACACTGTCAGCACAGAGCCCAATGCAGAGCTCCAGCTCACAAACACCAATATCATGACCTGGGCCAAAATCAGGAGTTGGAGACTTAACCAACTGAGCCACTCAGACGCCCCTGTTTTCAAAAGGGAAACTTAGCCACTCAATTACAACAACTTTTTTTTAAGAAAAAAACAAATAGCCTCTTTTAGAAGTGCACAGCTTCTCAAAGCTCTGAAATTACCACTTTCTTGGTTTCCACACATAAAAGTTTGAAAAAGTAATTAGATAAGACACCCTATTAGAATTGAATGAGAACTAATCATCTGATTATCAATGAATTGGTAGGAAGTGGGGGGCGGAGCACACTGGTCATAAAATGCATTGCAAGAGGTTTTGTTTTATTTATTTTTAATTTTGTTTTTTTAACTTTTTAATATTTTTATTTATTTTTGAAGAGAGACAGAGTGTGAGCAGAGAGGGGCAGAGAGAGGAAGAAATAGAATCTGAAGCGGACTCCAGGCTCTGAGCTGTCAGCACAGAGCCGTATGTGGGGCTCAAACCTAGGAACCACAAGATCATGACCTGAACCAAAGTCGAATGCTTAACCAACTAAGCCACCACCCAGGCACCCCTGTTGTTTTATGTAAAATAAGATTTAGTACAATATATTGAGAAGGAATGATTTTGCCTGCACCCATGCACTATAAAGCAATACTACACATCCAGGCACTAATTCACTTAACCAGCAAACATTTTGTAATATTCATGGGTTCTGGAGCCAGACTGCCTCTGACCTGCCAGCGTGGCTTTACCAGTGTGACCGTGAGCACTTTACCCTTTGCCTTGGGGACTCAGCTTCCTTATCACTTATATGATAAAATGAGAGCCCTCTAGACCATGTAGGCTATAGTGAGGATTAAGTTTGTGTATTAGTCTCCTAAGGCTACTGTAGAAAGTACTACAAATTAAGGAGCTTAAAACAACAGGTTAGTTTCTCATGGTTTTGGAGGCTGGAAATCTGAAATCCAGAGGTCGATAAGGCGATGCTGCCTCCCAAACCTGTAGAGGAGAATCCTTCCTTACCTCTCGTAGCTTCAGGGGCCCAAGACATTCCTTGGCTTATAGATGCATCACTCTAATCTTTGTCTTCATTTCTATGTGGCACTCTCCCCATGTATCTGTGTTTTCACATGGCCATCTTCCTTCTGCAGCTCTCTTCATATAATGACACTAGACATAGAATTGAGGACCCACTTTACTGCAGCGGGACCTCATCTTAACTAATTATAGCTGCATCAACTCTATTTTCAAATAAGCTCATGATCTGAAGTACTGAGGGTTAGAACTTAAGCATATCTTTTTGGGAGACCCAATCTAACCCATAAGAGTAATAGTTTGCTAATATATGTACCAGGTTATTAAGGTAATTAGCATGGCAAGCAGTCAGTGATTACTAGATCCAGCTACCCTCGATATGCCTTGGACCTTATGTCAGGGAGTAAAGATGTAGAAAGAGATAATTTGCAACCTCTGACATCAAGAAGTTCATACAATAATAGAGATAGTTTGGGTTAATCTGCTTATTTTCCAAAGGAGAAGGGAAAAAAACGTAAAACAAGTAGATTATTATCTTTCTGCATGATTAGGCATTACAAAAACTTAAACCTGTGGTTTTAAACTCCCAACTACAAATATTCTGAGCTCCTTTCCTTCGGTTCTTTTTGGCAGGACTGGGGCTGGTTTTGACCCTGGCAAGTTGTTTCCACAAATGGGTCTGGGTCCTTATCTCTGGGGTCCTTTACAATTCTTACATCCTGTAATTCTGGAATAACTTACAGTGGGCGTGTATTTATTTCCCAAATTTCATGTTGCAGACAAGTCATATTTAATGTTTTGCCTGATCTTGTTTTCCTTGCTATTCCTGTTCAAACTTCCTTAAACTGCATTTGAATAGCTATATTCTGACTATATTTCCAATCCCAGTCATAATATACCTGTACTAGCGTTTGTTTTCTGGTGACTTCTTTGAAAAACAAATGCCCTTTGAAAATAATTGCATTTCTCTTTTACTACATAACCTAGAGGAGCAATTATCAGGCTGGTTTTGTTTTTTAAAAATTAGATATAAAACTAGAAACCTCAAGTTTGATTTTTTTCTCCCTTCTTATATCGTAAGCTAGATGCTTTCTAAAGAACTGTAATTTCTACTTATGTGAATAAAATAATACATTCTTTTAGAGATGTACAATTTAAGTTTATCTCTTAGCTTATCGGATATCAGATATATTCCATCTGAAATTAAGATGAAAACATAAATTTAAGCACTCAGCAAGATTGTTCTAAAGGCAAAATTGAAATGATGTGACTGAATTATTGCAGAAGAGGGGAGTTTCCATAATTCTCCAAATGGCAATTTAAAGTTTATGTTATTTGGTTTTGCATCCAGTCACCTACTTCTACCTTGTTCTCCCACCCTCCGCCCACCCTTTTCATTTCTTTTTAAAACACACTAGAAAGGAGTAATGTGCTCAGAATGTCTTTCTTTTTCTAGGAGTCTATCGAACCTTTTGTATTATTCAAACAGCTCTGGAAATTCACCTTTTCCACGAAAGTATCCTTAATTGAGTTAATTCAATGAAAATTATTGACCACTTGCTATTTTCTAGGCAGCATGCTGGGACACTGAAGACACAAAGATGGCATAGTCTGTCCAGGCTAAGGGAAAAAAAACAAAAAAAAAAACAAAAAAGAAAGAAAGAAATTAATAACAGCTTTGCTGGCCTTCTTCTCCTGCGACACGTGCTCACCACTGTCCAAGGTCCTAAACTCTTATTCAGCATCCTTTAAGTGTTAGGCCCATGAGATACCAACAAATTAATGACATTCCCACTATTATTAAGAGTAATATGCTCCTATATTTTAAAAGAAATGAATAACAAAATGAAAAACCACTTTTTAAATCCCAGATCGGCAGATCACACAGAAAACGTGACGAGATTTCAGAGATTTGAGAGGAGGTATCTGTGGAGGCTCAGGTAATTTAAAAAGCAGAGCTTTGAAGTGCTAATTCTTGTCAGATTGACACGAAAATTAGGGATCTGATAAGTGTTGGGGCAGGAGCATTTAGTAAGGGGCAGCGGAGTAGCAAAGGGGCAGTGTGTGAGGTGAGCAGGGGAGCAGTGCAGACTGCAGTTTGGCTCAGCCTAGAAGTTCGCATACAGAAGATGAAATGGGCGAAATGACCGGTTCAAATCCCTTGTGGCAGAAAACACAGATGACCTAGTGAACAGAGGAATGAATGGTGATCTGGTGATTTCAGAATATTTATCATCTCTTTATATCAGAGTGAATATAGTTACATCCACCTATTAAATATTCCCTGGACACATTATATACACATTATTTAGAGTCACTGTAAATACTGCACTTCCTTAAAACTTACTTCTGAACAAAGAGGGCACAGCAAGTGGAAATAAATGAACTTTGGGGACTGACAGAGCTGGTTCCAGATCTCATGCCACTGCTTCCTAGTTGTGTGATATTTGTTAAAATTACATAATGTTTCAAAATGTCCTTTCATATTCTGCTAAGTGGGGATAATAGTGCAACATCAGAGTATTGTTGACAGGTTACATTAAGCACCATCAGGTCGCCTAACCAATTCGATGGGACGGAGTTAGTTCTTAGTAGTTATCTTCATTTGTGCAACGTGGTCAAAGCAGGTGCGTTGTTGTGGCTGCTCGGAAACTGGACATTATGCAGGTGCAACCAGATGGTAGACCCATAGTTACTCTAAGAACTTCCTGAGAGGAATCAAATATTTTAAATGATTCATGAAAGAAAGAGTTGAAATCAACCACGATCTGTCTCACTTTTAGAATACAAACACTGTCAACATTGTAATGATTTTTCATTTAGATTTTTTCCCCAAATATCCACTAAGATACTTTTCAAATGCTGCAATGCAAGCTGATGAGTCAGTTTAACATCCAGGCGTGCACTGTGGATTCCTGAGAGGGTGCAGGGGAGTGGGGGACCTGTGTGTCTGCATCAACAAAATAAGCTGCAGCCAGAGCCCAGCAGGCTAAGCAGGCTGAGGGGGGGAAAGGCAATAAGAAGAAAAATAAAGCACAGGCCACAATTTGAAATGACATCTGTGTAAAATAATGGAGGAAAAGAGAGTCTTGGTGCAGAAATGAGGAAAACAAGCAACACTTGGGGTGATAAGGGAAGTGACTTCATTAACAGTAATTTAGTGTGGTGTTTGTTTTAATCAGGAATCTAGCTGTGTGTCATTGAGATCCAGACAGAATCTAATCTGGGGGCCTGAAGAGCAGAAAAACTGTGGAGTAGCAGGAAGAATAATAATCCAGCAGAGAAGGGTCCATGACCAAAAATAAGAGTAACAACTACTAGAGACAACATATAGGATTTTAAGCCGCATTGCATGGAGTAGATTTATGCATTCAGATCTTAACACATAGTTAAGATCTCTGAATTTCCTCACACTACACTGCTTACACACAAGCACTGACCTAGGGAGAGAGATTGGGATAAAGTGTTCTAGGCAGCCCGTCCATCTGTCAGTCAGCAATATTTATTGAGTAACTCCTATGGTCTAGACACCTGACATAGTGCTTAACATACAGCAGTGCATGGGTTGAATTACCTCTTTCCCCAAAATATGTTTAGGGGAAACCCTGAGAACCTTTGAATGGGACCTTGTTTGGAAATAGAGTCTTTGTGGCTGTAATCAAGTCGAGATGAGGTCAAACTGGATTGGGGTGAGACATAAATCCAATGACTGATGTGCTTATAAGGAAAGAGAGATTTGGAGACAAACACACAAAGAGCGAAGGAGGTTGTGGAAAGACAAGCAGAAACCAGAGTAGGGAAGCTTAGTCACAAGGCTCACCAGCTGAAGTGGGAGGGACAAGGAAGAATTCTTCCCTGGAGCCTTCAGAGGGGGCATGGCCTTGTTGACACCTTGATTGCAGACTTCTAATCTCCGGAACTAGGAAATAATGAATTTCTGTTGTTTTAAGCCACTCAGTTTGGGATGCTTTGTTACTGCAGCACGAGGAAACTGATACATTCTGGGATCTAGTAGAGCTTATATTTTGTCAGTGGGGGAAGTGGCAGATAATAATAATAATATATGAGCAATAGAATCAATAAAATATAATTAACAGAATGTAATTAATATGTCAACAATAAATACAATGCATAGCTTATTTCTGGTATTGATGAATGTTTTGAATAAATAAAGAAGAGCAGTATCCCAGAGGGGACTCAGACTGCTTTGAGGGATTGCCCAGGGCTGGCCTTTCTGACCAGTCAGGCACGCAACAACCGGAGGGGAGAGTTTCCAAAAGAAGGAACAAATGTAAAGTCCCAGAGACTTTACAAAGGAAGAGGAAAAAGAGTGTGGAAGGGTGATATAATAATAAACATATACTTGGTCTTTGTCCCCAGTTGCTGGCACAGAGCTCTTAAAACCCCTAGAATTTCCTCAGTGATGGAGTCAGAGGGGCATCTGTTATTTACCATAATAATTCCCTTTTGACCATACCTGCATTTATGTTAAAGACATGATGTCTGAGGATGGTGGCTGGTTGCCAGAGTAACCAACTGTATGATAACAGGGTTGCAACTTTCAGCCCTGAACTCCAGGGAGGGGATTTAGGGGCTAGAAGTTGAGTGGCCAATGAATAAAGCAGTTTTGCCTACATCACACAACCTCCGTAAAAACCCAAAGCAAAAGGGCTCAGAGAGCTTCCAGGTTGGTGGCCCATCATGGTGCTGAGAGGGTGCTGTACTCAGAGAGGTTGTGCAAGCTCTGTGCCCCTCCCCACATGCCTTGCCCTGTGCATCTTTTCCATTTGGCTGTCCCTGAATTGTATCCTTTATAATAAACCAGTAATAGTAAAGCATTTTTTCTGAGTTCAGTGAGGCACTTTAGTAAATTATCCATCTTGAAGAAGGCATTGTGGGAACTCCTGATTAACAGCCCATCAGTCAGAAGTCCAAGAGACCTGGATTTGCAATTGGAATCTGAACTGGGACAACCTTATGGTACTGAGCTTTAACCTGCGAGGTCTGCATGCACTCCAGGTAGTTTGTGTCAGATTTCTTGGCATAGAAAACTCCCATATCTGGTGTCAGAAGCGTTGTAAGTACTGGAAGAAATAAAGTTGTCTTTTTAATGAGCTTAGTGCATTTGTGAATCAGAAGGAAGATTAGTTGGCTGGAGTGGAGTGTGGCAAGGGGATGTGGATGGAGATGGGGTCAAAGAGGACCTTGGGGCCAGGCCACTGATACCACAGGAAAGAGTTTGGAATCTGTATTGATTGCAATGGGATGGCACAGACATGTTTAAGAAGAGGAGATCAACTCACTCAACGATGATCTAGCTGCAATGTGGAAATGGATTTAGGGGAACAAAGAAGGAGGGAGATCAATACAGAGCCATTGCAGCAGTGGTTGGCCTCATGTCGTCTCTGCTCTCAGGCTTGTTAGGACTCCCAGTGGAGATGTCCATGGATGCTTAGCCATAGGAGTTAAGCTTAAGAGAAAAGGAAGGGAAAGAGATAAAATTTGAGACTCAGTAGTGTAGAGTTTGAATCCAAAAGCCATGAGACTGGATGAAATTGGAAAGAGCATGCAGCAGGGCAGAAGAAGGGTAGAGGCTGAGTCCAGAGTTTCCCATCATGACCTCTGGATGAGGTAGAGCCAAAAATATGGTGGAGAAAGAGCATCCAAGGAGATAAAGGGAGTATAAAGGGAGTATATCACAGTACTGGGGGACAAACATTTCAAATAGGAGATGGTGGTAAGGAAAACGCTGCTCAAAAGCTGAGTATGATTTCCGACCTTGAAAAGAATGGTTTCAATGGTACAGGGCTGTGAACGCCTGACCAGAAGGTTTAGAGCAGAGAAAAAGAGGTGAGGAAGGGGAGGAGGGCAAGTACAGTCAACTGTTCCTCCACAGAAGCAGGAATAAAAAGACCTGAACCCAGAGGCTTCATTTTAAAAAATAAATTTTGAGAAAGCTCGAGAGAGGTAATAATCAGTTGCAATTGAGAAATGTATTCTCGAGCCACTGATTTCAAAGATGAAGCTGACATGGAAACCGCCCACTTGACTGTCTAAGTATGAGCAGTATTACACACATCTCCCCGTTTGCCTGTCCCTATTGATTAAGGAAAACCTCTCAGGAATAACCTAACATTTTAGAATGTTTTACCTATTGTACCTAGTTTGATTGTAGGATCTATGTAATAATCGTAGCCTTTGTTTTTTCTATTAATAATGGTTATAGGGACCCATTCCTTTATGCAATAAGTATTTAGATCAATAGCTTTGGGTAAATGGCATCCTTCAAAGATGCCAATAGCTGGGGCACCTGGGTGGCTTTGTGGGTTAAGCATCCGACTCTTGGTTTCAGTTCAGATCATGATCTCACATTTCATGAGTTTGAGCCCTGCATCGAGCTCTGTGCTGACAGTATGGAGTCTTCTTGGGATTCTCTGTCTCCCTCTTTCTCTGACCCTCCTCCGCTCACTCTCTCTCTCTCTCTCTCTCTCTCAAAAATAAACTTAAAAAAAATTGTTTTAATGCCAATAGTTCATAAAGAAGGTTCTCATGAATACACAAGTGTTTGAATCAGGGACAAAGCTTGCTGTGGTGCTTCTGACACACTTCATAAGTCCTCCTGTTGTGAGGAACCCGCTTGGCTCCTGGACTGCTTAGAGCTTATGTCAGGGGAGGATCATGAAATATCGCAGTGAGAGAGACGATTTTAATGACTTTTTGGCCTTTATTAAATGTGCATATTTTTGGTAGTGTATTGTTTGTTCCCAAGTTTCTCTTGGTGCAAATCATTGCAAGCTAGATTGTCTACCTAAACTTCAGGAGCCATGAACATTGAAGAAAGTTCCAATACTGCCCCAAGAACATCCATTTTCTGATTGCAAAAAGGTATTCTTCATTATAGGATAACAATAGCTACTCAAAATCCAAACATTTATTGAGCTATCGAGTTCCCGTTCCAAGTGTTCTATATTTAATATTTCATTTAGTAGTGTTAACAGCCTTGTGAGATTGGTGCTATTATGATAACAATTTTTCAGGTGGAAGAAGGAAGACACAGAGGGTTTAAGTAATTTGCCTGTGATAGTTAATTTTATGTGTCAACCTGGCTGAGTCATGGCGCCCAGATGTGTGGTCAAACATTATCCCATATGTTTCTGGGGGGGGGGTGCTTTTGGATGTGATTAACATTTAAATTGCTGAACTTTGAATAAAGCAGATTGCCCTGAATAATGTGTATGGGCCTTATCATCCAATTGGTAGAACAAAAGACTGACCTCTCCTAAGCAAGGAAAATTCTGTCAGCAAATGGCCTCGTGATTTGAAGGGCAACACTGGCTCCAGTCTGTTGGCCCACTGCAGATGTTAGACCCCATAATTGCTGAAGCTGGTCCCTTTATACACACACACACACAGAGAGAGAGAGAGAGAGAGAGAGAGAGAGAGAGGGAGAAATACTGTTTCTCTGGCTAATACATTGCCAAGGTCACATAGCTAAGCCACAACAGAAATGGGATTTTAGCCCGGAAAACTGATAAACATGCATGAACACACTTCCTTCTGTGATCTATACCCCAATTTTATTTTGAGAGTCTACCCTCTATCCTTCCTCTTGTATGTGGCTTTAGAAGATCGTGGTAAGATCTTCTAGATCTAAGATCCTCTAGCTAAGACTTGGACTAGGATACAAATTAAGGAAAGAAAGACTTCTTCCTGGAACAAATGAGGATTTAAAAGGGTTAAAAGTGATCTCTTCTGACAGTAACAGCCTGAAAATAAGTTCACTGGTTTCTCCTCTTGAGATCCCCTCAACATCCCTGCTTTCTGCTCTCCTTAAAGTTTTCCTTAAATCATGTAAGCTTCTCTGTATTTTACCAATAAATTTCCTTTTTTACTTAAGTTATTTTCAGAATCTTTATTCTATTCTTTTGTCATTGTTACTGGTGGTGTTGTAACCAGAGAGCCATAAATGACAGAGATATATATTAAGAATATTCTGCAGGGTGCCTGAGTGGCTCAGTCGGTTAAGTGTCTGACTTTGGCTCAGGTCATGATCTCACAGTTTGTGAGTTCAAGCCCCGTGTTGGGCTCTGTGCTGACAGCTCGGAGACTGGAGCCTACTTCATATTCTGTGTCTCCCTCCCTCTCCTTGTCCCTCCCCTGCTTGTCCTCGCTCTCTCTCTCTCTCTCTCTCTCTCTCTCTCTCAAAAATAAACATTAAAAATTTAAAAATATATTCTACATAATAAAAGAATCCCAACAAAACACAGTTGGGGCTACATAAATTACATCATGGATATATAATGTATTTAACTAATTCTCTAGCATGGGTCATTCATGTTTTCTCTACCTTTGCCATCCTTGTACACACATACTCTCTCCAGATATCACCAATCTGAGCATGCAAATGTAGAATGGGGAGGATTACATTAATTTAGATTTTCTCTGCCATTATCTGTTTATGTGGAGTCACCTGTTCACAGAAATAAGCTTCCTTCCCCATCTTGTGTGAATATAAGTGTTGTCTCATGTGCTTTCTCAGCAGCGAGTCCCTCTTGTGACACAAAGTATTCTCAGCATCCCTGTCTGTGCTCTAGCTCTGACTCGTGAAGGTCCTCCCTTCAGAAGTGAATCTCCCCAGTGAGGCTGTCCTCCATCCCCACTGCAGATGGTGGCCATGCTCAGAACACCCTTGTGCTTTGCAAGGGCACCAATTGCTTGTGCTCTCAAAGCTATCAGATGGTACTCAAGTCGCCAGAGTGATCCCGGTGCCATGCTAGAGTGAAGACACTACACAACTGTTGAAGTGAAGATGCCCTACTTGTAATGCTTGGGTCCAAAGTTTCCTAAAGTTAACTATGGCCAGGATTCTTTTGGTTTTTGCCTATGACTCAGTTATTCTCCAGCTGAGGTAGAGGTAGAGGAAGGGTGGACTGTACATACATGAAGGACAGGTCATTTCAGAATCGGAGTGGTTAGTGGAGAGGTGTGTGCACTTTGGAAATCATATTCAATATTACAGTATGATTTTATATTTGGGAATTAACATGAATTACCTATCATTTTCTTAAAATGTACCATGGGGAGTAAAGCTGGAAAAAATTTCCTCGATTATTAGCTGCAAAGAAAATGTAGTGATTCCCAGCTGGAGGCATAATTTTAATAGGACGGCTAATTGGAATCTCCCCTGAGAGCATGAGCTGTTTCATTTATTAAAAGCATTGTGTTTTTCCAACCTGTCTCCATCAAACTCAACCTCAGCCAATGGAAGCGATAGCCTACAGATGCTGTATCATTCCCGCAATCCAATCTCTACTTTTCCCTCAAAGTAAAAAGTCTGTATACATATCAATGCATTTGAATAGATGCCAAAAGCAGATCAGGTCCAAATAACTAAACCTTGAGAATAAAATAATACAAACTTTTGAGATTAATGAAAGAAATTGAAGAAGACACCAATATATGGAAAAGTATTCCATGCTCATGAATTGGAAGACTCACTGTTGTTAAAATGTCAATTTAAAATGTCCAAAGCAATTTGCAGATTCAGTGCAATCCACATCAAAACCCCAATGCTATTTTTCAAGGAAATAGAACAAATAATCCTAAGATTTGTATAGAACCACAAAACAACCCAAATAGCCAAACCAATCTTGAGAAAAATGAACAAAGCTGCAGGTATGACTCTCACTTAGTCAAGCTATATTTCAAAGCTATAGTAATTAAAACACTATGATATTGGTGTAAAAAATCTATCTAGATGAATAGATCAGAATAGATACCCCAGAAATAAAATAGAATAGAGAGCCCACACATATATGGTCAATTACTTAGTGACAAAGGAGCCAAGAAGACACAATGGGGAAAGGGTGGTCTCTTCAATAAATGCTATTGGAAAAACTGGACAACCACATGCAAATAAATGAAACTGGGCCACTATCTTATACCATACACAAAAATTAACTCAGGATGAACTGAAGACTTGAATGTTAGGCCTGAAACCACAAAACTCCTAGAAGAAAACACAAAATGGAAGCTCTTTGGCATAGGTCATAGTGATGATTTTTTGAAGCTGACACCAAAAGCAAAAGCAACGAAAGCAAAAATATAAACTGGAGCTGTATCATACTACAAAGCCTCTACACAGCAAGGGAAACCATGAACAAAATGAAATGGCAGCCAACGGAATAGGAGAAAATATTTGCAAATCATTTCTTGGTTAAGGGACTAGTATCCAAACTATATAAAGAACTCATAAACTCAGTAGCAAAAACAAAACAAAATTAAAAAAAAACTGAAAAATAGGCAAAAGATCTAAATGTCTTCCAAAGAAGACATTCAGATGGACAACAGGTACATGAAAAGATGCTCAGCATTACGAATCATCAGAGAAATGCAAATCAAAACCACAATGATATATTCATCTCACATCTGTCAGAATGGCTATTCTCAAAAAGACCAGAAATAACGAGTGTTGGTAAGGATGTGGACAAAAGGGAATCCCTGTGCACTGTTGGTGGAAATGCAAACTGACACAGCCACGGTGGAAAATAGTATGGAGGTTTGTCAGAAAATTAAACATAGAACTACTGGCAATGATCCAGTAATTCTAATCTTGAATATTAATCTGAAAATGAACACTCTAACTCAAAGATATATGGACCGCTATTTCATTGCAACATTACTTATAATAGCCAACATATGGAAACAACCTAAAAGTCCGTTGATGGATGAATGGATAAAAAATTATGGTATATGTGTATGCACACATAAATAAAATCTGGAATATTATTTGGCCATGAAAAAGAATGAAGTCTTGCCATTTGCAACAACACGAGTGGACCCCGAGGGCATTATGCTAAGTGAAATAAGTCAGACAGAGACAGACAAATACCCATGTTCTCTCTTGTAGGTGGAATCCCCACCCTCAAAAAAAGCTCATGGATACAGAGAACAGATTGGTGGTTGCCAGAGGCAGGTGGTTGGTAGCATATATTTATTTATAATTTAAAAAACGAACAAATGGGTTGCTTTTGTAATAAGGTAAAGACTGAATGCTGCAAAAACAAAATAAAACCCTAACTTTTAAATTTTGTTTTACTGTATTCCAAAAAGTACTTTCAAATAATTTAAATGACCAAAAGATAGAAAAATATTTACAAGCAAACAACAAAACTCCCACTGACCCAGAAAGCTAGCCACTTTTAATAGCTCTTTGTATATTTTTGCAGTTTCCTTATGTAAATGCAAAAATTTTATCTTTTTTAATACAAAAGAGAATACACTGCACAGGTATCTGCATCTTGCATTATTCAGTGAATAATCTTCTCTTGAAGATCTTTCTGTATCAGTACACATTCTTTTTATGCCTATATAGTATTCTACTTATTGGAAATAATGTATTTACTCAGTCATACCTTACATTATAATTTTTTGCTCATCTTTTATGGTTCCAAATTTGAACCAGTATGCACATATGTCTGTCAGATAAATTGCCATTGAACCAATAAGGACTGGACCACCGTGTATATTCATATGTAATTTTGATACAGTTGTCCCTCTATGAAGTGTGTACCAACACCAATCAAAGTTATATAAGAGAACTTTTTCCCCCACAGCTTTTCCAAGTTAAGTTGTCAAGTTCTTTTATTTGCTCACCTCCTAGATAAAAAAAAAACAATTATCTCATTTTGATAGTAATTTGCATCTCTCATTATGAGTGAGGTTGAGCCTTTTTTCATATTTGCATTTCCCTTTCTGTCATCTGTCTGTTTAGACACTGATCATTTTTGTGTTATATAGTTGAGCTTTTTCCTTTTGACTTCTAGTTTCTTTACATATTAAGAATATTAGTTCTTTGTGGTATGAACTGCAAATAGTATTTTCCAGTTTGTCCATTACCTTTTGACTGGGTTTGCAGTGCTTTGGTAATCCAAAGGTTTTGTTTGCTTCTTTGTGTGTTTGCTTTTACTGTTATTGGTTTTTGAGGATCGTTGTTTCTGTCTACAGGGTCTTAAATTTCATGATGAACATTGGTGAGTTTCTATTTTCATTGATTTTATGGCATTTAGAGAGGCCGTCCTACCAGAAAGTGAACATCCATCAGTTCCAAGGAATTTGCTTGTATTATGTGTTTAAAGTTTTCATTTCCTCTGTTTTCTCTGTCATCTTTCCCAGACTCCTATAATTCAAAAAGAACAATTACTGAGGTATACAGAGGAGATGGCCAACCAGGCAGTGGGAGGGGGCTTCCAGGGAACCAAAGGCTCTTTAGACCAACATTGAAACAATCTCCTTGGTTGTACTCTGTCTTCCCCTGTGGGATCTGGCACCTCTGATTCCAGAGGCCTTTTGGCATTCTGTAGGGTAAATCGACTTCCTTCCCATCAGTGTCTCCCTCTGTAGACATTTAGGTTTGCCTTCCTACGTCTCCCTCAGTCATTTACTGTTTCTTTATCATCAATTCTCTGTTCTCACATGCTATGAATTGGGGTGACAGATGTCTCCAAGGTTCATAGAACATGGAATCTTTGTTTCAGGTTCTTATTCTGTTTATGATTCCTGGGTGAGTTTTAGGAGAAGAAGAAAGAAGCAAGGAATCTCACTCCTCTCTTTAGGGACCTTTTGGCTAATAGAGGCGGTGTTTAAATCAATATTTATTCATCAAACAAAAAGAAACGATACATTTGTTTTCTGTGTATCTTGTTTAAGATACTCTCCCACTTCCTGAGAAAATTATATCAACTCTGGATGAATTTCCTTTCATAAGAAATCAGTTTTAATCTCAGCTACTAATATCCAGAGCTCTTAAGAAAGCTTGTATTAAGGATGGTAGTGGCACATTTTAGTCAGAAGCTAATTACCTCACAGAAAAGCTATCTCAATAATGTTATATTCTTTGACAACTGGACGTGGAAAAATGGTCCGTGCTATTCCAACTAGGGAGAGTATAATTGTGTCACAATAGCACTGAAATGAGAAATTAAGTTGCACGTGCATTATAGAAATTTGTCTCCTGTTGCCACTGATGGAGATAAGAAAAAAAATTTTTTTTCTTAAAGTTTAGAAATCTTGATCATAATTTTCCTCATGGACCCAAGTAGTTTGTTCCCAAGGAAATTATGTCTGCTTTGTAAAAAGTCTCATGCAAAGTAACTTATATGAATATCTAATATGCTTCATTGGATAGGATATAAAAATTAAAACTAAGCTCCATAAACCACAAAATTAGCAGCAATAATTGCTAATATGTGGCCTCATTGTTGCTTCTTATACAAACTGCCTTCAGTTGTTAAATTAATACTGCACATCCAAACTTGGCTTTTTTCCAGATTTACTTCTCAGTTCCATTAATAAAGAGGACTCTATCATTCCTGTTTGGGATTATTTTGAAGATGACCACAGAGAAACTTCTGAGTTTGGACAGGATATTTGACGTCAATTCCCAAACACTACTAATAAGTCATTTGCTTTCCTTAAGGGTGCATACGCTGAGATTTAATTACTCATTGGCACAAAGCATAAAGTAAGTAGTCCATTAAGAGGTTTGATTCAGGTAAATTCAGAACCTAAGACATACATTAACCAATTCACCCTTCTCTAATAGATTTTACATTACTTAACAAACTGTACGGTTTATTTGCCTATTAACATTGATGGGCTATAGATGCATAATTCCCTTTAACATTTATGGGAGTTGCCCGGGATAACCCCCCGCACTGGCAATGAGAGCAGTAGACTTTAAAACATGCCAAACTCTAAACATTTACATCGGCATTTAGTCTGCAATACTCCTCCCAGTTCATCGGCTTCTCCTGTTTTCAGTCAAGAGATCTTGTGACCGAAGTGGATCAGTAGGATAAATAAAGGTAAGAGAGGTTGGAAACTGTACAAGAATGAAGTTCCAAAGCGACATTTCCCAGTTTAAAGGAAGTAAGGCTTAAAACAGAGCGGCAAGTTGTTCTCACTACTTGAGCTCTACCTCCACTTTTTCGGGGAAGCCTCAAAGGTCAGAACTAAAGAAGGACTCTTTCTGCAGGAGTTTTCAGAGTGCTTGATAACTTCTAACTGCACCTGTGTTCAGGCCCTGAATTGGTCTATTTAGGGGCCGGGATGGAATCAGGATGGAAAACCAGGGAGGGGAGCTGAGTACAGTCATCAAAACTAACAAGACTCTTAAGAAGAATGAAGATAGTGTTCTGACCTAATGACCTAGATCACATGGGATCAGATGCATTTCCTGGTTTGTTTGTTTTTTCCCCAATAGGGAAACAACAGGCCAGTATCATGAGCTAACTGATATCAAATGGAAAGTTTGAATTCTAATTTGTATTTTTAGTCATTTTCTGGTGGTCCTTATAACAGTGGCAATAATCGTATTTTAGGGATTGAATTCGATTTGATTTTGAGGAAGATAAGTTTTTCTACCTAGCCTAAGTTCTTGCTCTAACAATGATAGAGCTTCCTGAGTGCAAGGCAGACAGGAAGGAAATAAGAAAAGTAGAAACTTTACTAGAACAGTCTGATAAGAATACAGACAGGCGGCAGCTTCCAGTAATTGTCCTAGTGGTCAAGACCTTATCAAAACTTGTAACAGTAAGCAAAGGAAGGTTTAAAAATAACATTTATGGTCAGAGCAAGGGCTGTCAGCTCTGTTAGAAGAAAGGGCAGCTAAATCTGGAAAGACATCTCTATCTGGAAAGGACAGGGCTTGGGGGAAGATGAGAGAAGGAACTTCAGTGTTCTTTAGAACATCGTCAGCCTGTGCTGAAAATAACACTAATTATGTTAAAGGATTACAGCCCCTTGTACATGGATGTAACATCATCCAGGGTTTTTACTCACATTGTGCAAATGGTGTACCTGCTACAATGCTCTCATGGTCAAACAAACTTGAAAAGGTTACCTGAACTTCTAAACCAACCAGACATATGGAAATCTAATTATCTAATTGACACCATAACGGCCTTTTCAGACTTCAGCAACAGACTCGTCCTTATAAAGATCAGAATACTTTAATCTGTATATAGAAATATATGAATATATATATGTCTATCTGTGTATGTATCTATCTGTCATGTATGCACCCATATATCTTCTCCTGGACTCAGGAAAATAGAGATAACTAATAACTTCCCCACATAAAACAACACTTTAGGCAGTTCTTAATACATCTATAAAATATAATCTTTTTTCAGGGACAAATCTACTTTTTTTTTTTTTTTTTCAAATTTGCAAGGAGCACCTGGCGCAGTCAGTTAAGCATCCGATTCTTAGTCTTGGCTCAGGTCACGATCGAGCGGTTCGTGAGTTCGAGCCCCGCATCGGGTTCTGCACTGGTGGTGTAGAGCCTCCTTGGGATTCTGTCTCGGCTTCTCTCTGTCCCTCCCCCACTTGTGCTCTCTAAATAAACAAATAAGTAAGTAAATAAATAAACTTAAAAAAATCACTGTTATGTTTTATTCTGTAAAGTATCTTCCTAGTTTTCATATATATTCATATATTCTTTCAAATTTTCATAAGGACTGTCTGTGCTACTAGGTAGTAATTTTAAAGTAATAAATATAATTCTTATTTTTAATAAGAAACTCAATAATAAATAATAATTCTTTAAAAAGTTAAATGATAGAATATTGTGAAATTAAAAATAATCTGATGCCCTCATCTGCCTGAGAATAATTTGAAAATACATAAATAAAATTAAATCCCTAGTAAACAGTTTCTTTCAAAGGGACAAGTTGTTAGTTAATCATTCAGAATCTGAATTTCATGTTAGGAGAAAGTGGGGAGATTCTAGTCTTATATATAAATGCATATTATATTAATGATACATTAACTTTATACATTTACATATCACAGTATTTTCCTTTAAATTTTCAAGTAGTTTACCATATGCAGTCTTCAGAACAGCCCCATAACTTAGGTAGGAAAAGGATTATACTTCTCATCTAACCCATGATGAAGAAGCAGGGGTCAGAGAGATTAAATAATTTGGTACAGCTTCCAAAGTGAGTCTTTGAAAAGAATGGATATAATAATTAATGTCTCATGAGTTCCTGCTTTCTTAATGTGAATGTCATTCTCTCATTTAAAAGAAAATCTTATGTTCCAAAATCAGTATATTTATGTACATTGAATTCTCTTAGGAAGATCATTTATATTCATCTAACATTTTTTGCCTGCATATATTACTTGATTTATATTTGTAAAGAAGGCATTACTTCCATTTTATAGTTCAGGAAACTGAGGTGCAGGGAAGTTGAATGTTTTGCTAAGATCCTGCAAGTAGAGTATGTCGTGTATCGTATCGACTGATTTGTTTGTAGGTTAAAAAAAAAAACATAAAACAGAGGGACTCTATTTAGGTGTAGATAAATTATTATCAGAATTAAGCTATTGTTACTGAAGTTAATGATCTAGATTCTTCACATCCTCCTGTTTATTTTGTATTTCCTTTTTCCCATAAACTTGTCATCTCGTGACCCGACAGTGGCTACTGCAGGTCCAAGCACCATGACCACACCTGAAGACACAAAATGGAGAAAGGGATGAGGAAGGAGGTTGGCTGCAGGGTCAAAGATCTTTCTCCTTTTGGTCAGGTAGAAAATAAATATTTTCTAGAAACTTCTCAAAAACATCCATTTACATTTCCTTAACAGAAACCACCTCAAGACATCCTCCTGATTCAGGGATATGTCCCCAGTTTCATACAGGCAGACGGGCAAAACAGAATGGGATTGGGGGTGGTGTCTGGGTTTGGCATTCATTTCTTTTTCTTATTCTTGCCTTACCTCTTATATTTGGCCTGAATGATTTCTTTCCAGGACTCCTTACTGAAGATTTCATCTGTCTACAGTGTCTCAGAATTCATTTGCTAAATTCTTCCCTATTTGACAGACTCCAGAACTCCCTTTCGGTGGGATTCTACCTGACCCACCACGGGCAATCAACCCCCAGGGTCTCCTCACAGACATCTCACAGAAGGCTTAGAGGCGCTCATCAAAATTAAATTCCTGGAGTATGCAATACGTGCTACTAATGGAGATTTCTAGTAGGACTGTGAAAAGGAGGCCTTTGAACTCCAAAAGGAATTCAGATATAGCCATTGTCCATTCTGGCTGACCATGGACCTGAGGCACTGCAGCAAACAGGAGTGCCTAAGGAGCAAGGCTTATTTTGCCAAAGTCAGTGGATGGCCTGATGCTCCAAAATAGAAAATAATAACATCTTCCCATTTGGAGACACCTTTTTACCCAAATTGACACTTATTCTGAAAGTTATTTCCTTCTAGTCACAGAGTACACTATAAATGTCTCTGTACCACATTGCAGATCAGTGACACATGTAAGAAAGAAAAAGAGAGAGGCAAGGAGGTAGAGAGAAAGATTAGTGAGAGCTATAGCAGACTGTGTAAAAGAGGACATTTTTATACATTTCCACAATAATAAAGTGGACATTTGCCAAAGCACTTAGCAGTCAATAGACATCTTCAGTGTCATTATTCAATTAACATTTATTTAGTGCCTTCTATCTGCCAGACACTGATTCACAGCTGAATTCTATATAATCCCAGTGCTCAAAAAGCTTAATCTGGTAGGGCAGACATATACACACGTAAAAAACACACGTATTCAATCCTGACCATGACCTTACAGTCTGAAAATTGACATATGGACTGAAAGGAAGCTGAGAATATGGAGCGTTAGGTTTGTGCACCCCTGGGCAGTGAAAGAATCCTGCCCTCCTGAGTCTTAAACACCAGTATCCTCGTACTTAAAGACAACATTACAACCCCTCTCGGAGCTGTTGTCTTCCAGTGGATGCTTCCTCTTCTCAAGCCTCACTCCAACCACCCCATTTCCCCACAGGTCCATAGCTAGGATCAGATGTCCATATGCTTCAGGCTGAGAAGTTCAAAGACTAACATAGGGAGATACAGTTTACGCCCCAAGAAAATTGCAAACTTTCATTAACTACTATCATTTATTTATTTTATTAATTATTATTGGCATAAACCCAGGAAATATGTATGGGAATAGGTTCTAAGGGAATTAGACCTAGAAGGACAGAATATTTATTCATCAAATTTATTGATATGTGAGTACTTGCTAGAGGCTGCTGGCCTGTGTAGCTGGTTGTAAAATTTTTTTGGTTGGTTGACAAAACTTGGACTTAACAGTGGGTTAAATTTAATGAGGTTGAGATGCCAGATTTCCTTGGTATAATATGGATAGAGGAGGAAACCCAAAGCTTTAGGTAGATAAAAATATAGGAGTGGATAGATCATGCTAAATCATCCCTACACACACACACACACACACACACACACACACACACACACACAATTTCTAAGGAACCCTAAGAAGATTCCCTTTATTAATGCATTGAGAAATATATTAGTGAGGAAACATAAGCATTCCCGTAAAGCTCCATGCATCTACCCTCTGAAGGGCAAGTATGATGGTGGAGGTTAGACTCAGAGTAATGTCACTGGTGAGATCGACTCCCTGGAAAGCAGAGGGCAAATGGCAGTGCTTATCCAAGCACAGGATGGTACAACAGGGACAAAATCATGTTCATGACATTTTAACAAGTAGGGATCTTTTCTGGACTACCTAACTGACTGGATGGTCCTAGAAATGAGGTGGATGAGGAACCGACTAAAGTGGAGATCTATAAAACAGGTCCGGTGACCCTAAACCAGATTAATAGTTACCAAATAATAACCTGAACTAGTATATAGGGAAAACAGTAAGAAGGAATGCCACACATCTTATTGAAAAGATGATTGAATTTCAGGTCAAGAGACCTAAGTTTTCATCTCAGCTCTGCCATCTGCTAGTGGCATCACCTTGGACAAGCCACTTAGCTTCTCGTGCCTTAGACACTTGACTTGTAAATTGAAAAATCAGAGTTTAACTTGAAGCGACCCAGCTCTAAATATTCTGCACTATGTGTTTCCGTGAGAAATTAAGTGCTTCTCAATCTTGTGCTTTATACCCGCACACTCAGTTGCCTCTTCTTAGGAAGCCTCTAATGATTTAGTGTTTTCTTTATGTCACTCTCTAGAAATCTCTGTTCCCCACCCCACCCCCCAGCCCTAGTTTTTACAGACCTATCCAGTTCACCACGTTTCACGTTTGCAGTCTTAATCTCAGGGAGGGTATCTATTGTGATTTGTTCCTTTTGTAAATCCCGTCGTGGCCCTCAAAATCCCATTCTTGGGTGACTTTTCCTGCAGACAACATTGCTCTAGGAATAACTCAGGCTCACCACGTCTGACTCCAGGCCCCTGTCCTTCTCAGTTCCCCTTGAAACTGCAGTGACCTGTGTTTTCTCTGACTGGAATTTCATTTGGCATCTAAATCTGTTCCCCACACTATAACAGTATGTTCTAGTAGTGTTACACAGGTTGGTATTAGAATAATTTACAATTTTGCCCTGCTTTCAAATGATGTATGGAGGATTTCCTGAATGAACAGTGACTGTAATTGCTGAGGATATTGAGCTTTATCAGCCAATTACTGAGCACGGATGATTGCTTTCAAGTATTCCTCACAGCATACTTGAAATAAAAAGCAACTGGCCCAGTTATGTCAGTGAATTTCATTGCTTCCACCCATGGGCTTGAGGGGGAGAGGAGGCAAAAAGCCTTTGCACCAGAGAAGATAAATTCAGCACGAACAGCCTTTGCTTTCCAATTCCTATTCCCCATGACCAGTATTTTCACAGAACCTCCAGGGCCGGCGTTTTCTGCTCTTTTATAATCCATTTCTTTAATGGCAATGTCAGGCAAAGGTCTTAGTAAGGAGGCCTTTAGCTTATACTCTTTAAAAGGGCAAAGACAACAATATGGTTTTTCAAAGGAGAGAGAAAATAATTTCCACATGTTTATCCTTTTTGGATCCTCAGTGTCGTTTCCTTCCCTTGATTTTTATGGTGAGAATAATTTGGAGGTGTCTCTCCCCCTGTTTACTATCAGTGTTTGACAGTTGAATTATTCTTCCTGTTTGACATAGAGTTTTTCCATGTACTGGCGATGTAGCTTAATCATGTATCTATAGCCTGGTTGCAAGTACTGTAAGCAAAGTGGCCGAAATCGGTAGATCTTGCATTTTACGACTGCCTAACCTTGCGTCATGCTCAGTGGGTTTATCATCTCATCTTAGAACTTCCTGCAAAATATGAAACGGGAGGATGTGATAACAGGGAGACATGAATAAACTAGTATGTGCTTAACAAAGAGTTAATCATAAGGCTGGAGATTATGAGCAAAACTGCACTGGGGGTGGCGGGTGGGGCAGGGCAGGAGCTGGTCAGATATCCGGAAAGCTGATCGATGCAGGGAGCTACAGTTCACAGGTAGTGGAATGAGACGGGGAAAATGGATTTGCCAGGAAGTCTCTAGGGAACATGACCCTGTTGTTGGAAGGAATGTTTTGGCAGGCACTTGGGGTGAAGGTGGCATCCTCGAGACACATGCTCAAGCTATAACAATTGAGAGTTAGTAAAGAAGGTATGCGCAGTTATCTGTAGCTCTGCCTCTCCTGGCCCAAGTGCAAAATGGTGGACCAGAAACAAACTCCTTATGAAATAAAGTTCTGTTACCAGCAGACCCCTTTTCCTGATCCTCCCCATGCCCCACAACTGTGTTGGATCTCTTTATAAATGACATGTTGAAAAATACTTAAAGAATGAATATAAATCTGAAGAGAACCAATTATTGTCCCACCGGCAGCTTGCTTGGTCTTCTCTTAGTTTCCAAGACACTTGTAACCTTAGGTTAGCTTCCACTGATTAAAGACAAATGTGTATTTTCTACATCTACAAAAGCCTACAAGGGCCAATAGGAACAACTGTTCAATTAAAAAAATATGTAGAGGAAAGGTAAGAAATACATCCCTGGTATGGAAGCCTTTTAACTCTTTCTGTGTGTGTATACAATAACACACACTGGCCCATTCCCATAATGAACAGATCTCCCTTAATCCCTTTGAAGTTAAGCCTCTTAAAAGTGCTGTGCACACTAGGTTTTTTCTATATCCCCTCCTCCTATTTATGCCTCAGCCAACCCATCAAGTGGCTTCCATTGCATTAATCTTTTGAAACTCTTCTGGAGACAGTGACCAATTGTCCTGAAATTGCCAAATGTAAAGGATATTTTCCTGGTCATAGTGTGCCCTCCCCTCTTAGTGATTGCTCAAGGTCTATTGGATTATGAAAAAATATTCAGATATTCATAAATTCAAGTAATGTGAATTGATGTATTCAAGAGTCAATTGATGCCAATTTTAGAATCAAATAAACTTTGCCCTGAGTTAGACAACGGGATCCATCATCTTTGCATCAAGACATGGTCTTCACCTCCACTTCAGGGTGCCAATATCAGCACACAGCTTCTACTTTGGGTATGACAGAGAGAGCCACTCCTGCCATCAAGAAAAGAATCAGTTTCAAATCTGGCATTATAAATTCAAATGGCATTTTCATCACCCTCTGTCATGTCTAGATATCACCATCCTAAAACCAGTCAGTCTTCCATATCCCTTATGTAGCTTTGCCTTTAAGTATACAGCACTTCATAGGATCATACATTTTATTTCTGGGCTAGCAACATGCATGAGACATATATATGTTCCTTAACAATCCTGAGATTCCGTCCCAGCCAGCTTCCTTCATAGGCTTATTTCCTTATGGTAACGGCTCAGGACATTTTACCTTCTACACAATATCTTCTCTGTCCATCTCTGCAGCCCCATTTGTGTGGCCACCATTGTCTTTTTATCTCTGCTTCTTCATTCCTATGAACTGTCCACCTCTCCCGGGAGCCAGGCCACACCAGACCTATCTGATGCAACAGCTCCAAACCTGCCTCCCAGTTTCTTCCCCATGCCACTTAGAAACTCTTCTGCAAATTAGTTTCTTTCTCTTAAAATTTTCTTCACAAATGCCTTCCATCTTTCTCTCCCTGGTAAATCTCCTCCACCTCTATGTCCATTGTCTTTCAATCTCCATGCCCTCCTTTTCCTTGTCCCTTTCATCAAGGCCTGATGTTGCACAGAGGACTGCCACACTCAGGCCCCAACATTTGCTTTTAGTTATAGAGTCAAAATTAACATTTTTATTATGGCAAAGGCAGTAAACATTCATTATGAAAAAGAAAAAATGCAGAAAAAGACAAAGCAGAATTAAAACATAATTCTGTTACCCATATATGATGTCTATAAATATACATATATTACATGGAGAGATATATATGGATATTATATATATATCTATATCTATGTTTTCTTTCTTATAAACAGAGTATCACCTATACTCTGATGTGACATATATCGTATGCTTACTGAATATTCATGGGTTCTCCTATAGATATTCTCACACCTCTTGCAATTATGCGAGGCCATATGATTATTCCTATGATGCATCTCACTTCTGGAATGAAGCCTAAGATGTGGCCCGTGACTCTCTGGCTTCCTCCTTTGCAGGTGGTGGAACTTCCATCAGCCTGTGTCTTTGCACAACTGTGTGAGATGCTGATGGTCCCTGTCATCGCTTCCAACACTGGCCTAAATCGGATAGAAGAGACTGGAGTGTGATGAGACATTTGGTTGGAGTGTAGACTTTGGAGGCATGTCATATAGATACTGTCCTGAGCCACAAAACTGGATCAAGTCAGGGATAATAAACTGTAGATAGTGGGGAGAAGAGACAGTGGGGTGTACCAACATTAGGAGATAGGAAAAGGTTGTAAGGGCCAGAAAAAAAAAATACAGAGCCTTCTTGGCATTCTGTCTCTCCCTCTGTCTGTGCCCCTCCCCAGCTCATGGGTGCTCTCTCTCTCTCTCCTTTCTCTCTCTCTTTCTTTCAAAAAATAAATAAACTTAAAAAAAAATGAAAGCCAAGAGGATTCATTGGACTTAGCAACGTGGAGGTCATGTTCCCTGGTGTTGTGGACTGGTGCAGCAAAAACATGACTGGAGTGTGATCAAGCTCTGCCCGCTCCCCTCATAATCAGAAGTGTCTTTCATTTCTGTCCCAGGGTTGTTTATCTCCAGCATTTCTTTTTGCTTCTTTCTTAAGATTCTTATCTCTTTTTTTTACTTCGCCCATCCATTCTTGTGCGCCGTCTACTTTACCCATTAGAGCCCTTGGCACCTTCATCAGCCATTTTAAACTCCCGGTCTGATAATCCTATCGTCCGTACCCCCCACCTCTGTTTCTGATGTTTGCTTTGTTTCTTCTCATTTTGCTCTTTGCCTTTGTCACCTTGTGATTTTTTTTCTGGATAACCGGAGACATTGTGCTGGGTAAAGGGAGCTGCTTTAAATAGTCCTTTAGTAACGTGGTGGTGAGGTGTGGGGGAGGGGAAGAGTTCCCTGGCAGTATGAAAGGTTTCGGTCTTCTGGGGAGCCTGTGCCTCTGGACTGAACTGCGCAGTGTTTTTCCCTTAGGCAGGGACAGGCTGGTGAGAGGGAGCCAGAGTTGGGTATTTCCCTTCCCCAGATCAGTCAGGCTCTGATAACACCCCAGCAGGCTAGGCTCTAGTTACCCAGTCTTCCCCGCAGGCAGGTCTTGTTAAGAAGAACAGAGTGCTTTGCTGTATTTCAAAATCCCTTTTACCCGTCCTCTGCTGGAAGCAGGAGAAGATTTTTCCCGAATATTTACTGTGGGAACCCGATTGAGTTCCTGAAGGTAAATCTTACAATATTGTGGGGGCTCACCTGTGACGGGGTCCCCTTGGAGTTTTTAACTCTCAGGGGTGTCTACGCTGAGCCTCTGGCAATTCACCAAGTGTAGTTCAGGTTTTTTTACCCAAGCGCTGGTTTCCAAGGTGGCTTCTGCTTGTGAGTCTCTGCTCCAGTAAGCCATGACCGTCCCCCCTATATTCACCCGTTTCTCTCCCCAGTCTTGGGGGCAGTGGATTGCCCCGGGTCTGCCCCTCTCTTATGGATCTAAAAGAAGTTGTTGACTTTTTAGTCTTTTTGGCTTTTAATTTATTGTTATAAGGGAGTTGTGACTTCCGGTGTGCAACCAGAAAACACCTAGGTTGAGTTTTTAGGCCTTTTTTGTGCCCTCGCAGTTATTTTAGTAGAAAGCTGGGGCAGGCTGCCTCTGGGTCAGCTAACCAGACAGCATTTCGAACCAGAATTTACTCATCATTAATTCTAAATCACTTGTTCACATTGTGGTTTCATCCCAAACAGACTAATAATCTCAAAATAGGAGTTATGTTTTATACATGTGTTAGTGTCATTAGCCCCCAACACCTTGCCAGGCACATAGTAGGCCCTTAAGTTTTTTTAAGGAACTGAATTCTTTTCTTTCAATGCCAGGCAACAGTATAATAAACAATATAGACAGGTTGAAATGCGGGAGCCAATTGAAGCTGAAAAGCCCAACTCAAAAACAGAATAAAAAACATTTAATTCCCTAAAATTTGGCAGAAAGCATAAAACTCATTTATTTCTCATGGCTGGAAATAAAACTGAAAGTCTGCTTATGATATTTGACCAATAGCAAATGTGACCCTTTGGTAGGAGAAACATAAGAGCCCCCCAGAGCCACTTTTAGCCATATTTCCGTGGCCTTGCTCACCACATTGTTGACAGATTGGCCACACAGCTCAGTAACTCGACCATGGGTTGGCCAGTTGAGCGATCATTTAGCCAATAATCAAAATGCATGGGGGAAGGATCTCTGTGACATTCTCTGTTGCATCGGAAGTGAGGCCATAGCTCATTAGAAAAGACAATACCCATGTTGCTGGATTTAGAGCCCTAGCCGGGGGCAGACAAGGGAAAAATGAGTTTATTTCCTAATGCAGCTAAGTCTTACCTTTACAGGCATAAACCAAAGAGGAATAGAAAATAAATGGCACATAATTTTGCATTTTTATAATAAGTTTGAAACTAAACACTAGGAAACCTTGTCAGCCCCTGCTAAGCTGATTCCAATTAAGGCTTCTGGCAGTATTCCAGCTGTTTTACTCCCTCAAATAGCACAGAGCATAACAAGGTTTATGAAGCATTCAAAAGTCAAATACCCTATTAACATAAACATGTAGTGAAATCAACTCTTCTACCAATTTTCAGCTTGCTTTCTTTCTTTCATTTAGGGTGGGATGATAGAAGATGATGTCTGCCTCCTTTGTGGGGCTTTTTTGTGTTTGCCAGAATGCAAAGCAAGATTTCCTTTTGGAATGGTGCGGGACTGACCCCGTGTACCTGCTCACGAGGGCACATTTCTTACACTGAATTCCTTCTGATACTAATTTTGATACCGAGGCTTGGGTTTTGATTCTCCGTAACAGCGTCGAATCTAAAAACAAGAAAAATAAGAGTCAGTGGTTCAGGCTCAAATGTTTATTGTTGTGATTCATGGCCTCCTCCTGATGTGCTTGGAAATGCATTTGTTAACTTGCACTGCCAACGCCAAGATTTCATGTAAGAAAGGGTCATTTTCTTTGCCATAGAAGTTAAAAAAAAAAAAACACCTCGAACTGAAGAATATAAGCAGGCAAAGTGTTTAAAATGAAAGAAAAACAAGGGAAATTTGAGGCAATAATTTTTTGTAGCGATCGAGTGTAAAAAATAAGGAAGGCTATTTTGTCAAAAGCCAGCATCCTTTTGGCAACCCCCTTAAAAGGTGATAAGCTCAATAGTGAATAGGTCTGCCTTGGACTGTATCCCAGATACATCTTCCCCTGATAGTCAATACAACTCAATAATTTAAAACAGGAACTAACTAGGTAAAAGTCATATGTTTTCTTTCTCCAGTGATCTATAGTGGACATTTTCTGAGAGAATGTGAAAACGGCTTTACAAATGGAAAAAAAAAGAAAGACACATTTAAGTTTGTATGTAAAGTGTTTATAAATTAAACAGAAATAAGTGCCTGGAGTCTTTAATGTGTATTATAGATGATTATACTCAAAATATTATTGAATATTTATTCCTTAGGTTAAGAAAAATGCAACAAAAACATAATTCTGGATTTTTAATTTTTAGCTGCCACTTCCAAGTTGAACTAATTTCCATGAAAATAATCTGTGACTACCCAAATAAGTAAATAAGAGTGGCATTTCTATACTAAAATTTCCTATCCACAGTTGTTTTTTAAAGACTGAGTTAAATATCCCAATGAAATAGTAAAATTTGCAATCTTATAACTAATTGATTAAATAAATGTCTTTAACTCCTACTGTATACGAGGCACTTCACTGGGGTATAGGGATTCCATAGGACCTCAAGGAACATGTCGCTGAGTGAGGGAGACAGCCACAAGTCATTCCATAATGTGACAAACGCAACAATAAAATTATATGCAAGGCACGGTAGAAGCATAAAAATGCTGGAGAAGAGGGGGGCCATGGACCACAGCAGAGAATCCTGGTTACACAGGCAGATTTTGCATCATACAGCCTGGTCCCATGCCCCATGCCCCATGCTCCATTTAGGAATCGTGTGACCTTGGCTAAGTTTCCTTCATTGATGAAATGGGAATGACAACACCTGCCTCACTGGGTGTTGTGAGGATTGAAGTGTTCAGTGCTTGTGAAGCACTCGGAATGCTCCCTGGTACTCAGTAGACACTAGCAGTTACTGGTGGAGTGGTGGTAATGGAACTCCTCAAAGAGACAAGTCATGGCTACACGGAGTGTTAACGTTGGAGCAGGAGCAGTTGTAGCGTGGAGTAAAGGAGGAGCATTGAAGGAAGAACATCAAAACAGTAGTACACAAAGCACAAGGGCAAAAACCATTATGATATATTTGGAAAATGTGTAATAATTTGGATTTGTGGAAAATCAGGAGAAACTGACAAAGATTGCCACCTAGATATTGAAACAGTGCTGCGATTTTTTTCCATGTCTCTAAAAACAAAATGAAAAAGCACGCACATCAAGAGAAAAGTTCTGACATTATTTTTGCTAATGAAATATATTCTTCGATAGGGTGGACTACTCCCAGGCCCAAACCAAACATATTTTATGACTTCATCTTTTGTAAAAACTCTTTATGATTCTGAAAGCATGTATCTTAACTACTTTTAGACAAACTTGGATAACATGACATTCCCCTAGTATGTTGACTTTCGTTTTGTAATTTTATGCAGTTAGCATAAAATGTCTAGGAGCGCCTGGGTGGCTCAGTCGGTTAAGCATCTGACTTTGGCTCAGGTCATGATCTCATGGTTCATGAGTTCCATCCAGCCCTGCGTCGGGCTCTGTGCTGACAGCTACCAGCTTCAGCTTCTCTGTCTCGCTCTCTCTGCCCCTCCCCTACTCACACTCTGTGTGTCTCTCTCTCAAAAATAAACATTAAAAAAATATTTTAAGCACAAAAATGTCTAGAGAATAGTATAATTGACATCCATACACACAGTCTACCCTCAGTCTTAGAAACGAATTACGTTTCACCTTGAAGCCCCTCAGTACTCTTTGCTGACCGTGGCCCCAGTCTACCTCTCCGGAAGTGTGTGAGAAGGGGTGAACCTGCAGAAGTGGGGTTGCTCCAGCTCTGCACATTCTCCAGGAAAGCTTGTCTTTGGGATTAGCCCTCAGCTAACTCCTGGGAGATGAGCTCGGAGCCCTTGGAATAGTCTACCTGATAAGACTGCTTTTATGTTGCTGAGATCTTTCATGAAGTAGCACCAGTTTGTTCAATAGGGCCTGTTTTTGCTCCAGGGGCTAGAGTCTGAGCAACTGAGGGCTAGCGTCTCAGGCACCTAACAAGACTCAGGTGAACTTCTCTGATTGGCAAGGCCCCACCTGTGTTGTCCCCATGGGAGAAGACACAGTGAAGCTTGCACTGGACTCTCCTAGACTTCTCCCCATGCACCTTGCTCCTTTTGCTGTTTTTAATCTGTCCCTTTTCTCTGTGTAATAAACCATACCGTGAGTGTAAAAGCTTTTCTGTGATCTGAGTCATTCTATCAAGTCGTCAACTCTGAGGATGGTTTGGGGGTTCCTCCAACACAAGCAGCAACTGCTGTGCTGAATTTGGGCTTATCATTACCATGCATTTATTGGAAAAAAAATGTTGCTACTCATGTAAATACAGTACAACAGAGCATATTTGAAATATGCAAATCTTACTCTTTTACTATTCTTATGTAATCTGCTTTTATCACCCAGAGTTATTTTGCGAGATTTACCTACAATGCTACAAGCATCTTTAGTTCATTGATTTTAACTTCTACATAGTATTCCTTTGCTCAGTATGCCATAATTTAATTCTTCGTTCTTCTGTTGATAGACATTTAGATTTTTTCTCACATTTTGCTTTTGCAGTGATACAAAAAGACATTTTTTTAGGTCTACTTAAATGTATATGCAAGAACATCTCAGTATTATATTTTGCCAAATTGCTCCCCAAATGGATTGTATGATTTACATTTCCAGCAGCAATATATGAGAACTCACAGATGCCACATTCTAACCGATATCTGTGTTGTGAAACTGGCTTTATCAGCCTGCTGGTTATGAAATGCCATGTCACTGCATTTGGCCAGTAGCGAAGGGGAGCATCTTTTTTAGGCATTTATTGCATGTTAAGAATTTTCTTTATGTTAATCTCCTGCTCATATTCCTTTCTCATTTCTCTGTTGAAATGTGTTGTTGTTGTTATTGTTGTTGTTGTTGTTTTTAATCTGAAGAAATCTTAGTGAAGTAGGCTTTTTAGCTCTTGCTACTTATATGAAGTAAAAACATTTGTCTTTCTTTTCGCTTGATAGATAGAGGTTTGTTCGTTTTAACTTTGATGCTGCTAACTATTTATTCTTTGCCTTAGGGTGTGTGTTTTCCTGTATTGTTTAAGACATCTTTCACAGCTCAAGGTTAGCTCATATATTTTCCTCTAAATTAGAATATTGAATTTTTCATTTTGCAATTAGCTCTCTAATATTATTACAGTTGATTTCTATGTATAGCGTGAAGGACAGATTTATTCTTTTCTATATGAACAATGAGGTGTCCCAATACCGTCTGTTATGTAGTTCTTCTTTTCTGCACACTTTATAATTTCACTTCTTTATGTACTTTAATTTTCTTGGGAAACTTTTGTTTCCTGTTTTTCTGTGTATACCAAGACTTTATATAAAATATATTTCTTACTGTGGGTTCATTAGGAAAAAGTTGAAACCAATTACCCCACAATATCTGACTAATAGATTCATGTGAAGAATCTATATAAATAAAAAAATAATTTTATTGTTTCTATAATGGACTCATCTGAAAGACATTACAATGTAGATTACTGGTTTTTGTTGGTTTTTTTTTAAGTTTGTGTATTTTGAGAGAGAGAGTGTGTGGACAGGGTAGGGGCAGAGAGAGTGAGAAAGAGAGAATCCCAAGCAGTCTCCACGTTGTTAGCGCAGGCCCCAATACCTGTGCTCGAACTCCCGAATCGTGAGATCACGACCTGAGCAGAAATCAAGAGTCGGATGCTTAACAGACTGAGCTGTCCAGGTGCCCTTAGTTTTCATTTTCTTTTCACTTTATTTTAATGGACATATGTACTAATAAGCTGCCTTTATATATATACAAAGTGAAAGATCAATTCATCATTAAAAGTTATATCAGAACCGTATTCTTAATGATTTCACAGGAGTGGAAAACTGTGTTCTGTTTACTGTGTAGTGCCAGTGCACTGAGTACTTCCTGGGACATGGCGGGCATTGATAATATGTTTAATGAATAAATAAAACATGACGAGAGTAAACACTCCATCTTAGAGTCAACTATTTACATTCCCTTTTATCCCAGCATGCCAGTTCTCTCCCTTTCGGTTCAATAGTCCGAGAGAAGAGTAAGCTTTACTACGTTAAATTTGGAGTTTTCCACACATGCATTCCCACAGACTAAACTAAGGAATACATTAAAAAGGAAATGTTACACTCGTCACAAGACCACATTCACCTTTTTGGACTGGGCTTTCTCCCCTCCGTTCTATATCCCAAAACCAATACAGCAGGAAAACCTCTGCCACGTGCTTCCCTAGCCGTTGGCTAAGTCGCTGCGGGAGTGGTCTAGATGTGTAAGAACATATGCCTCTTCATTGTTACTTAACCGTTCCGTGTGTAAGTCTTAGTTCCAGTTTCCAAACTCCATGTGGACGATGACCATGACCATGACGTTAACCCTCCTCCGGGGTCTAAAACTGTACTGTGCCACTCAGAGGTGTTTCGTACATGCCTGGTGAATGACTCACAACACACGAGGAGACTGGAGCCTGATTCCCATCAGTTCTCTAGACCCAGGGCCGCAGAGGCACTGCTCCCTTCTGTGACAGAGATGGGGCATGATGTGATTTATTTTTAAAATTTTTTTTAAAGTTTATTTTTGAGAGAGAGACAGACAGACAGAGTGTGAGCAGGGGAGGGGCAGAAAGAGAGAGAGACAGAATCCGAAGCAGGCTCCAGGCTCTGAGCCGTCAGCACGGAACCTGACACGGGGCTTGAACCCACAAACCATGAGATCATGACCTGAGCCGAAGTCAGATGTTTAACCAACTGAGCCACCCATGCACCCCATAATTTGATTTATAGATTTATATATGAAATTACACCTGTGTGCTGTCATTACAATTATTCTGTGGCCCCACTGAGAGTTGGAAGAAAAGTTGAAATTTTAAAATAATTCCTTCTAGTCTTTTATGAAATTTCATTTTTCATTATGAGGCAGTATAAGGCATATTACCATTTTATTTGAACATTTATTTTGACCAGATTGCAAATTTTCTGTTAATTGAGTCTTGAATTGGCCAATATGCCATTGTAGATTTGGTCCATAGCTTCTGCACATGGAATTTATCATGGACTTTTCATCCACATCTGCTCATCTAGTTTGCTTCATCTAGTAGAGTGTTTCCCTTACACACAGTGGCGGAGGACGGGGGAGTGAATGTTGAATGAAGGGTGAAGAAAAATGAACTTAAAAACATTCACACTTACGATTGTATTTATATCCAGGTTGTGTAGTAAAATATTAGATGAGCTCTGCTTTTCTTTTGGTTGTCATGCTATATACGTCCCATATTTTGTATTATAGCAATAACACGTGTTAATTGAAAAAGCTGAGAAAATGCAGATAAGCAAATAGAAACAAGTTACTTAAAATCCTGCTACCCAGAGGTAACAACTGTTGGCATTCTGTTTGTATATGCCTCCAAACTTTTCTCTGTAAAATATTTATAAGTATTATTTTTAACAGCTCATACTCATAATTTTTGTCACAAATATTCTTCAGTTGACTTTCCCACCAATTGTTGTAAGCTTCTTTCTGTGACAATGACTACATGTATACAAATATATGACATACCAATATGTAAACATATCATATTTAAGGATTGCAGCATCTTCTACGTAGGCCATGTAACATATGTAGATCAATCCTGTTTTAGGAAATTTAGTTAGTTTTCAATTTTTCAGTAGGTTACGCATTTTAACAATGACCATTTTTGTACAACTGTATGTAGAAATGTATACTACTTCTTCAAGATAAATTTTAAAAAGAGGACTTGCTAAGCCAATAGGGTGACTTATGTTACTTTAAATTTTGGCATAATATATCAAATTGCCCTCTAGAAAACTTTTACCAACTTGTACTCTTTGTATTACCCTCCCTAACAAACTGCTAGGTATTATTACCCTTCATTTTTCAGGCTTGGAATTGAGGTTAAAAAAAGGGCTTTTCCTTTTTTTTGTTATTTTTCACTATTTTCAGTTACTGGTGAGGAATATCTTCTCATGTGGTTATGGGCGAACTTCATTTTTCTACTAGATTAATACTCTGATCTTATTGATTTTTCAGAATAAGCATTCTTCCAGAGACTGGCAGTCTAAGTTTTTAATCCAATAAATAAAATATTATTTTAATAAAATCCTTCATTCCTTGAGTGAGATCCATTCCCCAAAATATTTGCCTGAAAGATTCCAACAAGAGACCGTTGACTGAATTCCCTTCTCACTCCCCACTTTTCTATTGTATTCTTTCAGGGCGCATAATGAGAACCGTTGTAACTTGTGTTATTTTCAAGATTAATAGGCTCAGGGTGCAAGAGATGCAACATTCCGAGCATGAAGAATTATTAACAAGCAACAACGTTTTGAGAAATGTTCTTGCATTTCAAATGCTTCATTGACTAGTGAACACAGGAGCTCACTTGGAGGCAGATGTTGGACTTGCACATATTACAAATGCAAACAATTATCCCCAAAGTGAACGGAGAGGAATTAAAACAAAACAAAACAAAAAACAGAACAAAAACATAAAATTCTCTCATGGAAAGAAATATTGCACTGAGTTTGACAAATGATTTCTGTCTAGGAGGTGCTCTCTCGATCTAAAGCTCTGTGCAGTCCACATAAGTGCATTGGCATGGGCTTTGAGAGCAAAATAACCGCGCCCACCTCTGACGGTTGTCAGTGCATCTGAAGGGTTAATTCATCTTGCAAAACGTTATCTTGATGGAAATGGTAAATCTAATTTAAGAAAAGACTGTAATGCCCCTGAAATTATGCAGTATACTTTGGGTGGAAATATATATGTGCGTTTTTCTGGGGGAGGGGGAAGTTTCTGGGTTTTTTTAATCCGATTCTCAAAAGGGATAAACATGCTGTTTCTTGTCATCGCTCTAATGTTTTCCCATTTCCCACTTTCTCTCTGGAAAGATCTTTATTTTCTTGTCTTTGTTTCTCTTATGTCAAAACAACGTTCTTCCTCCAAACCCAAGTCAAAGGTGATCTTGTTAATACAACCATTTGAACTCAGCAATCAGAGTACAATGTTGCTGTTCTGGACCCTGAGCAGCACTGTTTCCCCCTGGGTTAATAATAGCGGTAAAGTCACACTATAGTCGCTCCTTTTGCATGTTGGCCTCCTGTAGCAAAGTGAGGCTAGAGGCAATATTTTATTCTGACGCTCAGTCCAGCAACTCCATAACCTTATGTTTTGGGTTCTCTGCATTCAAAGTGCAGATGCTGATAGCAATTACTGTCTATATGTATGGATGAATGAAAGATCACATAGATGATTCTTTGTCATGTGACTAAAGCTTCCTGTTCCTTTTACTTTTCCAGAATATGTACACTTACCCAAATCTGTACCATTACCCCTTCCTGTGGCTGCTTCTTGGGATCTGAGTTTGCAGTTACAGTTCCTTCCCAGAGTCCATGCTGTCTTAGTGTTGGTCCTCTGAAAAGCCTCCAGATGAGATTCTCTCCATTGCTCATCATTCTTTGTCTCCTTGAGCTTCCAAAGCAAAGGCTAGTTGGGTGACCAGATGAGTCGGCTCTTTTTTCTAGTGTATGCCGGGGAACCCAAGTTGCTGAGAAAATCCTTTGAATATGACATACAAATACTGTCTCATCTGCAAACATATGTTCTGTTATTTACTCCGTCAAAGTAGCATCTATTCCAACGTGGTATTTCCTTGAAAAGTTAAATGCTGTGTGTTAAGCATTTATAGATAGTCAAGTGAATTTTCACTCCTACAGTTTGGTTAGAACCTGTGATTTCCCATTCACTTATTATTAACTAACTAACACAGTTTAAACCAGCCCAAGTCCCCACCTTCAGGGACTTAAATTGACTTCTTAGAAATCAACTTGGATATAAAAGAAATACTATGCTAATGCCTAGAGGATACCGTTATATCTTAACAGATTTTTCAGTTCCACCTGACCTGTGGTATGTCCGTAAGGAAGACGCATTGACTATACAAGGATAGAGTTGATGTTTTATTGCACTTTCTGTAGCGTGATCTTGTAGAGGTCCATAAAGAGATTTTTTTTCAAGTGTTTACGGTGATGATATTATTTTGTAGGAAGTATGGCAAAAGATTCAGAGATCAAATAGTTTTAAGACCCTCCCGTTTATTGCCTTGGCGATTTTGGCCAAGTTCCTTAACATTTCTAGTCCTCAGTCTCTCATCTTTACAGTAAGGATTACTCCATCAACTCAAAATGTCGTTTATGACGATGGCACGTGAACACGCATGATGTAATTAAAAAGAATAGACTCGTGTTGGCAACGGCCAATGACAACTATCGTGATCGACTTTTTTGTCTCCCGATATTCACTAGTTTTTTCTCTCCGGGATGAAGTGGTCTACCGGGACCCTAAATATTTGAAATGAGTCTCAAAAATAGAGTCAGGAGGTAAGGCATTAGAGAGAAGCTGTATCCCTGTTGCTCCTACCACCTCAGCCAATAATTATTCACCTTGGTGTGTGAAGGGAGTGTTACTCAGGGGAGTATTAACCTCTGACTTCACAACTCTGCGCCACTTCTGAAATCAAATTTGCCGCACTAAATAGAATCATCACAATGGCGATAGCCTTTTTGTGTACCCGAGGCTGTTTAATTTACTCTGCATAACTAGCCACGTTCTCCCTCAGGGGAAATGCATAAAAGATTTCAAGCCTCTGATCTTCCCTGTTAACAGTGGACAGAGCAGGTAAGTCACAGTTAAGGATCCCAACAGGGCGACAGGAGGCGGTACCTGCAGAAATCCTGGTGTCCGGATTAACAGAACATTAGGTCTGTGCTTCATGTTCTCACACTGTAATGAAAAAGATGCATCATGCATCCCTTTAAAAATTTATTTTGGTGCGAAATCTTGGTCTTTCTTATTTTATTTTTCTTTCTTTTTTTTCATCCGTGAGCTGCCCTGGGTCACATCATGCTTTAAGAAAATAAAAAGGCTTCGTTAGTCAGGCAGTATCTGTAACAGATGTCAGTTCAGACTGAGCACCCTAAAGAGAAGCAAACTACACCCTTGGCAGCCAGAAATGAATACATCCTGAATCCAACAAGACAAACATGTCCAAAGGGCTATTCTAACAGATTTGACTCCACATTGTGAAGTGCTTGAGTGGATGTGGCAATAAAGAGTAGATGTATATTTCAACACCCTAGGAGTTCATTTCTGTCAATCAGTGGCTGGAATTTACTTTGAAGATATTACCTAAAGGTGTTTTTGAATCACTGGACATTTGGAAGCCTGGTTTGAAACATGCATTTAAATGGAATCAGGATGTTTTAAAAGCTTTCTAACCATTTGAAGCTGTTATTCTGAAAATAACATTTCAGAGTAATATAGCAAATGCCATTGGACTTTCAGAAGGGGAGGCTGAAGCCGAGTGAAGTTGAATGAATTGTTCCACAAATGGAGCAAGGAAGCAACAGAACAGAAGCCAGACTGGCTATTTTGTGTTCTTCCACTATGTGGTACTTAATCATGAAGGAATAGCATGAAGAAGGAAGGTTACTTTTTAAGTTTTAGAAAGGTTTCCAAGAAAAAAAAAAGGAAAAATAATTAAAAAAAAAAAACCCTAAGAGAATTTTCATTAGGACTTAGGGTTGGGATAGAGAGAAGAAAGGGAGACAGAGGCTGTGGTCTTTGTCTTTGAATTTTACCTTCACAAAAAAGAAGAGGTGCAAACAAAAAGAAAGCTACAGACCAGGCTTTCATCACAAACAGAACAGCGGAAGAAGGATAGAAGTGGGTAAAAGATCCTGATTTCAGAATCCAGACGTGTAATTTCAGATTCCGTTCTTACTCCTCTTGCAACTGTGGAAGAGGTCAAAATCTCCGGAAACCATGGTTCCTTCGTGTGTGAAATTGGGGATTTTTTAGTTACATCTACAATTTTAAATTCTATACCTAAGTTTCTAACTTACACTGATTCCCTTATGAGGTTGAAATTCAACAGTGTTCACTAAGTAGCTTTAGAAATTATAAAATACTATGTATGTATTCATACCTTTATTACTTTGTAAATACGGCCCAAGCTTTCAGACCATGGAACTCTACCACCAGGCGTAGAAGCACACAGGAAACGTGAGGGTGCAATGTATTGGTCATCTACCAATGCATAACATGCACCATCTCTAATCTTTTCTGCAAACTTCAAGGTAGCCATTTGTATTTGTTTCCTGTTGCTGCTGTAACAAATCACCACAAGCTTAGTGGCTTAAAACAACACAAGTTTATTATCCCATATCTGTGGAGGTCAGGACTCCCAAAATCAAAATGTTAACAGGGCTACCCTCTTTTCTGGAGGCTCTGGGAGAAGTCTCTTCTGATTCCTAGAGGTCACCCACATTCCTTGACTCATGGCCTGTTCCCTTGCATCCTTATGGCCCTACGCTTCCCTCAACACATTTCTTTCCCTTTCACTTTAAAAATTTTTTAATGTTTATATTTAAGAGACAGGGAGAAACAGAGTGTGAGCAGGGCAGGGCAGAGAGAGAGAGAGGGAGACCCAGAATCCAAAGCAGGCTCCAGGCTCTGAGCTGTCAGCACAGAGTCCCACACGGGGCTCGAATTCATAAACCTGTGAGATCATGACCTAAGCCAAAGTCAGTTGCTTAACCAACTAAGCCACCCAGGTGCCCCTCCCTTTCCTTTTAAAGGGCCTCGTGATTACAACGCGGCCCACTCAGACAATCCAGCATAATCTCCCCAGCTCAAAATTTTTAATTCAGCCCTATCATAGTGACATGTTCACAGGTTCAGGGCATTTGGTTGTGGACATCCTTGGGAGATACACTATTCTGTCTACTACATTATTAACCTCATTTTGAAATAAGGAAACCAAAGGTCATAGTAGCAAAATAATCTGCCCAGTAAGTGAGGCAGGCATAAAGGAACACCACCACACACATCAATGATAAGGCTCTCCTAGATTCCTCTTAAAGTTTTAACAACAAACCCTGTAAGAATTGTGCTGATCTGCAGGAAATTGTCTGACAGAACAAAACTTAACACTCTTTAAAAGAAGAAAACAAAATCCAGCTGAGGCTCCAAAGTCAGCGCACAATCAAAACTTACGAACAAGCTAAGAGGCAAAACAAGATCCATAAATTGGGGAGGGAGGAACAATCAATAGAAACAAACCAGACAGGACAGAGATGCTGGAATTAGCATATACAGACTTTAAAACAGATGAATGAGTAGGTTTGTTGTTTGTTGTTTTTTTTAACATCCAGGTTCAGTATTCTAAGGAAGAGGGCTTTGCTTCATTGAGATTCAGCAGATTATTTTTTTCATATTATTTTTATTTAATTTGAGAGACAGAGAGCAAGCAGGGGAGGGACAGAGAGAGGGAGACAGAATCGCAAGCAGGCTCTGTACCATTAGTGTAAGAACCCAATATGGGCTCAAACCCACAAACTGTGAGATCATGACCTGAGTCTATGTCAAGAGTCAGACACTTAACCAACTGGGCCACCCAGGTGCCCCAGTTCCGCAAATGATTTACTGAGCACTTTAAAATGTGCTGGATATATTATCTGAGAATAAGAAAGTAAACAAGAACAAAATATCCTCTGCCTTCATGGAACTTGGTATCTCATAGAGGTCAATATTAAACATGCACTTGTCCCTTAATGCAATGGATGCCACGATCGAGTGAGGATGAGACTAACACAGAAGGAATCTGACTTGTTTAGAGGAAAAAGAAAATTGGAAGTAGAAAAGTAACAGATTTTTCAAGAACGTTACTCCCAAATTCCCATATTCTATACCTGTAACTTGCCTTAAATTTGTACCCCAAAGTTCCTTCAGAGAGGTAAACCAATTCCTTCTCCCCTGAATGGCTATCTCAACGTACCGTTTCTTCTTCTTCTTTTAATGTTTATTTATTTTTGAGAAGAGAGAAAGAGAGAGAGGGAGCAGGTGGGATAAAGGCAGAGAGAGAGAGGGAAACATAGAATCCAAAGCAGACTCCAGGCTCTGAGCTGTCAGCACAGAGCCCAACACAGGGCTCAAACTCATAAACCTGTGAGATCATGACCTGAGCCAAAGTTGGATGTTTAACAGACTGAGCCACCCAGGCACCTCTCAATGTACCATTTCTTAATGCGAAGTGATAGTGAAAGACAAGCTCGGGCTGCATTCCAGACTGTCACCCGCAGAATCAGCCCCTAAGCTCCGAAGAGGATGCAACATAAGCCATCACTGGTTAATTTGGGAATATAAATAGCGCAAGCCACCTCTCTGAGACAGAAAGTATGAAATCGGAAGCAGAAGTCTCCCTTGAAGAGAAAATTATCTTTAATTAAAGGAAAGCTGTCTTAGTTCAAGCTGCTATTAAAAAATTACCGTAGACCGGCCAGCTTATAAACAAAAGAAATTTATTTCTCACAGTTCTGGAAGCTGGAAAATCCCAGAGCGCTTGTAGTTTCAGTGTTCGGTGAGAGCCCACTTCCTGGTTCATAGACAGGTGTCCTAACTGTGCCTTCACACGATGGAAGGTGTGAGAGAGCTCTCTGGGGCCCCTTTTATGAGGGTACTCATCTCATTCATGAGGCTCCCCCTCGATGGTCTGATCACCTCCCAGCGGCCCCACCTCCACATACCATCACGTTGGGGATGAGGTTTCAACGTAAGAAATTAGGGGACACAAATATTCAGTGTAGCACAGAAATGATGAAGGGATCACTTGGGTCTAAAATCCTTGATTTATTCAGGTAATGCTTTGTAAATTGCCTTCCCTGTGCTGATGAGAAAGTTGAGGCAGGTAGAGTATCTATGACCCAAGGCACTAAACAAATTGCCTATTCTCTGACTAATCAATTTGAGGCAAAGATAACAAGCAAGATTAAGTCTGAGGGTGTTCTGTCATTTATCAGAAGTTATAGAACCTCTCAGCTGAGCATTCCAAATTCAGTGGAAGGAAGTAAAGGCCTTTGTTTCAAATTTGCTGACTGTAGCACTTCTCTTTTCTATCTGAAAAATAACTCTTTAAGAAACATCTTTTATTTTTAATTTTTTAAGTTTATTTATTTATTTTGAGAGAGACAGAGAGAGCGTGAGTGGGGAAGAGGCAGAAAGAGAGGGAGAGAGAGAATCCCAACCAAGCTCCTCCCTGCCGGCGCAGATCCCAATACAGGGTTTGAACTCACAAAACCATGAGATCTTAACCTGAGCCAAATCCAAGAGTCAGATGCTTAACTGACTGAGACACCCAGGTGCCCCTAAAAAACATCTTTATATACACTTAAAATGTTATGAAACTTTTAAAAATTATTAAAGCAGAACATAACAAAGGGAGACTGTGAAGCTTTGGATAATTCACAGCTGTAAAACATGTCTACTCTGGGAGGTAGCGATGGTTTTCAACTGCACCTGCTGTTAAGCAGTTTCTAACTGAACCAACATGCAAAGTCATTTGTTTCCCCCTCCCTCTTTTTTTTTTTTCTTATCACATCTTGAATTAGCTCCTTTGTTTCACATACCACATAAACTCCATGTTGCTTCTGGTATATAAGATTGCAGCATGCTTTTCTGGTTTCACTCCGCAATAGGTCAAGTAGAGTTTTGCTCCAAAACCAAGGTCTTTATTTCCCTGCAAAGAATCCTGTGAACCTGTGGAATTCATTGTACCTTGCTGAGTCCCGTGATGATTTTACAAGGCATCATGACATAATGTGAAGAGATAGGTGAGTCTCGTCTAGACGCCTCTTGGCACAGATTGTTTTTTCTAGTCTCTCTGCCCAACATTTTCTGAGACTCCTCTGCTCCACAAAATTTTCCATTCTTTCTTTTCCTTTTCCATTATTGTGTAGGTTGTTTGGATGGCAAATCAATACAGTAATCTTTTTTTTTTCTTTAAAAAAAAATATTTCAGAGGATTGTCTCTCCCCTGCTCACTTGTCTGATGAGAAAAGTATAGATACATACGTGGCAGACAGAAAGCAGTTCCTGGAAGCCCCAGGACCCAGGTCTGTACTTTCTCCTGTGAAAGCAGGTGTAGTAATTACAGATGGGCCTGTGCTGCTAAATATTCAGGAAAAAAGAGATGCGAAAAGCTGTGTATGAATAGTGTATTTTCTTCAGCATCTGCCTCATGCACCCCTCTTCGAAGGATAAAAATATTACCTGGTGTAAGATCTTTACCCACATTGGCCCCCAGACTTCTGAACTTAGAACAAGGTTTGAGGAAAAGTTAGCATGAAAAAATAAAAGATGTTTCTTAACAGACTTGCAGAATGGCCTTGTAAGGCCTCAGGAGACACATGATTTTAAAGCATATTAAAAGCACAAATGTCATGCAAATAGATGTTACCAGAAAACAGAGTGCTGTGAGAACTAATGACCTCAGAGCTTGCAGGTCTCAAGCAGCCTCTGTAAAAGGTCAGGTAATGCAGGAGGGAGGGTTATGGCCAGGAGAGGTCCGCATCCGCACAGGTGAGCAGGAGGAGCAGCCGATAACAGCACTCACCTCCTCTCCTGCGCCAACGCCAGCTCATTCGCCATGCAGACCAGGCAGCCGGTGTCAGAGGCATGTCTTTGTAAACATCTCTACTTTCTAAAAGAGAACATAATTCTGCTTCCCTGGTGTATTTCTTCCCTTATAGCTGTCTGAATTGAAAAGGCAGATGTTTTATTTGGGGAATTGACTGCAAGGGTGATTGCTTTCAGGTGAAACAGTTAATAAATTAAAATTTAGGGAGCAAGAGAAGTCTACTTAGGGAATAGAACTCCAACAGCTAAATGTGGGGAGAAAGGAGCTCAAGCCGGTTGTTCTTGGAATAGCTCTGTGGATAATTACATAATCAGAAGAGGAGGGGGTGGTGTGGTCGTATTGATTAGCTGTCTAAAAATTGCCCTATTGCTAAACCTGAAGCCAGACACTGTGTTACTGAAATAAAACGTGTTGTACCAGGCTTGAGCCCCATACAAAGACAAGTGCTATATGCAACGCATCGTTCCGCCCGGTGCCCCAAACCACAGGGATCTCGGCTTCCTTGGAACATAGTCAGAGCTCTCCCCCATTTTGAAACCTGTCTGCCTTCATCCTACATCCACCCCCCACCACCACCTTTCACTACCTTCCCATAACCCTTCTCAGAAAACAATCCTCGAAGTAACCGTTACCTACCATCTGCAAGGCCTCCTTTCCTGCTCAGCTTTCAGTGTCCTCTGACTTCGTTGCTGCTTCTGCCATTTCACTGGAACCTATCTTGGGGAAAGCCTCATTAGCCCTCCTTCCTCACAGGCCCTGAGAGCACCCTTCAGTCTTCACGCTATGAGACTCTGTGACAGTGTCCCTGCCGGTTTTCCCTCCTTCTGAAAATCCATCTTTCCCTGGTCTCCAGGAGCCCACATCTTCCCACCATTGCTCCTGTATTTCTGGGCACTCTCCCTCCATTCCAGAAGCTCATAGTGCCTCTGCATAGATTTGCTCCATAAGTTAGAAATGAAGGAAGAGAGGGAATGAATAAAAGGTTAAATTCAACTTCTAGAGGAAGCATGTGGGAGGAGGCTGTGCCCCACGGACAGGTGTTGTGATTAAGCTTTGGGTGCCGTGTCCTTTTTTAAGTTTTATTATTATTATTTATTATTACTGAGAGAGAGAGAGAGAGAGAGCATGAACAGGGGAGGGGCAGACACAGAAGGAGGGTGAGAATCCCAAGCAGGCTCCATGCTGTTAGTGCAGATCCCAGGGCAGAGCCCAAACTCTCCAACTGTGAGGTCATGACCTGAGCTGAAATCAAGAATTGAAATCAATTGAGCCACTTGGGCGCCCCAGGCTTTGGGTGCCGTCTTGATAATGCCCACCTCTAACATTTGTAGAAGCTGGGACGAGGGTACAGGCAAAAGCCTCAGACAAGAAAAATTCCATCATCCCTTCTCATGGCCAGCTTGGGGCTTGCACCAGGTGGGGCCTGCACGGTGCACAGCTGCACGTTCTTACACACACACACACACACACACACACACACACACGGCCACTGCCCCCAGGCTACCTCTCTGGCCAGGGGTTGGGCAAACAGCAGCTGGATCCACTGTCTGAAGGACAAGCAGAGAAGAGGCCTTGAAAGGCAGCTTGGGAACTTAGGGGCCAGACTTCAGAGGTCTGGAACACAATCTAGAAGGGAGCAGGGAGCAGGTTCTGAAGAGCATGTCCTTTGTCCTACAAGGGGGTGCAGCGGGAGGCAAGCCAGTGAGGGCCCCGCATGCCCAGCCCAGGACACGGGCCCTACAGAGCCCTTGGCTGTGGGACCAGTCTGTCATCACCGTCTTCTGCTGTTGTTAGTGGAGGAAATGGAGACGCCCCATTGGTTGAACTTAAGAAACCCTAGAATCAGGTTTGGAAGCCCAGAAAAGCTTCTTTCTCATCCACTGTTAGGGCTTGTGTTGAAGAACTGGGGGCACCCTGGGAAGGCCCACACTTTCTGCTGGGTCCTGACCCATCACACTTTCTATACGTTCTATATATTCTCTACATTCTATTCTTATTGTACTGAATTGTTTTTCTGGTCACTTTTTACACACATATCTTATGTTTACATTCTAAACGAAAATAATAAATGATGTGCACGGGGAAGACTCCAGACAGTAATTAGACAATATTGCTTTTCACCCTGCCTGGAGTCTGCTAAAGGACCAAACGAAGGAAATCTTACAAGCAAAGGTTGTGGAAAAGAGATGGAGAACTTAATCAGACAAAGGTTTGATTAAAAACTAATGAAGTGGAGAAGCTGGGCTTACCCAGGATGAAAATTATTTCATTGTACATTAGCCTGTTTGCTCATTATCTCAGCTAGTATTTTCAACTTACTCATATGCATCTAGAGAAAAATAATACTTTATTTAGCAGAATTGATCATGTACACCACCAAACGGTATCTATTTACACACGTGCACTCATTCATTTCGCATCACGGAATGGCAACATTCGGGAAAGTTGTGTGTGTTGCATATGATTCAACACCACTAAATATGAATATGATGAAAATGCAAAAAAAAGTCAATGCCTTAGACTTGAAAGGATCCACAGATTTTTGAAAATCATGCCGTTGTAGGCCTGGGAAAAAAACAAAAACAAAAACTTTTGAAATGGCTCAAGTTTCCCCCTTTTTTCCATCTCCAACCATGCATTTTGAGATCTGTGCTATCCTTCGAATACATCAAGCACTTCTACACATCGTGTTTTTGCTGATGCTAGTCCACATAACCTGAGAATGCTCTTCTGCCTTTACCATTGGATAAGATTGTACTCATTCTTCAAAGCACAGACCTAATACACCTTACTTATGAATTCTCCTCCCACTTCCACGGCTACTGGTCAGAATCAGTCATTGCCTGTTATTTCTTTAGAGCATGATGTAACTTATAACTCTTTGGGTTCAAGTACCATTTCTGCCACTTACTAGCTATGTAATTGTGGCTGATTTTGGTCCCTCAGTTTCTTTATCTATAAAATGGGGATAATAATAGTATATACCTCATGAGATCCTCGTGGGACTTAAATTAGCTACAAAAAAGTAGGTGAAGGATTTAGAAACAATTCCTAAGACATCATAAGTGCCCATGAAATGCCAGCTGTTATTATAACATGGCTTTGTTATAACGCATAATATAAATGATTACAAAGCCTGTCTATTCATCATTTTATCAGAACTTTGCTTTTTTATTCCCAATTCCCCAGTGTTTATCACAAAATAAGCTTTTCAATATATATACAGTCATTATAGATATATAATGACAGTTGTATATAGATGACAGTTTAATTGTTTTCATAAGATGGATGAAAGGTCTGATCTGAGAGTCTCCCAGCTAGCACCCTGAGGAGTCAGAAGACACAGTATCATCTGTTGGTGGACAGTTTGTGGGTTTTTTTGCAAGAATAGAGTGACGATGTGAATGCCTCATTTGGAGATTTTTTAGGTAATTTAGCAATAGATAATTTAGGTACTGGAAATCCTGGTCATATGGAAAGTTCTACTTCAGGTTAGGACAGAGTACAAAAACACTTAGCCATTTACTCGTATAATACATACACGTAAAAACAGCCTTCATCCATACAAAGCAGAGTGAATGTCAAGAGGTGCCTGTGTCTTAGTGGAGCGGAAGAGGACTCCATCCAGAGTTAGATCTCTAGTGAGCAGGAGCGGAGTCCAGAATATACATTAAATGACAGCATCGTGAAAAACTACTTAGCATCATAAGCCCAACGACACTGTCGCCTGAGATGCCTCTGTGTTGATCCCAGCCCACAATGGGTTACTAGTGAAGGAGTGGCTGAGAACACCAAGCTTCCTCCCCTCCCTACCCAGTACCTTCAGAGAAGAGGAGCTTCGTACTTGCACTCAATGTGAAGTCTCGGAGCTCTATCTGCCGAGATGGCGGCATTTTCTCTTCAGTCCGTGGAAGACCTGGTTTAACGGAAATGTGTGTGTCCATATCTGTCTATGGTAAAAATGAGAGGCTTCTCCGCCGAGGGCATTCACGTGTTGTTTCAACATTCCCAGATGTAACTGGAAAAAAAAAATGGATAGTGATTTAATCTCCTTGGGTCTCCTCTTTCCTTACAGGCAGGAAGTCATGAGTGTCGCCTCTCTGGGCTGGTATTTCTCCTCTCAAATATGAAAACTCCCACTGCTTCTCACCATTAAAGGTGGTACTATGAGGACTAAAGAAATCGTTATTTGTAGACTCCTTCGAGATATAAAGAAATGGAGAAAGCTGGGCATTCCCCACAGCAGGTAGAGGCTTCTGCTGTGAGAAAAACCTCAGTCGAGGGAAGCCTTGGATTGAGCCACTGAGATGGAGGTTCCGTGAACCCCAGGTCTTTAGAGAAGGACTCAGCTTATTTTGTGTAAAATGGGAATTTCTTTTTTTTTAATCCTTTAGAAAGACACACAAAGGCAGAGAGAGGGTGAAGATGGGAATGGAAGAGAGAAAAGAGAAGAAAGTAAATGGCATAATCCCCTGTGACATCACTAATCCTCCGGGGAAGTGTGAGCCCTAAGAAAAAGGTGCAAGGGAGCTTGTAAGGCACTCGTATGCAAACAGTGGTGAGGCTGAGCTACTCCTGGACACAGACGGTGGATGCAGGCTCAGGATGCAGTGACAGAAATCACCCTTGGCAAGTGGCTTCCACAGAATTTGTGGAAGTTCTGGGGGTGATTTGGGCTGTCATAAACATGGGCCTCAGTCCTCAGTCAACTTGACTTAGGTCTCTGACCTCAGACAGAGTCCTTGACTGCTATTGGGGGAGTGGCTGGGTCTGGATTTAAGGAAGCAATGCTTCCCCAGTAAAATTAACACAGTCACAATACGGGGACAGACTTAACACTCCTTGGAGTGCTGTCTAAAATTCCAGCCTTCGAGTTATACAATTGTGGTACGCATTGAAGAGCAGAGCAAGTGATTCTTGAAAGGTTCGGCTTGTATCTATTTTGTCCTCCAGGTTTTTCTACACTTAGATGTTATGATTGAAGCTAGAGTTACAAACATCCTATTTTATGAAATCCACTTTAAGAACTGCCTATCTCTAAAACTACTACAAAGAAAATTGGCTTTCCCCCATATTCATTCCTTAATGGTCTTAAAACAATTATCTACTGCTATTAAAATGCATGTCAACATCAAAGATATTATACTTTGGTACATGGTTCCTATTTTAAGCTATCACTATAAGCAAAGAATTCACTACTGTGTGCTGTTGAACTTGACATTTCTTTTAGCAACATTAAAAAAATAATCCAATGCACTGAAGGAAATGCCTGGTTTTTAGATCAACATAAGGAAATAAGAATACTTTACACGAAACCTCTTCTTAAGATAAAGCATCATAACTATGACTGCCTTCTTCTGCCCACTATAGGTTACAATTCAGATGCAAAATGGTCTGTAATATTTTAGGGCACAAATGATCAATTACATGAAAATAAGCAGTGAAAAGTACCCAGGGACTCAGTGATGAAGACTCAGTCTGAGAATGACTTATTTTGACACCTGTTTCGCATCTGTGAAGTGAAGGCTTTACTGCCTGGGAGGGCACCTCTCGCTTCCTGGAGGAGGTATTGTAGCAAGGATGGGCCACTGCACAGAGGCCCCCAGGAGCAGAGGTTTCCCAGTCTATAGTGGAGAAGCCACAGAGTGTAAGCCAATAAAAGCCACAGTCCAGGGCCTTCTTCAGCATGAGCCTTTCCTGGGGGCTCTGGCTTCACTCTGAATCACCCCCTCCATCCCCCTCCGGGCCACTCTTTCCACATCAGTAGAAACCATCCTGCTTCTTTCCATGACCTCGGTCCCCAGGATGGTACACATGCTTAACTGTTTTTACAAATTACACTCTGTCTTGATCCTGGGGGTGAATAAAAAATCTTTTAATTAAGATAATTAAAAAAATAAATCAAAAATTAACAATAAGTCAAACAAAGCACAGGAAACAAAACACCATATAGGCAAAGTAATGCCTCCTAGGAGTCCCAGAATGACTCAATTAATAGCAAACTGGAGGCATTCACTTTTCCACTGTATTTACACGCAATCCGACATTTTTTCCTTCAGTGATGAACAGCCTGTTTTATGTAGACTCCCTGTTAGAATTACTCTCATTTCTTCTTCGAATAGCATTCTTAGTTCGGATGCAGACTGTATTTGTTTAAAAAAAGATATTTGCTTTCTTCTCTGAGAAACTATCAACTAATAGTGCATCCTAAATGTCTTATAACCTTGATAATAGCAAACTGTCCTCTCTCTAACTGGAAGCAAACATTTAATTTTAGGGATTACGGTTCCACTCGTTTGATTCATCTATTTATGGCTCTCTTCAGCCTTTGAAATTGTTGAACATTCTTCTCATTGAAACTTCCTTCTTGGCCCACGTAATTGTTTTCTTTGGCCATTCTCCTTCTACCTCTGGCTGCTCTGGTTTAACTGCAAGGAGTATGTGTGTCCAGTATTCTTTTTTTTTTTCCCCTGAGAAAGAAAGGGAGAGAGAATCCCAAGCATGCTCTGCACTGTGCAGAGCCTGACTTGGGTCTTGAATTCATAAGCCGTGAGATCTTGACCTGAGCTGAAATCAAGAATTGGACACGTAACTGACTGAGCCACCCAGATGCCACCAAGATTCTTAAGGACAATGCAGCAGCCAGAGTATAGCATATAGCAGATGTGCAATAACTGGTTTAGGAAGAATGAAATTAATGACAGCAAATGAATGAATGAATGAACGAATGAACCAACAAATTAAAGAATTGAGGCACTCATTTATTCTGAAGCCTGGAAGCATTTATATAAATCCAGTTGATAAAGCACCAAAGGGTTTGAATCTGGATTCATGAGAATTGAAAAGACTTGGGTTTGCTTGGCCTTATCTTTTATTTACGATTTTATCAGATGTGTAGGTTATTAAGCTATTGCCTGTCATTCTGAACTTTGCTCTTGATGCTGGTGTTGGGAGTCTGTAAAACCCATTTATCAATTGCCTGTGGTGCCCTGTACATGGCAGGAAGGGAGCCAGAAGGCTGGAGCAGGAAGGGACTCCTTCCGTGCTGCTCACTGTTTTGACAGCATCACTGTAGCAAAGAACTTCTGTCCTGGAAGCAGAGTTGGCTTATTTACAGATTTCCCACACACACACACATTTTAGAAACCAACCTCAGAGATATCAGCACTAGCCCAGCAGCCTTCTTGAGAGATCTAAGTCCCAGCAAGACCACACCTTCTACAGCAGACTACACTTCACCATTCACAAAGCTTCTCTTTAGCACATTGCTAGGCTCTAATAGACTCAGGTGGGAATGTGGAACATCAAGTGAGCATCCAAGTGGAGAGGCTCGTCAGAAATAGGAAATGTCATCTCCGCCAAGTCACAAGGTGGAGCAGGTGCACCAGTATGTCATAGGCAATAGACAATTCTGCTTTCAGGCCAAGGTGGCCTGAATATTAAATCAAAATATTAAACAAACCAGTGTCCCAGATCCTATGTTGCCTACTTCTTTTTTTAAATGTTTATTTATTTTTGAGAAAGAGAGTAGAAGGAGAGGTAGACACAGAATCTGAAGCAGGCTCCAGGCTCTGAGCTGTCAGCATAGAGCCCAACACGAAGCTTGAACTCACAGACCATGAGATCACGACCTGAGCTGAAATCATACGCTTAACTGACTGAGCCACCAGGCACCCCTCGCCTACCTCTTTTGAACTGACATCACTTCTTTAGCTTTCCTTTATGGCCTAATAGGGAATGTGGGGAGAGGGGTGGATTCCCTACACTGGAGTTTGCCAATAGAAGAAGAAAAAAATAATCCGATCCTTATTCATGGTTGGATCAGCTTTAAATACTTGTGCGGACTGAAAATGGGCACCTCTGGGGAAGCCTCAGAAATCATGAGGGTGAGGAAAGTGTCCAGACAGTTACAGCTTTGAGGAATTCTAGTCATCAGCTTTGAGTGAGGAAGATATGCTCTGAGGTAGGGATTTATACAAATTCCTGGCCAAAAGCAAATGTCTTGGAAGGCGAGAGGCATTGAAAGTGTAATATCATAAGAGCAAAGTCAAGGACATCTGAGCAAGAGGCCTTTGGATGGACCTATGGAATTATTGGGCACCGAGTGCATGGGTCTTCATGTCTCCTATCAATGTCTGCCAGAGCCTTTGCCACAGATAAACACTGCACGTCAGACACACAAAATTACCCATTCAGTGAGATCAGACAGTTTGTGTCCTTGCCACTCCAGGGCCTATGCAAAGCCCAGGGATGAAGCAAAGCCCTGTCATGGGGACAGGGATGGAGTAAAAACAAAACTCAATCAAGATGAACTGTCTCTCTCCAAAGTTTCTGGTGATGAAGAATATTGGAACTGTCAGCTGAGATAACCTCTTGAGTCCTCAATATGGTATCATCTCTGGAGGAGACCAATCAGCACCTTGGAAGCAAGTTGATTGCAACAGCCCCTTTCAGCCCAGAGGGAATGCTGATGTACTCTTACTAGGATTAATACATATCCTGGCTAGGATTTTTCATCCCTGCCTGCAGTGCCTGTGCACTGGGCTCCCAAACTACCTGATTTATTTTTACCAGATCCTGCACAGTATATCCAAACACTGAGACCCTCTTTATGTCAAAGGGGTAACACTGAACACATGAACACGTGATCCTCTGTTTTTCTTAGACATACACTGCATCCTGCAGAAACTGCTAGTCACTATAGTAGTAGAATTCCCTCTTCTGTTTCCGTTCAGAGGCTAACAACCTTAAGGGTTGGTTTGCTGCCTTTTGTGACACAGAACACATTGCACAAAAAACTATCATACTGACTCTGTATCCCTCGAAACATAGAATCGAGAGAATAAGAAACAAGGAAAGAGTTAAGAGTGGGCTCCCTACTAAAAACAGTGAACAAGAATCAGGATGAGCCTAGGATCACTTTCCAAGCTGAAATGAATGTGCTCTCTTCCTTTTTAAAAATCTGATTTAATGCTGTCATGGGCTGAATGTTTGTGTTCTCCCCAAATCTATGTGTTGAAATCCTTACCCCCATTGCATTAGTGTTCGGAGGTAAGACCCTTAAGAAGTTATTAGGTCATAAAGATGGACTCTTCCTAAATGGAATTAGTGTCCTGATACTAGAGACCCCAGAGAGCTCTCCCCTTCTCTCTGCTCATCTCTTCTTTCTCTACAATGAAAAAATCGCTGCCCACAATCTGGAAGAGGGCTCTCACCAAAACCCAACATGCTGATATCCTCAACTCATACCCTCAGCCTTCAAAACAGAGAGAAATAAGTTTCTGATGCTTATAAACCATCCAGCTTGTGGTTTTCTTATATAACAGCCAAAACTAAGACAAATGCTTATATTTATATGGTTTTGTGTATATCTCATGAGCACATGTTTGCACATGCACACGTAAAATAAAGTGAAAAATCTAGATATTAAGCTTTGTAGATAATATCTACTGCTTAGTAAGTATTCATTTTGCCTCGTAGTGATCATGGCCACGCTTTTATATGGCGGCTATATAGCAAATGTGTGTTGAACTGAATATCCATTTTATTAAATTGAACACCTTTCTAATTGAACAGTGGGCTTCCACATGACGGGGAAGAAAGAAGGCAAAGAGAAGCTAGGCTTTTCATAGCTCTGTAGTGCCTGCACACATGGGCACTGAGCTGTTTCGACATTCCTCTCTAGGGTTCTTGATTTTCCACTCAGTCCCTCAGTGATTCTTTCCACCAAACGATGCACTTTCCTTAATGGTACTTCCTCAGTGGTGTGACTCCTCTGTCACCTGTAAAGAAGGGTATCATTTGGTTTATAACAAAGTAGAATAGAAGCCTTTGAAATGGTGTTCAACAATTCATGTGCAATTTAGGCAGAAAGCTCCACCCTGAAAAGGAAACAATACCCTAGGCAGTTGAGCGTGAATTTTTCTCACCACAAACTTTTTTTGTTTTGTTTTGAAAAACATCATTTCACCAAAGGAAAGAAGTCCATACATAAAAGGAGGCTCCATATGGTTGTTGACTTGCTGTGCATCCGGGTCTCAGGCAATCTTAATCCATCTCACTGTTTTGCTACCTGAAATCCAAAGGGATTAGTGCACTTACCCAAAAGGGGCAGAGCTAAGTAGAGTTCTTTAAAGCAACACGACTTTGAGATCTTTTTCCTTATAGCACTCTTTCATTTCTTTCAGAAACTCCTTGCTGATTTTAACAACTTGACTTTGGAACGAAACACAATGCTAGTGATTTGGACATCCCAGTGAATTCTCTGAATTTGCAAATACATAATCAAATCAGGCACAATATAACACAAAACATTGCAGATTTTGAATTCTTGCTGTCCCTTTTGGCCACCAAAGAAAGGGTGATGACAATCACTTAAAATATCTAAAAAGGATAGGGGCATTTGAAAGCTAAGCAGAGACCCAATCTGTTACCAGTATGAAACAGATCCTCCTTAGCAGACATACTGCTAAATGGAATGGCTTGACAAGCAGAAAGTAGGGCACACTGAACAATGAAATCACTTGGTCAGGTAATGTCAGGTGGTATGTGGGGAAGTCTATATGGTACAGTGAGCAGGTGATGCTGTATCTGACATATTTAAAGTATATATTTAAGATTGAGGAACACTTTGATCATATACTGAAATGTCAGCTGTGTACAGTTCTTCCTAACCTTTTAAAAATGTAGGTATAGAGGTCTTAAATTCTCCCCAGTGCAATAGAAATAAGAGTTGTAATTTTGCCTCGTCTGGAAATAATAAAAATTTAACACACTAGGGGTTCCTTACTCCAGCTTCTTTTACCTTTAATACAAAAAAGGAACTACTTTGGGTATAAAGTTACAACTTTGGGGAGAGTAATCCAAATTAGTTCTTTTATTAGATATACATGATTCTGAACTATTAAATGCTGAGGAAATGCCCATTCATTCTTAACATGCAGCTTCCTTTCTATCAAGACGGTCATATTGGCTGAATGAAAGCCACATGTGCGTGGGAGTGAAAGAAAGGAAGGAAGGAAGGAAGGAAGGAAGGAAGGAAGGAAGGAAGGAAGGAAGGAAGGAAGGAAGGAAGGAAAAGAAAAGGAAGGAGGGAGGGAGGAAAGAAGGGAGAGAGAGGAAATGTGAATATTTGAAAAGCAAATACAATCACCCTCCATGTTAGGTTGAAATGAAGGTTTTCCAGCTTGCCAAAGAGAGTATAGATTATTATATTAAGTTACTAAAAATATGCTAAAACTTTCTATTAACTCAATATAACAGCATCAATGATCCTTTTAAAAATTAGCAAAACTAGGTAAAGCTACCAAAAAAATTAGATATATAAGTTTATAAGTTCATCTCATTTATAATCCCATATCAAAAATGTTCTTCTTTAAGCCCTTATTTTAAAAATTCTACTCATACATCCTCCTCACACCTTCAGCCTGCCTCTTCACTGCAAGACCCAACTGGCCCCAGGACTGTTGTGCTCTGGGCTCTTCATTTGCCCCCTTCAGTTGTACATTAGGCATGCACAGCCCATACTTACTGAGAGTGAAAAAAGCCTATGAATCGGCTGACCACAACTGTATATCTCTTTTCTCACCTTTGGGAAAAGATGCCCAGGGAATAGCAGCCTGCAGGGTCTAAAGGGGGCTGGGCAGTAAAGTGCTGGTGAAGTTCCAGGTGGTTCACCCAACACCATTTTCTGCACAATATGGGAGAGAAAGCTGGCCTTGGCTGCCAGAGGGCCAGCTTCATAGGTTCTTGACATCCTCAGTTTCTTTCTTTTTCTTCTGTGGGTCTGGAGGGAGCAGGGAGCTGTCAGCCCCTATCAACCTTCTGCCATTCTCCTTTAGTTTCCATAGGGTTGAGAAGCTGACTGGAAAAGATCCATTTTGCCTGAAGCTTCTGGGCATGATATTAGGTCTGAGGGGAATTCAGATGATTACCTTTATCCACCCCTGAAGCTAAGTGTAGGAGAAGAGTCAGAAAGTCACAGCAACACAAGCTGTAAGAGAAGACTACAAAACAGGAGCGCACATCGCAGAAGGGGAGACTTACATTAGGTATTAGAAGAAATGTTTGAGTGAACCGGCACCAAAGCAGGTTGTGGAGTCTCCATTCTACGGGGACAAAAATAAGAAGAACAAGTTTAATTTAGGCTGCAATTGGTCTAAATTTAAGTACTTGGAAGCAGGGGACTAGTCTAGATGACTTCTGACATTTTCTCTCCCTGGCATTCTATTTTTAGGAGCAGTCAATCAGTCTCATGCAGAAAAACATGAAATGTTCACATCTATAGTCCTCTAAGTTCACTCTGAAATTCATCCAGGTTGTCAAAAGTACATCATGGTATGTGCAGGAAATAATGTTTTAAACTGGCAAAACTAAAAGTAAGTTATGTGTTTACAGCAATGATGCTTCTATCAATACAAAATTATTATACTCTAGCCCTTACACCTATCAGAGTTATAATCATAAAAACATAGACTGTCATCAAAGTAGAAAAAGCTAAATTTTCAGAATATAGCAGGTTAATATAGGTAGGAGCTATATATATATGTACACACACACACACACACATATATAATGCATTTCCAATAACTGTCAATAGAACACCACAGTTGAAAATAAAAGGCGTGGTTGCTAATTATTTTATATTCCAAATTCATCACAACAGATTCTGAAAGGTGCACTTTTAGCAAAATAGGCACTACAGTCCTGCTAACGTATCCACTGCACTCCCACCTCTGGGTGATACAAGAAAAATAGAAAAGCGTCTTAGAGTAATGAGAAGAGATTGTCTTCTGTGTGAGTGGAATTTGTGGAGCAACAGAGAAGGATGTTCCCCCCTTTCTACAAGGGGAGGTGCCCAAACCATTCCACTGGAGTGACTTTCCTCTTGCCTGAGAATTGTGAACCAGGGAACTAACAGAATCTGTGCCCAAAACTAGAAGCTTCAGAGACTGAAGAAGGATATTTGAGGAATTAGAGAGTTGAATAAACCAGTGCTAAGAAAGTGCTCATTGTACATCAAGGAAACCTAAAACAGGTGGTAGGGCTTCACTACCTTTTTTTTTAATGTTTTATTTATTTTTGAGAGACAGAGAGAGACTGAATGTGAGCGGGGAGGAGCAGAGAGAGAGGGAGGCACAGAATCTGAAGCAGGCTCCAGGCTCTGAGCTGTCAGCACAGAGATCGACATGGAGCTCAAACTCATGAACCACAAGATCAAGACCTGAGCCAAACCCAGACACTTAACTGACTGAGCCACCCAGGCGCCCCAGGGCTTCACTACTTTGACAGTGGCTCCCAAGAGAGCTGAAGGGCGTGGGGGACTCCGGGAACAAAAGCCTATGACATAGCATTAGAAAAGTAGCCTCCGTGAGAGAGAGGGCAAGACAACCTCATAAATCATGATGGGGGGTGGGAGTGATCACATAAAGGTCGAGCAATTGCACCAACCTAGAATGCACAACTCACTCTATGTAGGCACAAATAAATGCTTTTTCTCTTTTGCCTCCTTCCTGCAACCAGAAGACTATGAGAAAGCAGAGAATTCCACATCATCACCTTCCAACAGCTTGTAGCTGGATCTGCAAGTGTGGCCTCCGCGCAGATGGGATGAGATCTTAGAGTCTGAAGTCTTAAACCGATAGAACTAAATAAATGGTCATAGCCAAAATAGACTATTTTTATCAAATGACTAACCAGTCAAGAAACTAGCAGGGATCTCTGAGAAGCATACAACTACAGCTGAAAAGGTTTTCAACATAGCAGAGCCCATATTCAGAAAAAATAAAAATGTTCCCTGGAGAGAGAGTGTATGGTGAGGAATTTACTAAATCTTTGAATACTCCAAATAAAATTATTAGAGGTAAAATACAAAGGGATCTGGTAACAGATCCCAAACTTCACTGTGGACTTAACGAAAACAAAGCTTTGGGAGTCAGCATCAAGAGTTCTGAGCCAGTGCAGTTACTTACTAAGTGACCTAGGAGAGTCTCTTACCCTTTCCTGGCGCCTGTTCCATCTTTGATAAAATGAGCAAGTTGCCTGAGGATCTAATCACATGAAACCCTTGAAGGTTTGGGTCATCTAGAATCCGTGGTTATTCATGTCTGAGCAGATATGATGAGCTGAACCGAGCAACCCCAGCGATGACCAAGAATGAAGCATCCATTAAAGAGCAAGTCTTTCTATTATTACTTATTACTGAGGGTAAGATAATGGATCTTCTGGACTCTGACCACAAAATGTGCGCCTAATGCGTAATTTGATAGAATAGCCCATTCTCTTTACTTTCAGAGGTGCTATGGACTGAATGTTTGGGTGCCCCCCAAGTTTATAGGTGGAAGCCCTAATCCCTAGACTGATGATATTTGAAGGTGGGACCTTTAGGAGCTAGTCACGTCCTGAAGGTGGAGCCATTGTGAATGGGATCAGTGTTCTTGTAAGAAGAGATACTCAAGAGATGATCTCTTTCTCTTCACTGTGTGAGCAAGATGGTGGCAAGGAAGGAAGAGAACCGCTACCGAGAAACCACGCTGGCTCCCTCATATCAGACTTCCCTGGTTCCAGAATATTACATTATTGCAATCTAAATAAACATCTGTTGTTTGAGCCATGGTGTATACCCTATGGTATTTTGTTAAAGTAGCCCAAATGATGAATACAAGAGGTCAACAGTTATTCTATTTTCGCAAAGCACCAAATTTCACAAAGCATAAATCAACATGTTTTTCCTTCCATTAACCCAGCCATTGAACTCCTACCTGGGGACTCAGGGCTCCTGGTAAATAAGATCACAGGGTTTACTGCTGCGAGCAGTTGTTTCCTGCTCTCCTCTCCTGAGTACTCCGTAAACCTTTGATTAGGAGGTTTTCTTCATGAGCTTCTGTCAATTATTTTTCCTTCTTTTATCTTCACAATTAGGCAAGTGACTGTCCCTCAGCCCTGCAAAGTGACGCAGACTTCTGGCTTCCTCTGTAATGAGAGTCGCAGGGCACGCTGGGGACCGAGCTTTATTTCTGCACAGGCTTTAGTCCCTCCCCATTCGAGATCCCTTTCTATCAGGTTCTTTACACTTTCTTCTCAGTTTGCTTTGTGTTGATTTGAACTTCCCTTGTCTTTGTTTACACATTTGACACTTTTGCTTCCTCGTACTTCACATCATTCAGTGTTTCCTCACTTTTGCAGACTGCCTCCCTCGCTGTTTCCTGAAGATACCGATAACTTGCTTTCCGACTTTCTTTAGAGCTGAAATTTTGAGTGAATTATGCCTGACATTTAACATATGCACACAGAGAATATTCAGGCTTCAAAGAATGCCAGGAAGCAGACTTCTCTGCCTTCTATTGTTTAGACAGGCACGAACTCCACATTTTCTTTGATTTTCAGTGTCAACTGCCTTAGTCCCTCAGTCACCGAATGAGCTCTTCTTTGCTAGGGGCAAAGCAATGCTTACTGGCCCATTGATGTGTATAAATCAGAATTCAATCATGACACAGTCTTTGTCCTCCAGGAACCCAGAAGCTAAACTCAGACTATAAAGGCTAGAGGTAATGAGATTGAGCCTCTTCTCACTCTTTTAGGAGGAGAGTGAGGTATGAGCTCATAAATACTGGTACCATTTCAGAGGGGGCTGGAAGACTATGTAGAAAGTCCCCAGGGAAATGGAAGGTACACTGAGCAAGAAACCAGAGGATGGTGAGCAGAAAAGAGATGTGACCACTCCTAGGGAGAGGAGAGATGACAGTCATATTCCTTCCTCACAAAACCAACAAGTATTTGGTGAAGGGGACCAAGAGCTCAAAGTGAGTGGACGGGCTTTACCAAGACGGCCTTAATGTTCCTTTCAGCTTGAGGAAACTTGAGACAGGCGTCATCCCGACTCTAGGCCCTGACCTTCCTTCCCTTAAAACATTTACTTTGGAGAGGCACCTGGGTGGCTCAGTCAGTTAAGCGCCTGTCTCTTGATTTCAGCTCAGGTCATGATCTTTGTGGGTTCAAGCCCCATGTCAGGCTTTGCGCTGACAGTGCTTGGGATTCCTTCTCTCCTTCTCTCTCTGAATCTCCCCTGCCCCCTCTCTCTGTTTCTTTCTCAAAATGATTAAACTTTAAAAAAAATTAAAATTAAGGCACCTGGGTGACTCAGTTGGTTAAGCAACCGACTTCAGCTCAGGTCATGATCACGACTGGTGAGTTCAAGTCCTGCATTAGGCTCTGTGCTGACAGCTCAGAGCCTGGAGCCTGCTTCCGATTCTGTGTCTCCCTCTCTCTCTGCTCCTACTCTGCTCACGCTCTGTCTCTCTCGCTCTCAAAAATAAAATAAACATTAAAAAAATTTTTAATAAAAAATAGAAAGCAATTTAAAAAAGAACATTTACTTTAGAAAACTTGTAATTGCAAAATTTTTCTCTGTTCCTTTAAAATGCTCATAGATCTTCTGGGCTCTTGCCAGTTTTGCAACCCAGAAATTTCTTTCTCAAGGACCTGGGAGGCATAGCTTTGAAAGGTAATCATCAAGAAAGATAGCACCCCTGTCTCCCAGCCTCTGTGGGAGGGGAGAAGCCTAACATTAGTCAATAAATGCAAATTAGTCAACGTGGATGGACTACTCAGCCCTCAGTATCCTTCGGTACTTTCCCAGTAGCTCACTCTAGTCCTTAACAATTCTCCCATCTGCCTGGTTACAAAGGAGTTGAGTTCAAGTACCAGGTCTTCAGGGTGCAGGAAGGCCCAGTACTGAAATGTCTACAGTTCAGAGTACCTAAAATGTAGTGAGATTGAATTAGGGTTTCGTGATCTCCAGGAAGCAGATGAGAATATAAAATAATTAAAAGCCATAAAAGATATCTGAAAGCGAGCCAGGCAGCTTTGGTGTCTCAGAACTGCTAACATGATTACTCTTCTAAGCTGACATGCTCGGAAACAGTGATTGCTACCACCGGCCTGAGGCATCGCTATTGCGTGAGAGGCGCAATCACTGACATCCAAGAAGTCTAATCAACGGCTAGCAAGGGTCTTGATGACAGATGGGGACCTGGCGGAGGTGCAGAACAGGTTGCATTATACCTTGTCACTAATAAATGCAGTTGGAAGTATGGGACCTTCATACCCCTTCCTTTCTGTGTTTTCAGCAGAGAGGCCTATGGAAGTAGCACTGTTTCTTGGACAAGGGTTTCTTGGGGTAGCCAGCTGACATTGAGTACCGCCACTTTATTGTGAAGATTAACCCAATGGTGTGGCGTGAAAACGATCAGAAGGAGAGAAGGAGGAGGAGAGAAAAAAGCAGGTTCCATGAGGGCTGGGCCTTGATGTGATTTGCTATTATTCTTTCTAGGGGATAGAAGGATACTTGGTACACACCAGGTCCACCTAAATACTTACGGAGAAGGAGAAGAAGGAAGAGAGAGGGTGTGAGAGCCAGAGAGAAAGGGGAAAAGGAGAGAGGGAGGGAAGAAGAGAGGGAAAGAAGAAAAGATAAAAAAAAAATCAGAGACAGAATTTTCCGCAGTTGGGGAATCACACTCTGTATTTCTTGAAAGGCTTTCGAATAGGTTATGATGTATACACTACATGTGCACTGTCAGTTTATTCCAAGAGGTGGGAACGGAAGCCTGTGATTACACGAGTTTGTGCCACAAACGTCATCACCTTTGCTTTCTTTTAGCACGTTAAATTCTTTATCTTTCAAGCTTAAAAACTGTTCCTTCTTGATGCTAGAAATATAATACTGGCCTTTATGCCGAATTGATTTTGACAGTTCAGCCCAGGGTAACTTCCGATAGCATAAACAAGAGCATATTTGGAAATACTCATAAAGTTAAAAAAATACTAGATAACGTTGCCAGTGTAGGCACTGAGCAGCTGAATAAACATGAGCCTTGACTATCATTCTGAGCCCTCTGCAGGAATTATTTTAGATTTTGCTAGTTGACTGGACACCAGAACAGTGATACACAATGAGATATGAGTTCACGGGCCCTAAGGCACCCTTCTCTAGTGCATGGTTCTAGAATTCAGGATGATTCCAAAGGCCTGAGAAAAGGTTTACATGATACTCATAAGGCAGATCAGGGTGTTCCCCAGGGAATATCAGTCAGTGTGACTTTTCAGAGTCAGTGCACAATTGTATTTCTGCACGGAGGTATGCTGGTGTGAGCCCAGAATCTGATCAGAATCTGATCATGAATAGCAAAGTGCCGGCTCACGCACCAAAGACACCTAGTTACAGCACTGCTACTCTGGCAAAGCTGTAACTTATCCAAAAGATTACAGAGCCATCCAAGCATGTGTTACCCCCTAGAATGGGCCTGACAGCAACGTCAAAGGTTAAAACTGTTGGGAAAGATGTTGGATTTTAGTGCATTGAGTGAGTATAACTTCAAAAAAATGACATCTGCACAGGCGTAGAGATGCTTTTTAGGTAGCGCTCAACCTGGAAGTCGTTTCCCCCAGGTGAACGCAGCGGTGACTCCTATAATCCTGCCGGCTCTTGTTCTGTATAACAGAGAGACCTCAGGGCAAGGGGGCACAAAAAAAAGAGGACATTAACAGCTGGTAGGGGAAACAGAGGGGAAGCTTTAGCATTTCAAGTTCGCACAACAATGGTGAAGGCTCCACACTTGATATGGAACACTCACAGACCGTGAAATGGAAGCTTCTTCTGCAATTAGCAGTAAAAAATTCAAGTATAGAATGCAAAAGGATGTGGGGGCATAGAACAGCATAGAGAGTGAAAAGAATCAGTAGATTGTAACAGAAACAGAATAAGAAAGAAAAGAGGAACTCACAGAAGCCAGGACAAAGAAATCCCCATATTCTGATTTTTTGTTATTGTTAAAAGATCTAAGTTATGACAAGCCCATGGATGAATCCAAAAGCATGTCAAGTGAAAGGAAGTAGAGACAAGTAAATGCTAAAAAATTCTATTTCTATGAAGTTCATGAATCAACGAAACTAATTCATAAAGATGGAAGTCAGAAAAGTGGTTAGGTTTGGGGTGGGAGGGATGGACTGGAGAAGGGCACAAGAGGGCTTTAGGAGGGAATGAATATTCACCATGTCTTGATCCAGGTGTGATTACACAGTCTAAATATGAATTAAAGGAAAAAGGAATACCTGACTTCCCATCACCACCCTATCAGCCTTTGGTCAGAGTAAGCGTGATGGTTAATTTTAAGTGTCACCTTGGCTCTGCTATGGGGTCAGACGTTATGGATGTGTCCATAAATCTGTTTTTGGGTGAGATTAATATTTCAACTGGTGGACCTTGAGTAAAGCAGACTGCCATCCATAATGGGAATGGAGATCATCCAAGCAGTTGAAGACCCGACTAGATCCAAAGACTGAATTCCCGAAACCAAGAGGGAATTCTGCAGAAGGTTCCCACTTCAGACTTGAACTATGACATTGGCTCTTTTCTGAGTCTTTGGCCTACTGGCCTACCCTACAGATTTTAGACTTGCCAACGTCCATAATCACATGAGCCAATTCCCTAAAACAAACAAAAAAATAAACACACACATATCCTGTTGGTTCTGTTTCTCTGGAAAACTAGGTCGACTGTTTTTATAGAATAATACCTGCATGAGGTCTGTTCTGAACCGGAGAGGCACAGATTATATTGCTGCTTCCTAGGAATTAAACAGAATGAAGCCATCCTTGAATATTTATTCCTATCAGCCCCATTTGGTCCTTATCATTTTGTGAGTGTCCATAAATATTAAGAAAGCACTCCAGTTCAGACCTTGAGTTAGCATGAAAAATACACAAGGGGATGAAAAGTGTTCACTCATCACTGGTATTAGAACCCACTGGTGTGTTAACCAAAGCTTAAGATATTTTCTTTCCTTTTTTTTAGAGAATTTTCTTTTATTTTCTTTTTAATATTTATTCATTTTTGAGAGACACAGAGAGAGAGAGCATAAGCAGGGGAGGGGCAGAGAAAGAGGGAGACACAGAGTCTGAAGCAGGCTCCAGGCTCTGAGCTGTCAGCACAGAGCCCAGTGTGGGGCTCAAACCCACGAACTGTGAGATCACAGCCTGAGCCCAAGTCAGGCACTTAACCGGTGTCCCACTTGAGACATTTTCAAGAGTACTTTGGAAAGTATAGATTCAATACTCTGCTCAGCTTTCTGAACACACAAAACTAAACGTGCATGCACACGCACACACATACACACACACACACAGCAGAAGAGCCACCATTTGTAAAGCTTATTAGTACACGATCGTCTCTCAATAAGCTTAGCCTCTAGGTAATGCACATGAATCTCAGGGGATAGAAAGAATTCCAGGTTTCCAGTTTATGGCCTTTATTCTCCATTGTTCCTTGATGAATGGAGGCGGTTTGGCACCACTGCAGTAGGTTTGCCCTGCAGTCAAAGGTAGAGCACACTGATGATGACCAATAGTAGAGAAAGAAAACGGGGAAGAGGAGACTTGGTGATACATAGGAGGAGAGCTGAAAGTCATCCATCTCTTTTAACTCAGACTTGAAAACTATAGAGAAAACTATTTTGATTTCTCTTTGCTTACAGCTAAGAACTCATGAAAACTTTGTCTTTGTTTTCTTCATTTTGTATAATCAAGGAAAGAAAATGAGAATTTTGAGCAAGTGTGCTGTGTGTGTGTGTGTGTGTGTGTGCGCGCGCCTGCATGCATGCATTCAGGGGGCTGGGGAAATACCTCTCTGCGTGTGGGGCTGGGCCTTCCAGGGACTCTCCTGGCACGCTCATTCTCTGCTTCATTCATTCTTAGCTGTTTGCTTTTCAGCTAACCTCCTCAGTGACTGTGGTGAAAATAACCCAAAGTGACAGCTCGAGACCGGCAAGAAAACTGGTGTATGCCCATAAAAACAATTTATATTTCAGGCAAACTTGTCCCAGGGTACTTTTTGTCAGTTTTCTTTGTTCAAACCCCTGTTATTTCTGCTTGAAACCACTGCTGTCATAACCATATTTTAAAGATGGAAAGTAAGAAGATGAAATGGGTTTGGTGGGAATAAGGAAGAAAGGAGAGGATGGCAGGAGTGAAAAGAGCTTGACAAAATGTGCCTTGCACTTTTCTTCAGTCTGTCGAAACTTGCCCGTACTGCTGACGTGGACTGCGGTGTGTTGGCTGGTGGCTCTGTCTGTCTTAACCGATGGAAGCCTCTTGGGTTGGATATCTGGCTGAACAAGATACTGTGAGCTGGCAGAGTCTATACTGGGTGGTCGGCGACGTTAGTTGGGGAAATTTGATTTCCACACTAATATCTTCTCGGAGAACCTGGTGCCCTTTCTGTAAGGGCTGTTTATGCCTCAAGATTTATGGGGTCGCATGACGCAGCACTCCCTCTGATACACTTGGAGTCGGTGCACTCTTGAAGCAACTCACACTCATTAAGCTTGGGGCAGGACCATTCCCGGGGCCTCCACCTCCAATTCATGTGCAGCTTGATGAGGAAGGACATGAGGAAGAAGGAAAGCATGTTAGGTTCTCACCGGTGACATGAAGCCATCCCAAATGGACACAGACACGTTTTTCTTAAGGGAAATCAAGGGAAATGATGGGCTAAAGGGCTGTGTGATCCCCAGAAAGCCATCCTGTTTCCAGTCAAAATAAATATTTATTTTCTCCTGTTTTCCCCTGGACCAAAATGTATGGCAGTCCAGTTTGAATGGGCTCTTTTATACCCAACTATTTCTCCATGGCAAATATTACAGACAGCACATGCAAGCTGACCAGGTGGGAGGGGGAGGGTTGTCAGCATCCAAATACATTTAAGTCTACCATAAAATGGCTTTCTCGGCAGAAGCAAAGGATTCTTCAAATTACTCACAATTGGTAAAGCTGTTCCAGTAGATCATTATTCTGTTGGTGCAAGTGTGCTGTGGATTAAAACATGCCCCCAAAGACCCATCTACATACAAGGAAAGACTAATATGAAATTATTAACTTGTATTAACTTAATTAGCATTTCCCTTTTGCCCAAAAATGAAATTACAAATGAACTTCACTTCTTAAAACTATTTTACCATCAAAAGAAATCTACAACTTCTTTGTGTAAGGTCTGTGCTAAGAGCTGTGTGCAGACAACTTTATAGGCCCACCCCTTGCCTCTAGGAACATGTAATTTTACACAGACACACTGACTGAATCAAATCTGAACATGACAGTAATAGAAGCTCCAACCTTAAAGTACAGGTGCCTCAGGCCATTTAGCGAACAGCAAGTAGGTCCTACACGCCTTCAGTAGAAGACATCAACATATATATAGTAATAAAACATTTGATATCCAAAATGTCAATTCTTTTATTTTATTTTTTAATTAAAATATTTTTTAATGTTTATTTATTTTTGAGAGAGAGACAGAGAGACAGAGAGACAGAGAGACAGAGCATGAGCATGGGAGGGGCAGAGAGAGGGGGAGACAGAGAATCCGAAGCAGGCTTCAGGCTCTGAGCCGTCGACACAGAGCCCAACGCGGGGCTCAAACTCACAGACCACGAGATCATGACCTGAGCTGAAGACAGACACTTAACTGGGTGTGCCTCAGGCTCCCAAAAATGTCAATTCTGACTCCTCAGGAAAATATTACATTGTCACGTTCAGAATAGTTTGTTTAAGAAAGCAGAGAAGTGTAATTTACTATAAAAAATGCTCATTACTATAGAAAATATTTAGCCAAAGATTTTAATTTTTCATGTTACAACAGACATAACAAGCTTTACCTGGAAAAAAGAATTTATGTGTACGTTTAATTACCTTACTGTGGTGAACCAGTGAGAAGATTATAACCATTAAATATGCCCAAATCCATGTGGACACCCTGGAGGCCTCTTGGATAAACGACCACCTGATTCGAAGGCTTTGATGGCTCCCTGCAGAGGAGGAAAAGTAAACAAACGGAACAGTGAAGCTTTCGATTTACAAGTCGGAGAACTAAAGAGAAGTCATTTAATTCTGTGAGCAATAGCAATTGATAAGATTGGTAGAGAGAAACAGTATACCTATAATAGTACATAGTTAATGGTTGAAAATCCGGGATGACGGGGTTGGGGGTAGGCATCTGCCGGGTCTCTGGGGGAAATTCTCAAGTGCATTTACTGATAAGTAGGAGGTTAGGGGAGAGCGAGCAGGTTTGGGCAGGGCAGGCTGGGGCAAGTAGTGGTGGAGAGGCTGACGTTTCACACTTTCAGTTTGTAGTGCTCTTTAAACACTCAGGACAAGGCGTAGAATTGGCAGTATCGGGTACTCAGATGTAGATCTTGACTGAAGATACATGGCTTGGCTTATTAACTGTGATACACGGTAAAGAGATGAAGAAGAGAAGAATAAATAGATGGATACATGGATGGACCGAAACACGAAGAGGGACGGGTAGAGAAAAGAACTGAGGGCTCAAAAGAGACAGAGACAGAGGTTGATAGCAAAGCGCATTGTTTCCTCTAGCTTGTGAAAGAGTTCTGTCTGTTACACAAAACCCTTTCTGCATAGTTCTCAAAACACAGCACCATAGGCGCTTAATTCTAAGCTTGCATCATACAGAATTTGATTTGTTTCTGATTGATGCTAGTACCCCCATACCCTGTCCCTGATTCAAATCTCAGTTTTTAATTTGCAGAATATTAAGTTCCTGAAAAAGAGAAACTATCATTGAAGGGATGAGGGAAATATTTATAAGGTTTATGAAATGTCGATCCAGGTTTTATTGCTCACATGTCTATAGATTTAGTAAAATCTTGACTGAAAACAGTTAAATCTAGTCGTGTCACAAGGCTACTAAAATGACTTTATGTCTCATTTTATTACTTTTTCTTCCTAATGGAGTATATGGCTCAAAACATTTAGCTTCATAAAACAAGATCTGAAACTTCTAATCACATCTCTTTATGTTAAGTGTAACCAAAATAGTTCAGAATGGAAATGTGTTTGCCTAAGAGATTAGATTCAAATGACATTTCAAACACACATACACACACACACACAGATACACACACGCAAACACACACACACACTCCAGTTTCCAAAGCAACTTAATGTTATATTGCTGTTTCTCTCAGTGTGAATTTGATAAATCATTTACATCTGCTCTTGATGAAAAGGGACAGTGAGGTGGCAACATAATGTATTGGGTTAATAATATCAGATTCCCTTGTACTTACATAACCCCCCGATTCCAAGGAGCTTTGAGTACCTTATAGATATTATCTCATTAATCCCTGCAACATCAGTGTGAGATGGATGGCAAATAGGATGCTCCACTAGGTTCGGGAGAGATAGAGACGATGATTATAATAACGCATCGTATTTGTAGAACATCCTGTGCCGAGGTGCTCAGAACATTTCACAGATGCTATCAAATGAATTGCCTGATCTTCCTAAGAGATTGCGTTCAGGCAAACATCAGTTTCCTTCAGATCAATGTGGAAAACGAAAGCATACACAGTGGCTTATTCAAGTTTACTGGTGAGGACACAGTCCAAAAGATTGTTTTCTTGTGTACTTGGTGATCTGAAAACTTGACTATTATTGTTATTTTATTTGATACTAAAAGTAGATAGTAGATGATGATGATTGATAGATAGATAGATGATAGAGAGAGAGAGAGAGAAACAGAGAAACAAAGAGGTTAGGAGACCTAGAATTCCACTCCTGGCCCGAATTCCATGGTGATAATTACCACACCATGGTGCCATGCCAACAGACTCAGAGCTGCTGATGAAAGCAAAGACCAAGGTTCTAAATTTAGCACATTTCGGAAATTCTAATGGGCTTCATTTCCAAAAGCTAATCCCAAGCCTTTTGAGGTAGCCATAGAGGAGATGATACAAATAGCAAAGAATTTAAGAATTCAAATAACGTTCCTATTATAAAGTTTTAAATACCCAAAGACATAAAATGCCCAATGGTCTTAGGAAAAAATGACTTTTGGGACAAACTGACGTATTCCTTAAAGTCAAAAGAAGCAACCTCTCCCTATAACCTGGTGGATTTTGCTGAGAGAACACTCTGCATTCACCTGAAGGAAGCTACTAGAAAGAAAGCAGTGTTGTCACATGGCACAAATGAGGAATGAAGAAGAGGCCAGCACGATGAAGGAATATTCAGATACCCTGTGGCTGCAGGAGTGAGTGGAGGGTGAAGTCTGAAACGCAGCAGTGGGAAAGCTAGGAGCCGGGCTTTAAAGTGCTATGGAGTCTTCGGAAAGAAATGTATGTTGTTGTTGTTTTTTAACAATTTTTTAAATGTTTATTTTTGAAAGAGAGGGAGAGATAGCATGTGTGAGCAGGGGAGGGGCAGAGAGACAGGAAGAGAGAGGCTCTGAGCTGTCAGCGCAGAGGCTGATGCGGTGCTGGAACCCACGAACCATGAGATCATGACCTGAGCTGAAGTTGGTTGCTCAACTGACGAGCCACCCAGGCACCCCAGGAAATGTATGTATTTTTAAGTACAATGAAAATAACTGGAGGGTTCTGAGCAGAGGCCGGATGTGGACTGACTCGCATTTAAAAGTCACTGTATGTTTTAAGGATGTTGGATGGCAAGAACTGGGAGCAGGGGACCCACGAGGAGTCTGTGGAACAGTCAAAGACATGATTGCACGGCTAGAAGAACACTCAACAATGAGATATTAAAGAGAATTGCCAATTTTAGGTCAACCCTGCTACTTGATTAACCAAGATACTGCATTCCCTAACTGCGACACCCCACAGAGGCCTTACATTGAAGGACATAATAGTAGCAATTGCGACATTTTTTAAAAGCCACAAAAATAACTTAGAAACATGGACTTGGTTATCATGGTAAGAGAAACAGAACATGTTGGCTCTGCTCATTTCTTCATGTTTCTATTTTTCACGGAAGCAACTGAAACCTGCATTAAGTGCAATTGCTTGCCACGCAGCGCCAAACCAATAATAACCAATAACTTCCTGGACCATAACAAAGGCAAAAACACATTCAAAAGAGATAGATGATGGGAAAGGAATGAGTAATAGCCAAATTATAGGCACTTGCCAGCCTCATCGAATAAAGATGGACACCAGTGGGCCTTTGCGTTCATATCACTTATTGTGCTCCTCTCCTGACCCACTAGTTAATTTTTAAGCATTTGAATGTGACTGAAAAGCAAGCTCACTGTGTTCAATATTCTCTACAAACAGAGATATGTACATGGACTCAGAGAGCTGAAGTTATATTCCTAACCCGGAGGCTGCCTTTATAGCCTACACCAACTCATTAGTCAGCTTCTACTTGGTTCATACCACCCCCACCGACTTTACCAACTGCTAAATCAGCTTAGGTTTCTCCTCTGGAACGTAGTGTACTCCACGTTGAAATTTATCTCATTAACATAATGATTTACTTACAGTATCACGTTTTTGTTTCATGCAGACAGGAGTTGGTATATTTTAAGCAGAATTAATAAGAATGTCTACCCAATCTAAACTCAGAAATTTAAAATGTGGTTCAGTAAAAGTGGAAAAGTCCCGGTCTCATAGAAGAGTAAAACTGGCCGAAAGAAATACACAGTTTGGTTTAAAATCCATAGTATCACTTGCAGCATCCCACAAAACATCAGATTTGCAAAGTCCAGGTTTAATATTTAAAGTGCCATGAATCAAAAATGAAGCCAAATCTATTTCAGTATCAAAAATGTACCAGAATTATTTTACCTCGAAGAAGGAGGTGCTCTTATTCTCAGGTATTTCTCTGCCCTTCATTAATTTTCAAACTCAATAACCCTGGTAGAGTGCAGACATAATTCCTCAAGGCAGGCTGGGCCCTTCCCCAGGACTGAAGAGGAAGACGTCACAGTGTTCTGTATCAAAGGCTACAGACCGAAGCAGGGAGAGAGGGAGTGTTTTTCTAAGGCCACCAAGGCCATCCTTCTTTCCTTAACTCTGATGCATTTTCCTGTGCCGCTGAACAATCTATTACTCTTACTCGGCACTGGTAAAGCTTTGCCTCAGCAGGAGTTGTCGGGTGCTAAGTGCTTTATAGATTTGAATGTTGAGACGATTTGTAAGCAGCTGGGGGAGGGGGAACCCAGATTGGTTAATGCTTTCACTTTGGCTTGCCAAATACGCATTTCATTTATAACTTAATGAATTATTTACTTTGGTTGAAATAATCCATTCTTATTAAGGCACATCTGCTGATAATTATGAAGTGTGTGAGCAATAAAAAAAAAGTATTTCACACCAGTAAATAGAAATTTATCAATATTGGTAACAGCCAAGCGAAACGACATCCCTCTCTATTGTTATCTATATTTGAAATACCTAAAACACACCTTATTATCTTGACGTATATTAATATACAATATAAAGGGTCTCTTAAAATCACATTTAATTCACCATTCTTATTAAAATCTAATTAGAGTTCCCCCAAAGGAACAGTCTGAATTGAGTGATTAGGCTTACACAGCCATTGAACTCTCATGATTACTAAGGGGATAAACTCAAAACATTTTGGGAATATAAAGTGATTTGAATTTACATCTAACCCCCAATCACATGTTAAGTATAAAATTTCTTTAGAAGAACAAATCACAAATAAATAACTTCACAGAGAAAATTCTAATTATCTCTTACACAGTGCTCATATTATTTCAGTATTATACAGTAAAACCTTGGTTTGTGAGCATATTTCATTCTGGAAACATGCCTGTCATCCAGAGCACTTGTATATCAAAGTAATTTCAAGAACCATTGACTTGGTTGTGATCATGTGACATTTGGTGTCACGTACTACTCATATTGCAAGACCTCGCTCGTTTATCAAGTTAAAATTTATTAGAAATGATTGCTCGTCTCCTGGAACACTCACTAAACAAGTCAGTCGCAATCCAAAGTTTTACTGTATTTTTTCTTTTTCCAATGGTCATGAACGTAATGTTTAAAGCTGCAAGAGAACACTGGAAGGATATCAGGAATAAAACAGCTATTCTTCCCTAGAGAGTAAAATAAAAATCTTAAGAGAATCTTTCATTTTTTATGGTAGGTTGATACTGACTTTGGCCAGAAATAAAGCCACTTCAGCATAATCCAGTGATTCTTTATGTATTTTCATGGGACCTTCATTTATTCATGCATTCAGCAAATATTAAGTGTTTACAGAGTACCTGGAACTGTGCTAGAGACTGGGCTGCAAAACTGAGCAAAAGCAGATGAGGATGCTGCCTCTCAAGCTGACCACCCAGTGGGGTTCTGTTGGGGTTATGGTCATGAAGCTTACAGTGAAGCTAACATGAAGTTACCTCAGTTTTAACATATATCACAGTACTTTGCTGAGTAGTGGGTACGGCCATGCACACTCCTTGGTACATTTTGATTTATTCAACCTTGTTTCTCCAGCTCAAACAGAAGAGAGCTTAGTGTTGAGGAGTGAACCCAACAGTGTTCAAATGTGATCTCTGTCACAGTAGCCAGTGTTGTCCTGGGGCATCCCCACATTCCTCTGCTCATGTGTCAGTGAGAGTGTGTGTCAATATTGCAATCACCAGTTAATATCAATGTTTGGTTCTTCAGCAGGAGCGAGATCACATGCCCCTCACATTCTGTACCAGAAACCCAGGGGTGCCATATTGTGAGAAGTTTGTGCCAAGAAAGCTGAGTTGAATTGAGAAGAGTGGATTTTTCAAAAGTATGAGTTTCCAAAGCTGGAAAATCATTGCTTTATATAAAAATTAACCAATATGTGGGTCTTTCCCTTCTCACTGGTCTGTGGTCACCTCTCAGCCATAGTTGGTCTTCCTCCACTCTGTTGTGCCTCAAGCCTGGCACATTGTTTGACACGGCAACAGGCTCTGTATCCACTTCTACCCCTGTCTCTCCTCTGAGTCATAGTGTCACAGGGATTTGCAGGAACCACACCACTGACTAGAGGCACACTGCTCTCATTTTAGTGAGAACCATGGAGCCTTCTTCAGTGGATTCCCAGCAATGCCATTCCCAGCAGCAACTTCACCAAATGTCAGAGATGGACACTGATATGGTATTCCATGACAGCATGGAGTTTTATAGGCATGAAGTACCCTTAATATCTACCATATATTTGATTATTTTTCCCTTTCTTTGGGGGAAACGAAAGAAAATAACTCGTGTTCCCAAGCAAGTCACACGTGTGTGTGAAACTTTGCAGGATAACAAATTTCACATCATTACGTCAAACTGAACATTTAATGTTTGGGACGGTCCTCTCAAAAAGTCTGATCAAAATATTTGCCTCAACTTTTAGTTTAGTGTTATAAAAAACATGGAAGGGCCTATACACTTAGCAGAAGTAAAGTGATAAGGTTATGATTTGATGTCCTCCAGCCAATATTTTCAACCAAAGACTCCAGAGTAAGTGGGTTGAAATTTGAAATACATGTCTAATTTTCTTTTAATGTCCCATATCCATCCGCCAAAAGGAAAGATGAGGTGAAGTGAGGATTCCCGAAAACTTTCATTTCATAAGGCAAGGGTTGAAACTATGTAAACAGAAGACTAAGGCCACCATAGGACACTCCGAAGAGTGCCCTAAGTAGAGATGAAGGTGGCAATAAAATAACCTTTGACTTGCCTTCAAATCTTGTGTTACGTTGCAATTTCCTCATCGTTGCCTATTTAAAAATAACTTAAAATTAGGCCTGGCTTAGGGAAGGTAGTAGCCCCTAATTTGAGCACAGAGTTTTCCCTACTTAACATTTGGTTGGTCAAATTCCAAGAATCCTGAATATTGGAGAGAGAATAGTACATCCACACTCTTAGAATTTTACCCACATGTCCTATTTCTTGGTTTCCCTTGTTATTCCAATTACGTTACAACTATATAAGCTTCAACTAATCCTGTCTGCATCTAGGGATACAGAAATGGAAAGGGCGAAGCCACTCTTTGCCTAGTGGAACTTTTACATTCCAATAGAGGAAAGAGAAAAAAGGGGCAAGAAATTACACACAGATGTTGAGATCTACTATAACAGTGCCAAGTTCAGTTCTTAATTTAGAAGAGCATACCAGACCTCTTTAACGAGTTTTCAATTTTACCATTTTAATTGACTAGGTTTTTTTCTCCCAGGACTACAGTATCCCATTAATTCTTCAAAAATACTTTCATCGATGCTTTACCAATGAGGAATGAGAGATTTAAGGACCATCGATAAAATCATTTATGGGTCGTGCTGTGGAGAATAGAGATTAAGGGAAACAGTGGGCAGGAGGAACTCTCCGGAGAGCTTGCCAAAAAAAAAAAAAAAAAAAAGTTGCAGTTACACAAAACCGTAAAGGCTTCTCTAATAAGATTCCAACCCCCAAGGACAGGGTAGATCACCTGAATAGTCAGCACTGTCTTTTCTTCTATTTTAATGCAAGAGAATATAAGGTGAGCACATTTCCGAAGACTGGAGATTAGTTATCCTTCACCCTCCCCAGCAATTTTCCTTCTAGTCAAGTAAGTTTCTAGCTTAAGGGAGAACTCTGCATTTAGTTTCCCAAAAGCCTTTTGTGACGAATGATAGCTATATTAACCTGGCGAGTAGGTATGCTGAAATAGAGAATTATTGCATCTACATTGCATCAAATTCTGATCTCTTTCACTCTAGCTAACTCCGGGCTGCCTCCTTTGAAAGCCTTTGTGGGCAAATTGTATCAGGAGAGGGCTTTTTTTTTTTCTTTTTCTTTTTTAAGGCTATGGCTAGATTTTGATTAACCGCTATTGTAGCTGCTTCTTTTCCAAAGTATGGGGAGAGAATGAGCTAAAGTATGTCTCAAGCTATGGAAGACATATTGAAAGTAACACTTGACTACAGAAAATACAGCATTGATCATATGAATCCTTCTATCAGACTGAGAATCATCATTTGCCTAAAAGATTCTTTCAGCTCATGCCTGTTTTCCTCCGGTAGCATATATAGTGATATTCACTCCACATCTGTCGATTTCTGAAAATCCTTGCTCTCAGTGTCCATGTGATTATGTATAAATTAATTGATAGAACTGCTTTGTTATATAAGCTGTCAGTGTCTAGAAAATATAGCATGTCTGATCAATATTAGATTCATATCGACAGAATGATGTTAACTCTATGGATGGTGTATCTTCTATTTCTCCACCAGGAATTTTCTGTTATTTCAACTTCTTCCAAGCCATTAGAAGTTTAATCTAAGGTTAGCTATGCTTCTGCAAAAGACAACTCATCTTTTTCCATACTCACATGCAAAAAAATGCATCAGAAATGTCAATGTTTAAAAAAAAAACGAAATGTCGGTGTGGGACATAAATGTAAACATTACTACATATAGTATTTTGGCCCAATTTAAAAGCAATATAGATATTTTTAATTCATAACTATTTCTAAAAAGTAATGCAGCTAATCTGGATGATTTTCAGTTAATCTAGATAATCTTCAGATGTCAAGTGGAATTTTTGTACTATCTCAAACATTTTATTCTCTCTGTCATCACATAGTTAGAACATTGCCTTTCTTTTTTTTAATTTTTTTAACGTTTATTTATTTTTGAGAGAGAGAGAGAGAGTGCGAGCAGGGGAGAGGAAGAGAGAGAGAAGGAGACACAGAATCCAAAGCAGCTCCAGGCGCTGAGCCATCAACACACAGTCCAACGCGGGGCTTGAACCCACAAGGGTGAGATCATGACCTGAGCCGAAGTCGGATGCCTAACCGACTGAGCCACCCAGGCACCCCAGAACATTGTCTTTCTAATAAGTGAAGAGGGAAAGAATATGGCCATAGTTTGTCATTCTTGGAAGACTGGGATATTAATTCTTGTAGACCAGTGTCCTATCGAAAAACATTTCTTTTTGAGACAATTTTGGGATAGAATGGGGAGCTTGCATTCTTCTGGCAATGAGATCTTACATGACTTAATTGTTGGTGGACTCTGGGGTTGTAGATACGAACTACCTGGCCAAACGGTCTTAAGTCAACTCTAGAGGAGGTGTTTCATCCAGAGAAACTAACTACACATGAGCTAGTCAGAGTTAGCCTTAAGGTTTCAGTGGGCATTTCCCTTCACCCTTCGTGAAATCACAGCACTTTACTTCTAAACTCATCTGATTACTAGGTATGCATAGATAGCCCATACATATTTTCATAGTTGTAACTAGAAACAACTGGATTTTGGTTCTCATCTGTAAGAAACTCAGTAAGGGAAATTTCCAGTCTGGTCCTTAACTGTATCCTTCAGAGGAGGCCAATAATACTGCCCACCTTAAGAGTAACTCAAAAATTATTATTCATTATAAAGAAACAAAGACAGAGGTGCCTGCGTGGCTCAGTCAGTTACACATCTGACTTTTGATCTCAGCTCCGGTCTTGATCTCAGAGTCAAGAGTTCAAGCCCTGTGTTGGGCTCCATGCTGGACGCAGAACTTACTTAACAGAAAAAAAAAAAAAGAAAAGAAATAAAGACAATAAAGATATAGTTTTTGAGTTGCTTATATTCTGAACAAAAAACATTTTAAAATTCAGCATACTAATATAAAACACCTTCATTTCTTCACCTTATCTTTTGAAGTCAGAACATACGAACTATAGAGGAAAAAACTTGCTTGTAAAACTCTAAACTGATACAAAAGTGTTTCTTTTATGTGCCTTATTTATATATGATCTAGGCAATTTACCAAAATAATTAAAAATGATCCACTTTTACTCTAAGGATTATATCAGAATCCCAAATCAAAATATAGGAATTTTATGATTAAATTACCTGTTTCATATCTAGATTGCATTGAATTCAAAATTAGTGATTCAACATTATTCAGATTAACTTTGCAATGAGTTTTCTTATCATATCTGATCTATATATAATACATTTTATTTCCCCTAGCTTTATTTCTTTTTAAAACCCCATATACTCCATCTATTCACAAATACCTAAAATTAACCACCGAGGGAAACTCTTTTTCTGTAATATCTTAAATTCCCCCTTTTACTCCTGATAAACAAACAAGATGGAAGAAAAGAACTGAACCAAATCATATAGCAAAACTATAAATGCTTGTCTCTTGAAGGCACTACCTCAGAGCCTGATTCTCAAAAAGTAAAAAATAAATAAACACTTATGCAGCCGTGATGGGAATTTTCAGGGCATCTTTTATGCATGAGTAGAAATATTCGGTGCACTAAACTCAAAAAAGAAAAATTGAGGATTTATACGAATATATAGCAGTTTAAAATATAGGGTAGGGAGTTGGGAGAGAGAAGAGAGTCCAATGAAAGAGAAGGTAAGATCACCGCTGGCAGTCAAAAACACATTACCATGAAAAAGAGTGAGTGAACTCTCTGTGCTGTAATGTTCCGCTTCCCTCTCTGTTCTGCCGGCATCTATATCTCTGGCATGTGGACACGGTGAGCTACATTTATTATCTCTGGGAGAGCAAAAGGCACATGACCTTGATTCTTCATCCATCAGACCCAGAAGTGACTGAATATTGGAAAATGGGGAAGGTCCTTCACAGACGAGTCAATGAAATCAAGATTTCTGGATCTACCATGAAAGGAAGATTAGCAATGAGATAGGAGAACTTTATTTCTTCCAAAGGCCGAGGAAGTAGGGCCATAGCAAATCTCTTTCGAGTAATGAATTCCCAGGCAGCCAAGAAATGGCTTATCAAGGTGAGAGATGAGCTGCAGTCACTGCGACCAAGAGCTTCAAGTACCTGGGATCGGATTTTCTCAAACTCGAGTCTGTACACAGAGAGCGTTCATTCCATTGTGCATTCCAGAAATGCAGGAGGTTTGTGGGTTGATTGCAAGCCCGTTAGCATGGGACAAACATTGAAACACTGATTGTTAGAACTGAACGGAACCTTAAAGACCTGAGTGCCACCATTTTAGCCTACAGATGAGACAGCTGACACCCAGATGTGGGATGACTTGTTCTGCAGCACCAAGCATCAAAAATGTGGCGTGGCCAGTGAAAGCTATTAGAAAGCAGTGAAGCCACTGGAACAAGAGCCCCATGTGAATCTAATGGGGTCTTTTTGATTAGGTGTCCAAACATATAGCACAAGTAACAAGAACATAAATTCCTGTGAAAAGGAACAAAACTAATATTATACCAGAAGAGACTAGTGTTCACATATATATCTTCTTGATAATATCCATGTAAAAAGGTAAAGATTATTTACTGAAGCCAATTATCTTTAATTGCCTGCTGTCTATACTTCAATTTGAAGGACACTAATAGAACCATGTGTCGAATACATCTGCCCCACCTGTTGACCAGGTGACTCTAATGTCAACATCAGATCCATTCTTTATATTAATAATTATCTGAAGAATATGTCTATTAAAATGCAGTTATAATATCAGAGAAATAGCAGGTGATCTGATTAGCACTCACTAGTACACTAGCATGTATTCAATAATAAGATTAGTGTCTATAAATAAGCAGAACCAGGGCTCTGAGGACAGAAGTTTTCACAGAAAGGAAAGGAGTTGGGAAAGGTCATAAACACAGGGCACGCGCTGCCTATGGGGAGCAGTAGGTGTTCTAGATAGGAGGCTGAGCCTCCTTTCAGCCATTGAGAGACCCTCTGACTTCACATGTACTTTCTGATGCTCACTTTCCCATGTTACTTGAAGCCAAAAAAATATAACTCAGAGTGTTTATGAGAGGATTTAATAAAACAAGTAACAAATCCAAAGTCACAAAGTAATTTGTGGAAATTTCAAGACACCTTTCATGAATGTCTCTTTGCCTATAAGATCATAATCTGATAGTAACAAAAACTCAGAGCAGACACAAAAACAAAATTTCCCTGTAAATTTCTTCAACTGGGCTTGACATGGTTTACACAGAATTGACCACCAAAAACAGACCTATGATTTATTAAGGTTATAAGTAAGAATAGCTAATACCCCATACCTGCATCCCCAAAACTTTCTCAAAACTCCCATTCCCAATGTTCCTTCGATAAGTACAGACTACTTTCGAATGGGTATTTAAAAGATGACCTTTAGCTAGACCAGCCCTTCTTCCCAAAGACTCCAAAAGAAGCAATGTTGAAAATATTCAGGAGTACAACAAAGGCACTATCTTCAGAATTCTCTCAAATTTAACATTATTTTTTAAATGTTTATTTATCCACTTTGAGAGAGAGAGAGAATCTCAGGCAGGCTCCATGCTCAGTGCAGAGCCCAACGTGGGCTCGATCCCATGACAGAGAAATCATGACCGCAAGATCACAACCTGAGCCAATATCAAGAGTCGAACACTCAACCTACTAAGCCACTCAGGCAACCCCGGAATTCTTTTAAATTTAGAAAATGCTTCTCTGTGTGTCGATCCTAGGAGCTTTGAGAGTGGTTCAGGAGGCAGTCTAGATGTGAGAAAGTTCATAGGGGATCATTCTTAGTTCATACACGTTGCAGTGTCTTTGCTATCAATCCCAGAAAGACAAGATTTTATTCCAGAAACGACATGCACATATTTTGACAGATATAATTACTCACATGCGAACTTCCAACAAAATGAAGTAAAGAACACTTGCTTCAAACGTCCAAATAGGAAGACGGCTCTGGAGGAATATAGATTATGGATGATTTGTTATTTAAGTAAATGTGCAGTCACCAATGCTTTGCCAGTTATTTCACTTTATACTATTTAAATAGGATTCGGTTCTCTCAAAATGTATTTTTGAACATTTATTGAGGATAAACATGTTCAGAACTTTATATTCTGGAAGATAGCCCCATCCCCACTGGATGTTAAGAGTTGGTGATTTTAAGTCTCAGCTGGTTTATAAGTGTTTTCTCACATTTGAGAATCTTACAGTTAATAAAGCCAACATTTGGTAAGTGGTGATATCTACTCTGCTGGCTCAATCTTCCAAAAAATATTTTTACCACATGGTTTTTAAAAAGTGTATGCATTTAGAGACACTTTTCTGAAGTTCAATCCAGAATCAGCTTGTGTGATTTGAGAACCCAAAGAGGGGAAAAAAATCTACGTTAAGAAGTAATTCCATTTTAAATGGCACCTTCTATTTAATAAATTACCGTTACAGAGGTTTGAAATTAAATTTAATCTGTAATACTAAAGAAATATTTCACTCTTTATAAGAAATGTAGTTATAATTGCAATATTTAGGCATCATTTAAATTCATAATTGGTCCTATTCTCCTTCCTTGCAATTTAACTTATTTTAAGAAAAAAATCCATTTTTTATCTGTCTCTTATGGGAAATGGGATTATTCATTTTATTTATTTATGAATTCATATTCTGAGCCTTTCTCCATAGACAATCTTTTACAAGTAATATTCTCAAATTTTAATCAACGATAACTTCTAACAATACTTGGAAGAACTTCGTACCTTATTTTTTATTCAGTCTTACACTTTTCCTATCCTATGCAATATGGGGAGATGTTGGAAAATAAGAAGTTGGAAGAATTCTTTCTCCTTCCCTCAGCCTATGAGACTGAGCAAAGCAACAAATCTTAGATGCGCTCCAACCATGAGGAGGAAAAGATGGGGAGGCAGATGGGAAAAAAGGAAGTAAGGGCTGATCAGAAGAGAAAAATCTGATAGATTTTCTGATAGTATTTTTTACTAGTACCATAGAGTGATCTGACCAACACATACTTACCCCATTCCTTCCCACCCTGCCCAACGGTACAGAAAGCTCAGTAAATTAATTGTATCCCTTTAGAAACAGGAAAACCAATACCTTCTCAAACATGAAAGGAAAATAAGACACAAATCACTCCCTATTATTTAAATTTCCTCTTTTCTTTTCACTCATGCAAAACACTGCAAAGTATCTTTTACTTAATAGATTCTAGTTCCAGTCTCTCTCTCTCTCTTTGTTCAAGTGACATTTAGTGAACATTTAACATGTGCTTGGCATTGACACTATAAAGATGAATAAGACATAGTCCTTACTCTTGAAAGGTTTAGCCTACAAAGGAAGATGGGCTTTTAAACAGACGATTTGCATGCACCATGGAGTTCACACCAGGACTTCCTCTCCCCCAGACATGTAAAAAGGCTTCATAGAAGAGAAAATATGCTGTGCAAGGAAGAAATATGGAGAAAGCATTACAAGCAGATAGAAGAGAATAACCCTAGACATGTTCTCAAAGCACAGTTTGATTATGTACAGAAAACCACAGGCTGGCTGACATTACCTAAATGTGGGATTCAAAGGGCACAGAATAAGAGAAATGAAGGTAGAGAGGAAGGGACGGGATGAGAAACCAATGCAATGTTTCTGGTCAAAGTCAATGAGGCCAGAGCTGAACTGGGTAAATGAGCCACCAATTGAGAACATAGATGTTGCTGGAAACGCTGGTGGCAAGTTGACAATCCCAGGATCGCAGCAAGGGGACACTGGCTGCAGTTTTGGGCATTTCACCCTGAGGTTTGCTTATTCAAATATGTAAATCTAGCCTGAACACAGGCAAGCAAGTCTAAACCATAATAGAAAAACCAGAGTTAGAGACTTAATTTTGAGAACTATCTGCATATACTGAGTAATTAAACCATGAGGTCAGTTATCCCTGAATTTCTCAGAGTGGGTCATTTTATAGCAGAGAAGATTTCCAAATCATTTTATAACATGTAATGAATGTGTTAAATTTTTTTACTCAGAAGACAGAGATAGACTTCAGGTTTTCAGTCAAGCATGCAAGGACCTTGGAAGTCGCCGCTCCATTGTAACAATCGGTAAGAAAGCCCAACTGAAAAACCAACAAGTCTCAGATCTGTAAAAAAAGAGAAGTCGCAGAGAATGCTACAGACCCCAAAATTGAAGAGACAGGCTGATAAGAGAATCACAACTTACTAGAGCAGAAACCTCTGTAAGAACCAGACGACAAATTACTGGGGTTGACAAATTACTGGAGGTTCTGAGTGAACTAGTCTGAGAGAAGAAAACTCCAGGGCATCACAGGGCGCACTGTGGATTGGCCTCCAGAAGCTCAGCAAGGTTTCCACAATAAACACCAAAGAAAATCCCCCCCTTGTTTCTGGAAGGAGGACGGGGAAAGTAACAATTTTGAAATGTGCCAGTATTTTGTTCTTCTTCACAACGTCTGCCCTCAGGAGAAACTCTTTTACCAGACTCTCAACTATTGGGGTATTAGCAGAGCCTAAATGACCTGGGGGAAGGAAAATAACCAATTCCAGCCACCCCCTAGTCTGTCTGTCCCATGTAAGGAGGAGGGAGGAGAGAGAGAGAACTCGTGACCTTCACAACTCAGAGGCACAGGCTCACTGAAAGACTGAGCCCTAATCATAAGAGCAGAGAACACATCTACTGCTCGACACCTCACCACATCACTAAAGTTGTACACAGTAGTGTTCCTTTCACCCAAGACATCATGTCTGGCATTCAACAAAAAAAAATTACAAGGCACACTAAAAGATAAAAACACAGTTTGAAGAGACTGAAGGAGCATCAGAACCTGACTCAGGTATGAAATTATCAGACGGAAAATTTAAAACAACATTTAAAATGAATACGCTGGAAGCTCTGATGGAAAAAGTAGACAACATTCAGAAAGAGATGGGCTGTAAGAAGAGAGGTGGAAATTCTGAGATAGAATCAAAAAAGAAATGTGAGAGATATCAATAATACTGTTATAGAAAGAGAGATGTAAGAAAATCGTGTACATGTTCCCCCCATCACCCCTCTAAGAGCCCTTTTTATCAAAACCTTCAGGGTTAATCTAGGAGAAGCATCAATTAGGGAGGTGGAAGGAGGAATTCAGAGCAATCATACCAAGCAAAGTCTGGTCCTTTTGACCAGGACAGAGAGCCCTGCATCCGAGTTCCTACACTCCCTGCACCACCTGCCTTGTGCCTTCATTAGGCTCTGCTACCTGAAAAATTAATGGGAGGGAGGGACCAAGTACAAGCACTCTGCTCTGTGAAGCATTTCATAACTGCTACTTGCACACTGTCCAGACGAATTACACCATCAATTGTGTGAGCTCCTACTTATTACCACTAATTGCTTCCGAAAGGACGGTGCTGACCACAGCAGAGCAGCTACTGAACAAGGAAGGTAAGGCCAGGAGGGCCTGATGGTTTATTGGTACCATCGGGAAAGTCTGTGTGGAGAATCAATTTCCTTGTAATTCTCAGCCTGGTAACAGCAAAAGGCACTCGGGTTTTTGTAGTAAATAAAGGCCTCCTGAGAATGAATCGTTAATTCCTCACAGAAACTTGCCCTTTACAGTAAGGTATTTATCATATGCTACTGCTCATCCTAACACATGCTCCTCAGCTCACAAATGAATTTTCCAAAGCTGGATCCCTAGAAGAAATCCCAGTGATTTGAAGATATTCTTAATTCTTGAATTCTTTATCTAAAGGGTCCTTGGAGTGTGTTCACAGGAGGCCAAAGGCAGTCAGTCTTGTGTTCCCTTTTGGTGGTGTTTTCATTGTTGTCTTTCAACTGGACATTTTTGCATGAGCATTATCATGAAAGTAATTCATGAAAACATAAAATGAACCCCATGGTCGGTGGCATTGCTTACTTTCACAGGCTTTCTGGAAAAGGGAAAAGGATTTTAATGGAACAAGTTATACATTTCTTGTTTGTGTAACATTTCCTTTAATGTATGACCCTGGTGTTTTGGAGTCAGGGACTCTGTTGAGAGTCTGCTGAAAGACTAGAATCTCTCCTGAGGCGAAAATGCACAACAGCACATGCACACAAGTCTGTACACCATGTCTGGGCTGAACTTACCCCTGGTTGCCATTGATGAGTTCCCTACAAGTTCAAGGACCACAGGTTAAACACTCCCTGCTATAAAGGGCAGCTGTGATGCTCCCTTATTTACAGGTGGTATCTTTAGTACTCCTCCCATCCACTGGTGACAATTCATTTCCTTCACTTCCCAAGGGATGGTGGGAACATTTTACAAGGCACTTGACCCATGGATCCCTCCCTTCAGTGGCCATGAGAGCGAATATGATTAATTTGTTTTATAAACTGAAGTAGCTTCCTGTTCCTCTTGAAGATTCCCACCCCTTCAGCAAACAACCATCCAAAGCCCACCTACTCTACTTGTGAGTTTGCTCTGGGAATGACACAGCTTTGATCTGTATGCTCTCCTCCTCTGTGAACCTGCCAGCAGCTTCTCCCTCTTGTCCCTTCCATAGGACTTAGCTTCTCTGAGTGATCCCTACAGTATGGCATACTACAACCTGCCCTATTTCAACCTGCCCTATTTCAAGCCAGTCTCTGGGAATCCTGACACTAGCTGAGATCTTGGTGTCAAGGACATCAGAGATTCACAGCCTTAGAGAAACCCATCTGCCCTTCACAAGGTAGCTGCAAAGTCTCTATCCTTTTTCTTTGCTACATTATTGAAAGTAAAGAAAATAAAACACACCAACCAACAGTCGCATTGTGGTCTCTATATGTGAAAAACCTCAGTCCAACTCAAAGAAGTTAGAATATGCCCAGATGGATGAAGAATTTTTTTCTTCCAACTCTTTAGAAGGAGCATAAATTTGGACCTTCCCCTTGGCTCCTCACCTCTTTGGAGACAGCCTAGAACAAAGAGAACCTAGCTTGGCTTTGGGCTCCTCCCTAAACATCCGTATGTTCCTTTATAAGACAGTGAGTTGAAAGCCTGGCTTGGTTGACAGTATGTGGGAAGATTATATAAAGAGCCAAAAAAAAAAAAAAAAAAAAAACCACAACTTTTTCATATTAAGAGCAAAGCTTACAAATCTGAGCATGCATTTACACTTAGTCCTAGAGAAAAGACCTAAGAATATCAGATAAGGAAAAGATGAGGGAAGTTTTCACCTCACTGGAAGAAATGCCTTCTGGCCTCTGTAGGTTGTGGCACTAGAGCATAAAAGGGAGGCACAAGCTGAGACTCTGCTCTCTGTCTCCTCTCCTCTCTGAATTGAATCTCAGGAGAGATCCCCAGGGATCATTTGGGGGTGGATGCAGATCCTAGATAGGAAGCTTGTTGCCTGGAAGATCCTTTGCCTCTCAGGAGGTACACGGTGCAGCATTCAACATGGCGGTACTGTGTCAGCCACGTGGAGGCACTGAGGGTGGAGCCCAAGAGCATTGGCCTGAGATGGATGCAGGCCGAATGAGTACAAGAGAGTTGGGCCTTGACAGAGGTGATAGAACCAACTAGGAATGATAACAGCTGTGGATGTTTACGCAGCCTCCCTCACATCATGGTCATCCTTCCTTCGTATCATCTTATTACTTAAATTTCCTTTTGCATCCAGATGCAATGTGGGAAGAATGGAAACGGGGGATAACACCTAAAGTTCTGAGTAATGAACCCAAAGTGACTAAATTTTAAAACAAAGAAAAACTGTGACTCCTTCAATGGACAAGGTTGGGCATATTCAGCAAGAACAGAGGTTGAAAACAAGATGAGATTTGTTACAAAAAATGAGGTTATGTATTTGTACATCATTTGCACAAATCAGTAAATTCCAAGTCCAATTTTCTTGCAATTTACTAAAAACAGAAAACAGAACAGATAGCTCTGTGGAGTTACTTGGGGAAAATGATACATATATGCAAATACATGTAAATTTCCTGAATGCTTCAACTCACATAAACTCATTCAATACACTTTATTCACCTTTAACACCACCATAGAAACATAACAGTTCAATGGCTAAAATTCTTATATTACCATATAATACCACCATACCCAGTTGGTATAATCCTTTATAGCATATCCTGTTAGCTCAAAAGTATCCATGAGTTTTCATTTTCTGAAGGGACTGAAATATGCTGAATCCTTCGGTCTCATGTAAACCATTGTAATATTTCAAAGAATTTGCATGTGGTGTTGAGGAATATTCAAAATTTTTAAACCCCAAGTAGGTTCCTTTACACTAACCACACAGCTTTCCATTATGCAAGCTGTATTGTACTTTTCAAAGAAGAAAAAATTGGGGGAAGCAGTGTAAGAAAATAATTATCTCTAAAAACATCTGAAAAGCATACAAATGGACTTGCTAATATGTGAAGCTGAACTAAAAGTATCTCCTTTAGTTTTCAACAGGAGGTTCACTAATTATTAATTTAGTACTGGTTCAATACAATAAACACACACATCCTGAAGCCTCTCCTCACAAAATAGACCCAAGACTGCCAAAGAAATTCTTAACATTTCTATTGCTCTCTCCCCCAACCCCAGAGCATGTGTTAAAGCATGATTCTGCTCAAATAGCATGTTCTATTTTTGAGTCTCTCAAAAGATTTGGGCATCTTAATGTTTTCTAGTTGTTTGTCCATGAATGGCTATTTAAAGAACAACTTAAGAAAGGTAAAACCAAATCTCTGCCACTGAAACCTCACCTGTTGGGTCTCTCCAGGTCTGTTCTTTGATGCACACTGTTAATGTCATGCCACTTCTCAGGATAATTATCAGAGCACGACACCCCTCACATCTGCATCAGTTTGTTGAACAGTATTGCAGTATTCAACCTTGAAGGGATACTTGTCACTTAAGGTGCTTCCTACAGCCACGGTCATTGGACGTAAGGTTTTATTATATGTTCACACATATACACAGTCCAATTACATTTAAAAAATGGTAATTTAGAGAAAAAAATCATAATGGGAGCCATTTCTTGGGAAACTTACATTGTCATCTTTGGACATTCTGTGTTCCAAAAAAATAAACATTTCTTTATAATTAATCTTTGCTATTATTGACAAGTTTATCTAATAATACCAATTCCCAAACTTTCTTAACCAAGACAAAAAAAACATCATTTATTTTGGTTGGTGTATAATTTTGGACAAAATTAATTCAGTGCTGACTAAAACTTTGTAATATTAACTTAAAATAAAAAGTTAATTCTATTTTAAAACTTTTCCCCCTAATTATCAAGAATAGCCTGAGGTTTGTTCTTTCCATGAAATATTAATATTTTCCATTGACTTTTTTCCTCATTTTGGAATGACTAATAAGTACTCTATATTTTTCAAATACTTTAGTCTGAAACCTACCTTTTGAGTTCAAAAAATTAATGGCTTTTAGAAAAAAGTGGACCCTATGAAAAGAGAAATGATATTCTCAGCAGGTACAAGCAGCTTAAATTGAGGGCATATCATTGTACAAGCATATGATTATGCCTGAATAGCAACAAACACACAGAAAGTACATTAATTTTCTGTTGTTGCTACAATAAATTACCTCAAATTTAGTGGCTTAGAGTAACACACCTTTATTGTCTTACGGTTCTATAAATTAGATATCTGATACGTTCTGCCTGGGCAGAAATCCAGATTTCAGCAGGACCACATTCTTTCCTGGAGGCTCTAGAGGAGAGTTCATTTCTGTGCCTTTTCCAGTTTCTAGAGGTTGCCTGAATTCCTTGGCTCACGCCCCACTCCCACGTTTTCCATCTTCAAAAGCTGCCATCTTTGTGTCTCCATGACCATTCTTCTATCGTTGCATCTGCCTCTGATTCTGAACTCTGCCTCCTCTTCCTCTTTTACTCACTCTTGGGATTACATTGGATTCTCCTGGTGAGTCCAGGGTAATCTCCCGATCTTAAATTCAGCTGATGAGGAACCTTAACTCCATCTTCTTAATACCTTAATCAATATCTTAAATATACATATGTGTATATATGCCATCAATATTTTTCAGGTATTGGGTTATCTTCTAATTACCATATAATGGAATCCAAGCTGCCAAATTAGATGTCAATAGGTACTCATTAATATTCTTATTGTATTGGTCTTCCTGTTGCCACCTTTTAGAATGTATCCAGATTTGGTAAGCAAATAGAATCATAGAAATAAAGAAAACGGAAACAAGTAGATCATTTTAAAATAAAGGACATAACTATATTATAGCCACATAATCCAAGGCCAGATATATTCTTTTCCCTCCAGCTTTACCAGAAGTTTTGATAGTGATGCCAGTTCTCACCATTTCAATTCTTACTTTCTTCTCCTTCTCCTCGTGATGCTCATTTTACTTGGTGTGTTTCTGTGGATATGTTTGATCCTTTAAAATATGTAATGTGTTTATTTCCAGAAATGGTAACTATGGATTTTATTCTGCTTCTGATTTTTTCCTATTCAACGCTATAGTTTTAAAATCCATCCATGTTGCAGTATGTACACGTCATTACTTACTTCCAACTGCTTCGTGATATTCCATAGCGCATATCCATCACATCATACTCATTCCTTCTCCTAGTTTCAAACACTGTGTTACTTCCCATTTCTCTGACACTAGCATCGATTTTTCTAATTATATACAAAGGGTGAGGAGTGGAAATTAAGTATAACGAGCAATCTTTATTTCACTAAGCACTATTATTTATACTCCACCCATCAGAGCCACTCTGGGATGTGTTTTTAGCAGTGGTGCCCAGGGCTCCGTGTGATTGGTGTTCTAGCTTACAGTCGGTGGTGTCCAGAGATTCTTAAAGCAGTAGGGCTCCATTCAGAAGTGGTAAGAAGAACTATGTCTTCGACTTTGTATCAGTATGTCACTTGATTGTGCCAAGAGGCTCACAATCCTCTGGTAAATACAGTTCCAACAGCCTTGGACCTTCACTCTTGTGATTAGCCTGAATCCAAGGGCCAGACTGGAAGGAGACCCCATGCTACCAACTCGGCCGAATCTATCTCTCCTTCCCACCACATAGCCTCCCTACCAAAGCAAACTACCTTCTCTCCTACTGATTATAGAATTAAAGCCCCATATTGATCAATAAGTGTATCCAAATGGTTGGAGAAAATGTTGAACCACTCATTCCCCTATACACACATACACACCCCAACTCTGCACCCTCCAGCGCTCAGATAGCAAGTCTGAGCTACAGCTCAGCCAGCAAACTGCCATTTCTTATGCTTGTTCATATACAAATACGAAGATATGAGAAAATTTCATTCCAAGACCTTTATAGCTCAATAACATACATCCTATTTTAGCCTAGAAACTGTGAAACAAATCAAGTTTGTGAGATCATAAGATTAATCAGCCTTAAACATGCCATAAATATTTTGAGCTAGCTTCTCACCCTAACATTAATCATGAAGTGAGAATATTCCCATTTTAAGTATGCAGATAATGCTACAGCACACTGTTTCATGTGCGTGAGGATCATACTCAAGTGTTTTGGAAAAAAATGCATTTCTGAAAAATAAACGAATCTCAGAATAGAATAGAACTCTTCCGAAGACACCAGTTCCAGTACATCCAAAAGAGTGATCATATTTTAACAACTCATATTTTAGGATTTTGTGGGGTTTTTTTTTACCATTTACAAACCATCTTTATTTAAATAAGGTCTCTGGCTCTTCACAACTCCCCTGAGGTAGATATTATCATTATCTCCACTTAAGTGACTGGCCCAAGTTCACCAGGCCTGGGGTGAAGAAATTAAGACTCATACGCTAACTGAAGTCTTCTAAATAAAAGGCAATCCACGCTGTTTCGATAGGAACATTTAAAAAAAAAATACAATTTACTGTCAAGTTAGCTAACATACAGTGTATACAGTGTGCTCTTGGTTTCAGGGATAGATTCCTGTGATTCATCACTTACATACACCGCCCAGTGCTCATCCCAACCGGGGCCCTCCTCAGTGCCCATCACCCATTACTCCCTCTACCCCACTCTCCCATTAATCCTCAGTTTGTTCTCTGTATTTAAGAGTCTCTTATGGCTTGCCTCCCTCTCTGTTTGAAACTATTTTTTTTTTCTCCTTCCCTTCCCCCATGGCCTTCTGTTAAGTTCCTCGAGTTCCACATATGAGTGAAAACATATGATATTTGTCTTTCTCTGACTAACTTTTTTCACTTAGCATGATACCCTCCAGTTCCATCCACGTTGTTGCAAATGGCAGGATTTCATTCTTTCATTGCCAAGTAGTATTCCATTGTAGATATAAACCACATCTCCTTTACCCATTCATCAGTTGATGGACATTTGGACTGTTTCCATACTTTGTCTATTGTTGAAAGTGCTGCAATAAACATTGGGCTACAAGTGCCTCTATGAATCAGCACTCCTGTATCCTTTGGATAAATCCCTAGTAGTGCTATTGCTGGGTCATAAGGTAGTTCTATTTTTAATTTTTTGAGGAACCTCCACACTGTTTTCCAGAGTGGCTATACCAGTTTGCATTTCCACCAACAGGGCAAGAGGGTTCCCTTTTCTCCACATCCTCACTAACATCTGTTGTTTCCTAACTTGTTAATTTTAGCCACTCTGATCAGTATGAGGTGGTATCTCAATATGGTTTTAATTTGTTATTTCCTTAATGATGAGTGACATTGAACATCTTTTCATGTGTCTGTTGGCCATCTGGCTGTCTTTGATAGAGTTCTATTCATGACTTCTCCCCATTTCTTCACTGGATTTGTTTTGGGTGTTGAGTTTGGTAAGTTCTTTATAGATTTTGCATACTAATCCTTTATCTGATATGTCATTTGCAAATACCTTCTCCCATTCCATCGGTTGCCTTTTAGTTTTGTTGATTGTTTCCTTCTCTGTGCAGAAGCTTTTTATCTAAATGAGGTCCCAATAGTTCATTTTTGCTTTTATTTCCCTTACCTTCAGAGACCTGTTGAGCAAAAAGTTGCTGCGGCTGAGGTCAAAGAGGTTGTTGCCTGTTTTCTTCTCTAGGATTGTGATGGTTTCCTGTCTCACATTTAGGGCTTTCATCCATTTGAGTTTATTTTTGTGTATGGTGTAAGAAAGTGGTCCAATTTCATTCTTCTGCATGTTGCTGTCCAGTTCTCCCAGCACCATTTACTAAAGAGACTGTCTTTTTTCCATAGAATACTCTTTCTTCTTTGTCAAAGATTACATTTATGGGTCCAATTCTGGGTTCTCTATTCTATTCCATTGGTCTATGTGTCTGTTTTTGTGCCAATACCGTACTGTCTTGATGATTACAGCTTTGTAGAGGCTAAAGTCTGGGATTGAGATGCCTCCTGCTTTGGTTTCTTTTTCAACATTATTTGGCTATTCGGAGTCTTTAGTGGTTCCATACAAATTTTGGGATTGTTTGTTCTAGCTTTGAGAAGAATGCTGCTACAATTTTGATTGATATTTCTTTGAATGTGTAGATTGCTTTGGGTAATATCGAGATCTTAACAATATTTGTCCTTCCAATATAAGCATGGGATGTTTTTCCATTTCTTTGTATCTTCTTCTATTTCCTTCATAAGCCTTCTATAGTTTTAAGCATACAGGTCTTTTACATCTTTGGTTAGGTTTATTCCTAGGAGTTTTATGGTTCTTGGTGCAATTATAAGTAGGATCGATTTCTTGATTTCTCTGTCGCTTCATTGTTGGTGTATAGAAATGCAACCGATTTCTGCACATTGATTTTATATCCTACGATTTTGCTGAATTAATGTATCAGTTCTAGCAACTTTTTGGTGGAGCCTTTTGGGTTTTCCATGTAGACCATCATGTTATCTGTGAAAACTGAAAGTCTGACTTCTTCTGTGCCAATTTGGATGCCTTTTATTTCATTTCGTTGTCTGCTTGCAGAGGCTAGGACTTCCAACACTATGTTAAATAACAGTGGTGAGAGTGGACATCCCTGTCGTGTTCCCGATCTCAGGAGGAAAGCTCTCAGTTTTTCCCCATTGAGGATGATACTAGCTGTGTACTCTTCATATATGGCTTTCATGATGTTAAGGTATGTTCCTTCTATCCTGACTTTCTTGAGGGTTTTTATTAAGAAAGGATGCTGTATTTTGTCAACTGCTTTTTCTCCATCTACTGACAAGATCATATGGTTCTTATCCTTTCTTCTATTAATGTAATGCATCACATTGATTGATTTGTGAATATTGAACCAGACCTGCAGCCCACGAATGAATCCCACTTGATCATAGTGAATAATTCTTTTAATATACTGTTGAATTCAATTTATATCTTCTTGAGAATTTTTGCATCCATGTTCATCAGGGGTATTGGCCTGTAATTCTCCTTTTTAGTGGGGTCTTTGTCTGGTTTGGGAATCGAGGTAATGCTGGCTTCATAGAATGAGTCTGGAAGTTTTCCTTCAATTTCTATTTTTTGGAACAGCTTGAGGAGGATAGGTATTAACTCTGCTTTAAGTGTCTGATAGAATTCCCCTGGAAAGCCATCTGGCCTGGGACTCTTATTTGTTTGGAGATTTTTGGATAGTTGATTCAATTTCTTCACTGGCTATGGGTCTGTTCAAATTTTCTATGTCTTCCCATTTCAGTTTTGGTAGCGTGTGGGTGTCTCAGAATTTGTCCATTTCTTCCAGGTTGTCCAGTTTGTTGTCATACAATTTTTAATAGTATTTTCTAAAAATTGTTTGTATTTCTCTGGTGTTGTTTGTGATTCCTCCTCTCTCATTCGTGGATTTATCTATTTGTGTTCTCTCTCTTTTCTTTTTGAGAAGTCTGGCTAAGGTTTATCAATTTGGTTTATTCTTTTAGAAAAACAGCTTTTAGATTCATTGACCTGTCCTACTGTTTTGTTTTGTTTTTTATTCTATATTGTTTATTTCTTGTTTATTTCTGCTCTAATGTTTATCATTTCTCTTCTTCTTCTGGCTTTGGGGCTTCTTTGTTGTTGTTCTTCTAGTTCCTTTAGGTGTGCAGTTTGGTTTTATGTTTGGGATTTTTCTTGTTTCTTGAGATAGGCCTGGACTGTAATGTATTTTCCCTTAGGACTGCCTTTGCTGCATCCCAAAGGGTTTGGAATGTTGTGTTTTCATTTTCATTTGCTTCCATATATTTTTTAATTTCTTCTTTAATTGCCTGGTTGATGCATTCATTCTTTAGTAGGATGTTCTTTAACTTCCATGCATTTGAAGACTTTCCAAAATCTTTCTTGTAGTTGATTTCAAGTTTCATAGCATTGTGATCTGAAAATATGCATGGTATGATCTTAATTCTTTTATATTTATTGAGGGTTGTTTTGTAACCTAATATGTGATCTAACTTGGAGAATGTGCACTCGAGAAGAATGTGTGTTCTGCTGCTTTTGGATGAAAAGGTCTGAATATATCTGTCAGGTCCATTTAGTCCAGTGTATCGTTCAAGGTCATCGTTTCTTTATTCATTTTTCTGCCTAGATGATCTGTCCATTGCTGTAAGTGGAGTATTAAAGTCCCCTGCAATTACCGTATTCTTATCAATAAGATTGCTTATGTTTGTGATTAATCGATTTATATATTTGGACACCTCATTTTGGGGGCATAAACACAATTGTTAGCTCTTCTTGATGGATAGACCCTATAATTATGATATAATGCCCTTCTTCATCTCTTGTTATAGCCTTTAGTTTAAAATCTAGTTTGTCTGATGTAAGTATGGCTACTCCAGCTTTCTTTTGACTTCCAGTAGCATGATAGATGGTTCTCCATCCCCTCACTTTAAATTTGAAGGAGTCCTCAGGTCTAAAATGAGTCTTACAGATAAGATATAGATGGATCTTGTTTTTTTATCCATTTAGATACCCTATGCCTTTTGATTGGAGCATTTAGTTCATTTACATTCAGAGTTATTTTTGAAAGATATGGATTTAGTGTTGTCGTGTTATCTGTCGATTTCATGATTGTCATGATGTCTCTGGTCCCTTGTAGTCTTTGCAGTGTTCAACTCACAGAGTCTCCCTTAGGATCTCTTGCAGGGCCAGTTTAGTGGCCATGAACTCCTTCAGTTTTTGTTTGTCTGGGAAAGCCTTTATCTCTCCTTCTATTCTGAATGACAGCCTTGCTGGGTAAAGGATTCTTGGCTGCATATTTTTCCTAATCAGCACATTCAGTATTTCCTGCCACTCCCTTCTGGCCTGCCGAGTTTCAGTGGACAGGTCTGCTACTACCCTTTTGTGTCTACCCGTGTAGGTTAAGGCCCATTTGTTCCTAGCTGCTTTCAGAATTCTCTCTTTATCTTTGTATTTTGCCAGTTTCACTATGATATACCTTGGAGAAGACCTACTCTTGTTAAATCTGAAGGGAGTTCTCTGTGCCTCCTGGTTTTGGATGTCTGCTTCCTTCCCCAAATGAGGGACGTTCTCAGCTATAATTTGTTTAAGTAAACCTTCTGCCTCTTTCTCTCTTCTTCTTCCAGAACTTCTATGATACAGATATTATTATGTTTTATTGAATTACTTAGTTCTCTAATTCTCCCCTCATGGTCTAGTATTTTCTTATCTCTCTTTTTCTCAGCTTCTTCATTTTCCATTATTTTCTCTTCTATTTCACTTATTCTCTGCTCTGCTTCCTCCATCCTTACTGTCACTGCATACAGTTTATTTTGCACCTCATTTCTTAATTCATCATGAATATTTCTTAGGTCCTTGATCTCTACAGCAATTGATTCTATGCTTTTTTCAAGCCGAGCTATTCATCTTATAGCTATTATTCTAGTGTTCGTATGACTATTATCTGGACCAATATCTGATGGTGCCTTGGAACTGGTGGCTGCGCTGGTCTGGAGGAGGGGCTGTCTGGTTCGGTCGGTGTCAATCTTGCTGTTAGATACACAGTTACCAGGTAAGGAGGGGCCTGGTTTGGTGTAGGCAGGTCCTGCCTCCACTGTGGGCCCATTGTCCATTCCTTGAAGCCCCACTTTGTTGTGGTGGGGAGAAAAATGGTGACACCCCAGTCTTTCCTCCCCAGACCAGGTGTCCCAAACCACTCTGTTCAGGCCATCCTCACAATGCCATGCAGGCAGGCACTAGTGGGCTGGTTTGTTCCACTCCACAGCCTCTCACATCTCCCAGGCATTCGGCTGGGATTCAAACCCCAATGTCTTCAAGGATCCCACTCCACGTGCCCCAGTTCTGGGGTAGTGCCATTCCTCCAGCCAGCCAACAATGCCTTCTGGCTGGCTGACGCCTGCGGGGTCTTTTGTCCTTGGAGTACCTATATAACTTCTTGCCTCAGCATTCAAGGGAGGAGATTGCTCTCTCCAGTTGCCCCTCTGAGCTCTGAGCTCACTACCTGGTTCCCCTCCTCCCCAGGCACAAGAACAGGGCAGCTGGCCCCAGTCCAGAGAAAGCCCAGCAGTTAAAAATTGTTTTTTCCTCCGTTTTTTCCATTCCCCAGTCTGTATTTTTTCTCTTGTCCAAATGCAGTCCTACACTTCCACAGCCTCTCTTTCTCTTCCTTTTGTCTCTCCACAGAAGGGGATCACTCCACTCCATGCCTATCCCGCCCACTTTATCCTCCCAATTCGCAATCGCACACCTATGGGTGGGCAAGTTGAGATGTTTCTGTCACTCTGTAGCCTGGATTCCTGGAATTCCAAGTCTCCTGGCCTCAATACTGCTGTGTTTGAGGGACAAGGGAACTTCAGGTCCTCCTACTTCTCAACCATGTTGACTCCTTCCTCCTGGATAGGAACCTTTTAAAAACCACTCAAATTTATACATTTAAGTCTAAACCATAGAGACAGCCTTTGTTCTGTACTTCCTTGACCTAGTGACAGGTAATTTTAGTAACTACTTAATACTTTTCTCTTCTCGATATTACATTTCAAAACCCAAAATATGCTTTAGGAAATATATTTATGTTTCTCTAAATTTTTATTTATTCTTCAATTTTTTAATTCACTTTGCTCTTTTTTTTTTACTCCTCTAAACTTATACAGGACAAAACAGGTATAGGTACCTGATTTAAAATCTGAAGCCATAATTTTATTTAAAAAAATTTAGCAGTTTTATTGAGGTATAATTGACATACAAATAAATGCACATATTTAACACATACAATTTGATGCGGATGGAGATATGCAAATACCTGTGATAATGTCACCACAATCAAGGTAATAAAAAAGCCAACCCCTCTCAAAGTTTCTTTGTGCCTCTTTGGTTTTTAGTTGTTATTTTTTGTGATAAGAACACACCGTGAGATTCAGCCTCTTAACAAAGTCTGAAGTACACAACGCCATGTTATTAACTATGGCACCGTGTTGTACAGCACATTTCTAGAACTAATCATTTTGCATAACCGAAACTTTATACCATTGGGCTTTGTGCTGACAGCTGGGAGCCTGGAGCCTGTTTCCGATTCTGTGTCTCTTTCTCTCTCTGCCCCTTCCCTGCTCAGAGTCTCTCTTGTCTCTCTTGAAAAATAAACATTAAAAAAAAATATTTTTTTTGAAGCAACAGACTCCTAGAAAAGCGGTAAACCAATAGCACCAAAGTTGCTGTCCTGGGAATCTGAGCGGGCTTCCCCTGGGATCTTATCCATACAGTGAGATCGCACGTATGACTTCATCTCCTCACCTAGCGTCATTTTGTTCTTAATGATATAAGCAGGCACAGTGCGGGGCTCTGAGGAAGAAAACACAAAGACGACCTTGATCAGAGGCTGCTGCTATGACTCTCCTAGCTGGAGATTCAGTTCCTTAATTTTCAGGAGATTAAGAATCGAGTGGTTTGCTGACAAGGATTTCAGTCCGCTGATTGGAATTTCAGTTTTTGATTGGAGAGGAGCGCCTGCAGAAGGAGAATGTTTGGAGGCTGGTAAGGACAGTGTCACCGAAAGAAACTGTTTCCCGCGGAAGTTCTATTACGAGAGGTTGCCTGTGGCAGTTCTGGATGTTTGTGCTGGCGAGCTGACAGCTTTTACTGATACCGTCTCCATGCACTGGTTATCGCCTGTGCCCTGCACACTGTCCTCTGCATTCGGATAGGGTCATTTATTGCAAGTTTATTCAAGTCGTTCCAGGCTCACAACCAACATTATCTTCAAAAAGCAATGAGTGATGGTCGAGCTTTATATACTAAGAAAACCCAGAGAGAGAAATGGAACTTGACAAGCATTCGGAAAGATTCTGCCAGAAATTCAGCACTAAGTACGCCATGGCCAAGGGTAAGCAAATAACCACAGAAGCACCCAACTGGTTGCTGAATAAAAAATAGGCAAATGAAAATGAAGAAAAAGGTGCAAGAAGAAAACAAACGAACTCTGCTCTAGAAGGAAAGCAACGTTGCATTTTCACAGGCCAAAGACTCTAATTAGAAAAGCATTTGCAAACCAACAGTCGGATTGTTATGAACTGTGAAGAAATACACAGCAATGTGAGAAAGGACCATCCCCAATTTTATAAACTGTAACACAGCACAAACCAGCTGTGATGCAAATAACATCCCCACTGGAAGGTGCTTGCGGTTTCACTTCTCACTTGTGTCCATGGACTTGAACTAGGGATTTGACAATCAACCTTGAAACATTTGAAATAAAGACAGAAGCTTTTTATCTTGATGAAGTCCCAATAGTTCATCTTTGCTTTTAATTCCCTTGCCTTTGGAGACGTGTCAAGTAAGAAATTGGTGCGTCTTAGGTCAAAGAGGCTTTTCCCTGCTTTTTCCTCTAGGATTCTGATGGTTTCCTGTCTCACATTCAGATCTTTTATCCATTTAGAATTTATTTTTGTGAGTGGTGTAAGAAAGTGGTCTAGTTTCATTCTTTTGCAAGTTGCTGTCCAATTCTCCCAGCACCATTTATTAAAGAGGCTGTCTTTTTTCCATTGAATACATTTTCCCGCTTTATCAAAGATTAGTTGGCCATATACTTGCGGGTCCATTTCTGAGTTTTCTATTCTATTCCATTGGTCTATGTGTCTAACTGGAGGGTATTATGTTAAGTGAAATAAGTCAGTCAGAAAAAGACAGATACCATATGTTTCCACGAATAGGTGGACTTGGTGAGACTAAGCAAAAACCAGGGGGAGGGGAAGAGGGGAAAGAAAAAAAAAGACACAGAGAGGGAGGGAGATAAAACATAAGAGACTCTCAAAGACTAAGAACAAACTGAGGGTGAGGAAGATGGGGGGGGAGAGGGGGTGATGGGCATTAAAAAAGGGCACATGTTGGGATGAACACTGGGTGTTTTATGTAAACCAATTTGAAAATAAACTATTTTAAATTAAAAAAGAAAGAAAGAAAGAAAGAAAGAAAGAAAGAAAGAAAGAAAGAAAGAAAGAAAGAAAGAAAGACATTATTCTTTGGTGGATTGGATTCAAATGACAGAAAAATGACAGCACAATTCTGGGCTAGTTTTGTTTTTTTGTTTTTTGTGGAGTTTTTTTGTTTTTCATTTTTGATGGAAAGCAGAGATAAGGAGAAAAGAGCTCAAATCTCCCATTGTCCATTTGCCCCTTCATTCCCGGACTGTTGCCGTTTCCCTCACTTATGTAACCAGCAAACTCACTGCCTCCTCCGTGGCTAATAATAGCATCCTGGTTTCTGTTCTCTACTTGATCTGCAAACTGCTTCCCTGGCAGCATTTTTTTTTTTTTTCAGGGAAAGCCCAATACCACTGATGTTTAGAGAAGCAAGCTGAAAAATTTCAGTAGAGGAAATTCATATATTCCATCCAAATCAGACAATGCAATTAAGAAAACACCAAGGATTATAGGAAAAAAACCAAGAAGGTGAAAATAGAAGAAAAAATGGTGTTTTTAAAATTATTTGCGTTTGTTCTTTTTACTGTTTTAATGACTTTAGTTGAACTCTCAAAGAAATTTTTCTTTTTTTTTTTTAATTTTTTTTAATGTTTGTTTATTTTTGAGAGACATAGAGACAGAGTATGAGCAGGGGAAGGGCAGAGAGAGAGGGAGAAACAGAATCTGAAGAAGCAGGCTCCAGGCTCTGAGCCGTCAGCGGGGCTCGAACTCACAGACCGTGAGATCATGACCTGAGCCGAAGTCAGCCGCTCAACCAACTGAGCCACCCAGGCGCCTCTCTTTTCTTTTTTTTTTTTTTGAGAGACAGTGTGTGTGTGTGTGTGTGTCTGAGACGGGGAGAGAGAATCCCAAGCAGGCTCCACGCCCAGCACAGAGCTTGACACCAGGCTCCATCTCACAACTCTGAGATCATGACCTGAGCCAAAATCAAGACTCCGATGCTTAACCAACTGAGCCACTTAGGTGCCCCAAGAAATTTTTCTTAGTAAATCCAAACTTTAATATAGCTTTTCTTCTCAAAACAATGTGCAGTAAAACTTGAATTACGAGTAACTTGCTCTGCAAGTGTTCTGCAAATTGAGCAAACATATCTTATAAATTTTAACTTGATAAAAAAGCAACGTCTTTCAACACAAGTAGCACAAGATGCCGAACATCACAGGATCACAACTGAGCCAATGGTTCTTCTCTCTCTCTCTTCTCTCTCTCCATTTCTCTGGGATTGAAGGTGATCATCAATACAATGTCGTATTTCCACAAAATTCTCAAAAGGAGGCAAAAGCAAGTGTCATTGGATATATTCCTTGTTAAAATTACACGAAAAGAAAAAGATTCCATTGAGCCAATGGACGGCAGTGATTCTGTTAGTGATAGTGACAGTCGTCCTACACAATAACGCTCCTCTCTCTTATGTCCGTCACAGCAGCCAAGAAGGTTTTCAAAGGTAAATGCAGGTTAATTTGTTTATTTTTCTTTGTATTTTCTTTGTATTTTCTTTACTACTTTGTATTATATTACAGTATTATTTGTATTATATTACAGTATTATAATCATCTTTGTCTGAATATTTTTGGGTTGTGGAACAAATCATCTGAGTTTCCATTATTTCTTATGGGGAAATTTGCTTTGATATACGAGTGCTTTGGATTACAAGCATGTTTCCAAAACGAATTATGCTCGTGAACCAAGGTTTACTGTATATTTGATTTCCAACTTGAATGCCTAGGCTGTCTGACAACACACGGGTATAAATTAGGAACTCCCTGAGTTTGATTGGTGGGCCCCCAAAGGGAGCGTTATACGGAACAACACTCTGCTTCGGAATTTTAATTCTGGATTTTAATTCTACTTCTGAAACAAGTCATAAACCTCCACAAAGTTAGATATATGTCCAAAATTGCTCGAAATTGAAGTGTGATGTCTGTAGTGGTTTCTGAGGGCTGCCCTAACAAATTACCAGTATCTCACTGTAGTAGATTCTTTTTTTCTTTTTAATTTTTTTTTAAGTTTATTTATTTATTTTGAGAGACAGAGAGAGAGAGAGAGAGAGAGAGAGAATCCCAAGCAGGCTTCACACTGTCAGCACAGAGCTAGGGCTCAAACTCACAAAGCATTAAGATCATGATCTGAGCAGAAGTCAAGTCGGGCACTTAACCAACTGAGCCACCCAGGGCACTCCCTGGAATAACTTCTGTGGAACTGCCTCGCCTTGAAGCACCACACTCTTGGGAAATATCTGCTCCCTCCTAGCCAACCCTGTGGATGGAGCACTGCTGTCCCCTTCCAGGGGCACAGACAGGAGTAAATACCTGATCCAAGCCGGGCCTTCAGATGCCTACCCTGTGGTTGTTCAAACCCCAAGGAAGAGAATTAGCACACCTCTCCCTCCCCAGTCCCACCCTTGGGAGACTTGTCAGATACCAGCAGTTAACTTTTTGTTTTGTGAGAAGTTAACCTATGAAGAAAGAAAATAGAGCAGATGCAAAGCAGAGCTGAAGGATGGAGAAGGAACCTTGACAACATTTAAGGGCTGGGGCTGTGTCCCCGACATTTCACGTTCTCTGAATTCTGTGAACTAACAGATTTCCTTTCATTGAGTCAACACCAAGTACATTTGTGGTTTTTTCACTAAAACAACCAAAGAAGTACAGAACAGCACATATAGGGCCTTAACAAAATATTAAAGCTGAAAATAAAAGGATTTGGGACACTTTTCTGGGTTAAATGTGTCCTTGCTTAGAGGTAGGGTTTTCAGAGAAGTAATCAAGTTAAAGCAAGGTCATTAAGGGGGACCCTAATCCAATGTGACTGGTATTTAGGAAAATACCAGTAAAGGGAAATTTTTGGATACAGAGTCAGACACACAGAGGGAAGATAACAGAAAGAGACACAGGAAGAAGATGGACATCTTCAAACCAGAGAGGCCTGGAGCAGATCCTTCTGTCCCAGACCACAGAAGGAACCAACCCTGTCGACATGCTGATTTCACACTCCTAGCTTCCAGAACCAAAGGCAATGAATTTCGGTTGTTTCTGTCACACAGTTTGTGGTACTTAGGCTTCGAAAATTAATACAACAGACATTATCTAATAATTCTCCAATAATGAGTAAGGAAACAGGCCCAGAGAGGTAATAAGCCTGCCTACTATTTCAATTAATGTTGAAAGAGCTATTGTTCCAGTCCAAGATGGCAACAGAGGAAGACCCTGAACTCACTTCCTCGGGGAACATACTGAACCACACCTATTTATAGAGCAATTTCTCTTCAAGAAGAACGGAGGGCTGACTAAACAGCTTTTGCACAACAAAAGATAGAACAGCAAAAGAGAAAGGCCACAGAGAAAGAAACAGGGTAATATTGAAAGAGCTAGAATCTGAATGCGCACCTCATGATTCAGTGTTCATTTCCATCCTTTTACCCTAATTTTCATGAAAACTTCAAACACACACTTTCAGGAAGATATAGCTGATACAAATAATAATTCTGAAAAGTAAATAAAATACAGGAAAGAAGATGCAGCCTGGACACCCATATTTATAACAGTTGTCATGATATTAAGATGAAATCTTTTAGTTAAACATCCTCATTTAAAACCAATTTACATAAATAATGAGCAGTCATTTCACGAAGAAACAGCTCAGTGAGAGAAATAAGATTGACCGAAAGGTTTGCAAAACATGTCAGAGTCCAACTTGGGCTGGTATTTTTTATCATTACTCTAGGCATAAAAAAGGAAAGAAAGAAAGAAAGAAAAAAGAAGGAAGGAAGGGAGGAAGAAAGGAAGGAAGGAAGGGAAAGAAAGAAGGAAAGAAAGAAAGAAAAAGTTAAATTAGGAAAGCAGAGAAGTTATGTTTTCTGAATAGAAGAAAAACATCTCTTGATCAGCTCAAGAAAATTTCTTTATATTATATAAAAACTGGATATAATTAGAAACTCTAACTCACTTGCTGTTTTGTTACTAATAAGGGCCTTTATTTTTTCTTCTCCTGCTAACACTCACTAGCTATAGAAAGGTTCCATGATTTCCCACTATTCCTGTCTGCCAGCTTTTCCATATATGATTGCCCTCAAAATGTTAGCTTCACTTTGGTGTTTTAAGTGTTATAAGGTGTTTCTCTTCATTTTGTTTTTCACAAGATGTTTGATGTATTTATATTGAAATACTCTTCCATATAATATAGTTCAAAATAAATAAAAATGTTTTTATCTGAAAACTCAACTTGTTTAATGCCCTAAAACCTATATTTCAGAGTCTCTCTACTCAATTAAGCAAATATTTATTACGCAAACATTAATTTTTAGGGGTTCCCTGGTTGGCTCAGTTGGTTGAGCGACTGACTTCAGCTCCAGTCATGATCTCACAGTTTGTGGGTTTGAGCCCCACATCGGGCTCACTGCTATCACCCTGTCAGTGCAAAGCCTGATTCAGATCTTCTGTCCCCCTATCTCTCTCTCAAAAAAATTAAATAAAACATTTAAAAAACAAATATTAATTTTTAAAAAATATTCCAATAAGTGCAACATTATCCAAGTATTTCCTACTTTGCATGAGGTTGGTTTTCTTATGGGCTAAAGCTCTACTTTACATTCTAGGGAAAGGGAGACCAGTGAGTGCTTTAAGACAGGAAAGAATAAGATTAGATTTGGATTTTGCAATATTATATTAGAAACCATGAGAACAACATGTTAAATGTCCTTCTGTTTCTTGTGTAAAATAAGAAGATCTGGAACAGCTTCCCAAAGGAGGTGTGATTAAAGCTCCTCGTGGAATTTAATTGTGGGATACAGGGGCACCTGAGTGGCTCAGTCGGTTAAGCGTCTGACTTCAGCTCAAGTCATGATCTCCTGATTCATGAGTTCAAGCCAGTTCGGAGCCTGGAGCCTGCTTCGGATTCTGTGTCTCCCTCTCTCTTTGCCCTTCCCCTGCTCACGCTCTCTGTCTCTCTGTCTTTCTCTCTCAAACATAAATAAACATTAAAAAAAACTTAATTATGGGATACAGGAAGAAAAGGCGCTTGCCGCTGGCTATAGGAACCAGTTCCTGCAAGACATTGAAGTGTGAAAGCGAAAAATGACAAATCCACGGCCTGTGGCTGGAGACCAGGGTGGAAAGGTAGAAAGGAATTAGCACTTGAGCGCCTACCCATGATATCCTGAACAATTTGGATTTTATTCTGTAGATGACTTTAAACAGGAGTCACCTAAGTCTTGCATTTCAGAAATACCATCTAGCATCAGAATAGAAGGTGAGTTGGAGAAGAGTAAGTCTGGAAGTTGAGTCCTGCCTATCTTTTTTTCTCTTGGCCCTAAAAACTCAAAATTCGTTGAGAACCTCAATCATCCCTCAAATCTGGCTGCTCTTCTCCATCCACCTCTGGTCCAGGTCCTTGCTGTAATACACATGAAGTAAAGTCAACGCAGTAGATTCTTTTCTCCCCAATCTATACATCCTCCCCAGTCTGTCTGCTACGGTGGCCAGAGGGCACAGCTAGAAATGGGAGCCGTTAATACTACCAGTGTCACCCCATCTGCCATAGAAGCAATTCTGTTTCTTAGCCTGCCTTCCCAGACTTCCCAGATGATGAGCAAAGGGTGTATAAATAATCAAAAGTGGCAACATCAGCAACAGTAGACTCTGGCCAAGCCCCTACAGCGTAGTGACTGGAGTCCCAGCCGCCCAATCTCCCCACGTGCCCTGGGAGCATATTGAGGGCTCACTAATTCTGTCCACTTAACTTGTCAGCGCAGCTGGCCACACAGCCAGAGCCTTCATCCCTCCTGACTTTATCCTGGGAGTGGCATCTCGCTGGGTCAGTGCCATCCCCAGAAGAGTAAAGTGGACCTCACCCAGAGAGCCCCTCAGTACCTTCTGGGCATGATCCCTCAGCTACCTCCCTACCCGCAGTGGTGCCCAGAGCAAGCACCTCCCACCCTCTGGCAGGAGTGTGAGACCTTCCTTTTTCTGCTTTTCCCAGCCCCAGAGAGGTTAGGCAGAACTCAGAAGAAACTGGCTGTGGCCAAACAGCCAGGCTCTGCTGGATTCTAATCCCAAGTCCACTGCGACTCAGTGGGTATATACGGTCTTTAGCTAACTTTACTGAGCCCCGTGGTCTGTGTTTCATTTTGTTTTTCTTGTGGAAAAGTGGGAACAATAATGTCAATTGTAAAGAAAAGTTATCTGAGATTTACAAGACATGATGCGTATAAAGAATTCAGCACAGAGCCAGAAACAGATCATTACAGAATATGTGTAAATAATTTATATAATGAAGCACCCTTTCCTGTCATCACACACATATAGATACAAGGAACCACAGAGAAGGAAAAATTCTCAAGCTGTTAATGATTATCTATTAATCTATTTAACAATAGATCTACTGCTAATTGCTTAGTTCGTGCAAACACTGTAGAATAATTCTTATTTTTGTTTTGGAGAGATCATCTAAAAAGATACTTTTTCTGTCTGAGTGCCATAAAATTCCCGCAGAATATCAATTAAATCATAGGACACTCTCCCAGTTTCCTACATTTCCGTATTTAAGTAAATGTAGCAATATAGTAATATTGAGCAAATACATTTGCATTTGATATAAAATTGGCATCACCCCTTATTATAAAACAAAATAAAATGTTTGCTATTGCAAATGTAAAAAATATCACAATGAGTAATACATAATACTATGGACCCCACTGGACAAAGTGCTGGGCTAAGAAAATTCGTGATTTTCATTTGGGATAGATAATTTATTTCTTATGTTTCTTTCTTTCAAATAGAACAGGAATGCCGCCATCCTGGCATTATCGATCCCCATTTCTGATGACACTTCTGGAACTGTCTTCACACCGTACGTTGTCTTCTGCAGCCCAGCCCCCTGCTACAACCTTCTCCTCTAGTCCTGCCCGCCTGTTGCACCAAATCCCTGACACACTGATGCCACAAACTTCCTAGTACTTTTCTAGAAATCACCAGATCTACAAATTACAGTCATAGGTTATCTCTTATTCCACTGAGGTATTGTGAGAAACCATTACGTAGATGCTGTTTAAGCCCTTCGTGATCAGACGCCATGTATAAAGAAAAATTACTAGCTTTGTATTTCAAACCTGAACCACACGACGTCCCAACAATACAGAAGCAGGCACTTTCCTCTGACATAAATGCATGATTTATCATCCCTCCCCTAGAGCTGCCCAATTCAATCCCTTTACCTTTTTTCTCTCTGAATTTCACTTTTTACATAGATTTCGCCTTTCCTATCTGAATGATCTTTGTCAATGGGGAATTTAGATTTCTTAGCAGATGTCACATAAGCCTAACATGAATATTTTTTTAGGTGCAAGTTAAATTTGTGGCATAGCATATAAAGGCCAATGTTTCCATTATAATCTAAAACGATAAAGAAATTACCATCGCTTTTTGAATAAATAGTAGCACATAGTTCCCAATGGTTAGTCATGAATATTATTATTTAGAGTTCTTGAAAGAGGAACCATTTTACTCAGACATATTGGTCGAAGTACATACTATTTTTATTTTCTTAATAGTAAATTGCCATATTTCTTAATAGTAAATTGCCATTTTACAATTGGAGCATGCTGTCTCCACGATAGCACAGCACAGTAAGGCTAAATGAGCTGCAAACAAAAGTCTAAGGGAGATGTCACCCCTTTTGTCCTTGGTCCATGCACATCAATAGTTGTGACTTAGGTGATTGGCCAACCACCTCTGTTAGCTGTCCTCTACCTACCAACTAAAACCCAAGTTCCTTAGCATGTTTTATAGACTATACTCTTTTGTCCCCTCAAATTCTTCTGTTGAAACCCTAACCCACAATGAGATGGTATTTGGAGATGAGGGCAATGGAGCAGGAGGGTAGTGAGGGCACGAGGGTGGAACCTCATGACTGGAGAGCCAGATCTTGTTTGTTCTCTCTCTTTCTCCCCTCCTCTCTCTCTCTGTCTCTCTCTGTCTCTCTCTCTTCACCGTATGAGGACACAGCAAGAAGATAACCATCTATGAGTCAGAAAGAGGGTGCTTACCAAGTAATGGACCTCACTGGCATCGTCGTCTCTGACTTTCAACCTCCAGAACTGTGAGAAATACACTTCTGTTGTTTAAGGTCTGGGATTTTGTTACTGCAGCCCATACTGACTGAGTCAGCATGGAAGGTCCTTCGTCATAGCCCTTCCCTGCCTCTCCAAGTTTACTCCCTATCTCTCCCCATCCTGCCACTTGAACATTTCATCGCTTCCTGAATAAGCGGCTTGTTGAACAAGGTGTTCACTCCATCTGGAATGCCGCTGCTTGCTCTTTTTCCTTTTACCCAGAAAATTCATATTCGTCTTTGGAATTATAACACAAATAACAACTCTGTGAAGATTTTCCTAAATTTCTTTTTTTTTAAATATTTTTAATCTTTATATGAGACAGAGTGCAATTGTGGGAGAGACAGAGAGAGAGGGACAGAATCTAAAGCAGGCTCCAGGCTCTGAGCTGTCAGCACAGAGGCCAATGTGGGGCTCGAACCCACGAACCACGAGATCATGACCTGAGCCAACATTGGATGCTTAACTGACTGAGCCACCCAAGTGCCCCAAATTTTCCTAAATTTCTAAGGACAGAGTCACTCCATCCTTCCTATTCCCATCGTACTTTTTAAAAATTCTATTTCAATTTACTGCATTATATAGAAAAAATAGTTACTTACAAATCTATCTTCTCATGTGGAAGGTAAGCATATTCATTGAAAAAGTGTCGTATTTATGGATTTATGCTTTTAGAAACATATTTGGCACACAGTAAGTAATATATTATTGACTGATTGGATAACTGGAAAGGTAGGACAGATGGATGATAATAATTATTCATTTTATTGGCAGAAGGGCAGAACTTTAAATAAGAGATTGAGTATGCACAGAAGCTGCGATAAAAAGAAAAGGGACTTATTCTTCATTGAGCTAAGCAGACAATACATACTTTATAATAAAATAAAATTGGATAAACATTCACCGAGCACATATCATGTTTAAAGTCTTGAACAAAGAATGGGAATCACAAAAGCTAAAAGCGTATTGTCTCTAAATTCATGAAATGCACAGACTACTGAAAACAAATAGGAAGTATTAAAATAGGGTGGGTTTTCATTTCGGCCCATCATCTGTAGCACGTAGGATAACAAAGAATGTTCTTGAAAATGACACACGTGGAAAATTTTAAACCTGTATTCACTCTAATGGGTCTCCTCAACATGTGACATTTGACACCACTTTTTCTTAGACTAGCTACAAACCACCCTTAGCAAAAACGACTGCCTCGAGTTTAACTTCTTTCTGCCTCCTCTAGCTCCACAGAATAGATGTGCTCATGTGAAACAGCTGCAAGGAAGGGAGGAAAAGAGAACAACTGGAAAGATTATAATCGTTCATGAACTAAGCGAATATCAAGAGCTGGGTCCACGTGGGTAGAGTATTCCAACACATACGGCAAAGTGTAAAATAATAATAACAATCTATTAGATAATTTGAAGATTTCCTTTGCCGTTTCTGGCTAGGTCAATTTCAGGGGAATACAAATCCCAGAGGAGGACTTGAGTGGAGAACAGGATCCATACATGCGTTTTCAGTATTTCTTCCAACCTATTTCATGTTCAATAATAAAAGAGCGTTCACTTCCGAGTTCAGATGGATAAGAGTGTAGGCGTGGGTATTGTCTGGGAGAACGCACTAAATGCAGGACAGCATCCTGCAGCCCGCGGTAGAGCACAGGACATGCTCCATTCAGGGTTCTTTTTAAAAATATTTCAATGCTTCTTTATTTATTTATCTGAGAGAGAGGGAGAGAAACAGAGACAGAGCATGAATGGGGGGAGGGGTAGAGAGAGGAAGACACAGAATCTGAGGCAGGCTCCAAGCTCTGAGCTGTCAGCACAGAGCCCGACAGGGGAGTTTGAACTCATGAATGGTGAGATCATGACCTCAGCCGAAAGATATGACCTCAGTCAAAGTCGGACCCTTAACTGACTGAGCCACTAGGACACCCCTAGGGTTCTTTTTTAAAAGCTACCTATCACCCTCCCCCCAAAATTTTTGATGCAGCTTCTAACATTAAATTACATTGAAATAAATAAAATTTAAAATTAGTAAATTAATCTTTTAGGAGGAAAGAGACACATACCAAGTACTGAGATAATTTTATTGTTTAACTGAGTATTACTTTTAATGCTGGGATTTCCAAAAGACCAAGCAAAAAAAAAAAAAAGAACTATATCGTAATGTATTATTTCTGCCCGGTTAAAAGAAGCAAGTAGTTTCCTAGAGAAGCAAATCGTATTCCCAGAAAAAACAAGGCTCCTCCAAAGAAATTTTAAAAATCATCCCATGAATCCCGTAATGTGAGACAATAGACAAATAACAGATACTATCTTCCACTGCACTTTTGTCAAAGATCCAAAGAACCCTGTAAAAAGGGTGTTTCTTAAATTGATGCTGTATAAAAGCCAGCCTCTCCACTTCTCATTTCAGGGGCAATATTTAAAATATTTAACAACGAAATGGCATAAGCCTTGGTATTGGCACAGAGCCCAAGAAGAGCCCTGCCGTGTCACGGGTATTTCCTTTATTCGCTGGACCGCGGGCAAGTCCAAGGGTCCTGAGGGAAGATCTTCGATTAGAGAGAGTTCGCTCGGGGGAGCTCAGGACAGTGATTATTTATTACCTGGTATAGAACTATTTTAACGTATTAGCAACTGGTAGGACCATCTCTGTACACAGGGCTCTGGTTCTAGAGTGAGATAAGAACCCATCACCAGAGAGACAATACATTATAAATCAAGAGATACCCCTTCAGTCCTGCACCCCGATAGTTTTAAGGGGATAGCTGGCTAGAGCGTTCATCTCAGTGCTCACAGGTGACTCATCAGGTGCCGCTGCCAATCATGTTGAACACCTCCATCCAAGGCTCTGCTTCTGCAGCTTTAAATAAAGTAACATTTTCCAGTAGGTGAAGGTTCACTGACTTCTTTAGAGAGCATTTTAAGATCCTGACCTGGAGGCGACAGGCGGCAGGTGCTGGTGTCATAGTCTAAGAATATATGTCTTCTATTCTCCTCATTTGGGTCAGATGAGCCAAACTGATGAATAGCTAGGCACTAGAAGCTCAGGAAACTTGAAAAGATCACTCTTTCAGGGAATTAACTTTTCTATTTAAATCTCTATAAAGTCGAACTACACTGAATGTAAGTGACTTGGGTTGTTCATTTGCAAAACAATTAGACAGACACTATTATTTGATTTGATCTGACACTTCACATTAGTATCAGGCAGTGACATTGGATGTCATTGATAGCAACTTTAAAGGAGAACAATCCCAAAGAAGAACTAAAGCGTATTTCTTACTGGAGTAGCTTAGTTCTACCTTAGAGAGCTCAGTGCGTGAAGCTGAACTCAGCCTCCGCCCTCCCACAATTCACTCATTTAGCAAAACCCCAGATTCCTCATTTTTAGAATGTTCTGGTCACTCTATATGAGAATCAAATTCAGAGAAGAGAGTAACACACAAGAAAGTGTCCCCCTACTACTTAAGGAGGTTGAGGCTGCATGGAGAGAGAATGCAGAAACAAAATGCACAGGTATGTGTCAGTAACAATAACCATCCCACACAACAGGTAGAAGTTTGCAAAAAGACTGGATCAAGGCATTGGCTTCCAAGAGACCTTTTAAGGTGTTGCTTCCTTGGTTAATTTAACATGAGCTTGGGGGCTGATCCTTGGGCTGAAATCAGGTACACTGTTGCTAACTTGTCTCTTAACGGATAAGACATAAACCAGGCTGTCGAGGATGTTTAGAACAGACTAGCAATCCCTTAAGCAACAATGAAACCACCATGTGAATGGGATGCTGGGACAGGCAGGGACTTGCTTGTCAGTCTCTCTGACTCCAGAGTCAAGTTTCACTACCAGCTCTGTGGCTTTGGCAATGCACCTCACGACTCTGAAAGCTTCAGTTTCGTCTGCAAGATATGGATGATAAGGAGTAACTACTTTTTGTAATTAGTGGGAGAAATTAATGAGACAATGGAATGCAAAATGCCCACCACAGGACTGGGCGCATAGCATGTGTTCAATGCCTATTAAAAAACAGGTATTATAAAAGGCAGAAATATAGAAATTGTATTGTAATACCTGTAACACAGCAGTGCAGTGAAAAGGGCTGTAAATATTGAGGGAGTAAAAAGGGATAAATTACTGGGGTTTTTTTAAATATTATTTTGGACACCCAGCATCTTATCTTGTTACAAAGTGGTTGCCACTTTACTGATATATAACAGGGATATATGTAGACTGATGTTAAGATAAAAATGCTTTTCCTTAAATTAAAAAATTTTTTAATCTACGAAATATGTCTCTTGCCTGACTAGAGACATGGAGATTTAAATAATTCTATTATAATTTATTGACCATTTAATACAGTAGATCATTAAAAATCCTAAATCACAATTAGTTATTTGAAGAGATCTCTGGAGTGCCTAGGCTGTGCGAAGGGCAGAGGGTTAGAGAAAAAGCTGGAAAATCTGTATTCAACTAGAAGGTAGACCTGGACTTGCTCACCACCCTTCACTCACTCAGTCCAGGCCCTCGGTAGTTAAGATGCATCTAGCAAACATTCAAGGAATGGATGGCATAGTCTCAGAGTTCTCAGCAAAGGAAGGAAAGATTAAGGGCAACCTCACTTCTCAGTGAACAGAGGTTGGGCCAGAATCTGAGTCAACCATCAAAGGAGGATGAGCAGCTGTGAAGGCGACATCTGATGCCTACGTTGAATTTAATAGAAAAAAATAATCGTTCTTTAGCATTTTTCTAAAATGGCTACTATTATGTTTTCTTGCGAAAAGTGTAATCACTGCAATTGTTTCACGAAAGTATGTTCATTGCACAAAACTTGGAAAGTACAGAAAAGAATGGAACTGAAACCATGTGATCACCGAGATGATTCTTATTAAGATTTTGGTGTAATTACGTTGAAAATATATATATATATATATATATATATATATGAATGATGATGGAGCAGAGGAAGAGAGAGGCTACATGTGAAACTGGCACCATCCAGTTGCAAGGTAATAAGAATCCAACTCAGAGGAAAGGAATTGAGGAAAGAAGAATAGGAGGATAAATGTAAGAGATACAGATACAGGAACAGGTACAAGTGTACAGATGTAGATGAAATGTAGATGATAGAGGTACAGGTGTAGATGTAGATACAGATGAGAACTGGATGATACAGATTTAAGATAGATACACACATATACACACATACACATGTATGTATTAAGTATAAAAAATTATTATTGACGTATTTGTAAGATTTCTCTGTTACAGAGGCTGACCAGTCATGGTACTAATTAAAGGATGAATGAATATTTGAGAATGTGATTTAAGATGGGAATGATACTCTTTAGGTGCTTCCTTTTTTCTTAATGTTTATTTATTCATTGTGTGTATGAGAGAGAGAGAGAATGTGTGCAAGTGTGGGGAAAGGGCAGAGAAAGAGAGGGAAAGAGAGAATCCCAAGCAAGCTCTGCACTGTCAGTGTGGAGCCCAACGCAGAGCTTGATCTCGGGAACCACAAGATCATGACCTGAGTTGATATCAAGAGTTGGATGCTTACCCGACTGAGCCGCCCAGGTGCCCCTTTCATAATTGTGAAAGGAGACTTGAGACAGAAATGTGTGTAAGAAACTAGGATGAGAGGAAAAGATATTGGGATATTAGGGGCACCAGACATCTGGGGTTTAAGACAGCCACTGAGAATCTGCGTGGCCAGGCAGGGTGAAGGAAGGGCAAGCTTCTAGGACTTATCCTTAGCTGAGAAACCATGAAGGAACAAACCCACAAACCAAAGCAGGAAAACATTATTTTAAGGAAGGTGGGGGAAAAAATGCTCAAGCGTGTAGGCAACAATTGTAGGTCTTAGGGAAAGGATTTCCCTAAGACAGTTGTTTACCAGCTTCTGATTGAAAATGTTCTACAGAGAAATGGGGGCAGAGGCAGAGTATCAGTGGTCAGTGGACAGGAGGATGGTTAAGAAGAAAAACAATGTGTTTCTATCATAGGTTCATTAGATAAAAATCTGTTTTCATCAAAAATGAATTCAGAGCAAGAGAGCATAGGATTTGGAGTCAGACTACCCAGAATAGTAGTGCCATGGCAGTGACAAGGCACCTGAACTTCAGGATAAATAATAGAACCACCTCAAAGGGTTGATGTGAGGATTAGGTAAGTATATAAAAGCTCTTAATACGGCATAGAGTATATGCTGCATAATTGTTTGGTAGTATCATCCTCATCGTCATCATTACAGTTGTCAATTGATTAATAGCAAGATTTCACCAGAGAGCAAGGGCTCCAGTTTAGTGCAACAAATGTTTCTTGAGCACTTTATAGATGCGATGACTATAAACCATTATGGGAAGATGATTAAAATTGGTCTTCGGCCTCAATGCGCTTTTTTAAATTCACTCAGTTTGCCAATAGCTTTTACTGAGTCTCTACATATGCCAGACATGTCACCTGGCAGAGCACGAGAATCATAGCACGGTGTGATTCTAGCTCAGTGGGACTCACGCTGAGACAGAGACACACAGAGTGGGGGCATGTTAGTCAGAAAGAGGTCTGTGGACTCTTCCTAAAACACTTGAGGGAAACCAACTGAGAGATTCTAAACGCGGCAGGCTGGCCATTCAACCAGAACATCCTGGGTGTTTACAGCCAGTTAGGTTCTGATCAGTGGGTAGCCATGCTGTGAAGGGGGTAAATATTGTGATGCCGTTCCTGGAGAAGTACAATCTATCTCAAGGACAATCTGGTGTGCATACAGGGTGAGGAGAGGAGCAAGGGAATATCTGAGAAGGCTTTTTGGAACAGGCGGCATTTACTGGACACTGAATGATAAGACATTAACATGCAGAAATGTGGGAAAAAAAAAAAAAGAACATTCCAGAAAAAAGAACAGGAGGAGCCAAAGAAAAAGAAAAAAAAAACAGAGTTGGGGGTGAGGGGAGCATCTGGAATACATATTAAAGTGTAGTTAGTGTGTCGCTGTGTTAGCAGAGAAACGGGGAGAGGGTGATAATAAGAAGAATGAGAAAGGTCAGGGGGCCTGGCGGTATAGACATCCATGCAGGAGCTGAGTGATCTGACTTGTGTGTGCAATTTGTAATTCTTGAAGATCTCTAAAAGGGATGTGTGCTAATTAAAACCATTTTGGGGAAGCAATTTTGAGTTCGTCATGAAGGAGCTGACGGAAGGAGAGGGGTCTGTTAGGCCGTCGCAGCAATTCAGGTGAAAAGCAATGAAGGGGTAAACTAGGACAGGTGCTTAGGAAGACCAGGCGGCGGTGGCCAGCAGGGTCGTAGTGAATGCTCAGTGCCTTGGAGTCTTTAAAATGATCACACACAGGGCCCCCTGGGTGGTTCAGTCAGTTAAGTGTCCATCTTCATTCAGCTCAGGTCATGATCTCTCGGCTCGTGAGTTCGAGCCCCACATCCAGCTCTGTGCTGACAGCTCAGAGCCTGGAGCCTGCTTCAGATTCTGTGCTGCTTCAGATTCTGTGCCTCCGTCTCTCTCTCTCTCTCTCTCTCTCTCTCTCGCTCTCGCTCTCGCTCTCGCTCTCTCTGCCCCTCCCCCGCTTACACTCTCTCTCTCAAAAATAAATAAACATTAAAAAAGTTAAAAATAATATAAACTGATCACACAGCCATTCAGTTATCTTGTGTACTAGATGAACGTTACCTGTACCATATTTAAACTGTAGATGAATGTATGAATCATTGCCTTAGAGAAGGTTACTCTCTGTTTTATTTTATATTTTAGTAGACATTATTTTTTAGAGCAATTTTAGGTTCACAGCAAAACTGAGAGGGAAGGACAGGTTTCCTGTATACCCTCCACCCCCACACATGCTTAGCCCTCTCCGTTAACTTCATCCCCCACCAGAGTGGTACGGTTCTTACAACTGATGGGCCTGCACTGACACGTCGTTATCGCCCAGAGTCTAGAGGTTACATGAGGGTTCCCTCTGAGTGTACAGCCTATGGGTTTTGACAAACGTCCTCTAATGACATGTATCCACCGGTATAGTATCATACAGAGTAATTTCGATGCCCGAAATAGAATAGACTTTCAAAGTAAAATAATTTTTTTTTAATTTACTGAAATTTTGAGCACACATCTACGAGTAATTTTAAAGTCGAACACAGTCCTAGCAATTTACAAGAAAGTTTCTGTGGAAACACATTTTCCAGTAGTCTATAATCATCCACAGTCTGCTTTGTATAGCGCACAGAAATATTTAAGTGTGTTGATGGTATTCATTTTCACTTGCAATCTGGTTTAACTGGCAACTGGCAAAACCAGTTAAAATTAAGAAGATAGATATTTTGAGCTAAACTACAAACAATTCTGCCGGAAATAGAACGTGGTAACTAAATTGCTATCATTCATGCCTTGGTCTCTAGAATCTTAAAAACGGAGGATTAAAGAGGCTACAACTTCCCTACATGGAACGAAACAAAACACACCAGTGCGTTGGCTCTCCTCGAGCATCTGAAATGTCCCCCAGACATCGCACAGATGCACAAAGGAAGTTAGTGCTAAAATATCATTCTCCACCATCTCAACCCCTAATATGTTACGCAGGAATTTCTCTCCGAACTCTACAGAGCCTAAAAGAATACCCTAGTTAAAGTGTACATTTAATTTATCACTGCGTGCACGTTACACAGGGGTACTGGATCATTAATCTGAACCAGCGTTAGCAGTTAATAGAAAGATCTGGTGTGTCAGTCAAGCAGAGTGTTTCTCTAAATTTAGCTATCATTCAGACTTTAGAATCTCTTTAACAAAAAAAATCAAAGCCATCTTAGAGAGAGATTGGAGGAGGAGCATCTATTCTGTGAACATCCTCCATGATTGGCTTGGTTTCTTTCATAATTGTGCTCCTTTGACAGGCTCTGTTTACTCACTCCCCTGCTCTCTTTATAGGGAAGTGCCCCCCTCCACAGTGCCCATAAATCTGTTTTTAAAGAAAAATAATTAGGTATAACCGCTTCTCCAAACAAAGGGGGAAGCACAAAAAAAAAAAAAATACTGATGACCCGAAGCTCATTGTTCATGCAGTTATTCCATTATGGTGGCCATTCTTTCTATACTTTTCATTATTTTCATGAGCATGGAAAAGGACCACCACTGTCCTTTTTTTTTAACCCGACAGACTGCAGAAGCATACCCAAAAGCAAAAGCCAAATTGTGTCCCCAAACCATAATAAGATATTAAAAAAAAAAAAAAACAGCGATAGAGAAAGAAAATTTTAGTCTTTGAGGTAGAACAACCCCGAAAATTTTCAGTTTCTTGCCTACTGTCAAAGAAGTTGAAGAAAACCCATTTCCCCTCTGCAGGAGGAGACACAGAGAGAGTGCCCTGGGAAGAGCTCATGGAAGAGATACCTCTTCCATTCATTCACTTTGAAGAATCCTGTTAGAGCCAATTTCCCTCAAAACAAGTGTAAAAAAGTATCATGAATTTTGCATCAATAAGGCAGAAAGTCTAAAACAACGAAATTCCTAGAAGTTCTTACCTTTCTTGTTCAGTAGAAGTACCCATATCCATTTCTCTCACCTTTTTACTCCCTATAACTCGTCCCAGGAAAATTCACTATGTAATTGGATATAATTGTGATTCATTGCGATGAATCAATAAATTGGTTTAAAAGTATGCTAAGTGAAAAATCAAGCCCTTTTCCGATCTGAACTTTATGAAATTCTCAGAATTTCAATTTAATCACTTTCTAAATGATTCCCATTGGCCAGGCCAGCTCCAGCCTTTACTGAAACATTCCACTGCTTGGCATGTCCCTGTCCTTCCATTCTTGTTTTTGGTTTCACTCAGGGCTTAATGAAAATCCCTTCTCTTCTAAGAGTTTTTTACCCACAGTTATTATATTAAATAGTTCTGTTTTTTTTTTTTTCACTTAACTAACTGTTAATTGCCTGACAAAGATTCTTAGCTCCTCAGCTACACCACGCATTCTTAAAGATCAGAACCTATGGGTCATTTTTTCTACACTTGCACAAAAGAGGTATTTATTAAATACATGCTTCATATATCATTTGACAAATTAATTATATAAATGAAAACATATAAATCAATTGTCTAACAACACACAGTCACTGAGCCCCTATCTTGTACAAAGTGTGGTCCTGCGTATGAAGGAAGATAGAAATATATATACATAAAGCAGCGTCCGGTAGTGTTATTTTGTGTTTAAGGAGAGGAGACCTAGGCTGATGAAGACAGGCAACAGTGCATAGATAGTAAGTGTAACTTAGCAATGCAAAATTATGGGTTAAGAGAGTCTGGATTATAGTAGACAGCAAGTGTTGAATGGAAATGGCAAATAAAAACAAATCTGGATTTAGGTAAACAGAGACTTTATTTGAAAAGATCATTACAATAGGGGAGGGAGGCCATTGCCACAGGGGAGGAGGGTGTCATCCCAATAAGGTAAGGGTTCAAGTAGGGGACAATGACCATTATAATAGGAAGAACATTCCTACTGAAAGGAATGTGTCTGAAATTTGGACAGGAGTGCTCTTGTCATGTATGGGGACAAGTCAATAAGCTGGAAAGAACTGGAGTGGGGTGGGGGCTGAGTTGGTGCTGAGACCTGATTAGAGACCGTTCCTCCTTCAAGTCTGCTGATTATGCCAAGGGGCTGTTCTGTGTTCCAGTGCTCAAGGGTGGGCAAAGTTGCAGGGTTTGGGGAAGGAGAGAAGCTGGATGAGATGAAGTGTGGGGATTTGGACACGTAGCCTAACTGACTACAGTTTCTTACCATCACAGATTTGTCCATTTTCTTGTCTGTAAAGGAGGTGATGGCTGAGGCTCTTTTAAGCTCTCTTTATGGACATAAATTCCAGAGGCACCCCCACCCTCCGCCAGCCCTGACCAGAATAAAATGCTTCTGTTCACACTCAGGAATTACTTTGATATAATACATTTAGTCTGCAGAACCAGAGGCTCCCTGTTTTTCCTCCACCTAATTGTTTGAAAATCTCCATAAGATGGATATTGTTCTCCCCACTCTTTAAGAAACAAAACAAAGCCTTAGAAAGATGACATTTCTTATTTATCGAAGGGCAAAGAAAAGAGAAGTAGGCAAAGCCAGGAATAAGCCTGACACCCGTGGACAGTTTCATTTGCTACACCCTATAAGCCTCTCAAGAAGGGTTTGACTCTAACTAAATATCACTTTTCTGAGTTTAGAGGGGAAAAATGCATGGAAACATGGAATTTGGGTCCGCTCACCAGAGACACCAAGGGCTGCCCTCCAGCTAAACTGTGTGGTAATTCGTACCACTTAGAAGCCCCCTTAAAGGTTACCCTAAATGGTGACCCAATAGAGGTAAAATTTGCTAAGTCTCCTGGGAGAGATGACTCTTTCAATGGGCCTCCTTGAAAGGCCTGCATACTTCTCCAGGCCCAAGACACTCACCAAAAGCAGTACACTCTGAGGCCAAGGTCACAGAATTCCAAGCTTGGAATGTAAACTTATCCATCAGTTATCAATTTCCCCATTTTACACGTGAGGAAGTGGCATAAGGCATAGGATATTCACTGATTTTGAAGCCAACCAGAATGAATTTCGAAATAGTTTTTTTTTTAATTTTTTTAAAATTTTTTTTAACGTTCATTTAATTTTGAGAGACATAGAGACAGAGCATGAGCAGGGGAAGGGCAGAGAAAGAGTGAAACACAAAATCTGAAGCAGGCTCCAGGCTCCGAGCCGGCAGCACAGAGCCCGACGCAGGGCTCGAACTCACAGACCATGAAATCATGACCTGAGCCGAAGTCGGCCTCCCAACCGACTGAGCCACCCAGGTGACCCTGAATTTTGAAATGGTTTTGACACCTTTATTGTGAAATCTGGAGTATCATATGTAATTTCTCTGCCTTTTCTTATCTGCAGAACTGAGCCAACAATGTGTTACTTCTCTATTATAAGCATTAGATAAGATTATTATATAAAGGGTCTATCATAAGGGCGCCTGGGTGGCTCAGTTGGTTAAGTGTCCAACTCTTGATTTCATCCCACGTCATGATCTGAAGGTTCGTGGGATCAATCCCCATGTCAGGCTCTGTGTTGTCAGTTCTCTCTCTCACTCTCTGCCCCTTGCCCACTCACATTCTCTCTTCTCTCTCTCTCTCTCTCTCTCAAGAAATAAGACTAAAGAATAAGATTTCTTTAGTAAGATTAAAGAAATAAACTTAAATAAAAGAAAGGATTTCTTTCATAATAAATAAATAATAAATAAGTAAAGGGTCTATCATAGGAGGAATGCTTAGTAGGCATCTAAGTATCGCTGACCCAGAGGGCACTGGGGACATGAAGGGCACTTTACCTAAGTCACATGGATTCTTGGGGGCAGAGTTCAAGCTTTTGAGTCTAGTTCTCTCATTTGCTGATAAAACAGAGCCCTATAGAAAGACCACAGTTAGCATTTGTTACTAATCCCAAGAGTTCTAAGATTTGTCTATAAACACTCAATTCATTGAAGCGAGCAAGGCCCAAGAGCCTGAGAAAATTACTACAGGGAATAAATGAGAAGAATAAAACTATTATGCAAACATAGATTAAAAACGCAGTCATGTGAACTTTTTGTTTTGCTTTGTTTTAATGAAGGAATCGGGTGTGTGGGTCTTGGTGCACCATCACCGCAGAGGCCCTTTCCCCACCTCCGGACTCAACTCTGTCAAAGGCCTGTGCAAAACCTAAGGCAGCTGGTGCGTTTGCACTTTTTGTTGTGTAAAAAATGTGTGTAAGAAAGAGGGGCAAGCAACTTCATGCACTATCAAAGCAAAAAATTGCATCAGACACATTAACCAGGCAGGAAAGACTTTTTCAAGGCTATTGCAATAGAGGAGAGAAAAATCTAACTCACTCCTTGAAACTAAGGAGCTTAAGTTTTGAGAACTGAGGTGCGGGATATTAGAGCATCTCTGTTTGTGAGTTGGCCTTCCCCAGAGGAAAAGGAGAGAGATTTTCTCCTATTTTCATGACAAGAAACTTGGACCAAGTTAGGTTCCTACCCTTCCAAATTAGTAACTACGGGCGCCATGTTCCTTGCTGATGGCATTTCAGAGGGATGACTCAGGTCCTTAAGAATGACAGACAGGGGGCGCCTGGGTGGCTCAGTTGGTTAAGCGGCGGACTTCAGCTCAGGTCATGATCTCACGGTCTGTGAGTTCAAGCCCCGTGTCGGGCTCTTTGCTGACGGCTCGGAGCCTGGAGCCTGCTTCCGATTCTGTATCTCCCTCTCTCTGTGCCCTTCCCCTGCTCATACTCTGTCTCTATGTCTCTCAAAAATAAATAAACGTTAAAACAAAAAAAACAAAGAATGACAGAGAATCCTGAGTGGTGAGACCAACCAGCAAGAGGCTTTTAACAAGATTTACATCTCAAAAGGGTGGAGAAAGAATTTATACTTGTAAGTTTTCAAAAGTAAATGCTCTGAGGAAGACCAGGAGCCTGAAGCAGGAAAAGCCTGTCTAGACATTTAGTCCAACTGAGGAGGTCAGGGCTTTCCTGGTCAGACTCATAAGAGGAGTTAAAAAAAAAAAAAAAAGAACTGGAATATTCTGCACCTCAAAATGTCCTACACTCTTTCGGCACATAGAATGTGTGTTGGGCCCACCTTCCGCCCTCCTATCTGCCACCTCCCCTCCTCCCTCCTTACTTATCCCCACAGACAGCACCCCCACAGGCCAACCTGCAAGACACTCCTACCTGAACTTCTTCCTTCCCTGCAAAGTCCCTGAGCTGGAAAACCTTCTAATTTCTTCCTCAGTGAGGCCACATTGCCTCATGCAGCTCTCTGCTTTCTCAGTAGGATGCCTGATAGTGTAATCTCTATTCATTCCCTAAGTGATGGTTCACGGTAGATTAATGCATCATCGCTCTAAAGATCCCTGCATATATCCAGTGGACGTGTGGGAACACAATATCCTCTCACTTAAACAGATGCTCAAGAAATGATCAAACCTGGTACTTGTGAAATGTGGGTAAGAAGACATGCTTTGGGTTGGAGGTAAGGTGAGGGTGAGTGTAGTTTCCTCGGCCTCTCCTACATTCCAGCACACTGCTTTCCTGGATGACCGAGCACAGTGTTCTTTAAAACCTGACTGCAAAGTGGCACATCACACAGCCCTACATGGGGGGCAGTGGGGGTGGGGAAGAGCATTTTGAAATACTGGAAGGTTTTCAGACTTTTTTCCTTATGCATATTTTCTCTTTCTATCATCACCACACCCAATAGCTTCTCACACGAACTCATTAAAAGGGGCGCCTGGGTGGCTCAGTTCGTTAAGTGTCCAACTTCAGTTTGTGAGTTCGAGCCCCACATCGGGCTCTCTTCTGTCAGCGCAGAGCCTGCCTCAGATTCTCTGTCCCCCTCTCTCTCTGCCCCTCCACCACCTGCTCTCTCTTCCTCTCAAAAATAAAATAAAACATTTTTTAAAATTTTTTTTAATGTTTATTTGGTTTTGAGAGACATAGTGTGAGCAGGGGAAGGGCAGAGAGAGAGGGAGACACAGAATACAAAGCAGGCTCCATGCTCTGAGCTGTCAGCAGAGAGCCCGACTCGGGGCTCAAACTCACAGACCGTGAGGTCATGACCCGAGCCGAAGTCGGCCACCTAACCGACTGAGCCACCCAGGCGCCCCAAAATAAAACATTTAAAATTACAAAGGACAATAAAACATTCTTAGAATAAGCACCAAGGGAGATATCAGAAATTTCCAGTGTAGACTTAAGACATAAAGTGTGAGGAATCAAATCAGCATCACTCCCATTCATAACACACAATGAGCTTGCATTTTGTCCATCTGGCTGCTGGAGGGATTGGAGTAACAAAGTGAGCCACCTCCTTCCTCTCCCAAAGGGGATGTATAAGGCATCCCTGAAGAGAATGGCAGGGAGGATCCTTTGGAAGTTTTCACTTTCAGACTCTGAAATTTGTACTTTGTCCCATTTGTATGTGCTTCTCATCAATATCGTGAATCTTTACTTCAGATTTGCTAGTTATTTGTGACTGTACCGATGGAAAAGTCACATTGGTGAGAATTACGAATGTCAGTATGTTCTAGCAAGTCTAAGGAATCTCCGAAGAGATATAATGGAAAACTGTAGCTTTTTACCATGACTGGGTGGTTCTCCAGCAGCAAAGGACAAGGTCAAGATCGTCCATCTCTTTCCCACACATCTGCTCTAGACACACTGTGTCCGCACACACTCCCCGCACGGCCGAAGCTGAGTGTCACTGCCGTCCTGTCCCTGAGGGCAGAACAGGGGCTTCAGAAGTATGTGACCCAAATGCTGCTGGGCACTCCCACTGCTCCCGGGCTCGGGGAGGAAGCAGGTGTGTTCCTCACCCACAACGGGGCCACTCGAGAGGTCCAGCACTCCTCTAAGTAACCTGTAAGTGCTTTGCTTTCCATGGGGGCAGAGAGGGTGGGGGGGTAGAAATTTTGAATATTAAAGAAATAGTCAAATGAAGGAAAATAACTATGGCTCTTTTCCAGGATTTTCCAGGATGTGCACACCGTGTTTGAGGTAATGATTACAATAATCTTGTTTTTTGGCTCTTACTCACACTTGGGCTTTATGCTACATAATCTACTAGGTCTTCATTAAATTGGAAAGCTGACTCTCATTATAAGTGGAAACTAAGTCAATTGCTGAGGCAGTACCTGGCAGAGACAGGTGTGGTTCCGGGTCCATCTGGCCACCCAGTTCACTCCCACACTGCCCCTCGCTCTGCTGTGTCACAATCTGTGAGAATGGACACATCGGGAGCTCGAGTGTCAGAATGAATCTGTTCCGAATGCCAGACCTGCAGTATACTCGGTGTATAAACTTTAGACAAAGTTTTAAATACCTCCTAGTGTCAGTGTTCCATTCTGTAAATTACAGATATTGTCATGAGAGCTCTCAGCACAAGGCTGAGAATGTATTAATAGGCTCACAGTAACTACTATGTATCAGATGCCTTCTTTTCCTTCCTGGAGTATGAAGCAACAAAAAAACAAACCGAAAACAAACAGAAAAAAAAAATCCTGTTGTTTCTTAACCAGGAGTTGGGAAAAAAGTAAAATTGCTGGTGTCTCAGGAGAGAATAGTATATTTGAATATAAAGCTAACACCGTTGACTGGGAAATAAAATATAGAAGGATCTTTCTGGAAAGAGAGATGAATGGTCTGAGAAAGACACCTGTGATAGAAGAGGATGAAGGGAGGAAGGATTCCTGAATAAATGTGTATTCAACAATGGAGAAAGGGGGGAAAATGAAACAATTAATAGCCAGCGTGACGAAGTGCTGGCCAGTCCTTAAGTACTGAATTCAGCTCATCAAAGATAAATGAAATTATACCATTAAATTCTACTTACATTACCATCTTCTCAATAAAATTGTTCTCAATAAAAATAATACCAGAAATACTTTTCCTCTCTCAGAAAAACGCACAGGGTACCTTTTCAGTCAAGCCACGTAATTTTTTCCGGGGCAAATGTTAGTATTTGCCGGGCGAATCTGACTGAACATTCTAGGATAAACGTTCCCATTGTTCTTCGGGAACAAACAAGCGTGGGTTTTTTAAAAGTGATGTGTGCCAAAGGGAACGTGTGAAAAATAATTTCTTAAATAGCAGTGTGTAGTCGCTAATGGGCTATGACACGCTATTTTTCCAGTCTTCCATTTTCAATCCATATTTCTGAATAGCTCTGTGAGATTCTGCATTAGCTTCACAGATTCCCCCAAATGATTATGCCGCGGTAATAGAAGAAGGAGCATCTGCGGCAGACTGATTGTATCACAGTGTTTACTGAGAATGAAGAACTGTCACGGGCAGGCTGATCGGAGAAATAAGCTTGAAGATTACTATTATTAAACAACCAACTGTTAAAAGACCCACACAACATATTAAGGGGAAATACAGAATAAGTTGGTTTTGTTGCCGAAGCCAAATATTTTGGAATTCATCCACATTAAGCTCTCACTTTCTCTCACCATGGTGCTTGATTCTGCGATGTTTGCATACATTATTCTTCCCTGAGGTACATTTAGTTTAATTAAATTTTACTATTAAAAAGTATTAAAGCCTGCTTTTCATAATCCTTCGGAAGCCTGGCGTGGAAACACATTGCGTCCGCAACACTTCCCTATAGGAGCTTTGACTACTTTCTGAGAGCAGGTTTGGCGACCAGACACCCGTCCAGAAGGAATCGAATTGGGAAACGCAAGAGGTCAGGACGCTTGTCTTTTGCTTTTGAATCTACCGGCTGATCTCAGTTTTTTCGCGTTCCATTTTATAATGCTACAGTTATTTCTTTTCCTCCTTTTCTACAGACAATTCCCATCCCAAACATCAGAAAGGAAGTGGTGTTGGGAGCTGAGTTTGTATCGAGCCTGGCTGACACAGAACATTGCTGCTCTTTCTCTCATCCGGAGTTGACCGAGAACCTACAGAGAGCCAGGTCCCAGGCTAGGGTCTGGGCACACAGACGAGGAAGGCCGAATCCTCCCTGCCGAGACATTTGCAATCTTGTCGTGAAAACGCCCTGCCTTAATTCCTATCTCACACTGACAGCTGGTCTTGAAGGACAGATAGCTATGAGCTCTGTTAGTCATTCTACAAAGAGAAGAAATGGGAAAACACAGTTATGTCATAATAAGGAAACCATCCTGACTCACTAAACACTAAAGAACCGCAACTATGTAATTGAAGGTAGTTTGTAATATTTTTCTCTGCACAGTCTCTCCTCTGACAGGTTAAGTGAGTACTCGGTGGATCCACAATGGCCAATCATCTGTATCCACGGTATTTAACAAAATGAGCCCTCTCTGTTCTCAGAAGGCACCACACGGAGATTCTAAAGCACTAATCAGGATGGAGGAAAACACACCAGTCACCCTGCGTTGGAAACCGAGAAATGCTTTCGGAGCCGTATTTCAAGCTGGGAGGTCATTAGCGGTGCGTCCATCCACAGCGAAGTGTTTTGCCACAGGTAATAACGGTGGTAGTTATTCGTAATGTCTTCAAGTGTAGCATGAATGAGTGAGCCGGTGTTTGTGTCAGGCCAAAGCACAGGGTCTTCTGTAGTTGTTGTTTGTTTTGTTCTACGTTCCATACTTGGCAGCAGGGATCTTTTTAGACTTCTGAGTAACTCACAAGAAAAAGAACGTAAATTACAGACACAGATACGAGGGCCTAGACAAAACAAAGTCACTCCAAAATGAAGATTTCCAAGGCTTCTGTGTTGATAACTTAATTTTTTTAAATGTGTATTTACTTATTTTGAGAGAGAGAGAGAAAGAGAGAATAAGTGGGGGAGGGGCAGAAAAAGAGAGGGAGAGCGAGAATCCCAATGCTGTCAGCACAGATGGCCTGATGCAGGGCTCAAACTCACGAACCTCGAGATCATGACCTGAACTGAAATCAAGAGTCTAATGCTTAACTGGTTTACCCAAGTGCCCCTGTATTGGTAACTTTAGATGTCAACATAAATATCTCAAATATTTCTTCTCAAAGAGTGTTCATTTATGCCTCCAAAGACTGTCCACGTTGCTTCTCTAAGCTACCATTCCTCTATAGTGCTGTCGGTCTAGTAGATATTAGTTAGCTGGCTAACTTATCCAAACTATTTTACGATCATCAGGATCTGAGGACAAAAACAGACAGGTTCATACTTGAGCTCAACAGTCTAATGTGCACCAAATAAGTTTAGTTATTTCTCTAGGCCTTCTTTTCTCACCTGTAAAATGCACCCACTAAGTTGATGTATGTACTTTGTAGAATAAGGAGGGGCTAGGTAACACTAAGATAACAAGTAATCCCACCCAGTGGCTTAAAACAACAGGCTTTATTTCTTATTCACACAAAGTCCTCTGTGGGACCAGCAGGCATCTCAGCGATCCAAACTACCTGATTATTTTGGCTCTACCATCTCGACACAGAGCTTCCCCGTAGATTTCCATAATAGGACGGAGGAGAGGCTTTCCCACTGGCAGTTGAGTGCTTTGACCTGAAATTGGACATATCACTTCCCTTCCCTGTCCAATGGCTAGAATACATGTATGGCCACACCCAGCCTGGAGGAGCTTGGGAAAGGCAGCCTTCCGTGTGTCCAGGAGCAAAAAAGATAAAGATATGTACTGATGAGCATTACTATTAGTTTTCGTTACCAAAAGTGTTAAGATTAATGAGGTAACCCATTAACTATGACAATGGAGCAATGGGGGGATGTCAGAAACAGAATGGCGCTGGAAGTGGCCCCTGAGAACACTTGTCACTGGGGCCCCAAATTTCTAAGGGGTAACCAGCTCTGAGTTTGTAAAGGTGGAGAACGGACACCATAACCAAGGGAGCCAGAGCAGAGGTGCTGTCTCAGTCAGACCTCGCACACGCCCAGATTTACAGAAACTCCCTGCGAGAAGCTAACCTCAAGGGCAAGGAGATTAGGGAGCTAAGCAGAGGTAAGTAACAGGTCACTGGATAAAACATATAGAAAATTCTGAATTGACGGATAACCTGAAAACACTGAACTTCTGTAGCATTAAATAAACCTTCTAAAGTTCAGGTGCCAATCAGAGCTTCGGTTTGTAAAAGTAGAAATCTCAAACGCTAACTGTTGATAAATTGCCAGCATTTCCTTCCTTCGATGAGGCCAGAATGTCATGGGAAACAATGTTACGTGCATTCTTACGAACCAAGGTCCATGTATGGCCACCAGAAGAGTACGAGAAAGCAGGGGGGAAGAGAGCCCTTTTTAACTACGTTTCTTCAATGTCTACTATGAATGTTTACAGTCTGGACACCCAGGAGAGCTCTACGTTTTTTCTCTTCCTCAAGATGAATCTGGAGTATGTGCTCCTAAGCAATATACTGACCACCAGCATTTCCCGATAGCACTTTCAGAACAGACTAGAAGGGAGAATGCAGAGAGGGTGCAGATCTGAGGCGACCTGGATACTATTCAAGGAATATGGGGAAGACTTCAAATGGTTACTCACCACCCCCCAATACTGCCTCCTCACAGTATGTATCCAGAAATTTCTTTCTCAGAAGAGCCCACCACCTGCCACTCACAATATAAACTGTGTTCTCAACGTTTGTTATTGACTCTAGATGGTATTAGGCAGTGAGTCTCAACACTGGTACCACCTAAACCCAAAGGTTCTCACCCTTGATGAGAACCCAACTCTACAAGAATGGAATGTCTTAAAACATGCAGTGACCCTTAAGAAAAGTTGAAACATACATTTGGTACTAATTTTGGAAGTGAGAAGAGAGAAAGGAAGGAAGACATAATATTCTAGGAGAAACCAACTAAAAATGAAAAGACTGACATAGACTTTCTAATCATGAAATAAACCACATCTTGGGCAGGATAGATAAAACCAAATACATGTCTGGACCTAGTTAAGAGAAACTAGAGAATACTGAAGACAGAGGAAGAAACCAGGAAGAGAGGAAAAACTACCCATGAAAGGATGATAATTACAGGCTCTATGTGTAACAAGAAAAACTACAAATAAGGGATTGATACCCTCAAGCTGCTTAGGAAAAAACATCATCCCCCCATACTGGGTCGAACTTTCAGTCAAGAGTAATGTTGATTGAAATAAAGAAATTTACACAGAAAGACTGAGCAAGTTCTATTTCAGGAAGACAAAAGTCGATAAGGAAAAAATGGCACAGAAGCAATACAGAGCAAGGACAATGAATGACATACGTGTTGTCAAACCTGGGTACTGTTTTATGTTAAGATTTCTGTTTTCATTCTTGTGATCCCAGAAACTGGAAATGGAATGTGACAGAGAGGGTGTACTGCCATGAAGAAAAATAAGCAAATTAGGATGAAATCAAGAGCTGTTTCAGGTATTTGGAATTATGACAAAGAATCAGCTACGGAGTATGTTTGCCTTGTCTGACTGTGACTATCAGTCAGGGTCCAGACATGAATCGGTCACTGGCATACCCACCCACACTAACTTGAAGTGTTTTTGTCTTTTCTGCTACTTAGTTGAATGTATACTTTTATTTCTTCATAATTGCTTTTTTTTAAATATTAAATATTTTTAATGCCATTATATTTTATTTTACCCTTTATATTTATATTCTCAATATGGAGCTGTGGGCGGATGAACTCAGAGTGCAGGTTTGTGAACTAGGACATCCTGAATGTCTACTTAAACAAATCAAAAACTTACTAGGGAACTCTAGGAAAAGATGACAGATAAAAATGCTAATTTTTGTTCATTTTTTTCATTTCCTGTAGCACTAGTATATCTGCTCACTACATCATGTGAAATAATAGTGAATGAACACAGCAAGGAAAGGGTAGTCAACAGAGCCTTAGCGTTCTCTCGTGAAAGCATTTTGGCTGGTTGTCACTGAGGGCTTTGCACTTGTTTCGTGGCTATAGAGAATAAGTTTCAAATGTTTCTGAAATGAATGGCAGTCACTGCGGGCATCTAAGCTTGGGATGGTGCTGTCAGTTTATCAAAGTGACTTAGGTAGCAAGAATTGAGAAGGCACATAGTCCAGTGTGGGGTAACATGGGGAAACTTTAGAAAATGTCAGGGGAATCATTTTATGCTCCAGAAAGATGGTTTGCAAAATTATACCTAGTGGCCTAAAAGAGTCAGCCACATTCAAGAAGCCAGGTTCACCTGCAGCATATAACCCACACCATGGAAGAGTCTGGCATTATAACTACATCATACTCAAGATAGGCACCTTTTTGATAATGATGCTGGAAAATTGTTTTTACTTCTGTAAAGGGGCTCCAGGGTACTGAAGATGCTGTAACAGGATGTACTAGGTTTGTAGAGTGTCCTTCAAAAGCTCATGATCACCCAGAACTTCAGGATGTAACCTGAATGGAAACAGGGCCTTCATAGATGTAATTAGTTACAATGAGGTCATACTGGCTTAGGATGGACCCTAATCCAATGACTGCTATCCTTAGAAGAAGAAAATTCAGATACAGACATGTACCTGGAAAGTAGACGGTGTGAAGACAGACAGACACAAGGGAAGTACCATGTAACAAGGGAAGCAGAGATTGGAAGATGCATCCACAAACCAAGGAATGCCAAAGCCTGCTGGCAACTACAGAGACAGAAAGGAGGCAAGGAAGGATTTTCCCATAAACCCTTCCGAGAAAGTATGGTCCTGCCAACACCTCCATTTCAGACTTCTAGCCCCCAGAACAGAGACTGTCAATTCCGTTGTTGAAAAAACTACTACCCAGGATGTTGCTCTCATAAGAGCTCAGCTTCCTTTCCATCAGCTGGGTATCATGTTCTCTCCCTCAACCCCGAGTTAGCTCTCAGTGCTCAACTTCATTGCTTTCTGATCTGAGAGATACAGCTTCTCAAACCCTTCTCCTCTGTTGAGGCAAATAGAGAGAGGGGTTACTGCACATAAGCCCACAGTGAGATTCCAATAAGAATGGAGATAAATAGGGACGCCTGGGTGGCTCAGTCGGTTGAGCGTCCGACTTCGGCTCAGGCCATGATCTCGCTGTTCTGTGAGTTCGAGCCCCGAGTCGGGCTCTGTGCTGACAGCTCAGAGCCTGGAGCCTGCTCTTCAGATTCTGTGTCTCCCTCTCTCTCTGCCCCTCCCCCACTCATGCTCTGTCTCTCTCTGTCTCAAAAATAAATAAACATTAAAAAAAATGGAGATAAATAAATATCGCTGTGCACAGCAGAGATCAGGTTACCCAGAGCAACTGCAAAGATGTCCAGCTTTATGCCCCTGATGATCAAAGGAGCATTCTACCCATTTCGGTGTTCCATGGGACATGTTTGCAGAGCACTCCCAGAAAGAATGGGAAAGCAATCTCCCTTTCCCCTGCTTAGAATGAATGGAGACACAAATACACTCTATCTCAAACAAGACAGTCAGGACACTCTGGCCATCAGAGTCATCATTGCTCTCCGAGACGTCATTGCTCTCCCACCCAAACAGCCCCGGAGCTGAACGGAGCCAGTTGGCTGCCGGAGTAAGGCAAGCAGCCACATACGGGCACATATGTGCATAGATCTCTAAGTGCTGATTCTAAACTACAGTAAATCCCTGGAGAAATGCACGTGCTATAAATACATAGGAGATCATTTGTCAGGGAAAAAGAGAACATTTATTTCTGATTTCAGGTAAAAAGAGAAAATCAATGTATTCGAAGACTGGATGAGTCATTTCAGGTATTTGTACTCACTTGCTTAAGGATGTGGGAAAAGTCAGGTTAAACGGAGCTTCCGCTAATAACTAGTGATGAGGAAGGACTGATTTTACCATCCTTGATCTGACTCCTTCAAGTCGTTCTGGGAGGTTCCCTGAGGGAAGAGCAACGCCTCGCCCGGGGGTCGGTCCTGAAGTCCTGGAGTATGAACAACTGCCCTCCTGTGACATTTGTTGACACTTCCATGAAGTTTCCTAGAGAGCAGAGCTCCACTTTATTCTGTGTATTTAATTAAATGAAACAAATACCACGGTTGAGTAGCTCTGTGGGTGTTGAAGAGTCACATAGATCAAGCTCATTACTCTACATTCATAAAGCCAGAGAATCCTGTCACAACTGTCCCCCATCAAAAAAAAAAAAAAAAAAAAGGTAAAGAAAAACCTTGAAAACTAAAACTTAGAGTTAGCAAGCTAGCTATCTTATCAGAATAATTATATATTAAGTCTTCCTTTATTTTTTTTAAATGTTTATTGTTGAGAGAGAGAGAGAGAGAGAGACCGAGTGAGAATGGGAAAGGGGCAGAGAGAAAGGGAAACAGAATCTAAAGCAGGCTCCAGACTCGGAGCTGTCAGCACACAGCCCGCCGCAGGGCTTGAACCCACTAACTGTGAGGTCATGACCTGAGCCAAAGTCGGATGCTTAACTGACTGAGCCACCCAGGTGCCCCAGCTTTATTTATTTATTTTTAGGTAGGCTTCACACCCAGTGTGAGCCCAATGTGGGGCTTGAACTCACAACCCAAGACCCAAGCTGAGATCAAGAGCCAGACCCTCAATCAACTGAACCACCCAGGCACCCCAAGTCTTCCTTTAAAACTAAACGTTCTATGTCGAAGCACGATCGCATGATAAGTAGACAGTGACTATTTCAGGTGTCTAACTGCAGCAAGCGGTCTCTTACATAAGCACCTAGAGCGATGTAGAAAGTCCTGCAACTTTGCATAACTTTGAGCTTACTTGTGTTAGGAAATGTGGCATGTATGTTAACAAGGAGCCATAGAACCCACGTTTTATGCTATTTGACAGACTTTGTCATGGAGAACATGCCAGGAAAGTATTCGAGAGTACCACTTGGAAGGATGGAGACTACAACATCAATCGGTTGCAATGGGAAAAGAGTATCCCGAGATCTAACAAAACCAGAGATTGCTGCTTTTGACTCGGTACAGAGCTCGTTCCGTTACAAGTTATGTCCTCTCGGAAATCCTATGACAAGGAAAAGGAAAGGTAAATCAAATGACTTCAGGTGATGAGCTAGCCAAAGACATGTTTTCCGGAGAGAGATCATGTTGCAGCTTAGGGTCAACTCTGTAACCACAGGCCACTCTTCTCTATCTCTCTTCTCTACCGGTGCTTGATCCCGCCTCCAGGGCTCCCTGAGTCTTACCATTGAAATATTTAAACGTGTTGACACGTCTGGCTCCCCTACCAGGCCGTGCACCTCACAGGCTGGGTCTCATGCATCTTTGCAGCCATCACACCTCACCCAAAGTTCAGCATGAGGTCAGGGCTTCATAAATGGTGCTTTTAAATAAATGTTTAATGTCACAGATTTAGAGACTCCATGTATATGAAATGTGGCCATACTCAGGGAACACATATCCAAGAAAATATACAAACAAAAAAGTAAAAACGATGTCCCCAGGCATATTGGATATAAAATAGAATTCTTCCCTCAGAAATTCTTCACTTAGAAATTTTCATCTTTTAGAAAAAGTACATGACTGCTTAGTGCTGGGAGGGACAAGGTAAAGAGTTCACTAAAGAAACAGAATACCTTGGGGTCCCTGGGTGGCTCGGTTGGTTAAACGCAGACTTCTGCTCAGGTCATGATCTCATCATTCATGGGTTCGAGCCCCACATCGGGCTCTGTGGTGACAGCTCAGAGCCTGCAGCCTGCTTCAGATTCTGTGTCTCCCTCCCTCCACCCCTCCACCACTCATTCTCTGTCTCTCTCTTTCTCTCTTAAAAATAAATAAACATTAATAAAAAAAAGGGGGGGAGAGACAGAATATCTTTTCTTCTTACCAATTTGAATCACAGCCCTCCTCTGCCCACACACCCCACTTTCCCTCTATGGCATCCCTGGATGCCCAAGATTTCTTCTTTCTCCTTAGTCTTTTCCTCCTTCCTTATGATGCAGGAAGCTACAACTGTCCTTGTCACTGGACTTAGTGCCTAGACCCTACCAAACAATTTTGTCAAATTAAATCAGTGGCACACACAAATTCAGAAAAAACTCTCAGGCTAATCTAAGCCAGTTGTATGCAAATAAGAGGACACGGTTAAGGTTGTTCAGGTCCGGGCTTCATGCCAGCTGAGCACCAACCCACACTGAAGAGAAGGAGATGCTTAAACTACCATTACTCACTTTCATCGTTTTTGCAGAATTCACTGAAATTCACAATTTACTGTCTTTTTTCACTCGTAGGACGGAAAGCATCTGGTCTTACCCTCTGGGTGTGATCAGCCTTCATATATTTGAAAAGTGTTGAGTAACCATTTCAAATTCTCCCTGTAAGATAACTTAACCTAAGAAACAATAACCTGTTTGTTGTATTTTGTCATTTTTTTCCCCAAATTTGAACACCGCTGACGATATGTGTGAACTCACTTCAAATTTTCTACTTCTCCCTCCAGATGTAGAATCAACAATTGAGCGCACAACTTGAACTCAATTGACACTCATTTCAAAAGAATTATCCTCAATGTTGTTGCCCACTGTACTCTAGTTAATACTTCACATTATCATGGTTTTTATGATAAAACAGAACTCACTCCTTGTTCTCACCGTGTGATAGTTTACTATGGAAACTCCATGCATGGTTGAATTTATAAAGAGCTCACACAGGGGCTGGGAACAGGAACACTAGTTTTGAACTCTGTTGACATAGACAACGCCTTCAATTAGACTGATTTACCTTCAATTTTTATATTTAATGCACTATTGTGAAAGAGAACGTTGCTCATGTGTCTTCATTAAATAGCAGATAATAGATCGTGAATTATTCAGTCGTTAGGTGTTCATGACTTCTTGCTGTCCACCATCTTGTTCCCTGGCTCACTTACACCCCACTACATGCAAAAGAGAAAAAGGTAAAGCAGACGGGTATACACTTCAATCCAGCAGATATTTTATTTATCAGCAACACTTACAAAGGTCAAATGTGCCAAGTAGGAGGACAGACAAACCTTAGAGTGAAATGAAATTCTCTGGATGAAGAATAAAGTTAAGTTTAATGGCTCACTAAATCATGAAACAAGACAGATTTTTTTTAAGTTATCATAAAGAAATATTTCTATGGCTACATACTTTTTCATTAGTATTCAATATGTGGACTTGAAATAATATTACACTTCTGATAATAGAGTGCTTGGATTTTGGTTCTTTTTTTTGCAATCTGAAAGCTCCCTCTTCTGACCATGTGACATAATTCTACATATATTCTCTTTACATTTTAAACACTCTTGCAGATTTTCAAAGAACAAACAAATCTGATGTAATATACAATACAGCTTGTGTTTCACTTTGACCTGAAACTCTAAGTTTTAAGTTAAGATTTTTTTCTCCAAAATTATAAGTGGTATTTCTGAAAGAAATCAGTATTCACTGTCTTAACTAGTAATTCTAAGCTGTTTTTGCTGCAAATATTGTGTTCCTAAATCACCATTCATGGGGCAAACTTTTTGGTTTTTATAAAAATAATATAACTTTATATTACTTAAATAAAATATAGCATAGAAAAATTTTAAAATATACAAGATGAGTTTAACTCACAACACATTAATTTAGGTGTTAGAGTCTTTGAAAATATATCTTTCATGACCATGTAATATTCTATGGTAAATTTATACTGTAATTTCTTTATATAGTAGCATAAAGGTACATAGTTAGATTATTCCTAGCTTCCATCGTTATAAATAATATTGAAGTTATTTATTTCAAATAAAAATTTCCAATTATTTATTAAGAAAACAACTAAAAAGAGATTTTTAGGGGCACCTGGGTGGCCCAGTCGGTTAAGTGTCTGTCTCTTGTTTTGACTCAAGTCATGATTTCATGGTTCATGATTTCAAGTCCTGTGTCAGCCTCTGTGCTGACAACCTGCTTGGGATTCTCTATCTCCATCTCTCTCTCTCTCGCTCTGTCTCTGCCCCTCACCATGCTCTGCCCAGTCACACTCATGCTGTCTCTCAAAATAAATAAACATTAAAAAAAAAAAAAAACCTCTGTCAGTATTCTAGTATTCTTCCCATTTTGTTGTTGAAATTCCAAATGTTTATGGAGGAAAAAAATTTAGATGTTGATCTCTTTTCGATAACATTTTTCCATGTTTCATAATTTCCCCCAGGTACTCACCGAGCTCTTTTTATAGGAAAGCTTGGGCCTTTCTTCAGCTCAGAAAATGATTTTGTGTGTTTAAGTAATCTTATTTGTGTTAGTCTCCAGTTCAGAAACATCAAATATGGGCGTCCTGGAACGCCCGACTTCCTCTCCGCCATGTCTCTCTCATCATTTTCCTTTCTCTATGTCAGATTATTTAATTCAGCTCCTCACATGTGTTTCCCATCTACTAATTAGAAGTTCCGTAGTGTTGGTTCTATTCTTTTAGGGGTTCTAATACAGTTTTAAATTCCACCATTGTATCTTCGATTTTCTCGAATTATTTTCCTTTCCTTTTCTTTGACTTTCAGATAGCTTGTTTTACTTCAGCCTGTGTGATTGATTCCATGTCATCTTTCACTCCTTATATAAAAGCCCCTCTTGTCTTATAGTTTACGGACATCATAAAGCAGGTATTGCCCAAATATAATTTATTTCCTGTAGTAAATCTTTTCAAAACCAGCTCTTTTCCTGGATATTGAGTACCTTGTCCCTGTCCTTATTTTGAGCTGTTAAAAGCTTTTCACAGGCCCCCTGTTGGCTGTTTTCTGTTTGTGCACCCTTGAGAGAGGAGAGCTCTCTCCTAGCCTCCTATTTGCACCTAAAAAGAGGGGTCGGGTGGGTCCTCCTGTGTCTCCTCACTGTCCATCTGCTTGGGGGGAGAAATCTCCTTTCAAATTTTGAGCTCAAAAGATTTTGTTTGTCTGTTTTCACTTAAACTTGCTTTACCAGTTTAGCGACACCAGGAGCCTAAAAGAAACGAGGAGAAAAGCAGAACCGTGGGCAGACAAGGTGAGCTCCGTGAGGTCCCGGTCTGTGCGCTCAGGGCTCAGCCATCTGTATCTGATGCCGCGCTCATCCTCTTCTCCACGATGGACCCGAGAATCCAGGCATCTCCTCAGGAGGCTGCTCTCATCCAGATAGTTCTGCTTTATGAGTGGAGGCCTGGAGGAGAGCCTCACCCCACTCTATTGGTAGAGCCATACTGGAGGAAGCCCTGGACGCTGACAGGGATGCCTTGGACAGCTCTTAATTCCCAGCAGCAGAAGTGACTCTGAGAGCAGTGCCTTCTCGGTCTGCCCACAGCCTACCTTCACGGCTCCAAATTAAGGAATATCCCTCGAGTTCTATAGGATTTGCTCTCCTTAATTCCCAGGTTTGCCCCGTCTTCTCAGAAGGGGCACTGAGCCAGCCTCCAGTGTTCCTCCAATCTGGCCCCGGTGGCTCTCTATCCAGCAGAGATGCTTTGCAAGTTCTCCCCAGTGATGGGCTGTCTTCCTAGTTTTCAGGAACAACAAACAACATTGTTTCCCTTTGTTTTGTATCATTTTGGCCATCTTTACCAAAATGCCATTATTTCATTCCCCCGCCCCAGGTACATCAAGGGATTTGCACTCACCTGGCCACACATCCTTTCAACTAGAAATCACTTCTCCCTCCTCGCAACTGACAGCACTTTACTTTTATTTCTCACTTTATATGGGCACGTCTCTGGACAACCGGATTGCAAGTTCTTCGAGGGCAAGGAGGGTGACCAGCTCCTCCTGGTTTGCCCGGGACTTGAAACCCAGATTTGAAACCCGAAGGCCCAGGTATCGCCTCAGGCCTAGCCCAGGTGGTTGCCCTGATCAAGGTCCGTGTAGGCTTTATCTTTATCTAAAGCTGTCTTGCCCGAAGCAGGCGTTCATGAAATATATATTGATGAGTCATTTCTCCTGCCCCTACGCTCCGAGCACGTTTAGGGGGCCGAGGACAAAGCCGACGCCTGCTAACCAGAGCAGCTAAGTAAATGAACGAGTACATCAAGTCTACTCATGTGGTGAAGTTGAGAACTTTTCATAATAAATAACATAGCCTGGTTCATAATCTCTAGATACTTACAAATTAAAAGAAACTTCATCACTGGAGAAGTTTCAGACGTAATTACAAAGAGTAAAGGATGGATAGAATGATTCCTCTAAGACTAATATTTTCAGAAACTAGCTATTATGCCATTCAGTAGATATGCAAAATCTGTTTCCAGAAGCCCTGGCGCCTCTCAGGCTGCCCTCCACAGCCATTTAAAATACTACCATTAATTACCTACTGTATGGGTAATAATATACCAACAGCGCTTAGAGACATCTTCTCTGTCCTAAAGAAGATTTTGTTTAGAAGGAATGGTTGAGAGCGTGACTGTTTACTTTTTCCCTATGGCCAACTCAAAAATCACCCCAAGTACGGCCCTAATAAAAATATGTTCTGAACAGTTTCTCATTTCCTACGATATTTCTAAGTGATCGTCTCTTTTTAAATAGAGAGAACAAGTCTTGCTTGCAGCATAACAACTGAGAGAATCCACTTGGGTCCTTGGTGAGATCCACCCAAGCATTGACCACGTCTCATGTCTTATAGGATTCTAGAGGCATCCAAGGACAGGAAAAGGAAACAAACCTACCATGCTTCATTTGAAGAATCCAATAACCGATCCAAGTTTTCCAAACAACAGTGTAGTAGAGGAAAAAACCATGAGAGCCGCGGCCATCATGCAATTGATGAGGGCAAAAAACTAGAAACTAGAAAAAGCTCTTGATAAAAACAAAACTTGTAAAGAAATGACAAAGGAGCTGAAATTGATGGCAATTTCCTACGGCAATTTTGGCTTTTCAAACATATTCAAGTTTCCTGAGGGCAGAGATCGCTCCCGAATCGTTTCTTTCATACGGCAGTGCATCGGAAGTGGTTTTGTGTGGAAAGGAAAGAGATTGAATTTAGATAAGCGCCAGTCCCAGAGCAGATGTTCTCTACTTGGACAAAGAAATAAAGCACAGGGAGAAAAAGTCATTCGGAAATTAAAATAAAAAATCACGTATTGATTGTGGAGTGACTAATCATCGGACCGCGCTACTGACGACGCTGCCATCTGTCTTCAGAGATCTCCAAATATAGCAACCGGAGGGCTGAGCGTGCCGAATCGGGAGCCGAGCAGAGATCCCGGGTCAGCACGTGGGCTCTGGCGTCTCACGGCCTCAGTCAACTCCTGGCTCCGTCGCCTTCCGCGCGAGCGACCTTGAAAGTGACTTGACCTCTCTGAACCTCAGTTTCCTGATGGATCATAGTAACACCTCCCTCCCAAGGTTGTTACATGGAGCAATCAATGCCTCATTAGAGGAATGAGTTTGTGAGAGATGACATCACAACTTCCTATGATTTGATTCGTAGCATTTGAGTCGGTGGCCTGGAAACTTTTGCAAATGACCTTCCAGGTGACCGCTAATGTGTAATGGAGCCACGCTATTGGTCTATGCTACTAAAGAGCACACTCACTCCTTTCTGTTTGCAAACATTTAGTGAGGTTCTTCAAAAGCCCTTCCGTCTAAGTTTGAAGATAACCCTCAGCTTATCCTGCCTTTATCAATTGAAGCATTTGTGTCTGTTCTCCCAAATACACGTTTCCTTGTCTCTTCCAACGTGGACAGCTTCATTTTGCCCCCCACGTGCCCTGTTTATTTCTACTCTGCTTTACACCACAGTAATTGCTCCCTGAAGGACCCTTCCCTGTGCGAGGGTTTGTTCCTGTTTGCTCTGGAAAATCCATTCCCTGCCCTTCCTTGACTCATGACTTCTTCAAACGCTACTCCTCAGTCTGTTTTGACAACCGGCTTCCCCCGTGGCCCTCACTCACCACAGGCAGCCCGTCCCCTTAGCCCTGGCAATGCTACCTTCTCCTTTGTCCCTTTAGCCCCATGGCTGGTGCTCTCTGTCAATGCTGACTTCTGGGTTGAGTTCTTGTCCCCTTTTTTTCTCCAGTTCTTTTTTTTTTTTTTTTATTGTGGTAAAATACACATAGCCTAAAATTTACTATCTTAACTCTTTTTAAGTGTACAGTTTGGTGATATTAAGTACATTCATATTGTTGTGCAACCTTCACTACCATCCGTCTCCAGAAGCCTCTTTGTCTTGGAATGCTGAAATGCTGTACCCAATAAATACTAACTCCCCTTTATATCTGTTTAGCCTTCCAAAGACTTTTTCAGCTAGTTCTCCCTATTAAGGATTCTCTCTCGATGCACCTGGTATAGGTTCTGTTTTCCTGACTGGGTCTTTCGCCTTCAACATACAAGGTTTCCAAAATTATCTAACAGATAGTTGTTGAATATCTGATGAGGGCATGGTGCTGGCAATACTGAAATAAATAAGACACAGTACTATGACTGTTTCTGAGGAACTCACAGGTGAATCCATGTGTGATTACAATGTGATATTTTGGATAAGCGCGTGAGCTTTGAAAGCAAAGCACGTAGGTATGGGTCCTGGCACTACCACTTGCTGGCTCTGTGAACACAAACAAGGTAGGCACCTTTCAAGAAGGACTTTGTGCATTTGGCTCACGAGCCAAACTAGGTGGTGCTTTTTGTGTGACGGGAAGCTATTAGGAAGACTGACGAAGCAGGAGTTCAGCAGATGCATTAGGAGTGTCTGGCTGAATGCAAGGCTGTCAGGTAGAAAGATACCACCATAGTTCTGGCTGCTGGCAGTGCAGCTGAGGAGGCGGGGACAGAGAAGTTACTTGTCCAGAAGGGAGAGGGAAGGGCTGAGAAATAAGCGACAGACTTTCTGGTCATTTATGAAACTTCCATGACTGTTCCAGGCCAGGCTGATCTCTTCTCTCTGACTCTACCACACAAGCTGTAACCCATTTCATTATCTCTAATTCTCGAAGACATTCATTCTTGCCCTCTTCTCATCCAGATTGAATGACGGGTTCTTAAAGATCAAAGCAATAACTAAATCTTTTTCTATCCCCCCCACCGTGTTCCTTATAATATTTCATACAGAAGGATGTTTAACAGATTTCTTGGAGGACTCTAGTTCTTCAAAAAAGGATGTATTATCACAAGCCAGATTAAGTAATAATTCAAGAATTTAATAAAATAGCTCTAAATGTTTCACCTTCCAAAAATAACAACTTACTAAATATAATTATCAAATGGAATAAAAAGGCAATTTTAAGTTTAAGAGTGTGATCTTCTACAGTTTCAGCTTAATCTTACCAACCAACTTCAGTAATGAAGAGTTAGTAATGGCTTGATGATCTGAATTCCGAGACCCAGTTTGATTAGACCTTCTGATTAAGTGGACTAATGTTAACTATGCAATATGATGCATAATAATATATCAAACCCCATTTGGGGGCTCTCCTTTAACGGAGGGCTTACAGCATGATTAGAAAATGAAAAATGCAGTTTTTCAGGACTCATTTACTGTAAATTGACTGAAATTGAGTGGAAGAAAATCCAAGCCTATTTGCCGTATTGATGCTATTTCCATGTATATAATAATTATTTCTTAATATCGATTTGAGAAGCTGTAATTTGTTTTCACAATTAATCAATGGAGGGCAATATTTGAATCAGAATCCTTCTTGAGTAATCCCATAATTACCACATTATAGAGCCCTCTTTCCTTTCTCTCGCTAGCGATTTTAGATTTCTGTTTCCTACCAAATCGTTAAGCCTATTTGGAATTCATGCGACATTTTACATGGAAAGAAGTGTGAAATGCCACTTTCCATACAGCTTCCTTATAAATTATTCATCCCTGCTGTTTATCAGGCAGCTTCTGCACTTAGATAAGAAGTCACCTCTTGTGCGCCGCACACATCACAGGGACCTAAATAATCAAAACTAGTGTGTAGCCTGCTAAGAGAGCAAGGAGAAATTCCAAGCAAGCACAGTTCGGGATGAGACTCTTCCATGCTGAAACCAGCCCCACCAATCTTACTTGACATGAATGATACCATTTAGCTTGCAAAGTGTATGGTTGGGAGAAAGATCTACACTCTCAATAGCGGACAGGAAACAGAGTGTAAACTTTCTCTACCTTGATGGGTAGCTTTATTGAATCAAAAACCAAATGAGAAATTGTTGTCACCTCTACAAGTGACCTTACAAATTGCCGAAGCTATAACTACTAAAAGAATCTCTCTCTCTTTTTTTTTTTCTTTCTGAAAACTGTGACAGTATCCCCATCTATATTATCCCATCATCTGCTCTCTTTTCTCCATGACTTTGTAATGCCCTCCACCATGGTCGGGTTTGATCTGACCTGTATGTTGATCTGGAATATCCATTTTTTATACCAAGTTAAGATACTGAATCCATTGATTATATTTGAACATGATAATTTAGTGGATGAAAATTTGGCCTTAAGTAGGATGACTAAGTTTATCATGACTTTAAGTGATTATTACTGATAAAAGATCATTGAACTGACTCCAATATTTCTGGGCCAGCTCATTTTTCTGCTGTGAGTAACTTTTTTTAGTGCTTGATTGATCTAATTTTACATTTTCATGCAGTATAAGGTTAGAGTTTGTTTGGGGAGGCCCTCACATACTTCATTATGCTCATAATATAATCAATTTTTCAGGGTGTCTGGGTGGCTTAGTCGGTTAAGCGTCCAACTTCGGCTCAGGTCATGATCTTACAGTTTGTGAATTTGATCTCTGAGTTGGGCTCTATGCTGACAGCTCAGAGCCTGGAGCCTGCTTTGGATTCTGTGTCTCCCTCTCTCTCTGCCCTTCCCCTGCTCACACTCTGTCTCTCTGTTTCTCTCCCTCTCTCTGATAATAAATAAACATTATAAAATTTTTAATAATAAAAAATCAATTTATCAATCCATAAAAAGTATGTTAAAAACTTACCCTGTACTTGACAGTATACTGAATGAGATGCTATCATAAACTGCAAAGAAACCTAAGTTATAGAGTAGAGTGCCTTCTAGTAGGTACCCTCTGCTCTAGCCCCCACAGTTTAAGGATGGCAATGCACAGACACAGACTAAAACAGCCTCCCTAACTAGTTAATGACAGAGTCAACACTAGGACTCAAATTTCCCGTCCTCGAAGCTATAATTTTTCCCACTCCTTCAAGGAGCCTGCCTTCCGTTTGGACAATTACGAATTACACATACGTAGAGATCAGAACAAAATAGCATCTATATTATAATTAAGTGTTATGCTGGAGAAAAGGCAGTGAGTGGGAGCTTAAAAAACTGGTAGGAATGCTTTACTATGAAGCGGAAGGAAGACTTCATGGGGAAAATGGGTCTTGATCCATGCCCTACCAAATGCATAAGATACATGAGAATCAAAAAGGTAGATGTGAGTAGGAGGGCAATAGCCAGGTGTTTGGATTAATGAGTCAATAGTGTGAAGAAGGACCTGACAGAGGCTTTATCAATCAGGCAAGTATAAGGAGTCAGTCTGAGCAAGGGTCAGTGAAGTCATTGTCAGTGGGCAGAATATTAGAAGGCACAATACGACCAGTGTCCCCTCCCTGAAATACACATCCACAGTTTTCTTGGGATAATAGTCAGTACTAGCCAACACCGTGTGTGATAGGTGAAATCATTTGATCTTAATTCTTCATACCTTCCTGTGTCAGCACTGTTTCTTCTACAGCTGTGTAGTTCACTCCTACCATGGTCAGGGTGACCTGCCATGATTCTTGATTTTGGGCTCAGCCATGGACTTGCCTTGACCAACATAGGATGTTACAAGAAGTGATGTAGGTAGAGGCTTGAAAAGAGCTTTGTGCAGGGCAGGTGGGGGGTGGAGGGGTTGCGTGGGCAGCTTTTTCTCTTGTGCATCCACAGGCACCACGAGAAGGCTGGCTTTTGGCACATGAGAGACGTGTGAAGATACATTTCTTCAGCCAGGTTCTGCTTAGCGCACCCAGACCCAGCCAACCTCAGATGTCTACGTGAGCCTAGCCAAAATTAGCAGAGCCCCTGAGGCAAACCCAGCCTGGATGGGATGAATCCAGCAGATACATGAGAAATGTTTATTAGAGTATGTCCCTGAACAGTTTCTGGCTATTGATTATTGAACAAATGTTAATTGATACATCATGCAAGATACTCTTCAAATAATGCCATTTTCCTACTTGTATAATATATAAAATATCCAAAAATATGGAACCCTAAAGAAAAGAGGTCAGCAACACTCCACATGTCCACTGTGTCTTGGTTAATGAAATGGATACTATGGGAGTAAAAGAGATAGAAACATTATTGCCCTTATTCTAAGAAGGTTACAAGAAAGTTGATCTTATATGCCATACATATAAGAAAAAAAGTCAAGGAAGATTACTCAGCTATTTAAATATAGATATTGCCTTTCTTGAAACATTATCTGTATGCGATATGTTATTCAATAGATTAGGAAAAATAGGGAATTCGCTTAATGGTGAGAGAACTTTCTTAGGGAACACGAAACATCTAGGGAGTAGGCGTGTATAATTTGGGTATTTCCATTAACAACCTGAATGTTGATCCTGGAGCTCCAGAGGCTCTGCCCAGCCCTAGACGTGCATGTCCTTGGAGATGAGAGAAGCCCGGCCCAGGCCCTTCCCTGTGGGGACGTGCCTGGAAATAAGGTCCACATCTAAGAAAATGGGCCTTTCTTCTCCTTAGGTGGACACTCCAGGCAGGTTCAGGGGCCTAACAAGTTAAGATTACCATCAAGCAAGCTTATAATTATCCCCTAAAAAACAAAAGCAAAGAAAATAAAACAGCTGCTCTGAACAGACTCCCTCCAAACCCCATAATGAGAGCGAGGAATTCAGAAACGGCTCTAAGAGATGCTGAAAAGTAAGATCCTCTTTTGCTCCACTAGAGGAGAAGTGGGAGAATCAACGGGGACATCAGGGCGTGGCAAGGAGGCCGCGATTCCTGCTGCCTAAGTACCCCTATGCACTACAACACCACTGTGCTCTTTATTAAGGACAAGTCTCTCCAGACAAGACTTCTGCCTGAGGTGTCCCATCTCTGGTGTGGCCCATCAGCGCTGCCACATAGAATTCTTCCCTTGGCCATTTATCTCAAATGCCATAGCATATACAACAGACAGAAGATTTCAAATACATGGTGTTTAGGTAAAGACCGGAGGTATGAGAATTAAGGAAGAAACAATTCTGGGAAGTCAGAAGCGTCAGGTACACAAATAGAATACAGCCAGTGGGAAAACGGGGGTATCCAGGTGAGGTTTTTTAAGAGCCATCTCTAAGTGGACCAGGAACTCCATTAGGGGAGCTGAGAGGAAGCTGCAGAGACAGTGAGAGAGAGAGAGTGGCTCCCACAGCTGTCTGTGGTGGGGAGCGTCTAGCGATCACTGCTTCTCTGGCTAAATGGCCTTTACATCATTTTATAGTTATTTATAAAGAAAGAGACAGAGAGGTGAAAAGCAAAAACAGAAAAAACATTAAGTTAGGGTGAGAAGAGCTCGTAGATGGCTAAAAGATTATAGGCAATTTTTTTAATTTTTATTAATGTTTATTTATTTTTGAGAGAGAGAGAGAGGCAGAGCCCAAGCAGGGGAGGGACAAATAGCGAGAGAGACAGAGAATCTGAAGCAGGCTCAGGCTCCGAGCTGTCAGCACAGAGCCTGACACAGGGCTCAAACTCACGAGCTCTGAGATCATGACCTGAGCTGAAGTCGGACACTCAACCGACTGAGCCACCCAGGTGCCCCCTAAAGGCAAAATTTAAGGACAAGGTAAAATGAAATGGAGTGAAAAGAAAATAGAAAGAATGAAAACTCCAATAATATTAGCAAGTTCAATTTTAAGAATCGAATCAAACATGGCTCAGAAAGTTGTAAAGTTTTATATGGAATTAAAATAGATGCATTTTTTTTGCAAATGTGTTAAAAACAAGAACTTAAAAAGAAGAAGAATTTTAAAATAAGAAGCAAAAAACCTAAAAAAAAAAATGAACAGATGGGGTTAGCTAAAGTGGAAGTGGAAAGTAAATGTAAATAATGAGCGTAGAGCGAGGGAATGGAATGGGAAGTTCTAAAACTGCTGAGAAACGGATCGAACAGAATAAAGCTATAAAGAAACAAGAACAGACAGTCCATGTGGGGAAGAGGAACAACACTGGAAATGCAAGCAGGGACGGAGGACGGAACCCAGGATCCCACTGCAGCAATGGCCGGCTACCAGTGGTGAGGATTCCTGCTTACTCTTCATGGAATCCGTGTTCTGTCTTTCCTTAGGCGTAGCCTCCTCAAGACCTCAGTCCAGAGAAATAAAGGAGCCCTCCCCCGTTTTCTCGTAGCCCTCACTGTGTCCAGATTGCCTTTCCCCCTGATTTCCCCGGAGAAGAGCTCGCCAAACCATCCATCCCATGGGGTCATGTCTACCCACAGAGGACACGTTTCTCCAGCTGTAGCCTCAGGTGTTTCTCTAAAACTAACCCCACAAACTCACATAATATTTTCACAGCTTAGACTTCTCAAAATTTAACTCTCAGATATTTGCAAGTGACACATCTGATAAAGGGTTAGTATCCAAATTCTCTAAAGAACTTACCGAACTCAACATCCCGAAAACAAATAATCCAGTTAAGAAATGGGCAGAAGGCACAAGTAGATATTTTTCCAAAGAAGACATCCAGATGGCTAACAGACACATGAAAAGATCCTCGATATCACTCATCATCAGGGAAATACAAGTCAAAACCACAATGAGATACCACCTCACACCTGTCAGAATGGCTGAAATTAACAACACAGGAAACAACAGATGTCGGCACAGATGTGGAGAAAAAGAAAAAAAAGATGTGCCCCGCTGGTGGGAATGCAAACTGGTGCAGCCACTCTGGAAAACAGTATGGAGGTTCCTCAAAAAGTTAAAAATGGAACTATCCTATGACCCAGCAATTGCACTATTGGGTATTTACCCAAAGGATACGAAAATACTAATTCGAAGGGGTACATGCATCCCAATGTTTATAGCAGCATTATCAACAATAGTCCAATTATGGCAAAAGCCCAAGTGCCCATCGATTGATGAATGGATAAAGAAGATGTGGTATATATATGCAGTGGAATATTACTCAGCCATAAAGAATGAAATCTTGTCATTTGCAAGGACAGGGATGAACTAGAGTGTATTAAGCTGCGTGAAATGTGTCAATGAATGACAAATGCCATATGATTTCACTCACATGTAGAATTTAAGAAATAAAACAGATGAACACAGGAGAAGGGAGGGGGAAGAGGGATGCAAACTGTAAAAGACTCTTAACTATAGAGAACAAATTGAGGGTTGATGGAGGGAGATGGGAGGGATGGGCTAAATGGGTGAATGGTTTAAGAAGGCACTCGTTGTGATGAACACTGGGTGTTGTACATAAGTGATGAATCACTAAAAATTAGTCCTGAAACCAATATTACGCTATATGTTAACTAACTAGAATTTAAATAAATATTTGGAAGAATAAGAATTTTTTTCTCAAATACTTAACTCTTCAAATTCCTTTAACCTAACATATATATGATTCACCTTTAAAATATCAAGAATTAAATTCAAACAAGTATATTGAGCAAGGGCCACTTAAATTAAACAAATATTATCTTGGCAGCAAATAAAACTAGGTAACTTGTTATCTTTGAGAAATATTTTTTCCTTATGCTATTGGTTTATGCAAGTAGCTGTCTCTTAAGAGTTCACACCCTGACCTTGCAACCTGATGCCTGAGGGTGCAATAGTTGTCTGGTTCTATTTCCTTTAATCTCCTTCCAGTCTGACCTGGTACTTGTATCGTTTAATCCTTACATTAATATTTTAATATAGGTTTGATTGGGGTTGAAATCAGCAAGAAGATTCTCTGAGATCTATCTAAACAGATTCTTTGTGTGAGTGCATTTCGCTGCATTAGTATTCTGAGATAGATACATTCTATTAGCAGGGTATATCTACATCTGAATCTAGTGTCTTGCCACAAGGCAATGTGACATCTAAGCTTGAGGTTCATAAAATAGCTATTTGGTTCAGGAAAATAAAACATCTCTCAGCTTTTCAGTTAAACCAAACCTGCTCCTCTTTTCCATGTGGATTATACTAGATGAACTTCTTTATCCCTATCTTCAGTAGTGACACACACACGCCCACGATGTGTATCTTGAGACCAATTTTTTCATCTGCACAATAAAGGAATTGAACTTGATAGTTTTCCTTTTTCAAAATAAAATATTTTTATCTTAAAAATAATAAAGTGTTATTGTAGGAAAAGAGTTAAAATAAGTGAAGGTTGTCCTCCCAGCAATAATATATAATTACTGTTAATATCCTCATTTGTATTCTTACAGACATGCTATGTGTATATATGTCTATAAATACACAAAGCATATATTTCAAATAATCTATTACATAGGCTATTTGATAACATCTTCCACTTATTGCAATGTCTCTGTTGAGATAATCCTTTAATTTGATGAACCACAAATTGTACAAACTAGTTTTAATCAATGGACCTAAAACTATTGTCTGTTTTCTGCTCTATGAATAATTCTGTGATGATCATCCTTGTATAGATATCTCTGAATATTCATTCAATTATTTTTAGAATAATTGCTTGCAAGTAGAATTTGTATTATGAAAAGTATATTCTAAATTTTAATATGTATGAATTTTTAATCATTTGATCAAGATTTTAAAATCCCTTGGGTTTTTTATTGGGATCTCACTGAATTTGTAGAATAGGTTAATGAGAATCCATTCATTCATTCATGTAACAAATACGAATTGAATTGCTAGGATGGGCCAGATACTAGCATGGCAGTGGAAAAATCAAAGAGCCTTCCCTATGGTACATTTGCATAAAAGAGTCAAAACCAATAAACAAACAGATACATAACATGAAGTCAGACTGTGGGCAGTGGTAGAGGTTAAATGCTCTGAAGAAAAAATAAAGCAAAGTAAAGATGATAGGGGGTGATACTGTATTTAAGATGATTGGAAGGTTTCTGAAATCAGTATTGATCCAGACCTGAAAGATGCATGGAAGGAAGCCATATGTTTATCAAAGGGAAGAGGCAAGGAGGCAGAGATGCTGGAGAGTGTCATCAAGGAAGGGAGAGGAGGAGGGCAAGATTAGAGAGGGGTCAGAGTCCCACCATGAGGCACCTTTGGATAAGTGGCAGGGACTTTGGAATTTACTCTGTCATTAGAATCCATCGAAGGATTTTACACACTGCACTTTCTTCCTGAACTAAGGTCTGATCTCCAGTTACTGTCTCCCAGGAGAACGTGTTAGTTTCAGTTCATTCTTATTAAATGTTTTATTAAATATTTGTTTTACTCAAGTACACTAATAGGTAAGAATTTATTTTCGTTGTTTTTATAATTAGTATTTTAGCTAAAAAAAAATCTTACAGGCCCCTTCAATACTTAATTCTAGGGTTCTATGAACTTGGTGCTCTACAGGTGATTCAAAATTCTCCGTGGATCCATATAAGAAGAAATGTTGCTAGGGAGTTATGGAGCATGGCCTCGGGCTTCTCTTTACTCCTGCTCCCCTCCAATCACCTCAAAGGAGAGACAAGGATAGAGTCAAGACATTAAAGTCAGAGCAGTGACTTCTGAGACAACTGTGCCTCCACCCATCCACCTCTTATGCTTCTCTGGCTTCCGTGCAATTTGGTTCCCAAGCTCTGAGATCTTTCCTGAATTAAATTTCCTAGGTTAGTGTTTTCTAAAAAATGGGCAGCAAAAGCACCTTGGAAATTTATAAAAATCACTTCCCCAACCCCATCCCTAGTGATTCTGATCCCAAAAGTCTGGATTCTAATATGCGACAAAATGGGGAAAAACTATCCAAGACCAATCTTAGATCTGCCACATTTCTGCAGATCCAGGATTTCCCATCATCGTGCTAGCAGTGATCAGGACTGACCTTGGAAAGGAAGTCACCTGAGTGGAGTTGCTCAATCTGAAAGTGTCATATGGTTGAGTTCTTGATTCTGAGAAAAAACAAAATGGAGGACAACTCAATATCCGAGTTTAACCTGGGCCCCCATTCATGTTTAAAAAGAAAAACAAACATGGGGCGCCTGGCTGCTCAGTTGGTTGAGTATCTGACTCTTGATTTTGGCCCAGGTCAAGGTCTCATGATTCATGGGATCAAGACCTATGTCTTGCTCCACTCTGATAGTACGGAGCCTGCTTGGGATTCCCTCTCTCTCTCTCTCTCTCTCTCTCTCTCTCTTCTCTCTCTCTCTCTCAAAATAAATAAAAATTGAAAACAAGAAAAGAAAAACAAGGATGTGTTTTGGCTAACAGTTATCTTTGTATCTTTACAATTTTCCAGGAAACACTCCGGGTAAAATTTAGAATATGATGTAGATGAACCCATAGCATCCTAGACAGGCTATGCCATGAAATGATGCTCCTGAGGCCAGACCCTCCCAAGATAAGGAAAGTGGGGGAAGTTTAGTGGAATGAGAATGGTTTAGGGGCCAGGGGCCTAGTTTCAAATCTTTGGTCACTGAACTTGATAAAACCTCAGTTTAGTCAGCTGTAAAATAAAGAAATGGTGTATTTGTCTTTAATACAGTTGCTTTTAAGACCAAATATGAAAATGCATATTGAAGGATTCTCTTACATGCTAAACATACACAAACCATCATTCCATTTAAGTTTCTAGAAGGTATATACCACTGCTTCACTTCTCAGGGGAGTGTTTCTTCTCCATATTCATCCTTGGGATGGAGACTTCCAGACATTCGAACCTTGGGTGTAGGATGCTTCAGAGCTAAGATTCCTCCAGATAATTTAAGATCATAAAGCAGGCATCAGAAAAGACTGAAATCTATTCATAACCTGGGATAGATTTGGGTTATTTTTTTTTTCACGGAGTACTGCTGTCATATAAAAATAACATGAAAAAATAATGACAAATTAAAATTAAAAACCATTGGGAAATAACCCAGTTGCCGTTTTCATACTTGGAGCATGGGACTCCTAGGATATTTGTAATTTGTGATATGGAGCTGCAAGTCTTCTAACTTTGCCAAAGACCATAGAGAGAGTACAGAGAACAGACGAAACAGGAAACTCAATGTTATTATTTATTCAACTAGTAGTTACCAAGCTGATCACATACTCCGTGTAACATATTATGTTAAGCACTGCAGGGGATATAGAGAAGCATTAACCATCAAAGAGCTGACATTTGGAGTGGGAAAACAAAACATACACCTGTGAACATTTCGGTAGGAAAATGACAGATTAAACAGCAGCCATAGCAAAGGCTATTATGACAGAAACAACAATGAATACGACTCAATATACAGTGAGGACAGGAAGAGGCCGCTCTGTCTTCTTCAAGAGATGACACTTGAGTGTCACATTTGGAAGAACTTTGAAAAGGATAATTTTCAAAAATAGGGTGAAATCATGACTCTCATATAGATTTAAAATGAACACATGTTAATGATTGTATTTAGCTCGTCATTAATGAGAACAGCAGTAAGATGTTACAACCAGTTCAGAAGAGCAGCAAAGGAAGCACAAATTTATATATAGTAAAGGATGGTTAAAATGAATTTACAAATTGGGAGCAAACTGAGTTTTTCCATGTAGTGGGGGAGGGAAGTCACTTGAACCACCAGATGGAATATTTTTTGCATGTCTATCAACAAAAATTATTTTGCACTGCCCTCAGTGACAACCTCCACAGTTGTAAAACATACTCAAGGCAAAATAAAGACCCAGAATGCCACCCTGCCTCCCGAATCAGAGTCAAATGGCCCAGAATGTGCTCCAAACATGCTTGGTTTTCCACCGAAGCACAAAATTCTCCCTGCAAGGGAAACCTAAATCTAAACTATCTTTCTCACACTTGGTTTCTAAGAGTGGCATTTATTATGAAGATACCACTAATAGAGAATATTTATTAAGGCTGATTACATATTTGTAGCATACAAAATATTTTAAATGACTTTAGTTAGTAAAGAACAGAGTTAATAAAAGCCACATATTTTTATCTTAATATGAGAAAGTATGAACTATTTTAATCAGAAGTACATCTCACCTGATGGAATTCAATATAAAATAGTAACGTAAGTTATAAAATATAAAAGTTTGAGTCATCTGTAAAATAAAGTTTCCACCCCCATGAGAAGCTCTCAAAGATCAAAATGGCGGCTTCACTAAAACGACTCAAGGTCAATGAAATCATTCAGCAGATACTATTTTCAAATTCATGCAAGAAAGAAGCCATCTTTTCAGAAAACTGGTTTTTTGGCTGCTTTAAGGAGCTTTAAGTTTGTTTTCTGACAAAATACATTACATCATTGATCTTATGCCCATTACCGAAAATAAATATATCTTGATCCCTAAGGAAGCCAATGTTGGGGACCTTATATTAATTCAAATCAATTTTTTCCTCCCAAAATAACAATGTGTGACAGTCCCAAAGTAGAAGGCATGTGCCCTGCTGAGTCATATTCTCCCTAGTCACCTTGTCTCCTGATTCTCTTTTTGTCATTTAATTACAAGTCTAGGATCTACTAAATATAGCACTTGGCTGCTTTTCCCTCTTCTAGGGGTTATAGGTGATTTATAGGATGACACTGACGTGAGCTGGCTGATTCACAGGTATCCAGCTTTCAGACTGATGCCATAGACCCTTCTCTGGGCTCTGAGCCCTAAACCCTGGTAGGATTGATGGCTTTATGTACAACTCTTATGAGTTTCAAAGTAACATTTTCCCTTCATTTTCCCTAAACTTAAAACTGTGTTCTAAGAAGGCATTAAATCCCAAATTTAATTACAAATTCATGAAGGTTGCAGAGGTGCTGGCCCGGTGGAAGCCTCAGTGAAGAACAGTTAGAACCTAAAAATACATCAGCCCTGCCTCAGTCCTCCCGCCCCAATGTCTAACCAACTCTATGGCTGTAGAAAAGGGTATCTCCTGGTGGAGACTGAAACCCAGTGAATGGGGCAGTCACCTCATACAGGGCTGGTTTTTAGAAAATATTAGGAATACACAACACTGGAACAGTGTGCCTCTCCATAGAAGTGCGAGAGTTTACTTCTGGTGACTGTATTCCAGAAGTAGCTGCGGCCCTGTGGTACCGGGACACGGGTGTGCAGGAGAGCTGGATTTCAGTCCCCGCCTCCCCACAACTCAGCTCTCTGCTCCTGTGAGCCTCAACTTGCTCATCTATAAAAGTGGAAATAGCTCCTTGTAAAGGACTATTGCACTGTTGCAAAGGATAAAAACATATGGACATTTAGTAAGTTTTAATAATTCTTTTTTTTTATTTTTCTCCAGGAAATGAAAATTTTGAGCACAAAATCACAGACAAAAGGTTTTTCCCGTGGGCTCCCACGAGGCCGGTTCTTCACTGAAGCTAGGCTGGTAAGTCAAAGAGGAAAATGGAAGTTTTCATACTCACCTTCAGGCTGACCCAGCCCCTTACCCCCTCACATCGCCCTCCGAAGGAGAAATTTCTGCCCTAGTGAAGGAAAGAAACAACAGTCCCGGTCTAGGTCAGGCAGAGTGAGAAAAAACATGCCTTTGGGAGTCAACAAAATCCAACTTCAAATTCTGGCTCCTTAACTGTCTTTAAGATCACTTTGAAGCTTTGTTCTTTTATCCTATAAATAAAGAAAATAAAATACCTTCCTTTAAAACTGTTGTAAAGATTAAAGAACATATACATGCCAGAAGCATACTGAGCTCTACCCTCTCTCTTCCTGCCGAACAAGGACTATTGCTTCCTAACCACTGCCAAACGTTACTTTGAAAATAGGTCTATTTCCAAAGAATCAAGTTCTATCACGAAATGATGAAGCAGGGGAGGAGCGAAAGGCAAGAGAAGAGGATCAGCGTGATGCCCCTTGTGGAGTGAAGAATTAATCTGACCGGAAGAGAGGTCTGGGCTCTACCCTTGGCTACTGGGAGGTGATCTCCCAGCCTTGGGGCTGTCCTTCCTGATGGGAGTGTCTAAGATTGTAACTTAGGATGGGGCTCTGGTCACGCCGTATCAGTTCCAACCTCCAAAGGAATCCATGGCTAAAGTTCTTAGCTGGGCCTCCAGGACAGCTGGAGACTAAAATGTGACCATCCAGGCAGTATGTGGTTGACCCCAAGTACGACTCTGCACACCAAAGACACAGACAAGCTTTCTTGGTTGGCAATCCTCGGCGTGTGTCACGCATCACCGCCAGGAGAAGGTTACGCCCCGCAGGACCCCTTGGGTAGAGCGTGACCAGAACTCCGCATTCGTACCCTTCCTGGACTCTGCCCTCCGCGGCTCTTCCCTTGGCTGATTTTAATGGGCATCGTTTTGTTTAAGAAAAAAAAAAAAAAACTGTGACCATGAGTCTAACAGCTTTCAGTGAGTTTTGTGAGTCCTTCTAGAGAATTATCAAAACAGAGGGCAGTCTGGGAACCCTGTCACACCTACAATTAGTATCAGAAGTGAGAGCAGTCTTGTAGGGATTGTTCCCTCTAACCTTGCAGTTGGTCCAAATTCCTCGCACTTCTAAAAAGAGGGAGAAAGTCAATAGCAAACGTTAGCCCCATCAGCACACAGTTGGCATTCGGATTCGACCATTTGTGGATGAGTAATCCTTTAGGACTTCTGTGTAATTAAGTACTATGTCTCTTCACGGATCAAAACTTCTGCCTGCCGCCACACTTCGCAGCTTTGCGAGGTAAGAGAGGACAAGTATTCCAAACTCAGCAACATAAAGTGCGTGTTTAGATATTTTTAATCATGTGTTTCTTTTTTTGTGCATACCAGTTCTTTTCACTTAAATTTCTGCAGTTAATACCACTTCTTTGATACAGAACTTTTCACAGGCTCCATACACCTCTGACATGGAGTCTGAGGACCTATAGGGCTGAGGCGTATGTATAAGGCATGCTGCTGGCAGGGCACAGCGTCCCAAGCTAGCACAGGAATTCAGGGTCAGCCCCTCTGCCTGACTTGCTACGAGTCCATACTTCTCACTCACTTAGTAAAATCTCTCTTTACAGAGAAAGAGAAAGTGACTTAACAAGTGGAAATTTATTAATGAACATAGACATCTTTTCCAATAAATTATCCATTAAAACAAAAAGCTCAGAGAGAAGAAGCAAAGATTTCAGCTTCTGATATATCTGAGCCCTTTTCCTCTTTATTGTTCTAAGGAACAGAGTAGTCTTCGGGATGGCCACAGCTCTTTAATTAATTATCCTTTGTTGAACAAACACCTTTTGAATATCTACCCCGCATCAAGTCACTGCTGGGAACTATGACAGATACAAAGTCGTTTAATCATGGAGCCATCTGCCTTCATAGAGCAGAGACTAAGAGTTTGTGCAACTACATGAAAATCGCAGAACAAATCGTCCCTGGAGCTCCAAGACGGGAACATCTACATGGACTATCATGGAAGATTTGCGACCGATCTGCTGGGCTGGAAAGGCTGAGAGTATTTGGGTAGATAGACATGGCTGAGGGAATTTTAAGAGGATGCATGGTGACAGGCGGGGGAAAAGCCTGGAAGGGCAGGGCAAATCAATTTTTCTAAAGAAAAGATACGTGAGAAATCGTAATGGATAGCAAGACAGCCAATTTGAAGAGGTGTTTTAGAACAGTGCTGGGCTAGACACAGAGGAATCTATTGGCAAGCTTTTTAAAAATAAAGACTCCAGGATCATACCTCCAGAGATCCTGATTCAGTAGGTTCAGAATCAGAGCTCAAGGAATCTGTAATTTTTAAAGCACCCTGGGTGATTCTGAGGCGCAGCCCGGTTCAGGAACGACTAATGTATGGGCAAATTATAGAGGACTTTAAATGCCAGGCTAAAGTGAATGAGCAATTTTTTCTAAGTGCCTGTCCCATAGGTCCTTTCTTCTAAGGTCTGTGTTTTGTTTTTTTTTAACAACTAACAGAGTTCTTTATTAAAAATTCATTTATGATTTCCAAGTATGCCACATTTAGCAGCAGCGCAGGAAGAGTGTCCTTCAAGTTGAGATCACTTCAGGAAGCATATAAAGCATGCTTCAAGCTCTTCTGAGCTGTGCCTCTCTTGATACCTGTCTTATCATCATGATCCCTCTTTCTACACAGGACGGCTCCGTGATACAAATTTAGTTGCTCTAAATCAGAGGGCCCGGCAGCCCTACATGACATGGCAAAGCTATTAAGTTTGGAGTGTTCAGTTTTCCATTTCAGTGGGATCCAACCTGTGGGCTCCCCCAACACCTAAATACCTGGCACTCTCATCTTACCAATTAACTCTTCCAAGTCTCCCCCCATTGTCAATGCCGGCCCTATGCTTCAAAATTACATTTTACAGCCCGGAAGCAGTCACAAATTTAAAAAGAGATGTATTAACCTTTATGGCCTTGAATTTATACGTTTGCAGGAAGAACTATGAGAATTAATGAATTTTAGGCAGCGGTAAATATTTTGGGTCTCTGGCTACTTTTTAACACTCCGCAAAAGACACAAACTCTTCCCACAAGAAGGAACAAGAGGGTTATAGCAGGGCTTGGCAAACTTTTTCTGGGAAGGGCAAAACAGTAAATACTTTCGGTCTTTGGACCAGTTACCGTCTTTGTCACAACTACTCAACTCTGTCATCGTGGAGAGAAAGCGGCTATAGATGATATGCAAACAAATGGATATGGCCGTGTTCCAATAAAACATTACTTACAAAAGCAAGTGTCAGGTTGGCTTTAACACTAAAGCCACAGTTGACTGGTCTCTGGTTTAGAACATTGGGGAAGATAGAAAAGTTTGAGAGAATCCATAAGAAAACTACTACAATTCATAAGACACTCGAACAAGCCTGCCAGATCCTGAATCAATTGCAAGAATAAGGGCACTGTTTTACACTAGCAATAACCAATTAGAGGAACCATTTACAAGAGTGACAAAAATTATAGAAAATCTAGGAATTTACCAAAAATATGCAACACTTCCTTGGGGGGGAAATGTTGAACTCTAACACAGGACATAGTGACTGATCTCTGTAAAAAGAGAAGTAGGCCTCCTTAACTTCTCCCCAAAGGTATCAGTAAATGCAATGAAATTCTGTGGTAGGTAGAATAATGACCCCCCCAAAGATGTCGGCATCTGATCCCTAGAATCTGTTGATATGTCACCGTACAAGGCAAAGGGATTTGCAAACGTGATTAAGGTTATTACCCCTGAGATGGGGAGATTACCCCAGATTTGTCAAGTAGGTTGGTGTAATCACATGAGTCCTCAAATGTGGGGGTTCTCTCCCAGCTGCAGTCAGAGGGAAATGCTGCGAGGGACACAGGGTCAGAGAGACGGGATGCTGCTGGCTCTAAGGATGGAGGAAGGGGGCCCAGAGCTAAGGAATATGGGTGTCCTCAAAAAGCTGGAAAAGGCAAGGCAGCGGATTCTCTCCCTTGAACTCTCCAGAAGAAAATGCAACTGTACTGACGCTTTGGCTTCAGTCAAGTAAGACCATGTCTGATTTCTAACCTACAGAGCTGCGATAGAATAAATTTTTGTGGTTTTAAGCTACAAATTTGAGGTCGTTTGTTACGTCAGCCATAGGAAAGAAACTACTACAGATTCCAACCAAATTTGCAGTTGGGGTTTTGTGTCTTGTGAGGAATTTGTAAACTTAGTGTAAAATCTATAATGTCCACAAAAAATTCCGCATGGGAAAGGAAGAGTCAAAGTGGAGTTATATACTGCCCAGTACTGACGCAGGACAAAGCCATCATGGTAAAAACTGGATGGGATATATACTAAAACATGCTAGAGAGCTCAGAAACACACTCACTGATATGTACTGGCACAGAATTCTGATAAAACTTTCCACAAATCACTGGGGAACGTATGAGTTACTTAAAAGACCACAGTTGATTTTTTTTTAATGTTTATTTATTTTTTAGAGACACAGAGTGTGAGCAGAGGAGGGGCAGGGAGAGAGACAGAAAACAATTCAAAGCAGGCTACAGGCTCTGAGCTGTCAGCACAGCACCTGACATGGGGCTCACACTCATGAGCCATGAGCTCATGACCTGAGCCAAAGTTGGATGCCTAACCAACTGAACCACTCAGGTGCCCCAAAAGAACATATTTGAAAAGCCAGCCTATCTTAAAGGGAAAAAAAAACTGGATCCTATCTTATAACAAATTCAAAATGGATTAATAATCAATGCAAGAGACCAAAAGAAAAAAAAAGATTTAAAGTTAATAAAAATATAAGATGCAAATAAAGTTATCGGAAATATGTTTATAAAGGAAGACTTCTTAAAATTTCAAAATAAAAGTTGTAAGCAATAAGTTTGGTAGTATCAAAATTAAAGATTTTTATTCAAAGACATATAACACAGACAGACCTAACAGATGAAAAAAAAATGGAAGAAAGTGCTTGCATACCTTAAACAAACAAGGAAATAATATTGAAAACACCATGTAACCATTCTTAATGGACAGGAAAATGGAGAGCAACCACAATAGAAAAATAGGCAAAGGTATATGAATAGAAACCCAAAAGTTAAGTATATGAATATAGGAAGAGATGCTCAAACTTATTAGAAATCAGAAATGTGCAATTAAAAAAGAGAGAGAGAGATTAGTACCTATTAGATTAGCAAAAATTAGAAAGCTGGATAAATGATGAGATTGTAGAGATAAGGACCAGGGAGCACTACTGGTGAGATTATAAACAGCGGTGGCCCCCATGGAGAGCATCTGGTACATTCGGGTAAATTTTATATAAGCCTGAGTGCGATCCAACAAGTCACTCCTGGGTTTATATCCCAATGGATTTTTCACACAGACTCCTAAGGGGTCACGGACAAGGATATTTATTGTACACATTATTTGCAGCATTATTCAAGACAAGACTGGGTTTGTGTGTTGCTAGAAATTGAATAATAAGATTGATGGTTAGCCTGTAAGGAGTACTAGAGAGAAGAAAGGGACAACAGACCAGGTACTCAGTTAGCAACATGGATGGATCTTATAAACATAATGTGGGGAATGATATTTAAAAAAAAAACAAAAAACAGAATTTGATCCATGACCCAATAGTTTTGATGTATATTCAAAAGGCATGAACTCAAAAAAACAATATACCTTTTCAAAAGCACATGTGAACCAAAAGACATTGGAATAGTTGCTTATGTTGGAAAAGGAGACTCAAAACAGGTAGTGGTGAGAAAATGGAATGGATAAGTATTGCACACCAATCAATAATTGAGTAAATAGAGGGGATTTTACTGGGTAAATGATGACGACGTGCCACAAACTCGCCTTCTGCATTCGGCCAGAAAAACTAGGAGCAGGAAATTTGAATGGAAACCGAAGGATTGACTGATCTCTATCTTCTAAATTCAGGCCATGTGGTTGGAAGCATGGGTGAGGAATGAATGGGGAGTATTTGTGCAGTGCTTTAGTTTTTAATTCATGTGGTTCTTAAATGGCTCCTTACATATAACGTCACATTTTAGCAAAAACAATAATGTCTTCATATCCATATCGATTCGGTCTACAAAGGCAAGGAAACAAAAAGCAAGACCTTAATTAAGCACTTATGTCGAAATTAACTCCTAATCTAATTTTCATTCCTAAAATAGATTTGTCTTTTGAATACTTACCTTCTATGACACTAATTGCTATAGGAGACTACAGGATTTTCTCCCGATGCAGAGATAAATAAGAAGTCATCCTTAACCTTAGATAGTTCTTCAGAAGTTTGAATAATTTGTTCTATTTGTTTTTATATAAATTCATTTTCTACACAGATTTGTGCTTTGGAATACGTCACTTTCAATAACAGAAAAATCATGCAAAGTCCGCTTCTTTAAGAAGACTGATCCTATCTGGTTTACTTTTTTATTTCTTGTAGCAGCTAACCTAGTGTCTTCCATGTTGTAACTCCTGGAGCAATGTATGCTGAGTTAAACTGAAGGGATTTTAGACACGATAAATAATTTCTTTCAAATAAACCTTCTTGGAACACAGTACTTTTTTCAGAAATAATAAAAATAATTGGCTTAAAGTATTATTTTTTGAATAATTTGGTGGTATTTATTTTTCAACAGTGTTTAATGTGATTTTTTTTGTTCTAGTTATTTTCAGTAATTCTTATGGAAGATGAATTACCAGTAGAGGCTCACCAAAATGAAAAGGAATGATATCTTATCAAGGACAGAGGAAAGTCATGTCCATTAAATGAGAGATATTGGTTTTACAAGTGAAGATCACTTTATCCTTTAAACATGATTATTGTTAGTACTGAGATTTAGGCCTTAGGCCATAAGGGAAAACATTTGTCAATGAGTTTTCAAACTTTTATAGGTCTGTTTTCTTCTATGAATATCTTGGCAGAATCCTCTGGGAAAAAAAACATCTAAAAGTATAGATTCTATGAGAATGACAGATTCTCACAGTTACATATATAAAAGTCTAACAAAATTATCAGCAAGAAGAAAAAATATATGCTTTTCTCTCAAGCTACAGTTCAGGATCTATCCTCAACAAGTGTGACTATCATGGTGGAGGAGGAGGGTGTTTAATCAAAGTCGATAAGGAAACAGTTGCTTCTAGATGAAGCATAAAAAGTGTATACAATATTAGAATGCAAATTTTGAAAGGTTTACCAAATATTCGTTGCCTGATTATACAATGAGACATTCCCTCTGTCTGTCTCTGTCTCTGTCTTTCTCCCTGTCTCTCTTTCTAACATTTGTAGAATGATTTCTTTGTTATGTTTTGCACGAATTTTGGGAGGACACGAACATTTGGTCAATGGTAAATGCTATGGTGAGAAAAGACCAAAATTGTATCCTTAGATGAGCTTAGGGTAGTTCCTGTTTCTGAGGGCTTAGGGAACAGCTCCTAAGGATCTTCATGGATAATAGAGAGGAAGAAACCTTGAGGATGGCCCAACTGTGTATAAGTACATGAGATTCAAAAGGCTGTCCAACTTCCCCTTATACAATAAGGTGATCTCACCTACACACTCACAGTCTGAGAACTGGAGGAACTGGGGTCTCAAATGGAAAACACCAACCCAAAGTCTGGCAGATAGTAGGTCCTCAATAATAAATGTTCGTTCCCTTTTCTTTGAAAGACAAGACCTTATAAGTAAGACATCCTCGAAACAGATTTCTCAAATCCCTTTCATTAACATCTTCTGGATACAGCGCTCACATTACCTTCAAAAGGAATCCTTCCTGCAGCGTCCGTAATTAGGATACCAGGGAGAGCCGAGCACCTGAAAAGCACAGCGGTGCCTGCTTATTGCCTTGGCTGCTTCTCCTCTCTCTAGACCTGTGATATCAAAACCACCCAGTACAAATTACAGATGCGAACACCTGACCAATCTCAGAGTTAGTTCATTTCCCCTTAGAAATACTGGCGGTGCATTCTTCTTGCAACTGGAACTTCAGAACAGCGCATCCAGTAATTCGTGCGTGATTCCCTTTTCTTTCGAGTGTTTTCTTTCTCACTATTTCAGCAACTGAGCACTGGAAAGAAAAAATAATGTCTCAAAGTGTGATTCATTTTTCAAAGCAGAGGGCAGGGTCCAGTTTCTTGACGTAAGCTTCAACCTTTTAATTTAGATGAAGTGAAGCTAAATTTATTTTGTTGGAGAATTTGAACTGGTCTGTGAGGCACATGGTTCAACAGTCAGGCTTCCTGTAATTAACTGTCAAGAGTCCAAGACAAAGCAGTGAAGTGCACTGGGTCAGCCTCAGAAGGGTTTAAATTCTGATGAAACTTTATAAGAATGGCCTTTCATGGAAACATTCATCCCAGGCAATAGTTCACAGTACAGGCAACAGCAAGTGTAGGTGGTTATCAAACAGGCAGCTTGAACTCCCATTAAGTTCCAACTGCCCCTTCTGGTGATCACTGGTGCTCTTTTACTGGAGACACCTTCCCACTGCATCTTCTGTGCACCAAGAGAGTAAGCCTTCGGGAATGTGAAGGTTGGGGGACTTACAAAGAACTCTTCAACTGCTGTTGTGCATTGAGTAACAGAGGAATCTCCCCCGACTCACCACCTGAACAGCAAAATGTCCTTCTTTTCACACATACACAGATGAGTTACTGAACCACATCCCGAACTACATAGCTCACAAAGTGTTCACAGGCAGAGTGGGTGAACAGAGGGATCAGTTTCATGTAGGGTATTGTCATAGTCTGAGCAAAACAGAAGTACTTGTCCTGTGACTCAGAAATCAAAATATTTCCGTAACAACAGAAAGCTTTTTAGCTCTGCAATGACCAGGAGCAAAATCTCTGATCTCTCGACATTTGTAATCACAGAGCATAGAACAGTAGGCGTGCAACTTGTCTGCCTGGAACTGGAACATCACTGAAATTTACTGAATTGTGCATAAAGGGCAAAGAACATTGGGATTTTTTTCACACTTCCTTTTCCAGGCTAGTGATAAATAAAATCAGAAATAAATATGAATTATTGGCATGAATAAAAAGACAGTTGGTGAAAAATAAATTTGTTTCCAATTAAATTTTAAGGTCTTAGAGAATAGGGGCGCCTGGGTGGCTCAGTCAGTTGAGTGTCCGACTTCAGCTGTATTCAAATGTATATATATATATATATATATATATATATATATGTATGTATATGTATATATATATGTATGTATATATATATATATACATTTCTTTTGTATTGAAGATACAAAATCCTTGTGACTTCCACTTCCACTCCTAGATAGGTACCATAAAGAAACAGGCGCACACATGCTAAAGTATTAATATACAAGAGTGCCCCCATAGCAACGTTATTTGTAATGACCACAAGAAGAAACAGCCCAAATGTCTATCAGTCTTGTGGCTAAATAAATGGTGGCATAGTCATTCAATGGAACACTTCACAGTAACTAAAATTAAGACATCATAGCTATTGCAACAGCGTGGATTGATCTCAGACATGGTAGCGGGCAAGAGAAGACAGTCTCAAATAATATTTGCTTTTTGTTTTCATTTAAATGCATTTCAAAGCTAGGTCAAATTGAAGTAGTGCTTAGGAATGCACACTTTAGGTGGTAAACATATAAAGAAAAGTTTCAAGAAAAGCGAGGAATTGATCAAGAGGAAAGTGTAGATAGTGGTTATCTTTGACAAAAAGGGGGTGGGGAATTGGATAGGAAAGGTCACGCAGAGGCTCAAGATAGTCAATGTTATAATGTTATAATGTGAATGGTGTATGCATGGGTATGTCAAAGGAAAATTTCACTGGATGGAGTGAAACAGGCAAAGAAGACTTTATTGAAGACTAATGCAATGTGGGATGGAGATTGGCTTCAACTCCATTGAAGCAAAAGGCAAGAGGATCTTTCCTGAAAAAGTACTAGACGATATTAGTGCGAGGCTGGTCGATGGGAGTTGGCCATCTGTGTTTGCTAATTGACACTTGCAAAAATTAGGCTCCTACCTCTGAGACTGGGAGACAAGGGCCCTTTCTTTCTTGACAATTACATTTCAGAGGATAGCTCTTGGGTCCTTCCGGAATCAACATTCTTGCGTTGCAGAAGATTTCCATCTCAAAGGAACAGAGAAAGAACTTACAAGTTTTGGAAAGTAAATGGTCTAAGAAAAGGGAGGTCAGGGGCCTAGAGGCAGGAAGACACTTGCCTTAACTTTAGTCCAGCTGTGGGGAATGTTAAGGCTATTTTGGTCCCATGCTAGCTTTTTAATAGTTCATTTAGAGATACATTAACATTTTATTCAGCTCCCTATATACATTGAAAAACGGTTTAGAACAAAGTCCATAGGATATAATATCTGACTTGTTTTAAAAGAGATAAATATATTGGTAATTACTGAAGCATAAAAGTCCCATTAAAAACAGGTACCAAATATAAACTGATTTTTTAAATAAATGATGAAATATTAAGTGATATTTTAATTTTTATTTTTGCTTATGTTTTTAATTTTTCCATTCTAGCCTCATAAAGTTTGGGTAATATAAAATGATAATAAAGAAAAAATATTTCCCCAAACGAAATGCACCTACCTACATTCTGCTCGTATGAAAGCTAGGCAGATTTATAGTTAACACTGCTGAAATATAATTCACCCCAAGGAATCTTAGGTTCTCTTTTGTTTGTTCAGAAACCAAAATAAGGAATATGGTTAACTGTATCTTCCAGTCCTCTCTCTTCCTTTTCCACAAGTATGAAGATGCAACGTGGGATTAAGCAAAATCAACTGGATTTTCCCAGAGAGTGGTCTATTCTTTGCAAATATTTGCATTCTTGTTGGGGGAAAAACGCATTAACTCATTGAAAGACAATCCTGTTTTTTAAGTGGAAATTTTCAGACAATATGTGACTTGAAGAGCATCCAATGGGCCTAATATCCTCCTGGGGAGTAATTTAAACAGAGGGAAAAACCAGAGTTTCTGGGCATTAATTTACTTGAGTTCCTATGAATTCAGAATACACTGAGGTTGAAGTGACTTTGTGAAAAGTACCTGAGCCAATTCTTGTTGCCTGTGAGAAAATTCAATCTACTAGCGCATGTTGAATATTTACATCTTTATACAGTTTATAATATCTTTGTTTTCCCCAGCCTTTATTATTACTTATGTATGCTTCTCTATTCGATACTTACCAAACCCTGAGGCTACCCAATAACAGTGTAATGTTCTTCACTTCAGTCAATGAACTTTAACAGAAACCAATGCATTTTAACTGAATTTTTGTTTATCTCAAGGAGCACATTTTAATGAAATCAATACATTCTTGCTGAAAGCCACATGAATCCATTGGAAAGAATACATTGTTACCGAAACCAATATACGGTTTTATAATGTCTGTATGTTTTAGGGTAAGTATAACCATACATTTTAGCTGTAACCAATATATTTCTGTAGGGCTGATACTGAGAAAGCCTTATTTCATAGTGAAGTCATTTCATTCTTACAGAAACTAATACTGTATTCCATATTCCTGAACCAGCCGTGTCACGCTAAATGGAGACTATGATTTACATTGCTGAAAAATATAAATACTCCCGGAAATGACATTAAAAAAAAGTAGTTTTGCAAGTGTACAAAGTAGTTTAATATCTTCATTAAAGTTACAAAAGCAGCTGGTGAAAAGTTTTTGAATTGAAAACTTAAGGGCCTTGTTTATAATTTGCATTTAGATTAAATACACAAATATATTTAACATTATATTTCTATATTAGTCACTGGATTTGTCAAATTTGTGTTCACTTCATTAGATGCCCACGAAAAGTATATATCTTTCAGGAGAAAGCAGAGATTAAAATATTTATACACTTCCAGTCCTCGATCTTTTCATCTAACCTAGGAATGACAAAACTCATAAGAGTCTCGCTCTGAATCCCTTCCCTCCCTCCCTCCAAATTGTTAATATTAATGGGGTCATTGTAGTCAAAAAGTTAACAGGAGAACACTGAAGGAAATCAATTCAAACAAGGACTCGACAATGAAACAATGAAATGAAAATATTTTATTTATTTATTTTTTTAACATTTATTTATTCTTGAGAGACAGAGCGTGAGCAGGGGAAGGGCAGAGAGAGAGAGAGGCAGATGCAGAATCCGAAGCAGGCTCCAGGCTCTGAGCCATCAGACCAGAGCCCGACGCGGGGCTCGAACTCACAGACCGCGAGATCATGACCTGAGCTGAAGTCGGCCGCTTAACCGACTGAGCCACCCAGGCGCCCCTGAAATGAAAATATTTTAAAAGAATTATGCAGATATTTACATCTGTACATATGCATGCATGTGTGTTTGTAGTTACCGTTAGGAAAGTCCCTTCACCTGTATCATAGTATTCCCCACACCCACATTGTCCTACTACGCTCTATACTTACTTAGCCCAACGATTGAAAATGCATCATCACCTTTTATAAAGCCTACATTTTAAAATTCAAATGTGCTTGTATTTAGAAAGTGACTGGTTATCTCCCAAGACATTATCTAATTGGGAGAGTAACCTTGTTGTATAATTTATCCAGAGGAAAAGCAAGGGCGGCTTTGCTTCCCCGGATATCTTCATTTGCTTTTTTGGTTTTTACCACTAATGACATTTCCAGAAGATGAATAAAATGAGAGGAAGAATTACACTATAGTAAATGTAATAAACACCAAGTCGATTCTTTTAAAAAGCACATATTTCAGGAAAATATGTATCCTAGTTAAAATTGACATGTTTAACATTCATATAAACAGTAAGAAATCAATAAACAGTAAGAATTCTCAAACCACTTAATTGACTTCTCTAATTAGAAAAATAGACAAAACACCAAGATTTTAAAGGAAGGACAGTATTCTTGTCAGGTAAATAAACAACCAGCAAGTAAATAAAAAGAAAAAATTCTAGGGGTGCCTGGGTGGCTCAGTTGGTTAAGCATCTGACTCTTGATTTCAGCTCAGGTCATGATCTCACTGTTGGTGAGACTGAGCCCTACATCAGGCTCTGCGCTGACAGTGTGCAGTCTGCTTGAGATTCTCTCTCTCCCTTTCTCTCTGCCCCTCTCATGCTCACATTCTCTCTCTCTCTTTCTCTGTCTGTCTCTCTCTCTCTCTTAAAAATAAATAAGCCTTTAAAAAAGGAAAGAAAAAGGAAAAAAATTCTATGTTACACATGCTACACCAATAAAAATGCACTGAAAACTTTTTCTCTTATTAAAGCAACTCTTGAAATCATTCAACATTCTTTGGCTTCAAGGCTGCTTTGTAAACTTCTCCCCCTAGGGCTATGTCTCTGTCCTTATAAAGATCCCAATTCCTAAATAGCTGTTTCAGTAAGGGTTTATTTTTCTCAGTGAGGCCCAACTCAGATTCAGTGCTCTACTTTACATTTCAGTCTTTATGGTAAATCCCTTTTCTTTCTTTAAGTGTTCGCATGCCAGAAACCGAAGTAGTTAGTGGATCTCAAAATACACATTAAGTACAGCCTGAAACTTCACAAAAATATAAGAGCCATATTCTTTTGCTTCTCCCTTTTGTTTTGACTGGAGAAGGGGCATCTACAGTCACTTTCTTGTAGCAGAGAAACCAAAGGATTGTTTCACAGTTGTTTCACAACTGCTATGTGAGTACAGCAGACTTCCAAGGGGGGAAGCCTGGGCCCAGAGGGCGGCACACAAAGGTGAAAATCAAAGCCCAGCCTAGAATCCACCTTTCCTGGTCTTACCCTGCATGGCGGGACTCCTGATGTCAGGGGAGTCACAACCGCAGATCCAACTGGACAGCGCCAACATCCCAGCAGAAGACAACCGATCATGAAGGGGATGCGGAAACAAAGTGCAGTTCCCTACTCTCTGCTGTTCGTTGCCGAGAAAGGTGAGGGTATGGGATGATCACTAAGTTATCTTCTTCCTTCTTCAAATAAGTAAATCCTGGGCCTTCATTGAACCCAGGGCCTTCATGATCTGTGCCCTGCGCTCCTCCACACCAAGCCCGTGCCCACTTCTTTCACTTCTACTCTTTGTTCACCCACCCAATTAGCACTTTATTTTTGAAAGAGATAGAGACAGTATGAGTAGGGGAGGGGCAGAAAGAGGAAGAGAGAGATTCCCAAGCAGGCTCTGCACTGTCAGCACAGAGCCCGATGCAGGGCTGGAACTCACAGAATCGTGAGGTCATGACCTGAGCCAAAACCAAGAGTCAGATGCTTAACTGACTGAGCCACCCAGGAGCCCCTAACACCCATCATTTTAATCATCACGCACCTACAAACCATCAAAATAATTTAAGACAGTCTAGCTATCACCTCCTCTCCAAATCCTTCCGTATCATACTACCTTTTTATTTTTTTTATTAAATTTTTTTTAATTTTTATTTTAGAGAGAGAGAGAGAGCATGAGCAGAGGAGGGGGCAGAGAGGGAGAGAAAGAGAGAGAATCCCAAGCAGGGTCCATGCAGGGCCTGATGCAGGGCTCCATCCCACGACCCTGGGATCGTGGGACCCACTTGGGACCTGACACACATCTATGAATGAGACCAGGAGCCATGCACGGAGTCCAAAGGAATGTTGACAGTTTATTATTCATGGCACAGAAGACCTGGGCTTCATGTTTCTATTGGTCCCCCTTGCACTCCGAGCCCCATGGAAGCAATGCAGAGGCAGGCCCAGGTGAGCCCGCACACAGAATAAATTGGTGTCATAGTCGAGAAACTCCAGATAAGGAGACCTTGATCTCATACGGCCCACGGGCAAACCTGCCACTCTTCCCCTCCATAGAGAGACCTTATCTTTATTGCCTGTAACACCTCTAGTGAGGGAACAGAGGCATCCCCGGAGAGAAAGTTCTCAATGTTTCTGTGGGGAATCACTGCCTGTATCTTCCGAAAAGCTATCTTAGTATGCAAAATCCTTGAGCAGAATTCTCAACATCCTTTGCTCAGAAGAGGCACAGAAATGCCACATCATGGAGCGTTCTCTCCCCACATACTTCCACATGCAGCCTCAACCCCATGGTTTCTCTAGCAAGATTTTTCTTGGCAACATCCTCAGCTCCCTCTGCACCTGTCCTCCCACACACACCTTGCCTACAGTCCACAGTCCACACCTGTTGTCTCACAATGTGCATTTTCACCCTTTCGTTGAAGTCCTTAAGCAAGGAGGGAAAAACATCACGAGAGTACAGTTTGATAACATTTCGAGTTAGTTATCTCAGAGTTAGCTGGGTCCTCAGAACTCCTCAGGAAGCCTTTTCCTGTCACTTATCAACTCCTTTCCTCTTCCCCACATGGCTGTTTCAAACCTTCAGAGCTCCTCTCAGCCTTCAACCTGCTTCCAAAGTAACTGCAAAGAACTATCTACACCCTGCACCCAACCTAACTGCTCAAGTCCTCTGTCTTTAAATTTTTTTATGTTTTATTTTATATTTGAGAGAGAGAGAGAGTTCAAACAGGAGAGGGGCAGAGAGATGGAGACGAAATCTGAAGCAGGCTCCAGGCTCCGAGCTGTCAGCACAGAGCCCGATGTGGGGCCCGAACTCACGAAGCATGCACGAGATCATGACCTGAGCCCAAGTCGGAAACTCAACCGACTGAGCCACCCAGGTGCCCCTCAAGTCGTCTGTCTTGGACGGAGTTCCTTCATGTTCTGCCCCGGGTTTATGATTGAAATCTCACTCGTTTCCAAGACACGCTCCATCGTCCTGTCCATCCTGTTTATTCATCCTCTTCTTTATTTCTTATTTTCCCCCAAATCCAAGCTTGCCAAATTTCCTTTCATCTTAAATCACCCTCAGGGAGCCTAGGTGGTTCAGTCAGTTAAGCATCTGACTTCAACTCAGGTCATGATCTCACGGTTTGTGGGTTCGAGCCCTGTGTCAGGCTCTGTGCTGACAGCTCAGAACCTGGAGCCTGCTTTGGATTCTGTGTGTGTGTGTGTGTCTCTCTCTCTGCCCCTCCCTCACTCATGCTCTGTCTCTCTCTCTCTCTCTCTCAAAAATAAATAAACATTAAAAACATTTTAAAAAAATGATCACCCTCAATTATGAAAGAAATCCACATTCTTTATTTATCAGCCCACCATTTATCCTTCCTCCATGGCTAAATTCCTTGGGAAAGTGGCACCAAGTAATGGAATCCCTCCACATTTTCTTTTCTGCCTACCACCCTGCAACCATAAAAGATGCTCTCTCCAAAGCAGTCAGATATACTCGATGGCCAAATCAAGAAAACTTCCAATCTGTCTCCTACTTTACCTTCCTGTGGCATTAGACTGTATGGGTTTCCTTCTCTTTGTAACCACATCTACCCTACCACTGTGCTGTGAGTTCCTGAATGGCATAAATATCTCATTGCCCTCTTCACATATCTACTCCCCAAAAGAGCATACGGTGTAAAATGGCTAAATAAGTAGTCTTTTGTGCTGAGCATCTTCTCCCTACCTGGGCTCCATCTCATTTTGCTCCACTGGCTTATTATTATTAACCTGACTTTCATTTTTTTAATGCTTTTAAGTTTATTTATTTATGAGAGAGAGACAGCATGAGTTGGGGAGGAGCAGAGAGAGAGGAAGACACAGACTCCGAAGCAGATTCCAGACTCTAAGCTGTCAGCACAGAGCCTGACACGGGGCTCGAACTCAGGAACCAGCAGATCATGACCTGAGCCGAAGTTAGATGGCCACTTAACTGACTGAGCTACCCAGGAGCCCCCAAATTTTGTAATTTTTAATGTTGAGTAGTTGAAATTCTGATAATGTCAACTAAGATTTAGAATGAAACATTTTTAGAGGCAATGGTACACTTTGCTTTCTCACCATTTGCCAATTTATTTTACATAAACTTATTTCAGCTCCATTTTTTTATTAGTACTATTTTTTAATGTTTATTTATTATTTTTGAGAGGAGAGAGAGAGACAGACAGACAGAATCCGAAGCAGGCTCCAGGCTCTGAGCTGTCAGCACAGAGCCTGACTACAAACTGTGAGATCATGACCTGTGAAGTCAGACCCTTAACTGACTGAGCCATCCAGGCGCCCCAACTTCATCTGACTTTTAAAAGTTGGGGTCTACTCATGACATTTACTCTTAGTATTCACCCACTCTGCTGCCAGAGACTAAGTCACTACATCTATTGTTTCGAATGCCATAAATCTTTTTCTCATCTGCAGTATCCATGGATTTCTGTTCATTACTGGGCTTATGAACCCATACGTACCTAGCACCCCAAATCCAGCATGTTTAAAATTTAACTTGCCATACCTACGCACCTCTAAGCTTCCTTCATTACCAGAATTTCCAAACATAGTGGTGCCACCCTCTACTCACTCACTCAGGCCAGAACCATGGGACACACGCTCCCATACACATATTTTCAGTAGGTCTCTTTGGATTCAACCTACTGACCATCCTTCCATCGTGTCCCATCCCTACTGCACATGACTGTCTTAGTGGAGTCTGTCATCGTTTCTTGCCCAGAATGTCACAACTGCTCTCTCTGATCTCATCCGTTCTCTACATAACATCTAAGGTGATTGTTTGATAAGACAAACTTAACTGGGTCAAAATTCAGCTTCAGCCTCTCCCTCTGCTCACAGAATTCAGTGCAAGCTCCTTAGCATGCATATGTGATCCTTCTCATGCTCTCAGCTAGTTTTTCTTCTCCCACAGTTCAGGTCAGTTCTATAAATTCATTCCATGCAAAGACTCACTAAATCATGTGGACTTCCCCTCATGCAATAACACTTTGTTTCTTTGTATTCTCCTTACTGGCACCCCTTACTCTCTTTGCCTGTGCAGTGAACTCCCATTCACACCCCAGCTCAAAATGGCACTGTCATCCCTTCTGTGAATGGGCCACAAAAGACAGAAGCTCCCTTCTCCCTAATGCCTATGTATCATAGATATACGTGATCACAGCAATTGTTACACTGTGGTGCAACTATTTATATATCTGCGTCCCCCTTACGACCTGTGACCTTAGAAGGAAAACAGATTTGGCTTCTACATCTTTGTATGAGAAGTAGTATGACGTAGTGGAACATCTTCTGTGTCAGATCAGAATTTAGCTGCCCGCGCTTAAATAGCTCTGAATATTTGAATTAGAGACATAATTTCTCTAATCTTCTGTTCTGTATCTTTACAATGGAACTGAAACAAAAATGGAAAAATCTTGGTAAGTGCCTGGCACATTAAATGCTCTGAATGCATGGTAGTTACTGTCTTTATTAGGATTATCATTATCATATTCCCCAGTGCTCTTCTCAATGTCTGATACCCTTTTGATACTCAGTAAGAGGATTACAAATGAATGATTAATAGCTGTGATGTGTATATATGTATGATGACTTTAAATGGCTGTCTTGTTGACAGTGGCTTTATGTTATTTATTATTGTTCTTCTAACAACTTCTAAAGCAATCGTTTCAAGTAGTTACTCATTAAATGTTTATTGACTGAATTTCTCAGGGGTCTTTTACTTCTGTGGGAAGAGAAAGCATAATTATATCTCTTCCTTTTTTAGTTTTATTTGTTTATCTTTACTCGATTTCTTCACTACTGGTATTCACAATTTTAGAGACAGTAATAAGTTTATAAAGAGTCTATGTTTGGATTCAACTAAAAGTTCCTTGCTATTTATGAGACTTTCAAGAAGAAATTAAAACTTGAACTTTTGAAAATAAGCCAAGTTTAATATACTCAAATCTCATGACCACTTTTTAAAGCTCCTGAGAAGCAAGTTGAAAATATCATATAATATGTAGAGGGTAGGATTAAAGCCCCAGTGTTTAATTCTTGAACTCTTCTGGATTATAAAGCATTCAAGATTTATTGATAAAAAATAAGTGGTGTATTTGTAAATTTAGTTAATTAAGAAAAAGATTATAATAAGCCCCAAGTGTGCTACCATTGCTTTGTGTTTGGTAGATAGAGCGGAGTAACCACAACGCCCTCCAGGTTATTCGGGAGAGTAGATTAACATCCCCCCGTGGTTCTCACGGCACCTCCCACCACGCAGGTTCCCACTGTGCCTCCCACCACGCGGTTAACCAGTGCAGTGCTGGTACTTGGTTTAGCTCCTGTACGTGATAGTGATGGTGATCTCATGGATGATTGTCAGCGGACTCCTACACCAAAATGTCAGACATTCTGAAAAATGCTCTTTTCTAAATGCGTCACAAATGCCCACTTCTGATCACAGAGTTTCCAAGTAAAGTCAACCAAATAATGCCAAAAGATCTCTACTCACTTGAACAAAACCACCACAGACTTCAATGCCTGAAAAATGTTGAGGCTAACCGTTTTGAAGCCCACTATTTTTTTCTCCTGTTTATATAAAAATAATCTTTTATTTAAACATTTATTTGTTTTGAGAGAAAGAGAAAGAATGAGAGTGGGGGAGGAGCAGAGAGAGTGAGAGAAAGAGAGAATTCTAGGCAGACTCCACGCTGTGAGTGCAGAGCCCAATGCAGGGCTTGATCTCATGAACCAGGAGATCATGACCTTCAGCCAAAGTCGAGAACCAGACACTTAACCAATGAGCCACCCAGATGCTCCTAAAATCCACTCCTTCTAAGGGCAAATTTAAAAGCTGCCATATCCTTCTAACCCCCAGGGCACCATCACAGTAATGAGCAAGAGTTAGAAAACTCAAAGTTAACTGATTCTACTTCACCAGAAATAGTCAGCAATTAGGGGAATGTGACTATCGGAAAATTTTATGAAGCATAGAGCTATTACTTTGAAGATACAAGTATTTTCTCTATTCTTTCAATATATAAAGAAAACACCCTTTATCTTTATGTCTTTCTGACATATTCTTCATTGAAATAGAACCTGAAGGACTCTGAAAAGAGAAACTTTTGCAAGTGGAGGTTGCCTGTCCTCTCAAAGGGAAACAACCTGGACTTCTATTCACGCCGCCACCCATCAGACTGTCGTCCATTCTCCTATCAAACAAACTATATTCTCATCCCCTTCAACTACAGAATGGATGGTACTCACATTTTCCTAATTTCAAAGGCATATTGAGTAAACTTTGACAGGCTTTCAGTGCTTTAGAAATAAGGCAAAAGATTGATATTGTCAGAAGCTTAGTCTCCCTTATAGCTGGAGCTTGGATCCCATGTGCACTGGAGTCACTGAATTTAAACCATGGGGAACATATATACAGTAAAACTTTGGTTTGTGAGCATAATTCATTCCAGAAACATATCAAAGCGAATTTTCCCATAAGAAATAATGCAAACTCAGACGATTAGTTCCACAACCCAAAAATATTCCTACGAAAATGATTACAATACTGTACTATAATACAAAATCATAAAGCAAACACAGAATATACAGAAAAATACACAAATTAACCTGCGCTTACCTTTAAAACTTTTGTGGCTGGTGTGAGGGAAGCAGGAGAGAGGAGGATTATTGTGTAGGACGACTTTCACTATCTCTAACAGAATCACAGCTATCTGTTGGCTCAATGGAATGTTCTTCTTTTTGTGCAACTTGAAGTGAGGGACTCCTCCACCTTTTTTCCTCTTCTTCTCCACAGACAGGATGCAGATGTAGACTTCTTATAAAAATCTTGCAATTTGGGTCACTCTCATTCCTTGTTCATACTTCTAGATAATTTCCTTCTTAACTTCCATCATAGTCATCTCTTCTTCTTACTACCTTTCTTTTCAGCCTCTTTCTGCATGGGGGCCATTGTATACGCTCACACGGATGTTGACTACAGTGCAGTATTAATAAACTCTTGACATAGACTGTATTTAATGTAACCGGCAATAAGGCAGCTGAGTAAAGGGTCTATATCTGCAGGCAGCCTGATCTAGAATGAAGCAAAGCATTCCTAAGCTTACTCTTGTGTGGAAAAGCAAAGGACTGTCCCTAGGTACTTTGAAGTGACAAAAAAAATACACTAGTGCCAGTTGCGGGCACCTCCCAACATTCTGAAAAATCACTGATTTCTGCCAAACACCACAGCCTGAGACCGAGCATCCAGATGATCACCCACCATCCGAGAGAGAGAGAGAGAGAACCATTAGCTAGTTGTGATCATGTGATGTTCCAAGTCACGTACTACTCGTATTACAAGACATCGCTCATTTATCAAGTTGAAATTTACTAGAAATGTTTGCTCATCTTGTGAAACACTTGCAGAACAATTTCCTTGCAATCCAAGGTTTTACTGTATATATTTGCAATGGTGACCTCTGGTGGTGATTTTATTTTACTTTTTTTGTTGTCGTCCGTCTTTTCTAAATTTTATACTAATTACTTTTGTAATTACAAACACAAAAACATTTTTAAAGTCAGTCTGAATACCAAGTAAGACCTTTTAACTGTGCACATGAAACTGGGACAAATGACCTGTCAACATACTGGCATTTGCTTCTTACTTAACCTCCAGTCATCCACTAATTTAAAAGTACTTTTACTGTCTCTTAACTCTAATCACTATGAAAAAGATTGTAAGAGTGGATATCGATTTATGCCCAGTGTGGCCCATTTAAGCATCTCCCAGAATCATTTAAAAGCAGTTAATTCATATCTATTTACCTATCCACAGATAGGTTACCATTAGTGAAATGTGTTTGTCAAGTATTTTCCCTCCCATTCATCTCTGAAACATTCTAACATCAAAATTGTGCTTGCTGGTAAATATCTGGTGACTACAAAATACATTTTGTTTTTTATTTGTTTGTTTTTTTGGGCATGTCATTTGGAAAACGCAGTCCCAATTTTCATATTACTTTCACGCTTGAGGTATTAATCTAGTCTATGTCCATTCTTTGCAGAATGTCAATATGTTTAAGTATAGTGTGAAATCCAAAGCTCTACCACCCATATAGAATAATTGGTGACCCCAATGACAGCTTCATTAGTAAATTTTCACTCAGCAAACCTGAAAGTAGGACCTTCTTATTTTAAAGAAATAGAATAGTGTCAATCTATCTGAATCTAATCTTAAAACACACACAGACACAGAACCCATAGGTTCTAAATTTTTGGGGGGAGGAGCTTTTTCTCATATAAATTTTATTTTTGTTTTGAGGGGATTCTAATTTTTACTATTTGAGTAATTTTGGACAAGTCACTAAACATCCATAAGTCTGTAAAGAGATACAGAGTTCTTCTAGATAAAAAGAGGTATGCGGTGGGCAGGAACTATGTTCGTAATATTTAATATTTGTACAGAGACAAGAATGATGAGAAAACCTAGCCAAAGGAAGAGAAAGGAGAAAGTCCCAAGGCAGGATGTGTTAATTTATTGGGGGACCTGTATGTCAGTGGCCTGGAGCACAGGAATAGAAATGGTCGGGTAGGACTTTGAAGAAGTAGGCAGGGGAGAGGACGGAGGGTCAGAACAGAAAAGTTTCTGTAGACCACACAAAGAGTTAGGATCTCATTCTAAGCTTAAAATTGAAACCATTGGAGGGTTTGAAGCAAGGGAATCATGTGATCAGTTTTAATTTTTAAAATTTCTGTCCTGGAAGCAGGGAGGATGGTCAGGAGTTGGTAGGTCAGCCAAGAGATGAAGGTGCCTTGATCTTAGCTGCCATGACATAATTAACAACTGAGTATGGTAAAAAATTAATAACTAAATTTAAAATTCACTTTCAAATGAATTATCTTATTGCATGCTCTTCACAGTCCCAATGTCAGCTTATCATTTCATTCCCAGTTTTCAGATGACCAACCTAAAACTTAGACATTAAGTGATGTATCCAATGTCACACAACCATTTGACTAAAGACTCAGAATTCAAATCTAGGCTTTAGGGCTCCATGGCTACTATACCTGTGGCTCTATAATAACATTTAATAGCATTGATTTAACATTATCATTGAGCCATTGGCTGCTTTACAGAATTACATAATTTCTAGTTGGTAGAGACTTTCAAGATTATCTCTTTCAACACTGACTCTACATATTAAGGAAATCAAGAGTTTTTTTCAAGCTTGCTCAACAATTGGCTGACAAAGATGTCAATATGTCTAAGTATCTTGCTTCTTAGACTAATATTCTTTTCACAACAGTAATAAATCCACTCTATGGTGCCTTCTATGAAAGGAAATAGAAATTTTGAGAGTACAGAGAAGATTTCACCTACTTCCCAGGTATATCTAATTTACCTTGTTCAATTTTCATACATCTATTGAATATCCATTTTAAAGCACTGTTATAGATTATGGAGATATAGAAATTAATGTTACAGTCCCAGTTCTCCAGAAGATTATAATCAAAAGGGAAAGCCAGAAATAATGTAAAATATTGTAAAATAATATAAAATATATTTCAATATAACATGGTAAAGGCCAAAACACAAAAAGGGATAGAATTATGGGAGCACAGAAAATACAACAATTGATACTGTCCCTAGAAGAGTGAGGAAAGATTAAAAATGTAATTTCTTCTGAAATCATCACCAACGAGCCAATGATAAGGTTAGGAAGGGTGTTCTAGGTGGAAGTGAAAGCATGAGCAGGGCTTGGATTTATGAAAACAATTGGCATGTCCAAGGGACAGTGAGCCTGTCAGCAAGGACCTGGCTGGGGTACAAGGGTAGGAATGACAAGAAGTTGGCATAGACTTTGCAGCTTTCTGTAACCAAGCCATGGACTTTGATCTTGCCCTCTGGGCAGTGGATGTTGGAGAAACAAGAATAAATCCCGTCTCTCGACATTCTCAAAATAGAAAAACAAAACTGTTTCCAAAAAATTGAAGGAGTCAAGGAATAGAGCTTATCTAAAGCCTCTTCTACCAACCACATTGGAAGGAGGTCATGATAGCAACCTTCTCAGGTTATGTAATGGTAGCTTCTTCTAGATTCTTCTGTGTGTTACATTGAAAGTAGTGACTTCAGAGTCGTGGTTTGCATCCTCAAAGCTGTGTCATTCTACAGTCAGTAGACACTTTGATTCTATCCTTGGAAATGAAACAACCTAAAAGTACACATGGATCAATGAGTCCCTACTATTGTTGACTATTGTTTGGTTCTCTTTTCTCCATTTATCTCCTGTCCCAGAAAAAACCCAACCTTTATCATTATTCCAACCCCACTTATACTACTAAATATCAAATGATACCTCCAGGTAGACTTACCAGGGGAGGTCAGTTTTCTGTTGGGTGGCAGTGAGGAGTGTCCTTTCCCCTTGATTGCTATTTGCAGAGCTGGTCTTCAGAACTGGCTCAGAAGAAGCTAGTGCCTGAATTATAATGTTCAAAACCAATGAGTAGGCCAAATAACAAAGAAATCAAGCTATTAAACCAAAACAGAAAGCACGGATTACCTCCATGTGTGCATCCCATAATACTTTGTAGAGTCTTCCAACATAACATTAGTCAAATTTTATTGCCTCTTCTATTTTACATGTGTCCTCCCTTGTCAGACTATTAGCTCGTCATGAGGAAGGAATATATCTTACTTATATCCCTAGTGCTGCTTAAGCTAGGGCCTAGTAGACACATGCACACACACACACACACACACACATACATACACAGTAAATGACTGAGTATTGCATAAAAAATGCATCCTGGGGTTTTTGGCTTCTCCATAGCACCGTTAAGTCTTAGCAGATTCATAGGATCTCTGAAGCATAGTGTCTTAGCACCGAGAGAGTTATTAAAAGTCTTCAAGTGTAACCCTACGCAACAAAGGACTTCTTTCTTTCCTGTGCACCTGAAAAGCTAGGATGACAGAAGATTCACTACCTCCTGAGACTGTTGTTCATTCTTTAAACAGCTTAAATTGTTGGTGAGTTGTTTCTTTTATTGAGCTGATGTCTTTGGCTTCCTCTCACACATCCTAGTTGTGCCTTCGGGCTTTCAGTGAATACATATAATCTCTCAGAAGATTCTTTACCATTGATTTGAGAGCCATGTCTAGGTCATATATGATTTCAGATTGAACTTGTTATTAGTCTTAATAATTTTCATTCACAAATCCTCACAAAGAATTATTAGAAACTAATTGAAATTTGCTCAGTGCGACAGTAGCAAAGTGATGGCTTCTTTCTTAGGATCATATCCTTGTTTAATAAAGAAGGGGGAAAAGAATTATAACCCATTTAGTACCAACAATGCTCAGCCAGTTTCCACACACTTCTTACTTCAACTCAACTTGCCTCATCAATTATGGTACAAATAGTATCATTATTCTCCTTTTACAGATATTCTAATAGGTATTGTTAAAGGAGCCAATTGTCTCAGGTTCAAAAATATAATGATGTGTATTTGATTTTAGATAGATCTGGTTGAAAAATTATCATAAATTAATGCATTAATTTAAAAACACGAATCCATAATTGGCAGAGAAATTTCCTTCCTCTGGTAGGCACCATGGATTTCAGAATCAAAGGGATCTTGGCTCCATTTCCTGGCTCTGCCTCTTCATAGCTAAGTAATCTAGAACAAGTCATGTAACTTCTCTGGGATGTAGTATCCTCATCGGTGAAATGATGCTAATAATATAAGCCCGGAAAGGCTGAAGTGAGGATACATTGGCATCCTGTGTGCGAAGGTCGAATACAATGCCCAGGACATAACAATGAAGACAATGATGAAAACAACATCGAGATTCAGCTGAAGAAGAACCCATATGTTTTCAGAGCTAGGTAGCATTTTAGCAATCAGTCAAATTCTCTCTCTCTCCATATATATACATACATACATTTCTATACATTTCTAACAAATTTTAACTTGATAAGCAGGCAATGTCTTACAATATGAGTAGTACCTGACACCGAATGGCTCATGATCACAACTGATATATATATATATAGTGAAATTCTGAGGGGATGAAGGTTCCATTCAACATCATTGAGCAAATCAGCATGGGTTTCCTGTTCCCCAGATCTCTGCTTCTCCCTGTAGTCCACAGAGTCATCCAGGCTTAGCACCTCCTCACATAAGTTAGGACAGAAACCAGTCAGCAAGGCAGCCCCTGGCACTCAGCTTGTCCTCCAGCCCCTGTGAGGGGTGCAGGAGAAAGAGAAGCCCAGCCTCCTTCCTTCCTCACACTCTTTCTGGTGTTCCCTTCATATGTAATCGCTAAAGACAGTCACATGAAAAATAAATCTTCATTTCTATGGGGTCCAGATACCAGCTCACGAATGCATCTCAATTTTAAATGAACAGTCAAATAAAATGCTACCATCGAGGCTGCCTCATGGGGGTTAAAAGTCACAATGACAGGGCCCCTCCTGAGGCACCAAGCTGATGGCTCCCTCATGTTGTAGCCCTGCTCCTGCTAGTCAGAAGGGTAAAAAGAGCCTGTCAAAGCTGCCTCCCCAGGACATGGGGCCCTCGGGCAGACAGATGTGCTAAGTTTGAAAAGTTTTCACATGAATTCCTTGCTTCTAGCCCAGGGCAGAGCAAACAAGGCTGGGACCAACACTGCCGTAGCTACTGGCCTCCAGGGCTGATGCCCCAGATCCCAGATTTTAACTTCACCTTCTGACTTTCCCCTGCTGCAGTTCATTTTGTTTTATGGGTTTTTTTTTCATTTTAATACATTTGTAAAATTATTTTTCTTAGATCTTCCCCATCACACCTATGTGTGGCCATGACATAGAATCAAGAAGGTAGGCTCCAGTCTCATCATGACTGAGTGAAGAACACATAATATTGGCAGGGAAGGGCTGTAAAGAGCTGAATCCTGTTTCTTAGTAGCTTCCACTTTTCATTATACCACCATTTACTTTACCCAGTCTAAACAGTAGAGTGATGGGTAGAAATCATCCCTCCCTCTACTATTCTGAATTTTCTGTGGGAAACCACCTCTCCCCCATTTCAACCCATCTTTAATGCCATGGTGGATGTGTGACTCACATCTAGCCCCTCAGAGCAGACAATGTGGGCACAGCATGTGATCCAGTCACAATCCCCAGGCTTGTTCTGAGACTATTAGAAAAGAATTCTGGGGGCACCTGGGTGACTCAGTCGGTTAAGCGGCCGACTTCAGCTCAGGTCATGATCCCATGGTCTGTGGATTCGGGCCCCATGTCAGGCTCTGTGCTGATGGCTCATCAGAGCCTGGAGCCTGCTTCAGATTCTGTATCTCCCTCTCTCTCTGCCCTTCCCCTGCTCACGCTCTGTCTCTATGTCTCTCAAAAATGAATAAATGTTAAAAAAATTTTAAAAAAAGAAAAGAATTCTGTTCTCACATCTACAAACTTTAATCTGGAAATATATGAGCCTAGAAATGTTGAGAGCCACCACAAGAAAGCAAAGAATGAAGGCTACTAACGAGAAGTCAGAGCCCAGAAATGGAGAAAAACTCGACTCCGATGAAGTCAGTTGAAAACCAAGATCACACAACGATTGAAACTATACATTTTCCTTTTTGCCAGCTTCTCTATTCTGTCATTAGTGAGTAAAGAAACCTGACTGATACCACTTCATGTGATAATCTACATTAATAAAGATTTTGGTAAGACAGGTTCAGTGTGAAGATATGTGAACTTGCTAGCACAAGATGTTGAAATAAAAATCTCATGGGTTACTTCATAGCATAATCTGTTTCCTTTGTCAAGGACAACGCAAGAAGAAAATTATCTGGGGAAAGTTTACTTTAGTGATTTAGTCCCTGATATGTCTTGAGCAGTACAATAAAGTGCCCACCCATTTACTACTCTGATTAAATTTTTCTGAACTCCAACTCCCACTTTATAACAATGCCTTTCTTTCTTTCCTAGACAATTAGCACCTTACTCGGGTTCCCTCAAATCCAGTGAGTCAATCTGACTGATGGTCCTCCCAGCAGAGAAAATGAAAAGCATGCCCAGTGCCAGAGGATCATGTGTTCCCCAATTATAGCTGTCACCGACATGTGGACTGGCAGTGTCAGGCCCTATAGTGACAGAAAGTCACCCTGCAACCTGGGGTTGGGTTGCAGGTTCCGCAACTGTCCTGGAAACAGTTTCTCTAGATGCCAGAAGGAGAGAATGGTCTTTCTTCCTCACAATGATGCTCAAATATTGTCACTGCATGTCAACATTGGCATGAGCTCTCCATCGCAAAACATGCTAGGACCTTGGTCCCCTTGATGTACTCATACAGTCATTGTTTGAGGCACACCCAAGATGCCAGGATGCCTGGATTAGATAGAATTTGGCCATAAGCCTCATATTGCATCTAGAGATAACCCTCACTTAAGATATACACACATATCGAGATAAACCAAGATACACACACACACACACACACACAGAGAGAGAGAGAGAGAGACTTATGGAGGAGGGGACAAAGGGACTTTACTGAATTCAAGGGATCAGTTCTGGTTCCTCTCACTGATCACTGACGATCAGTGAATGACAATCATTCTCTAGCCACATGGTGGGGTTATTGTGAATAGAGGAAGGCTCAGAGGTTCTGGGCAGCAAAAACACCTCCCTTTCCAATAGCCCCCCACGAACCACCACACATTCTCATACTAGCCTGACATCTATATTTTTCCAAGGCAACTGTCTTAGAACTATGTTAGAACTGTTCAAGTTTTTCTTGTAACATCCAGAGCAGGATATTATTTTCTATAAGGAGTCAGCTCTCGACCACACTATACACTGGTTTCCACTAACATTAGCCTCTGCATCTGGAAGTACTTTGTGCTTCATCGCCAATAGTGCGTTCCTATTTTAGAACAGCATTGACATCCAGTATGTGCACGAAAGTACCTAACCCACTTTCCGCCCTGTGGTATCTATGGAAATAACACATCTGCCAACCACTCTAAGATATTAATAGCAATAAAAAAAATATCCCTGCATGCCACCTAGGCATGCTATTTACAATCAAATATGTATTCAAACTTTCCCAGACCACACAGTCCTTCCCCAATGTCAGGAAAGGATTGGCCTCGCCATGATTTGCTCTGATTCTGTATGAGAAAGGGACACCCAAAAGGCCAAGCCCCACTAATAATCAACTTGGATCAAAATAGCAAAACCTACATGCCCTAGAATGGGGGCAGTGGGAGTCACTGCCTTCACACCAAGGTTTTCTGAGTTCCCAGATGAAATGCTTCGGATACAGCATAAATGACTATAAAGTTTCACCCAGCATTCCTCACTCCACGTTCGGGAAGCAAGTGGAGAACACGGATCTGACAGCCAGGCAATAACCAGCCCTCAACAGCAGGGGGACCATCACAGAGTGGCTGACCCTGAGGACCTGAGAGCACTCAAAAGCATGAGGAGAAGGGAGGGAAAACAGCATAGGGCTGGCCACAGACCCAGGATACCAGGGACAGAGAACTGAGAGTTGTCAAGGAAATCGATGAGGGAGTTGGCCATCGCTCCCTACCCAGTAGCTTCTGCTGCTCTGAAGAAGCGACAGAAAGACAAAAGCAAACGGGAGATACCCAGGAGCACAAAAACATACCCTCCATTCAGATGGCCTCACTCTGGACAGCCTGTGTGCCCTCAGGATTCTGTGACTAAAGATGTCTTTGAGACTGTTCCAGTCTAAAGAACTGAGATTGGAGAAATGGGTCGAAGGTGATTGGGGGCCCATGGAAAAGGGGGAAAGGGGTGTTTTTAAATCACAGCAAAAAGTTGAGTCTTGAGCAGCTGTCAAGTGAATGTGAAGACAACGAGGACTTCAAGTTTTCTAATCCCTGCCTAGGGGTGATAAGTGCTCAGCCTGCAGGAGAAAACACAACGGGTCCAACACGCAGGAGAGGCTCAGGTATGTCCTGTGTGGTCCTCTATGAGGAAACGTATTGTGTTATTTGTTTTGTTTTTAGTTTGGGGCACTTTTTTTGTTTGTTTTCAGTGAAACTGTCAATTCTGAGAGAAGCTGTGAGGGAAGCAGAATCTGGTCCTCCAGATGGAAAGGCAAGGGCCCGCACCGGGAGGTGTGTGGGAGTGAGAAGAGAGGAACAAGGTGTGAGTTGGAGGGTTGGGGAGGCGGGATGGGCAGAAAGGACAGGCATGTGCTGGAAATAGCTGGTACAAATAGAAATCAAGGGGCCTTGGGTCTTCTGGCAAAAGCACTGAGTGAGACCTACATTTGACTTGTAGCAAAAAAGGGAGTGAATCCGGGACCCCAAGATGGAAAGAATCTTGTGCAGTAATGCAGAGCCTTCCACCTAGGCTTGAAATCGCAGGATGGAAACTGGTCCCAGCCTCCTCATTCATGGTTGATTCAACATATAAATAACAAAGGAAAAAAATTATCTTTGCATCATCATTCTCTGTATTCTGTTTCCAAACTTGTGACTGCTTCACGTGATTTTTAGCTTTATTATAAACCTCATTGATTACACACCAGAACTTAATAAGGTTTTCTAGAGACAATTATTTCACAGACTTAGGTATTCAGACCCTGCCCCCCTACAATGTACAAACTATAAGAGAAAGTATTTTGCAAGGTATCTATTAAATTCAAAAATCTATTAAATTCAAAATATTCTATTTTTAATTTTTTTCACATTAGAATGAATTTGGATACAAATATTAAAAGAGAGATGGGGGGCCTAGGTGGCTTGTGGGTTGGTGCCCTGCCATGGGGGTCTGTGCTGAGAATGCCTACTAAGGATTCTCTCTCCATCTCTCTCTGCCCTTCCCCTACTTGCACGCACTTTCTCTCTCAAAAATCAGTAAATAAATGGGGCATTTGGGTAGTTCATTTGGTTAAGCGTCCGACTTGGGTTCAGGTCATGATCTCACGGTTTGTGGGTTTGAAACCCACACTCTGTGCTGACAGCTCGGAACCTAGAGCCTGCTTCAGATTCTGTGTCTCCGTCTCTCTGCCCCTTCCCTGCTCAACTCTGCCTATCTCTCAAAAATAAATAAATGTTAAAAAATTAAAGAAAGTTAATTAAAAAAAGTTAAAGAAAGAAAATTAAAGTAAACATTTAAAATTTAAAAAAAAAGAAAATAGAGACAAAGATGTAGATGAAAAAATTTGAAAACACCAAAGCCTAAAAACTTTCCATCAGGACAAAAAAAAAAAAAATTGCCTAAGTACTTTTCATTTGTTTGTCGTTCCTTCTGCTTGCCTAAGTACTTTCGAAGCATTAAAATGTTATTACTCAGGACCACATTTTCTTAGATGGGTGGTAAGAAAATCCTCTAGCGTGGATGCTAAAGTAAATCATCTTGGTTTGATTGGTAGAAAGATATATTTTAAACAAAAGCTAGGTGAGTTACGAGCCTCAGTAGCTAAACCTGTTTAATGCTTTATTTAACAAGAAGTAGATGAAATGTTACCTGCATAACTCTTTTAATGAAGGAAAAAACCTTTATTCTCAAAATGCCTAACTTTAGTTATTATATATTATGCCACATACACACAAAGGATTTTTTTTTAGCTGTTCCCAAAACCAAAGGCAAAATATACTGGGATAATTTAAATGCCGTAATAAACAAAGGATATAAGATATAAAAACAACTGTAAAATAGCAGGGAAAATGAACTCATTTTAAAATAGGTCTTTAGCAGGTGTAATGAAGAAGATAAATTTGAACAATTAGGAACTAATGAAGACTTTGTAAAAATTGCTATTTTCAAAGAATAAGTGAAAAACTGCTTGGAAAACATGGACATATATTAAGCAATAGGTCTGAATGACAAATGCCCTAGGCTATTAAGGAAATTAGTCAAGAAACTTAATTAACTTACAATGATTTTTCAAAACTCTTATAATAGATTGGATACTGGCAACATGGTACCCATCATCAGAAAAAGATTAAAAAGAATGAGCTCAGAAATTAACAGGTGGTAATTTTTCCACTAATCATATTAATTACTAGTTAAATCATGAAATTCAGCACATGACAAAAAGATTTTGCCACCAGAATCATAATAACCATGAGATACTGAGAAAGAAAATACACAAAACAAAACAAACTTTAATCTTTTCCCTCAGTATCACTGAAATACAGAGGGTAAAAAATAAAATTAACAGTGACTATTGAATATGTATTTTTAAAAATAATTTTGAAATGTGAGAAATCAAACATTCACCTGCCAAATGACTTTTAATCCACTTATTCAGAAGTTCAGCTATGTAAAATGAAACTTGTCATTTGCGAGGGAAACTGATCATTAATCTTCACATAAAAGAAGCCTCTAGGTGAGGAGTTGCAATAGTTGACCAGTTTATGCCCTACACTAAAGATGTCAAGACCGAACATTGTGAAATCTGGTTATGTCTCAACACTGAGAGCAATTTTAGGATTTAAACGTTCATTGCTTTGGGAATTTGTGGTTAGCTTTGGTATGGGTAGAAAGAGAGTGAATCTAAAAACCTCAAAGCCAGGGGAAAAAAAATAGCTTTCAATGAGAAAATTGGAGACAAGTATTTGAGAGGAAACAAAGTCTTTAATGAAGATAAATGGGTGGATAAAAGCAAGTAATCAGTGAAAGAAGGATGTTCACCAGCCAGTGGCAATCCTAATGAATTATTCACTAGAACCAGAAGAAGGCCTTCTGGGAGCTGTCCTCTCCTCACTATGCGGTTACTAGCAAAGGCAGTGGCTGCTCCAAGACCTGACTCTCTGCACGCTGGGCCCAGCCTTCTGGGGAGTCAGACTGCGGCAGGTTTGAGGGAATTACCTTCATATCGTTGACATAGACAGTATCCTTTGTCCACACATTTAACCAGACAATTAGACACAGATGGTGCGGACTGATAAACACAGTGCCACCTTGCATAATGTTAAATCACATCCTTGTGAGGTTCAAGACTAATAGTAACTTTCTTCCCATCTCCAAACAATGGAAAGTAGACTTTCCCTACAAACAAAACAAAACAAAACAAAAAAAAACCCAAATATATTGATGTTAATTTATCTTCTAATCTTAGACAAACAGTTTAGTTTCATCGAGTCTTTCTGTTTTTCAGTTGTAAAATAGAGACTATTTTTTGAAAGACCTACTTAACAAGGTGAGTGAGAAGATCAATTACATAAGATAACATGTAGTAAAGTTATTCATAAATTTTTATGTACTATAGACATCTGTTACAATCCCCACATTCTTGCTAGATCATATTTGTACCCATCCCCAAAGTATTAACGTATACAAGGGCCTATTTAACAAACATTTATTGTGCCTCCCAATACTGTGCTACTATAACAGGTTCAAGGATAGTGTGATAAACAGTTCTCTGCCCTCTAATTAATTTCCCAAGGGAGAGAGTGATATTACAACACAATGAAACAATGGATCTAATTTTTTTAATTAATTAATTGATTTTTGAGAGCGAGAGCGAGAGCGTGAGCAGGGAAGGGGCAGAGAGAGAGGGGGACAGCATCCGAAGCGGGCTCTGTGCTGATAGCAGAGAGAGAAGTCAGATGCTTAATCGACAGAGCCACACAGGTGCACTGAATTATTTTTAATAGGCATATATGGGAGACACACTTATTCCAGCCTTGGGTCAAGGAAGACTTCTTATCAAAGATAAGAACGAATGTATGGATGAAATTTAGAGAAGTAAGAGAGGTCTTGATGAAGGAGCATAATCCGCACAGAATAAACAACACTTCGAAGACCTGGAGGAGACATTCACTGAAGATTTCTGAAGGTGCGCACAGTCCAGTTTAGACAAACTGAAGAGTGTATCCTTGAATGTAAGGAAAGATGAGATTGGAAAAGTTTATCAAACCAAATCTTGAATGGTCTTATACAACATATACCAGAATCTGGACTTTTCCCAGTGAGTGAAAGCAGGTGTTGAGGCTTTTAAGCCGGCTACGGCATGATCAGATTAGTATTATTAAGGATTGGACTAAGGATTTAAATGAGAGTTATCACAGTAACCCAGATGAAATATCTGAACAAAATGTTCATAAAGTTTTATTGGAACACAACCACATTCACTTTCATATTGCTTATGTCTGCTTCAGCAGTACAATGTCAGGGCTGGATAGTCATGACGGAGACTGTTTGTCCCCCAAAACGTAAAATATTTACCATCAGCTACTGATCAAATATCTTTGTGAACCTTGAACTAAGGAAAAAATATTAGGAATGGAGAGAAGGAGAAGGCATTGCAGAAATATCAAAGAGCTAAAATTGATAGGTTGTGATTGATTAAACATGGAGCAGGAAGAAAGACAAGTCAAAGATGTCTAATGTGGGTTGAATGAATAGGTGGTAAATAAATAAACTATATCTAATACCTTATATTTTTAAATGTTCAACTGTGATGAAGGAATCATGCTCTCTGATAACCACACCTCAGGGTAGAATACACGTGATATACTACATTATCTTCAATCTACGAAAATGTTCATTCATATGGTTCAACACATAAATGTAACAGACCAATATTTTATCTTGAATCAAAGTTGGAATTAATATTATTTTCCAAATATAGTGAACTCGTGCCTTCAAATCTGATTTTGTTTTTCTTGAATGAGTCTCATAGCTGTTTGTGGCATTAACTATGCATCTTGGGCAAACCCTTTCCAGTCTCAGTGTTCTCATTTGGAAAATCACTACTTTTATTATCCTAACATCTAAAGGTTCACACATTAATGATTCTGTATCATGATGATTTTCAATTAATTTGCAACAGAGGAAAAGAGCAGAAAGATGGTTGAGGTGGCTGTAAATCTGAGAAATAAAACATTGAGAGAGGGAACCATATTATAAGGGAGATATTAACTGAGCTAAAAAGGAAAATTCCAGACTAGATGCTTGAGAGGCATGTGTCCAGTCTATTCTGCTCCTGGGCTGGGTACAGGCAGTGGTTACTTGGTTTATACTTTTAAAAGGATGAATATGGAAGCCTCTTTAATGGCCTATTTCTAGACTTTCTAATATTTCTAATGCCATGATGATTCATCTCAATTGAGAAGCTCAGTGTAATTACTGATTTGCTTCTCCATCTTTATTGTGTAGAATCAGTCATTGTAATTGTTTTGTCAACCAACTACTGGGTATATTGGAAAGACTGACTCAGTCAACTGTTATATAAATCTTGGTAAGCCATTTTGATTTTCGATGTTCTAGAGACTCTTCTGAAAGTTTCCTCTGTCTTACTTTTTTCTTTGCATGTCCTGATGGGAGAAGAGAGAAGGGAAGGATATGTCGTGGTATGATACACTTGGTTGATTCTAAAGGCAATATTTGTCTTTCAGGAGAGGAGACTGAAGCAAAAGTTGCATATACATAGCATAAGGGTTATATTGTCTATTACTTCAGCACTTAGGCATTTGCGTTTAAAACCAAGAGCACAAATATTCTGAGTCAGGATCAATTTTGCTGTAAATCAGTTGGGTAGATCCAGAGCCAAGGCACACTGGCAGCCAAGGTACCTGTTAAAAGAGATGATAAATTGAGTCCTTAAGTCCTTGGCAGAGGAGCTGACTTAGAGATAAGAGATAAGAAGATGAGTTTGCAGTAGAATTTCTAATGATTCTTTGGGATGGAAATCAGAAGGTCTTCTGTAGTCTTGATTACATTTTTTTACGATCTTGGCAACTTATTTGGTACATCAGCATATTTTACAACTTTTCCCCCCTTGATCCTTTCAGGAACGTCTTTTGCTTGAGTGAGCAGTAAATAACAAGGAGAACTAGGGACAATTAACTATTATTGTAGCCCTATGACTAATGAAAACTCGTACATTGCACTTTGGGGGAAAATGTACTTATTAACATGCCTGTGGGGGGTAGGTTAATGTTGCTGTTTTAACTTTGCTTAGGAGAAACCGAAGTAGAATAACTTGCCCAAGGTTAGCCAGCCGCTGTGGCAGTCAGAATTCTGCGAGCAGGTTTCTTCCCAGCAATGGTCGGTGAAGAAAGTCAAGGGGACCCGCAGCATCCTCCGGCCACACCTCACACTCGAACCATAGGACTCATCTCTGCACCGCGAAACTCCTTAGCTGGCTCACCGGAAATGTACGTATTAACTAAAACCAATCACATCTTGACACTCCCAAATCTTTTTACGTGCATTCACACATTCATTTAATCAATCATTTTTGAGGATTTTTGAACCCAAGGAAAACTCCACGACCCAAAGAAGAAAGTTTAATAGTGATGTGCCAATTGGTAGGTTGAGGTTCAAGCCCATTACCTATCAAATCACGCTGTTACTTATTTCTTTATTAATTCAACCAAACTTGATTGAACATTTGCTGCGGTAGCTCAGTGATGCTGTAGCCCAAACCTTAATGGAGTGCTGTGCTTATGCGACATGAAAAAGGGGATTTCATCCTCTAGTTAAGGGTTAGCTACTGGAAAATTGGAGCAGCCGTATGACTTGATTAGATTTTCTTGACTGCTTCTGGCAACAATCTGGAGCAGAGAGGAGGGGAGAAGCTGGGGCAGTAGCCCTTTTCTGAGAAAGAGAGATGGTGATAACTTGAACTTGGAGAGATGAAGACAGATTATGAGAGACATCAGTATTCACAGAACAAAGAGGCAGGGAGGCCTGAGTGACAGGATGTGGGAGGCAAGTGAAAGAGGAGGCCTAGGATGACTTCTGGGATTTCCCAGCTTGGAGACCGTGGTTGGAAGGTCAGCGCCATCTGGTGAGGCTGGAATCCCATGAGGGAATTCAGGTGGGAGCTGGGCGGGGTGCCGCAGAAGCAGGGGCGGAAATGGCTTCACTTTGAAATATGCACAGTGTAGACGACTGCAGACATCTGAGAAACAATTTCCAATAAGCAGTTTGCTCTCTGAGTCTAACCCCCAAGACGAAATCTGTGTAACATAAAGATTTGATAGTCATGCTGGAGTGGACACACACACCTTGGCTGGCCTTGATTCTTCACCCAGCCAGGACGTGATCCTCAGTGAAGGTGATCATCTTTATAACTGAAAAACCAGACGTGGTCCCTCATTTGCTCTTTGACTTTATTTGTTGTTAATGTTTTTTTAAGCCATGAAGAAATCTAACGATCTTAGCAAACACTGTGTGACAGACATGCAGTCAAGTATCAAGATGTGCCTAATAAACTCTGATATACTCTTATATATAACTTGCAGATGCTTCCGGTCTTTCCTCTATTTCTAATAGTTTTCCTGAGTATTTTTGACATTTGCCCTCTGCCTCATGGGAGTTATTAAGATAAAGTGCCTGCGAAGCATTACATGAAAGTAAAGAATTTGATGGTCGTAACGATGAAGATGATTAGACTTTATATACTTTATGGACCTTATAAATCATTTAACACAATGTCTTCACACCACAAATATCCAATCGATATTATTTGTCTTACCCATTTCAATGGCCCCAAGTGCTTACACCATCTCCAGCACAATAAAACTAAAGTAGCACTAATAATCAAATTACTAGTTGTAAGGAATCAATTCTAAAAATTGCATTCACTTTGCATTGATTCGCCCTTGACAGTATTTTAAGGGTCTCCTTCTGGTTCGGTTATTTCTGTTTAGTGCACCAAGATGAAGCCTTTTATTTTTAATATGAGATTTGTTTGTTGGAATTTGTCTACTGAAATGCACCCCAAAGTGGCTTAATATTAAGTTTTGAAAATAAAATTAAAAATGAAGACTTTAAGTTGAATTCTGATAGATCTATTCCAGTTTAGACCGAAAGTACTTCTTCAAAATAAACAAGTTGGTCTACAATTCAGAAGGAAACGTCAGTTCAGTCAACTACATACAGACTAATAGCGACACCAAGCGGTGCTGTTTTGGAAATGTTTTTAGACTGGTTTTTAAACGTCTGAAATTACCTGGGAAAATGGTTGTCAGTGACCAACTTAATCTGTAATTTGGCTCTGAAATGGATGGAGTTTTTCAACTATAATTACAGTTAGTGTTTCTATATAGAAAATTTGCCTCCATCCCAGACTCAGAGTCAAATAAAAAAATTCCATATGGACAACGATGATTAAATGAGCATAACTAATTTTGTTCGTCGTTTTGGAAATAAGGATGAGACAGGTGTTGTGCATTCTGCAGAGGTAGCTGTGGCCTCTAATGAAGAGAGATACTGATGGGAAGGTTAATTGAGTAACGTCAAATCCTTCTTTGCTGCTTATTAGGTATATGATTTGCAGGCCATTATTTAAAATCTCTCATTAGTGAGTTTTTTTTCCTCATCTCTAAAATAAGGATAACTAAACTCATTGGTATGAGGGGTGACTGGTGATAGAAGGATCCGTTATCACTTTTAGATAGACAAGCTCCTCTCTGGGACCCCCTGCAAACTCCTACAGGTTGCAAAGTGCTCCCGTGGGCTGGTAGGTGACGGCAAGAAGCTGAGCGGAAACACCCTGTTTGACCAACATCCACAGATGCGGAGACATGAAGCAGCATGGAAGTAAGTCAAAGTACGGGCTTCACTGCAGGTGAACTGTCATGTGCAAGTGAGAGGAGATGGGAAGCCATGAGCATCAAGAAGTAGTGAGGGGACAGACCATGAACAAGTTTGGATCTTTTCATGAAGGTTCTGAAAAGTGGAGAATGGTATGAATATATTTGCTTTTATAAATCATGACCCTAAAAACAGTGTAACTAGATTCGAGAGGGAGTGGATAAGCCTGGAGCAGAGGAACCAGAGAAGGGTTGGGGGTATGGCAGGTGCACGTGGCGTTACAGCATGGGCAGGGCATTTCGTTGATTGACTATGGGGGTACCAGAGAGGTGGAAACCAGGGACAGTGCCCAGCTTTCTCCTGTTGTGCGTTGGCAGATGATAGTCTATAAATAGAGAAGGAGGTGCCAAAACAGCTCTCTGTTACTATTTCTAAAGGTGAAAGTCTCAAGTCCTAGAGCAAGGCTCAGAATGGGCCAGGGAAAGGAGGTGCTGTAAACGTCAGAGACTCTCCTGTAGCTCTCCTCCTTCCCATTCTTCTTCCACACCCATAATTGAGGGCTGACCCCATTTCACCCAAAACTGTTTAACAAACTGCTGTAATGTGTAAGGCAATCTGCTGGGTGATAGGCAACGCATACAAACTCTTTGGGTCTTAGATTCCATAGAAAGGGACTGGTTTTTAGATTATTCCTAAATCCCTCTCTATTCAAATACTGAATCTCTGTGATTTCCCAATAAATCCCCTCTTAAACACTTGTCACCTTTACCAATAACAAAATTGGTTTATCCTTTATGCCCATCACCAATAGTATTTCTCTCCACTATCTACCTACAGGGAAGACAATGATCCTTCCTTCAATCTCCCCTTGAGAACAGAAGTATCAGAGGTTCTGGGTTTTCTGGAACAATCCTGATTTCAAACCAGGAAAAAACCTGATTTCAGACCTGTTTCTCAGAAAACACACTCGTCCCTATTCAGGATCTGGGAGCAATGACCTAGGTGGAGGCAGTTAGAATGCCTTCTTGATGCACCTCCTGGAACGCTTTGTGACCCATTGAATCAAGAAGCCCTCTCCCCCCACCGCACTTCAGTCACCAGCTGTGCTTCTTAGGAAGGGATAACCAGGTCAGCTGTCCCTTCTACCTCCAGGCCCAGACCCCCAGGCCTCTCCTGGGGAAGATGCATATAGGGTCTGTCGAATACAAATAAGCTTACTTCCAAACAGCAACAGGAGCCACGAAGCCCCAGGGCAGTTTTTCTCCTCCAAATCCTGGTCCTCTAATTGAATGCTGCTCTATTTATGGGAAAAAGGAGACTGCCCAGAGACCTTGATTAGCACGTGAGCAGGCTTGCCTACACCCCTTTCTCTGTCAGGAGCAGCAGCCCTGGAGATCTGTTAGCAAAGGCCTTCATTCTGTTGAGAGAAACTTCAAAGGCCTCAAATGAGGAGAGAAGTGTCACTGGAAAATGTTGAAATGACAAATAGCAATATTTCCGCTGACAAAAGATGAAGATGAAACAAATGTTAGAACAGAAAACATGATTTTATTTTGCCATGCTCTCGCTGGAAACTGTCATCAAAGTCTTTAACGGAAATGAAAAAGGTGTCGAAATAACAAGCACACTAGAGCCAACTTAGATGTCTAACAACGAAAGTCATCTTTGAAATAACAAAAGCTTACAAAGTAATGAAAAATCTGAATGAAGAAAGTAAAGCTTATGGCCCCAGATCGTCTCGTGCTGCACGTTTATTAGCGTGAGAGCTGGAAGATACTGAGGGATCTTCTGGGCAAACCCCTTCTCGTTGCAAAGGAGGAGACTCTGAACCCAAAGGACTCTAAATAATTTGCTCAAGGTCGTCTAACTAGTTAGTGACTTCTGAATTGCTAGCAACTGCATCCTCTCCAACCGCAGAGCCAATCTCTGAAGTCTTGTCTCTGCAAATCCATCTTCCTTGTTATTGAGGCCTACCCGATCTGGGCTGACGGTCAAGGTCACCAGATGCTGGGACTTAGTATTGGTCTTAGTGTCTTTGATCCACCATGTACTGTGCTCACTGAGCACAGACTTGCCCAGACAGACCCAGTATTCAGACTCAGCACATACTGAAGGAGAGAGGTGTTTCCTGCTGGCTCCCTGTCTCCCACTTTCCTGCTACAGAGTGATGGGCAATCTAGAACTGTTCTCTCACTAATAGTGTGAACTTTTTCGTAAAGAAATGTTTAAAATCTGTCCTGAGAGAGAAGGAGGTTTTAACATGGACACTAGAGTCCAAGAGTAGAATTCATCTTAGTCTGAGATTTGAGAGAGAGTTAAGGTAGGAGGCAGGAGGGTGGAGCTGGTGGGTAACGGGACAACCATGCCAAGCTTATCTGCCTGTGCTCCCTCTGGTACAGATGTGGGTTGACTTGCTTTTCCATAAACATGAGGCATCTCAATTAAGCATACTTTTTGAAGGGAGGCCTGTTGAGGAAATAGAGTTACCTATACACATACACAATAGTAGAGATGGTATAAGTGAGTTGCCTATGCCAATAATCAAAATTATTTATTACTAGATAGCAATGGACAAACTTTACAAGGAACTTTGAAGAATATCATTGGTTTACTATACAAAGAACAGTACTGATACTTAGAAGAGTTGACCTGGAGGAAACAATTCAAAGAAGAACATTAAAAATTCCAATTAGTATTGTTAGCTAACTCAAGAACTCATCATAACACACTCACGTGCACACAAACACACACCCACACACAGAGTGACACAAAAAAGAAATAATCAAAAGGCAAGAAAGTATGTTTGTGAAATTTAAAACATAATTCCCCCCCCCCCGCCAAAATCAATAGAAGGCCTAAGAGAAAATATTCAGGAAATCTCTCTGGATTTAAGAATGGAAAAGTTGAACTGTGCTTGATCAATTCAAAGGGCTCAGCCCTCAATGCTCGTATACTCTAGACGGTAAGATAGGAAAGGAAGAAATAATCAAATCAATTGTACCACATTTCATCAATTCTAAAATGATCTCAGCTCTAAAACAAATTATGATTTCATGTATTGCCAAGGAAATAAAAATTGTACCAATTGCATTATGATACAATACTTTATTTCACTTGAATTTTTATTTTATAAATATGTAAAGAGTTCTTTTAGCTGTATTTAGATGTATGTGTTATATTTTATTCTTGTTCCTATGTAAAATTAAATATTTGCAACATAAATTTCAAAATACCCTTGAAACCAGTTCAGAAACTGACTCAATAGTTATGGGACTTAAAAGCACAAATGTTCTTTTTTTTTTTTTTTTTTTTTGTCAAAGTATTGTTTATTGTGCCATCAGGAAATTTGGTATGTGGGCATTACCAGACTCGTGAGCAGACAGAGCACTAGTGTCTCTACAATTTTCTTCCAAACTGCTGGCATCCTCTCTGCGAGCTTTGGTGCTGGTGAGTGATGGGTAATCCCACAGGATAGCTTCTTCTCACGTTCTGTAAGTCGTGGCTGGTGCTTGGCAACAGAATAGGGAATTTTACTCCTTCCTCCAAACCTAGGGATTTGCTTCTCTAAGATCAAATTTCACATCACTGTTCTAGCTTAATATTTTTGGCATTCACAATATTTTTTAAGCACATGATAATATAATCTTCAAAAATTAATGGCAACTATAGTCAACACATAAAGCACCAACAATAAATTTAAGTGAAAAACTATGGACAACCAAGACAAAAAAACAGTACATAATGGCAATGACAATGACATCAAGACACATCTTACTTTCAGAAGCATAACGATGTACAAAAATGGGTCTTGGTGTGAGGTACAGTGTAATATTGAGCTTTCTCATCGAGTTTTTACTGTTTTTTCCGTGTTCATTTGTCCAGTGGTGAAAGAGGCATGTCAAAGTTTACCTTCGCTGTGAATTGTACCCTTTTCTGTATCGAATGGCAACATTACTTCAATTTCAGTTCATTTCCTTAAAATCTACTTTTTCTGGTATTAATAGCTTGACTCCTGCTGTCCTTTTGTTCGAATTTGCCTGATCTATCTTTGTTCATGTTTAAGTCACTTTATTTGAGATATAATAATTGAAAACATTTGGCAAAATACTGTTCTTCATTTTCAATCTGAAAGATTTTTGTCTTTTAATAGAGAAGTTACATTTAGTTTGATTATTAAATTTAACAGTATTTAGTCTTATTTTTCTTAGCTGATTGTAGTTCTTATCACATATTATACCATGATTTCTCCATTCTTTTGTCAAGTTTCTTTTTATTGTGAAACTTACCAGACATACAATGGATATACCAATGGGTATATTTAAATATACATATTTAAAGATTAATAGTAAATTTAATAAACATCAAATATCCACTAATCAGCTTAAGAAACTATCATGAACAACTCTGAAGCCTCCTGTTGGCCTAATTGATCACATTCTTTCCCTGCCCTGGATTTAATAGTATCTTGTGCTTTGCATTAATAATTCCTGTATTTTTCTTAGAACTTCACTACATGTATACATCCTGAACAGCATAATGATCAGTTTGCTTACTGTTTAACTTGGTGCAAATATAATTGACACTTGCTATTTTTGTTCCACATTATGTTTTATGCTGATAGCTATGATTAATTCACTTTCCCCAATATACGGTGTTCCATACAAATTTGTACAACCTCCGGAAGACACCACTACATTGTAATCTATATGAAAGGTGCTAACGATGTGAACCGTGCCCCAGAGCTATGCAAGGTGATGACCCTGATTCTGCTAAATGCCTACAACACAGTTTCTACATTTTAATAGGTCAGCATTTTTCCTGGAGGTTTTTATCAACATTTTTCTTGCTATGAGCATTATTTTATGTCTCTCGAACATACAGTTTCTCTAGTGGTGAACTAGGAGTGGGCTATTGGGTCACAGTCTATACAAATGCATGCAGTGGTAAACTGCTTTCCTCTTGCTAATCTGTCCTTGTGTAAAAGGGTCTCAGAAAAAACCTAAGATGGGTAGAGGTAAAGTTTGCCTCCCCTACAAAAAACGCAAGATGGACCGGACTGCCATCGCTGGCTTGGAAAATGGAAGAAGAAGGAGGCCAAGAAACTGGGCAAAATCCCATTGACCATTAACGAGAAAACGGGAACTTTGTTTCTACAACCACATGGAGCTCAGTGTTGCTGGTAACTTGAATGTCTTGAAATGGATTCTCCCTCAATGCCCCAGAAAGAAGGCGGGCAGTCCTGCCACACTCTGACTTTAAGCTGGTAAGACTGGGGCGGACAAGCCAAGTCTACTGAGCTACCAAACTGTGAGACAACAAATCCACGTTGCTCAAGCCTCTGAGTCTGTGGTCCTCTGTCAAGTTAGTGATAGAAAACCAATACGGTAGGTAAACGTTGCTTGTGATAATTTTGTTGGTCCAAACGCTTTTATTTTTTAAAAAATTTTTTAATATTTATTTATTTTTGAGAGAGAGAGAGAGAGAGGGAGGGAGCAGGGGAGGGGGAGAGAGAGAAGGAGACACAGAATCTGAAGCAGGCTCCAGGCTCTGAGCTGTCAGCACAAAGGCCAATGCAGGACTCGGACCCCACAAACTGTAAGATCACAACCAGAGCCGAAGTCGGACACTTAACCAACTGAGCCACCCAGGAGCCCTGGTCCTAATGCTTTTAAATAACTGGAACAATATTATTTTTAACTAATCTTTTCTGGTTGTGTTTATCTTTATATGACAGAAGGAAGCCACGAACTAAGACATATCCCTGCTTAATTAAGGCCAAAACAGGTTGAGTAGGAAACAGACACTTGATGATCTTCCAAGCTTCATATTATAATAACTTTTCTCTGGTTCATACGTATGGTTTCCCAGGGAGCCAGGATGTCAGTACATCCTATCCCCTTTGGCCTTGTTGTTCATTCTAGGATAACTAAGTAAAAAATGGCCAATCCAAGATGATGGTTGATGGGTAGAGGGGTGGATATCCACCTCGAGTTCCATGAGGAAAGAAAACGAAGCTAACTCTCAAGAGAAACAACAAAGCCCGAGGTGGGGAGTGAGCCTAAGCCACTTGAGTCCATGGTCCTAGTTACTCCTCAGGTACTTTTCTAAGCGTGATATGGGATAATAAATTACTTTTTTCTTAAGTTAGACAGAAACGTGTTTCTGTCATTTGCAAAAGAAAAGCCACAGTATTGAATACTTTAATGGTTTCTTGCTGATGCTCTGATAAATTGTTACAAGCTTCAAGATCTAAAACACGAATTCACTGAGTCACAGCTCTGCTGGTCGGAAGTCCAAGACAGGTCTCTATAGGCTAGAATCAGGGTACCCGTGGGGCTATGCTCCTCTCTGGAGGCTCTAGGGCAGAATTCATTTCCCTGTCTTCTTCGGTGTCTCCATCCAGCACACATTCCTTGGCTTGGTCCCCTTTCCTCCATCGTCAAAAGCCAAAAACATTGCATCTCTCTGCCTTTCCTCCGTGGTCCCACCTCCCTCTGACCTCTAATTCCTATTTTAATTTGCTTTCTTTCATTAATGACTTTGAACATCTTTTCATATGTTTATTGATCTTTTCTGTTTTCTTCTTTGTGAAGTAGCTCTTCAAGTCTTTATCTATTTTCCATTGGCTTGCTATTTTCTTACAGATTCTTTCATGAAAGTATTTTGCTTTGGATATTATATTTACCTTTTAATATTTTTATAAATGTTTTACACTATCATCTCTTGGTTTGAGCCTATAGTTTTATAATTTTTATGATGTATTTTAAAGTATATTTTTTAAGTAGGCTTCACATCCATCGGAGCCCAATGCGGGGCTCGAACTCGTGACCCTGAGATCAAGACCTCAGCTGAGATCAAGAGTCGGATGCTTAACCGATTGAGCCACCCAGATGCCCCTAAAGTGCATGGTTTTTTTTTAATTTATTGTCAAATTGGTTTCCATATAATACCCAGTGCTCATCCCAACAAGTGCCCTCTTCTATGCCCGTCACCCACTCTCCCCCCTCCCTAAAGTACATGTTTTAATCTAGTTGATTTTGTTAATCATTTGCCTTAAATGTTGCTTTTTGTATATTGTTTAAGAAATCTATCCCTTCCCTAGAGTCCTAAAAGATCCTGCTATATCTTCTTGTGAAGCTTACAAAATTTGGTTTTCATATTTTGGTATTTAATCGCTAGTAATTAATTTTGTTTTCTTTTATATACAGAAGTTTTCCCATCACATTATCCTGGGTTGTCATTTCCCTATTGCCCTCTGAGGCCAGTTCTGTCCCACTTCCCATTTTCATATATGAGTGAGTATGCTTTTGAGCTCTGTTCTGTACTATTAATCTGTTTGTCTATCCCTGTGTAAACACCACACCAAGTTATTAAAACTTTACCCTAAGCTACAATACCTGGTAGCGGTGCTCTGCAACTTGATCTTTGTCTACAGAAGTGTGCTGGGTATTTTGGCCCTTTGCTTATTCATATAAATCTCTCAATGCACTCTTCGTCGAGGTCCACAGGAAACATTGCTGGAACCTGGATTAGAATCACTTTACATCTCCAGGACAAGTGAGGGAACACTGATGACTTTTCGACTCGAGGTCTTTCTATTCATGATATGAAATCTCTCCATTTCTTTTGACCAACCTTAATGACTTTCTATAGCATTTCTTTTTTTTAAATTTTTTAATATTTATTTTTGAGAGAGAGAGAGAGAGACAGAGAGAGAGACAGAGACAGATCATGAGCATAGGAGGGGCAAAGAGAGGGATACCCAGAATCCGAAGCAGGCTCCAGGCTCCGAGCTGTCAGCACAGAGCCCGATGTGGGGCTCAAACTCTGAACTGTGAGATCATGACCTGAGCCGAAGTCAGATGCTCAACTGACTGAGCCCCCAGGTGGCCCTCTATAGCATTTCTTAATTTTCTATGTAACAGCCTTACTTATCTCAAATTACTACTGAGAACATTATATTTTTAGTGCAAAATATATTTCTAACTATTGCTTTTTAGATGCACAAAAATGCAATTGAGACTTGGTAACGAGTTACCAATTGTATGCTGCGTCCTACTACGCAGACATCGTTCCAACCTCTTTACATCCCCAGAAGTTCTCTCAACAACTCTCTGGAGTGTATCCTGTTCTCACCATCGCTTGTCATGTTAGTTCCTCGGGTGTTATGCCTGGGAGGCAGAGGGGCCCTCCAAGGACCTTTGCAGTTTTGAGACCCCATCTGGGCTGGGTTTCAGCTGTATGGAACAGATGTATAGAACATTTCCACTTTACTAGAGAGAACTCCCGAGCTACCCCTGCCCAGAGATTTGAGGCCACCAAACTCTGACCTTAACATCTTGCTTCTGTCCCCTCTGGGGACAGCAGGATCTCAACCTGGCCCCTACTCTCCTTTATTTGGAAAGCAAGGAGGTCTGGGTAAAAGTTGGCAGGTCCTCCTAAGTCACCTCCGGGCTCAGTCATAGGGACTGTCACTGTGAAGACCTTAGAGGGCTGCCTGACGGGCCTCCCCTGGCCTGGTACCTGGCCATTTGTTGATTGGTTTGGTTTCATGGGTACATGATGTGTCAAAATTTATCAAACTGTACATATTAAGTATGTAAAGTTTATTCTGTATAAATTATACCTCAATAAAGGTATAGATTCTTTTAAATTAGAAGTGGAAATGAGATGAAAACTAAAAGATGCAGGCCCTCTAGTCTTGTGGATTAACTTTTGACCAAATCTTCTTTGGAAAGTTTATCCCCTGAAATGAATGTGACCTAAGAGAGGAACCTATTCTAGCTTGACGAATTATAAGTAAGAACTATAATATGAATGGTTCATATTACAGTAACCGTGAACTGTGAATCCAAAACAGAAGTCAGGAATAACCACTCATTTAAAAAACAAAAAAAAAAAGAAAGAAAGAAAATGGCCACCCACAGCTAGTGGTAGCGTGAATAGTGATGACAGGGGGTTTAAGTCGGTACAACTTTCTGGAGACCAATCTGGAAGAAGTCTCGAAATGTGCCCAACTTCTATCTTGACGGTACCATTTTTAGGAATATGTCTTTTAAAATATGAAGGATGTGAGCAAATATTTAGTATATTCACACAAGACTATAGTATATAAATTCCAGTTATCTAAATTGTCTAAAAGTAGATCCAAAAATAGAAAATATAGAAAGCCTTATGATTTGACACATGAAATTGATGACATAATTATCCTGAGGAAAGTTTATATCACGTAGGGGTAGGAACAGCTACTGAAGTATATGATTAACTTGTGCTCAAAGGTTTCTAAATTTGTATTTGCATACATAGAATAGGGAAGGGTATACATCATTAATTGTGATTTAACAGTGGTGATTTAACAGTGGTGGTTAAGGGTGACTTCAGTTTTCTTTGGTACTTTTCAACAGTTTCCAAATTGCTACATGATACAAATTATTTTTTAAGTCAAAAAAGATGCTGTAGAGAGGTCCGTCTATAAGCTCGATGTGCCAGAGCCTCACGTGAGCACGTGGGATTAACTAGAGGGACGCTGCTCCCGACAGGGACTTCCTGTGGAGGTCCTTGAGGGGGCTTGGCAGGGGGGGCGGTGCTTCAGAAGAAAAGGGAATGAGAGGACTACATGGCACATTCAGAGCTCTGCCTCCTAGCTCAGGCCTGAAGGTTTATGGCAAAAAGATGGGAAGTTGTTGTCTTCATGAGGGACTGTGTGAGACGGGAGATATGCAGGGCAGTCTATGCGAGGCCGTGGGGGAAAAACACTTCATCTCAGCTGCTTATATGAGACTGGGTGGCTGCAGGGTTTACTCCGTGGTGTTGGTCTCTGGCTATGTGCGCAGTGGGGCTGGGCAGGGGCATCTCCCCGGGAGCCTGGAGGTGGGCAGAGCTCTGAGGTCACTGAAGGATGGGAAAGGCTTCGGAGGGCTGGCGTGGGAATCCTTGACACGCTCCTCAAGACACCCACAAACAATGAGAACAGACTTTGAGAGGAGCAGGCCATCCTCCAGTAAGTAGATGAGGGCAGAGTCGAGGAGAAAGAGGAGCTCCCCGAACCCTCCAGCACACGCACAGCCTTCTCAGCCCCAAACGTCAAACAGCTGATGCCTCAGTTTGCTCAGCGACTGTGGAATATTCGGTAAGAACATTCACACACTTCCCAGGTGCACCCACTTTATTTTGGCATTCAGACCACTGTACCAATTCTGTCACAAGACATCTGCGTTAAAGCAAGGTGGGCGGGAGGGAAGGAAGTGTGCACACAGGAACCGCCCCTCCTCATGGAGAAGAGAACCGGCCGCAGAACAAGATGCTGTTGGTGTCGTGGTGCATGATGAAGAAAAGGAAAGGGCGGTCTGCACAAAACCTTGGTTCCATTCTGCAGCACCGGGAATTCCTGACCACGGCAGTGGCCGCAGCCGCCTCCGTGCCTTCCTCGTTGACCTCTACAAAGCACTTGTGCGCTACCTTGGACACAGGCACGTTCTTCTTTGCAGACATTCCGGAAAAGTCTGCCTTGGCTTCCTCAAACGCATCAGTCATACCTAAGCTTCGAAGAAAGGACTCCAAGTCATAACTCTCCTCCAGCTTCAATCGGGGAAGGAAAACTTGAACTTTATCCACAGTCATCTTTTCTGGATTTGTCCAGGCTCTGAACTTCTCGTATGTAAGTGCGTCTTCCACCTGAAATGACGAGGAGTCAAATCTTCGAATGTAGAGACAACAGCCCGGTGCCCATGTCCCCACTCAGTGCCCCTCCCCAAAGACATGAGTTCTGGTTCAAGACAATTGACAGACATTTTCCTCTTCTAAATGCACCAAGATTTTCCCTCAAATTCTCATCCTTTCCCCTGTTCTATGGATATAAGAGGAAAACAGCTAAAAAAACACCTGAAACAGGGGAGGTGTGTTTTTTTAACTATCTGTACTAAACTCATTTCAAATATTTTTTCAGTTAGAGAGCTCTCATAACTAATCGACTTTTTTCATGCGATGCATAAGACTGAATGACAGAGACAGTTTGACAAAAAAGAGAGCTTGGCTCAGAACTCTGACGGGTGAAAGAGGGGAAATTGGGGATCATCTGAACAGGAAGGGAGACATGGCTCCTGGGGAGGGGGAGGGAAGAAAAGGAGAATTCAACAAGACTGTTGCTTCGGGCACTCGTTTGTCTTCTTGCCTGCCCTGGGGTTCGCTTCAAAACCTCCAAGCCCCATCACTCATTCTGTTTGTCCACATTGAAAAAAGAAACAGGAGAAGGGGCTTTCACTGCACCCCCGCCCCTTTGCTTTACCACCTGGAGCCCAGTGAGTGCCCCTCTCCAGTGATGGCTGTTTGGACATTAGCTCTAATTCCCAGACTCCTGATTTTCTTCTTAAGCGGCCATGACAGATCTCATCGGTGACATACGCCAATAGCTTTCTGCTTCCAGAGAAACCAGGGCAATCAGCCGGCCCCACCCTCCACATCCTGTGCAATTGGTGTGCTGGAGCTGGTTTGTATCTTTGGCAAGAGTCGATTGTTAAACCCTCGGTAGCCTAAATTCAGCCATGGAGTATCAGCAAGCGTTAGAAAGGAAGCCTTTCCTCAACCCCACAGAGCTAGACGACACACTCACGACTGGTCTTGCACCTCCTTACAAACTTACTTTCTCCCATCCTGAACCTTGCTGCTTTTTTGTCATGGGAAGACGTCCTTCTCCTCCCGTCTAAGGGACATTCTTCACCAGTACTTGGGACGCTTGCCACTCAAAGCACGGTCCACGACCAGCAGCATCTCCATCATCAGAAATCTTGTCAGAAATGCACATTCTCAGGCCGTACCCCCTGAGTCAAAGTCTGCATTTTAACAAGATCCCCAGGAGATTCCTATGCACGTTAATGCTTGAGAAACACTGCCCAGATCAATCCCTCTCCTTTTCTAGTACTTTTGTTCAGCAACTATTGGGACCTCTGGGGCGCCTGGGTGGCTCGGTCGGTTGAGCATCCAACCTGAGGTTTCAGCTCAGGTCATGATCCCAGAGCTGTGGGATCGAGCTCTGCTTTGGGCCCTGCGCGGAGCATGAAGCCTGCTTAAGATTTTCTCTCTTGTCCCTCTGCCCCTCTCTTCCACTCGCACCTGTTCTCTCTCTCTCTCAAAAAAAAATTAATTTAAAAAATGGTTTAAAAATATTGAGACCTCAACCAGCACCTCCCTTCAGAATAGAGAACAGTGTTCTTGTATTTCTGGAACTCTCCCTTCTTAGCTTCATCAGAATGTGTCTCACCAACAATTCTCCTAGATACAGACTCGACAGAAATGCAAACGCATGTCCCCAAGACCTGAAATGATGTTCGGTTGCTCCTCGTCATAACCCGACACTGGAAATTGCTCAAATGCTATCTGATCGATGGACGTAAAGACACGAGCGCGGGCCGCCTGCACGGACGCTCGGGCTCGCTGGCGAGGGCTTACCGCGGCGAGGTCGGCGTCGTCATCGGGCAGCAGAACGACCATGCTCATCTCCCCCCCGGCGTAGGGCAGCTCCAAGACCTGCACGTGCGTGTCCTCCACGTACCCCATTCTAAATTTAGCTTGCTTAAACATCATCTGCACTGTCTTTTTCCCCTAATGAAAATATGAAATTTTAAATCAGATTACTGAAAAAGCAGAGCTTACTAAAACAAGGGAAATCTAATTTGCAGAACCCCTAGGTGCATATAAGAGAATTAGGATTTCTGTGCATTATGCTGATAGATGTAAGATCTTCATTATTACATATTAGTATTGAATACAACATGCTATTGTCCCAGCGGGTCAAATAGTACCAGGTGAGAGAGAATAAAATTGACAAATAGAGAGAGACATAAAACCCTACATTATTTTTGGAAGAAGCTGTGTTGTTCTCTTCTGAGAAGATGCATTAGAGGAGCACTCCCAGTGACTGTATAATTAAGAATTATTTATCCAAGTTAAGGGGAGAATTAACCAATGTTCAGGTTTGGGGGATGAAGAATGTGGTTAGAAAAGACACAGAGGCCACAGAGGGTTATATTTTTATTCTGGAAAGTTGCTCACTTATATAACTTGTGTTAGGGCTTTGGTTTCCTTGGAGAGGGGACCTTGACGAGATTTGCAGTGTCCACCGTTTCTAAAACTTGCTTCAAATGTATTCTAGACTTTCAAAACTGGGTGCAATATGCCATCACCAAGTTGATGAAAGTCAAATTTTAAGCTACTTGCTACTGACGCCAGATATTATCAGACTCAAAAGTGAATATGGACAACAATTTTTTTAAGTTAGGGTTTAAGTCTAAAGATCTGATATCCAGCATGGCGGCTACCATTAATAAGACTGCAGGGACGGAAATCTGCTGAGAGCAGATGTGAGGTGCTCCCATCACAAAAATAATACGGGAACCATCTCAGGAAAGTGTATGTTAATCAGCTGACTGTGGCAATTCACTACAATAATCATCTCACACATCTTAAACGTATATAATTTTTCTTTTAAAAAGGATCCAAAAAAGAAAAATAATGAGGACAAAGTTAGCCTGAACAGCTGCGAACACTTTCTTTTTTCCTTGTATTCGGAATCGTGTGGCTCTGAGTTATCAGGCAATAAATAGGCAGAGTTCTCACCGACGGTGCAAGAAGGTGTCTATGTAAATACAGGCAGAGATGGCACAATACAAACATAATTCCGCGAGTCAGAAGAAATTTTCTTTTAATCCGAATGAGTAGGGCCAAAGATAGAAGAATCAGTTTGACAAAGGATGCAAACACAAAAACTGTCAATATAAAAATAATTTCAGCTTTTCTCTTTCCCTCTCCACTAAAAGATACATCGGGGGCATGGAATTCATCCAGAAATATAGTATGCAATAAATTATTTTTTCCATTCAATCACAATCTTTCCCAGCGTAGTATTTTAGGAAAGCTGTAGTACGCCTGAAAAAATATTTCCCTACCTGGTTGGTTTTAAAGGGCATTCCCCGTGTGTACTTCCTGTCAAACTGCTCGTTCCACTTTCCTTTGAAATAGATGGCGTTCACCAGAACCAGCTTCGTCAGTGGATCGACTGTCCCAGGACCCAGGATCTCTGAAATCTTACCTGCAAAGAATACGAGAGGACTCGATTGCTATTTGGGGGAGAGGGGAGGGGAACAAACATTCTTTTTCAACAATCCCCTTGACAGATGCAGCCTGGCTTGCCTGACAGCCAGGCTGGAATCCCGTCTTCCTGGCCACCCGAGGAACGGGCTGATGCATTGCAGTGCTGTGCACGTCTGCAGGGTGTCGCTCGTCCTCAAACAACAGTCTTGAAGCAGGAAGGTCAACTACTCTCATTTTACCCTCGCTTTATAGATGGAGAAATTCAGGTCAGAGCGTTTGCCTGACATGTGTGCCAAGGACACATAGATGGCAAGTGGCTGAGCTGAGGCAACAACCCAAGAGTCTCGAATCGAACGGTGAGCTCCCCAACCATGGCGCCATAATTTTTCAACCATGCCGCTCCTAGAATGTAAAGCCAGATAATTCTTTGTTGTGGGGAGCGTCCCGTACGTTCTGGATGTTGAGCCAGATAGCCTTTTCCCAGCAGTGACCAACAAAATGTCTTCAGCCCTCGGCAGATGTTATGCAGGAGCTGATCCTAGTTGAGATTCATTGCTCTACGCCAACCTTCGAATCTCATTTAGGTGGAGAGAAGCTTCCAAGGGATGAAAGAATACAGACCTGTAAATGGGTGAGAGCAGTCTTCCTGAAGGCATGCATGGGGTAAAGGAATTATGGGGCAATAAAGGGGCCCAAGCTGAGTTAGCCAGTAAGACAGGGGCAAAGTGATCCCCGATGTCCCCTCTGGGTCTGGTGTTTTGGGGAAACACACTGATGGTCCATCTGAAGAAGAGGACGTGAGTGGTGTAGGGAGAGTAGTATTTGGAGAACCTTCTAGCTTCCCCTCATGACCTGTTACTGCTGGATCAACTGGAGAGACCACTGCACATACAACACGGGAAAACGTGAAAGGCTCTACCCTTCCGACGGTCACTGCTTTTGGCTTTCAGTGTAAGCACTGCTGCCTGACATGCACGGGGCGCACCATAAAGACCCATCTGTGCTGGGTGGGCACATGAGGAAGTAAGTGATTTTGCTTCCCCCGCACCCAACACACACTTCTGGAAGTCTCTAAGTTGTGTTAGGTGCTCGGAGTGCTTAACTGCATGCCCTTGTCCTCCAGACTCCAGTCGAGCACTGGCAGAAACATTCCTGATAAGACAGAATGTGGTCTGGGAGGGGACGCCGAGGGCTCCGTGGACGCTGCTGCTCCAGAGCCCGCAGCGAAACCAGAAAAGGTCGTGCTCCAAAAGCAGACTCAGCCAGGGCCACAGCGGCAGGAGGGGACAGACAAAACCAGCTGTGCTTCCTGCCACAGGGGCATCCCCTGAAACTATCTCCGCTCTCAGCCGCCACCTCAACTGAAGGTCACTCTGCCCTCAGGGCAAGGCAAGGGTCTCCCTCTCCTCAGACAGAAGATTAATGAGGCCCCAAGGAGGAAGCTTGGGGGAATTTTCCAGCACAGTCCAGAGGGGGAAGGGTCTGAGATCCTTACACTAGGTGTATGTGTGGTTTAGTCATCACCACTTCATGATCTCATAAACCCAAGAAAAATAACAGAATTGCATAGCTGGCCTGAAAATCCGGCAAACACACACAAAAAGGTCACAGGTTCCAGGGCCCAGTGCGGGGGGCGGGGGGGGGCCCGGGGAGGACAACGCCGTGGAGGCCACGCTCCTGCCAATCTCGGCTCGCTTTCCTGCAGAAGGCCAAGCGTACTGCAGCGACGATCTCTCACCTTCGGTCTTTTCTGTCACCCAGTCATTTATGTGTCTCCTGCATCCTTCGGTGTCCTTGGTGAAGGACAGCTCCTCCAGCTCTGCCTGGTAGAACTTCCGGCAGGACTCTTTAAAGGCCTACAAACAGAGGACACCGCATTCACTCTGGTCAGCGAAGTGCCCACGAGCATGAACACATTTTTCCTCTTATTTCCAGTATGACCTCCGGCACAGGCCGTCCTGCATTTTAAGACTCGTTCACAAAGTTGACAACAATGTGTGGACCGCCGACTCCGTGCCTCACCCCGTGGCAGCTGGCGGACACCAGGGGAAGACAGGACATCGGGCCTGAGGTAGCTCGCGGTCGGCTGGGAGAAGTACCATCCACACATAGACGGGAACAAATGCTTCGAGAACGCTGATGGCGGCCAGCAAGCACAGAACCGCTGGGAACGTCCCAGTCGGACACTGAGCTCTACACTGACTTCCTGTGTGATTGTCTGCCAGGCACTCTAACTTTCTTTTGCTCCTTTTTCTATCACCGGTGCCAACCATAATGTCTGAGATTTGTGAATCACTGGGAGGCTCCGTGGGGGAACCAGATCATCCTGAAATCTTTAGGTCCTTCCTGGAGTGGAATGTGCAGGTCTCGATCACCGTGGGGCTGTGGGGGTGGGGAGGTGGAGATTTGGGAGAACAGTGGCCAGGGTTGAGCCCCGAAATGTAAGGTAAGGTCGAATCAGGAAGGGCCTGTACCCAATACATGGAAACCCAAAGATAACTCACCTCACAAAAACTTGGTTTCAGATCTAACGTGCCTGGCAATTGGCTCCCATCCTCCGCCCATCTCCTGTTCTCAAATATTTTAGCTTCTACAGAAGAAAGAAAATGTACAGAGAAAGAGAAGCCAAGCAACTGAGAAAAGGGGAAGGCGGCTCCCTGCGTCCCCAGTATTCCCCAGTTACAATACTCAAAGATCAGACCGACGTTCAACAATGAACGTCAACCAGGAGATCCCTGGGATCGTCGGTGCTTGTCCTAAAAGACCCAGAATTATCTCCAATGACACTTAAGCCCAGAGCAGACAACCTCCATGGGGAGCACCCATCAGCAGCCAGGACAGGGAGGCATTTGGGTCTCACAGAAGAATCCTTGGAACTGCAGCCAGTAAGATGGCCGGGTTTGCCCGGATCGCTTCATTAGTCTGAGGCAGCATCAGTCTGCATGGTGTGTGGCATAATTTGTTGGACCTCACTTATTGCATTAAGGCAGGCCATCAGGAATGACACAGATTTAAAAACCTGTTTAATGAACCAATTTTCATTTTAGAAAGACTATTCTGTCAGGAATGTGGGAGAATCTGGCGGGACTTGGAGAGTTCCATTAGGGAAGAATTAAAATAATGGGGTAGAAGACAGAGTGAGAGTCTGAACCCAGGCAGTGGTGGCGGAGATTCAGAAGAGGGGACAAATTTATGAGGCCTTGAGAGACCAGCTCTGCGGGGAAAGCCCAACAACCAGAGGCGAGACTGGGGATGGCTGTGTACGCACACAAGACAGCGTGGTCGCTGAGGAGAGGGGTCAACGGGGAGAAGCAGGTCTGGATGTAGGAGGATGGACATACTGAAGGAAGGAAGGAATCTATCAAAAATAACTTTAAAAGACAGGACATAACTCAGAGGCAAACATAAAATTCAAACTTACGACTACAGAAGTACAATTCTAAGTACATTTATAAGGCAACAGAATTATACTTTATCTCTGTTCTTTCGTAGTTTCTATTTTCAATTTCTTTCACATCGATGTATGAGGACAACTTACTGGGAAGAAGTCACACGTCTGCTCTCCGAAGAGTCTGTTGGCAGTTCTGAGCAAGTACTGAGTGCCAGGTCTGTTCACCTCCGTGAGAAGTGCCTGGAAACCTTGGTGAATGTCTCCACTTAGGTTCAAACCAAGAGCCTGGTAACAGAAAACAAGGACACGGACGTGTAACACTGCCTCCGTCTTGGTCCCCCAAAGAGCTATCTCCACACTAACCCCTGTGCTGACAATCACAAACCACCCCATCTTGAAAGGAGTTTGGTTTAATCCTCACACAGCCCTTTTCCTCCGGGCACTACTGACTTCGGGGGCCAGATACTTTGTTGCTGTTCTGCCTGTGAAGATATTTTGCAGCATGTCTGGCCTCTACCCACTAGATGTCAGTAGCCCCTCTCGGTTACAACCACCAAGCGGCCCAGACAGCGGCGGACATGCCCTGGAGGGCAAAATCGCCTTCAGGTGTGAACCGCTGCCCTGACAGATTCCTCCACTTAGAAACTCGGGTGTGATGGGGGACTCGGTGGCTCAGACGGTTAAGTGTCCGACTTCAACTCAGGTCGTGATCTCACGGTCCGTGAGTTCAAGCCCCACCCACATCAGGTTCTGTGCTGACAGCTCAGAGCCTGGAGCCTGCTTCAGATTCTGTCTCTCTCTCTCTCTGCCCCTCCCTTGCTCACATTCTCTCTCTCTCTCTCTCTCTCTCTCTCTCTCTCTCTCTCTCTCTAAAAAATAAATAAACATTAAAGAAGAAAAAAATTTAATAAAAAATGAATAAAGGCAGGTGTGATAACTCAGGAGGGAATCAGAACAGAATCGGTAGCTGGGATGAATTCAGCATGACTCGGGGAATACAAGAATGTGCAGAAATCAACAGAAAATTCACAGAAGTTCTCCGGTCAGACTGTGACTTCCAAGTCAAGTCAGAGTGGAAATTACAGTTGTTCTTCTGTCTCCCAGGGGCCCCAGTCCAAAGCTTCCCACCTCCACGGGCCACTTCCAGAAGGCGCCCGTGCACCCCTGCTATTAATGGGAAAGCGGTGTGCATTGGCAATGTCCTGGGACACTCCCAAGGTCGTCAAAGAAACTCACGTACGAAGAGGTTAAAGACTATTTCCCTCAAGTGTTTGCCACTACTTCGTTTGTAGCTCAGACCCCACAGCACCCAGTTCAGATCAATCAGATTCTATTTTTCCTCTAAAAATTCCAGAGCTAGAAGTCCATGTTCGTGTGACTTTCGTCGTGCACGTGCACGCAGTAATACGCTAGAAAGAACCCATTTAACAGAAAGTTCATTCACACGGCTGCAACTCAACCTGATTAACATCGGCAAAAATTTAAAATAGGGCAAAGTTGAAATTCTTGGGATTTTTTGTGGGACAGCATTATAGCTTACCTCACTTATCGAAGTTGCGATTTTACTATAACATATTGATGTCTTTACCCAGGGAAAATGACCTAATGACTTGATTTCCCCCCTTAAATGCTAAGGGTAGACGGTGGGTCTTAACTAATTCTCATTTCTGCCCACGTCTCCTCCTCTTCCCTCACCACGGTGCCCCCTGCCGCCCACCAGCCATGCCGGCTTCCGTCAGCAGCTGTGAGGCATGAAGAAAGCATCTCTGCTTTCTTCAAGAAACCGCTCTTCCTTTGCGACCCGCAGGCCTACCTGGGACATCTGGGAGGCGGTGTTTCCTTGGGCCCCCATGAAGACCATGGCCAGGGCGGACGAGACGCTCAGAGGCGAGCAGAACACATTCCGTGAGCTGTCCTCTTTACCCAACGTTTTTAATAAGTTGATGGCAAAACTGCCGTTGGCTTCGTAGAGGTCGTCCATCGGGGAAGGTCTGCACCAAAAGCACAGCACGGAAGCGGGTCAGCCGAGCCCACTGGTACGTCGTCTGGTCACGAGCGCCCTGTCAGCGGCCACCAGGTGTGGTCGGCAGAACAGCCACGCCCCCACGGACAACCACACTGAATCTCCCAGACCTGTTATCTTCCATGGAGTGAGGGACCTTGGAGACGTGAGGGGCTGAATTAAGGATCGCGAGATGGGGAGATTTCCCGCAGTAACCAGGGGGGGCTCAGTGTAACTACAGGGTCCTCATAAGAGGAAGGCAGGAGGGGCGCCTGGGCGGCTCAGTCATTCAGGTCATGATCTTGCTGTTGACGAGTTAGAGCCCCACATTGGGCTCTGTGCTGACAACTTGGAGCCTGGAGTCTGCTTCGGATTCTGTGTCTCCTTCTCTCTCTGTCCCTCCTCCGCTATGCTCTGTCTCTCTCTCTCTCTCTCTCTCTCTCTCTCAAAAATAAACATTACGGAAAAAAAATTTTAAAAAAAGAGAAAGGCAGGAGGTCAGAGTCAGAGAAGATGAGACAACACAAGCAAAGGTCAGAAGGACGGGAGGCCACGGAGCACGGAATGCAGGCAGCCTGCAGGAGCTGCAAAAGGCGAGGAAACAGATTTTGCCCTGAGCATCCAGGAAAACACAGCTCTGTGGACCTATGTTGATGTAATTGTTTGTTTGTTTGTTTGTTTGTTTAGAGAGTGAGAGGCCAAGCCAGGAGGGGCGCAGAGAGAGAAGGAGAGAAAGAATCCCAAGCAGGCTCCACGCTGTCAGCATGGAGCCCAGGGTGGGGCTCGATCTCACCACCCTGTGAGATCATGACCTGAGCCAAAATCAAGAGTCGGACACTTAACCGACTGAGCCACCCAGGCCTGCCTCTGTAGACCTATTTTGGACTTGTGACCTCCAGGACTGTAAAATAATACAATTTACTGTGTCCAGGCAGTAGATCTGTGGTAAGGTGTTACAGCATCAATAGGAAACTAGCACACTGGTTTATTCACAAAGTAGCCAATCGCAGGGCTGAAGGATGATGCCACCCTCGGCAACAGGACCCCTGCAGGGGCTCAGAGTCCCTTCAAGACCTGACGACTCCCTCCCTGTGTGTCACAATGGCCAACACGACTCAGTGCCAGGCTCTCATGTTTTTGTTCTTTTTTCTTTTTAATGTTTATTTATTTTTGAGAGAGAGAGAGAGAGAGAGACTGTGCAAACAGGGGAGGGGCCGAGAGAGAGGGAGACACAGAATCCGAAGCAGGCTCCAGGCTCTGAGCTGTCAGCACAGAGCCTGATGAGGGGCTCGAACTCACAGACGGTGAGATCATGACCTGAGCCGAAGTCAGATGCTTAACTGACTGAGCCCCTCAGGCAGCCCAGGGTTCTCATGTCTTACAAGAATCTCTTAACCCCCAAAACAGTACATGAGGTCACTACAGCTGAACCACCTTAGAGACAGGGAGACTGGGTGAGGCCTCTGAGGCTCTTCCAGATCCCACAGACAGTCATCGAGAAATCAGGGTCGGAACCTGCCATCTCAGCCCAGCGCCTGAATTCATCATTATACAAACCCCTTATTGCTGCAAGTTCTCCCTCACTTTTCTCTCTCTAGCATAATCTGTAAACAGTGTTCTGTTATAAATAAGTCTTTGTAGGCGCCTGGATGGCTCAGTTGGTTGAGCATCGGACTGACTTTCGGCTCAGGTCATGATCTCACAGTTTGTGAGTTCAAGTCCCACACCGGGCTTTGTGCTGACAGCACAGATCCCACTCTGGGATTCTCCCCTTCCCTAAAACCCTGAACACTGGGTTTTAGAAAACTGTGGGGGCCCACCGCTGAGCCCGGTGAAAGGCTGGGGGAGCCGCCGGCTACCCCTGCCGCAGACCAGCCACTGCCAGACACCGAGGAAACGTGAGCCCCAGAGAGTGGAAGGAGGCATTGCGGGGCTGGGTGACTGATCACACGAGGAACAGGGAGCAGGAAGTCAGGGGTTACTGCCCAGGCTGATTGACAACAAGACGACAGGCCCCAGATGGAGTTGCTTACGCCCAGCCCCCATGCAGAGACGTCACCTAATTGCATTTCGGCTCTCCCAGAAATGGAATCTTAAACCAGTCAGTCGGGAACCTCCTGACCAGCTCTAGTGAGGTCACCTACCCGACAGACCCCTGCCATCCCCTAGGGGAAAGGCACTTTTGCGATATGTTTTCCCCCATGTAACTTCCTTATTCCCACTCCCTTCTGTTTATAAATCGTTGCTTTTGTACAGCTCCTCAGAGCTTCTTTCCACCTGCTAGATTAGATGCTGCCCCATCCAAATTAACCTTGCTCAAATAAACTTTTTTTAGAAAATGTTTATTTACCTATTTTAAGAGAGAGGGAGAGAGAGCATGCACGAGCAGGGGAGGAGCAGAGAGAGAGGGAGAGAGAATCCCAAGCAGGTTCCAAGCTGTCAGCACACAGCCAGACGTGGAGCTTGAACACGACGTGAGATCGCGACTTGAGCTGAAATCAAGAGTGGGACATTCAACCGTCTGAGCCACCCAGGCGCTCCTAAACTTAACTTTTTAATATGTCTCAGTTTATCTTTGAACAGACTTGCAGCTAATTTATGCTTAGAGTGAGCCATGAACCATAGGAAGTTTGTATGAGGAACCAGACGGAATGAGGAAGGTGATACATCCCGTTTGAGATGCATGGAACCCACCACACCTAGGAGCTCGTAACAGACAGCCAAGGGACCTCTGTAAATACTGGCAGGTTCCCGAAGATGGGCAGACGTCCCAGAGCAAGAGATTGGAGCCATCAGTGCTCATATTGTCCAAGATTCTAGGTGAATGGGAAGAAATTACTCTAATTTCTTGTCTCAGCACACCCTGCCTGTCCCCCAACCACTGAGAAGGCATAAGAGAAGAAACTTGAAACTTACCTAGTTTTTAAGAATTTCTAGTGTTTGCAGGTAGAAAAAGGCGTAAGACAAGAAGATCAGGGATGCCGTGGAAGCTCTGGGGGACTGTGGCTGGCGGGGGGGGCAGGGAAAGAAGAGGGCTGGAGGATGACAGGAAGACAGTAAGTGAGGTGGGAGGCAAGGAGTGGGAACAGCAGGTGGGGAGTACCTGGGAAGTGGGGAGTCCATTAAATCAATTACCGTGGGTGCAGATGAGGTGGAAACAGGCAAGGAAGCATTTGTTCAAGTGGAGGAAAAGCAGCCAATGAAGAAGAAATCAAAGATGTGAAAGGGGGCGCCTGGGTGGCTCAGTTAGTTGAGCGTCAGACTTCAGCTCAGGTCATGATCTCACGGTTTGTGGGTTCGAGCCCCGTGTCAGGTTCTGTGCTCACAGCTCAGAGCCTGGAGCCTGCTTCAGATCTGTGTCTCCCTCTCTCTCTGCCCCTCCCCTGCTCATACTCTCTCTCAAAAATAAACAAACATTAAAAAAAAGTAAAGAACGAAAGATGGGGAAGAAGAAGAAAGACGAAGAATATAGAAGAAAACCAGAAAACTAAATAAAGACCAAGACTAGGGAAGAAAACCAGAAATCAAGAAGGAAGGAGGGAAGCGTTGGGGAGAGGAGGCAGAGAGGAGCAGGGAGGGGCCGCGGAGCCGCAGGCATTCTCCCGGGAGGCGGCGCTGACCCAGCACCTCCCCGGAACTTGCCCAAGGCTCCTCGAAATTCCAGGCCCGGCTGCCCCGGGCCCCCCGGCGTCCCTGCTGCACGCTCCGGCGGCTCCCACGCGCCCTCGCAGGGGTTTCCGCCGCGTCTTCTCCGGCATCGGCCCCCCGGGCTTGGGTTACCCGCCTCTCCCTCCGGCCGGCAAATCGCGGCGCGGTGGCGTTAGCCGGCCGCGGAGTCACTCCCACCCGGGGACCCCCTCCTACCCTGGGCGCGTCTGCGAGCCGCGCTCCCGCGCTGGGTGCCACCGCCCGCCTCGCCGGCGCTCACGTGAGCGCCCCGCGCGGCGACCCTGCGGCCGCCCGCTGGGATCAGCCCAGCCAGCAGCCCCTCGTCCTCTCCTCCTTCCTCTGCCCGCCCGCCTCCCTCCTTCCCTCCGTCCCCGCCGGGGTCCGCGCGCCGCCGCGCTCCAGTCGGGGGACCCGCCAGGGGAACCGGGGCCCCGCGCGCCTCGCAGCCGCGGTACCTGGGCCGTTCCTGCTCCTGCCGCGGCCGCTCCGGCTGCTGCTCCGGCTGCTCCTCCGCTGGCTGCGCGCGGCCCGGCCGCCGAGATCTCGGGCGAGGCTTCCGGCGGGTGACTCAGAGCCGACCTGGATTGCAGGGCGCCCCGCGTGGTCCGCGGGAGGAGCCGGAGCCTCCCCCGCGGTCCTCGTGCCCCGACCTGAGCGCACTTGCCCCGCGGGGGAGGCTGGGGCGGAGACTTGCGACGGAGTTTGCTGAACGCCTCCACGATTGAGGCTCGGTTCATTTTCCTGGGTTAGTTGGCGCAGTATTCGTGGGGGGGGGTGGTGGTGGGGGGGGGTGGTGGGGGGGGTGGGGGGGGGTGGTGGGGGGGGTGGGGGGGTGGTGGGGGTGGTGGTGGTGGGGTGGTGGGGGTGGGGGTGGGGGGGGGTGGGGGTGGGGAGGGGGGTGGGGGGGTGGGGGGGGTGGGGGGGTGGGGTGGGTGGGTGTGTGTGTGTGTGTAAGAGCAGTTTCAAATTTGCGACTTCGCTTTGGAAATTGACTAAAAGCAAGACCAGAGGTTAAAGGTTCTTAAAGCCAGGCAGGACCGACACCCATCAAGAGAGTTTTTGGGCATGCTGTCTGGTATCGATATGAATTTATATGTGCTAATGTGCTAAATACTAATATATTATAAACACTATAAAAGCAGAAATTTCAAAAACTAAGAAAAAAATTTATTAGAAATATACACGTTTTTTGTGCTTAAATTATTTCAAAATTTAATGAGATCAACGTGATTGAAGGTGTTTGTTTCAACCTAAGGCTTTGAAATACATTAATTTGAAAACCTGGTTTTAAATTCAATTTATTTCTTTTTAAGATATTTTTAATGTTTACTTATTTTGAGAGAGAGAGAAAGAGAGAGCTAGCAAGGGAGGAGGAGAGAGAGAGAGAGAAACACAGAAACCCAAGCAGGCTCTGGCTGAGCTGTCAGCACAGAACCCCACCCCAGGCTTGAAGCCAGGAATCTGAGATTATACCTAAACTGCCCCAAATTCAGTTTATTTCTAAATTGGGATTGATAGCTGTCATAAGAAAATGCTTCCTGGGAAATAGGGTTGATTAAAATAGATAAAGGCATCATTGTTCGTATTGACTAAACCCTGACACTTGATTGCCATTCACCCACTGACTGTGCAAAGATTTCTGGTGAAGTCTAAATGTTAAAAATCTTTTTATCCTCTTGAAAACCATTTACTTTTGCAAACTAAAACTTTTCAATGTTATACCTTGATATTTGAACAGTAAGAAGCCCACCAAATTTTTTCTTTTGGGAAGATTTTTATGAGCTTAGAAAATTATATTTGCAAGTTTTTAAGTGCTCATATGTGACAGTTTTCACATTTTTTTAGTAATAAAATCAGGTAATGATGGGAAAACATCCCAGTAGATGTTCTCAAAACGACCAGTCAAAAGCAGTTGACTTCACATTCATAGATAAAACATACCTTTACCTGAAGGCAGTCGTCAATCGATGGAATTTTTAAAAAGATACTTGTTGGGTGTTTTACTCGTAACAGCCACTTACCGTCACAGAAAAGGTCAGCACACTTGGAACAGTAGACCTTTTTTTATTTTTTTAATGCAAATAATTAATTAACCTCACACCAATGCCCTGTGTTTTGACCACTACTGAAGAACCCTTAATTTTAAAGGGCAAGGGACGTACAGAGGAATCTGAATGAGAACAAGAGGTGAATTAAAAGGCCCGATTAGTCAGAACGTCTGTAAAAGCAGAGAGAAATCCAGGTAGGTAGGTAGGTGAGCTCCTGGGGAGCAGAAACTGTCTGCTCTGGTATCTTTTATAAATAGTTACAAAATTAAGATTTTACTGTGGTAGGGTCCCTTCCCTGAAGAAAGAAAAAAAAAAACCTCAAGGCAACCTGGCTGTGTGTGTAGGTGACAACATCCCTCATGACCTTGTAACATGAGACTACTTAATCAGACTGCATGTTTGCGTGTTACCGTAAATGGGAGACAATGAAGTAAAAAGTATATAAAAAAACTACGCCACCTGGCATTCGGGGCTCAGTTCTTACCCATCTGAGCAGTACCGGCAGGAATAAAGTTACTTCCTGGAAAGAAAGGCTTTGGTGTCACCACTCCCTGTGCGAGAATCCTGCTACCTTACCCGATCAGGATTCTGAACATTCACAATGAGTCATCGCAAAAGTTCAATACGTTTGACAAAAAGTATTTGATTTCCATGTCAAAAAATGAGAGAAAAGGAAAATATTTGAAAAAATGTTTAAATGTCACTTAAATAGCTCCAGAGAAAAGTTGATTTAAAAAAAATGGACCCCACTAGAAATATGTGCAAAGGACATTAGTGAATTTGCAACAAAGAAAAGCGAGGGCTATTGTACACCTGAAACTAATGTAACATAGTTTGTCAGCTCTACTCAAATTAAGTTAAAAAGGATATAAAAAGAACAGCAATGGCTAATCATTAAAAAGTGCTAACCCCAAAGAAAATAATTAATATTCTTTGAGTATATATATATATATATATATATATATATACTATGTGCTAGATCCTATACTAGGGTTTCTCTTGCGAGACTTCATCTAGTCCGGACAACTCTGTGAGGTCGGCGCTGTGAATATCTAAGCAAAGCATTGAGCCTTAACTATTTAAGTGTCTGGTCCCTGAGGTCACGCCACTCCAAGCAACAGACAGAGGATTGGAAACCAGGTGTGTGTGCGACTCTGGAGTTCACTGTTTCAATCAACTGCTATGTGATGACCTTCCAAAAAGAAAGAAGTGGGGGAGAGCAAATTAAAGTTACCTTTTGAAAACATAAAAATTTACAAGTATAAAACTATAAATTTCCAATGCTGGTGAGGTAAGATGGGCATGACTTTTTATTTTAAAAAATGTTTATTTATTATGAGAGAGAGAGAGAAGGAGCATGTGTGGGGGAGGGGCAGAGGGTGAGGGAGAGAGAGAATCCCAAGCAGGCTCCACATTGTCAGCAGAGTGCCTGAAGCAGGGCTCGATCTCACGAACATTGAGGACCTGAGATCATGACCTGGGTCAAAATCAAGAGTCAGATGCTTAACTGACTGAGCCACCCAGGCCCCCCGTATGTGCGTGAGTTCTTACTCCATAGGCAATGCTGCAAATTGGGTACCAATTCCAGAGTCTGATTTAGAATAATATTAAAAAAAAAAGAAGGATGGGTAAATAAGAAAGAAGAAAAGAAATTGCTGTGAAGACATGTATACCTTCTGCATCAAAAATGGCATTTCAAAGAATTTCACCGAAGTAAAACTCACGAACATGGAGTAGAATATTCTGAGGAATATTCCGCCGCTTCCTCTTTGACTTCCCACACACGGAGAAAACCTCCAAGCCTCCAAACGCCCAACAACAGAGAACACATCAGATTCTATCACATTCCTTTCAGAATACTAATGTATCCTGTAGGAAAACCCAGTATTGCCATGGGAGCGATAGTAAGTGTAAATTAGGAATAAGGTTACATGCGAGCATAATTCTATAGGCAGACAAGAAGGAAATAAATTCTGTACATCACCTGTTTCTGGGCCATGGGAAAATTTTATGTTATTTATATATTTTATGTTATTTTCTGAGGGTTTCTTAAAATTTTTTTAATGAAACGAATGTGCATCCACTGAGCTGGAAAAGCCCAGTGCTGGAAAGACCATGAGTTCCTAGCTGCCCCTCCCGACTCCCCAGGAGCAGTCACTGTCAAGTCATTTGTTCTTTGTCCTGGTATCTGCCTCCGTATTTCCAAATAATATGGCTACACCACCATTCTTGTTCTAACAACTTTAGACGTGATCCGTTGCCTACCTAATTGAGGGAGTGAGGACTCAGTCCCCTTACACCACTATCCCACTTGCCCTGTTTACTTTAGCACAACTAAGTAGCACTCATTGCTAAGTTAACCGGTGTCCTACAAATGCATTCCTTTTTCATACAACACCATTTTCCTTATGTTCATATTGTCTACTTCCCCATTTCTTTAGTTTTCTAGGTTCCTACGGCAAATGTGCCCCTCAGTGTTCTACAGATCAGGCCAACCTTGTGGGTGTTTTTTCACGAGCTCACTCCCATTTGAGGAACTCATGAATTCCAGTTTTTGTCTCCTGGTCCGCCACCTGCTGGCGAGGAGATGGTTCTTTGAACCATGTGGGAGTTTCACTCCCGAAGCGTAATTTCAGAAGGAGGGAACAACTTTCCCTACCTTTATATGCCTAAGTTAACGGGCAGTTTATTTTTTGTCAATTGAGTAAAAATAATTCCTTTCTCAAACATTAAAGCACACTACCTACACAGGAATTATTTTTTCTTAAATGTCTAAGAATTGATTACATAATCTGTCAGATTTTTTTTAAAGCTTTAAACACCTTTAAAAATAAACTTACAAAGTTTCACAAACACACTTTTTAAAAATATTTATTTATTTATTTATTTATTTATTTATTTTGAGAGAGAGACAGAGAGCAGAGAGGGGCAGAGAGAGAGAAGAAAAGAGAATCCCAAGCAGGCTCCACACTCAGCAGGGAGCCCCACGAGGAGCTCGATCTTACGACTTCAAGATCACGACCTGAGCTGGACCCTTAACCAACTGAGCCATTCAGGTACCCCACAAACACACTTTTACAAACATTTGAATTTCCAATTCCAATTTATTTGAATCTAATAAATCAAGACTTATAAATCTAGAGAACTAGACTTTTCTAAGATTCAAACATGTTTAAAAAATACACAAAATAGGAGTGCCTGAGTAACTCAGTCTTTTTTTTTTTTTTTTTTAATGTTTCCTAGACAGAGAGAGACAGAGCACGAGTAGGGAAGGGGCAGAGAGAGAGGGAGACACAGAATCCAAAGCAGGCTCCAGCTCTGAGCTCGCGGGGCTCGAACTCACAGACCGGGAGATCATGACCTGAGCCGCAGTCAGACACTCAACCGACTGAGCCACCCAGGCGCCCCTAACTCAGTTGGTTAAGCGTCCAACTTCAGCTCGGGTCATGATCTCATGGTTTGTGAGTTCAAGCCCTGTGTCGGGCTCACTGCTGTCAACACAGAGCCTGCTATGGCTTCTCTGACCACCTCCCTCTCTACCCATGCCTGCCCCCGACTCTCACGTGCTCTCTCTCTCTCTCAAAAATAAACATTTAGAAAATTAATTAATTAAATAAATTTTTAAAATACCCAAATAGTATAGTGATTGCAAAACTCATCCTACTAATCTCATTTCCACCCATCTGAAGTTTCTGGTTCATCCTTTTTTCCTTGTCGTTTGTTTGAAAAACATTGCGTTCAGTATTCTCTGATCGTCAGTCTCTGAGAGTGTTATGACGGTCTTCCTTTATGATATTTAAGGACATTTAATTTACTAGCACACAGACACAAAGGATTTGTTTTGCTGCTACTTAGTGTGAGATATGAATAGAGGCAAAATGTTTATGAGATAAAATAAAATGTCATATATATTACAATTTCCTGTCTTTGGCACTAAGGCTTTTTTTTTAATCCTATAATGTTGAACCACGATTTGATACCAGAAAAACACATTTTCTTGTACTAATTTATACACTGTTCATGACAGATCTAGTCTTTGATTTTATTAGATGAATATAAAGAAGAAACCTAGAGTATATAATCAATCTCTAAAATTGGAATAATAGCTCATGGACTGCCAATAAGCAGATGTGTGAACAGCTTTTGAAGAAATTGGAAAAACACAGCCAATTTTATGAAGATTTAGTGTCACCAAGCACATCTTCTTATAACATACAATACATATTAATTATATCAATTAGAAATTTCTTCTTCTACTTCAGAAGATTTTTAAAAGCACGGATGTTAGTATGACTACACTTTTACTCATGATCATTGTTCTTAATGAAATGTTTATTGTGGAATACTTTTGCATTCACAGAAAAGTTGCAAAGGTAATACAGAGAACTCTGCATACTCCTGACATATTTTACTGGCTGCTAATGTCTAACATTATCATTATACATTTGTTCGAACTGACAAATCAACACTGGAACATTGCTATTAACTAACCTCCATATTTCATTTGGATTTCACTGGCTTTTCCATTAATGTCCACATAAGCATTTTTTTAAATACTCCGCAGAAAGGAGGGGAGCTTCATTGTACAGTGGTAGTTTGTGAACTATCAAAATTACACTCCTGGGAAAATTCTTGCGTATCTATATATCACCTTTGTAAAGATTTTTCTTCACTCAATGAGGCATGAAATATAAGTGACAATGATCATACAGTGACCAAGGAGTTCAAAAATGGTAAGGCACTCATTTGAATAACATGGTACTTCTGAAATGTAAATAAAAGTCACATTAAGACAAAATGTTAAGTGGGAAAAGCAGCTATGTAGCTATGATAAAATCAGTAGAATGCATTATCTCAAGGCTTATTGGCTAACATTTGAACATGAAAAAGATACAAGCTCTAAACTGGTTTTTATTATAATTGTGTTTTTCCATCTTATGTACTTTTCACACTGTAAAATGGCCTCATTTGATGAAAGAGATACATGGTTTAGGGGGAACAGAATCTCCCGTAAAAGAGAATGCTCTCGGTTCTGTTGTGTCTGATGAAGAAGAGAAAAGGATGGTCTGCATTAAATTCAATGGAGGGGAGTCTGCTTCGAAAACTCACCTCACTCCCAGTGCCAGCCGAAGCCTCTGTACCTTGTTCATTTATTTCCACAAAAGACTTGTGGAAAACATTGGACAGAAATAAGTTTCCCTCCATAGACATTCCTGAGAAATCGGCTTTGGCCTGGTTAAAGGCGTCGCTCATCCCCATACCGCTCAGGGCCGACTTGAGATCATAAGTCTCTTTGAGCGTAAACTTGGGGAGGTACAGCTGCACTTGGTACAGCTCCATCATGTCTGCGCTGGTCCACTCACTCAGCTTCTCGTAGGTCATGGCCTTTTCCAGCTGCAGGTTTGGAACGAGGAGGAGAGAGTCAAAGTAGAGGGAGGAATATTGGTTGAGCGAGGCCTCAAGATATAACATCGATGAATTACGATCATTCTCGTTACCCCAGGTAACAAAGCACACACTTTTGAAAATTCTTTGTGTAATGAGATCCTTCACACTGTGGACCTACAGAATCTTTATTTTGCAACTTAATAATTCTCAGGATACAAGAGAATTAGAACTTGATTCAAAATGGCAGTACTTCCGGGTCGCCTGGGTGGCTCAGTAGGTTAAGCCTCCGACTCTTTTAGGCTCAAGTAATGATCTCATTGGTTCATGAGTTTGAGCCCCACATCAAGTTCTGTGCTGACAGCATGGAGCCTGCTTGGGATTCTCTCCCTCCCTCTCTCTCTCTGCCCCTCCCCTACTCATTCTCTCTTTCTGTCTCTCTCTCTCTCTCACTCATAAAGTGAGTGGCACTACTTTTGTAAGAGCAATGCAAGACATGGACTACACATGGAAAAGCAGCAATAGAAATATACATTTAGATGCTGTCTACACAAAAGCATAAACTTTAGAAGACATTGTGTGCCAGGGTACAAAAAAAGTTGTTATATTAACATGGGAGACAGTTCTTTGAAAGCAAAATCTGAGATTAGATAAAATGCTGCAAAACTATGAAATTAGTCACTATAAGCTATGCAGAAAAGAGGTGAAGGAAAAGTACAGAAAGGAAAATCCCTGAATCTTAAGAGTCATGCCTTTTTTTAGTGTAGTTTTGAGTGTTTTTCTCCTCTTTAAATATTTTAAATAATAAATATATATACACTTACATCCATATGCATCAGAAAAAATGTTAAAAATGTGCTTGATTTTTTAAATTGTTTTACTTACTATTTAGAGAGATGGGGAGGGAGAGAGAACACAAGCAGGAAGGATCAGAGAGTGGGAGAGAGAGAATTCTAAGCAGGCTCTACACTGGCAGCACGGAGCCCAATTCAGGGCTCGAGCTCACAGACTGTGAGATCGTGACCTGAGCCGAGATCAAGAGTTGGATGCTTAACCGACTGCACCACATTTTTTAAAATAGCATGTTTGTTTCCAAACACTTGCTTTTGCTGCTTTGAGAGTTTTCTATACCCAAGCATTGCTGTCGATGACATCCTTGTAAATGCTATACATTAATAATCTGACAACACATTCAGCCCAGGAACCTGCACTCTGAGGAAGAAAGGTTTATCTTACAAGGGTGTGACCCCAATGGTTTAGTGTCCACACTTGGTCTTATTTTTACCATAAAGAATCTGGCACACATGACAAGTTATGCACTGTGCAAAGAAAGCCAGGCCACTCATTTCATGAGACTCTAACACTCAATTTAAATTTACAAATTGCTCGGAAACATGATCTGACCAAAGTCCTATCAGCCGTAATAGAAATTTGGCTGATAAACAATTTAAATGATTCTTGAAGGTGATACCAATACAGACTACTTATCCTAAAGACTGTTTACTTGATTAAAATGTTTTTTTTTTTTAAGTTTTGGAAGTCTGTGTCATGTTTAAAAATGTATATCTAAAGCCAGATTGATGCAAGAGATTTAAAAAATTAACCTCCAGTTAGGTAGGCTTTACCAGAGGGAGAAGAAAGACCTAGACTGATTGAAAGATAGGTCAATGCACACAGCTTTGTGACAGATACTCTGTTGCTCGTATGGCTGCTTGTTTAGCTACCCAATGCTAAAGCCTGTAGAGTCCTAGCCTTCTGAGGGTAGTAGTACCAAAGTGACACAGTTTTAGAAAGCTTAAATGACACTGTGAAGGTACGTTGGTTGCCTTCCTCTACAGGAATCAAAGAACAGGGAGACTATGTCTTACGTTCCTCCCAGAGGGGTAAACACCGGAACCACCTCCACATCAGACAGACTGTACCTGATCCAGTCCTTCGATATCTTCTGGCAGCAGGACAAGCAGGCTGAGGTCACGGCTGTTATAGTAGAGTTGAAGGCCCATGGCCTGTGGCTTTTCAATGTGAAAAACTTGCAGTTTTGTTTTCATGGACATCATCTGCACTGGTTTGCTCATACTCTGTGGGAAGTAAGTAGCAAAATCACTGAGGAAGTGTTCCACCAAATCCTTAATTTTTTCTTTTTTTTGGTCATAATTGGTGCCCAGTAGTCCGAGACACTGGCAAAACTGGTGATTCTCTGCAAAATGCTGAATAAAGTTATTCAGACCTTGCTTTCTGGAAATATGTGTTCCACTGGATAACATTATTAGTTAAGTGATGTGGAAGTTTCTTTTATAACACTATCGTGGCACCTCTGTAAACCATAGCAAGCTGGATCCTACTGAACACTGAAAACACTATATAGTCTTATGCAAACTATGTAAATGTCAACAATCGGAAACTGAATAAGGTGTATTTCACATGCAAGCATTTGAGAAACTATTTTAGTATCATAAACACTGCAATTTACTAAGAGAAGAAAAAGATAATAGGCTAGGAGGAAATATTCACAAAACACATATCTGATTAAGGACTGGTATCAAAACGTATAAAGAACTTTTAAAAACTCAATGACAAAACAACCCAATTTTACAACATAGGCAAAAGATATGATACCTCACCAAAGGAAGACATACAGAATTTGGAAAGATGTTCAACCATATGTCATAAGGTAATTGCAAATTAGAACAATGAGACACCACTACGGACCTTTTAGAATGGCTAAAAGTCCAAAACACTGACAATATCAACTCCTGGCAAGAATGTAGAGCAACAGGAAATGTCTTTCTCTGCCAATGGGAATGCAAAGAGCAAGCCCCTTCGGAAGACAGTTCTTTTGGTAGGTCTTACGAAGCTAAATGTAGTATTACCATATGACCCAGGTGTGCTCCTGAGTACTTACCAGTATGAGTTAAAAACTTATGTCCACACAAAAGCTTGCACACAAATATTTATAGCAGCTTTATTCATAATTGCCAAAAACTGAAAGCAACCAAGATGTCCCTCAGAGGGTGAATGGCTAAACAAACTGCAATACCTCCAGTCAATGGAATCATTCAACAATAAAGTGAAATGATCTATCAAGCCACGGAAAGTCAGGGGGAAAACTTAAATACATATAGCTTAGTGGAAGAAGCCAGTCTGAAAAGACTACATACTATACAATTCCAACAATATGACATTCCAGAAAAAGTAAACCTATAGAGACAGTAAGAACATCAGTGGTTTTGCCAGGTATTTAGGAGGAGGATGAATGGGTGGAGTACAGGGCATTTTTCAGGGCAGGTAAACTGTTCCATATGATACTGTCATGGCAGATACATGATATCATGCATTAGTCAAAATCCATGGAATTGTACAGGACCGAGTGAACCCTAATGTAAACTATGGACTTCAGTTAATAAAGAGTTATCGATATTGGCTTATTAATTGTGACAAATGCACCACACTAATGCAAAATGCTAATAATAAGGGAAATTATGTGAGTGGGGGATACATGGGAACACTACTTTGCTCATAATTTTGCTATAAACCTAAAAAATGCTCTTTAAAATATCAATTTTTAGTAAAGACAATGGTAAAACAAAACCAAAACCCTCCAATTCAGATATTGTAGACATATGTCATCTATCCATCCTACACAGAGCTAAATGGCAATCACAAAGCCCTACCCTTCTGCTAATGTAGTGGCCATATGACTTGAGCTGTTCATTCAGGATACTTCATGATACAATGATTGTTTCGGGGATGAGCACATGAATGGCACAAAATAGAGTCCTCCTTGGGACCATTCTGCTAGAGCTAGCAGCAAAGATTTTATCTACCTGGGAAGCTAGGTAAGCTGACAAAGGGGCAACCATATTCCCAGGTCATATGGATAAATTGTATTTTCAGTATTAGACTCCCTTGACTGCTCAATTCCTCTTAGTTACATAGCCTAATGCTAATACAATTCCCATTTCACTGGAACTAGTTTGGAATACTATTTTTATCACTTGCAACTGAAAATTCCTTGGGGATATACTAAGCCAGGTAACTATCCAGCTCATTTCTGGCTAGCCTGTTCAATTACATGTTCGGCCCCTTCCCCGTATTTATCCCACTGACTGTGTAAGAACTGTCTATTGTACACATCCATGTGATTATGGCAGTAGGTCCCTGGCAGCACTGTTTATGTGAGATGACTCACCCCAGGACCAAACAGCTGTAACAAATGTTAGATAATCAATTCCTTTCCTGGGAATTTAAAATGAGGTCTATCAGACTGGTGTCTAAAACAGAGGCAGTGTTGTGGGTAGGCAGATTGTGCCATTGTGGACTGGAAAGAAGAGAAAGTTAGACTTTAGCCTGAGGGGAGAATGAAGGGAGAAACAGAATGGAAAAGATAGAGACTGAATCTTGTTTCCACTCAAGTTCCAAGGCCCAGTCACATTCCAGCCCTTGGGTCCTATGAGATCTATCTGTCATCTTACATTAGTCTCCCTTCTTGTTGCCATCGGTTCCTATCACAAAAATAAACATGTTGCATCCTAACACTAGGAGAAAACTCAATGAAAGATATTAGATTTTAAATTTGTATTTCTTTTACTTATGGAAGGGTAAGAGTTTGGTAGAAGAGAGTATTGCTATAGTAGAACAAGAACAGAACTAACAGTGAAGAGTTGGGGTTACGGTTCTGGTAGATTTCTGACTTAGACACAACTCCAGTCATGTGACTCCAGTCACTTAGCAACCTGGGAAATAAATATAATAACTACTTTATCTACTCTATCGTAGTCGTAGCAAGGCCTGAGTGGTAAAATATGTGAGTAGTCTGTTTTCTGAGAAAAAAAAAAAAGCAATGAAAGGGGAAATTCTAACAGGGATGGTTTTGGGGGCTTTTAGAACCAGAGTTTACAGGAACGTATATTCAGAAAGGAGAGTGAATTTAAACTAGAATCTCCTTTACAATACCATGTGAAAACTCATACTAATTATGAAGAGATTTCTACCTTGTTTATTCTGAAAGGCTTTTCTGTGGTATTTTGTACTAAGAATTGCTGTTCCCAGATTCCTTTAAAGTAAAGGGCGTTCACCAGAACCATTCTGGTTGCAGAATCCACAGCATCATCAGGTAGGAGATTCACGATCTTTCCTAAAAAAGCAAGAGGAGAGATTACAAATGGTATCATTACATCCTGGCAACATGCCACACTTATAAACATGAGAATTATGGGCTACTGTTAAGTGATAATACCTCATACCCACCAACGATCCAAACCGGGATGTTAGCACTAATACAATATTACTACCAGACCCTATTTAACTTTCATCTGGAAAGTTAATAAAGTCCTTCTTCCAGACCCGAAATCAATCCAAGATCTCAAGTTGTGTGTAAGCGTCATTTCATCTTAATCCCTTTGAATCTGGGACAGTTCTTCATTCATTCTTTGTCTTTCATGAACTTAACATTTTTGAAAAAAGTTTGGGAGCATGTCCCTCAATTCTCACTTCAGATTTGTCTGATGTTTCCTCAGTTGTATCCCCCGAGAAAGATATGTTAGTTCCTACCTGCCAGTCCCTGTGAATGTGATCTTATTTGGAAACAGGGTCTCAGCAGATCAAATCAAGTTAAGATGAGGTCATACTGGATTAGGATAGCTCCAATCCAATGACCAATGTCCTCACAAGAGGAGGAAAATTTGGACATAGGCACAAAGAGAGGACAAGGGTCTATGAAAACACAGACATAGGACAGACATAAAGAAAAAATTATGTGCCAACAGAGGCAGAGATTGGAGTGAAGTGTCCATAAACTAAAGAACTGTCAAGGATTGCCAGAAACCCCCAGAAGCTAGGAGAGAGGCATGGAACAATGCCTTTCCTACAGCATTTAGAGAAAGCGTGACCCTGCTTACACCTTGATTTCAGACCTGCAGCCTCCGGAGCTATGGGAGAATACCTTTCTATTGTTCGAAACTATCCAGTGTGTGGTGATTTGCTATGGCGGCCCTGGGAAACCGTCACAACCGAAGAAGCGATGTGGCTTTCTCAATGAATCACACCAGGAATTATATGATGTTCATATGTCCCATTGCTAGCGATATTAACTTTGATCATTTGATTTCTACAGGTTTCTCGGTGTAAAACTGTCATGTTTTCCCTTCGTAATTAATAAGTACCATGTAGGGAGATACTTTGAGACCATGTAAATCTCCTGTATTCACCAAATTTTGCTCACTAATTTAGCATCTATTGATGATCTTGCCTGAAGCAATGATTACTGCAGTTTTTGCCGCATGGTGATTTTCAATTGCCACTATTCCTTCTACATTTATTATTTAGAATTCTAGTATGAGGAAGAAATTTCCCATATCCTTATTTTACTTAGGTGTCCAATCATTTATATCACTATAGACTCATGAATATTTGTTTTACTCTATGTGTTATAATTTATTACTATCATTATTTATTTTGTTTCTCAAAATAACCAAATTTGGTTATTGGAAACCTCCTCGTTCCCCCTCAAGGAAACTTGGCTCCTATATCCTTTTGACATGTTCCCAAATATTTTGAGCACTTCCCTACATTCTGGTGCCAGAGTGTATCCTAAGATCTGTCTGGTGCTTTCTAGGAGCCCTGTTTACTTTTTTTTAAGGGATGGCTTTTAGAAATCAAGATGTGAATGTTAACTATGCTGATAACTACTGGGGTGTCATTGCTCAGCAGGGAAAGCTAGGAAATACATTTATTATACACACATCTGTAAATATAGCCATATGTATATAATTCTCTTTCTGCTTATATATTAAAGAGTAAGTCATATTGATATCACCTGTTTCAATCCAACACCGTGGGGTTTATACTCACCTTTGCTTTTCCCTATTTGCAATTCCTTTCTCTGTCAATTAGAAACCTGGACCTCATTATTCCCAATATATGTATTTGCTCAATCCTAGAATATACATTAAATAGGCTCAGAATGGCTAACCCATTATTCTATGAAAAACAAATATGATAACTAGAGTAGAAGATTTGTATACAGTTCTCTTTTTTAAGCCTTAGATTACATAGTCAAAATATTGTTTTACTAGAGCAAATATTTGTTCAAAAGAATAATTCTCAAACAGGAATGTAAGCCAGAAAAGATATTATCGAAGGACTGGAAGTTTTGAAGAGAAAATACAGATGGATTAAACCAATAGGTAAATCAACAGTGTGCATGTGCACACACACATGCACACACGCACGCACACACACGCACACACACACATCATGCATGCACGGACACACACACATGAGGACTACTGAGGAAGTCCAAGTGTTATCCAGGGAGTTGGAAGCTCAAAGGCCATGAGCAATGGAGCTTGTTGGAAAAAGGGGAGTGTCACTAAGATTGAGGGAATTATTCCATTTAGAGCAATTATTCTTAGCCTTGACTGTGAATTAGAATCATCTGAGGATTTAGAAATACTGATGCTTGAGCTTCACTTCCAGAGATCTGAAATAATTCACTTGGGGTTGCGCTGAGGAATTATTAAATTTAGTTTCACTAAATTCAGTTTCACAGACAGTGAGGACTGAGAGCCACTGGTTTGAAGACATTTGGTCTATTGGCCTTGTATACCTCCCTGCGTGCCAGCAATGGGTAGCCAATACATTAGCTTGCAGGTTAGTGCAATGAGTAAGGACACTCCTGTCACAGTAGGGTTAAGACATAGCTGGATTGCTGAATTGCATTTTTAAAAAATAAGGATTACGTGTAACACATGTAATAAAACTTTTAAAAGTAGTTAAGAACAACCAAAATTAGGGCTGCCTGGGTGGCTTAGTCAGTTAAGCGTCTGACTCTTGATCTCAGCTCAGGTCGTGATCCAACGGTTCTTGCCTTCAAGCCCTGCATCGGGCTCTGTGCTGACAGTGTGGAGTCTGTTTGGGATTCTCTCCCTCTCCCTCTCTCTCTACTCCCTGCCTCTCAAAATAAATAAATTAACTTTAAAAAAATGTTTATTAAAGAACAGCTAATATTAGGTCTGCTTAACTTCTCAGTTTCCCTTTATTTTTACAAAAGAAAAATAGGTCTGGAAAACAATAGTAGGTGAGTGAAATACAATAAAGCAGGAGTTAAGTGAAATCCAGAGCTCTTTTTTTCCATTTCTAGTGGCTTGCTGGTCAACTGGCTCAGGTAGGGGTGGGAGAGAAGGAGACACCTGATTTGTAGGCCATTTCCGTGGTGTCAATAGTCTCACCATATTCATATCAGGCTGCCAACGTGAAGTCACTGCAAGAGGGGTTGGGAAGAGATGGGCGCAGGCAGCTAATGGGCTCCACGAGGCTACACTACACCACACACACCCTGCCTGCTGCAGTCCTCACGGGAGGCATGTCAGAAGCACCTGCGTGGCTTTTTTAAAAAGTTCTGGGGGCAGAACTTCTAGAGATTCCAGTAGATCTGAGGTACGACTTGGACATGTCTATTCAAAACAAGACAAAACAACATCTCCCTCACCTATGAAACAGACATTTTGGTTTTAACAATTAAATTTGAATTTTGGGGGGCCAAAATGGCGACTGTGTGGGTGGCACAGTTGGTTAATCGTCTGACTCTTGATCTCCGCTCAGGTCAGGATCTCAGTTTGTGAGTTCAAGCCCAGCATCAGGCTCTGCACTGATCTTCCAGAGCCTGCTTGGGGTTCTGTCTCTACTTCTCTCTGACGCTCGCTCACTTGTGCTCTCTCCCTCTCTTTCTCAAAATAAATAAACTTTAAAAAAATTTTAAACTTGAATTTGATTTTAAATACTAATGTCAAAACTTCCTGAAACATTTCAGCATCCATTTTTCTTATTAAACACAGCATATTAAACTTAATTTAAAATTTCTTTGATGATTCAACATGGGGAGGCCATCTACATCTTTTTTTTTTTAATTTTCATTTTTGCACAGAAGTTTTACGTTTTAAAAGCTCTGTGTCATTTTTAATCAATTACTCTATCATGCGATAGAGCTGTGGGTGCAAATGGAGAACATATTGAGGATTGGGTTTTGCACAGACTTATCTCAAGTTGATCGAGATCCAGACGATGTAAGCTTTATTGCATTGTTCCCTGGGTTCCGATGCTTTCAAGGAAACTAGTGTCTTAAAACCACGGCTGTGTTAGAACATGTAAAATATAATTATTTTACAAAGGATGTAAAAAATGTAGTTAAACACAACTTTAAAGTAACACACAGAGCCAAATTTGACCTGGATTTTACCATACTCTTGAGAAGTAAAGTGCCACCTACTGGCTCGCTCGTTGCAGGCATCCTTGATAGTTTCAGGTATTGGGAAGGACAGTCTTCGAAGATTTTCAGGGTTAAGTCCCGCTGGGCACAGAGTTATTAATGTGACACTAGAGTGCCCCATGTGGCAAGCACATGATAGGTTTTGAGATTCCAAACATGTAGACAAACATGGATTACCAACCCCCACTTTGAAGTAGTTAATAGACTATAAAGAAGACAAATCAGAAAAAAATTGCAACATATAACTGACACTATCCTTGAGTAATCTGTGGGTGTCCCAGTGCGGTGTGTGTGCTGTGTAGGTTCCAGTAGTCCATATGACTGCTTGAAAGATGATCTATTTGAAAGCTTAAGGAAAGAAGCTTCCCTCAGGTGGTTCAGAGGGAACACAGTCATGCCAATGAGTTTCTAGCAACTTTTCCTTAAGGATGTGCAGAACTCTGCCTTGATAAAGTTCCTGAATGTCTGGTTAATTCCTTACTGTGTTTGATGTTGAATAGCCCTCAAATAGCAGATATTTGTGTTCAGTATGTAAAGAGAAAATGCATAAATATTACAGCTTTCTTCCTCTTTGGAATAGTCCACTTATAAGAAACAGAGCCAGCAGAACCAGCTGGAGGAATGAAGTTATGGATGTGGGAACCAGGGGCTTAATAAAAGATTCTGACCATGCCCTTGCTTAGCTCATTTTGAGGGAACCCTCGTTTTACTAGTAGTATGAAAACAGGATTTTTCAAAGTGTGAACTATCCTATATCTTGACTATATACTAATTGCAGCCTGAAGTCTGCTCTTTCCTCCATAATTTAAGATTATTTATCCAGTGCTTCCTCAAAAGCAAAACTTCCCAAATACTGTCAAATGTGGTAGCCACTAGACACACATGGCTACTTAAATTTAAATTAATTAAAATGAACTAACATTAGAAATTCATTTCCTCTGTCACACGAGCCACGTTTCCAATCATCTCGAGTCACAGGTGGGTAGCACGTGTGACTCTAGCACATTGGGCAGTGTGACTTACGGCACATTTCCACCCTCACAGGAAGATCTCCTGAGTGGCTGTGGGATCCAGACAGTCGGATCCGGTCAGGTCCTTGAGGGTGTCAGTCTATGGTGGGGAAGCACGGCAAGGACCCTAAGAGCCAAGCTCTTGCCTCCCCAGACAATGGCTCTCCTCTCAGCTCTGAAAAATGTTGCTTGGTGTGTAGAGACAGCAGATTAACTGCCCTTAGCTCCTTCCTGTCTGTATGACTCCCCTCTCCCTACCAGACAACATAATAGGCACTGGGTTAGGAATTTGAGACCTCATATTTAGTTCAGCCCCAGACTCTCTTCAGGCGCACTTCTGTCGTGTTGAATGTTTTTGCCTGTGTAATCCCATGTGGTCCTCCCACCGACGGAAACCGTTTAAGTGCTCGGTAAATGCTAGCTGATCTAGATTCTAAAAACAGGCTTACTTTCGAGTGAATCCAAATCAGATGTAAGTTAAGTAAAATGGTCACTCTTGCCTCACCACGGCTTTTGAGTCACTAATACAATGAAAAAGGAACTGAGAATTCAGGGCTGCCAACTTCCTCAGTTGAGTTCAACAAACGGTAACGTTCTGAACAACTGCCATGAGCAGGCCCGCCGTGTGTTAATGATTCAAAGCTGAAACGCAAATCAGGGCAGCATCATTGCACTTGGGTCCTTCAGTCTGGTAGGGGAGGCTTCAGCTGTTAACTTCAGTAACAATATGGCACCTGTCAAGGTAAACTTTCACACCAAATGCAACGCGAACAAAGAGGAAGCTCTTAGCCTGGCCTGGGAGCCAGCAGCCTGTTGGAGATATTACACTTGAGTGAAGCCTGAGGGGTTGTCCCATGCCAACAGAGGGACTGGGAGTGGCAGGGCAGGGCAGGCGTTTCAGACAGAGGGAAGAGCTTAAGCAAACACACAAGGCCATAGGTAGCACGGGGAGGCCTGGAGACTCGGAATTCCCGAAGCACAAATTCTGAGTCAGAGAATGACAAGGGTTGAAGTGGGGAGACAAGCAGGGCTCTAGGGTCTTGTGGGGACTTATGTCAGTTTAGGGAGCTTGCACTCATCCTGTAGGTCATGGGGCACCATGATGGGTGTTGAGTACAAGAGTGACATTATCTCCCTGGTCTAATTCACATTATAGCTACTTCCTCTGGCTGGCTGAAAGGAGACTAGATGTGAGGGGAGCAAGAAGAGAGGCAGATAATTGTATTAGCACAGATAAATGATAACCAAGAGCAGGGGAGGAAGAAATTGGACAGAAAGGTGAACTCAGAAACATGTTGGAGGAGACACAGGAAAGGGGAGAGCTGAGAGCACCTGCCCGATTTCTGGTGTGAGCAAGAGTGTGTGCACCGGTGCACACAATCACCGAGATGCAGAACGAACACAGGAAGAAGACGAGGTGTAGCAAAACCTTTCCGAGGTGTGACTTCAGGTCTGCCGAGTTTGAAATATGTGGGACCCTCAGCAGGTATGTTGGGCAGATATGTATAATGAGCATCGAAGTTCCAGGGGTATGCCTAAATATTCCGCATACTTTGATGCAATGCTAAGGCTTAATTTTTACTATTCATTAATAATTATATCTTTTGTATTTCTTTGTGAGATATAATGGACCATCAATAGTTACATTGATTTAAAAGGAAGCTTGGTCTGTTGAAATGAGTTCAGACTTTGGAGCTAACCAGAGTTAGATTTGAATCCTATCTTAATCTTATCTCTGAAGATTTAAGCTCTGTGATCTTGGACAAATTGATTTCTCTAAAGCCCCAGCTTCCTAATTTCTAAGGTAAGGATTATAGTAAAAGACTACTAGGTTGTCTATGAGAATCTTTCTACTATTTCCTTTTAGAAATAGAACCCTTGTGTTGTTAATTTTAGCCATTCTGACAGGGGGGAGGTGATATCTCATTATAGTTTTGATTTGCATTTCTGACGATGAGTGATGTTGAGCATTTTTTATGTGTCTGTTGTCCATCTGTGTCTTCTTTGGAAAAATGTCTGTTCATGTCCTCTGCCCATATTTAACCGGATTATTTGTTTTTTTGGTGCTGAGTTTTATAAGTTCTTTATATATTTTGGATACTAACCCTTTCTCAGATATGTCATTTGCAAATCTCTTCTCCCGTGCCATAGGCTGCCTTTTAGCTTTGTTGATCATTTCCTTCTCTGTGTGGAAGCTTTTTATTTTGATGAAGTCCCAACAGCTTATTTTTGCATTTGTTTCCCTTGCCTCAGGAGACATACCTAGTAAGAAGTTGCTGTGGCCAATGTCAATAAGGTTACTGCTTGTGTTCTTTTCTAGGATTTTAATAGTTTCCTGTCTCACTTCACACCAGTCAGAATGGCTAAAATTAACAACACAAGAAACAACAGCTTTTGACAAGGATGTGGAGAAAGGGGAACTCTCTTGCACTGTTAGTGGGAATGCAAACTGGTATAGTCAGTCTGGAAAACAGTACGGAGTTTCCTCAAAAAGTTAAAAAATAGAACTACCCTACACTCCAGCAGTTGCATTACTAGGTATTCATCCTAAGAATACAAAAATACTAATTTGAAGGGATACATGCACCCCACTGTTTATAGCAGCATTATCAACAATAGTCAAATTATAGTAAGAGCCCAAATGTCCATCAACTGATGAGAGGGTAAAGAAGCGATGGTATATATACACAAGGGAATATTACCCAGCCATCAAAAAAGAATGAAATCTTGCTATCTGCAATGACTTAGATGGAGCTAGTGAGTATTATCCTAAAGAAAATAAGATAATCAGATAAGGAGAAATACCGTATGATTTCACTCATACGTGGAATTAAGAAACAAAACAAATGGTAATAGGGGAAAAAATGAGAGAGGAAAACCAAGAAGCAGACTCTTAACTATAGAGAACAAACCGATGGTAACAGAGGGGAGTTGGATGGGGGGTGGGTTAAGTGGTTGATAGGGATTAAGGAGTGTGCTTCTTGTGATGAGCACCAGGTGTCGTATGGAAGTGACGAATCACTAAATTTTACACCTGAAACTAGTATTACTCTATATGTTAAGTAACTGGAATTTCAATAAAAACTTAAAATAGTAAAATTAAAATAAAAAAAGAAATATAACACTCAAATTTTAGGCGAGCATGTGGGTACCCAGCTAAAAACAACATCTTATAGGGGCACCTGGGTGGCTCAGTTGGTTAAGCATCCAACCAGCTCACGTCATGATCTTGCAGTTTGTGAGTTTGAGCCCCACACCAGGCTCTATGCTGACAGCTCAGAGCCTGGAGCCTGCTTTGGATTTTGTCTCTCTCTCTGGGCCTCTGCCCTGCTCATGCTCTCTCAAAAATGAATAAATGTTAAAAAAATTTTTTAAAGACATCTTATAGATTGATTACAGCAAGTCTAGGCAACCAACTATTCCAGTTTTCCTGGGACTTGGAGATCTTTAGGTGCTAAATCCAGGAACATCTCAGGTAAACCAGCACGGGTTGGTCACTGGAGCATAAAGTGTGCCATGTAACTGACTTTGGGATATGAGTGAAGCTGATGTGTGAAACTCCCAGGTCATCTCCTTAAGAGCAAAGAGGCTTTCTTTCCCCCCATTTCCTGCTGACTGTACAAGGACAAATGCAAGAATCATCTTAGATGTAACTATGAAAGTCACATTTTGAGGATGGCAGAGCTGACCCGCTAGTTTGGGTCTCTGGATGGCCTCATGGAACAGAGTGCTTATCTCCCTTTTGACTATTATGTGAAAGAAGAATAAACTTCCGTGTTATCATTAAGCTACCGTATTTCCGGTCTCCCTGTCACAGCAGCTTAGCCCACACTCTCACACAGGATCTTATTTTGAGTGTTACTTAAGATCATATGACACTTTTAATGCCACAATTTTGTTATTAATTACTAGCTCTTTTTCTTTAGAAATCGCGAATGTAGCAGTATCCCAAATTTCCCTTTGAATTTTCCTACTTTTTACCCCGGGACTTCTCTTTAGATTTACTGGGATATAACAATTTCTTGTCCACCTAGTAAAGTGGGTATCTTGACTTATGTGTTTTGGACAAGACTAATCGGGAAAGTTGTGAATCTAAAAATTATGGGCATGAATAGAAAGACATGTTCTGAATACCTAGAATGTGACCACAGTTCTACTTAAGAAATACACATACTTGTACACAACGCAAACTCAAAAAAAAAAAAAAAATACAACAATGCTTGGAGAAAGCACTCTGCCAAGCATCCTGGTGAAAGCTTACCCTCAGTCTGGCTTTCAACCCAAGAGTTGATCTCCTTTCGGATTTGTCCAGAAGCTTCCACAAAGTTAACAGACTGTGGTTCTGCACCAAAGTATGTCTTCATGTCTTCTAAATATTTCTGGAAGATACAGGTAACACCTCTGTCCGTAGAGTTTATCCAAAACTGAGAAATCAAGTCTACTGATGGACAGTTGCGAACCCCCCACCTCGTTGCCCCATTCTGTCTTTTCAATACTCCCATTTTGGTCAAAACCTAAGCACTTCCTCTTTAAAATTGGCAGGACACTGACTCGCCGTGCAGAAGCCCAGATGTAGAGGGGGCCTGCCTCCCCCAGTTCTGGGGCTTCCACGCCCTATATTTAATCATGCTTGTGAAATGGGGCCGGAATGAAAAGGGACAGAGCTCTAGGAATCCCAGGACTGACTCCTGTGAGCAAGCGGCTTTGGCAGTTGCACTTGGCTTCCTGCAGCAAAGATGGAGCCTAAGTGAAGCCTGAAGTGTCTGGCAGCTGCCCACTGGGGACCCCGAGTGCCCACAAACCCGTGATGGGCCCCTGAGGAAAACTCTACACTGCCGTGAAACAGATTGCTAGGAATGGTCGGAGGATCAGGAGGCTTCCTGAGGGAAGAAAGTTGGTCTTGTCCTTCTGGTCCTCTGATGTCCACCCTGGTGGCAGTCATGTAAGTGGGCTGTAGGAGTTCCTGCTTGTGGGGGCACCTGCCTTCGGAACATAATTTATTCCTCAGGACAGCTGTTATACTTCTTTATTTTAATACTCTCTGGAGGAAATGTGTGCAGCGAAAAAGCGAGTTAACTCAGCCTCCAGGCAGTGGTTTGAAGATTAGGAAATCTAAATTCTGTAGAATTTATAATCTGCTAAACAAACAAGCAAACAAAAAACAAACAAAAAAAGCTTAAAGATTCGCAAGGCACCATTCTCTGTCTTGACTCATGGGTTCTGATCAACCTGTCTGAGCACATCCGGGGCTTGTGGACACTTTAAAAGATGTGTCATTTTGTAGCTCTGTGTCCTCATCTCTTAAGTGCCCACTGGACTCAAATACCTTCTACTTCTGGATCAAACCCGAATGCACACGACTACCAGTAATAGAAGTGTCTTTAAGACCGTGTTTGGATGCTTTCATGCTTTAGGCATAACAAAGCCCGAGTCCGGCACTTCCCAGAACTCACTGGCTACGGTTGGGCATAGTACTGCTGAGACCACAAGATCGCTTCATCTCTTCTATTGCTATCCCTCTACCCTATCCGATTTCCTTGCTGTTCGCCCACTGGGCACCCGCTCTCTTATAAGATGGGCCAAAGGATGTGATGGGTGAATATGAAAGAAGTCCATGCTTGGCCTGGTTCAGGGGAAGCTGCTATTTTTCTACATTAACAGTGTTTCCTAAAGTCTCTAAAGTCACGTTGTGAAATGACTTGTCTGACCCCAAAGTCAGCTTTGCTCTTGAGGACGGTCTCGAGCCACACTCCTAGGACGAGCACCCCCTTCGTTTCTGCAGATTTACCCTCCTGAGTGGCTCCACATCTTTTGTTCCGTTTCCCGTGAAACAAAGGCTAACCCAGAGATTAGACAAACCACATTTTTGTACATGTTCACAGGCTGTTCCTCGGGCATACCTCTTTATTCTAGACGTAAAGATCTGATTGCTAGATCTGGTTTCAGACTGATGATTGGTTTCCTTTACGATTAGACACTGACTGGTGCTCCAAACGGTCGTTTACTAGAGACACTGACCACATTCATTAACTTTGTTAATGGATCTCTAGAGAAATGTACAAAAAGTTTACTGATTGGTCTCGCGTGCCTCTTTCTTTCCATCAGCTTAAAACATGTTTGCACTTACAGTGTGAAATGGATAACTTTTCTCTCCATATAGCCCATTGGCTGTTTTAAGTGTGTAAGCATTGCTGGGATTGTTGATTTCCGAGATGAGTGTCTGGAAGTGAGAGTAGATTTCTTCTGCCTTGCCCAAACCGAATTCCTTTAAAAAAAAAAAGCGGGGTGGGGGGGAGCGATTAGTCGAATAAAAATTTCGAACAAAAACTGTCTATATATGAACTGCCTATATTTAAATGAAATAATTTGGTGTACCGCATACAAAAGCTGAAATTGATTGCATGATAGCCAAGAAATGTCTAATGTTATCAGTGCAAGAATGCAAAAGTTTTGGGGCTTTGTTTTCTTCACAGTTAGTTTGTAAAGGCAAGAACAAGTTTGAATGTGGGGCAGGGAAGAAAAAGGTGGAGAGAGATAGAGAGAAAGAATATGACCCTTCCAAAAAGTGTACACATTTTTGTATTTTGGAGATTTTTCTATAATTTTCTGATATTAAAACAAATTAATGTTGATTTATTTTTGAAAGACAGAGAAAATAACAGGAGTGGGGGAGGGGTGGAAAGAGAGGGAGACAGAATCCAAAGCAGGCTCTGTGCTGTCAGCACAAAGCCTGATGCGGGGCTCAAACCCATGAATAGTGAGATCATGACCTGAGCCGAAGCCAAGAGTCAGATGCTTAACTGACTGAGCCACCCAGGGGCCCTTATGCTATTTTTCTAAGAAAAGTTACCTATTAAAGGGTGCTTAAATTCACCATGAAAAGACATGTGCTGCAAGTTTTTTCTCCTTGATCATCAATGAGATAATAAAAATAAGACATACCATCTTCCTTTTCTTTTCACTTTCAGGACAAGATTTGATGTCCTGGTCTCTGAATTGAAGTACCTATCATTTGAACAAAAAGGCAATACATGAACACACTTGGCAAAGATGTAAGCATATGAAATATTTATCAGTAAATACAAGTCAGTCATTCTATCCATACGGAACTTATAATTAATTAACCGGGGGGGGGGGGGCTCTGATTTCACTTAAATGATGTGAACAGATGAAGTCAACAGCGGCTTTTAAATAAATTTTTGAAACTCCAGTTTACGTAGCTAGTCTCTCCCAATACTCTTTACAGGACATTGAGGATGATGTTGGGAATACCCTTAGAGGTAAAATTCTCTTGTATTCCAGGTTTTATGTTTTTATCTATGGCTGTTTTGAAAACTAGGCGTTCTGTTGAGAGCATCATTTAGACAGTTTCAGCCAAAGCAAACATTGCTCCAGGTATCTAGACAATTGAGGGATTTTAGTTGTTTATTCTAGTTCAGTGTTTCGGTTCTCAGTGTGTACCCCCCTTTGACGTTTGTAGGCACATTCTTTCTGTCCACCCCAGCATTTCGTCTGGAAGTTAACAGGAAGGTCGTGCACAGAAGTGTTTCCTCTGAAGTGTACAACAGTAGAAAACAAGGTGATAATTCCACCTCCCACATTCTGGACCCAGCTCACAATAAGAAACAAAGTCTAGTTTACCAAAGGTTATGCTGACACATAGTGACAGACGGGGGTATAAGAACAACTCCGTCTCAGTTGCAGACTGAAGCTGTTGACATTTAACCGTAACTAACATTTAAATAAAGCAAGAGCGAGAAACACACACCTGGAATCCATCTAAGATTGCCTATCACATTAATAGTTAAACTTTTTAATAATTAACCAATTATCAACTAACTGTGAACCAGGATTTTGTTGTTGTTTTTAAACTACACAATATCTTGTGAACCAAAAGAATAAGAATGATATCCTTGGCCGAAACCTGACTGACTATATGTTCTGCCTGTTTCACTCAGAATTACAGGCTGTGCTCTTTTCCGTATTTGGCACAGAGAAAACCACCTTGAGTGGAAATTCTGTCACTTGTCCTTCCGATTATTGCTAAATATAGAGGTAGATTTACTCTTTTCTATTTTTTTTTGTTTTAAAAACACACACATATATTTATATGTTTACACATATGCACACATACACACATACGTGGCTTTTTAATTATATTTTTGCTATCTCTGGCTATACTTGTGGGTGCACACACACACACACACACACACACACACTATGCCTGAAGATGCTTACAGCAAATCAATAATTGCTTATATGATAATACTTTTCATTATCTTAATGCTCTCAATGAGCTCTTTACGACCATTCAGACAAGCGATTGAATGAAGAAACAACGAAACAAATCAAAAAGAATAGAATTCACTTGATTTTTCTATTTGTGTCTTCAAGAAAATCCTTCTGAGACAGGAAAGATGTTGACAATATTTAAAATATGAGCCATTCAAATACCACTAGATTTCACGCATATGTAGAATTTAAGCAGCAAAACAAAGGAACAAAGAACAAACAAAACAAAACAAAACAAAAACCCAGACTCATCTATAGAAACCAAACTGGCAGCTGCCAGAGGGGAGGTAAGTGGAGGGATGGGTGAGGTAGCTAAAGGTAGTTAAGAGCGCGCTGTGATGAGCATTGAGTAATGTATAGAACTGGTGAATCATTGTATTGTACATCTGAAACTAATATAATACCATATGTTAGCTTCTCTGGAACTAAAATTTTAAAGTAAAATAAAATGAAGTATGAGCCATAACATAATTTCTTGAAATATATTAATACTCAAAATTGGTTTTGGTGTTGAACCAAACTTGATAATGTTATCCTCTCTGTCTGATCTTGCTAGCAAACACAGGCAACTCCTACATGGGTTCTCAAGCAGCAGTTTTCCAAGTGAATCTCTTTCCAAGACTTCTTTGTACGGCCTAAGTAAATGTTTAAGTGTATCTTTCGTTTTGAAGGATATGGCCGCAAAACATAAGCTATTTGGATTTCAGGAGGCAAATGACGATAAAAGTGAAAGAAAGCATTTGGTTTGAAGGCCCCAGAGGATGCGCTCTCCCACTCACCTGGGCTATCTGGGCCGCAGTGGCACCCTTGGTGCCGAAATACACCATGGCCAAGGAGGTCGAGATGCCCCAGGGAGAAAAGAAAATATTTTTGCCCTCAGCAGATTCAGCTAGCTTTTTGCTAAAATCCAGGGCAAATTGGTTGATTGATCTTGCTAGCGAGTCCATTGGGAAAACCTAAGAAAAATAAAGAAGGGATAGAAAACATGTCAATAATCCTCTCCGCTTATTTTACTTTTGAGAAAATGATTTGTTGGCTGACAAATATATCCGTTTAATCACCTCTTCCTGCAATGACAAAAACGTATATTATCAAATTCGATTTTACATAGTATATAGAATGTCTATATTTCCGTCCATCATGTATGCATATATTTCCATTCATCCTTACACCTGTACCTATTCATAACAGCTGAATGAACTATAGGAAAATTCCACACCAACACTATCAGTTTATGTATTAGAAAACGGAAGTCCAGGGGTGCGTGGGCAGCTCAGTCTGTTAAGCAGCCCACACTCCATTTCGGCCCAGATCATGATCTCGCGGTTGGTGCGTTCAAGCCCCTACATCGGGCTCTGTGCTGACAGTATGGAGCCTTGAGATTCTCTCTCTCTCTCTGCCCTTCCCCCACTCGTGCTCTCTAAATTAATTAATCAATTAATTAATTAACTTTAAAAAAAGAAGAAGAAAACTGAAATCCAGAGAGTTTAGGGGAATTGCTCAAATTTCATGAAGGAACAACAGAGAACAATTGGATGCTGGTTGGTTGGCAGCTCCTTGTTGAGAAAACCACAGTAAAAATGGCAGTGGAACCAGGTGTCCGCACTGCCATCCCCGTGGTTCTTTTCAATCACCGCGTGACTGCCGACTTTACACAGTAGAGGAGAAATGGCCATGCATCTTTCAAGAAACTTGATGCTTTTTCTTACTTACCTATCACCCATATTTTTATACATTTTAACCTTATTTTTTCATCCACACCTTTATATACGATATTCCCAGATCCTGGAATGCCTTGATTCTGTTCTACTCTGTTAAAATCCAGTTGTGTTCAAAGTTTCTGTATTTCTTTAGAAGCTTTAAGACTATGTCCCACAACCTCGTTTTTGCCTCTTGCTTGACATTTCTCACACCGCTACTTCTGTCTACATATGTTCAGATCTTCCCAATCCCAGAGTAAGATCCTCCAGAGTGAAATTTTCTGTATGTCCAATGACACCTTGCTCGGGACTTCACACAAAATGGATGCTTGTAAGTACTTGCTTATTACTTCCTTGCAACGTTCACTGTTTGGCCTCCAGCCACCACACTTTGTTCATTTAAACTTGAAATCTTTCACAATTTAGTGGGAAATGAGAAGTAAGGACCTCCAGCCTCTTTGCCTTTACTCTCACTCATTGAGACCTTCTGGAACTGGTCTTCTTGAACAAAAGAACTCAGGTTTTCTCGTTTTTAAAAAATATTTTCGACTTCTAAATTTCACCTCGAATTACCCTGACATTTTAAGACTTGGGTTCTCTCAGAGAGATAACTACTTCAATGTGTTGTCATTTTATAGCCAAATAATTTCTCAAACTGGTTCAATGATTAAATATAAATCAAATTCCTAGACCTAGAAATTCTCATTAGATCCAAAGATTATATAGATCTTCATCTTACACTGATGTCACCTGGCCCTCAAAACTTTAGAAAGGTCAGGAATTCTCTGTGGTCAAACAGCTGAATCAAGGGAGAGGCATGTGTAGGCCAAGTTTTGGTTTCATCATGAATTGGATTAACAGTGATCCCGTTGAAATCCCTCCTAACCGTAGGCTTATATCTAATCCCAGCCTCTAACTCCTGCTTCAGTTGTAGCTTCCACTTATTGCTAAAGATGATAATCCTAGACTAATATTAAGTGACTAATGAATAGAAAACAACTCTAGTTTTGTAGTCATTCTACACCCTCAAAATGTTCAAAACTTACCAATATCTATTTTTTCTTGATAGATCCGGTGCCATCTTAGAAATAACCCCTGACCTCTTTACAGCTGTATTCATTAAAATGATGCTCTGTTTACTGCCTCTATATTAAGCTTTATCTCTTCAAATCTCATGAATTACATTCTTGTGGAAAATGCCTGGCTCCTCCAAATTGTACTGACCATGAAGGGAAGAGAAAGTAGTATCTTCGGGCCTGAGATTTTTGTCTTTCTACCTATGGTTTACAGTTATCCTAGAGTTTAATTATTTGTAACGAATTTCTGAAAACAATAATTTTCTCTAATGAAAGAGCTAATTTCTTGTGGAAAGTTAACATCCAGTTACCTTCAGCTTCATTAATTCTTTTATTAATATCATCACTAACATACAAAGTACATAGCCCAGAACATAATAACAATTCCTGCCATTATTTTTTTTTCACAAATAAACTTACAGAAGTGGTAATCCATTAACAAAATTTAACCCAAGAGTAGAAAGTACTTTCTGAAGGAGGCAGAATTTTAGGATGATATTTTACAGGAATAAATTACCATACGAGTGACAATGATTTTTTTCAGATATTATAAACGTCTAGGTTGGAATCCTACTGTGCTATTTTCAGAATAAATTATCCTTCTGCAGTTTTCAAAAGTTATAGATGAATCAGCTTACGTGTGTGTATGTGTATATATATATATGTAATACATACACTATGTATGTAAAATATGTAAAATTTCAACCTGTCAAGGGCTTAGGAGAAAAGCTGGAGAACTATGAAGGTAATTAAAGGATAGTGTCATTCATCAAAATATCGCATCATAGATACCCAGGGTCCCAAAGAACCTCCCAGTCCCCTCTAATCCAATCGCCTTGTTTTATCTGCTAGGCAACTAAGGCCCAGAGAGGTTCAGTGTACTGCTCAACACGCACAGCCAGCTCAGAGCAAAACTATCACTGCAACCCCATTCTCTGGACTCTGAATGCAATCACTTTTGTCATTGTGTCTCATTATCTTTAAGATTTTAATGGTAAGGGGTGCCTGGGTGGCTCAGCATGTGACTCTTGATTTCTGCTCAGGTCATGATCTCATGGACTCTACCCCTTGTCAGGCTCTGTGCTGATGGCCTTAAGCCTGCTTGGGATTCTCTCTCTCCCTTTCTCTCTGCTCCTCCCCCCGCCTGTGTATACATGTGCACTTTCTCTCAAAATAAATAAATAAACATTAAAAAATATTTTGATGGTAAAAAGAGGTATTGGGTGGTGAAAGAAGGTGAACAGGAGGAGGAAGAAAGGAGCAACGACGGTGCGAAGGAGGAGGGCGTGGGAAGGATCCTTGCCCTGTTTTCTATAAAAGGATGCCCAAGGCTCCCTGACTTCCAGATGATACTGATGGTATTGCCTACTCTGTGGGGCCGTGCCTACCAGAAGATGACATCTCCCCCCGGCACGTCTATATTCACCCAAATCCATTTTCTGAGGGAAGCAATAGTTTGGGGTGTTTCATAATGAGTGCAGAGTGGAAGATTGGGGCTTAGAGTATCCGTAGAAGAGAAGAAAGCTAACAGTTGATGGTGTGGTGGCCAGGACGGGATGTCGGGTAGGATCAGGGACGGGACCCTTAGTTTCCCGCATTAACGACTGGCATCAAATTCATGCTGCCGAGCCCTCTCTTCTGAAGGGTTAGAAGGGCTTGGGCTCAATTATTCTAACAATACTCTATTTCTCTTTGCCTAGGTTGATGGATGTGGAGGTAGCCAATCTTGAATTGTGGCTGGAGGAGATGCCATTGACAGTGTCACCATTCCTGGTAAAACCGTAACTCCTTTTAAAGGAATGCTCTCTCTCCCCCTTTGCCCTCTTTCCCCTACAAACTTTGAAGCAGATTGGGGTTAAATCTGTCTGACTCACACAGAATTCTTGGGGGAATGAAGCTTTCTTTATTATTTCTGTTTTAGGGAGCTCTCCATCATTCGCTGCTTACCTAGGCCCTTCCGTAAAGAAGGAGAACATAAACAAATAAACACTTTGAAACGAAGAAAGTTTTACGATACCTTGTTTTCTTCCGCTGGAGCAGAACTGGCAAGCGGCCCCTCTGCAAGAGACTGTGGCTGAGTTAAGTAACTTGTAGCTGTAGAAATCTTCTTTAAAAGTTCTAGCCCCTCCCTTTTCTTAGCCCCACCCTCTGATTCACTCTCAGAAGCCCAGACACTCTTCCTTTCAGGTTTATCTTGGCCTAGATCTCAAATAAAAAGACGGAGCCAGATTAATGAAGGTTTTGCCTGAATTACTTAATTACCCACGTTTTCCACTTCCGTCCACATGTAGAGACCTGAACGCTGACATATCGTAACTCACACTTTCCTTGCTTAATCTTTCTTCTAGGCTGCCAATTGGCCGCAATTATAGTGGTTTTCCCCAGTTGTCTTCCTAATAATAAAAAAAAAAAAAATAGAGGGGCACCTGGGAGGCTCAGTCCATTAAGCATCTGACTTCAGCTCAGGTCATGATCTCATAGTTGATGAGTTTGAGCCTCGCATCAAGTTCTCTGCTGTCAGCGTGGAGTCTGCTTCAGATCCTCTGTCTCCCTCTCTCTCTCTTTCTCTCTCTGCCCCTCCCCATTCACTCTCTCTCTCAAAAATAGGGGCGCCTGGGTGGCTCAGTCGGTTAAGCACCAACTTCAGCTCAGGTCATGTTCTCACGGTTTGTGGGTTCGAGCCCCACATCGGGCCCTGTGCTGACAGCTCAGGGCCTGGAGCCTGCTTCAGATTCTGTCTCCCTCCTTCTTTTCCCCTCCCCTGCTCACATTCTCTCTGTCAAAAGTAAATAAACATTAAAATTAAAAAAAAATAAACACTTAAAAAAATTATAAAAAATAAAAAAAATAGAAAACTCCAAATTAGTGGAATAGTAATGGGTAGTAAGATGGATAATATCATGGGTGAAATATTTGCTGTTAAACTATTAAAGCTGCTTTTGTAAGGTACCATATGTGAGAGGCATCCAAGACATGTTGGTTCTCTTCTCCCTCGGCGTGTCGGTGTGGAACCGGCATAACTCCAACGGTTGGATGTCCATTCTCCCACCCCAGGGACTGGATCAATGTTTTAGACACAGCACTGAGTCAGATGCTGGCTCATCATGTTTTTGATTATCTTTTATTTCTTCCTACGAATGTCCCCTCACTCCTCTGTATTTATTCAACAGGGAAAACAATACTTATGGTTTCATTTCCCACCGCTGTATGCCTGTGCTTGGCAAGGCAGTGAGAGGGGTGGAGAAGGGGATGGAAAGGGAGAACATTCCAAAGGGATTGAAGGAGAGAAGGAACCTCTTTACCCATTACAGATTTGGAATTCAGGCACTTTGCATTTTTGTCCCTATGGGGCACACATCTTGTGGGGAAACCGGCTCAGAGTTTAACATTTGAATGTTAGTGGGGAACCCTGCACAGAATTTTTCTCTGGACTTCACTAGCGAATGTGACTTGCAGTAGGAAATTCCGTGGTGCCTGCCGGACGTGTGCCGAGCAGATAGGAGTTTCCACTGGTGCCTCCAGACTATTTTCAGCTGAAAGTATCGCATGGAGGCTGGAGATTAAGGGGGCTTGTTTATCTTGACTGACCGCGGTTCACCAGAGAGTGACTCGGGCAGCATGAATGCACAGCATGGAGACCTGGTCTAGTTATTTATGTTGCGCTAAATGCATCAATACCGATTTTGCCAAACTAGCCAGGAAATTGTTTCATCTTCAATAAAAGTCACTAAGAGACTAAGTTTTGCTCATTTGTTTCCCCTAAACCATCTCCAGATCCCTTCCCCACTTACCTCTTAAAACTCATGTAGGTATACTCCTCATGTCAATAAAATAATGGTTGCGCATTATTTTGATGCCTGTTTGGGGTGGGAAGGGAGTGAAAAAGAGGTAATAGTCTCCTCAGATAACAATACAATATTATTAACACAATTTTATTTTTTATTATCTATGGCCTGCCCTGCGTATCTGTGGCAATATGTGCAGACATATCTAGTAGGGAGGAGGATAGGAACCATATGAAAGGGGAACAGGAGCAAGAGGGATAGTTTTTGCTCTAGTACTTTTATGATATTTGGCATTTAAGAGTCTCATGCTCTACCGACTGAGCTAGCCGGGCACCCTGATATTTGGTATTTAGACCACATGAATTTATTTGTTTCCCCTAAACCATCTCCAGATCCCTTTCTGAAACAGAGAGAATTCCAGAGGCATCAATATTATTCTTTTTTATTTTATGTTTATTAATTTTGAGAGAGAATGTGAGCGGGGGAAGAGCAGAGAGAGAGGGAGACAGAGGATCTGAAGGGGCTCTGTGCTGACAGCAGCAAGCCCCATGTGGGGCTCAAACTCTCTAACCATCAGATCATGACCTGAGCCACAGCCGGACACTCAACCGACTGAGCTACCCAGGTGCCCCTGATGCATCAATATTACTCTGATAGGAATCCAAAAGAAGACCATACATAGAGTGGGCAGAGACACTGAGTGGATAACGGCTGTCCTATTCTGTTTGCATTTCTCTAAGAGAATAGTAAAGACTGGGTGGCTTAAACAACACACATCTTTTTCACAGTTCTAGAGGCTGGAGGTCTGAGATCAGGGTGACAGCATGGTTGGTTGGGTTCATGGTGGGGGCTCTCTTCTCGTTGGCTGTCTACTCTGTGTCCTCATACGGTGGAGAAAGGAAGCTCTAATCCCTTCATCTCCTCCTAAGGGCACCAGTTACATCATGGGACTCCACCCCCCTGACCTAATCTAACCATAACCACTTCCCAAAGGCCCCATCTCCAAATACCATCATATTAGGAATTAGGGTTTTAACATATGTAAGTGGGAGTGGGGTGGGACACAAACATTGGCTCCATAGAGGTGGTTGAGAGTTTCCCAGAACTGAAGCAAGACACAAGTTTCCAGACAGAAAAAAATGTGCCGATGAACAAGACTAACTTTTGAGAACAAGTTTTAAAAATATTCGTAATGCAATGAAATATCAAGAACATCATCAAGAACAAAAAGAAAGTTATGAAAACTACAAGGAGCAAGAATAATCTCAACATCAACTCTCCCATCAGCAAGTCTGGTTCTAGAAGACAATAAAAAACACACCCCTAAAGTGCTGAAGAGGGCTTGAACCTGGAATTGTATGTCCATATTCTCACTCAATAATGAGAACGAAACCTGAAGACACATGATTCAGAAAGCTGCTGCTTTCTTGCTGAATGATTGGAAGCCCACAAAAGAATGAACTTCAATGTAAGAGAAGGCAAGAAACAAGAACCCTTAATTTTCAATAATGTCTGATTTAGAATAAACCACTCTTTAAGACTTAAAGACTTAATTTTTTTATAGTTTTTGGCCTTTTTAAAATTATTTTATTTTATTTAAGTAATCTCCACACCCAACATGAGGCTCGAACTCATGACCCCAAGATTAAGAGTTACTCGTGCTACTGACTGTGCCAGCCAAGTGCCCCTGGGATTCTCCTGACAAGCTGACAGTACCTCTGACAAAGGTAATAATCACCAGCACTAGTATTTATTAAACACTATATGTGATCCACATTCTTTTAATTGCTTATGATGTATGAATTCATTTAACCATCAAAGCAACCTGATGGGAAAGCATCACTTTTTCTAGGTGACACTGAAAGAAAACCAAAGCATAGAGAAGCACTACTTCTGGCCCACGGTTAGATGATTCATAAGTACTAAAACTGAGATTTTAGGTGTTGACAGTCAAGGGCCTGAGGTTACCTGTTGAGCCACCACGTTCCAGTGGGTCATCCGTCCCTGTCTTCCAACACGGGACCGGGGGAAGGGGTAGCTGCCTGCAAAACATTCCCAGGATCCAGCCACACTCCTGCAACCAGATTTTGCTGCCAGCTCGGACTCCCCAAACCAGACCTGCCTTAGTTTTCAGGAATTAGATTACATTCTGCTGAGTCAGACCCACTCAAAAGCATTCAGTGCTATTTTGAAACAAACACCCCTAAAAGAAGCCGTTTGCATTTCTCCTCCAGCCCATTTCTCCTCCTCTGAACTCTCAGCTCAATGACCTCGACCTTGGTTTTATGTCTGAACCACTGGACTTGGTGTGTATTCCTGATATCCTTGAGGTTTAAATGTGAGTGTCCCCAAAGGACCAAGTCTCAAACTCTTCTGAATTGCCATGCCTTTTGTGAGAAGGCAGCTCAAAACCATTTTTCACACAATCCCACCCCACTCTCAACAAGGGGCTCCTTGCAGGATCAATTCTCCCCTTGTCTCCTTTATTGTTCTTTTTTTTGTCCCCCAAAATGAGACATGCTGCTTGATTCCTGGGAATTGAGGTCTAAGAGTCTTATGGTCTAAAGAGCTAATGGAAGGACAACACACAAATGGTTGTGTGGAAACATGTTTATTTTTTTATATATTTGCAGTTTTACATAAGTTATAGACACATCCATGTGATACATAAGGTTGGAAATGCATACAACATACATTTTCCTGTCATTCAATGCTTTCTTTATTATGAAGGGCATGGAAGGACAACTACTCCTTCTTCATTATACAAATGAGGAAATGCATTTTTTTTAGGTAGAAAAATAACTGATCGCCTGCCTCTGTAACTGTATCAGCTTCAGAAACCGACGGGGAACAATAACAAAAACCTTTATATAAAATAATAAATAATACAGTAAAAGTCAATGCTATAAAATAAACTAAATAGTAAGGAAGAACTAGATAGGACATCATTCCACTTAGAGACCAAATGATTAACAGGGTCACAGTGTTATGGGTGACAGTGATCTAGTTACTTCTGTACTCATCATTAGCGTGTAGTAGAAGCGGTTCAGAGGGGAAAAAAACAAACAGAAATAGGTAGAAAATGTCTCTAAAAGTTTGGTGCTGAGGGCGATCCCGAGCTTTACAATTCATACGACAAAATCCAGTGCAGAAACAGAACTTTCCCATTTTAGGGCGAGACAAACCTGCCAAAAAAGAGAATGTTCTTAGTGATTTTGTGCAGGATAAAGAAGAGAAAAGGATGATCCGCCACAAACTGTGGGCCGCCGTGGCCGGTCCTCCCCGACATGATGGCCCCGGTGCCAGCGGCTGCCTCAGTGCCCTCCTCGTTCACATCCACGGTGGCTTGATGGAACACTTGGGACAGGAACAAGTCATTCCTTTCAGACATTCCGGAGAAATTGGCCCGGCTGGTGCTGAAGGCATCCTCTACGCCCATGCTCCTGAGAATGGATTGGAGTTCATAACGCTCTTCTAACTTGAAGCGGGGCAGGTACACCTCCACGTCATCTTCAGCCATCGTGTCTTTGCTGGTCCACTTGATCAATTTATCGTAGCTTATTTCCCTTTCCAGCTACAAATCCAAACATTAAAAAAAAAAAAAAAAAAGCCAGTAAGTGCCCACAAAGGAAGGAAAACAACTTAAAATTCTAATGTTAAAAATCAATGACTTTACACTCATCATCAGGGAAACACAAATCAAAACCACACTGAGATACCACCTTACACCGGTTCGAGTGGCTAAAATGAATAAATCAGGAAACTATAGATGCTGGCGGGGATGTGGAGAAGCAGGCACCCTCCTACACTGTTGGTGGGAATGCAAACTGGTACAGCCGCTCTGGAAAACGGTGTGGAGGTTCCTCAAAAAAATGAAAATAGAGCTACCGTATGACCCAGCAATAGCACTCCTAGGAATCTACCCAAGAGACACAGGAATGCTGATGCATAGGGGTACGTGTACCCCAATGTTCATAGCAGCACTTTCGACAATAGCCAAATCGTGGAAGCAAACCAAGTGCCCATCAACTGACGAATGGATAAAGAAGTTGTGGCACATATATACAATGGACTACTACATGGAAATGAGAAAAAATGAAATCTGGCCATGTGTAGCAACATGGATGGAACTGGAGGGTATTATGTTAAGTGAAATAAGTCAGTCAGAAAAAGACAGATACCATATGTTTCCACGAATAGGTGGACTTTGTGAGACTAAGCAAAAACCAGGGGGAGGGGAAGAGGGGAAAGGAAAAAAAGACACAGAGAGGGAGGGAGATAAAACATAAGAGACTCTCAAGGACTAAGAACAATCTGAGGGTGAGGGAGGTGAGGAAGGTGAGGGAGGGGGGAGAGGGGGGTGATGGATATTAAAGAGGGCACGTGTTGGGATGAACACTGGGTGTTATATGTAAACCAATTTGAAAATAAACTATTATAATGAAAAAAAAAAAAATCAATGACTTTAGGGCCTGGGTGGCTCAGTGGTTAAGTGTCTGACTTCGGCTCAGGTCATGATCTCATGGTTTGTGAGTTCAAGCCCTGCGTCAGGTTCTGTGCTGACAGCTCAGAGCCTGGAGCCTGCTTGGGATTCTGGGTCTCCCTCTCTCTCTGCCCCTTCCCCTGCTCATGATCTGTCGGTCTGTCTCTCTCTCTCTCTCTCAGAAATAAATAGACATTTTTTTTAAAAATCGGTGACTTTCACTTTACTCTATTGTGGGTGATGACATGAAAATTTAACACAATAGTAAAATTTCTGCAGGAAGTTAGCCTGTGTGACACATTTTAACGCTCAGAATGAAAGTGTGAGATGGGCACATTTATTACCAATCAATTTATACGTTTCTGTGAGAAACTGCATACCACTTTCTAAGCTGCAGACACGTTTATCAGGGAAGCTAAGTTTAGCTCCAGAGGTTTAAAACAATACAAGCTGGGACGGCTTACCGACTCCAAGCCAGTAGACGTATTCCCAATTTCATCTGGAAGCAACAGGAACATGCTAACATCTCCAGCATATGGGATTTCCAGAATTTGAGTCTTTAGGTCCCCTATGTATCCAATGTTCAGGTTTTCACGCAAGTACATCATTTGAACAGGTGCGCGCTGAATCTAAAATTATTAAAAAGTAAAATAAGAAAGTTGATAGTAAGATGTCAAGAGATTTACAAGTAGACATAAAAGAGAATAGATTCTGCTTTAGTGTTGAGGAAATATATTCTTAAAAGTCAGCAAAACAGATTATTTGTATGACTTTGTAGTTATTATTAAGATGGACAATAATAATAATTATAAGAACACTAAAATATTTGTTCAGTACCTGCTGTCGGCCAAGAAATCTGTGAAATCTCATTGAATCCTTACAATGGCCAAGTGTTATTGATCACAAAAATGGAACACACGGAAGATAAATAAAGTCCTGGCTGGTTAGCAGTAGAACCTTCGTGGTAGGGCCTATATCTACGTCCAGGATTGTGTAATTATAAAGCCCATGGTCTTCACCACTATTCATATGGCCTCTCAAAAAATTACCGAATGATACTCAGTAGTTTGAAAGAGTCAACCGGCTGTCCGACGCACATAATTTATGACCAGCAAGTCATGCGGGAGCACGAGTGGTCTTTAACCTTTCTTCCTCTGTCTCGGCTAAGATCCTAAAACAGATGTTAGGAAAATTCATCTAGTTGTCTCATACCGCATTCACACGGAAAGGATAAAGCCCATTTAATTTCTTCTCAAATGGAGTTTTCCACTTTCCTTTGAAGTAGACGGCATTCACCAGGACCATCTTGGTGTCCCCATCTACGGAACCTTCGGGTAACAAGTCTGGGGATTTGCCTACAGAAAACATGACATGTGTTAGGTTTCATGACCAAGAAGTGTTACCTTACTATGATTTGAAATTCTTGAGTCACCATCAAACTCGTCATCTACGCTTGTCAAACTCTGCAGAGGCGATGGCCTCAAGCTCAAGTCTTTCTCCCAATGTATTCAAAGCATAAATAAAGGAGACCACCATTCTCAGAAGGCTTGCCAAGTCCAAGAGAAAATTAAGGAGTAATGCAATGAAAATTTAGAATGACTATCAAACTTGGAAAGACCGTCACCTCCTTTTACATCGTTTTCTCAGAGTTTAGTGCTCCTTCTAGATCTGATCCAGACAATTGATAGGTCTGATCCATCGATTCATTCAAAAAATATTTTTTAAGTCCTGCTAGACCTATGGTAGGAGTCAGAGAAACAAGAGAAGAGAAAGGAAAGATTGCCCCGAAGGGGCTGAGAATATTGGAAGAGGCATTCAAAATCAGCTGTCAAACAATGTGTAAGAAACTCTGAGATTGCAAAGTCCTGTGGCAATGCAGAGAATTCGGGAACACAGGAGCGTGCCAGGGAAGGAAGGTTCTCAGGAATTGTAACATCCAAGTGTGGGAGTTAACAAAAAAATGACTTAAGAAATATTTACAGTCGATATCTGCTCTATGATACTTCAACTGCCTAAGTACATTATTCTAGTTAATCCTCACAACTATTTTATTCGGGTATCACTAGTGTCATTTTACGCAGAAAGACGCCATGCCAAGGGAGGTTAGCAATCTCCCCAAAGTCGAAAGCTGGTAGGCAGGTCAGAATTATGTCACCACCACCCACTGCCCCCCAACCCTGCTGACAGACACAGGGCTCTAATATAAAGGTCAGTGTTATTTGACCAGCTTCCATATATCCACTCAATATATCCCCCAGGCAGGTAACATTCTTGGTTACTACTGAAAACTGCCAAGGCTTTACTTAACTTTGTGACATAAATGACAGAGTGAATGTGATCATTAACAAATAAACAGATAATTCCCTCAAATTATTGTAAAATTTGATGAAAAAAAATCAGCCGAAGGGACGACTTGGCATTTTGACTATGTAATTCCTAGATTCATAGTCACTGAAGGCAATACTTAAAGAGAACAACGGTTCATGCTCTTCTCAAAAAAGCAAAACTTCCACATGTCTCCTGAATTCTGCGGTTTTTACTTTCACTTCTGTTAATCTTCACTTTCCCTGCTTCCTTTGTGTCCATGGTTGGTCACTGTTTTAGAACAGTAATTTCCAAATCCAGAATAGAAATGAAGAACAGAAGTAGATCTACTACTTTCAGAGAAACAAATATATATTTTTTTAATTCTAAAGAACTTAGTTCACATGCTTTTTCCCATTATGGGAGCCAAGAAACCCAATCATACCAAACTATTGCCTGAAACAATGTTTTAATACACAGGAGTTACATGAAAAGTTATTTTTTGCCTAAGTTATCAAGCAAACTCTTTAAACATCCGAATGAAGAATTCCAGGATGAGACTAGGGATCAAAGAAGAGGAACCCCCAGATTCACCACTCACTGGCAGTAGGATCTTGAATGAGTTGATTAACCTCTCAGGGGCCTGAGGTCTACCACCATACTGAATACAGGGGTAAATTTGGATACGTTATCTCCAAGAACCTTTCCAGTCCTAACAGCTCATGAATCTATGAAATACCAAAACTGCCTTTATAATAATCTCTATGGTTTTCTTCTTAGAAATCCATCTATATGTTGCTATTCAGTAATTATTTAAGACCTCTAATTCTACCTGAAAATTTGGAAGAATGAAGGCTTTTCATTATCAGCCAAAGACTGTGCTAATTTTTGCAGGGACATAGGAGAGGAGAACATATCGGCCCTCCCCTCAGATAACTGTAGTCTATGTGTGCTGGAAAAGCAGACAAAATCAAATCCGATCAGTAACAGTTCAAGGTGCCAGGCAAACATTAACAGGCATCACGAAGCTGACAAAGCACCAAAGGAGTGGAGAAGACGGAGAGATCGGGACATGGCTGGGAGATGCCTCTAGGAAAGGCTAGGACTTTGGTTTGCCACTTAAACTGTGAAGTTAAGGAATGCATACAAAGTACATATGGCGGCAGGAACCAGCATGCTGTGGGAGCTCGAGAGCCAAGAGTGGTGAAACACAGTCTGTCGGATTAGACTAGACTGTAAGTTCTAGGGTGGCAGTCTGGGCTCTGTTTCATTGACCATTTTTACTTTCCTTTGCATGTACAGTGCCTGGCACGTAGTATGCGGTGGATAAATATCATTGTTGACTGAAGGATTGGATTCAGTAACAATGAATGGAAGATTTCATTAAGTTTGAGTCCTTGTGAAGAATACAAAATGAGGCAGGAGCCTATGAAAGAATTAGGGGCCTGAGTTGCAACGGTAGAAGTGGTTTATCAGGAACCAAAAGAACTTCACAGCTGATTGGCTATGAATGGTGAAAAATAGTTAAAAATAATTTTCTGATTCCTCACAATGATCTCACACCAGTTACTCACTGGAGGGTCATGTCTCTTTTCTTTGTTTGTGTCCACAGTGGACACAGAGCACAATGATTTCAATCCTGATTATTTCCCACATTGGAAAACATGTCCGCCTGCTCTCACGATCATATCCAAGGTCATATCCAAAATCGGATTATTTAATACTGAACATATATCTTCCATTAGTAGACCTCAACTATTTTTTCTCACTTAAAACACCACTCAGCTAAACAAGAAGTTTACATTAACCAAATAAGTGATATTGGGTGAATTTTAAGGGAGTTAGGGGTAAGTATAGGAATGATTTTTTTTTAATAGATCAGAGTTTTCTAACTGAAAAGAAGAGCAGAAAATGTTGCTTTGGTTTTACCTTTAGTTTGAGTCTTGACCCAGGAATTAATCTCTTTTCTGGCTTCTTCTGCACATTCTAGGAAGTCAACTGCCTGGGGTTCTGTAGAGTAGTATTTATTGGAGCGTTGTATATATTCCTTTAAAGCAAGAAATAGGCCGAAGGTTACACAGAATATATACTGAACAAGACTTGCTATAACTGTAAATCATGAGGTTTCCTGTCAAGACTCAGGGGCCTGGGTAGGTAAGGGAAGGGGTGGAGGGTGGGTATGGGGAGTGGGGGGCGGGGGCGCTGGAAGAGGAAACAGTGTGGATTACAAGTGCTCTGTTGATCCTCCTCCCCACGCTCATTTGCCCTCCAGCACTGGAGGGCATTGTAGACACTGAGTAGGAGGATAAGGCTGGGCTTGTGGATAGTGGCTCTGGAAACCACTGTTCCTGCACATTTAGGATTCATTCTGCACACGGGGCTTTTGCAGCCGTGGGAGGAAGAGTTCTAAAGGGGAGCATGCGCAGTAGCCGCCATGACCCTCACAGGAGCCTCAGGGAACCGGTGTGGAATTCTGATTCTCTCCTGGGAATCACAGACTACAGCTTTAAAATTGACCTCATTGCATGTTGGGCGCCCTGAAATTTCAATTACAGGCTTCACTTACTTCCTTGAATCTCGCAGACTTCTCTCCAAACAGCTTATTGACGCTCTCCAATAAATACTCCCCTGTGGAGGCGTTGATTGCAGAACTGAGCGAATGGAAAGATGAATGGATTGTGTCTCCAGCTTGTGCCTTAAACAGAAAGGAGGGACTCTCTTTACATAACACAGGATGGTTAAACAAGATATTTCTTAAGCAAAGGTTTTTTTTTTTTCAATGCAACAATAAAATGGTGTACTAATGTATACTTTTTTTCTAATGCTTTAGAGGAATCTCTGAGGAAATAATTTTGATATTGTTCATTAAACTAATAAGGTAATGTTTGACTTGTTTCAAATTTTGCTGCACCTACAGGTTGCACTTAACCATGAAGTAAACGACATCCTAGAAGAAAGTGAGGCTTCTTTTATAATTTCCCAAACTTCCAGGTCCCTAAGGAATTTTATTAGATTCAAATGTTACCTTAGAAGCGATCTAGAAAAAGTTCATATAATGCCCGAAAGTACCCATTCCATAATTAAAGGGCAGTTTGTGCAGTGGAAAATCTGGGTTTTAGAAAGCCTTGAAAACAAAGGAGAATTCTAATCCTCAACCCGGAGTTTCTAAGCATGATGATAGACCCAGGGCTCAGTCACGGCAGCAGCTGGCTGAGGCAGAGGATGGAACCCTGCAGATGGACTACCCCAGGTGTCATGGGAGACCTGGCTGAATCTTCATATTGAAGGGATCCTCTCCACCTCTTCTCGGGCAATGGACAGATGGAGCAGGATTCCCAAGACGGAAGCTATGGGAGATATCTCCCCAGACTAACTCAGGAGCGTGATTATGGGAGTTGTTTATCAATAGGAGCACATTGATGCCTAGATCCCATAAGTTAGCTGGATAGCAGGTGTGTAAGGAAATAGAGTACTGAGAAATTGATATTAGTACCTGAGGTAGATGATAAATAGATACATATATGCACACTCACACATACATACATACATGCACACATTACATACATGGACAGATGACAGAGGGGTCGGGGAGGGAGATCTAAGAGTTGGTGGTCTCTCATGAAATCATCCACGGTGACCTACCCCATTCCTGAAGTTTTTGTCACTCCGGGAAATCTGCATGCATGCACGTGTATTCTAGGAGCTGCTACCACAGTTTCAGAATAAAATTACACCTGCCCAGCTCCTGGCAGAGTGGTGTGATCAAATTTAGAATCAGTCTTGGCCTAAAAGTCATAAAGTCTAGCTTCTACCATGGCCCTGCCCATACTTCACAGTGTTCCCATAGGATATTTATTTAAGGGTTCTGAGTCTTAGTTTCTTTCTCTGAACATGGGAAGTTGTACTAGGTTCTTTCTGTGTCTAACATTGTGACTTTAAGACGAGAAGGTTCTAGAAATAAAATACAAAAGAAATTAGGAGCCACTGAGTCCGATACCTGCAAAATAGCCTCAGGATAAGGGCCCTTCTGGATCTGCTGCGTGAGTTCACAACCCGTGAACTTCTCCGGGGTCACTGGGGGCACTTCATGGACTCCGACTTTGTTAAACTGAAACACCTACAATTGGAATTAGAGGGAATAAATTTATGAGTAAATTTTCGGGCTAGATTACTTGACCTGTAAACCATTGGCAATCGGATACCTCTTAGTGGTCCTGTCTACTTCCCTGCCTTCGTGTCTGGGGAATGAGCACAGATACTCATTACACATAATATATAAGAATGTATATAATATTGTAATATAAAAATAATACATATTTTTACATAATATATAAGAAATTTTCCTCACATAAAACAGCTTAGGTTATTTTGTACTATTCCACATACTGACCATTTTGACAACAATTTGTTATTACGAGATGATTTATAACCTCTTCACTAAATCATCTAAATTATAATCCAGCCTATAAATTTCCTCGATAAGAAAATGTAAGTATTTTGAGGAAAGTAATAAAGTTAATTCACAACCTCCCTTTTCAACGGCCTGATGTATTATATACTTTTAATCTGTCAAAAACTACAAGCCAAAGTTAGTTTGAGCATAAAAACAGTTACTCAATATTAACAGATATCACCTAAAATACTTGCATATACCATATCACACGTAGAAATGAACATCCAGGTGGGGAACAGGTGACAGGGGTCAGCTGACACTATGCACCTCTTTATATTATAAGTGGCAGATCCAGGTAACACAGCCAAGCTGGCAGGTGAAGACTGGCCCCCTTTAAGGCTGCCTCAGACTCCTTCCCAGGCTGGCCCTGCACCCAGGCCTTCCCCCCACCTCCGACATCCTTGGGTCCCACAGGTCCTGCGGCACGTCCCTTGTGGGGCCCATGGTGAGGAGGAACTTATCTGGTAAACGGATTGATGGTGGGGACTCAGCTACCAAAGAGAAGGCAGGCTTATCCAGTTGGGTGGTGAGATTCTGGGTTGGAAGGAAAGGCGGTAGGGGTTGTGGGATCTTTCTCTGCTCCTCATATTCGATGCCATAAGTCCTATCTCACACTCTGAAAAGAAGTGGTCCTATTCTGCCCCTGAAACAGCTTTGCTGGTTTTCACCCCTTCTGAGGAGGCTGATGCTTAAATCAAGAGTCTCCTGGGTAGCACTAAAGCCTTCCTGAATCACTGCAGAGTCTTCCTGAACCATTGCAAAAGCCCCTGCAGAAACTGGGAAATGGGAGGGGGACCCTGGGCCACACTGAGGTCACTGAGTAAATAGCGAGGCAGGCACACTGCCCAGATAGGCAGCTGAGTTGGGGCGGGTCCGTGGCCTTATCCTAAACATAAGAGCAGGAAAGGGGGTGCCTGGGTGGCGTCTGACTTTGGCTCAGGCCGTGATCTCACGGTTCATGAGTTCGAGCCTCGCATGGAGCTCTGTGCTGACAGCTCAGAGCCTGGAGCCTGCTTCTGATTCTGTGTCTCCCTCTCTCTCTGTCCCTCCCCTATTCATGCTCTGAATCTCTCTCTCTCTCTCAAAACTAAATAAATGTTAAAAAAAAAAAATCTAGAAGAAAAGGATCTAGAAGAAACACTCGTTGCTTGCACGGCAATCTCACCTAGACATGTGCGCTGTAGGAGCCCATCCCGCTGCGTCTTCCTTCCTGTCCACTACACCACCACCTTTACCAGACACACCGATTCCCCCAACGATGTGCCTCTTCCAGCCCCTGTTTCCTCATCTGTAAAATGAGTATGGTGATCGTAGCCTCCGCCTCATACGATTGTGTATCATGTGGGCAAATTCCTAAAACGCTCTTGGAAAGGAGTCTGGCTAAGGTGCTAATAAAGCATTAGCTGTTAGATCAAGTACTGCTTTTCGTGCCAACTCTGATCTGCACAACTGTCTTGCAGGCTGGGTATTTCCATTCTCATACCGTAGATGAGAAAACTGAGGTGCAGAGAGTTTCAATGTCTTTCCTCACACACCTAGCAAAGAGTGGCAAAGCCACCACTCAAACACGGCCTGGCCTGTCCCCAAAGTCTGTGCGTTCTCCTTCAAGCCAACCAGCCTCTCTTCTTCTTTATAGTAGGGAATTAACCAAATTTGCCTTTGAAGTCTAAAATCTGTACATGCAATGGAGTTACAGGAAAACAGTATAAAATCCTTGCATAGACCCATGAACTTAAAGCTCCTTCCTGATACAGAAAAGCCGTATTGTGCCCAGAGTGAACCAGTAAGTTCATTCTCCTTTGGGATCAAAATTTATTTTTTTATTTTAACAACCTAGAGTGCTTCGCTTATCATTTTCCCTCAAAACATATTGCTTCTGACCCCTTTCCATTAAAGAAAACTTAGGACCCGGGGTGCCTGGGTGGCTCAGTCAGTTGAGCGTCCAACTTCAGCTCAGGTCATGGATCTCACAGTTTGTGAGTTCGAGCCCCGCATCAGGCTCTGTGCTGACAGCTCAGAGCCTGGAGCCTGCTTCTGATTCTGTGTCTCCCTCTCTCTCTGCTCCTTCCCTGCTTGTGCTCTGTCTCTCAGAAATAAACAGACATAAAAAAAATTTATTTTAATTAAGATCCTGCTATTTTCTAAAGTTTGCAATGCAGTTCATGGTTTTTATTTTTTCAAGGGGAAGGAAATGAAGAGGAAGAGGTGTTGCCAAATGTTGCTGGTATCGGAGTTGAGCAATTGAGTTTTGTTGTAAGTCTTGATGTTTAAATTGCCAAACACACACATGGAGCGATGCCTTTTTCCTCCTTTCCTCCTGCAGTGAGATTGGCTAACACTCTCTCCGTGAACCGCCTCAAAGAAGGCCCATCATAAATGGGTCACTGTGCCCCAGAGAAGGACATCTCTATACTCAGGCACAGTTCTCACGGGAAACCCGAACGTGGCCAGGGGCACTTTGGCGTGACTAAAACACAGTTCGTGCTTGTGAGAAAGTGGAGCCTGGACTTCAAGCACACAATGTCAAGGTTTGTGTGTATGTGAATCTGAAAGAATCTTAATTGCATGATGACCGTCTCTGGCTCACTGACCAAAGACGTCTCAGGAACATGTACATTATAAGTGTGCCAGCTTCGTCCCATGGGAGCACTGTGGTGTGTGGGGGAAGTGGTTCAACGTATTTCCAAGGCCCTTGACCCGGTGAAAGTGTCCCCTGACTGAGCTTATGTCCCTTCCTCAAAGACTAAAGCCAGTGGCCTTGACATAAATACCTCACAATGCCGCTGCACACCCTGTTGACCTTGATTTGGAAAACGGGCCATCCTGCCACACGCCATTTTGTTGACATGACCCCACAGGATTGATAACATGGCGGAGGCCCCGTGAGGTCACATTGGTTCCCTTGCATCTCCAGCAGCCTGGTGGCCAGCTCTTCATGACATTCTCTTAACACCACTGGAGGAATTCTTTATGTGTGTGAGGAGCAAACACACCACAGTGGTAGAGCCATTGAAAAGCCTGATCTAGAGGCGCTTGGGTGGCTCAGTCAGTTAAGCCTCTGAATCTTGTTTTCAGCTCTGGTCAATGTCTCACAGTTTCATCGGTTCGAGCCCTGCATCACGTTCTGAGCTGACAGCATGGAATCTGCTTGGGATTTTCCCTCTCCCTCTCTCTCTCTGCCCCTCCCCCACTCGCACTATCTCTGTCTGTCTCAAAATAAATAAACGAACTTAAAAAAAAAAGAGAGACTGATCTAAGAGTGAGGAAACCACAGGACACTCCGGGAGGTGCTCGGCTACCACTGCCTAGTCTCCCATGTGTAAAATGACTCTTGTCTTAAAACCATATGAGATAAAGCATGCAAAATACTTTGAAAAGTATAAACACTGTATTATAAAACACCAGATGTTGTCACTTTTTCCAGTCTTGCACGATAAGACACTGCAGTGTGCCTTCTGCTATCTACGGTTGAGAGTTTCTGTGGTTTAGCTGTTTTGCAGATTTGAATCTAGGGCACTTGTGTGGTAATGGCACATGACGAGGGCCAACCTTGTCCAAGCCAAGCTTCCTCAAACGTAATATTGCGATCCTATGATTCCATTAAGGAATGACCCAGTCCTGGTTCGGCGCTCTAACACACACTTACCCTGGCTATCTGGTCTGCAGTGTTGCCCCTGGCACCCAAGTAGACCATGGCCATGGTGGATGAGAGGCTCCACGGGGAGAAGAAGAGATTCGGGGCGGCACTGCTATTTGCCAGATGCTTGAAAAAATTGAGGGCGAAGATTGTGTTTGCCACATAAAGGTCTTCCATCGTTTCGATCTAGAAGGAAAGTGAGGAAGAAAAAAAAAAACAGCTCTAAAAGGTGACTCAACATTTCGGGTGATGTCAGCAGAGAAGGACAGGGTGTACCCTGCACGGGACAGGGACTCCCTCTCTGCTCTTCTTCCTTCATGGAACAACATGAACTAGAGCCCGGAGGGCGTCATGCTCACAGACCTGTGCAGCCATAAAACGCTCCGTGCTCGGTGTGACGCTCTGCTGTCACCAGATTGGATAACTTACTCGGAAAGTAATATGACTTAATAATTCTAAACAGGGGGTTCTGTGTTTTCTTTTTGCATTGGATCCTGGGATTTAGGTGGCCGATCCTGACACAGAGTGAACAGTTAAATGATGAGAAGTGCTGCTCCGTACGATAATCATAACAATAATAACAATAAATAACATCATTAGAGTCTTACTGTAGGACAGATACTGTCCTAAACATTTTACCACCCGTTCAATTCTTCCAAACCCCTCTGAGAAAGGTGCTGCTGTTCATGTTTTACAAAGAAACTGCACCCAGAGCATCAGAAAAGCGACCAGTGTCCCTCGCCTAGGACGGGCAGGACTAGGCATTGAAGCAGGTGGGGCGGCCTCCAGGGTCATGCTTTCAAACTCTGAGCTGCATCCACAAATATACAGCACACACAGAAGCAACTGCACACATACTCAAATGCATGCCGCGTGCCCACATAGTCTTGTTGGCCCCGGGTTGAGATTGTCAATCTTCTAGAAGCGGATTAGAGTCATTGTTTGAGGGTTGGTATTTTTCTCGCAGCTCCTAACTACTGTACCCACCCACGTACACCTACATCCGCCACTGGCTAGGCAACAGCCCCCTCTGCTAAGGAGTTCAGTATGGGGGTGCTGGAAGGGCCCCCTGCTTCTCCTGACACCCCCGGCAGTAAAGTCCATTGTAGGCAAAACTGCAGAGATCGTCCTGGGAGCATGAAACACGCACATGCACACACACACACCCTCTCACCACCTGGAGATAAAAGACAGACGCACCTTCCGTGACCCAAGTCTCCGCGTGCAGCGGAATGCACGGACACACCCGAGGTGTGTGCAGGTATCTGTTAGTACTGGCCAGTGATCATTTCTTGACTGTGTATTATGCTCTCACGGTGGCTTAAAACACACCCTATAATTAATCAAAATATATAAATCTACCACATGACGCTGACACTCATGATCCCACAGGAAATCTTCTAGTGACAGTGGCTTCTCAGAGCTGAGGAGGGGCTGAGGGCAGGCCCCAAGGAGCAGGACGTCCAGTATCTGTGGGCTGAGCTCGCTCAGCACGGCCAGCACTCACTTCCCTCCCCCATCCGTGGCCGTCTTAGCTGTCTTAAATACTTTTTAAGAAAAGTATTGCCACTTGTATCAAAGTGTCTCATTTGGAATGCCACCCGGTTGTATGTTAGCAGGACACGGTTGCGAGTTCAGGAAAATTTGTCCCCAAAACTGTTACCTCTTCTCATTCAATTCTCACAGGGTCTGCAAAAGGTAGATACTGTTATCCTTGTTTTATAGGTTACCTCCTGAGGCTGAGAGAGGTTAAGAGAGTTGGGTAAGGTCCCAGGGCTCCGAAGCAATGGTGCAGGGATTCAAGCCTAGGTCTGCTTCAGGACCCCGCTCTATCCAAGGCCCTGCATTGCCTGTCCTGCTGACGGTGAACCCCACTATTATGTGTAAGAGTTTGGGCAACTTACTAACTTGAGAAACGCTAGAAAGAGGAAATGAAAGTAGGAAAGTAGTGAGTCTGTAATGCTCCTAGAAGGAGTATTAAGTAAAAACAAAAACAAAAACAAAAAACAAAAACAAAAACAAAAAAAAAAACAAAAAACAAAAACAAAAAAACAAAGCAAAACGCCTCACAATTGTTTTTGTCTTGCTTCATCGCTGAGGTTAGATTAATTTGGGCAACTACGAAATTTGTTTCCTCTTTGTTCTTCCGATGGAAAATCATCTTTAAGTTAATTAGTCTTATTGGGCGGATCATTTTTGTAAATTATATCAAGAATATTTTGGAAACAAGCTGAGACTTAGCATAATAAATAAAATCTTTCTCTATCTTCATATGAAAAAAATGAATAAGGGCCAGGAGCCAGAAAAACTAACTATAGACTCCTCCTCTACTGAAATCTTTATAGACTCCCTTGTAGGAGGTCACTTGGACACTAATAAAATTTAAGGGTAAATTGAAGAAAAACTATTGGAGAGGCGTTTAATGCCAGGTTAGATTTTTGGTGACATTATAAAGGAAAAAAAATAAATAAGGACAGAATTAAATTGTCCCATATGAATTTACTTCTTTAAAAAATAGTCTAGCTTTAATTTTTTTAAAAATAAGGTGCAATTAACTGCACTTAACATAAAACAATAATATGTCAAGTCTATATTGAAGTTACTAAATTCCTTCAGCAGCATGGTTTTGTTTAATTTGTGTAATTACTTGCCCAGGAAAATCTAGTGATAGCTGGTTACAAAAAGATGAAGATGTAGATTATACCTCTAGTGAGCTCCAAAGCCTAGACTGAATCTCAGGTTTCTGATTCCGAGTTCTGGTGCTGGGGTTTGAGAGATTTTCAGCCTTCCAAACCTACGAAGGCTTACGGACAGTGTGTTTTCTCTCACACGAGTCCATGGCTCACATTTGGGTGGGAATCTGACTCAGACGATGTCAAACTGACATTGCGGAATGACTTCAAATAGCATAATTGTCCCCAAACAGGTAACACCTGTTGTGAGTTTCTTAACTCTAACATTTTACAGCTTCATTAACTCCCAAATATCATGCTGCTAATTAAGGTTTAATATTATCATGGAGAAGAATAAATGGAGAGCATAAGTGAGGCTGGGCTCCATGATATCTGTGTCACTTCCTGCAACACACGTTGACAAATACGCGCTGAAACTTGGCACATTAACCAAGACGTGGGGAGCTGCCCCCAGGCACGCCATCACAGCCCTCTTCTCACGGGCACTGGATGCGAGATTTGAGTTTGCTGTGGCTTTTAAAACAATTTGTTTTGCGACTACAGAGTGGAAATATTTAGAAGTTGACCACAAACGTCAGCGAAAACAAAGAGAAAACAATAACTTTCAGGAAACTTCGCATCCAAACTTACATTCTCTTCCCAACAAAATCAAAAGTTTGATGACTTTCATAATGAATGAGTGTCTCTTTATGGGTATTAAATTATTTATTAAACTATTACTTCACCCAATCCAACAACTAGTTTGGCTAATTCTTCTCTTTCACTAAATTAATCAGTTATAAAACTAAACCTTGGTATAATCTGGTGTTAAACTGACCCAACCCAGATTGCTTAATTTCTGCAGCTTCTGATCGTTATAAAGACCATCTTTTTTAAAAATTTTATTATATTTATATACAATTTATAGATTACTTTCCTTGCTTAAGTGACTATATTTTAATTGAGCCACCTATTTCCATCAAATTTAGTGTCAAAATCTTACTTAGTAAAAAATATATATATTCTAGCCTGCTCAATGAAATTAACATCATGACTCGAATGTGCACTTTGGTTTGGTTAATGTCACACAGGCATTTGCTGGCTTCTCAGATTCAAGATTAGTCTTAATTTAGTTCAATATTAAATGTAAATTTAGTTCAAATCTTAAACTAAAATGTTAAATATCAAATCTTAAACTAAAATAACTTTGCTTTAAAAAAATCTAAAGAAGAAACACACCACTACAGTTTTACTCATTTTCTAAAGACATCCCACACTTTAATTTTCATTAATTAGTAATAGCAGTAGGAAGGAAGAAGAACAAATGAAACTGTATTTCATGGACATGGCCATGAAAATCACTGAGATACCTGGTTATTCCCGGAGGCGCTGCTGACAGGAAACGGTCCTCAGAGAGCTGTCAGAGTACACATGGAGAGGAGTGGTTTTATAAAGCTCTGCCCCTCCCACAGAGCACTTTTTTTTTTTTCTCTCTCTCTCTTTCTAATCTGTATCCTTTGAGTGATTCAACATTTTACTCAGAAAGACATCACTATTATAAAAATGCTTGTTTGCTAAGGCACCATTTAAGAAATTTGTTCAGAGGATGACGTCATTCAGAAACTTATGAATTTAGCAATACCTACACATGCCTGTTAAAATTAGCTGATGTCTGTCAGCCTCAGGTTCAAGGGTCCCCCTCTATACATGCGCCCAAGGAGAGTGCCGAAGTTTACAATACCCGTTCTATCTCTGCGCAGGAATGGCTGGTGGGATCCTTGCGATATTAACAGACAATGGAATCCTTTTTCTCTCTCGAGTGTAAGCAGTGTCCAAGTGACCCTTGGGCATGGAAGGGAAAAGAAAAATTACTATTTTTCTTCCTTGGAGCTTATTTTAAACTGTCTTAGATTTCTCCAACTGTAATTTTCTAAGTGATTCTGGGTTCCACCCTAATCCCCTGTCACCAGCCACACCCAAAGAACTTTCTATTTGCCCCTGTTTCCAACACAGATCTTATCTTTTATTATACAATGACTATCCACCGTGTACTTGAAATTGACTTCTAACTCTAGAACCACGATGTTTAAAAGTTGATTGAAGAAAATCACTAGGTTTTTAGATACAGCCAAAGGAATTTGAGAAACAGAAACAGATAAAAGATAGCCGTAGTGAAAGATAATTTGAGTCTAAAAATGTTTGTATTGTTATAGCTTTTGAAAAGTGCAACACATTGTGAAGGTGGCTTCTCTTATATTTGCTTTACTGCTATGTATAGGAAATCCCCAAACGGAAGGGATGGGTAGAAGTAAAATCATATCTTTTCTCAGCTGCCATGGGGGATTCCATGGTCATGCTTGGAAGCTGAGTTGACAACTTGCATGTCACCAAAACCAAGACTATGGGTTTGAGCCCCTTGTGAGCCGCTTAGTTTGGCTGTGGTTCATAGTACCAGATCGACCCTCACCTCTTCTTGCTTATTTGAGTCTCTGGTCGTAATGAGTGGAGGTGCCTTAACCCAAATCCCTCGTTATTATCAGAGGGACAATGGGATAGGCATGTTCTTCAGAATCTGTGTCCGGTAGCCAAAAACCAAATGATGTGATTTTTTTTTTTTAATTGCTGGAAGATCTCAGGTCATGTAAAGAAAAAGCTGGAATCCCACCCTCAAATGATCTTTCAACTCCTAAGTGCTCCCATTACACCAAAGGAAATCTTCAGGCAGCCATCGATGCTTTCCAAGTGTTAGCATTCCCTGGTGCTCAAGCAGTTCTCTGCCTCAGTGAGTGATCAGTAGATGCCATTGCTGGTTCTAGGGTCTCTCCCCTTCCAGACTCAGCGCCCTGGAGCGCCCCTGTAGCAATGTCTGCTGGACCAATCTGTTCAACTGTTCTCTAACCACACACACATTGGCAGCTCAACAGTGTGCTGGGCCAATAGCACCTAAAACCCCAGCCACCCTTTGCTTTGCTCATTTTCAGACTCTACTGTTTCTATGTAATCGCTTTCACTCAAGTTATTCTTCTCAACGAGAATGCCGTCCTCCCTTCTCCCCACTGACCCAAAACTGTGAGGTTTTACTGCCACTTACTAGTTGTATAATCTTGCACAAATTTCTTTCTCAACCTCTCTGAGCTTAAATTTCCTAATAATGCTGGTACTGTTCATTGCTTATGCAAAAGCAATCCAGTTTTTGCTATTCTTCTCCCTGATTTCATTTAGGCATCAAGAGATTTCTTTATCTTGGAGAAGGAGGGACTAGTTGTTGGCCAAGGGGGTGGCTGTATAACCCCATTCTGGTCAGTGAAATTTGGGAGAAATCTGTTGGGGAATGTCTAGGGAAATTTCTCCTTCCTGATAAGAGGGAGGCATGCAAAGAGAATTTCCCTATCCTACCCCATCACCTTCTACCTGACTTTGTGCCTGGCTGTCTGAGGATGTGATGCCAAGAGATGCTCCCACCATACACCAACCAAACAGGAAGCCCAAGAGGTTTGCAAAGATGCCAAACCAGAGCCTTGCATCAGACCACTCCCAGGTCAATTCTGGAAATGGCCTACCTCTAGTTTTCATTCTCACTGTTATTGTTACATGAGATGGTAAATATTAAGTCTACATTATTTAAGCTTTCCTAAATGGCATAGACTTTTGTGAAGAATCAACGAGACCTTGTCTGTCAGCTACTTAGCACATTATCTTTCACATAGTAAGAGCTTCACAGGGTTAGCTAGTAAAATGGAGTGATTGTTGGTGGCAGGTTTGGAAGTTGCCTTCCTGCCAAGATTAGAGAAATTTTATGAGCTCGGTAAAAAAAAAAGATGGTCAGTCATCAAACTACCAGAGAAAGCATAAAAGGCAATTTATGATAAAAAGCCAAACTGAGTGGCACCAATAGTGGGGGAAGGATTGATAAATGTGTGTGAGGGCCTCAAGGAAAGAATAAAGAGAAATGAAAAAAAAATGAAGATTGAAAGGGGAAGGCACTAAAATTACAGAAGTGGGAAGCGAAGACCGTTGAGCAGTTGCCTGAGATCTTCCTGGTGCAGCCGCTGTTGTAGGGGAAGGAGAGAGAGGAGAGGGGACAGCATCTCACAGAGGGGACTTGGTACCAGACTGAGCTGAGATCTAATCTAAAGACATCCCATGTAAACTCTGGGAAATGGAGGTTGCTTGTAAAAAGTGTGAACAAAAAAATAAGAAAAATCTGAAAAGTCTAGAATAGGGGGAACCAGAAGGCTGAGACCCCTACCAGGAGACCACTGAAATAGTCCAACTGATAGGTGGTTTAGAAGACCAGAGCTACTACATAGTGCTATTACCATTGTAAGATACACAAGATGAAGCCTCTCAATTAACCAGAAATAGTACTTGCAGTAACTATACGTCAGATCACTTCTGTGGAAGTTGAGAATAATGAAACAACCAAGTGCTCCACCTTCTCCTTTTCTTATCCTCCAGGAAAATGTGTCAAATAATCATCTGTGAAAACCACGATACAACGTTGTATATGCAATACAACCTCAACTATGTAAGCAAAATAAGTGCAATAAAGATGACTTAAAGGGAATGTGCCAAAATACAAAATGACTCTAGTAGGTTTATAGATGTTTGTCAATTTTTTTATTTACTTTAAATGATTCTCCCCATTTTCCACAATAGGCATGCATTACCTTTAAAACCAGAAATACATGATCAAAGTGTCCGTATTAAGGTGTTTATTTTCTTCCTGCTAGCACTACAGTGAAACATGCATAAAGGAGAAATAAGACCCAAAATAAGAAAACAACTTTACAAATAAAGTCCTAATATTCTCATTCGGAGGTTACAGGCACTGTGTTTTATTCTTGGAAACACCTGTCCAACTGTGACTGAGGGGACTGCGCACTAACCACTCAGTGTCTGTCTCCCTGTACATGGTAAGTACCATGACTCTACAACCATGACAGTCTTCCCCAATGACTGAGATAGGCACTTGGCTCAAATTAAAGTGCTCAGTAGGTGTTTGCTGAATGACTTGCTCATGCTCAGCACATTACCACGTTATTTCTTGTCTCTCCTCCACTTCGAATGAACAATCACTGGCGCTTCCACAGTTTCCCTTCCCGTGTGATTTCCTGGTTGACAGGAAATATCTCTACATCAGTAGTAATATTACCACTGAAATTATCTAAAGCATGATACAATGCGGGCCAAAAAGGAAGTCCCATTTTGACAGAAAATTCCATCTAATAATCTTATTTTACCAATGACTTTCCATGAAATATCTTGAAACACTTTTTACAACGAAGATCATTAGTATATTAATTGGCCCTAGTATTTCGATAGCATGGCACACCCTAGAAATTTAAGTAACTATCACTGTAAGCAAGAGCAAATGAGTGTGAAAGTGACCACTTGTGTGGTGTGGCTTTGAGGCCACCTCGACTAAGACATGGTGTGGTATATACTTTCTGAAATACCTTTATCAGAGAATAAACATCTCCTTCTACAATTAGCAGTAAAATTCATCATGGATCGGGGAGAAAGAATACATGTTTCTAAATTCTTGCAGAAAGCATTTTGGTAGAGTGGGGAGAGGTGGTCAGGAAAAGGCGTTTTGGGGTGTTCGAGGAAGAAAAACAAAAGACCGAGGCGGCTTTGAAGGAGTGAGCCAAGGCCACAGAAAGAGACATTATCAGAATCCAGGGCAACAGAAAGCAAACCTTGCCTATTTTAAGGTATTGCCCTGGGCCAGGCACGAGTGTGAGAAAGTTTGCACATGAAACAAGCTCTGTTAGGGAGTGAAACACCTCAGTCGGAGTATTTATCTTGTTGCCAAGTGATAACCCCAACACAGATGCCATGGCTGGTAGGCTGTGGGAACAAATATCCAGTGTTCTGTGATTCAGCTACTTGAGAAAAACCAATAACCTTCCTAAAACCTGTCATGCCAAAAGCATGCAGAGAGAGATCACACTTCCAGAGCAGCCTCCGAATGTGTTGTGAATCATGAATTCACTCATTCTATACACCAGATGAAACTCTGGGCTTGTAGTGATGCATTTCCTTCAAGGATCGAATGATACAACACTGGATGCATGCAACCACAATTGCATGCATCATTCGGCTCTCTGTTACCCTTGGGGATTATTTTTGGATAAGTGGATTATTTATACTACTTAACGAGTCTTAATTTAGTCTCTCTTTTATCTAGCATGTTCCTAGTACATCCAGGCCAGTACTGTATGCCTAGGAAAAGTAACACATTTCAATGATAACTTTCATAAAACACACTTAGAAGGTAAAAAAAAAAAAATAAGGATATAATCATAGAATGCATTCCAAATCCAGATGTCAATTCCTTTGTTTTATCCTCTTTATGAAGTTCTGTATCTTTTTTTTTTTTTCATTAAGAGTAAATAAAAAGACCAGAGACCAATTGACACTTACTACTAAAATACATAAATGATTTATGCACAGATTTCAGATTTGGTCCCATATAAAATGACTGGGGGAATCCCTGATTTCTAGAAAGGAACTGCCAAATGAAAAGTAGGTATGGGACACAGTGATGCATCTTATCACAGGGTGGGGCCAGAGTACCTACATCGCCTTCAAATGAAGACGGCCTTATTTAGACTTGTGTCAAAGAGAGGAGAATGAAGGGAAATGATTGCTCAGTTCTCCCTTTGTTAATTAGTCATAATTCGCAGAACGGGTGGACAGGAATATGGGAACGTAAATGGGATGCGTGGGTGATGAGAGCAGGAGGGGCGGAGAGAAGACGACAAAGGTTCCCGCAACTCTGTCTCCAACCTTGACCTCTCCCGGATCCCGAAACGGCCGAATGCAGACTCCTAGTGGACACCCGCCCTTGACTGCCTGCCTTTGTCCACCAGTCTTTGGCCCGTCTTTGTCCGCTCATTTCTCCTCATCCACTTCCCTTCCGCCTACCAGACATCCAAGCCAAAACTGAAGCGACATCTTGATTCTTTTCTTTATATCCACTTTCACATCCATCATTTAACTAGTCCACTAATTTTAGTTTTGAAATATTTCTTGAGTTGATGTGCTCCTCTTTTTCCCCTGAAACTATTGCTCTTTGGTCTCCATCATCTCTGGCCTGATCTCCACGTCTCTAGTGTCTGCTCCCTTAATCCGTAAGCCTGATCCATTCAATGTAAATCTGACCTAGCTATGACTCTTCCAGAAATTCTTCATCGAGTCCTCAGCAAATACAAGATAAAGTCCAGTTGGAGTCCAAGACCACCTGTGCTCTGGCCTCTGCCTTCTTTTCCGGTAACATTAATTTAAATACTGTGAAATAGGTGTTTAATATCTGGCACATAATACTCAAATTTGTTAGCATTAATGATCAGCTTTATTACCTTACTGAGAAAACCATTAATTTCTATTTTTACATACTTGTTTCCCTGGTAAGGTTTCTATGAATAGAAACTGTGTATCTCAGTTTCTATACCCACAACTTTTAGTATAATATATGCTCACTGGAGATGCCTACTTAGTGTTTTTGAACTAAACTGAAGACAAACTTTTGTATTCTAATTTGGATCCTCCTTAGCACTACTGAGATAGCCTCAAAGTGTGGCTTTCCTTCTCTTCCTTCCTCCTTTGCTATGAAGATAGAAAACTTTATCTTCTGGGACAGGGAGCAGTTAAGGGTGAGTCCCATCAAATGATGTGAGTTGAATGTTAGGATCCTGATTCTAGGAGTTTGGAGAAGTTCAGCGGCAGGTGCTGAGATGAAACTCCATTAGCAAAAGAACAGAGACCTTGATTGTGACTAGTTACAATAGACACCGAGAGGGTCAGGCCTGTAGCAGGGAAAATGCCTCATCTACTCCAGGGTTCGGGTGAAAACATTACAGGAGTTGGGGCCCCAGGAGCTTTAAGCAGTGCTCAAGTATCAAGAACTAGGAAAAGAGGTTAAGAGCTAAGAGAAGATGGGAGTGGGGACAGTTAAGGCACAAGGGAAGAAACCTACTTCATTTGCCTCAGTTTTCTAAGTTTTGTATTGGACATTTGACTATAAACAGAAATATATAAACTAGCAATGGGAAATTTTTTTTTTTGAGGATGCTGCTAAACACCATGCTACTTGATAGGGTTGCAAGAGTATTGACTTCAGAAAAAGAAATAATTTACACGATTTATGTATTTGACATTGAAATGAGTAGGTTAATGAGATTGTACAAAGATCAGAACATCTCAAATTTCCATCAGGTCAGGGCTTGTGATGACTCTGTGTATGTGTATGTGTGTGTGTGTGAGAGAGAGAGAGAGAGAGAGGCATTTCGTTCTAGACTTAACCTATCCGTTCACAGTGTTTGTTTATCTGAAGTGTGAGTCAGATGAATTATCTGAGTGAATTATCTCCCAAAGTATATCATTTCTCAGTGATTTTGCCCTTACCATGCTTCCAGCACTATTTCAATCATATTTCTTAGTTATTTCAATATTTGTACGCATATGTTTGTTGCCTGAATCTGAAAGTGCTACTATCTCTTTTCATACACAAGCAGGGTGTAGCGTTGCGTTCTAATTTATCTTTTCTATAATCATGACTTCTTAGAGGTTCTTTGATTCATCAGAACTGGCCACGGACTATATCAGTCTCATATTTCATCAAGTGATGCTAAGAAACCCAAATATGTGGAGGGATAAAGAATAAATCCATACCATTCACTCAAGGAAAGTTCTAGCCTTTTCCACAATACTCAAGTATGCATATCTTTGTGACCAACTCCTAGGGTTACAAATGTTTAATAACTCTTACTCCATAACAAGTTCCTGTTTGCCTGGACATGAGCACGTAAAGCCCATTTCAAAATTTTTTTGGAAAACTTTACCATCAAGGAAAGAACCTTTGGTCATCATACTTTTTTAATGAAGAGTCATGACCATTTAGCCTGACTCGAATTGAAATTATGTTGCATGATATTGAAATACAGCATCATGATCTTGAAATGTAAAATCCCCTTTCTTCTTATATTACTGTAGAAAGTAAAGCACCTATCCTGCATTTCCAAAATTTCTGAGATAGTCATATAAAATATAATAATGTTCATTAATTCCATCGCTCTGGATAAAATTATAAAGTAAGAAAAAAGAGGTCACGCCTTCTACATGCAAAACTAAAGTATTTTTGTTATAAATGAGATAATGCAGCTAAAGAGTAAGGAAGGGGCCCCTGGGTGGCTCAGTCGGTTGAGTGTCCAACTTTGGCTCAGGTCATGATTTCATGGTCCGTGGGTTCGAGCCGCTATCAGGCTCTGTGCTGACAGATTGGAGTCTGGAGCCTGCTTGGAATTCTGCGTCTCCCTCTCTCTGTCCCTCCCCTCTTTAATATGAATAAACATTAAAAAAAATTTTAAGTGTAATGAAGAATGTCTAATCATAATACACAATTGATATTATTATTATTATCATTATTTGTACTGTTGAAGTACTGTTGGCAATTACCTCCACTTGAATGTTACACTGACATCTGATAATACCCAATATGATCTTGGGAAGGTCATTTCACTTCTTTGAGTTTCCTTTCCCTTTGGGCTCCCCACATTATACTGGTCCCATACAACTTATAAAATATTTCAATGCACGTGATCTCATTTAATATTGTCAGTGATCATTTCAGTAGGATAAATCATTGTCTTACAGGTGAGAAAACAGAACAGTAGTCAAGTGGTTTGCCTCATGTTAATAAATGGTAAGAGTTAAATTAAACCCAAATGTCTTGGGTCAATGCTTTTTTCACCGACAATAACTTACATGTCCTTTCTAGGTTTGAAATGTATTATTATGTGTTCCTGCGGTTGTTTCAGGAGCTATTAGGAACTCAAGGACAGAGACAATGTCATATTCACTCTTGGCTTGCCCAGTGCCTAGCAATGCAAAACTGGACCCTCCTTTGTCCACGCTGCCTATGACAAGGCATCATCCAGTGTCCCACCTGACTAACTGCTGGGGTTTGCTTTGCATTGGATGCTGTCATAAAAGGGGGGAGGTGTAATTGTTTGATTGGTACCTTGATAAATCTTATTTATAGGGAGGATAAAACTGTAAATGATAAGGAAGTAGCAATCAATCATTTTTGGGTGAGAGACAGGTATGTTTGCTATTTTATGGATGGTGGAGTCACCTTGCTTTTGTCCATACTTGAACAAAATTATGACACGGGCTCATGTCGTCTCATCTTCATGTGGTCTCAGAGTAACTTGTCTGAGGCTGGGATTCTGTGACAAGGTTTATGTCTACTAGAATGTGACCTGGCTGTGTCAGACCAGCTGCTGAGTGGCGGAGCAGAGGATGTTTTTGTTTTGTTTTGTTTCTTCCTTTCTGACTGCCAAACAACTCTCGTTTCTGGAGGAAAGACTTCACATGAATGGAAAGATTATGTAATGTGCTGAAGACATTAAAAAAAACTAGCATCTCATCTTCGTAGGTTCAAGCTGACTTGCTCAATTAATTTCCTTTACAGGAGAGCACGATTCCGGATATTGACTTATTTTCTTGGTTAGTTGGTTAAACTGGGAAGGGATGATCCTATTTAATACACCAAATTTGGTCTATGGTGTCATTTTTGTAACTTATCTTTGAATTTTTAATTAAAAGTGTAAAGGCACATGATTTTTCTTCTCAGATTTCTCACTCTGTAAAGGAACCATCTTTAATTCTTTTAGCTAATTCTTTTGGTATTTTCCTCCATATCTCTCCTAACACTGTTGAAGAAGCAGCAATATAAGCATGGCCTTAGAGACACACCTGTGCCCATCTCTCATCCTGCCATATATAATAATAACTAAATTTTAGTTACATTAATATTTGCTATTTTCATTATTATGACCATGTGCATGGACTCCAAGCTGGACCATATTGTATAAATATGCACACTTTGCAAATTTTGTTTTTCTAGCCTTCTTAACTATCTTGGTTTTTAAATGTACTTAGAGGCGCCTGGGTAGCTCAGTTGGTTAAGCATCTGACTCTTCATTCGGGCTCAGGTTATGATCTTACAGTGCTGATACTCAGTGCTGAGTGTGGAGCCTGCTTGGGACTCTCTCTCTCCCTCTCTCTCTCTCTCTGCCCCTCCTCCACTCACATTCTTTCTCCCTCTCTCTCTCAAAATAAATAAATAAACATTTTTAATGTATTCAGTTTACACATACTTGTTATTAACTCAACCACAAATCTCTCCTAGCAAGATATATCTTATTTTATACATTTAATGAGAAAAGAAAAAAAAACAAAGCAGGACGTATCACACTCCCAATTTCGAGCTATATTATAAAACTGTAGCCATCAAAACAGCTTAGCATAAAAACAGACAAACATATGAATGGAACAGAATCAAAAGCCCAGAAATAAACACAATAATATATGGTCAACAAATATTTGATAAGGGAGCCAAGAATACTCAGTGGAGAAGAGACAGTCTCTGCAATAAAGGGATAATTGGATATTCACTTTAATGCAAAAGAACAAAATGACCCATAGCTTACACCATTCACAAAAATTAACTCGAAACTGATTAAAGACTTAAATGCAAGGCCTACAGCCATGAAACTTCTAGGAAAAAACATAGAAACGATGATTTTCTGGATATGACACCCAAAGTACAAGCAACAAAATAAAAACCAAACAAATTGGACTGCATTAAACTAAAAAGCTTCTGTACAGCCAAAGAAACCATCAACAAAGTGGAAAGACGTCATACATAATGGGAAAAACTATTTGCAAACCATATATCTGATAAGAGTTAGTATCCAAAATATATAAACACTAATGAAACTCAATAGCAAAAAAACAAATAACCCCATTTAAAATGAGCAAAGGACATGAATAGACATTGCTCCAAAGATATATGAAAGATGTATGAAAGGCAGGTACACGAAAAGGTGTTCAACATCACTAGGCATTAACTATACGCAAATCAAAACTGCAGTGTGATACCACCTCATGCCCGTTACATGATCATCAAAAGACAAGAGATAACAAAGGTTGGTGCAGATGTGAAGATAAGGGGACCCTCGTACACTGTTGGTGGGATTGTTAATTGGTGTAGCCACCGTGGATAACAGTATCGAGTTCCTCAAAAAACTAATTATAGAACTACCGTGTGATCCAGTAATTCCCCTGCTGGGAATATATCCAAAGGGAAAGAAAACACTAACTCGAAAAGACATCTGCACCCCCTTGTTCATAGCAACATTATTTACAATAGCCAAGACGTGGAAACCACTTACGTGCCCATTGATGGATAACTGGATAAAGACATTGTGGTGAATATATACAATGAAATATCATTTGGCCATAAAATATGAAGAATGACCGGAGCATTGCAACATGGATGGACCCACAGGGCATTATGCTAAGTGAAATAAGTTAGAAAAAGAGAAATACTATATCATTTCACTTATACATGGAATCTTTAAAAAAGAAAGAAAAACCTCATAGGAAAGGATAGTAGACTTGTGTTTGCCAGAGACGAGGGGTGGGGAGGAGAGGAACTCGAAGAACATGGTCAAAAGGCACAAACTTCCAATTATAAGATAATCGAGGACTATATGCAACGCACACGACGACTGTGGGTAACGCTGATGTGTGACATATTAAAACGTTGGTTAGAGAGTAAGTCCTAAGGGTTCTACCACCATAAGGAGAAAATTTGTTTTCCTTTTTCCTTTTCTTCTTTCTTTTCTTTTTATTGTATCTGTATGACAAAGTGGCTCCGAGCTGAACCTGTTGTAATCATTTCACAACATATGTAAATTAAGCCATCATACTGTCTGCCTTAAACTTATAGAGATATATATCAATTATGTCTCAAGAAAACCGGGAAAAAAAATCCAAACACTTGAGGTATCTAATCAATTTCATTTTCTTAAAATAACCATGCTCTGAGCTTCTGATCTGGTTCAGACCAAATAGTTGCTCTCAGGGCTCCCGAAAATCTGTCCCCTTGTGATGACCTAGAATCTGAGGATTTTTTTTTTAATGTCTCTCTGGGATTGGATTCTCTTTATCCTATATTCTTCAGCATCTTTTTCTTGGTTCACTGACTCAATTTTGTGGAGCACATGCTCCATTAGCAACTTGAAAAAAAGAGACATAGGGAGTAAGACTTTTTAGATCTGGAGTACTTCAAAATGCCTTTTCTCTCCCCTCTGCTAAATTACTAGTTTGGGGTTGTATAGGATTCCAGGCTAAAAAAATATTTTCCTCTGAAATACCAATAGGCTTTTTCTGTCATATTCTAAAATTTAGCCTTGCTATTAAAAACTCAAAAGTTGTTCTAATTTCTGATGTTTTGTATATGACCTTAACTTTGGTCTCTGGAAGCTTATGGAATTTCTGTCTCCAATGTTCTGAAATTTCAAAACCATGTGCTTCGGGGTGAACTTACTTTGGTACAATTTTACTGGTACTCAGTCTCTTTTATCTGGAAGCTTGTCATTCAGTCCTAAGAGATTTTTCTGGAATTATTTATTTTGGTTTTTTAAATTTACTTTTTGTTCTGTTTCTTTTTTTATTATTATTATTAATTTATTGTCAAATTGGTTTCCATACAACACCCTGTGCTCCTCCCAACAAGTGCCCTCTTCTGTACCCGTCACCCACTCTCCCCCCTCCCACACTCCCCTCACTCCTCACTTTGTTCTTAGTCTTTAAGAGTCTCTTATGTTTGGTCTCTATTTCTAACACAATCCTTAATGCGTAGAAGGGAATAGTGCCATTAACTTCTATTTACTATGTATTTCTCCCCATTCCATCCTCTACCTTCTGATTCCTACCTGAAGTAAACACCATTCTGAATTTTTATTCATCATTCCCTAGTTTTATTTGAATATCCTTCTCATGAAAATATGAGAAAATAATAGGTGGTTTATTTTTGTTTCTGTGTGAGCTTTATTAAAATTTGACACTATATTACACGTACCGGGGTGTAGCGAGTGGGGGAGGGCAGCAAATGTGTTTGGTAAAGGCCCAGATAGTAAATATTTTAGTCTTTGTGGGTCATCTGGTCTCTATTACCATTACTCTGTCACTGCGGTGGGAAAACAGAAATGAACAAATGGGCGTGGCTGTATTCAAATACCATTTTACTTGCAAAAGCATGTGGTGGGCCATATGCGGTAGTTCACTGACCCCTGCCCTAGAGAGACTCTGCATACACACCCAGACAATGCAAGGGTTTCTCTGGGGTGTATACAATACAATGCCAAATTGTTTATTAAAATTTTACATATTCCGTAGTTTTCTGGGTCTTGGTTGTTCCATTCTACATTATGTTTCTAAAATTCAGGTTCTTTCTAGATATAGTTCATTTTTTAATGTTTATTTATTTTTGAAAGAGAGAGAGAGAGAGAGAGCGTGAGCTGGGGAGGGGCAGAGAGAGAGGGGATAGAGGATCCAAATCGGGCTCCGTGCTGACAGCAGACAGCATGATGCAGGGCTTGAACTCATGTACTGAGAGATCATGACCTGAGCCGAAGCCCAACACTTAACCAACTGAGCCATGCAGGCACCACAGTATAGTTCCTTTTTTCCATGGAATAGCAATGAATTGAATGAATTAAAATATCACAAATTATTTATGCATTCTCCCATTTTCTAATATATATTCTCATCAGCTATACAAAGACATCCTCAATACGCACCTCACCAGCACTTGATATAGTCAAGTTTCTTGAATTTTAACTATTGAGCACAGATAAAATGGTATGTCATAATTTGCACTTCCTTGATTGCCAAAGAGATTGAACATTCTTTCATAACACTGTGATGGGTTTCCTCTCGTGTGAATGTGAAATCCTTCCTCGAAATTTATTTTGGTCAGGGAAAGTTTGGGGAAGCATTTTTTCTTTTTCTTATTGACTTATTGGAGTTCTTTCTGTACACTATTGGTTACATATGTTGCAAAAATACTCTAATCTGGCATTTTAAAATATTTAAGATATGTCTTGATACTGTTAAATATATCTGTATTTTCTTACATGCTTAACATTTTGTATCTTTTTAAGGAAATTTTTTCTATCTCAAAGTCAGAAAGATATTCTCCCAGAGTAACTTCTAAAACTTTTGTTGCTACAGAGGACTAGGGCTACTTAAAAAAATACAGTAAAACTTTGAATTGAGAGTAACTTGTTCTGCGAGTGTTCCTCAAGACGAGCAAAAATTTCTAATAAATTTCAACTTGATAAGCGAGTGATGTCTTGCAATATGAGTAGTACGTGATGCCAAACACCACATGATCACAACTGAACCAATGGTTCCTGAAATCAATCCACTTTGATATACACGTGCTTTGGATTACAGGCATGTTTTCACAATGAATTGTACCCTCAAACGAAGGTTTTACTGTAATCAATTCTAGGCCTGGGGCAGGAAATACAGGACAAGTCTGAGTATCTTATTATGGTAAAAAGCAAAGAGGCCATTAAAGACAACTGGGGTCATGTCAAAAGGACCCAGAAGCCAACATGAAAAGTTCCCACTGATTAAAAATAAGGAATTTGAGCATGAAAAAAATAAATAAAATGGCAATGAATTTAAACATTTCAAATACATTAAAATTCATGAGTTAAAATGATACTTAAAGGAAAAAACATCAAAGAATACACCAACAACACTGTGGAATTTCATGGGAATATATTTAGGATAAATTGCTAATTCAAAATTTGTAATTCAAAGATAAAAAGAGAGAAATCTAGATTGGAAGAGTGATATATATCCATATATATATAATTCAAATAAGTCCACCACTATATATATGTATATATATTTGAATTGAATGATTTGAATTAACCAAGTACAAAAGAAGAAAATTAGAAATAAAGTAGAGAAATTTAAAGAATGATGGGCTTCTTAATGATATGGAAAAATTATTTTTTAGTTATGATAAGACATTGTGTTATGATTTTAAAGACCTGTTACCTTAATAAGAGATACTTAAATATTTGTATTTAATATTTGTATTATAGGATAACATGAGATGATGCCTAGAACTTGTTTCAAAGCCATCAAAGTTGAGGAAGAAAGAGAATAGAGGAATAGGTGAGCCAAGAGAGGCCGTGGGTGATAATAACTAAAGCTAGCTGATGAGTATATGGAGGCTCATTAAACTGTTATCTCTATCTTTGTATATATTTGAAATTTTCTGTAATCAAAGTCAAAGTAAAAATCAGTATCTCAATGCACTAAAAGACTGCTTTCAGTTCCTCCATAGTCCCATGTGAACCAGTGGGTAGAGGGTGGGCAGTCTGCTCCATGTGGCCGTTCTCAGGCCTGGGTTATCTGGCAAAAGAGCCTCAGGGAATGCTTGCATGTTAATGGTTATTATATGGTGTAATTCTGGGGCATCAAGAGGAAAAGCAAAGGAAAGAGACACAGAGAAAGAAGGAAAGCTAATTACCTAGTTGGCCAGAGCTTGAACACCCAACTAGGTATTCATTCACACAGCTTATTTGTCTTAGAGAAGCTGTATGGAAATAGCATACCTTGGAACAGTTCTTCAAAGTGAACAGAGAGGGTTTCCTCTACGGGCTTATTCTAGTCTCCTGTCTCTGGCCCAAGTTGTTCTGTGGAACATTAACTCTTTGAGCTTCTGAACTGTTTTCCAGCCCCTCTGGGCAGCTGCTGGGAGAAGCATCTCGAACATGGAAAATGCTTTGATGTTGTTCTTTCATTATTATTAATACCTTGGTTGGGTGTTTGACCTTACCCCACTTAGCTTCCTTGATAGTACAGTCTGTCTCCTGTTCTCTCTATGGTTGAGAGAAAAACGGCCACTTCTATAATGATGTTATGGAAATATAAACCTCTAAACCAAGATGATGTTCTTTGACCCAAATAGAGAGGTCTGAGCATCAAAGGGGGGAATGTGGTAGGGTCCCCTCTCTAAGGAGAGAGAACAAAAGGGAGAGAAAACTTCAAGGTAACCTGGTTATGCGCCTACGTGACAACATCCCTCACGACCTTGTAAACTGAAACTACTTAATCGGACTGCATATTTATGTGTGTTATCATATATGGGAGACAAAGAAATAGAAAGTGTATTAAAAATTATGCCACGTGATGTTCGGTGCTCAGTTTTTTAGGTACAAACCCAACTGAGCGGTGCCGGCACAAATAAAAGTTGCTTCCTGGATAAACGCCTCGGTGTCATGACTCTCTGTGCGAGAATCTTGCGACATTGCTTGTGGATACCTGTCAGTCTGCTCCTGGTTTAGAATGCGGCATCAAAAAGCTAACTGAAAACTCTGCTTGAAGGGAACTTGGCAGGAAGGGAGAAAAGTGTGGAAAGTAGTAGGATCAAACTGGGCTGTTTCTTTGGGAGATCCCAAATATTACTATCTTTCAATGCCTAGAGAAAACGTTCTGATCTCCTAGCTGCAAGCTAATGGCTGTGGGATTTCTGGGTCCCATGGGACCTATACAATTCACAATTTAAACTTTTACTTACTCTTCTTTTTTCATTATGGCGCCCTTGATCATAGCTGTGTCTGGCGTTCGGCTATGAAGGCTACCATCTGTTTTGCTGTCTCTAGAGAATCAACTTCCAGTCACCTGCCTTCCTTCCAGAGACGGGGATAGGCAGCATGCTAGATGCATGGACTGTGGGAGAGGGTCTGAATGTCAAGCTGAATCTTCAACAGACTACCAATCAATCCAATGGTCTATTTTTGGCTCAAGCTTCCATCCCTAAGGTACCTGATGCTGCTAATTCTTCAGTCTTAGAGACATGCTGTGGATACATTGTTTATTATTGGCCTTTCTAATAGTTCAGTTTCTAGGATTCGATTTTCTTGGTTCTCCTAAGTCAACTACTACCCACAACAACCAATCTACTTTTTGTCTCCTAAAAGTATATTCTTTCAATTCCCTTTATCTTTCTAGCTTACTGCTTTAAATCGACAGCAGCCAAAACTACGATTTTCTCGTGTTATTTTAGGAATATCCTGAGGTTAAATGAGTGCGTGTCCTCTGAGTCTTTAACCAGATGTCCCTCAAACTTTGCCGCAAGCAGCCCTCCAGAGATAGTGTCCTTTGGAGATGGTGTTAGCTAACGGACTACATTGTGACTCTACTGGCAGGACTTTTCAATGTTGCAGAAGAGACATATTTGTCCTGTTGGGGGCCTTCGGGTGACCAACATATTTTACCCCAGAATTTTCTCCTTATCCATGACGTGGGCCATGACTCCTTAATGAGGCACAGCTGAGTCAACGATTTACCTGCTGCAACTTTTCAATATGCTTTTTGAGCTCAAATTGTGGGGTCAACTCTAAATCTTGCATTATTTCATATTTTGCTCTTTCCTATGTCAGTGCCCAAACCTTTCCTCCTCATCCTCTTCCCTACTTCCCACCCCAAAAATATTTGTTCCTAATATTTGGAGACTGAAGAGCCTGGAAATTTGGGACCCGCAAGCCTGGCGTGATAGAGCTCCAGGTGGGGAAGTGGGCACTGCCCTGCCGTCAGTCGGGGATGCATTCTTTTACCTGTGGTTTCGGCTGTCAGGCCAGACGACCCGCAGACTAGGGACTCTCCAAGCCCACCACAACGCAGCTCGGATCGTGATGCTTATTCCTGCCAGTTTAGGAAGTCGGCCGGTCATCTTTTCTAACATGCTGGAGCCAAGTTCACTGGAAGTTAATGTCCATACCTATCTCCTGGAGATCTTATCAATATTCAGGTTCTGATGAACGAGGTCTTCAAGGAGGCCTGAGACTCTGCATTTCTCACAAGCTCCCTGTTGATGGATCCCATCAGACCTGATGCTGTTGGTCCGAGGCCACAGATTGAGTAGCAAGGTTCTGGGTGCTCTTTTTTTTTCATTATGTCCTGTCTACTACCTCTCTCATTGGTGGGTTGGGGACGCTGTTGGTACCTTGCCCACCTGCTCATTCTTTATGTCCACTTGCTGCCAAAGGCTTGTATCTGGAACATTCAGAAAATTTCCAGTGGATGGTAAATCCATGTCTCCAGTAATGAAAGCTGGAAGTGGCTGTGAGGTTTTTTTATTTTTTAAACTTTTAATGTTTATATTTATTATTGAGAGACAGAAAGAGACAAAGCATGAGTGGGGTAGGGGAGAGAGAGATGGAGACACAGAATCTGAAGCAGGCTCCAGGCTCTGAGCTGTCAGCACAGAGCCCGATGCAGGGCTGGAACTTGCAAACCACGAGATCATGACCTGAGCCGAAGTCGAATGCTTAACCAGCTGAGCCACGCAGGCGCCCCTGGAAGTGCTTATGAGTTTTACATCGCCCATGAAAGGACGGTAGCGAATAGCTGATGGCTGTAAGAATACTAAAGCCCAGCTCCTGTGTTCTGAGTGTTATGTTCTAGAGCTCCCCATGGGATCAGGTGAGTCTGGGACTTCACCTGAAACTCCACTCTTGTTTGGTTTCTTCTCCTTCCTCATTCTGCCTCCCCTAAGCCCTTCCTGGTTTCCCCCGGAGATATCTCCTTCAATAAATCACTTCTCCAGGAATCCTAGGTTTAAGGTCTTCTACTGAGAGAATGCAACTTAAACCAGGTGGCCTCCTGCAAGAGAGAGATTAGTAATAGAAAGACTCCACGTTAAGAGACCGTGTGCTGCTCTGTCCCAGTACCCAGCATGGCACCCAGCATGTAGAAAATGCTTCGTCAATTTTAGTTTGATAAAGCTTGTTTACATATCCGGACCCACAAGGTGGAGGCCCTACCCACTGGCCTGGCCCACATCACAAATGTAAACCAAAGTCAGCCTGCACTTACAGGAAATGCCTATCAAGGAAACCTAACACAGACCAATCACGATGCTGCCATTCAGCTTTAGGTAACTTACTCTACCCTAGAAAGCAGGAAACCCCTGGCCCTATAAGGAAATCCCCGGCCTCCTAGCCAACCGTGCCCTGTTTCCACATTGCCTCTTCTAATGCTCCATGAAACTCACTCTTGCCCCTCCCTCCAGAACGGCCCCCCACTGCCTGTGATCCATGCATGATTTCCCTTGAATGAAGGACATCAAAGTCTTTACTCAATTGTTTTAGTGTTGTCTTTGGCAAGCAAGCTGAATGATTTACATGAATCAACCTTCTCAATAAAGTTGACTTAAAACCTTATGTGACCTTCTGATCCTGTGGTCACAGCACAGCCTGAGCCCTCCTCCTACACGAATACCTGCCCAGACAGGGCTGGCCCATTTACTCACACACCTCTAAGCCTCTGAAATACTACTGGGATCTTCAGCGGTATAGAAGATTCGGCAACAAATGTCCCCAGATGCCACTCTTTTCACATAGACCTGTACTGAAGACCTTGGTTGTTGGCAGGCCTGCCTCATCTGTTTCGTGCCACCCTTCACCCCTGCTCCAGGAAAGAACACTAGGCTATCTAGTAGGTTGCCACATCAACACAGAGGTGCTGACCCAGCACTCCTCCCTGATAATATAGCTTTCTAATCATGAGGAAAGACAGGAAGATCACTCCACACGCAAACCCATTTCCTGCATATTTGTAATGGAAGCACACACGCAGCTGCGAAATCGTGTGGCAACCCCATGGTGCACGTATTCTTGCAACACGTTTGGAATGCAGGCCCAGCAAATACGCACGTGGAAGGAAACCTCGTCATTCTAAGGACAGTGAATTTACATGGAAAATTTTAAAGCAGATGTTCACAAAATCCTCTATTTTTTATGGTCCCTTCAAGTTATTGCATAGCTCAATAAGAAATGAAACACGAAGTCATTGCGTGTCATGGCCCATGTGGACACAATGTGAAAAATAGAATTACAGAGGCAGTTGGTCACAGAAACACCCAAATATAAAAAGGTAAAACAAATGTTTTGCTCAGGTAACAATCTCCATCTCCGAGGAGAAGTTTGAAGCATTTTATTTTGGCTTACAAAAGTGAAATCAGGGCTCCTGGGTGGCTCAGTTCGTGAAGCGTCCAACTTCGGCTCAGGTCATGATCTCGCAGTCTGTGAGTTCTAGCCCAGCATGGAGCTCTCTGCTGCCAGCTCAGAGCCTGGAGCCTGCTTCAGATTCTGTGTCTCCCTCTCTCTCTGCCCCTCCCCTGCTCATGCCCTGTCTCTCTCTTTCTCAAAAATAAATAAACACTAAAAAAAATTTTTTTGAAAAAGGAGTGAAATCAATGACAAAGGATGTTTGCTTGAAACACCCTCCCACGTACCTGTGTGGCAAGCGATTCTCTCTGTCTTACATTTTGCATTCTGTTCATTCCTGGCTCTTCATGCAGTTTTCTCTTGTTTAATGTTTGTTTTTATGGTTGTTGTTGTTGTTTTGTAGCCTTGGCCCACTTCAGTTCATTTCTAATTATTCTTTCATGCTTTTATAATAGACTATGAAACCTCATTGGTGTGGAAACAAAAAAACTGACACTTTTCCTTGCTTCCGGTGGGATTCAACACCTCCCCTACAAGGAGAAACAGATCACTTCCCGAGATCATTAATAACACGGTCAGATAGGGTGATGGTCCCTCAGAGAATAAAACCCAGAGTAAACCTGGGCCCCGTAAGAGACCTTTACCATGTTGACATCTGAAGCCCTGCTCGTGAAGAGGTCAGGTGTGTGAAGGTTGTTTCCTCACCATGAGTGGATCCGCGTAAATTTGGAAACCATGGTGATTTTGCACATTATTTCCTTGGGAAGCCTAAACTTAACTTTTTCTCTCTCTTTCTGAATGCTTGTGCTCTGGGTCTTCCTCAGATGCTCATTCCCTGAGCTTCCACCCAGATAAAGCTGACCTGAGTTAAACACTTAACACCAGGAGCGTGTGGCCCACAATGCGCCTCGTCCTGACAGTGCAGAGACCAGAAATAATCAAGCAATTCCACCCTTTACTTCCATCTCTTTGGAGAATATTAAAGGATTTCCAGTTGGGAACCCAGAGCACCACCTGGTAAGTCCCTTTGCCATTCTTATTTTTTTTTATGTTTATTTTGGGGAGGGCAGAGAAAGAGGGGGACAGACAGAGGATCCGAAGTGGGCTCTGCACCAACAGGAGAAAGCCTGAGCCCCGTGTGGGGCTCAAATTCACAAACCGAACAGTGAGGTCATGACCTGAGCAGAAGTCATGCTGAACCGACTGAGCCACTGCCATCATTTTCCCAGCCCAGCCCTCGCAGGGTCCAACCTCCCCACTCTGCTGTCCTTCTCTCAGCCAGGACCCCTGGCTGGACAACAATTTATTGGGCCCCTATCCTCACCTCTCTTTTTAACAGCCCTAAAGGACTGTATCGGTTCATTTACCCTCTGGCCTCTTCATTTCCTCTTTGTGATATGCATTACTCAGCTTCTCTTGCCTGGAAGCGAATCCATGAAGCAAGAAATCTCCCCACCTAACAGAAGCAGAGAGAATAGAGAGAAGCAGGGGTGGAGGGAAGTTGTGAACACTCATTCATTAACAATTTATTATTGTAATTACTATGAAATTATTGTTGCTTTATTTATTATTTAATTTATGCATTTAATTCAATAAATCATTAAACAGTTTTAATCTGATTTAAAATGAAGATTTAGATTGTTTTCATTGGAGAATGTTTCATTACTGTCATAAAACTCAACCGTGGGCACAAACAGCTGTGTAAAGTATCTGCCACTCCCGACTCCCCACCTCACCCCACCCAGCTACTCCCAACTCGCTCAAACATGTTTATTCCTTCCTGACTCTCAGTTTCTGCTTCCGTATCCCAGTTTTTACAATTGCTTTTGGCCTCCTTTGGCTTTGGCAATTCCTAAAGTTTCTTTTTTGCTTTTTTTTTTTTGCGGGGGAGTGGTGTAAAAAGTTCCATATCTGGTTTCTAGTGGTCTTGCTCCTTGTTCTTTCTGTAACCATTTCCTGGGCTGAGAACCTCCCCTAACACCTCACCACATTCCTGGTTCCTGCCCCCAAAACTCAAACAGGCAATGGTTTACTTTATCTGTCGTGCCCTCTAGTCTATGATTTTACAGTATATCATATTTATCTTTGCTTTGAATAAAGCAAGCATTCAGTGAATATTGGGTGGATTTAATTCAATTGAGCTATTGTTTGTGATGCTCACTCAAGCCCCCCAGCCCCCCAAAGCCATCCTCCACATCCTTTGCCCCTCCTTTCCAGCACCTTCTCTGTGAGCCCTCCAGGAACCACCACTTCCTCCTTCTCACCTCCACCCACACCCTCTTCCATCAATGCTGGGCTGAAGCAACCACCTCCTTTGTGCTTCCCCTATTTTTGTACTTATATACAGACAGTATGTTTTTCCACTGAAAAGAGCACAAGCTTCGATTTAATTAATAACAATAGCAATAATACCACAGTTGTAGAGTAGCTTGTAGAGTAGCTTCCATATGCATTCACTGTACTAAATGATTTACGTGTAATCTAATTTAATTTATACAGTAATCAATGCATTTAGTACTATTGTTACTCTGTTTCAGAGAAGAAAACAAGTTTAAAAGACATTAAGGCTACACAGATAGTAAGAATCAGATCTGGAACTCTAATACTCTCTGGGCACAAAATTAAAGATATTCAGATGTTTGGATTTAGGTTTTGGGGTGGTAGGTGTTAGGATACACCCCCAAGAGCCCAAGATCAACAGGGGATGTGCCTCCAAGTCCCAAGAGCAATCACAGTGCATGACACACCACCTAGATCCACACTGCTCTAGTCTGTTGACTCCAGCACATTTAGTTAAGTCTCATTAACTCCACTGAAAATCCACCATCAATGTGATAATAAAAGAACAGCATGATAGCTAAACTATGGGCCATAGAGGTAGATAGTGGATTCCAAGCCTGGTTTGCCACTTACTAGCTGTGTGACTTCGGGCAAGCCACTTAATCTCACTGAGCTTTGGGGCACCTGGATAGTCCAGTCAGTTAAGTAACCAATTCTTGATTCGAGCTCAAGTCGTGATCTCATAGTTTGTGAGATCGAGCCCCACATCTGACAGTGCAGAGTCTGCTTGGGATTCATTTAGGTCTTTAACCCAATATGAATTTATTTTTGTGTGTAACGTAAGGAAGTGGTCCAGTTTCATTCTTTTGCATATTACTGTCCAGTTTTCCCAGCACCATTTGTTGAAGGGACTGTCTTTTCCCAACTGGATATTCTTTCCTGCTGTTTTGAACATTAATTAACGAGATAGTTGTGGGGTCATTTTGGGTTTTCTATTCAGTTCCATTGATTTATGTGTCTATTTTTGTGCCGGTAACATACTGTTTTTATCACTATGGCTTTGTTATATAACTTGAAGTCCTAGAACTGTAATGCCTCCAGCTTTGCTTTTCTTTTTCAAGGTTGCTTTGGCTATTTAGGGTCTTTTGTGATTCCATACAAATTTAGTATTATTTATTCTAGCTTTGTGAAAAATGCAGCTGGTATTTTGATAAGGATTACATTAAATGTGTAGATTGCTGTAGCTAGTATAGACATGTTAACAATATTTATTCTTCCAATCCATGGGCATAGAATGTCTAAAGGAGTTCATGACCACTAAACCAGCCTGCAAGAAACATTAAAGGGGCCTCTTGGAGTGGAAAGGAGAGACGAAAATGACACAGCCAAACAAACTGGCAATAAATACATAGTTATCAATAATTATGCCAAATGTAAATGAACTAAATGCTCCGATCAAAAAACATAGGGTGTCAGAATGGATAAAAAAAAAAAAACAAGACTCATCTGTATTCTGCCTACAAGAGAATCATTTTAGACCTAGAGACACCTGAAGATTGAAAGTGAGGGGACAAAGTAATATTTATCATGCAAATAGATGTCAAAAGAAAGTTGGAATAGCAATACTTTTATCAGACGAACTAAATTTTGAAACAAAGACTGTAAGAGGTAAAGAAGGGCACTATGTCATAATAGAGGGGACAATCCAACAAGAAGATCTAACAATTGGAAATATTTATGCACCCAACAAGAAAGCGCCCAAATATATAAAACAATTAATAATAGACATAAAGGAACTAATTGACAATAATAGTAAAGGACTTTAACACCCCACTGACATCAATGTGCAGACCACCTAATAGAAAATCAACAAAAGAATGAATGACATTCATTTGTATGAATGACATACAAAACATTCCACCCTAAAACAACAGAATATACATTTTCAGGTTCACATGGGACATTCTCTAGAATAGATGAATACTAGGTCACAAACCAGGCCTCAACAAATACAGAAAGACTGAAATCATACCATGCATCTTTTCTGACCACAACGTAATGAAACTTGAAGTCAACCACAAGAAAATTTGGAAAGAGCACAAATACAGGGAGGTTGAACAACATGCTGCTAAACAACAAATGGGTCAACCAGGAAATCAAAGAGGAAATTTTTTAAAAATACATGGAAACAAATAAAATGAAACACAATGGTCCAAAACCTTTAGGATGCAGCAAAAGGGGTCTTAAGAGGGAAGTATGTAGCAATACGACCTACCTTCAGAAGCAAGAAAAATCTCAATAAAAAGCCTAACCTTACACCTAATTGAGCTAGAAAAGGACAATAAATGAAGCCTAAATCCAAGAGGAGGGAGGAAATAATAAAGATTAGAGCAAAAACAAATGATATAGAAACTAAAAACTAAAATAAAATAACACAAACAAACAAAAAACCCCAGTAGACAGATCAATGAAACCACGAGCTGGTTCCTTGAAAAATTAATAAAATTGATAAACCTCTAGCCAGGCTTATTAAAAAGAAAATAGAAAGGATGCAAATAATATCACAAATGAGAGAGAAGAAATAACAATTATTAGAAATACAGAAATACGATTATTAGAGAACATTATGAAAAACTATATGCCAACAAATTGGACAATCTGGAAGAAACTAATAAATCCCCAAAGCTATAAACTACTGAAACTGAAGCAGGAATAAATAGAAAACTGGAATAGACCAATACCTAGCAACGAAATTGAATCACTATTCAAAAAACTCCTAACAAACAAAAGTCCAGGGCCAGATGGCTTCCCAGGTGAATTCTGCAAAACACTTAAAGAAGAGTTAATACCTATTGTTCTCAAACTATTCCAAAAAACAGAAAAGAAAAGAAAACTTCCAAACTCTTTTTACAAGACCAGCATTACCCTGATATCAAAACCAGATGAAGATTCCACTAAAGAAATAGAATTACATGTCAATATCCCTGATGAACATGGATGTACAACTCTCAATAAAATACTAACAAACTGAATCCAACAATACATTTTTAAAAAATCACTCTCTATGATCAAGTGGGATTTATTCTTTGGTTGCAAGTGTGATTCAATTATTTTAAATCAGCAACATGATACACCACATTAATAAAAGAAAGAATAAGAATGATAAGATCATTTCAATAGAAGAAGAAAACGCGTTTAACAAAGTACAACATCCATTCATGATAAAAAAAAGAAAAGAAAAGAAAAGAAAAAAAAACCTCAACAAAGTAGATTTAGGTTAAGAGGTGTTGTGCCCAAATTCTGGATCCCAAGAAGACCGCCGGGGAGCTGGGACTGATGCAAACGCAAAGGGTCTTTATTCGAAGCTCGAGCTCGGACTCTTGCACCTCCCGACGCAGCGGGGCAGTGGCAAGAGCCCTGAGCTAGGTTTACACAGGCTTTTTATCAGGGTTCGAGTACACTTTTTGGGCGGAAATGGGGATCCTTTGATTGATTGATTGGCATTTTCGCAGGCTAGTTTCTGATTGAGTATTTCATATTTGGCGGGCGCAGGCTAGCTATGGATTGCCTTAGCTTGGGAGTCCCACGCAGATTCAAATGGTCAGCGCGCGTGGGCTAAACACTGATTAGTTTTGCCAGGGGCTATTCTAGGAATCTGACCTCCTGTGGTTTCCCTGGAACTCAAGGTGGAGGCAGGGTCTGCTAACCAGGGTCCAGTCCCACCCGGGGTGATGACAGGGTCTGCTAATCTGGGTCCGGCCCCATGGCTACTCTGTTTCCTGGAACCCGGGGCAGAGTCCAGGGTGACTTGTTTTCCTGAAACTCGGGGCTCAGAACTACTCCAAGATGGAACTTAAACCAAAATGGAGTGGCCTTAGCCCTAAGAGCACTATACTTTCACAACATGGCAATTCTCTAACACAGCAAACAGGGTTCACAGCAATCACAGCAAACGGGCCAGGAGTCTAGTGCATTCCTAAGTCTCTAAATCTAATACATAACAAGATTTAACACACAGCAACTTAGTTTAACATAGCAAACTAAACAGGCCTCACAGCACCCCAAGAAAAGTTTCACAGTGTTCACAGCAAATAGCAATCAAAACAGAATTCTCAGCAATCATAACCCTTGACAAGGTTCACAGTAAGCAGAAGTCTGGGGCACACTATCTCTAACACAGTACCCCCCATGTTTAGCAGAAAAGAGAACTGGCTTCAAACTAATGCAGGGCTGTCACTTAGGACAAGAAACTTAAAAACGCTCTCTTCAGAGGAAACATACCTCAAGATAATAAAGGCCATATATGAAAGGCCTGCAGCTAATGTCATGCTCAGTGGGGAAAAACTGAGAGCTTTTCCTCTACAGTCAAGAACAAAACAGGGGTGTCCACTCTCACCACTGTTATTGAACATAGTACTGGAAGTCCTAACTACAGCAATTAGACAACAAAAAGAAATAAAAGGCATCCAGATAACCAAGGAAGAAGTAAAACTTTCACTATTTGCAGATGACATGATACTGTATGTAGAAAAGCCACAGCTTCCACCAAAAAGTTGTTAGAACTGATACATGAATTCAGTAAAGCTACAGGATGCAAAATGAACATACCGAATTCTGACGCATTTCGATACACCAATAATGAAGCAACAGAAAGAGAAGTTAAGGAATTGATCTCATTTACAACTGCACCAGAAACAATAAGATGCCTAGAAATAAATCTAACCAAAGAGGTGAAAGCCCTGTACTCTGAAAACTATAAAACACTGATGAAAGAAATTGAAGATGACACAAAGAAATGGAAAGAAAAAAAAAAAAAAAAAGAAATGGAAAGACACTCCATGCTCATGGATTGGAAGAACAAATACTGTTAAAATGCAGCTTATTGTGCATAACATGTCAATAAAGTTGTAAAAAGTATACATTTGAGACCAGGGAGATAGGAAATTTTTCTCATTAGTTAGTGTGGAATTAAGATCCTCACTCGCACCCTGCCAATCCCAGGATCTGACTCCTACCACCTCAATAGTCTCTAACTTACTAGCTGCTGACATTGGCTCTTGGTAATTTAAGTGCAACACCTGTCCTCTAGGGGTCAGTCTTGTTCCAGAAAAATAATTCCAACCAGAAAATATACTACCTCACTCTGACTCTGACTGTGGAAAGTAGCCTTAAGATGTACTGGAGAGTGTGTGTGTGTGTGTGTGTGTGTGTGTGTGTGTGTGTGTGTGTGTTTAGTTTTGCATCAAATAAAAAAAAACTGGTGTGTTTTAGTATGACAGCCTCCTGCCCTACCACTCTCCAAAAATAAAAGTGTTCCCCTAGAGTGAATACCGTGACAGTTAACATTCGATGGGAGAACTCTTTAGAGAAGTCTAAAAAGGATCTTAAATTCAGAACTCCTGGTTCCATGCAGGTGTTAAACCAGAAGTACTTTGGAAAAAACAGGCACACCTAGCTATTCATGCTATTTTCTGCCGGAAGGGAATGTTGGAACAACTTAATAAAGAACAACCATTCATTGAAGGTCTATCGTGTACCTGGGACTGTGGTAGGTGCATCATACATGCCACCGTATTAGTCCTGACAGCAGTGCTCCAAAGCTGGCACCAGTCTTTCCTATTTTCACTGGAGAGTCGGAAAGCTAGAGAGGCAAAGTAAGCCTCCAAATTCCCATGGCAGTGGAGCTTGGCTTCAATCTGTGGTCCTGCTAACTTCAAAAGGTAAGTGATTACCACTAAAAGGTATTACATTTTTATTTTAACAAATCCTCTCAGACATTAACCCAAAGGTATAGTTCATTAACGTAAATTTCTGGCTATGGCTTAAGTTTTTGGCCACAGAGTTCTTAAGGGCTACTCGTATCACACTCAAGGGCAAACAGAGTCATTGGATATGTTTTTTAATGATTTTACCAAAGGCAGTAATGACCAGTTGTGTGAATTTGTAGGTGACAAAACTCTAAGAGGAAATACATTCCTCTTATGTATGTAAGATAATACGTTCAGTATACATCAAATCCAAAAGCATAAATTTTAATATGGATAGATTTTTTAAAACCTTGCGGAGATTTGCAAGAGCAATATAGAGGGAGGATTTAAGCATTTGAAAATGGGGCAATATTTTTGAGGATGTGGGTCTTCAATTCCCATATCCTGTAGGAGATGGCTGCCCCAGACTAGAAAGGGAGTTACCCATGACTCCCAATGAAGCTATTTGGAGGAAACGGAAAGGGGTAATTCAGAGCAAATATTCTCTATGACTCTCATCCTACATAGAGTACCCAGGAGAAGTGATGGAATTTGGAACGAACTGAGCCCCTGATCAACCGATTGAGACCCGGATCGACACAGAGGTCCTGTCTATCGATAAAGGCATCCAGGATCCCAGAAGGCTTATTTCTTAGTTCCAAGATGATGTTAAATTACCAGTTCACTTAATCAGCTACATAGACTTTATACAGCTTAGGATCATGATGCTCAGGGAATCTATCTGGTCGTATTATCTAATTCTTCCCAGGTCAATCTACAGAGAGTATGTTCGAGTCAAGAAAAGCCCCTTATTGGATCAGCCTAGCCTCTAAACTTCTGACTGAGGGCTTTGCCTTCAATGATCTTAATCAATTTGTTCTCTTCTTTTTGAATCTTCAGACTTTGCAGTACTTCCATTCCTTCTCTGAGGCAAAGATGGTACTGTGGTTAACTAGAAAATTAAGAACAGTAGGGATCATTAGCAATATCTGGGACATTTTTAACTGTCACAACTTGGGAGGAAGTGGTGCTATTCGATTACGTATAGGCAATGGATGCTGCTAAATCTATATATCTCTCAATGTACAGAACAGTCAACCACAACAAAAATTCATCTGGCAAAGCATGCCATTCGTGTCGAGGGTGAAAAAACCTGAGGTAGAACAGGCAACTCCTTTATGGAGAACCATTTGAGAAGCAGCAAAGGAAACACTAGGGGGCAGTAAGAACTCATGAAATGTCACTTCCTAAGTAATCTTCAACCTGTTAAAAAGAGTTCCAAATTAATTCTAAAACATTTTTCATATGTATCATAGAAAGTAAGTATATTGACATTTTTGAGAACAGGTCTTTCACTGTAGGAGAATGATTTACAAATAAAAAATGGAGCAGAGCGAAGGCAACCCCTGCAGGCCTGGATTCAACGTGCGGTTACCAGTGTAAATACACAAAATATATTATATATTATATTATATTATATTATATTATATTATATTATAGCATACATAGCATATATTATTATATTATATCATATCATATATTACATTTGTTATTATATTATATTTGTTATTACATTTGTTATTATATTACATTTATTATATATCATATCTTATCATGTTAATTTTCTCTCTCTGCTTACCAAAATGTCTTAGAAATGAAGACATTTCCATAAAGCAAGGAGCACTTCTGGCACCCAAATCTTTTTTTCTAAATACCATTCTCTACTAAAAGGAACTAGAGCTTCTCAAAGAACTGGCTGATTTCAGGGCGCCTGGGTGGCTCAGTCGGTTAAGCCTCCGACTTCGGCTCCGGTCATGATCTCGTGGTCGGTGAATTCAAGCCCCACATCGGGCGGGCTCTGTGCTGATGGATCAGAGCCTGAAGCCCTCTCTCTCTGCTCCCCCTCCCACCCGCCCCCACCCCCCGGTTGTGATGTCTCTCTCTGTCTCTCAAAAATGAATAAACGTTAAAAAAAAAACTGGCTGATTTTCAGAAATTAGACAGGGAAAGTACGGAGTAGTCCTGGACTATCTTATTGGACCAAAGAGTAAGGAAGTGCTCCAAACATGATGAAAACATGTCAGAATAACTTGGGATTTGCCTTGAGGGAGCTTCCAGTGGCCAGGTTTAGGGCAATTCGTGTGCGATAAAGAATAACAAGTTAATGGATATAATATCTTAAACTAATTTAAACATGACACAGATTAATGAAAGAGAGAAGATATTACCATAAGGAAAGTAACTCCTTTTAAAAAATATTTGTTGGTGTGCCTGGGTGGCTCAGTCATTAAGCATCTGACTTCGGCTTGGGTCATGATCTCACAGTTCATGAGTTGGAACCCCGCATCCATTGGGTGAGCTCTAACCCTGCTTCAGGTAAACACAAGCCCCGCTTGGGGTAAGCCCCACTTCTCTCTCTCTCTCTCTATCTCTCTCTCTCTCTTTCTGCCACAATGCTCATTTGTACCCTCTTTCTCAAAAAAAATTTTTTTTGTAGAACAGTCACAGGGGTAGAGGGAAAGCTCTTTTCTAGAAAATTATATATATTTCAACAGGGAAAAATAACATATTGTACAAGTTATGGTCCATAGCTTTTATGGTTCTCTGTTTTAGAAATATTTCCTAAATAGAATACTTGCTTCCAAACAGCAATTTAGAAAAACATTTAAATTGTATTTCTCAAATAATACTGTTCTCCATATAGAAATATATGGTTTTCTGCTCTGAAATTTTAATCACTCCCATAAAATTACTTACAAGTGTTTACTCCTGATCCTTCGGCCTAGATGTCTTGGTCTAAGATAGAGCCAAGTGAAGCTTATTTTAAGTGTTCAACTTAATGATTTATTCATCATCTTGACAGATTCGCTCCCTTCGTTCCTTGTTCTCAATTTTTCAATGTCAAGATCAAGGAGATTAATTCATAAGACATTTCGTTTCAAATTTTCTCTTTAATCTCATGCCAAATTTTTCTTAAAACAGCAGCACACATCTGCTAGAACAGAGCTGTGTAGGGAACAGCCCTCAGGCATTCCGGCCTGGAAGGACAGCTGTGTGAGGGAGCGGAGGTTTCCTTGTGCGATGGAGTCTCCTTGTCGCCATGTCGAAGGTGGAAGGAGAAATCTTTGAGTGGCGCCATGTTCCCTATGGATGTTCCAGCGACAGGTGGCGGCTGCCTTGTTGACAAACTTCATTCATATTCTCAATTCATCCATGATCCAAGGAGAGCTATACATTAAGGGAGTGAGTTAGCTCTACTCATGGTGAAGCATATAAGATATACATTTTGATGCATAGAAATGGAATATTTTTATCAAGTATGAAGTAAGGAATTTCTTTGAACCCATTGTTTGTGCTATTATGCAGCTCCATGGTCACTTTTGCCTGTCTGTGAATTCCACACACATTCCAGACTCTTCTGAAACAGGCCTTCTTTATTTGAAGTAAAGGCGTTTTTCTTTAATCCATCTTATCTACCAGAAACCACTGTTAGTTTTTTTAAAGCATTTATTTTTCAAAAGTAAATGTTTGTTAAGAGTAATTCTAAATAATACTTATATTTCCAATTTAAAAAAATTAGTAATTCATTTTTGGATGTATTCTCTTTTCTTTTACACAGATATTTTCTCCTCTTACCAGGTAGATAATTTTCTGCTTTAGTTTGACTTGTCCTCATTAGGCAGCTGGGATTCACATAATTCTATTTACAATTTCCATCTTTGGATGTTAAGAAATTTGTGTGTTCATGGGTGGTAGTTAATGTATGTGATTCTCAGTGTCTCCTGTATGCAACGCGCTTATCTGTCTGTATCTCTTTTCAGGAAATAGAAATTGCAATCTAATTAAAAATTATTTTTAAGTTTATTTATTTTTGAAAGAGCTAGGGACAGTACAAGTGAGGGAGGGGCAGAGAGAGAGGGAGACAGAGAATCTCAAGCAGACTCTGCCCTGTCGGCAAGGAGCCCAATGTGGGGATCAAACTCACAAAACTGAAACCGTGAGAACATGATCTGAGCCGAAATCAAGAGCCAGACGCTTACCTGACTGAGCCACCCAGGCTCCCCTCGATCTAATTTTGATCGCATTGTGTTTCCTTCTATCAAATGGATCTTATGCTGTTTAAAACAAAATATATTAACCAAAAGTATCAAACTACTTATACATTCAGTAATCATTTTACGATTAAAGTTAAACTCTCACACATGATAGTGGAAAGAAAAACGTCTTATCCTCATATTATGTTTGACATCACTTAATATCAGTTTGGGGAGAGAGGTAAGTCTGTAAGAGAATTAGTAATATTCTAGTAGACCCCAAAATATTTATTTCCCCAAAAGAAAAACAGAAAGAAACATGACTGAATAAAAGTGGAAGAAGAGAAAACGGCAGAAGAATCTCATGGGACGAAGAGTGGGGAAATGTGTGTGTGTGAGTGCAGTGATGTCGTTTGGAGGGAGAAGGCAGAGGAATTTGAGGAATAAAATAATGAGTGCACAGAAAAGACACAATTACAGCACCCATTATCCGGTAAATATCGAAATGCAAGTCTAGTGAAAAAAGTCAAAACGGTTTGAATTTGAAGAGAGAAAAACACTAATGCACCGGGGCACCTGGTCAGGTAAGTGATGATATAAGCCAAGGTAGAATTCAGAAAGTATAATCGGCGGAGTCATTAGTGGACAAATCCACGCCTTCAGCAAAGTCATTGATGAGAGAGATAATAAATTACTTAGATATCTCTTCTTTTTATCAATAACACTTTTTCATGAGTATAACCAAAGTCACCAGGTTAAAAAATGGCCAATTAAGCTTCTTGATTCTATTTGTTGGGAGAGGAAGCATTGGCATTCCGTAACCAGAGGGCTCCCTCAGTACAGCCGGCTGCTACACCCTCCAGAAGCATGTCCCTGGCAAGAAAAGACTGGGAGGGGGACTTGTTTGTCTCGTTTCCATTAGAGAGGTGGTGGCTTAATACTCAGCTTCTGTACATTCTGTTTGAACTAAAGGTTAGACTCCTAGAATGTCAGAATGTTATGTTTGTAGATAGAAACTAGTTTGCAAAACTGTGTGAGTCCCTCTTTCCCCCAATTACATTTTTTTCTTTTCTCTCTTTTACTTTCTTTTCTATTATTTTCCTTTTTCTTTCTCTTTTCTTTTCTACCCCCTGCATAACTGATTAGGGACATGTATATATAAATTTTTAAAAAGCATTAAAATGAAAAAACCCATAGTTTAAATGTTCCAACATCCTATATACTTGGCTCCCCACCTTTTATTTTTTACTTCCTTGGCTTCTCCAGCATTAATTGTCTTCTTGTACCTCTTTGGTCACCTCTGACAGTACTTCATTTGGAAACTATGAGGACATAAGGTCAGCTTAGACCATAGAGGCTATTTACAACAAACTCTGGAAATGTGTTATTAGCATGTACCAACCCACATGGGGTGTGCAAAGTGACTCACTGGAAAACACTCTAAGCAACAGTAAATTTTAATAGTGCAGCATCACCAATATTTCCTCAGTGGTTATAAATTGCAGAATTTTATTCAGTCCTGTCAAAATATAATTGCTATATCCAACCTAAAGCAATTAAAATCTAAATTGTGAGGTAGTGGAGATTGAGAAACAATCTCATTACAATGAATCAGTATCGCTGGAATGACTCACGTGATACAAAGTTACCCATCAAATGAATTAAGGGAAGTGGTTAATATTAGATTTATTGTATCTGTAAATTTAAAGGTAAATGGCAAAATGAAAAGAATAATGTTCTGTCATAAACAAAGGGATTGAACTGGTTGTGAGTTGGAATGTGTCTCCAACTCACTTAAGAGAGATACAATTACAATTCAAATTTTTAAAATGTGAGAAAAGTGCTCAAAACTGTTCCTCTGAATTATTCCCACTAGAAATTCAGAATGACTGCAAAATGACACCACTAGGGAAAGTCAGGAATTGGTATTAGATGATCAAGCCGCGGATAACACGGAGAAGGAGTAAGTGGAGAGGGAAATAGAGACACACAGAAGAAAGGATGACCCAAAGAGCATTCCCTAGGGCCCTCGTGCAGGGCCCCAGACAGCTATGCATTTTGGCAGCTTGTAATTTTTTTTATTATTCATGATAGAATTATTTATTTATTTTATTTTTTAAATTTAAATTTAAATCCACTTTAGTTAGCCTATAGTGTAATAATGATTTTAGGAGTAATTTAGAGATTCATCACTTACATATGACACCCAGTGCTCATCCCAAGTGCCCTCCTTAATGCCCATCACGCATTTAGCCCATCCCCCTACCGCACATTCCACCAGCAACCCTCAGTTTGTTCTCAGATTTACGGTTTGCCTCCTTCTCTGTTTTTATCTTATTTTTCCATCCCTTCCCCTATGTTCATCTGTGTTTCTTAAATTTCACGTACGAGTAAAATCATATGATATTTGTCTTCCCTTAACTGATTTATTATCGCTTAGCATAATATATTCTAGTTCCATCCATGTCGTTGCAAATGGAAAGATTTCATTCTTTTTGATTGCCATATATATGTGTGTGTGTGTATATATACACATACATACATACAAACCACATCTTCTTAACCCACTCATCAGTCAATGGACATTTGGTCTCTTTCCATAATTTGGCTATTGTGGATAGTGCTGGAATAAACATCAGGGTGCATGTGCTCCTTCAAATCAGCATTTTTTTCCCCTTTGGATATGTACCTAGCAGTGCAATTGCTGAGCCATAGGGTAGTTCTATTTTTCACTTTTTGAGGGACCTCCAAACTGTTTTCTGGAGCGGCTACATGAGTTTGCATTCCCACCAGCAGTGCAAAAGTGTTCCCGTTTATCTGCATTCTCCCCAACATCTGTTGTTGTTCAACACCTGAGTTGTTCATGTTAGCCACTCTGACAGGTGTGAGGTGGTATCTCACTGGAGTTTTGATTTGTATTTCCCTGATGATGAGTGGTGTGGAGCACCTTTTCATGTGTCTATTAGCCACCTGATGTCTTCTTCGGAGAAGTGTCTGTTCATGTCTTTTGCCCACTTCTTTACTGGATTATTTGTTTTTGGGGTGTTGAGTTTAAAGTTAACGGCTTATCAAGCCCTCCCTTTGAATCTCCCAGCAGCCTAGTGAAGGAGGCCAGCTCGGAATGTCCGTTCTGCACAGGAAGCAGACTGAGCTCTGAGACACGGATGCCTCCCCCAGGCCCGTGAGCTTCTAGGTACACAGAATCGGGATTACAGTGAGAGCTCCTGCCATCAAATCGAGGGCTCTTTCCACTCCATCCTGGAGAGGGACTGGAGACAATGAGCACCTAAAGGCCGGAAGAAACAAGAGGGTGATGAGGAGGAAGTGAGAGGTAAGAAGTAGAGATAAACACAGAAAAAAAGAATGAGTATAAAATAAAGCACACTTGCCTATAAAATAATTTCAAGTGCGAAACTTCTTTGTAAACTTGAAAATCTTCCATAAATGCTATTTCTAAACTGTGCCCATTCCCACATGAGGGAAAGGAGGAAAATGACTCCCGTCTTTTCCGTTCTGCTTCATTTTCTACCACGGAGGCCCTGGCTCTGAGTCCCACAACACAAACCGGTAAATAGGGCAGGGTTTATCATGGTCGGGATCTGAGGTCTTGTATCAAACTTCCTGGGTCTGAAAATCCAGTCTGTCACTTTTCATCTGTGCGTTAAATTTCTAAGCCTAAGCCTCAGTTTCCCATCTGTAAAATGCAGAAAATATGGCTCAGTCGGTTAAGTGTCCAACTTCGGCTCAAGTCATGGTCTCATGGTTTGTGACTTGGAGACCTGCATCAGGCTCCTGCTTCAGATCCTCTGTCCTCCTCTCCCTCTGCCTCTCTCTCTCTCTCTTTCTGTCTCAAAAATAAAAAACCATGTAAAAACATTTTAAGCGGAGAAAATAATTTCTGCCTCTCAGGGTTCTGCCGTGTGCCTGGCATGTGCCTCACACCCAGCAAAGGTTAGCTCCTCTCACTGATACTATCGTTGGGCTATAGGTGGGGGAAACAAGTTTTGAAGAACTACCTTGGTAATCTAATCACACGGAACAACATTGTTTCTTTGGAAAAAGGCATTCTGAGTTTTAGCAACCTATAAATGAGGTTCTGAGTAGTTGAAGGCTATCAAAGAAAAAGAAGTGGTGTTGATCAAAATTTTTTAACAAGTACAATTAACAGTATGCTATAATTTGTTACATCAGCGTAAACCAAATCAAGGAAGAATGGGTTGGGTATTCTACATGAGATAGTTGAAAGTAAAAGATTGCTGAGAAGTATGGTTTATCTATTTCAGTTGCAACTATGCTAAATGTTTACTTCAAGCTCATACGATCCAGCTAATTTAAAGAATCAGTTACTTGCGTATAAATTTGTTCCCTCCCTTAAGGGGTGGAGAGTCTGCCAGAGAAGAAAATCATTGTAGTTTCCCTGTGTAAGACTAAGGGGAGGAAAGGACGGTCCACCTTGAAGATTTCAGGATTTTCCACTTTGCTCGTTTGGTTGGTAAATGTTCACTCTGAACCACCCTCAGTGACCTCTAGCATGGCCTTATCAATTATCCTGGAGGCCACAGGCCCTCCCCCTGCAGTTATACCAGGCAAGTTAGCCCTCGAGGGGTCAAAGACATCAGTCATTCCCAAAGCTGCCCAAGTGAAAGTTACACCTGCGTGACCCCCATCAAGTCTGAGCTGGGGCAGGGGCAGAACCACAGCTGTGTTTTTCATGTTCGCTGAACCTATCTAGTGTTTCTGTTTCTCCTAAGTGATTTCCATGGTAACCTATGGGAAAGAATGCAGGAAGCAAAATATGAAAAATTGTCTTTAGAAAAAAAATTGTACCCAAATGTGAAGCATTCTAAGGGCTGGATATGAAGTTATGAATAGGCGAAGCTACTTTCCCTTGCCATTTTAGAAAGCAGGTTCTATAAGAACAGGTAAGGAAAACGTGGGCGTGTGCAGAAACTGTGATAGAAACATGTAAGCCCTGGAATCTATGCCTTGACACATCATCCAGGACTCACCTTGGGAAAAAACCAAAATCATCATAGGGAATTCCTACTTTCTTCCTTTTATGATCCCTCTAGAATGAGCACAACATGTATTATATATAATTGTTCACTTTTTATAAGTCCCATCCTTTTCTCTCGTCCACATTAAGAGACATCTTTGGAAGCTGAGATCTTCCAGTTTTGACATCGATCATAATTGTAGACTGATCAGTTTGCTTTTCTACCTCAACTCAAACCAACATTCTCATTAGTCAGGCATCCATAGACACTGAATTTATATCGAAGTAATGTTTGTAAAGGATTAGAATCAAATAATCTTAAATTTGAAAAAAGACCTTCAAGGAGCACTTCCCACAGCATTAGTGATGCCATTCGGCACCCACTGGAAAAGCCCTCGTGTCGGTGGTCCACCTCCATATAAGACAGCCAGGCTCCATGGTGGCAGAGCTCAGCCTGCAGGAAAGGCTCTTCCCATCTGGACCATAAACCTCCTTCCTTGTATTCCCATCTATCGGTTTTAGTTTTCACTCGGGGAGCCACACAACATTATCCATTCTTCTTCCAGAGGGGCATGAAATATTGTGACACAGCCAACATACTCCCTAACAAAGTGCCCCTTTCCTCATTCATTCTTCACCGAGCACCTGGCTTCTCCTCATTCCAGTTGTCCTTACTAGGAGGAAGTTTAAGTGTTCCATGACTCATTTAGACTATGTTGGGGGTGGAATCTATCGGAAAGCAAGCAGACCAGACACTAAACAATGCAATCTCAAGCAGAAAAAAATATTGTTCTGCAACTCATACTCATTTCAGAAACCAGGGCTGACTATCCTTATCCACAAAGATGCATTAATGTTAGGTATCATAACAGGAGAAAACGAATTGACTATAAAGTCCAATTAATTCCACCCCATTCCAGCTCTAAGATCATTTTCTCCAAGTGCAATTGTGCTTCAGAATCTGCTTACATCACAGAGATCTTAACATTATTCTAGAATGTTCCAATGCTATGACCCAGGTCAAGGGCATTGAAATACACCCCAAAGCACTGACCATGTAATTGTACACCTTATATTAGACGGATGCCATTTCACTGACCTTTCATAAGATTATCAAATTGAAGACCTAAAAGGAACCATAGGACTGATTTACTGGACTGTCTTCATGGTGTGAATGAAGCAAGGTTTGGAGAGGTTAAATACCATCCTGAGCTCGATAGTGAGTTTGTGGTCAAACTATGGTCAGATTCCAATGTGGCCACCTCAGCATTTGTTTTATTTTCAATCCATGAGGTAATCTGTATTCTGACTTCTAAGTTATTTTTGAAATCCAAATTTTCAGGCTTCAGTTTATATAATTGTTCAATATGGTCTAAATATTCCTATTAAGTGAGTGTAGAAAAAAGAGATGTATTAAATAAATTATGATTTTAATGCATTTAGACCATACATGGTAGAAATCATATGTAAATAGAAGCAGAAATATACAAAATGCAAGTATGCAGGACTAGGACCAACTAATAAAAAATATACATTTGTTATATTTGAGGCACATAGTGAGGTAAAATGAACAAATTACTATAGGATGTTATTTCAATGACAAAGGACATTTCTTTTTCTTTTCAGCCTCTGAGGGTGTACTTCATACCATAACTACATAATTAGGATTATCTGACAGGAGAATTAGTGCCATCAGTAATTAGTGTCAGATATCTTGGGTTCTAAGATACCAATTCCTTTTTTATTACCGATATCAAAATTTTGTTAGTGTTATTAACCATAAATATTGTAAAATGTATTCTTTTTATGCTTCGACTGGGCTCATCTGAAACGTGATTGAACATGTCACAAATTAGCATCTGAAAATTAGAAGCCTAAACCCTTCTATATGAAATAAACTCATATATAAAATATATTGTATGTTCTTCATATAGCAATATCTATCTCAATATATATATTATCTCTTGTTTATTTTACTGCAGTTTTGATATTGCAAACAATGCTAGAAGAACTTAAATGAAGGAAGGAAGGAAAGACTTCTACCTTGCTTCTGGAAACATGCTTTATTTCAACTCACAGGGAGGAATGGATGGGCTCCTTCTGCAAACAGTCCACTTGCCACGTGGACTTGACTGGACATGTTGATTTCTGAGAGAAGTGCTTGAATGTGTAAATAGATCCCTGTTTCTTACTCACACTAGGGTCAAGTTAGAAAATACTTGAAAACAGGGGCCGTATCATCACCCACTTAAATATCAGCCAAGGTTAGACAAGAGGATCTTGGGTTTGCATTAGGACATGCAATTTCAGAAAAAAAATAAAAAAGAATCAAAGACTACTTGTTCCACCATTTGGACAAATTGAAATTTTTGTCTTTCACTGACTCTGAAAGTGAGACCATGGTCAGAGAGTGGGTGCCACAGCATGTCACAATCACCTCATGGGTGTGTGGGACAATGGCACAGTCCATGCCCTGGTTAGAGCTTGCCCTGTCTTTTCCACAAGATGGCCCAGAGCACACATTCATACAGATATATTAATATTAGTATAGTCGACATCAGGAAAAAAACATGTTTGCTGTATTTTGTAATGAATAAGAATTCTGGGCAATGAAGTTTGGTCTTAGTTGCCCACCATAGGTAACAGCAAGAGGTCACATCTTCTAGAAAGTTATAGACCTCCTTACATAAATGAAGGAATATAATATATTGTTTCTCTAGAAATTATCAGTAAGAAAAAGCATTTAACAATAAACCTCATAAAGATAAGCCATCTTTAGTTACGTTCTCAAAAAATAATATATTTATATATTTTGAGAACTCACTATGATCCAGGCACTTCTACTTACTGTCCGGGGAGTTTTTGGGTTCTATTATAAAGTCAATCAAACATTAATCTCCCTTCCGCACTTATTGTTCAAGGAAAGGAATAACCTTTCTTCTTAAAGACTAATTGTCTCTTTCTCAACTTTTTGACAGTTTCCATTTCATCATCTCTTGTGTCCACACCTCAAAGTGATAATTTGAAGACAGCCTGTGCAGGACTTTGGCTATATCTATATTCTAGACTCAAAGGGCATGTGGAATAAATACCCTGTTTTATTGCCTTCAACTTTTAGCCCTCATCCTCATGAACCAAACATGAACTGCCATAAAAATAATGAAAAGAGAAGTGGGAACTATGCGTACCTTTGTGTTTAAAGAATTTGCAGTTCTTGTTAATTCATTCAAGTGAAGCAACTACAATAGGAAACAAAGAACTATTTTCAAAGGCTATTCAAATGCTGCTGCAGGAGACCAGAGGGTGACATAGGAAATCGGTTGCTTGCCATCAATGTTAAGCTGTTTACATTTTTATGAACTTTCTATTACCCATCACCTCTTTCTTATATCTGTTTCTTAGTTTCGTTCCGCATGGGGAAAAAAAGATACAATTTCAAAGAGGAAAGGTGAGTTTGGAAAACAAAATATTTCATGTAGTCTTAAACAGGAGTGAGTGTTACAGTGTTAGAGATGGGCTGTAGGCACTTACGTGTGTGTGTATTACGTGTGTGTGTATTTACTTTCATAACCCCTGTGATAGAATGCAAGATGAAGATTTTTTTTAAAGTTTTGGTAAAGTATTTAAAAATCATTTCAGTCTTATTCATTTGTGTTGTCACTTAATTCCACTCATCCCTACATTCCCAGTTGTGAAACATGGTAGGAACTCCATAAGTATTTGTTGAGTGAAGAAGGAAATACTGTGTGAATTAATGAAGGGATCTTGACATCATTTGCAGGCAGTTAATACCATTGGTTACTCACCAAGCATGCAAAGATGATGATTAAGTTCATACAATACGTAATTATTGTCAAATTATTTTCACAAACGGTATCTGATTTGATGTTTACAGTATCCTTTTGACATTCCAGTAGCTTGTGTCATTTTCTCCACAAAGAGTAAGTTTCCTACAGTCCTATTGTCTAACCCAAGGTGTAACTATAGTTTCCTAAGACCTTTGTCAGAGGACAGCTAAAATAAAACATTGCAACGCTCTTCAAATATTTAAAAGGTGAATACATTTAACATGTTTTGTAGGAATATGATAAAGAGGCAGTTGATATAGGGCGGATATTTCAACCTTCTTAAAACACACATGGAAGAGGATATAATTTTTGTGCATGAACAGGAAAATGAGCAAATAAAGGAGCAATGGTAATGGAGAGGTAGACTTTAGCTCAAGGCAAGGAAGAACTTTCTACAATGTTGAATTTTCTGAATGTTTGTTAAAAAGCTACCTCACACTATTAAGTTCTGCCTTATTGGAGGACTTCAAAGAAATGAGCAACCTCTTGCCTGCTGGCTTCCAGATGGAAACAGAGTGGAGAGTGGGGATTGAACGACTCCTTCTAGAGCTAGCCTGGCAGGTTCCCACATCATATAGGACATACTGTTCCATAATCCATGGACTCTGCATGAATGGCGCCCCCTGGTGTAGCTTCAGTGGCCAGCATCCTCCTACTCCTCGTGACAAGAAAGCCCAATTGCTGAACCTGGAACTCCGAGCATCTGTGTGAGTCTTGAATGTTGTAAGAGAGAATCATGAAGAGGATGAAAATATGAGGGACTTTCCTCCATTTTGTATGGGGAGCAGCAAGAAAAAAAATTGAATTCTTTGGTTCTGTGCTAACTCAGGCTGCTTGGCTGCCAGAAGAGACAATGACTTATTTCTGCTCCAGAAATTTCTGCCTGACATGTGCCCTCACCACAGTGGGCCAGGCTGTCTCTGGTTGCAAAACCTGAAGCAAGCACAAGTGTAGATGGAGCCACCGGAGAGCAGGTCTCCCTCATTTTGAAGGAGGGGGTGACAGGAAGAGGTGACTCTGCACATACTCATCCCATGATGACTTGTACAGAGTCCTCAGCATCCTCAGGCACTACTATGTCTCCCTCTCCACAAACAAGTACGTATTGAATATCTATTGTGGATAAGACACTTGGGACCTAGAAATAGAATAAAATTGAACACGAGAGCTTTCACATTTAATTTTTCTTGAGTTTTAATTACATTAAATTCAGAATTTGACTCCAGCTTTTCAAATTCCTTTCTACTTTAAATCCTGACTGGGGAGAAGCTTTGTTCCATGAGGTAATCATTCCCTCTATAATCAGCAGAGAGATGATTAAGGCATGTTGACAGAGGCCTACTAAGAAATGTTTCTTCCAGTCATCCAAAATTATTGGTTGAATTAAAGCACTCGTGATCTCTTTGAAACTTTAATTGCATAGATTATAAATCCTTGAAAATATTCTTTATGTGAACCTCAACAGGAAGGGCCTAAGGATGCACGTGGGTGGGGGTGGAGGTGGGGACTCTCGGTTCTGCAGTGGGTCAGGTTTAGCTGGCTCAGTGAGTCCCCCGTTTGGCCTCAGCTGTGCTCACTTATCCCCTGCCCCTCAGAACAGAGCTATGGGGAACCGTACCTTTTGAACCCTTTTTGAAAGAGCCAATTTGATAGACAATCTGAAATTAAGGTGGACATTCTCCTATGTTTACAGAGTGGGGCATCTATGAAATCTCACAAGACAGTCCCTGAAATCCTCCTGTGATTTTCTTCTAGACATGGTCGAATGCGTATTTGTGACATACCTTTTCCATCTGTGATGATCGTGGCCTCTAGCCCCAAAGAGCACCACAGCCAGGATGGAGAGGAGACTCAAGGGAGAAAAGAAGAGGTTCTCAGTGGTGAGGTCATAGCTCATATCCTTGAAGACATCGAACAGAAGTCTGGGTGGCTTGGTCGATTAAGTGTCTGACTCTTGATTTTAGCTCAGGTCATGATCTCACAGTTGTGTGTTCAAGCTCCACATCGGGCTCTGCACTGGCGGCGTGAACCCGCTTGGAATTCTCTGTGTGTGTGTGTCTCTCACACTCATTCTCTCTCTCTCTCTCTCTCTCTCTCTCTCTCTCTCTGTCTCTCCCTCTCTCAATATAAATAAATAAACCTTAAAAAAAAGACCAAACAGAACTGCTCATTCCTTCACATGAGTTCTGGAATACAAAGGCACACAAAACAAAAATGTACCTCAAACCAGCACTATTTAGCAGTTTATTTCACATTAGAGAAAGAGTTACTTCTATGTTGTGTAATCAAAATTCTCTAAGTGGGGCTTTATGGAAGCAAAAACCCCCACGGATTTTGGAAAAAAAGGCCTTTCTATCTCTGCCACAATCTAGCTTCATGACCCTAAGAGAGTTACTTCAGTTCTCCTGGTCTCTTTTCTTTCTGGCAGTGGCTAAGTGACTACTTTCTTGTAGGATTCTTGTGAGGATTAAATTACGTAATAGCTGTAAAGCACCCAGGACTATGCCTGCAGATAGTAGGTGGTCAGAGATGCCAGTGAATATTGTCATTATTTTTGTTGCTCTTAGTTTAGTGTAGTTCGTTGGTTAGGGTAATGACAAAGAGGACCAGGTTATAGCTTTGATCCCAGTAGACACATGACCTCGCTGAGTCTTTCAAAAGTGCACAAAAGGGACTGAATGAGTGAGAGAGTAAGGATACACCACCCAAAACCCATTTGCATCATTGGAAAAACATCTCAAAGTGTGCCTCTCTCACAGTGGGTTGGCAGTGCCATCAATACATGTAACAGAGAGTATTATTGTATATATATTATTTTTAAAGAAATGAATAAATACAAGTACATTAGAATCCTACAGAATTATTATCCCACTTTCTTCTTTAAAACCATCCTCAGGGTGGCTGGGTGACTCAGTTGGTTAAACATCTCTCTTGATTTCAGCTCAGATCTTGATCCCAGGGTCGTGGGATTGAGCCCTGCGTTGAGCTCTGCAGTGAGCACGGAGCCTGCTTAGGATTCTCTCTCTCTCTCTCTCTCTCTCTCACTCTGCCTCTCTCCCTTGTTCATGTGCTCTCTCTAAAATAAATAAAATAAAATAAAAATAATAATAAAAAAATGTTTTTAATCCTCAAATATTTCTTTCAAAAGACAGAGCTCCCTGCTCTCGGGTGTTGGGCTGTCCGAATTTACCTTGACTCGATGCCTTCAGGTGGTTGCTCACAGCCACACCAGGGCTTCAAAGCTCTGACTCTCTCCAAGGGAGTTACACAAAGTCAAGTAAATGGAACATTATTAGATGAAGGAAGGTCTGTCATTTCTTCTTCATTCACTAAATTCTCCCTTCCCCTGGGCAGTGTCTAGAGGAGTGAGGTTAGATAATACTGGGAAGCCTCAGCATTTTTGCTTCTAACGGTGCTTGGTGGAATCAGGTAATGGGACTGTTCTGCATCTCTGTGCCCTGTGTGGGGCTATTCTGAAGAACCACCTAAAGTCTATGGCCCCCTGGGATCAGTGTTAGGACTAGGATGAGGGAAGGTGCAAAATTTAAGGAAGCGCTCACTTTACTGTGTTGACCCTCTTGCTTGTGCGACCCTGTCCCTGGCAGTGAGTACCTCCGTAAGAATGAGCCACCCACTGAGCAAAATTTCAGGAGGCACAAAATGCACTGGAAGGGGGTGGGTGTCATAAGGTCACAGGACCTGAACCTAAGAATGAGGGCCTCCTTAAATTTTGCTCCTTTGGGAACCTTACTTGCCTGTCCTTGCTCCTGACCCTGTTGGAATACCAGGTCAGGGTTTTGGATTCAGGAGGTTGCAGGTCTGTTTTTCTGGCTGTACTGTTCTCTTATACTACAGACACCTTAAGGGGTTTCCATTAAGATATTGGAATCAGAGTGAAATTCTCCCTTTGTCTGTCGTTGTCAATGGAGTATCTTAGCCTTAGGAGTCAAAGTGTTTCAAGAAAAATGCCTTCTTTTTCCTGCATGTTTTAAAGGTGTGGTACTCAACGTGGTACATTTCCTTAAAAAACACCTGAAAAGGTAAGGTGCTGAGTTTGAGTGAAGATATAAATAGAAAGGTTATCATTTTTTTTCCACTGAAGTATTTAACTTGTACAATGTCTTGCCAATATCCGGAAACCCAGAAGCAATTTTCCCAACCCAGGGGTGTGGTTCCAATAAAACAGACTTAAGAGTTCCTACACAGAGAAGATCCAAGTTTAAACAATTTGGCTAGCTAAGATGCTGACATTTCATAGAGACCAGAAATGTTACCACTTGCTTAAAAGCTCTTCCCATCAACATGGATATAAAATTCTCTAAGACACCAGTATACTTCTGTATATTCTGGGAATGGAGTGAGGGGAGGGAGAAAAATATGAGTCAGATGGGGTTCAAGTTCACAAGAAAATAGAAATAGATGTACAGACTAAGATCTGTTTTTCAGAGTTTATGAGACACTGACCCATTGGTTTTTCCCCCCCTCATTCAACTGTTTGAGAAGTCTACCTCCTGGTAACCCCCCATGGTCACCCTATAAGCAAAACAGTCCTCTGGCTACAGCAGTTAATTCTAATTAGGATCCATAGAATTTGAGAAATATGATTGCTGAAGGGACAATTAGCTGAAATGGCCAATCACCGGTCTTGATAATAGAGAGCCCTTAAATCTTACAAACTTGAGTTCTTTTTATTTTATTTTACTTTTTATTTTTAATGTTTTTTATTTATTTTTGAGAGACAGAGAGACAGAGTGTGAGCAGGGGAAGGGCAGAGAGAGCGAGGGAGACACAGAATCTGAAGCAAGCTTCAGGCTTTGAGCTGTCAGCACAGAGCCTGACGCGGGGCTCGAACTCACAGACTGTGAGATCATGACCTAAGCCGAAGTCGGCCGCTCAACCGACTAAGCCACCCAGGTGCCCCCAAACTTGAGTTCTAATATGAACTTTGCCTTCTGCTACACATGTGAGTAACTTACTTGACTTCTCTGAACCTACCCATAAAATAAATCTCTGAATATAAAACAGGAGTCACCTGACAAGGCTGTTGTGAGTGTGAAATATGATAATTCAGATAAAGCCTCTGAATAGAAACATTATTCAGTACTGTTATCTCTCTCCCCCACGTCTAAGGATTATGGATTTAACTCAAGGAAGAGCCGTAGATTTGAGAAGGAGAGTATCAGGTCCCCAGATTAATTCCACAAATGGGGACACTGAAGTGAGCCTAGTGGGGTTACATGATTTACTCAAGTCCACACCGCTAGAATTCACAAGGAACACCCAGTTTTCCTGACTCACTGTCCAGCATCCCGCCCTCTGATTTACCAGATCGATACACAATGTAGGAAAAGAAGATCTAACTTTGGAACCACAGAGCACAGTTTCTTCTTAGGTGCTGCCGCCGTTTACAAGCAAAGTTCTCACTCAGCCTTAGTTCAGTCACCATGGAAGTCCTTACCCTAACCTGGGAATAAAGATGGGTGACAAGAATGGCTCTCTCCAGTACTGGAAACCATGACATCAAAAAGCTCCCTCAGTGAGTGAGAATAGTGGGACAGAGAACCACAGTACCTTGTTTTACATTTGTGCCTCCCTACCACCACCCCCCGAACCATGGTTCTTCTCACTGTCGTTTGCCTTTGATTACAACCAAATACTTTCTCCTGTAGTTTCTTAGACGAGTCATCAGCAGTTACAAAAATCATGTCAAAGAAGCTACAGTTTAGAGTTTGCATTTGTCCCTTGTCTTCAGGTTGGCTGAAACTCTGTTCCGTGTGCCCACAGCTGTGCCTACAACACACAGACACACAAAGTACTCACCATCCAAAGTCTTCTCAGAATGTGGTAGCACAAGTCACTTTTCTCTGCATCGTGAAGTGATTTAAAGTATTTATACAAAAGAGTAGCGAATGAGCCAGCTGACATATGCAATGTAAAACCCACTGCTTCTCTGGTCCACGTAGTGACCCAAAGATGTGGAAAATCTTTTTTTTTTATATTTAAAAAAAATGTTAAATGTTTACTTATTTTTGAGAAAGAGAGACAGACAGACAGAGACAGAGAGTGAGTGGTGGAGGGGCAGAGAGAGAAGGAGACACAGAATCTGAAGCACCTCCAGGCTCTGAGCTGTCAGCATGGAGCCTGACATGGGGCTTGAACTCATGAACTATGAGACCATGACCTGAGCCGAAGTTGGATGCTCAACCGACTGAGCACCCAGGTGCCCTGAAGATGTGGAAAATCTTAACAAAACATTTAATGCCATGGATTTTATACAATAATTTGAGTGCTATTTTATAATTACAGAATATATTAGATGTTGAAAAATTAAATGTAATGTGCGTGTATATATTACAAACACCCTCTGGCTATGACAACAAATTATTGGTGTTTAAAAGGCAGAGTAGAGGTATTTTTGTCTTGGGAACTGGAAACAGATTTCTTCCCTTGACTCCTAACATGTGACACGATGAAGGAAATGTTCTCTCTGGAACAGAGACATCCAGGGATGAAGTAACCTTTGTTGGGTAAGGATTTCGAACTTCTCATGGCCAGGACTGGCCAAATGGAGTCAGGATTCCCACAGGAAGCAACTATGAACTACAGATCAACTATGGCTCTAACTCAGAGAAAGACCAATATGGTGTAAAATCAGAATGTGAGACATGAAAGGAACTTAAACAGGTTTCTCTGGAGACTTTTAATCCCCAATGAAGAAATACTCTTTACACTGTGATCCAGAATAGGTATTCAAAATGGAAACAAGAGTTGCACAAAAAATACTTCCCTTTGGGATTAATGACTCATTCTGATATTTCCTTTTCTATTCTCTCCTTTTTGATGTTTTAAACACTGATGGCAATTCACTAAATTTTTTTTTGCAACCCACTAATTGGCCCCATCCCACAGATGGAAAATGCTGATCTAACCCAACTGTCTCATCTTGCGAAAGAGGAAATGAAGCCGTAGGTAAGCTTAATATAACTAGGTATGCATTTAATACAGTGCTTAGACTAGAATGGATGAGTGTTTTCAAATTGTTTAGTACAGAGAAGTAACTTATATAAAAGATAATTCTGGGTGTTTGTGTTCAGCTGTAGATTTTATCTATATAGTGATATTATGCTTCTGGTTGAGTTCATTCACCTCATCTAAATTCCCTAACAACTTTTGGCTTTGATTTTACCTCTACAAATTAAACCACTATGCTATAAATGCATTCTTCGCTAAAAATAAGGCATATATTTTTGCCTTTTTCACAAAGAATCACCCAATAAATTATTATCTCACACTAATTGAGTGCAATTAGAGTCAGATGCAGCCATTTGTACTAACTTCTTTTATCAAATTACACACATATATACATACATAGAAAAGCTTCTACTTTTTAAAAATGATATCCAAACTATAAAAATGTCCAGAGGAATAAGAAGTGAACTCATGGAAGAAAAAGATTCAAGGCAATAAAGAAAAAAAAGAAAAAGAAAAAGAAAGAAAAAAAAGGCAGGATTTAGGTCCTTTGTTTTCCATTGAATGACCCCTGATTTGTGCACGTAACATAAAAGTAGACACCAATTAGTGGCGCCTGGGTTGCTCAGTCAGTTAAGCGACTGACTTCAGGTCATGATCTCATGGTCTGTGGGTTTGAGCCCTGTGTTGGGCTCTGTGCTGACAGCTCACAGCCTGGAGCCTGCCTCGGATTCTGTGTCTCCCTCTCTCTCTGCCCCTCCCCTGCTCATGCTCTGTCTCTCTCAAAAATAAATAAACATTAAAAAAATTTTTTTAAATAGACACCAATTAGAGTTGTAACAGGAAACATATTCAATAGTTCCCTTTATATAACCTTATAGTGAATTGATAGAAAATTTTATAAAATTATTGCACACCCAGGAATAAAAACTTGGATTAGGGTCTTCCCAAAACAGAATTGTCAAATGCCCACCATGTCAGACCATCAGTGGCAGTGTTTGGCTTCAAGAAATTAGTGCACAAGCCAGGAGAAAACACCCCTTTTTTCCATTCGTTTCTCAGATTCTCAGAAGATAAAGGGAAGAAATGAAGCAACTTAATTACTTATAACAGCAGCGAGAGGCATCCTGGTTGCTCAGACTATATTCTCAAGAGTCTACTCCCCTCCCCGAAGCACTCCATGTTGCAATCCTCCTTTCTGGGTAAAGACCCATTTAAAAGGGATGCAGAAGACATGGTGTCCCTTGTTGAGGAATGGAGAAGGGCATAGAGACTCTTGAGAAAGAGAAAGGGGTCAATATTCATGCTCTGGAGAGAAATGAACTTCTAAAAGATTCTTAAAATCTTCTCTAGACACTCAAAGAAATACATCTTGAAACATTTTGTCCACTGATATAGAGAGCTTGACTTCTCTCATGTACGGTCATAAAAGAGGATTTGGATTTGAGGAGGAAGAGGGGTTCCAGAGAATAAAGAATTCTACCAACTTCACGGGACTTTCATCATCTATAGATGTTGTTCCCCAAGAGACCCAAGGAACAGATACTTTAAAAGAAAAATTAGTAATTCACTGGTTGGCTATTCACAGAACCATGGGGTTATTTGCAAAGAGATGACTGGGTGTGTTCAATGACTTCTGTGCTGTTGTTACCTATAAACACTAACAAAAGAGCATGTACTAGTTTCTCTAGATTATAAAGCCTCTTCTCTATAAAGAGTCTGATTACCAGATAGGAGTGAGAGTGTGTGTTCCTGCCTATTGTCTTAGATGTTTACATGGACAGATCATTGTATATGGTCACCCCTGGAGCCCTAATTTCACATAAACTGTACCCACCTAGTGGACTATGGCTCTTGTATTTAGTTTTCTTTGTTTTACAATGGATGATTTCCACCCAAAATGCATTAACTGAAGTATATAGAACAATGATTTAAAATTTTTCTTAACACTTACTCATTTGACAGAACACGAGCAGGGGAGGGGTAGAAAGAGAGGGAGACAAAGAATCTGAAGCAGGCTCCAGGCTCTGAGCTGTCAGCACACAGCCCGATACAGGGTATAAACCCCCAAGCCATGAGCTCATGACCTGAGCTGAAGTTGAACACTTAACCAACTAAGTCATCCAGGTGCCTCTGAGGTATATATAACAAGGATACTTTTTTAAATTTTTTTAATGTTTATTCATTTTTGAGAGACAGAGACAGAATGTGAGCAGAGGAAGGGGAGAGACAGAGGGAGACACAGATTTCAAAGCAGGCTCCAGACTCTGAGCTGTCAGCACAGAGCCGAACATGGGGCTTGAACTCAAGAATTGTGAGATCATGACCCGAGCTGAAGTCAGATGCTTAACTGACTGAGCCACCCAGGCGCCTCAACAATGATTTTTTTAAATAGTTTATTTTCAAATTGGTTTACATATAACACCCAGTGTTCATCCTAACACATGCCCTCTTTAATGCCAACAATGATTTTTAATCCAGCAGATCAATGGATAAGATTCAAGAGGTCTTTGAACTTAAATTTGTATATGTAAATTCTTATATATGTGCATGTTTGATATTTTAATCTGATTCTTAAAGGGAGCATTTATTTCAAACATAAAGGATCACGACAGTCGAAGCTCCTAGTGGCCTCACACGGTACCCCCGGGGTTCAGCCTTCCCCTTCTCTGGGCTCCACCCTCTCTGATCTGGCCGCTTGATCTCACCATCATTTAAAGACTGCTAAACTGAATCTTGAGAAGTCCTTATCTTTTGCCCCCAAATTCATTCAGTCATGAAGTCCTGACCTCACATTCATTCAACCAAAGTCTACATACTAAACCTGTCACCTTCTGTCTACCCTTAAGACCTGCATTCTGGTCCAGACCGTCTTTGCTTCCCAGCTGGACCACTGCCCACTTCTCCCTGCTAACAGTCTGGCAGCACTCTAGCCCAGCGTCCACACAGCAAACACAATCATTCAAAATGCAAACTCGAAACCGCCACTCTCCTCCTTGAAGCCTTTCCTGCCTTTGCGCTAAACTTAGAGCAAAGGCAAACCCGACACAGCGGTTCCCCGGGGCCCTGCTCCTGCTCCTCCCAGTCCACCTTCTCAGCGCTCTGCCCTCACATTCCGCGGTTGCCCCCGCAGCTCTCAGAGGAGCCCGTCTTTTACCAGTGGGCCTTGGATATGCTGGTGCCTCTACTGGACCCCTCGTCCCCTCTTCTCCTTGTCCCTTTACCTACTCACTCCTTCTTGTTTGGGCTACAAGAGTCCTTCCTTCAGGAAGCCCTCCTGTCCTCCCAAGACCAGGTGAGAAGACTCTACTGCACAGCACCTCTGCCCTCACTCACAGAACTTATCACACCGCTACGACTTGCAAAACTTGTGATAGTTGTGTCCAGCCAAAGACTCAAACTCTTAGCAGTATTGATGAGTCTTGTCTGAAGAGACACACTTGGAGAGAAACTTGACATTTAAAAATGGAATGTTTTAAAAAAATCTAGAAAGTATTTATGTCTCTCTTCTCTTCCCTCCACACTCTTTCCATTCTTCTCCCTTTTCTCTCCCTCCCAAAGCACTGAGTATATCAAAGTACTGTTATTTTTCTTTGTTCAAATTACAAGCCAATAATAAAATTCAATATTTAGAAAAGATTAGTCACCTTAGTTTCACTCAATAACCTTCATGTTTCAAGTAAAATGATATTCTTGTTTTTGGTTCGCAGTGCCACAGGCAAGAAACAAGAAGTAAAGAGAATATCCAAGAAATGTCTCATAACACATTTAAGTTCTGATAGCCACCACTTTACCACTTGGAGGTAAACTCTCTGTGGCTTTCTCTCCTTCAAGGTGCCACTGGCCTCCATAGGGAAGATTAAGCTTATGAATGCTGTTCCAGTCATGGGTCTTTACAAATTCTAGGCTTGTCGGTCAGGACAGGAATGAAACAGTAGTGTCAAATGATAACCAGGTTACGGACACATATGCTGCCTTTCTCTGTTGATGACAAGAACCTGTCAGTCAGTGAAGGGGTTTAGAATGTGCAGAAGTGAAATTACAAAGAGAGCAGAAAATAATCATCCCTTGTCTCAGAGAGTTTATACTGAGGAGGGTTTATGATTAGAAGAGTTTGTACTCTCATTATCATTCCTATATAAACTCTCAAAACGTTTATTATTAAAACAAATAATACATAGTCAAATTAAATCACCTAAATCATAAAAGTGTAAATGACCCCAATATTAAGAAGACAGAGTCATGTATTTGGCCAAATTTATACGAGGTGTGGTGTTTTAGGAAAGCCTGAGGACATCAGTGACACTTGGTGACAGTCAGTAGGCAAGCCAAAGAAGGAGTGAGCCCTATGAGGTGCTGGAGCATGAGATAAGAGGACCCTGAGCAGAGCCAAGGCGCAAGTGAGATTCATAATGAAGACAAGTGCTGGCAAGGGCCCTGGTATCTGGCCAGAGTCTTTGTCTGTCCTACATTCTCTGATTTTTGTCTTTTCTTGGGACCTTTAGAGAATTTATTCATTTAAAATGAGGAAGGGATACTCACCATACCAACCATATGCCATAACCTGACTTTAAAGAGCTTATAATCCATCAAGCCACGTGCACACCTACACATGCACGCACAAACAGAACATAGCAAGAAATCTGAGCATAGCTCTCATAAAAGGAGGCACAATGTGCTTCGTGGGTCTACTTGAATGGAGATCTCCCCAGGGAACACGAATGTGGTCAGATGCTTCAACAATTTCATGGACACTAAACGAAGATGGAGAGAGCGTGCCACTCAGAAGGGACAGGTTGAACAATGTGAAATAGTGGATTTGGTTTTCAATTAGTCCAAGGTGTGTTGAGTTCAGAGTCTGGTCAGGGAGTGGCCAAACCAGGTAGAGAGGAGGATCAGGAAAATTGGAGAAGGCCTGGAGTGCCATGGCCTGAAGTTTAGACTCTGTCCTGAGGTGGAAAAGAGCCATCAAGTGTTTTATAAGAAAGTGGCTTGTTCCCATCTGTGTTTCAGGAAGATAACTGGCATCTAGAGATGAAAACAAAAATCTTTGGGGTGGGCGCCTGGGTGGCTCAGTCAGTTGAGCATCCAACTTCAGCTCAGGTCATGATCTCGAGGTTCATGGGTTAGAGCCTGGCGTTGGCTCTCTGCTGCCAGCTCAGAGCCTGGAGCCTGCTTCTGATTCTGTGTCTCCCTCGCTCTCTGCCCCTCCCCCACTCATGCTCTATCTTTCTCTCTCTTTCTCTCTCTCCCTCTCTCTCAAAAATAAGTAAACATTAAAAAATTTTCTTAAGAAGGAAAGAGAAACCTTCACGACTTCAGGCTTAAGAGTGAAAGGGAAATACAAGTTGCAAGAAGCAGGAAGAAAAGATAAGCAACGAAATGCAGAAGATTTTGTTGGGGAGAAAGAAAAGGAGATAAGTTCAAAAGACATTTTAGTGGTAAGACCAATGAACAGTTCCAGTGTGAAAAAGAAGGAATACACAAAGATAATCTTGATGTTTTGAGCTTGGAGTTTTAGACAATATTTGTCCTTAACTAAAGGTGGGCCCCCAAGAAGATCACATGGAGGATGGTGATGTGTTTTGGCTGAGACATGTTTAGTTTTACTCTAGGACATTCAGGTGGACTTTTCAGGATACGGTTGTGAATTCGGATGAAGTTAAACATAGAGATAGGTGTCATCAGCTATTACGGAAGCCATGTGTTCAGATGGGATCATACAGAGAGAGAATTTTGAGTAAGAGAAGAAGAGCTTTGGAAATACCTATGGTTAAATAAGAAGATTGAAGAAAAAAAAAAACATGACCCTAAAAGATAAAAAGTAGTCTTTGTATGAATAGAAATTGATTACAAGATCAATGACTTGATCTTATACCAAAGAGGTCGCTGAGGTCTCATTTCCATCTCAAATCACACCCTTGGGACTAACAACTACATTTATTCTAAAGACACAATGAGTGTCTATTATACATTAAGTATTGTGCTAGGGGTGTTGGTTACAGAAACAAATCAGTCATGGCTCCTGCCTCAAGAAGCATGAAGCTCAGTGCTAACACAGAAGTTCAACAACTGTTACCTTTTCTGTCACTAAGCCGGAGGTATACTGACAACAGTTACAGACTTGTGAAAGTAACACCAAACTAAGCCTAGATCATGACTAGACAAGGTAGTCCTTCTCCGCGTGAGCTGGGGTCCTTAACCATAGGTGGACATATGGGCAGGACCGACCAACTGAAATTGTAGAGAAAGCTCCTACCTTTTCCATACTACTTCCTTACAGACCTGACTCATCCTCCCTGGTGCTTGCTTCAAACCTCAGCAGCTGTGAGTCTGACAGAAGATGCTCTCAGTAGAGAAGAGCATCCATGCTTCTGAACAATATGGCTGCCATCACAACTCATGCTCCCATACCCACATCCTGTATCTTTATCACCTAAGAGCAGAATCTAGAAGTATGCCATTTTTGAATGGCAATAGGTGGGAATGGGGTAAATCGGAAAAATCAGTGCCTCAAAAAAAAAAAAAAATACCACTGCATACCAGCTAATTTCACTCCCTCCCCGTAAATATCCCTTAAAGATAAAATATTATTTCAGGTGTGGCAGGTTAGTGATTAATTATTTGGTCAGAGGCTTTTCTACATCTTTCAAATCATGTCAGATTAACTCATTCATGCTATATTCATGGACTCCAAAATATTTGTTGAAAATCAAATAGCTGCCCAGGCTAGTATTATGCACCACCATGCCATGCTATAGAAGACTCCAGATTTATTTAGTTCCTATTCAGGTGAAAGTCTTCTGTGATTAAAAAAAAAAAATTCAATAGGCTGTTACTGTTTATAAAATTCTAATTGAGTTCAGCTTGGTTTACTCATTCTCAACTTATTTTTGATCTGTTTTGTAAAGTTATTTATGTCTTATTATAAATATTCATATATGCAAATCCTTTTCCTAATGAACTTAAATCTTAGTATTTAAAATTACCTTATCAGCCTATGTGTCTCTAAAAGTCACTTTCATGTGTAATAAATTAGCAACATTGAACCAAATCAGATTTATATTTAAAAAGCATTGTTTCTGCTTGTTGCATGTTTGCTTGGCCTACCAGATAAAGAAAGTACTGATAGTCTCACCATTGGGTAGAGGAGAACAATCGCACTGTACAGATCTGTTGTATTTATTTATTCTGATAAATAAGAGAAAAAACTCGTAAACTACACAGCACATGAAATATATACTATAAATAACAAATGGCAATAGCTAAAAGATATTTAATATTTGAAAAACTATGTACATATTGAGTGTCTATCAAGGGGGAAAAAAAGTCTGTATCAAGGAAAGACCAAAAGACATCAATGTGAAGTTATTAATGAAATATTTTAGTTGTCCCCCAATCCCAAATCTATAGTTTTTAGCATCTAAATTAGTCACTGATTTCAAATCAGATGTATGAAAGTAAGCTCTAATGTCTTCTTAGGTCACCAAGGGAAGGTTATCCTTCACACTCAGGTTCAGTAGCTGGGCTTCCTTCCAAGCTCATGAACCATGAAAGTGGAATAACTAGGGTAACTACAGAGTTTCAGACAAGATCCCCAAGGCTGCTTCTGCATCGTCACTGCCAGCAAAGCACTCTACAGTTCTCAGACGGTGCCCAGCTCTGGGTGCAAGGGGCCACAGGGGAGAATGGCGGGAATGAGTGGGGGTATAAAGAGAGAGAACTTAGAAATGGGCGAGGCACACGGTAGTATAAAAGCTAAAGCAGGATCAGGACAATCAACCAGGTGTCTACTAAGGATCAAGCCACCCAAATCATCTGCGCAACCAATATTAGAAGGAAGTAAATGCAAGGGAAACACCACGTGCTTCGATTACCCTCAAATCTATTCTCTTGTGGTTGTTCCCTGATGTTGCAGGGGACTACTGTAATAGAAACCAATTGGATTTTCAAGGGCAAGAGACTTTGCCACTGAACAGGATAATGTCATCCTTCCTGATGACAACGAGGAACGGGTGATCAGCTCTGAACACCCTGGAATCAGGGAGATGCTTTTCTACTATGTTATTCCCCGTGGCGGCAGCTGCTTCCGTGCCCTCCTCAGAAACCTCTATGTATGACTTGTGCATCATTTTGGACACATACAGACGACCTCCTGCAGCTATACCAGAGAGATCAGCTCTGGATTCATCGAAGATGTCCTTCAGCCCCAGGGCTCTTAAATGATGCCTGATTTCATAATTCTTCTCTATCTTGAACTGAGGAAGAAACACCTCGACATACTGAGAGCTCATTTTTCTTGGATTAGTCCACTCCATTAGATTCCGGAAGGTCAACTGGTTTTCAATCTGTAGGAATGTTGAAAAGGCAATTTAGAACCATATGCTTAAGAGACACCTGGATGGCTCAGCTAGTTGAGCATGGGACTTTTGATTTTGCCCCAGGTCATGATCCCAGGGTCGTGGGATCAGTCCCGCATCAGGCTCTGCACTGTGCATGGAGTCTGCTTGATATTCTCTCTCTCTCTCCCTCTGCCTCTCTTCCCCACTAGAGCTTTTCCCCTCTCTCTGCCCCTCCCCTGCTCTCACACATATTCTCTCTCTCTCAAAAAAAAAAAGAAAAAGAACCATATGCTTAAGAGACAGATGAAACATCATCAACTACAAAGACAGACAGTGTTCCATAATCATCCTCTCCTGGAATCTTGCATGTAAGTATGTGAATGGACTCGGGAGAGTCTGAAAATGGGAAACTATTAACACAAATAGTTCAAGCACTCTTTATTAAATCACATGTTTAATTTGCTCTGTTATGACAAGGTATGACTTGTATTTCTAGGCATTTCTGTTCTTTGCCCCCATATGAACAAATATAACCACAAATATAGCCAAGGTGGAACAATGGGCAAGTGAAGGAATTGGGGTATCAGAGGTCATCAAAGTGAGAAAAGAACTTAGTGGTCATTTAAGTCAGCATTTCTTGACCATTTCCCATCACTAAGACACAGAAAATGGTTAACGTTTGCACAACTTGCTAGAATAACCAATAGACCCCAGGTGGCCCAAGGCAAGGAGCCTAGAGCTCTAGCTTCCAGGATTTAGGTGATCACTACTTTCCAGCACAGTCACCTACACCATCCAGGGGACTTGGATCCAAATCCACTCTCCTACTCAGCACATGTGACAACTGCAGCTCAAAACATTGTAAGGAAATGTGCTGTATTGCATAGCTGGGCACCTCAGTTACACAGCTAGGAGCCCCCGGCTCTCTCTCCAGCACCACTGTTGCCCCAAATGATTCATGAGTAGAATTCACCAACTCCTCAACACTGAGAATTGATCAGAGACTAGTCACATGCACAATGTTTACAAATCTTATATACAGATATTTGTCCTCAAATTCAGGCTCACTGGAATACTAAAGAGTTTTTCACAGCTACCCTTATCAAGAACCTAAACTTACAGAATCAAATTTAGTCTAATTTAAATTTTATGTGTGTAAATTATCCAGCTCATGGTTAGTCTATGATAACTTCTCATTCTGGCTTAGAATTTTTTCCTCATTTAGCTCACTGTAAAGCCAACTTCCTACATTATTTCATTATGTAGGTTAATGTAGGCATATAGTAGATTTATACTAATCTGATTGAAACATCATTAGGAAAATCCATGACAGAAAAGAAAAACTCAAACATTAAATGCAAGAACAAATCTATCTTTCGAGTTATCTACTGTTTGTTTTATATGGGCTACTCTTTCTATTATTGTAGACCATTTGAAGTTAAAATAACTGATGTGTGCTAAACTGTTGATAAAGATTATCGAGTGAATCATCGATTTAATAGGAATACCAATATTTTATATTGTCAGCTTTAGATTTAATAATAGCAACTTTCTGACAGTCTTCTTGCTGTCCATGTCAGAAAAGGTAGTTAAAATGAAACTGAATGAAAATCATTGTAATGGTTCAGTGGTTTTGTCCCTGTGAAATTCTATTTCTAAAGTTTTAAAGTCCAAAGTTGCTAAATCATAGGAAAAAGATGGGATGAAAAATAATGCCTCTGGGTGGGGGCAGGGCATTCCTTATATTCTTCTCACTTTCCAGTTATTTTACAGCCAACATTCATTGTTTTACGAATCAAAACACACAAATATTTTAAACTTTAGTTGTAACTTTTTAGGGTAGTTGACATATGTGTACACACACACACATTTGTACATATGTATTTATCAGACATATTGACCAAATTCCATGAGCCTCCTTTCCCTATCTCTCATGGTTGCTGTGTGGATCAAGCGAGATAACATGAATGAAGCTCAGAGCACATAGCCTGGTGCACAGTAGGTGTTCAATGAACGGGGTCTATTATTCCTTTTGAGTGGAAGTACAGAGAGCAACCTAAGATCCAGGGTTCTGGGATTTCAGGTCACAGGCTTAGGAGGCCAAATTCACAGGGAGGAGAAGAAGGGCTGGAAGAAAATCAGGTTCTATGACAGGGTGATGCCACGTGGCCTTGCAGGGCCCCTTTGATGCCTCTCTTTGTCCCTTGCACTGTGCTGGTCTGTTGCCCTGGCTACATCAACCACAGGGCAGTCCCTAACCTCTGCTTTTCCCAGAGACACAGCAGCTCAGGGTGAGACCATACATTCCGATGCTCAAAGGTCCAGGACTTCAAACCCCACTGTATCATTCCTGCCTAAAACTGCTCGGTCTATCAAAATTCCAATAAGACATGCAAGACTGTTTTAACGGCCAAGTGCAAAGACCTAAACTCATACCCTTTTCCCTCCAAAGCTGAGGTTTGTGAGGGTTCCAATTTCATAGCTATTCAATTAAAATTTAGGCTAAACTGAAGTAAGTCAACCTCGCATCTATAATGGTGTTCGGCACAAGGTAGGCACTCCTTAAATATTTGTCAAATAAATGAATAAGCAGGTAAATCTCTGATTCTTACAACCTGAAATCGTAAAGTTGATACATAAAAGCACAATCAATAATATCTTAAAAATCTTCTAAGTCCCCAATAGTGAAAGTGGCAGTAGTAACTTACTTGGGACAGGTCATTCTCCGGCAGCATGATGTACATGCTTATGCCACCATGATACTTGAGTTCAACAACCTGCATGGGCGGATCCCTAATGACAGACAAATTGAACTTCCGTTCTTGGTGCATCATGGTGATTGCTTTCCCAGGACACTGAAAGTCAAGTCAAAAAAAATTTTTATACTCCCACCTTATTTCACTTATACAATAATAGTTCCTCAGTCTTTGCCCAATCGATCCAGTAGATTTTTTCCTAACTTGTTGCCAATAGCAATTGCATTACATTGGTTCACTGCTTAGTGATAAAAGCACAGACTTTGAGATTAACTGCCTGGGTTTAAAACTCCCAACTGTGTAGGCGAGTGACTTCACCTCTCTGCGATTCCATTTCCTCATCAATGTAATGGGGGTAAAAATAGTCTCTACTGCATAGGACCATTATAGCGAAGACGTGAGTTGATATACCTAGCACTCGGTACATTGTCTTGCACTCAGTGTTTTACCTGAACATGTCTATATAATAAGTAATAAATAATTATTAAATAGAATTATAATTTAAAATGAATGCTATAGATTTTTTAATAAGATCTCACTTAAAATTGCATGATTTTGATAGTACCGGTCTGTATTTTACCTTCAACAAAAGAAAATATCTGCAGTGTTCATAGCAATATTCATCACTTATTCAGTGATCTCTGATTGCTACCAGCACTCAGCACTCCTATGTCTAAAATTCTGAGGTGGAAAAATGCAGAAAGAACATTTCAATAAATAAAACTAAGTTTCAAAGTTTAACCTGAGTTTCTCTGCCTGAACATAAAAGGCTGAATGATTGAAAGAAACTTCACAGGTCAGTTAGTGGAATTGCCTTATTCGTGAGGGTAGGAAGGTCTATGGTGGTGAAGCTGACTTGCCTAAGACAACACGGATTCTGTGACACGAGGCAGGGACCCCCACACAGTACTTCTGACTCCAAAGCCTCGATGCTTCTACTGTACTCTAAGATTATTGTGTACAAATTGGTAAAAACAAAAACCCCATGAGAATATATATTTTACAAATGTTGGTGAGGACTGACACTTGGAAATGCACAACTTCTCTAAACATAACTTCTTCCTGTGTAAAAGGAAACACATCCTTGCTTTGCCTCAGGAAAAATCATTGGTATTAAATAACTGAACTGTACACCCCACAATTAGAACCAACAAAAAATAAAAGGCACCCTTTTGTCCCATTTTCTTCTTATAGGCATCCAACTAGAATATCTTAAAAATGAATGCATACTTTATTTCCTTTCTCAATTTTGAATATATTTTAAGAAATATCAATTTCTGGGACACCTCCAGTTGTGATTCATAACCTGCATTATCAGGAGAATAGAAAATGTGTTTTATAAGCAATCCACCATATAGTATTGGTGAGCAGTAGAAGAAAGAAGTAGAGAAATGATGAATCCATCCTTTGTCTATGTAAATATCATAATTTCGGCAAAGGAATACTATTGGGAAAAGAACTGAAATTGAATAGATTTCCATACCTTGGGAGATCTGAAACGGCAATTTAAGGTTTCATTCTTGGAGAAGGCCGACTCCCACTTGCCCTTGAAGTACACAGCGTTCACCAGCACCATGACGGCAGAAGAGCTGATGCTACCTTCTTGAAAGATGTTCTTGATTTTGCCTTTTGAAAAAATAAGTGTAGAAAAAAATGTTAACTTTTTTAAACGTTTTTATTTATTATTGAGAGACCAAGAGCATTAGCATGGGAGGGGCAGAGAGAGGGGAGACACAGAATCTGAAGGAGGCTCCAGGCTCTGAGCTGTCAGCACAGAGCCCAATGCTGGGCTCGAACTCACAAACTGCGAGATCATGACCTGAGCTGAAGCCGGATGCTTAACCGACTGAGCCACCCAGGAATCCCCCAAAAATGTTAACTTTTAATGTAATTTTTCTAAGAAGACAAGATGAACATGATACTTTTCCTTATGACATAATTAGAATTACAATGATATTTGTCATAGCCTATGAGCAATCAGTCTGTCCGGTACTCTCTAAACACTTTATGTGCAAAATTTGGTTTAATCCTCACAAAAATCTCTGTGCGGTAGGCACTATGGTTGTTTCCGTTTCCTGTAGAGGATGCCAGAGCACAGAGTGATTAAGTAATTTGTACAACATCCCACAACAAGAAAGTTTCGGCAACAGGATTCCAACCCAGAAAGAGGATTCCCGAAGCCCCTCCTTGCCGGTGAGCACCAAACTACCTTTACTGCCTGGACAAGGCCGCAGCGTTCCAGGTATGACTTAACTCCATTCTGTTGAGAGGGCTAATTACTTCCTTCATTCCACATTAACAAGATTTTTGTTCCATGTCAAACCTATTCTTGATGCTTGAATCACAAGCATGAAAGACACAGACTTTGCCATCATTGGACTCACAGTCCAGTTCAGGGAGCTGTCCACACTGGTACCATAGCCATGTGCTCAGGGTGCTGTCAGAGCACAGATTAGTGGTGCCCTTTCTGGACTGGCCCTCTGCTTGAGCTGAGGGCGAGGTGGGAGGTGGAGGGAAGTTGCATATAGCCGAAGTTCTTTATTCAAAAACATAGAAGCCTGAAAGAGCACAGTGCATTTGGGGACATTCTGATGTGGTAGGGAAAGTAGAGTTGGAAAGGTTAGAGGGAGGGGCCAACTAATGAAGAGCCTTGAATGTCTGGCAATAAATTTGGATTATCCTGAAGGCAATGGAAAACGATTGCTGAGGATCTACTGAAAGATGAGAAAGAACACGGTCATGACGGGTCAGATTTGCCTTTCAAAAAGAGTGCTCTGGTAGTGTGTGGAAGGTGGGCAAGGAGCGATAAGACCTGGGTGAGTTTGGTGGAATGTTGGCAGCATTCTGAAGTATTGAGAATTGAGAACCAATGCTTAGCAAAATGAGAATAATTTTGGGATAGATTTGAATAACAAAGGAAGAGAGATAAGTAATTCATCCAGATGGAAAAAGGTATTAGCAATCTGATACCCTTAAACACTAAACACTAAATAGAATCCCACTCATTTATTAGAAAAAGCAATTACAGGGGCACCTGGGTGGCTCAGTCAGTTAAGCTTCTGACTTCAGCTCAGGTCATGGTCTTGCGGTTCGTGAATTTGAGCCCACATCAGGCTCTCTGCTGTCAGCACAGAGACACTTCAGATCCTCTGTCTCCCTCCCTCTCTCTCTCAAAAATAAATAGATAAACTTTAAAAAAAGAAAGAAAAAGCGATTGCATATTTTGTCTCAGTTTGTGAATAGCATATTTGAAACCTGTGGTGGCTAATGGTCAAAGGAACCCTCTACTGAGGTAATGCCAAATGAACAAAAAGCAAGTTGAGACACTGTATTCCTATTCCCAGGACTAAGTATAGTATCTTGAATGTTAGCATTTAAGAATGCAACTCATGTCTCATATTTTTGAAACAGAACCAGACTCAGCAAGTACATGTGTATTTTTCAGAGTATAAATCAAGGTCGGCCTTTGGTAAAGAAATGACTAGGTTTGGAATCAATTGATTAACAAAATAGCAGTGAATACATTTCCTTATTTGTTTTGAACTAAACCAGAACATTTGCTAGAATTCAGTTTTTAGCTGTGAAAGACACTTACCCATAAAGCAATGTACATTTTCCAGAAAATGCTACCTTTCCCAAATATATTATTTTGATAAGTGAAGAGAATTTTAAAATGAAAGATAAACTATGCAAATTTTAGAGGAAGCAATCATATAAAAATATATTTCACAGATAGTAGGATGTCATAATTTTAATGAGATTCTTCAACCCAAGAAGAAAACAGTAAGATATTAAATTAAACATTAGAAAGAAATACTATGTTGTGGTCATTGAAAATAATATCCTATAAACCACTTTTAGTCTTTGTTCACTAACCAGGTATAATATATTGAGGATAACAGGAATAATTACTTCAGCTTGTCACTAGTTTATGAAATGGTCATAATAAAATCAGTATTTGTCTCATAGGATTATTTCCCAATCCAATGAGAAAATGTAATAGGTAAGATTTCTAAAAACTGTAAAGCATTCCAATTATTAAGATTTCTCAAAACCACATTGTGGACTAATATTAAAGCAATTCTCTTTCTTTTTTTATTTAATAATATATTTTATTTAACCAATATGTCTCAAATATTATCATTCTACCATATAATAAGGGTATGTTTACTTTCTTTATTTCATACTTGGTCTATGCAATGAAGTGGTTATGCAAAATTGCAAAGTAGCCTGTAAAAATGTTGGAGATAGAATATGAAGAAAAAAAGTTAGACACAGTTTATGTGAACATAAACTATGAACATACCTAGGTCAAATTATTCCTTATGTATAAGGCCAAGAGCTAGAATAGAACATGGGGAAAGTGGGCCAGTGATTTGTTGAGGTGCTAGGATTGTGAGGAATTTCTGCTCCCCATTTTTTTTTAAATTTTTTTTAGCGTTTTTATTTTATTTTTGAGAGACATAGAGACAGAACGTGAGCAACGGAAGGGCAGAGAGAGAGGGAGCTACAGAATCTGAAGCAGGCTCCAGGCTCTGAGCTGTCAGCACAGAGCCCGACGCGGGGCTCGAACTCACAGACCGTGAGATCATGACCTGAGCTGAAGTCGGCCTCTTAACCAACTGAGCCACCCAGGTGCCCCTGCTCCCCATTTTTTAATGTTATTAAAAAACATATACTATTTACCATTTTTAATAGGTCAGTAGTATTAATGATATACACCTTGTTGTATATCGCGTATTCAGAACTTATTTCATCTCACAAAACTGAAACTCTAAATGCATCTGATGACTCCCCTTCAAGCACCAGCCCCCAGCCCTTGGCAACCACCATTTTATTTGTTTTTAAATGAAGTATAATTAACATACAATGTTATATTAGTTTCAGGTATACAATATAACGATTCAAAAATTCTATGCATTACTCAGTGCTCATGAAGATAAGTGTACTCTTAACTCCCTTCACCTATTTCATACTCCCACCTATCTCCCCTCTGGCAACCATTAGTTTGTTCTCTGTATTTGAAAGTCTGGTTGTTTGTTTGTGTCTTTTTTTCTTTGTTTATTTGTTTTGTTTCTTAAATTCAACATATGAGTAAAATCATAATATTTGTCTTTCTCTGTCGCACTGATTTCAGTTAGCATTATACCCTCTAGGTTTACCCACATTGTTGCAAACGGTAAGATCTCATTCTTTTTTATAGCTTAGTAATATTTCTATGTATCTATCTATTTATCTATATATTTATCTGTATATCTAGATATAGTTACATACACCATATTTCTTTATCTATTAATCTACTGATGGACACGTGGGCTGCTTCCATAATTTGGCTACTGTTAAGAATGCTTCAGTAACCATAGGCGCGCATATATCTTTTCAAATTAGTGTTTTTGTTTTCTTTGGATAAATACTCAGGAGTGGAATTACTGTATCATATTGATAATTCTGTTTTTAACTTTTTGAAGAACCTCCATACTGTTTTTCACAGTGGCTGTACCAATTTGCCTTCTCACCAACAGTGCATGAGCAATTTTCAATAACAGCAATCATTACATTGGATTAGGAGGAACTATTTCCTTTCATGTCTTACAAAAGACTTCCAGCTCTAAAGTTGACCATTCTCAGTATTCACATATCACTGACAACTCTTGTAGAAAAATAAGGTTGTACTCACCATGTGTCTCATTTTCAATCCACTTATTAATTTTATATCTGGTATCTTCTACATCATTTGTAAAGTCAACTCGTTCCACTTTGGCATTGTATAATTTTTCAGCATGCTCAATATAGTTCTAAAAACATAAATAATTACAATAATAAGTACAGTAATAAGTAAGTCTATAAGTAATACACAGTTCTTGTATTTACACCCTTAACTAAGCATATAGCAAATCTGTTTTTGAACTTGTCTCTTTATCTCCACCATCGACTCGAGGACTCATTCCTCACTCAAAGATGGGGAAATATGGCTAGAAACATGAAAATATGGCTGGAAGGGGAGCTGGGAAACCTGAAACTGAGTTTGCACAGCAAGCATGCTCTTTGAACGTTAAGTGTATCTGAAATGGATTAGGGGCGGCTAATAGCGAGTATGACTAAAGCCCACTCCCTTGGCTTTACCACTGCTTTCTCATCATAAACGCTTCGACAGCCTCCTAGCTTGCATCCCTTGCTTGCATCACTCCCTTCATACTACAAGTAGTAGGAAGGCTTCCAGGCCTAAGCCCCTAGACATGGCCTGTATTTGAAAGAAATGAAGTTGGGGCACTTGGCTGGCTCAGTCAGAGGAGCATGTGACTCTTGAGCCCCACACTGGATGTAGAGCTTATTGAAATAAATAAAACTTAAAGAAAGAAAGAAAGAAGATGTGAAGTTGAGGAGGACAAGCAGAAAAGGTGAGCCCGCCAGGCAGCAGTACCCACAGGGGAGTAAGAGGATCTTTGCACACTCAGGAGCCCGGCAGGGATTTGTGATGCCTGAAGCCTGTGGTGAAAGGGGGAAGTGGAGGAAGGACATAAGCCAGGACAGAAGAAGAGCATGAATGTCTTGTATCCCTTGATAAAGAGCATTCATTTTATTTTAAGGAGAGTTACTGAAAGGATTTAAACAGGAGAGTAATGTAATCAAATGTGCGTTTCGTGAAGATGACTCTGAAATCAACATAGGAAAAAAAATGGACTGGAGATAGAGGAACTAGTTAAAATGTCCTTATAGTTTATCCTGAAGGATATAGAAAGGTCTTGAATTGAGGCAGAGGGTAGACTCAAACCGGAAGTTGTCTGAGGGCAAAACTCTAAAGAACACTCCTATTTCAGAGATGAGTAGAGGAATAAAGATAAAACAAAGGAAATGGAAGGAGAAGGTGGAAAACCAGGAGAAATCAATGCAGTAGAAACCATGAAAGGGGAACGTTTCGGGGAGCTACAGTAGTGTGGAATACTAAAGAGGCAGATATGATCAAAACTTGCAAAGTGCCCGTAGCCTGGTGCCCATTGGAAGCCATCAGTCACCCTGGTAACAGCAGCTTCAGGAGAACATAGAAGGTAGAAGCTGTATTGCAACAGACTGAGCAGTGAGACAGAGTATAAAACCGATTCTGCCTACATATCTGTCTTCAGAGAAGCTTGATTTCTCAAACTTAAATTGTCAGAGTGAGAAGTACAAAAATGGGAAGTGAATCATGGGGTAACTTAAAAAAAAAAAAAGGAGAGAAAAATTTAGAAGACGTGTACCTGGGGCAGATTTATATGCTATGAGGAAGAAGACAGTAGAATGAGAGACGTTCCAGAAAAATACTGGTAGAAACATGTCACCAAGGAACTGGGGGTGAAGAGGCAAAAAGAAAGGGAGGAATTATCCATTATGCAAAGTATCCCCTCTGAAAATGAAGGGGAAAGGGAAAGGGGGCAGGGAGTGAGTTGGGATATGGCTTCCCCCTGACGGCCTCTATTTTCTTTGTCAAGTAGAAGACAAGTGGAGATGGGAATTTATTGCTTAAAATTGAAAACCCATTATTCTGAGGTGGATGTGCTTTTACCTAGAGAAGAGAAGCTGAAACACAAGAAAACTCAAGTCCAATTCTTTTTCTCCACATACAATTTGTTCCACAAATGTATATAATGTGTTCATCTTTAAGAAAGAGCCCTATTGTTGCTTTCTCTCTTGAAAATTCCTCCATTAACTTTAAGAAGATCAAACTGCCTATCTAGATCTAAAATATTCATGGTTTTCTGTCTCACATTTATGTCTTTCAACCATTTTGAGTTTATTTTTGTGTATGGTGTAAGAAAGTGGTCTCGTTTCATTCTTCTACATGTTGCTGTCCAGTTCTCCCAGTACCCTTTGCTAAAGAGATTGTCTTTTTCTGTTTAGGGAGGCAAACAGTAAGAGACTCTTAAATACAGAGAACAAAATGAGGGTTGATGGGGGGATGGGAGAGAGGGGCAGGTGGGTGATGGGCATTGAGGAAGGCGCTTGTTGGGATGAGCACTGGGTAAGCCTATATGACAATAAATTATATTTAAAAAAACCTAAAGTATTCATCCTATGTATATTATAACATATACTTTCATCTGAGTATTAAATTAATTTTCGATTTAAGAAAAAGAAATTTGAAAGTTGAAAGTGCTTGTGTCAAGTATGGAAACTATTTTTGAGTACACGACAAGTGATTGGAAAATTTAGGATCAAGTCCCAGTCTGTGGTCATGACCAGGCGGAGAGCAGTGGGCATGGGGGCAGCGAGCAGAACCGTCCCTTCCCCCTGGCCAGTCATCCCAGGAGCCCAGAGCAGCAGCTCTGAGGACCAAAGGGGTGTCACCCTGAGGTCTTGAGCAATCCCCGATGACCCAGATATCCACGCACCCAAAGGCAGTGGTTGACACCCTGTTACTGTGGTGATTCCGATGACCAGGGGAAGCAGCATGTGCACTAAAGAAAGCTCTGGCATATTTCCACTAAATCCCGCGGCTTCCCGTCCTCACATAGGCTCCCACAGCACTGGGCCCTTCTCCTGCTCCAGGGCCAACTAGAAAAATCTAAGGCATCAGAAACCTGGAGCTCAAGGCACAGACCTAGCTGAAACTGGTGGCGGCAATAAGAGGTTGTTGAGAAATTGAGAGAAGCAGGAGAGATTTCAATAACTGTTGTGAGGACTGGGAGAAAGAAATGACTGTGAGCACACAGCCAGCCGTTGGACAGCACTGAGAACACCTAGCTAGGCTGGGAGCCCAGGGTGTTGGGGTGGTGACCACACATCTAGGCTTGGCACAAGTGTCACGCAGTAGCTGAGGCGCCTGCTGAGAGAAGTCATGGGATTGATTCAGGTGGGGTTCTGCTGGGGGAAAGAGAGAGCCGATATGTTGAGAGCCGATGGCGAGCCGGAAAAATTGCAGAACTCAGTGTAGCTGAAGAACAGGTAGTGTGGGTAGGAAATAATGAAGACTGAGAAGTTTGGAATGATGTGGCCACTAAAGGGGAAACTCAAGTTGTAGATTTCAGAAGTGGAGTATCCTGGGCGTTGATGAGTTTCAAGGTGTGGCTTGGGCATTTGTTACTGTAATGGATAGAGAGAAGGTCAGGAGACTGTAGGAGGGAAGCTGACCTCACGGCTGGATGTCACAGGACACTGAAGTTACTCAAAATGATAGCAGAGCTTGGGGGAGTATTGGAATGACATTCTTAGAGGTGTGAGCAAGACAGATTTAGCATGGATTTGGGGAGGAGGAGAAGGTATCAGGGATGGTGGTTAGGTCTTCTGCGTTACCATACTTTTTGTGAAGATAATAACACATTATTATTATCTTCACCAATTCTAATAGACACATCCATATTCAAGCATGAGTAAAAATAAAACTTGGGAAACACAATGTAAAAATTTGGAGATGATCTCTCTTCATACTGATCTGACAACTGAAAGTTAACAATAGTTACATTTTTAATCAAAAGCAGTTTTTATTGGGGAACCTGGCCGGCTCAGTCAATTAAGCATCCAATTCTTGATTTCGGCTCAGGTCATCTCATGCACAGTTTGTGAGTTTGAGCCCTGCATTGGGCTCCGTGCTGGCAGCATCGAGTTTTCTTAGAATTCTCTCTCTCCCTCTCTCTCTGTCTCTCCCCCACTCGAGATCTGTCCCTCTCTCAAAATTATAAATAAACTTTTTTTTAAAGTTTTTATTTTATTTTTTATTTTTGAGAGAGAGCATGAACACAAGCAGGGGAAGGTCAGAGGGGGAGAGAGAGAGAGAGAGAGAGAGAGAGAGAGAGAGAGAGAGAATCATAAGTAGCGTCCACACTCTGTGAGGAGCCCCATTTGGGGCTCAATCTCACAAACGATGAGATTATGACCTGAGCCGAAACCAGGAGTCACGACACTTAACCGACTGAGCCATCCAGGTGCCCCCAAAATGTAGTTTTTAGAATAACTACCTCTACTTGTAAATGTTTGGGAGGGAAAAGACGGCAGTGTCTCATTTTCCATGTTTGTGGTCAGATCTCGCATTCACTGTGCTTCTGGGGGCCCTGCTCCCTGCATACACTGAGTGCCGGATAAAGGAATATGGAAATGTGCTGTAAGTAGTAACAGACACCCCAACTTCCAGTTTCAGAGAGCTGGCAGTCCCTCGGGAGCTCCGGGGTTTGTGTGGGAAAAGAGGCACAAATGTGGATCTGAACACACAGGGTGGCCCCTGTAAAGCTTGCGTGGGATTCTTCTTGGAAAGATTGAAAAACAAAGTGGCATCATGCTTCATAATTGGCAGGCGGCCAAAGGGTTTGGGAGTGGCGTCGGAAGGGGGCAAAGAATCCGTGTGGGTGACAGACAGAGGAGACAATGGTAGTGGGTGGAACACAGAATGCTGGCAAAGACACCAGCGGAGAGCAGCCCGGAGATGACACAGAAGCCAAGTTTTACGGTTGTCTGACAAGTGGAGAATTAAAGGGGACAACAACCACGCCCTGAAAATCACGGGCACTGCATCTGTTGAAGAGTACAAACCAGCTTCTGGTTATCACAGCGACGATGGCTCTACTGCATGGGTGGAGCCCAGTAGCATAGAGAACAGTCTGGGTCTCACTGGTCTCCGGGTGAGTGGGTGCCGCGGCGAATGAATTGATAACACAGACACCACAGGGCACTACAAGCAGTTCACCTGCTGCCCTCGAGTGAACCCCATCCCCGCCTCCTGTCCAGCCCGACCTGCCAGTGCCCTCGTCTGCCTGCGTCCCCCACAAGGGCTCTTGTGAGTGGATCACCCTGCAAAGTTACTGCTGGCAGGAGAGATGACAGGGCACGGCGGAGAACAGAGGAGGTAAGCTCAGCTCTGGGGGTGCGCAGCGATCCCAGAAGACACGAAGCTTAGAGCAAAAGTGGGTAGACTTTTTCTGCTGCCCACGGATAACCCTGAATGGGCTGCCTTCGCCTCCCACCCGATTTTAGCTCCACCTCACTGCCAGAGGGCACGGTCTCTTCTGTGTTTGCAGCCTCTCGGTCTGGTGACCCTGAACGCGGGGATCACTCTGCCGGAGAAGTAAAGCTATACTCTGGAAACACAGTGATGCTATTCCAGAGACATCTGGGAACATGATTAGCGGCTATAAAAAAAAAAAAAAAAAAACACCACCATCGTCTGGCTCTGTAGAAAGACACGAGCCCTTTTACAGACGATGGATGGAACAAAAGTAGGATCCAGAGGGGAAATAGCCTTGTGACAAGGGAGGCCGCACTTACCTTATGAAAGTCAAACACTTTCTCTGCGAAAAGACCATTGGCAATGCTGAGCTCGTAATCCCTATGCGACGTGTTTATGTCGGAGAGAACCCTTTTCAGTTGAGACTGAAGTCCTGACTGTTATTGAAAAGATTTATAAAAAATGCATTATGGGACTGCAAATATATCCACACACTCATTTACCCATGCAATACAACACGTATGTTGTGCTATAAAAGAAGTGAGAAAGAATGTTGCTCGTAAAAGCAGCAATATCACGGAGATTTATGATTTCTTGCCCTTTCTCAGAATAGTATCTGTGATCAAAGTTAATTAAAAGTTTTACTAAAATAATTAACCTTAGAATAAAATTATTAACAGCAGATAATGAATCTTGCTCATATGTGTGCTAAAGAATTCATTTTACCTCTCTAAGTTGGCCTTGGATATCAAAGGATAAAAGCAAACATTTAGTTCCATACCGTCTTGCCAAAATCCGGCCAACACACAAGTGAAATATTGGGAAATTAAGAATTAACAGGTAAATTATCAAAAATTGTTCTTGAGATACCACACTATGGCAATCTGAGTGAGACATACTCCTTTGCTTTGAGAAGTCAGTGAGCATAATTAAATACATCAGCGAGATAGTAATTTCTCGAATTTTAGTCCCACATTCCCTTTCCCCAGACGTATGTATTGTCTTTACCTGAGTGTTAGAAGAGTCTCCCCCTCCTGAGACCCTGTTGAAGTGAAGCATCTGCAAACAGGGAACGAGGAAAGCAGTTAGCAGGTCCTGCTCAATGAGAAGGGACCCCACAGAACCAAGCAAGGAAGATACTTGACTGTTAATGGCTGAGTCTGTGTGTATACTTGGGCGGCAGTGACAGGTGCAGCCACCCTACTGACGTGGTTAGAATACAGATTACTCAGGGAAAGTGCCACCAGCTGGCAGAGTTAATAAACTGATAGCTACAAAATGAAATGTGTTTGATAATTTTGTTTGATATTTTGGTTTGCCCATTCTGGTGGAATAATTTTACAATTACTCACTGATTAAATGTAGACAAAGATCAAAATGAATCAAATAAAAAATGGTAACTTTGGGGCACCTGGTTGGCTCAGACGGTTAAGCGTCTGACTTTGGCTCAGGTCATGATCTTGTGGTTCACAAGTTCGAGCCCCACGTGAGGCTCTGTGCTGACAACTCAAAGCCTGAAGCCTGCTTTGGATTCTGTGTCTCCCTCTCTCTCTGCCCTTACTCTGCTCACGCTGTCTCTCTCTCTCTCTCTGTCTCTCTGTCTCTCTCTCAAGAATAAACATTAAAAAAAGGGGGGGGGAATTTTATTTACCTACGTGGTGGGCAAGATTAGGGCTAATTACATAGGCACCAAGACAGAAAAGGGAGAAGTAGTTACTGAATATCTAGGAAATCCTAAATGTGAAGCGAAATTGGGACTTGAGAGATATAATTTCAGATCCTGCAATTATTTGTAATTAAGTCATTTTAGGTGTTTCCTTTCCCAGTGTAGCTCTCATAATCCCACTGTTCTCATAATTACTATTCTGCCCAAGTTTTAATTTTCTATTGCACTTTACCCGAAGTTCCCCAGGTCCTTATGTCCATGGGACCTGAAATGCAAAGCAGTTTCTCTACTAGGAAGTGATAAAGCATACTATGAGTCTGATACTCATTTATGCAACTGTCGGGAGCAAATTGAATGTGTTCTGCCTCCCAGGCGTGGATGGGTGACACACAGAGCCTTCTAAGTAAGATCTTCTGTAAGAAAGATGTAGGTTTTCCCGAAGGGGTCATATGTGCTACGTCTGAACCATCTCCCTGGTGGGAGGCAGAGGTAGGGAGGAGGGGTGAAGTCCATGAGAAGTTATGCATGGGAATTGAATTAAGTCGGTGTTGCTATCAGTGCCTCCGTGCAGGCTTTCAACTTCAATGCTTCAGAACCCTAATCAATAGCACCATTTTATTGGGTAGGAGAAAATGGAACAGCTCAGTAAGATAGATGAAAATGTATGAAGGCTATGAGTGTCACCATTAGTCTTAACAGGTCACAGAGAACTGGAGCCTACCTCAATTTCTACATCCTCTGAATCTGGAATAATAATTAATCTGAGATGGAGTGAGAGATAAGGCAAAGGCAACAAGGTACATTTGATATACAAATCGGTAATCAATTTAAAATTCACTTGTGGGGTCTTTACAGGCAGCAAGGCACCGTGCCTGGCAACCGGGGGCTCACCCCACCACTTCTCCCCAGTCCTGTGCCATCGGGGAGCATGAAAAATATCAGCCTCCTTTCTCATTTTGCCTTGGCATTGGATAGACTGGTATTTGGGAATATATGGTCAGGACTCAAAAATGCTAATGTCTTTCTTGAACTAACTTTTATGGAACCCAAGCAACATTATAAAAAGTGTATTTTCCCCAGAAGTCATCATGGTTAAGTTTTTGAATAAAGCTTTAACAAGTACAAACATTTAACATCATTCTTTGGTCATTTCTAATTTTACTCTATTTTAGTAATAATCTGGTCATCTCTTCTGATATTCCTAATTGGCTTTTAGGAAACCTGACTGGTACAATATTGAGGTGATACATACATGCTTTTATATTTTCAAAAACTCTAAGAAATTGTACATTCGACAATAAAACTACCATGACTAAAGATGAATAGTGACACTAGTAAATAGTCAAATGTAATAAGTATTAAATAACATACCAAAGGGCATAGTTATCGCAACCCAAAACGCTAGGAACCCTATGGTCTCATATTCCTTATCTGACCCATGTAGGAAAATCAGAATTTCTTCTTCTCATTCATAACTGGTAACATATTCAGAAAAAAGCAAACAAGGAAAATCCAGGATCTACACAACGTAAGATGTTTCGGGATCTTTAGATTGAGGGTCAAAAACAAAAATAAAGACTGGGGCACCTGCGTGGCTCAGTTGGTTAAGTGTCCAACTTTGGCTCAGGTCATGATCTCATGGTTGTGAGTTCGAGCCCCACGTTGGGCTCTGTGCTGACAGCGCAGAGCCTAAGTCTGCTTCAGAGTCTGTGTCTCCCTCTCTCTCTGTCCCTCCCCTGTTCACTCTCTCTCTGTCTCTCTCTGTTTCTCAAAAAAAAACATTTAAAAAAATTAAAAAAGAAAAGACTGAATTATCTGCATCCCAATGGCCTTCTTTCTACCTGTGTATTCTTGCCAAATGATAAAACCATTATGTCTTCTCACAGAAGCAGTAGGATAAGTAACAGGTTACAGTGATTATTTTTGAAATGTTTTTGGCAAAACCCAATTGTTTTAGAAAATTCAAATTTGCATAACATTTAAAAAACAGTGATATTAAGACATGATTTAAGACAAAAATTTATGACATACTTTATTTTGATGAAATGTTATGTGAGAGAAAAGAGAGGAAGCAGGCATCTCAAAGAAAACAAAACTAAATTTTAAGAACTATTATATTAAAAAAGTACAGTAATATTAGAGCTAAATGAAAAAAATATGAACCTGAACACATGACCTTGTAAATAAATGTACTTTTCTGCTCTTTCATTCAAATGGGAAGCAGGTTCTATGCCACCTGAACTCCACTGAATTGATTCTAGATTTTGTGCCGATTCTGGATTTCAGTACTATTATCCGGTAAAGGAATCACACCTTTGCTAAGAGTAGCTGAGCTGTCTAGAACCAAGGAAATTCAGGACAGGCCAGAACATCGTGTTGTCAAGTAGCAAGATTTAGTCATCTGCAAGGACTGTTTAAAAAGGACAAGTTTAGGGGTGCCTGGGTGGCTCAGTCAGTTAAGCGTCTGACTTCGGCTCAGGTCATGATCTCACCGTTCCCGAGTTTGAGCCCTGCATCAGGCTCTGGGCTGACAGCGATGAACCTGCTCAGAATTCTCTCTCTCCCTCTCTTTCTCTCTCTTTCTCTCTCTCCACCCCTCCCCTGCTTGCTTTCTCTCTCTCTCAAATAAAAATAAACTTTAAAAACAAAAAAAGGACAAGTTTAAAGGGATTTATACTGGCCCAACTGTGACCATCTGAGCCTCAAAAATAAGAATGACCACTGGTCCATGGCATTGCTTAAGAGAGACAGACAGATGGATGCCACAGATTATAACTAACTGATAAGATATACATATGTGACGCACGGTATCAAGCGTTGGGTACTGTAAGAAGAAACTAACTGGGGCAGGATTGTGGGGGCGAGAGGGGGAAGCTGAACGATCGATTTCCAAGAAGGTGTACTGCAGAGGACTTAACATTTGTACAAACGAACCACGGGAATGGTTTTATGTCTATAGTTGCCATTTTTCCTATTACATTCTTCTTTTTTATTTTTTTTAATTTATTTTGACAGAGAGAGAGAATGCGTGGGGGAAGGGCAGAGAGAGAAAGAGAGTCCTCTTACACGTTTCTTACAGGAGGTTATAATAGCAAGACCGACAAAAAGTAATTCAAGAAAGGCACTGATTCCGTCAGTGACTATAAAAGAGGAGCAGACCCCAGCAATACAGGCTGTGTGAATTCACTGTGACCCACCCCCCATGAGCTGTTGACTGGTCCACCAGGCAGCTTGTGGGGTGTGAGGGGCGCTGGCAAAGAGACCTGAGGAAATGAATCAGCCAATAGCCCAAGACAGTTCCTAACCTGAGATCATCCGATAAGAAATAACTGTGTCTTCTGTTGTGTTAAAGGCAGGGTGTTTCATTGTAGGTGTGAAGCCTACATGTCTCTGGACCAGGAACACCTTTTAAGCTATTTTTAAGTGGGTACCAACGAGTCCTCCCCCCACCTCCACCCTGTAGTCTACAGGTGAGGATACTGAGGCTAACACAGATGAACTAATTTTCCCAAATCAGAATTTGGATCTAATTTCCTAACTCCAAGACCAAGTCGCCTTACTTGGTTCTAAAGCATTATGTACTTATACTGATGAATGAATACATTTTCATTAGTGGTGATGTTTTTTTCCCTCCCCAAAGGCTTTAAATTTGTTTTTTGAAGTACTAACTTCATAATAACTGAGGCTTTGTAATAATGTACCTCAGGCTGCACTTCAGTTTGGTAGCTTTAGGGAGAATGGTTCTCCACTGTTTTCATTCTGCCTCCTGGGGGATATCTGGCAATATCTGGAGACATTTTTGCTTCTCACAGCTGCAGAGAGATACATGAATGGTATCTAGTGGGAAAAGCCAGGGATGCTGCTAAATTTCCTGCACTGCACAGAAAAGTCCCTCCCAACGAAGAACTATCTGGCTCAAAACGTCCAAGGTTTAGAAACCCTGGTTTAGAAGTCACCTTGAATTTGAATCGTAGCTCTGCCACTTACTAGTCAAGATGGCACGGAACACACAAAATCAGGGTCACAGGACCTACTCTGATGTCATTGCGAGCAGCAAATAAGTAGCCCAGAGCCTGACACTGACGAAGTTCTCGGCGGTTAGCTGCGTGACCGCATTAAAGGTGCCCAAGGTACTGTGGTTGTGAATCACTCCGGCTCTTGGAAAAAATGGCATTCTGAGACCTGTGCTTATTCCCTAGCAGCAAATATTCACTGAGCTACCCGGAGGCAGAAAAGAAGTATTCTAGCTTAAATTACCGGCACGAACACTCTGAAACCAGTGCTTAGTTGTGAATGGACAAGCTTCCTCTAGCTCTAATTTATAAACCAAAGTCATGGGGGGAAACGAGTGGGCAGAAAGGGATACAAAAACCTCCACGCGCAGCCTGGACCTGGTGTCTCACCTGCCATCGAGCTACTACGACTCCTGAGAGGGGAGGGAAACCATGACCGTTTCACTTCCCCGTCCAGCCTGGTTCAGGGTAGCATATGAGAGTGAGTTAAAAAGCACCTTCTATGACCGTTGGTGACAACATGATAACCATTCAGGTAGGCTGCTGCATTATCCGGAATGTACTATGGTGTCATTTGTGCCCAGGTCACTCATGTTTAAACTGGGCTCTGGTATCTTCTGGTTGCTCTTCTGTCTCATCTACTTCTACTCAGGCACTGATTTCAAGCTCTAGTGTGCACCTGGAGAGTTTATTAAACCACAGATGGCTGGGCTCCATCCCCATAATTTCTGATTCACTAGGTCTCGGGTGCGGCCCAAGCATTTGCGTTCTTAACAAGTTCTCCAGGCGATGCTGACGCTGCTGGTCTAGGAAATGCATTTTAAGAACCACCTGACCAAAGAAAAGAATCAAAGCGTCAGTTCTGAGAATATTCCTGTTGTCTCTTATCTCAAACACAAGTGCTACGAGCAGTGTGTGTCCTTCACCCCTGGAGGGGGCCTCGTTGAGATGGCCTCATGTACATGGGACCAGTAGAACATGCTCTCGCAGGAAACAATTTGCCCTAAATGAGTAATTGCAGGAACCATGGGTGGTGGCACAACCCGAGACTGACCTTATCGATCTGAGAAGCACAGTCACCTCGTGCGCCCAAACGGACCAGGGCCAGGGCAGTGAAGATGCTCAGAGAAGAGAAGAACACGTTTCCATTCCCTTGACTGTTATCCATCTCTCTGAACAGGTTGATGCAGAACTCTGCATTTGCTGCAGCAAGGGAGGCCATCGCGGAATGGTGGGCAGTCTAGAGAACAAAGAGAAATGGAGTGAATTCCAAGTACATTCTCTGTACACATGAAGGTTTTTATATTCGTTTGTTTTTTCTATCTGAAGCTGCATTTCTTCAGCCTTGGAGGTAACCTTCGAATATCTTCGAACAAAAAGAAAAAATTTCCTCTGGTCCAGTATGCTTGTTACCAACACTCTAAAACAATCTCTCTGGCAACATCATGATACACTCATCTTTTTTACATGGATACACTTTAGTGCAGTGACTCTACGTTTCTGCCTCTGCTCTCGTACTCCCATCCAGGACATATTTCCATTTCTATACTCAGTGGCGTCAGATAGTTCTGTTCTCACCTCCTAAGCAGATAGGTCCTTGGGGCCTCCTGTTCAGTGAATCACCTCAACTTCCTAAGCAGAAATAGAGCAAAAGCGCTCTTTGCAAAATATTACGATATTATAATATTACAGTCTATTAAAGGAGCTATAGTCCTTGCTCTCTAAATCTGTAGTTTTAAAACTGGTTAACATTTGGAGACTGAACACATAACTTCCTTCTCTCCCGAATAGCTGCCAAACATATGCTTAGAGTAATCCCACATCCAAACTCTTTTCAGGACTGCCCCGATTTCAAATATTATGCATCCTTGACCCTGTATTTATTATTTTCACACCTTTTTCTAATTTGGGGGGAATGGAAATGTGATTAACCATAGTATGTATCACAAACACACACATGACCTTCTAACCCAGAGGTCTATCTCTTACCGGGGAACCTAAGGTATAAGAGCTAATTTAGAATCCAGGATTAAAATGAGACTGTCTTCAAATTCTTGATAATGTTTCTGAATTACGGAAGGCCACTACCAGCATGGAATTCTTCAGGAATCTGCTTTGGTATTTCTTTTCTTTTTTTTTTTAACGTTTATTTATTTTTGAGAGACATAGAGACAGAGCGTAACCAGAGGAGAGGCAGAGAGAGAGGGAGACACAGAATCTGAAGAAGGCTCCAGGCTCTGAGACATCAGCACAGAGCCCAACGCGGGGCTCAAACTCACAGACCATGAGATCATGACCTGAGCTGAAGTCGGACGCTTAACCGACTGAGCCACCCAGGCGCCCCTGCTTTGGTATTTCTTTACAGACTTCTTCCACAATGCTCAAACTGATCCCCAATCCCGCAGGTGGGGTTGCCCAGACTAAGTGAATTAACAAGGATCCTCCAAATTATTCTCCTTGAATATTCTGTGACATTACACCCAAAGGTATGGCAGGTTCCAAGCGTCCCTGAAGGGACCCACTCCTAACCCCAACTTTGCTGCTAACAGTTGTGCAACCTAGGTCAAGTCTTTCACTTCCTTAAGCTTCTAAATTTCATCTCATTCAGAGCTGCCTGGGTGGCTCAGTCGATAAAGTGTTCAACTTCGGTTCAGGTCATGGGATGGAACCCTGAGTGCGGCTCTGCACTGACAGCATGGAGCCTGCTTGGGATTCTCTGTCTATCTGTCTCTCTCTTTACTCACCCCACTCTCTCTCAAAATTGACAAACTGGGGCACCTGGGTGGCTCAGTCACTTAGGCATCTGTTTGGCTCATGTCATGATCTCTCACAATTCGTGGGTTTGAATGCCATGTCAGGCTCTGTGCTGACAGCTCAGAGCCTAGAGCCTGCTTCAGATTCTGTGTCTCCCTCTACTTCTGCCCCTCCCCCACTTGTGTACGCTCATGCTCTCTCTCTCTCTCTATCTCCTCCCCCACCTCTCTCTCTCAGAATAAAGATTTTAAAAAATTTTTTAATAAATAAATAAAATTATTCTTTTCTTCCTAAAAGACAACGCATTGGACTTTTCCAGAGTGTTCAGCACTTCGGAATTTCAAGAGAATATCACTGAGGCACAAGGCCATAAATGATGCTGTTTTGCAAGGTCAAATTCAACCTTCATAATAGGTCCCCACTCCTCAGTCATGCCTTCAGAAACACAGGATGAAAAAAATCATTCATGCTCCAAACACTCTTCACTGCAAGAAAGAATATGTTTTTTTTAATAGCTATCCAGAAAATATGATGGTTTTCTATCAGATCCACGTAAACTAGGGAGAAGGGCAGTGGCAGCTCTGATTTTAAGAACAGAAGAAACGCCTTCCTTCTAGCAAAGGAGAGAAGGAACCAGAAAAGGGAGAGGACACATGCTGAGAGATGCAGGCAACTTTATCTAGTGAACAGTACTGACTGGAATAAGGCCCCAGACTTTTTCGGAGCTCAAAATCACAGTTTACATTAGAAAGATAAGTATTGCTTCTAAAATATTTTTTTAAATGACAAAATTGAAATATTTCAAATTCCTTAAATTGAAACATAAGCTGGTTTTTATATTAAATTATTTACTCATAAGAAGTTCTTCCATTTTAGAGGGAAACGGTGTGCTAGACTCTGCCTCTTCAAACAATTTCCAAGACTTCATGTTGAATGCTGAAAAGCATAGTAAATGACGTTACTCACTCTTAGGAAAGTGATTTTAAAAGCAAAATTATAATAACCATTTCCAAATATTTAAAGTAAAAATTAGAGGATTGGGGTTTCATTTTGATATATTCTACAAAATATACTTGGTATATTCAATATAATTTGAATCTTTAAGACTTGAAAGATTGAAAGATTTAAAAATAACCCTGTTTGGGGACTGCCTGTGTGGCCCAATGGGGTCTGGAAGCTACTTCGTGGTATATACTAAAATAGTACAAAATTTCAGTGAACTTTTCTTTGATCAAGCCCCGATTCTTCTTGATGCTTTACAAAAGGAAAGGGTGAGGGAGGTGAGGGGAGAAACTTTTCACGTTTTTAAAAATAATTTCTTAAATTATTTCCTAAGCAATAACCATGAATATTCATTTTCTAATTTTTTAATCATACTGGTGACTTTTCACAAAACTGTTATCATAGGGAAGAGAAGCTTCACAGGAATGTGTTCACTGAGGTAACGGAGTATACATTTTTATGAGTTAGATAAATTTTATGGCAGATAAAAACCATTCTTGATAAATATTTACAAACTGAGTTGAGACTTTACTAGTTCTAAATTTTCAAGCAATGACTTTTAAAATGATAAATGGTGGGGTGCCTGGGTGGCTTAGTCGGTTAAGCGACTGACTTCAGCTCAGGTCATGATCTCACAGTTTGTGGGTTTGAGCCCACAGCACTCTGTGCTGACAGCTCGGAGAGCCTGGTGCCTACTTCATATTCTGTGTCTCCTCTCTCTCTGCCCTTACTCCACTCATACTCTGTCTGTCTCTCTCTCTCTCAAAAATAAATAAACTTTAAAATAAATAAATAAATAAATAAAATGATAAATGGCACTAGATCACTTATCCTTAAACATTCCTCTACAGACATGTTTATGCACTTTGAAAATAAATACAAAATAGTATGTTCCATTTCACATAACTTGTTTTTATCTTTCTCTATGCAGGTTGCATGGTAGTCTCCAGGAATGAAAGCAAGATTCTTTCCTTCTCTTTTGATATAAAGTCTAAATCCCATTGGCAAATAGATAACTATATCGAAGGTCGAATTACTTTTTATACACTCCCAAGATTCCATCTGATGACATGAATAAATATTAGCATTAGTATCAAAAGTGTGATTTTGCTTCCTCCTGTAATTACTTTGTACAACAACTTTTTAAAGAAATAAACAAGCACCAACAGAAATAAGTTAAATTCAAATGAGCCATTCACAAGTATCCGGTGATTTGAGTCCCTGAAGGAATAACTGCAGGAAGTTGAAGGAGAAAATAAATTACGTGCAGTCACAGGAGATGTCAGCATGATACCATCCATCATGCCGTGGTCCCGACATAGCAATGAAGGAATATTCTTTCCAAATAATGACAGACCTTTGCTTCAGATTAATTTTTCTAAAATTATATTTTTTTCACTAAAAATAAACTGTATTCTTACATTCTTTACACAAATATTTTAGTTTAATATACAGACATGAAATTTATAATTTACAGGTCAACACAAACCAATAAAGATCCATGAAGGTTTTTAAATCCCAAACATCCAATTTGAGGATCTAAAAGTCACAGGAGCGCAAAGCCCATTTGCTTACTTAATGGTATATTTCAATCCAAGAAATATGTTATCCCTTCCTTCCTACATTTTTTATGTCAAAACCAAAGGATACATATGTTCTCACTGAAGGTTTTTAAGTCTAATAAAAGGCAAGAAAAATAATTTTTAAATAAAGCCTAGGAAAAACCAGGGACAAAACACACTACAAAAAAACCATGAAATTGTAATATTTTATGGACCTAAACTTACTATATTGGTTGATAAATAATGTGCCTTAAATGATTGATCAAAATATTACCTAATCTCAGGATAATTTTGTCTATATAAGGAAAAGCAATCCTATTTCATGATACATTACTGGAGAAAATGAAAACTCCCATATTTACTGAATTAGAATATACATACTGGGGGGAAAAAGCAGTAGGCAATAACTACTATTAAGCAGGCTTAATTTTTATTCCTATCATATAAGTCAGATGTAATACTACCGGTAGTTACTTTTCTACAGAAGTATTTTCAGAACTATTTCTTTTAAAATATAGTTCCAAATTTTGATAACCCCTTCATCAAACATCTTGCTATATGATTTTTAAAGTTCAGTGCTAATCTCAAAACTTAGTATATTCCAACCCATAATGTCTTAAAGAAGAACACTGGAAATATAGAATCTGGATTTGTACATAATTCCCCACTTGCTATGTATCTATTTCAAAATGGAATATGAGGTCTTCGACTTGTCGCTGGCTCCCTGCTTGGTAGTGCCTGCCATCCTCCCCATGACACCACGTAAAGTCAACCACAGTCAAGCCATAAGATAGAGAAGCTGACGACAGAACTAGGCAATGATTTTGATGTTTGATGAGTTCAAACCCTCGGGTACAGAGAAATAGCCATTGTTCTCTCTTGCACTCTCTCTCTGCCTCTATCTTTCTCCTTACCCTCTTTGTCTCTCTCAAAGTGTCTGCCAGACTTTAAGTTGTGGGCTTTAGAAATATTTACCTTACTCTCTTCATAGAGGAAGTTAGCAGCTGGTTGGGTGAGTCTGAAAGAGTTCCTTGCATTACTCTGAAATATAAAGCCTCTGACTCAGACACTCCCTACTTCCTTTTGTGATGACCATGGAAATTTTAAATAATGGCATTAAGATGCAATTATGTTAAGGTCCTTTATAAAGCAAATGAAGAGAAATGTGTCCCTTATGTCCTACAGATCCAATTCAAAGTAGTCAAAACAGATAGGTTTTAATAATCAAATTTCAGCATGAAATTTTATCTAATTTGATATTAACAGCACATCGTATTTTTATGTAGCATATGTAAATATTCACGTGTCGTGGGACACCTGGTATTTTTTCATCTGGAAAAGCATCTTTTCAAATTCAGTCACTGATTTTTGTTACCACCTTTTAGTGGATTCCACCTCCTGGGACTTTGGTATCTAACAAGAAATACCGCAGACCCCTGCCTTCAAGGATTTCTATTCCAGCGTGTATAAAAATAACTGTATTGAGGGGCATCCGTTCTGCCCTAAAGGAGGGGAGAGGGCAAAGAGCTTGGGGACAGAGTGTGGAAAGCAGGCACTGCTCTGGCTCAGAGACTGGGGATTTCTGTGTGTGAGGATGGCAGGTGAGCTCACTCTTTCGGGAGTCCTCAGGTCTTACTTCAGATAGTGTTTCTGACTGCCTTACACGTTATTCCTACAAACGTTTGCCCATCCTGCCTTCATTTACTGCATGTTTTAATGCTACAAGGGAATATCCTGATCTCTTGATTGCTGAAAGTTCTCTAAGATGAATATCCCATCAGAGGAATAGATGTGTTAGAACGTATTGAACACGTGACAATCCCAGTAAGGATGCTGAGAGGAAATTGTAGGGGGCGGGTGGGGAATAGGGACCCCAGGAGGCACATCTTCCTTCCATGAGAGGAAGTTGACAGATAGTCCATAAAAGTAAAATGCAAAACAAAACAAAACAAAAAAAGAACAAAAACAAAACAAAATAAACTAGCAAACAAACAAAAAAACAAGCGACATTAACATGGCATTGAGATGTCTGGAGGAAGATACAAGCCGGCATTAGAAGCACTTGAGATTGGAGATAAGTATACACCCATGAAATCACCGCCACAATAAATCATACTTTAATGAAGTGGTTTTAAAAACAAAAGCATTGAGAGTTGTTTTTCCTGTTATGGGAGAAGCAGGGTGGGAGGGGACCGGGAGGAGGACACTGCTATCTACTCCATCAGCTCTGCTGTCTCCGTGGTCTCCTTCAGACTCCTCACTGCTTAGATCGTATATGAACTTGGTAAACAGACAGATAAAATACCGGATCTAGGGCTACGTTCCAGCCTGGCAAGTCTACTAGCTTTGTGACCTCGAGCAGATAACTTCATTTCTCTGAGCCCTGTATGTGTACATATATAGATACTACGTACTATACCATATACGCCAGCATAGCATTAGCTGCAGGAAGGGACCTCGATAATTTTAATCCCCCTCAATGCTCACTTTGCCTTTGCTATATTGTATTACATATGATTACATACAATATTGAAGTTGGATCACTTCAACTGTTTTTATATAGCATTCTACCTTCCAGAATCTGGGGTTTTACTGCTACTATCCCTCTAGTGTGATAGTTCCATCCCTCTGAAAACAGTACAGTGATAAATAATATATGGAGATTTTGGGGGGCGCCTGAGTGGCCAAGTCAGTTAAGCATCCAACTCTTGATTTCAGCTCAGGTCATGATCTCACAGTCTCATGGGAACGAGCTCCAAGTCAGGGTCTGCTACGAGTGGAGCCTGGCTGGGATTCTCTCTCTCCCTTTCCCTCTGCCCCTCCCCTGCTCTCTCTCTCTCTCTCTCCTTCTCTTAAAATACTCAAGAGATTTTCATCTCAGGAGGAATGGGGAAGGCTTTTAGGAATAGGGGGCAGTTGGGAGTGAAAGCCGACTGTTAAGAGTAGAGGAAGGGACCACTGTTGGCATGGAGATTGATATGTGGACAAAAGAACCAGGTGCTCAATTGGTTCCAGTTTACCTGAAAGTCCTACATCCGGGGACCCCCTCAGTCCTGGTGGGATGCAGCGACAGTTCCCCAGACCATTGTTTATCCAGCACACCCCAAAACTGTGCTCCACACCAGGTCATGGTCATTGAATTCAAACTATCTTGAGACACACAACATGTATTCCTGACACCTAAAACATGTCCCCATCTGCTCACTGATACCTGAAATCACTGTGACAGGACATATGGGATCCCAAGCCACAGTCAGAAGTAAGGCACAAAAGAATACACACATTACAATTCCCTGTATGAAAAGATCAGGTCAAGAAAAATTGCATTTTTAAGGATACTTACATAGGTGGACAGACTATGTTAAGGGAATGATTCCCTTTACTTAGCTCTACTTACCTCTTGGAGGAGGGAACTTTTTGTTGGTAAAAGAATGAGGAAGGTGTCAGAGATTCTGAAAATGTTCTATTTGTTAAATTGTATGCATATATTGAATGCACTTTTATGTATCCAAGTTATATTTCATAATTTTAAAAAGTCGATCAAAATACATAAGGAAATAAAATACCCCAGGAATAGGATCAAGTGTATATAACTGGAAACTGATCTATTCCTGAGAGCAGATTTTGATGGAAGATGGGCTGAGCACCCTGAGCTCAAGATAAACAGAGTGGCACTGAGGCAAAGGCTAGGATGTCAAGTAAGAGCAAGATACCAGTCGGACATGGTACATGATGGAGACCAGGGGTCCCAGTGTTCCCTCCAGCAACCCCCAAACCTAGAAATCCCTCCAGAGAAGCTGGAGAGGTTTCAGGCCTCTGCTTGTGATCATCAGCCATTGTTCCACATCTTTCAGCAGGGAGCTTTCCTCTCCCTACAGCTGCAGAAACAGGAGCAACCTTTTGAATATGCAAATTGATATCAGCATATCTACACCCACATCCGGTGCACAGATGCGGTGATGAGACTCTGCTCTCCTTTCTCAAAGTGCTGCATTCTCACAAAGAAAATGTGTCCGTGCCACTCTGGACTGTTCAGCCCTCCATGTGTTCCCTACGCACTTAGGAAGAGGACAAAGAAAAGGCAAGCTGAAAGCCCGATTTACCACCCTCTAATAAAAAGAAACAAGCTATTTTAAGTAGAATTTTTTTTTCTAAAATCCCTAGGATTAGGTTTAAAGGCTGTCTGTGGGTGCAGTCTACACCCTCCCTGCCCAAGCACCTGCTTATTGAGGTGTAGACTTAGCTTCTGGGATGGATTCCCTGTGACTCAGGGTAAGCACGGTCTCTAAAGAAGCTAATAAGCATTTAGACCTTTCCACCAGCTTTCAGAATAGAAATCTAACTAAAGACGGTCATTATGGGATTCACTCAGTTTGTATCTGAGTCAGATTTAAGGGTGTAATTTGCCCATCTGTGTTCTTTACGACGTCGATGGTTTTTAATGTAAACTTACAAAAAAAATTCAGGATTTACAGTATTTATCAGCCTGTCTCAAAACATATCCTCTGTGAGAGGGATCGTCAATAGATTAAAAAAGGACACCAGGGACTTTGCGTTTTCTATAAAATTTTATCGCACCTTGTCAATGATCTCTTGCAATCTAATTCCCTCCAACCTTATCCTGTGTAAATGTGCTTAGCTTAAGGACCTAAAATAAAATGTAATACAATATTTTCATCATTCCTCAAACTCAGATGTTCATCTGGACCTCAAACTATTTTCACTGGTGTCTTTTGATACTGCCCTCCATCCTTCCCCCACTTCCTCTTTATCCAAGTTTTTTCCTAACCTGAAATTTTCCAGAAACATATCAGTTGGGTTTGTAGTCTCATCTGGCTTCTCTAGATGCTTACCTGAACTGAGCAGTCTCAGATAGAAGCTGAAACTTGGGGTGTTAGTTCATTCTTGTCACCCAGCCACGCTCTTCTCCACCCTTCTGATCTGGCAATGGAAAGCCACATCTGCAACACCTAGATCCTCCCTGCTATAACACTGGTTAGAGTTCCCTGATATGGGTTTGCCCCTTGCTTAAGTGGCCACGTGTAGACAAAGGTAGGTTAGGACTAACCGGGTGCTGACATCTTTACGATCAGAACATACCATACCGGGGCATACATTCCAGTGTCTGTGCTAACATCGGAGGGTTGAGTTCCTTGCTGTACCCACCTGCATCTGCGGTGCACAGAAGGAACTGCAAACCTAGTGCTTCTGGATAAATGTTTTCCAAAAGCGTAGCCAGTGCTTACCCAAATGACTGGATCTTCTATTGTAAAGAGCTATTGGAACCTGAAGGGGCCATAATCTTACAGTCAGTTGTCAATTTTGTCTAGTTTTATTTCTTTCCCAGGAAGAAGGGGATCCAACTAGCTTATCCAAAATCAAATAGAGCAGTCATCATTCACTTCCATGAGGGTTTATGAATAATATAATAGTAGAGAAAAGTTAAGTCACAAATAGTCCATGAGAATTAATTTTGATTTAGCAGTTTCAGTAAATCTTCTGATGGAGAAGGTTGTTGTTAAAATGGAAAACAGGGCTACAGATGGGTTTCCCGTTCTCTGTATTCTGTTTGCACAGAGATGAAATACGTTGAATTCCAAATTCTTTCTATGATCCACCTATTGTAGGCAGAAAGTACTTCCAAGTGGTGAAACGCTGGTAGGTAAAAGGTAAGAGATTCAAGTGACACATAAACTAGCTAAACCTCCTGGAATTACCAAGAGTCAACCATAATTAAAGTTCTCACCCTTGTTTTCTTCTCCACTATAACCCAGACAATTCTCCTACTACTGTGCTTGCAACAGTCTATTTAGAACTAACCAATCCCAAAGTGACATAAGTCTGAGAAGGAAGTTCAGCCATGGGAACTGACATGTCATGTCAATTCTTCTCCTTTGCTACACGTCAACAACTCAAATTTCCACAGACTCACCAGTTCATGAGTACACATGACGTTTCATAAATTGTAATAAGCTCAATTTGACTGTCTCTTGACCTTACTTACCCAGGACTGAAGTCTGCTATGATGTTTGAGGGTTCCCAAGGAAACAAGTTTGCTCATCAGCTAGAGCCACCAGAAAAGCCTTCCGTATTTCTTGTCTGTTCTGGTACCTTCGTCTACATCCTCAGCCTCCAGGATCCTTAAGGCTCCCTCACCCTTGTTACTGCTGCTGGTGCTCAATGAGGAAGCACCGGGGTCCCCACCAAGAATACTTTCCTGGTGCCCTCGCAATTGTCAAGGAGGGGTGTTCAACATCTTCATTTGGTCCTATGAAGAAATGGGAAGAAGGTCCCTTCCCTGCTCATATTATACTTTATTGCCAGGCACCTAGCAGAGATACATGTCCCAGGATTTGTCATCTCAACAGTTTCTCTGGCTCATGCTTCTCCTTGGGACCAGGTGAATAACAGAGGTTCTTCTGTTCTTGGTTTTTCACTTGCCCGTGGTTCCCATAGATACCTATGCATAAACATCTTTTGGATAGGCTCCTTGCCTCTTAAACTAACAATTACAAGTAGTCACTTTGGGGGACTACCGAGCCATCCTATGACCTTGACCAAGGTCATCCTATGACCTTGACCAAGGTCATCCTATGACCTTGACCAAGGTCATCCTATGACCTTGACCAAATGCAAGTATGTCTGCATTTCCTTTACTGTTATTCTTGCACTTTCTATCTGTAACATTTTATACAAAGGCTTTCTCTGAAGCATGTTCTTCTGTTACTGTCCTCAAATGAACTGCCACACATATATTCTCTTTAAAGGCATAATATAAAGTGAATAAAATGCCCACTGTTCCCAACAGAAGTCTGGGAAATAAAACAAAGTAGTCTATCTAGACCCAAGGGCATTTCTCTTTCTTCTCTCATGTATATGATGAAAGTGTCTGATATTTCATTCCGCCTTAATAAATATTATTGAATTAATGAAAGGGCCTAGGGTAAAATAAATGTTATGACAGAAAAGCAAACAAGTGAGAGCTCTAAGGAAGAAATAATTAATTGGAAGTGGGAGTCTTCCGGAGGCCTCACAAGTGAGCAAGCGTTTGATCTGGATCTTGGGAAATGAAGATGAGAGGCATTCCAGGGAGAGAGAACAGCCCATGGGAAGTGCTGTACACCGTGTGCTCTCAGAATAGCTGGCAAGTACCTAGTGAGGTGGTGTGGAGGGCTGGAGACCCCGTAGGTTCTGCTGCCTGGATGGGTGACAATGTCATGAACAGAGACAAAGAACCCAGCAGGAATAGTATACATGACAGAAGAAGAAGAGATAACAAGGTTGGCTCTCAATATATTGAATTTGAGATGCCTATAGGACATCCAGCTGGGGAAAAAAGTAGCTGGAAACTCAGGTCTGTCTATGAAAGAGGTGGTTGGTGATGCAGATGCTAATTTAGGAATCTTTGACATCTGGATGGTAATTAAGACCATGAATGAGATTACCGGACAAAGGGTCCAGAGCGAGAAGAATTCGTTGGGAAGGCTCTCTGGGACATTTCTCCATTTACAAGATAGGCAAAGCAAGGGTCTAGACCTGTAAAGAGACTTAGAAAGCCCAGGCTATCAGATGTGGTGAGAAATTAAATATCTGAAGGGAGCTAAGTAGCAAGGTTGTGTGACTTCTCTGCAGTAGTAGCAGGAAGCCCAAGAGCAGCACAAATTTAAAAAATGGTTGGGTTTTGAAACTTAACCGACTGAGCCACCCAGGCGTCCCACATTTCATCTTCTCTGTAGCCTCCCAAGGCCCACCATGCTCATCGCAGTTACACAAATTTGGAGTGGGAGCCCCATGTGTTGATGTCCATGGTTCTGAAACAGTCTCTGCTCTGGGATATTATGAAGAGGGTCATGCTCTCTCTTTACTAGGCTACGTCTAACCTGAACTTTGTGGTCCACCATTTCAACCACACTTTCGTTAACACTAAATTTGAATCTACTTCACCTGCATTTAAAATTCAAAACCCAACCATTTATTTTTCTTTACAGGTCTAGATCCTTGCATCTCAATAGTCTAGGAAGAGAACAATAGTATACCATTAAATCAAGTTAAAAAAAAAAAAGGATAAACAGTGCCTAAAAGCAGAAATACACATTTCATGTCCTGACTGCCTGAAAGGGAAAGATATCAGTTTGGGTCCCTTATAGCATTCATGTGTAGGTCAAGTCTGAGAGCTGGGACAGAGACTTGTAAGAGACCCTTGAGGACTAGGCTGATGCATTTTGACTCTTTCCTCTACCACAACCATCATTGTCATCACCTTCTTCAGGATCAAGTATTCCTCTGTGAGCTCCTAGAGTTTGCAGGGAACACTCTGAGGTATACATATAATGTAATGAAGATCTGCCTTTCATTTCAGGTTTATATTTTGCAATCCATGGGCTCGCTGAATTCTCACTGGTGGGCTAGCTAGGATTCAGTTCTATTGAATAAGTATGAAAGGCAGAAGCAAGAGGGGAGAGTAGGAGGAAAACTGGAAGGAAGTTTGCAGACCTCCAAAATGCTCATTCCTCTCACTACAATAAACTATTTACTGACATAACGATTTTTTCACCTTTTCTCCCTGAAGTTTCCCTTTACACAATTGTTAACTGTTACACTACAGTTATGGCCGCTTCCTTTGAAAAGCAACGAATTCACACTGCATCGCTTTCACCTCTTATTCGGCAGCACAAGTTTTAGAGGTTATTACTAAAATCCACCAAAAAGCACAGCAATAAAACATTACTAAAGGGAAATTTCCTACACATCTTAAAATAGATTGCAACACTCCATCCCAGGAAGCTGAAGTTATTGGCGTTTTGTTTGGTTTGGTGTTTCGTTTGTTTGTTCTGAATTGCAGACACTGAAATTTTATTATAAACTGTGTGTACCATATCTAATCTTCTAATCTATTTGAATAAAACCTTGCAGCAGCAAGTTCCATGGCTTAATATCATGTTTGCATCATAGTTAATTCATCCTAAATGCTTTGAATGCTAGGTCTATTTTTATTTCTTGATGTATTCTTTGTTGTTGCGAGATGGGCAGGGCACAAAAGAATTCCATTAGTCTACATCTCTTATTTATATGTCAGTATTTACCCAATCTTCCCTTCTCACTCTTCCTCCTCCACTTTCTTCTGCCCCCTTTTATTTTTGAAATGAATGAGCTTAGCTCTCACCTGGCCAATGCTCCATGATGGAGCATTCTTCTTTGACATTTCAATGAATGCAGTTACTGGAATGTCGTACAATCTCTTCCCATGAGAATTTCAAATACTGGAGGCCTTATTGGTTTCCAGTTGTTTCTGTCATGTCATTTTGTACCATGGTCACAGTGACAAACAACAGAATAATAAATAGTAAGTTCCCAAAGAATCAAGTCATCACTGTTGCTTTTTAGTAACCTTTTCTATTTGAACACTTTTAGTTCTAGCTTCTTAAGAAGCAAATTAGAGTCCACTTTTCCATCTCAGAATGTCAATTTCCCCAGTAAATGCAATAATCAGTCCCATTTGATTTCCTGAATTATATTTTCACCCCAATTTGAATATCATTTGTCTTTCATGAAAAATAAAGATTTTAAATCCCCAGATTCATTAAGCTTTGAAAAACTTCAGTGGTCAAGTTGAATGTAAATGATGTACAGACACCCCCCACTTCTCCAAGGTAAGCCACTTGGCTTTTAATGAAAGACCTGCATTAGTAGGTCTAACTGAAATAATTCCAAAGAGGATTTTCTCTTTTACGAGAAAAGGTACCAAATGAGTTTTCCAAGAGCCATTGTAGAGGCAGTGCTAATCGAGCAGCGAGAGTGGTACTGCCCAGCTCCTTCCCCGGGAACCACACAGGGCATCTCATCTGCAAGCCCAGAGCTTTGAACTGTGTGTGTGGGCATCTGGGCTTGGTCTCCATTTATTGGTGCATCCATGTCCTAAAGGTATCAGGAAAGCCTAACAGGGGTTACTTTGGGGTCTGGGAATACTCAAGCATTTTGCCGTGTAAATTAATAGCAATTGCTTCTTCGCTTTAGGCCATTTCAGATTACAAAAGGATGGCAGGGGAAACCTTTGTGTTTAGTTTTTCTATAACCTTTTATTTCCTCATCCTTTAACATCATGGTTCTAGGGGCGCCTGAGTGGCTCAGTAGGTTAAGCATCCAACTCTTGATTTTGGCTCAGGTTATGATGTCACGGTTGTGAGATGGAGTCCCACATGGGGCTCCACGCTGACAGTGCAGAGCCTGCTTGGGATTCTCTCTCTCCCTCTCTCTATGCCGTTCTCCTACTTCTGTGCTCTCTCTTTCTCTCAAAATAAATAAATAAACCTAAACAAAAACAAAGTCGTATTCAAAGAAAACACATATCTCATCCCATTTATTGGTTTCTTTAAAGATACCATTCTAAGAACTTCACAAAGTATGCCACACAAAAAGTCCCTCCTAGATCCTTTTTAGATATCTCTTCCCACCCCCAAACTTTCACTCACAGCAGCAGCTAAATATTCTTCCTTGTATCACAAATACATATTTCCTCACTGCAATTATGCCCACTTTCCATTCACCCCTTGCTGGCTTACTCAAGAGCACCTAATGGCGGGTCATCACCACTCCTCCCCACCATGCAAAGTGCATGCACATCTTTTGGAAGTTTAGCTTCTCTCCCACTCTGACTACATTTCATGAGACTATCATCCCCGTTTGTTCTGGTGAAATGCAATAACATTCTTTGGCATGTGTATATGTGTGTGTGTGAGAGAGAGACAGAAAGAGAAAGAGAGAGAGAGAAATGGAAATAAGATAAAATAAAAAGGTAAGATGCTAACAGATTTAAATAGCATAGTCATCAGAATAAACTTTATGGACATATATGAACTTTATATCCTGAGAACAGAGAATACACTCTTCTCAAATGCCCATGGCTAACTTGTAGAAATTGACCATATACTGGGTCACAAAGAAAGCACCCATCAGTAACTTCAGTAAGGGGGAGTGCTGTAAACAACACCTTGTGATCCCACTGCAGCAAACTAGAGTTTACTAACAAAAACAAAATACAGAAAGACCCTTTCACATGGACAGTAAACATCCTCCTGTTAACTCCTGGGGGAAAGGGAAAATAGAAACTGAAATTACAAAATAATAATAATGACGATGATGATGATGATGATGATGACGACAGTGGTTTCCAGTCTAGTTAAAATAGGAAAAAGATATCCTACCCTATTTTTCCCTAGGAATTATAACTAAAATCCCTGGTCAAAAGCCATGAGACGATTGTGAATGATGGAAAAAAAGGAGGAAAAAGGCTAGAACCTCAGGACTGGAAGGGCAGCTGGGTCTTTATCCTCCTATACGTTCCACTCTGCATTCCACACTTCGGAAGTACTACCAGGGACAGGAAAGAAATCTTCAAGGAAAGCCTATTCTCTCCAGCCAGAGGTCTAGAAGAGTAGCCCTGTAGGACGGAGCCCTTTAGACTGCACCCACCCAATTATAGGCAGACATCATGAGAGAGGCAACACCCCAACTCCCCCTTGCATTGGCCTGGTTGCGACAGAGGCAGTGGGGTGAAACCATGGTAAGTGTCTCCACCCTACATCAAGCAAACAGTGTCACACATCTGGCCCTGGTGGTAGCTGCAGACACAGAAAAAGGAAGCCTACTCCTTCCCATTTACACTGAGGACACAGTTTGTAAGGTGGGATCTTGTCAACTATGACCACTCTGAAGGAAGGAAAATGAAGGATACAATAACCAACAAACAAGTAGCCCCCTCCTCTCCCAACTAGAGAGTTTGAGGATCACAAAGAGGCAGGAGATGGAAAAAAGGATCCTTCAAATTTATATATGAAGCCCCAGCACACCTCTGTTCCACTTATCTGTAAAACCAAACAGAATCAATAAAGCAAACACTGGGAGAAGTGAATTACGGTGCAGTCACACAGGCGTCTGGATAATGCAGAAGTGGGGCAGACCAGAATAGCACTGCAAAGATTGTGGTGACTAAATTGACATTAAAACCACAGCCCACCAAAGGGAGCCAAGATGTGCTTTACAATAATAAATGTGTTAAATCCTACCAAAGAGAAGATTTAAATGAAACCAGAGCCTCCTTACGTAACACTCAAAATGTTTAGGACACAATTCAAAATTAGTCATCATACCAAAAACCAGGAAAATCCCAATCACATGACAGAAGACAATTAATTAATAGATTTCATATCAAGATTATACAGGTGTAGGAATTATCTAACAAGGATTTTAAAACAGGTATTAGAAAATGCTACAACTAGCAGCTTCAAACGCTTTGGTAAGAAATGGAAAACATACAAACAAATAAATGCAGTTACACTGGAAAATCCAGGTGAACTGGATAATTTCCTAAGGAAATACGGATTACAAAAACCAGATTAGAGCTGAGAAGCTTAAGCAGATCAATTTCCATTGGAGAAATAGAGAGCATTACTAAGAACTACTCCACGAAAGAGCATCAGGCACAGATGGTTTAACAGTAGAATTCTGCCAAACTTCCAAAGACCAGAGTCCCAGGGCTCATTATTCTAGATCTCTGAAAGGAAAGAAAACTCCCCAATTCCTTATCTGAAGCAAGTGTAACATTGATACCTAAACCAGATGAAGACAGTAGGGCAGGGAGGGGACATATGTCACTCGAAGATATTAATGAAAAAATTCGAAACAAAATATTAGCAAATAGAAGCCAATATGATGTTAAGAAAATAATACACCAATATCTTGTGGAATTTACTACAGAAAGGCAAGGTTAGTTCAATATTAGGAACTTCATTGCTATAGCATGCCATATTTATAAATCTAAGGAAAAAATATCATGATTATCTAGACATATGATGAAAAAGCCACCATCAAAATTTAATATCCATTTGTGATTAAAAAAATAATTTTAATGCCGGAGAAAAAAGGAGGTGTCCACTATTTCTGCTACTACTCAGCTTTCCACTGAAAGTATGAGCAAATTCACTTAGACAAGAGAACTCAATCAGAAGAATAAGAGTGGATGGAAAAAAAATAAGTTAAATCACTTGTAATTTTAAATCACTTGTATGCTGTACTAGTATACCTGGAAAACCACAGATAGTCAGTGATAAAAGCAAATCAAACAATAAAAGAATTCAATGAAGTTGCAGGCATAAAAGAAACCTTAAAGAAAGTCCACAGTTACACCCAAATACCTATGGAAAATTAGAATATGATAAAGGTGGCATCTCAAATCAATGGAATAAACACGGATATTTAAATAAGCAATTCTGGGACAACTGGGTAGTCGGTTAGAAAAAGATAAAATTAGATCCATAGCTCACCCCATATATAGGAATAAACTCCGAACGCATTAGGGATCTGAATGCAAAAAACGGAAGCATGGAGGCACTAGAAAAAAATATTGGTCATTTACTCTTTAACTTCTGTGAAGGAAAAGGCTTTCTAATGATGACTCAAAATCCAGAGACAGTAAAACAAAAAATTTTTGACTAAAAAATTAAAATTAATGCGTGTCAGAAAATACCAAAAACCAAGTCAAGCTACAGAAACGTTAAGAACATACACCACAGACAAAAGGTCTAGACTTCTAATATGTAAAGAACTCTTAAACGTGAAGGGTAAAGGACCACAAACTTGATAGAAAAAAATGTAGAAAAGACATGAACAGGCAATTCACACACAAAAGAAATTTGTGCTTTTAATAGACGCTTTTTTAGAGGAATTTTAGGTTCACAGCAAAATTGAGTGGAAGGTAATGAGATTTTCTGTATACACCCTAGCCCCATTCATACCTAAGTCTCCCACATAATCAGTGTCCCTGCCTGAGCGGCACGTTTGTTACATCTGATGAACCTATGATGACACATCACCCACTGTTTATAGTAGATATTAGAGTTCACTCTTATTATATATTCTGTGGGTTTGAACAAATGTATAATGACATGTAGCCACCAGTCTATAGTATTATCCAGAGTAGTTTCACTGCCCTAAAAATCCTCTGTGTTCTGCCTATGCATCCCTCCCCTCCTCCCCATTCCTATTTTAAATGTTTATGCAATTAAAAATACATGATTTCTTCTCCTGCTCTTATGTTTAGAAACTCCCTCTGTGCTCTGAGTTTCACTATCTAATTGCCCATGTCTTCTGCTAGTTTGTTTCGTTTTGTTTCTTTCTGTTATATTTTGGTATGAAATGAAGATCTACATATTTAATAATAATAAATAATCAATTATCCTACTAGTATTTCTTTAAGCTCTCTTCCCTCCAAATATGGGTGATCCCCATTCATCACAAGCTAAATTTTAACCATGGGACAGTCTATTTCTGCATTCTATTCCATGCCATTCATCTGTCCATTTCTTTGCAGTAAATTAAAACTGTGTAACGTGTATTTCAGTATTTGTTAAGGCAAGTCCTTCCAATTGCTCTTCGCTTTCAAAACATTCTTGACTATTTTCAACTCGCTTAAAATTTCTACAGAATTTTAGGTTTATTTATCAAGAAAAAAAAATCCCACTACAGAGGATAGTGGATTTCTTCAATTTCTGTGATTTTAAAAATATATTGAGTCACGTGTCCCTTAAGGAGAACAGCCTTGGTTCTCTGATTACAGCCATTCCTGGGGGACTGGCATAAAGGCTCCTTGGGACATTTCAATCAGCAGCTTGGGAGGAACAGGAAAGAACATATATGGGATGTAGAAAGAGATGAGGACAGTCAGAACTCAAGCAAGCAGAGGCCTGACTTCCTTCATAGGGCCAGACTATTCAGTTGCTCCATGTTTACCTGAATGTGAATCAGACAGAAAACAAATTGGGCTTTGTGAAACCTCCGAACGCAGTGTCATTGGGGTACAGCCTACAGAAGAACAGAGGTAGCGTCTTCTTAGATGAGTTAACCAAATCCCATCTGCTTGCAATTATTCTACTCCAGATACTGGGACCAAGGCTGTAAGGGATGGAGAAAAATTCACCCGAACATGTCAGATCATCCACCACTCATAAGAGTCCAAGCCTTGGGAGAATTTTCTTTTACCTTGACAGTTGCTTAAGTTTCACTCTCGGGCCTGCCTTCAGTTCAGTTCATACCACATAAATGGCATGCAGTTTCTGATTTCGTAACTTGAGAAATACTACCCAACTGTAATTGTTTTGTAATGCAATTCTTTATAGTGACCTATTTAGAAACACAGGTCAAACTTGTTCTTTACTGGGCTCCTTGGCCTGGAATAATGTTCCCAAGTCATGGAATTCTCAAAGCATAGCATGGCAAGATGATAGGATTTAAGTTGCCAAAAATTAGTCCTTAATTTATTAAAATAACTTAGTGGATGTTCAAAGGACATAATCTTTAACAAGGAAAGTAGTTATAGGTTTCTTTGTCCAATGGCCACTAACTTCTGCCTCACTAAACCCAAATCGAAGCTACCTCTAACACCTGCAACTCTCCTAGCTTTAGCCCCCAACCTTTCTCTGATTTTCTGTCATTTAAAGTACTCTACATAAATGCTTTATATTCCCATAACACCTTAACATCAACTACTTAAAATCTGGATAAGTAATCATCCTTTAAGTCAAGCATCTGCTGAATTTGAACATTACCAAATTTAGTTCTGGCTGTAACTTCACCAGGATTATTTTAAAATAAAGTTATTTATGAGTGGGCCTTTTTAAGACCCACTCATCAATTTGAAGTGCGTTATTTACCAATTTTTTAAATGCTGAAACTAGACCATTTCAAACAAAATAATCTCAGGCTGAAAATTTTAACTAGTTATTAATAACAGAAAGCCTATAGTTCAGTTTATTCTAGTGACCAAATTACTTTCAGAAGATGTCTTAGTTGTTTACACTTGTTAGCATACTATGTATGCTTATTCCAAAACAGTAAGCAGCAAGAAAGTTTGAAGCACAAAGCTGCAAAGGGAAGACATAACGATTTCAACAACTCCCTATAGCAGTTCAGAAAAATTATGTCGATATTTTAATAATAAAAAGCAGAGATTTGTGTGATATTGGTTACGGTGCTCAATCTCTTTCTGGAGCTGGATTTTCACTCATAGTTTTATTCCTTTCCATAATTACAAAGCGAGTCTGTGATCAACCTCATCCTTTATAGAATATGTTTAACCTAGACCACGATAGACCCCCCCCACCTTTATTTCCAATGGAATCTAAAAGTAAGGATATGACCTAACCTCAAACATATCTCATCAGCTTCTTAATTCACAATTATCTGCTAATATTATAGGCATGAGAGTAATTCAATGTTTAATTTAAAGCGTTATTATATTTATATAGTTCTTGTTTTATGGTCAAATACATGATGAGCAAGAAATAAAAATGAATCTAGAATGTGCCACTGAATGTAGTGAAATACGTCATTATATTAAGTGACTCTTCTCTTCCTAAATATTCATACAGGGAGAGGCCAAGTTTTAAAAAGCCATTATCTTACATATCTGTTTTGAAAAGTAAGTGTTCAGAGCAGTTGGTTGTAAAGAGAGCAAATGCTCAAAACTGCAGAACAAGTGAGTGTCAAATGTATCAACAAAACTCAGGCCTCTCACTCTGTCTCCTCCTTGTGCCCCTGCTCCTCGGACATCTTTGTCAGAGATGGACGAAAGTCTAGTGGAACCTCTACCACACCCTCAGTCTCCTCTGCCGGTTCTTCCTGTTTGCTTCGTCTCTAAATGATGGTCCCTCAATTCCCACCATCTGGAAGATCTCTGCCACTCCCATTACTTCCATGGTCACCCAACACTGAGGACTCTCAAAGTTGCATCTCCAGGCCCAAGATCTCCTTGAATTCCTATATTCCAATGTCTACTGGGCATCTCACGAGCATCTCAAACTTCTTACCTTAAAATCTGCCCTCATGATCTTTCCCCAAACCTGCTCTTCCTCTTCAGCCTTCCCTATCTGTAAATGAACAACTTCTACTTGTTCATATGAAATTTTGAGGGTAAACTTTGAATTCTCCATCTCCCTCATACTTATGCAATCCGTTGCCAAGTCCTACATTGAACTCCTCCTCCAAAACCTATCTCAGGTCTGTCTGCTACTTATCATCTCTTCACAGACAATCTTAGTCCAAATCACCAACATTTTTTATCTGAACCCTTGGCAATAGTTCCTCACTGTTCTCACCTCTTCCGCTCTTGCCCTCTCCAATCTGATCTCCAGTATCATCCAGAAAAATTGCCTTCAGACATAAGGTGGATCCTGCTCCTTCCCTGCCAAGAGCCCTTCAAAGACTTTGCTGTTTTTTTCATCTTGCCTAGAAAGTCCATGGCCATGATCTGGCCATGCTCACTGCCCACCTCTTCTCCAACACTCTCTCCATCACCTCTGTACTGGGTTGAACTGTATTTCTTTCCCAAAAAGATGTATCTAGCTCTCTTAACCCCCAGGAATGTGAATATGAAATAGGGTCTCTGTAGATTTAAGGATCTCGAGATGAGATTATCTTGAATTACCCAGGTATGCCCTAAATCCAATGACTGGTGCTCTTATAGGACAAAGGAGAGTAATCTTTCAGCCACAGAGACTCAGGAGAGGTGGCAAGTGAAGAGACTGGAAGATGCATCGATAGGGCAAAGAAGTCTAGAGCCACCAGAAGCTGGAAGCAGCAAGCCAGGATTTTCCTTAGAGCCTTCAGAGCAAGTGTTGGCCTTGCTAAGTCTTTGATGTCAGAATTCTCATCCTCAGAATTATAAGAGAATCATATATTTGTGTAGCTTTAATTAAGCTACAAATTTGTGGTCATTTATTATAGCAGCTGTAGAACCTAATACACTCCCTAAGTTCCAAATGCTGATCTTTCGATTATTTAAGAGTCATCTTTTTCCTCCTCAAAGATTTCTTACAGGTTTCCTTCACCAGGAATGAAATATCTGGCATAAATATCACTTTTTCAAAGAAGCTTCCTCAAAATCTAATCTAAATTAGGCTCTCCCTCCTATACTTAGAGACATTACCTTTAGAGCTTACAACTATAGCTCTTAAGTTCTAAGAGCTTACAACTATGTATCTGTGTATCTAATGTCTGTTTCTCCTTTATACTTTATTTTTTATATTTATTTATTTTTGAGAGACAGAGACAGAGCATAAGTCGGGGAGAGGCAGAGAGAGAGGGAGACAAAGAATCCAAAGCAGGCCCCAGGCTCTGAGCTGTCAGCACACAGCCCAACACAGGGCTTGAAATCACAAACCATGAGATCATGACCTGAGCCAAAGTTGGACGCTTTACCCACTGAGCCACCCAGGACGCCCCTCTCCTTTATACTTTAGACTCCATGAAGGCAATGCCTGTGTGCCTACAATAACCTCTATCCTAGGAGACACTAAAAATAGTCCTTCAATAAATAAAATTACAGAAATAAGAGAGGACTAAACAATCTCCTTTTGTTGGTGAGTTTTCTGAGAAGTGGCTTTTCCCATGTTGAGTTAGTTGAAATCTCTCAACCATATTAAAGCTAAATTTTAACTAAATATTGATAAAATGAATTATATGCTTATATTGATAGATACAGGATTAATTCAATGAAATCAATATAAAATTTGAGATGAAAATGCCATTACAAGGGAAAATACTTCCTCTTCAATATTTGATCTGCTGGAGAACAAGCCCAGTTGTTTGCATGCACCAACCACCATGTGCACTGGCTGAGACAGCCAAGATGCATGATTAACAACCATGCCAGTGAAAACCATGCATTTCGGATCCTTGGCACATGCAGCTTTTCATGAATGTGCCTGAAGCTAGGATCCTTATATACATATAAGGATCCATTTCCCTGCAGCCCATAAACATGTCTAGGAAGCCACTGTGTCTCCCACCACCTGATCCACGTACTAATTCACATAACAATCTAAAAGTCAGACTCAGCAATAGAGGAATGTCTTGGGCAAGTATGATCTGAATGAACATGCAAAGACTGTACCATCAGAGATAAGAAGAAAAAACCTCACAGTCTTGTTTTGGGAGGAAATTCCATGGACATTTTGGTATTGTGCACAAAACCAAAGAAGACTATTAATGATACTAGATCTTATTTTATTTTATTTTATATTTATATTTGAGAGAGAGACAGACAGAGCATGCGCAGGGAGGGCCAGAGAAACTGAGACAGAATCTGAAGCAGGCTCCAGGCTCTGAGCTGTCAGCACAGGGCCGGACGTGGAGCTTGAACAAAAGCCATGAGATCGTGACCTGGGCCACAACCAATTGAGCCACCCAGGCACCTCATAGAACTTATTCTAATAAGGTTGCCCATTCAAATCCTTCATCTAGTGGTTTTTCCCCCTCCAGTCAGTAGTTCCAAATGCATCTACTCGTTGATCCAACAAATTTTCATCAATGGCCAAATGAATGCTGGGCCTTGTGTCACACTGTGGGGAGGCCGTGGTAGGTAAACTAAAACACTATCCCAGCCTTCAACGCACCCAAAGTCTGATAAAGGAGACAGCTGATGAGCAATTACAAAGGAGCACAAAAAGTGTCACAGAGGGGTGTTGTTTGAACACCCAAGAAACAGAGTTCATTGAGAACTAGAGGGGGCAGAGAAACCTAGCAGAGACAAGTGAACTTGATCCAGTCTGAGGGGCAGAAAGGAAGTCATAGCCACACATGCAAGTGTGCAGGGACAGTAGGAAATATGGCCGCCCTTTAAGTGACTAATGGAACTAGTGGTCAAAGGCAAAAAGAAAAAAAAAAGACAGACTAGGGGAAAAAAGAAAGGAAGAGAAAAGCTAGATAAGGAAATAAAAAGAAAATTGGGATTTTAAAATAACCCATCCAGTTGTAGAAGGAAAAAAGATGTGAATGTCCACAGAGGTCTGAGTGCTCCATTAGGTCCCTGTGTCATGCTGTGTCACGTGTGAAGGAAAAGATACATTGTTTCCTACCATTGATTTTAGTAGGCAAGAGTCAGTAATGTACCTAGAACATTGCTTTTCAAAACTGCAGATTACAATCCACTGGGGGAAATGAAAGAAATTTAGGGGATGGATATCAGCGCTAAAAAAATGAAATACAGTAGTACATGGTACGATAGAATAGGATAGGACACATGAGAACAAACAAATAGAATAGATCACAAAGCACTGCTCACAGTAAGGGCAAGGATTATTTCATGGGCACACATGCATGTGATCAGTTACAATTGCTTGATAGCCACTGACCACGAGGTGTGTCCAGTGATGATTCCAATCAAATCTTGACATCCCTTTGAAATCTTTCTTAAATATATAGGGCTTACTAAAACTCTTGGGCTCTGGTCAAAAGGCAAAATTCTTGCTCTTTGCTGTTAAGTGAACTTGGATGCTGTGAGGATGCCTTTGAAGAAAGAGATGGCCTCTGTGCCAAAGACGGAGAGGAGGGGGCTCATAGTGGCCGTTCACCTTGGAGGGAGGGCTGGGTCCTGGAAGGAGTGGGCCAATCACACAGAGCCATCAGGTTTCCATGAGAGTCTTCTGTGTGTCACATATACCAAAAGTCCAGACATGAGGATCTGGTTGTTTAAACGGGCCCAGGCCCTAAAGCATCTTTTCCCTGTAACTGACCCAGAAACATCTCTCCACGGTCAACCACTGTCTCTCCATGGGCCAGACCCAGAAGATTTGAGACTGGATGATAAAAGCCAAGTCATTGGTATTTAGAGCCAGTTTCTAGACAGTGGTTCCATTTCCGAGGGCTTCAGTGATTCAGGTAGCATCTTTAAGAAAGGAGTTGATGACTTTTTTCTTCACTTTCTATTAACTAATGTGTTCTAGACAGTGAACATTTGTTTACTATAAAATTTAAGTTCCATGTGCCACTCTTCACCAGCCAGGACATGGACAAATATCTGGGTAGTGTCAGGCTCTGGGCATGGGTAGACGGTTGGGCTAAGTTGTGGTCATGATACTATTAAGGATTTCTGGGGCTTTATATCTGTGAATATTTTAAAGTCACACCAATTGTGCCATTCGTTGCCTGCTACATAGGCCAAAGTTAGCGATGGCAGTTGTACAAAGTGTGTGCGTGATGGGGGAGAGGTCAGGTGCTGTGAGAATGTGGCGATGGGACACTGACACCAGGTTTGAAGAAGTAATTACTAGAATATGTGGGCAACACACCCTCCTGGTAAAGCTGTTTGCAGATGAGGGGTGAACAAGCCTATGGGAAAGGATCCCTCAGAAACTAAAACTTATCAGAAAGGCAAACTAGACTGCGAACTTGAAGGGGAGCTCCCTTCATATTTTGCTAAGTGTGGTGTCCAGTGTTCACAATTATATGAAAGATTGAGTATTGCAGTGCAGAAATTTAGAGAGTGTTTATTTCATCTGGAACTCCTGGGAGCAGAGGTTGGCAAACTTTTTCTGCAAGTGACCAGACAGTAAATATTTTGGGTTTGTGTGCCGTACGGCCATCTTTCACAACTCAGTTTTTCAGTCGTAGCATGAAAACAGACATAGCAAATAAGTAAACAAATGGACTATGTTCCAATAAAACTTTATTTACAAAATCGGGTGGCAAGCCAGGTTTGGAGTGAGAGCTAAAGTTTGCCAACTCCTACCCTAAAGCATTAAATGGCCCTCTGGAAATCAATGAGATTAAAGACTTTGGCAAACCACACAATTGACTCTTGACTTCTACCCAGCTTTATAACTTAAAACTATTACACCAACTAAATCTATAAAAGGTAACAGCAAATTAGCCTCTCTCTTGATCCTCTCAAGCTTATCACTCAACACTATTTTCTTATTATCCTTATTGTTACTCCTATTTTTGGCTGAAAATTAATTTCAAGCTATTCAATTGCTTTTCCAAGGGTACACATGCTGTAATAAACAGACAGAATTTACCCACAATCATTTCACTCCATAAGAATCAGAAAATCTAGGACCACCTGGGTGGCTCAGTCAGTTAAGTGACTTCGGCTCAGGTCATGATCTCACAGTTTGTGGGTTCAAGCCTCATGTTGGGCTCTGTGCTGATGACTTGGAACATGGAGTCCACTTCAGATACTGTGTCTCCCTCTCTCTCTGCCCCTTCCCCACTTGTGTTCTGTCTGTCTGTCTCTCTCTCTCTCTCAAAAATAAACATAAAAAATTTTTTTAAAAAGAGAATCCAAAAATCTAGAATCCAAATTTTTGTTTTTCAGCTAACCAAATTTCCTAGACAAGGAAGATAAACTTCCTATGTTTCTAACTCATAACTCTGAACAGAAACTTTCAAAATGGTAATGCTGGCTAACTTGGAAACTGGTAGAGAATTTGAGAAAAGAAAGACTTAATTCACTGTTATGCCAACTACAAAGAAATGAGACACCTTGTAAATGTTTCCATTTCCTCACCTCTCTCTCTCTCTCTCTCCCTCTCTCTCTCTCTATCTCTCTCTCTCTCTCTCTCACACACACACACACACACACACACACACACACACACACACACACACACTGAGTCTACCCAAGACTCTGGAAACAACTGGCAAAATCTAAACTGTAGGGCAGGAATCTTGGAGGAAGCCGCAGTGCCAGGCCTCCCTGCCCTAGATAATGAATGCCTTCGAATCTCACAGAATCGCCTTCAATGGCTCCTCAAAACCTACTGCGCATGGAGGCAGGAACCTCTGTTCATCTTCCACCCTGGTTTCAACTGTGATGGAGCGGAGGCCCAGATCCACTTCATCGTATGAGACAGACGGCTTGCCTGACTTTCACAACCTTTACCAAGAGACCAGGCTGGGACTGCTGTTAGATTGCGGTGTTGTCCCTGGATCCTCCGTGGGGCCTGCAGGCGTGGCTGGGAGCAAACCGCTCAGAAATTGATGCTCTGTGCCCCACGGACAGAAATGGCCAGTCACTGTCCATGTGCAGAAACACCCACCCCCAACCACTTTGCTGAACCATTTCATACACCCACCCTGTGTAATGATTTTATGAGACCTGGCACACAGCAAAGTTCACAATCTGAGCCTGAAACAGGTAGCAACAGGTGTGAGAAAACAGCTCTGGTCTTCACTTTGTATCCCCTACGGCATGCTCTCATTACATAACACCATGTGTCCCGCGATGAGTACCTTCCTACTTTCAAACTTCAAAGGTTCGTGTATAAATCCCTAATATTTATCTCAATATATGTTTTTGCTATTTGTTTCCACCTTTGGTGACAGGTAATAATATATTGGTCAACCATTACAATGACCTTATAAAGACAACTGTAGGCTTTTCATTGGTGATGTGACATAGTTCTTGTCCACAGTCGAATAAAGATTTTTAAAATTCTTCAAGGTGTCCATCTATTAAGCACAGTTTGCCTCACTAACTCACCTTGAAAATGATACTATTGCAAGTGAGTTCTGTTCAGTCAACCGGCAAACTCTACTATCTGCCATTAAGATAGGCTAATTACAATACCAAGGGGATCTGTAGAAAGAAATTAGGGTCCTTCTCATCTTATCCCTGATTTTTGTCCCTATTCATGCCTCCTCCAACCTCACAGGAAAAGAAAAATTTTAAAAAAGGGGGGTGAATGAGAAAAAATGAAGTACAGAAAAAAGTGTTTTTCATCATTTCAGAGGTAGAAAAAAAACAGGAAGCCTCTAGCCATGGCCTGAAATGCCACCTCAACTCAGTACTTCAGATTAAACACTGTGGGCACTGGGAAATTACTAAGACATTTCCCCTGCCTCCCTCCAACAGTGATGGCTGGAGACACCTGGAAAGAGCTTTGTGGGGGGGGGGGGGCGGGGAGAGCAGCTGCAGGAGGCTTTTCAGGAGAGATGATGCTCAAACTCCTTCTGGAGCAAGGGAGGTGGACTGAGCTGGAGGGAAGGGCTTAAGGCACAGAGAATCTTCTACACTACAGTCCTTGGGGCTCCAGCTTCTCTCTGGGTGGCCCTGACCACTTTATCCCCCTGTCTTTGGTCCTCTGGGGAACATTCTAAGACTAGAGGGCTTGTCCCTACAAAACGTCACTTGTAGAGCTTTTTATCCATTTGCTGGTGTTCCAGGCAGCATCACCTGTGGTGACACTACCAAGTTCAGACAGGAAAACACAATCCGATTAGTTTTCAAAGAATAGTTCTAGTTCTCGAAGAATAAAGGAGGAAATTTGTGTTTGCTCTGGGCCATATTCAGTCATGAAACATGAATAAAATAGCACACTTCTCTAGTGTGAAATTTGGGTGAAGTCCACTCTATACAGATCTTCAGACAAAGGAAAGACTTCACATCTCTTTCCCAAAATAAACTTCCAGAATAGTTTTACTTCATCTCTGTCAAGGAATAAACGCTATTTGATTTATCAATATAAATATAAGCTTCTCTACTTATATGTTAGCATTGAAAACCCTACCACAGACTTTGGATCAAAATCTTCCAGCTACAACTTTGATTAAATGCAAGGTTTCCTGTTGTATTTCTGTTCTAATCACAGATGTTAGGACCTCACAAATCAAATAGTCCTTTTCCTTCTTCTCCTCTTGTGCCACGTCCCATAGGGGGCCCCATGAGAAACCCTCTCTCTAGTTCATCTTTACCGTATGCAAAAATACTAGCAGAGATATCCAGGCTATAAATTATTATAGAAGACAACATTTACAGTACAGAGACCTCTATAGCTCAGCTGTACCCAGCTTTGGAGTTTTTTAGAGAACTTTTGATTCTGAAAAAGTTTATCAAGTACTCAAAAGCTCCTGACATTACTAAAAACAACAACGACAAGCTCAAGCCTCTCCCCATTGTTGCTAGAAGTTGCCAAATATCATTGATCATAATGAAAATATCATCAACAGGGAGTGTCTAACATGTAGCAGACAGACTTCTGGGGGGAACTTTTGTCATCACGTGTTGTTGTTTCTAGCTTTTGTTTTGGATCTGGGAGCTGACATGCAATTTGTCATCAGGGTTTTAGATCATTTGCTGTTAAAAAAAAAAAAGGTAGAAAATACTAGCTCGTAAATATCCATTCATTCATTCACACGTATATATTCACGTTGTTACGCTCTGGGGATAGAAAGCCCAGATACACGGATTAAGTATATTCAGTGCATAAGTTATCTTTTATAAACATGGCTTTGTTCCGCAGTTGGTAGGCATTTTTCACACACAGTAAAGAACAAAGCTGATTTTCCTATATCCCATATGTTGACCAGAGTAATAGAGGCTGCCATCCACTGTCATCTTGATCTTAAAATCACTCTACAACAACCCTGTAGAGAATAGAGAACCAGAGGGGAGTCTACGGTGCCTTCAGGGAAGCAACAGGAGGCTGTGGTTTTACCAACCAAGTCATTTTCTGGCTGCCAGAAGCCCAGATGCTGGAGGCAAAGCCGTTACTCAGAAGGCAGATGAATGCTAGCACAGACAGTCCTCAGGCTCTAGGGGTTGTCATCCATTTTAGGGTGTCTGAGAATACTCTAGAATAACCCAGCATGCATAAGAATGCCACTTACCTCCTCCCACTGTAGTTCAGCCACCTGGGCTCAGGTTCCTCCTGCCTCCTCCCTCCTGACTCCTCACTCCTCCCACCTCACCTCTGCCAACATCCAGGGAAAGCTCCCCAGAATTCCCACTGGCTCAACCCTTGAGGGAGAGGCCAGCGACTATAGCAGCAGTAGTGAAGCAATGCACAGAATGTCCCTCCCCACTTCCAGATTGCACTGGTAGGAAAATCACGGAGGGGACACCAAGGAGGCACACCAGCTAGGCTTCCCTGTCCAGCTCGGGAAGGCACACGGCAGCCCCTTGCTCAGCAGGAAGCCTAGAGTGGTGCCATGGTGTTTTTTTATTCATCCTACTATTTGCTCATGAGCAAGTAAACCACAGAAAGAAAACATCCCCATCTAAACTCTATGTACTTGAATGTAGGGCAGGTTATCAGCTAAGAGCCAAGAATCAGAGCCAGCAGAATAGAACACATCCCCAGGAAGGGGATGAACACAAGAGTGAGCCAAAGCCAAGAGGCGCCAAGCACCAGGTGCAGGACTTAGACAATCCCATCCTCTGCCCAGGACAGAGACCATTCCGAGGGCACTCATGATCTACAGTTCAAATGGTGTCCCTGAAAGAAGAAATGACTCAAGTCCCAGATCTCATGATAAGCTTGCAACATGTGGATGTTTTTTGCATAACAGACGGCAGTGTGCGACTCTGGAGAAGCACTGATGACCCAATACACAGCAGAGACCATATATTCTGAACCAGACATCAGGATATGTCTTCTCGGAAGCACACTTTTGGTGGCAGAATACAGAAGGGTGTGGTGTACTGGAAATTCCAGCTCCTCGACTTGTACCCACGCGACCTTTGGCAAGCTCTCTATGTCTTGCTTTGCTTATTTGAAAAATGGGGAGGATTTTGGTAAATTAATGCTTGAGAGGATTATAGGTAGCACATGCAAAGTACTTAGTATACAGTAGGCATTTAATAAATGTAGTTATTACTGTAATAACAGATTGAGGCAGTCCTGGAAAATCTGTATCTTATAACGAGACTGTGCCTGTAATATTCTTCTATCTACACATTACCCATTACTCAAGGTCCATGTCAAGTCTCCCATTTTCACCATCTTCCATATGAGCATGAGCCCATATTGATTTCTTTCATTCTTGATAATATGCTTTCAACATATATTTTACTGAATGTTCCACCTTTTAAATATGATTTTATGTTGTCAGTTTTAAGTCACTCCTACGAGATCTTTCCCTGAGCACAGAAAGCAAGCCACGCTGCTTTAAAATCCCAAAGATTTAATAGAATGTAAGAGACCTGGTAAGCATTTGGAAAACATGTGCTTAATTAATTGTGGTCCAGCAGTAGTTTTGGTGGGCCGTGACTATAAACATCCGTTGTATCCCCCTGGACATTTCCTAAATTATTTTTGAAAAAAGACTTTTCATGTTGGCACTGGACCATGATCTACATGGAAAATAAAAATCCTATCTACCTCACAAAACTATTGTCACTTTGCCTTTGTCGTTAAATACAGCTGTGGCCCTGTGACAGTGGAACATGGAGATGTAGTGTCTGTGTGTTGAAATAAGGAGGCATCCCTTCTTGTGTTAAATAAAGCCAGCCAGCATCCCTGATTTATAGGGCCACTACTATTCTCTATTTCCATTTATTTGGGGTGGGGATACTCAGTCTCCATCTTACTGGATACCCTGGTCCATGGGTTCAGTTCCAGTTTAGAAAGGGTAAGCATGGCATAATATAATAAGTTACCTGAGGTCACTAGTCCATTATAGAAACAACATCCTCTGTATCCTCTCACCCCCTCGCTACAAACACACACACCCCTATGGATACAGGAAAAGTCAGACCCATTGCCAAATGCATCCTTTTCCTCATCCTCTCCCATTCAAATGCCCAGTGCCTTCCAAATCACCCTTCGGTTTTGGCTCCTTCCCCACTAACAAAACTTGTTCTTACCTCAAAAGCAGTGACATTTGCCATTACTTCTTAATTTGAATTTTATCAGCATCATTTTCCCAAAGAAACTTGTACTTGGATATCCCTCTAATTTTGGAGGAAGAGTTTTTCCCTTAAGAGGTTTCAACATCAAAAGCAGGTGGAAGAGTTTTGAAGATAATGTCTCTCCATATTCTAATGTATTCGCTATTAGAACAGTTTTAAAGCTGTGGGGAAAGGTGAGATTTGAAAACACACATTTAATTCCTATCCCCTCATCGTATTCCCCATATAATGTTAATAGAAATTATATAAAAAATTCTAATGAGAAAAAGTACATCATTGATGGCAGAGAAGAGAGTTAAGTGAGTATCAGAAATGTCAGGGAAAGAGAGCCAGGGTTCACTTGCCAACCACCATCACTAGAAGCAGTGACTCAGAGGGAGTAAGTGATGGGACCCTACACTCCCCTCCTGGACATGAAAATAAAAGAAAGAAGTGGAGGAAGAGAATCAGGTGGACATGACCAACGGAGGAGAACGGCTTCACATGGGTCCTCTTTTGCTGCTGCAGACTGGTGGAACTGGAAGGCAGTGTTCCAGTGGAACCTAGAAATCTAGATGGTTACCAGGGCAGAAAGCCCATAGAAGAAGATTCCCTGAGATGAGAAGACATGTCTAGAGGGAGGAGCTTCATGAAAAAAAGGTCTTAAACACCAGGGGTACCAGAAGCTACACCACGATACCACAGGCAGAGTGTTCGAAGAGTGAATTCCCAGGGTGGCTTTGTTATAAACTAGTGAATAAAACAGGGTTTTTCTACCCAAAAATAGATTGGATGCTTGGTCACAGAGGATCCCACACATACCTTCTTTTCACCACAAGAACAAAAGCAAAACAAACAAATCAAAACAGACACATGACAGCACAAAAATGAGTCTTCCCTAGCAAGCTTGTCCATGACTCTGAATCTCATCTTCTTCCCTGACATTGGCGCTGCTGAATTAGCAAATACGAATATTGATGACACTTATACAGGGATCCAAAAATCAAAGAATGGTCAAGACCCTCTCACAGAACATTAAAAAGAATGCAATGGAGAGACATGAAAGAATGGCAGGACTTATTATGCTTGTGGATGGAAAACTAAATATTGGAAATATGTCGATTCCTCAAAATTTTTTCATAGATTTTATCTTTGTTATTTGACCAAAATCCAGCAACTTATGTGTATGTATTTGTAAACTGACAGGTTAATTCTCTTTTTTAAATTTTTAGACATTTTTAAATCAAGTATAATTAACATAGTGTTGTATTAGTTTCATATGTACAGTATACTGATTCCAACAATTCTGTACATTACTTAGGCCTCATTATAAGTGTATTTAGTTCCCTTCACCACTTCCACCCATCCCTGCACCTACCTCCCCTTCTGCAACCAACCACCAGCAGTTTATTCTTTATATTTGAGCCTGTTTTTGTTTGTTTGGTTGGTTGTTGTTTTTTTTTGTTTGTTTGTTTGTTTTTTTGGTTTCTCTCTCGCGCTCGCTCCTTTTTATTCATTTGTTTTGTTTCTTAAATTCCGCATATGAGTGAAAGAAGTCATGTGGTATTTTCTCTTCCTCTGACTGACTTATTTTACTTAACATCATATCTTGTAGATCCATCCATGTTATTGCAAAGGGCAAGATTTCATTCTTTCTTATGGCTGAGTAGTATTCGATAGTGTGTGTGTGTGTGTGTGTGTGTGTGTGTGTGTCTGTGTGTATGTGTGTGTGTGTGTGTGTCTGTGTGTGTGTGTGTGTGTGTGTGTGTGTGTACATACCACATCTTATCCATTATCTATTGATGGACACTTGGGTTGCCTCCATAATTTGTTTATTATAAATAATACTGCAATAAACACAGGGGCACATAATGCCTCTTTGAATTAGTGTTTTTATTTTATTTGGGTAAATAACCGGTAGCAGAATTACTGGATCATATGGTAATTTGATTTTTAATTTTGGGGGGAATGTCCACAGTTTTCCACAGTGGCTGTACCAGCTATCATTCCTATCAACAGTCCATGAGCTTCCTTTTTCTCCACATTCTTGCCAACAGTTGTTATTTTTTGTATTTGATTTTTGCTATTCTGACAGGTGTGAGGTGGTATCTCAATGCCCTTCTGATTTGCATCTCCCTGATGATGAGTGATAAAGAGCATCTTTTCACGTGTGTGTTGACCATCTACATGTCTTCTTTGGAAAAATGTCTATTCAATTCCTCTGCCCATTTTTTTATTATTTTTTTTAAGTTTACATCCAAGTTAGTTAGCATACAGTGTAGTAATGATTTCAGGAATAAAATATAGTGATTCATCACTTACATATAACACCCAGTGCTCATCCCCACAAGTGTCCTCCTTAATGCCCCTTGACTGATGGCCTAATTCTAAAATTTATGTAAAAATATAAAACTTTGTATGTAAAAAAGAAGATAACCTTGAAATATAGAAACAAAGTTGGAGCCTTCCATTAAGAGATGCTAAACTTATAGAGCTACAGAAATTAAGAGGAGTATTAGTGTAAGGACAGACTAATAGGCTAATAGAGCAGAATAGAGAAGCTAGAAACAGATCAACCAACTGGATTTTTATTTAAAACAAAGACACCACTAAATAGGGGAAGAAGAGGGAGGGAATACAGATAGCCAGACTTCTTTTAAACAAATAAATCTGACCTACACTTCACAGCATTCACAAAAATAGATTCCAGATGGATTATAGTTCTTAAGGAAAATGATTCAACACTAAAACTTCTAGAAGATAACAATGGAGAATATCTTTGTTAACTAGGTTTAGACGAAAATTTCTTGAACAGATCACAAATAGCATTAGCCATAAAGGAAAAGATTGATAAATTGATTTCATTAAAATTAAGAACTTTCTGGTCACCAAAGGGACACCTTTAAGAGGGTGCAAACATAAGCCAGAAACTGGTAGAAGATATTTGCAATAAATATGTATGACAAAGATCTGTTATCAAATACATAAAATAGTTCAAGAAATCAGTAATAAAAGGAAAGAAAACACAATAGAAAAATGTGCAAAAAACTTAAACGGGAACTCCTCATAACATTGCTGGTGGAAGTATAAAGCACAAAATCTACTTTGGGATACTCTCTGTGCATAACTTGTTTCAGCCCTATATATACATAATCAGCAGCCATGTGTACACACGTGTCAAATTAACTGCATATTTTGCTTCTTCCATGGTTTGCATTCTGCATTTTTAGTGTCAAATCTTGGAAATTCAAAAAGTCTAGTCTCCCAGATTCAAAAAAAAGCTTGACTTTCAAGGCTATTAACTAGAAAACCCATTGAGGAACCCTGGCACTGCCCACAGCATTCTCTTTCCTCACGAAGCACTGTACACTGCCTAGAAGGTGGTTCTGAGACCTCAAGGGGCAAGTAGCCCTCAATTGTTATCTCAAATTATCATCTGATGCATTTAAAATTTAAAAAGTAAACCAACTGAAAATATACAATAATAAGGAATTATTTATTGAAATCCTGCTACATCCCATAAATGAATATTGTCCTGCTCTTAAGAATTATTCAAAGTTTTAAGTACACAAATCAAGTTTAACATAATATATGCAACATAATCCTTTTTAAAACAGACATTTAAATATATGTGCATATATACATAGGAAAATTATGAAGGATACTGGCATAATCTTAACAAACGTTAGAGTTAAGGGAAGGACTCATGAGGTTTTTTTTCTTTATTATTACCTATGATTTCTAATGCTTACACATTGGGTAAATTTTTGTAAATACAATGTCTCTTTATATTTTCAATGGATATAAGAGGGTAGATCCTATTCCACTAATTACTGTTGAAATTTGCTTCCAGTATTTTTTTCAGAGCATAGTTTCTTACTTTGAAAATATCCAAATTGAGGTCCAGAGAGCTCCAGTTGGGGAATATAATTACACATCAGTAAAATAATCTTTATCCAAAGCAGCGAATAGGTAGTAATAGATGTACAGTGTATGTACACTCCACTGTCTCTTATCTACGCTCCAGTGTAAGTACCCACAGAGTCATAGAAGGATAAAAAATGAGGCCAACAGTATAGCGATTTGGCCAAATGGATCATAGAGCAATGTACAGCAGAAAAAGATGCTAAAATTTGTGGGCAAAGCTTGAGCGGATACAAGATTTGCATTGTCTCCAAAAAAATCTCCTCACAGGTATTTAGTAATACAAAGGGATAAAAAAAAGTAACTTTATAATGGAGACACCTAGCAATCATCCCATCATCCAGGTGATCGAGGTAAACGTCCCCAGCAATAAGACACGTCAACATCATGAACACCCTGATGTGGAGCACAGATGAGGGCCCAACATCACTCTTCCGGTTTTCTTGCCCCAAACGCAATACCTCACTCCAATTAGCAGAATACATTGGACAAATCCAAACTAATGGACATTCTGTAAAATAACGGATCCATAAAAACTGTCAAGGTCATGAAACATCAGGAAAAACCAAGGAACTTTTATAGACTGGAGGAGACTTAGAAAACATAATAACTAAATGCAATATGAAACCCTAAGTAGGGCCCAAAACAGAAAGAGAACATTAGTGGGGGAAAAAAATGGGTATAATTCAAATAGGGTTTGTAGTTTAATGAGGCCGTGCCAACGTTAATTTTTATTCTTGATAGCTGTACATGTTCACATTATAAGAAAGGGAGTGACAGATAGAAGGCGATTCTTCGTATTATGTTTGTAACTTTTCTATAGCACTAGCATTTGTTCAAAATAAAAAGGAAAAGGAAATCCTTACAACATGAAAAAAAAAGAAAAGAAAACCTCAAATAATCTTGAGTCTTGGCTATAAGACAGATACCGTTCTAGTCATTGTCTCAAGTGAGGCAGCCAAATTCCCTGCTATCTGAATTACACTCCTTTTGTAGATACTGTATACATTGAACAAATAGAGAGGAAAAGGGGAACTATTAAATACAAACTGAAAGAAATTTAATGGGTAGAAATTTAATGAATATTTATAATGCCAACTGAAACAGCCCATAAACTATTTTACCAGTAGGACAGAGATTTACAAATTAAATACCATACATCTACCACACCCTCTGCTCCCTCCCGCCACCAAGTCTGCCATCTAGTGATGAGAAGAGGAGCCGCACCAATACATCCATAGTCCTTAAGCAAGTGTCAATTAGCCCAAAGCATTTAAGGACTATAGCATTTAAAGAGGAGCTGTGGTAGAAGCAGAGTTAGAACCCAGGCCTCTAACTGCCAGTCTAGCTCCCCCTCGCCCCGCCCAACTTTCACAAATGTACCAAGTAGCGTTACAGCAATGGCGCAGAGAACAGAACACTGACTCTGAAGTGGAACTGCTGGGGCTCAAATCTCGGCTCTACAACCAACAATGTGACCTTAGGTCACATTCATACTCAGTCCAGGTGACCGAGCGACATCACACACAGTTGTGGGGATCAAATTGGTAAAATGCTTAACATGGTGCCTGGCGTGTAGTAATACCTCAATAAATGTTAGTTCTTACTGCCATTACCATCATCATGGTCTCCCATAAGCAGATTATGTTTTTTACACATCTTATACTATGGTCTCACTCAGCAGGAAGAGCCCAAGACACACTGACTGGCAAAGAGGTTGTAACTTAGCATAAAAGCTGAATATGAGATACCACCTTACGTGAACCTGTCAGAAAACTAACAACACAAGAAACAACAGGTGTTGGCGAGATGTGGAGAAAGAGAAGCCCTCTTACATTGTTGGTGGGAATGCAAGCTGGTGCAGTCGCTCAGGAGAACAGTGTGGAGGTTCCTCAAAAGTTACAAATAGAACTACCTTACAATCCAGCAACTGCACTACTAGGTATTTACCCAAAGGATATAAAAGTAGAGATTTGAAGAGGCACATGCACCCCAATATTATAGAAGCATTATCAACAATAGCCAAACTATGGAGAGAACCCAAACGTCCACCAACTAACAAATGGATAAAGAAGAGGCGGTATATAAATACAATGGGATGTTATTCAGCCATAAAAAGAATGAAATCTTGCCATTTGTAACATGGATGGAGCTACAGTGTATTATGCTGAGCTTAAAATAAGTCAGTCAGAGAAACACAAATGCCATATGACTTCACTCATATGCGGAATTTAAGAAACAAAACAGATGAACATAAGGGAGTGGGGAAAAAGAGAAAGAGAGAGGGAAACAAACCATAAGAGACCCTTAAAGACTTTGAGATAGAGAACAAACTGAGGGTTAATGGAGGGAGGGGCGTGGGGGGTGGACTGGACGGGTGATGAGTATCAAGGAGGGCACTGGTGATGAGCACTCGGTGTTTTTGTAAGTGATGAACCACTGAAGTCTACTCCTGAAACCCAAATTGCACTGTATGTTAACTAACTAGAATTTAAATAAAAATTGGGGGGGGAAGCTGAATAAAATTTAGTCAAAGTAATTAGAAAATCTGGTTACATTATATAACACGATGAAACTTTGTTTTGGAGATGCCAGAAGACTCCTGGCCATCCTTAACAATTTACTTGATTTGAAAGATGTCCTAACAAACTAGCCACCACTAAACTGCTCAGCTCCCTGTCACCAGCATCTTGCACTCAGACATGCTGGACGTCCCCTTCCACTTGTAAGCATCATTGCCATGAGTCAGCTGACTTCAGTGGTCATGGACTCTCAACTGTGGTGTTGATATTCTGGGTAACCCAGCTCAACACAAGGTGTATCTTAGACCTATCCTAAGTGAGAGTACACAGGCTCTTTCATCCTCTTTATCAGAAGAGATTGTGTATGCAGAAATAAAACGTTTTTCCACACTGCAGTCTGGGGTCATCTAAATTTAACTATAAGCAATCCTATTAGAATTGTCATTTGAGCTCTGCCATTGGCCAACTTCACTGCATTAGCCTCCATCCAGCATATCTCATTCAGACCAATGAATGTTCTTCATTTTCCAAATCAAGAACATAGTAGATACTCAAAGTACTGAAGTATTTAGGGAATTAATTCCTTAATTGATTCAACTGATATTTATTGAGCATCTATTATGCTCTATGCATTATTGGCACTGAGACAACAAAAAAAGATTTAAAAAAAAAACAGCCCTTATGAAGTTCATATGCCAGTAGAGAAAGAGTGTCACTAAACTAAATAAAATATAAAAGGAGAGTGACAAGTGTGAATGAGAAAAGCAAAACAGAGAAGAAGGATTGTGAGTGTGTAATGAGGCTACAAGTTAGAAGCTTGGAGGTTGATATCTGTAAGTGAAAACTGGGAGCGTGGCCAGGGTCCCAGATGACCTGAGGTCCACACAGGAATTCAGGTGGCATGGGCACACATGAAGAAGTGGTGGCAGAGCACACTGGAGCCTATATGCATGAGGAACATGGATCTTCCCAGAAGAATTCATGTTCAGGAGAAGAGTCAGGGTGTCCACGACCCAAGGACAGTGGCTCAGGTTCAGAGACAAAGGGCGATGGTACAAGCAGCCCACCTGTATGCTCAGGTTGTGTCCCTCCCACACTCGAGCCTGAGTCACAGGGCAAAAATCTTCATGTGACAGTTCAAATAGTCTCTGCCTCATCCTTGAAGAACACTGGGACAGCAACACAGCCTTGCTTGGGAATGATGGCATGAGATGTGGCAGACAGGCAGCGAGAGTTTTCCAACCCCAGCTTCCACTGCAAGCACTGAATTGCCGCGTAATACCAAATCCTTGGGCCCACAGGCCAGGGGCAGCAGGTCCAGGCCCGACCCAGTGCAGTTCTGGACACAGCGCCAACAGAGGGTGGCACCTTCATGGACCTGTCCGTGACATCACAGGTGGCTTCTGTGGCACTAGAGAGAGGGGAGCAGATTCCACACTGAGCCAACCACAAAGAAGGGAAAAGTGGGCAATCCCAGAGAGGATTTGGGCACAATGGAAGTAACAGGTGGGATTCTGAAGGACCGACAGTAACCAGTGAGAACAAGTGTAGAAAGAGTCTGTCAGTTTAGCTCAAGCTCGATAAGACTTACAAAGATTTGATTAGTAGAAAGCAGTATTTAAAAAAAATAAATCTGTAGATTGCATATAGACCCTGGATTGCATATAGAACCAAACCCCAGTCTGGTCAATGTCAGCCAACAGCCTTATTACCTTAACATAAGTCTTTTCTACATTGGTGGCCAAAGATGCCTGGGACTAGACTGGGGGATTCTTAACATTAGAGCTGTTGTGAGTGACTCTGACTCATGTCCACATTACTGGACAATTTCATCACCCATTTAAGCATCTTAATGGCGCCTTCACTGTCACACCTAAATTGTCAAAGATGCTATCTACATATAACCAAAACAAACCATGAACAGGCATTGTACCCACACTCTATCTAACCTCTTCTGGTTCTGCCAAAATGATTATTAACATGGAAAATGCTCCTTGATGACGTATTTTATGTGGCTTATACTGAATCTTTCCCATCGTAAAGGTGGCCATTTGGAAGCTCAAGTGATGTTTTCCAGAATGCAAATCTAGTCAAGTCACTTGCCTCTGAAGAAAGTCCTCTTTCTCTGAAATGGCTCACAGGGCTCCCCACTAGAGGCCCTCGCCCATCACTCAATGCTTGTCCTTGTCCATCACAGCCTTCTCATAGTGCCCAGTGTCATTATGACTCAAATTTCATTATTGTTCTGAAGTCTGTCTTCTCTGTTTATGAAGATAAGGACTGAGGTTCTGAGGCTCTTTGGTATTCGTTTTATAGAATAATACGCACATGGCTTAGAACTTAGGTGCTCCAGAAATATATCTTCCAAAATGAACCAGGGTATCAATGAATAATGAAATGACAAGAATCTTTTAAAGTCATTTACTCTTGGACAGCAAATCTGGGGATGACTGGAGGTGTATGTGTTTTGTGATGGATTGAGAGTGGGCTGGGTGCCTCACTGAACTCTGCTTTCTCTACTGACACAGAGAAAAAACAAGTGCCACCAATGGAATGAAACAAAAGGAGAAGCTTCCCCCAGAACAAGACATAGAAGGAGTAGCTTCCCCCAGAAAGGCCCCAGAGCCAGAAGAGGGATGACACTCTCGAGAAGCGAATCAAAGAAACACGGGACATGAAAGCAAAGACCAAGAGCTGGTCAACCATCAGTGTTGTTGCTGCCAGAAGAACCGGAGCCTCCTACCAGCTGCTCTTCTCTGTTGCCTTAGGTAATTTACAACCACTCGACAGGACGATCACACCATGACATAATATCCAGTGGTATTAAGGTAAGAAAACCATATAACTTATCATCCAAACCAGGATATTGTTGAGCATAAAATGGGAAGCTGTTGATTATTACACAAGGACAACAGAGGTAAGCCAGGACGGGGCCAGCCATCTCAGGATTATAGTTACCCCATTGATCCAGGCACTCCAAGGGCCAGCCATCCCAGCGTTATAGTTGTCCCATTGATCCAGGCACTCCATGGGCCAGCCATCTCAGGGTTATAGTCACCCCATTGATCCAGGCACCCCAAGGACAGCATGGGGAGAAGGAGCTAGACTTCCTAATGCAGAAGTCTGGGGGTTATTTCCCCCCAAGAGGGGTCTCCATTTCTGCCATTCCATTCTGCTCCTGAAAAAAAAAAAATGACAGATTTAGGAGTCAAGGGGAAAAGCTGTAGTTACCAGCAAACACACAGACAAATCTCTCACTGTACCACTATCCAGGTAGTGATTTTTTTTCACTTCGTCTTTTAACTGTGCAGCAATTTCACATGGAGGAGGCCACTCCGAACAGAGAACCTGAGAAAAGTCTGACGTTCTATGCCCCACGGATGCACAAGGACTCAGAACCTGGTTGGATGCTATTTCCATCCGGGTGGAGGAGGAGTCCCAGTGAGGATGTGAATGCAGTTAGGAAAGTGGCGATTTTGCCTGAATCACTGTGACATCATATATACCAAACACTGCTCTGGAGGCTCAGTGTTCTTGAAATAAGAAAGAGAACAAAAGACTACTGATAAACTCAGAAGAGTGCTTAAGTATGAAAGGGAATAAAACCAATAGAAATGAAAACAAAATACTATCAGATAACACCTAACAAAAAAGTAGAAACTTTTTGGTTTTTGAAATCAAGGCGAAGATTTCCTCCCTACTTCCTTTTTAGTTTGTTTGTTTATTAGTACTTAAGTTTTTTGGAGCAGTTTTAGGTGTATAGGAAAATGGAGCAAAAAGACTTCCTATCTACACCCTCTGCTCCTCTCTCTGAATCTCCCCATTATTAACATCTGGCATTATTGGCATACATTTGTTACAAATGATGAGCTGATACCGTTATTATTATTATTATTATTATTATTATTATTATTATTATTATTAACTTTGTAACTACTTAAATACATTGTTATTAACTAAAATCCATAGTTCACATTAGGGTTCACTCTTTGTGCTGCACGTCCTATGTGATTAGAGAAACATATAAGGACACGTATCCTCCAATATGGTGTGTCATACTGAACAGTGTCATGGCACTCCATGATGGGCACTTGGGTTGTTTTCCTGTCTTGGCTATTATAATAGTCCTGCAATGAATCTGGGAGTACAGATTCATCTTCAATACACTGATTTCATTTCCACTAGATATATATCCAGAAATGGGATTGCTGGACCTTATAGTAGTTCTATATTTAACTTTCTGAGGAACCTCTGTACTGTTGCCAGGAATGGCTAAACCAATTTACAGTCCCACTGACCGTGCATAAGGTTCCCTCTTGTTTATATCCTTGCCAACACTGGTTAGCACTTTTCTTTTTGACATCGCCACCTGAACAAGTATGAGGTGGTACCTCATTGTGGTTTCGATTTGCATTTCCCTCACAGTTAGTGATATTGAGCATCTTTCATGTACCTGTTGGCTATCTGGAGGTCTTCTTTGGAGAACTGCCTATCCAGGTCCTTTGCCCATATTTTTACTGTGATATAATTGACATATAATGTTAGCTCTTTGAGGAGTGAGATAGTTGTGTCCTCCCCATCCCAGCCTGGGTGCCCTAAAAAGCCCCCCATCCTACAAAGAGGCTTCAGAGAATGACTCCAGCCCCCTTCCCAGCTTTGCTCTCATGGGCTGACTTTGTCACTGTCTCTCCACATCCTCCTTTCCTAGCCCAGCACCCACACTGGTGTTTCTGAAGGCCCCTCTGTGAGACTTATTCCCAGATTTGACTCTAAATGATGACCATCACCAGCTCAGTCCCCACCCCTTCTAGCAGACTTTGGGGTTCTAGGACTGCAGCCTGTGAGCAAGCACTCATTCTTAGTCTTTTTAACAGGTGGAGGCCAAGCCCAGTGAGTGCCATGCAGCTCTGCCATGGTCATGCCCACGGCACTTGGTCTATGTGATTCCCCTGAGCTCCTGTACAGCACATGCCAGGTTCGTGTAGAAGGACCCAGCATTCACTGGACAGGTTCCATTCATTGTTTCTTCAGGATGTTTAAAGTGAAAAGTAGATGCCAAGATACAACTCTTATCTTTCTCCAGCCATCATTGTAGCTTCGGGCCTCTCCACTGGACCACAGTTAAACCCTCTGTGCCCGGGGACCATTGGGTTATTCAGTGATGTAGGCCAAGGTGGCTTCTTGGCTTTATGCCGTGTGACAAATGGGTGTATAAAGGATCGTTAGGATAGCATGTGCAGCAAGACAGCTACTTTATAACATCTTTATTACTAGAAAATAAAGTCAGCCCCAACCTTCAGTGCCCTGATGGAGAAAAAAAGCCATCACTGGCTGCCACCACGGTCAATAGCAAAAGAGGGCGTCCCATCACCTCAAGGGGGAAGCAATGGCTGATTATGGACTGTCTCTTCTAAGATAGGGTTACAGAAGGGAGAATTGAGGGGCTCCTCTTTTTGTTCACATCTCTGAGAGAGTTCTGGTGGGAAGCATTTATGAGAGGGCACTGAGAAGGCAGTAAATGTATAATGGCCATTATTATCTGCTTATCACTTCATGTTATCTTGAGTAGAGAATAGGAGGATTTCTTTTTTAGAAGAGTTCTTTATTTTTTAAATAAAAATCTTCTGACTGATTTCTAATTTTGCTGTTCTGAATTTTTACTCATTGCATTATTGAAAAAAGAGAGAGAGAGGGAATAAGGGAGGAAGGAAGGAAAGAAAGAAGTAAGAAAGGAAAGAAGGAAGGAAGGAAGGAAGGGGGAGAGGGAGGAGAGGAGGAAGGAGAGAGAGGAGAAGAAGGAGGGAAAGAGAGAGAAAAATGAAGGAAAAATGGAAGGAACAATAAAGGGAGGGAGGCAAAAAGAAAAATCTATTGTTCAGTTTAGGGCTGGAAAACATTTGGCCAAAAATCCCATTAGAATATTGATTTAGACTTTTCCTTATTCAGTCTCCTTTGGCAAGTCACTTAATTACTGCAGTATATTAAAAATCTTCAAAGAACTAAAGGCATTTTATGTATTTATTATAGTGAATACAGAATTTTGAGTCAAAATTCATGATGTTATGTCATGCAAGGAAAACTGTAATATTGAAAAATCCAACCAAAGCTGAAGCCCTTGATTGAGTTTTCTGAAGGTAGATTGGTCACTTATTCAAGAGATCACTGATATATACAAGTAAATCTAACCTTTGAAAATTGTTCTCATTGACTTGATCATGTCACCCACTTAAATGAGACCCCAAAGATAAGAGAACCAGAGAAACTTTTTTGTAAATGTACCTTCTTCCATGAGTTCCATAATCTCAGGGTTCACCAATTCAAGGTATAAGCTGAGAGAGATCCTAGACCCATTTTGCAGATGAGCAAAGTGAAGCACAGAGGTATGTGAGGGATGAGCTATTTTAGTCATGGGTTTGTCCCTGTCCCTCCTCTGCGACCCTGAGCCTCACTCAGCCCCACTTGTTTAGGGAGAGGCGAGCTTCCCACAGAAAAGGATCATGTTGGTAGGGAGGTGCCTTATGAAAAACAGGAAGGGGTGGTTCGCCATGAACTGAGCTCGGATGGGGAGTCTTTTTACAACGAAGCTGTCCCCAGTGGCTGCTGCCGCCTCGGTGCCCTCTTCATTGACATCCACGTATGACTTGTGGATGACCTTCGATAAATACAGGCCTTTGGCTGGTGACATTCCAGAGAGATCAGCTTTGATTTCGTTGAAGACATCTGTCATCCCAAGGGAGTTCAGCAGAGAATTTAACTCATACTTGATTTCGAGTCTGAATCTGGGGATATGGACTTCAACTTCCCTCTCCACCATGTTAGCAGAGCTTGTCCACTCGTAAAGTGTCTTCATGTTCAGTTGCTTCTCTATCTAAGAGACAAAACACAGATAAGCCCACGTGAGCCAAACATGTACCCGTGGCATTAAATGCCATTTGTTTTAAAATTCTCAATATGAATGATTTGACGTATTACTGTCTTTTCTACCTTGAAAATGTGCTCAAGTTCTATCTGGGGGGGAGGAGGACAAAAAGAATGTTGCATTCAGCCATGTTTTCCCCGTTCTATTGTTTACTTTTCATCGGTGTTTCATAAGTAAATGTCCCAAAGGTGTATCCTACACTCTTCTGCCTTAACTCGCCCAGATGTAGGCTTCACCTAAACTCCCTCTCTTGCCTCTAAAGTCCTTGTGTGTCCTGGATGAATTCACCACTTCTTGATTTGGTTCTCAACGCTGAAACATTAAATTGCACCCTCTATTATAAACTTGTTTCTCATTTGACTTCTGTGATGACAGGATCCCCTCATTACACTAGGCTTCCCTCCTGTCTTTGTCCTTCCCCTCACTGCCTCTGCTCGGCTACCCCGAAGCTCAGCTCCACACGCCCTTCACACCTCTGCCCAGCCATGCAGCCTCCCAACCCCCTTCTCATCCTCCACCCAGTGCCATAATTTTGTGTAAGCCCTTTGAAACGCTCCCGTTGGGCATGTGAACCCCTCCAGCCAGCCAGACCTCCCCACAGCTCCAAGACCAGCAGGCCAACCCCCATAATCCATGACAAGAGTTGAAAATTTTTGTCACCTTCTCTCCATCTTGACAATATACAATCAGGCATAAACTAAAGGTGGTTTTTCTTCCTATCTTTTCCTTTTGTCCTCTTCTGCCCTAATCCAAGTTACTATGATGCAAATCTGTCTTGCTGGCCTCATACCTCTAGGGCATTTTCATGTGCTCTTTGCTTTAGCTGGAACCACCAGGTACCCTTGGTCACCTATTCATCTTCTACTCCTGTGAGACATCGAGTTTACTCTACGGGGAGCCTTCCAGATCCCTTCATTCTCCTCTGCCCCCACAGGACTTTCGGCAGAGTATCATGGCACTTGTTACATGATATTTATAATCTTGTGTTGGAACCACACATTTGTCTATGTTCCAGAACCCACTAGAATTCTCAGCATAAACATTCAATGTTTGGTGTATGAAGAGATAAATGAACAAATAAACGAATACATCACAAACTAAAAAATACCACTTCTAAATTGCTTCCGAAATGCTATCTGCTTCCAAATATCTTCTCTGGCAGCTCACCACAGGTGCCCAGAGGTCTGAGCCCCTCTGAGTCGGCCACGCTAATATCGCACCTGTTCTCCTGGCCACAGCCGTGCTTCTCTTCCTGGAGGTCCGAACGCATCCATCCCAGCTCAGGTGCTTCAAGAGCCTTCCCTACCCCCACTCCCTGTGCCACATTGTTTAACCTCAAGCAGGCACTCCCTGACTTAAAAACATCTGACTGTGACCATCCAATCCGTGTGTGTATGTCAGCTTCCTCTGTTTGTCATTCCCGCAGGAGCACTGGGGAGGGTAGGCTGGGGAAGCACAGTCGCCCCATGTCAGTGGCTTGCCTGCTTTTGTGCTGAACCATTTTGGCTGCAGCCAGGGAGGGGGCTTTGACCTGAACCCCTGCCACCACCATGACCTTTTCTCAATGGCCGTGGCACTCATTTCCCCTACAATAGCAGGATGCTAAGAAGGGTGGTTTGCTCATGAAAGCAAGTTATAATTGAGTTGGGACAACTGTTCCCGAGTGGAAGATGGCTTAATCAGATTGCTGTGGACCCTAACCAGCATTACAATTCCATTACTGTAGCAAGATGTTTCCCAAATGTCGAGTAACCAGTAGGTGTGTGTATTAGTACAAGATGGCACTTTTGCCTCCTTGCGCCCTCTTTTATGTTAAGAATAGATTATTCCAGCTGAAACGCACTGTCCTGAAGGCCGGGACCAGGGGCCCCCTTACTCTCACAGCCTCTGGGGCAATACCGCTGAACCCAGCATGTGACGAATTAGGGACTGGTCACACTGGTGTTGTACATGCAGTTTGGGTGGGTGTGTGAGTGTGCATGAGCGTGCACACACACATGCACACAAGCTCTCTCTGCACATTAGCGTTCTCTACCTTTACCTGTTCCAGACTGGCCGTGCCTACAGGAAGCAGAATAATCATGCTTAGCTTGTTGTTAACATAGGGCAGCTCCAGAACTTGCATCTGCGGCTCCTTTATGAAGGCTAATTTAAATGTTCCAGTTTGATACATCATTTCCACAATTACACTTTTACCCTATTTAAGAAAAACGGGGGTGGGGTTCTAATTAGGTAAAACAGTCACATATTTGCATGCACATGTATGCATACTGACCTTTTGTGAAACATGAATATCTGCATTAACACTAAATGCATGGGTAAAATAAAAACAATGAAGTATACCCTTTCTTTCCTTTGCAAAGGTTATGAATTTTTTATTTTAAAATAAGTCATTGTTAGAGCCCATCCAGTTCAAATAATATATACAGTCATCTATATATAAAACATACAGGCATAGCAAACTATATAACAATGTTTCCCCAAAACAAGGCCAGCATTACCACCTAACATGATTTATGTGGAAAAATTACATCATAGGATCACTTTCTTTGTTAATCCAATTGGAGACGCTCTAGGAGAAAAGTAATACGGATTATTTTGTTGTGCTGAGAAAACAGCCCGAGCACATGTGGAAAGAACGCATGGATAGGGGGACACTGGGGAAAAGGTAGCCTCTCTTCAATGCGAGAGAGGTCCCAGTATCCGAAGGCTCCAGTTAGGTGCCCTGTGAGAAAAGTTCTTGTCACTTCATGAGGAAAAATGAAAATAAAATTCATAGAAAACACAATTAAAGAAAACTATGAAGGGCCACCTGGGTGGCTCAGTTGATTAGGAATCCAACTTCGGCTAAGGCTGTGATCTCGCAGTTCATGAGTTCGAACCCCACGTCAGCCTACCTCTGATTCTGTGCCCCCAGCCCTGCTCCCAACCGTCTCCCCATTCACACACAGTCTCTCTCAATAAACAAACAAACAAACAAACATTTAAAAAAAAAAGAAAGAAACCTATAGAAACCTAGACCAGTATTTTCACTGAAACTTTCTAAATTGTCCTTAAATTATTATTTCATTCTCCAGAATTTATCATCAGTCTGAAAACAAAATACTTACCTCACTTAGCTGAAAAGGGGTTTTAATCGTCTCTCTTTCCTGAAACTTATTTTGCCATTGTCCTTTGAAATATATGGCATTCACCAGGACCATTACACAAGAAGGGTCAATTGTGCCCTTTCCAAAGAGGTTTGTGACTTTTCCTTATAACAGTAATAAAAAAAAAAAAAACAGATAATGTATTTGGATTAGAACTTGGGTTTATTGATAACAGAGAGTTCAACAGTCACTAGAAATCTGGAACCATTTCTTTTTTAATTTTTTTTAATGTTTATTTACTTTTGAGAGAGAGAGAGAAAACGCAATCAGGGGAGGGGCAGAGAGACAAGAAGACACAGAATCTGAAGCAGGTTCCAGGCTCTGAGCTGTCAGTGCGGAACCCAATCTGGAGCTCAAACCCACGAACTGTGAGATCATGACCTGAGTCAAAGTCAGATGCTTAACCGACCTGAACCACCCAGGCACCCCTGGGTTCTTTTTTAAGGCTAGTTATAAATTTGAGATGCCGGAATAACCCCTTTATCTCCTGGCCATTGAGGCTGTCCTTGTCAAATGAAGTTTATGTCAAAGAATTGAATGCTTTGTTACTTTCAATCAGAAGATGGCATCCAGAGAGTAGCTAGTATATTAGCTATTGATCAACTTGTCTCATACTTAGTTATATCTAATGCCTTCCTATACATTACTGCTTATTTAGAAAGTCTTTAATAATTTCTTATGGCTTCTCTTTAATAGTTATCAGGGTTCATACTTACCAGCATCCTGCCACATCCAAATAGGCTAAGCATTCAAAAGATTCACTTATTCTTACAATGTACCAGCAATTCATGTACACAAGTATATACCAACACTTAAAGCAAATACGTATCTAAAAATCAGAATTTATAAAAACATACAAGATGTTTACTGCTTTGTTAACATACTGATCAAACTGAAAACCAAGCCCTCTTGGTGCACCCTGGTGCACTGCAATTTGCAAAACTTTTATGCAACTTAATCTATCAACAGGAAACATGAGAATATCTAGAACATCAGACTCTAACCTTATTTTTTTCACTACTGTTCTAAGTAAATTAAGAGATCTGAAAATTTTTAGACCGTTCCAAGCATTTTCTAACTTAATACAAGGAACTGAATAAATACATATTTTAATCTTGTCACCTGTTACTAAACTTGAATAACATCTGTCAGTCCACCAATCAACAAAACACTGTTGAGAGTTCACTGATAAGTGAAATAATGAGATACAAATATGTCAGAGACAGTCTTTATTCTCAGAGAAGTATTTATTTTATATTACTGACATGCTCTTCAAAATGCAATTAGCTTTAATTTAATACTTTGATGTTATTTCATCCTAATTTTATTACTTAATAAACTTTATTTCTCCCATATCAAGGAATATAATTTCCTACATTCATAAGCCTCAGAAACTACTGGTACAATGAGTTGATGGCACAACCACACAGCTGGGGATTATCTCAGCATGGTAATTTGTACATCTCTGGAGGGGTAGACCCTAAGGACAAAAAGAACTCCAAACAACATATTAAGCTACTGTTATATTTTATTAGCATTGTTATTTTGAGACTATGGGTATTGTTGAATGGTGATTTTACAATAAGATTGGTGATACTGGTATCTGGGATTTTTGACACAAGATAAAAGGAGAATAGATGTAAACAAGGGTGGGGAGTGTTAGGTAAAATTCCTAAGAACCAGAATTTGAATTGGTCATATCAGTAAGAAATTATGCTGTATTTCATCTAAAAAATGTGTTCACTGAGAAGGCCTTTAAACAATGACCATGCCAGGATCAATGAGAACTCTTGTACCCAGACTATGGTCTCTAATATCACTTCTCATCAAAACGATCCAGGATTCCCAGAAGAGGTAATTCTAGGTCAGCAGCAGGACATAAGTCTGGAACATCTGGTCAAATCAGAAAGCAAAGAAGTCATCAAATTCCACAAGGGCAGGGTCGAAAGGACTTAGCAGCCAATATAAAGATGTGATCCCTGACTAAAAGGGGACAATAAATTGACACATCTCAAAATGCTTAAATTTATGAATTCATAATGATACTTTAAAAAGAAAATGCCAGGCACCTGGGTGGCTCAGTTGGTTAAGCATCTGACTCTTCATTTTGGCTCAGGTCATGATCTCAGATTTCAACGTGAGCCCCACGTTAGGGTCTGTAGTACTAACTAAATCCCTGCTTAGGATTCTTTCTCTCCCTCTCTGTGCCCCTCCCCTGCTCAGGCTCTCTCCCTCTCTCTCCCTCCTTCCCTCTCTCTCTCTCTCTCTCTCTCTCCTCTCTCTCTCTCTCTCTCACACACACACACACACTCTTTCAAAATAAGTAAAAAACTTTTTTTAAAAATCTTTGAAAAAAAAAGAGAAAACTCATTGGCTGTCTTTGAGGATGGTAGGAGGGAGTAAAAGTTGTTTCAAAAACTGGTATTGAGAAAGAATCTGGCCTCCTTTTGTTTTTTCATATCAACTGTACTTAGAATAACCAAATATTTTATAAGGAGAAGTTTCTCATATTCCGGATTATAAAGAAGGAATGCAAGAATTGGAATACTGTAACTTTATAACCCCCAATGAAATAACAGACCTAAGCAATTGTCATCACAGGCCACTAACATGATTAAAAAAAGGGCAGAGGCATCCAAATATTATTTCTTTCCTGATGGAAACACAACACCTCCAATGAAGCATATTTGTCAACAGTGAAAAACAAACAAGCAAACACCACCAGAATCTTACCAAGTTTCTAGGTCTAACTGCCAATTTACAAGAAATACAAAAACAGAGGAAATGACATTTCAAATTATACTCAGCATCATCTAGACTATGAGAAACTGCAGGCAAATATCGATTTTCTTCAACAAACTTCCAAAAAAGGAAAAGGAAGGGAAATGATTAGATCAAAAGAGATATAAAGGGATTTCTTGAGGCAATGAGAGTGCAGTTTATAACAGACCAATATCCCTGGCAAGAACTGTAAGAAAGGCTGAATACATTTTTTTTTAATCCTACACTGGGTTGTCTCTGAAGCAACTGCTAATCATAAGCAATGGAGAGGCTGAAAATCTGAGCAGAAAGTAACTAAAAGAGACACAGCAGCTGAGCAGAACTGTCAACACTATTAAAGGGTTGGGAAAACCAAAAATAGAGTTCAGGCGCGCCTGGGTGGCTCAGTTGGTTAAGCATCCGACTTTGGCTCAGGTCCCGATCTCACGTTTTGTGGTTTTGAGCCTGCGTCGGGCTCTGCGTTGACAGCTCAGAGCCCGGAGCCTGCTTTGGATTCTGTTTGGTAGCTACTAAAAGTAAATATACACATATGTTATGATCAGCAATTTCATTTCCAGGCATCCATCCAACGAAATCACACACAGTATATGTACAAAAGATGTGTATCAAAATGCTCATAGCAGTGCTGTTCATAATAGACCCAAACTAAAAATGTTCCGAGTGCTCATTCAGACTCAGCAGAATGGATAAATACATTTAGGTCTTTTCAGAGAACAAAACAGACATCAGCGAAAACGAGCAAACCATGCAACATGTAATCACAGGGAAGAATCTCACAAAATGTTGGCCTTAAAAAACCCTAAACACATACTTTATGATTCCAATTACATGAAATTTTAAAATAGGCAGAAGAAGTCAGAGAAGTCTTGATGTTTGACAATAGGGTGGGTTAGTTTCTGGGAGGAAACACGAGAGTGGCCTTGGAGTGTGCCCTTCCTAGTAACCAATGTTTTATTTCTCTGACCTGCTAGAGGTGGAGGGGGGTTACCTGAGGGCATTCGCTTTTGCAGTAATTTCTGCTTTGTGATAATTCATCAAACAGTAAACATATAATGTACGAACTTTTCTATAAGTATGTATATATTTAAGTCAAAACAGTTTATTTTTCAAAATCAAGTCACCTGGGTGACTCTTCCTTTGGGCTCAGGTCATGATCCCAGGGTCCTGGGATCAAGCCCCACATCATCCACCCCACTGAGCGTGGAGGTTAAGATTCTCTCTCTCCCTCTCTCTCTCTCTTCCCCACCTCCCCCGACTTGCACTCTCTTGCTCTCTCTCAAAGTAAAATAATAAAATAAAATAAAATAATCAAGATGTAAGAAACCTACTGACCAACTGCAACGTATAAATGCTATTTCGGTCCTGATTCAAACAAAAACAAGACAACTGGGTAAATACAAAAACTCACTGCATATTTGTTAATATTAAATGGTTATTTTTAATTTTCCATATGTAATAATGGTGCACTGGTATATTCTTTTAAATAATTTATATTTTTGAGAGAAACAACCTGAAAAAAGATGGTATCCGGGCTTTGTGGTGGAAGAGGCAGTGAGAAAAGAGTGAGGGTACAAATACAGAGTTAGCCTTAAGTAATAAATCTCGCAGCTGAGTGATGGGTGAATAAGGATTCATTATATTATCCTCTTGACTTTTTTTCTTTAAATCTTTCCTTAACTAGATGTTTTTTAAATAACGAAATGAATACCTCTTTAAATCTAAATATTTAATCTGTCAGTTTTAAAAGAAATATTTGACAATTAGAAGGTTTATTTTTAAATCATGAAAGGTGGATTTAAAATTAATTAAATTTAATTGCAGAATGTACAACACTTCTGTAAAGTAGAAATACTGTTCTTCTCATTCTCAGAATCACCTGGCTTAGCTCACAGTCAGGACAAATGACTGTAAAGAATTATTCCAAAACACTCCCCTCTTTTCCTCCATTGTTGATATGCCCGTGTTAGGTCCTGGACGTCACCCAGCTTCCTTGTTAGCACTGACTCAGGGAGTTTATCAAAACAATTCAAATAAAGTTTGAAGACACCCATGGGACTTATTCTTACCATTAGTTTTACTTTCAACCCAAGCATTAATAGTTTTCCTCGTTTCTTCTGGAGCCCGTTCAAAATCAACAGTTTGTGGCGTGGTTTGATACAATTTCTCAGAACAGTTTAGATATTGCTGTAAAAAGAAAGGACAATAGCACAACACAAAAATAGCGTAAGAGAAGCAAAAGCCTACAGCTGTGTGTGCTCTAAAATCACAACACGGAGGGGCGCCCGGGCGGCTCAGCATCCAACTCTTGATTTTGGCTTAGGTCATGATCTCATGGTTCATGAATTTGACCCCTAAGTCTTAGGCTCTAAGCTGACAGCATGGAGTCTGCTTGGGATTCTCTCTCTCCCTCTCCCTCTGCTCCCGCTCTGCTCATGCATGCTCTCTCTCAAAATAAATAAAACTTTAAAAAAATAAGTAAAATAAAATCACAACACAGAGACAAAAGCAGCTCATGTTTATATGTCTGAAAGGAAGCTGAATCCATGCATACTTATTCTTAATAAAACAAATGGATTTAAACAAATCAAACAGCTTTCAAAAAGGAACATTTAGACGTGTTTAGTTGTTTCTTCTGTCCTATCATTGGCATTCTTTGTTCTAAAATGCTCAAAGCAAAATGGCAAGTTACAATTTACTCTCGCTGCTCTGTCCTTTCAAAGCAGACACATGGGAGTCACTGCCCTGTGTTCTGGATGGGAAAACTGAAGACTGGAGTGATGAAGTGATTAAGGACTGGGGTGATTACATTTTGCTTGTTGGAGGCCTAACAGAGGGCCTTCCCATGGTATTTGTATCAACCTCCCCAAAAGCCACTATAATTAAAATGGTAATAATATTCTCTGGTGTACATAATTGACATTTTTGCAAATTTATGTAAAATTTGAACAAAAATAACATAAGGATTTGACTATTTTATTCACCTATACTAGTAATCCAAGTAAAAAGAGTGTGGAAATTCAGTATAAAGACCCTACCCTCTCTTTTAACCAAGCTCCCAAGTTAGCCCCTATATGACATTCTGGACTCACCACTGATGACCACCCAAGGCCTTTGATTTCTAGAACTGGGAACTTTCCGCTGCCTCACTGCTAAGGCAGCAGTCAAATCTACATCAACCCAAATGAAATTGCCTGTGATTCCATTCTTGAGACCTTGGGGACATACCTCTATGGTCCATCAGGACCCAGGGCCACACAATGAACTGGGCAGGATGATACAAGACTTAGAAATATGAAAGGTATAGGGTGCCCGGGTGGCTCAGTTGGTTAAGCATCTGACTTCAGCTCAGGTCGTGGGCTCGTGGTTCATGGGTCCAAGCCCTGCGTCAGGCTCTGAGCTGACAGCTTAGAGCCTGGAGCTTGCTTTGGATTCTGTGTCTCCCTCTTTCTCTGTTCCTCCCCTACTTGCACTCTCTCTCTCAAAAACAAATAAAGATTTAAAAAATTTAAAAAAAAGAAAGGAAGGAAGGAAGGAAGAAAGATGGATGGCAGGTATGAAAGTGGCTGCCTGGGGTTTGGCTTGCCATTTGCTTAACAGGGTTCTCTTGAGCCTAAATCCAGTATAGTACAAAAGGAAAGCTTGCTAAGAGCAAAATATGGGCCTCGGGATGACTCTTGTCCTGAGCTGGCCCAACTGTGGCTGGAACATGGGCAAGTGATTGCCCTTAGCTCCTGAGATGAAAGATTTTCCAGACAGAATCCTGGGATGATAATATGTCATGTCATGCGTGATACAGATCATGACAATCTTCATGACACTAATGAGGAGCTTCACACTTCAGGAACAGATGCGATCATTATCATCTCAAATCAATTTTTCTCTACTATTTATGTCTGGATCGCTGTTTGCGGGAGACAAAGGGGTGGGAGAGAGAGTATTCCCACTTCAGGGACCATGATTGCTTAATCCCCACCACTTCAGCAGGTGCTCCATAAAATAGTCACTGTAAGCTTTTAGGACAGTAGAAAAAAAATACCTCCGAAATAGGCTACCCCAGGATGGGCTACCCCAAGTTGCAAAAATTCTGGCAATCAGCTGTAACACACAGACTGCACTACCAGACTAGAGAAGAACATTAGATGTTCGAGACTTCATCCTACTTCCCTGAGCCAGCATTTACATAAAACTGGTCAAATAAAAGTTCTGTCACTGAGGTTAGCATTTCACTTAATCACATCAGGATGACAGAGTAATTAAAACAGGTAGATTTGGATAAGGGTCAAATTCGGGCTTTGCCGCTTAATTATCTCTGTGACCTTTGTCAACTTGACTTTTCAGAATCCGCCTCACAACTATAGAATTAATGGCAATTTTGTACTTATATTAGGACTATGTAGCAATTAATGTGATAATACCTATAATGTATTAAGTAGAGTAAATGACACATTGTAAACACCCAATAAAACTACATATTACAATACTGTTGGGAAATGTTATAAATAGCGTTAGAATCTTGAAGCTAGAAAGAACTTAAGTCTAATCGTCTTGTTTTTAAGATACAGGTGACTTTCCCAAAGTCATGTGTCTAACGGGGAACAGAATTCACAGCTCTTGGCTCCTAGTCCAGTGTACTTCCCACTGATTCTTAGTCCTCTGCCATTACAGACCTTTGAAGAAGAGATGAGAAATATATTTTGTTTTTTCCTGATCCACAGGAGAATTCTTAACTACTTTGTTTGGTGCTTCATCCCTGACCTTGCTTCTTGGACGACTTTGGTGGTTTTTGCAAAAATAAAATTTTTATGTGTTATTTCACAACTTTAGATGGGATTTTGATAAAACCATTTCACTGGAACTCTAAGCCAGCTCAAAATTCAATCTCTTACATGTGAATGCCATGTGGCTCTTCTCACTCTTCGCTTATTTTATGGTTTGAAACTTAGAGGATGCCAAGAGATCTGCGGGCCACCATTCCAGACAGACTTACCTGATGAAACACCATCGCCTTGGTCCCGTAGAGTCTGTTGGCCACGCTGAGGGTATAGTTAGAGTCTGGCTGGTTAATTTGAGAGAATAAGACTCTAAACTCTGAATGAATCCTTCCAGCTTGGTTGCACTGAAGCACCAGTAAACAAAGAATGGAGTATTAAGTTGCTTGATTTCTTGCCATTGGAGGGTTATAAATAATGTGAAAACAGTAAGTAGAGAGCAAGGTGCCTGCCTCTGAATAAAAGGGTAGAGAATGCTAACAAACAAGGAACTGGGGAATTTAAATCATGTTCCTTTGCTAGATTCCCTCCAGCACAACAATCTCAGTGCTCTGTGACCTTAGTCACAGGTGGTGTGCAGAATTGTAAGCTATTGCAAACACACAAGCACTTGTTGGCCCCAATGGTTAAGTCCGAAAGCATAAGTTTTCATAAAGAGATCCTAATGGGGTGTTCAGGGTGACGATCCAAGTTTTGCTGCTGTCCCTGTACCTATATAATCATCTCTATCATGCTCCTTTCAAGGTCTCCATTTTCTGTGTGACCGTGTAACCAAACACTTCAGCCCTTCAGTAAACTGACCTCACTAACCCATCCAACCCATTCCCAGGAGCAGTTCTGTTAGAACTACAGCTTCGATGCATCTGAACTCAAGGACATTGTTGGGGTATACTTATATCCCGTAAAGCAAAGTTTCCCAACTATGAGCTTTAATCTCACAATGAGTTGGGTTCTACGAAGCAAGTATTTTCTGAACCTGTATGTATTTATGTGTTTTCTCAATCAATCACAATCAAACACACAACCATATTACATGTGAGTTCTATATAATTTTGATGTCAAAGGGTATTCTCCTACTAGAAAGAAGTAGGAATCATAGTCCCAGGCAGTGTGGGCTGGGCAACATCAGGCACTGTCTCCCCAGGGTCTAACTATAAGGCAAAGCATTGGGTCCTCTCTCAGTGACCCCAATGGAAAAATCTACCCCCTCACAGATGAGGCTGGCAGACTCAGCCCCATATTGAGATTTACAGCACAGTCCATAAAAGAACAGAAAATTGGAGCAAGAACGACAATAAGATGTATGATACAATCTAGGGGACTTTAATATTGTCACTATAATTATTATCATTACGTTAGCTCTGTAGGCTGTAGCAATTATCAGGAAGAGTAAAGGACTAGACCAAGGGAGACAATGCTGCTAGGTCCTTTAGGGGCCAAAGAGGGGCTCTGCGACTCAACCCCTGCACCATTACTTCTCGGTGCTCGTACGCTGAAGAGCAGTTGCTAGCTCCGCAGTGATACTATCATACCTTAGCTGAGTCCTTGAACTCCGGTTTTAATGATCCTGCAATATGATTAAGGTGAAGCACCTAGGAAGGAACAGGACAGGTCGATTGGTATCAAAAGCAACAGGAAGTCTATGAAAGTGAATATTTATACGTTATCTGTGTTTCCATTTCAGGAAAAGACCAACAATAACAGCTAACATTTAGTGATGTCATATTCCAAGTACTGAACTAAGCTTTTGTGTATCTTACTGAAGCCTCACAATAGGTTTATAAGTAGATACTATTATTCCCATTCACGCTAGGGAAACTGAACTCAAGAGAGATGTTCCCTGACAACTGTCTCCAGGGACGGAGCTCTCATAACGAGGCTCCTCTGGCCCCCCCGCCCCCACTGTTCCCAGGCCCTTCACCATGACGGTGACCACCTAGTGTCATGTAAAGCATTACATGGTATCCGTTTACAACACCTTCTTTAAGGCAAGAACATCATGCAAGAGCATCAAAATACGAGTGAAGAAATAAAGGACAAACAATGAGATGATGTGTAAGTATCTGCGGAGTTGTTCAGTGATATCCATCTAGACTTTCCACAGCAATTAAAAGGGCATATAATGGGAAAATTACTATGTATCAGCCTTTGGAACTGGAAAAGTCACCCTTTTTCTCTTAGTCTCTCTCAGTTTCCCCATGTGTAAAATAGGAAAAATAATCCCTACCTGCCACATAGGGCTGTTGGGAACTTCAAATGTACTAATAAATGCTTTTCCTAAACTTGAGAGCTTTTAAAGTGTTACTAAGTTTTGCTATCAGTTACAATACTGGAGGACAAGAATAGTACCACACATGGGTTCTCTGTCATACTTAAATCGCTGAAAAAAAAATGAACAGCTAAAAGTAAACTACAGAAGTGTATGCATGAGAGCACCAATGCGAAGGAAGAGATCGTGTTGCATTCAATGTGTTATTTGCATTTTGATTATTGCATTATTTAAGCCATTATTCTAAGAAATATGATTTTTCCCAAATGTGTTTCTTCGATCACAAGATGGCAGAATTGCCTTGGTATCAAGATGTGCGTATTTGGCTGCCCCAGGCGGGTGCACGGAAGACGTGCAGGCTCTGGGGAACTCTGCTGTGTTCCTTCCGTACCTTCTCCATCTGCCCTGCACTGTTTCCTCTGGCACCAAGGAGGATCATGCTTAGAGCGTAAAGCAGACTCAGCGGCGAAAAGAAAACGTTCTCTCCTACATTGAGACTGTTCAGCTCTTTGAACACATCAAGGCAAAATTCAACGTTTGCTGTGCTGAGAGAATCCATTTTATGCCAAGCACTTCCTGAGAACACACAGAGGGAAAAAAAAAATCTCAGAATGTCACTTGGAAGTACAGATAACAGATAGTTCGGTTATTACATTTCACGAATTTAAGAGTCTGAGCACACCGCTTCATGAAAAATTACATACTCACGGTTTTTGAGAAATCCCTAAATGCTAGAGGAGGGAAATCACAGTGGTGGCAGAGTCTAATGAACAGAAGATTTACTGTTCCTTTCAACCAGGAGTTCAAAGCTGTCTCGCTCTCATTTGTGTACATTTAAAGGTAATTGTTCTGTGGCAAAAGAGCAGAAGGAATTAGGTCTTCACGCTCTTAACGTCCATGCTGTAAGATCCTCCTGATTCCGGAATTTGTACAGAAAAGTTCTCTAGCTACACAAGTTCAGCCAAACAAGTTCCTTTACCGCTAGACTGCCCACCTTAACAGCCTCGCAGGAGAACACGTTTCTCTTTCCAGATACCTTCAAGTTCTCCCCAGACAACACTGCAAAAAAATTGATGGCTTGCTGTTCAGCCCTCCCCTCCCCTCCCCTCCCCTCCCCTCCCCTTCCCTCCCCTTCCCTTGTTCTGTGCTAAGAGAACACAGATTTCATGAATCCACTTTCACGTAGCCATGCACTTCAGAGAAGGCTTCATGCTCTCTGTACCCCAGGAGCAAGCCTTGACTGGCTTAAGCCACCTGAGGAAATTCTGTCTCCTGCCTCAGTGACTAACTGGGTACAAACTTTGAGTTACATTCTGAGGATCCAATGTGCAGCATGGTGACTCTAGTTAATAATACGGTATTGTAGAGCTGAGAGTTGCTGACAGATCTTAAGCATCCCCCCCCACACACACAAAGGTAACTATGCGAGGTGATGGATGTGACCTTGGGAATCATTCCACAATGTTTATGCATGTGAAATCATCACGTTGTACCCTTTAAAGATAAACTATTATATTTGTCAGTTATTCCTCAATCAAGTTTGGGGGGAAACAAATAAATAAAATTTTAAAGATCAGAAGGTGCCTGGGGCGCCTGGGTGGCTCAGTCGGTTAAGCGGCCGACTTCGGCTCAGGTCATGATCTCGCAGTTTGTGAGTTCGAGCCCCGCATCGGGCTCTGTGCTGACAGCTCAGAGCCTGGAGCCTGCTTCAGATTCTGTGTCTCCCTCTCTCTCTGCCCTTCTCCTGCTTACATTCTGTCTCTATGTCTCAAAAATAAATAAACGCTAAAAAAAATTTTTTTTAAAAAAAAAGGAAGGTGCAGTGCTGTGATTCTTGCCAATAAGGACAAAAAGTCATTGCTGGGCTTCTATAAGAGGCTTCCCTCTGATAAAAAGAGAGAGAGACACTCACGAGAGGAAGCCAGCCCTCTTCTTCCTCTCAGAGTTGTTTGGTCTTCACGTGACTACTATCACAGCAGCGACTGTGTGACTGTGACGTAGCCAGCCCAAGAGGGTAAGCCAGATGTCAGAGATGAAAGGTAGACAGAACCTGAGTCTTCGTTGACGCACCATTGAGTGGATGGATTAATCCACCCTGGATCCGTCCTACCTCGGAATTTCTCGTCATGTAGGATGATGTTTCCTTATGCTTCAACTCCTTTTGGTTGAGTCTCCTGTTACTTGCAGCAAAAAGCATCCCAACTTCCTCAGGGATTTCTTCATACACCCTTGTCCGCTAGGACCCATGAGCCCACCTGCCTCACACTCATACACTTCTAGCACAGCTACATCTCTTTCCCTTACTTAGTCCCCTGGTGATCTGCAACTACTTCGTTCTTCTTCCTCTCATCTTCTAGATTACAGCTTCACGCGCTTGTGGAATTCAAGTCCAGGCCTACGTTCTGTAGGCTATTATGACAGATGACCAGTCTATTGTCTCCATCCGCGTATGTTTATTTTCGTTACTAACCTGCCTTGTCTTCAGTACATATCTGAGTTGAGCTCACTGGAAGTGTGTTCTCTGGGGTGTGACTCTGTTGGTTACTGATGTAGGCATTAGTGTCATACCTCTCACTAAAACATAGTGCTTTGTGCCTCCAGAGCCAAACAAAGCTAAGCCGAGGGTGAATGCCTCAGAACTGGGCCTGGGAGGAGGGTGCACAGCTCAGCACTTCTTGGGCAGAGAGAGCTGAAAGGAAACGTGTCACTTGTGGACTTTCAAGATAATGACCCACCAAGTTTATATGGTAAAAATGGTGATGACACATCCCTGTAATTAAAACTTGTTGTCCTAAAATAATCATTAAGGACTAAATGCTATGTATTCCAATCATCAGACCACCCAACATAGTATAATAGAGCCTAGCAGTTATATTATAACAAGGCTGGACTGTATTTGTCTTTGCCCTTGACAATTTTTTTAAAGGTATAACACAAGTTTTGCTAATCTTAATTAATGAAAATACTAGCATATGGCTTTAACAGGATACTGTTCTTCAAGTTAATTTTAAGACAGCTCTCTGTAACTGGTCTAATAATATCAATATCCTTGAAAGCTCTTTATTTCATTATCTTAATAATGAAACCAATTTTGGTCCAATAATGAGGCATGTCCGAGGCAGACGCTCTTTATACTGCCTTCTGAATTTCAGTAAATGGGGTTAGCTAATGGAATCAGGTTCTAGAATGCAATTTCAGATTTCAGATTTAAAAGTAAACATAAATTTATTCTTCTTAAATCTACATCATCATACTGTCATTATAAAAAGCGTACCTACATATCAGAGTGAACAGCAGCCCTACAGTTATGGGGGCACCTAGGAAGAGTCTGGAATATACTGATAGACCACCTGAATGAGCCACGTACTCTTATATAATTAATCTGTTGGTTTCCTTCTCTTTTTTTAACCACAAGCATAGAAGACAGAAGTAATCACACCCCGTCAGTTCTTGGCACAGCTACCACTGGACCACAATTCTCTTCATGCTAATTGACTTCAAGCCAACTCATTTCCTTTCTCCTCCATCCCCACAGACAACACTTATAATTTGTTTAAAGCACATTCTTTTACTTACATGTATCCTTAGAAATATTTGTTTCCTTATTTTACATATTTTTCATTTTCATAAATGGGCTTATATTAAATAATTTATTTTTCATTGAGTATATTTTTAAGACTCATCCATGTCGCTCTGGAAACATCGCCTGTCACCTGTGAGTACTGTGCTTTTGTGCTCTTGCATTTTGCCTATCCACCCCCCAGTGACAAACACCGAGACGGCCTCCTCCTCACATCATCACCAACAGTGCCGTGATGGGCATCCTCACACACATCCCCTTCCACTCCTGTGTGAGGGTTCTTTATAAAGGAAATGACTAAATCACAGGGCCCATGTAGATGTCAAGCACCACGTATGTTATTCAGAATTTAAGTCATATGGTATGGGTCATGTCACGCTAGTTTTGCAGACAAGGTGGTGAGGGTTTGAGAAATTCATGGGGCATAAGTGGGGCAGCCATGATTTGAACACAAGTCTATCTCTTCTGAAATCTAGGATCATTCCACTTGCACTGGACACTACTCAGATAAGCTTTTATCTGAGGCAAAATGATTGTGCTTTTATGGCACTATGATTATTATGCCTATTTTATAAGGATAGCATCTTACTGGAAAAATTAAGAAATTCTGTCCAAGATTTAAGGCACTAATAGGCTTAATCTGCTCATTAATGGTTATTAAACATACTAGTGCATGCCTCCCTTCACAGTGAGATCTTCAATCTCTTCAAGCACTTCGTTCACAATACCAAGAAGAGAAACATTAGGCCTAGGTTTTTCTCAAAAATTATTTGGGAGGACATAATTCTAATTAATTCATGAACTTTGGTATTTGGCAGGTCTATTTGCAAGATAGAGTTTTCAGTACCATTAACCTAACTCCTAAGATCTCTATTTTCCTCAATCACTTTCCAAGGCCCCACTCTTCTATTACTGCAACAGAGTGTCCGTGCTCATCTTAAATTCAACAGATTTTATGCAGTCACCTTAACTGACAATTTCCCCTACACCGGAGTAATTGTCTCTGGAAGACACGAGACATGAATACGTGGATGAATTTGCAGATTCTTGTTAACTGAGTGTGTCAGTCTCCCTCACTAGATTTAGCGTTTAGAGGGACAGACCCTAGGGAAGGCTCCACCCCAGAGGTGAGGGAGAGCTGAAGTGCCCCTAGAAGTGGAAGGACTTTGAATTGAGCTCCAAAGAAGGAAGGAATTGCAGAAAATTTCTTTTCGTGTATCTTTCCATCTGCTTTTAGACTGAGAAAAATCCCTCCCAAGCAAGCACCTGGAGGCGGCCATGGGAAAAAACAGGAAAAAGGTGCCCGAAGCTACAGCCCTTCTAGGTTAAGAAGGGGAATTTCTAGGAAGAAAAAAAAACTATTCAGGAAATGTGAGGAGGGAACATGTCTCAGAAGGGGGATGTTGGCACTAAAGTACTGAAGAGGACAGAGCCCTGGAAGGCATTCTTCCCGGGACATCGAGTTATCCACCAGGCCAGTCCAGTGCAGGGCAGATCTTCCAGAGAACGAAGAAGAGTTTCGCCACGCAGAGGCCACAGCCATGTTCTGAATAAGGGCTATTCGGAAGTAGAAAATGTCAAGAGTTCTATTTTGCTAAACAAATCAGAGGTTGGAAATTAAGTCAGCCCGCCACCCGAATTTTAAAAAGGCGCACCATCGACGTTACTGTCTTAACAAGCATGATAACGTAGTCATCAAGAGATCAGCAAAAGCCACGCTCAATCAAAGAATAATCTTCACCCTCATTTGGCTCATTACGCACCTGTCCAAACGTCATATTTTACTGCTCTTATCTGTTCCTGTCTGGCAACAAGCAGAGCTGAAATTCTAAGGCACAGAAATACTTCTCTTTACCTTTGTTGTTTTCCCAGGTGAAGTGGACAATTTGGCAGGTGAGATTGGAGCTGTGTCCCCGAAGAGGAAATATAAAGCCTTCGCTTTCGGCCCCTCCCTTTCCATTGTGTCCTTAGTGATTCAGCCCCACGTCCGTCTGGCAGAGAGCACAGCCCTGGGAGGGAAGTCCCTCTAGAGGCCACCCAGAGCTGCCTCACGTCCAGGAGACTCTCAGGATGGCCAATGCTTTCTGCAGAAGTGCCCAGTTCTTAACCTCCTTCCTGCACTGCTAATGAGGAAACATTTGCAACCTCTGTTCAAGAAAATACACTTTCTAAAGAGAATAACTGGAATGTATGCAAGTTGGCAGCACCGTGTTCAAAATTCCAAAGATTGCTGTTTCCGTGTGCATGGCACAGAGCACTTCGAAAAGAAAACTCTTAGCTGTGGCAGGAAGATTCTAGCCATGATGAATGCTTCCCAGCTGGAGGCCCATTCATCCCAAGATTTTCTGAGCTGTATTGCATGGGGTCGATGTTTTTGTGTGAAGCTTCTGCAATCTGCTGGCAGGTAATTCCTGTCCCATAAAAAAGACTAAGAATGAGCTCGAGCAAGACTTATTCTGTGGTTTCAGTTTAAAAGCTTGGTAGGAGCAGCAAGCCACCCCTACCTAAAGTGAGTTCAGAGGTATGATTCAGCACCATGCAAGAAAGATTATAGACCAGGCGTAGAGATCAAAGCTGGAGACCAAAAAAAAAAAAAAAGCTTTGGACTGTGCCATAGTGAGAATCAGCACTATGAGACAAGTCTAGCTTCCCAGAGGCTATTCCTGTCCAGGCAATACACAGCCCAGCCTCCCCAGGGGGATACCACTGTCCAAACAAACTACGATGGAGCGAGACTGCATTGTACTTACGACAAGAGAAAGTCCTTTATGGCCAGTGATTTTTCTTTTCAACAGTATGTTCTCCCCTCGTCAAAACTCAACCGTTCTAAACGACATAAGAACCAGAAGAGTAAGATGTAAAATTGTGGCCCTAATATCCACTAGACTCGTAAGATTCTCATAAAAATAACTGTATACAACTAGCCGCACAGAACTAAAAAGAGTCCTAAATCTGTCCAGTCTTTTTGCTCAGGGCAAGTGTTTTCTGTCGTGAGCCCATCCTGCCTGGGGGTTTCCACTGCTTGGAAGCCTCGTGTCCATGGCCGGAGCTCAACTTCCACCTCTTCAGCTGGTCCTCATCTCCCTGCAGATCCAAGAAGAAAAAGACCGATTTGCTTAGCTTTCTTGCTATCTAAGAATTGAGCTGATCAAAGATCTTTTCCATCCTTGGTCTAGACCCTGTTATTGTCCACTAGAGAACAAAATGTACCTGTTAGAATATCCTTCTCACTTTGTATAACGAATCGTGTGGTTCCAGCCTCAATTGGCAGTTGCTGTGGTTTGTAAGCTCCCACTCCTGGGTTTCCCAGACCCTTGGAATGTAATCACCCAACCAATCTCCATCTTTTTTTTTTTTTTTTTTTTTTTTTTGCGAACGTTTCAGTTTTCAGACAGGACATTTTCAAAAAACATGACTTTTTCAGTGAAACTAGAACTTTTACTTTCCCAGACATAAAGCTACTCTTTCAAAAGAAGTCACTCCATGTGAAAACCAAGAGTTTTGAAAACAACACCTAGGGCACTTCCCCAGCTCTTGACAAAGACCTGGCTGCAACAAAATGGAAAGAGTGTGAGGCACAGACCCAAGGAAAATAATCAACAATGCTACTGTTTCATTTTCCAGGAGGCACAGAAAGAGTCTTTCAACTACAACAAGCAACTCTAGGTACTAGAAAGGTGGACCCTTCAGCCCTTGATAGGCCTCCATACTTTAGGCCGTATACTTGCAGTATTCCTCAGGTAAGTCAAGAGGAATTCACTACTTAAAACATAAACTAAGAAACAATTGGTCTCTTAAAAACTCTCGTAAGTCTCATCGAAAGACACTGATAAGAAACGAGGCAAGTGGCAGATCGGGGGAAAATATTCACAACACATATCCCTGGAAAAGGATAGTTCCATAGAACACACTAACACCTACAACCAAAAAAGTTAAAAAGAAATATATGGCCAAATATTTGTACACATGCTTCACCAAAGAATATGTATGAATGGCCAACAGGCGCAGAACAAAGTGCTCAGTGTCATTAGTCATCAGAGAAATGCAAATTAAAACAAAAGACGTTACATTTCATAGCCACAAGAACGAGTAAATGAAAAAGACCGATGATACCAAATGTTGACAAGGAACTGGAGCAACCAGAACTCTCGCCCGCTGCTGGCAGGGATGTAAACTAGCACGGCTGCTCTGGGAAAAGGGCCAGAATCTTAAAAAGTTAATAAACTTGCATCTACCCTGTGGTCTAACAATTCCTCTTCGAAGTATTTATCCAAGAGAGATGAAAACACATTTCCACCACGAGCCTTGTACAAGGAATGTTGACAGTAGCTTTAAACACAAGAGCTAAACCCTAGATGTCCCACAAGAGAAAATATAAACAAACTATGACACATCCATACGCTGGAAAACTACAAAGCATTAAAAAGAAACAAGCTACCAATGCACACAATTAACACTGAGTCAATCTGAAAAGCATTATGCTGAGTGAAAGAAGCCAGACCAAGGGAACAAAAAAACTACACAGGCATCCGGTAAGTACGTATGGTAAAAAAAACAAAAACAAAAAACCAACACAGCAGTTGTTTCTCTTGGAGTAGGGTTAACTGGGAAGGGGCATGTACCTGAGTGCATGTATTAGTCAAAACTGGTTAAACTGACTGATCTTAACACTTCACTATATGTGAATTATGCATTAATAGTAGCGTTCTATTTTAAACTGAATTTTTCCATCTGAGAGAATTGGAGGCTCATTCACATGCAGCTATTAAGAAATAATACAGAGTCCCCATGTATACTTTATCCAGTTTTCCCCAAGGATAACACCTTGCAAAACAGTACAATGTCACGACCAGCATATTGACATTAACAAAGTCAAAATACAGAACATTTCCACCACCCCAAGAATTCCTCATGTCGCTCTTTTAAATCCATACTCATTCCACTCTAGCCTCATCCTTAAAGATAACTTACTAAGTGATCAATGCCAATTTCCTTTTTTTTTAAGTTTATTTATTTGTTTTGAGAGTGAGAGATAGAGATAGAGAGAGAGAGAGAGAGAGAGAGAGAGAGAGAGAGAGATCTGAGAGAGACAGAGCACGAGCAGAGAAGGAGCAGAGAGAGAGGGAGAGAGAGAATCTCAAGCAGGCTCTGCACCATCAGCCCAGAGCCCAGTGTGGGGCTCCATCCCCTGAATCATGAAATCATGACCGGAGCTGAAATCAAGAGTCAGATGCTCAACCGACTGAGCCACCCAGGCGTCCCAACCCTAGCCTCATCCTTAATCCCTGGCAACCACTAACCTGTTCTCCATGCCTATAGTTTTGTCATTTCAATAATGTCATAGAAACAGAACGGTATAGTACATAATCTTTTGGGATTGCCATTTTTTCAGTCAGAGTAATACTCTGGAGTTCCATCCAGGCTGTTGCATTTATCAATAGTTTGTTCCTTTTTAATTCTGAGTAATACCCATGGTATGCACATACCACACTATGTTTAGCCATCCCCTGGTAGAAGGACATCTGGGCTGTTTACAGTTTGTAGATGTCACAAATAAAGATGCCATAAATATCTACCTACAAGTTTTCATGTGGATGTAAGTATTTAATCTCTCTGGGATAGTGCCTAATTTGGGAGGGTCACAATTTCATATTTAGTATAGGGTTTTGTGTGCATGTGTGTGTGTGTGTGTGTGCGCGCGCGCGTGCGTGCGCACGCCGTGTATGTTAGAAACAGTGAGACGGTTTTTCAAGAGTGGTGGTACCGTTTTGCATTCCACCATTAAGTACAAGTGATCTGGTTCTCCACATCCCCCACAGTATTTGGCATGGTTGCTATTTTTTATTTTAGTTATTCTGATAAATGTGTAGTGATAACTAATTATAGCTTTAGTTTTCATTTCCCTAACAGTTAATGATATGGAACATCTTTCACGTGCTTATTTGCTATCTAAATATGCTCTTCCTTGATAGATCTTCATGTCTTTGTCCACTTTCTAATTGCATTGTTTTTTAACGTTGAACTTTAAGAAGTCTTCATATATTCTAGAAACTAGTACTTTATAGATACCTTGACTTTTTATCCTCTTCACAGGGGCTTTTAGTTTCATGAGTTTTTTAGTTTCATGAGTTCTATTTCCCAATTTTTCATTTGATCGATAATGCTTTCGTTAAGTCTAAAAACTCTGCCTAGCCCTAAGTTCCCAATATTTTCTTTCTTCCTAAAAGCTTTATAGTTTTATATTTTACATTTAAAAGTTAACTTTGAGTTACTTTTTATATGAGGTTTAGGTCAAGATTCTTTTTTCTTCCAAGTTTTTATTTAAACTCAGGCAAATTAACATACAGTGTAATATTAGTTTCGGGTATAGAATTTAGTGATTCAGCACTTCCATATGACACGCAGCACTCATCACAAGTGCCCTCCTTAATCCCCTATTTCCCTCATACTCGACCCACCTCCCCTCAGTTTGTTCTCTACAGTCCAGTGTCCTGTTTCTTGGTTTTCCTCTCTGTTCCCCCCACCACCTTGCACCATGTTCGTTTGTTTTGTTTCTTAAATTTGCAACAACATAGGTGAAGCTAAAATGTATCATGCTAACTGAAATAAGTCAGTTAGAGAAAGACAAATACCCTATGATTTCACTCATATATGAAATTTAAGATTTTTTTTCTTTCATTTTTTTGGAGGGGAGGGTCTATAGCTATCCAATTTCTCCATCATCATTTGTCGAAAATGTTCCTTTTTCTATTGAATTGTTTTTGAATCCTTGTCAGGAATCTACTGGGCATATTTGTGTGGGTCTTTTTCTGGATTCTCAGTTCTTATTCCATTGTTCTTTGTGACTATCCCTTTGCCAATACCACACAATCTTGATTATCTATATAAGACATCTTATAATAGAGTAGACTGATCTTTGCCACTTATTCTTCCTCTTCAAAATAATTAGTTTAAAAACATCCCCAAAGGGTGTTAGCCTTAGAATATTTAAAATAATACTCTTTCATACATAATTTGCAAACCAGGAGAAACCTTAGTGATCCCAGCACAGTCAAGAAGTATCTAGGATATATATACTGCAAATCCTAGTTCTTTGCACTTGGAGAGGGTTTGGGCACTGTTACTAGTCTGTCTGGGTCTCAACCAAAAGCCTCCGTTTACCCACACAAGAAAATGACTCAAATATTTCTTGTAGGACTTCACCAGTATCATACAAGTTAGGGCATGAATGGAAGAAGGTTCTTGTGGTTCTCTAACAGTTCATGTGCATAAATTACTTCTCCAATGTGGTGATCTTTACATTGGTGGCCCTCAATGAAACTCTCAATAGTTATACCTTCTGTGGTCTCTCCCTCTGTGACTTGCTTTAAACATTAAAATGTGTCAAAAATTTTGTTTTGGTTAACATATAAAAGTCAATTCTTTCTTTCCTATATACTAGCAATGAACAATTGGAATTTGAAACTAAAAACAAAGCACCATTTACGTTAGCACGCCCCAAAATGAAATACTTAGATGTAAATCTAACAAAATGTTATAAGACCTACAGGAAGAAAATTACAAAATTCTCAAGAAAGAAATAAAAGATGTAAATAAATGGAGAGATATTCCATGTTCATAGATAAGAAGACTCAATACTGCTAAGATGTCAGTTCTTCCCACTTTCATCTACAGATTCAAAACATTCTCAGACAAAATCTCAGCAAGTTACTTGGTGGACTTCTGCAAGCTGATTCTAAAGGTTAAGTGGAAAGTCAAAAGATCCAGAATAACAAACACAATTCTTTTTTTAGGATAAGAATATAGCTACGGGAAGCTTATTCTTTCTCTTTTTTCGAATTGAAATATAATTGACATATGACATTGCATAAGCTTAAGGTGTGCACCATGTTGATTTGATATATTTATATATTGCAATATAATATTAGCTTTAGCTAAACTAATACTTCTACCATGTCCTATAATTATTTTCTTTTTGTAGTGGGAACAGTTAAGATCTAGTCTCCTAGCCACTGTGCAGCGTATAATACAGTGTTGTTAACATAATCACTGTGCTGTGCACTAGCTCTCCGGCACTTACTTACCTACTAGTTCTCACATATTCCCAACACAATACTGAAAAAGAAAAACAAAGTCTTCTTGGGTAGAGAACTAATATTACCTGACTTCAAAACTTACAATAAAGCTACAGGAACTAAAACAATGAACTCTTGGTGAAAGAATAGACAAATATCTCAATGGGACATAACAGAGAGCCAGAAATGGACCCATACAAACAAAGGCAACTGATCTTGACAAAGGTAGCAAAAGCAATTCGGTGGAGAAAGAACAGTCTTTTCCACAAATGATGCTGGAATAACTGGATGATCATTTTAAAAACTGAATTTAGACGGTCACGTTACATTGCTCATAAAACTTAACTCAAAGCTGATTACAACCCTAAATGTAATATCAAAGCTATAAAACTTCTAGAAGATAATATAGAAAATAATCTAGCTGACCTCGGGTGTAACAAGTTTTTGGATACAATACCGAAAAACATTATCCCAGCAAGAAATTTGGTCAAATTGGGCTTCATTAAAATGTAAAACTCCTGTGTTGCAAAAGATATTGTGAAGAGAATGAGAAGACAGTCCTACAGACCAGGAGAAAATATTTACAAAACACATATCGGATAAAGGACCTGTATTCAAAATATACAAAGAACTCAAAACTCAGCTATCAGAAACACAAACAACATAATTAAAAAGGGGGCAAAAGATCTGAACAGATCTCACCAAAGAAGACATGCAGGTGACAAACATGAAAAGGCACTCAACATTATTTGCCATTAGGGAATTGCAAATTGAGACAACGGTGAGATACCACCACACATGGGTTAGAATGGCTAAAATCAAAAGCACTGACAACCAACCCCAAGGCTGGTGAAGAGGTGGCACAACAAGAGCTCTCACCCGTTGGAAATGCGAAATGGTACTGCCATTTTGGAAGACAGTCTGGCAGTTTCTTACAAAGCTAAACATAGTTCTACCACTTGATGCAGTAATCATGCTCCTAGGTATTTACCCAAATGAGGTGAAAACTTATGTCCATGTAAACACCAACACACAAATGTTTATAGAAACATTCTTCAAAATTGTCAAATGCTGAAGCAACAGAGATGTCCTTCAGGAGGTGAGTGGAGGAACAAACTGTGGTACCTTCATACAATGGAATATCATTTGGCACCAAAGAGAAATGAACTAGCAAGCCATGCAGAGACATGGAGGAATATGAAATACATATGATTAAGTGAAAAAATCCAATAGGAAGAGGTTAAATACTATTTGATTCCAAGTATGTGGCATTTTGGAAAAGGCAAAACTATAGAGACTAAAAAGACAAGTGGTTCCCAGGGGTTAGGCAGGAAGTGACGGATAAATATGTGGAGAAGAGAATTTTCAGGGCAGTGAAAATTGTCTACAGGATACTGCAATGGTGGATGTGTGACATTATGCATTTGCCAAAGCCAAAAGAACTGTGTAACACAGAGTGAACTCTAAGGTAGACTATGGGCTTCAGTTAATGATAACATATCAAGATCCATTCATCAAATATAACAAATGTACCACACTAATCAAGTTGACAACAGGGAATACTATGGAGGGTACGGAGAGAACCCTCTCTACTTTCTGCCTAATTTTTGGTAAAACTAAAACTGCTCTATGAAAAAGTCTATTTGTTTTTGTTTAACAGCCATGTGATGCCTGTCCTGCGCAGAAGCCTTAAGAAGACCTAGCAGTTTTGACTACTGTGCTGTGGGGAATCTTTAGCCGCCACAGATAAAGTCCCGCTACCATGCTTGGGGGGCAATGTGGGAAGTCCACACGGAGGGATCGAGTGGAGAAAAAGGGGCCCTGAAACAGCAGAGAAGAGTCAAAGAACCCAGCCGACAGCAAAATCCGAGGCCCAGACACTGACCCCTGTTGAGCCACCACAGCCAGCCTCCCAAGCCATTTCAGACGTCCTTGCAGGGGCACCAGACACGTGAGCGAGGGGTCATCCTGGACTTCCCACTCCCAGCAGATGCCACGCAGGACACACCGTTGGGCCCTAACTGAAGTTCTGACCCCATACGATTGTGAGCAGATAAAATGGTTACTTTAGGTTTTGCGACTCAGCAATAGATAAGTAAAAAGACCAAACAACATTAAGAGTTACTGAAGAAAAGCAGATATTTTATTTTGCATCTCTTCCCCATCATGCTTGGCTCAATGCGAGTGGAAAGTATCATTGACTCATAAAACGATAATAGGCCTTATTAAGGCATGCTGCTTTCATGTTCTGTCCGTTCAGCAGAGGTCATTAGGGGGATGCAGTCAGTTCAGTTTTCTGCTATGAAATCTTTAATTTGGAATTTTATGAGTAGAGTTAATGATTAGCTGATCTCACTGTGTAGAACATGTTTAGCTGGCAAACATGACCATACGTGACAAAGGAGGACTGACAGATGGTGGTTCCCAGCCTTCATTTCTAGGTCGTCCTCACTAGGAATCTATCAAAAACCTTACTTGGATATTCAACCAACACTTCTGGAGGACCTGCAGTGAGCCAGGCACTGTTCTAGCATGCTGCAGCTGGCAGGGAAAACCGCAACGCAGCTGTCACGGGGACCTGTCTTGCAGCAACTGTATGGCAAGGGGTGAGCTGAGCAGGCCTGGATGGATCCTATTGAGACATCCAGGTTTTGCAAACACCCCCCACCCTTGTTTCAGAAGGCTCCTGATGTTCTTGTTACGAAAATAAGTAAATAATAAAAATAGAGGGGCGCCTGGGTGGCTCAGTCAGTTAAGCGTCCAACCTCAGCTCAGGTCACAACCTCGAGGTGAGTTCGAGCTCCGCATCGGGCTCTCTTCTGTCAGCACAGAGCCTGCTTGAAACCCTCTGTCTCCCTCTCTCTCTGTCCCTCCCCCGCCAGTTCTCTCTCCCTCTCTCTCTCAAAGTAAATAAATAAACTTTAAAAAATAGTAATAATAAAATAGTAATAGCAATAGTAATAAATTACTTATTAATTACAGGAAATGTTGAGTTTCTGTAATTCAGATTTTTCAGCACAGCATCTTCATCGATTATAAAGATGAGTGCTGGGGCGCCTGGGTGGTTCAGTCGGTTGAGCGTCCGACTTCGGCTCAGGTCATGATCTTGAGGTCTGTGAGTTCGAGCCCTGTGTCGGGCTCTGTGCTGACAGCTCAGAGCCTGGAGCCTGCTTCACATTTTGTGTCTTCCTCTCTCTCTGCCCCTCCCCCACTCATGCTCTGTCTCTCTCTGTCTCAAAAATAAATAAACATTTTTTAAAATTTTTAAAAAATGAGTGCTTTCTTCCACAGCTGCCTGAAGGCTGCTGCTAATTCCCCTTAACTCCAGGGAATAACCCTCTCGCGTCTATGGACACTGCAGCTTCTCCCTTGGAACTGCGGTCCCCTCCCAGCTGCCTCTCTGCCTAAGCCTCGGCTGGAGTGGTGGGTGACTGGGTCTGAAGCGAAAGGGAACATCCACGGTGCCCAGACTAGGAATAACTGATGTATCTGTGAACACCATTCAACCCCTCCTCTGACAGCCACAGGCCCTGAATTTCAGAGCTTGCATGCTGCTGTGCTTCCTGGCTTTCTCAGTCTCTCAAAAAATCACCGGCCCCCCAGCCTGGCCCGGTGCCCCTCTCTCCACTGGCATGTTTCCGGGGGTGCGTGTATTCGTGGGACGGGGAGGGGAAGTTCAGCTGCGCAAAGAAAGCCTTACCCAGGGAGAACACAGGGTGACAGTTGGGAGTTACGGTGCCGGTGCCGTCATTACTGTTATTTCTAGTTTTTCAACGCGTGAAATGCTGAGAGCAGGCAATAGTGAATATTTTATGCCGCTGTTATCTGAGGCTTGTGTACACAAAACAGTCTCATTTGGGGAAGGGAGGGGAGGAGAGGGGTAGGGAGGGGAGGGGAAAGGAGCAATGTCAGAAGACTAGTCTGTTGCCTGACTGGTTGCTTCACAGGAAGAGACAAACTAGAATTGCTTCTTCCAATTGCACAGCACGACGAAGACCTACGAGGTGACAACATTTGTAGTTCGTGTTCGTTCAATGTATTAAAGGACAAAAGCTTGCGGAATTGCCAGAGCTTGTAGGGGGGTGGGGGCAGGGGTAGAGTCCTAAGGCTTTGAGATTTATTGTGTTTAAACAATGGTTGCAGACTTTTCAGGCAGCTTCATAGAGAATTAGTGTGGCTATCTTGCACACTGAGTCTAATCACACTCTACGTCCTGGCCCCTCGAATTACTTATTCATATTACTGAATGTGTTTAGTGGCAACAAATATTGCCAAATGGGTGGCTGAGCAACACAGGGTAGAATTGGTCTCATTTTACTTCTACAGAAGCTAGGACGAAACCGGCCCAGAGTAAGCATACAGAGCATACTAGCTTCATTAGTGATGATGAACCAAATGAACAAATACATAATTAGTGAACAAATGACCAAATCGTGTTTGTGGTACAAGCAGATATAGCGGAGCTGGTCTCTATGTCCTTCCTGTCTTCCCCAAACCTAACTGCCTCAATTCTGGGAGAAATTTGTGGAGTGTAGAAGAAACAGGCCTATCACCCCTCACTTAACTACATGTAAAATGCATGGGTTTCAGCTTACACACGGGAGAGCTGACAGAGACCCCAAAGTTAATTTAGGTCAACCTACTCATCTTACAGAAGACAAAACAAGGAAGCTGAGAATGGACATACTTGGTCGGGCCCTGACTAGGACTGGAACTAATCGGTAGTGACTCTGCACCTTGACCAGTTAGATCTCTTTACCTTGTTGACATCTGAATCTTCTTCTCTTTTTTTTTTTTTTTTTTACATCCAAGTTAGTTAGCATAGTGCAGTAATGATTTCAGGAGTAGAATCCAGTGATTTGTCCCCTACATATAACACCCAGCGCTCATCCTAGCAAGTGTCCTCCTTAATACCCTTGTCCGTTTCACCCACCCCCTACCCTACAACCCCTCCAGCGCCCTCAGTTCTCTGTATTTAAGAGTCTCTTATGTTTTGCCCCTCCCTGTTTTATATTATTTTTGCTTCCCTTCCTTATGTTCATCTGTTTTGTATCTTAAATACGAGTGAAACCATATGATATTTGTCTTTAACTAACTGCGCTTAGCATAATACACTCTAGTTCCATCCACATTGTTGCAAATGGCAAGATTTCATTCTTTTCGATTGCTGAGTAATACTCCATTGTTTATATCTGCTACATCTTCATCCATTCATCAGTTGATGGCTATTTGGGCTTGTTCATACTTTGGCTGTTGTCGACAGCACTGTGATAAACATTGGGGTGCATGTGCCCCTTCGAAACAGCATACCTGCATCCTTTGGATAAATACCTAGCAGTGCAATTGCTGGGTCATAGGGTAGTTCTATTTTTAATTTTTTGAGGAACCTCCGTACTGTTTTCCAGAGTGGCTGCACCAGGTTGCATTCCCACCAGCAGTGCAAAAAGTGAATCTTTCTGTCTTTTAACTGCTGCCTATGTCCAACCAACACACCCTATGAAATTCTGGGGTGTCTCCTACTGCCTTTCTCACTGAAATACATTAGCATACTCCGGAAGTAATAACGTCCCCCCATGAAAGTTCACAAGAAAAAAGCAAGCTCTGGTTTGTGACCCCAGGACTGGAGGAACGACACGGCAGCAAAGCGTCTTATATCCCTTCACTCAACAGAGAAAGGGAAGCAGATCAGCAAGTCCTGACCCCCAACGTGATAATAAAACGTAGCTCATGTATGCTCATTCCTCGTCCTGATTAAATAGGAATCCTTCTGAAAATAACACGCAAACCACTGGTATGGGGATACGCTGGATGATTTGCAAACAATCTTGAGCCAAGGAAAGAGCTCTCCTTCTCCATGGGGCCTGAAACTCTCCTCCCCTTTTAAGAAACAATGGATGGCCAGGCAGCAGCAGCCAGGAGGATCCTGACAAAACAAGTGGACAGTCCCGGAAAGTGTTCTTCATCTCTGTGAGCCACAGACTCTTCAGAAATTCCTTTCTCCCATCTAGTGGCACCAGGCGAAGCAGCCTAGATCTCCTTTCCCACTTTTCAGGTGGCGCCAGCCATGACCAGAGGGACAGCCAGCTGTCACAGGTATCAAGCAGACATAAACAGCACAGGAAAAGCTCTGAAGATAAAATGTACATCGGAACCACAGCCCACAAAATTTGACCAGGGCTTGTGTGCCAAATCCAAGCAGGGTGACTGCCTACTAAAATAAAAGATTTAAATAGGAGCCAGACTCTTAGCATAAGAGCCAAAAGATCCAGGATAGGATTAAACATTAAATCACCTGTCAAACCAAGAACCAGAAAAATAAAAATTAAACGAGAAAAGATAAGCAACTCACAGCAACATCAGACAGATTCCATATTGGGATTATCTGACCTGATTTTAAATCAGACATCATATACATTGCTTCAGCGCACAATTACAAATTCTCTTGAAACAAATGAAAAAAATACAAAATTTCAAGAAATAGAAATTATAAAAAAGAACTAAATAGAAATAATAAGAAATGCAGTAACAAAAATACAAAACCTTCCAATGGACCCAATGTTAGAGTAGAGAAGACAGGATAGGAGCAGTGAACGTAACAACAGTTTAACAGAATTTACCCAATTTCTACAATTTACCAAGAAAACATAGATCAAAAAAAAAAAAAAAAACAAAAACAACTGACAGATTTCAGGAACATTCGAGACAATAGCATAAGACCCAATACTTGTATCATCAGAGTCTCAGAGAGAAAACAGAGTGGAAGGGAAAGAACCTTCTAAAAAATAATGGCTAACACTCCATATTTAGCAAAAGGTATAAACCTACAGATCAGAAAAACAGAATAAACCTTAAATAAGGCAAACACAAAGAAATACATGTGAAGACAGATAAAAATTTAATTGTGAAAAGCGAAGACAAAGGAAAAAAACCTTGAAATCGGCCAGAAAAAAATGGCATCCTAAAAGAACACTCATTTAAATGACTGCAGATTTCTCACCTGAAGCCATGAAGAACCAGAAGTGTGACACTTTTTTCAATGGCTAAAAGAAAAGTTTTGTGGGTTCCTTATCCCACAAAACTATAGGAATAGGGAGAAATAAAAGCCTTTTCAGATGCAGGAAAAGTAAGAGAACTTTTCACTAGCAGACCTATTCTTCTTAAAGAGTTTTTAAAAATTCCTTCTTTAAAGTTCTTCAAAAAGAAAGAATCTTACCTTATCCAGAGTAAATACCAATGGATACAAAAGAAATATGGATTTATACAATAAATATCCTTCTCCTCATTTGTTGACTGAAAAAGTCATATCAGAGATGGAAAAAAAAAGTTATAACACTATCTGAAATCCAAAACAATGACATTTTAAACTGAGGGAGAAAAAGACCAATATCAATATCATTAATAAAACTCTGTAAATTGTAGAAATTGGGTAAATTCTGTTAAACTGTTGTTAGGTTCACTGATCCTATCCTGTCTTCTCTACTCTAACATTGAGTCCATAGGAAAGTTTTGTATTTTTGTTATTGCATTTGTTATTATTTCTATTTAGTTCTCTTTTATAATTTCTACTTTCTGAAATTTTGTATTTTTTTTTTGTGAACTGTTTTTTCCCAAGGAGAGCTATCTATTGTTAGTTTCTATGGGAGCATGAAGGGTTGGGTCTCTTACACTGCCATTTTGGTGCTAGCACTCCAGAAAGCTTTAAATCGCTCAGGGCTGAGCAATTTCACTTCTAGAGAAAGTCTTCCTAACGTGTACAAAAAGACATGCATTGTTAAAGCATATACTTACCATGTGATCCAGTAATTCCAAGCTTTGAAATTTACCCAAGAGAACAGAACAGAATACAAAAGGACTAGTATGCAAATGTTTATAGAAACCGTCTTCATAGTAGCCAAAAACTGGGAATACCTCAAACTTTTATCAGCTGGTGAATGATAATGGAATAGTATTCAGTGAGAAAAAGGAAGAAACTACCGATTCCCACAGCAACACGAATGAAATTCCCAAACGCTATGCTGGGCAAAACAAGGGGGACAGGAAGAGTGTATGTTATATAATTTTGTTTACATGATGTCCTAGAAGAGGCAAAACTAACAGAAAGCTGATTAGTGGTTTCCTAGGGCTGGAACTGGAGAGGAAATCGATGATAAAACAGCCCTAGGAAAATTTGTGGTTGAAGTGAATGCTCTACAACTTGATCGGGTGGCGGTTACACCAGTGTTTACATTTGTCAAAAGTCACTGCACTACACTTTTATAATGCATGAATTTGTTATATGTAAGTTATAACTCAATAAATTGACAAACAAGTAGGAATAGGAAAAGATTTGTACAAAGTACATTAACTACTGTCTTTGGAAGTATGGGGGGGCACCAAACACTTCTTAAATTTATTTTTAAGAATAAGCCCATACTTGAGAAAAAATTACAAGTTACATTGTGCAACACTTCCCATGTCTCCTCACCTAATTTTGTGAAGTGTACTCAAAGGTAGATTCAATAAAATTTTCAATTAAATATCTTGATGGTTCAAAAAGACGATTAAATCAAAAGCAGCATTTGCAGAGGGTGTGTGTGTGTGTGTGTGTGTGTGTAAGTGGAGAATCCATATATGAGTATGGTTTGGAGCTATGGCCTTGATTCATGGCAAGGTGCCAGCACTTTTAAAACTCATTGCTTTTGCAACATCTGTGTGAATCTCAACACAGTGAAAAAGGCAAATAAGGTCTTAGTGTTTTGATGAAACTGGTTCTAATCTTGAGGTCTGGGGAACCTCCAGGGTCTGCAGATCACACAAGAAAAAAGAAAGAATCCTTTCTACAGATGTACATCCTGGAAATGTCTACTGGATTAGGAATTCAGAAAGCCTATAGTTAAGCAAAAATTATGCCGTTAAAATACTGGTAAGATGCCAAATTTGCAGTGGGTAAAGAAGGGAAAATTCGGACTCCAGACTCCCAAAACCTTGAGTGACAGAAGAAGTTTATTGCATAGAGTGGTTAGAAAAAAGTGGTTTATTTGCTCGCTTAAGAATAAGAGAGTTCCACTAGAGAGACAGAGAGGCTTCTTTAGGAAAGGCAAGTTATCAATGGAAGAAGCTCATGTGAAAACAGAAAATGGGAGTAAGAGAACAGGAAGAAGGAAAAGCACAGGGCACGCAGGTCTGAAGCTTAGAAGACGATGGGAAGTTCAAGAAGTTCCAATATAATGTCCTTTTCCCTTCCCGTTAATGAAAGAGGAGGAGAGGACACCACCTGGAAGCGATAAAGCTATGGGATGAGTAGAGAATTTGAGAAAGGAAAGAAAGTTAATACAAGCTTTGAGTGAAATGTGAAAGGGAGTTGACCCCAGATGAGAAAAAGATTGGGAAACACAGTACGAAAATACAAACGATTTTTATTTTGTTGATTTCATATCTTAGAAATTTCCTGAAATATCTATTAGTTCTAACAAACATTTTGTGGAATCTTTAGGGTTTTCTGCATATGAGATCATGTCATCTTAAATAGAGAGATCATTTTACTTCTTCCTTTCCAATGTGAGTGCCTTTAATTTTTTTTCTGGCCTAACTGTTCTTTCTAGGACTTCCAATACTATGTGAAGTAGAAATGGGAAAAGAGTAACAGAGTTTTAGTCTTTCACTCTGCGATATGATGTTACCTTGCAGGTATTTCAGAAATATCCTTTATCATATTGAGGAAATCTTCTATCTCTAATTTGTTGAATATTTTTATCAGGAAAAGGTGTGGAATTTTGTCTAATGATTTTCTACACCATTTGAGATGGTCACGTGATGTTTTTCCCCCTTCCTTCTGTTAACGTGGTATAGCACACTGATCAATTTCCATATGCCAATCTATTCTTACATCCCGTAAATAAATCCTACCTCGGTCATGAGGCATAATCCTTTTAGTATGCTGCTGAATTCAGTTTGTTGGTATTTTATGAGGATTTATGTATCACTATTTGTAAGAGATATTGGTCTGTACTTTTCTTCCTGTAGTGTCCCTCTTGCTTTGATATCAGGGTGGTGCTGCCCTCATAGAATGAGTCAGGAAGTCATTCCTCCACTTCAAGTTTTGGAAAAGGTGGAAAAGGACTGATGTTATTTTGTTCAATATCACATACAATTCGCCTGTGGAGTCACTTAGCCCAGGGCTTTCCTTTGTCGGGAGAAACTAAGACTTTAATGAATACAAAGTAAGACCACGTTCTTCTTTATAATCAGATAACAAATAATGCATCCACCATCCTATTTAGGATGCCATTCTCTCTCCCTGGGTTTGCCCTCTCTTAATAACTTTAAGAACCCCAAAACACTTAACAAGTTGCGATGCGGAGGGGGATTCTCAGCCTTACACGTGTTTTAAAGAAGAAACACCAGGAATCTCTTTTGTTCCCAGGAAGTCTCATGCTACTGACTTGCTGTTGCAGCCACTGCCACACAGTGTCACTAGCGGTGTGGCCTCACACATGTAGCACTTGGCAGCAGACAGCAACACCAGGGATCTGGACCCTGCAACAGCGATCTCCAAACCCTTTGCTCAGGAACAACTCAGAACGTTGTTTAAAGCTTCGCACATGTTTTTCTCCTCGCACTGAAAATTCTGTCCATAACACAGTTACAAAGGGTTAGCTCATGACATGTTATGAGTGCTGCTATTCTAAAGTAAACTTATTATAGCACTCTTGTAAATGCATCCAATGGAATCTATAGTCCCTACTATCTATCCACATGAACAAGCCCTAAAGCTTTTGAAGATTTTAAATCATTCTTCTTCACATAAAAATTATATTTCCATTCACTTTCTTCAAAAAATTTCATCCCGATTTAATATTTTTATATTTTGAAGTCTTCTGTTGATAACGTTCTCACCCTTCCTTCCAATGAAAATGTCTGTAAATTTAAAAAATAAAATGTTCTTATTTCCCATGATCATATTGCTTTAAATGTTTAAAACATATTTTTTAATCACTACACTTACTATTAGCATATAATTGGAGAAAAATATTAAAAAATTGGTGCATAATTATTGAACACAAAAGCTATTTTTCAGTCGGAGAAGCATCTCTTAATGAGATGAATCAGAACAAAACTTCCCTGTGCTTTGTAATTTAAGATAAAAATGTGTCTTGCTAAAAGTTCATTGGTTCTGCATCTAACACAAAACTTTTGATTTTGCTAGTAGCAGGTTGAACCATTAATCATTTTTAGAAATGAAATAACATGAGGACTCACTTTCATAGGAGAAAATACTCATGATGAGATTTGATAAAATAGATTTTATATATTAACTGAATAATGCACACCATATCTGAAATAAATTCCATAGGTTTTATCTGACAGATCTTAAAAATACATAACCCAGTAAAACCAGTTAGTTTGGTATCTTCTTGTACCTGAGACAGTACCTGGAATAGCAGAAAAGAGTTCGTCACAGCAAGTAGAAAAGTCCTATTTAGTGTCCAGTAGCCTTTGAGATGGTTCTTCTGCTTCACTCTCTAGTTTAACACAATCTTGATAATATTCTAAGGTTTAAAGAGGCTGTGTTACTGAAAAATTATCATCACTCCCACTGTCACCCTGCCTTCATTTATATATATTCTTTTTCAAAAAAATTTTTTTATTGTCAAGTAGGTTTTCATACAACACCCAGTACTCCTCAGTACCAGTCACCCACTCTCCCCCCTCCTGTACTCCCCTCAACCCTTGGTTTGTTCTTAGTATTTAAGAGTCTCTTATGTTTTGTCTCTCTGTGTCTTTTTTCTTTCCCCTCTTCCCCTCCCCCCCTAGTTTTCTGGTAAGTCTCGCAAAGTTTCCACCTGTGCGTGGAAACATATGGTATCTGTCTTTCTCTAACTGACTTATTTCACTCAGCATAATACCCTCCAGTTCCATCCACGTAGCCACACGTGGCCAGATTTCATTCTTTCTCATTGCCACGTAGTATTCATTTATATATATTCTTAATTCAGAACTCAACATGAGCTAAAATACTTCCCTTCTGACATATCACTCTTCACAGGTTACAGGAGTCTGTCGAAAATAGGGAAAGCCAGAAGCCCTATGGGCGGGCCTGGAGTATCTCAATTAATCATTAAACAAGTTTTGTCTCGGTTGCTCCTGGGCCTCTCACTGTAGTAAGATTTGAAGCAGGTGACAAGTTTGCTTTTCTTTTGTGAAATGTGGAAGAACTGGGAAGCCTGCCACTGTGAACAAAGGACATTATCAGGCGTATAAATTTTGGAGAAGAGGACACATGCATTTGAAATTTGTAAATTCTCATATAAAAGTCTCCGTGGACACCTTTAGGGTTATTCTAATTTGAAGACTGCTGTTTTGGAAGATGTGTGGGTTAGGGGAAGCCACTCGTCTCTAGGACAGTCAGCTGTGAAGGTTCCATGACCTGCTGTCCACCTTGGTGGCATTCTTTCTCTCTGTCTCTTTCTTTCCCTCCTTTGCCCTCTTCCCTTCCTTCCTGCCTCCCTACTCACACCCTCCCCCACCTCTCCCTCACCTTTCTCCTTGCCGCCCCCATCATTCTATAACCACACACACACACACACACACACACACACACACACACACATGCCATCCGACCAAAGGGGCTAAGTCAAAGTGGTCCATCATTAAACGCATCTTGCCTTTGGAACCAGCACTTCTGGAAAGTCTTGGGAAGGGCCACTCATGTAGCTTGCCACTTTCCTTTACTGTTCCCTCAATGTGCGCCCTGGAAACGAGGGCTTGACCTCCATGGTCTCTCAACTGCTGCCACCAGAAGTGATCCAAAAAACAATGACCCAAAACCAATGGAGAAGCCAGAGTGCAGCCCCTCCTGAGCTTGTTTCATGAGGCCTAGGGTGCATGAGCACCACAGGAGCCATGACTTCCATTGGCTGGTTCCTTCAGGGCTGCTGCAAGTCCTTCCTACTCTCAGTGCCAGGGCCTGTCCACTTGCTGTGTCAGTCCTAACACCTACAATCTTGGCCCCAGCATCCTCAACACATAATCATGAAGAAGTACAGTCTGGTGTCCCTGGATTACCCAGTGTCTGGGCTGTCCAGGCTTACTCAGGATCACATGGACACAAGTAGGTGTCTTATACTCATGAAAAAATAGATAGATGGTTTCTTCTCAGAAACCATCAGATAGATGGTTGACTTCGGCTAAGGGAGTGTTAACTGTAGTGGACTGAATAAGTACAGTAAAGGTAACATCACGTCTACCAAGTATCTCAGAGTATGACCTCATTTAGCCATAGAAACTCTGCAGACTTAATTAGTTAAGATGAGGTAATACTGGCTTAGGGTAAGTTCTAATCCAATAGCCAGTGCCCTTATAAGAAGAGAAGAGACACACAGAGGAAAAGATAATATAAAGACAGAGGCACAGACTGAATGCACAAGCCAAGGAAGAGCAGGAGCCACCAGATGCTGGAAGACACAACGAGTCTCCCCTAGAGTCTTCAGGGGAGCGCGGTCCTGATAACATTATATTAGAGTTCTAGCCTCCACAGGTATCAGAGAATACATTTTAGTCATTTTAATCCCCACAGTTTTTAGATACTTTATGATGGTGGTTGTAGGATTCCACTACCCTGCGGAGAGTGGACAAGGAGTTCCCTGTTGTACTTTGCTGTCTACGTTTCTGAATAATCTTAACTTATCAGAGCAAGCATTGAGTATTTCAACAATTAAAAAACACTTTTAAAGAAGCACATGTACTTCCAAGCATCACTGGAGTATTATTGTAAATCAAATTAATACTGACCAAAATTCAATTGAATTTCGGGAACAATTCTTTACCTAAAGAACGATTAATTAACATGCTTTGTCAAGTGATCCTCATAATGTAGGGAGGACATCAGTGGAACAATTCAAGGCCAGGAGTTTCTTGTGCAGTGGTGTATAATTACTGGTCCGTATGAAAGTAGATTTGTCATGCTTGGGCGACCAGGAAACTGAAGGAGGTGATGATAACTGTTCCTGGCAGTCCCGGAGAGACCGATGTTAAAGGCAGGGTCATTTCCAGAATGCAGAGGCTTAGTCAGAGGTAATGAGATGGGCAGTGTATGGTGATAAGATGGTCTTGGAATTTTGGCTCAGGGTTTAAGGCTTACTAAGTCACTTGTCACCCGAATGTAAAGGAACTTGGGCAAACTTCCCTTGTTAGTGACGTCCCTGCTTCTGGCCCTGTGATGGAGACCACATAATTAGCCTACCCTGATGTCATAGAAAATAACTAAGAACCCATTGCATGGAGAATGGGTCACTAAAGATGCCTTAAAAATGTGACGGTCAAACATATTATGTAACTACACCTAAATTCAAAACGAATCTTCAAGAAACATTCATCCAAATGTAAACAGCCAATAATTGGTTGCTCCTGGTTACTGCTAGACTTGGAGCACAGAAAAAATGATCTCTCCTTGTTCCAAAGACATGCTAATTCTACTGAAATAGCAACAGAACCCCATAATGTAAGAGGTGGCAGGCAGTGTAAATTTTGTGATGAGATGAAAAGTTATAGAATTAAATTTTAAAGACTAATGAAAATGATTTAAAATATAAATCAATCGAAATGATAAATATCAACCCAAAACTAATGAAAAGGAAGGGTTGTACAAACGGCATTAGAGATGGAAAGGAAGGACGGGAATACTCTAAACTGAGAGAAATGGACCAGGGAACTTGTGGACTGAGTGGCGAGGCGGCCCAGGCAGGCTGGAGAGGGAGTGCCTGCAGAAGACCCCCAGGAGAAGCAGAAACCTGCATCAGAGGGGTATCAGTGGGAAGGGGGTCAAAGGTAGAATCCCAAGGAAGATGAGTCGACGTTGACAAATTCAGAAAATTCCCTGTCGAGGCCTCGATAAGGGGCTATCAGAAGGCTGTGACGAAACCACCCACAGACTTTAGCAGGAATGTTTACAGGGTATAATGGAGTTAGAGCACAATGGCTATGAAGGATCTGCACCCATCTAGCTAAACGTCAAGCCTGAAAGGACAGATTACAGGCGTTATCGATGTGGCTCAGTGTCTGGACAAATTATCTAAGAGCCGTTGGCTCTCAGTGCTAATTATCATTGATCACAAATAGGCACTACATGATACCCAATGACATTTCTCCATTTCTGAAGCAGGCGTGCCCTCTAGTTCCCCAGAATTACATTTCGATGATCTATCTCCCTACCTTCCCCAGCCACAATGCCAAAAAATGATAGCTACACATCCTTTTCACCGTAATTTTTCTCCACTGCACATTATGTTGCACATTATGTTTGAGATCTATCCTTTCTGATACATGATATCTGGTTCATTTACATTCACTGCTGTACGATATTCCACTGGATGAATCTAGCATGATTTCTTTTCCTTAGTCTTCTACTCATATACATCTAAATTATTTCTACTTCTTGCCATTGCCAAGTGTATTGCAGCTAACCCCCGACATGTGTCTCCTTGAGCACAGCGCGTGGGCACATCTAAGGTGTACTATATTTAGACAGAGAACTGCTGACTCTTTTCTTTAAGTTTATTTATTTATTTTTGAGAAAGAGAGAGTATGCATGAGCAGGGGAGAGGCAGAAAGAGGGGGAGAGAGAATCCCAAACAGGATCCACACTGACAGCGTGGAATGTGGGGCTCGAACCCACAGACTGTGAGATCATGACCTCAGATGAAACCAAGAGTCGGACGCTCTACCGACTGAGCCACCCAGGTGTCCCAAGAACTGCTGACTCTTAAGCACATACTGCCAAATATTCCTAAAGCAGTGGTACTAACATTTTCACCAAGATCTTATCAATAATTATCTTCTTCCACATAACACCAATCCTGAGCACCCAAAAATTGTTACTGGTGTTAATCTCATTGTTGTTTTAATTGCATTTTCTTAAAAAGATGAAGCATCTTATCACTACGAGCATATTATATCTTTTAGGATTTACTAGTCAAGATCCATGGAAAATGTGTTTCAGATTTTAGTTGAAATTGAACTTCTCAGGCCCACCATAAGTAAGCAGCTGATCCCACAATCTTTGTAATCACTCTTGTTGCCATAGCAACTAAGCACCACAGCCACTTGATGTCCCCACCCCTTTCCACTGCACTTCGTGTCCTGCCTCCATCAGCGGTAACTTGCTGCCATACGCCAATGCCCCATTTGCTCTCCGCATGTGCTTCTCAATATGTGAGCAACCTGATTTCCATCTGAAGATATTTTTCCTAAAGCAATTTACTTACTCTATTAGTCAAGGGCTTCGCAGAAAACAAATGACACAGTCAAGATGGACAATTCATGAAAGTTTAATAAGGAAACTGTATAATGCATGGTCAGGTCTAATAGAAACCGAGAAAAGATGGCGAATATCACAAAGCTAGCAACAGTGGGGAGAAACTGCCATCCCTAGACCTAAATAGCAAAGGGAGTGGTTACCAAAATCCAGAAAACAGCTATACCTGCAGAAAAGGTTGCCCAATAGCATCCATGGTTTTTGGGAAAGAAATGCAGCCATCCCTTGGCAACCCAGCTGAGAGGAAGTTAGGTGATTCTTGTGGCCTCACTGGCCACATGCAACTGTCTGTCAGAGTACGAGACTTTGATTATGTCTCCCTATGACTCAGCTTCCTGAAACCCACAGGAAGTTGAAAGAGCAAAGGGTAGAACTGGAAAAGTAAATTAAATCCCCAGCAAACAACATCCCATGTACTCAAGTTTCTTTACCCCCCTAGAACTTTGCCTCTCCGTTGGTACTACAAAGACAGCATCAACAGCAATTAGCATTACTTTATATAAAGAGCATATGAAAATAGATAAGAAACATCATGAATCCAATGAAGAAAAGGGCAAAGGACATGAGAAGATTTTTACAAAGAAGGAAATTCAGCTAAAACAGAAATGTAAAATAAAATATGGATTCCACTCGTTAAATATGAAAGTTTTGAAGTCACCTGGAATATTGGAAGCAGTTAGGATGAAGAGCTAAAACCATAAAAGGGTGCAGAGGTAACAGATTACGTGGTGAATATTAAGGAGTAACACACAAGATGGTTAGTGGGCACATGGTGATACATCTTCATGGCCAGAAACTGAAAATAGGTCATTGAAGAAAGGAAAAAAGCAATGACTAGAAAAAGCAGTGGAAATAAAAGAAAGAGAACACCATGTTTCCCAGCTTCACAGTATGAAGATGGGGGAGTGAGAAGGTGTCTCTGAGAAAAGATCAAGTGACAAGCAGTCAGTCATGGGAAAAATCCATTATTTCAGAAAAGCAATGAGGAAGAGGAAAAGGAGGAGCCTACACCTACATTGGTGTTTCTTGGCAAAAGAACAGGACTCCACCATGAATCAGGGAGGAAGCTGTAAGAGAACAACAAGGAACAGTCTTGGATTTAATTGAAAGCATAGAGTAGGATGACTGTCCTGGGTGGTGCTGGAGGTGTGGGAATGGGGGAAAGGGTGGAGGTAATATGGATTTGTCTGTCTTCCACGATATACTTACACAGGAGACCAATTCCCTAACTGATGTCTATCTTACTGGAATGAGTTCTCTTCTGTGAAATTTTTTTTTACAAAGCTAATTAACGCCATTCGGATGTTATTCAATGCATACATAGCTGTATCTATATCTGTATCTGTAGGGAATATAGTAATTGGCAGATATTCTATCATTGGATGCTTAGTCTCCACTAACCAGTTTCCCTGTAAACAGACGCAACCATATGCTTCGTAATGGGGAGGAAATAAAATTTCCCCTAGGATGTGCAACTTAACAGATCATGCCCTTCACAAGGAAATAAGGTTCAGGAAAACCAAGGGGATATTTCTTAACCAACCTATAAAAGCATTAGAAATAGCAGGATGACTCCCGAAAGTGTACATTCTTGAGTTTTATTGGGTTCCTGGGTTCCTGGAACCAATGTTTGGCGTATATTTAGACAATACCCAAAGACACAAATTGGCAGGTAATCACATGCAAAAACTTCTGAGAATTGCTGAGTCTTCCATGACAGTGTAAGATGTCAGGATGTCATAATCCTGTCTATTACATGCCAGGAACACATTTTTGGAACAGAAGAAAAGTATGAAATTATTTATCTGAGTCCAAGCTGTCTCTAAATGTAAGCAAACTCCTGGTCTTTATAATGAGTCCCCTTTCCTCAGACTCACTTCTGCAGGACAACTCTCAGCAGCTTAGTCTCAGGAGAATTCAGCCTTGGTCAGAAGTTCCCTTCAAGGACAATATATCCCATATTGTCACCAAATTTCTTCCTTCCAAGCCCAGCCTGAGCTTCTTTATTCTGTCCTATGAGGTCAGGTCCTGTTCTCGTGGAGCCCAAAGAAACCCCTCCTGCTCCTGCTCCAGGAACCCCCATTTCTATCTGGCAACAATGGCCTGTGCTTCAATTTTGACTGAGAAGCTCCCATTCCTCGTGTTTGTACTTTTTCATCGTGGTTCTTTTTCTTGTCATTTACTTCTATCTTTGGACTCACTCTTTGTCAAAACCCCAGAAGTCTGTCTCCTCCCATACCCTCACCCAGTCTCACCGCCGAGGTCCTGTTACATAACAGCCCCACTCAGGGATTCGCTCCACACAGAGGGCTAGAGGAGACCTATGGGCAGCAGGCCCAAGGAGTCGGACCCCCTACCTCCACCCCCTACCTCCATCTTCTGAGCTTCCGGGACACTGGTAGGTGAATCCTCCTGTGAATTCATGATGTGCTGAGACAAAAGACCCTGTCCTCGGCGAGTGTTAGAAAGGACCCACAACAGTAAGGAGTGCTAGAGAGGTGTGCTGCAAATCAGAACTTCCATACATAACCCCATCATATTCTGGTGGGAATATAAAATGGCGACAGTTCAAAACCAAACACAGACTTACCATAGGACAGTGGGTTCGCTCCTAGGTATATGCCTAAGAGATGAAAATATTTTCTACGTGAAAGGTCATGTCAGCATTCTTCGCGATGGCCAAAGAGTGAACAAAACCCATAGGTACACTCGCACATGAAGGGATCACAAACAGTGCTAGTATCATATGACGGAACATTATTTAGTCATATAAAAAACAAAGCACCAATACAGGCTATAACATGGACGAATGACACCAAACGGAAGGAACCTGATACAAAGGCCATCTACTGTGCAAGTTCAACTAAATGAAATATCCAGAATAGACGAATTCACAGAGACAGGTAGATTAGTGGTTTCCAGAGACTGTGGTAAGGGAGAACCATGGAGGGGTCTCTTGGGGGGGGGGCGGTGTGATGAAATTGTTCTGGAATTAATTCATGGTGATCTGCACAATCTTGTCACTGTACTAAAAACTAGTGGATTTTTACATTTGAAAAAAGTAAGCTTAGAGTGTGTGAACTATTAGGTCGATCCACGGTACAAGTACCCCCTACCCTTATGGCAGGGCAGATGTGCTGGAAGTGCCACAACAACCACCCTCTCCCCCGCCACAGCCAGGCTTCAGGGTATGGTGTACTTGGGGGGCGGGGGGGGGGACACTTTCTTTCATCTGCCTCTTTTCCCACCCTCTCTATTCATTTCTAGTAAACCCCACCTTGAGAGAGCTGTCTGGGGGAAGGGAGGGTTGGATATGATTTTGACTCTCTCTGAGCTTGCACTCAAAGGAAATCACCCTGATTTGATTCCCCACTCACTGTTCGTGGCTGTCGCAGGATGGAGGCCTAAAAGGATACCTGAAAGCCCAGCCTTCTCTCCTGGCGACTGTGGGACTTAATATTGGACTGAATCTCACCCCTTCTGATTTAGTAGGAGGACATTATCTTCTTTTGAGAGTGCAGAAGGTTCCTTTCACTTAAACGCAAGGAGATATGTCGTCTCGAACCCAGAGTGCGTCTAAGCTAGTATGGGTAGCAGGTACACATGCAAGTCCCTGGGCCAGTTTACCTGCCTGGACATCTCACCTGTGTGAGTCACTACCCCTAGAAACTTGAGCCTTTATTCAACTGCGCTGTGCCTCATTTCTGTCATCTGTGAAATGAGGATAACAAAGAGATGTGCCTTAGTATGCTGTTAAGGGTGTAAATGGGTGAATACCTACCCCCCCTTGACAGAAGCTAAGTTTTTAATATCATCCCATCCATGCACGTGAGCAGCATAAGGTTCCAGTGACAGCAGAATTAACCATGGCCTTCAAAGAACACCTTTTCCTCATTTTTTCTTACAAGCAGTTGACTATGGTGTCCAGTCCATGAATATGAAGCCGGTATGGTGAAGGGTGAGTGATGGAGACATGTCACGATTCTGAGCTCAAACAATCTATTTTTGATTCATATTTCTATAAAAAATTAAAGTGCTGCCACTCAGGAAGGTTCCCGTTTGTATCTATTGTTCTGTTTGTATCTATTGAGCATGCGAGCACTGCAAGGTGAATGAGCTCCCTACTGACCTTCAAACACAGACAAAATCTGGGACTGGCCGCAAGGGGGCATCGGGAGCGGGGAAGGAGGACAGTTCTCAAGGTGCAGCCTGTAGGGAAGACAACAGACTCCTGTTCTCTGCCTACTGCTGGGCCACCTCATCAGGAGCCCTTTTGACAGAACTAGAGCTATTTCCCTGGTGATACAGAACAATTACTGAGGAAATGGACAGGCTGAACAATGTCCGCTGCAGAACAGGAGACAGTAAGCTTTTTCACTGTTTCTGTTCGATGTGGCCTTAAAGACATCAACACCCAAGAGAGGACTTTTTACTATTTCCAGTGGATGTAGCAGGTGCACGAGAGGAAGTTGGAACTGTAACCTTATCCTCACTGGTATTAGAAAAGACACCTACGTGCATTTCCTAAGGGCCGAGGATTGCAGGGCTGCCGTTCTTTGCTGCTTGTGAAAAGGAAGTACAGTAATGGAATAATCATGTTTTATTCCCATAAATATTTTGAGTGGATGCATGTCATGGTTAGCCTGATTAAGAAATCAGAAGTTGATTTACCTGAAATACCGATCGCAAGGAGGAACACAGGGTGGCAGGAGGGAGGTATATACGCAGGATCTGCCCCATTCGCCACACACAGGCTGACAGGCTCCCGGCCCACCTCTGCTTCCTCCAGGAGCACAGGTAAGTGCTTCCAGTCGCTCCAGCTTAGTAACAGGAATCATTTCTGAAAATACTGGCAATGCTGTGTTTTATAGCGTGCATCTGTTTCATTCTGCGTGGTTATCTTCTACTTACTCTACCAGGGTAACTTTCTTATCTGATTTATCCTTTATTTATTTATTTCTGATTAAACAATGCTCCCTGAGGAACATGTGTGGTGGGGGCGGCACCCACAGACCCTGAAGGAAAAGCCACAGAGGTGCCTCATTCATGGGACCCGGCTGAATTCATGGGACTACATGAATCTTTGTGTTGGTATCTGCGAGAAAGCATTTTCCTACCCAGCCCTAGTCCTCCCAGTAACAAAAGAACGAAAGATGTGCCATTACTTTTTCACAAACTTCTTTTTTACATACAGTAATTTTGATAGTTGACTAATTATGAAATTTATACCTAACGCCTTTCAGGTTAAAAAGTAAAAGGAAGAACAACTTTAGTCGCCAGAATCCCACAATCCAAACAGAAGTCATTTCTTTCAAGAAAATTTCATTACACTGGGACACTTGGGTGTTTCAGTCTGTTAAGTGTCCGACTTTGGTTCAGGTCATGATCTCACGATCTGTGGTTTCAAGCCCCGCATCAGGCTCTGTGCTGACAGCTCAGATCCTGGAGCCTATTTCAGATTCTGTGTCTCCCTCTCTCTCTCTCCTCCTCCCCATTCTCTCTCTCTCTCTCTCTCTCTCTCTCGCTCTCTCGCTTTCTCTCAAAAATAAACATTTAAAAAAATTTTTAAAGAAAATTTCATTATAGACTAACCCTCCCTTCAGTAAAGTCATAATATGAATCTGATGCTTTTCTAGGAGTTCCAGGTCACACCAAGGTCGCCATGAATTCACTCAGTGAAGCAAATACCCAGTTTGCATTGGATCTGTTGCAACAGCTCAAATTATCAAAGAAGGACAACATCTTCTTTTCCCCCTTGTCCATCTCAACAGCATTATCCATGACTTACTTAGGAGCTAAAGAAAACACTGCCTTCGAAATTGAGAAGGTAGGCGTCAGCTTCCTGCACATTGACCAGCTTAGATGGATCTCTCCGTTGGCTTGGGTGTGGGTGACCACAGATCCAGCTGTATAGCACAGGAGGCTGGGCAAACATTCCCATAAATGGGTGAGCACAGAGCTGGAGGAGGGGGGGGCGCACACACCCTCCCCTGGGCTCTGCCCCATTTGCCTCCCGGTGCCTCGATTTCCTCTGGGAGCTGGGATGAACTCCCACAACTGCAGGACAAATAGAGCAGAGGCTTAAATGGAAGAATAACGGTAGAAGTGATGCGCTGACTCAAATCCACAAAACATCCTCGCGTTTCCTGGGCAACGAATAACAACACAGGACTCTCTGTTGTGGCTTGAGCTCAATCAGCTTTGCTGTGGTTTTCAAGGAGCAAATGCTTACGCTGCAGCTTTCTCTTTTTTCTTTGTGTGCTGGTTTCGGTTTTGGTTTGGGGTTTTGTTTTGTTTGTATTTGGGTTCTTTCTTTCTTTTTTATTTCCAGATCTTTTAAGTAGTTTTCTCGTCCCACTTCCTGCCCTTTCCAGGTCCTTCACTTTAACAAAGACACAGAGAACACGAACGGAAGAACTGCGACAGATCACGTGAGTCACGGAGCACTGGGGTCTAGAAGGAGAATCACACATCCAGGAGGGTCCTACTCTAAACTGGGGATTTCAGATGAACTGTGAAAAGGCAGCTCTTAGGGGAAAATCTTAGGCAAAATAGATTGGACAGAGTTGTTTCTCATTTCATATTACATACTTATTTATTCCACGTTTTTGTTTCTGGAGGGGAGATCGGTAATGTGCTTAAAGAGCTTCAAACTCCTGCTGTTGTTCACCATTGGGGAACACGAGCAAGACACAACTGCTCCGAGACACAGTGAGCTCATCCCAGTGACTGCGAGTAAGAAAAGAATCTGCCGCAGTACAAACGGATGTAAAACATTACAACAGTGCCTAGATTACTGGAAACCCTGATAAATTTCATGTATTATTATCATAGAATAACAATAATTACAGTAGTCACAGTACTGTTGCTGAAATAATATAAATTAATTCATAAATGGAATTAACAGGAATAAGCAAGCACACATCCAAGTAAATTCTGGAAAATGATCAGGTATGAGTTATATAGTTTACAACCTTATTATCCAAACTCTTAGCTAGCAAGTGGAAGTTTCTGGATTCCGACAGGCTTATGTTCAAAAATTGGCTCTGCTACCTGTGTCTCTTTGGAAAGTTTATTTAATTCTGAGTTTCTTTTTTTCATCTGAATTAGTCTAAAGACCCAGAGATACCAATGTAAAGCCCTTACCAGGCGCATACTGTTCTCACACTTAAGAGTATGACCATCGTGAGTGAAGATCATGGTCAGTAGGTCTTAGAACATAACACCATCTAGGAGCGCACAGGGCTTTGTGTCATAATGTAACTGAAATATATAAATCCAACATCATCACACCACTGATGGCTGCTAACGTGAAATATGCTTCTAGTTCTTAGGGAGCTTAAGTTTAGCTGGGAAGCTTAACCTAACCGTCTGTACCAATTAGAAAACAATCGATGGAATGGTATTGCATCTGCAGTTCAAAAGTGAAAAGACTCAATTATTTAGAGCAGGAAGAATTTCCTAGAACAGACTGAATGTAAAGATTTTGAAGACTATTTAAGTAAATTCACCAAACATCAGGGAATAATAATGCAGGTCATCTGTGGGAATACCACACTTTACCTTTGGATCTAATAAGTTTACACGGGGTTAGTATTTATATTTACGCTGACAGAATATAATGAGCTTACTTTTTGATATCTGAAGGCTGAAAGGTTGGGAAATGTGCACCACCAATTTCAAAAGATTCTGACTGAATTAAAGAAACCCACTGATGCATATGAACTGGACATTGCCAACAAGCTCTATGGAGAAAATAAGTACCCATTTCTTCAAGTAAGTTCACTTGGCCTTCCACGCCTTTAATCTGAATCCTGGGCCGTTACTCCTTCAATGACCAAACGCGAGGGAGTAAGGCAGATGAAACTGGCTGACCCACGTGGAGATCATTGGCACGGGCTGCAAGATCCCTTGCCTCGACTGTATCAAATGAAGTGTCCTAGAACCTGACAATCCGCCAGTGTGAGTGTGGGTTTAGGGATTACTTTATAACCCAAGAGGAGGCTCAGTAGCACAGGAAGTCGTGAGATGCCCCTCACGATCTGACACCATTCAATAAGATGGTATAAATTTTGATGGCCAATGATGAACAGGACACTGATGTGAGGGCAGGCTTGTGAGTCTCTAAGGAGAGTTGGGGAAGTACCAGGGAATACTGAATGCCCAGAACGGAACACCTAAGTGAAGGCGAGAACCCTAAGGATAGATAGTACTGGCGAGGAGTCCCAGAAGCATACCCTCACTTTTGGGGTGTCATGCTTTGCAGTTTGCAACCCACAGCCTCTTCCGCCCCAGCATATGTCCAGAAGGTATTGCCCCCTTCAAAGACTTCATTCTTGCACCAGCCTGTACTTCCTTTCCACGCTACCCACATGGCCACTGTATAAAATATGCATGGGCAAGAAAAAGTAGATTTCTTCGGGGTCTAGATTCCTTGTACTATATTTTGTTAAGACTGAAGATAACTAACTTGGGAATACATAGTTACTGAGGAGTGATTCTTAATTCTTCCTTTCTTTTTTCCTTCCTCCCCGCGTCAAAGGAATATATGGATAACGTTAAGAAATTTTACCTAACCAGTGTGGAATCTGTTGATTTTAGCAATGCTGCAGAAGAAAGTCGTAAGAAGATTAATTCCTGGGTGGAAAGCCAAACTAATGGTAGAGTATGGGAGATCTCCCATTTAAAAAACACACACACACTTTTGAGTCCCTGCTGTGCGTGAAACCTGTTCTTGACACCATATGGGGTGCCAGTGGGGTGGGGGGTGGCTTTGCAGAGAAGACAGAGAAGGGCACTGCCGATGATGGAATGCTCCAAGTAACTGTGGAGAGCAACGAGGGAAGCCCAGGAGGTGGAACAGAAAGACAACTACAAGGAAACACGGCTGGCAAACTGTGTTTGCTCACGGCCAGCGATGACAGTATATCTGTGAATCTCAAGACTGTGCTCAGACCCCATCTTGGGTTCACATCCTCTAAATTCCCAAAGTGGAGAATCAAGAGGAAGACACCGCAGGGAGTGGTGTCTGACAGCACAGGGCGGGCATATGTTTCAGATTATCGAGTTCATGCCATTTGTCCTAAACAACAATCAAGCCCTATTTCCTCACAGTAGTGAGCCCAAAGTTGAAAAACAGAAAGGAAGGGAGGGAGGGAGGAGTGAAGAGTGGAGGGGTGGGAGAACTGAGGGAGGAAATGAGGGAAATGGAGTCACTTGCAAAAGTAGCTGAAATCAGTGTATTACTATTCAATGTGAGGTGACTGAAGTCCTCCAAAAACAGAGAATCTGAACCCCTTTCTCATGACAAGAAGGGGTGTCTCTAGCAAGGATAACTCCATCAGGCTGGTGCCACAAGGAAAGCTGTATCTCGAGAATTACTGCTCATGGTCCCTAAGTGGTGACTTGTGTGAATAATTAATGATCGGCTGTAACTCTCAAAGCATCTTCCAAACAAACCATTTGTGCTTCCATGACAGACCTTTGATGTTCTTTCTTTTGCAGGAAAAATCAAGGATCTGTTTCCCGAAAATTCTCTTGATTTGACTGTTCTGGTTCTGGTGAACGCAGTCCATTTCAAAGGGCAGTGGGACACGAAATTTGATAAAAAAGATACAGTAGAGGAAAAATTTTGGCTGAACAAGGTATTATAATTTATTTATTTTTTAAATGTTTATTTTTGAGAGAGAGAGACAGAGCGTGAGTTGGGGAGGGGCAGAGAGGGAGGGAGACACAGAATCTGAAGCAGGCTCCGGGCTCTGAGCTATCAGCACAGAGCCCAGTGTGGGGCTCGAACTCAAGAACCTTGAGATCATGACCTGAGCCGAAGCCGGATGGTTAACAGACTGGGCCACCCAGGTGCCCCTGTAATTTATTTCTAATAATGTAACACAGTCATACATGGAATGTTAAATTTCAACTCCTATCTAATAGCGTGTACAACTGCAGGTAGAAAATAGAATTTGTCAAGGCTGCATTTTCCTCTTCTGTTATTTTTCGACTTTATTTACTTGGGGATACTCGAAGAAACTCTTGTCCCGAATTCACAGATTTCCCCTATCGTCTCTTAGAAGGAGGATATGTTTGGTACCTCAATAGTATTATCTTCTTTTGAATAACGCCTCGCTTGGCGTCTGTTTGCCACATCAATTACCTCAGGACACCAGCAAACCCGTGCAGATGATGAAACAGTTCGGTGTCTTTAATTTCACCTCACTGGAGGACGCTCAGGTCAAGATCCTGGAAATGCCATACAAAGGCAAGGATCTAAGCATGCTGGTGCTGCTGCCAGATGAAGTGGACGGTCTGCAGAAGGTAAAATCTTGTGCCTCTGATTCTTCCGACTACTGCCTGACTTCCCAGCAGTGCAATGCTTGTACGGGCTGTTCCTTGCAGCAATGGGCACAGACAGGTGGTGGCGGTTGACAAGGTTCAAGTACAGAGTAGGTCTTTTCTTCTCTGCAAACAGCCTAAAAAGAAACTGTTAAAGAGAATCTGGTACCCTGTGTGTTCCAAAAAGTAAGTATCTTAAATATCACAGTATGATATGGAAGATTATACAGAGAATCTCAACATCACAGGTCCCACTAATATTCTGAAAAATCTACCTAGGTACACACATTAATATTTTACAACCATAAGCACTTCTAATATATCCTAGTCTGTTCATGTGAAGACAAGGAAATAAACACTCATATGTAGGTGACACATGGAAATATTTGCAAGCTCACTCATAAACAAATTAAAGCAACAAAAGGTATATTTTAAATATTAAACCACAGTGGTTTTGCAGACAACGGACAGACGGATTTTTCTTGATACCTACTTTTCAATTTGGAAGTATTCTGTTGCTAGGAGCTCAAAAGTCATTCAGAGTCTCATTGCTCAGAATAAAAAAACAAACAAAAAAAAGGTGTGTGGGGGACTATAATTTTCCTCTTAAAACTGTTATAATAAAGTCAATATATAAGAATACCAACAACGGTATCTGGCATACTAAGGACAATCCAAACATGGCAGCCTGCAGTGACTCCAACAGCCCGTGGTGCTGCTGCAGTCCCAGGGGACTTGGCGCATCCAAAACAGATACTGTGCTAACGCTGGGCTTTGGAGATCCTCAGGGAAAGTAAGACGGTAGTACACGTGAAGAGCCACGCCCCTGTTCATACTCCAGCTCAGTGTTCCTCATGATCAATGACATCAGGAATGCCACTTCTGGGATTTTAACTTAAGGTAATGAATCCAAACAAGCAATGAGCCCAAAATATTGAAAGATTCAAAGCAAGGAACAATGGTGCATCTCTGTATTACCAACGGTTTAACTCAGGGACTGACACATAGTGAATGCTTAAAAATATATATATTGAACATCAATTCAGTGTTAATACTGTGTAACAATTTAAACTTGTTTAGAGAAATACACATCTATATGAGAAACGTTTACGAACACGTCAAGCAAGAAAAAGGAATAAAAGTAGTATATACGCTATAATCATTATTTAAATTAGGGTGTAAAGTTATGGATACAAGGCCAGTAACAAGACAAGTCTTGTTAACATGTATGCATGAAATGTAGCATGTCATGTGGGGAGTGTAAAAAGTAGACACATAGCTTATTTCTTACAAAACAATTTAATAATTCTCTTGTGCATATATCCATATATACACATGTATATATTTATACATTTGCATATGTATTTATGTATACATACATATATATCACAGTTGTAAACATACAGTACATTTTTCAGCTGTATAATATATTTTTACGACTGTGCTATTTTTGCCTCCTCAGATAAAACGTAATAAACTGAATCTTCTGTATTTACACTTACTGTTAAAATAAGTTTTCAGTAATTCAATCCAACGTTAAATCATGTTTGATGTCCAATGAGAATCGTGTCAGTTGTTCCTTTTTTCTACTGCTGTAGCTTGAAGATCAACTCACCGCTGAGAAACTGACAGAGTGGACGAGCTCACAGAATCTGAGCAGTGGCCTGGTGACTTTACACTTACCCCGGTTCCGAGTGGAAAAGGGCTATAACCTCAAGGGCACGCTGAGAGCCCTGGGGATGGCGGATGCCTTCACTGAACACAGCGCCAACTTCTCAGGCATGACAGGGAGCCTGGATCTCGTGCTGTCTCAAGTCATACACAAGTCCTTTGTGGAGGTGACTGAAGAGGGCACCGAGGCCGCAGCCTCTGCAGGCATAAGTGTTGGGGTGACATCACCACCACCTCACCCTTTTCATTGTGATCACCCCTTCCTGTTCTGCATCAAGCACAATAAGACCAACAGCATCCTCTTCCTGGGAAGAGTCTCTTCTCCTTAGATACCGTTAGCCTGCCACTAACTGCGGAGAACTGCAGTTTTTCCAGTACATTGATAGCTAAAAAATAACATATTCTCTTTAATTCTTTTTTCCTTTCCAATCTCACAGTCATCACTAAGAATGTAATGGTGGTCTCTCTATCTCCCTCCTTCTACAAACACATGTAAACCTGCTGTGTCTCCTCATGATAATTCCCCTTTGGACAAAATGTTCGACATACAGTAAAATGGTATTTTAATACTCTATCTTCTACTAAATTTGAAATAACATCTCCTATTTCAAAAATTATATCTACTATTCAAACTTATTAACCTAAATACCCCCATTTATTTGAATTTAGGAGATATCTAGGACACTTACATGTCTAAATTTCTTTTACCTTATGAAATAGATTATCAATAAAACATTTATTTGAATTATTTGTTGCTTTTCTTTTTTTTTCGTTTCAACAAAGTACAAGCGGTCCTCCATACGTAGGAAATATAATTAAAATATATATTATTATATTAAAAAGAAAATTCAAACTAGCAACAGAGCGTGATAAGGTGGAAGGCAGTTTGGTACCAGACATGAAAGGTGCTGTAGGTCATATTCACAACTTTCTAATTTTATCCTAAAATAAATGGAAAGCTGGTACAGGTTTCATTTGTTTGTTTTCCAAAGATGAGAATGAGATCATCAGATGTGCATTTAAAAAATATATCTCTGGCTATTGTGATATAAATGGATGAGAGAAAAGAACAGTGTAGACACAGTGAGATTAACAGGTAAGCCATCAGAATGTCGGAAGTGGTGCTGAGAAAACCAGATATGTAAGAATTACTTCGGAAGTAAAGTACACAGGATTCCAGCAACACATTACATCTGCCAGAAATGAGAGACAGAAGTCAAAAACAATGTCCAAGTTTCTGGCCTACCCCACTGGTTGGATGGAAGAAGATTTTGTTTTGGAAGGAAGAAAGATCCTGGGTTTAGGTTTGTATTTGTTGAATTTTAATTTTTTTTTAAGTTTATTTATTTTGAGAGAGAGAGAGGGTGTGCATGCATGGGGGAAGGGCAAAGAGAGAGACAGAGAGAATCCTAAGCAGAGACTGGGACAGCAGAGACAGGTATGGGGCTTGAACTCACAAACCATGAAATCATAACCTGAGCTGAAATCAAGAGTCGGACACTTGACTGACTGAGCCACCCAGTCGCCCCTTACTTTTGAGACATCTAAACGGAGTTGTCCAGTAAGCACTGGAATACATGAGTCTAGAGGTCAGATGCAGGCTATGATCTGAAGCTCTAAATTTGTCATGCTCAATACAAAAATGTTACCATATTTATTTAGGAACTCTAAAACTTGGTGAAAAAAGAATAGGTAGCTAAAGACAAGAACAAGATCCTCGGGAGAGAGTAGAACGTGATGAGAAAGAAGGGCCTAGAACTGACTCAAGTACGTCAATACATAAAGTTCAGGTATTGACAATTTTTAGTTTCTGGAACACAGCTTTGCTTAAAGGACTATATTCATTCCAAATCCTTCTCAGTCAGTACTGAATCCCCGCTGATTTCATAAAATGTGAATTTGGAGGATCTGAGCAAGGTCTAAATTTTCTTCAGCAGAATTCAGCAGCCCAAGAACACAGTAGAGGAAGTAAATATTTTACCATGTAAGGATAAGACTCGGTCAGGAGGACTGACTGACCATGCAGTGAGGAGGCTCGGGAAGGAAGGCACGGTGGCAGGCAGCTGTCTCGGTGAACAGAGAGGCACTGGGGTACCGGACCAGGCTGACGAAAAGAAATGATCGGAATGAGTTGGTGACAAATGTAAAAGGATCAGAAGAAGGCTGGCCCCAGACCTGGTGTTCTGAATAGTATTTTAAAAGAAACTTTTTGGTAACAAATAAATTCAGAATGTCACCATAGGTATGAACTCATTTCTAATGATTCAATGAAGGTGAAACTTGTTTAGTGTTCTGGGCGGTTTGAAGAATTGATTGTTGGAATGCCTTTAGACCACAACTTTCAACTACTTGTTATTTTAATTGGGTTTGCAAAAGGAGCTTTATAAAAGCAAACAAGTCAAGACAAAGGCTCATAGGCATCTGAGTCATATCAGGTAGAGGGCACGACTGATGCCTAGTTATGAGAATGGAAAAGGTTTGCCTCCATTCTAGGCCAGTCGAGAGCCAGCTACCCCTGCCTGCACTGTGGCCATGTGTAGAGAAATCGATGGAAAACTCAAATCTTGTGTCTTTATTTTTAAAGCAATATATTATAATTCATTGACTAAAACGGAATATAATGACTCCATATTGATAGAAAAAAATGACTAAATTAAAAGCTTTATAAGGAATGGATATATACATGCTTTCGAGGTTCCTCCCCCACAGAACACCACCTTTTGCAGTGGTCAAAACTTTAATTTTAATTCTAAAAACTGGCCATGTCAATGTTGGAGAGAACACGGAGCAACGAGAACTCTCTTACACTACTGGCGGGGAACACAGGAAGGTACGACCACTTTGGAAATCGGTTTGGCAATTTCCTCTAAAAAGCACACACTGACTTCACATAGGACCGAGCAGCTCCACCCCGGTATTTACCCAAGAGAACTGAAAACCTGTCTCCACGAATGGACTACACCCAAATGTTCAGAGCAGCTTTATTCGCAGGGCCAAAAACTGGAAATAACTCAAATGTGACGGGCACTGAGGAGGGCACTTGTTGGGATGAGCACTGGGTGTTGTATGGAAACCAATTTGACAATAAATTATAAAAAAAAAAAAAAAGTGCACAAGCAGATGAATGGACAAACAATGGAATAGGACTCGGTGACAGACGGGAAGAAACTACCGACTTCAGCAGGAAGAAACTCCCACACACTGCGCTGAGCAAAAGCAGCGGGACAGAGCGAACACGCAATGTATGTATTTCCACATCTGCGAAGCCCAGCCTGTGGTGACCAGAACACTGATCAGCAGTTTCCTGGGGCTGGAGCTGGGGAGGGTCCTGACGGTAAGAGAGTCCAAGGGAAACTGCTGGTGGGATGAATGCTCTACAACTTGATTAGCCTCTGGTTACACGGGAGTTTATATTTTCGAAAGGCACCAATGGGCACACTTACGGTGCATGCATTTTGTTTCATGTAAATTATGCCTTGTTAAAGTGGGCTGAGGAGGAAGAGGAAGAGAATTGCACAAAACACACATAATTACTATTGCTTCTGGAAGGACTTGAGTGGAAAAAGCTTCTTAATTAAATGTGTTTTTAAGAGCAACCTCATTCTTACCAACTCTGGGCCCATTATCAATTTATTCATATACATTTAACCACATTTAATGACATGCCAGTGTCCCTGTCGTATGGAGCAAGAAGCATCATGAAAGTGCAAATTAAAAAATGAAATTCTGTGATGTGTGATCTCCCAAGTGGCCTTCACTAATCATCAAGATGTTAAAAATGACTATATTTAACTTTAAATTTGAGATTTGAAGGAGTTTAATGAGAAAAGTCATTTCCAGATAATTTTCTGCTAAATGTCAGTGGATGACATATGTTATTTCAAACTATTTTTACGTCAGTTTTTGATAGAATTTTCACAATAGTCAAAGATGAAGGCCAAGCCTCACAAACTATTTTTGTTTATAAACAGGATACACACCTTCTTCCATTATGAGACAATATTGTCCTTTTCTGGGGAAAACCCTCAATGTGCAATCCTACCAACTCTGTCAGAACAGGGAGTCTGTCTGAATCATTTATGCTGTATGCCTGGAGCACACACAGGTAGTCAGCGACTATGTGACAAATTAATGAATGACTGAGTATTCCCCTTAAGTCACTCGGGAGCCTATCATTTATTCTGTAAGAACTCATTTGTATTTGTACTATAAAAGACATAATAAACATCTGAAAAATGTATTATCTGCTTCAGCTGTGTGTGGTAGAGCGTAGGCCATTCAACTAACAATCATTCTGTCCTTACAGTGTGCCATGCTGATCGGGTAGTGGGTTCCTATATATAAGAGGGTGACCAAAAAATAAATAAATAAGCCACGCATCCTGAAGGCCAGAATAAGGGAACTGAATTCCAAACACGAGCAGGCCAGAATCTGGGGAAACGCCCCAACGTTGGTGATCAAGGCAGAGTTCAAGGTCTGGAACTAGACTAGCAGTATGAATGCTATATGCACGACATGTAAGTACTTGAGACCAGGCAGAAAATAGCTGGTGGGCAATCAGAAAACTAAAAATTGGGGCGCCTGGGTAGCTCAGTCGGTCGAGCAGCCGACTTCAGCTCAGGTCATGATCTCGCGGTCTGTGAGTTCGAGCTCCGCGTCGGGCTCCGTGCTGATGGCTCAGAGCCTGGAGCCTCCTTCAGATTCTGTGTCTGCCTCTCTCTCTGTCCTTCCCCTGCTCATGCTCTGTCTCTATGTCTCTCAAAAATAAATAAACGTTTAAAAAAAAAAATCTAAAAATCAAAAAAACTTAAGGATCCCATAAAAACTGGCAAACTTATAAATCAGGAAGACATTTTACAACAGACAGACCAGAACTCCCTGAGGGTTCTCCCCTCCCAAGTGGCTATGTGTGTGTGACTGCCCAGACGACAGGGCTGTCCCAGAGCACACACACCCAGGGCCAGGACTCGGCCTTCTAGAATCTTAACATCTAAGACTGCTATTGTTTCTGTTCCTGATCATTGTCTACCCAAATGGGTGGGAACCGGCAACACACACAGTCCAAAATATTGCCTAAGATGATTCATATTTCACTTGAGACTAATAATGTAATTGTTTTCTCCCTAAGAAGGACTCTTTGACTTATAGTTTTTATCTAACAATAATTTTAAGAGAAACAATAGCTTGGGTTTTTAGTACATTTTTTTCGGCAGTCAGACTAAAGTGAAGATAAATCGCACCTGACAACAGAGCACTGTCCACATTTTCACCCGGGAGGTGACGAGTGGCACATCAACGACCTGGAAGGCAACGCACGCTGACACCGCTGAGAACCGGTCATTCCGCCGACACACCCCACAGCGACAGGCTTCCGGGGTGGCAATGAGATACAATGTGCTTGCAAATGCAGAATGCGTCACGAATACAGAATCCTAAGGGAATATTTTTAGAACCCAGGGGATTAGTCTGTGTGAGCTTAGTGAGCCAGACCTTCCAAACACCCTTGATGGGCTTACAACACATCCCGGTGCCCTGGAGCACTCACTTCCAAATGCTCATGCGGAGACACAGAGCAGCCTGGGAGAGAACTGCTGCTCGGCCTGGAATCCAAAAACACTTTAAAACTGACGAAAACAGCACCTTATATTCTAATATGGTGGCTAAGAGCAAGATGCCGATGGTTTGCTTTAATAAGGCATGACTCATATGAAAGAGAATACTCTGCAACCATCCTACTGTCCACAAGGATTCGCTATTTCTTACACTCTGTAACTCCAATAAGTGGGCTTCCTGGACTGATTTCCAAAAATCTGGTACTACCAGTTCAAGACAGTAAACACGATAACAAAGAAAACTATGTGATGAGCTCAGAGAGAAAGAGAATTGAAAGTATATTTATGACCACATTGTTTTACATAAATTTTTGAATGAGATGGGACAGCTGTGATAACTAGACTGTAACTCACTGCCCTAATAGTAAATGCAAAAACGCAGTCAATGCAACAACCGTAAGGGCAAATACAAATTAAAACCAGGGGCTCCTAGGTGGCTCAGTCAGTTAAGTATCCAACTTTGGCTCAGGTCATGATCTCATGGTTCATGAATTCAAGCCCCACATCGGACTCTGTGCTGACAGCTCAGAGCCTGGAGCCTGCTTCAGATTCTGTGTCTCCCTCTCTCTGCCCCTCCCCGCTCATGCTCTGTCTCTCTCTCTCTCTCTCTCTCTCTTGAAAATAAATAAACATTAAAAATAAGAGGCCTAATTCTTCCTGTTGAATATAAGAGATTCCTCTCTTCTCCTTTTTCTCATCATTTACTCTAGAAAATGTTAATTCTAAGCACTGTCTCCTCTTCGAAATGTCTATACACCCTTTTGAAGACTGAGCCTTCTCTCAGCTTCACGGCTTGTGGAAAGCCTTTTCTCAAGGACCCGGGGGCCGTCTCTTGGAAACGTAAACTTCATGGGAGCCAGCAACCCCATCTCCCGGTTTTGTAGAAGGGCAGGCACCTAAGTCAGATGGCCAGGTTTCGAAAACCACCTCCTACCCTCAAGACAGAAGTCTGTCTTTCCGCTAGATTTTATTGCTTAGCTACGTAGCTAACACAGATGGTCACTTCAATTCCCAGATGAATCTAGGGTGAATTGTGTGTGACACCTGGTGCTATCGAGTCCCCTTACCTGAGGACTAGTTATTGTTTATTGTTCCCGAATATGAAGCTATGGGTTACATCTGCAGGCTCCAGAACAGGATGTGATTGCCTTCTGCCTTTGCGGCCTCTTAGCGAATGGCCTGCGCTTGCGTCACATTCTGGTTTAATGCTTATTCAATCATAAAAGTGTTTCCTTTTTCTCCTACCTTTGTCAAGAGAATTTCTAGGTTGGAAGAATACTTTAGTTTTTAATTCTATTTCCCGAACACTTTCCACAATTACTAAGGGTATGCTTTGTCCCACCAAAATCCTGCCATGGGACACTAAAAGAAAACGTATCTGATAATTTTAACTTGGAAGAAAGAATGTTCTGTTTTCTTGTATAGCTAAGCTCTACCCAGATTCCTAACCCACAGGAAAAATCAGATCAGAAATATTTACTGTTTTCAGCTCGCACATTTTGGTGTAATTTATGCACCAATAAATAATGGAACTAAATACAGGAACTGAGTTGTTTTTTTTTTTACTTTAATTTAAATGTGATGTAGCCATGTGTGGCTGCTCACTATACTACTAAACACCAGAGGAGTAAAATTTTCTTTGCTTGCTCTTTCATGGTTCTATCTGTGAATTTGGAGTCTCAAGCAAGGCATGAAAAGTCCAATTTTACGTCCCCATGGGTCCATCACGTGTGCCCTTAGAAGTCCAATCGCCTCCGAACTTCTAGCCAAAGAGCTGCTTGAATTCGCCCACAAAATTTCATTAAGCAGTAAAGAAAATGATACCAATAGAAACCCAGATCTACAGAAAGTACTAACGAGTGACCGAAATGGTAAACTATGAGTAAATATAAAAGACATTTTTGCTCATTTAAAAAAAATAACTGACTGCTTAAGGCAAAAACAACAGCAATCTATCTCAGGGTTTATAAGAAACAGGAATAAACCCATCACTAGAATAGCAAAAAGGAGGAGAGCATAAAATGGACGCACACTCTCTGAAAGTTCACACATTAACAATGAAGTGGGGTATCTCCCGAAGATGGTCAGTGAAGGGTTAAATATGCATATTGTAGATTTTGAAGCAACCACTAGAAAGTCAATACTGGAGATAAAATGTAACACTAAAAGGGCGCCTGGATGGCTCAGTCAGTTGAGCACTGACTCTGTTTTGGCTCTGGTCATGATCTCAAGGTTGGTGGGTTCGAGCCCTGTGTCTGGCTCTGCACTGACAGTGCTTCGGATTCTCTCTCTCTCTGCCCCTCGCCTCCTCGTGCACACACACTCTCTCTCTAAAAATAAATAAACTCTTAAAAAATAAAATAAAAACTAGCTTATTGGGGTGCCTGGGTGGCTCAGTTGGTTAAGCAGCTGACTTCGGCCCAGATCAGGATCTCACAGTTCAGGAGTTTCAACCCCACGTCGGGCTCTGTGTTGACAGCTCAGAGCCTGGAGCCTGCTTCTGATTCTGTGTCTCCCTCTCTCTGCCCCTGCCCCATGCACTCTCTCTCTCTCTCTCTCAAAAATAAAAATAAACATTAAAAAAATACTGTTTAAAAAATCTAGCTTATTTCAAACACTATAAAAATATGTAATACTAAAAAACCTCAATCAGAAAGAAGTCAGGAAAAGAAAAGGGAAACAACATATGAAACAAGCAGAAAACAAATGGCAGAATGGTAGATTTAAACCCAAATGCAAGCATAGTTACAGCAAACGCTGATGATCTAAACACTCTATTTCAAGCACAGAAATTGTCAGACTGCAGGAAAAAGCAAGACCCGATGGAACACAGTTCAGCTCCGCGTTTGATATTCGATTGCTGACAGCATTCAAGTCTCAGGGCCCTCTCCCCCTGACCCACATCTGAGAAAGCTCTGTAGCTCCCTCCCGCGGCACCTGCAGGAAGTGCAAACCAAGCAAGCCCGTGCGGGCCGCGTTAAGGAGCGCTTACCCAGGGGCCGGCTTCTAGTCACAAAAAAGCCCTCCGGGCACTGAAACCTAGGACCTCAGTATTTGAGTAATAAATCTCTTCATACCTTCTCCGTGCATGCCTGGTATCATCAGTCTCTATGTCCAACCAATTTTTTTGGAGGGGGGTCCATTCTACCTCCATAAGATAACCACATCATCTCATTAAATGATATCTATGAAAGAAAAAACCACCACAACTTTAAATACAAGGACACATCTAGGTTAAACAAAAGGATGTAAAAAAATACACCATGCTAATACCAGCCACAGGAAAGTCTGAGTGGCTACATTATTATTATTAGACAAATTAAACCTCAGGACAAGGACTCCTATCAAGAATGGGGAGGTACTGACATCTGACGGATATACAGATCAGTGGAAGAAATGAAGAACCAGGAGCGCCTGGGTAGCTCAGTCGGTTAAGCCTGGACTCAGGTCATGGGTTTGAACCCCACGCCCGGCTCTGCGCTGGCAGCGCTGAGCCAGCTTGGGATCCTCCTCCCCCACCTCCCAACTCGCGCTGTCTCTCTCAGAATAAATAAAAATAAACTTAAAAAAAAAAAAAAGAAAGAAAGAACAGAGGAACCAGGCCCACACATACGTATGTCACAAAGTTTCCAAGGTAAGTAATCATCGGGGTAAGGATAGTCTTTTCAACAAATGACGCTGTTACAACGAATATCCACATGAAAAACAATGCACCCTAACCCTTACTTAACAAAAACTCACTCAAAATAAATTATATACCTAAATGTAAAAGCTATTAGCATGAAAGCCCTGGCGGGGCAGGGGGTGAGGGGTGACATAAGGTGGTCCCAGCAAATTTGAAATAAGCAAGGATTTCTTAAATAAGACCAAAACGAAAAAGAAAATCTAGAAACCATGAAAGGAAAAAAAAGCAACGAATTGGACTTCATCAAAACGTAACCCATCCCACTGCGGGGGCGCTGGTCTCCGCGCGCCGCCTCTTGGCGCCTGCCCGGACCGCGGGGATGGGGCGTGGGGTCCCCGCCAGGCCTCCGCGAGGACCGACGCCCGGCCACGGCCGAGGCTGCGGCGGGCAGGGCGGCCGGGAGTCCCCCCGGCCGGGATCCTGGATCTCCGCAGGCAGCCCGGCGGGCGGCACAGCCTCCTTCCCCACCACCCAGCACGTGAAGGGGCAGCCACAGCGACAGGAGGGCCCGCGGGGGCCTACCTGGGCTTCAGGGACTGCGTGCGGCGACGGTCCAGGCCCCAGGTCTCCATCCCCGAGACTGCCAGCGGGCTGGGAAGCTCCGTCCCTTAGCAACCACACGCCGGCACCCTAGCAACCTTACGGGGTCTGCTCTGTGGCTGAGGCCCAAGTGGTCCGGTGTCTCCTGGAGGCGTTCGCGGTGAAGTTCACCCACGACCGAGGTGCCCCAACCCCGAATCCAGAAGATGCTACCACGCGGGTCACGGAGATCGTGTGCAAACAAGGGCTGAGGGAACGAGCCGGGCCCTCACCAGGCTACCCGCTTCTCGGTCAGTTCCTATCCCCGCGCTGCGGGTGTGGAAAGGTCACCCCCGGGCGACCCGGAACCTGAGGTCACGCGGCGCTCCGAGCTCTCGCGTGAACACGCCCCTGCGGGATCGGGACCGGATGCAGGACCTGGGGCATGCAACACCAACTGCGTGCGAGCGCGCCTGCAGGCTGTGAGCAGCGAGCGGCTCGAGGCACTCTGCCAGAGCTCTGACCCCCGCCTGGGCCGGGCCAGTCTGGACATGACCGTCCCATTCGTCGTCTGTGATAAAGTGGAAGCAGCTTCAGTAAGTGTGTAAGACGGACTGAGCCCCAGACCATCTGCGCGGGGTGCTGTCCCCAGGGGCCCCAGCCCAGCCCCTGCAGTCCTCTTATCATCATTGCCGTTCTGTCGAGACAAAAGACCCCCTTCCTCTATCCCTTACACTCCGTGGCCTGTTTCAGTCCCCTGTGGCCATCGAGTCCAAATGTCCTGTTGTGCCGTGTGTCCCCTGTGGTCTGTACGACACCACCGTTATATCCACGTATACAGCCACGGCTGGGTGGCCCTCTGACATGTGAATCTTTGCCCAGTTGTCCATGTGCTTACTCTTGAGCTGTGTGCCTCTGTGTCATGTTCCGTGACACATGACCCTGTGCCCTGCTTCCTGGGGTCCCTGTGTGGCTTGGGTCCATAGCCCTGGAGCCCCAGCCCAGTCCCAACCAGTGCCTTCCACTCTGGCAGCAGGGGCACCTGCCCCAGCCTCCCACAGCTGCCTCCAGGCCCCAGCCTGGCCTTGCCACATTCCAGGGGCTTAGTGCTGTGCCCTACCACCCTTATCCTGTCATGGGCCTTAATGGACCCTCAGGGCCTCCCTCTTCTGGCACAGGGTGGCACCCACCACTCCCAGGAGCACCTCCCCAGGCAGAATAAACTGGAACTTGGGCGGGTGGGGGCAGGCAGGATGAAAGAAGAAAGGAAAAAAAGCAATCCATATATTTGACGTGGAATTTATATTCAGAATATATTAAAAAGCAATTAGAAATCCATAACTGTAAGGCAATATAATAGAAATAAGCAAAAGATTTGGGCAGACACTTTGCAAAGATAAGATAACACTTGCACACCCATTAGAATGTCGATAATGGAGAGGCCCGGCCACACCAACCACTGGTGAGAATGCGGAGTGACCGGGCTGCTCCTACATTGCTGGTGGGCGTGTAACATGGAGAACACTTTGGCTGTTTCTTAGAAATTTAAACGTATCATATGATCCAGCAATTTCGCTCCTAGACGTCTAAATGAAAAGAAATGAAAACATACATCTACATAAAGCTTTATACACACACGTGCATAGTAGCGTTACACATGGTGGCCACACACCGGAAGCCACACAAAAGCCCATCGGTGGGTAAGTGGATAAACAAGATGTGGTTGATCCAAACCACAGGGTAGTGTTTGTCAATAAAAAGTAACGAACTACCAATACCTCAGCCACATGGCTGAACCTCAGAAACACAGTGCTGGGCAACAGAAGCGGGCCCCAAAAAGAGAATGTACTGTCTGAATCCACTCGAATGAACCCTAGAAATGACAAATCTACCCCGAAGTGATTGAAGGCAGATCGGCAGTTGCTGGGCTGGTGGTTGACTGGACAGCCAAACAAGAGAAACTTGCAGGGATAATGGAAATATTCTGCATCTTGGTCGTGGTGTTTTCATGGATACACACATTTACAAAAACTCACCTTCTAACGCTCAAAATAGGTGAATTATTTTATGTAGATTACAGCTCTGTAAATTGGATTCACTGTTAATTTTTTTAAGTCTCTTCGCACTATCCTTATGGAACAATCCCGAATAACATAAGTAGATACTCTCCCCTCCAGAAGATAAAGTTTAATCCTCCCACCCCCAGTAGGACAAGTGGAACTTAGTGACTTACTTTCAAAGAGTGTAGAGTATGAAAGGGGAAAAATAGCAACTTTATGGTAAAGAAACCCGACAGACTCTACCTGAAGGAGGAGATCCAGGTTAACATACCCGGTGATGTCACATACATGTCAGGCTCCTCCTCATATGATGTGATGAGAAGGTACTTCACCTCTGATATTCTTTCAAAAATCCCAGGACCCGTGTCTAACCATGAGAAAACAAGTCAAGCCCCAAATAAAAAATACCCACCAGTACCCCTCAAAACTGCCAAGGTCATGAAAAACCAGGAAAGGCTGAGAAATTGTCACAGATCAGAGGAGACTGTGGATATATGACAACTGAATGTGTTATTTCCTGTACTAGGTTCTAGAACAGCTACTGGACACTAATGAAAAAATTAATGGTAAAATCCAGGTAACGCCTGGAGTTTAGCCAACAGGAATTATGTTAATTTTCTATTACTTCATAATCAAGTCCAAAAGTATATTCCCTCACTGCTCTATGGATCAGAAGTCCTGGCCGAATGGGACAAAATCCAACCCCCCAGGGACTTACAGAGCTGAAATCAGAGTATCGGCTAGCCTGTGCTCCTTTCTAGAGGCTTTGAGGAAGAAAACACTTCATGTGGGTTGTTGGCCAAGTTTATCTGTTGCACTTAAAGATCTGAGTTTCCCACTTCCTTGCCGGCTGTGAGTTAGGGGTGACTGTAAGCACCTACAGGCTCTCGGGCTCTTGCCACAGGGCATCCTACGTGTCCAAAGTTAGCAAGAGAATTTTACTCCTGTCAGATCCTTCAGGCTTTGCCTCTGACACCCCTGTCTCTGAGCTCTAAGATTTTAGGGGTTCATGTGATCAGACCAGACCCACCCTGGTAATTTCCCTTTCCTAGAGTCAACTGATTTGAATTCTTAGTTGCTTCTGAGAAATCCCTTCACAGCAACAGCTACATAAGTATTTGATTGACTAACTAAGACATAGAATGCTGCCAGCCGCAGTGATGGATGTACCAACATTGATTTCTTAGATTTGACAAACATGCCCTAATCATGTGACACGATCACGTTAGGACGAGGAGTATTTGGAAACCATCTTCGCAACTTTCTAAATCTAAAATTATTCCAAATAAAAGTTTATGTAGATGGATGGAGCTGGAGGGTATTATGTTAAGTGAAATAAGTCAGTCAGAAAAAGACAGATACCATATGTTTCCACGCATAGGTGGATTTTTGAGAGACTTGGCAGAAAACCATGGGGGAGGGGAAGAGGGGAAAAGAAAAAAAGACACAGAGCGGGAGGGAGACAAACCATAAGAGACTCTCAAAGACTAAGAACAAACTGAGGGGGTGAGGGAGGGGGGAGACGGGGTGATGGGCATTAAAGAGGGTACTTGTTGGGATGAACACTGGGTGTTATATGGAAATCAATTTGAAAATTAATTATTTTTTTAAAAAAAGTTTATGTAGAAAACTGTGTCTTCGGGGGCGCCTCAGTGACTCAGTCAGTTAAGCATCTGACTTTGCTCAGGTCATGATCTTGTGGTTTGTGAGTTCAAGCCCCGCGTCGGGCTCTGTGCTAACAGCTTAGGGCCTGGAGCCTGTGTCCAATTCTGTGTCTCCCTCTCTCTCTGCCCCTCCCCTGCTCATGCTCTGTCTCTGAATACTAAAAAATTTTTAAAAACAAAAAAACTGTCTTCAAAACTCCTAATTAAATGGAGTGTGTCATCTTGTGCCTCCTGGGACACAAACTGACAGAATCACTATATTCAATTACTATAAACAATAACGATGTAGAGGATTGAGGAGCAATGAGGAACAATAACAAGGAAGCGGGAGGAGGAGGGAGAAAAGGAGGAAAAGGAAGAGAAACGGGAGGAGGCGGAAGCAGCAGCTTACATCTATTGCCCATTTAAGTGCCAGGCATTTGCTCAAGCACTTTGTGTAAACAGTCTTATTCCATCACCACAACAGCCAGATGGGGCATTATTTTATTGAGTCATCTCCCCACGTTACAGATGAGGAAATTGCAGTAGAAAAGGTTACATGGCTTCCTACAAATCACACGGTAAGTGGTGGAGCTAGGAGTCAAATTCAGGTAGTTGGACTCCTGAGTCTTCATTCGGAAGCATTTGATTTCCCATAGTCCACGCATCCACAGCATCAACCCACTCCTTCAGCCATTCTCTTCTTCCCTCAAAAGCAGGTAGCTTCCAAGGAATGTAACATAGGCAGTAGTTTACATTTGACCCAAATACTTCTGCGAGTGCGGTCCGCCCCCGTGGAAGCCCAAATGACATTGTCCTGATGTGCTTTGCACGAGAGAGTTTTTGAAACTCCAGTCGTCTTAGGTGTCTTTCTCCCTGTGCATAGAGCTCCGAGCTAATTCCGATGAGTTTGTGTTTATTTGTAAACACATTCCTTTTTCTTTTTAATTTTTTTAAATGTTTATTTTTGAAAGAGAGAGACAGAGCATGAGTGGGGAAGGGGCAGAGAGAGAGGGAGAGACAGAATCTGAAGCAGGCTCCAGGCTCTGAGCTGTCAGTACAGTACCCCCACCCCCACCGGGGCTCAAACCCAGAACTGAGCTGAAGTCGGGGCTTAGCCCACTGAGCCACGCAGGTGCCCCATGAATGCATTCTTATACAGAGTTTGATCAACTGCAATTATATTTCCAATGAGATCTTAGCCAACCTACCTATTTTAAAGCAGATGTGAATTATCCAATTCATTCTGAGAAGAAAAAGCAAAAGACTGACTTGCAAAACAATTCTTAAGTGGAGTCTTTTTTAAAATTTAACTCTGAAATTTTTCTCTTCTTGAGAAATTTCTATTCTCTTACAGTATGTTGGCTGTGTCATTGGCACTCCCAATATCTGCAGCAGATGAAAATATTTTTAATCAATCCCTCAAAATAACTAGGAGTTCAGGCATCCCCAAAAACGTGGGTCCCAACTTCCCTGCTATCTTTCAAGCTTTTGTCTAAGGAAGTTATATATTCCTCAGGATTCTTCAGGCACCCAGTTAGAAAACTCAGGGTTGTTTTGTTTTGATTTGTTTTGTTTTGTTTTGTTTTGGGTTTTTTTTGGTGGAATGGTGAAAACAGTGTATCAAGTTCTCTCTCCGTGGATACTTGATAGGTAGGTAGGCGGGTAGGTAAGTAGGTAGGGAGATAGATACATGATAAATATCAATACTGAGAACAAGTATTGGTCTCATCTTCTGTGTAAAGGAAAGCTTCCTACATCATTGTGTCAGGCTCTGTGCTGATAGCACGGAGCCTGCTTCAGATTCTGTGTCTCCCTCTCTCTCTGTCCCTCACGCACTCACACTCTGTCTCTCTCGCTCTCAAAAATAAATAAACATATAATAAAAAGTATCACTCAACAAAATACCCATTAACACTTCCCCCTTTTTAAATTCCTTTAAACATCTTATTTCATGCTTCTTTTTGTTCTTATTTTATCTTTAATTAATGTGTAGATATTTAAGGTATACAACATAATGACTTGATATACGAATTAAAGTAATTCCATTCACCATAGCACCCAAAATTGTCAAATTAATGAAAAAAGGATTTGTACACTTAGATCTATAAAATATTGCTGAGAGAAGTGAAATTACTAAATAAATGGAGAGACATTTGATATCATGGATTGGAAAACTCAATATTGAGCAAATTGGTCCATAGAATTAATGTCATTCCTATCAAAATTCCCGTAGCCTTTTAAATAAATTGACAAACTGATTCTAAATTTTACATGAAAATGCACAAGACCTAGTTTAACCAAAACAATTCTGGAAAAGAACAAAGTAATTACACTCACTGATTTCAAAATTTATTACCAAGTTATAGTAATCAAGACAATGCAGTATGATCATATCAGGAGGCATACAAATCAACAGAAAAAAAATTGAGACCCCAGAAATAAAACCTTATATTTATGGTTAATTGATTTCAATAAAGGTACCCAGACAATTCAGTGAAAAAAGGGTTGTCTTTTTAATAAATTATGCTGTGATAATTATATATCCATATACAAAAAAATCATAACCTAGACCCTTTCCTCCCCCCCACACACACACACACAGAAATGGACCATGGATTTAAATGGGAAGAGTAAAAACTATAAAACTTCTAGAAGAAAACAAGAGGAAATCTTTGTAAAATTAGGGAAAGAGTTCCTAGATACACCAAAAGCATTATCCTCTAAAGATAATATTGATACATTAGACTCTGCTTGCACTTCGAAAGACACCATGAAACTATCAGATACTGCTTCACAATCACTAGGACATCTAAAATTAAAAAGACTGGCTGTAACAAGTATCGGCAAAGAGGAGTAGAAATCGGGACCCTCCTACATTGCTATGGGATAGTAAAATGGTTGCAGCCACTCTGGAAAACAATTTGGCGGTTCCTCAAAATTACGAACACAAAGACACCATGTGACCCACTAATCCCATTCCTAGCTATGTACCTAAGAGAAATGGAAATATATGTCCACATACAACTTGTATACAAAATGTTCATAGCTATATTATTCATAATAGCCAAAAAGTAGAAACAATATAAATGTTCATCATCTGATGAATGTATAAACAAAATCTGAAATATCCATGTAATAGAATATTCCTCAGCCACAAAAAGAATGAAGTACTGATTTATGCTGTAACTTGGAGGAACCTCGAAAATATTATGCCAAGTGAAAGAAGTCAGATGCAAAAAACTACATATTTAATGATTCCATTTATATGAAATAGCAATGAAAATTTATAAAGACAGAAAACAAATCAATCGTTGCCTTTGCTTGGGGTGGGAACAGGCATAAGGAAAGCCTTGTAAGATGATGGAAATGTCCCCAAACTGGATTGTGGTGACAGATGCACAGCTTTAGATTTTTTTATCAAAAATCATTGAATTGTAAATTTCCAAAGTGTGGATTCTATGGTAGGTAAATTAGAGTTCAGTAGAGCTGTTAAAAAAGAAGTCAGGAATGGGATTTTGTTAAAAACTGAAAAAAATAAAAGTAGAGCAGGTCCACCATAAAGAGCACCAGCAGTAAATGGAGTGCATTTCGAACAGCATCTTCAAGAAAATACCATTTGGCAGTGCCCCCAGCTCACTCACAAAATAACCAGAAATACATAAATGGGCAAGAAAGAAAGAAAACATTATTCTAAAAGTCATTCCAAATATTAACCGTCATTTTAAAAAGTGACTGTAAAGATATCGATTGGCTACAATATTTATCTTCTCAAAATCACATTTATTTCACAATATCAAAAGGCTTACACAACTGACAACAGATAACATGCTCCATTAGAAGAGAAGATGAAAAGATGGGAATCCTCTTTGTCCAGTACATTGTTTTACTTTGTCCTGGCTTTAAGCCTGAATTTATGTTTTGCTAACCTGCTTCTAAATCCTCTTTCTTCTGTGCAGTTTGCTGCACTTGCTGAGAAAGAAAAAAGTAACAATGAATTGAGTAAATTACTGTTTTATTTTATTTGTGTATTACGTCAAACTCTTAGAACTAGAGGGCCTCCCAGAATCACTAGTCCATGTCTTTACTAAAGAGTCTGTTTCTCGCCATTAGTACACAAAACTGCAAGAGGTTGATTTACTCCCAGAAGAAATCAACAGGAGATTATTAATGAGCCTTGATTTAACTCAGTTTTTACAGAGCAGAAACAAAAGGACATTTGTTTTAAGGAGAATTATAAACACCCGCACCCTGTTACATTCACTAAGTCATTGATTTCGACGGTAAAATTGGAATGCAAGCAAGTAAGATAGTTTTTTTTAAAGAGTGGGCTGTGTCCATAGTCTTACTGATAACTCCAACACTGGTTCTCTGCCAAGGCAATGACTGTCCTAAGGAGAAGAGAATCTCCCAAAGAAGAGGATGCTATTGGACTCGTTGTGCCTGATGAAGAACAGGAAAGGGTGATCGCAATGAAAATGTTCATAACCCTGTGCCAATGTGAGAGCAAAGCCCACGCCGGTGCCCGCTGCAGCCTCGGTCCCTTCCTCGGTGACCGCCACGAAGGCCTTGTGCAGGAATTTCTGCGCCTGCAGCCCCGAGTGTGAGGACAGCCCCGGAGAGTCCGTTTTGTGCTCGCTGAAGTCGCCTCCCGGCCCCATGGCTGCCAAGACGGCCTCCAGATCGTACCCATCCTCCACTTCAAACCGCGGTAAGTGCAAGGTCACGTTCCTTTCTTCCATATGCCCCGGGCTAGTCCACTCTACTAATTTCTCTGGAGTTATTTCATCTATAATCTATTCAGGAAAAATGGTATGATTATCGATACAAAGTTGAAACACTGTAACATTGATTCATATCTGTTAGAAATGGTTAATTTTAATAATGAATAAAAGAAGAAATGTTAATCCACTAGACCGTTGCAACTATGGTGAATATCCATGTTACTCGTTTTAATGTAAACTTTTTCAGGGGTCTGTATCTCTCCTAAATATCTTCAGAGTGATAGATAATATTTTCCTCAAACTGATAAATTTTGTCAAACGTTCATCTACTCGTTTTACAATTATCTGGTAAGTAGGCAGCATAATAGGTGCTGATAGACACTGTGGGCCCAAAAACAGCTATGATGATGATGATGATGACTACACGACAATGATGATGAGTTTCAAAGTAGGTATCTCAGCACGTTTAACGCAGAAGTTACTGATTTGACTCAGAAAGGCGATTTTGTTTCTTTCGAACTGGAATTTTGGAGTCAGACTATGACTACTCATAAAGTTGTGTACATGTTGCCATTCTGCTATCCCAAAGTTTTCCAACGCGTAAAGCAACTAAAGGTGTTTCAGGGCCACAGAACAGCATCTAGTGTTACAATGCAATAGCTCCCATCACTTAGTGCGGTCCACGCACCGGACCTCTTCTCGGAGCTACCTCAGCCTAGGCTTAAGTCAATGGGGACTAAATCAAAGGGCTCAGGATTTAAGATCTTATGGATTTGGGGGTGATTATTATGTGTCAGTGGAGGTTCATCCTCGAATTAAAAATATTACCACTCTGGTAAGTGATGTTGATTATGGAGGAGGCTGTGCATGTGTGGGTACAGGGAGGAAATGGGAAATCTCTGTACCTTCCTCTTAATTTTGCTATAAATCAAAACTGCTCCCCAGAAAAATCCTTAAAAAAAATCAGGGGTGCCTGGATGTCTCAGTCAATTGAGGGACTGGCTCTGTTTTGACTCAGGTCATGATCTTACAGTTCATGAGTCCAAGCCCCACATAGGGCTCTGTGCTGACAGAGTGGAGCCTGCTTAGGATTCTCTCTCTCCCCCTCTTTCTTGTTTCCTCCCCCACTTGTGCCCTGTCTCTCAAAATAAATAAATAAACTTAAAAATTTTTTAAACAAATAAAAAGACATTAAAGGTCCAAGAAAGAAATTCAGGAGATCTAATAGCCTACTGAAGAGGTTGCAGATTTTGCTGCCTGTGCAAATGCAGTTCTTTTCTGGGAAAAGGGTTCATAGAGAGCAACCACGTCTCAGAATAGTGGCAGGTCTTTGGAACTCCCAGATGACCTTACATGTTCATTGTAGCTCATCCCCAAATATTTCTGAATTGGTTGTTTTCAATAAACCTAACACTGTTCAGTGCCCCTCTTTAGACTCCTTCTGTAGCTGCTGCATAGAATAAGGAACAATTTCTACTTGGCACTGCCAGACACCAGCTCCAAACCAGAAATCCTGTTCCCAAGCTCACCCAGAAACAAGCTTTGGGACACAAAGCCTCAGGAATTGAAAGCAAGACTGGAGAAATGCAACGTTTTACCTTCTCCAGACCGTCTGTGTCATTGGGCAGCAACACAAACATGCTTAGGTCATTGTTTTTATATGGAATTCCCAGAATTTTGGCTTGCAAGTCCTCCAGGAAAGTGAAGCTATAGGCGTGGTTCTGTGTCATCATTGGCACACATTTGCTCGTACTCTGCAACAAAGTAACAGAGGATGCCATGTCGAAAGAGGCATAAGACAACCAAGTTAGCTTACCAAATCGGCTCCACCTAAGATAGTGCTAAAGATCAGAGCCTCCATCCGTATTCCTGTCTACCACGTACATTCGCTCAGATATGACTTCAGATTGTACGTTCCACGTGTAAACACATCACATAAATCAATTAAAGGCCATACCTTGTTCAGCCAAAATTCCTCCTCCTTGGTATTTTCTTTCTTAAACTCCCTGTCCCATTGCCCTTTAAAATAAACTACGTTCACCACCGCCAGCTTGGTGAAGCTGTCTAGAGAACCATCTGGAAACAGGTCCTTGATTTTTTCTGCAAATGAACAACAACAACAAAATTGGCCCATCTTCAAAATCACAAGTGCTTTATACATGGATATGAGGCAGGTAGACTTGACTCATCATTAAAAGCTCAGTCAGGTCAGCACCCGAGGGCCTTGCCCATAAAAGGTTTGCTGGCAGAATTGTAGGGAGGTTCTCACTTTGCCCATAGCCCGTTTATCCCATCGGATAAATTGAAGTATGATGGTTAAGAGTTCAAGTTCTGGGATCAGACTGCCTGTGTCAGCATCCAGTTTTGCCTCTTACCAGTTGAGGAATCTCGGGCAAGTTATTTAAGCTCGCTGTGCCTCAGTTTCCACATCTGCAAAACAGGAATAAAACCTGCCTCATGGAGTGGTTACCAGGGGTAGATGACTTAATATGCGTAAAGCACTTAGAGCACTATTCAGTTCAAAATAAGCATGAAGTAAGTGTAAGCTATAATTTTTACCCATTTAATATAGTTACCCCCCAAAACTTAGGGATTTCTTATATTACTGGAAAAGGAGCTAATGTTTTTGTCTCTGGGTATAGCCCATCCCACACTAAATTCTGAAGAATATTGCCTTCAATCAGCCCTTTGATAGACCCTCTTTTTATCTCGCTCTTCAAATTTTATTTTATTTTTTGGACTAAGTGTGAAGATAGGAAAATTGGGTCGTGAAATAATAATGTCTTCCTGATAAGCAGAATTTAAAAAATGTATTCTGAAACTGTAACACTGAAGTATCAACTATTGCCCCCCAAAGTATATTTCCATATTAATAGTCCTCTCTGGTATTTCTTGTGTGTTCGGCTCATACTAGGGGACAAGGAGAGAGCACGAAGGGAGGGCTTTGTCAAGTTCTCTGCTGTGGATGGGGCTGAAAGTTATCATCCCAGCCTGGTGCTCCAGGGGAGATGAAGCCCAGGCAGCCCCAGCTGGAGGCTGTAAAGGCAGGTCTTGGTGGGAGGGGAGCTAAATGTTTCTCACTTGACAAAGAAAGGAAACACTCTATGACATTTCCTCAAACAGACCCAGACTCAGAAAAAAAAAAAAAAAAAAAAGGCTCTGATATAAAGGAAAAGATGTGAGCCTAACCCAGACATGAGTCTTTCAGGAGCCCCAAGGATATTGCAATCCACGGTCATGTGCAAATCATTCTCCACTATGTGTTTCCATGGTGCTGGCTTCCTGTGGTCCCTCTCTGTGGCCCATTGGCTCTCTCCCATTTGCTGAGACCATCCCACTTTCTGTAGTGTCTTCTCCCACTCCTCATGCCCAGCCCTGCCCTTCTAACCCTGAAAATCTCATCTCAAGTCTGCATGCCCTCGAAAAGCTTGTGCACCCTGACATCCCATGAGTGCCCAGCTCAGGTCTCCTGTCAGAGCAGGTGCTCAAGAAGCGTTTTATGATGAATGACCCATCCATACTGTACCCTTTGTTTGGCTTTCAACCCAGGAATTAATCTTCTTTCGACTTTCATCTGCTGCATTGACAAAGTCAACAGGTTCCAGAGAAGCATGGTAATATTTTTCCACATAATCTAAGTATTTCTTTAGGAGGAACAGGGAAAGAATAGAAAGAGGTTGAAAGTTCAATTTATTTTTTTTTAAAAAAAGCAAATTCAATTTATCCATTTCCAACATCTCTAAATAAATATATCTGTACATTTTATGTCCAGCATTGTTATCAGGGAATCTTAGGACCTGGGGAAATCACTTTTGAGTACTTCCAAGCACATTTTTGGCAGGTGCAATAGGATTAAGGCAAAAAGTAGATTTCGACTGCCAGAATTAAAAAGAAGCTCCCAGAGGGCCTGCATGTCTGGAGAACAGGCAGGGGGACACACCCGGTGACATGAGCTGAGCCAGGCAGTCAGGTCAGGCAGCATGCCTGCAAGACCCACAGTCGTAAAAGGGCCATCGGTCATTCATGAACACCACTCACAGATGTGGTGGACACAGCAAAACTTACTTGAAGGAAGAGGTATGTCTTTTCTCCAAAGAGCCTGTTGGCTATTCTTAGTTCATAACCATTAGTGGATTTGCCTATCTCACTCAAAAACTCTTGGAACTGGTGATGTATCTCTTCCGTCTTCTCAACCTTCAAAATCAAAACAATATACATGTTATATATATTATATACTGTATTCTTACAATAAAGCTCTATAAAAGACAATGTTATTAAGAAAATCATAAGGAAGAGAAAATACATTTACAGTTTTGTATTATATTTATCCATAAAAAAATCTACATCTAAGCACCTGTGTCATTCAACCCCATGTTCTTCAAGGGTCAACTGTCCGTGAATATCAATGACTGGGGACTTCAAGTCCAGTGGGGTTTCAGATCCCACTCTCTCTGTACAACTGTATGAAATGGGCCCATGTACACTGCCAAGTGGCACAGATATTGGCATAATCCCCTTAGCAAACAATTTGGTAATATTTATTTGGTAAATAAATATTTGGTAATATATGTATTTGGTAATACATAAAACCTACCTGCCAGATATATGTACTATAGACCAGTGTTACCCCATAGAAATACAATGCAAGCCACAAATGTGAGCCATATATATAAAATCTTAAATTTTCTAGTGACTACATTCTTAAAAGTAAAAAGCAGATGAAATCAAATGTAATATTATATTTTATCAAACCAAATATATCTAGAACATCATTTCAACATGACTATAATACACAATTATATATTAATATATAAGTATTATATATTATTTCAACAAAAATAATATATAAAAATTAACAAGATGTTTTATATCTGTGACATAATATAAAATGTAATCTTGGTCTCTCTCTGGTGCCTCACACAGAGCTCCTAAACCTTGTAATTTGCTGAGTGCAAATTCTGCCAGGAAGCATCTTTTCTTTTCATATTTTCTCTTTGATCCCAGTTCCTGACACAGAACTCCTAAATCCATTGGAATTTCCTGGGTGCTAGGAGCATCTTTTGATCTAACAACTTTAAGATGGGAGCCAGTCATCAGAAAAGGCCAAACCATAATTAGAAACTTGGAACTTTCAACCCCACCTCCCATCCTTCAGGGAAAGGAGAGGGGCTGGAGATAGAGCTAATCATTGATAATGCCTATATGATAAAGCTCTCATAAAAATCCCTACACTGCAGCGTTTAAAGACCTTCTAGGTTGGTGAACACAGCCATGTGCTAGGAGGGTGGTGCACCCGGAACTCTTGGGACAATCTGAGCCTTCACCCTGTCTACCACTTCATCTGGCTATTCGTTTGTGTTCTTTACAAGAAACCAGTGTTTCCCTAAGTTCTGTGAGCCATTATAGCAAATTATCAAATCTGAGTAGGAGGGTAATGGGAGCCTCTAATTTGTAGCCCAGTTGGACAGAAGTGTGGATAATCTGGGAACCTACATCCTTGCAATTAGCATCTGAGGTAGGGCAAGTCTTGTGGAACAGAGCCCTTTAACGTGTGGGGTCTGCACTGACTCCAAAATTGTTTAATGTAGGAAACCCACACATTCAAAGTGCTGTGAGTAGTAAAACAGTTTTCTTCAACATTATATTCTCACACTAAGATCTCGAAATCCGATGTATATTTGACCCTTATGGCACCTCTCAGTTCGAACTAGATATGTTTCAAATACTCGATAGCCCATTCAGTGGCTGCCATGTTTGAAATCTCAGAACTAGAGGGACTCTCATCCAGGTAAACTACAAGGCTTGCATAAGAAGGGTCATCTGTTTGTAATAAGAAAGAAGAAAGGAAGCAAGGAAGAAACAAATCACCTATGAACAGGATAAATGGGTTAATAGCCATGAAAATGAATCAACAGGGGCTACAAGTATCCGCCTAAAATAGATGAATCTTATAAATACAATCCGGAGCCAAAAATAACCAGGTTGCAAAGAATAATAAAATTTAAAAAAATACATGCAATGAAATAAAACAGAAATAACTAACATCAAGTTCAGGATAGTCAATAGTTTACTTCTTACACTAGAAATGAGAGTTGAAAGGTATTCAGAATTGCATTATTCAGAATTGCAGAAGTGTATAAGAATTCCTAATACCTTTTGGATATAATATCTTAAAATTTTATCTTCGATTTCTAAAAGCAAGGTTCAGAATACTCTGAGTTTGTGTGATAATCAAATGTACATCAGGTATGTCTGCTGGCAAATTACTCTACTCTTCTGCTCTCTCATCTGTTGAAAGAGAAGATTAGAGCAAATGGCCTCCAAGATATGCCTCAGTCCCAATGTCCTTTCAGTCAGTAATTCTGTTCTTCTTCATACTTCTGTGGGTCCCAGAAAAGTCCTGGGGGGTGGACAGAGTTGCTCTGCAGAGTTGTACAGGTTGCGCCCTGCACAAAGCTGAAATTCAACCCTCACCCCCCAAGGGGGTGTTCCTTTTTCTAATTCCTGCAGAGATTCTGTACAGGCTACCATGCTTGGGAGGGAGAGTGCTCTGAAAACAACTGTGCTTCTTGATCAAGTGGACAGTGGAGCAGCTATCTGACCCAGTTCTGTTACACAAACTTTGTAAGGAAGCCTGATTTTCCACATATGCCCTGAGCCAGCCAAACAACCTGGCTGTGTGGGATTGTGAATGAACAGCTCGAATTGCTGGGTGATTAGAGCCATGGTTTTATTAGCATCTGGTACTGAGCTATGACTACTGTTAGGGCAAATGTGCCTCCACCCCACCCTGAGAGCTCTAACCATCTCCAGATGCCAGCCCTGGCCTATGGACTTCCCCCTGTTAGAGCAGCTTGTCCTAGAGCTAGAAGTGAGAAGTCCTCGATCCTGTGCTAATATATTGTTAATGTAAAATATCAGCAAGGGGGCTTAAAATAAAAAATGGAATATAGTAATAGTATCGCCTACCACCACCATTATTAGTGGGTGAGTCAGCAGTACATTCTAGACCTCCATTGGGCACTTCATAGAAGCTCAAAGAAAATGAATAACTTGCTCAAAGTAGCATAGCTGTTAAGGGACTGAATCAGGATTTGAACTCAAATTCTGTTTAACTTCTAAACCCATTCACTCTGCCACTGGGACTTTTCAGTCCATGCACATTTGCATCGGAGTGTCAATGTGCTTTAAAGTCTCTTCTTAGGGTGTCTAGTTGGCTTAGTCGGTTAAGCACCCGACTTTGGGTCAGGTCATGATCTCATGGTTCATGGGTTCAAGCCCCGTGTCAGGCTCAGTGCTGACAGCTCAGAGCCTGCAGCCTGCTTCGGAGTCTGTGTCTCCTTCTGTCTCTGCCCCGCCCCTGCTGATGCTCTGTCTCTCTCTCTCAGAAGTAAATAAACATTAAACATTTTTTTAAAAAATAAAGTTAAAATCTCCTCTTAGTATTAAGAGTTTCTTACTATACAATACTAACAACGCTACTTAACTGAAGTGATTGTAATTGCTTAACAACAGGTGTAAACTATGACCCCTCCTACACATTTTCCCAGGGAGCCCACATCAACAAATCGGACATCCTGAGCACTGTAACACAGATCTCCTCACTTTTTTTTCTTCGGTTTTGATTCTTGAGCTTGCTGCATCTTTTTCAGAAGAAAGCATCTGGAAGGACAGAAAATATTATGGTCGTGGTCAGAATAGCGAAATCCTCACAGAGAGTCAGTCCGGGGAAGTCGAATGTTTGTTAAAGAAACTTTAGTGGCAAACGGGTAACATTTCTCTCCTTGCAAAATCAGGCACAGGTCTGGACCGCCCAGTGATCTCACCTGTGTTGGTTTAGCCTTTCATGTACTGGATCTGTAATGTGTCATTTATAGCCTAGTGGGGATTATGCAACTTCTTCCGGTAGGTTTTGTTCTTCATGCTCTGTATTTAATAATGAAGTTAAAGACTCTGGGCAAGGTCACTCACGCAGCCCCCGCTCAAAGGAATTTCAAGCACCAGGGAGCAGATGGCCTGGCGATATTTGGAGAGGGAGGAGGACTTCCCTGACAGCCCTGAAATTGCTCCGTGTATTCACATGCATTCTCTGTTTCCTGGCCCCATGTCAAGGTAATGCTGGAGGGCTGCCCCCAGAGACGAGCAAGGGGACAGCAAGGGGAGCCTCCTTACCTCCTGTAACTGGGCCGCGGTGGCTCCTTGGGCCCCAAAGACCAGCATGCCGATGGCGGCCGAAATGCCCGCGGGGGAAAAGAAGATGTTGCCATCTTTTATCTTATTCAGCTTTTGGAAAAGATTAAACCCAAACCGAGTGTATGCTGCACCGAGCGAATCCATGAAGCTTCCAGCAAGATCTAGGACGGCAACAACAGTCAAAACCCAACAAGCTCATTTCACCTATTTGAATTGCTTTACGTCACAGGAACCCTTCCTGCTTCTCTTGCTCTCCCTGCATTGATTCAGAAAATAGAGATTTTCATCCTCACAGGGAAAAGTCACTGCTGTCTGCTTCTCGCCCCTTTTCTCGGCCTTCTCTGGACAGGAGACTGAATCAATCTGGCATCATCTGGTGTTTCTGTTCTCATTTCCCCAGGCAGCAGGGCTGACACCTAAATGGTTCTCTTTTCTCTTGTTCTCTGCCAGAGCCTGCCTGCAGCTGCCTGCCCCCTGCCTCCTCCAGTGCTAACCTCCCCCAGGCAGGCCCAGCCCGTGCCTGCCCCTGTCTGACTGTCCAGCTGCTGGCCCGTGACCAGGCCAGGGGAAGGCCTGGGAATTCCTCCTGACCTCAGGTCTCCAAACCAGCCTTAAAGTAATAACGTCGATAGTGGCACCTTCTCAGATACTTTCTGTTTCTCAACTGATTGAAATCTAATGCAGGGAGTGACAGGATAGGTTAACTGTCTTAAACCCCAATCCCTAATAACTGCATGAAAATTTGAGTCTCGTCTGAATTTTCGCTTAAGGGCAATGACAGATCTCTTTGCAGTGGATTATTAAGTAGGGGCAAAGTGTTTTCTTTCCTCTACTTTTCTATATTGTTTCAGGCTTGTGCCATGAGTTCATTTTACTTTTGTAATCTCACACACACACACACACACACACACACACACACACACACACAAATAATTTTAAAGGGTAATTACTATTTACCAAAATAAACAATTAAAACACATTTTATGCTTTCTTCACCACCATCTGTGTTACAGCTAGTTAATGAAAGCTTTAAGAAAAATCCTAAAACAAGAATGATGTTAATGCAGAAGAAAAGTGTTTGAAACCCTAAATCCTTGGAGGGGTTTTTGAATCAAGGGCCCATCTCTGTGAAGACATTCCACATCTGCCGTTAAAACTTCCATTTCGACCCCAAATTTCCTTACAAGGATTCCTTGCGAGTTAACTCAGAAATAAAATCAATCGGGCCCCTGGGTGGCTCAGTCAGTTGAGCATCTGACTTCAACTCAGTTCATGATCTCACGGTTCATGAGTTCAAGCCCTGCATCAGGCTCTATGCTAATAGCTCAGAACCTGGAGTCTGCTTCAGATTCTGTGTCTTCCTCTCTCTCTCTGCCCCTCCTTGACTCATGCTCTGTCTCTCTCCCTCTCTCAAAAATAAATAAAACACTACAAAATTAAAAAAATAATAATAAAATCAATTAACTTACTGTCAAACAAGATGATGATACATTGTCATGACTACACAGGCACCAAATTAAATAAAACCAGCCCAAGGAAAATTATGCACAATAAAGGTACATCTTTCAAGTCAACAAACATCAGTGTTCCCAAAACACTGAAGTCATATATTGAAGCAAAAGAAAGAACTTACCTGGTTTTTGGAGAGACAGAGGTGGCTAGGAAAGGAACCAGGAAGCATATGTAACATGAGTTGTTGAGATCTTTAATTTATAGGTCTGTCTCTGTCTCTTCTCTGCCTCTCCCTAGTCATTATCTTTGCATTTCCAGTAAAACAATTTTTGGTTTCTCAACGATGATTTCCCTAATAAAATTAGCATACAAGGTTTATGACAAAGCTGAGTATTATATTTCCTGTTTCTCGTACTCATGGCCATGAAGCTGTGCACTTGATGTCAGCAACTGTTTGTGAACTGTAACTCACGAAGCGTGCACCTCAGGACACAGAGGAATAGAGTTTAAATTCTAATCCCTTAGAAAGGATTTGGAGGCCCATGCATACGAAGATCAAAATCAGCCAGACAGCAAAATAAGATTAAAAGCAGGAGCTCAACCTGAGACCAAAGAGTAACATTAGAATGGCCAAGTTAAATAGATTATGACTCAGGTGGAAAAACCATCAGCGGGCGGGCCTTCATCCCCAATGATCTTGAGGATCCTCTGGAAAGAATTGTTTAGAGGACTGGTTCCCCACCTTGGATACACACTGAAATCTCCTGGGAAACAAACAAACAAAAACTATGCCAAGCCCTACCCCCAGATACCTAAGTCAGCATTTCCTGGGGTGGGAACCAGACACCAGAATTTTTATCACCCCAGGTGATTATGATGTGCAGCCAAGGTTGGAAACCACTGGTTTATAGCCTGACGAAGATCTGAATTAATACATACTTTACTTGTAAGTACAGGGCTGTGTTCTGGCAAGCCCAGTCTCATTAGCAGCCGCATTATTTTAGGATGCCAAATGCAAAGAAGAAAATGAAAGAAAACTATCTTGTTAAATAGGAAAACAAGTAAATGCAGTGAGAAGAGTTTGGGCAGGCAGCTAAACACACACACACACACACACACACACACACACACACACACACACACACACACCACTCTTGCTCTCAAGCAGTCTCTCCATTAATTATGAACCCCTCATTTTAGTTCATTCAGTAAGCATTTGTTGAGAGTCTGCTATGTTCCAAAAACTGGGCTAAGAACCAATAATTCATAACATCCAACAAGCTCCCTGATTTCAGGAAAACAATACTGTTTTCAAAGAAAAAGAAAACAAAAACAAACAAAAAAAAAAACAATAAAAGATTATGCCTCCAAATTCTAGTTTTTCCTCCTAACCCTGAGGCATCTCTACTGGCTCTACTAGTCCATTAAAGAAATAGTTCTTGGATTATTCTCAGCTTCGGTCTTGGGTAAAGCATGTGAAGATTCATCACTGTTGCCAAGAAATAAATCCTAGAAGGACAGCTTAGCTCTTCCCTCTCACCTGCATGTCTGCCTAAGGAAGCAGCTCAGTGACGCACCTTCTAAAGGCATGGTCATGTGTGTACCAATCTCAGTACCCTCAATTTGCTTTCTGATTTTTAATATTCTGAATACAACTCTTCAAGAAAACCCAAAACAGTATTTAATTAACTTTGCTTTCTAATTGTCGCTGAGAAGCACACCAATTAAATAAGGTTTGGAAAGAATCAGCACTTGGTTGTGGAGTTGACCTTGGATGCCAAGGAAGTGAAGGTGTTAGTTTTTTTAAATGATATGAAATCTTTGAGTCAGCAATAATGATTCATGTTTGAACCTCTCTATCGGTATATGTCTTCTAATTCCTTTCTCTGTGACCTTTGGCTCCGTTGTATGGCCCAGCTACCTCTGCAAGGCCTCCACTTTTTCCTAAAGCATTTCTCTACCAGGCAGTTTCACAGAGAGGCCTGTCTTTCCCCTGAGGACCACACATCCCACAGTGTTCCCTGGGACAATCACTCATATCTTGGGATTGGGAAGCAAGATCCCCAAGCTCCTTCCAAGCCTTTCTTCCTTCAACATCTTCATTGTTCCCTTTAGAGATTTACCCCATCTCGCTGTGCCTTTCCCCAATCATATCTATCCCCCACCACCCCTCCACACAGTCATGGTCTTCCTGTCCGCTTTAACCCCACTGCCCCTCTGTACGTTTTCATGGTCCATGCCAGGGGCAGCTCGCACTTTCCTGCCCTCACCTTCCACACATGGTAACACTTTGGGTGTCATCACCACCAGGAACTACCCCTGCTGGAAATTACTGGACACCAAAATTCTTCCCTCTGATTACAGATTCTTATCCCTGTTCTTAAACCTATTTTTAAATGTCATCACAACCTCCAATCGTTGGATCCCTCCCTAAACTTCTATTTCATCAGCCTCTTCCTCCCAGTATCAAACTGTCCCAAAGGTAGAAAAATACACTGACAATTAGAAACCACAAAAGTGGCTCTGATGTTTCTGGGTGAGGAGACGAAAATAATTAACCCCTGAACCAGAGGACTAGAGGGTTCCCATCTATCCCAAATTTGGGCACAATCTCTGCATCCATGCATCAGTCTGTGACTGATGCTGGCATGTAACACTTCTTCTCCAAGCCTATAATGTAATGGATGCCAGTGGGTCCCAACCAGATCCCTTTTGCCAGCCAGTGCTCCTGTCACCTGGCCGCCGTTTTGTCCAACAGTTCAACTGGGAACCATGCAGCATCCCACCCCCAGCCAGGGCATGCCTTGGGTGTGACTCACTGGCATAAGATATAAAAAGACAGGACAGCCCCCTTACATCAAAACAGGATGAATTTTGTGGTGTAATTTTTCCTCCAGAGCTTCTGCCATAGAATCAGAGTGAATCTAATATCTAGCTTAGACCACAGGATTGTTGAACAGGTTTCCCTTTCCTTCCCGCTTCTCTCAAGGAAACTCTCTCCTCTCCTCCCCATCCGAAACAATTCCCCGAACAAGAACCCCTGTCTGCAGCACTGTTTCTGGGGGTGGAGACCAAGACCATGTGTCTTCATATCTCGCCCAAGACTTCTCATTGATTTTGCTTTCTAAATATTGCTTGGCAATTCTTGCACACGCTCTCCTTTAGATGAACTTTTCCACCAGTTCACCAAGGCCTCTGAAAATTCCCCTGGGGATTTAGATTGGGACCTTTAGAACTGACACAATCACGTGGGGGAAATTGTCGTCTTCACATTATAAGCCAGGAACGTGTTCATCCTACGCGTCCCTCAGTAGAGTTTATAGATAGAAAGAAATGGAGAAAGAATGAGACAGAAAACCAGTTTTATCTTCACGATCAAAAATAAAACAAGTATGCCCACCATCACTGCTTCCATTCAAAATTGATCCAGGGCTTGGAGGGAAAGAATAGACAAAAATAAATAAATAAATAAACCTGAGAATTCAGTAAACGTTATAAAGCAATTGAATAATTAGTTAATTAATTAAGTTTCAAGACCCAAAGTAAAATAAAATTATCATTTACACAGGAATTGACACATACATTATAAGAATTTAAAAGTGAGCTTAGCAAAATTGCTGCATGCAAGGTCTCAATTAAAAAAATCAAATATATATATATACTAGCAATATAGTGAAATACAAAAAAATGAAAAATTTTTAAATATATGATTTGAAAGAGGACCTGAAACTATCGCATACCTACTAAAAATGAAAGATGCATGAGCCTCCACATTGAAAAAGATCAAACATAATATAGGGAAATTAGGAAGACTTAAATAGATAGAGGAATGTTTTATTTATGGTTTAGAAGGCTCAATATTGCAAAAATATCAGCTTTCTCAAAATTGATCATTGCAATCTCGGTTGAAATCCCAGGAGGCTTTTTTTTTTTTTTTTTTTTTTTTTTTTTTCAAAAAATTGAGCAGCTGATTCATAACTCTGAGAATAACCAAAACACTCTTGGAGAAGGAGGAGGAGGTAAGACCTGTTCTATCAGGTAGGAAGACTTGTCATTTTATAATTAAGTGTGACAAAGGATATGGCAGAAGGAAGACCCAGAAAGGTCTCTATGCATATCTGCACACTAGATTTTTTTTAAAGTATTACTGCAGAGTGGGGGGTGGGGGTGGGGGAGTGATATTTTCCATAAATTATGCTGAGACAATTGGATATCCATTGGGGAAATACAAATCTTGACTACTGCCTCATACCATATTCAAAATACCAACCTAAATGACCTGCAGAGCTAAATGAAACACAACAAAAACATTAACATTAATACTAAAGATGAATAAATTGGACTACATAAAAGGTAAAAGCTTTCATTAATCAAAACGCATTATTAAAGTTGAACATACACATACCTCATGATCCAGCAGTTCCACCTCAGATATACACCCAACAGAAATATGCGCTCATGGGCACCAAGAGACACGTCCGATGGTAGAACGTAGAAATAAATCGTGGTGTAGTCACACTATAAAATACTACACAGACATGACAAGAAATGAGCTAAAGCTACAGTCAACAAAATGGATGAGCACCGAAAACAATATTGAAGAAGAAGCCAAATGCAAAAGAATATAACCGTGGGATTCTATTTATAAGAAGTTCAAAAGCAGGCAAAACTAAACTGTGATGTTACAAGTCAGCATACCGGTTATATTTTGAAGAGGATGAGGAAAGTAGAAATTGGAAAGCAATGCAAGGAGGGCTTTTAAGTGATGAGAATGTTATATATATTTTTGTACATGGGTGCTGGTGGCATGGATGTTCACTGTTTGACAATTCATTGAACTATATGTTTATATATTTTTAATATTTCCATATTTGTGTTATTCATCACACAAAACACATTTCTTTTTAGACTTATTCATAGGTATTTTATAGTTTTGATATTCTCGTGAGTAGAGTCTTTGGTTTTTCTGTTCATTCATTTATTCAACAAGTATTATTTGAGCATTTTCTCCAATGTCAGATACTGGTTTAAGTACCGAGGAACAGCAATGAATAAGATGTAAAAGACCCTTTCTCTCATCAGATTTGTATTCTACCAGGCAGATGCATTCTATAAATAACAAGAAAATATAAAGTAGAATTAAGTGCTATAATTTTTAAAGAATGTTTAACTTGTAAGTAGTTATTACTGGTGTATAAGGAAAAAAATATTTTTTTTGATAACTAACCAACTACCTTGAAGAAGTTTCTTCTTTGGTAAACTGTCAGCTAACTCAATTTTTAGAAAGATAATCATAAAATCTCTGCATAATGACTTGATCTCTCTTTACCAATATTTATTCTTCTGGGAGAACATTCCCCAATTTAATGGAAGGCAGTTAATTTCAAATATCTGTGCATATAGATCACAAGCATAGCAATAAGGCACCATTTGTTTTGTAAGCTACACTTAACTATACCAACAGAATAGAGCACTCTTGAACCAAGACACATTGCCTTCCTATAGTAACCTATCATTTTTAGCCCAAAATTACTACACATTTCAATATGAACAGAAAAAGTTGCCCAACGAACATGCAAACTACTATAAGAAGAAAATAATGAAAATCAAACTTTTAAGTTAATGAAAATAATCCCGAAGAAATCAACCATGCGCCAAAAAAAAAAAAAAAACACTGCTGCATACTACCTAATGAATTAAATACCATTTGAAAAGCAATTGTGTAGCCAAATCATGGAAAGAGACTAAGTGGCCATCAACTGATGAATGGATAAAGAAGATGTGGTGTGTGTGTGTGTGTATATATATATATATATATACACACACAATGGAATACTATGTGGCAATGAGAAAGAATGAAATCTGGCCATGTGTGGCAACATGGATGGAACTGGAAGGTATTATGCTGAGTGAAATAAGTCAGTCAGAGAAAGACAGATACCATATGTTTCCTTGCGTAGGTGGACTTTAGGAGACTTAACAGAAAACTAGGGGAGAGGGGAAGAGGGGAAAGAAAAAAGACACAGAGAGGGAGGGAGACAAAACATAAGAGACTCTTAAATACTAAGAACAAACTGAGGATCAAGGGGGGTATTGGAGGGGGGAGAGTGGGTGACGGGCAATGAGCAGGGCCCGGGTTGGGATGAGCACTGGGTGTTGTATGGAAACCAATTTGACAATAAAAAAATTTTTTGAGAAGCAATTGTGAACAGGAAGAATGCTTCAAATCATAATTTCAAAAAGTCAGAATGGAAATGAACAACACAACAAAAAGAAATATGTGTCATGATTATTATCTTTGTTCCTGTTACTGTTTTAGGCTTTGATTAATTTTTTCATCTGAAATTATTGTTACTATGCTCACTTTCCTTCTTTATGTTCTCTGGTATTTCCTCTTTTCTATCATTACTCTGATCTTCCTGTTGTTATTACTGTGTCCTAGTAATAGTCTATAAATAAACCTTTGTCTTTTAAATCAGTCTGTCTTATAACTGTGCAGTTTAATTTATCCACATTTCTAGGACCTAGTCTCTTTTTTTTAATGTTTATTTATTTTTGAGAGAGAGAGAGAGAGAGAGAGCATGTGCGTGAGTTGGGGAGGAGCAGAGAGAGAGGGAGACAGAATCCGAAGCAGGCTCCGGGCTCTGAGCTGTCAGCACAGAGCCCAACGCAGGGCTCGAACTCAGGAGCCTCAAGATCATTCGAGGACCTAGTCTCATTTGGACTTATTAACCACTTTGTTTTACATCTTGTACACGCTATGCTTTCTTGTTTCTTTCTCTTCTCCATCACGTTTTTTTGAATTGATCAAGTATTTTTCATTCTTTTTTCTCCTAACGTTTCAGCAAGTATGCATCCTATGTCAGTTCTTCGACTGGTCAACCTTTGGTTTAACACAAATATTAGGGGCGCCTGGGTGGCTCAGTCAGTTAACCGTCCGACTTCATGGACTTCATGATCTCACGGTTTGTGAGTTCGGGCCCCACATCCGGCTCTGTGCTGACAGCTCAGAGCCTGGAGCCTGCTTTAGATTCTGTGTCTTCCTCTCTCTCTCTCTGCCCTGCTCCCACTCACACTCTGTCTCTCTCTCTTTCTCTCTCTCAAAAATAAACAAACATTTAAAAAAAATTTTAAATACAAATATTAAACATAATGTCTAGAGTTAATCCCTCTTCACTCCTCAACCCCACCACTTCCCACTTCTCATGTTGAGATAATCTGAATCTTCATTCTTTAAATAATTAATTCTAATTTAAGCCTTAATCACATTTTACTCTTTTTTTTTTTCTTTTTTGGCGTCACGGCTATTCATAGCTCACATTTTTTTCTCCAATTCATCTTTTAAAATTTTTTTGCAGCAGAACTTCTAGACATTCTCCCAGGTTAAAGTTTATAGATAGTCAACGAAGCGTCCTTGCTCATGCATTTAGCAGTTCGTGTGGTTCACACTCTAATTGCATTTCCTTTTTCTCAGAACTTCAAAACATTGCCCTGTGTCGTCTCACAGGGCCAAAGAGCAACCTAAACTCAATCTGACTCTCATTGTTTTATGAACTCTATTTCTTTTGACTCACAAAGCTTTAGAATACTCCCTTCTTTTCCTGATCTTCCATAATTTTGCCACAGTGCGAAGTGTAGTTCTCGACGGGCCCTTCCAATCTGCAAATTGAATTTGTTTCAATTTAGTATCTTTTTCTTGTCCTTTATCTTTGAGTACTTCCTCCCCTCAGCTCTCTCTGTTCCTGAAATGCTCACCCATGAATGTTGGAGCTTCTTCAACTACCCGGCATAGCCTGTATTATTTTAAATGTACTTTCTTTCTCTTTATCCTTCTCTTCTACATGTTGTAGAATTTCACGGCTCAGTTTTCCAGCTGACTCGTTGACTGTGTTCATTCTGCTATTCGGTCAGCTTACTGACCTCTTGTAATAATTATTTCCATGAGCTTTAAATAAAATCTTCACTTCCTATTTTTATTTTATATTTCTTAATGTATTTTATTTGATCTATTAACTATCGAAGTTGATTTCTTTCTTTCACGTGGTTATTTCCTTCACACCTTTGGTAATCTATGTCATATGCTTATCTCTGTTTTTGAGATTCCTCATTAGGCTGTCTGTGGATGCTCTCCTGTGGTTACCGCCTCCTGCTTTAGCAATTTAGGAGTGAGATACTCGGCATGTGCTTCCCGGCAAAGCCGCTAGCAGCTTATTCCCCATGAGTGGAAACTTGATCATCTCAGTGACAGTGGCAGTCACCTGGGGGTATGATTATGCCTCTGTGTCTCAAGTGGACCCACTTACAGCTGGGGGCAAAGACTTCTGTCACTCACTGCCTGGCAAGGGGCTGGGGCAGGAGAATGCACACCTGCCCAGCCCCTCCAACTGAATTACTGGAACTTGCCGCCATCATGGTGGTGGCCCACCTGGTACTCCCCCCTGCCCTCTGCATTCTCCACCTCAAAGCTCAAAGAACACCGAAACCCAAAACTTTCTTTCAAGTAAGTCCCTGACCCTCAGAGTTCATGCTTGCAAAACAAAAAATTGGAAATAAATGACCTCTTGTATTCTTTCTTTCTACTTGGAAGGATATATTGGGCAGTGGTTAGAAATCTATGTTATAATATCCAACCAGACTGCCTGATTCAAATTCCTAGTTCAACCATTTGCAACTTGGGTGACTTGTCAGTTACTCTCTCTGTGCCTCCGTTTTCTCATCTGTTAGCAATGGATACTAATAATAACCTGCCACTGAGGATGATTGAGAAATTTAAATGGGCTAACACCCATAAAGGTCTTTGATCAATACCAGTACTCAACAAATATCAAGAACTATTACTCTGCCAATTCAGAGATTTCATGACTGTAGTCTTATTCTAGATATTGAAACTCACCCACCCCTGGACCCAACATTAACATCAGCAACAAACAAAAAAACTAGTGCCAAAGGGAAGAGTCACAACCGCCCACAATTTGGGGACATAATTAGAATTTAAAATCAAGAATTTCTCTTCTTCCTTTGATTGTCAATTGAAATCACATTTTACTGGATGAATTCCTTACCTTTTGGAACCTTTGACTACACTGGATTCTACTCAAAGCAACATTAATTTCAGTTCCTACGGTGTTTATAGCATTGTGCTGGGTGCTGGAGAGTGAATATACTATGCTCACATATGAAGAAATACAGCCAGGAAGGATTTTCTGTTGCATTTACAACTTGACTGGGAAAGAAATTCTTTAATCATATATTTCCCCTCAGACCTGTAAACTAGGTTTCCTTGGCTTCAGAAATTTAGTACAACATGAATGTCTGGGGACCCTCTGTTTATCCTTTATAAGTGAACTATTTTCTTTCTTGCCCAAATGCTAAGAGAATTATTTTCTCAGCCTTTTATTTTCATAATTTTGAGCAAGCCAATTTTTGCTCACTTTTCTTGGAAATCGATCTATATAACCAGGTGACTGTCCATGTTAAGAAAGTTTTCTTTAATTGTGTCTTGATTATTAACTTCATGCCAATTAATATGCCTGCTTTCTCGGAAACACCGCAATTCTTAGGTTCTCTACAACTGCAAATTTCCCTTTTATTATTTCCTGTATATTCTAAGACAAACGCTGAAATGCACCCTATTCATCACTAATTAAATTTTCCAGTGCATCAGTCCTGCTTCTTTACCGCCTCTAAGATCTATTTAAATTTTGCTATTATATTTTTAGTTCCCTGGCAGTCTTTTTACGTTTCATTCAATTCTTTCACCACCTCATCACAGCTTATTTTCATAGATCTCTGCTCCAATTCCATAGATGCCATGCCTTCCTAAAACCTATCAATCATACCAAAAAGTTTTCCAAACTTCTCTTCTGATTCTTGCCACAAATCATTTTAAGTCCCTTTTTTTTCTATAGCATGATATATTCATTCCTTATTTGACATTAGTTGTTGCTGTTGCTGTTGTTGTTGTTGTTGTTGTTGTTGTAGTTGTTTTTCACAACCATATGTTTTTCCCCATTTCCTTAACCTTGAACCTCGGATGATGTCTTTAGAACCTATGTGTGTCAAGAAAAGGTGTGTGGGTTTCCACCAGCTCAACTGTTGTACATCTGATTGCTTCTCAAATCCTTTCACCCCTGTAGCTAAAACATGTTTGAAGCACATGATGAGTAACATTATTTAGGAGGGAAATAGTCTATGAGAATATGAGAATTTCTAAATTAAATATTAAGTATACAAAATACATGGGTAAGAGGTGTGTGTATGTTGGGATAAAACTTGTGTTATAGATAGATAGATAGATTTTATTTTGGAGAGAGAGAGAGAGATGGCACAAGTGGGGGAGAGGGGCAGAGGGAGAGAAAAGGAGACTCTCAAGCAAGCTCCATGCTAAGCGTAGACATTGGGATCATGACCTGAGCTGAGATCAAGAGATGGACACTCAACCAACTGAGCTACACAGGCACACCTTGTGTTTATTGAGTAAAAAAAATAAAAGAATAAAACAATGGATTTGGGAAAACAAGAATACAACACGAGTACTTAGAATGAAAAATACATTTGACGTGGGCATCCAACTACAGAGCAAAGAAACCCGCTGAGACAACCACACAGCTTCCTCACCCGTCATCCCAATCACACGGCCTCTGCCTAAGTTTAATGATATTGTAATAAAAAAATAAAATAATAAGTCACACATCCAAAGGAAGGAAACATTAATCAGAGATGAAACATGTGAACCAGAAACACATGTTCTGGCTTGCTCAAGCTCAAGGAAAAGCTGAGAAGGAGTTTGAAGGGAAATATACATTAGATAATATGTGAAATCATAAGGAGGGCCCAGTTGAAATAAAACAGAACATACAGAGCCTGTGACCTAGAGAGCGCTAGAGAGCCTGTTGGGCACTACACGTTTATGGCTCTCTTCCCAGAACGTTTGTAGTCAGCATAGATGAATCATTTGTTTTTGAATCTACATTACCCCATTTGTTTTACCTGTCAACATTGCTGGGTGGAGAAAATCTTGAACTAGAAATGGAGGAGCTCAGTCCCTGGAAATGCATGCTCTGGCTGGTTTTCTATCAATTATAGAGCACAGACTTGCATTTTCTCTCTGCCTCTGGCTACCATATTAAAGAGTCAGTCTCACTGGTGCAAGAGTGAAGAATCAAGAGCTCCTGATTTTAACGTAATTCCCAGTTTCTTATAGGCTTCCATCTATTGTAGTTGTCTGGACTGTTAGAAAGCTCTCTCCTCCCTATATGATCTAACTCTCTGACACTTGGAACGGAGGGAGTAAATGAAATATATGAACCCAACAAGATTGCCACCAAGGTTCTTTCTGTCCTTATCCCACCAAAAATACTCTACTTGTGAAGACTAAACTTCCTCAGGGAGAAAGTGCCAATACCTGTCCTCACTTCCTATGAGTTGTACTGGGGGAGTTCCATTCAGTCTTAAAATGGCTGCAGAAAGGAAAAAAACTGATAAGAAAGACAGAGACTAGGGGCACCTGAGTGACTCAGTTGGTTAAGCATTGGACTCTTGATTCTGGCTGAGGTCATGATCTCACAGTCATGAGATGGAGCCCCATGTCGGGCTCTGAGCTGACATTGCAGAGCCTCCTTGAGATTCTCTCTCTCTCCCTCTCTCTGCCCCTTCCTCACTCTCACTCATGCTCTCTTTCAAAAATAAACATTTTAAAAGAAAAGAAAAGAAAGAGGCTAGGAGATGGCAGCAAGGACAAAGTAGAGAGATGGATGTCTGGAATTTAAATTGGCACAGCTATTATGTTTCTGAACCCTGGGGGAGGCAGTAATGGGAGGGAACAAAGCAGACTGACACATAGGTGACATGATACAGGGAGCCTTTGACGAGGCTTTCCATCCAGCTCTTAACCTGTGGTCAGCAGAAATGTCTTCCAAATTTGATTATCCATTGGCTATTGGTCAAAGTTTTAGAGTTGTTGTAAGCCTTCATCTTTTGTGTATGCCTTCATATGTAATCATGGAAAATTGAGAACAATTTTCTGGCACAAGATATATCTTTTTGTTAGTTCTGTAGATTGTATATTTCTATATTTTTGGATGAAAAAAATTTAAAGTTAGGTTTATGTCACTAAAAAAGTCAGGTGGCACATAACATATTTCACATATTTTAACTAATGACAAAAGTGTTTTATTTACTAAGAAGAAACATTTTAATCAACCAAAGATTAGTAAAGAATATATTTACCAATTTACAGAAAAACTTAAGAATCTCACTCTTTCTCATTTTTGTAAATAGTTACATTTTCCCTTTGTGATTAAAATTCTGAGAGACCCCCTCCAAAACAAATGAGAAGATGTGTTTATAAAGGGAAATAATAAGAATATAAGCAATGCCAGGCAGTGCCAACCCTTCATATAGGCTGTAGTTATCCAGCTTAGTATTCAGCAGTGACACCACATCAGGCACAGAGTCTTCAAAACATCAACCCCAGAAGGAACCACAGAAGACTTTGTTTTAGATAATCTGATGTAAATTTGACCCATGAGACATGCATTCCATGGAAAGGACTTGGAGGAGCCACCTCAAACTGTCTCACATAATCATTGAGAAATTTTTATACCACAGATGACCTTGGACAATGAGAAGACTGCATGGAGAACATAGAACTTGTCACTCACAGGACAAAGAAACCATTAATGTAGAGGAGAACTGGGGAGAGGGGGCCAGCATGACAGCAGGTGAACTTAACCTACCTACAAAAACTGCTGTAGCCACACTTAACCGACACGGTGGTAACTGGGAAGAGGGAGCCATAGGGCAGGGCAGGGAAATGGTGCTTAGACCACGACCAGAAATTCACCTTGACCGAATGACTGTCCAGGTCCTTGAGTTAGGCATTGTTAGTAGTCATTCCAGAGCATTCTGCTAAGGCCGAGAATAAGAATTCAGACAGACATATCAGAGAATTAAGGTCCCCGGTCCTGGACCCTTGAACACTCAGGCATCAGGCTTTCAGTAGACTAGAGCCTGATATGAAGCCAAGGGCCTTCGTGACAAAGGTTTCCACATGCATCATTCCCAGACCCAGGCCTGCTCTCAGTTTGTAACCAGGCATGAGGCCTCCAAGAACAAATAGGTCCATGTGACCGAACTACAGAGACAGGGGGACAGGGAGCCCAGCAGTCAACAGTGAGGGCAGTGCTCCCCTTCCCACCACACATGCTGGGTATTTAGGGTTAACTACAGAGGAGAATTCTCTGAGGAAGGGGATGAAGAAGACAGAGAGGACAGTGCTTCATGATGACGGCCTAGGAGACTCAATAAGAAAGCTGGGACTAATTTTTAAATGCACTGCGGCTCTCCTGGGTCAATGTCAGATTCACAAAACAAATACCATCCTCCGGCACAGGATGAGTGCTGGTCAGGGCAGGCTTACGTCCTTGAGCTCCCACTTAAATCCACCCCAGGCCCTACTTTCTCCCAGATGAGAAGCATCTTACGGGGCATCTTCCATGCAGGAGAAGAAGATGGGTGAGGAAGAGGCAGGGCATCTTGCCCAGCGATGGGCCATAGTTTTAACAGCCTTAGAAATAAACCTGAGTTTCCAAAACATATTCCATTTAAACAGTTCTTCTTGCCACCCATGCTAAAGTGGTTTCTGAGATTATCATTTCCTAGAAGTGATCTAATGACTTAAACTTTCAGAATTCCTTCATAAGAAGGTAGGGAACTTAAAGTCAGTACCATCCCCGATTATGTTGACCTGCCCGTGACAGAGAGTGAATTATATGCTGAAAGCTTAGTGTGGGGAAAGGTTAGGGAAGGAGCAAGGGCCTTCGATACTAATGGATGTAGTTGAAAGTCAGCTACAGGATGAAAGAAGGATCAGGGCAAGCACAAGTCAGTGGTTGGAAAAAGGAGCATGGAGCTGTGATAGGATTCAGTCAGCTTTGGATATTGGCAAAAACGCAAATGCACATGTTCCCCCAGGGGGAGACCGAACTGCCATTTTGTTCCAGCTCCCAGGCCCCAGACAGCGTGTTCCTTTCAAGGAGAGCAGACCCTACCATAGAAGAGAATGGTTTGGGTTTTGTTGTGCCTGATGAAAAAGAGAAAAGGGTGATTGGCATTAAACGTCTCCCAGGATGGTGTGGACGTTTCCATGCTGGCAACCCCACTGGCAGCTACTGCCTGGGTGCCATTTTCATCCACCTCCACAAAGGTTTTGTGGACAACTTTTGACAGGTACAAATTGGGACTTGGAGAGATGCCAGTAAGATCAGCCTTCCTTTCCTCGAAGATATCCGTGATGCCCATGTCCTGTAGAATAGAATTCAGATCGTAGCTGTCTTCCAGGGTGAACTGTGGAAAGGAGACGGCTACTTCTTTTTCTGACATATTTTCTGAGCTGCTCCAGGCTATTATGTTTTCATGGGTGATGTTCCTTTCAAGCTACAAGAGGGAGAAAATAATGTTTAGGGTCAGATTATGAGCCTGCAAAGGATGCCCCAATTACTTCAAAGGGCTTGAGTCTATTTCAACAGCCAGTAACAATCTTCGAGTTCCTTCCCTAAGCCTCAAAATACTCTTATTTCATTTAAATTCCTCCAAGCAAATCTCTTTCCTTTTGAGAAGTCACAAGGCAATTTGAGTTCTGGCATCCTCTTTAGAAGTTATGAGACAATTTGAGTTCTTTGTCCTCTGGTGTCAAAAGCCCTTGGTGCCTTCCTAACCTTTCCCCACACTAAACTTTCTGTCCTTTGGTGTCTGACAGACTGGTATCTGGGTGCCTAAGCCCAGCAAAACTCAGTTGAACACGTTGGGTGAGTTTGGCCAAGCCTTAACATTCTGAAGTTCAATCCCCTCTCCTATAAAATGGAAATAATACCATTAGGCTCTCGGCAAGGATCGAACGAAATAATGTATGTAAAGGATTTAATATAGTGCTGACACACAATAAATTTGAATAATGGCTATTTTTGCAATCACTGTCCAGGTATTTCTCTCTCACTTTCTCTATCCCTCTGTATCCGTCTTTCCCACATGGAACAGTATGTAGCTGGGCTCCCCCAGCCTTCGTGAATTCCCACCTCACAAGCAATCTATTCTGGTGTCAGTATCTCCACTCTGTTGAGGCACATGCACCCAAAAACAGAGTTCAGCTAAACGGCCGTTCCGTGAGCCGTAGTAAAACATTTTGAGCAAGAAGCCAGGAGTCAGGTAATTCTGAGAAAAGGAAAAGCTGTTTTGTGTGTAGCAATTCTCAAATCACTCCATGTCCAGATTCATAGGTCTGGAGAACAATTGTAGAAGACTATGAGATTGGAGAAGAAAGTCCTAACCAACATTTTTGGCATTTGTTCTTTTCTAAACACCAGAAGAAGACCTATCTCCTCAAATTCAGATTCTTATATATTCTTGGATACCTCTGAGAGCTGAGTTGCCATCCTTCCTCAGGACAGTAAACGGTAACTTGGGCCTCTCTCTAAAGATCTACAATGAAATATTTCACAGACACTTGAAAATGAAGACTAACCTCTTCCAGGCCCTTCAGGTTATCTTCAGAGAAAGCTGGCAGCAGGACAAACATGCTAAGCGCCCCCTTGGTATACCTCATTTCAAGGATCTGTGTCTTCAGCGCCTCTATGAAGCCAATTCTAAATAGGCCCTTTTGATTCATCATCCTCACGGTCGTCTTTTCGTTCTGTAGTGGACAAGATGGCAAGTCACAGGACTTCCAGAGTAGCTCACAGACTCACATGGCCCCCATCTCCCATGAAAATGGGGCTCCATTAAGATGAGAAGAGTCTTCACCGGAAGCTCTGAGCCACGACGCCAGTCATCCAACCTAACAGTCTTCTGCCCACTGATGAGTCAGCCCTTCCTTTACCAACACTTTTTTCCCCTTGATTTTAGTAGGTTCTTCAGCTCCCAAGACCACTTGTTAGTAAACTGTCTTTCCAGGCATCTGCCTACAGCCCAGCCAGTGGAAACAAGCCCCACCAGCTTTCTACCTTCCCTGCCTGCACCACCCAGTCTCTTGGCCTCCCCTTGCCCTTGCTGGCCTCCATGACCCACCACAGCACCAGTTGGAGCCCTGGTTAAATGATAATCATCTATATATTAAATTACAACACTTGTTCCATAGCCTTCTCTCAGACAAAAAGGCACCACTCCAAACACCTTGTGTACATGTGGGGTCATCAGTCTATAGATGAGGGCGTACAATGCCTGTTAACAGGTGGTAGGCTGAAGTCTGATCCTTCCCTTTCCTCCATTCTGCAGTCTGGTGGCTTAGAATGTGGGTTTTTGAGACAGATACTCACAGATGTGAATGCTAATGCATGAATTTAGCTAAGTAACCTAACCCTTGCATTCTTCCTCCCCATTTATCCTAAAATGAGAAAAATAATAACACCCATTTTCGTAATGATATTTTGGGGAACAAATGAAATAATGAATGGAAAATCTCAGTGCAGGGCTTGGCACCAAGATGCCCAACGAACTTCAAGTGCTGATTTTTGCTAATAACAAAATAGTCTTATTATAGTGTATGCTGCGACTCACAGACATGTTTTCAAGTTGAGTATACATACTGAAATAATAATTTCTTAGTGGAAATTATGAGCAGAATACCTAGAAAACCACATGTTCTAATATCATACCTCATTTAGAGAGAAAGGTGCATCCACTGTGTTTTTGCAGTCAAAATATTTTTCCCATTTGGCCTTGAAGTAAACAGCATTCACCAGCACCAGCACAGTCGCACTGTTAATAGTGTCCTTGCTGAAGAGTTCCTTGATTTTACCTTAAAAAAAGGTTCCAGAGAGTATCCTGTATATGAATCGTGCCAGAAGGATTCACGTAGACAGATTTTTCTTAATGCCACTTAACATCCCCAAGGATAGAGCTTGTCTGATTCAAAAACTAACCCAAGAAAACTACGCTACTCATTGTCCAAGATGGGGTGGAAATGAGGATGGGAGTTATAGGTGAGGGACTGTCACTCAACCTGAGGAAGGACCCATCCTGAAGCACTGACTCTGCTTCAGTTCACCGAATCACTGTGGTTGAAACTTGCCATCATCCAACCTATGCCATGATTTACCTTTCAAAGTAGACCCTGCTGCCTGATTATATTAAAACCTCCTGGAGAAGCAGAACTATTGGGGAAACTTCCTATCTCAAGCACTCATCACAGCAGCGTGTGTATGTTTAAATATAAACAAAAATGCATGTAAATGTGCTAGACCAGGACTAAAACCTATTAGATAAGGGCTTTCACGTGTGCTCTTTCATTCCATCCCATGTCAACCATGAGAAGTGGGTATCGTTATCCCTTCTTATAGAGGGGTAAACTACAGCCAATGAGAGGTGAGGGCCACACAGCCAAAAGTCAGCAAGGTTGCCTGAGATCAGTCCTGGGGCCTTCCCACTCCAGACTCCTTCCACAATAACCCAGCCTGAGGCATACTGGAACATCCCACGCTGTCAAGCAATCATCCATTTTCAGTACACATTCCTTTCCACCTCCAAATACCAAACCATCCGTTATTTGAATGCACACTGAGTCCTTAAAGATGAGGAGAGCTTTCTACTGCAAGACTTCCACTTAAACCCCATAATAATAGATTATGTTGACATCACCTACACTTAAGTGGTCCAGGAGAGTTGACTAACTAGGAAAAAGTAGATGTTCATGCCTTAAATGAACTTTTTTAGTGAACACACTTTCCTCTTGGCAACTGAGTGGAACCTTGAAAGAATAGGAATTTTTGTGACATGTGGACCAAGTGAGGAGAAATAATTTTGGAGTTTAAGTGCTTCTCCCCAGAAAAGGCCATCCAGAGGATTTTCACATTAAAAAAATATTCTGGGGGCACCTGGGTGGCACGGTTGATTAAGCGTCTGACTCGATTTCAGCTCAAGTCATGATTTCATGGTTCATGAGTTCAAGCCCCACACTGGGCTCAGCGCTGACAGCCAGAGCCTGCTTGGGATTCTCTCTCTCTATGTGCGTCTCTCTCTCCCTCTCCCTCTCTCTCTGCCCCTCCCCCTTGAAAGCTTTTTCTCACTCTCTCTTTCAAAATAATTGAACTTTAAAAAAAGTATTCCATTTTACATTGAATTCATAGTTTCACTATTCATCACTATCTCTAACCCCCTCTTCACCCAGAAAACACCTATGTGCTTAGTGAAAGGTTGATAAAAATTGTGGTTTTATCATTTCCATTTCCCTCTGAATAACTAAATTCTCTTTACAATCTTTCTACCAAACTTTTTTTTAAAAAAAATGGAAATAGTTAACATCATGCTGGCATGTTCTTGCCTCAAAGATTTTACCTTTTATGATGGAGCAAAGGAGAATCAGTAAGTAACGTAGCATCTAAGCATTTGATTCTTTGCACCTGCGAAATGGGCTTTGAACATGGCCCATGTACGTGAACACCTGGCCTTGACAGACTAGCCATCTGAGAAACCGGGCTGACTTTTCTTCTTTTACGTGGAAAAGGATACCAGCCACAATGTGTTTGGTCTTTCTTACCTTGGCACTGAGATTCAACCCAAAAGTTAATCAGTTGTCTGGACTTTTCTGTGTCTTTCTGGAAATCAACACTTTCAATGGTCGTGTGGTAAAATTGAATCACGCCATCTAAGTATTCCTGTTAAATTTAAATAAAGGAAAATAGTGCAATGAAATTACATAACGGTGCTAAAAGTTAGGAGCGAGGCCGTCAAGAGAAGCCTAACGAGAGAGACATGCCTAGTCATTAAAACAGGATGCATGTCATCTCTATCTATCCCCCTCTTAATTAGCCAGTGACGTTTCACTCATTGTGGTGACAATTTAGGAGGTAGAGGGCTTGTTCATGAAGCAGTCCACAGCTACGAGGGCACAGCCTTCCCTACCAGATACCCTTTACCTGGGACATCCCATTTGTGGAGATGCTGCAACATGAATATTAGTAACTTGAGAGACTTAGTTGTAACATTCCTCTATTTTTAAGAATTAAAACCTTACTTACTGGTTACAGAGTTTCTGGGATGATAAAAACATTTTGGAAATCAGGTGATGCTTACACAACATTGTGAATGTAATCAAGATTACCGAACCGTATACTTAAAAATGGTTAAGGAGCGCCTGGGTGGCTCAGTCAGTTAAGCATCTGACTCTTGATTTTGGCTCAGGTCATGATCTCATGGTTCATGAGTTTGAGCCCCTCATGGGGCCTTGCGCTGACAGTGTGGAGCCTACTTGGGATTCTCTCTCTCTCTTTGCTCTCCCTTGCTCTCTCTGTCTCTCAAAATAAATAAATATTTTTAGGAATGGTTAAAATAGCAATTTTTGTGTTATATTTTACCACATTTTTTAAAGTTATAAGGTAATATATCAAAACCACTGGTGTGTACATTTTTAATAGGTGAATTACATGATATGTGAATTTACACCTCAATAAAGCTAGTTTAAAAGAAAAAAAAAGTATATAAAATCTCATTTCCATTGTAAGAGAACATACTTATTTTGGCCAAAGTAGGCTAAGCTCATTCCCTTACTAGGCCAGCCTAACCATCTGTTTCACACATTTGTCTGTGGGCACACCCCTCAAGTTTATTGCTAAGTCTGTGGCTCCTTCCAGTGGTGACAGAGGAAATTGAAGCCTGCACTCAGATGCATCTCGCTGTACATTCACATTGCTTAGCCAGGGAGACAAACCAAGGGCCTTTTTGGCTCCAAACACTGTCTCCTTCTGCTCCACCATTGCCAAGTGTGTACAATTTTATTGAGGGGTGTCCTGACCGTGGTGTGAAAGGTGATTACAGGAGTGTTGGTGGGTGGTTGGGGGGGGGGGGGGGAGACCAGGAGAGGACCTACCAAGTATACCCACCAGGCATCTTTACTGGGAAAGACAGTCACAAGAGAGAAGGCCATTACTAAATAGCTCCGAAAACTGTTAGTCACATGACTCTCTTTCTGCCCACCGGAACCCGCCTCATAAACTGCTCAAGTTGAAAACTGGGAGGAGAGCAACAGAAGGTGTGGGAGAGAAAGAGGTGGGCCCCAGACTGCCCACCAGTCCACAGCACATCCTCCTGTCAGAGAGGACTGTGTTCTAGGTGGCGGAGGAGTAATCCAGCTGCTCACTGATTTTAATTAGTATGCTATATGATAGTTCTAATCACCAGCCATGCCGAACTCACCGGACAGATCGGGAATTCTTGCTCTCCATAAAGCCTGTTGGCAATACTTAGTGTGTAATCAACTCTGATCCTGTCTAACTTGGAGAGAAGCTGCCCAAAGTAGCAACTGAGCAGTCTGTTCTCATCATTGGAAGACTCCGCCTAACAAAAGAAGAAAGAAAATGTGATTTCATCAGGGGGATGAAATGCCGCTAAAGCACACTGTCATTTTACTTTGTTACCACGTGGAGGAGCAATCTGAGAGGAAGAGAGGGATAGAGGGCAGGAAGTGGTCCCAAGAGAAGATCATGACTCCCGCTTGGTGTCAAGGAACAATACATCTCAATACGTCTAGGGGCTCAGCAGTGCACACTACACTTCAGATCAGTGCACATGATTTTTCTTTATATTCAAAAAGATACAAGAAACAACAATCTTCTCCCCACCCTCCTCTTAAACTTTCTAAGGTATGAGGATGTATAATCTGGAGAATATCTTTCCCACTCCTGTTATGAGACAAACAGTAAACGCTTTGTGTATCAGGAGATTTCAGCATGAAATACAACAGGCAAAAGTGGAGGAAGAGAGTGGGACTCCCACAGCTGATCCATACCCCTTACTGCCCTTTGTCTTAGCCATGCTCCATCCTGGGGACCTATGGCCTATACAAGTAGGTGAGTTATGGGGTTTTGATCTAACCCCATGGGGTCTTTATCACAAGCAGAAGATGCTAGATCCCACTATTTAGAAAACTAGCTGACAGCCAACAACATATAAGATACATAATCAGAAAGGAATTGGAGGTCATATGGGGTTATTGCTATTGTTGCTGATGATGGCACCCAGGACCTAATGTTTGGGAATAAGTACCCATTGCCAAATATAGCACAGCCATAATGAGTGGTTCAGAAGAAGACGGACAGGAGTCTGTGGTGGCTCACCTGCAGAGTTGGAGACTCCCTTGTTTCCTTCTGCCCCTCCAGAGATCTGTCAGCCAGTTCTTCTGGGTTTTTGCTTTTCAGACAGGGATCAGTTTCCTTCGTTTCACTCTGGGAAAACTCACTAAAGTGTAGCACCTGCATGATGGCAATTACAGGGTCTTTCAGACAATACGAACAGCAGGAAGTCTGAATAGCTTCAGGAACATTTTTATAGTGTGACAGGGACAATGATTACATAGCCAAACAGCAACAGTTGAAAGAGTAGTGGATGTTTCTTTTGACTTGGCTGTGAGGTGGAATGGAAGGAAAGTAAACTGCATGCTATCTCCTGGGTCTGCATTTCAGGATGAATGTACCCAGAGACGCCCAGGTGGCTCAGTCGGTTAGGCATCCAACTCTTGATTTTGGCTCAGGTCATGATCTTACAGTTTATGAAATTGAGCCCCGGGTTGAGCTCTGTGCTGAGAGAATAGAGCTCACTTGGAAGTCTCTCTCTGCCTCTCTCTCTGCCCACCCAACCACCACCACTAGAGCTCTCTCTCTGTCTCTCCGTCAAAAGAAACAAATAAACATAAGAAAAGAGGAGTGCCTGGGTGGTTCAGTTGGTTAAGTATCCAATTCTTGATTTCAGCTTAGGTCATGATCTCAAGGTTCATGGGTTTGAGCCCTACATCAGGCTCTGCACTGGCAGTGCGGAGCCTGCTTAGGATTTTCTCTCTCTCTCCTTCTCTCTCTGCCCCTCCTATGTTCTCTCTCTCTCAAAATAAATAAATAAACTTTAAAAATATTAAAAAAATTTTTAAAGAGAATGAATGCAACCAAACTGAAAGAATACAGAGGTATCCATGAGACACGTGTGGCTATTGAGCAGTCAGACTGTTAGAGTAAAATACACATTGGATTTTAGAAGACTTAGCATGAAAAAAAAATGTAAAATATCTCATTTAAAGTTTTTAATTGATTACATGTTGATATGATATTTTGGATATATTGGGTTAAATAAAATCAAATATATTATTAACATTAGTCGCACCTATTTCTTTTTACCTTCTTAGTATGGCTACTAAAACTTTTTAAATTATATATGGGGTTTGAAGTATATTGCATTAGCACTGATCTAGACCTTCCAATCAATCAAGTAAGTGAGGACACCAAAGGACAAGTTGTCCAGAGCACTGCAGAAAGGTAGGAGACAAATGCATGTCTTACACTGCTCAGGACAGTTTTACTGAGCAGGCAAAACCCAAGTGCCTGGAGAAAGAACATCTGAAATCTGACCTGGAGGGTGCCAACCACACTCTAAAGCTAAGTTTTGCTTCTGGCATAATATTCCAAGTCAAAGTAAACGAAAAAAGCAGAATGACCCTAAACACATTCTACCTTAATCCAAGAATTCAACTCCTCTGTATTAGGGGTGACAGTCTGGTTCCCATATAACCTCTGTGTTGTGTGCTAGATTCAGGGAAGTTATAAGACCAACCTCGGGAGCCTGTAGTTTATTTGGGGAGTTGTTCTTGTCACTTTCATTCATTCATTTTACAGATTTACATTGGATGGCTACTATAAGCCAAGCACTCTTCTAGGATAAAGATCTTTACCATCTGGGAGATCATATTCTAGAGGGGGAAGCATATGAAAAGTAATACACATAGTAAGGGATTACTGTATGCAGTATGTTAGAAGATGGAAAGTGCCAAGCAGGGGGTGGGGAAGTAGCTAGGGTAAGAGGGAGTTTTACAGTGTTGGGGGCCAGTCTGCAGCACTTTGCTTGGGAAGTCAAGCAAGGTAAGCCTGGTTGAGAAGGTAAACCCTGATCAAAGTCCTGAAGGAGAAATCAAATTATAGATCAGTTATCTGGAAGAAGAGCCACCAGGCAAAGGGAATGGAGCAAAAGCCCTGAGGCAGGAGTGGCCATGGCTTACCCAAGGACTCTGGATGACAGTGTGCTGGAGGAGTGGAGAGGGACAGGATGAGAGAGAGAGTCACCGGGTGTCTGGATTCAGGTACCAGACCTTCATGGGCCAGTGTAAGGACTCGGGCTTCTGTCATTAGTGAAAACAGAAGTCCGGGTTTTGAGCAGATGACAAACAGGATCTGACTGAGGTTTTCAAAGGATCCTTCTGACAGCTGGGTTGAGAACAGACCATCAGCAGAAGCAAGGAAGCCCATGAGGAAGTTGTATCCAGGTTAGAAGGGATGGTAGTGGTCAGACCTCAGGGAGACAGTGGTGAGTGCCTGCGTTCTGGATGTGTATGGAGAGGAAAGCCTGTTGGAATTTGATGACAAGTGAGAGAGACAGAGAGCAGTCAAGGAGGAAGCCATGATCTTTAGCCACCAGATATGTAACTGGGGCTTACTAAATGTTTATTTATGGAAACAAAGAGAGAAAACACATACATACATTAAAAATTATTACTAGCAGTGGGGCCCTTGGGTGCTCAGTCGGTTAAGTGTCCAACTCTTGATCTCAGGTCATGATCTCATAGTTCGTGAGTTTTGAGCCCAGGCTCAGAGTCTGCTTGGGACTCTGTCTCTCCCTCTCTCTCTGCCCCTCCCCTGCTCATGCTCTCTCTCTCTCTCTCTGTCTCTCTCTCTCTCTCTCTCTCTAAATTTTTAAAAATATATATTGCTAGCAGTATTGGTATGGATAATTATGGAGAGAAAGTGGGACAGACATGCAGACAGACAGACAGAAACAGAGAAGATAGATGAACGAGAAAAGCTATCAGACTGTGGAGGCTGGAGAAGTGTCATGCTGGAAGCAGAGGTTTAATTGAGCCTTGAAGAGAAAACAAGGAGGGATGTAAATGAAAGCTCAGAGGCAGACGCAGGCTCCCCCCCCAAGCCCCAGTCTCGGTCAGCAGCTGATGTGCCAAGGAGGGACTAGGGTCTGACTGTGGGAGTGGACCTAGAGATACTGGATCCACACCTGGTCTATCTGCTGTGCGCTGTCACTTCTGGCTCCCAAGCGGACCATGCCAAGGGCAGCCGAGAGGCTCAGAGGACAGAAGAAGACGTTTTTATGATGATCATCTTTGCCTATCTCCTGGAAAAGATCAAAGCCAAATTTGGTGTTTGCTGCAACCAGAGAATCCATCCTGAAGTTGATAATAGTCTAAAACCAAAGACAAAACAAAACAGAGAAAGAGAACATGATGATTAGAGGAAAATAAATAAACAGACAGTCCTCATTTTAAATACATGAGATACAATCATATACAATGATTCAATATGTTATTAAAAACCAGAAACCTACAGTCACCATCATCCTGGTGTATTGATATTGATGTCCATATTGCTATTGATACAGAAAGAAGTCTGGTTTCATTTAGTGGTGCGAATTAATTTCTTAGAGCTACCAAAACAAATTATCGCGAACTAGGGGGCTTACACAACAGGAATTTATCCTCCCTTCGTTCTGGAGACCAGACATCCAAAATCAAGGTGTTGAGAGGATGACTTCATTCTGGAGGCTGTCAGGAAAAAGGTTTCCTGCCTCTCTCCCAACTGCTTGTGGTTTCCAACAACCCTTAGCATTCCTTGGCTTCTGGAGGCATCACTAATCTCCACGTCCAACTTCATACGGTGTTCTTCCCTGGGTCTTCTGTGTGAGTTCAAATTTCCCCTTTCTTACAAGGACACTAGTCATTGGATGAGGGCCCACACAAACCCAGTATGACCTCATCTTAACTTGATTATATTTGCAAAGACCCTATTTTCCAAGAAGAGCACATTCACAGGTACCAGGGATAAGGACTTAAACCAATCTTTGGGGGACACAATTCTACCCACTTTGTGGTAGAACTTCCTTTATTCAGGTAAGGCAAATTTGTAGGCAACCGTGTCATCAAAGTCAAGTTTGCAACCAAGAAAACTTCATTCCACCTCCTTCTCCACAGGCTATACCCAGTTCTGCTTCAGGCTTCTGCTTGTGCTCTCCCCTCAGCATCCTAGGACTGAGGGTATGCCCAGCAAATTGTCATGGGCCATGTCCTTTGTCACCTTCTCACCTCCTCCTGACTCACTCCATATGCAGCCTGCAGGACTTGAGGTGCTCCTGTCAGTCATTGATACTGTTCAAGAGATCATTGATTTTGAAAGATGGTGGGAGTTTAGAAACTCTACACTGAACCATAGGTGATTAGAACCAAAGTAAGGAAGTGACTCCTTGAGGACAGATTTCTTGCACCCCACCAATAATCTATTCCAGAAGTATCAAGAAAATCTTACATAGGTGCACCTGGGTGGCTCAGTCAGTTAAGCAGCCAACTCTTGATTTCTGATCAGATCATGATCTCACAGTTCATGAGGTCAAGTCCTACATCAGGCTCTGCACTGACAGTATGGAGCCTCCTTGGTTATTCTCTCTCTCCCTCTTTCTCTGACCCTACCTACCCTGCTCATGCTCTCTCTCCCAAAATAAATAAATAAACATTTTTTTAAAAGAAAGAAAATCTTATATACATCTCACTTTGGACCATCCCTCTCAAATGAAATGTCTTTTGTCATTTGGTCTATGGATATTTTGTATTTCCTAGATGGAAACTGAAGCCCTCTTATTTGTGTTTTCTCATCATCAGACACATGGCACATAGTAAACATTAAGAAATCGTTACTGCATCAAATCAAATGGTGGACATTGGTTCTAGCATCATCCCAGTTTGATATAGGCCATTTTAGTCTACAAAACATAATTCAAAAAGATAACATCAGATACCTTTTTTTAATGTGTGGGATAGGGACGCCTGGGTGGCTCAATCAGTTAAGTGTCCAACTTTGGCTCAGGTCATGATCTCACGGTTTGTGGGTTTGAGCCCCATACCAGGCTCTATGCTGATAGCACAGATTCTGTCTCCCTCTCTCTCTGACCTTCCCTTGCTCATGCTCTGTCTCTCTCTGTCTCTCAAAAATAAATAAAATAAAATTTAAAGTAAAATAAAATGTAAAGTAAAATAAAATAATGAAATAAAATAAATAAAATTAAATAAAATAAATGTGCCAGACATATGTTTTACATGTATTAGCTTTAACCCTACAACTCTCCAGGCTAGATATTGGCAGTCCCTTTATACCAGATAAGAAAAGAATTGAAGAATCGAATCACACACATTGGCCTAATCTATGTGCTCTTTCTGCTGTAGCTACTATTTCTACTAAGTTGCTCTCAGTATAGGATAGGCTGACCAAACACATGCCCGCTGTGTATTGGTATTTTTCCCCCTTGTTCAGCTCATCGTGCATTTTTATCCTTGTATTTTTTTCCTGCCAAATTTGCACATGACTTGTATTTCTCATTTTGTGCTGGTAAAACTGAGTTTAGGTACGTACTTTCCAAGAAACATATGTCCTGAGCGTGCCTGGAAATTCAATAATGCCTCACACCTCAGAAATCTACACATCCAACAGATTCACTCTACAACAGTGGCTGGCATTACCCATGTAGTAACAAATTTACAAAGAAAGTGGAGAAATCAGATAGAGTCAAGGTGGTCTGGATTGAGGGGATTGCACAGGCTTTTGTTAAATCATAAAATTCTGGATAAAAAGTAGTCTGATGTTTTTTAAAGCCTTGCTCATTTAACTAAGGTAGATATTTAACTAAAATGTATGGCACCAAAGGAAAAAGCAGTGGATAGTCTGGCTCTTTGTATCATTGCTATTAAAGAAGCGAGACACAACACTAAAGGAAAACAAGGGATTTGGATTAAAAACTGAATTATCCCAATCTGGCTCTTTAAAAAATGTTCCAACCATTTGCTCAACTTTAACCTGTTTCTTTGTGTGGATATGCCCCTGGCATTAGAGGGAAGGGTGTTCCTTTCTGGCATGACACTCACAGAGCTGAACAACTGGAGTCTTACCTACTATGGTAAGGACACAATTGCTCAGGCAAGCCAACTCCCTTCTTGAGACTAAAAAACCCGAGACCGGAAGCTGTAAAGTGACTTGCCCACTGTCACAGAGTTGGCCAAGAGAAAAGCGAAGCTATGACCTCTCCACGCCCAGACCTGCTTTCTCCTGGAATATACTGTGTTTTGTGCCCATTTGTAATTCTGCTACTACCCTTATTCACTCTGGAAGCTGCAGTGCACCCCAAACTCTCTCCGCCCATTGGTATAAAGAATGAGGAGCCTACACTCCTGTGAACATCTCGGGAGTTTCCCAGCCTGGCTCGCTACTATCATGTTCTCCCCCCAGCAGCAAGTCCCTTTTCTGAGCCTTATCTGCTTCTACCCCGTGGACTGGTTCTGAGTTTCCATGAGAGCCTATGTAGCTTTAATTCTTCTCTGCCTTCCAAGGGAGAAGTGAGAATGGTAGTAATAGAAAAATGGCCTGAAAGCCGCTGTTGATATTGGTTGACTATAGGTAAGCATTTATTATAGGAAAATCTTGCCTGGCATTATTGAAAACTCTAAAATATAAAAAAAAATACCTCTTGCTGGAGGGGCTGTGGGAAGGGGGGATGGGCTAAATGGGCAAGGGGCATTAAGGAAGACACTTGTTGGGATGAGCACTGAGTCTTATACATAGGGGATGAATCACTGGAATCTACTCCTGAAATCATCATTGCACTATATGCTAACTAACTCGGATATAAATAAATAAATAAATAAATAAATAAATAAATATTTTTAAGGAATAATTTTAATAAAGTGGCATTTGGCAATTACCTTTGGAGGGCTATTGTTGCTTTGCTTGTTTTTAAATTAGAAACTGGCTAAATCTGACAGTGACCTAATTGCTCAATAAACATTTATAGAGTTCTCCCATGGGGGGCAGTGATTACACATCAAAGGATGAAATGAATGAGACCCAGTCTCTGCCCCTGAGAAATCCAGCGTCTGGTAGAGCACGTACTGCATTAGAAGCAGCTCCAGTGGGGATGTAAGCGCATAGATAGAAGAATACAGTATTAATTCGCAAAATGAAATGGAAAAGGCAAAAGAGTATTATGTAGGAAAAAATTTTTAAATGGCACTCATCAAGACTTATTCTAATATTATTCTAATAATATTCAAACAGGCAATTTAAAAATATCATACTTTTAACATTTTTAAATCCACTTAACACTGTTCTTATTCATTAGAGATAAGCTTTGGTGGGCAGTAAAAGGCATGTTATGCTGTTACAACAAAAGATAAAGTAAAATAAAAAGAACTCTAAGGTTAGTTTTCTTGTCCTTATCAAAAATCCCTTTACATCGGTACTAATCTGGAAACAGTAGGACTAAACCAGTCTCCAAACCCACTGGATTTACCAGTGGGACCAACTTAGCAATGAATGGACGGTAAACATCTAATCATAAAATTCTAAAATGTTACCATACAGATATTTTCCAGAGGTGTGTAGCAAAATCACTTTAGGATTTAAAAAACTGTATGTACAAGTTTATTCATAGAAACATTTCTGTAATAGCCCAAACTCAGAAACAAACCAAATGTCCATCACCAGGAGGGTAAATAAGCAGCTTCCGGGTTAGTCCTGCGGCAGAGCACGCACACCAATGGGTCTGAAGGAACTGTAGTCAGCCCATAATAACATGGATCTCACAAGCACCACGTTGAGTGAAAGAAGCTGAACAGGAAGAGTCGTAATAATATAGTTATATATGACTTTTCAAATATTTATGTATGTGTATATATTTATACATATATATACATATCTAAAGTTCAATTTTTACTTTTTTAAATATTTTTAAAGTTTATTTCTTTTTAAAGGAGAGAGAGACAGAGTGTGAGTGGGGGAGGGGCAGAGAGAGGGAGACACAGAACCCGAAGCAGGCTCCAGGCTCTGAGCTATCAGCACAGAGTCCGAGGTGGGGCTCGAAGTCACAAGCCGTGAGATCGTGCCTTGAGCTGAAGTTGGATGCTTAACCGACTGAGCCCCCCAGGCGCCCCTCTAGAGTATAATTCTTTTAAAACGTACTGTAGATGTATTACTAAGCATGGCAGCAAATTTTAAGGCACTGAAAATTTATTCGTGTTTAACACAAGGACCAAGACGCTATTGAAAATTGAAGAATAACTTCTGACAATGAAACGTAGTCTCCAGATGCAATTAGGATGTTTCCTAAGCATTAACAGGAGGTACTTTATGTCCACTCTGGAAAACCTCCACCACACAAAGGAGTGAGTTCGGCTAAGTCTAAGCCTAAAGGCTGATTGCTGATGTAAGCTGCTTCTTAATAAGCTATAACTTGAAAAACTTGTGTGTAATTTACTTCTGTCATCATTATTTCCAAACAGAGTTGAAATGATCTTTAAAATAGTAAGATCCTTCAAAAATCTATTCAGCTCAAGGAATTAATATGACCCCGCCTACGATGACTTTATAATAATAGCTACCATTTAATTTGCCTACAATGTGCTTAGCATTTCACAAATGACTCTGATTCTCAAACAACCCTATAAATTAGAAATTATCTTCATTTTACATCAACCATTACATGACACAGCTGGTCTACATATCTGGCAGTTCAGTCCAATGTCAAAGCCACCATCTCTCTTCTACACCAAACCGCCACTGGAGCAGATAAACTTGTGTTCTGCAGGACCATGGTTCCACTAACCCACCACATAGTCTCGCGACAGGAAGATATTCTAATAAATAAGAAAACAATAATGTAAAATAATGATAATAAAATAATAAAACATGGATTATTGGTTTCATTGGTATCTCTGACCAATGGCCAACACTAAGAGTCCATGAGGACTGCTCTGGACAGTCTCTCTGCCAAGGGACATCTTGGGCTCCAGTGTGTCCTTCCAAGACTCATCTGATCTACTGGGGGGTTGCTTCTCTAGGCTGAACAGTTACTCGAAAATCTTTCAGATTGCATTAAAATCTATGCAAATATGTCCTACAAACAGATGGGAACTTCATGATTGCAAACAACTTTATTCCAAATTAGAACTGACTTAGGTCATTTCATACTTAACTATCCCAATATCACCTCCTACCAGCCATAACTTTAAAAGCAGGGGCTAATCAGTAATTTTTATTCAGAAAAAAAGGAAAAATCAACTTTGATGTCAATAAAAATGTTAGCATCTTTTAGCCTAGAGTACTTTCCAAGTAAGTGATTCATTTTTTAACCTCTAATGAAGCAAAAGGACTTTAGTTCTCAAATTCAAAGTTATCATGCAGAGGGAAGAATATCAGTTATCTCTAATGATATCCTGCAATCTCAACAATAAATTTGAATTTTGCTCTCACAATATTAACAAATCAATTGTCTTTATTTTCCGTTTGCTTTCTAATCTTGCAATTATAGCATAGGTATAAAGATATTAAACACACAACATTCATATTTCTTTTTCCCTTATCATGCTATAAGATAATTATTTTTTTATATTTCTGTCTTTGCTTCCAAAGCATAATTCTCCTCCAGGCAGGTTCTGTGTTTTATATTCATCTTTGTATCCCATCAGTAAAGAATACAAATGGTGGCACATTAAGAGTGCCTAATAAGCTCTTATGGATTTATTTGCTAACATCTGCCCCTTTTTCATTGTAAATAATTCGAATGTTTGAAATATTAATGATAATTCTGTATTCATATTCACTCGGCATACATTCTGCAGGCACCTATAATCAATAAAGATGTTATATAACAGAATCAAATTTGATTAACTTTCTACCGTACAAGACATAGTTCACTTGTGAAAATTGTTTCCTTTACAGTGAAAATATAAAAGTTTAGACAAGATAAATTTTCCGACACCCCAAAATATTCTGGGGGAAATTGTTTTTTCCTATATAGTAGGAAGAAAAAAATTATATCCCAAAAATATTTCATGTCTTATAATTTTCATAATTTCCACAAAGCTATTAATAACCCAAGAATGAAATTGCAACTTTACACAGGTAGATGCTCTCCTGCTAGAATAAATACTCAGATCTAGTTACAGCTAACTAAATGACAAATAGTATGTAAAAACAAAGAAATAGTTGTGAAAGATTCAATCAAAAACATTTCCAATTTATGGTACAAAAGAAATGTAAGCTCATATTATTTAAAATGTAGACAATCTATTCATGGTGAAGGTAGTAGTTTTAGAAAAGCTACTGAAGATGAGACGGTGCTAAAGTTGGATGAGTTAATGGGATATGAGCCACTAGTCCAAGAATCTGTTTAAAATTCAGACATTTAATAGCAACAAATAAAAAATCTTATTTGTGATGTTTAAGAATAGATGATAGATTGATAGATAGATAGATATTCTAAATATTACATCATTTTATAGTACAGAAATACTAAAAAGATAAAATACGATCTGCCCAAAACTACTCAAACATCCACACTTTAAGAAAATCAATCAGATACATCAGACATCTGACCAGGTGCGTGGAGACTGAAGAAGTGACCCATGTTGCCAGTATCTCCTAACAAGTATTGCCACGTTTACAAAAAATTCAACACATCATAAAACAAACTCCTCTTTTTTAAAAGACATTGACTTAATGATAAAAATAGCATATCTTTGGCTTCGGCCAAATCTCTTTTGGGCTTCTATTATTTGAAATAATTTTCCAGTGCAATATTCATTGTTAAAAATGATATTAGGCAATGCTCACAGTTACCTTCTTGCCCTCAGAGTTGCTGCTAGCAGCCGGCCCGGTAAGTTTCAATCCACACCCCATCAGGAATGGAAATATATGAACTTTGCCCCTCCCACAAGGGCACTTTTCCAAGAGCCATTTGGGAATCTAGGGTAGAATTGTCATTGATTGATTAAAGGGAGAAAAAAAAAAAAGAGAAATGTGTGGTATATGTATTTTCAAACAAATTTACACCCTCTATGCTTCCCACTAAATTAAAATTTAACTTATTATGTTCATTTTTTCAATGTTTATTTATTTATTTTGAGAAAGAGAGAGAGAGAGACCAGGGGAGGGGCAGAGAGAGAGGGAAAGACAGAATCCTAAGCACATTCTACGCTGTCAGCACAGAGCCTGACATGGGACGCAGGACTTGACTCAGGACTTGAACACACGAACCGTGAGCTCATGACCTGAGCCGAAACCAAGAGTCAGACACTTAACTGACTGAGCAATGCAGGCGCCCCTTAACTTACTACATTTGTATTTTCTATGCTTTTTCCAGTTGGGTCTCTTTTGAGATGCCTCATTTGACCCGCATCTTTCAACCCAAATTCCTATACTAGAGAGAGAAGAGAACTATTTTACTTCATATAACCATTGTCTTGGATATCCTCTTATACTCCATTTTCTATACTATTCTAACCTTCTTTTGACTGCAAAATGTACGTGGAGCTATTCTGAATGTTCTTTTTTTTTTTTTTCCTGCAGCAGCCCTGGGCTGAAAATGGGGGTTACTATTTAATTTATCAACTAGAGTAACTGAATACCAATCAAAGGATGGAAATTATCAAGACCTAGTGATATAGAGACCAAGTTGGGGGGGGGGGGGTGCTTTCTAGAAGAAAACTAATTTGCTAGGAAGTTAAGAACTGATCAACTACATGCCAGTATCTCCAGAAAGTCTGTCCAGTTTCACCTCCACATCATGTGACCTACTCATCTCTTTATCTTATTTATTTCCTCAAGAAATTTTAGAGCTCCAGACACCTCACTCTCTTCCTTTCCCTTTCTGCCTCCCTTTCTTATTCTTCCTTCGCTCCTTTCTTCCTTCCTTCCTCCATTCCTTATTGCCTCCCTTCCTTCCTTTTTCCCTTTTTTTCTTATCCGCCTTCTAATAAAGTTTTCATGGGGCGAATATATTCCACCACTGAAATAACAAGTTTTCAAACTGAGCCAGATGGCTTCTGATGTTGCTTTTAGTTCTAACATTCTGCAGTGCTGATTTCTTTATGACTATAAACGTGGGGGTCGGTAAATCAGGAACGAAGTTTGTAACTAGGGGAGAGTTAGGAAGAGTGAAAACTTGTGGAACTGACAAGATTTAGGGACAGAATGAGGACTCCTCTCTGGCCTGGTTCCCTTTTTGACAGCTTCATCTTCCTTTCCTAACTTCTTGACAGACAATAATATTTCTGAGCTCAAACCCCACAAATATGATTATATGAAGAGAGGAAATTGAGAAGAAAGCTATTTAAATTAGGGATATTGCCATTATGGAGAACATAAGTTGCTTATATATACTGTACATACGTATATGGAGAATATAAGCTACTTATGCAGCTAGTGTATAAGCCAGTTTTACAAGGCAAGATATCGACCAATGGAAATTCATAGCTGACTGTCGAAAGGGCCTCTTGATTATCAAGTGAACGTAGAAAACAAATATGTTGTTAATTCTCTTCCCTTTCTTTTTTCATTTGAAAAAAATGCTTGTGGGTTTTTTTTCTCTAAACTCTTCCACAAAATTCTAAAACCATCATTGTTCAGTTGAATTTCATCATCGGTTATGACTTACAAGAGGATGGAAAATTTTAACATGTAATCAACGAATACGCCACAACGAATTGATCAATACCTCACACAGCTGTTGTCCAGCGTTAGCTTTCAAAAGGGAGACTATTTACATTTAAGGCGGGGCGATTGTTTTTTGTCTGGTTCCCTGGATTTCTGGTTGTCACATTTGTTGTTGTTGGCGCTGATATTCGCATCCCTTTGGGCTTCTGGGTGCCTGAGCAGATTCAAACCTTGTTTGAATATCTTTCATCTAGGATTGCATCTGTTTATCCTCTCAAATGATCATGTTTATCTTCTGATATAATGCAACAAAGGTCTGACTACAGATGACTGTACCCTACAAGCCTAAAAATTTGGTGTGGTGTGATTGTTCAATCGGTAATGATGAAATCCACCACTAAATGTAGCTACATATTCAGGGAAGGTAATAAATCACTAAGGAGCATGTGAGAATTCGTCGAGCACCTACCATGTGCTAAGTATCATGTGCAATTTTGCATACATAATCTCATGTGCGTGAAAACAGTCAGTCTCTCTAATATCAGTGACTTAAAGCATCAGAAAGTTACACTAGAGTTTGAAGGCATCTTGGAGGTCACTAACTTGACAGTGCAAGGCAAGCTAGCAAGGTTTTCTCTGTCAACAGGCTGTAAGAACACGATTTCATCAAGCGTAGAGTTGGACGGCTCCTCCTAGGTACGTATGTTACAACTCATCATGAGTTATGAACCAATCTTTTAACTCATTAGTGACTAGTCATCTTCTTCCTGGGATTGAAAATTCGGGAATGCCAGAACGATTCACCAAAGTCGTTGCCAGCTTGTGATGCAATGCAACATGATTAACGTTCTCTGGCGCTGTAAAGGCAGTCTTTTTGAAAGATTGTCAAGAGGCTCCTTTTCATCTAACTTTACATTACATTACTGAGGAAACAAAATATTTCTGGGGGAAATATCAGCATAGAGACCTTCGAATTTAATGAAAAATGTATCTTTTACCTAAAGTAAGCTGTTGACCTCACATGCACCATTTTACCTTCCAAACCTAAAAGCCTGGAGAACAACATATAAAATCAAAAATACATATACATATGCCATTAAAACGACAAAAAGCAACAATAATAAAGACAAAAACACACGAAACTTGTTTCGACACTTGCAGTTACTCTTACGGTATCAGTCACCCTTTCCATAAAAGCCCTCAGTTCTCCTAGATCCCAAGCTGAGGGCTCCAGGCTTGGGATCAACACCAACTTCCAGTTCCAATGGGACAGAGACACAGGGACCAAAGAGGGTCAAAGCTACAAGATGGCAAAGAAGACAACACGGAAATAGCAGCACATTTGCGATCAGAGGATCCAGACCTGCTCTGAATCGAACTCGCCTGACATCTGGAACAAATGCCTCTTGAACTTCAATTCTCTCACCTAGTAAAAACATGGGAATAATAACACGGCCTTTCTTGCTCTAATATGTCACACAATATGTTAGTATTATTAGTATAATTATATAGAATTAGTACTGCATAAATGTTTTTTCACTTCTTAGCCAAATCTGTACATCTATCTATTTCTTCTGGAATTGTAAACCAGGGTTTCAACCTTCAGATCAAGATTCACAGACTTTGGGTTAAATCCAGCCCACTGCCTCTTTTTAATAAATAAATTTTTATAAACACACGGCCATGCCCATTCATTTCCTACTGTCTATGGCTGCTTTCCAGCTATAATGGCAGAGTCGAATAGTTGTAAAGAGACCATATGGCCTGCAAAATAAAAAATATTTATTATCTGGTCCTTTACTAAGAAGTTTGCCAATCCTTGCTTTAAATGGTAAAACACCATAATTTTTAAATCCAGTGAAATTTTTGTAACCTTAGGTATATAACTTCTCTTTACATAGAGCAAGTGCTATTATATACTGATAAGAAATATAGTTTCTTACATTAAAAATATGCATTTGAGGGGCCCCTGGCTGCTTCAGTCAGTTAATCTTCTGACTTCGGCTCAGGTCATGATCTTGCGTTCATAAGTTTGAGCCATGCATCAGGCTCTGTGCTGACAGCTCAGAGCCTGGAGCCTGCCTGGGGTTCTGTGTCTCCCTTTATCTCTCTGCCCTTCCCCCAATCTCTCTCTCTTTCTCTCTCAAAAATAAATAAAAATTTAAAAAATATTTTTTTACTATGTACTTGGATTTGACCTTAACCACAGACAAAACTCTAGACCCCTTGAATATTGCAGTAAAAGAATAGCCCAGACATCCATTTGGTAAATAACTATTTCTCGAGCGCCTGCTATGTGTCAGGCACTGGCTATCTGGTGAGCAAGAACATGACTGCCCCTGCACTCATGACAGCTAGTGCAGGAGGAGCTTCCATCCCGACTGTCTTACCTGCAACTAGATGTAACAAACATTTACGGGGGACCTAATATGTCACAGGCCCTTCTGCATCCATTACCTCATTCAGTTCTTCCAATAAGCCAAGGAGGAAGACACTGTTTTCCCAATAGACAAATGAGGAAAGCTAGGACTCAGACACATTAAGTTGGTCGCAGTCATGAAGCTAGAAAGTAACAGGAGAATGTGATGATAAAGTAACACTTCCCTTTCCCCCCCAATGCCAAGAATAAAGATCTTCAAACATCTAGCTTCAACACTGGGACCACTGGCCCCAGAGATACCTGCATCGCCAGCTGCCTGCCCCCCTCCCAGCACATACCTGGAAGCCAGTGAAGACTGTCCCCAGCTAAGGTTTGTGTTCTGATGAAGTCAATTCAATTATCACACAGAGGCGGGAGCAGCCGAGTCTTACCGCCTATGAAAACTGGTAAGGATAGGTGTTGAGCAAGTAATTCTGTGACTTTTTAATTATGACCATGAATCACAATGATTAGCCTATAAGACAGAAGGGGGGGGGGGAAGACACACGTTTATGGTCATTAACTCAATGAAATTTAAATTAAAGTAATTATCTCTAAGTCTGTTATCACTCTTTTAGAATTAGAACATTCCACTGCACAACCTCTCTTTATAAGTTGTCTCACAACCTACTATTTTCAGGAAGCCAGGGGTTCCAGGGGAAGCCTTTAGAGAGGGCTGCTAGACTTCTATCTCTGTTCTTTATTCTCCCCAAACAACTTAGAGACCTTTCAGCACTATGAAACTCCATGAGTTCATAGGTTGTAAATGGAATACATAAAACCCAAAGGGGATGGTTTTCACAGCATGTCCCAACCCGCTCCCAGCAAATGGATTGAGTGGCGACAGAACTCTACGGTCTGAGCGAAGTATGAGGAGAAGTAAAGTGTAGCTGACAGAGGAGATCAGGTACTGCCAACTATGTTCTCTGTGTGTCTGTTACCCACCCCGTCATGTTACAGCTCCAGAGCTATCTAGGACAATTCACTGAGTGTCCTCACCAGCTACCACTTTTTCTTATCACACCTCAGACAGAACTTAACAAATGAACAAATTCTCTCCCCCCTTCCCTAATTTCTCCTGTTCCCTGTCTTTAGCTCTGTCTTCCTTAGCTCCTCATTCCCTCTCCCCTAGTCTCACTCAACCTATTTACCCATTGGCCTTTCTCTTTCTCTCAGAGTACTATTCCAAGGAATTATTTCACCTGCAAAACTCACCAAATCTTACCTTTCATCATAGAAAAACATTGGGTCTTTTTAAAAACATGGTTCATATTTTGTTAAAGAAAATAACACATCCTTGGAGGAGTTTTGAGCTATTTAGAGACTGTTTAGTTCATTTTGCAACTTACGGCGAAGCTGTAGCATTGAATTTCCATAGAAAGAGTCTTCCTCTCTATGTAATTTGAGAACAGTACAGTACACTCGATGTTCCATGAAAACCCACCCCTGAGTCATGGCTCAGTGAGAATCAAAATTTGTGGAGCAAATACTGTCTGTATTTATATCAAAAATGAAGGTCTTGCCCCATTACAAAAGAAAAATCCTGTAGTTCTTTGGAATGTTAAAGTTATGAACTCCTAACCTATAAACTGAGAATCAGACAATCATGAAGTTGATTGACCACGAATATGAAATCGGGTTCCCATAAGTCAGATTTAACCCACAGAATAATACTGTCACTGAGAATATAACTGTAAAAGCAATAAAAGCTTTGAATTAGAAGGATGGTCAGAAATTTGGGATAGTAGATTACAAATGAATTTTAAATAATATATGTTAGTTGAGAAAATTAAGGATATTTAGTAATGTAAATAAAAAATAAAGATAGCGATAAGCCTATCGAATCACAATTTTTTTCTATACATTCTGTTTTTACATAGCTGAGTTCTCCCTACATTGTAGTTGTATGTCCTGCTTTTTTTATTTAATATTTCATGATAATTATTTCTCCATATTTTGAAATTCTGTTCATAAGAATTACTTTTAATGACTATGTGAATGTGCCATCAATTACTCATCCATTCTTTTATGAATTCAACATTTAGGTGGTTTCCAACTGACATAAATACTACTGCTAAAAATATTTGGTTTTAGCCTGCTTATCTGAATCTCAGATAGTCTCCTTAGCATAAATATCTAAGTATTGAGTTAATGGATAAAATTTACGAACATTTTTATGTCTGCCTACACCATGTCAAATGTACTCCACAGAAACTCCACCGTAGAAGGAGTTGCCATTCCACTGTTGTTTCCTAACTCGTTTTTCCTCTCCTAAAACCTGGTAACTCAACCTTCTCCCTGAGAGAACCATGAAAAAGGTCAGGATTCTTTACCACTCCTCCCACACCAATCACTACTCTGCACAATTGGAGGAATGCTTCTTTAGACCGTCTACGATTCTTTCAGGTGAGGTTTGGAGCATCTTTCAACTGGTCTCATGTGGGGGTGGGGACATGATGTGACCACCTAATTTTAGAATATTCCTACGAGAACACTAAAGACATGCGGGAGCCTACCTTTCTTGTATTTTCCCTTGTGGCTCCTCCCCCTCATTGCAATTCTCTATGTCCAGCAGCAGCTGGCCATGATGTATATAGGATATGTCATTGCTAAACTTAGAAGACCAACCTCAAAAACTTAATTCATCTGGTTCTATTGGTGCACAAAATTAGACTCAAAAGAAATGGTGTACATAGGGGTCATCCCTGAAGTTACCCAGCTGATTCTCCCTTCTACCGTGAGGGCTTCTGGGAGAACGGCCACTCCACCACCATCTGTCTTCCAGTGTGCTTTGGGAATATAACTCACTTAGAAAAGCCGTGCAGTAGACATCAGTGTGAATACCCAAATGGAATGACAGGATTTTACTGGCATTTAATTTGAAAGTGGAGGGAGGGGGCAGGAGAAGGAGAAGGAAATGAAGAGGACAAACATTAGTTCCTGACACAGCCAGATGAGAAAACAAAGTCTTTGGTGTCCCCCCATCCAATCCCTTCCTGATGTACTCTGTTCTCCCACATCCTAGAACCGTCTCCCTATTTCTAAAGACGATGGTGGTGAAAATCCCATAACACGCAACACCTCCTTGGGTTTACTCAGTTTTGTCGAAGAAGTGTGAATGTTTGTGCACCCTTTTTGTCCTCCCTTTTCTTAATAGATTTTTAGAGCGTTTTTAGATGTACTGAAAAATTGCACAGCAAGTAAGAAAGTGTGATATCTAGTTTCACACCTTCTTACTGGCTCTGACTGAGCCTCTGGAATGGCCTTGATTGTGGTTACTATCAGCAATTATAGGAGCCCCTATGAAGAGCCGTGGTAACAAAAAAGAAGCAATGAAGGGAGAGAAGAAATGACTCTGGTAAATGTGGAACCTTGATTCTCTTTTTCCCACAGAGAGGACAACTGTTAGTCTCAGCCTTCCCAAGAGTCTCTGTGGTTTAAATATTGGCCTGAAATGAAGGAAAATTTCTCAAGGAGACTTTATTCCTATAAAATTTAATTCAGTTATATTGGACATTTTTTTTAATTTTAAGTTTGTTTATTTATTATTTATCTTGAGAGAGACAGAGAGAGCTAAAGCCGTGGAGGGGCGGAGAGAGAGGAAGAATCCCAAGCAGGCTCCACACTCAGGACAGAGCCCAATGTGGGGCTCAAACTCACGAAACCGTGAGATCATGACTTGAGCCAAAATCAAGAGTCGGACGCTTAACCAGCTGAGCCACCCAGGTGCCCCCCAGTTACCTTGGACTTTTGACAAGAGAGTAAATAACTATGTGTCAAGTCAGGGGATTTGCCTGATTTTATTTGTCTCAAGTGAACTTTCTCTGTTTCGGTTAGTGTGAGGTCCATAGGCAACATCCAATAAGTCTAAGGGTAGGTACATGGCTATGTATAAACATACCTAGAAATATATGTATCAGAAATATATGTACAGGAAAATATATGTATCAGTTCAGTCTAATAATTATGCTCAAACTTAAGGGAGGCTCCAAGATATTTGCAGAAATTCTTCTGTCAGACTTCCTCATTGTGTAACATTGACCTAGTCAGCAAAACTTACTGAGGCACAGTTTCTTCACCCAAACTCACTGACCCTTCTTGTTTCTTCAATGCCAGAAGGTAAAAGAAATGTCCAGGGGTGCCTGGATAGCTCAATCCATTGAGTGTCTGACTTTTGATTTTGGCTCAGGTCATAACCCCGAGATTGTGGGATCGAATCGTGTATCAGGCTCTGTGCTGAGCATGGAGACTTCTTGAGATTCTCTTTCTCCCTCTGCCCTCTTCCCTGCTGGCAATCTCTCTCTATCTCTAAGATAAAAAAAAATAATGTCCAAAATCGCCACACAGTATATGTCAATTCCAAATTTCGGTGCCATAAGAAGAGAGACTAATAGTAGAAGTTAAGGTGGCAAAGAAGAGAGCCACAAATCAAAGTTGGTTGGCAGAGGGATGGCGGAAGACCAAATCTCCTCTGTTTCATCTGTGATGTAACAAGAGCCTTGACCAATCGCTTCACCAAGGCCAAAACACATTTGTCCTCTGCTCAACAATTTAAGAAATCTGACCATAATAAGAAATCAAGTTCTTTTTAACCCAACATGTTCTTTTATTTTTTAGTTCCATACTTATTCATTTATTTTTAAATCACTTTTTTGAGCTGTAATTGATATCCAAAAAAAAAAAAAAGCTGTACATATTTAATGTATATAACTTGATGGGCTTGCAGGTAAGGATACACCTGTGAAACTATCGCTGTAATCTATGCCTTAAGCATCTCCACCACCTCCAGAAGTTTCCTCCCGCCCTCCTTGTTTACTAGGCCTGACTCGTTCTTAGAAAACTCTTAGGTGACCCAACAATACCCCACTTCCTTTCCTAAAGGCAAACAAACTACGATGTTTTTTGTACTTTTCCTGGGAATGTACATCAGCCTCACTCTTCTCTCATTTCTTCAAGCTTTACTTCATTCTGGCTTTAGATTTCTTGGAACTTTTCTCATTAGTTTACCCAGCATTCAGTTTGGATTATATGAGCTGCCTATTTTCTGTTGCACATGATTCTTTAAAATCTGAGCCATCCAGATTTTAGCTGTGCATGTTTCTTTAAATGTTGTCTTCCTTTTCCTTTCATCGGATTTCCTGATTATTATGGAGTCAGGATTTCATTTTTAGTCATCTGGAAACATAACCCCTTTTAATGTGTCAGAGCGAAGGATATAATTTTTTTTTGAGTTTTTAAATATGTATTTAGAAAGTCTGGCTCCACACGCCAGGAGTTCTTGCATTCCTTACCTCTGACCTCTGACTTTTGCCTTCACATCCCTAGGGCTTCCATCATACCAATGAGATCTTTTCTTATTAGTCAAAATTAAATCCAGAGCATTCCACAAACAGAAGAATGAAGTTGGGCCCTGCCTGACACCATACACAAAAATTAACTCAAAATTGATCAGACCTAAGTGTAAGGGCTAAAATTAAAAACCTCTTACAAGAGGGGCATTGGGTGGTTCCATAGATTGAGCCTTTGACTCTTGGTTTCAGCTCAGGTCATCATGACCTCATGGTCCGTGGGTTCTGGCCCTGTTGGGTTCTAGCCTCGTTGACAGCACAGAGCCTTCTCTAGATTCCCTGTCTCCCTCCCTCTCTGCCCCTCCCCGACTCACACACACTCTTTCTCTCAATCTCTCTTTCTCTAAATAAGTAAATAAAATAAACTTTAAAAAAATAGCCTATACAAGAAAACATAGAAATAAATCCTTATGACCTTGGGTTAGGCAGTGGTTTTCTTACATGTGGAACCAAAATAACGAGCACCAAAAGAAAAAACAGCTGCACTGGAATTCACCAAAATTAAAAACTTCTGTGCTACAAAAGACACCATCAAGAAATGGAAAAAACAAACCACAAATGGGAGAATATGTTTGCAAATCATTTATCTGGTAAGGGATTTGTATAGAAAGCACTTAGAACTCAACAATAACAAAATAAATAACTCGGTTTTTAAATGGACAAATGACTTCCACAGAAATTCCTCCGGGGAGACCCGCAAAATAAACAGTAAGCACGTGAAGAGACAGCCAACATCACTAGTCATGAGGGAAGTGCAAATACAAACCACAGTGACTTTACCACGCCATCGCTCATCCCTCTCATCCTGCCCCCTACTCAGCCAAATGGGCTTCCACATGCTCTAAACCTCCTTTTTTACATGAACAAGCATAATACTATTTTTAAATAATAGTAATAAAACATTTCTAAAGATTAGTCATTAAATATAATTCCATAATGTAATCTATTTTCAGAGATTTTTTTAACCATGCCCAAGGGGGTTTCCATATGCTAAAATGTAATTCAAATAATGTGATCACTTGATCGTTTGTCGTTGGCTTTCAAGAAAATCAAGAGTTTTGTTGATTTGCTTTAGTCTCCCAAACTTTTAATGGGCACAATAGGATAATCCTATGATCCATCCACATTCCTCAGGAAGTTAGAAATATGGGTGTAGAGCTCAGTCAACCAAAATGCTCCAGAGCACTATCCTGTCCCAGCGCTCTCATGACCCTTGTATGTCACTGGGCTGGGACACGCTATTATGCCTTTCTATCATGCTTCTCTGGCCACACCTGAATACCATTCCTTTGTTTACCCAGTCTCTGAAAACACAGAACAGAATGCACATGGTGGACCGAGTCAGCACAAGACACTAGGGATGCACAGGTGGGCAGAATACACAGTTCTTCCCTGGAGGAGCAAAGCATTTAGTAGGAGGGACTCCAGAGCACTTTCGGTCTCACCCTGCAAATCTCAGCATGCTTGTCTTCCAACATGGCCCTAGCTGTTCTCTCCAAATAAGTCCTAGTTGGTAATCAGTCCATGGTGGTAGACGGTACCAGTTAACCCTGATAAATATGTCTTTTTGTGTGATAAATGTATCTTCTCCTTGATAATTTCTTGTTGTTTCTATTTATAAAGTCTTTCTCCTTCCAGAGAATAGGTAATTACTCATCTTCACTTTCTTGTAGATTTTTCTCTTCACCTTTTCTTTTTTTAACTTTCTTTTTGAGAGAGAGAGAAAGAGAGAGAGTGCACGCGCGCACGAGTTGGAGAGGGACAGAGAGAGAGGGAGACACAGAATCTGAAGCAGGCTCCAGGCTCTGAGCTGTCAGCACAGACAGGGGCCTGAACTCATGAACTGAGAGATCATGACCTGAGCCAAAGTCAGATGCTTAACCAACTGAGCCACCCAGGTGCCCCCACCTTTTATTTTTAGTCCATGAAGAATTTATTTTGGTCTATGATATGAGGTAGGTCTATGAATAAATACTCAAAACCCCTAACTACCTCACCAGTTTTGCCAGCACTATTTGGTAAATTACCAACCCCTTCTCATTTGGTTGGAATCTCTTATTGGCTAATTAATTTTAATATATGCTGAAGCTAAAATACTGATGAAATAGAAATAATAATAGTACCAACTTTATAGAACTGTTTTAAGGGTTGAATGAAATAATGTATGTATATAATGTACTCCACACTGTGTCTAGCACAGGGGAGCTCTCAATGTATATAGTGATTAGTTTGGCCCAATGCAGATCCGGTTCTGTCCAATCTAACCAATCCTCATTGAGTAGAATGAGTTGGGAGTGGAAAAAATATAGAAGTGTTAGTTCATCCATGCTTTCTTCGTGAGAGTAGGAAAAAAAAAAAAAGAATCCTTAGGGGGTATCTGGGTGGCTCGGTTGGTTGAGTGGCTGACTCTTGATCCTGCATGGGGCACCATGTCAGTGTGGAGCCTGCTTGGGATCCTCTCTCTCTCTCCCTCTGCCCCTCTACCCAACTCAGGCACTCTCACTCTCTCTCTCTTTCTCTCTCTAAAAAGTAAAATAAATAAATAAAATAAAGAAGCTTTCAATTTTCTCTACATAATCAATTTTTATAAATTTGCTAACAATAGTAAACAAGAAGTTACCCTCATGTTAACTTAATTCTTTGATTAGTTATACATTAAGCATCTATTCATATTCATTGGCATTTATTTTTTCTGTTAAGTGCATTTTTGTATGCATTGCACTTAAAATTTGAATTATTTATATATTTAAAAAAATTTTGTTTATTATTTATTTTTGAGAGAGAGAAACAGAGCACGAGCAGGGGAGGAACAGAGAAGGAGGGAGACACAGAATCAAAAGCGGGCTCCAGGCTCTGAGCTGTCAGCACAGAGCCCGACGGGGGGCTCAAATTCGCAAACCGCAAGATCATGACCCAAGCTGAAGTTGGATGCTTAACCAACTGAGCCACCCAGGTGCTCCTATATTTCTTAATTTACAGATATTCACTTGATATCGTAAACATAGATTAACTCTATTCTATTGTGTTTTTCCACTGCTGTCATTTGACCTTTAAATTTGATTATACTTTCAAAGTGTCAACATTTTAAATTTTTATTCAGTCAAGTCTAGTTTTTCTTTATAACTTTTCTAGGAAAATGAGTTTTTTTAATTTTATTTAGAACTAATTTCAAACTTGCAGAAGTTGTAGGAATGTTACAAAGAATATCTGCATATACTTTACCCAGATTTACCAATCACTAACTTTTTGTCTCATTTGCTGTATAATGCTCTCCTCTTGTATATATACATATATACACACAGACATCTATTCTGAAGTATTGGTGAAAAAGTTGAATACATCATGCCCCTTTGCCCCTAAATATTTTGGTACATAATTCTTAAGACAAATGACATTCTCTTACATAGCTACAGTTATCATAAAAACAAAAAGGAGGGAGGTATTTTGAAACTGTAAATATCTTGGTCTTCATCAAATATTTTCAAATTATAGCCCCCAGTAGTGATTCTTGCTTGGATCAATTATTACAGTAAATGTTTCAAAATGGCGATTTTCTACTTGGTATTTCATCTATATTTATAAGATGGTGTTCCAAGAAGCCATTGTTAAAATCAGTAAACTATTAGAGAAGGAAAAAAAAAAAAAACCTTAACCAAACATAGCTGATCTACATTTTGTTTCAATTTCTCATCTGACATTTTTTAAGAAAAAGATTGTCAGTTTTCTGAGACATTGCCTCCGTTCCTAGAAAATCTAAGTGTGCCCCATGTGATGATGTGACTCTGGTCCATTCTAGCTGGTTGGTCACAATGTGGTCTGGATGAATCTATGCTTTACAGTTTCAATTTCCAAATCAGCCTGATTACAAGCACTTACCTTCCTGAGCCACCCAGTCATTACAGCAGGAGAAGCCCAGTAAGACGAATATGTTCTTGCAAACTCTTAACCAGTTGGAAAAAAAAAACCTCAAAAGACAAGTACTGATAGGCTAAGTACAGAGATTCTATATTAGAATATGAATGAGTACAAATTACTGGAGATTTTACTTGGCTGCGTGTCTCCTCAACATCTATTCTTTGTGCTGGGAGAAAGAGTGGAGAACAAAAGTTTGTGAATTCCAATAGAGTTAATCCTCAGAACACAAGAGTATGATCGAAATCTACAGAATCTAGCTCTCCTGTGCTGGCCAACACCATGCTTGTTCATGAAAGTTCACAGAACAAAGCAATTTTAGTTTTGAGTGGTAAGTAATTTGGAAAATCTAGACCTTTTGTGTAATTAAAAGCACAATAAGGGAGATGCCTTGGTGACTCCGTTGGTTGGGCATCCTACTTTGGCTCAGGTCATGATTTTTCAGTTCACGAGTTCGAGCCCCGCATCGGGCTCTGTGCTGACAACTCAGAGTCTGAATCCTGCTTCGGATTCTGTGTTGCCCTTTCTCTCTGACCCTCCCCCACTCGCACTCTGTCTCTCTCTCTCAAAAAATAAATAAATGAACATTAAAAAAAAAACCAGCACAATAAGCAGGAGAGCATAGTACGAAAAATTCAGAATCCTCTCACTTGATAAGTCCCTACAGGTCTCCACAAATAGTTTTGTTTTCTAATGAGTTATTTCCTTGTGAAAGAGTATAAGTTACTATGAATTTTACAGCTGCTTTTGATGACACAAAGAACTACAAGGTCCTACAAATCAGTTCATGTGCTTCCAGAATTATGTACAATCAAATAGGTCTTCAGATTACTATTTCTCACTTCTCCAGTGAGTTTCTCAGTTATATCAAAATATTTTTTCAAAAACATATTTTTGCAACTTTAGCATCATTTTTCACATAGTTTTTAGAAACAAAATGCTTTGAAATTTCAAATTTGAAATCAGAATTTAGATGAATGGTTTAAAAATGGAAATATAAAGCAAAAACTTGACATAAACAATGGCTTTGAGAAAATTAAAACACAAGACAGAATCTAAAGGGGCACTTGGGTGGCTCAGTTAGTTAAGTATCTGACTCTTGGTCACGGCTAAGGTCAGGATCTCACAATTCGTGAGATCAAGCTCCACATTGAGCTCTGTGCTGAGCATGGAGTCTGCTTGGGAGTCTCTCTCTCTGCCCCTTCCCCACTCACACACTCACATACATGCTCTCTCTCCCAAAACAAATAAACATGAAAGAAGAAAAGGAAGGAAGGAAGGAAGGAAGGAAGGAAGGAAGGAAGAAAGGAAGAAGGAAAGAAGGAAAGAAGGAAAGAAAGAAAGAGGAGCACCTGTGTGGCTCAGTCAGTTAAGCATCTGACATTGGCTCAAGTCATGATCTCCCAGTTTGGGGGTTTGAGCCTCCTGTCGGGCTCTGTGCTGACAGCTCAGAGCCTGGAGCCTGCTTCAGATCCTGTGCTGCTTCTCTCTCTGACCCTCCCCCACTTGTTCTCTCTCTCTCTCTCTCTCTCTCTCTCTCTCTCTCTCTCACACACACACACACACACACACACACACACACATACATACACATACACAAATAAATAAACGTTTAAAAAATCTAAAACTACACAGTAGTTGTGGTTGGTATTTCTGGACTCTGGAGTTCCCCAGAATGAGCCTGACAACCAAGCAATTGAGAGGAAAGCAGAGCAGTAAATCTGAAATAGCACTTAGAGGCCTTGCTTTCCAAGTAAGTGTTTACTATATAGATCCAAATAAAACTGAACTTTAGTGTTTCTTTGGTTTAAAAAAAGAAAAAAAGACATGTCATAAGGTGCATAAATGTATCTTAAATGCATGAAACCGCCAATTTTACAGAGGGGAGGTAGAAGACTTCCAAAGTTATAAGTATGCCATCATAGATGGAGTTGGACCCACTAACCTCTACAGACCCAGCTCTGGGCCAACAGTGCAGACCAGCACCTATTCATTAGAGCTAAGAGGTATCTGGATGAACGTGTTTTCAAAAGGATTAAAACTATGCCTCCATTTAATTATCTGTAATATTAAGGGTTTGTGCAATAGGAACTTCAGCCCTGACATTCTGTAATTCAGACTTGAAATTGAAATCAATGTGAAATATACGAGGGTGCCATATTTGCTTATGTGAGAATGTAATGTGAGGACAACAACTGGATTGACTGATGAGCATACCATGATGTCAAGGTCGAAAGAGCTCATCAAAAGCCATATCCATGATTCAGCCTTCTTACACACCCCCAACATGAGAACTTGAATTTGGATTCATTCATTTAATACCTAGATATGAGGGGCGCCCAAGTAGCTCAATCTGTTAAGCGTCCGACTTCGGCTCGGGGCATGATCTCACAGTCTGTGGGTTCGAGACCCGCATCAGGCTCTGTGCTGACAGCTCAGAGCCTGGAGCCTGCTTCAGATTCTGTTTCTCCCTCTCTCTCTGCCCCTTCCCTGCTCATGCTTTGTCTCTCCTGCTCTCAAAAATAAATAAAACATTAAAAATAAATAAATAAATAGATATGAGCACTCATTCTATACCAAGAATCTGTGTTGTAAAGAACTTCTATTACTCCAACGGTCAACTTTTTCAGGCTCAGGAAGGTTTAGGGGTACACTGCAAACATATCCTGGTCCCTAAGAAGCAAGAACCATGATGGGGTTTGCTACTGTTGCTATTATTGCTGTTGCTGCCATTGTTCTTATTTTGCAGTCATCCTCATTTGCAAACATTAGCCCAGAAGGCAGAATTTGTGCCACCCTTAGAGGTAGCACAGTGTTGTTCATGACAGCAACCCTTCAGCAAACTCGTTCATACCAGGCCACAAGAATATTTGTATCTACCGTGGAGATAATCTCTTCAATCTCAAAGAAACCTAATCTTGAGGATGAGGACAGGGAGGGGTGAAAGACAAAACTGGAGAGTAAACAAACATCCGTATCCCGTGAACCAACACCATTCCTAAACCCAAACTGGCCGGAGGTCGCATGGTGTCCCAGGGTGCCACAAATTGGATCAAAATGTTCCTCAACTGCAGTTAAATAACATTTCCCCCATTCAACAAAATAAAATATTAATAGATATGATTTAAAATAATGTCTTACATCTTTGGCATTTATTAAAGATTACTTTTTTCAGAAATAGCATAAGATGGTACTTAATTTTGAAAAATGAAAGAAGTAACTTTTTTTTCATTTTTTTATTTGTAAATTTCTTTTAAGTTTATTTATTTTGAGAGAGAGAGACAGAGTGCAAGCAGGAGATGGACAGAGAGAGAGAGAGAGAGAAACCCATGCAGGCTCCACGCTGTCAGTGCAGAACCTGACCTGAGGTTCGAGCCCACAAACCAAGAGATCATGACCTGAACCAAAACCGAGAGTCAGGCTCTCAACCCACTGAGCCACCCAGGTGCCTCTAACATATTTCTTGAACGTTTCCCATCCTCAGGCACTAAACGAGGTGTTTTATTCGTTTATCTCATGTAACCCTCCATGAGAGATAGAGAATATTCTTTGTACGTTACAGGTCAAGAAATGGAAGCTGAGAGAAGTTAAGGGAGCTGCCGAAGGTCTCTAAACAGTGATCTCCGAATAGTGTGATTCAAACCCATGTCTTTCTTACTTTAAAATCTGTCCTGCTTCAAAACCCTGTATGCCCATATTCTGCATCCACAGAACAGTGTTACTTAACAGTGAAAATCATATGCTTGTTCAGGAATGAACCAAAGAGTCAGCCTAGATCTTTGGAAGCTTTTCCTTCCTCCTTGTCCAGTCGGCACCAATTACTAACCTGTGTGTTGACTAGAATTTAAGAAAGGCTTCAGCATTCAAGCAAAGATCCCAAGATCTGCCAGGTGAGAAAAAAATCAAAGGACACAGGAGAATGCTCTTAATCTCTTTGCCTGGATGGATTATTATTAACAAACATTGAACTCCCCCAAGTGTCTGGGGTTTGGCAAACCCCTTGCAGACCACTGCACATTTGATCAAGCTGCTATGCCTTTCAGGCTACAATTTTGTAATGAAAACCTTAGGTCTAAAGTGCTTTAGAGGACCCCAATGATTATGAAGAATTAGTGGCTCTTTCTGCCAATGAGAAGAATGTGAATTCAAAAGTACATAAGTATTAATTCAATTTTTTTAAGTTTATTTATCTGAGAGAGAGCGTCAGCAGGGAAAGGACAGAGAGAAAGGCGAGAGAGAATCCCAAGCAGGTTCCTCACTGTCAGCGCAGAGCCTGATGCAGGGCTCAAACACACCAACCGTGAGATCATGACCTGAGCAGAAATCAAGAGTCAGACACTTTACCAACTGAGCCACCCAGGTGCCCCAGTATTAATTCTATTTCTTCTAACAAAAACAACGTATATGGAAGTCCCTGGCACTTAGTAGCTAATCAGTAAATGTTTATTAAATATGATCTGAGTCTCTGAACTGTTTCCCAACTCATTCTCCCCTTCTCTAATCTACCCCTCCCAATGAAAAATACTGTTTCAATTACTGCCCTTCTCTGAACATAATTCACTTAATTATACACTTGTGTCTGTGAAGCCTTGAGGGAGGGCCTGAGTCCATGAGTTGATGTCTTACGTCATCAGCAACAACTTGATAAGTACTTGCTGACTGATTATACTGACTGATATAAGTTGATACCAGCATTGAGCTGAGGGGAAAGATGCTGGTATAGACGACAGAAGTTCCCCAGGGCTAGAAGGCGGCCCCCTGATGATCCACTTGGTGTGGACCACCATTCTTAGAGACTGGCAGGGACCTGGGAAGCAAGGCGTCTGTGAGGATGTGCTAGCATCTCAATGTGGGATCCTTGAAATTTGCCTCAGAGTCACTTGTGGTGCTTGTTTCAAACTACTTATTCTTGAGCTTTGCCTTAGATGATGATTCAGAACCCATAGGGATGGGGCCTCGAATCTGCATTTTCCCAAGGATCTCTGGAAATTCTGATGCACACAAAACTTCTAATATTCCTAGAACAAGCAATAAGGCATCTCATGACAGTGAGTGAAGTGAGAAGCCCACCAACGCGGAGGCTCCTGCGCCAGGTTCCACCCAGGAAACCCGGTTTGCTGACCTAAAGGAGATTCCTTTTTTTTCATCACAGACCTGCAATCATGCACCACACGGTATGAATCTAGGGAACAGAGCTCGCAACGCCATCAACCGGTTTTTCAAGCTGAAGGAGATAACAGGGGTGGGGTTGAGGAGGCAAAGGAACTCAAAAGTTCAAGAAGCTAAGTGAGGATGAAGACCAGTCCCTACCCAACAGGGCTTTTGTGCTGCAAGTACAGGAAGTAAGTAGTGTATAGAAGCATCTGGCACAGTGCCCGGTGTAGAGCAGATTCTCAATACATGTCACCTGCCCCGGGATTGTTCCCACGGAGTCTTCTTTTTATGTGCATTTTTCTGAGCCTGGAGAAGGAATTGACCCAGGATAAGCACCATCCCCATTGCAAACATCTGGTGCCCACGAGCTACATCAGGTCACTGGGGCTGAGTTCACGATCTCATCATTGAGGGGTGCTCTTGCAGATAGGGGTGCTCTTGGGGAGAATGTTTCTCCTACTCTCTGGGACCAGGCCCACTGGCCTTTGCAAGCCACTCTACCAAATATTCTGGTCTCCCCACCCTGAATTGTGGGGAGCACAGGATGCTGGAAGAAGGACAGAAAGGGGTGAAGCTCTGACGTTGCAGAAGAATTGCATGGAAGGCGAAAGATGATGGTGTTTGTCACAGAATGGGTCCCAGAGCTGTCTTCCAGGCTTTTCTCTGTGCCAAGCAGCTCAAATATCACAGAAGGGTGTCAGAGTAGGTTTTTATCCACTCCTGGTGTTCAGTACTTATTGACTGGGGCTCCCTTCGACCCCTACAGGGTGACCTGTAGGTCCTTGTAAAGTGGTGCAAAAGTACCTCCAAACACCATTGTACTAGGCTGAGCACCTCCAACACAAAATGTCCCAAAATGAACTCATAATGTCCCCTAAGCTTGTCCCTTGTCTAGTATCGCCAATTCTGATGAACAGCATCGCCTGTCGGGCTACTGGCTCAACTGAAATCTAAATCATATTTCATTCTCCTCCTCTTTTCCCTTGTATCCAAACATCCTGTCAATGTTAACTCTCACTTAATGTCATGGCTCTTTTCTCCTCCCTACCTGCACTGTCGCTGACTTAGCTGAGACCTTAACATTTCTCACCCATAATACTGCCAGAGCCTCCAGGCTAGACTTCCTGCTTCTAATCTTTCTCCCCTCTGATACATTTGCCACAAGACCATCTTAGTGATTCTTCTTAATAAACAAGATAAACATACCCTACCTCCTAATAAAAAACATCTACTATTTTCTGCATTGTTTATTGCATTGTTCTCTCGAGGAAGAGGCATAAGATGATCTTTGTATTGTGCCTCAGGCAGTGTGAAATAGTAGGTTCCTTTCTCTACAAAACAGCTTCCTCTTTAATGCATCGTTGGTCTCCCATGATGTAAAAGCGATGTTCAAGAACAGTACTGTCCAGGAGAAATTTCTGCAGCCACGATAATGTTCTGTATCTCTGCTGTCCGATACTAGCTACGTGTAGCTATTGATCTCTGGAAATGTGGCTGGTGTGACTGAGAAACCATACGTTTGGTTTTACTGCATTTTACTTACCACAAATAGCTTGTGAGCTGAAACATGAACTTCAAAGGGTAAGCAAGCTCAAGAAGTAGGAAGTCTGATTCCTAGACTCCTGGGTGCTTAAAGGATGCTAGATCAATTATGGCTCATTAGCGCCCCCTGGCTCTCAGGAAAGGAAGACGCAAATCATTGGAGAATAAATGCCTCCAGTATTTCCACAGATTACTCTGAACCAACAGTGACTTTACAATAAAGTATCACCAAACATACAGTGAAACAAGCCAGCATGAAATAAGGGCAGCAGAAACAACCAACCAACAACAACAGATTTAAAGCCCAAGATCCTCAGCTACTGGAATTAGCATGTACGGAATATAAAATAACCATGTATGAAATGTTAAAAGAAATTAGGAGTTTCCCAAATGAACAAGTGGTAAGACCATGATATATAGTCGAAAGGAATAGCAAACATTTCTATAGCATAGTCGAAAAGAAACCAAACAGAAATTTTAGAGATGAAATATTTAAATACTGAAATTAAAAATCGAATAGAGGGTTAAACAAATAGACGCCACTGAAGAAAGAGTTTATGAGATAAAAGATAGCTATGAAGAAGTAGCTGAGAACACAGTGTAAGGAAGTGAGGATATGGAAAATATAAAAGGAAGGTTAATAGAGAACATAGAATAAGAAATTCTATATCTATCTTGTCTCAAAAGCAGAAAATACAGAAAATGGATGAGAGGCAAATTTGAAGAGACGTGGCTGAGAAATTCTCAGAGCTGATAGGATACACGAATCCACAGATTTTGAAAGTAGTCTTGCGAGCAGAACCAGACCCAAGCAGAATTACAAAATAGAAGGTTTTCTTCTCAGCCCCTCCTATTCTTGGAATTGTTCTTCTCATTTTCAAAGATCCTCTGCCAAGCTTCCAAATGCCCAGCTTCCTCACACTGACCCCAGCCCGCTCAACTTTCTTATACACATGCCCTCATCCAAATAGGCATCTTTCAAGATATGATCATGAAATAATCAGATAAACCAGCCTGTGCTTATATATGTTCCAGCTAATGGGTTGCTTCTCCCATTAGATCATGCGTTAAAATAACTTTATGTTACAGAGGTACCTTGAGGAGTGACACAATTATTGGAATTCAAGGCACAGTGCCAGAAAGAGATTTGAAAGAGAAAAAGACTCTGAGTGTTCTCAATTCACCTCAGTTTGAGGGCCCTGCCCAGCTGATCACTCCAAAGATGGATGAGTGTCTAACTCACCCATGCATAAAATTAGCCCACCAGTGTAGTGGGTCCTTTGTCATCCAAAAGAACTGATTTCATATTTATTATCAAAATTAGGGGGATGGAAACCAATATGTCTTGTCTCTCGGAGTACCCCCCAACCCTATAAATGGCATATATGAGCAGTGTCTAAGACAACCAACACACAGCATTTCTCTGGCCACAATTAATTGGTTCAACAGGGAATGTAGCCATCCAACAAATACTTAATGAGCACTTAAGATGTCTCAGGCGCTGGAGACACAGCACACAATAAAGTGGACAAGATCTCTGCCCTGATGGACCTTATGCTGGGGTGAGGTGGAGACAATATATAAATAAACATATATGTTTATATACATGTCTTTATAAATATCTCTTTATGCAAGCATAGAGATGTATACATACATGCATCTCTGTATACGTATACTTATATGTGGGCATATATTTTTGTATACAGATGTGTGTGGCTGCATTGTGAGGAATGGGTGGAGGAAAAGAAAGACAGGATGTACTTAAGGAGTTCTGTTTCTATTATCCAGAGGAGGGACCGTGGAGGATGATGGGTGAGTTTGAAAGATATCAGGTTGGGTGTAGTGATTGGTTGTATGAGCAAAGGAGGAAAATCATTGTGGAAAATGATATGAGTCCCATTTGGACCTCTGAGTGGATGGTATGGCCGTTTTACAAAGAGAATAAGGAAGGAATGGTGAGTGAATTCAGTGTGGGGTGTCTGTGTCACCTGCCGGTGTCCATGGGGACAGATGGATATGTGACTGGAACTCAGCAAGAAGACCCGAAGACAGATTGGAGAGCGGGTCAACATAGAACTAATAACTAAAGCCAAGTCATTGTTACCGACAACACATGGCACCCCGGAATAAAACTTTGAGGATTATTAACACTTAAGGGGCAGGCAGAGGGAGTGTTGAAAGCTGTTGTGTCTGGGCAGCAAAGAGAAGAAAGCACTTCAAGAATATCCGTAGAGAAGCAAGGGGAGGAGGGCTAAGGCACAGCTGGAGTTTTAAGTCTTTAAGAAAAGTTGTTACAACTGCTGGCTTGAGACCTGGAGCCGCAGATAGTGTGACGAACAGCGCCATCTCGTGGAACGTAAGATGAACAGCCGGGAGAAGACCGATTTTCTCGCTTGCTGATCATCAGTCACATTGAGTTGGAGTCGGAATGAATCTTAAAGATATATTTTCCAGAGGAAGTATAGGCCGCAAGAACTAAGCTTGGCTTCCCCACAAGTTATATAAGTTCTCCGGTGAGAGCTAGGACTAGTACCTGGCTTGTGGGCTCCCAAGCCAGTAGCCTCATTACACTGTAATGCTTCCAATGGGATTATAAGTCATAGGACAGTCAGACCCAGACTAAGTGTGACCGAGGCGTCCCTGGGGTCTCTCTGCTCCTTAGTGCCTGCACACGGTTTGGATCAAAACTCCCCGTTCCTCGCCCTGCAGAACGTCCGCTGCTTTCCCAAGACCTCTGTAAATTCTGGACCACCTCTGTGCAGAATCTCCCCCTCACCAATTTCCGTCTTCAGCTTTATCTCTGTGTTTGCACCACCCCCAAATTGGAAACAAACCCTGCCTACGGAGCCGGCGTCGAGAGAACAACCAAGACCAGCCTCACACCACCACGAGCCGCGACAAACGAAACACCTCACCTGACGCCAACATGGAGATGAAAACTGGGCCGTGAAGAGCCCTTGTCTTGACAGTATTTTGACAACTCCACCACATTTCACGGGTTTCCTTCTTTTTGCTTTCTTCCCTGACACTTTCAGGAGAAAGCCATTTTTTTTCACGCTGTCTTTCATAAAGAGTGTGATCATAAAATAATCTTCCAAACCAAGACACTTCTGAAAGTAAAAAAGCACCAAAAATGATTAAAGACAGACAGACAGACATAGGAGGGCATAGACGTAGATGTGTGAGGTCCTTACTTGACTGCCAAAAGGGTTTTATTCTAGTGGCAGGTCTCTAAAGTAGTTCTATACAAAAACTATTCTTAGGGCGCCTGGGTGGCTCAGTCTGTTAAGTGTCCAGCTCTTGATTTCGGCTCAGGTCATGGTCTCACGGTTCATTAGTTTGAGTTCCGAGTTGAGCTCTGTGCTGACAGCACGGAGCCTGCCTGGGATTCTCTCTCTCTGACCCTCCCCCGCTTGCTCTCTCTCTCTCTCTCTCTCAAAATAAATAAAAATAAACTTTAAAAAAAACTATTTTCAAAAATAAAAGTATCATTTAAAAAAACATGTGTCTATGCACACTAAGCAAAATGCGAAAAAGGAAAAAACCTCCTCAACTTGATTATCTGACATTAAAAAAAAATAACAGAAACATAAGCAGGATAATTACTGTGTAGTTTAAAGTGTTGGAGACGTACTGCTCTCCAAACCTGTGTCGCTCATATTTATCTGAAGACTGTCGTTTTTCAATATGATTTGTTTTTAAATATTTCATAAAATCAGCAGAAATCTTCACAGTTGCATCTTATGATTAATAAAATTAATATTATCGAGAAAATAATCTTGCTACAGGTGCCAATGTAGCTGGTAAGCTCAGAACTAGCTCTCCTGTGAAGGAATATTTTCAGTTCGAACTTTCTATATCTCAGTACTTAAGTAATCCAGCTCCAACAGTGTCAGAGATACAGTGTCTTCACCTTGACTCAGAGGACATTTATCCTACAAGCCAAACTTGTCACATAAGTTATCTCTATGATTTCTTTGAACATACCACCAAATTTAGATTATGCAAAATTGAGGGTCTCGCTTCTATTCTATTCTGGTACAAAAGTAAAAATGGATATAGGAGCGCCTGGGTGGCTCAGTCAGTCAAGCATCCGACTTCGGCTCAGGTCATGATCTCACGGTTCAGTAGGTTTGAGCTCCGCATCAGACTCTGTACTGACAGCTCAGAGCCTGGAGCCTGCTTCGGCTTCTGTGTCTCCTTCTCTCTCTGTCATTCCCCTGCTCGCACTCTGTCTGTCTCTCAAATATAAATAAACATTTTTAAAATTTTTAAATAAATGGATATAGAGTTAAAAATCCAAGCTCTATCAAAGGATTCTTCCCACAAGTTGAGATATTCTAAAGGGCAGTTTCAGTATTTCGAATTTAGGTCTTATACACATTTGAGCAACTCTTGTTCTTAAATGTATTGAGTTCTCCCTTTCTTTTTCAGTAATTAATTTAAATGCCTTCCTGTCTGCAAGTTTTGTTTTCAGTAATTGCAATTAGCCGAAAACATCAAATGCTGAGGTTCAGGGATGCCCTGTTCCTTAAATGCTTTGATTAGAGACTTCCAGCTAGTAGTGAACAAAACACAACCAAAAGGTAAAGAATCCATTTGCCCAAAACGAGAACAAAACCTTAAGACATAAACATAAGGAGAACAGGACTCGGTTTACAATATACGGACTCCATGAAAGAGGACATCAACTACCTCCATATTGGCCTCAGTCTTACTTTCTAATTGATTACGTTCTTCTTTCCAGCTTATCTCAGGCTGGAAAGGCAAAAGACATGGCAGGCAAAGCCCTGATGGGAACCAAAACTACCCCCTCAAGCACTAAGGACCGCCCTTAGCCTGCAAGACCCCACATGACTGACCCCAAGACAATGATCAACTTGACCTGTACTGCCCACCTGCATGTACCCACCGACCTTCGTCCCACATTTTCCTTGTATAAATCCGGAAGTATCGTCGGTACTTTGGAGTGCACTTTGGGTGCTAGTTCTCTGTTTTCCAGGCGTCAGCCTTACTGAAATAAATTCCTTTCTGTTTCACCACCCCTCATCTCTCTGCCTTTGGATTTTGTCAGCAATGAGTGGCTGAGTCTGGTCTGTTCCCCAACAGTGCCCTTGCACTCTGCATCCTGGTTTCATCAAACATTTCCAAATTCCAATTGATGATGGCGCCACAAAAATTCTGCAGTTACCCTATGTGTACTTAAAAAGTTATAAAGTCTTGGGGTGTTGTAGGTTAACAAACCTGAGTCAATAATGAAAACCATTAATCAGCTGTTTTGGCTTCTGTAAATTGCTTTGCAAATGCATCTCCCCATTCACTGTTCTGACTAACTGTATGGTAACCGCTAAAACATTAAAATAAAAACCTATGCAGTTCCCTGTTAGAGTAACCAGAAGGGGTTAACTGCCCGTCTCACTCCTGCAACTTCGCCTCCTTGCTACATAGCTAACTTAGATTACAGTGAGCTCTCACCCTACTGTTTTGAGCTGATAAAAGGAGGGTCAACATGCAAGAAGTCACGTAACTGCTGTCCCGCGGTGTCTGAAGTGTCTAACTATAATTGGTCATTTAAAGCTCACTTAAGACAAAGAACCTTGAAGCAATAGGCCCCCGCCAAAGGTAACATCTGTGTAATTGGCTACCAAAAAATGTTGTAAATTATAATTGGTTAACTAATTTATGATGTACCCTAACTTGCTAAAACCCATATAAGCCCACTGCTGCCTTTGTTCGGGGCCATTCTCTGCATTTTCTCCTTAACATCAGGAGATCAGGTTTGGCCCGGCCGTAAATAAAATCTTGCCTCGCTTCTATTCGGCGTTTGGTGGTCTTTTTTCTATAACACCCTGCAACAGGGGCACCTGGGTGGCTCAGTCAGTTAAGCATCTGACTTTGGCTCAGGTCATGATCTCACTGTGAGTTTGAGCTCCACATCGGGCTTAGTACTGACAGCTCAGAGCCTGGAACCTGCTTCAGAGTCTGTGTCTCCTTCTCTCTCTGCCCCTTCCCTGCTCATGCTCTGTCTCTCTCTGTCTCTCTTTCTCAAAAATAAACATTAAAAAAATTTTTTTAAGTTATAAAGTTTTACAACTGCAACTTCTATTTCGGTAGAATAACACAGCGTATTTGGACACCATTATGAACTTTATGAACACCACACACAATTCCAAGTCTATTGCTGTTTCAAGAAGTTTTTTTCTTTCATTTAGGAAAGAAAGTTGTTTTCATTCAAACATTGAGGTCCACCAAAGTTTCTATTTATGTAATCACTATAAAAATAAGTTTATCTTTAATGTTGAATCTCTTAACTAAATTTACAATGGAGTTCAGAAGAATGTTAGATGTTTTTCATTTGATAAATTGAAATTCTAAATGCTTATGAACCAGACAAAAAAGAGAATCATTGTTGAAATTAACATAAATGATTTTCTATTTGAAGCAGCTCGAGACACGGATATAAAGCTGACATCATTTGGGGCACCTGGGTGGCTCAGTCAGTTAAGCGTCCAAATTTGGCTCAGGTCATGATCTCATGGTTCATGGGTTCATGCCCTGCATAGGGCTCTTTGATGACAGCTCAGAGCCTGGAGCCTGCTTCAGATTCTGTGTCTCCCTCTCTCTCTGCTCCTCCCCGCGCTTGCACTCTGTCTCTCTCTCTCTCTCTCTCAAAAATAAATAAACATTACAAAAAATTTTTTAAGCTAATGTCATTTAACCGAGGCATTCTTCTGCTAATGGAACCAACACATCCATAGCTATTGCTTCACTTGGCCTCTGCACACAAAAAACTTGGAACTGAAAACAAGTTCATTAATTTAGAAAAACAGTCACATGAATATGAATGAAAAAGACACTTCCCAAAGTGCCGCATTTAAGTGCCTTCTCAATGGGATGTATATATATACAATGGAATACTATTTAGCCATAAAAAGAAGGAAATCCTACCTTCTGCAACAACATGGATGGCCCTTGAGAGCATGATGCCAAGTGAAATAAACAGCCAGTGTTCTCCCGAGTTTTCACACCCCTTCCACCCAACAGCTAGCTTAATCCCCTGCCTCTCTGTTTTGCAAGTACTGTTCCCTCCCTTACTTTCCTCATGCACGCAATGCCTACTTGTCCTTTAAAACTCAGTTCAGATTTTGGAGGATCCCTCCGGCGGGGCTGGGAGCCCTCCGTCTGTGCTCAGAGGTCTCTCTGATTATCCGGTCCTAACCAATGGCTCCTCGTTTCCTGCAGGACTATGGCCTTGGTGTCTTGACTCCCCACGTTTTGGCCAGTGTCTATCACAATCATTGTCTATCGAATGAATACTTGAATGATTGAGTTGATGAAAATTTTATTTATAACTTTGTGGACAAGACGGAGATTGGAAATGATCGTCCACCTAGGTAGTTTCATTAGGTGAGCAAGTGGCTTTGCCTGTTGGATGCTCAATACAATTTTATTTAAAAAAAAGAAATAAATTCATTATCGACCCTGGTGCACTTAAAATTACTGCAGACAGAAGCATAAAGTGTATTCACTGCCTATTGTAACTCCATTGTTAGGGCTTGAGATCCCGCTGGGATTTATTTTATGACAAAGAGAACGACGCTCAGGATGGCCTCATTTTCGCCAGCTCAGGCAGGCTGACTGGCCAGCAACTTTGCCATGATGCCCCGCCAAGAACGGGAAAACCTGTTCTCTACGTGGAAAGCCGCTGACCTGATTACCCTCACCATTTAGTTTCTGCTTTCTCCTCAGTCAGCAAAGAATAAGAATTAAGGGCAGGGAAACGCAGTTCATCTCAACTCCCCATGACCTGCCTTCAGTGTTCGATCAAACTTAGGAATCAACACCAGGCTCTTGAAAAAGGGGAAAAGGCCTGTTTATTTGAGTGCAGGGTACAAAGTGCCCAGCTCCTGCGGTGTCCAAGCTTTGGTCCTTCAGCATAAAACTCCTTTTATCCGTGCACATTCCCCCAAAAGCGATGGAACTAAACACGGCGATGGCGATGATCCCTTTTGGACGCAGGTTGACCGTGGAGGAGGCAAGGGTGAAACCAAGGAATTAGGGCAGGTCCCAACTTGTCAGCACAGCAGGCAGGATGTTCATTGCAACTAGTGTTCAAACACATACATTTCGGGGTGCCTGGGTGACTCCATTAGTTGGGCATCCGACCTTTGGTTTCAGCTCAGGTCATGATCTCATGGTTCGTGGGTTCGAGCCCCTTGTCACCCCCAGCCCCTTCCCTGCGCTCTCTCTTTCTCTTTCTCTCTCAAAATAAATAAGTTAATTTCTAAAAATACGTACATTTAGATTGTTTCCATCTCTTGGCTCTTTTGAATAGCGCTCCCGTGAACGTAGGAGTGCAACTGTCTCTTCAAGATCCTGATTTCAGTGCTTGTGGACAAATCCCCAGAATGGAACTGCTGGATCATATGGTAGTTCTAGTTTTAATTTTTTGAGGAGCCTCCATCCTGCTTCCCATGGCAACTGCACCATTTCACATGCCCACCAGCAGCGCACAAGGGAAAATCTATCTACTTCTAATTGGCCTGATTTTACATAAGCTTCATTATCTTAAAAGTAAAATATTAAATTGATGATCACACAACGATAATTATAATACAAGTAATGATGGTGTGATGATGCTTTTACTTCTTTTGCAAATGTCACTGAGTACGGAACAGGGCCACTCTTAGCCTGTAGAGCACCTTTATGAACTCAGAAGAGGTGACCCTTCCTCAGACTGACACAGCCTCATCCTGGCGTACTGCTCTGTGAATGGAACGCCAGCTTGATTTCAACCCCCTTACCGTCTCACCAGGTGCCCTTGTGCAGTGACCAACCTACACAACCACGTGCAGTGGCAGTGGCACTCATGTAGCAGGACATCCAAATAAAGGGGGAAAGACTGGGTGGTCTGTAAGAAAAGAGACAAGTCTGTGACATAAGTAGACAGAAAAAACAACAACTACATGATGCCAAGGAGAAGAAGCTGGTGTCACTACTGTGACACTCTCTGGTTGCCTCCGTAACCTCCTTTCTAGGAGTGCTGGAGGAAGCACTGACCACTAATTCGTTTGACCACTAATGTGAGGTCCTGGAAGTGGCACAAAAGAGTCTCTGCCTCAAGTGTTTCCATTCTCTACGTAAGCAAGAGGGCCACGGCAATCGTGCCTCTCCACCCTGGAAAAGGCAACCTTGGTTCCCAATGACAAAGAGGAGAGCCAGCTCAGTCAGATCTTTGACCGTGCTCTCGAGGGTGGAGGTGGTGATTGGCTCTGCGTAGACAGAGGAGTGAGGACTGGCTTGGTAGAGAAGACTTATGTGGCCTGGGGGACTTACTGCCATCAGTAGAAATCTCAGAGATTGTTGAGATAAAGGCTCTCCCTCATATTTAAGTAGCACCTGAGCCCTTGAAGGGTGAACGGCTTAGATGCTGGGATCCAGGCTTCCTGCTTCCCATGCCAGTGTTCTTTTCACAGCATCCACCTGGCGACCTGACAAATCTGGACTTTTCTCCTCAACTTGATGTTCCAGTTAAGTTTACTTTGCCCAAAACTTGTTCCATGAAACGATAGTCCTCCAAGATACAGTGTAACTAGCAGGTTTATGGTTCATTTAAATTTAAGAAACAAGGGGGCATCTGGGTGGCTCAGTCAGTTAAGTGACCAACTCTTGATTTCAGCTCAGGTCATGATCTCACGGTTCATGGGATCCAGCCCTGAGCTGGGCTCTGTACTGATAGCATGAAGCCAGCTTGTGATTCTCTCTCATCCCTCTCTGTCTCTGCACCCCTCTCCCCACAAAATAAATGAATAAACATTTTAAAAATAAATAAATTTAAGAAACAAGGTCCCATATGTGCTCCCCCAGAGAGTGACAAAGCATACTGGCTTCTCAAAAGCTTAGAAAGTACTGCAGGAACCTCTTTAATTTCATTCAACACAACTTGTGCATGACTTTTTAAGCATGGATTCCTATTTTCACAGCATCTTCTCATCCCCACCAAACTATTGATCCTCCAGACTCATTTCAGAAATACTGAATGATTTTTTTTTTAAGTCAGCAAAGAAGGCATTGTTAGTTCTAAGAGAGACCAAAACAACTCAGACACGTGGGTTACCTGCACAATCAGATGCTCTTTTCCCATCAATCAAAAGTATGTATTAATATTTACTGTTTGTGGAAGGCACAGAGCTTATGGTAGAGATAGGGAGGGCCCAATCTGGACTGCAGGGGTCTGGTAAGGCTCCTAAAAGGCCGTGAGGAGTTCCAGTGACACGTCTGTATCTCTAATGGAGAATAGCGCCATCTACCTATCCTGTTCCAGGACTTGGGTCAGGAAGAGTCATTCGCTATTAGTAACACACTTTGATCTGCTCACTTGAAAGCCCTCACAGACTGGAGCTGCTATTACAGTTGGGTCAGAGGATGGGAACGGGGAGAGACGCCTGTGCACAGGGATACGCCCATCTACTAAATCCTCTGTGGCCGCCAGGTGGGGGTGGGGTGGGACAGAGGGCAAGAATGCTGTAGAAGCAGTTTCAGGTCTAAGAGTGAAAACTAAAACAGGGAAGCTTTTCAAATCCAATAAGAAGAGCAAATGGCATCCAAATGACTGAATATGACCTCTGAGGAAAAAGCTCCAAATTTTTAAAAAATAGATTACATTTACCCAGAAATGTTTGAAAAGTAAACATTCCCACCAGGATTGCCTCACATGGAAATTCTTAGCTAAGGTTTATCTTTACCTACATTCACTTGTCTTACATTTAACGCAATATTTCATTTTTTTTAATGTTTATTTTTGAGAAAGAGAAAGAGAGAATGAGCAGGAGAGGGGCAGAGACAGAGGGGGACAGAGGATCGGAAGTGGGCTCCGTGCTGTCACGAACCTGCTGTGGGGCTCAAAATCATGAACTGTGAGATCATGACCTGAGCCAAAGTCAGATGCTCAAACAACTGAGCCACACAGGTGCACCACAAAATTTCATCTTGAACATAAATAGAACAAGATCGGCCCTTGAAGTAAAACTTTGTAATGGAGTTCATCAAGTAAAAATTTTTAATGGAATCAAATACACTGAGATTCAAAGTACGGGCTCTGGAGCCCAAGAGTGGGGGTTTCCATCCTCATGACACAACTTACCAGCCACGTGTGCTCCACAAGTTTCTTCACGTCTCTGAAGCCTCAGTTCCTTTCTCATCAAGCCGGTCCTGAGGATTGCTGTGGAAGCGGAATTATAATACATGTTCTTATACTTAGCACAGCACCCAGCTCCTAACCGGCAGTGGAGCTGATAGAAGTAATGGTTGGAAGATTACTCTTTAATAATAATGGTACTAGTAATAATATACTAGCATTATTTTATGTTATAAAATATTACTATTACAATTACACTAATAATTCTAATAATAGTAATAGTAATACTAATATCAATAAAAGATAGTGAGGAACCTGGCTGAATATTTGCATATAAGTTAGTAATTCCATTTCCCAAGTATGTGTGTGTATAAATATATACAAGTTATATATATATATTTTTTTTTTTTTTGAGAGAGAGAGTCAGGTGCGAGTGGGGGGCGCAGAGGGAGAGGGAGAGAGGGAATCCCAAGCACACTCCACCTGACAGCCAGTGTGGAACCTGATGCAGGGTTCAATCCCATCACCGTGAGATCATGACTTGAGCAGAAATCAAGAGTTGGACACTTAATCGACTGAGCCACCCAGGAGCCCCCGGAAGTTTTATTTTTACATGCCCTCTTTACACATGGCCATTGCAGGGCAGCGCTGGGTCGGCCCCACAGCCCTGGACACAGATATCATGAGGCTGCCTGACGCCGGGACCCACCTCCTAGCCAGTTTCCATCTGGGCTCTTGGTGTTTCCTTCTGGTTCCACATCCACTCTGAGCCTCGCGGGCAACGCTTCATTTTCCTTCAGAACCTGTAAGCGTATGTTTCTTTCTTGTGGGGTCCCTGCCCTCTCTCTGCCTTTCCACATCTGGACTAAGACTCCAGGCCCTTCTGAAATCCGCTCTCCTTCCCACTGCTTTCTGGGCCCAGCCACCTCGGCAGAGAGACGCTGCCCTGCCAGTGAAAGCCAGTGCGCCCGTGCAGCCCCACAGGGCCGGAGAGAGGCTTTGCTGCTCCTGGTGTCCTGGGGAGGACCAGCACAGGGACTAATCAAGTAGTTTTGTTTTGTTCTGTTTTCTTCAAGGACAAGAGGGCATTGCTTTGGCAACACTGGGTGGCCAGAGGTCCCATGCGATGCATGAGTTAATGCAAAGCCATCCAGAGGGAGCCTGCCCCAGTGCACGGTCCGAGGGCCATAAGTCACAACGAAAGAAGTGTAGGCTCTAGGGTCAGACAGACCTGCAGACATACTCTGCTCATCACTGATTTGGATGCTTTACCCTATTCCTCTAAGCCCGTATTTCCTCCTGAAATATATGGGCATAGCGCCTAACTCTAGGATTGTTGTAAGAATAAGCAAATGAGTAACAACCATAAAGACTTTCACATACAGCATCCGGCCCATAGAAAGTCAATGTACCTGACTAAGCTGGTTACACCTAGCACACTGGGGCTGACAGAAAAAGATGGCAGGCTGAGACAAACCCCTAGGAACTCCAAAATAGAGAAAACCCAGAGGAGGGAGGAATTCTTCCAGGCACCTGCAGCGGCCGCTTGTCAGGGGCTGGTGCCAGGCGGAAGACAGTGGCAGTGAGATCAGAGCCCTCTCTCTGGACTCGGTCTCCAGGAGTTCAAATCTGGTCATCGGCTTTCGTCAGCTCTGTGCCCTTGCCCTGATTACGCATCCATCCGTATGCGTTACGCCCTGATCGTGTCTCAGTGTCCTCAGTTGTCAGATGGGGTTGTGGTTTCCTTCTCACACGTTTGTTGTCATGATTACATGAGGTAATTTACCTGTAACGGGTTTATCAGTGGACCGGCACTTACTGCTTCCTTTCCGATGCCCTCTCAAGGCCATCGTCCTCCACGTCCCCTGGACCAAATACCCTAGACTAACACCCCTCCATTCCCTTTCGTGTACAAATAAAGACATTTTCAGAAATGAAAAAGGCCAGAATTCTGCTAAATCAGAACCTCAGATTCTCCATCCACCACAGCTGGGGTCAGTTCGGGCTCACTAACTCCCAGGGGACGGAAGTGGAGGCGGGCTTCCCCACCACTTACCCACTCCTGCTTTTCTGCTGTTCCTTATAATACCCAACTTGTGGGGCAAGGGGAGGAAGGAGAGGGAAGGGAGGAAGAAGGGAAGGACCTGGCCCCACTAGTGCAGTTGGACTCTAGTGTGAGAGGTGCCCAGTGCTGACTCTTTCTCACAAGATACTCTCGTGGGCTCCTTGGAGACCACACATCCTCACCGGGAGAGGAGACCTTTTGAGCAGATTCTTAAAATACTCCAGCATGGCCCCCTGCATATGTCACTGCAGCCAACAGAAAGCACCCTCTCTGCATGCCCCTCCCACCCCCCTCTCCCTGCTCTGCCCCGGGGACCCCTCCCCAGCCTCTGTGCTTTAGATGGACTCCTAGCTTCCTCACCCTCAGCAGTGTTCAGTGTTGGCCATTCTTTGGTCTGGGATGTTCTGTGCCTGGTAGAATATTGAGAATTCTTGGCCTTTACCCACTAGATGCCAGCAGCACCTCACCCTAGCTGTGATAAGAAAATGTCCCCAAGGGGACAGAACTGCCCCTAGTTGAAAACCACGGGATTAGAGCATCCCAGGCAAGAGTTAATCAGGAGTTTCGGTGCTTTCCGGGACACCTGGGTGACACAGTCAGCTGACCGTGACTTCAGCTCATATCATGATCTCAAGGTTCATGAGTTCGAGCCCCATATCGGGCTCTCTGCTGACAGCTCAGAGCCCGAAACCTGCTTCAAATTCTGTGTCTCCCTAACTCTCTGCCCCTCCCCTACTTATGCTCTGTCTCTCTGTCTCAAAAATAAGTAAACATTAAAAAAAATTTTTTTTAAGTTTTGGTACTTTCCAAATTCCAGGAGACACTTTAAGCTCCCTGAACACTTAGCTTAAAGAGGCATTAATCCCTTCCCTCCTCTAAATATTCACTGCGCCTTTCTCGATTATCCCATACTTTCTGTTTCATAGCCTCAAGGGGGTGATGAGTCGAAAGTAGCAAACCTTGGTTTGGACCACCCCCCACCAGCAGCCCTGCACAAATGGCTCTTTCTTTTGGGGGGAATTGGGGAGCATTTTTCACTTTCTGTGCTCAACAATTATGCAGGAGGGAATACATTCTATGTGAGCACAGCACAGGGACAGGAAAAGGGCTATGTGGGATGTTAGGTTCAGGGGTACTGTAATTGATTTAAAACAAATGTATATTGAGAAAAATGTACTTAATAACAAGTATTTTGAGTAGATACGGCTTACTTAATAAAACTAGATTTTGAGGGGCGCCTAGGTGGCTCAGTCAGTTAAGCGTCCAACTCTTGATTTCAGCTCAGGTCATGATCTTACGGTTCATGGGATTGAGCCCAAGTTGGGCTCTGTGCTGAGCGTGGATCCTGCTTGGGACTCTCTCTCTCTCTCTCTCTCTCTCTCTCTCTCTCTCTCCCCCTCTCTCTCTCTCTGCCCCTTCCCCATGCATATGAGTGCTCTCAGATCTCTCTCTCTCTTTCTCTCAAAATAAATAAACATTAAAAAAGAAAGAAAAGAGAAGAAAAAATAAGGTAAAATTAGATTTCGAAGCTGGGCCTTAGGTATAAACTGCAGGAGAAAAGCTCCATGCCCTGTCCCCATGCCTCTCATGTCATTGCACGCGTTCACACAGCAGAAAATCTTCCCAGAGCTCCCCTGGATCTTCCCCCACCACCATGAAAGGAAATGGGGGGAGGAAGCCAGCCTGTGGGCAGGAAGAAGGGAAGACAAGGAAAAAGGACAGTAATTATTCTTATGCCTTTTGATTCTACATCCGTCTGCTCGAAAAGCATTTACATACAGGAATGCTTTCGTAAATGCTAGCTGAGCTCTATATCAAAATAGGAAACTCGATGTCATGGAAAAAGCAAGACATGTCGTTCAATAATATTTTATTTTCCATAGCACCCAAGAAATTCAGTATTGAACCGTCAGAGCAGGAAGAAAGTTCAACCTGTTTACAATGAATGCCGGAGAAGAGATGAGTGAAGGAATGTCCTGAAACCTTCAGTAAAGGCACTTTTTGCCTGTGAATTAATCCACGTATTTGCAGCGTAGATTACTGGACAGCCCACCTGCACAAATTATGTTAATGGAAGTTCCTGACTAGCTACGACAGTAACTAAACCCATAGTCTGGAAACAAGCACATCACAGCAGCGAGAGCACTCGATTGCTTTAGTTCTCTTTCCCAAAGGCATTAGCTCCTTTCCCCTCCCCGCCATCACACCAAAGAGACATGTTCCTTACTCTCTTATTGGCTTCCTTAAAAGTGTCCGCGTGTTTGAAGTCCCTGGTTGTCAGACGCCCAAAGCCTTGCTGACTCAGCGTTCACTGCCAGTCACTGGTCTACCACCAACCAAATGACAGGGTGGGTGTCCTGCCTAAAGTGAAGGTGGAATGTTAGTAAGATCTCACCTCCCCTGCGGTGCTGCACTTCAGCTACTACAAGACTACAATCCCTTCTCCAACACTCAAAATTGCAAAAAGTTCTGAAAACAAAGCTTTTTCAGAAGCTGCTGGCACACTCGTTTGGTGGCAAAACCTGATACTTACGGGCTGCTCAGAGCCTGTCTATCCAGTTTGTGTGAATATTCTACGTGTCATGGCAGAAATATTAAGGTGTTGATTTATAGGGTGCTGTCCCAGACTCCACCAGTGGAGTTCCATAACGTATAGGACGTGCAACACGTCAGCTTTCTAAAATCCCAACAAGTCAGAGTTTGAAGAAAACACCGATACCACAGTTTAGCATGAGGAGCTGTGGACTGACAGTAGCCTAAACACATGTCCAAGTTTCAGTGGAGCCAGGAAAGTTTTGTGGATCCCGTGTACCAGTTTAGTCTTTCAGGGAACTAAGAATGTCTGGAACATTCTGTATCCCAGTGAAGGAAGGTGAAGCTCTAAAATCCTCCAGATCATCCTTACAAGGGTCTTCTTTCTGGAAGACTGTATTCCTGCCAATAACCCAAGACAATTTGACAAATAATGAATATATATATATTCCCTCCAAAGTAACTCCTTTTCATTAAAAGCTTTGTGTTTTATGGGAAGGAGGTGAAGGGAGAACAAAAGAAAGAATTGGAAAAGAAGGGTCTGTGAGTATGAGGGCTACACATGTCAAGTACCAACTGCTTCCGGATCCGGCAATATTAACAATTTATTGTATTTATAAAGTGATTCTTTGAATGCAGAGTTTACAGAAAAGTCAGGTGGAACTTAACCTGGGCTTTGCCACTTAAGGAGAACAGAATTTGCCAAAGAAAATGATGTTTCGAGTTTTGTTGTGCCTGATGATATAAATAAATGGGTGGTCGGCATTGAATTCATCCTTGTGTTGCAGGATTCGTGACCCTGGCACCTCTATAGAATCCCCACCATCTTCAGTTATTTCTAAGCACACTCTGTGAACAACATTGGAGAGGGCCACTCCCTTGGTCTCTGACATTCCAGAGAAATCAGATGTATCCTCATTAAAGATATTTTTCAGCCCTAGATTTTCCAGACTAGCCTTGGGGTCAACAATCTTTTCCACCTTAAATTTTGGAATGGAGAGTTTGACTTTGGCGTTGGCCATGGTGCTGGGATTAGTCCACTGCAAGAGCGTCTCTGAGTTGAGTTGTTGTTCAACCTGAAGGACCAAAAGGAGAGGAAATTATTTTTTTTTTTGTTCTGAGATGCGAAAGATCCTGCTTGATTGACAACAGAAAGTGCATCATGAGTCCAGTTCTGAAGCCTTGCGGATGGACCACTGAAAATGGAATCAACCCTGTGGTTGGGTGTGGGATTGGTTTCCTTATCCACGACGGACCCAGCCCCCTGGCACTGCTCTCCTCCCCTCCATGGCTCGTCCATGGTTCCCTTGCACTGAAATGTCTCAGGCTATTTCTTTCAAGCTGTAGAGTAGAAATGAATGTGTGGCAGATATACTGTTATACTGCAGAAATAACAGTAAAATAAACATAAAATCAGGAGGGCTTTTATACATAATATTGCTCGAATGTTGGTTTTAATTTCTCTTCTAGAAAATCCAGAATATTCAGGTATTTTGCCTGGCATCAAAAGTAACTCAAATCAAATCTAAAGTTACTCTTTCTAAAATGAGAATCTAAACTGTCTATGGTCAGTCTCTAAGACCAGGAGTGATGTATGCGTCCAATTCCGTTGGTTATTTTAAAAATGAGAGATATGCAATGACACATGAAATGGTTTAGTCACAAAATTCCTCACTGAGCAAATCTTCAATGGCTCCTTGCCCCCCCGACTCCCCACTGGCTGGAGAAGAAACACGTGAACAACGGGCAGTGTAGTACCTTGACTGTATTATCATGGGACAGTCCTGCACTGAAGTTACTCACATGAAACCCATAAAAACCAGTAACATGGCAAGGCTACAGACTGGTCACAAGTCTGTTTGTTTTGTTATTAGTGGGCAAGGGTACCATTGGATTCTCTTGCTCATCTATAATAATCATGTTTTCAATGACTACTGTTTTTATTATGACAAATCATTAGAACCAAAAGGTTACCATAAGTGACTACAATTTTTGAGCCAAAAGGTATATCCTCTATGCCACTGATGAGACTGGTCACCTGCCCTGCTGTGCCTCAGGTCCCTCGCTCAGCAAGAGCACAGTGGCAGCTCCTAATAAATAGATGGGCCTGTTGTAAGACACCAAGGAGAAGGTGCACACGGGGACCTCACAGCTCCTGGCTCGTCACAAGTGCCAACTACCTGTTGGCTGTTTTAACATTAAAGACAAAGGCCCAGAAAGGACCACAAAATGCTTGGAGATGAAACACTTGGATAAAGTGACATGTGAGGCAGGGCAGTGTCACAGCCACACACAGTGCCGTCCACACGTCTCCTTGTCGCGGCAGGTGGCACCTTTGTGTTGAACGCCTGTCTCCCTCCTCACCTTCTCCAGGCCCGTGGACTCATCCTCCACATCCTTGGGGAGCAGAATGAGCATGCTGAGGTGTTTATTTTGAAAGGGAAGCTCTATGACCTTACAATTGATGCCGTCGACGTTGCCCATACAGAACGTGGCCTCCATACTCATCATTTGCACTGGTTTGGTGTCTGTCTGTAAGAGGGGAAGACATTTGGATCGCTTGCTTTTCAGTTTACACCAGCATAAATACACACACACACGCATTTGTTCTCATTATAGTTTCAGACCGTTGCCGTGTCATCTTCCATCTGCTGGACTCAAATCATGGCAGACTGGGCCCTGAAGAGCTAATGACTTCCTTTGAAAGCTAACCACATGCCCTATAATTCCAATATATTTCAGGGAACTATACGTAATACAGTACTTACTTCTATAATACATTGAAAATAAGACAGCAGGACTGAAAATATAGGCAAACGTTGACTTAGTCTTTACAGATGCTCATAATTACAACCTCTCTAAACTATTCCTGGAGGAGTGGACTTGAAAGTAATTTCGAATGCAAACCACAATCTGCTTAGGCAGCTTTTCCTAACAGAATATATCTGAGGGAACTCTCAGCACTGAGCAAGACACAAATCACACTTGTTTGGTCCTCTGTTCTCCTTTGTTTTTAATCCCCCTCTCCCTCTATGGCCGCCTACTCTGATCTGAGCAGGTGAGGAGTCTGGATTAGAGATAAGAACCTGGGGTTTCAGTCTCAAATGTGACATAAACAGATGGTGTGATCTTGAGCGAATCACTTAACTTCTCCGGGCCTGTTTCCTTGTCAGTAGCAGGAGGGAATTGGACATTTCAGAATAATCATTACCTCTGGGGAGGAACAGAGAAGGAGATGGGGGAGGGGGGCGCTACACAGAGAGGTGCTACTGTTTTTTTTTCTTTATATTTTTTTTTCTTTAAAAGATCTAAAATAAATATGGCAAAATATAAAGATTGACAAAGCTGACTGTTGGGTACATTGGTGTTTATCTTATTATTTTCTATATGCTTAAAATATTGCGTAATTTTTTAAACGAGAATATTAATTAACCACTTTATCTCTTAAGTTGCTTCTAGTTCCAATGCATCCCGCACTCCTCCAAAAGGGTCTTGGTGCCCAGGCTTTTCTCTCCGGGCAGCACTCCAAGCCCTTCCTTCCCTCTGTCCCCAACAATATCCGATTGTGTCTCTGCTACTTAGATGACTGATTTTCTGAAGGAAAATTAGTTCATACTAAAGAGGAAGAGACTGACAGTAATTTACTATTCGATCTATACCTCCCACGGGATATTTGCCTGTTAACTGGATCTCTTTTAGGGGAGATTTTAAACTTCATATCAGGCCTGGGGAATAATATTTCAGTATCTGGGATCTTAAAACAGCAAACTGAATTTCTCCCAACACCTCTCTCAAGCAGAGCTAGATTGTACTTATTTTACTTTTGGTAATACCTCTATTTGAATACTTGTCACATGGCTAGAAATATTTATTTATGTGACTGTTCCCCCTGCACCCTAACTAGACTATAGTCAACACAGAAACCATGTCTTGCTATCTTGATACTATCTTGATATATCCCAGCATGTAGTACTCGCTCACTAATATCTGGTCGATAAATAATTAAAGACTTCCATTCTATGTACAACCAGAAATAGAATCAGGATAGAAAAACATACTACTTTTGAAATTTCCTGCTAATTCTTCCATTTATTTCTCTTAAAAAAGCTCTAGATTTGTCTAAAACTCTCCATCAAGTTAGACTGCTCATCATATGAATTCGCATACGGTTGTGGCCACCAAATAGTTGTCTATTTCATTTATCAGCACCGAATACAGATACAATAATTCCATTCTCTGAAATATAAATCGAGAGACACGTCTTCTGAACACATGACTAAATACAGACGCTTCCAAAAAATATGTGAGTGTGTTCACCTTGTCCGAATAGGCGCTATATTAAACTTTAATGATATAACTTCTTCGATTTTGTCTACCCTTAAAGAAGACACCAGGGGACAGGAGAAAAGATTTGGTAACACCTGTGAAAAAGTTCAGAGGCTGACAAAAGTAATGCAAAGGAAATAAAAGAAAAGTCTGCATTCAAAAGGAGGGCGGATCCGCAGCCTCCAGCAGTGTTTTACTGCTCGGTTAGAGGCAGCACTGAAAGATCAGTGATGGTTCAAATCCTTAGTGATTCTCTTCTAGAGTCCGCTTCTCCAGGATCTGACACCACCCGGCCTTATGATTTAATCACAACAAAGGAGCAGCACACATCCCCCCTCCCTCCCGCCCATTCACACTTTCTTAAATATAAAAACTACACATCTGGGAGCAGCGGGCGTGAAAGCCCCCAGGGCACTCACTGACTGTTACAAGACACCATCGGCATCAAGTTTCAGGGTTTGCTTCAAGTGCCTAGGGCCCCCGTGCCAGCCCTTCGGGGGAGGAGAGCCCACCAGCATTCTGGAAAAGAGTGGGTGATGGTTCTCTGTCTACCACTCACCTCCCACCCATCAGTCTCAGGAAACGCACACTACCTCCTCTGCCCCAATTTTCCATACTTTTCATACTTTTTCAGATCTGTGCTCGGGAGCCTTTGACACGCAGCCTCACATACCTTGTTGATTCTGAAAGGGCATTCTTTGGTTTCCGATTCAGGAAATTTCTTCATCCACTTGCCAATGAAGTAGGCAGCGTTAACCACGAGGATTTTGGTCTGGTCACTGACACTGCTGTCAGACAAAATGTTCTCAAAGCGGCCTGCGAACAATTGTAGGAAACCACAGATCACACGGGGTTATCCTCCAGAACCACATCTGGCACCCACACGCACGTCCGCTCGCTGGGTATTTATCATGGCTGGAGACACCCAAGCAAGTTTCCATCACCCAGACGGCCTCATAAGGGTTCCGGTCTCTCCTTCCATCTTGCTACAAGAAGACTTACCAAAAAAGATCTGGCAGCAGGAATGGGGTGGGCAGAAAGCAGAGGGGAAGGGAGGGAGGGAGAAGAAAGGAAGAACAGGAAGAAGGAAAACAGGAGCCTTGTGTCAGGCAATGTGCTAGATATTTCCTATGCACCATATCATGTATTTCTCCCCATTTTACGGATAAGGAAGCTAAGACTTGGCGTTAAGTCACTTGCCCAAGATGACACATGAGCAAGGATGGATTCAAGATTCAAAGCTGAGTCTTTCGGACTCCAGTGACTGTGCTCTGGAATGAAAATGCGCGAGAGTAATTTTAGCCTTTTCACATATATTCCCTCACAATGATCGTGTAAGGTCAAGATCATTACCTCCATTTTATACTTGGGGAAACTGGGACTCGGAGAGGCCAAGCAGCCTTCCTCGTTCTCGAAGCGGGAAAGCAGATCCGTGCAGGACCAAATTGCACTCTTCCCCAAAGAGCTTGGAACGTCCCCACCCCGCCCCGCCACCCCCCTACCACGCAAAGATTGCATTGTTGCAGACACTTGTTTGTGTCAAAGTCAGCACTATAACTACTGCAGAGCTCAAGCTCCCAACGGCCACAACAGTTTGGTAGTGATAATGCCTTAATAAAAGGAAGTCCTCACGTTTGGATAGTACTGACATTTTTTGCAAGGGATTTTCATTGACCTAATCGCTCGGATTGTCACATCTCCACCCAGGACCCACTTCGTGACCTGTGGCCGTGTGTGTGCAGGGCTCTACACTGGCTTGATGCTCCCTGTCACCACCTTAAAATGCTTAATACCTTTTTTAATAAGGGGCCCTGCGTTTTCAGTACTGCCAACGTTACACGATGTGCTGAATCCATAATCGTGTCAAGGAAGGAACTTAAAGACCAGAAAAGAAGGGGAGCTAGTAAGTAGGTGGTCGTTTCAACTGAAACCTCAAGTTTCTGATTCTAAACTCAGACGACTTTTCACTAAGCTACCTTCTCCCATAAAAACCTTAAATTTGTAAAGATTTTTTAAAGGCCCTTGGAAAACAAAATACAATTATATGGCAATTCTAGAAGCAAAGCAATTACACAGCGATTTAAATGGAGCTGCTGTTTGCTTATAAATTTTTAAATTGTGCTTAGCCTGGTGTTACTTATACCAGCCTTTTCTTTACATATGAGGGCAAAGAAAGGTCGTTCCAATGACATATATGTGTGTATATTCATGTGTCTGCATGCATAGCTATGGCTACCATATATTATCTTCACTATCACACATTATTTGTTAGCCTATGTTATCTAACTTGATCCTCACATCAACCGTGTAAAAATTAACCAGGTAACATAACCAGTTCAGTAAACTGAGGGTCCCTATCCAAGTAACTCAGCTAAAAGTGGCAGTGTCTGGATTTGAATCCAGGTCTTGAGTGACTCTGAGACCAAGTTCTCTCCATGGCTGAAGGTGGCTGCAGGGATTAAGTTAAAGCCCAAGCCCTTCGTCTCCACATTGAGAAACTGGCCAGTGACTTGACTGAAGTCACGTTAGAGGCAGGACTGGGGCTCCAGCAGGGCCAGCCAGCAGCTCCCTGGGGAGCACAGCCAAGGTGGACCGGAACCGGAGCACGGGGAATTCCTGCCAAGCGTTAGATGATGTACTACGTGCCCAGGAATCACATGGTTGAAATGTCTGGGAGGGCAAGGATTTAGCCTGTCCACTGAAAACATCCAAGGAACTCTCCAGATGTCCAATTTTATGCTTAGCAGAAAGAGTCAAGAGAAGACAGGTTCCAAGTAAGTAAAAGATACTTGCCGTCAGTGAGATCCTTGATGGACTGGTTGATCTGACCTTTCGTTTCTTCCAACTTATCTTTGAAGTCAACGGTTTCCATTTCCTTCGCATAGGGTCTCTTCGTAGAGCTGATGAACTCCTGAAAAACATCCAGCTCATGAAATCGTTACAAAACACCTAAAGTCTGTAGTCAAACCATTGCGTCCTTCCGCGATTCCAACTAAATTAGGGTTTGTAAAATGTCCAGGTGGGCGAATACCCTTTCAAAATCTGTAAATACTATAGATGGAAACTTCATGAATGTCCTTCATAGAAAGTGTTTCATTTCTTCAATTCTAAGACAATACCTATTATTAAATGCCTCTCTCAGTGTAGTCGCAGCTTTGGAGGAAAGAAAGAAACGTTATGCTACACAACTATTATAATATGAATTCTAACTTAGAAACATTAAAATGTATATTTTATATATATGTATATAGATAGGTAGATCTTAGAACAGAAGAAATGTACAAAAAAGAGAACTCTGTGAGCAGAAAACTCATTCACTGAAATTCATACGGACTCTAGAGATTTCTTGCTACAAAAAGTGTGGTTCAAGGATCAAGAGTCCCAGCATCTTATTAGAAATGCAGATCCAAGGGTCCCTGGGATCTTATTAGAAATGTGGATTCTTGGGTCGCCTCGGTGGCTCAGTCGAGTAAGAGTCCAGCTTTGGCTCAGGTCATGATCTCAAGACTCCAGGGTCTGAGCCCCACATGGGGCTCTGTGCTGACAGCTCACAGTCTGGAGCCTGCTTCAGATTCTGTGTCTCCCTTTCTCTCTGCCCCTCCTCCCACTCATGCTCTGTCTCTCTCTCTCAAAAATAAATAAACATTTAAAAATTTTTCAAAACAAGAAACGCAGACTCTCAGGCCCACCCCAGACCTCCTGAACCAGAAGGTGCATTTTAAAAAGATTCCCAGGTGATTCTTCTCATTTTTAAGTGTGGAACATAGCCCTGTAGATAACACAGCAGGGATTCTATTGTATGCCTGGTAAAAATGCAAAATCCCAAGTCCCATCCCTATTGAGTGATCTGAGGCCAGGAATTTGCACTTTTCACAAACCCCAGGTAGTTCTGAGGCAGGTGCCCCCTTCGGGCCACCCTTGTTCTATTACTACCTCGTTTGCAAGTGACATCCACCCAACAGGAGGAATGGAAAAAATGTCTTTCAACTTTAAACATTTCTTTAAACAGTCTATAAAAAATTTCTTTCAACTCCAAGTTTGGTTGAAATAATTCCAAATGTTGAATGGAATGTCAACCAAATGATACATATCTGATTAAACGTCCTAAGCACAGGGGGCCCCCTGAATTTTTTCAGAGCAACCTCAGCCACTTTGCCTCTGTGAACAGCAACCCAGCATTGGGACTGCGTGTGACCATTGACTGAGAGAACTGGGGCCACCCCAGAACATCAGAGCCTCAGCAAAATAAAGACACCCCCACTGTCCTCGCTGCTGATACGGAATGTGTTAAGTATCCCCTTATGGACCACCTAGGGAGCTTCCAAAACCTTTTTCATGCTCAGACCCCAGCTCACATCTCAGTTTTTTGTTTGTTTGTTTGTTTTTTAATTCTCTGGGTGATTATTGGCAGAAAAGAAGGCTGTGTACTTATGTCTTCAATAATAAGAATAAAGTTATAACAAAAGTTGCGTGGGTGGCTCAGTCGGTTAAGTGTCCGACTTCAGCTCAGGTCATGATCTCATGATTCATGAGTTTGAGCCCCGCATCAGGGTCTGTGCTGACAGCTCAGAGCCCGGAGCCTGCTTTGGATTCTGTGTCTCCCTCGCTCTTTGCCCCACCCCTTCTTGAACTCTGTCTCTCTCTCTCTCTGTCTCTTTCCAGACATGAATAAACATTAAAAAAATTAAAGAATAAAGTTACAACAATATGTAGTGATGCATGTTCTCAAAAGATCTCAGCCAGAAAAACAGCTATAGTAGAAATTAGTAAAACTGTGGTAAAATATTTAACTGGCAGTCTACCTTTTAGATTTGGAAAGCTTGTAATTTTGACTAGGCAACCACAAACTGAATCAAGTCTTTATTACTAAAGTAGAGAAAGAACGTCTGTGTAGAAGTCCAGGATGCTGGCTACATGTTTCAAATACAGAGTTGAAAAATGTTATGATAAACTCTGGGATCAAATTTAAGGATACTACAGTATACTTTATACAAGTCCTTCAAGAAATAGCTGAAATTAAATACCTAGAGCTACCTCGTATAGATACCCACACGATCAGCTGAGTAAAACAAACAAAACCAATTTGTGACTGATGAAAACTGTTAATTCATGGTTATTATTTTTCTCATTGATTTGAGGAACACAAGAGAACATTGTGTGCATACAGATGAGATGGGGAAATTTAAAGAGAACTTAAAATGTTCATCCAGGCCATTTGCCCTGCTGTTTAAGGAGAACCCACCTCAAAATACCCATAACCCTAGCTGACCCAATGGCCACAGGTATCAAAAAAGGAAAATTCCATACTTTCCCATACCCCCTAACTTCCCCCCTTAACTAAAACCCCTACCACTGTCTCCGGGCAGACAGTGTCTCCCTTGCTGTTCTGCCTGCCCCTCCTTGCAGTGTATCAATAAACTTCTACCTCCTTTGCTCTACCTCCGTGAATTTTCACCTCCCCCTCTGCCAGCCTCCATCTGATTGGGTCACCCCACATTTGGTGCCCCCCATCTGAGCAAGAGACCCCCACACTCCCCACTAGGACCGAGTTATTTTAATAAGCTTCAAATCATAAATGAGCATCTACGAAGTGGATTCCACTGAAAACAAAGTGGTGGATGTAACCGCGTGAAAGTGGCACTCCTGGTAAACAGTCAAAACGCGCAAATTGCTCTCACTCACTTACCGTAGAAGGATTCAGAGATTTGTCTACGTAGAGCCGTTTGATCAGTTTCAGGGAGTAAAAGGAGCTAAGTTTGTTGACATCCGATGTTACTGTTTGAAATCCAAAGGGTACATCTTTGATATTTTCAAAATGAAGGACCTGTGAAGAGAAAACAATCCATTACCCACCAAGCATTGCCTCTTCCCACTGCAGTGGGTACAGGACCATGGTCAGCGGCCTCGGGGGATCAGTATCTCCCTACTGGACCGTCCTCATAAAGCAAGGCTTCTCTACCTGAGTATCATTGACATCTGGGTAATTCTTAGGGGGTATGTAGGGGGTGCAATCCTGGATATTGTAGGATGCTTAGCAGCATTCCTGGCCGACTAGGTGCCAATAGCACTCCTTCCTCTATTTGTGACAACCAAAAATGTCTCCAGGCCTGGACAAATGACCCTGGGATGACAGGGAGAGGAACAGTCCCTGGTTGAGAAACACTGCCATAACAGCACTCTTCTCTTTACTCAACCGTGGGGGGGATTTTGCTCTTTCTTCAAAATGATGCCTCTGATGCTCGGACCAAGGGCTTTCTAAACATGGGAAAGAGTGAAGCAGGGGTGCACTTTCTATCCAATTTGGTTTTTTTTTCTTTTGATATTTATTTATTTTTGAGAGAGAGAGAGAGTGCACACAGTGGGGCAAGGGCAGAGAGAGAGGGAGCGAGAGAATCCCAAGCAGTCAGGGCAGAGTCCTACACGGGGCTCAAACCCACAAACTGCAAGATCATGACCTGCCCCAAAATCAAGAGTCAGACACTCAAGCGACTGAGCCCCCCATGTGCCCCTTTCTCTCTAATTTAAACACAAGAAAAGAGAGATTAACCCCAAGAGAGACAATAATTAGGCAGATATCAGATTTGGGGATAGAGGAGTCCCTAGCCAGGGTCTATCTGGCCCCACCAGTTGCTCTAACAAGTTGCTCCTACCATGAGCTGAGGCATCACTGACAGTAGGCAGCTGTCGCCGACAGTGGGCTGCCCTGGGTGGGCTAAGGTCAGACAGCCTCTCCTTGGAGTCCCAGCCTGTACCCACCAGAAATGTAATCTTGCCCAGCTCTTCAGAGCTTCCCTTTCCTCTCTGTAAAATGGACTGAGAATACCTCCTATTCTGAGCTGTTATGATCATTGTAGATGTTATATGGAAAACATCTTAAAACATTATATGGATCAAAACGTTAATGATGAAATTATGAAGTGGGGTTCGTAAGCAAATGGATAAGAATTCTTGAGACGTTTTGGTGTGAAACATTAATTTTAACATAGCACAGGGACGGGACCCTTGGGCAGAAAGAGCTGCACTGTTGTGACGAGTGACTGGTTGTATACTTTTAAGTATACTTTTAAGGTTGTATACTCCTTTGTGGAGGAAAGGAGGACAGAGATAAAGTAAGTTGCTAAGGAATTCTGAAGCAAGGCTTTCAGGACCTTGCGGGGCTAGCTGCCATTAAGATAAGGTTACTGTTAGTTTTTAATGACACATGAACATCAAGGCACTAAGGCAGCCATGAGTCCGTGAGGAAGGTCACATCTGGATGTTTCAGGTGTCAGTGGGCTGCAAGCTGTAAGGAACTTGAATTTAAGCTACATGTCTCTTGCCTTTGTTTCCCTCATCAGTTAGTAGTTATTCTTATAGTTATATTCTAAGCCACTTAAAACTATGATGCTATCTTCTGGAAGAAGTCCCCTTCTATTTTGTTCCTAATTTTTCTTTTTTTTCCAACCAATAGCCTAGTTGCTCTTGTGTTTCGTGGTGCCCCCAAACGTGATGTCAGCATAAGGTGATTCTCTCCTAACTCTAAGTCATAATAACTGCCCTGATGCCACACCCCAGGTAATGTCCTAAATGGGCACATTGTGCCTATGACTCACAAAGCCTCAGTATGGCAGGGTCAGATTGGCTGGTCCAAGGGCAGTGCATAGCTCTCACGCCTTATCACAGGTAAAAAGACCAAAAAATTAAAGAACTCAGTGACCATTACTGGGGGGAGGTACTGAAAAGAGATTTATTATTACTACTGAGAACAGAGCTACCACCAAGGATGGAGGAGAGACAGCTCTTCTTCCCACAACTGAAGTTTCTTTTCCAAGTCCCACTCAATTTCAAGTGTAAATTCTTCATCCCGACCGAAATAATACTTTGTGGGTCATACTTTGTAGGGATATTTGGATATAAGAAGACAACTCAAAGGCTTGTGAGTTGATGGAAAAGAAAGATTCTTCTGAACCTAAAATGATCAACCTAAGAAGAATAATAGAATGGAATTAGAAGCACATCCACCTGTGATCTAAAAGGGACCAAAACTTCCAGGCATAAAATAAATAATTCATGGGAAAGTAATGTACAGCCTGGGGACTGTAGTTAATAACACTCTATTATATACTTGGAAGTTGCTAATGGAGTAGATCTCAAAAGTTCTCCTACAAGAAAAAAAAATGTAACCATGTAAAGTGACAGATGTCAACTAGACTTATTGTGGTAATCATTTCCAATACATACAGACATCAAATCATTATATGGTACATCTAAAACTAGTATCGTGTTATGTGCCAATTATATAACAATTTAAAATAATGATAAACTAAAACAAAGGTAAGTGAGCATATAAAATATAGTAATATGGAAGATCACCTCATTTGAAGGTCTAAGAATTTTACAAAGCTAGACAGTCAACCATAGCCAAAAAGAAGCTCAAAAAAAAAACAAAAAACACATGCACACATAAGTATACATATAACTATATACATATATGGGGCAGGGGGCAACACCATTTTAGTCTATTCTTCTCAAATGGGATACTCCAGCCCCAGGGAGTATTCTGAAATGTAAGTAAGAACAACCCATCTTATTTATCCCTGTTACTTGAAGGCAGAAAAATTTTAAAGTTATTTCTATGCCAACATTAGCACAGATCTATTTATCTAATATGGATATACATAGGGTAGACTATATCATAGAGCAGAATGCAGCTGAGCCTGCATCTTAAAAGGAAACGTGATGCCATCATTAAATTTCATACATCAGACTGGGTACCTGCAGTTGCACATTTAACAAACACCATCTTGATTGATTCTTACGATGTGACAGGTAGACTCACCAAAGGCCACTCGTCAATATAAATATTGTGATTACCTAGCAAGCATGTCCCCAGGTTGTCTATCACACCAAGGTACTTGTAAATGTGGGTTGCAGGACAGATGGATGAATTTTCACATTTAGAGATAGATTTAGACGATGTGAGAAATGGCATAATTCTCAATCCTGAGTAATTTTCACCAAGAGCCCCCATTCATTTTCCCTAGGCATTGCCTATGTGTTCTGATAAGTCCTTCCCTCTGAAAGCAGAAACAAGAGATGGAGCTTACCTGTCCAATTTCATTTGCTGTGTCACCTTTGGTGCCTACTTGAGCAAGTGACAGAGAGGTGGAGAGACAGATGGGAGAGAAGAGGACATTGCCCACCGGCTCCTTTTCACACAGTTGTTTGAACAGGTCAACTGCAAATGCCGAATTTGCTAGTTGCAGAGCATCCATTGTGGGTCTGGAGCAAAGGACAAGAATGAGGTTATTTCTAAAGTGTCTGTAAGGTGTTCTCAACTCCATTCTGCCAATGCAACATGAACTCTATTCAAACAGAGTAATGGTCTTGGGTAGAAGAGATGAAGGAACTTACAGTAAATGCAATTTTAAAAGCCTACAGTGAAGAAACTTCTTGGAAAATGTCCTAAGGTCTGACTAGTCCAGCTCTGCCCAGAATCTCCAAATTCAGGCCTACTCGGCCCCAAAGGCCATTCTCGGGAGTCACTCCTCTTCCTCAGCAAGTAGACAGAACAGTTGACAGTACTGATCAAAATCAGTTGGTTTTAGGGGAGCCTGGGTGGTTTGGTCAGTTGAGTGTTCAACTTTGGCTCAGGTCATGATCTCGCAGTTCGTGAGTTTGAGCTCCGCTTTGGGATCTCTGCTGTCAACTCAGAGCCTGCTTCAGATCCTCTGTCCCTTCTCTCTCTGCCCCTGCTCCACTGGCTCACAATCTCTCTCTCTCTCTCTCTCTCTCTCTCTCTTTCTCTCTCTCTCTCTCCCCCTCCCTCCTTCTGTCTCAAATAAATTTAAAAAACAGTTGGTTTTATTTATCCATTTTGTTTCCATTAGGATTTAGGTTAAACCATACAACATTGACATTTTTGCAGATAAAAACAGTCAAATCATACCAATTTTTTATGGTTCAATGTAACATTTAGTAAGTGTTATGGGTTGAATTTTGTCGCCCCAAAAAGATGTTGAAGTCCCACTCCTGGGTACCTGTGAATGTGATCTTATTTGGAAACAGGACCTTTGTAGGTTTAATTAAGTTGAAGTCATTAGGGTGGCCCTAATCCAATATGACCGAGGTCCTTGTAAAAACAGAAGAAAAGACACAGAGATAGACCTGCACAAAGGGAACATGGTGTGAAGACACCCAGGAAGGAGGCCATGTGCCAACAGAGGTAGAGAGCGAACTGATGCTTCTACAAGCCAAGGAACACCAAAGATCACTGGCAACACCAGATGCTAAGAGAAGAGCATGGAACAGACTCTCTTCTACGGCCTGCAGAGAAAGCAGGGCCCTCCCGATACCTTGATTTCGGCCCTCTCCAGAACTGTTGGAGAATAAATTTCTAATGTTTCAACCCATGCGATTTGTGGTACTTTGTTATAACAGCTCTAAGAGACTCATACAGTCAGCCATGCCTTCGTGGGTCACCTAGAACACATCAATAGTTAATAAATACAGCTGTTCATCTTTTTTGTTGTTAGTACACAGCTACAGTGTGAAAGACACTACACAAAGTATAATAAAGATCAACTGAGTCCCTCCTTCTCTGAGTCTGCAATCTCTGTGGGCAGATACGTAGACAAATAAGTGGAATGTGTGACTGTCCATGCATTGTGAGTGGTGTAATGAATAATATAGGAGTTAATGAAAAGAGAGAGAAGGTTCAGCTAAAAATATGGGGCCTGGAGAAGTAGAGACAACAGTGAGTGGGTGCCTAGTCCTGTCTGAGGACTCTTATTCTGATGCAGGCTCTCTAAGTGGTATCCAGAGACCCCTGACAGTCCCTAAGTCCCTTTCAGTAGGTCCATAAGGTCAAAACGACTCTCAGGGGCACCTGGCTGGCTCAGTCAGTGGAGTATGCAACTTTTGATCTCGGGGACATGAGATCAAACCCCTCTTTGGGTACAGAAATTTCTTAACTTTGTAAAAATTTTTAGACATTGTTTGTCTTTCCGTTGTCAATCTGTCACAAACACACAGCAGAGTTTTCCAGAGTCTGTGTGATGTGTCTTCTATTAAACCAAATATTTAAAATATTTGAATAAATGAAAAATTTGTTACTCTTCTTTCTGCACCTCTTTTCCTTTAGAAAACAGTTGTTTTTCATTAAAATATGTTATTCGGGTTAATATGTAATGGTTACATTATTGTTATTTTTGATAATTGAGTAAGTAGATATTTCAAAATTTCTCTAGTTTTAATTTCTAATTTGGTAAATGCCAATAGGTATAACTGACATCTCAAAAAAAAGAAAAATAACTCTTTGGGATCCTCGGTAATTTTTAAGAGTTTAAAGGGTCTTGAAATTGAAAAGTTTGAGAACTGCTATTCTAAGAAAACGTCTACCTATCTGTTCAATCCAGTCATTACTGATCAAGCCCGAAGGCACCTAACTGAGGGAGTCAGGGCATAACCTTTTTTTGAACAGAGCTGAGCTGCATGGACTCTTCAGTGTCTGCCTGAGCCCAGGACAGGATTTTTCTAAAGGACCTAGAATGCTGTTACTACCCCTGGCTGATAATGCACAGGCCAAATCTTGAAGGATCCCCCCAAGCCGTTGGACACTGTGCAGTTATACACACAGACACAAAGAGCAAACTTGACATTGAAGGATATCTGATAGGACCTGCCCCCTGCCATCAAACTATCATCACTCAGGACAGAGGGCTTCCTTCCACCAAGACCTAAAGAGGTGTTAGAGTCAATGTATGGATAGGATCTCAGTTGCGTACCTTACGCCTGAACAGAAATTCAAAATTCGAAAATCCAAGAAGAGCAAGGAAGGGGCCCCTAGTCTTGCAATTGGTTTTCAGAATCTGCCTTTTATGGGACATGTGGCTTGCATGTAGGATGGATTCAAGAAGATTATAATGTATCTCAGAGTCTATAAAAGCAAATTCATTAGTGAAAAAAAAATGATTCATTGACCCATTCATGCTCACTGGTCATCTCCAGTGACTTCCTCCTTTGTTTTATATCCCCAATAAGAACAACTAAGTGAACTCAGGTCAGTGTTCCGAAAACCTACTACAAAGTAACCTTAAATCTTACATTTCGTTGGGGCCCGAGACCTTCTCCTCTCTCTGGGGCAGGATCTGCTCAGGATGACTATGCACTCCTAGGCGAAGCAGCCCAGCATCAGGGGTACAGAGGGCAATGAGACAGACACGGAAGCATGCATGGTGTTTTGGCCAGTACATCCATCACGAGGAAATGAAAAGAAACTTCACAAAAGATTTGGGGAATCCACATAACAGACTTTCAGGACACAAAGTCTGGCTTTCTCCAGCAGCAAATTGAGCATGGATGGTGCTGAGCTCATCAACAACTAAAATTCAACATGAGTCATTTCTCCATCAAATAGAAAGGCCTAAATGAGCTATTTCTTCACCGAAGAGAGAAGCCTAAAACCCAAGTCACTGCAAACTTCTCAAAGCTTTCACAACTTGAAGCCTACTCACGTGAATAAGAAGAAGAAAACATACCAACTCCACTTGAACAAACATCAGTAGTCCTTCCCAGCATGTATATCCTACCCTCCAAAAAGAGAACTTAGAATAATTTTGCATAATCGACAACAAACTTTACTTTTAAAGTGTGATTTCCTCTGTGTATTTAAGGCCTTGGAGTGATCCACTAAGGGAATTTTGACTGCAAACACCTAGAAGTGGATCAAAGGGTAAGGAAATGTTCATTTCACCATATTGTCCAAGTGAAGCACTATTCACTCATCCTCTACAGCATCTGAAGATAAATTTAGTCTAAATGGTTCTATGCAAGTACGAGATGATGGTGGTTTTTAGTACAGTTGATTACACAATCTACTTAACACTGTTGCAATTCAAGGCTCAGATTTCCAGTCCCTGATGGAAAATGTAAATCAGTACACGTCTAACAGCTGAGGCTTTCCCAACAGGGACAGACCCTCCCTTTCAAAAGTCTGTTCCTTTGCTTGAAAGTCCTCAGTGTATGAGTCCAAACAGGTGTGCCTTCTTATCTGTGTGCCGACTAGCTCCTTTCTCAGAAAATTCTCCCACAAGTTGGAGAAGGTCAGACAGCCTTAATATCTGAGGTCCTAGAGATCAGAACATTGTTTGGTACTTGAAACATCAAAAGGAAGGAAGCAGAAAAATGTGTGTACACAGAAATTGTTGTAGAAGCAAACAGTCACCAACCAAGTAATCCATCAGATAGTGCATGGTAAATCTGGTCACCTGCTTGGTGATTAGTCCCAGCCGACCTAAAAACACTTAAGGCCAATCTGGTCTAAGGTAGTTCCAAGGGATGACTTTGGCCACAGCCGATCACCACCTCACTGCGCTGCAAGACAAAGCGTGCAAACAAATCGCAGCAATGAAGCCATACAAGCCCAGGAAAATGCATCAGGTCCTACATGGACCATTTTGTGCAGCTAAAGCTATGAAAATTATGGGTTCAAGAGTAGAGGTTAGCAAGTCCTACATAATAAATGTACATGTCTAATGACCTATGTTCAGAGTACTAAAATCACCACAATTTTTTTTTGTTTTACTTTTCACTAGGTCACAGAGAGAACTGTCATTTTCATGAAAACCCTCTGACAATTATAACAAAGAGAATTTCCATTACGTCTCCAACGTAGAAAAAAACGACATGTTTTAGTCACTTAAACATTTAAAAGGCATTTTTATTTTAACCAGAGAAAAGTGAGATAGAAATTTGAATCATAAATACAAATGCAACCAACAAAAAGTTGTAAGAATTTATTGTGAAGTTGCTTGTTGTTTGCGTTATATCCTCAAGTCATAAACCTTTAAAGTGAGGCTAGATCTTGGAATGGATCTAGTCTGGCTCCTCTTCATGTCACAGTGAGGAAAGCGAGGCGGGCGGAGATGAGGTGATTGTCCCAGGCCACCCACACAGGGAGGTGAAAGTGGCAAAACCAGACTCATTTCCACCAGCTGCCAGCCGGGTGCTCCCGACCACACCTCGTCACCTGCCTTCCCCATAATTGTGTCTTCGCTGGCATGTGTTCTCTCGTATGCTTTCGGAGTCCCAAAAATTCTACAAGTCCTGAATTACCCCTTTAGAGATACCAAGTGACTTAGCATATTTTTTAAAATTAACACAAACCTTTTTCCCCCATTTTCGAAGAAGTTCCTGTTCTCTTTCTGCTGTTTACACTGCAAGCTATTAATTTGATATTGCTCCGATTTAATAACTATGAACTGAGTACCTAATCTGTGTCAGGCACTGAGCTAGACATTAAGGAACCACAGGTGAACACACACTTGGTTCTCACCCCTGAGGAGCTGTCATGTGGCATGACACGTGTGACAGTGCGATTCGTGTTTGGATGGGGGCACAAGTCCTATGGGAGAGACAGTTCACTCATAGTAAAATCTTGGCGGGGTCTCCTCAGAATCAGTTCCATCCAAGTAAGTCCCACCAAAGATGAGTCCTAAAGGATAAGTAGGAATTAGTCAGGCAAAAGTGTGTGCCAGAGAGAATGGGCCCAATTCAGAGAGTGTAATTAAGTCCCAAATGAGAGGAGGCGCACGTACTAAGATGTAAGCAGGGTCACTGTGCTCACTTCTCTAGACCTACAGCTGGTCACGGGCTCCTGCATAAAGATTCCTAAAGTTTCTTTTTTTTTTTTTTAATGTTTATTCATTTTTGAATAAGAGAGAGAGACAGACAGAGCATGAGCAGGGGAGGGGCAAAAAGCGATAGAGACAGAATCCGAAGCAGGCTCTGGGGCTCTGAACTGTCAGCATAGAGCCTGACATCGGGCTTGAACCCACAAACTGTGAGATCACAACCTGAGCCAAAGTCGGACCCTTAACCGACTGAGCCACCCAGGCACCCCAAGATTCCTAAAGTTTTTAATGCATCTAAGCCAGTGGTCCTCAAACTTTTCATCTGTAGACCATCTGGATGAGATAAAGACCTTATGGACAGGTCGACCATATGTCCCATTTTGCCTGGGACAGTCCTGGTTTATCTGTGTTGTCCTAACATTAGCAAGAGTGCCCCTTTCCCTCTCAAACATGCTGTATTTGAACAAGATAAGTTCACTCTACCAATATATCCACTCTTCTATGTACAAGTGCACATGCATACACACACGCACATGCACACGGCTATGTGCATAGTTTTTTCATTCCTTAACAAATAATTTTTCACTGTGTCAGGTTTTTGTGGAAATCATTTAGCCTTGCCTATCTCAGTTTACAGATGAAGAAAAACATGGTGAATAAAAAACCTCTAAGTATTTGGTATAACCAGTCCCTAGGCAATGTCTTGAGAAACCTTGCCTATAATAACAACTACAATGGAGAATGCCTAAAAACCCCGTCATGGCTGTCTGCACTCATGAGAAGTCAGAGCCGGATTAAGAAAATAGGAGATATTGCAGCTTCTGAAGTGTGAAAGAATATCAAGAGGATTAAATAAAGTCATGAAATGAGTAGATATGTGTGAAAAGTGCTTTGTTAGCAGGAAGGATAATGCAGCTATTAGTAATAAGGTCAATGGCTTAATTGTCGATGGCAGGGGGATGGCAGGGGGCTCTGCTGTGCTCAGATACTCTGTTTAGAAGCCCGATCTTGACCCCTGAGCCTTCCCACTGCTGCTTAACAGTAAACTAGAGTCAGGCTTGCCCCACCGGAATGACCAAAATTGCTTTGACTGTATACCTTCAAAGTCAAGCAAAGAGATCGAAGTGGCAGAATCGAAGGCATTAGGAAGCAAAGAAATACACCTGCTGAGTCATCTGGACGATGTCTCTCTTCAGGCAAGCTCTCCTCCCAATCAGGGAACCCATTCAACACTTGCACATACCGGTGGGGACTGAGATTTGGGACATGCTGATTCTATTCAAAACCTCTTTGGTGACGTAGGGGTGAAAAGTTAAGGGTACCTGTGGAGTCGCGGAAAAGTCCACAAGCTGTGAGTCTGAAGGCCTGTATTCTACTTCATATCCCCACTTAGAAGCTGTGTGACCGTGGACACCACTTCATCTCTCTGAACCTCCACTCCCCATCCACAAGTAAAGGGCTGAGCTGTAGTGTGGCTAAACCCCTCAGCTCGACAGATCTGTGTGTAATCTGATTACAAGCCAACTGAACAGTCTGCCTTGTTAAATTGATCTTTAGTATGATACACTTAAATAGAGCCATAAAAACCATAGTGTCTATCAGGAAGAAACCATGAACCAGCCCATTTGAAAAATTGCCCAAGAACACACATCGGAGGGGTACCTGGGTGGCTCAGTCAGTTAAGCACCTGACTCTTGGTTTTGGCTCAGATCATGATTTCATGATTCGTGGGTTCAAGCCCCGTGTCAGACTCTGTCCTGGGCATGGAGCTTACCTGGGATTCTCTCTCTCCTTCTGTCTCTACCCCTCCCCTGCTCTCACACACACATTCTCTCTCTCTCTCTCTCTCTCTCTCTCTCTCTCTCTCTCTCTCTCTCAAAAATAAGAAACATTTAAAAAAAAGGAAGAACACATATTTGAAATATGTAACTTGTTTCAACTGTCCTGAAACCCAGAAATAAGGAGGGAGAATACTCTCCACCCGGAAGAACGTGGTTGCTGGTAACTGAACAGCGGCCCAGTGCGTTAAAATGCCAAAAAGAAGAGCGGTTCCAAAACTGAACTCTCACCCAACCAGGAAGGTGAGCCAGACTCCCAAATGCCTTCGCAGTCTCTGCGGGTTTTCAGCGCCTTGCCCTTCCTGAAATTAGTGTTACAAAACTCATTCTGAATTCCCAGACACGGCTGAAAATGTCCTCAGAAATACTTTCTCCTCCGGAAATCACTCTTGCACTGCCCCCCCCCCACCGCCACCACCCAAACCTCCAAGCCATGTTACGTCTTCACATTCAGACCTCATCCCACTAAGTGATTTTGCTCCCTACCTGGCATTCCTGGTTCCCAAAGGACCAAGAGCTCAGAGCACTGCCCATGTGGCAGCACTACAGCCCACAGCCTATCCTTGACAGTAACCATCATGGCGACCGGCTTCCTCACCTCAATCAGCTCAAATCATTATTTTGTTTCAAGAATCTCCCTGAAAAGGGAAATCACCGGGCCCTGCTCCCGCGCTTTGCTCACCTGGAGTCACGGCTATCCTGGAAAACGCACAGCAAAGGAAAAGGAACACGAGAGCCTCCCAAGGACCTTGATGTAGGAGCAACCCTCCGTGGGGCAGAGGCAGGGCTGGCTCCCCGGAGCGGGCACCACTCCCTCTGTGACCACTCCCAGCCTGCACTCCCGGCTCTTACTCACGCCTCTTGGCACCTGGTCCATGACTGAAAAAAAAATGATTCAGGCTGAAGTTGCTGTTGTCTGCACAGCCTTCAAAGGCCTCCAACGTGCTGGGACAGGAAGGGCTTTGGTGGATCCCACCTCGGGCTAAGTACCTACATTCATAAGGGCAACCCTGGTAGGCCACGTGGGACCGGAAGGTGAAATATGATATGAAACAGAAGGAATATGTGATGATCGTAATGATTCATACTTCTCAAATAGGGTGGTGCCCGAAAAGCTCCTAGCCTCTACCTTTCCGTGTAAACTGGGGTAGCCGATTCTGCTAGGGGCCGAAGAGATACTCTCTATGAAACAGGATGGTGATCGCAAAAGAAGAGGGCATAGAAATTGAATAAAGTATGCTTAGCCAAGTATGGAATACCAAACTGATAGGAGAAAGTGCTTGATGAAGTTCCCAGTGATTAAGATTACACAGCTTTGCTCTCTGCAGGGCCTGCTCTTTGCACATTCCAGATTTCCTGCCTTCCTGCAGCTCCTTCTTTCGGTGGGACCCACACGCTTCCGGCCAAATCTGTTCTCAGGAAAGTGAAACTAAGCCATTTGTTTCTCCCCTGGGCTCACCTAAGATTCCCTATTATTCATTTACCTTTATCATCTATTTATTGCACAGTCTTTTCTATCTGACTACAAGAATCTTGATGATAAAGATAGAGAAACTTAGCGATGAAAGACCAAGCCCCATTCATTTTCGTAACGCCAGCTTGGTATGGACTTGACAGACAGTATGCGGTCAATAAATGCTTGTCTAAATGAATGAGAGTGCCTCATTTCGCTAAACTAAGATCGACCAATAGCTTCCCTTCCCCCGATGCCTGGTTATTATTAACCAGGATCAAAGTCATAAACCAAATGAGTTGAACTCTGAAAGGAGAATCACAGGAGCAAGTGGAGGTAAGAAGGTCGTAAGAGGGTGGTGTGGGCAGGATGCGTCTCAAAAATCGCACTCCTCGCTGCAGTGGGGAAATGCGGGCTCAGGGACGGAGTCAGACATTCAGAAACGTACTGTACCACTCCATGCTTGAGTTACACTAGACAAGGCGCTTAACCTCTCTAGCCTCAATGTCCTCATCTGTGAAATGAGACACACATATACATGAAGACACAAAACATCTGAAGTGTCTGGCATACGGGCGTGCTCCCTAAAGATGGTGGATACTATTTCACCACTTCGCCTATTCCTCAGGCAGGCACGGGCTCAGGGAATAACTGTAATGGCCGAAAGGCTGGTGCAGAATATTCACACCTAATTTGTTACAGTAACTTACTGGACAGCTGCTGCCTGCTCCCCACTGTGCCCCAAAGAGTTTAAGAAGCTTGGACTTAAATCGGAGAGTTTTGTCCATTCTCCCTTTAGGTGTTTGAATTCCCTCTGTAACACTCTTGCTCAGGGCTTGTCAAATCTGGACAGAAATGCTTCAGTGAGGGGCACCTGGGCAGCTCAGTCAGTTAAGTGTCTGACTTCAGCTCAGGTCATGATCCCACAGCTCATGAGTTCAAGCCCCACGTCAGGCTCTGTGCTGACAGGTCAGAGCCTGGGTCCTGCTTCAGATTCTGTGTCCTCTCTCTCTCTACCCTTCCCCCATTCATGCTCTGTCTCTCTGTCTCTCAAAAATAAATAAACATTAAAAAAAGAAATGCTTCCAGTGACAGGAATTTAGCAGTGCCTGAGGAAGCCCGAACATAATTCTGACTGTTGGGAATAAATATTTCCTTGAAAATATTTAGTGGAAAATGATACACCTGTTTGTAAGAAGCACCATTTGCTCTATAATTCCCCAAATAATCTATAATCTTCTCTCTCTTCTAGTTGCCAGAAAAACCATGTGATTTGCTGTGTGTTGAAGAGTCCATCCTTGGGGGGCGGGGAGAAACATAGCTTAAAGAATGAATTGTCCATTCAGTCATCATACAATTTTATCAAACATAATTTCCTCTAGTTCAACAAAAGCAATCTTCAGCCCAAATATTTAATAACCTAGGAGACTGTTTTGTTGGTGTGCTTTTCCTGACCTATAGGCCGAAACACTGCAAACATTATAACTCGATTACTCAGCATTTCGGCGGAGGGACACCTGGCCACACCCGGCCCCTCCCAGGAGCTTCTCAAAGGAGCTTTGTTACAGCATGCTTAAAATTATCTGTCTGTCTGTCTGTCTCTCCCTCTTTCTTCTCTTCCAAGAAGATCAACTTCAGCCACAAATTCTCCCCAGACACCTACAAATCATCAGTGTTTTTTTTTTTCACTGCGGGTGGGTGTGTTTCCCACCCAAGCACATGACGGTTCTGGAGTACCACAGAGCCCTACGGAGAACAGTGCGCCTTCCCACCTACTCACAGAATCACACGATAAGGCCCCCACCTACTCACTGAGGACTGGCACCTCCTTTCCACATGCGGAGAACCTGAATCAGGAAGGTTAAGGCAACTTTACCTTAGAGTTTCTGACTGAGATAGAAAAAAATGTGTTCAAAACCCCAGATGTATCACCTTTTACCCAAACTATGTTCATTTCCAGATTCCGGCAGCTTAACAGGCTTTCATGGTCGACGTATCACTATCTGGTGTTTGAGAAGCCTAAAATTCTGTCTAGGAGAAATTTTATATTAAATGATAGGCTGTAATGGAAATCACTCACATAAAATTTCTACTAAGAAACTGACGGGGTGGGGGGGAACATAACACTGGAAAGAAGTAAAAGATAAAGTAGGACTCCAGAGTTACACCACAACCGAAGAGTATAAATGACACAATCCTTAATACTGAGTGTCAAGGTATATCCAAGCAGAAAATTCAATATCAAATCACTTACATTCGGTTGATGGATGCAAAGGAAAAGAAAGTGACGGTGTGGGAAAGAGAATTCGTTTCATCTTGGAGTCAGTTCTGAGCTACACTCCATGGCTCAGTATGTATTAATCATCAGTGAGAAACTTAGCTTCTCTGGGCCTCAGGCTCCTGCAATGTGAAAAGGAGAGTGAGGTTGGACCCGTTGTACTAATGTTCCTTTTGGATGTCAAGGTCAGAACTGAAACTTCTCTTTACCTATGCGGGGCTCAATATGGCATCTTTTTAATACTGTTAATATCCATCTCCTTTGACCCAATAATACGGCTTTTAGAAATGTTTCTTCAGGAAATAATTACAGGGGCGCCTGAGTGGCTCAGTCAGTTGAGCGCCCAACTCTTGATTTCAGCTCAGGTCATGATCTCAGGGTCATGGGATCGAGCTCCAAATTGAGTTCCGTGCTGAGCGTGGTGCCCGCTTAAGGTTCTCTCTCTCTCTCTCTCTCTCTCTCTCTCTCTGTCTGTCTCTCTCTCTCTCTGCCCCTCTTCCCTACTCACGTTTTGCTCTCTCTTTCAAAAAAAAAAAAATGAAATAATTACAGATAAAGTCAATGATTCAAGTACAGAAATGTCCACAATAATATTATTTATAACAGAAAAACTAGAAACCAGCTGAGTGTCCATCTACAAGGAAAGTAACTATATGTTTTTGAAGAGTAGCATTCACAAGATCAACAGTAGGTTGAGAAATGTGTATATACATACACATATTTAGAGACTTTGGGGTCTTGCTGTAATGCACTTAAGGGTTGCTTGATTTCATATCGACAGTTCCGTCTGTGTCTACACTCAGAAGACTTAAAGACTGTGCATAAAATAATTTATCAGCCAGGGACACCTGGGCGGCTCAGTCAGTTGAGCCGCTGACTCTTGATTTCAGCTTGATCATGATCCCAGGGTCATGGGATTGAGCCCCACGCTGGGCTCCACGCTGAGCATGGAGCCTGCTTGGGATTCTCTCTCTCTCTCTATTTCACTCTGTCCCACTCCCCTGTTTGTGCTCTCTCTCTCTAAAATTTAAAAAAAAATTTAATAATATTGTAACAGTAATTATTTCTGGCTGATAACATTGCAAGTGATTCATACTTTCTTTCCATACTTCCCTGTATCCACCAAACTTTATAAAATCATCATAGATTATTTCTTGGGATTAGAAGGTTGTTTCTTGACAAGTTACTTTCAAAAAAGTTCTCCGCCACAACCGGGACTTTGCATAATAAATCTCTAGTTGTGGCCAGTGATTACCTGTGCTGTATAATAAAGGCTACACAACTCAAAACAAAATTGTGTTTCTTAAGAAGTAGAAATTTCAGGGGTGCCTGGGTTGCTCAGTTGGTTAAGCGTCCAACTTCAGCTCAGGTCGTGATCTCGAGGTTCATGGGTTCGAGCCCCACATTGGGCTCTGTGCTGAGAGCTCAGAACCTGGAGCCTGCTTCAGATTCTGTGTCTCCCTCTCTCTCTGCTCCTCTCCCGCTTGCATTCTGTCTATCTCTGTCTCTCAAAAATGAATAAACTTTTTAAAAAAGGTAAAAAAAAAAAAAAAAAAAAGAAGAAGTAGAAATTTCAGAGTTTCCTTTGATGAGGTCCAGGACCACTCAGCGGCCAGCAGAAGCTGGTGTCACACCCGAGCCAAGCCACCAGGCCCAACCCGTCCCTAGATGAGCCAGGCCAAGGAGAACAGGAGCCCAAGGTCCTGGGGCCAAGGAACACCTCCAGGAAGATCCCTGCCCCAGGCCTGGGAGGGGATTGCAAGTGGGAACTGGCCTGACTCTCTTTCTCCCTCCTCCCGACTCCTCCCAACTCCTCCTCCTCTACCTTCTCCTCCTCTTCAGCCTCAGCTGCTGTGCTGACTCAGTTGTGGGCTTTGCTCCCCGCCTTCCTACATGATGCAACTAAAGCATGTCAAGGAGAAGCCAACACTCAGTTCAAAAGGAAACTTGGCCATCCCCAGGTCCAAATCCCTTGTCTCCAAATGGTGAAACTTAAGCCCACACAGTGCCTTGTGTACACGTTTTTTTTTAATGTGTTTATTTATTTTTGAGAGAGCACAAGCAGGGGAGGGGCAGAGAGCTAGAGGAACAGAGGATCTGGTGCAGGCCCTGTGCTGACAGCAGTGAGCCCGATGTGGGGCTTGAGCTCACAAACCTCAGATCACAACCTGAACCAACTGAGCCACCCAGCGCCCCCATGTATGCACTTTTAAAGGGGACGCAAGATTTTTTACTACATGCCTTGTAATAACCATTTTATTTAAGTTCTGTTTTTGTTCCATTTTATTAATGAAAAAGGAAAAACTACAGGGCTATTGAATAACTTCCTCCCAGGTCGCGACATTAGTAAATGGTGGAACCAGATTCCAGATTCAAATCCAGGTGGTGCTCTTAACAAATACACTATGCTCTTTTTTTTTTTTAAAGTTTATTTACTTATTTATTTTGAGAGAAATGGAGACAGTGCGAGTGGGGGAGGGGCAGAGAAAGAGGGAGGCAGAGAATCCCAAACCGGCTCATCACCATCAGTGCAGAGCCCCACACGGGTCTCAAACTCATGAATTTGGGGGGAGGGGGAGAAATGTATGAATCAACCTACACTGTGCATGTAAGGCACCACGCCAGCGTCTTCGTATGAGAACTCTAGTGCTGGTGTCTACCTCCTAAGATGGGATATAAAGGTGAAACATTCTATCCAGTGTTCTCATTTCCCCTGGACCTGGAGACTCTGGGATTTGCTTACTGTAGCCCCAAATCCTCCCAATGTGGAAACTTGAGACCTGGCATTTCTTCACTGAGCCCCATTCTGTCCGTGTCCTTCTTCATTCACACCCGCGTCATTACGTGCATTTGAGCCTGGTCCCTCCCTAGTCCCACAAGACAGCAGGGCCACTGGATTTATCTAGCATTCCTTGTCCCCCTCTGAGAACTCACACAGTGCTTTGCACCATAACATTAAATTAAATATCTTAAATTTGTAAAACAATATATGAGCAGAAATCTAGTATTAGAAAGCAGTAAGTTACTTGTAGCAATGGCGGTGCTGACAGTGATTGCCATGAAATCAGTCAAAGGAACTGGTGTCCAATTCCAAGAAAGAGAGTTGCTCTTCTAGTGTTTTGAAACATAAAGAATTAAAAATTATAGTAAACATGTCAAATTGTCGTTTTTAATCTAATTAGATCAAATAAAAATAAAAGAATTTACTACTAGTAAGAGGAGGATTAAGACTGAAGAGGGGCGTATATAATTAGTATTTCATATTAAATTTCATCTTAAATAATAGACATTTATTATGACTATCCCTATGACAACCTATAATACTTTGCAATTTATAAGTTTTTATTGCACACGCAGCCTTTTCTCCATAGCAATTTTGTGTATATTATTTCTTTCAACTCAGTTATGTCTCATGATTTCAATTTTCCAAATGAGAAAAGTGATACTAGAAATTTAAGTAAATACGGGGATGCCTGGGTGGCTCAGTCGGTTAAGGTCAGACTCTTGGTTTCTGTCCAGGTCTTGATCTCGTAGTTCATGGGTTCAAGCCCCATGTTGGGCTCTGCGCTGACACCACAGAGCCTGCTTAGGATTTTCTCTCTCCTTCTCTCTCTGCCCCTCCCACTCTCTCTCTCAGAATAAATAAATAAACTTAAAAAAGAAAAAAAAAGAAATTTAAGTAATACTAGTGAGAGATAAAGTCAAGCTCACACCCAGAACTCAGACCCCAGAGCCTGAGCCTGTACAAATACCATATCACCTCCACTCCTTAAGGACAAGAAAAAAAAAAAGGTTAACAAGTATGGAGTCCTACGAGCCCATAGCTCAAAGACAGAAGAAAATAAATTAACCAAAGATAATTCCCTTGACATTTATTATCAGTTTTCTTTCCAAAAGCAGTTTTGAAGATGAAGCCCCAAGACCCAGCCAAAGCCAAACCTCCATCCTGATTCACTTGGTTAGAACTGAATTCCCTCCCACCCCCCACCCCCCCACCCCCCCTCCCACCCCCTGTGCCAAGCGCCATCCATTGACAGGTGTCCTGGCTGGGCTCCGTAATGGGTGTCTCCCACGCACCCCTCTGTAATATAGTCATGATTCTTGCACACCCCGAAACTGAATTATATTGTCAGTTCCACCACTTGTTAGTACTTAACAAAGATGATATATTTGCTCTCCTTTTAACAATGTGTCCTTGATACTAGTTTTCAACCGACTTTCTTCAAGCTTTTAGGATTTCTGGATTCAACCTGCAAACTGGTGTTAGCATCCTGGTAGCCGTCCTGACTGCACAGGAAGATACCATTAACCACAGGAAGATACCATTAGCCACAGAAGGAGGAGCCTGAGGAAAGTGGAGCAAGGCTTTGTGTAGATCTGGAGGAGGAGGAAGCCGTGTTAGTCGAGCAAGATCCCTCCTCTTTCCTCTTCACCTGTCAAAAAGATTACAAGGATGTCTTTAAATAGCTGAGCAGCCATAACATCAAAGCTAGCTTTAGGTTAGAGAAGGAGAAAAGCCAAGAAAAGCTAAAGCGGTTCCTTAAAAAACCATGAATGAACTAGCACATGTAGGCCAAGTTCATCAATGGTTGATACCATCACAAAAAGAGATACAATCGGGCCTTGTGTATTTCTTGATGGGAGTTCACAATAAATAGCTTTATTGACACATAAATTGAAAATGAAAAATAGAGAAGAGGGACGCCTGGGTGGCTCAGTCTGCTGAGCATCTAACTCTTGATTTCAGCCCAAGTCATGATCCCAGGGTCTGGGATCAAGACTGGGCTCCATACTGTGTGTGGAGCCTATTTAAGATTCTCTCTCTCTCTCTCTCTCTCTCTCTCTCTCTTCCTCTCCCCTTCTCCTCCACTTGCGCTCTCTCTCTCTCTCTCTCTCTCTCTAAAATAAAAAATAGAGAGAGAGAGAGAAGAAATATGAAGTGTAAATTAAACAGAAATTTCTCACCCAGGAAGTCTTACTTGTAGCATTTGATTCCGGAACTCAGAGTCTATAATACCTGGAATATATTAAGATTTCTTTTTGAAGAGGAGATCAACTCCCAGGCATCATTAAGCTCTGCAGATGGGTTTTAGGTTAGGGGGTGTTGGTAAGTGACTAATTAGACAAACCTAATGTCAGAAAGAGGCTTCTGGGTTTCTTCCTTTTGAAAAACGCCTCCTGTCGCCTTGATTTTCCCCTCACTCTCCTACCCCTGGCAGCATGTTTGTGCTGATGAGGCAAGCTCACCCAAGATCTAAGCAATTATGCGCTGTAGGGGCAATTAGTCTGGGCGGAGAACACAAATTTTGTATGTTCCAGCTCCAAAGTATTGGGATTATTGTAACTTCATCATCTCTACAAGGAAAACTATGAGGGCCAACCCTGGTCTTGATTCCCAAGAATGATATCGTGTCTTGCTTGATCCAGGCTCACGATTACGTGTGATCTTGCAGCAGGAACTATGTTCAAAGGTTCATACAAATGCTATCTTTCCTTTCCACAAGAAGTAATCGGTGTAGACTAAACAATTCCAACTTACAGAAAAACAATCACCGTCTTACAAATGCTGGGTATACAATCATTGAGGAATCTGAATCTGTGGAGAGTTTCCCTGTCCTTATACAGTATAAGGATATTCACAGGGGAAACGTGTGGCAAGTTATTTGTTTTTAGTCATTTGACAAACATTTGCTCATTACCTGCCATGCATCAGGCATTATGATATATACTCCTTTGGTAGTAATACCCATGGCACAGCAAACGCTTGAATGTCTGCACCCTACACAACACACGGTGTCAGAACTGACTCAGTGGTCTCCACTCTCTTTTGCTCTGACTCTCCCTGTATCTCTCTTCCCATTATGACATCCTAAATTAAGCCATACATAAATTATATTCTCATCTTTCATGACGCCCTCTTAGCTTGGGGCAAGTTGCTCTCATATCTTCTTCAAGTCTCTATTTTCTTATCTTTAAAATGAGGTTAATAACACCTACTGTTAGGGGGATGAGAGAAATAATTATCCCTGAAATGCTTTGAAGATGAAAAGTGCCACATTGCTCTTTGTACTCATTGCCTGTCAAAAGATGCCGAATTTTCATTTGCATTGGCAAGTTCTTCAGGAAAACCAAAGATGAGACCTATCATCGGGTCTATATGGTTAATTCCTGGCCAATGAGCAAACATAGTCTATAATTACATTCTTCTACTGTCTTAAAGAATACACTCTCCTAACCAATTTAGTGTTTCAAGAACAGATACAAAAGGGAAAGAACCCAACATTTATTTTGCCTTTCCTGTGCAATCCTAGATAACCAAACAATTGATAGAGAGTTTTGTCTTTACAAATGTATTCCAGCTAATGGATAAAGAAGGGATAGGATTAGAGCACCACTTTATAGCCCAAATGAACGAGCATATGTTGGCCAAGATCACAATGGTTGATACTCTCACAAAAAGAGACACAACTGAACTTGTGTATTTCTTGATGGAAGTTGACAACATCCCTTTCGAAGTAGTCTAACCAAAAAAATCGACCTGAATATGGATCAACCTTCTATATTTAACTACTAATTTCAGGAAATATAAGGAAAAGAACTTTATACTGTAGAGAATCCAGCAGCAAAATCCAGAAAACAGGAAAATCTACAAACAGGTGATCTATTTTCTTCAACATTTAAACTGTGAGAACAAAAAGGGGCAACGTGTAAATTCAAAGGAATTTATGAGATGCCAAATAATCACAATTATTTAGAGCATGCTTCACACAGACTGTAAAAATAATAATAATAATAAGGATTAGAGATCCAAGAAGATTTGAATACTAACTGGGTATTGATGATATTAAGAAGCTGACATAATTTATTTCAGGTGTGATCATGATATCAGTGTTACAATTTTTGTAAATCCTCCTCAGTTAGATATACCTCTAATATTTATACAGATAAATCAGGATCGTAATAGGATTTCCTCTACTTTTGAAGAATTTTGAAATATTCCATAAAAAAGCCATAAAAGGATGGGAGTGAATTTAAAAATTAAAAAGAGTAAAAATTTAAAAATTAATAAGGAAAAAATTACAGCCTCTGAATACAAGAAGCAGGGGAGACTGCTGAATAAAATGAGTTAATTTTAAAGACAGAAGATTTTACCGATTGAGGAAGGATTTTAGGAGCAGAAATCCAGAAATTCCACCGAAAGAAATCAAAATATATATCCTCACAAAAATGTTCATAACCACCTTACTTGTAAGAGTGAAAAAAAAAAAAAAGGAAACAACCCCAATCTCCATGTTCTTTAGCACTATGGGACAGGACATTATTGAAACATTGGGACAACTGGAAAAATTTGGATGAGATCTGTGCATTAGATAACAGTATTATATCAATTGTAATTCTCTGACTAAAATACGTGTACTATGGATATGGAAGAAAACGTCTTTGTTTTGAGAAAACACACACTGAAATATTTAGAGGTGAAAAGACAACATGCAATTATTCTCAGTGGTAGAGAAAGAAAAGGAATAATAAAGCAATCAGGTAAAATAATACATTTGGAGAATTTAGATAAAGAATATAAGATAATTCCTTGTATTATTATTGTAATTTTTCCATAAGTCTGAAAAGAATTTAAAAAGAAACAATCAATTTGAGCAACTTTGGAGTAAGTGGAATTTTAAAACTAACACTTGTGACTTAAAAAAAAAACTTGTGACTTTATTTCACTTTATAAAGTAATGCAAATCAATTGGGAATGTCCAATCAAATGTTCTGACCCTGAGATAGAATATTCAAATAAGCAGAACCCCAGACGAAAGAATTAGGGGGTCCCACCTAGGCAAGAAGAAACCAGGGGGAGTCCAATGGTCAAGGCCTGAAGAACTGTTTCCTCCAACAAACAAGAGTAGGTGAGGCGAACTCAGGAGTCAGTCATTTCCATCCAAAGTCTAGCTCTGGGGAAACCAGGCTCCCTTCTCCAACCTCCTTATCCCACATCCCTGTTCTCCTTACCCCGCAGAAGTGTCAAGAGGAAGTTCTGGAACCTGGCAGGAATGGTAAGGATGAGAGTAACCAAAGCAAGGTAATTTGGGTAAGGTCAAAGTACCCACTCTTTATAGAATGTTTCTGTGTTTCGTTTCATTTCCAAGCATATTTCAATTAACATACATAGTTTTTATAATTAACACCAGATAGCACAAGTGACAAGAACAGAAACCAATGCTTTTGTCTTTCAAGAAGATGTTCTAGGGGTGCTTGGGTGGCTCAGTCAGTTGGGCACCTGACTTCAGCTCAGGTCATGATCTCACAGTTCATGAGTTCAAGCCCCAAGTCGGGCACTGTGCTGACAGCTCAGAGCCTGAAGCCTGCTTTAGATTCTGTGTCTCCCTCTCTCTCTACCCCTCCCCAACTTGCACTCTGTCTCTCTCTGTCTCTCAAAAAAAAAAAAAAAAAAGTGAAGAAATGTTAAAAAAAATTTTTTTTGAAAGAAAATATTCTAGGTAAAAACTTACATATACTAAGGATGACTATGATCAAAACAATACCTGGATGTGTTATAAAAATTAAAAATTTATGTAAAGCTAGAACATAAACTTACAGGAATCCTTCATGCATATGAAAATGAGTTTTCTCAGAATTCTATGAGACAATGCAAATGATCATATATTGGGTGAAAAACATAAGGGAAACAAAACTTAGGTCTCATCTTTTATAACCCTATAGTTAGAAAATGTTTAACAGTTATGAAGAAGCTGTGGACAAATTCATAAATCACTGGGATTGTAAGCATTGTGTAAGGGAAGGAATAGGGAGCCACTGTGACCACGCATGGGTTCTTGATATCTCTTTTGATCTGGAACATGTATGTGTGTTAACAGCTAAAATCACATTTTTGTAAGCTGTGATTTTTCACTTAATGTGTATGGTGCTTTCGGACAATCTTACCTATAGCCAAAATATATAGCAATTCATAGTATCAGAAAACACTCACGTGTGAAGGAAAATTCTAGAATGCTGAAGAAAAACAAATATATATATATATATTATGTCCCCTGCCCAAAATTCATACATTGAAACCTAATGCCCAATATGATGGTATTAGGAGGTACAACTTTTGGAATGTGCTTAAGTCTTGGGTGTGGAGATTAGTATTCTTATGGGATTGGTATTCTTATTAATGGGTTTACTATTCACAAATGGGATTAGTATTCTTTTTTTTTTTACATTTATTTATTTTTGAGAGACAGAGAGAGATAGAGCACAAGTGGAGGAGGGGTAGAGAGAGAGAGAGAGAGGGAGACACCGAATCCTAAAGCAGGCTTCAGGCTCTTAGCTGCAGCACAGAGCCACACGTGGGACTTGAACTCACAAACTGTGAGATCATGACCTGAGCCAAAGTCAGACACTTAACCAACTGAGCCATCCAGGCCCCCCAATGGGATTAGGGTTCTAACCCCACAGAGCTCCCTAGCCCCCTCCACTATGTGAGGACACAGTAAAAAGACAGCCATCTATGAACCAGAAAACAGGCCCTCTCATCAGACACTGAATCTGCAGGCACCTTCATCTTGGACTTCCAGCCTTTAAAACTGTGAGAAGGAAGTTGCTACTGTTCGTAAGAATTAAAGTCTGGTGGAATTCCCCTTGCCAGGTTCTGGCCTTGCTTGAGATCCATCATCCTTTCTTCTTTCCCATTTCTCCCTTTTGGAATCTATCTATCTATCCTATACCTGTCCCACAATTGTTTATAACTTGTCTTGTTTCACAGATACACAACTGAAGAGGAATTTTGCCTCAGGATATGTCATACCATATCTGACTTAGATGATACTTGGATAAAACTTCAGATTTTATACTTTATAGTTGATGCTAGAATGAATGAAGACTCTTGGAGCTATGCATAGAATGAATACATTTTGCACTCAAGAAGAATATGAATTTGAGGGGGCCAGGGGAATAATGTTATAGACTAAATTTTTGTGATCCCCCCAAATTCATATGTTGAAACCCTAACCCTGAATGTAATGGTATTTGGAGATGGGAAGAAATTAGGGATAGATTAGTTCATGTGGATGAGTCCCTCGCAAGGAAATTAGTGGCCTTATAAAGGGAGAAAAAGACAGAGATTGCTCTTTCTCTCTATACATATCATATGAGGACACAATAAGGAGAAGTCTGTCAGAAATCAGAAAGAGAGTTCTATTTAGGCACCAGATGAACCAGCAGCATCTTGATCTTGGACTTCCCAGCCTCCAGAACAGTGAAATATACATTTCTGTTGTTTAAATCACTCAGAATATACTATGTTGTTATGACAGCCCGAACTAATGCAGGTATTAAGACAATTTAATGGGGGAAAGAGTAGTCTTTTCGAAAAATGGTCCTGGGTGAGCTGGCTATTCACTTGCAAAAGAGTTGGGCCCCTACCTCACACCATATACAAAAATTAACTTAAGGCTCATTGACATAAATATTAGGCCAAATACTATAAAAACTTTTAGAAGAAACCATATGAGGAAATATTCGTGACCTTGGATTAAGCCATGATTTCTTAGATATGACACCAAAAGCACAAGCAACACAAGAAAAAAATAAATTGGACTTCATCACAATCAAAACTTTTGTGCGGCAAAGGACACCATCAGGAAAATGAAAAGACAAATTTTCCACAGAAGGGGAGTAAGCACTCGCAAACCAGGTAAGGGACTTGAATCCAGAATATATAAAAAAATTCCTATCTCTCAATAAAAAGGCAAACAACCAAATTTTTAAAAGTAAGCCAATGACTTGAATAGATATTTCTCCAAGGAAGGTACACTAATGGCCAATAAGTACATGAAAAGATGCCCAATCTCATTAATGATTAGGAAAATGCAAATAAAGACCACAAGATACTACCCCCTATGCTGACTATAATAAAAAGACAGAAAATAAGTATTAGAGACATAGGGAAATTGGAACATTCATACATTTCTGGTTAGAATGTAAAATGGCACAACTGCTTTGGAAAGTAGTCTGGCATTTCCTCAAAATACTGAACACATGACCCAGCAATCTTACCCTTTGATATATACACCCCCAAAATGAAAAGATATGTGCACAAACACTTGACCATAGATGTCCATAGCCACATTAATCGTAATAGCCAAAATCGTACACCAACTAATGTGAATGGATGAATAAAATGCGGTATATTCACACAATGGAATATTATTCAGCCATAAAAAGAAAGAAGTACTGGGGTGCCTGGGTGGCTCAGTGGGTTAAGCATCCAACTTTGGCTCTGGTCATGATCTCACAGTTTGTGAGTTCAAGCCCCACGTCAGGCTCTCTGCTGTCAGCACAGAGCCTGCTTCAGATCCTGTCTCCCTTTCTCTCTGCCCCTCCCCCACTCACTCTCTCTCCCTCTCTCAAAAATAAATAACATTAAAAAATTTTAGGATCACTTGGGTGGCTCAGTCAGTGAAACGTCTCGCTTCAGCTCAGGACATGATCTCATGGTTTGTGAGTCTGAGCCCCACATCGGGCTCTGCGCTGACAGTGCCTGCTTGGGATTCTCTGTCCCTCTCTCTCTGCCCCTCCCCCACTCACACTCTGCCTTTCTCAAAGGCAGAAAATTTACATTTAATTTAAATAAACATTTAAATTTTTAAAAAATTTAAAAAGAAAGAAGTACATGCCACAGCCTGGAAGAATCTTGAAAACATTATGCAAAGTGAAATAAATCAATCACAAAGGACCACATATTGTTTGATTCTGTCCATATGAAATGCCTAGAATAAGCAAATCTACAAAAGCAGAAGGTAGATGAGTGGTTACCTAAGACTAGGAGAGGGGGAGGTGGAGCGAATTGGGGAGTGGTCGCTAATGGGTACTGGGTGTTTTTAGGGATCATAAACACGTCTGAAATCAGGTAGGGGTGATGGTAGCACAATTCTGTGAAGATGTTTTTAAAAATCTGATATGTACACTTTAAAAGAGTGAGTTCTAATGTGAATTATATCGCAATAAAGCAGTTTTTTAAAAAAGAATTCCATCGGGAAAGTCATAGCAGCACGTAAAGGCTAGTAGCAAACCAGCTGCAGGATAGAGGAAAGTCATGCTTTGGTGACACTCCTTGAAAGACTCTGGGACTGTTATAGAAGTTCTGGAAAGATAAGAAAACCCACAAGCTGAGCCAGATACTGTCACTGGAAGACTGAGTGGGTAGAGCCTGTGTGTCAGGGGCATCCATCCAGCCCTTGCGTTGAAGGTGTCACTACAGACCCCGCCAGAGAAGGAAAGAGAAACTCACACTGGACACAGGGGCACTGGGGAGCGGTTTGTCCTGCCAACACTGTGCAGGAGCCACACTTCTCAGTAGCCTTCTGGCTCTCATTCCAGAGCACTACTGAAAAATCTAAAACCTAGAACATTAGTCTCTCTTTCAAACTCAAAGTCTGCCTTCAAAAATCGAAGTTCTTATGTTGTGATCCCCTGAGAAAAATGCAAACCTAATGTGAATGCCAAAAAAACATAACATTCCTATATTTAGTTAAAAGGAGCACGAAACAGGGGTGCCTGGGTGGCTCCGTAGGTTAAGCATCCAACTCTTGATTTTGGCTCAGGTCATGATGATCTCATGGTTGGTGAGTTCAAACCCTGGGGCTCTCTGTGCTGAAAGCATGAAGGTTGGTATTCTGTCTTTCCTCTCTCTGTCCCTCCCTGGCTTGTATTCCTGCACACTCTTTCTCTCTCTCTCCCAATAAATAAACTCAAAATATATATGTATCCCTATACAGAAAGCCCCTCTCTTAAATCAGGAGTTAATGGAGCAATGGGTGGGGCAGTTAATGGCAGGGTCCAACAGCCCCAGGCTACTGGAAGCTCTGTATGAGTAAGCATGAATCTGCCCTAAGTCAAAGCCAAGCCCCATTAGTCTGGCAGCCAGTGAAGTCACAGGCCAGGGAGAAGCAGGATGACTGCTGGGGTCACACCCCTCCTTAGATGTTTGTGGCAGATCAGGTGTGCAAATGAGGACGTGAGCGATTAAGTACTTTCTGTCAATTATTGTACATGAAGGAACATCCCATTGAGACTCGAAATGCAATTGTTCTGGGCAACTCCTGCTTGGTAGGAACTGACTGACTTATCTGGAAGGGGTCTCTGGCCAAAGCGAGTGCAAGCCACTGGTATGTGTGGGGGAGACTAGACCTCACTCTCTCCCTTACGAGAGCAACTGGCCTGATAAATCAGCAACACTGCATCCATTAACAAGGTCGTGGACAACCGGTTGGTTGATCGTTCATCCCATTACATGCATGAGATCTACCTAGGTTATAAAACAGTGTTTAAAAATAGATTTTAGTGGGTGCTACTTTCCATTAAGGCATCTCTTGGTGGAAGGAGGTAGCAAAATATATGAGAAGAGGTCTGTGGCCCCAGGACCCAATGCTGGTTCCAATTCTCATAAGATATATGTCCTCATATTAATTATACAACTTTTGTAAGACTCGGAGTTTTTTTTACCTTTAAATGAGGATAATTATACTACACTCATAGATCGTTGTGAGATTTAAATAAACACATTAAATTGTAAGTAAACACAATTTTCCCCACGTATGCAGTTGAATGCCAACTTCACCCAAGGAGTCTGTCGTCTAGCTAGGACCCTCCTCGCCCAAACTACAGGTTAGAATTAACCCGACTGTGTTTAGCAAAGGCAGTTCTCAAGCTGCACCCCCAGAAATTCTGCTGTAATTGATCTGGGGGGGGGCAGGCATCGATATTTACAAAAAGCTGCCAGCAATTCTAAATAGCAGCCAGGGTGGAGAATCATGGGATAGGACGAAGTGTTCTCAAATTGTGATTCAAGAGAATCCCCAGGTTTGGTTGTGAAATGAGGCCTCGGCGCTGGGCCCCACCCTACACTTACCGAGCCAGATTCCTGGGTGGAACCCCCCAATTCACCATTTTTAACAACTTCCCCAGATAATTAGAATGTATACCAAAATTGAAGACCGGGAAGGAGGTGTGGGGGGCAGGAGGCTAGTATGACCGATGTTCCTAAACCTGATTAAGAAGACATTTCTCTGAGCCCCATCCCCTGGAAAAGATCATCTGTTCACGTTTCTGAAGTTTGAGAATCACTCACCTAGACTTCCAGCACCTCTATCATTCAGATACAAAAGATCAACTATATGATACGTGATCCAGATTCAGGGTGAAGATTTTTCTAAACCAATTTAACTCTCACATTTTAACATGAAAGAATATGCGGGAGACACAGCTGCCTACTCATTCGGGAAGGAATATAAGTTAGTATGTTGGGATTCCCCACCTCCCCTCTCCCTTTTAGGCTCCTTCTCCCTCTCCAGCTTCAAGGAGAGAAAAGACAGAAAAACAGTATATTTATTCAAGAAGAATAGATTCACTAATATATATATTACAATTAAATATTCATGTATATATACTAATACACATACACATGCATAGACATATACATGCACATATATACACAAATACACACACACACACACACACACACACATTCATTGAATTCATTCAAGAATATTTCTTCGCTTAATTGATCCTTCAATGAATTGAGTTGAGCTGACTTAAGTCAACCCAGAGCCCCTATTCTGGTCAAGGGGAATGCACGGTTCCCTGAATAAACCACTTGTTTTCCTACTCTTTGCCATTTCCACCAGGGCATCTGGTGGAACGTTCCATTTCCCCTCCTTCCATGGTGAACACCTACCCACCTTTAACATCTAGCTCAAAATGAAAAAAGTCTTCTTCCCACAACTACTGGCCCAACAGCCTTCTTCCGTTCCCTCTCCCCACCAGAAACAAAAGTTATTTCTCCCTCTGCACAACTCACCACAGCGGGTGTTCAGCATAGGATGACACAGGGAGCAATTGTTCTCAGGAGGGTCAACAGTCTCTGTGTTGATGCTGCTTCCATTCTTACAAGTTACCCTCTGAGGTAAACTAGACATTGACAAGCTGTACTTTTAGTTAACGAAACAGTGTCTGCTACAGCTCCCAAAATACAGAGAATAGACCTAAGGAATTGCTAGAACTACAGAGGCAAGAGCCAGAAAGATTTCAAACAATGATGCATGGAATTCATAGATCATTAGATACTTTGGTTACAACAAAAATTTTAGTTGGAAGCATTTTGAGGACCTTTGAAGGGTGTGGGAAAGTAGCCAGACTCTAAAAAAAAAAAAAAAAAGGAAGGGGTGGTCAATAAACTCCCAGAACAACCTTCATGTTGTTATAAGGATGAAAATGTCATGTGGATTCAACCAGGAATTGTGATGTAAGTATATTGGGGGGATGTGAGGAGGGAAAAGAGATGAAGGTGTAAGAGGTATAAAGTCCTCATCTGCCATAAAAGGAAGTCACTAGGTCTTGTGAGTTGAATCGTGCCCCCCAAAAAGATATTTTTGAAGTCCCAGTAACTACATGTGACCTTATGGGGAAATAAGGACTTTGCAGATGTAGTCAAGTCAAGATAAGTTCTTTCGGATGGGTCCTAAGCCAGTATGAGTGGTTTCCTTATTCGACAAGGGAAATTTGGGCCAAAAAACATACATGCAGGGAAGAAGATGGGGAGTTGTACCAGGAGAAGGGCCATGTGATGATGGAGGCAAAAGAATGGAAAGTAGTCGCTTCTGGGGAGTAAGGGCTTTCTTTAGTGAGCATGCTAACCCCATTCGAGTTTTTAAACTATGCATATGTGTTCTTTGAGAAAAACGAAAATTAAATTTCAAAACTAAGCAATAACCTGTACGGTTGCCTAGTGGAGGTGACAGCTACGGTACCTATAAAAGAAATGAAAAGAACTGTCAGGCTCCGGCGCCAGCTCCGGTTTCAAAGCGCAATCAAACAGAGCCTCGCTTCCGGACAGTCCAGGTGAAAGCCGTGATGTGTTCCCACTCAGGAAGCGGCTCTCCTGGTAAAGACTCCATCGATGCAAAGATCTTCGAAAGCATTTAAATCAAATTGGTCCAGAAATGTGAATTTGGAAAAATGCAATCTCACTAAGTGAATATATTGTATTTGCATAACATGATTTTAAATATGTATATTAGTCACTGAATGAATCTAATATAAATAGAAAGGAGAAAGGAAATGGACTGGGTCAGTCACTGCTTCCAAACAGACAAAACTTTATTTTCCTTATTTCGTAGTTGCGGAAACTGAAAGCCAAACAGCTTAACAATTGCCCAAATTCACTCAGCCAGGCAGCGGGCAAGGAAGCCTAGAATCTGACCTTGTCTCTTGCTGGTAGTAGCAATTTACCATTTGCATAACACCTTTCAAGAGAGAACAAGAAAGCGCCCATAAGCCCTATTAAGCCTCATGACTCTTTGAGGCAAGAGAGAAACAAATTCGAGTCTTCGTGTGAAGTCATTGAAAGAACAGAAAACACAAAGAGATCATTATTACTAACTAGAATAAAGCCTTTATGTGTACAGTGTCTCTGTTGTCAGAAGGTCATGCTATTAACCCATCATCCCGCCTCTTCGTGAGGAAAGCAGGTAGCAATTAGCCTCTTGTTTTACAGATGGGTACGCTGAGGCCAAATGACGCTACCTATAAATCGATAACGTAGACGAAACAGACCAATTCCTTGAAAGACATAATCTGCCAAAACTCACACAAGAAGAAATAGACTATCTAAGTAGGTTTATATCTAATAAAGAAATTGAATCAATAATGAAAAAAACCTTCCTAAACAGAATGCACCAAGTAGATTCCGTGATGAATGCTCCCAAATATTTTAAGGAAAACATCATGACAGTTTTCTACAATCTCTTTTAGAAAATAGAAGCAGAAGGAATACTTTCTAACTCGTTCTATGAGGCCACTGTAACCTGTAACACCGAAATCAGACAAAGACATCACAAGAAAACTACAGTGCCGTTTCTGACAAAACTAGACGTGCTCTTGCCATACAATCCAGCAATCACACGCCATGATATTTATCCCAAGGAGGTGAAAATGTGTGTCCACACGAATACCTGCACGTAGATATTTAGCAACTTTACTCATAATTGCCCAAACTTGGAAGCAACCGAGATGTCTTTGGTAGGTGAACGGAAAAATAAATTGTGATACATCCTGACAATGGAATACTCTCCAGTGCTAAAAAGAAAGCTATCAAGCCATGAAAAGACATGGAAGAAACTTAAGTGCATATTATCGAGTGAAAAAAGCCAATCTGAAAAGGTCGTGTACCATAATTCCCACCATATGGGCATCTTGGAAAAGGCAAAATTATAAGGAGAATAAAAAGATCAATGGTAACCAGAGAGTAGGTGAGGGGAGGGATGAATAAACAACGCATGGAGGACACTTAGGGCAGTGAAAATACTCTGTGTGACACTATAAGGATCAGTACATGTCATTATACATTTATCCAAACCCATAGAAGGTTCAACAACAAGAGTGGCCCCTAGGATACACTACGCACTTTGGGTGATTATGACGTGTCTGTGCAGATTCGCCAATCGTAACAAATACACCACTCTGGTGAGGGATGTTGACGATGGAGGACGCCATGCCTGTGTGGAGACAAGAGGTATGTGGCAAATCCCTGCACCCTCCTCGCAATTTTGCTATGAAACCAACACTGCTCTTAAAAAAAAATTTTTAAACAATATTAAACAACACACCTACTCAAGGAGTTAGTGTTAACATCAGCAATAGTGGGCCAAACTGAAATCACGTGCCGCCTCTCACCTCCGTCAAACCCACCCCCTCTACTATTACCATAAAACCTCTAGGTTTTGAACCTCTTGTTCATTTCCTCTGGCTCTTGGAGGAAGATGTGTGGGGGCAGGTTCTCTGCCCGGCACCTGGGCACAGCTTTGTGGGATTCTTTCCAGTAGGAGACTGCCCAAACAGGCCCCTGCAAGACTGCCAAACAGGCCCCTACCACCCGCCAGGTTGTACGCAGGTATGAATGAGTGTATTTCTATAATGCATTTGAAAAGAACGTTTCATTAGGGCATGGAGCAAGCCCTGTCCTCACTGGGCTTGGTTCAACACAATGAACTCGCACGTGGAGGAAGGACAAGGTGGTAATTAGGGGGACGATTTTAAAAAGGATCATGTTTTAGATACTGGTCACCTCAGGGATGGGCCTCCTGAACTGTATCTTTGAGGAAGGAATGCTGATCACGCTGATTGATCATGACATTCATTCTACCTTAGGGATAAATATTTATGTGGTGATCAGAAATAATGCATGTATGTGTGCATTTCCAGAGACCTATTTGCATCTCAAGGAACGAGAGGCAGGACGACATGGTTCCCTGGGGACTCATTTTTCTAACTTCCTGTCAGCCTCAATGATGGCCCTTCTGGGTTTACTGCCAATGAGTGACATCACCACCACCCCACTCAGACAGCACATTTTAAAGAGACACTCCACGTGACCCACTCTGCCACACTGGGCTCGGGAGGGCGGGTAATATTTTCATAAGCTACCACGTGCTTTTAATTTATTGCATTTTCGAATGTCTAAGTATTTACTCAAGGATAAACGAAAGTAAATTTTAATGCCCAAGAAATAAAATAAGCAAGCATGTTTCCAACTACAACACTTCAATGGAAAGAAATGAAAAAAGTAATAAATGAAATTTTAGAACTAGGGCACAAAATGAAATATAGGTTAAGCTCTGTTTACTCTGAATTCCTTCACTTCCGCCAGCATGACGCACTTGTCTTGACTCAATCCCCCTCAATTCCATTACCTGCCATCCCTGGTTCTTTGTACAAACCTCTGAGCCTATTTCTTCCCCACCTCACTGCTCTGCCCGGATTAGCTCCAGCCTCCCTGAGACCTACATCATGCCACCCACGGCCCTCCCAGGCGGGCCGGGCTGGAGTCCCTGTTCTCTTGTGAACAGAGTGGGCGTTGGTGAGACAGGACTGCAGGTGGCCCCCACCCTCCCTCCGCACCTCTTGTTCACCTCTCAAGCCTGCCCAACAGCCCCCGCATGGCCAGAATTACCGAACGATGATGTTGAAAGGAGGAAAGCCGAAAGCTGCGACAGGAGGAAGGAAAGAGCTGAACTGCTTCCTCAGGTCCCACTCCTCCTCCAGTAAAACACAAGGCCCTCTCGTCTGGGAAGAAGGAGGAGGAAAGCAGAAAGGAAGCAAGGTCATTTCAGTGTGGGAGTCACACAATCTGCCTCCCCCTTTCCCTCCTTCGGAGGTGGAAGAAGGAGAAAGAGCACCTGATAAAGCCCCCACCGAAGTTTCAGAATCCAAGGACAGGCACGACCCGAGCCGCAAAGCGAGGAAGAGGCCCAGAGAGACAGCAGGCTGCGCGGAGGGTTGTCCCGGGGTTAGCAGCCCTCCAGGGGAAGTGGCGATCCGGGTGTGTGTGTAGGCATGGGAGGGCATCGGGGAGTGCCGTGGCCACCCAGGGGGCTAGGATGCAAACCCGTCACACCCTAATATCTACCCCCTGGGAGGGGAACAGCGCCCGGAAGGGTAAGGTTGAATGTGGCTACATTTGTTCTGGAGTGACAAACTTTTAAATCGGGTATGTCTCCTCAAAATTACTGAATGTGACTGAATTGACTTATAAGTAGCTAGACTAGGGGCTCCTGGGTGGCTCAGTCAGTTAAGCATTTGCCTTTTTTGTTGTTGTTTTTCTTCGTTTACATCCAAGTTAGTTAGCATGTACTGCAATAATGATTTCAGGAGTAGAATCCGGTGATTCATCCCCCATGAATAACAGCCAACGTTCATCCCAGTAAGTGTCTTCCTAAATGCCCCTTACCCATTTAGCCCATCCCCCCACCCTCAACCCCTCCAGGAACCCTCAGTTTGTTCTCTATGTTTAAGAGTCCCTTATGTTTTGTCCCCCTCCCTGTTTTTTTTTTCATTTTTTTTTAACGTTTATTTACTTTTGACAGACATAGAGACAGAGTATGAGCAAGGGAAGGGCAAAGAGAGAGGGAGATACAGAATCTGAAGCAGGCTCCAGGCTCTGAGCCATGGGGCTCGAACTCACAGACCATGAGATCATGACCTGAGCCAAAGTCCGCCGCCCAACCAACCAAGCCACCCAGGCGCCCCCCCTCCCTGTTTTTATATTATTTTTGCTTCCCTTCCCTTCCATTGTGTTAACCCGTTTTGTATCTTAAATTCCACATATGAGTGAAGCCGTATGATATTTGTCTTTCTCTGGCTGACTAATTCCACTTAGCACAATACCCTCTAGTTCCATCCACGTTGTTACAAATGGTAAGACTTCATTCTTTTGGATCCCCCAGTAGTATTCCATTGTATGTAGGTATATATACACCACATCTTCTTTATCCATTCATCTGTGGCTTTGGGCTCTTTCCATACTTTGGCTATTGTCAATGATGTCACTATAAACATTGAGGGTGCATGTGTCCCTTCAAAACAGCACACCTGTATCCATTGGATAAATACCTAGTAGTGCAACTGCTGGGTCATAGGGTAGTTCTATTTTAATTTTTTGAGGAACCTCCATACTGTTTTCCAGAGTGGCTGCACCAGTTTGCATTGCCACCAGCAGTGCAAAAGGGTTCCTCTTTCTCCATATCCTTGCCAATATCTGTCATTGCCTGAGTTGTTAATTTTAGCCATTCTGACTGTGGCTATTCTCATTGTGGTTTTGATTTATATTTCCCTGATGATATGTGTTGTTGAGCATTTTTTTCATGTGTCTTGTTAGCCATCTGGATGTCTTCTTTTAAAAAGAATATTTTTTGTTTTTTGGGTGTTGAGTTTGATATATTCTTTATAGATTTTTGGATACTAACCCTTTATCTGAAAAACCCTTCAACTCTTGATTTCAGCTCAGGTCCTGATCTCACAGTCATGAGTTTGAGCCTAGCATCAGACTCCTTGCTGAGTGTGGAGGTTGCTTAGGATTCTCTCTCTCCCTCTCTCTCTCTCTGCCCCTCCTCAGCTCACACACATACATACTCTCTCTCAACATAAATAAACATTTAAAAAGATATAAATATCCAGACTATTTTCTTTTCTCTGTATTAGAACTAAAATCAGTTATCCAAAGAGTTACATTTTTACGTATGATTTTTGAAACTGCATCACATTGATGCATAATTTGCCTTGTATCTTCAAACATTCATTTCCTTGTCATACCTGTTCTATCTCCATCCATTAGAGTACTTGGAATTTGACCTATAACCACCGACATCACATCCCTACAATCTTCCCCAGGGGAAGGTGAGTTTCATCCATTTCTCTCGAGGGACCCCATTCATGACTCCCTCTCCCCCCTACCATGTCCTCATCAGAGCATTTGCTGTACTTAAAATTGTCTGTGATTACCTATTTTAGTATTTATTTATTTCTGTGATTATCTCACCATCCAGCCTGTACTATCCATGTCTTTTTGACTGCATCCGTCCCCAGCTTCCATCATGGTGCCCATCCCGTAGTAGGTATTCAGTAGACTCTGGTAGATACTCTACTCGCAAACTTGCAACCCACAAAATCTTCGCAGGTACGTGCAAGCTCCTCCGGAAGGCAAGGATGCATCCAGTCTAGTCACCAGCAACATTACAGTCTAGCGTTCGATACAAGTACAGTTAATTTATACGGAAAGTAAATGGGTGACTTTTCTTGGAACACAACCAGTTACTACTTGGGACACACCTCTGCAAAAAAGCTCTATCTCCATCTTTCAGCATCATCCTGAATCTTTAAACTGTCCTAATTTAAAACTGTCCGAATTCTTTATCTTTTTTCAGGAGAAAACACAGTTGCACCTGGATTAGTTGAGGAGAATGCTCATTTTAAATGACCTTAGTGGTTTACTTTTAGCTCTCCCAGTTGTAGGCAGACTTGGAGACATAGTTGGCCAATATAAAGAGGGGGAAATAAGATGAATCCCAATATGGAAGTAATGTCTGAGGAGAAGGGAGGGGTGCTGGGTAAGATATAGTAACAGGTGTAGAGAGCCAGAAGTTCCTTGCCTAAGGGACTCCTTGCGGGGAGGCTTTAACTGCCATTAGCGTTTCATGCTCTGCCTGAAGCAGCAGCCCACTGCTGCCATGGGTCATGTTTAATTTATGTATTCCTCCAACATCATCTGGGATGTATCAAACACCCAAGACACAGAGTAGAAAGGCATAGACCTAATCCTCAAAGACTCCCAATGCACTAATGACCCAAGCGAATGGTTACAATCTAACATGGGGTCTGTCAGAGGACAGAGCAGCACGTGGGGTAAACTAAGAGCAGAGCCAGCCTGGGGAGGGATAGAAACCCTCAGAGAAGAAAAAGGGCTAGGAAGTAGGAAAGGTGGGCATTCGTGGTGGTGACAGGAAGAGAAAGGGCTAAATCCTCACCTTCCAGAGTGAAAAGACAAAGGATAATAAGTAAAGCTGAAAAACCCAGAAGTAGAAATACATGGATGTTCTTCAGAGAACTGGAAATAAACTCTAAAATGGCCAGTTCAGAAGAGCTGAAAGAGGAGGCCAGTAGGAAGTGGAAAGACAGAAAGAAAGGAAATTATGCATTATGCAAATGATGTAAATTATACATTAATGTGATGCTCTTTCAAAAATCATCTATAACAAACCACTCGAATCTCTTGGGTATCACTGACAAAACCAAAAGTTAAAAAACAAGGAAAAACATTCACTGAAAGCTTACCTTGAAAGCTGTGTAACATCTATCGTATGGACCTACACGGTCATGCAATCACCTAATGTCGAATGGTTAAGCTGCTTCTGTGTTTCCCTAACAAAACAAGGCCGTGTTGAGCAGCTTCCCCCGTGGATCTCTTGCTCTGCATCTTTGATTAGGGCCCTGGGGCAGATTCCCATTCTGGGGCAGAAAGACGTAGACTCTGTTAGAAAAGTCACCCCCTTCCGCGGGTAACCGTGGCTTCTTCTAATCAGACCCAACAAAAAGGTCCTTGAAGACAACGGCCTTCATGATCAATAGTGAATGTCATCGGTTTGATTACAGACTTATTTTAATGAGGTAAATTACATATGTTGATTCGATAGTTTAATTTTATTTATGCATCTTATGTTTAACCAGCCCACCCAGCCTCAGACCCCACAGAAAGGGGAGGGAAAGCCAGCCAAGCGTGTGACCAGCAGGCTCCAGATTGCCCGGGGCCCCGGGCCCAGACGTGGGGTGTGGGTAGAGCTCTGTGGACATCCCGAGAGCGCACAGGGACATGCGGGACAGGGGACCCCAAGAGCCATTACCGACCGCCCAACAGGAGCGGGGGCGGGGGAGGGGGCGCGGGGAGGCAAGCCGCCTGAGTTCAGGTCCCGCTGCTACCATTCCCACAAGTGCCACTGTTGGCCCAGAGGATCTAAATGTTTGGAGGCTCTGAGAACATGACCTCTAGCCACTTTCCAGCGCCCTGTACAACGTAGACTCCCCTGGCAGTGAGACGCAGAAAACACGACCCTCTGGGCTCTGGGCCCCGGGCCCCTGTGAGCCCATTTATTAATGTCCGATGGTCCTTTCCTAAACAGATTTTGGACAAATCGTACGTAAGACGCCGCCCTGAGCTATGAATTTGTAAATTATGAAACAGCTAATGCCGTATCTTTCCTTCGTGTTCCTGTTCTTGCCTTTGGAGTTTCTCTAATCCAGGGCTAATTAGCTACTAGCCCCACGGGGCTACCGAACATCCGAAATGTGGCTAGTCTGAGTTAGGATGTGCTTCGAATACAAAGTACACCCCAGATTTCAGAGGTCTAGTGCAACAAAAGAGTGTAAAAAAAAACCTCATTAATTTTTTGTACTGATTACGTGCTGAAGGAATGATATTTTGGGTATGTTAGACTAAATAAAAACAAATAATTAAAATTAATTTTGTTTGTTTCATTTTATTTTTTTTTTAATGTGGCTACTAGGGAATTTAAAACTATATACGGATCGCACATTTGTGCCTTGAATTACTATAGGACAACATTATTCTATAGAGAAGCGTTTTTTATTTCCACCCAGAGAGCTGTAGGCCATGATTTGCTTCACAGCTCGTGTCCTAATCTGTGCCCTTTCTTATTCCTGCCCTGAGACTACCACCTCTGCCGGTTTCCAAGGAGGGGATACCACAAAAGGTAAACTACTGACTTTTGAATCTAGAGTCACCGCTGGGTAGGTAGAGAACTGTAGTTTCCCCAAGTAGCCACTAGAGGGACCCCTTATCACACTTAGGACTGAAAACACAGTGCGTGCTGTTTGAAATATGAATTCTTTTTAACCAACTCCAGGTTGTTAATTAACAGATCGATTGATTGAACTAAGAAAATTAATTAATTAATCCTGAGTGGAAGAATTCCTTTAAAATCTGCAGATGGATCTGATATCAGGGAACCGTTCCAAGAGCCCAACAGTCATTGAGAAGCAGTATTTCAATTTCTCTCTTAGTTTTTTCCCTAAACCCTTTTGAATTACAACTTTTAAGATAATTTTAATTCCTCTTTCAGATCCCTTGACATTGAGGAGTAAAATTCCAAACTTTCCTGATGTAACTATTTGTAAAGGAGCTTTATATCCTTTGTCATTTGTATAAAAGATTTACAACAAAAGGTGACTAGGCAGTCAATATTTAATGTCCTGTCATAACCAATGCTCTTAATGACAGGCTTTTGAAGCTAATTGTCCCTGGGTTCTGCTTCTTCTCGGGACCTTCTGGTAACATTTGGATAACAAATCAGTTTGTCGATATTGCTGCTACTCAGAGTTCTTGCCTGCAAACAAGAAAAGCTGACTTTGTCTTATTTAAACGAAGGCGAGGGAATTTGTTGCAAGAATAGTAGGATGATTATAAAACTGAAGAGAAGTCCAGAGAATCAAGTTCGGGAATTAAGCAGGAACTAGAGACCAGAAACCCCACCCCACCCCCACCTGCCCACCTGTGTGCGGCTGCCACTGGCCACCATGACACGAGGGACCACCCATTCACTGCCAGGTTGTGGAGTCCAAGCTCACTGCCACTATAGCTTTGGGGCACTTGCTCAGGATTCGAAAACTCAGACAAGAACAACCAAGCTGGGGTTGTGAGTTTACACTCTACCCAGGGAGATCGCCCCTTCCAGCCTCTACCCCAGCCTCCACACCGAAGAAGCAGGAGTCATCAAATCAAGAAGAGTTTGTGCTGGATTCGGTGAGCCCTGTGTCCAAGATGGCTGGTGTCCTTATGAAAAACGTGAAATCTGGGCACAGAGGCTCAGACACGGGGAGAACACGATGTGACATCAGAGGCAGAGGTTAGAGGGATTTGTCTACAAACTGAGGAACACCAAGGATTTCGGGCAACCGCCAGAATGTAGGAGACAGAGACACGGGCAAGGCTCCTCCCCTAGAGATGTCAGAGGGATCCTGGCTCTGCCAACACTTTGATGTGGATTCCCAGCCCCTAGAACAGTGAGAGAATAACTATCTGCTACTTGCAGCCACCAAGTTTGTGGCACCTTGTCACAGCAGCCCCCAGGAGACTAACACATTGGGGGCCCCCTGAACAAGAAAAGGTCATTTGGAAGCTGGGCCACCCAAAACCCCACACACTGTCCTCTGCTTTATGTGCTTACACATTTGACAAGATTTCCTTAAAATTATTTCCTACTTTTTCTTTCAATCCATCGCAGAAATATTCCAGAAATAACAAAGAACTAGGAAGCGTATAGATCTACTACATGTGGATTTAGTCACCTAAATATGTTAATGAATTTGTGAATAAATTATAATACAAAATTAATAAACTATAGAGATATATATGACCCTTCCACCTATCATAGATAGATTCACATGGAATAGAGGAAGAGGTGATACCTCACGTTCCTCAAGGGACTGCTCCCTCCCAGTATGAGTTCCATCTTAAGGGTTCCACGCTAACCCTGGGGGCTGGCTGTCACTGTTGAGAAAATCAGGATTAGACCTGTGGTCTCGCCAAGCTTGCCACGCGCAGGACAGGACACCCACTTTCCTGCCACGTCCTAGGCTCCAAAGGATATCCGCAGCAAAGATGAGCTTATGAACCAATTGGGAAGTGAGAATCTCCCTCGAGGCGTCGCCGAGGAAGAGGCCGCACAAACCACCGGTCAGCCCTCATCCTGCCCCCACACCCGGCCCGGCCTCTCCTCTCTCGCCGCCAAGAGCCAGCTCCAGAGTTTGCTCCCGGAGTAGCCGGCCTGGCCCAGCTCACGGCAGTCTCTTCTTCTGCTCACACTCGCCTCTCGGGACTGTCTGTTACTGACCTCTCTCTACGAGGACAGACTGTGGACTTCTGAGAGCAGGGATGGCACCTTATACAGGGGGTGGCCAGTGAAACCATCAAAGCTGGAGACGCTAGGTATCGATGCTCACGTGTGATCACTGAGAAGTTCCAGGTCCCAGAACAGGAAGTGACAGGCGCTCAAAACTGGGCTAAATTAATCAACTCGACATAGATTCCTGAATCACACGTGGCTGTGTAACTCTCAAAGGGGTGCTAGCTTTGCACCTTGTGATGATCACTGTTGGCACAGGTTAGATGAAGGGACGTGGTCGAGGTTCGGCCAAAGCTGTGCGTGGTTCTGTTTGTCTCCTGAGAGAAAGAGGAAGCGCCCAACGGGATCCAGTTGTGGCAAAAATGCAGCCCCGCGGAGCAGTGGGCACCCAGCGTGTCGGGGAAGGTAGCGGAAAGAGGAGACTGGAAGGAGTAATTGAGGAAGAGGCCAAGCCGAGAAGGAGCTGCATCTGGGCCATCGCGTAGCCTGTCCGTCCACTCGGGGCCTGCCCGAGCTGGCCCGCCTGTGGAAACCAGGGGGCATTAAGTGTCAGAATCCACCGTGAGATCTGGGGAAAGACATTACAAAGGTAACATCCAATACCTTCATGAAGGAATGGACTCCCACCGGAGTCCATTAGCAAGTTGTTCTCAAAGTTCCTACCTGAGCACCGTTACAAAAGATCGCATTATGCTGTGTCAGCCGCGGCGATGCCCCAGACACTGTGGACGGTGACATAGTTCATTCTATTTTCGCACAGGAATAATGCTACTCCTCGTCATCAAGTAGTTAGTTCCGAGAGGGAAAAATTAAAAGCACCGCCATTTACCGAATGTCCGCTACGGGCCAGACCTCGTGGTTCATTATCTCTCATCTCTGCAGGAACCCTGCAAAGGAGGAATTATTCGTCCGGTCTTAAAGATAAGAAAATTAAGTTTCAGAGCAGCTGAGCGCCTGACCTTGGGTCTCACCTCAAAATCTCTTTCTGTTTATACCACAGCCCTCAACGATCTGGCATGAAAACGAAGAAGCAAGTCTAAGCATCCGCAGTAATTTCAAGTAATATAATTATGCTGTGCTTCAAGGGACTGGTTGAAAGCAGCAAGAGATCTTAGAGATGATCTAGCTCGACCTCCTCACAAACCAGCAAATGAAAAACAAGAGAAGCTAATGACATATCCAAGGTCTAAAAGCAAGGGAGTGGCGTAGCTGGGCAGAGAAGTCGGATCTTCTGATTAAATCACGCCACGTCTCATCAAAGCCTCATCAAAGCCTTCTCTTAACTCTCTAAGAAAGGCCCCCGCACTGTCGCCTGGGAGAGGCAGGATTAACACCCGGACATCAGGACTCCAAGCCCAGAGAGCTCTTTACCCCACACTATAAAATTACAACATCACTGTTGGCACGTCTAAAAATATATTTGTCTTGTAATCCCCATTAGTTAGACAATCAATGCACAATGCTAGCCTTTTTCATTCGAGAAACTTAGAAAGAGCTTGGAGGGTTAGATCTCTTTCACATAATAGTCAGCGCAATTTAGATTTGTTGATTGACATATTGTACTCTTGGATCGATTACATGATACTTTACACTCCGGGGTCTTTGAAGAGAGTCAACTTCTAAATAAGTTAATGTCTCCATCTCTCTCCAAGGTATATATTTCCCCTGACCTAAATCTGCCCCTTGGAGGCTCTTATAATATCCCTTTTCTGGAATTTCTCACTGGCACAATAAAACCACTTTCTTTGGGGGTATTCCTTGCCTTGATAGGCGTAGTGTACTTTCTCTTTTAAGATAGAACTTGAGCCTTTTGCTTCTAAAAATCCCACCATTTCAAAAAACAGGTCCGAGAACATGGACAATCAAAGCTGAACATTTCCATCTTCAACGCTTTGTTTGTCACCTCCCAGGCAGGACACCTCTTACTGTAGTGTTCTAACAACCCTTGGAGAGACCTCGTCATGACAACATACGGAAAGCACCTGTCATTAACGCAGTTTGCTGCTTTCTCCTTACGATTTTTATAGACCCAAGTTTCCTCTTTATAAAACCCGTTACAAAATTGCTTTTCAGACCGCTACCAGTTGTCATTCGCCTGTACCTGGTTGTCTTTTACATAACCGTATGCCCCAACGCTTCCTTGCAGTCAGTTAGGTAAGTCAAGGAACACTCCTAGAGCACGGAAGGGTGGAGGATGGAATTTTCCAATGAAAAACATAGCCATTTTGCAACTTCGCAATATCACTGGCCAGGAATTGCCCTTGGGAGTAGTTTGTCTGGCACAGAATCTCTTATTTTCCCAGCATGACCTTAGGATATAATTTGGTAATGAGATCACTTGGCAACCTTGAGCTCTAATACAGTGAAGTTAAATAATTGAATTGGCTGTGGTTTTTAACCTATCCTTACTCTTCCAAGGTGGACTTTGGCCAAGATTATGAATAAACACTTAAGCTTTCAAGACTCCCATTTTGTAATTATAATTTGAATAATATGAAAGGACAACTCTCCTCAGGAGCACAGAGTGTCCTTATATGAATAAATGTAAATTCCTTCATTGTATCTAAATTTGCTCTCTACGTGACTCTTCAGGCCCAACCCTTCTATGATCGCTGCAGCCAATGTTTCTCGCTACTTGTTCTCACATATTTGTATGTATCTACCATGCATTTTGACCTATGAAGACTGTTTTCTGTTTGCAATTCATTTTTCCAACTATATTAGCAGTTCTTGGGAGAAGGGGCCATGTTTGACTTCTCGTGTGGATTCATTTAAATATCAGATTCCGGGGGCGCCTGGGTGGCTCAGTTGGTTAAGCGGCCGACTTTGGCTCAGGTCATGATCTCACGGTTCATGGGTTTGAGTCCCGCATCGGGCTCCGTGCTGACAGCTCAGAGCCTGGAGCCTGCTTCAGAATCTGTGTCTCTCTCTCTCTCTCTCCCCTTCTCCTGCTCACACTCTCTGTCTCTCTCTCTCAAAATAAATAAATTTTTAAAAACATTACAACAATTTTAAATACCGGATTTGGGGGCTGCGTATTTCATTGAAGCCCTGTCAGCACCAGTTAGTTGAGTGACTAGAAAAGATTGCAGGTTCAAGGCATAGGGAGCAGAGTCATCGATCTGGTAATGGCGAATGGTGACAGGTGGTAGCTACACTGTGGTGAACAAAGCCTAAGACATAGAGTTTTTGAATCACTATATTGTACACTTGAGACCAATGTAATGTTGTGTGTCGAGTAGACTCAAATTAAAAAAATTATTTTTTAATTTTTTTATGTTTATTTATTTTTGAGAGAGAGAGAGACAGAGCTTGAGTGGGGGAGGGACAGAGAGAGAGGGAGACACAGAATCTGAAGCAGGCTCCAGGCTCTGAACTGTCAGCACAAAGACCGACATGGGGCTTGAGCTCACGACCTCAAGATCGTGACCTGAGCCAAAGTTGATACCCAACTGACTGAGCCACCCAGGTGCCCCAACTTAAAAAAAAACTGTTTCAATAAAAATATTGTTGATTCAAGCGTAAGTGTGTCACCAATTCTATCATCTCTTCTTAGAGTCCCTGGATTTATATCTACTTACACACACAAATAAGAATTCAGGTAACATGCCTTGATCCCAAAGTCCAACACAGTTACAAATAGAGTTGGAGCACCCAGTGCCTCAGTAGGTTAAGTGTTGGACACTTGGTTTTGGCTCAGGTCATGATCTCACAGTTTGTGAGTTCGAGCCCCCCATCGGGCTCTGCACTGACAGTCTGGAACCTACTTAGGATTCTCTCTTTGTCTCTCTCTCTCTCTCTCTCTCTCTCTCTGCTTCTCCCCCCACCTCGAAAATAAATAAATGGACTTTTAAAAAGTTATAAAAAATTTCAAATAGAGTGGGAACTACACTACTAAAGATCTTACCTAGATACTACTCTGTTGACCTTAAGGCGCATTGAAACAGCAGCTTCCAATAAAATATTTTTTAGGTCGGGCAATTTTTGGTCTGTCAGCTCACCATTGACATAGATCATTTCCAAATTTGTTTTTATTTTTTTTTAATTTTTTAAATGTTTATTACTTATCTTTGAGAGAGAGAGAGAGACAGAGTTATGCGCAGGGGAGGGGCAGAGAGAGAGGGAGACACGGAATCCAAAGCAGGTTCCAGGCTCTGAGCTGTCAGCACAGAACCTGACACCAGGTTTGAACCCGCGAGCCGATCGCAAGGTCACGAGGTGAGCCAAAGTCCATGCTCAATCGACTGAGGCGCCCAGGCGCCTCCCTAATTTGTTTTTAAGTACCAAGTACGGAAACTGACAAATCGCAAAGAAGAAAGTTGCCAGCTGGTTTTCAGTCTCAAGGTGGTCAGGTTGACCTTCTACTTTGGGGTCTAGTCCTGCCCCCACCCCCACACTCTCCTCTCCCCAGAGTGTTATCTTCATTTGTTACTTAGAAATTTACGGTGCTGCCCTTTACTAAATGTGTAGCTAGTAATTAAATCATGAGGCTTCTCTAGCATTCTACCAACCACGACCGACTTTTTTTATCTGACACGATGATATCTTTTTGAAAATGTTTGCAGATGTAAGTCTGAAAAGGAAGAAAATGAAGATGGAAGTAAAGCTTCAGGTCTGGACAGATTTGCTTGGAGTTGATACTAACGAGCCCGAGAAAAAGTGAAGGGAGCATCGCACTATTTTCAGAAGACCACTAAACAGACATCATGTTCGAGCCCTGTCTGGCACAACATGTAATTGCTACTCTCATGGTGTATTCATTCTATTTCTGCTTAATCTTGTTGTTGAGTTGACTTAATTTAGCAATCAAACGGGACAATGGACCACTGATTTAGACTGTAATTCCAGGGAAAATGTTCATTGAGATAACAAAATGCAAAATTTCGTTGCTAATCTCGACTGTCATCAGCTTGATGATGGCATTGTCGCTATTTGGGAGATTGGGGGCTGTTCCGAGATTGAACCTGAATTCTCCTAAGTCCTTCTTCTGGAGCTAGTCCATGAGAAGTAAATGGAGGCTGACTTTTGGACTAAAAATGATTCCGCCCCAACCCTCTCACTCTAGATCTCTCCGTTGATTTAGTGGTAGTGCTCTTGGGAAATTTTGCCTGTTCAAAAGATAGCAGGAACGAGATTCTGGGGAAGGAGTTCCCAGTGGACGATAAGAATTTCTAGGTCGAGGTCACTTTGCTGCTAGATTATGTATCGGTCAGCGTATTTCTAAGGTACAGAGAAGTGATTCCTCTTTCTAAACCAAATGCTTCTGCTCCATACAATTTTCCAAGGTAGCGATTTATTATAAAGATCTTCTTTATAAGCATCTATATTTAGTCACTCCATTTTCTTCTTATCTATTTTTGTTATCTTAATGAATATAATAATCATAGTCTTGTAAAAGAAATCATATATACATACATATAGAGATGGAGATGGAAATATGCATATAGACTACCAACAAAAATTATATAATTGCTTTATTTATGTAGTAGTATTTATAATATGAAATCTTACATATTTCTCTTATATTAAGAACAGTGTTAATTTCTCCTATTGCCTTTATAAGATTGTCTTATAAAGTATCACTGTTGTAGACACACTCCAAAGACCCCCTCAAAGATGCCCTTGAATAATCCTCTTCCCTAAGTGCAGAGAGAACCTGTGACTTCAAACCAATAGAATGTGACAAAAGTGAAAGGAATGTCCCTAATTATCTGACTTGCAGTTAATCAAAAGAGAAATTACCCTAGGTGGGTATGCCCTAATCAGGTAAGCCCTATTAGAAAGGAATCTGAATCTTCTCTGAGGTCACAGATTTGAAGCATCAGAGATGGTGTGAGTGTGTGTGCACTGTGTGTGTGTGTGTATGTGTGTGTGTGCACGTGCAGGTGTATTCCTGGCGTTGAGGAAGCCAGCTATCATGAATTTCTACAGAGAAAAGAAAGTAAATTCTGCCAAAAACTCAGGGAGCTTGGAAGCATATCCTTCCCTAGTTGAGTCTCTGGAACACGCAGCCCAGCCTGCACCTTCATTTGAGCCTGTGAGACTCTGAGCAGAAAACCCAGCTGGGCCGTGCCTGGACTTCGGACCCACGGAAACCGCAAGATGCTGAGAGTGTGTTGCTTTAAGCTGCCGAGTTTGTGATAATTCACCATGAGCAATAGATAATGTATACGATAAGGTTTACTATCAGTATTTATGACACTACAAGCTTTTCCCTTAAATTAGGAGGAAGACTCGGATGACTGCTCTTGACGCTTTCAACACTGAAAGAGGCAAAGGTCCGCAGTTGTTTTCACCGTTCATCTAGAGACCCCAAGAGGTTATATTGTTAATCTAATAGAAACAACATGTGCGCCAAATTAATCTACATATCTAATAAACCCCAATTAACTACAAAAAATATAAAGAGAAGAAATTATACTACTTATGATAACAGTGACACAATAAAATGCCTAGAAATTAGCCTAGAAGAAATGCTCAGAAACCATATAAAGAAAAAAACAATGCAACTCTACTGAGAAGCATACGGGGAGATTTGAATGAAGATTTATTTTTGAAACCTGAGGGAAATTCAATGTCATAAAGTTGTTCTTCTGCCCTGGTTCATCTACCAGTCCAATTCCAGAATAAATGAGCTTTTTAGGGAACTTGAGAAAGCAATACCAGAGTTGGCATGGAAGAATAAATACAAGACAATCATGACTATCCTGAGAATGACTGATAGCTCACACTTAGTGGGTGTTAGCCATGGTCCAAGCCCAATTCTGCTGCTGTATGCTAGGCTCATCTAATTCTTGGACAGCCCTGTTAGACAGGAGGTATTACCATCCTGGTTCTATAGAAGCAAAAACAGCATCCTGGAGATGGTAAGTAATTATCTGATACCCACTCAAGCCAAGATTTGAACCGAGCACTCCTACATCAGAGCCTGAATCCTTAGTTTTCCATTCTGCCTAGAATGAATCAGGCAGTTCCACAAAATATTGAAGCGAATTACAAACCTATAGTAATAAAAAACTATTCTCCAGGCATAAGAATAGATGGTGAAAAGGAGTAATTAAAACATAATCAAGATTTCAGACAACTCCTTGGGAGAAATTGGTGACCGCTAAAGGTAGCCTTTCAGATGAGTGGAGAAAAACTGGATGCTAAATAAATAATACTGAGGGACACCCAGGTGGTTCCATCGGTGAAGCCTCTGACTCTTGATCTCAGCTCAGGTCTTGATCTCAGAGCTACGAGTTCAAGCCCTGCATTGGGCACCATGCGGGGCATGAAGCCTACTTAATAAAAAAAATTTTTTTAATTTAAAAATAAATAATATTGGGACAACTGATTGCCATTTGAAATAAATAAAAGTAAACCAACAAAGCTAGATCTTGACCTTAATTGTTACATCAAAATGAATTCCAGAGAGGTCAAAGATTTAATGCAGCAGTAAAATGTCGAAAGTACTGGAGGAAGATACAGGCATATTATTGTTGTTTTAAACAATCTGGTAGTGGGTAAGATCTTTCTAAGCATAAGAAAGAAAGAAAGAAAGAAAGAAAGAAAGAAAGAAAGAAAGAAAGAAAGAAAGAAAGAAAGAAAGGAAGGAAGGAAGGAAGGAAGGAAGGAAGGAAGAAAGAGGAAAAGAATGATAAATGTAACTGTGTTGAAACTTAAATGTTCATGCCAAAAAAAAGTAATAACAATGAACAAAATGGAAAATATTTGCAACACATATATCAAAAGAACTTTCTTAACGTACAAAGGACTTTAATAAATCAATAAAAGAAAGATGAAAAGGTGAGAACCAGAACAGAAAACTGGACGAGGAATTTGAACACAGTTCAACACAAATATGGAAACACAGTTTTTTTTAAAAAACCTCTTATCGTGGAGATTTTTAAACATCTAAGAAAGTGGAGATGGTGACCTGAACCGAAGTCAGATGCTCAAACGACTGGACCACCCAGACGTCCCCAAATCGGTCATTTCTAAGGGCATTATCGTGTTCCAAGTTTTTCCAGTCTGAGCGATGAGTGTGAGCCAGTAACGTAAACTTCTTGAGGACAGGCCTCTCAGCTTTTCTGCTGCGCTAAAGCCTTCCGGGTATCTGCCCAGAGGTCATCAACAGCCATGATTGGCTGCTTCGATGGACGCACCCTCCCTCCCAAGACTGACTGACATTGATGCCTTCAGTCCAGGAACTCTCAGGGATTCATATGAATAAAATGAATAGCAGCTATGGAGGAAGGGCTGGGTCTCCAGGGTTCCCGAGTGCTTTCCGAAAGGTATGCCGCCTGATACGGAGAACAGGTTTCCTGCCTGAGAACTGCCCAGGTCACTTTTTTCACGTGATCAGCACTGTCAGGGCCCCGCCTTCCTTATAGTCCTGCTGCAGGGAGGAAGCTGGTGACTCAACGAGCTGGGGCGGGACCTCTGGGTGGACTCAAATGGCTGTGCAGGGCAGGCTATGAGGACTTTCATAGTAGGCGTTTCCTTTAAGATGGTTTGATGAGATGGATTTAGCCTTGGACGGGCTGGATGTGGGAGACCGTGCAGAGCCCGAATCCACAAATGTCACCTAAGAGCCACCTGAACTTCTTAATCTCCCAAACCCTCGACCAGGAGCAAGGAGACTTTATTTTGTTCGACAAGCCTTGGCTATCCCAGCACGTATCCTGTAGTATATGCAGGGAGTAAGGGCACGGGAAGGTTGCAGAAGTGAGCAAGATGAAGTCTCGGCCCTCGGTGATCTGACAGTCTAGAAAGGATGCACGCGGCGTGACTGAGGAGAGCCATTTTTGCGTATCCGCAGCGCACCGGGCACTGTTTTAGGGACTTAGCATGCATTATCTGAGGACAATTCAAGGTCAAAAGTGCTATGAAAATTCAGAGAGGCTCCGAAGTTGTCTTGAGGAACTAACGTCGGAACTAGCACTTGGAGAATGGGTGTGATTTTAACCAGGTTGAAAAGGGGAAAGCAATCGTGGTAAAGAGGATGTATCAAAGTCCAAGTAGGTGCTGGGCTTCAGGAACCGGACGTGGGCTGTTTGGCTCTGCCCATCCTGTCCTCTAAAACCCAGCACTGTTGCAACAGCCGCCTACGTGACCTTCCTGTCTCCTCTCTCTCCCTGGTGCACTCTACACATAACTAAGTCGGGACTGTACTGTCTACTCTACTTTCTTCTAAAAGGCAGCAAGTTAGAGAGGAGGGAGAAAAAGAAGGGCAGGAGAGAGGGAGAGGAGGAATCATTAATAAATCCTTAGTCCCTGTAGAACAAAGTTCAAACTCTTTATCATTCAAAGCCTTGAGCACCTGGCAGTGCCTGCTGGTGCGTTTTTAGCTCCTCTCCTGCCACTCCTTGCCCAGGGCGCCTCTTGCTGCCTACATTCTAGCCTTCCCTCCAACACACCCGATATTTATTCTCCCGTGCCTTTATTCATGCTTTGTCTTCTGCCTGAAATGGCCTAGATTCTGTCAAAATGAGTTTAAGATTTTAAGATTTGATTTAACTGACACCTTCCCCCAGAAATTCTTTTTTTTTATTTTTTTAATGTTTATTTATTTTTGAGAAAGAGAGAGAGAGAGACAGAGCGTGAGCAGGGGGAGGGTCAGAGAGAGAGAGGGAGACGCAGAATCCAAAGCAGGCTCCAGGTTCTGAGCTGTCAGCACAGAGCCTGACGTGGGGCTCCAACTGACAAACCGTGAGATCATGACATGAGCTGATTAGATGCTTAACCGACTGAGCCACCCAGGCACCCCTCCCAAGAAATTCTTAACCACTCCTTTCAAATTAAGCATTCTCTCTTCTGCGGCCTCACGGTGCAACCTGCCTCTATCCTACGACTTGTCGACCTGACTTGTCCTTGTCTGTCTTCCAACTTTCCATCTGGAGTCATGTGACCTGGGATCATCCGCCAGCCTTATCACTTAAGAGCCACATGGAGTGGCACATATATACAATGGACTACTACATGGAAATGAGAAAAAATGAAATCTGGCCATGTGTAGCAACATGGATGGAACTGGAGGGTATTATGTTAAGTGAAATAAGTCAGTCAGAAAAAGACAGATACCATATGTTTCCACGAATAGGTGGACTTTGTGAGACTAAGCAAAAACCAGGGGGAGGGGAAGAGGGGAAAGGAAAAACAGACACAGAGAGGGAGGGAGATAAAACATAAGAGACTCTCAAAGACTAAGAACAATCTGAGGGTGAGGGAGGTGAGGGAGGTGAGGGAGGGGGGAGAGGGGTTGACGGACATTAAAGAGGGCACGCTACTGTTAACATCTTATCTTGTATATTTATCAAAACTCAGGGCACCTGGGTGGCTCAGTCGGTTAAGGGTCTGACTTCGAGGGTGCCTGGGTGGCTCAGTCAGTTAGGTGGCCGACTTCAGCTCAGGTCATGATCTCATGGTCTGTGAGTTCGAGCCCCGCGTCGGGCTCTGTGCTGATGGCTCGGAGCCTGGAGCCTGCTTCCGATTCTGCGTCTGCCTCTCTCTCTCTGCCCTTCACCTGCTCACGCTCTGTCTCTCGAAAATAAATAAACGTTAAAAAAAAATTAAAACAAAAAACAAAAAAAAAGAGTCTGACTTTGGCTCAGGTTATGACCTCGCAGCTTGTGAGTTCGAGCCCCGTGTCGGGCTTTTTGCTGACAGCTTGGAGCCTGGAGCCTGCTTCACATTCTGTGTCTTCCTCTCTCTCTGCCCCTCCCCCACTTGCTCTCCCTCTCTCTCTCTCTCAAAAATAAATAAACATGAAAAAAACTAAAAAATTTGTTTCAGCATAATACCATTAGCTAAAATCCAGACTTAATTTGTGTTTTTATCAGTTTTTCCACTAATGTCTTTTGTTGTTGTTCCGGAAACCGATCCAGAATCCCACATTACATTTATTTGTCATGTCTCCTTAGTTTCCTGTGATATGTGACACTTTCTCAGTCTTTTCTTATGTTTCATTACTTTGACATACTTGAAGAGCACTGGTTAGGAATTTTTTAGAAGCAGAAAAGCCCTCAATTTGTGTTTTTCATGTGTTTTCTCACAAGTAGACTAAAATAATGGATTTTTGAAAATACCCTGTACCTGCTAGCCTTCTCTTCGAATATTGAGTGTACATGACACTAACATGATTTGTTAATAGTGACAAAGGAGGGATTTTTGACTGTTTGGTTCATATCCAATATCCAAAGCAGCCTGGCACATGGTGGTACTTTAGATTGGTGAATTCTCTTTTCACTATTATGGGTCTGTGTCTTCCACTAAATTGTAAACTCTTGAATGGCAAAGACCATACCATATTCATCTTTGTAGTCTTTCAATGCCTAGTAGACATGTTTAGTGGGTGTTCCATAGACTCTTAGGGATTGAAGTGAAATGAAAGGTAAACTGGAGTCTGGTTGTATCTTCAGGGAAAATCAAGTTGATCCAAGAGTCATTAAGGATCTAGCAATTTCGGGGCACCTGGGTGGCTCAGTCGGTTGAGTGTCCAACCTCGGCTCAGGTCATGATCTCACGGTTCGTGGGTTCAAGCCCTGCATCAGGCTCTGTGCTGAACACTTGCTCAGAGCCTGGAGACTGCTTTGGATTCTGTGTCTCCTTCTCTCCCTGTTCCTCCTCCACTCGCACTGTGTCTCACTCTGTCTCTCAAAAATAAATAAATGCAAAAAAATTAAAAAAAAAAGATCTAGCAATTTCTCTTAAGCAGCTCAGTTAAAAGGTTTAGTATTTATTAAATGGCTATGCTGACACTGTAAGGGCTGCAATCCCTACAGTATTTGTCAGGAAGTGGCAGGGGACAGAGGGGTGAAAAGGGGAACTGGAAGATGCAGAGAGACGGCTGGCTTTGAGCTTCATGCCTAGATGATGGGGCTTTAGTGATGTCATTCTGAGAAGTTTGGGGTGGATGATCATTAACTTGGCTTCAAATGTGTTGAATTTGTCTTGTGGGGAAACCCTGTGGTTTGTAGAGATCTCTGGGAGGTGGTTATGAATGCTAGACAGAGGACGGCATGGGCCTACAGATCTAGATTTGAAGCTGTTTTTATTTTATTGATATATAAAGCCCAGGAAGGGGATAAGATGAGCAGGGATGGAGTAGTTTGATTAAAGAGAATATCAGACTCTTGAGGCAATACTGCAGGTAGAGAAGAATAAAAAGGGGAGATGGGGGGGGCACCTGGGTGGCTCAGTCGGCTAAGCTTCTGGCTCTGATTCTCGATTTCAGCTCAGGTCGTGATCTCACAGTTCGTGGAATCAAGCCCCACATCAGGCTCTGCACTGATGGCATGGAGCCTGCCTGGGATTCTGTTTCACTCTCTCTCTGCCCCTCCCCTGCTTGCTCTCAAAATAAAGAAAAATAAACTTTTTTAAAAAAAAGAAAGGGAGACAGTGAAGGAGACAGACAAAGAATATTGGGACTCTACAAGTGAGAGTTCAAGAACTGGGTAGTTGGCAATACCTACTAAGAAGGGGGAGGGAAGTACTTTATTTAGGAGACATCAGATGATTGGAAAGAATTAGGGAGTGAGTAGGAAATAAAATGGAGGAATGATTAAATATCTATTTCACTTTCCTTTGGGAAGCTTAACTACATAAGGAAGAAGGGAAAGAGGATTTTGACTGCAAACAATAGAAAAGCTGAGGTAAGGTCTTACTGTAGTTCTGCGACTAATCCCTGACATGGGATCTCACATAAAGCACTTCACCTCTCAAGTCATTAACCTCCCTTATAAACGGTGTAAAAGATTTCTGATCTGCCAGTGCCATAAGACTTGTGTTCAGGAGCCTGCTTCCCCACCAAACCCTGAGCTCCTAGAGGTCAGCAACCACACCTATCTTTTATTTACATTCTCAGGACCTCATGGAGCCATGACAACTTATTGAATAAAGTGTAAAGTGTTGAGTAATAAACGCTGAAGCTTACTGAGATCTTATTGTTCACCCAACACTATGCTACCGCATGCTACTAGCATTCTTCACAGGCCTGAGGTGGGTACTATATATAATTAACCCCATTTTACAGAGGAGAAAACGGAATGAATGAGACACAGTAAACGAGACCAAAGTCCCCAAACGGTGGGTCTTTGGGACGGGATGAATTTTTCACTCAAAAGTCACCGAACTACAGAGCACGCTCCATTATGTGGGCTGAAAGGGGCCAGAACCAATAATTCATCTCAAGTGTAAGACATCTAGAAAAAGAAGAGGCAACATAGCTTGGTTCCAGGAGGCATCTCCGCCCCTACGTAAGAGATGCAGTGCGCTTGCGCCCAGGCTGACTTCCACTAGGCCGGGGACAGCGTCTGGGTTCTTGGCATCGCGAGACCCCAGGGCGGAGACGAGACCAGAATGGCTGGAGACGGGGTAGCGCGCGTGCTGATGACGAAAGCGGAAGTTCTGAGACCAGAGGCGGGACGAGAGCCCGAAGGGGCTCAGGATTGCGGAAGTTTTCTCAGAAGGGTCGGTGACTCTTGGAGCGCGTTGAGGATTTGGAACAAGTTCGCGAAGGGAAGCCGACGCTCGGGGTCCGAAAGCTACCAGCTTGCGCACGTTTGAGACAACACCGGGCGCGATTTGACGTTGCCGCTGTTGGCTTCCTCTGTCCTCCTTTTTCCCCAGGGAGCCGCCTCGGATCTCCGCCATGGCATCCACCTCGTCCAACCTCCAGGTATCACTGTTCTCCCTCCCACTGGAGAGTCGGAGCCGAGGGGCGGCGCGGGATTAGGATTGGAAACCGGGGAGGAGGGAGGAAGCGGCCGCGCCCCTGGTACCAGACAGAGGAGGGCGGCGCCCCTGCCTAGCCGCAGGTGGGAGGGTCAGCGCTTTCCGCCCGCTCCGGGGATCACCCAAGCCCACCCTCTGTGTGAGACTCTTCACTTTTGTTGAAGTGTGTTTTCTTCCTCTTTTGAACCGAACTGGGCAGAGCTCTGAACCAGCGGCACAGACGCTCCAATCACTGTAAGAGAGGAAAGAACGTAATATTTGCAAAGCACTGCTCTGAATTAGTTGAAGACAGGGTGATCTTAGTTCTCCATCTCGAGCTGGTGTAGCAAAGCCCTTCTTTTTTAGCTGTCAGGTGAATAGAAACTTGAAGACAGTCTTGGAATTTGAGGAATCCGTCAATTCGTTGAGCTATGCATTCATGTGCAGTCTCCTATGGCTCCCACAATGTATGTAAAATCGGGGAGTATTCTTAAGCTCCTTAGTGGCTCCACCTCCCCACCGTTACCGCAGTGAGTACGGTGTTTTGTACCTAAATCATAGAATCCTAAACTTGTACACGTAATTGTGGGACATCTGTGGAATTGATTGAGAAGAGAAATTTGTGAAATAGTGCCTCTGATCCCCAGAACGGTTCTGAGGTTTCAGGGGGATTTAGAATGTGACTTCGCTTCGAAGACTCCCACTCTACTGGGTCATTTTGGGACAAAAGATCAGCATAAAATATCTGTATTGAACCCTTGCCTTTGTCTCGGAGTAGTTGATCAGACATTCATTGAGTGTCCAGTACAAGCACCAAGGATAGTGGAAGACCTGCTCAAACGAGAGTAATTGACAAGAAAGACCACTGAAAGTAGATCCATTTAAATAGAAGTCAGAATTTCACAAAAGAAGAGGTGGGCTAGGAAGGAACTTTCTCGCGATTTTTACCTTGAAAATCTACCCTAAAGATTATGAAGATAAATGTTTATATTTCTCAAAATATTATAATTGCAACTCTTATTCCTTAGAATGAAGAATTAGTCATGTATCGATTTTTGTGTGTATCTTTTCCAACAGGATTGCTTTAAACTAAGATATAACAGTCTCCACTTAACATTGACTGTTTTGGTATCCCCATTCAGAAAGGGTCTTTTCGGTAATGTTTTTGGAAAAAGTGTTGTATCTTTGATAAAAGTGTTGTTCCTTTAATATCAAAAGTAGTTTCTTTTGAAGTGCTGTCTTGTCTTCATATTTGTTGGTTTTTCAGTTAACTCATTTTATTTCATCAGCTTTTCATTTGTCCAGACTGCGTGTAATTTGGACATTATGCAACATAATTTTCATCCATTTACTGATACCTTTTTTCTTTTTTTTTTTTTTTAGTAAAGTTTTTCTTTTTTGAGAGCATGAGTGTGGGAGGGGCAAAGAGAGAGAGGGACAGAGGATCCCAAGCAGGCTCGTGTGCACTGACAGGCTGACAGCAACTTGAGAACTGTGAGGTCATGACCTGAGCCGAAGTCAGGTGCTCAACCCACCGAGCCACCCAGGCGCCCCTCTTTTTTCTTCCGGAAGAATTGCACTTTGATTCTCTAGTCAGCTTGCATCGTATTCGAATTGGGTTGTTGGATGTTCCTTAATGAATCAGCTAGAGATTGGCACATACGAAAGGCATGTTGCTAGTTTTAAACAGGGAGAGGTGTTTAAGTATAGTTTTGTGGTGGTTGGGTCATAGGTGCACTTTCTCATTCACACCTTTTTAACCTTCTAACCTAGGAAATCCGGGTGAAGAATATTCAAATAACAAGTAACTTTCCCACCAAACAAGGCAAAACTCCCCATAACCAGGTGCTCATAATCTAATGGAGGAATGCAGATAACTAAAAATCAAAACTGTAAAATAACACAATAGGGCTATAATAGAATTAGAGGTGAGTATGGGAGGGCAGAAAGGAAGGGCCCATCTGGGTCCTCAAAGATAACTGACGAATGTTCCGCAGAGGGGAGGGTGTGAGCTGAGATGATGTGGGAGGTACCGACACTAGTTGTCCACCTGGTGTTTGGTGTGATCTTAATACTCAAAGCAACTCGTCAAGGTGAACATTACTTCATTTTCCCAGTGTAAGAATCCAGTTTATTAAGGTTAGAATTTAACCCAGGACATGCAGTTAATTAATAGGGAAGACAGTTTGGAATCCAGGTTTATTTGTGCTTTTTCCACTATCAAGTTATGCCTTCTTGGGCCAGAAAATGGGACACATTCCAGGTAAAGAAAAAGAATCCATGCCTCAGTCTAGAAGAGTGTTAAGCCTTGGAGAGGGTTGGGAGAAATTGCGAGTAATGCAGTATGCATAGAACCCAAAGTTTACTCAGTCCTAAATGTGCCAGACATTTTGCTAAGTCTTAGGGAATCATAAAATTTATCATCCTTGAAATGCAAAGGCTTATATTCTTTTTTTTAATTTATTTTTTTAATTTACACTGAAGTTAGTTTGCATATAGTACAACAATGATTTCAGTAGATTCCTTAATGCCCCTTACCCATTTAGCCCACCACCCTTCCCACCACCCCTCCAGCAACCCTCTGTTCTCTATATTTGAGAGTCTCTTATGTTTTGTCCCCCTCCCTGTTTTTATATTTTTACTTCCCTTATGTTCATCTGTTTTGTATCTTAAATTCCACATATGAGTGAAGTCATATGATATTTGTCTTTCTCCAATTGACTAATTTCGCTTAGCATAAAACCCTCTAGCTCCAGCCATGTAGTTGCAGATGGCAAGATTTCATTCTTTTTGATTGCCGAGTAATACTCCATTTGTATATATACACCACATCTCATTTATCTGTTTGTCCGTCAGTGGGCATTTGGGCCCTTACCGTACTTTGGCTGTTGTCGATAGCGCTGCTATAAACATTGGGGTGCATGTGCCCCTTCGAAACAGCATACCTGTATCCCTTGGATAAACACCTAGTAGTGCAGTTGCTGGGTCGTAGGGTAGTTCCATTTTTAATTTTTTGAGGAACCTCCATACTGTTTTCCAGAGTGACTGCACCAGTTTGCATTCCCAAGGGCTTATATTCTGATGTGAAAAGACATATAAAGTGGCTGGGGTGCCTTGGTGGCTCAGTCGGTTAAGCGTCCAGCTTCAGCTCAGGGCACAGTTGGTGGGTTTGAGCCCCGTGTCAGGCTCTGTGCTGACAGCTCAGAGCTTGGAGCCTGCTTCGGATTCTGTGTCTCCCTCTCTGGCCCTCCTCCACTCTTTCTCTGTCTCTCAAAAAATGAATAAACATTAAAAAAAAATTAGGCGGCTAACAGAAATACTGTGTGACCAGTCAGAGTGGCTAAAATGAACAAATCAGGAAACTATAGATGCTGGCGAGGATGTGGAGAAGTAGGCACCCTCCTACACTGTTGGTGGGAATGCAAACTGGTGCAGCCACTCTGGAAAACGGTGTGGAGGTTCCTCAAAAAAATGAAAATAGAGCTACCCTATGACCCAGCAATAGCCCTGCTAGGAATCTACCCAAGAGACACAGGAATGCTGATGCATAGGAGCACGTGTACCCCAATGTTCATAGCAGCACTTTCGACAATAGCCAAATCATGGAAAGAGACCAAGTGCCCATCAACTGACGAATGGATAAAGAAGTTATGGTACTTATATACAATGGACTACTACGTGGCAATGAGAAAAAATGAAATCTGGCCATGTGTAGCAACATGGATGGAACTGGAGGGTATTATGTTAAGTGAAATAAGTCAGTTAGAAAAAGACAGATACCATATGTTTCCACGATAGGTGGACTTGGTGAAACTAAGCAAAAACCAGGGGGAGGGGAAGAGGGGAAAGGAAAAAAAGACACAGAGAGGGAGGGAGATAAAACCTAAGAGACTCTCAAAGACTAAGAAAAAACTGAGGGTAAGGGGGATGAGGGAGGGGGGAGAGGGGGTGATGGGCATTAAAAAGGGCACATGTTGGGATGAACACTGGGTGTTTTATGTAAACCAATTTGAAAATAAACTATTATAATAAAAAAAATAAATTCTTAAAAAAAAATAAAAAAAAAATAAAAAAAAAAAAGAAATACTGTGTGACCTTTGGAAATATGTAACAGAGGCAGTAGAAATTTAGAGGAAGCATAGACTAGGCCCCTGGGGGGTATTGGGGACACTTTGCAGCAGGGACCGTGACTGTGCCGAGTATTGGAGAAGCTGTGTGCAGGGAGATAACTGGATAGGACATTCCAGGTGGAGACCACGCTATAAACAAAGGCGCGAAGTCTCAGTTGTCCCACTAGTTTGGCGTGGCTGGGACTGCGTGTGTCAGGTGAGAGGACAAGCCCAGGTAGGCCCTGGAAGGGTGTGCGCTCGCGCAGGTGACTGCGCCTCATCCTGCCGTGGCCGGGGAGCCAGCAGAGGTCATATGCTCAGGGTTCTGTTTTAGAGAGAAACCGCCATGCGTGTACGGGGGACGACCCAACCGGCGACCGGCCTGGAAACACGGAGACAGTCAGGAGGCAGGGTGCTGGGCGATGGGAGATGGTAAGTAGTGCAGTTCCTCTTCTAGAAGAAAGGATTGGTCGGAGGCAGGTTGAAGAGGAGAAACAGCGAGGCGTGACTCTGCATTCAGAACGAGGGTTAAGGAGGAGCCTGAGTTTTCTCCCAGATTCCTGGCGTGGACATCTGAGTGGGGAGGAATTGGTTCTGGGATTACGAGAGGAGGTGCGTATTCGGGGACAGGTGGTCTGGGACCTTTGGGGTTGAAATGCACGTGCGGACGACCAAGTGGAGATGCTCACCGGGCAGTCGGGTACATATGCGTGGAGCTAGCGGGAGAGGGCTGGAAGCAAGGGTTTGAGAGTTAGGAGCACCCAGACGTAGCAGAGGTTGAGGGCATCTCGGAGAGTTCGTAGGGTGAGGAGGAACGAGCGCTCTGTGGAATGTTGGCATTTAAGGAGAGAGAAGAGAGCCCGGAAAAGAATCACTGCATAGTCCAGAGTAAAACCGAGAGAGAACGGTGCCGTGGAGGCCGGAGGAGGAGTCCAGACGTCTGTCAGGAGGGCTGATGGTGCGGAGAGTCAGGTAAGCGTGAGGCCTGGCAGGCAGCGGGGGCATTGCCTTCGGGGAGTCCAGAAAGCACGACGCGCTCGGGCTGCTCTTTGGGATTCTGCCGTGGAGGCGAAGAGATGAGTCAGATGTTGACCAGAGAGGAGCCTAGGAGCTGGGGAGAGCCAGTGTGTTTTAGTTTGTGTTTTGGAGATATGAGTCTGAGGTAGGACCTTACATATAATATTTTGCTGAGGAAAGCCCCAATTAAAAAAAGAAAAAAAGGAAGGTTAGGTTGGGGAGCGCGTAGAGTGGCAGAGAAGGAAGGCGGGGGGTCTTCAGGGCACGAGGGAGAGAAAGAGCACTGACCGGCAGGGCAATATCCAGCGCAGAAAAGTTGTCGGAGATGAGGGGGTGGAATAACCGAAAGGAAGAAGCTTCTGAGAAAGCAGTAGGGGATTTTGTTTTTCATTTGTTCAGCAATGGTTTTAAGTGCCCAGGGCGTGCCGGACACCGTTCCCAGCTCTGGCGACAACGTGGTGTTCCGATGAAGTCCCTGTGCTCCTGGAGCTTACCTGCGCATGCAAGGAGATAGGCGATAGAGGAGTCCTCACCCGTGAGTGTCAGGACGAGCCCAGTGTTGGGGGGGGGGGGGCCCGAACGCAGGGGCGGAGCACAGCCTCTGCAGTCCGTTGGGGAGGGCCTCTCTGAGCACTTGGCATTTGAACTGTGGCTGAAAAGCAGACTGTCCTGCGCCTGTTTGGGGAAGGGCCGTCCAGGCAGAGGGTACGCAGTGCGCAGGCTGCCTGAGTGGGGGCGACTGACAGGTTTGGGGCGAGACCCAGGAGGAGCCAGGGCGTATGGCGTCTAAGGCCTTGCAGACCGTGACCCAGCGTCTGGGTTTTATTGGCTGCAGTGCAAACCCATCGAAGAGGGGCGTCGTCGGCCGCGGTATGGACATCAGGGCGTTGAGTGCAGAAGCAGGCTGGCCGCTTAGGAGGCTCGGTGGTAGTTGTGACACAGGTGGTAGTGGATTCAACCGGCAGCGATGGAAATGGTCAGGATTAGGAACAATTGGCACTCCCAAACCACACAAGACACGGTTAACTTCATTTCAGATGAAAAATGCTAACAGAACCAAGGTCGAAGTGCGGTGTTCAGCAAGGGAAAAACGTGCATATCCTCCAATCATCGTCTTTGATTAAAGCTTTAACATGCACTATCTAGTAGCAGCTACATGTGGCTATTTAAATTTCTTTCTTTTAATTTTTTTAATGTTTATTTTTGAGAGAGAGAGACAAAGGACAGACAGGGTAGGGCAGAGAGAGAGAGAGAGACAGAATCCGAAGCGGGCTCCAGGCTCTGAGCTGTCAGAACCGTGAGATCATGACTTGAGCTGAAGTCAGACTCTTAACCGACTGAACCATGCCGGCGCCCTTATTTAAGTTTAACTCAAAATTTAAAACTCCTCCGTCACACTAACTACGGGTGCTCGGAAGCCGATTGTTACTAGTGGCTCACAGCTGGACAGTGCAAATACAGGTCCCTCATCAAAGAAGGGCCGGTTTAAAGTCATTGTTACCGTACTTGGAGCTAGGTACTTAAATACCGACTGTAAGAGTTTTCCTTTAACAAGCAGTGTGGTGCCGAAAGGAGGACTTTCTGCCAGTGAGGGGAATGTGCAGCTAGAGCGGTGAGCGGTACAGCAATCCAGAATACCAGGAGAAAATTGTAGCTGGAATAAGAAAGAACTTAATTCTCCTGCATGGTTTAGCCATGGAGTCTTCTAGATACATTCTTATATGACCAGGTGCACAAGACCACCGTTGCCCACTCGTATGAGTGCCGTGCTTCCACCCTTTATATCCCACCTAGCTTATCAGATTTTTGAAAATTAGCATCAAGTTCGGGCTATTTAAACTGCAAAATATCTTACCAACTCTGAAACACCATTTTTTCCCTCCTGCTACAACAGAGGGAAGGGTCTGTTCCTCCCATTCACGGCTTTCATTCCATCTGTCTGCATGTCATTAGCAACGGCTTCAAAATATAGTATTCTCACATATGATCGGTTTGGGATTCTCCGAATGATTTTTTTCTTAATTATATGCCTATTTTTAATATAGCATAACCATGATCCTTTTTTTTCCTCCTGGCTCTTATTTTTGTTGGATACAGTTTTACTACTCAGATTAATCCAGGTGGAATGTTTTAGTAAACCATGCTGGTTCTTTATTTACATATGTGCGTGTGTTTTTAAATATTAAAGACGGTTTTTTAAGGAGAATTTTAGTTTGCTCTAACCGTAGGTTCACATGCAGTCATGAGAAATCATACAGAGAGGTTCTGTGCACCCTTCACCCACTCGCTCCCAGTGGCAGCATTTTATAAAACTATAGTACGGTATCATGACCCGGATGTTGACATTGGTACATTCCAGCAGTCTTAGTCTTACTCAGATTTTCTGGTTTTACTTGTGCTCGTGTATACTGTGTGTGTGTGTGCGTGTGTTCAGAGTTGTGTCACGTGCGTAAGTCCCTGGATCCTCCATCACGGTTGTGATACAGAATAGTTCCACCCGCAGGGCCCCCTCCTGTAGACCTTTTATAAACTTTTTAAAATTTATTTTTATTTTTTGAGAGAGAGAAAGAAAGCATGCGGGGGCAGGGCAGAGGAACAGGGAGAGAGAGAATCTTAACCAGGCTCCTTGCCTAGCACAATCTCACCACCATGAAATCCTCCCCTGAGCTGAAACCAAGAGTCAGATACTTAACCAACTAAGCCACCGAGGAGTCCCCTGTTGCCCTTTTAGAACCACAGTCATCTCTCTTTCTCTCCCCCCTCACCCCCCCACCATCCCTGTTTCCCGATGATACTAATATGCTCTCCATCTCTGGTTTTGTCATTTCCAGATGGTTGCATAAATGGAATCATACAATATGTAACCTTTTGGAATTGGTTCTTCCTCAAGATCCATTCATGTTGTGTGTGTATCAAGGTAGTTTCTTTTTGTAACTAAATGGTACTCCGTGATACGTGTGTACCACAGTTTGTTTAACCCTCCAGAACGTTCATGTATAAGTTTTTGTGTGAACCTAAGTCTTCATTTCTCTGGGATAAATACCCAGGAGTGCAGTTGCTGGTTCATATTTGTAAAAACAAAAACTTAGATTTGTTCACATTTGTAAAAAAACAAACTGGTTTCCCAGAGTGGCTGTACCATTTTACATCCTACCAGCAGTGCGTAAGTGATCCAGTTCTGGTCCTTACCAGCACTTGGTATTATGTCACTTTTTTTTTAAGGCATTCTGATAGATGTTTCAAGTTAGCTCGTGGTGGTTTTAATTTGCATTTCTCTAATGGGTAACAATGTTAAGCGTCTTTTCTTTTCCTGCGCTGCTTTGCCATGTGTATATCCTCTGTGGTGAAATGTCTTCAGTCCGTTTTCTACTTGGGTTCTTTTTAAACTGTTGAGTTTTGGGAGTTCTTTCTATATTCTACATATTAGTCCTTTTCTAAATATGTAGTTTGCAAATATTTCTTTCAGTCCGTAGCTTGCCTTTTCATCCTTTTAACAGGATTTTTCACAGACTGAAACTTAATTTGGTGAGGTCCAATTAATCATTCTTCTTTTTCTTTGCTTTTTCCTTTTTTTTTTTTTTGAGGTATAATTGACATATAACATTCATTTCAGGTGTACAACAGGATTCATTATTTGTATATAGTGTGAGATAACACCACAGTAAGTCTAGCTAACATCTGTCACCTTTCATTGTTACAAAAATGATTTTCTTGTGATGAGAATTTTAAGACTTACTCTCTTGGCAGCTTTCAGATATACAATATAATATTATTAACCGTGGTCACCATACTGTATATTACATCCCTACGACTTACTCATTTTATAACTAGAAGTTTGGATCTTTGGACTCCCTTCACCTATTTCACCTTTCCCTGCCTCTGGTAACTACCAATGTGTTCTCTGTATGAGCTTGGATTTTTGTATTTGTGGATCTTTTGTCTTTCGATTTCATACACAAGTGAGATCATATGGTATTTGTCTGCCTTTGATTTATTTAGTGTAATGCCCTTATTTCTATTCATGTTGTCACAAATGTCAAGATTTCCTTCTTTTTTGTGGCTGACTAATACTCCATTGTATACATAACCACATTCTCTTTATCCATTTGTCTGTCTATGGTTGTTTCCGTAAGTTGGCTATTTTGAATAATGCTGCATTGAGCATTGAGGTTCATATATCTTTTTGAGTTCATGTTTTCATTTTTTCTGGATAAATAGGAGTAAAATTGCTGAATCATATGGTAGTTCTATTTTTAATTTTTTGAGGAACCTCTGTAGTGTTTTCCACAGTAGCTGCACCAGTTACAGTCCCACCAACAGAGCACAAGGGTTCCCTTTTCTCCACATCCTCGCCAGCACTGGCTGCTTCTTGTTTTATTGATAATAGCCATTCCTACAGATGTGAGGGGATAGCTCATTGTAGTTTTGATTTGCATTTCCCTGATGCCTAGTGATCATGAGTGCTGTTTCATATGCCTGTTGGGCATCTGTATGTCTTGGGGAAAATATCTGTTTAGATCTTGACCCTATTTTTTAATTGGATTGCTTGGTTTTTTTGCTGTTGAGTTGTGTGAGTTCTTCTATATATATTTTGGATATTAACCCCTTAGCAGATACATAATTCGTACATATTTTCTCCCATTTGGTAGGTTGCCTTTTTCATTTTGTTGATGGCTTCGTTTGCTGTGCAGAAGCTTTTTTTAGTTTGATGGAGTCCCACTTGTTTATCTTTGCTTTTGTTGCCTTTGCTGTTGGTGTCAAATTCAAAAACTCATCACCAAGACTGGAGTTGGAGCTTAACCTGCCTATATTTTCTTCAAGGAGTTGATGGTTTCAGGTCTTATGTTCAAATCTTTAATCTATCTTGAGTTAATTTTTGTAGATGGTGTAAGATAGTGGTCCAGTTTCATTCTTTTGAATTTTGCTGTCCGGTTTTCCCAACACCATTTATTGAAGAGACTGTCCTTTCCTCTGGATATTCTTGGCTCCTTTGTGGCAAATTAACTCACCATATATGCATGGGTTTATTTCTGGGCTCTCTATTCTGCTCCGTTGATCTGTTTTTATGCCAGTACCATATTGTTTTCATTTTACATATTGTGCTTTTTGGTAGATAGTCTAAGAACTTTGTCTAGACCTAGATGCTGAAGATTTTCAGTTTTTTTCTAAAGATTTTATGGTTTCACATTATATATTAAAGCCCATGATCCATTGTGATTTAATTTTTTCGACTTAAAACAACATTAACTTATTGTCTCTGTTTCTGTGGGTTAGAAGTCCAGGCCCAGCCTCGCTCAGCTGGGTTCTAGCTCAGAGTCGCACCAGGCTGACATCGCAGTGTCAGTGCGGCTGCATTTTTGTGTTTGGTTGTTGTTCGTGAAGTCTCTGGGGATGTCTGCTTCTAAACACTTTCAGGTGGTTGGCAGATTTCAGTTTCCTGTGGTTGTCGGACAGAGGTTCTTTCTTGTGGTTGCCAGCGGAGGGTGATTCTCCGCTTGCAGAAGCCACCTGCATCCCCCGACTCGGTGCCACCTTCTTCTTGGAGGCCATGTGGTCGCGTGGATTTTCCTCAGGCCTCTGTTCTTTCTGACCTCTCCCCCTACCTCCTGTCTCCTACTTCCAGCTAGAGAATATTCTCTGCTTTTTTTTTTTTACGTTTTTATTTAATTTCCAGTTAGTTAACATAGATTGTGTAATTAATACTAGTTTCAGTTGTACAATATAGTGAGTTAATTTTTATACCAAGTGGTTTAGGTCAAGATTCTCTGTCACTGTCTTTTTTTTATTGTTTTATTTTGTTTGCTAAAGATGACTGCTTGCTCCAGCACTATTTCTTCAGCCATTAACTTGCTTTTGCATCTTTGTCAAAAGTTCGTTAACATATTTGTGTGGATCTATTTCTAGAGGTTTGGGGTTTTTTTTTAACTACTGCAAAAGTCCATGTTCATTATGGACATTTTTAGAAGCTGCGAAGAAGCTGAAAAAGAAGAAATTGAGTCTTATCCAAACTGAGCACAGCTCAGTTACATCTTTTACATCTTTTCCCTGTGTCTGGTTTGGTTTTGCTATTGTTTCAAATAGTAGGGACTCCTGCTACCTGTAACAATTGTATTGTGCTTTAAAAAAAAAATTCTGTTATAAACATTTTCCCATACTATTACGAATGTTTTTAATATTATTTTAATGATCCTATAAAATTCCATTGTGTGGCATCGTTCTGCTGTTTAAAATTCAAGTTTCCAAGTTTCATTTTTATTTTTTTAAAAAGACCCCTCTGGTTACTGTCTTATTGGATTAAAAGATTTGGGTATTTTCAGATTCTTGGTATTTCATTGCTTCGGAGGGGGTTTTACACCGTTTACATTTTATTACTGTTATGTGCTTTATCTATAACAGCATTGCATTTCTGAGAATTTCCCTGAATGTTTTTAACTTGAATTTTCATATTATCTGATTATTCCTTACTAGCTTTAAGCTTGACTTACGTTGAATGAAAATTATATGAGAATCTTAGTGATCGGTACTAGATAAAGTAGTAGTCAGATAGCATTTACCCATGTAACAAATGTAGTTTAGATTTTGTAAACCATTACAATTTATAATAACATCCAATTATAATATCCAGTTATAACATCCAATTAAGATTTATCGTAAGGTTGCTTTTATTCATTATTTATTTAAAAATATTTCTTCACTTTTGGGAGAGTACAAGTGGGGGAGGGGTAGAGAGACGGGGACAGAGGATCTGAAGCAGGCTCTGCGCTAACAGGCTGACAGCAGCGAGCCCGAAGCGGGGCTCGAACTCATGAACCGCGTGATCATGACCTGAGCCGAAGTTGGACACTCAACTGACTGAGCCACCCTGGTGCCCCTAAGGTTGCTTTTATTTAAAAAAAATTTTTTTCAATATGATCATTTACTTCACAGTGATGCTTATTTGATATTGATGGTATGATTTTGCCTCCCTTCAAACAGAAAGCAATAGATCTTGCTAGCAAAGCGGCCCAGGAAGACAAAGCTGGGAACTACGAGGAAGCTCTTCAACTCTACCAACACGCTGTTCAGTATTTTCTCCACGTAGTTAAATGTAAGGCCATAGTTTGCTTTCTATTTTAAAACGTGAAGGAAAAAGATTATTTGTGTCCTGTATAAAAGTTGAAATATAATGCCAGAAAATTCTAAACCATCCATGTGCAAAAAATTCCCAGTAGCTTGTTAATAATTTTTAAGTAGTCGGCAAACAAATGTGCAGAGCTATCATAGTGACTGTTCCTTTTTCTACCTAAATATAAAATGTCATATAACCAATGGAAATAGTTTTTATTTTACTGGCAATATACCCACGTTATGTATGAACCACGTTTTGTAAGTGTCTCTGAAAATACTCTTTTAAGTACTTAAAAAAGTAGGTCGGGAGCCGTTTTGTTTGTATATTTCCCAGAGACGTATTGCATTTGGAGAGCAAAGCCCTGTGCCAGGTATAGCTTTAGGCTCCGGGATACAACAGTGACGGGAAAATGGGTAAAAAAAACAACCCTGCCTTCGTGGATCTTCAGCAAATAAGCTGAGCATACCAAAAAAAGTGTCTTTCTGGCAAACTGAAAGTTATTTTTTAATAACAAGTTTAGCAGTTGGATAATTGAGGATTTTCTTTTGAGCTTCTCCGTTTCATGCTGAAGTTTTTCTGTCAAATAAAAGTGAAACTAAAAATGCATCCTAAGACAGTTGGGGCCAGTCCCTGTCCCGCATGTACTGCTCAAGTCTGCTTTTGAAGTAGCTCCCCGAGAGGCCTGGTGGGGTAGAATACTGAACTGGGAGCACCCGTGCTATATGGGATTTCAGTCATTTCTTTACATGAAATGAAACATACGTAGACATTAATGGAAACGGTTGATATCACTTAACTTTTGTTGGTCTTCTAATTGGTTTTGTGTGAGAGCAGCCGCTTTCAGCTATCTGCACAAAATGTTAAGGGAAGAATATAAAACCCACAGAATATTAAATAATTTCTTCTTCTCATTTAGCATTAACTTAAAATGTCCTAGTGTCTTGCTGAGATTTCTTTCTGCCTCAGACCCGCTCTTGGCTTCCAGCCGTGCTGGAGGGAAGCAGACAAGAGTTGATGATTGTTCCTTATGAGGCCGAGAGATACTCTTCCGCCCTCCTCCACACTAGATTGTCCTTGTCTCAAAATTGTGTCTGAGAGTTTAAACCTGTCTGTGTAGAAGATGAATGGAAAAATCTCTCTCATTTCCCTTTAATAGATGAAGCCCAGGGTGATAAAGCCAAGCAGAGTATCAGGGCAAAGTGTACAGAATATCTTGATAGAGCAGAAAAACTAAAGGAGTACCTGAAAAAGAAAGAGAAAACTCCACAGAAGCCAGTGAAAGAGGGACATCCGAGTCCAGCTGACGAGAAGGGGTATGTATTTCAGAGTGTTAGACTTTATTATATCCAATTAAAAGAGAAAATTGCACTTAACTTGTGAAATCTGTTTCTTAAACCAGCTGTCGGCAGCCCAGGACTCTGGGCTAGATCTGACCTGCTGCCTGTTTTTGTACATAAAGTCTTATCGGAACCTCGTCTCTTAGTCTAAGAAAATGAGATTGGGAGACGGGGCCGTCTGGCCTGTTGGGTTTGCAGGCAGGAGGCTCTGGTCAGCTTTGCGGCTATGATGCCCATTGTTCATGGCGTTCAGTGGCACAGGTTACCCTGTAGCACAAGTACCCAGTGGCACAAGGTAATCCCTGTAGTCGCCGGGAAGGGGGCGCCTTGAAGCAGGGCTTTGGGGCAACTACCAAAGGCCATTTTAAAGGGCAAGAGGAATGGAAGCACCAGAGTTGGCTGGCTGCTTCAAACTGCATAAAGGGTTTGAGGACAATTACAAATTCAGGGGTTTATATCCTCTGTTCAAGTCATGGTCAGGGAACCAGCAAGTTCCTGAGACACCTAAGAATATTTGTCTTCTACACCCACAGCACGGACATAACAAAATCAGACCCCCACGGTTCTTACGGATTACTGAATTTCAACATGGAATCAACTTTAGGGTTTCTTATATGAAAGGTGGGCCATTCATTGGGAGACTAATGAAACCATTGGGAAAATTTTAGTTAACCTCAAGTGACTCCCTGACTCTTCCTGTGACTCCTTTGACGGGAGAAATGTCCTCTCCTCCCTGTGGGGTCCCCTCCTGAGATGGCTCTCTTGCAGGGGGCTGCCAATTCCGTTTTGAACAGCAGGACCCATCTTGGCCAATCAAAGCAAAAAGGGATTTATTATAGAGTCTTAACCTTCTAGATTTGGGGGAGAGCGGGCAGGGAATCCAGCTTGGATTCTGTAGCGTGAGGAGAAATGCCCACCTCCCCCAGGGTGGCTGTGGCAAGGGCCCAAGGCCTCTTGATGCCTGGCAGCAGGACCTCCGCCCAGCTTCCTCCGCAAAGCCAGGGCATTTGCTTGCCTGCACGATCTCCCCGCACGCAGCGGCCACCTCGGCTGCTCGCCTCCACCTTCTGGGAGTAACTTTGACCTCCTGTGGAGCCCCAGCCGCGACCGAGCCCGGGCGGGGCAGTGGTGTGGAAGCACCAGTCTTCACTGCACCAGAAAGCATGGTGGAACAAGGCCAGGGTGGGCGTCAGGTGAACCATTTGAGGGTCTCCACCTCACCCCTAACTCCGCCTTCCTAGGATAACCAAGCCAGTCCCATTTTGGGGGAAGAATGTGTCAAGCTTTTTAATCCCCCTTTATAATCTTATATATAAAAACTGATGTATATGCCGTATTTTTTTGCTTTACCACTTTTTCATTCAACATCGTGTCGTAAACATCTTCCCAATAAACTATTTCTACAACATCATTTTTAAAGATTGCAATGTGTTCTATCATATGCTAGTCCCTATAATTAAACATACTCTATTTCTGGTTTTTTCCCTTTTGGGAACAGTATGGGATGATTATCCTTGTAGTCAACTCTTTGAACTCATTTTAAATTATTTTTTCAGAATAAATTCTTAGATACGAAATATCGGGGTTGATTTACTTGTCTTTGGTCTCAGTTCGTTTTCATCAAAAGCTTCATCTATTCTTTGGAACCCGAGCCTAAGGATTACGCACCTTTATACCATAAATAGTTAACATTTGGGCATTTTTCTCTCCTGGTTATGGCTTCTTGTTCTGATACATGGTTTGCCTGGTTTGGTGTTTTTATGTTGTTCACAACTCTCTTGTGACTCATCGAAGTCTTGTGTGGCGTGAGGTGTGGGGCGTGTGCTCACGAACGTGCACATACGTAGTAGGTATGTCATGGGAATTTGGAGCTGGTTCCTGACTTCAGTCTGGTCTTTTTGCCCCTTTCTGCTCATGATACCATATTGATGGATAATATGCCTGCTTACTATTTTATTTAATATATTCTTAAGAGTAATAAAATAAGAATAACTTTTGATGCGAATGACTTATTTTGCCACTTAAAGTACAAATATTTTGGGTTAATTTTTCCTTCATTTCTGCCGTATTTTGATAGCAAAGAGTGATCACTTGAATATATTAAATTCTTTTTATTAGGAATGACAGTGATGGGGAAGCGGAATCTGATGATCCCGAAAAAAAGAAACTACAGAATCAACTTCAAGGTTGCTTTAGATTTCATTTTTAAATTTACTATCTTATTTTTTTTTTTAAACCTCATAGTGAATTGTCTATTTGAATTGCTTTTTCCACCTGTATTCAGATGAGGTTCAAGAACTGGCTTTGGTTCCCAGTGGCCCCATGCCGGCTTTGTTTAGGCCATTTTCATAGGATTTGCTCTGTAGGATCTGTACTAGGTTGTTTTTTTTCTACGTAGTCAAATTATTGTTTGGTTTTATATGTGTCTTAAAAACCTGTCAGCTTCTTGTTTTCATTTTGTCTTATTTGCCCCCTTTCAGAGAAGAGAGCATTTACACCACTAGCACGCTGCGGAATCTAATGGTATTAAAATTCCCAAACTGTTAGAGGAACAGAGTGAATAAGGACTCACACTTGGCTTTTGTTGCTGTTGCTGTAGCGTGTTTATTGATGGTTTATTTCATGTTTCCAGACCTTTCTCATCTGCTTTTTATTCTTTCAGTGATGCCATTTACATTCATCTCTTCCAGCTTTCTGTTTTTACCTTCCGCTCCTGTAAAAGCCTGCTCGTTCTCCTGTGCTCGTAGCATAGCGGCGTGGTGGGGAGGGTATGGATTTTGGTTCCATTCAGACCTGGATTCCCCTCCAGAGCCTCCTGCTGAAAAGCTGTCTAATCTTGGACAGGTTCCCTAACCTTTCAGAGTAGAAGACCCCAGCTCTAAAATTAATAATACCTTCTTTTCTGGGCAGTTGAAAGATTATGACAGGGTAAAAACCGACCATGTTATATCTGACAAGTTTTAGGGACTCAGCAAATGGTAGTAGTTCTCTGTATCTAAAATGGCATCTGTTTAATTGCTGGCTATATATCCTGAGACTTGTTCGTTATTTGATACGTTAGCTGACGACTTTCTGGGTTGAGTTTTATGTATTTTGTTAATTTGAATCTCACCGAATAGAATGCATAACTGGGAAGGATTTCCATTATATAGGCACAGTCTCGGTGAGTGAATTGTATGGAGCCTGGCCGGTCTTTTAATCTTGCAGCACTAACTAGTCTCTTCATTTTTATCCTGTTATCTCTTTACCACTCCCACTGGGACATATAGGAGAATACTGTGAGGGTAACACCTTGGAAACACTACAGTTAGTGAGGATATTTTTATGTACCGAGAACTTGAGTGGTGGATAAAATCCAAAAGGAAAGGCCGAGTTTCTGCTGCCACAGCGGCACTGCCTGGAGCAGAGCGAGCCCACACTTCCTACTCAGTGAGTTTTGCCAGACAACCCGGCGGTCTGTGCCAAGTGGCCTTATTTTGGTTGTAAGCAAAAGGCGTTCCTTTCTGTCCTCCTGGTTTTTGTTTGCCCTCTCTCCCCCACAAAGTAAAAACTGGATATCTTTAGTTTTGGAAAAGATACAAGCCAGTTTTTAATAGGGAATTTTTCTTTAAAAATCAGTAATGATAGGGGTGCCTGGGTGGCGCAGTCGGTTAAGCCTCCAACTTCGGCTCAGGTCATGATCTTGCGGTTTGTGAGTTCGAGCCCCGGGTCAGGCTCTGTGCTGGCAGCTCAGAGCCTGAGCCTGCTTGGGGTTCTCTGTCTCCCTCTCTCTGCCCCTCCTTACTGGCACTCTGTCCCTTTGTCTCTTAAAAATAAATAAACATTAAAAAAAAAAAGTCAGTAATGATAAGGGCCAGAGATGTACAAAAATACAGATGCTGGAAACACATAAATGAGAAAATGTATTTGGAGTTTCAGGATGAAGCGGGTATGAGATCCCAGCCTTTTCTCTCTCAGGTCCTGTTTCCGTCTTCTCATTTAATAGTTACTCATGCGTTTCGCTGTAAAATAGCCTTTCTGGAATCGTTCCTCCTTTTCCCTGCAAGAGTATTTTAAATCTTTTACTTCTGTTTTGTTATGATTTTAAGTGTAATATTTGATTATTAAAAGTAAAGAATTTATGATTTGAGTTTTCTGTTAGCTTTTTTTGATGCTCACTGACTTTTTTTTGAGGTTAAATAACATTAGTGTAATAAAGAGTATAATCAAAGACTGGATAAATTTATATAATTGGAAAACAAATCATTTGGCTTGTATTCCCAATAATCCCTCCTCCTTTTGAGTTACTACTTTTATTAATTAATATTACTTTTATCTAGATCTCTTATCACTAAACGTTCCAAAGTCACCTTTAAATTTTCAAAAGTATTAGTTAAATGTAAAGATAAATTAGGGCATATTTAGAAAATTCATACTTAGGAAGAACTTAGGTGACCAGATGATACTTATATAAAGTGAATTTACTTTTGTTTAACTATCACAAAGCCCTGTGGGGTGATGTACATGTTTCCTCACGTAGGGTCACTGATCTGAGTGGAACATAGAAAAGAAAAAGTGAATTGGCTTTAATTTATACTTAAGGTGAACTTTTAGAATGCAGAAAGTGTTTATGGTTTCATTTCAATTTTTTTTAAAGATTTTATTTTTTTAAGTCATCTCTGCACCCTATGTGGGGCTTGAACTTAAAACCCTGAGATCAAGAGTCACATGCTCCACTGACTGAGCCAGCCAGGCACCCCAGTCTCACTTAATTTTAATATATAGCTAAAGATTTTTGTAATTTAAGTAGGTTGTGTAATATAATTACTCTTAGAATAGTAGACGATATCTTTCCTAACAAGAAGAAATACCCATAAAACTAAATTCGTTAGTAATCAGTAGAGTGTGTAAGTGGTAATGTTTGCTATACTTAAAACAATCACACATCACCTTAGAACTGGCTTTCGGAAAAGCTTTTTTTTGTTGTTATTTTTTTTTAATGTTTATTTTTGAGAGAGAGAGAGAGAGAGAGACAGAATGAATGCGAACAGGGGAGGAACAGAGAGAGAGGGAGACACAGAATCGGAAGGAGGCTCCAGTCTCTGAGCTGTCAGCACAGAGCCTGACATGGGGCTCGAACCCATGAACCATGAGATCATGACTTTAGCCGAAGTCAGACGCTTAACTGACTGAGCCACCAAGGTGCCCCTGGAAAGACTTTTGATAAAAGAATAACTAGAAACTTTTACCAATAAGCTATATTAGAAGAAATCTTTTGTGGATTCTTACTGCAACAATTAGTGTGGCCTTCTAATATATTATATTGAAGAACTAAATCATTTAGATAACTTTTTTAATGTACAAAAATTTTAAGTCGGTCTATTTAGAAGCCAAGAAAATTTGGCAAATCTTAGGAAGATATTGCAAATCTGCAAGAGCACACTTTCTCTGTCCCATCATCCTTCTCCCTACCATTTATCTATGCATCCATCTGTCTGTCAATCATCCGTTAAAACTTTTGAGTACATTTTTCTTTTTGTGGTTAAGGAGAGCATTACATGACTGAGTATTTTTGTTAAAAAAAAAAAGTAGTAGATCAACCCCCATTGAACAAGTACTTAGGATATTTTAGTACCTTCAAACATTATAACCACTTGATGTAATTTCTCGTGCTTTTCCAAACACTCTAATATTCATTAAGTCATTTGATCCTTACACTAACTCGTCTTAAGTAGTTTGGGCGGATAGTGTTATTTTCATTTTACAGTGAGGAAGTGGAAATAGAAACGTTAAGTGACCTACCCCAGGTGATCTAGTCACCCACCCCAGCTTTCTGACTCCTGTTGACTCCGCCCTAATTACTACTTCCTAATCACATGATTTTGGAAAGGTTTTTAATAGATAAGACTTTTCCAGTGTTCTAATAATGTATTTCTTGAACGTCATTGTTTCGTGTTGTATTCTACATTTGATGAAATAGTCTTCCTTAATTTAAAGGTGACATAATTTTTTTTTGTAGGTGCCATTGTTATTGAGCGACCGAATGTGAAATGGAGTGATGTTGCTGGTCTTGAAGGAGCCAAAGAGGCGCTTAAAGAGGCCGTGATATTGCCTATTAAATTCCCTCACCTCTTTACAGGTGAGCTGAATGTTAAATATTTTTTTTGATGATTTTTTAAAAATACATTGATGACTGAAGTAGAGTGTTGTGAATTTTGGTCACCATGTTATAAGTTAACAGCTTAAATAAATTCCGTTATGAGGTGGTGATATACCTTTTACACAAAGGCATTTATTTCCTACATATACTTGCAATATATATATATATTGCATACGTATATATATATGCATATATATATATACATATATATGTACATACGTATATAGCAATACAACGTAAATGTCAGCCAGTCGGGTGCAGGGTAGATCACCAACATGCAGTGGGGTACCGCGTGCTCGTTAGAATACAGGGTGCATTTACAGATCTGCGTTAACATGATATGATATGACCGATATATAATAACGGTCAAAACTCAAGTTATCAATATGTGTGGTATGATTCCATATTTGTTACGTAAATGTGTGTGCTGAGAAGTAAATGTAGACTGACAAAAATGTTAATGTTGTGCCTGTGCGATAAGATTAGGGGTGATTGTTACTTTTTTTTTTTTTTTAACTTTCATCTGAAGTTTTTGCAGTGGCCATGTACTAGTTCTGTGAGAGTTCTTCCATTTCTTGAAAAGAGGAATAAGAATTATTTACCATTTTCAGATGAACTCCCTGAAAGGAACTCTCTAGGGACAGCTGCGTCTCCCTGGGAGAGAATATTCTAACCCAGCCGTCTGGCATAGTTGAAGGTAGAGCTCCAGCAGTCGGAGATCTGTCTGTGCTGGACCATTCCTTCATACTGGCCTTTCGGGGACCGACAGCCTGCCTGTGTTTGTGCCCCGGCTGTGCCCACAGGGTAACAGCGCATCAGGGTTTTCCCTTTTAAAAACAAGCTGGTTTGTGTAGAGAGCGAATCTGTGATGTTGGCCTCAAGCTGAACACTTCCAGAAAGTGCCGTCGTATAGAGTAGTGATGAGCAGAGAACCCGTGGGCCCCCGTGGTCCATCTATCAAGGTAGGCCTTACAACCTCACTTCAGAAATAGGAAGTTAACCGTATAAAAGTTGATATTGTGGGGGCGCCTGGGCAACTCAGTCTGTTAAGTGTCAGGTCTTCGGCTCAGGTCATGATCTCTCAGTTTGTGAGAGATCGGGCTCGAACCTGGAACCTACTTCAGATTCTGTGTCTCCTTCTCTCTCTACCCCTCCCCTCTTGCACTCCATCTCTCTCTCTCAAAAATAAACATTAAAAATTTTTTTTTTTTGGTAATTAAAAGTTAACATGATCCTATAAAGATACAAAAGTACAGTTGAGCTCATTTTATATTCCTTATACCACTGCTTAGCAAACACGGGTCATTTATGTGTCTTCTTTATGATTATTTCCATATACATGTACCATTATTATTTTTTTAAATATTTTTCTTTAAATCACTCAATGATAGAGCAAATTTGTATAGCATAAATACACAGAGACCAGCAGGAACCTGTAAGTGTTCAGCTTCATAAGTTATCAGAAAGTTAGAATATCTATGTAATCATCAGCACACAGATCAAGAAATAATGCCAAGAACCCAGAAGTCTCTCTCTGCCAAATCTTTCCTCTATAAAGGTAATCACTCTCTTGACTCCTAACACTGTAGATTGTTTTGTCTGTATTTGAACTTTTAAGTCATCTCTTATTTTTATGTATTAACTTCATTGTAAGAGATTGCTTTGTGTCTGCTATAAATGGAAAAATTAATAATTTCCTAATACACATTTAAAAATCATTTAAATACAAAGTATATGCTGCCTAAAAAGCACTTCATATGCCACTAGTTATATGTTCCACATTTAAGGGAACACTGACTTACAACTGCAGACATTTAAAATAGGAAGATAGAATTCAAGTTGAAGTTGAGGCTTATATAAGATAGAATTCAAGTCAAAGTTGAGACTCATGTAACAACAAATATAACAATATTTAGTTTTGACATTAGTACTCTGCGTGTCATTCTTTTTTTAATTTTTTTAAGTTTGTATATTTATTTTGAGAGAGAAAGAGCGCATGCAAGCAGGGGAGGGGCAGAGAGAGAGGGAGCGAGTCTCCAGCAGGCTCTGCATACACAGCCAGACACAGAGCTGGATCTCATGAACCGTGAGATCATGACCTGGTCAGAATCAGGAGCCCACAAGGCCTAACCCACCAAGCCGCCAAGGCGCCCCACATATCATTCTCATATGGATGCCATGTACCCATCCAGTTTGCACCTAGACATTTTTTAAATGTATATTTAATATTTTTTTTTGCCAGATGTAACTCAGCCCGTTTTATTTTAGGCAGCGTTATGATTGCTCACTAGGAAAATTGAAATACAAAATTTATTTGTTCACTTGTTATATTTTGGCAAAACTAGGATTTCAGGTAGAGCCCCCTTATCATTACCCAACCACTTGAATAAGAATAGGCTCTCTGTCATAGTGACCTGTGCCTCCTTGCGGAATCAGGAACCGAATAGAACTTTGCAAGGGATCACCCAAACTGTATTAGTTTCATTCCTCCAAGAGTCAGAAATGATTAAAAGAAAATGTTTCCAGCTGCCCTGGGCCTGTGGCTATAGTTTGTCCTGCAGTATTCTGATACTAAGTATCGTACACAGTAGATGATCAGGTACTACCTTTTAACTGAACGCTTCTGCCTTTACTGGACCCCGTGCCCATGCAGGGCAGAGACCCCTTTGTATTCACAGCTCTCCGTCCATACGTTGTGGTTTCAGTGCGTAGCGGTTGAATGAATGAGTGAGCAAGCAGGTGATCTTCCTGTTAGAAGGATTATATCTGTGTAAACACATTTGACAAAATGGTCTCTAGAAAAAGCAGATATGATACTTCTAAGACATACTTACGCTTACCTTAGACTGATTTATTTAAAAAAATTTTTATTCTGTTAACTGTAGAGGGAAAACTTCTCCACAGTACTCTTGAGTATGGATGATGTTTCTGGTAACTGAAATTAACAGTCTTGAGATTCTCCGGTTATTTTCCTTATGCGAATTTTAGGCAAGAGAACACCTTGGAGGGGAATTCTGTTGTTTGGCCCACCTGGAACAGGAAAGTCCTATTTAGCCAAAGCTGTGGCAACAGAAGCAAACAACTCAACATTTTTTTCAATATCTTCCTCTGACCTTGTCTCCAAGTGGCTAGGAGAAAGTGAAAAGTAAGTAGTAAGTTTCTTTGTTGTTTTTTGTTTTTTTAGTTTCTCTTTGCCAGGTAGTCACTCTATCAGTCTATAAGGTAAGAGGCTTCTTACATCATTAATAGACATTCAGAGAAGTGACGTAAGTATTCATTTTGCTGTCAGATCAGCCCCTAGGTTGACATTTATTTCAGAGGAAACAGCCGGCATATGTATAGTTATATGTAGTGTAGTTTCGTAACTCGTAAAGCGAGCCATCCGGTTGTAGCATTCTTATTTTCTGGACCTAAACGTAGTCGGGAGTAATAATCTGTAGAGTTCTTACAGTACTACATGTGTGTTGTTTTCATTTTTTTTTTTTCATTCGGTCGTGTGTCGTTTACTATTTTTTTAAGAAGCTGAAAGCTTTTACTTACTTTTAGGCTAGTTAAGAACTTATTTCAGCTCGCCAGAGAGAATAAACCTTCCATTATCTTCATCGATGAAATCGATTCTCTGTGTGGCTCGAGAAGCGAAAACGAAAGCGAAGCCGCCCGCAGAATTAAGACCGAGTTCCTAGTTCAAATGCAAGGTAGGCCGACTGACTTCTCACGTAGTTCTGTTTATCGTGTGACCATTGTCAGCACAGTAATGAAACCATGACATTCTAGCCGAATTTCTTCATTTTAGCGGAGCACGTGTTTCATTAGGCCATGCTTCATTCCGCTCGTCCTCGCGTTGTAACCATCCGTAGGACCCCGGTAGAAACAGGAAGATTTGCGTATTCACTGACAGCATACCAGGAACAGTATCAGCAAAAGGAACTTGTAGGAAAATGAAAATGAAATCTTTTGAGAAATATTTTGAATATTTGCCCACAGTCTGGCTGATTCGATTCTTGGGAATATTTGCATCGTATTTATTAATAATGTGGTACTTGATTTTTCAAAGAGACTCTCTCAAGATGAGGCACTATACCATTAAAACACCACATTTTTAACAGAACATATAGGCAACGTTTAAAGAACACTAAAATGAAAAATTATTTAAAATATTACTTATCTTGGTACAGGCGTTGGTGTAGACAATGATGGAATTTTGGTTCTGGGAGCTACAAATATACCCTGGGTTCTGGATTCTGCCATCAGAAGAAGGTATGAGAATATAGTGAAGATCTTACTTCTAACCACAGATGTAGCAAGTCAGTAGCAATTCCCTTTTTGTCTAGTGAAGATGCATTCTGATAGCTTTTCAGAATTTTTTTGATGTGCCCTAACGCTACTGGCCCCCCGTGTTGGGGGAGGAGAGGCCTGTGTTTGTTTGCTGCTTGCTATATTAACGATACAAGATAACCACTTGCCGAGTCTTTCACATTGGAACATATATTACCTAGTGCTTACTTTTAATTATGACTAAGCCTAAGTGGGCAGTGATGCTTCAAAAATTTACAAATATAGCTTGATATTTCAATGGAAAACTTTCACATAAAACTTAGCAAAATGGCAACTACATAGGTTAACATATGCTAGATAACCAAGATATATTTTCATTAAAAAATTTGTGTCTGTGGGGCACCTGGGTGGCTTCGTAGGTTGAGCGTCTGACTTCGGCCCAGGTCATGATCGCACAGTCTGTGGATCGAGCCCCGTGTTGGGCTCTGTGCTGACAGCTCAGAGCCTGGAGCCTGCTTCTGATTCTGTGTCTCCCTCTCTCTCTCTCCCCTTCTCCTGCTCATGCTCTGTCTCTCTCTCAAAAATAAACAAACATTAAAAAAGAATTAACAAAATTTATGTCTATTAATTTTTAAATTGCATACGAAACTTGAGCTACAGGGAAGGTATAGACTTGTTACTTTTCATGCACACAGTTCCCTATTTCATTCACGGAATTTTGCATGGTAAAAATTAGCACCAGTTCCTGCCATTTTTACCCCCTCACTTGATGCTTTGCCAAGATGCTAGGTCACCATCCAGTATCAGGAAAGGAAATACGCCGGGCATTTTCGAAAAATGGTCTAGTTCTAAACCCATGTCTAGAGATGGTGAAAATTTAAACTTCTCACTGCCACAGAGAGTTACCTAAAGGGGAAGAAGTCTTCACAGCCACTTAAATTGGCTTTCCTTACTTCCTATTTCCAAATGCTGCAACTCTAAGAAGGCAAGAAAAATTATTGTTAATAAAACAGTGTTTGTTTTTGAGACAATAGAACTATTTATTCTGAATGTACATATTACAATAAAGTGGACATTTTGTGTAGACATATGTTTATTATATAAGATTTTGAGTAACTTTACTGTTTTGGATTTAGAGAATTATTTTGTCGTCTCTTATTTCATATGATGAACCATTTTAATTAATCCCTTGATCAGGTGTTCGGAGTATAAATCTATGGGGAGCTAATCTTGTGAGACATATCAGGTTGTGAACTCCAGACATACAGAGACTGTGGCCAAAATAACCCAAAAACCATGTGAGAAAGATTGAATCACTCCAAACTGGTTCTCTGGCTATTTTGGCTTTACTTGTTAGTTGTACTGTGCTCTGGATATTTTCCCCATTATTTAACAAAAATATGTGTTTAACTCTGACACATAGAATTAACCAGCTTAGCTTCATATAATTGAGACTATCTATCCTGTTTCTTATTGAAAAATAGGAATTTTCAACTGAAATTAAATATATGTAATAATATTCTTGGCATAATTTTTCTTTCAAGATTTGAGAAACGGATTTATATTCCTTTGCCCGAGGCCCATGCCCGAGCAGCCATGTTTAAACTGCACCTGGGGACCACTCAGAACAGTCTAACGGAAACAGACTTCCGAGAGCTCGGGAAGAAAACCGACGGTTATTCGGGAGCAGACATAAGCATCATTGTGCGTGACGCGCTCATGCAGCCTGTCAGGAAAGTACAGTCAGCCACTCATTTTAAAAAGGTAAGGCGCTTCGAGCCACCCTTCCCTGTGTTTTTAAAGTCAGGTTTTGAGATCATCATTGATTTGTCTTCAGAGAATTTCAGGAAGGTTTCAGTCCTGTAAAATCAAGTGGGTTTATAGAATAAACATTTCCATTTCATTGAAAATAAGTTCTCCTACAAAGTTTATTAATAGCCTTAAAGTATTTTAAAATGTTATGTGCAGTGATTTTTTTTTAAGTATTTATTATTTTGATGTAAGTATCAAAACTTTAAATATATAGTTACTTTTGATGTAACTGGAAGGAATATCCTTGAGCAGAATCTGGTCATTTACACTTCACTGACAAAAACGGGCACCTGGGTGGCTCAGTCAGTTGAGTGTTCAACTCTTGATTTCTGCTCGGGCCGTGGTCCCAGGGGTCATAGGATCCAGCCCTGCGTTGGGCTCTGCACTCAGTGTGGAGCCTGCTTGAGATTCATTCTCTCTCTCTCTCCCCCCCCTCCACTGTTCCCTCTTCCCCTGTCTCTCTCTTCCTCTCTCCCTCTCTCTCCCCCTCTCCCTCCCCTTCTTCCCAGCTTGTGGTCTTTCTCTGTCTCTAAAAAGAAAAAAAAGGTAAAAATAATAATGGCTGATACTAAATGTTCACACGCCTGGCACTGTGTTCTATTCTTTATCTGGCTGCTTCATTCGGGCCTCACAAAAACTCTGCAAGAGGTGCCTTGTGCCACCGGTTGATCATTAATCTGAGACTTAGATGTTAACGTGATGAAACTGGGGCTTGGACACCGACCCAGTTTGCCCGGGTGCGTCCGGCCAGGTGCGGAGGTACGATTTGTCTCCAGGTCACGTGTACTTCAGAGTGTGAAGCCTTGCTTCCCACGTGCAGTTCTGTCACATGAATGAGTTGAGCATATAGTGTATGGTAAAATGACCATGGTCTTCCGACGTCCTTTGTAAGTGACAAGGGAGTCTGTAATTTGGACTCACCTGTTCCTGAGGGCCCGTGTGAAAGTCCTGAAAATCTGTTAGCAAAGCTAATCCAGCAATAGATGGCAAGCCTTCTATATCATGACCAAGGTACATATGTATGTCTGTTAACCCCACAATAGAATACGCTTTTAAAAAAAAGGCAAACTTGAATTAAAACCTGAACTTGAAACCTGAGTCTACAATTTACTTGTTAGATCTCCTTGAGCAAATTTTATTACCCATTTCAAGCTCATTTTTACCATCTCTGCAGTAGACATGACAGCACTGCCTCGAAGTGCTGTCATGAGAGGGGAATGAAGTAGTTCTCCCAAAGCACGTCTGTCCCGGTACGCACTCTGTCCCGGTACGCGCTCTGCCCTGGTACGTGCTCTGTCCCGGTACGCGAGGAGCCCAGGAAGTAGCTCTTTCTCTTCTTCAGCCATGTCATTACTGAGGGAAATACAGGAGGCTCAAGGTCAAGTTTATGTCTCAGCCATTGTTATTTTCTTTTACATTCTCTTTGCCATTTAGAAACTGTAGATTCTCAGGAGTTCAGTCCTTTCTCACCCAGAACTTTTCGTTCAGTTCTCCATATCACTATCAGGGACAGGCTAGATGACCCTGAAGCGAGGTCCGTGTTAGGAGAATCAAGGCAAAGCAGCCAAGTCAGGTGAGCCTCCGGCCTTCTCTGTGCCACCAGCTGTGCTGGGGCTCTCAATGGCTCCCTCCTCTGCTCTCATTTTTAAAGCTGACTATTTCAGTCAGCAAAAATGAGATGGCCTGTTTATCTTGTCGGATGTCTAAAGTACTACTCTGAGCCCAGCGATAAGTCAGAAAGCGCTACAGTCAAAAACGGAAGTCCCTCGGGCTCCCTCTGCCACCGCGTTCACTACAAACAGAACCAGCCGAAAGGCTTGTGGGGAAAGACAGACAAAAAAATACACATAATCAGTGAAGTTAGAATGTTGATTTTTCTGCATCTACCCCAGTCCTGGGATAATATTTAAGATTGATCATCACATACATACTAAATGTGAAAGCAGCCCCCAATTTAGTATAGATTTGTTGCCATCTAAAAAATACTTGCATGTGACTCCATGTCGCAAAGGTTCTCTCTCTGGGTGTTATTACAATTTTATTTATTTTTTCAAATGTTTATTTGTTTTTGACAGAGAGAGAGACAGAATGCGAGTGGGGAGGGGCAGAGAGAAAGGGAGACAGAGAATCCCAAGCAGGCTCCAGGCTCTGAGCTGTCAGCACAGAGCCCGATGCGGGGCTCAAACTCACAAACCATAAGATCATGACCTGAGTCAAAGGCAGATACTTAACCGACTGAGCCACCCAGGCGCCCCTAAAATTTTATTTTAAATCAGTTACGAATCACAAAATAGCACTGAAATTATACTTAGCATTTATTTTTGTGCTTATGTTTAAAGAAGGAATTTTTGTCGAAAAAAAAGATTCAGGGATTTCACATTAATAAATCTTCTAAATATCACAGAAACTTTCTCAACTTTGGAAAATAGAGAAACGTAAGAGAATTATTGAGGATTAATTTTTTTTGGTCCCTAAGACCATTTAATAAGCATGAGAGAAAAGAGAACTCTTAATCACAGGTTCCCATTTCTTTTTCTTTTTTTTTTTTAATTTTAACTCATTTTCTCCTTGTGATCCTATAATTTATCAGGAAATATCAGAATATAGGAAAGCATCAAGAAAAAATTCAAACTAAGCAAAACCTATCGCACCCCCCGAAGATAGCCAGCTCCATTTTGTTGTATGTTCTGTTAATTTATAGAAGTCAACATTTTAACGAAGTATAGAATAGGACATTTTCACATTTCCTGATAATGGCCTAAATCTTAATCTCGTCAATTTGTTCAAGTAAATATTTCGGGTTACTATTATTCCAGGTTCGCGGACCTTCACGAGCTGATCCTAACAAGATAGTAGATGATCTGCTAACACCGTGTTCTCCCGGCGACCCCGGCGCCGTTGAAATGACGTGGATGGATGTCCCCGGGGATAAGCTCCTGGAGCCCGTCGTTTGCATGGTTTGCCATTTCGTCTGCTTTTTGAAAAAACCTTAAAACATACTTTGTACTTACTGAGACGAAGATAAACATTTTCAGTTATGTAAGATTAACTAGAAGATGCTAGTGTGTAGAATACTAACTACTCAGTTAAAAATTAATTCAAAGATTAATTAAACTTAAAATAGAAAATCTTTAAAATATTTTCTTGAGCTTTAAGGAAAATTTAATTTGAAGTGAAAAAGCTGTTTTTCCAAAACAGGTTTCTTAAGTTTATAGGTTTTACAGTTGGGATACGATCACCAAAATACTTAGCTATAAATTATTGTCAAGACTTAATAAAAAGTTGAATTGTTAAAAATTTATTTTCTGGGGGGGGCGCCTGGGTGGCTCAGTCAGTCTGGGGATTCTAAGATTTCGTAAAATACCCAGAACCCTAATGCGTGTGTCATAGTGTTTATAACGGTATTTTTTTTTTTTTGCTTCTTCAGGTTTCATAGAAAGTTTAAATATTATAGTGCTTGAAAAAATATCCTGAAACCAAGTTTTTATGATAAAAAAATTAAATTTCTGTAGTTTATATCGGAGAAGTTAAAAGATTTTAATAAAATAATTCTGTAGTTTATATTGGAGAAATTAAAATAAAGACTGTTATTTTCTAAGCTATAGGAAAATTCCTGTGATTGAAAAGCTGCATTTGCTGTTTTCAGTTTTCTTACTGGCAAATGCTCAGCTTTTCCAATCTTCTTCTTCAGTTCTGTATGTTCAAAGAGCTTTATGTCAGAATTAACAGCAACTTCCAGAAGAAAAACTATTATGCCCATAGATCTATAGACCTTCATGTACCTCTATAAGTACACAAGTGTGTATATAGATCCATGTATGTGTTAACCATAAGGCTTCTCCGAAAAGTTATTCAGAAACCCGTTTTTGTTGCAGTCCTTGCTATATTATTTCTTAAAGATTTCATTCTTTTGATCATTTTTCATACAAGAGACATAGCCTAGAACTTAATTTTTTAATGAATCCCTGATATTGGCATATTTTCTTACCATTTGATCATAATTTTAACTAAAGTTAAAATTCTGATTGGTTGGTTTTATTAAATGGTATTGTGTTTCACATAAGTGAATGATTTCTGTAAGTGAATGATTATATTCCTTTTGAATTGCACTTGGTGAACTCTCTTGTTTAAGACAAAAACAGCTAAGACCAGGAAAGAGATCGGGGACGTATTCCGGAGGGCCTAGATCCTCAGGCTAACTGGATTGGACTTCCGATGGGTAACGGGAGCCATTGAAAGTTGTGGTCAGAAAAAGGCAAGCAGGGTAAAGTTGCTGTGCAAAGGAATAACATGATCAAAGATTTCCTCTAGAAGAATAAGAGAGCGTTGTTGGTAACTTACGGCACACTGCGGTTACTCAGATTTAACCTTCGATTGAAAGCCAGTGGTAATAATGATAACACAGTGATTTTTAGTTGATTAAACCTGTTACTAATACTGCCCTTCTTTTTCTCTGACAGTCGGATATGTTACGGTCGCTGTCTAACACAAAGCCCACAGTCAATGAACATGACTTGTTGAAATTGAAGAAGTTCACGGAAGACTTTGGCCAAGAAGGCTAAACCAAAGATAACGAGGAGGACGCTCACCATGTGTGTTCTTTCTTTCGTAGGTACTTTTGCCTTTCTTGATGGCATTCAGATTGTTTCCAGTAAAACTCTTTTACCCCAGGAAAGTACAGATCTCACTCCAGAGCTCCTTCAAGTTTATGTGTACTCTTGCTCCATTACCAGTTAAATGCTCCTGTTAACAAAAATGATAAAATACTGGATTATAAGGAGATCAGTGATATGTGAATGGCAAAAAATAGGAATTGCCCAGTTAAGAAGAGGATTAAAATTGATTGAGATACCAATATTTAGGATTGGTGGTCTTTGCAAAGAGCATTTATTCTTTATTTTTTCTTTTCTCTCTCTCTTTTTTTTTTTTTTTTTTACCAGAATGAAATAGGGCTTATTTTATATTTTGGAAAAAAAATTCTTAAGCATCATTCTCTTCAGTGTAAAATTTATTTACTTTATTAAAAAATGTAAAATGTAGAATCTTTATTCTCAGGGACGGGCAGTAAACTAGCAAAGAGCACTGTGATTGGGCTTGAAAGATTTCGAATTGTGTTCTAGTCGAGTCTCATTGAGTTTTCATAGGCTGACATTTTTCTTTGTGTAGATTTCAGGAATTTCATTAAAAACAACAGGCTTCTATATTTAATTAAATAATACCTTTCACTGTGCAGTCTCAAAAAAAAGACTTTCTAAATTAGGCATTGTCTTTACCTTGAAGAAGAAAATTGTCTATTTCAGTGTCTTTTTGTAGCAAGATTGACCAAAACAGATGGCAAATAAATACATACTTTTTAAATGACTCTATCATGAAATGCTATAATGGGAACCTTTGCTAAAAGGAATGGCCTCCCTATGAATTGTGGGAAGTCTCTTGTGGTTGCGTGTGTACATATATATATAATTTTTTTTTTTTTTTTTAATACAGGCTACCAAGGGTCTTATCTTTTAAGTTCAGGGAATAGTTTGTCCCGGTCACACGTATGTTATCAGTATAGTGCTTGTGAGGCTTTAGAAATGAGCCGATGTCTCATTAAATAATGAAATACAAACATGATATGTTATTTTAATATCTCAACTAAATATTCTGAGGGTGTATGTTATACACTTTAGCATCAACACTAAGTTGTGCCTTGTGCATTTGCATTGGCTATATATGCAAAAGGATTATTAGGCTAGCCGGAATGAGATAGTTTCCTTAATTACTGTAAAGTTCTACCTTGCAAATGCTATAGAATAACTTGCATTTTAAAGTATATTTGCACATTTTACATATAATGCACTCTGGTTGCCTTTGGGTTTTCTGTACAGATTGTTTTTGTTGATACTAAATGGAAATCATAGGCCTGAAATACGCTGTTCTTAAGTGAAGTAAATTGATATGACCTACTATTGGCTATATTCTGTGTATGCGTCTTTATTTTGGGATCTTCCGTATGGAAGAAAATAGTATCTAAATGAATTAGATACAAAGAAGTCAGTAGAAATTATCAATTAAGACTGTATCCATGAAAACTTACTCTTAAGCAACTTTTATGTGAGAGTTGGGAATTAACTTGGCAGACTACGACAGTTCTTTGTGGCTGCCTTAGAAGATAATTTGTATTCTTTATCAGCCTCGGAATTAAATAGTGTTGCTATTAATTATATCATTAGGAGAATTCATATAATTATATTATTATAATTACATACTAGTTGAAATCCAGAATTTTTTGTAAATCCAGAATTGTTTTGAGGAACTATTTTAAATAATTTGATAAAATACATGACCCAATAGTATATAAGTATAGTGTTGATGATCAATGGATACTTTCTCACAATTGGTTCTTACATGGGCTTTGAGAAGTATTTCTCAGTATCCATATCACTTCTGGCCATAGCTCCATTTTCTACATTGCATCTTCTACGTTTTTAACGTTTCTGGTTCTAAACCTATTTCTGGAGTCGGGTAATTGTAGACTTATTCTAGAATGGCAGCACATAGGCCATTTCCCTTGAGTTCTTTGTGGGCAGAGGAGTACTCAGGCTCTGTCTGAACCTTGACTATTATGAAATTTTGGGTACATGGTTTCTGGGCCTACTTGAGTTCCTCTATGAGCCATACCCTAAATGTTAAAGAACATTTTTTTCACAGCCTGAAAATTATAGGGGTGTTGGTAATAAGAATTTCAGCAGAATATTGACTTTTGAGTTCAGTGTCATCTACGTGCAGAAAAACAGAATGAGTATGTATATTTGATTACTAATGTGAAGTACCATTTACCCACTTGCATGGTTAAGAAATTGAAACACGGGTGCCTGGGTGGCTCAGTCAGTTAAGCGGCCGACTTCAGCTCAGGTCATGATCTCGCGGTCTGTGGGTTCAAGCCCTGCGTCGGGCTCTGTGCTGACAACTCAGAGCCTGGAGCCTGCTTCAGATTCTGTGTCTCCCTCTCTCTCTAGCCTTCCCCTGCTCACTCTCTGTCTCTCTGTCTCTCAAAAATAAATAAATGTTTTAAAAATTATATAAAAAAAAGAAAGAAAGAAAGAAATTGAGACACAGCTCCTTAACCTTGTAGCCATAGTGTTGCTTGCTGCTGTTGCAGAGGAAGTAGCAGTGAGTGCCCAGCATGGACGCTGAATTTATCTCAACTTCGTGAGCTCGCTTAGATGTCCTGTGCTTTCCTACCTCCACACCTTCTTTTATGTCAATTTTGTTACTCTCACGTAGTGTCCTTTCTCCTTTGCTGGTCCAAATCCCATGATCTCCATTAAGACCTAGCTCATGACCTGTGTAATCGCTTGAAGGAGCATTCCTAAACTCTCCCCATCCTACCTTTGGATTCCGTTAGTAACAAATTGCTACTCCTGTCTTAAAATTTTTATCCAAATTGCAAGCACATTCTATTAATCTTGTTTAGATCATTTACACTGTGAGCTCTTCAAAGCGATACCACATTTCCCCCTGCAGCTGGCCCGGCGTGCTCAACCTCTCTTGTTAGGTACTTACTAAAGTCTTGAGAAGTAAGGGAGTTAAGTCCTTATCTGCTTCCTTGGATTATCTGTGAGACCTTTTATATATAAAGTAGAGAATTTGAAGTGAGTTTGTTCTTGCTGGTCTAGTGAAATGATAAATTTCAGTCTTGGTTACTGGGAACTAAAGTCAGAGGTATGCCGGCGCGGCTCCTGTCAGCTTACAAGCACCCGTGCACCGTCGCTTCCCGCCCAGGGGGGTCCATGAGCTCACCCTGGTAGCTTGAAACCTGCCAGGCGGGAGGCGTCCGCCACAGAGGTCAAGTTTTCGTTCACGTGACGCCGTACAAGACAAAGTCTATCCGTAATTTAAATTGAAAAACTAATTTATTGCATTTGTAGAAATAAAGTACAGAAGTTCCATTTATAGAGTCCTAAAAAGCATTTGATAAAATCCAGTACCCATTTATGATTTGTTTTAAAAACTTACAAACTAGGAATAGAAGGGAGCTTCTTAATAAAGGGCACCTACCAAAAAAAAAAAAGAAAGAAAGAAAGAAAAAGGAAAACAGCGCTACAGCGAACAACATACTTAATTGTGGATTATTGAAAACTTTACCCCCACTCCTCCCTAGAGATCAGGAAGAAGACAGTGGTACCTGCTGTCACCACTTTTCAACTTTGGACAGGAGAGTCTTACATTTAGGGATTAAAAACAAAGAAATAAAATTGTCCCTCTCAGGAGACATCGTATATGTAGCACATCCAAATTAACATAAACTTCGAATTTGAATTTAATGAGATGATAGGATGCATGGTTAATAAAATCATGGTATCTGAGCAAGCATCAGGAATTGAAGTTTGGAAAATAGTACCAATTATAATCACATCAGAAAGCATCAGCTACCTCAAAATAAATCTGAAAGATGTACAGACCTTCCCATAGAAAGCTAGGACACATCGCAAATGGAAACTGGAGAATTACACCTGATTAAGTGGAGAGACGGGTCCTATTCATGAGTTGGAAGACTGTTCCCCAACTATCAAGTATCTAACTGAGTTGATACTAGGCTTTAAGTAATCCTAAATCTGGATCTGGGTGATACATAGATCTATCTATACAGATATATATCTGTTTGTATATCTGTGTATATATTATATATATCTCTCTAAAAAGTAGATGCTTAAAAAATTGGTAATTAAAAGGAAAAAAAAATGTGTAGTTTGCATGCATTTTTATAATAGTGTATTTCTCCTAGCTGTATCCTATTTATCCATATAATCCTTCATTCAGATCTCTGAACATACACATAGACACATAACGAATTATTTCATCTTGTGTTTGTTATGTTATTTGTGGGTAGTGAGATTTTGGTTGATTTTTAAAATTTTCTCTACCTCTTTCATCTCCTTTGGGTTTATTTTCAGATGTCACCTTTTCAGTGAGACCTTCCCTTGTCATATCTTTAAAATTGTAATCCCTCCTCATGCTCTGTGTACCCGCTCCCTGCCTTTATTTTCCTCTGTAGCACTTACCAGTAACGTGCTGGGCAGCATAGTGTTTTTCTTATTTGTAATTTCTCCTGCTAACATGTATGTTCTGTGAGAGCTGGGATTTTTGTTTGTTTTTTGGTTTTGGTTTTTTTCTCTGCTGTATCTCAATATCTGGAACAGTGCCTGCTCAATAAATATTTATTGAGTGAATGAATCTTTGGATTTTTCCTAAGTTCAACTACTTTACAGTGAGTTACTATAATTTTTGCCCCTCTCCCCCATTTTTACATTAAAAAAAGAAAATTAGGAACGAAAACCGATACATCAAAAAATTAACAGTGGATAAATCTGGGTGGTAGAAGTATGGATACTTGTTAGTTTTTTCTTTGTTTTCATCTTGAAATATTTAAATTTCCCAGGCTGCCTGGGTGGCTCTGTCAGTTAAGAGGCCAACTTGATTTCAGCTCAGGTCATGATCTCCAGTTTCCTCAGAATCAGATGCTGCTTGGGGCTGTGCGCTGACAGCACAGAGCCTGCTTGGGATTCTCTCTTTCTCTCCCTCCCTCTTTCTATTCTCTCAAATAAACATTAAAACAAAAGTTTTAATTTGCCAAAACAAAAGTTTTTATTTAAGAATTACAGTCAGGGGGTGGTTGAGTGGCTCACTTGGTTAAGAGCCTGGAGCCTGCTTTGGATTCTGTGTCTCCCTGTCTCTCTGGCCCTTCCCCGCTCGTGCTCTTTCTCTGTCTCTCAAAAAATAAACTTAAAAAAAAAAAAAGTTACAGTCAGGCTAACAACTGATCACAGGAATTTGTCTCTGTCTTGGAACCCTATAAAATAACAGAACAGGTTTTAAGAAGAAAGAGAAACAGGACAACATACTCCTCAAACAAATGTACTTTGGAGGAGTGCTTTTCATCTGAACTGCCTTCCTGGTTTTGGGAATGCCCCTGGCCTCCGGCTACAGAAACCACAGTGGGGACGTCCTGTTTTTCTTCATCGTTTGGCAGTCGTCACAGGGGCGCCTGACTAGCCTTGGTTAGTCAGATGCTGCCATCTAGGTCCATCCATCTGGAGCACCACAAAGATGGCAGGATGTTAAAAACAGGATGGTACCAGCATCAGTATCATCCAACCCGATGCGAACCTCATAGCTTGTGGTGAGACGGCTAATTACCTTTTTGTCTACGGATGCATGGAAGCAGTGCCCAGTGAGGACCAGACTTTGGGGAACCACTTCATAGCTGCTGTAAAACAGAATGAAGGCATGAGAACTCGAAGGACTGCTAGTTGAGGTCAGGGTCGGGAGAGAAACCCAAGGATCTTCCGAGACTATGACTATAAACTTACCTTGTGTCCACAGTACTAAAATAATCAGGTGAAACTTAATAGCAGGTCACCAAATGATGCCAGGTGAATTCAAATTCAACAAGTTTGGGTTTTGGGTTTTTTGGGTTTGTTTTTGGGTTTTTTTCTGTGAAGGTAAGAAAATTTGGGAGGGAAAGAACAGGGTGCACAGTATTGGGATGTGTATATTTAAGAAGACGTGGGGGCTTCTGAGTCTCAGGAAATACCTAGAGCACTGTGTGGGAATGGGGAATTTTGGTGATCGGCCAAGAAGAGGAGAACCTAGTTTCAGATCGAATCTATTGATGCGAGCTCAGGCAGAGACTGAATTTACTATTTTGGTTTGCGCTGCTGGGAGTGGTTTTAATTGTTTGCTTGGCCGCTTGAAGAAACAATTCAACAGTCGACTCACTTGGAACTCCATTAATATATAATGGAAAAGGAAGAACCAGCATCTTTAGGAAATAGGGATGCTGGTGTGGATTTCTCTGGTGAGAACCAACCAGGCACAAGGCCTCCCTGTTCCCAGAGACAATCCATGACCCGTCCTTTAACCAAACCTTTGCTGGGTGAAAGGAATGCTTTCCAGAGTGCTTTATCTGCTCTTTGATGTCATCGGAGCTGGAAAGATCCTTTGGTTGCAGAAACCTGAGTAGTGGCAATTAACCATTACAAGCCAAGCGGACTTAGCTCATTATGCAGTAGAGCTAGCATGATAGTCGGAATGGTCTTTGCCAGAGATTGTAAGCAGTAGTTAAGTGATGATGGGGCCCTTAAAGCCAAAGTAAATGAAGGTGCTATTTCATTAGTACAACCAAAAACCTCCCAAGTCTGGCCTCCAAGAAACTTGACCATCATGACTTGAAGCACTATTTTCTCTCCTGATTTCTGTGGATCAGGAACTCATGAGGTCTAGCTAGGAACCATGTGCACAGCTGTGGTCAGATAGTGGCTGGGGCTGAAAGAGCAGAGGGCTGAGACATCTGGGGGCAGCAGGACATGTCCATGAAGTCCCAGGGCCTGTCCAACAGTCTCTGCATGGGCTAGCCGGGGCTTCCATATAGCACATGGCCTCAGGGCAGTCAGAATGAAGGCTTCAAGATCAAGTATTCCAGAGAAGCAGAAATTATTCCCTTTAATGGTGGTCCTGGAAGCCACATAGTGTCACTTCTGCCATACTTGAAGCAGTCCCAAAAGCCCTCCAGTTTCAAGGGGAGAGGATATAGATTTCACCATCACTGAGAGAAACAGCAAGGTGACATTGTAAAAAAGACATTGGAGTTGAAAAGAATCGTGGCCATTTTTCAGAAAAAAAATTACAAAAACCAAACCTAAAAAATTGAAAATTATCATCCCTGGTGCCGTCGAGGAGGGTTTGAGGGCCGGGGACTGCTAATTTGTATTACCGGCCCACTATACCATTTGTTTTTATAACCACATGCAGTTACTCTTTTGATTAAAAAATGAAAAAAACATCAAAATCACCAAGAGACAAAGCAATTGCACCGTTAAAAAATTATCAGATATTATCTGTGTCAGATAAGTAGGGGTATGACAGAAATCTAGTTTCACCTAGAACTTACATGTACTTGGCTTAGCTTCTAAGTCCCTGCCTTCAAGAAACATACGGTTCAGTTAAACTGATCTGCGTTCAATGACAGATATGTATAGGGTACAACTACGAGAGACAAACATCTAAAGAAGACTAGAAAAGAAGTAGAGGGGCAAAGGACCTTATGTGCCATCCTTGGGGGTTGAATGTTACCTCAACTTTTTATTCTGAAACTAATAATGGAAAAGATTAAGCATTTTCCCTTCATTTGTAGGAGGAATCGTGGTGTATACCTAGTTGATGTGTGTGTTTCTCTCTCTCTCCCTCCCCCCCTCTCTGCAGAAGAATGCCAGCTAATAAATGTAGAGAGGAGGACAAAATTGAAACTGTGCGGGGGGACCCCAATGAAATAATTGAACCAGGCAACTATCATCAATGGATGCTAAACTTATCACGTGAAACAGAATATTGACATAGGATTTGTTTCCTGAATAACAAACCACTCAGAATCAATCAGTGTTGACTTAGGCACAACTCCGTGGAGCCTCTGTTCCATGTAGTGTTGGCTGGGGTGGTTTGACCAGGGCTGAAGAATTCAAAATGGCTTCACTCATATTTCTAGTGCCTCCAGCTGGGCTGGCTGGGCCTTTCTCAGTGTGGTCTCTCATCATTCAGTAGTCCAGCCTGAGTGTATTTGGCAGCTTGAACCCAAGTGGACAAAAAAGAGAAGCTCCAAGGCCACTTAAAGCTTGGGCCCAGAAGTAAGGAAATACCACTTCTGCCACATAATGCCAGTCCAGAATCAAGGGATGAAAAATAGATTTCTACCTCTTGCTGGAAAGAGAGCAGCATACACTAACAGAAATTGGGGGAATTATTGGTGGCAATTTACCAACATTTCATGATGTCACTCCCAGATTGGCTGCTGATTGCAGAGGGGAATGTGATCTTTACAATCAGAGATATGGTTGTTACCACCCTACCCAAGAAAGCAGATTAAGTTGAGTATCACTTATAGAGGGAAAAGTGACATGTGCTGCTGGGTAGGATGCAATATAAAATAGACTGCGAAGTATTCCTACCAAAAATGTGCAAGCTGAATCTAAACAAGCCATAGTTCTAATGCTGGGTTACAGGAAATTTAAGGGAGAGAGAAATAAATACCATCACCACTCAGTCAAAAGAGAATATAGGGCATCTACTAGACGACTGGCCTGGTCTCCAAAAAGTTGATACCATTAAACAAAACAGAAGGTTGAGGAACTCCTAGATTAAAAGAAATTGAAGACACACAAACCAATAACCCAATGTAATATGTAATATATCCCCAAAACCCTTAACTGGAATCTGGTTGGGGGGGGGAAACATTGTTTATCATGATTACTAAGTATCTTGGCATCCCATCAAACTTTGTGCCTGAGTCAAGTGCCTAAGTTCCTTCACCCTCATCTTCCACCATGTTCATAGACTGGAAGTACAGTTGAGGTTGCCAGAAGTAATGTCACATGTAGTTGACGAGGGCTTTTCTTGCTAAACCTATCAGATTAATAGTCACAGATACTTAACACTACAGCTTTTGAGATCAGCTCTTGCTGATGTGCAGCAAAGGGCCATTTAGTACCACCCGTAGCGACAACGAGTCATCATTTGGAATTTCCTAAATGACTCATACCAAAAGTAAGTTTCTTGTAGTTGGGTCTAAATTCTAACCAGGTTCATTTTACTTTTTGTATAATTCAAATGCTAGAATTTGAGGAAAGTACAAATTACATTTTATAATACCTAAGGGGCACCTGGATGGCTTGGTCCGTTAAGAGTCTGACTCCTGATTTCGGCTCAGGTCATGATCTCATGGCTCTGGGATTATGCCCGGCATTGGGCTTGTACTAGGCGTAGAGCCTATTTGGGATTCTCCCTCTCTCTCTCTCTCTCTCTCTCTCTCTCTCTCTCTCTCTCTTCTCCCTCTGCTGACCCCACCCTCAAAATAAATAAATAAACATTTATAATAGGTAAGAAGGGAAGTTGTCAGAATAAGGGTTAGGTGACTTTTGTTGTTACAAGGAGAGTTCTCCAGAAGCCAACAAAAGGAGTTTAGGGGGCAAGAACTGGGCAAAAAAAAAAAAAGTCAAAAGTTACAATCTAATCAGGGCTCAGCATGAACGGCTTATTCGTGCTCCATGAGGCGTCACTGGGGATGGAGGGTGAACTTTCAAAATGACTCACTCACTCGACTGGCAAGTCTGTGTTAGTGATTGGCTGGGAACTCAACTGGGACTATGTTCTTCCCAAGGACATCTCCACAGCCTTCTTGAGCCTACTCAGAGGATCATGGATCAGTTGTCAGGTTTCATGTCAACCCGAAATACACATAAGGCCTTAGGTGATCTTAGAGAAACACTCTAATGGAGAAGGCAATGCCCAGAAGAGTTCCACGGTAAAACGGGACTGGTTTCGCAGGAACGTGGAACCAGGGCAGGCAAGGAGGCACACATATGTTCACAAGCAGGTAGAATCGTTTCCCCTAAGGCCGACTTTGGAATCACGCAAGAAATTGCTGGACCTGTAGCCACTTGGGCGATGCTCTCTATTAACCAAAAAAGAGCTGCTTGGCTTACAGATGTCGGTTTCAAGGGGGAATAGATAGCATGGTGTCTGGAAGGCTGTCAAAGATAAAAACAAACGAGTTCAGTGGGCTGAATAGCCTGATGTGATCCCTATGTTAGGGTTTGGAACCAACTCCTAGGCAACAGCTAATGGCTTGACCATGTGGTTAAGTAGAAGAGCAATGGAAAATTTGTCTATTAAAGGGATGCGTGTTGGGGGCACTGCCCTGTGGAAATCACTATGGGCACTCGGGGGTACATGAAAGTCGGGCATGTCACTGTCCATCAGAAGAAGCTTCTTGTAGGACTGGGAGGTGACTGGAACCAGCGAGTGGGTATCCTGGTGTGTTCATTGTCATGTCCCAGGAAAACCAGGGAGAAGCTACATGGGCTTTTGGAGCCTGATATTGTAAGTCCTACAGTGTCATTTCTGCCACAGTTGATTTGTCAAGGCAGTCCTAAGACGAACCCAGGTTCAAGGGGAGGTGATATAGACCCCACCACTCAATGGAATGAGTGTCACGTTAGAAAAGAACATATGGGATTGGAGATGTTGTGGCAGCCATCTTTGGAGAATCTAGCTCACTACAAAAATAATCCTCTATATGAATCACTTTTATGCATACTTTTAACAAAAGCCTTGCAGTTTTGTTATTCTTTTTCTCAATATAATGTTTGTTCAGATTATATTTACTATTTTTAAGCCTGTTAACTATAATAGCAAATCATTAAAGCTTGTATTCTGCATGTGTTTGTTTCGGTTAGTTCTTCCACTTTTCTGGTTGGTTTGCCGCAGAAAGGAACGACGAAAGGAAACTGGACATTCCACACAGTTTGAGAAGCACTGAAAGCCCTGACCTCAGCTGAGAGTGGAAAGGGCAGGGCTGCCTGGTGGGTGCCAGCCAGCCCTGCCTAACAATGCCGGGGCCCTGAAGCAGCAAGGGCTGTGGAAGCAGAAAAGAATGCGATTCCATCCTCACTCAAGAGTGTTATTTCCCCTCTTCCTTTTTTCAGGTCTGTCATTAGGAAAGTTTGTGTTGTTTCGTTTGCCTCTGTAATTATACCTCATTTGGCCCCATATCCCTCCACCTTCTTTGATAATACCGTCCTTTACCATAAACAATGATAAAGTATACATACTTCCTCTTTCTTCCCACTCACCTGATTTGAGTCAATATTTCTTAATGTTTACTTTCATGGTGTTAAATGTTTATACTTCATTTTTTTAAAGTTTATTTATTTATTTTGAGAGATTCAGAGACAGCGCGAGTGCGGGAGGGGAAGAGAGAGGGAGAGAGAGAGCCCGACACAGCACAGAGCCCAACATGGGGATCAAAACTGTGAGATCCTGACCTGAGCTGAAACCAAGAGTCGGACGCTCAACTGACTGAGCCACCTAGGCAACTCCTAACTGTCTATACTTCTATTACCTGATTCATCAGATTGAAATGATATCTTTGGATTTCAGTTATAAATGATGTAATTTATTAAGTCACTCCTACCTGCCACATTTTCCTCCTTCCCCTTCTGAAATGCATGTCTTTTATTATTTTACATTGTTAAGGTATACATCAATTACAAAGCATTCTGTTCCCTAGCCTCTGCATTTGTTTGTCTTTGTTCTACTGTTAAATATATTCATTTCTCAAAGTCTCCAAAGGCAGTACTTTTCCAGTCATCTTTTTGGCTGGCTACATACTGAATATTTGTGTTCCCCAAAATTCTTATGTTAAATCCTAATGCCCAACAGGATGACATTTGGAGGTGGGTCTTTGAGAGGGGATTTTGGTCTTATGAATGGGATTAGCGCTCTTCCAAAAGAGACGCCAGAGCGCTCCCTCCCCGCCCCCCACCATGTGAAGACAGTGAAAAGCTGCCACCTGTGAGCTAGGAAGTGAGCCCTTACCAAACGCCTGCCGGCACCTTGATTTCGCACTTCTCAGCCTCCAGAAGTGTAAGAAATAAATCTCTGTGGTTTATAAGCCACCCAGTCTGCGGTATGGTTTTAGAGCAGCCCCTGGAGAAACGGGGGGGGCTCATTGCCTTAATCCTTTCCTCAAGGAACACTCATGGGAAAAACATTTCCTTAATTATTACATGTTCAATGGGTGACTTACAGATTAGCTGCTACAAAACCTTGGCTCGACATTCTTTCCTTGAGGATCTTATAGATGTGTCATTCATTGTTCCCTCATGCTGAATGTTACCATGGAGAAATCTGGAACGAGCCCGATTTCTTTTATAAATTAGTGACCTGATTTTTTTTTTTTTTGCCTGACTGACCAAAGCCTTCATTCTTTTTCAAATCCAGTGTTTTCTTTGAGGCGTCCAGGTGGCTCAGTTGGTTAAGTGTCCGACTTTGGCTCAGGTCATGATCTCATGGCTCATGAGTTTGAGCCCCACGTCGGGCTCTGCGCTGACGGCTCAGAGCCTGGGGCCTGCTTCAGATTCTGTCTCCGTCTCTCTCCCCTCCCCTGCTTGTGCACTGTCTCTCTCTCATTCTCTCTCTCTCAAATATGAATAAACTGAAAACAGTTTTTAAATCCAGTCTTTTCTCTAATGGTTTTATAGTTAATTTACATTTAAGTCCATGATTCTGCATTTCTTAGGGCTCTCTAGAAAAACGGAAGCAATAGAAGGTTGATCGATTGACTGGTTATAAGAAATTGGCTTACGTGATTATGGAACGTGACAAGTTCCAAGACCTACTGGCAAACTGCAGACCTGAGAACAGCGAATATTTCAACTCAGGTCCAAAGCCAGCTCAAAGGCCATCAGGCAGGAATGACTCTCTGTTACTTGGTATAGAGTCAGCATTTGGTTCTTTTTCGGCCTTCAACTAAATTGGATGGGACTCACCCATACCGGGTGTGGTCAATTTGGTTTTCTCAGTCTATGGATTTAAATGTTTATCTCACTATATATACTCTTACAGAAAAAACTCAGAAGTATTTGACCAAATATCTGGACATCCCTTGGTTTGGTCACCTTGACATATAAAATTGACTATCACACCATCCGAATTAATTTTTGTGGAAACAGTAATGTTCAGGTTGAGTTTCATTTTTTTTGTCTATAGACGCCCAACTGTCCCAGCACCATATACTGGGGAAAATAACTCAAGGGAAGGAAAGGTTACCTTTCCCTCCATTAAAAATCAGTGTAGTATATTTGTGTGGTCTGTTTCTGGGTTCCATTGATCTATGTATTTGTCCCTCTGCAATACCACCCAGTCTTCAGTACTATAGCTATATGATAAGTCTTGAAAATAAGGTAGACTGATTCCTTGAATTTTATTCTTCTTTTTAAAAAAACTTTTAGTGGGGCGGCTGGGTGGCTCAGCTGGTTGAGCATTTGACTCTTGGTTTTGGCTCAGGTCATGATCTCATGGTCATGGGATTGAACCCTGCCTCGGGCTCTGTGCTGAGCATGGGGTCTGCTTGGGATTCTCTCTCTCCTTCTCTTTCTGTCTCTCTCCCTCCCCTCAAAATAAATAAACTTAAAAAAAAATGAAAGTTTTAGCGATTCTAGTTTCTTTGCCTTCATGTATAAATTTTAGAATAATCTTGCCTATATCTACAAAAAGTCTTGCTGGGATTTTGATGGAAGTGTATTAGTAGAGCATAGAAAAAATAAATAAAAACATTAAAAAAACAGCATAGCAATTTTAGGAGAATGTCAATTCTAATAAAATACACGAGATGAAATTACTATCTTAATCATTGTTTTAAGTCAACAGTTCAATAGTATTGAGTACATTCATATTGTTGTGTAAGCATCACTACGTTGGTCTTCAGAATTCTTTTCATCTTCAAAACTGCAACTCTGCACCCATTAAACAGTAACTCTCCATGCCTCCCCACTCCAGCCTCTGGAAAGCAATATTCTACTTTCTTCTTTTCCCTTTTTCCTTTCTTCTTTTTCTTCTTTTTTAATCTCCTTTTCCCCACCAAGCCCCAGCCTCCTGGTGACCACCATTTTGCTCTCTGTTACTATGAGTTTAACCTTTTTTTTTTTTTTAAAGATCCCACATGTAAGTGAGATTATGTAATATTTGCTTATATTTCTGTGAAATCTTTCTGTCTTCATTTAGTTAATGTCCCCAGGTTCATTCACGTTGTCACGAAGGGCAGGATTTCCTTATTTTTAAAGGCTGGTTAATATTTCATTGTATATATTTTTACCACATAGTCTTCATTCATCCATTGATGGACAATTAGATGGTTCTAAAACCTGTTGGCGAAGTGCTAACAGGGACAGCAGTTGGGCTAAGAGAATATGAGGCTGCAGTGGATGATGGGATTAGGTGAAAGTCTGCATGAAATCTGGAATGTTTGAACAGACTCTGTAAAGTGCTTGCAGCCCCTTTCTGTGAAAGTACGGGAGAGATGGATGTTGCGTCTGACTGGGGATGTTTCCTCTATCTAGTGTTGTAAAGCAGAGGGCAAGTAAACCTGTCTTTCAGGCAAGGTTGACAGACCATGCTGCATGGGAACCAATAACCTTGACCAAGCCCACACAGGTTGTTGATTTTAAACAGTATGGGATACGTGGCAGACGAAACATGTTTCAAGACCAGTGTCTGGTTGGTTTATTTGGATTTTGGAGGGTGCATATTCCACATCTGTAAATCTTACTAGATCTCACCATAAAACCACTGAAAGCAGTCTTGGAAGCCTTCCTCGGACTGGGGCTTATGGCAAAAGGCTGTGAGCACCACCTATGAATGACTGCCGAGAGTTTGGACAGAAGATTTCCATTTCAGAGGCAATTACTATCTTGGCATTGGACTATCTTGCTAATGGCCCTGATGACTGAAGAACATAAAATAATCTTGAAACCCGAAATACACATAATGCCTTAGGTGATCTTAGAGAAACACTCTAAATGGAGAAGGCAATGCCCAGAAGAGTTCCACGGTAAAACGGGACTGGTTTTGCGGGAACATGGAACCAGGGCAGGCAAGGAGGCGCACATATGTTCACAAGCAGGTGGAATCGTTTCCCCTAAGGCCGACTTTGGAATCACGCAAGAAATTGCTGGACCTGTAGCCACTTGGGCGGTGCTCTCTATTAACCAAAAAAGAGCTGCTTGGCTTACAGATGTCAGTTTCAAGGGGGAATGGATAGCATGGTGTCTGGAAGGCTGTCAAAGATAAAAACAAACGAGTTCAGTGGGCTGAATAGCCTGATGTGATCCCTATGTTAGGGTTTGGAACCAACTCCTAGGCAACAGCTAATGTCTTGACCATGCGGTTAAGTAGAAGAGCAATGGAAAATTTGTCTATTAAAGGGATGCGTGTTGGGGGCACTGCCCTGTGGAAGTCACTATGGGCACTCGGGGGTACATGAAAGTCGGGCATGTCCCTGTCCATCAGAAGAAGCTTCTTGTAGGACTGGGAGGTGACTGGAACCAGCGAGTGGGTATCCTCGTGTGCTCATTTGAGGTAGCCCCTTGGGCCCATGAAATGAGTGGATATGAGGGGGGCAGCAGTGCAGAGATGGGATAAAGCTAGACATTGTCCTCTCAAACCCTCTGGAGCACAAAATGCCAAGAAGAACTTTTTTATGAGCCAGCAAAAATGACAGAGGCCACGAACGGCTGTGGGGCAGATGCCCCGGGGGGAAGGCCCGAGGATAGCTGGTGGCTGGAGTGATGCCTGGAGCCCTAGAAGGTTACAAATGGGCGTTGACAGAAAGAGATGGGCTTTCATCGGTAGAGATGTAAACACTGAACTTACTATAAAAAGACTGGACCAGAAGCTACTGCACCAATTTGGACCACCAAGTCCCATTTCTTCAGACCAAAGAACACACTTCGCAGCCCGCCGTGCCCAACAATGGGCAAAGAGATACCACATCAAATGGACGAGTCAGGTTGTATATCTTGAGTAAAGGTGTAACAGAGAATTGGAACAGGCAATTGAAACATTGGTTGTCTAAAATGGGGGAGAAAAAATAAAATGGGGGAGGGAGAGAGAAAGGCGTGAAGGGCTGACTTACATGTCTTCACAAGTGTGTTGCTCGCTCACTTGAATAGAGTTCTCCACTTTTCTGGGGGATCTGGAGAAGGAGTGAGGGAGAACGCTGGTATGCTTATGTAGTTCTTTCCATGGAGAGAAGACAGTATGAGTATAGTTTTTGCTTGTTTTCCCCTTCACGTTGCCCTCAACTTTCTTATTTTTTTACCTGGTATAGTGGTCCCAAGGACCAGGGCTTCAACTGCAGGTGCTAGAATCAGGGATGGTCCCTAAGCAAGAAACTGTAACTATATTTTTAAACCATTCCCCTAGAATTCCCAAGACATTGATGGGGTGGATTATGCCTTCACTCCATCTGGCAAAATTGGCATTGATAGGAAATGGAGCCGTGTTGCCTAGTGGTCGAGAAAGCCCCCAGGTTGTGTAGTTATGTTCACCTTACCCTGTATGAATGGGAATGGACTGATCAGGGCGCATTTCCTCAAGTATATCAGTGCGGGCAGTCTGGAACACCATATTACTAGGCTGGACCTCACGGTCCTTCCAACAGGAAGTAGAAATAAATCACAAATAGAGAGGAGGAGAAGGAGTAGCTAAGGGTAAAAGAACAAATAAATAGGTTATGCAACAAGAAAAATCCAGTATTACATTAACCCCGTGAGGTGGAGCTCAGAGCAAGAGGCGGGATTGTCTCCTAAGAAAGCTCAGTTATACCAGACGTCTTTGGGGGAAGAGACCTCTCCTGTTTCTAGAAACTGATAAGAATCGAATGGAAACCTGCACACCTGAGTGGGATTGTTTTGGGAGACATTTTGGTCACATGATATGATGATGAGCTGGACCAATTGAGTGAAATTCCAGGAATATGCCACTATCTTGTGACTCTCGTTCTTCAGGTTATGTCTACCGCCCATATTGTGATATGGTGTAACCTTGGCACTATTGATACTAATAGTCTGTTCAAAAATTGAGTTAAGACCTCCTGCTCCACACTGTGCCACCTCCAAACGTGAGGGCACGGGTTTGTTTCGCTGTAGGAGAGCTTTGGATAAAGGCCAGGTGGTGGATGCGTAGTAAAGAATTTGGGCTTGCCTGAAGAGAAGGTCTGGCCTTTGCCTTTGGCTTCTCAGAGGTAATCTATGCCGCGCCTGATAGAAGAATCTTTGTTTAGATGAGGGCAGGCCCGTCTGTACTCTAAGGTGGAGGCTGGCGGTGCCAGAAAGACCAACCATGTGATTTAGGCGGATGATGGCATCATGCCTCATCAGGTGACCTGAAGACTGAGTTCAGCCTTGTGGGCAATCAATCAATCATGCCTACATCCTGGAAGCTCCAATAAACACGCAGAACTGCCGGCGAGCTTCCCTGGTTTGCAATACTCACACCCCAGGCCGGGAGTGTCACATGCCCTGACCTCATGGGAGGTGGCAACAGCTTTGCCTGGTTGGAGGCCTCCACACTTTGCCCTCCGGACTTTTCCCCTTAGCTGACTTCGTGTGGAACCACAACGATGGGGAGTGCCTCTGTGAGTTCTGGGAGGCCTCCTAGAGAATTCTCAAAAGTACAGAGGGTTTGGGAACCCCTAGTTTTGTTTATTTATTTATTTTTTAATGTTTTTTTATTTTTTGAGAGACAGAGAAAGAGAGAGAAAACTGTGGAGGGGCAGAGAGAGAGAGAGAGAGAGAGAGGTAGAGACTCCCAAGCAGGCTCTGCAGTGTCAGCGCTGAGCTGGACACAGGGCTCGATCTCACCAACTGTGAGATCATGACCCGAGCGGAAAAAAAGAGTCAGATGCTCAACTGACTGAGCCACCCGGGCACCCGTTTTTTAATTTTTTACTTTTTTTATATTTTGGGAGGGAACCCCCAAATTTGTCATTGGTGTCAGAAGTCTTGGGGACTGGTACCTTCAAATCTTGCAATTTGCCTAACTCAGGACAATACAATTAAGAACAAAAAATTTGATCAGTTCCTTTGCCCCCGAGTTCCTTCCCTTTTCCCTCTTTCTTTCTTTCTTTCTTTCTTTCTTTCTTTCTTTCTTTCTTTCTTTCTTTCTTCTTTCTTCCTTCCTTCCTTCCTTCCTTCCTTCCTTCCTTCCTTCCTTCCTTCCTTCCTTCCTTCCTTCCTTCCTTCCTTCTTTCTTTCTCTGTCTCTTTTTCTTTCTCTCTTTCTTTCTTCCTAATGTTTATTTATTTGGTGGGGCGGTTAGGTAGGGAAAGAGAGAACGGAGAGAGAGAATCCCAAGCAGGCTCCATGCTGTCAACATAGAGCCCAACTTGGGGCTCGATCCCATGATCCGTGAGATCAAGATCTGAGCCACGATTAAGAGTTGGAGGCTTAACCGGCTGAGCCACACCGGCACCCCTTCTTCATATTTCTAAAAACGACAGAAAGGAAAAGCAAGCAAGCAAACAAAACTATGTGCCTTATGCAAATCAAAACCACGATGAATGTCACACCCACTACGAAGGCTATCATTAAAAGATAGATGATAAGTGTTGGCGAGGATGTGGAGAAATGGAAACTGTCGTATCTTATTGGTGAGAATATAAAATGGGCGGCTGCTTTGGAAAACATCTGACAATTCAGGTTAAACATGGCCCCGCAGTTCTACTCCTGGGTATGTACCCAGGAGAAATGAAAGCATGTGTCCACACGAAATCTTGCACATGAATGTTCACCACAGTATTGTGCATAATTTCCCCAAATAGAAGCAACGTCTATGTCCATCAGTTGATGATGGGATAAAAGTATTCATTCAATGGAATGCAAGTTGGCGATAGAAAGAATGGAGGACTGTTGCATTGTATGACATGGATGAACCTTGAAAACTATGTTAAGTGACAGAAAAGGCTGCATATTGTAGAATTCCATTTATATGAAATATCCAGGTTAGGCAAATCTAGACAGACAGAAAGATGGGTGAGAGCTTAGGGCCGGGCGGGAGCTGGGAGGAACCCCAGTGGAGGTCGATGGATACAAACAAGATCTTTCAGCGGCTGCGTAACCAAATATCCTAAAATTGATTATGGTGGTGGTTGTACAAGTCTGTGACTATACTAAAAACCACCTACTATGCACTTTAAACCGGTGAATGTTATGGGACGTGAATTAGATCTCAATAAAGCTGTTTTTGTTTTGTTTCGCACTCTGCCTTGGGAAAGGAAATTCGACCTGTGTGGTGTATTAAAACTCCACGGTAAAGCTCTCCCGGTCCTGTGAAAAGCGACAGTGGGCCGTGACCAAGTTCCGAGCACGCCCAGAGAGCAAGACATGGGGCCGGGCTGTCAGCTTGCTCTCAGGGCTCCCACGCTGCGACAGGGGCTGCCGATGCCCGCGCCGGGGTTTCCAGCGCCCGGGATCGCGTCCCCCTCCCCGCCCGGCTCCCGCGGCCTCCCAGCGCGAGGGCGGAACCCGGCCCCGAGCGGCTCCCACCCCCCGACGCGGCTCTGGGAGGCCGCCAACCCGAGAAGCACCCTGACCCCACCCCGGAGCGTCGCCCGGCCGTTCGGGAGGCGATCGCAGGTGGCGCCGCCCGGGCCCGCCGCCGCGCGCTCGGGGCCCGCCCCTCCCCCGGGAGGTCGCGCGGGCCGCGTGCGGACCCTCGGGGACCAGGCCCCGGCCCCCAGCCTCCGGGAGAAGCGCCGCCCCTCCGCGGTCGCGCCCTCCGCCGGCTCCGCCTCTTCCCCTCCGGCCGCCGCCCCGCCCCGCGCCGGCCGCGAACCCAAACAGCGGCTCCTGCTGCGCGCGGCCGCGCGTGATCGCCGCGCCGCCGAGCCCCGCGCGCCCGCCCGCCCGCCCGGCCGCCCGGCCCGGCCCGGCCCCGCCGAGCGATGCTGCTGCTGGCGGCCGCCTTCCTCGTGGCGTTCGTGCTGCTGCTCTACATGGTGTCTCCGCTCATCAGCCCCAAGCCCCTCGCCCTGCCCGGCGCGCATGTGGTGGTGAGTGGCCTCCTGTTGCTGCGCCGCCGCCGCCCGGCCCGCTCGGCCGCCCCGAGCCCGCCCCCTGGCGAGCCGGCCCGTGCCCGAGGCCCGCCGGCCCCCGCGTCCCTCTCTCCGCGGAGGGCCACCTGCCGCGGCGCAGCCCGGCCGGGTCCCCGCAGGGGGACCGCGAGGACCCGCCCTCCGCCGCATCTGGCCCTTGCGGCGCCGGAGAGCCGGGTCCCGGGGCGCCGGGGGCTCGGGGGCCGCTCGTTAATCCCCGGGGCATCTGTGGGTTGTGGATATTTTTGTCCTCGGTGTCCCCGATGAGTCAACTGAGGAACAGAGAGGCTGAGAAACTTTGCCAAGGACACCGCGGTCGGTGGCCGCGCAGGGCGAGGCGCGCGGTCCCGGCCGGGTCGCGGGGAGGCGGGCGGCAGGGAAGGGGGTCCCAGCCGCCGGGACCCGCTGAGGCAGCTCGGAACGGGAACACGGCCTGTGCCAGTGACAGAAAGAGCAGTTGCCGGAGGAATCCAGGAAGTGACTCACCTGGGGGGAGAACCGCTCCGAACCCAGTAGGCTGGCAGTCCTAGCTGGGCGGTGTTGGGACGCTTCTGTCCAGTCTACACTGCCTGGCTCTCGGAGCTCAGCCCGGGGTAGGCTTTCAGTGCAGTCCTCTGCTATCATTTCAGAGTCCGAGGGCTGAGCTAAGCGACCTGCCGGTGCTTTAGGAATTAAGGGACCGTGCATGGGTTTGGTTTGTTTCTTACCGGAAGCTCGTGGCTTCCGAGATCCCTTTTCGGCAGGTGTGGGAGCCTTCCTCACCTGCGCCCAGCGCTTTGTCACTTGCTGTGGCTTTTTCATCCGTTTTCGTATTTGGATCTCACCGCACCGAGGCGGGAGGTTATTGAATAGAGAGAGTTAGTTACTAACCCGGCCGCACAAATCCTTCTGGTGCCGGAGGTGACACATGCGTGTGTCCGCTGAGACCGAGCCTCCCCACTGAGCTGTCCTAGGATGGGATGGCCTTTAATATTGATGTGCTTTAAATCTGGACGAGTATCTGTGAATTAGAAAACGTATTTTTCTTTTCTTTACTAATAGTTCTTTGCAAAACTATCAGTATATTTCCGGCGCCTGCTGATCCTGATGTGGAAGGTAGATGAGGTTAGCGTAAATTCCTTTAAAAAGAGAGAGAGAGGAGGGAAACTTTACATTTACGCCAGATTCCGAAAGTGTCAGATCTACAAGAGAACTTCGGCCCCAGAAGCATGGCTTTAAAAGTTGGGATCTTTTAGAGCGGATGTTTGCAGAGCCTACCTTGGGAAAAAGGTAAAAGCCAAAAGCAAGAATGGGCATTGTGATTCAGTGTTTCTAGGGAGTTTCGCTTGACCTTGATTCCAGTCCTTCTAGCTTCCTGGCGCTGCAGGCCATTCGTGAGATAATTAGTCTGTTGGGGTAAACTAAGAAGAATTTCTTATTTTCACCGTCCCGTTTTAATACGCCACTATAAATAATGTGAGGACGACATGAATAATTCACATGATGTCACCATCTGTCTTCTTTTCTAATGTCACAAGATGAGAGAAAGCACAATTCTTTTTCTTGAGATTTGTTAGGTCCGGACCAGGTGGTGTTAGGAGAGGGAGCTGACATTTCAAGTGTCTGCTTGTGTGAAAGCAGGAACAGACTTAGGTCATAATTATTTATTGTTGTCTTTTTAGAACAATTGTTATACGCTAGCGTTATCTCCCTACGACAGCGGTAAAACTGCAGAAGTATTGCAGGGCGTGTATTTATTATTTAAAAACTGTCAAATCGACTTGGTGAGAACTGGAAAGTCAGGCTGGCTGGGGGCAGCTCTTGCAGCAAATGGCCCTGTCTCTTGCCCTCAATAAGAGGTGCAGCATGCGATTAAAGAGATAGTAATATTTGAGCAATATTTTGCATCCAACAGCAAGAGGGAGCGGTAAGGAAAGGAAACGAAACTGTTGTCTTTAGTGTCCCACATCTGGGCTCAGTTTACCAATTGTCAGACGGCTCCATCCGTATTTCCCACTTTTCTCAGCCCTTAGGAAAAATCTCGTCTATTTTCTGATACCATTCAGAATAAGGTAGCCTAGACTTGGCTTACGTCTCTTCTTAGATGCCTTCGAAGAATTAGCTTGATTAGAAGGTTCATTTCCTGTGAGCTCTGGCCCAAGGATTGTGTCTTAACCTTGCTCTTCTGGAAAAAAACTTACAAGTAATCCAGGTGAACAGCTCTATGCAGCGAAGGTACCCAGCTAGCTCACCTCTCACGGCCTAGCGAAGGGCAGCACAAACCACAGCAGCACTCTAGAGCAGAGAAGTTTTCTCATTCACCTCGAACTTCAACTTCCGTTAGCTTATTGACTAACATATAGGGACGCTTTAGTTACAATTTTTGGGGCATTGCATTTTTCAGAGAAACGGTTCCGAGCACCAGTTTGCAAATCACTGTCGGCCGCGTGCTAATTTAGCGACTGTTTATGCCAGGTTCTGTGCTCACAGAGAGGGAGATACGCTGGGCTCGCTGCTCGTCCTCAAGGAGCTTATAGTCAGGTGAGGGAGCGAAGACGTGCACAAGGTAGAAAGTGACAGGTGAAGGACAGGACTGGGCGACGGAGTCAGGAAAGCTTCTCGGAGGAGGAGACGTTGGAACTGGGCCCTGCAGGGTAGCTGTGTGGGGGTTGTAGGGCGGGAGGCGGCAGCAACTCCATCATCCAGCAGCCGGGGTCCTGTTAATTGCATTGGAAGTGGAAGTTCTGGTGAAAATGAATGAGCCAGAGCCGCCGCGAGAGAGCTCGGCGGCAAAGAGCTCCTCTGAGGCGACTGTGAGTTGGGGCAGGAGGTGGGTTTTCACAGTAACCTGCTGTAGGTAATTAGTTAATTACCTGCCAAGGAAATCTCTTCCATGGTGAGGACTTGAGAGTAAAGAGAAGTAGGGGAGGGGGAGCCTAAGCCTGGAGACGGTACACTGCGTACCAGTGGCCTTATGAGGACTTTAAAATCACTGAGATGGGGTCAGCGGTGTTCCTTACAGCCTGATTTATATCTAGCAGTAAAAGATTTCAAATAATCCAAAGGTTTGGTAGAGGGACATGTCACTTAAGTTTTAATACAGCTCCTTAATGTAATATTATGAAGGCTTTTAGATTTTTGGACATATATATATATATATATTTGGAATATATATATATATTATATATTCGTATATATAGTATAGTTTAGTATATATATTATATACTAGTATATATTATATATTAGTATATATATTATAATATATAGTACTATATATACTAGTATATATTATATATTAGTATATATTATAATATATAGTACTATATATATATATGTATGGATGTGAAACCACGTAAGGACAGGTGCCCCTCTGATACGTCCTCACTTCCTTCACCAGACCACCCTGGGCCCCCCCCCACTCTCTTGACCGTATTGTATAATTTGCCCAGGAAAAATGACTAGAACGAGAGTGTGGCATTTGTCTTACCAAGCTAAATGGATATCGAGTCCTTCCTGCGAGTCAGGCCCGGTGTTAAGTGCTAGGAATATAGAGGGGAGCGGAAACAGAGTGGATATTTTTGTGGCGTTTATGGAGCTGTGATAGGAGAGATGGCTGTGAATCCGGGAATCGTACAAATCCACGCACAGCTGTTTGATCGTGTGAGTGCCGTGGAGTAAAGGAAAGCAGATGTAGTGCCGAAAAGTGGATTGGGGTCGGGGAAGGGGCAGTCAGTGAAGGTTTTGCTGATGAAGTGATGTGTGAGCTGAGATTTAATGGGTGAGTGGGGTGCCAGCTAGATGAAAAGAGGGCAGAAGAGCATTCTTGGCTGGGAAATAGAACATGCAAAGGTCCTGGGGTTAGAGGGAGCATGGAACTCAAAGACAGTCAGTAGGGCAGAGCTACAGAATGTGAGGTGCAGAATAGCCCAGGAAGAAAAACCTCACTTTTCAATATTTCCATGTGATCATATATTACTTTTATAATAAACAGTCTCGGAAAATCTCAGAGGAGCTAAGTTGGTGACTATTCTTTTCATCTCTTGTGGAGATCGTCATATAGAAGATACGCAGTAAGGAAAAAAGATTCATTTGGATTTGGACCCAGAGGTCGATTAATGTATTACTTGTTAGCTTGATTTACAGGGCGCTTTTCCTCCAGCGAACTCAGAAAAATATGGGTGTGTAATTTATAGTTTAGTACCAAAAACAATCAAAGCAGCAGGACCTGTGGACAGCAAAATCTTTCATGTTCGCACATATTTCATTCATTAACTCTAGGAAGTCAAGCTTCGGTAGCTGAAAATCCGGTTCGCTTGCACTCTGTCTCTCTTTCTCAAAAATACATAAACGTTGGAAAAACTCTAAAAACCTGGTTCTTGTAGACTGGGTTTTGGAACCCATCATAGTTGTTTGGTTTGTTTTTTAATGTTTGTTTATTTTGAGAGAGAGAAAGAGAGAATTCTGCAAACGGGGGAGGGGCATAGAGTGAGGGAATGAGAGAATCCCAAGCAGGATCTGCAGGTCAGCCCAGAGCCCCATGTGGGGCTCCAACTCGCCAACCGTGAGATTATGACCTGGGCCAATATCCAGTAGGACGCTTAACCAGCTGAGCCCCCCTGGGTGCCCCCCGTTTAAATAAACTTTCCGCAGAAGGGAACTTTGAGGAGTCAAGAAGATTTTTCTTATTTTTGCTTTTAGGTTACGGGAGGCTCCAGCGGCATCGGCAAGTGCGTTGCTATCGAGTGCTACAAACAGGGCGCGTTCATAACGCTGGTGGCGCGGAATGAGGTGAGTCTTCCGGGGGCGTGGTTCCCAACTTCAGCTTTAGGGGAGTCGGCGGCCGCGCGGATGGCACCCGTGTAGCAGTCGCTCCTCCCTCCGGGTCGAGGCGTGATTTTAACCACTGAATGAATTTCTCGTATGCAGGGCAGAAAGACTTCTGGGTTGAAGTCAGGTCAGTTCCACAAATATTTATTTAGTTTCACCAACCGTTAGGCAACACCACAGACACTGCACATGGAGACGGGAGAGGTCACAGATCGTCGGGGGCGTACGTGGCCGCGGGGAGCCCGGGAGGGCCCCCACCTGCCCTCCGGTGGCAGCCCGGCCGGCCGATCGATCGCGGAGCTGACGTCCAAGTCGGGGACGCGCCGGCGTTTCTCTGTAATTTGCTTGCGACATGACGCGCCTCTCTGGTGAAGTCCAGGCTCCACGGGGGCAGCTTGCTCCTCCCCAGCAGTTGAGCAAAACCTGTGTTTTTCTCTGTGTCAAGTCCACACGAGGTCTGTTTTTCTTTTTTCTCTTTCTTTTTTTTTTTTTGTTTTCAGAGTGTGTTATTCTTGCCAGAGTTGTTTCCGCCGCCAAAGCAACCCCACTGTATTCACACGAGCAGTTAGTCGTGGGGTCCTCTCGCGCCAGGGAGTGGGGGGGAGGTGACATGACCGCCTTGTCCCCCGCCTTGTCCTGCGCCCGGCATGATGCTTGGCTCCCGGTGGTGGACAGAAGAAAGGAAGGAGGAATGGGGACACCAGCGTGGCATCGCCGCTTGGGGGCGTTGGCCTCCCATCCGCCACACGAGGGCACAGCGGGGCGACCGTCCTCTCGGGTGGGGGCGCACAGCTGCCAGGGAGGGCCTCTGGGGGGAGTGTTTAAACCACGGCACAGAATTGGGCTTCGAAGTTCATAATTTCTTCTTGAACTCAAGAAGGGCAGAATTGCCACCTTTCACGGGTATCCTGACCTCGCTCAGAATGCATTTGCTTCGGCCTCAAAGGCACTTTACAGGAGCGAAAACGTAACTTTAATAACATGGTATTACGGGAGAGTCAAGCAATGCTGATACGCCACACGAGACAGATGAGGAAACGGAGGCGGCCCCAGGTTTCAGGCGCTCGGAAGCTCTTTCTGTGGTCCTCACGTTGCCAGACGTGAAGGAGCAGACGGGCCTCCTGGGATCCAGAAAGCCTTTATTTTCTCATGTAGTTCTTTATTCCAATTTGGACAAAGGCACGTTGTGTGTGTCTTTATTAATAGAACAGCACTACGTCATTATCCACACGTTCTCGTTTAGCAAACCCACGTGTCCTCCCAAAGGATCCTTCTGCTCTTTCGTTCTTCTGGAGCTGTCCTGGTGTCTTCAAGTGCCCACCTTTGTAGCAAATTAAGACACTGTACACTGATATATCTGTCGTCTTGGAAATGAGTAAAAGAAGCAAAATGGAGACCTTGGAAGAATTACTCAATTATGGGGGAAGTTTGCTGCTTTTAAGATTGTTTTGTTTTTAATTTTTTTTTTATATTTTTATTTATTTTTAAGAGACATAGAGACAGAGCGTGAGCAGGGGAAGGGCAGATAGAGAGGGAGACACGGAATCTGAAGCAGGCTCCAGGCTCTGAGCTGTCAGCACAGAGCCCGACGCGGGGCTTGAACTCACAGACCGAGAGATCATGACCTGAGCTGAAGTCGGACGCTTAGCCGACTGAGCCACCCGGGCACCCCTCTATTTGCTTTTATAGTAGAGGAGGAGGGTAGTGGACAGTCGCTTCCGCTCTGACCCGGAACTGCACGTACTCTTGAGTTTGGGAGGCTCGCCTGGCCATGTGGTGTTCTTGTTTTATGTCACAACTAAATAATGTCAGATCAAAACATTTATTCGAATTGATATGATGCCCATCAGCAATTAAGTTGTTAATTGGGATTTTGCAGTTCGTTTCTTTTTCTGTCATCTTTCTCTGCAGTGAATTAAAACCCTCACTATCACTTGGTCTTAGCTTTATAGCTTCTTTCTTTCGTAGACTGTGGCCAATACCTACGCAATATAGGTGCTGTCTTTTGTGTTTTCTAGAGTTTAATAACTATGCAAATAATTGCGTTTTCACTCCATTTAAACAAGCAAGCAGGCAGATAGATGATCAGCAGAACTAATTATTTATTCTCTTTTGCTTTTAGGACAAGCTGCTGCAGGCAAAGAAAGAAATTGAAAAGCACTCTATTAATGATAAGCAGGTATGATCAGTCTTCATGATGCATTTTCTGTACTAATCAACACAGTCGTGCAGAGAAAAAAAGGGTTATTTCAACTGAGGATAGTTCATCGGAAGCATGGATTAAAATACGGGTCAGACTGTTTTTTTAAAAAGGCAGAATTGTTTGAATTGTCTACGAATTCAGGTTATCACAAAAAATGTATAGGCTTTGACATACACTCACAAATGATCAAATAACGTTTCTCTAGAAAATGATTTTATTTCAATTATTTAAGTTTACTTCATACAAACACGTAAGGGGAAAGGGATATTAAAATTCTTTTTGGTTATGGACTTTTTGGAAAACTAAAAATGGTGAGTGTGTGTGTGTGTGTGTGTGTGTGTGTGTATCTTTCAGTAAAGAACATGACAACAAGTTATATTAGACTCATCGTCCAGCTTAAGTAATGAGATTCATCGGGGCCCCTGAAGCCTCCTCAGTGAGCCCACATCGGCGGAACCCTCTGGTCTCATTCCTGGAGGCAACCTCCGATCTGACTTTTGTGTCGATGCGGCCTTTGCTTTTCTTCCTAGTTTGACTGTATGTGCACTTGACTGTCAAGAGTCTACTGTTTATTTCTCTTCTTTTTGAACTTTATGGCATCATTCTTATTGTTTTTATCGGCCTTATTAATGCACAATTCACATGCCATTCAATTCACCGATTTAAAGTGTGCGTTTCAGCGGTGTTTAGCATATGCTCAGAGTTGCACAAACATCGCCAGAATCAATTTTGTATCTTTCCCATCGTCCAGTGAAGTCTGCACCCAGTCACTCCCCACTTCCTCCCCGCCACCCGCCCACCCGTTCCCCAGCCCTGGGCAATCCCTGGTCTACTTTCTGTCTCTGTTAGATTTGTAGGACATCACTCTGTATGGATTTTTTGCAACTTGATTTCTTCACTAGATACTGGTTTTTGAAATTTCCTCTGTGTGGCTGCAGAAAGCAATAGTCCGCTCATTTTTTTACTGCTGTGTAGCATTTTTCTGTAAATACGTACATTGCCTTGCGTTCATCAGTTCTACTGGTGGTGATTGTTTTGTTTCTAGCTTTTTGGTTAGTTTTATTTCTTGCTATTACTAAAGTTTTTCCCCATGGCTCTATGCCCTTGCGCGAGAAGGGACCGTGCCTGGAAACGGCCTCGTGGACTTACCAGTGCTTCGCCCACCAGTGATGCCCGGTGGTCTTGGTGCCCGCGTCCTTGCCAGCGCTTGGTATTGGCACACTTTCTAGTTTTCCTTTCGGATAGGTATTAAATGGTATTTCACCGTAGTTTTGATTGCCTCTTTTTCCCCTCCAAAAATACTGTAGAGACCTTTCCGTGGCAATAAAAATAAATCGGCCTCATTTTTTTAACTGCTGTGGCACGGTCTCGGGCGCCCCACAGTGTGCGTGGTTCCCTGCGCAGGGCTGCGTGTCTTTGGCTCTTGGACCCTAGGCTGCGGGTGGAAATCCTTGAGCACGTAGGTGAGATTTTCTCTACACCCGTGGCCTCCGATCGTGCCCCCGGACATGGAAAGCAGCCAGCTCCGCAGAGCTACCTGTTTTTGTTTCGTTTCGTTTCGTTTTGTTTTCATATTCGTGTACATTCTGATAGAGAAAGAAATACCCTCTGAAACCAAGCTCGAATGCTCCCAGCTGAAGGCCAGGCCCGCGGTCAGCACCGTCTCTGTGCCCTGGGCTTCTTCACCGTGGCCCCTGCCCCCACGTCGTCTGTCAGAGGCTCTAGGGCACGTGGCAGGTTCCCGACATCCACATCACGGGGAAGGGATACGGTCAGGGTGGAGGGGGGCCGAGGGAGCGCAGGTCCTCCTGCCGGCACAGAATGGGTGTGTCGCTTGGCTCAGCGTAAGCAGCGCCCTGTGGACGCTGTTTTCCTGGTGATTCGTTGACCCTTTTTTTTTTTTTTTGAAATTTTACTTGTCCGTGGCATGGCTTCTATTCATAGTAAATGATCTAATACTGTATAAAAAGACTTGTGTAAAAAATATCCCGTGATTATAGGGATAAAACCCAAGGGCAACTCTTCTGGAATATTCTCGGTTACATTTCTGTTTCCTTAGGAATTTAGATCATTTGGGTCGGGTTCCTCCCTGCGTCAAATGGGACTTCCCGCCTGGCGCATCAGATTTAAGGCAGTCCCCTTTCATGTCGTGGCTTTATTCCTCACGTTGTGTCTTCTTGGAGCTAGGAGGGCTCTTGGTCGTCCCCAGCTTCTGATCCCCTTGCTGCGAAGGTGAGGCCACTGCAGCCTCGTTAGGTTCTGCTCGGCTAGCGAACGGAGGGGCCGCCCCGCCTCGGGCAGCTGCACGTGGGCACGCGTGTTGACGCGCGTGTGTACCCTCCCGTGCACACTGTTCCGTCCGCCCCGTGGCGTGGCGGCCAGTCTCAACAGAGAAGAACTCATGGAAATTCTGAGAAGTCAAGAAATGCCTTTCTGCTTCTCTCCGTGACCCTCCCTGGAACGTAGAGCATTCCTGTGTCAGAGGCTAAGCTCTGGCTTTAAAAACATTATCCAAAAAAGGAAATTAAAACAATAGCTCATTGTCAGTCCCCATTAGTATTCTTAACTGCTATTTTATAAATTTCTATCAAAGTAAACACTGAAATATGTGCTTTTTTTTCCCGCTTTTCCTTCTTCCCTCCCTTCCCTCCTTCCTTTCCAGAGATTAAATGGAATTGTTGTCCCCAGTAAACACAGGCTGGCCTCTTCCTGCCGTCTCTCTGGGCCGTGAACCCCTGAGCATGGCCAGGTTTGTCCTGGGTGGGCTCTGGGGTTTCTCTTGGTGCCCCCTTGTCTAGAGAAGCTGTGAGCGGCTGGCCAGTCAGGGACCTCAAGCTCCCACAAGCCCAGAGCGGCCCTTGGCCTTGAGAGATAAAGTCGCCCGGCTCAGCCTCTGAACAGGGACCCAAAGTGAGTGGCTTTGGTGAGTCGGTGTGGTGCGCTGGTGTCTTTATTCTGCCCGCTGATGCCGAACCCAGTCGGGCAGTCAGAGCTCTGGTATCGCTCCAGAGGGAGTATTTTTTAAGCTTCTTTATTAGATTTATTGTTTTTATTCTGAACAGCCTAAGGCGCTAACAACTCGAGATACAATTTATGTACAATTTGTTTATCCTTCATGTAAATGATGTATTCTTTTTAACAACCTGAGATATAATTTATGAACCGGAAACCGTACCCACGAAAGAGTACAGGGCGCATCTGGGTGGCTTAGTCGGGTCTCAGCTCAGGGCTTGATCTCGGCGGCGTGAGTTCAAGGCCCGCATTAGGCTCCGTGCTGCATGTGAAGCCTACTCAAAAAAATTTTTAAATGTTAAAAAAAATATACAGAGTTTGATGGCTTTTGACAGATATATACACATGTGAAACCATCACTGAAATCCAGACACAGAACGTGTCCATCTGTCTAGGTCCCCTTGCCTCTTTCTGTCCAGTCCTCTCCCCACACCCGGCGGCAGCTGACCTCAGACCTGCTTCCTGTCGCCGCAGATCGGTGGCCCTCCAAGGGGAGCCTTTCTCATTTCTTCCCCTTCCTACTTCCAGCTTCGCTGAGGTGTCATTGACAAAATCCGGATGTATTTAGGGTGTGCCATGTGGTGATCGGATGCGCACTTACGCCGTGACACGCTTACTGCCTCAGGGTGACGAACACATCCATCGCCTCACGTAGTTGTGTGTGTGTGTGTGTGGGGGGGGGGTCGAGAACACTTAAGACCTACTCTCTTCGCCAGTTTCAAGTATACAACGTAGTATCCGTAACAGTGGCCACCATGCTGCATGTGAGATTCCCTGAACTTACTGTAGGCCTAAAAATTGGTACTTTGACCAGCATCTCCTGAGACATGGTTTTGAGTTTGTGCGAGAGTTTTCTGTGAAAACGGCCTAGAAAATTGGGCTCTCCTATTGCACTCTCAGCAGCTTTCCGACTCTGTAATCTGTGCGTAGAAAACTACACTCTCTCGCTATTGGAAAGAATGGCCTTCACTTTAAAAACAATTCTTTAAACAACAGTGTTAGACGCCTGCATGGCTTTGATCATTTTTGTTGCCTCTTTCCAACAGGTGGTGCTTTGTATATCAGTTGACGTATCTCAAGACTACAGCCAAGTGGAGAACGTCATAAAACAAGTAAGAGGCCGGTTACCCGACAGGGCTTTGCCTGCGCTTCAGCTGGCTCCTACTCTGTCGGCGTGCGGCGTGGAACTGATAAATCGTCTCTATAGGTTTAATGGTTTTATGGATTTTATTTGTTGGCATTGAGTTGCTACAACACGATTCTCCTCTCTCTTAATGCCTGCTCTCATAAATGTCTCCAGGCACAGGAAAAGCTGGGCCCCGTAGACATGCTTGTGAACTGTGCAGGAATGTCGCTTTCGGGAAAATTCGAAGACCTCGAAGTTAGTACTTTTGAAGTAAGTAGACATTTGATTTTTCGCTCTGTGGGTAGGCCACGCACTGGAAGTAGAACGAAGCCACAGTCGAAGGCTTTACCAATGACATAGATAAAATGCATTCAGAATGAATAGAAGTTTTAGAAGGCTCGGAGAGGGCTCGACGATGTTTTGGTTCCAGCACCGTGACCATCCAACGTTGACAGTTCAGATGAGTCTCTGGACCTTGGCTTCCCCAGCTCTTAAAACGGGGGTGACACCTCCAAGCGGACACACGTCACTGTGACGACTCACCAAGGTACTCTCTTCCAGAGAGCTTTCTGCAAGCCAGGGGGTACTGGATTTTCATCTCAGGTGTCTGGGTTTTTAACACCGGAGAGCCAAAAAAGTTCACGAGCAGACTCTTTAGAGTTCCGAAATTGAGACAAAGAGACAATGCATCATGTTTTTGTTTATATTTTTAAACAGGCTTGCCAGGGAACTTCTCTTAGTGATTTATGTCAGCTTTAAATAAATGGATATCAGATTTGAAATCCTTCTTAAGTACAAGACAGTCTTTTAGGGGTGCCTGGGTGACTGGGTCGGTTAAGTATCATGATCTCCTGGTTTGTGGGTTTGAGCCCCGCGTCGGGCTCTGTGCCGACAGCTCGGAGCCTGGAGCCTGCTTCGGATCCTGTGTCTTCCTCGCTCTCTGCCCTTTCCCCACTCAGGCTTGCTCTCTCTCTCTCTCTCTCCCCCTCTCAAAATCAAATAAACATTAAAAAAATTTTTAACTTAAAAACAGTCTTGTAGTTGCCGTTATATCAACTATCTTTTTCTTCATATTCCATTAGCCTCCACTGTCCTAGTGGATTTTGCACGCTTTACTCCGCGAAGGTAAATTATATCCCCCTTTTACGGAAAAGGAGACTCCTGGTGTAGTAGTTGAGATACCCGGCTTCTGGCGGACTGCGGGAGAGCACCGTGGCCTCTGGGATTTAACATCCAGCCAGGAGAGTCCAGACGTAGCTGTAAGCGGAGGGCACCTTACCTGGGACTCGAGTGTTTTAAGACTCCTTTATCAACTCGGCCTAAATAAGGTAGTTGTCTTGACCTGCACACTTTTACTGTAAGCAATCAAAGGGAGATTTTAAAAAAAATTTTTTTTTTTAGCGTTTATTTATTTTTGAGAGACATAGAGTGAGCAGGGGAAGGGCAGAGAGAGAGAGACACAGAATCCGAAGCAGGCTCCAGGCTCCGAGCCATCAGCACAGAGCCCGACGCAGGGCTCGAACTCGCAGACCGTGAAACCATGACCTGAGCCGAAGTCGGACACTTAACCGACTGAGTTCCCCAGGCGCCCCTCAAAGGGAGATTTTGAAGATTATTCCAACAGCTGGGTAAAGAATCAGTTGGGGACACTAGTTGTAGTATTAGTCTCGGCATGACGTGGCGAGGTGGCCACAGAGAGGAGTCGGGGGTGTGTGTGTGTGTGAGCGTACGTGCGTGTGTAGGAGTGTGAGTGACTGTATGAGAGTGTGTGTGAGAGAGAGAGAGGCTAGCGGAAGGGGGATCCACAGACTCAGCCTGGCTCAACACGGAGGGCAAGCTCAAGGAACTGACCAGGGGGCACAGGGCAGGGGGCGGGGGGTCAGCGTTTGGAGCAAAGTGGGGCAGAGCAGGAGCCGGAACCCCTGGTGCCGAGAGGCTGCCATGGGGCGTTTGGATTTTACTCCCAAACCTTTTGAAGAGGCTTAAGGTCAAGGTCGGCCGGGCGGTAGCATGCTCTGCATTTCGGTTGTTGGAGGATCTTTCTGCCTGCTTGTCGGGGAGCTGCTTCGGAGGGAGTCAGGGCGGAGGCGCGATGCCGGGACCCTTAGAGTGAGGGGGTGGGGGACCGAGGGCAGCACGGGGAGGGGCGATAGCGGGTGTTGGAAGTGGTCTCGGCCCAGTGAGAACCAGACTTCTGAAAAGAAAAGACTGCTGACCCAAAGCCCCGGAAGGGCCCTCTTCCCGCTGGCCTGGAAGCCGGCAGCAGGCCGCCGTGCCCTGGGGAGCGTCCCCCTCTGGGGCCAGTATCTGCCCCTGGGCTGTCCCCTTCTCCATCTCCGTCCCTCGCGTCCCCCTTGTGCTGTGGTCACGTCTGGATGTGTGCTCCTCGTGGGTAAGTCCTGTTAGAACCTACTCACCACCAGGTTTGATGCATTTTCTGAAGACAAAAGAGTTCATTTCTATTTAAAATGAATTCGCTCTTATTATTATTTTTTTATTTGATTGTTTTGTTTTGTTTTGATGCTTTGGTTGCTGGGTTGATTTTAGCCTTACTGAGGCTCACGGGGTTCGTGTGTACACAAGCTGCCCGCACAGGATACTCGGCGTGTGTCCTTAGAGCTCCTTGCGGGGAGGGGGAGGGGGGTCTCAGCATGTGCTGTGTGACTCCCTGGGGAGGGGACTTTTGGGAACTTGCCTGGTTCCTTTGGACTTAGGCCCAGGTGCCTTTTGCCCTTGCTGATTTCGCTTTGTGCCTTTTCACTGTCATAAATCTTCGTCACGGGTACGATCAGGTGCCAGAGTCCCGTGAGGCTGTCCGGTGAGTCACCCAAAATGGTGGCAGTCCCGGGGAACTTCCCTTAATTTTCCTTTTTAATGGTTTCCTTTGTGGATCTTTGGAACCAGATCTTGTTTTAGCTGTCTGCGGATATTAAGGATAATTATTTCTGACTTTTGATTGGAATCACTTTGAGTCTGTGGATCCACGTGGGGAGAATTGGCCTTGTAACAATACCGAGCCTTCTGATCTGTGAACGTGTCTATACATGTTTGTTTACACTTTCTTTAGCTTCTCCATTTATTTACACTTTCGTTAGCAGTGTTTTGTAGTTTTCAGTGTATGGGACTTGCACATCATTTTTGTGCATTTCCTATTTTTTGACGCTAGTGTAAATGGTATTTTTTATGTTAGTTTCTGAGTGTTCGTTGCCAATGTAGAGACATTCAATTGATTTTTATGTGTCGATCTTGGAATCTTGCTAAAGTCAGTTATTAATTCTAGAGCTCGCTGTATTTTCTTCATTCAAGATCGTGTCATCTGCAGTGCTTTTACTTTTTCTGTTTCCATCTGGATCCCCTTATTGTACTGGCTAGGACATCCAGTACGGAATAGAAGTTGTGAGAGCCGACGTACTTGTGTTCCTAATCCTGGGAGAAAACATTTTTTTTTTTTGTATCATGAAGTAAGATGTTTTCTGTAGTTCTGTTCTGTTCTGCTTTGTTTTCGTAGATAACAAACTTTCAAGCTGAGAAAGTTCTCTTCTATTCCTAGTTTGCTGAGAGTTTTTATAAGGAATGGAGTTGAATTTTGGCAGGTATTTTTTCTGCATCTATTGGGATGATCACAGAATTCTCTTTTTTAGTTTGTTAATGTGGTGAATTCCACTGATTAATTTCCCATGTTAAACCAGCCTTGCATTCCTGGAATAGACCCCACTTGGCCAGTAATCCTTTCTGTGTTCTGGAGGGATATTAGTTGTAGTTTTCTTGTAATGTTATTTTCTGATGATTGTGTAAAAGTAAGGCTGACCGCTTAGCATAAGTGGGGGAGTGTTCCCTCTTTTAACTTTTCTGGAAGAATTTGGGTAGGATTGATCCTATCTGCCCTTCAGTGTTTGGTAGAATTTACCACTAAAGCCTAAGGTGTTCTTTGTGGGAACGTTTGTGACTTTAATTCAGTTTCTTTAATAAATGTAGGGCTATATCTATATCTTCTTATCTATTTCTTTTTGAGTGACTTTGGTAGCTTATATCTTTCAAAGAATTTGTCCATTTCATCTAAATCATTGAATTGATTGGCACAGAATTATTTATCATATCCCTTTATTGTCCTTTTAATGCCTATAGAGTTTGGGGGCACCCTGGGTGGTTCAGTCGATCAGCACCTGACTCTTCATTTCGGCTCATGTCATGATCTTGTGGTTCGTGGATTTGAGCCCCACATTGGGCTCCATGCTGGTAGTACAGATCCTGTTTGGGATTCTCTCTCCCCCTGTGTGTGCTCTAAATAAACTTAGAGTTTGTAGTGATGTCGCTCCCCTCATTCTTGATAAGGATAATCTGTGTCCTTTATCTTTCCTCACCAGCACGACTAGAGACTTATCAATTTTTATTGATTTCTTAATAACCAGCTTTGGGTTTTATTGATTTTCTATTGTTTTTCTGTTTTCTATTTCATTTATTTCCCTCTTTTATTATTTCCTTTTTTTCTGCTTTTGTTTTAATTTGCTCTTCTTTTTATATACGTATTTCTTAAGGTTGGAAGATGAGGCCATCAGTTTAAGGCCTCTTCCCTCTTAAAATGCAGGTATTTCGTGCTGCCCTTTCCATCTAAGTGGCCCTGTGGCAGCACCCTACAAATCGTAATAGGTTGTGTTTTCACTTTAATTCAGTAAAAAATATTTTAGAATTTCTCTTTTCATTTCTGCTTTGACCCTTGGATTATTTGAAAGTGTGTCGGTTTTCCGGACATCCTTTTCTCATTCATTTCCGGTTCCGTTGTGGTCAGTGGACGTATTCGATATGACTTGAATCCTTTAAAGTTTGTTGAGACTTGCTTTTGGCCCAGCGTACAGTCTCTCCCGTGGCCAGTCCGCATGCGCTTGAAGGAACGTGTTCCGTCGGTGTCAGTTAGGTCCAGTTGGCCGAGAACGTTGTTCGAGCCTCCTGTGTCCCAACTCATTTTGTGTCCACTTGTTGTATCGGTCACTGAAAGAGGGGCATTGAAATCCTGATTGTAATTGTGGATTTGTCTGACTGTGTTTTAAACGGACTTTGAGCTGATGGTCCTGTGTTAGCCCCATGCCTGCCCTCCTGCTCCCAGAGGTGCCGTTGGTGCTGTTTGAGCCTTTGCAGGTTCTGCGGTGCAATACTGCTCTTCAGTTCCTCTGCTCCTTTTTTTCTTTTTTAACCTTTTTAAAGTTTATTTATTTATTTTGAGAGAGAGAGAGAGACAGCGCAGGTTGGGGGGGGGCAAAGAGAGAGGGAGTCACAGAATCCAAAGCAGGGTCCAGGCTCCGAGCAGTCAGCACAGAGCCCAATGTGAGGCTTGAACTCACAAATCACGAGATCATGACCTGAGCCGAAATCAGACGCTAACCGACTGAGCCCCCCAGGCGCTCCCGGTTTCCCTGCCCCTTGCTTATAGCATTCAGCTTTCTGCTAAGTTCGTTATCACTCGCCATTCTGATTTTCAGCTTCTAAAATGTTATTTTCTTTCCTGTTGTCTGTGCTCTGTGGGTTCTTGCCTTCAAAAAAATGTATCTTTTTATTGATAGTTTAGTTCGGTCTCTGATGGGAGCTGAGAGAACACTCGGGTTTAGTGTGCCATCTTTTTTTTTTTTTTGGTGCTTTTTAAGAGCATTTGAGTTATCAAGACAATATAATGATTTTAAAAGACATTTTGGAAAAAGTGGGAATCCTAACACAATCATTTGCAGTTTTCTGGAGATCCTTGGTTTTGCGTCCATGCACGTGTACTTTTAGTTAATATTTGAATTAGTTATAGTCACAGTTAGCGTAAATATAGTATGCAGTGAAGTGTTTCTTTCACATGGTGTTAGATCTAGTATTTTTACAAGACTTTTAATATGGAAACATTTCTTAATATTTTATTTGTTTCGAGAGAGAGCACACGCACAAGCCAGGGAGGGGCAGAGAGAGAGGGAGAAAGAAAATCCCAAGCAGGCTCCATGCTGTCAGCACAGAGCTTGACATGGGGCTCGAACTCACGAACCATGAGACCATGACCTGAGCCGAAACCAAGAGTCAGCCGTTTAACCAACAGAGCCACCAAGGTGCCCCTTAACATGGAGACAATTGGATGCAAGTACTTTTAGATTTCCAAGTTGAAATGTAAGGTTTTTAAGGGGTCTCAGGATGGAGGGAAGATGTACTCTTCGTACCTCTGTATAAACTCTTGCCCATCATGATATAAGAGGCAACATTGATCAAACACTTAACGCTGGGTCAGAGGCTATGCCTTGACTTGTGTCTCCTCTTTCCATTCTTGCACCAGCCCTGCGAGCTAGTGCCAGTACTAGCCCTGCGTTCACCTGCAGAAATGAGCGGGGTGTCTGACTTTCTTGTTCATCATCAAATAGTAGTAAACGGTCAAGCCAAGGCTTCAGACCACAGTCCATCCTGTTAACCACCGTCCTAGTCTCTTTGTGATGCTTCTGTAGCTTAGAACGAACAAGGGACAGAAATGCTTGGGGATTTTTCCTAAAACTGCCTTTGAAAAAGTATTACTTGCAAGACACAGTGTACTTTGGATAGGGAGAAAACTAATCCTACCAGTTTTCAGCAAAGACACCACTGCCGTCATGGCGAGAACGTAAGGCTGGACTGAAACAGGCTCGAGAGGGTAGGTCGTGAGCCGCGGGGCTCGGTTCCAGCGTCACTGCTGTGTCCGTTCCCTCCACACGTCCCAGGCACCTGGGCTCCGCTGACGACCTCAGATCTGGGGAGCAGACAAACTGCCGCGAAGCTTGGCCTCGGGGCTCCGACCTTGCTCGCTCCTCACGCGGCTCTTTGTCCCCGGCAGAGACTGATGAGCGTCAACTACTTGGGCAGCGTGTACCCCAGCCGGGCGGTGATCACCACCATGAAGGAGCGCCGCGTGGGCCGGATCGTCTTCGTCTCCTCCCAGGCGGGGCAGCTGGGACTGTTCGGTTTTACGGCCTACTCTTCGTCCAAGTTTGCCATCAGGGGATTGGCCGAAGCTTTACAGATGGAGGTAAACGCCGTATCCAGTCTCACTTTTGTGTCTTCCAGCTCGGCAGTGTATGCTCCCCTTTCGTTCGCAGCTACCCGACTCGTGTTGTGTTATTACGTTAGACATCCGTAGACTTGACCTTAGTGAAGGGCGTTGGCTCAGCCCTTGAATTCTGCAGGTAACAGTTTTCATCGCATAAAGATTATAATTAGAATAGTGCAAGGTGGCTGGGAGGTGTTTCGCTTGCTTAATTTAATACGTAAAGTACTACTCATATTTATCCGTATTTTTCTAATACTATGTGCGTATGCGATTCTCTGGAGGTGTTTCTTTAATGAGAAGACTCTGCTTTCTGACTGAATGATAAAATTAGCATGTGTTTGAGGGAAAAGCTTGAATCAGCTACCGTCTAGCTCTCAGCTTTTAGACCAATCGTTTCACTGGGTCTGTTTCCTGTTCTGTAAACCAAGAGGGTTGGATTAAAAATATCGTTTGGCTCTCCTGATAACTTACACTTTAGTAACCTAAAGAAATATCGATGAAAGCGAATGCTTTTTATTTTCGCAGTCAATAGAACATGTTGTGAAGAGGGTGTGGTTAGGATTAGCATCAAAATAAGCGCTTGTCGTGATGTGACAAGCCTCCCACAGCCTCAGCTGTGGGAAGCAAACAACAGCATTGTTGTCAAATGGGGACACGTAGAAAGTGCCACACACAATGGCACAGTATCCTGCCCCACATACTGGAAAGGCGAGGTAAATTCTCTCCATTGTGGTATATACTGAAATACAACACTACATCATGATGCGAAAAGCCCAGGAGAAAATTCCCTGTGGCCAACCTTCTCCTAGTAGGCGTGTGACGTGGGGATCCTGTTGAGTGATTTAGATTAGGGGTCGGCAATTTTTTTTTGTAAAGGACCAGATCACAAGTATTTTAGCCTTCAGGGGGTGGATGGTGTTTTTTGCAGCTACTCAAGCCTCCTGCGAGAACAGGAAAACAGCCATGTGCAATAGGTAAATGAATGGATACAGCTGTGTTCCAATAAAACTTTATTTATAAAAACAAGTAGAGGGCCGGATTTGTCCCACAGGCCATACTTTGCTGACCCCTGATTTAGAAAATCCCCAGAAGAGCCCTTGATGGTGTGTGACAGTGCCACACTGCCCAGCATTACAGTACAGATGAGTTGTCCAGTCAACGACAGGGTCCTCACGTGCCACTTAGAGACTGACAGACTGTGCCATTCTCACCAAAAAAGGAGCCAACCCCAAATTTCATTTTCATCAACTTGCTTAGTACTCGTAATCAGTAATAGGTCATCATAACACGTTTAGCCAATAGGGCACGTGAGACTGGGAAATTTCAAACAAGAATGCCAGCATTTCTTTCGAAATTTTTACTTTGAAAGTTCTTTTGCGAATAACCGTTCATTTATTTATTTTATTAAAATGTGTATTTATTTTGAGAGAGAGAGAGAGAGAATGGGCACGCACATATGCCGACATGAGCAGGGGAGAGGCAGAGAGAGAGAGAGAGTCCCAAGCAGGCTCTGCATTGTCAGCACAGAGCCCAATGCAGGACTCGATCTCACGAACCATGAGATCATGACCTGACCTGACCTGAAATCAAGAGTCAGAGGCTTTGCCAACTGAGCCGCCCAGGTGCCCTGTAACAGTTTTGTGAAATATGTGAGGCAAATGTCGTCTTGCCGCCTTGTAGATAGGAGGAACACTGGGTTTTCAGTAGTCATGGAGTTGCTCAAAGCCGCTTTGTTACTTTGTAACAGAAACAGTAACCAAGTCTGGCCTTCCGGTTCCCTGGGCAGGTGACGTGTCTGTAATTCAGGTCAGAGGTTGCCTGGTGCTGTGGCTTTACTTTGGTCTTGGACACCTGGTAGGCGAGGGGCTGTTTTGGAAATGAAAAATCTGCTTATTAGGCCTGTTGTCTCTAAGCCTTGGACATGGGAGGACAGACACGTTACTAAGAAGAGGGAAAAGAAAACGAGTTGCTCATACAGAGTCCCCAACGCCTCTTTGTGACGAGTGTGATTCCCACGCTGCAGGAGGCTGGCCCGGGCTGGAAAGTCCGCCTGACTTCTGGCCGTGTTTAGACTCCATGAAAAATGTCCCCACATAAACACGGAATAAATAAACAGGTACCATGAAAATAAGGCTCCAAGGGAAATAAGTTCAGTAATCAAAATCCAGTTTGTTCTAGGAGACTTACAGCAGAACAGTTGTTTTCCCTGCAAACTGACGGTGTTGTGGTTTGGAAACTGGGACACTTGAGTCTGCTTGGCCTCAGCGATTGTGCTTTCTGTGAATGAAACAGACCTCATAGAATTGCTCAGACTCTGAGTGCTTTTTGATCATCCTTTTTTTTTTTTTTTTTTTAATGTTTATTTCTTTTTGAGAGACAGAGAGAGGCTGGAAAAGGAGTAGAGTGAGGGAGACAGAGGATCTGAAGCAGGCTCTGCATTGACAGCAGAGAGCCTGACGCGGGGCTCGAACTCGCAAACTGCGAGATCATGACCTAAGCCGAAGTTGGGCGCTCAACTGACTGAGCCACCCAGGCGCCCCGTTGATCATCCATTTTGGTTTAATTAACTCTTAAGTCTTCCTGTCCACCCCACCCTTTGCCCCCCAAACTAAAGTAGGACCCTAGCAATGCTTTGTGCACGATGAATAACTGAAAGAATGCTTTGTTGCATTTTTTGGTCTTCCTTTTTTTTTTCCTTAAACTCTGTTTTTTTAGGTACAAATATATGATTTAAAGATTCTAAAAGTTAGTCTTTTTGGAAAGCCGACTTCCGGTGGGTTATAGCCAAAGATGTGGTAGCGGAGACCAAGTAAAAGAAACATAACCTTTGTGCTTCCCTGCTCCCCTCCCCCTCAGGCCATCTTGTCCCATGGTGGTGAAAAGTAAGCCTAGGTGAAGTTCCGGAGCTTCTCAGACACAGCTCTGCCCCTCTCTCCAGGACCGCCCCGAATTTGTTTTGATGGAATTAGGAACCACACATTGTAGGCGGGATTCTTTTGATAATCAGTTCTTGAGCAGAGGGTTGTCTTTCTGATTGAAATGGAGACCAGGCAGAAGGAGGAACATGATAGAAAGCATGGAAGTGGGCAGGGCGGGAGAACGGAGGATGGTCAGTCAGCAGGGACACGGAGGAACACACGGTGGTATGGCGAGCAGGGGAATCAGCTAGCAAAGCCTCGGCTTATGAATTCTTAGAGAAAGGGGTGGTCTCTGGGCGTCAGCACTGTCTTAGCAAGAGCAAGGGAAGCCAGGTCAACCCCGTTTCCTGTTCCGCTGTGGCTGCGGGACTACTTGATTAAAGGAAAGTGTAGATACAGTTTAGCGTCTTTAGATGTTGCCGATTACTTGACCACGAGTTTCGGGAGACGGGCCGCTCCATTGGGCAGGGGCTCTGTCCGTGCCGTTGACTCCCCGTCTTCATTCACAGAACAGACTGGCCCGCAGGACTCATTCCGTAAGAATCTGCCGGATGCGTAGATAGAATGATTAGGTGATCAGCCGGAAGTGCCCCACCGCAGACCGAGAGAGTCATTTGACTTCACGATTGTAGAGATGATCCCGGCACCCAGGACCGTTTCCTCCGGGACTGGCTTCTTCCAGCCCTGACAGGACAGTCTGCTCCTACTCCAGGAGCAAGCTGTTCTGAAAAGCTGTTTTAATCGTTCGGCAGCTCGCTCCTAGCCTTGAATTTGAGAAACACAGCTCTGACACACTGTCTTACATTAGCTTGTGCGCCACGGTCCTGGCGCACGTCAGGGGAAGGGGCACAGGAGCGTTGGAGAACCATCCGAGGGGAGTCTGCGTCAGGCTTTCTGTGGGCTGGTTCCCACTCGCTGGCTTTGTTGGTGGCGTTTTTGTCTGGTCTGTGCACAGCGGAGGGCAAGGCCGTGGGAGACAGCTTTTAAAGTCACTATCTCAAAAACAAGTGGAAGAGAAATCGCTTGCTCATCAACCTCACCGCCTGGCCCGAGTCCAGAGCTATTTCTGAGCATAGCTGGGCCTTGAAGCTGCATGCCCCGTCGACGCCGAGGGAGCGAGCTCTCTCACGCCCCGAGCGCGGTGGCACTGAACCAACGAAGACATCACCCTTCGCTGTTGAACTGTTCGGGATGGCTGGCCAGGGTCTTCTGCCTCCTTGCTTCCCCCGACGCCGACAGCTCCTCCCACAGGCTTTGGAACCAGGCCTTGCGGAGGGACCCGCCTGGCAGAGGGACCCGCCTGGCAGAGGGACCCGGGAGAATAGGGACTGTGTGATAAGATGGGACCCTGGGGTGCTCTCAGACGCTCTTGCATGAGGACGCACTATTGTCAGTTTCCAGCCTCCTTGAGAGGCCCAGTGGCCTACCCACCCCCAGCTGCCTGTCCCCGAGGGGTCGTCCTGGGGCTAAACAGCGAGCCAAGTGCAAATAAAAATCAGGACAGAAATTTCGATGGTATGAACTGTGGCCCTTAGGGCCTACGAATCAGGGCCAGGTGAGAGTGTGGAACGGGGCCACTGAGGAGGAGCAGGGTCTTTGGGAAGGGTGCGTCCCGGCCGACTAGCAGGAGGATCTTCTGGAATCTTGGGGGCGTATTTCTAAGTGGAGGTATGGAGGCCTGGTAGTGAGGTCAAGAAGCCTCACCCCTCAGCCTGAGTTTCCACATATAGAGAAGGAAAGACCAGCTTGGCTGGTCTGACCTGGCGGCTCCACCAGGGGGAGAATCCCGTTCATTTCTTCTGTGGGGGAGGGGAGAAGCGACTCCTGACCCCGAATGGGCAGGGGCTGGTTGCTCAGGGAGCTCCTGATGAGGCGGCCTTCTCAGAGGATCCAGGCCTGGTTCTGGGCGGTACAAGAAGGGCAGACAAAAAGGGTTTTGAGTGATCTTAACGCATTTTGTAGGTGACATCAACAAGAGTCTCCGAAGCAGCTGTGAAGGAAGGCAGATTTGCAGTCCGATGGCAGAAGCGCAGACCTGTCCCATTGTCTGTCTTGCACACAGTGCCGGGTGGTGTCGGGGAGGTGGGGGGGGGCGGGAAAGGAGACTTCCCTTTCGCTGTCCGCCTTCTTCCTGGACGGCTCCCAGGGCCTTGCCTGCTCGGCGGGGGTGGGCAACGCTTAGAAGGAGAGGCGTCTCTGTACCTTGGGGCCAGCCGTTGTCCAGGGCAGAAGTTGTTGGGGTGAGCCTCGTGCCTTTACTTCCGAATGGTCTTCATGGAGAGGAGTTTCCTGCCCCGGTCGGTGCTCGGTCTCCACGGAGAGCACGTGCTGCCTCCTCCCGAGACCATCGGGGCGGGGTTCACGGCGCTTCCCTGGCCGTCGGTGCAGGGGGCTGAGGGCCGACGCAGAGTGGACCTCGTTTACTGAAGGGGCACGTGTTGTTTCTGAAACGCAGGTGAAGCCGTATAACGTCTACGTCACAGTGGCCTACCCGCCGGACACAGACACCCCTGGGTTTGCGGAAGAGAACAAAACAAAGGTACGTGTTCCTCTGTGTCTGTTCCGAGCCTGTAGCGTCGCAGACCTTCAGCCGTCAGTCTGGAGTCGTTTTCATCAGTCAGAAAATTGAGTTCTTTTCAATCGCTGTGCTAGGTAGAGGCCTCTGAACTTTCTGGAACTTTCACGTGGAGTCTTAGAAAACACAGCCCATATTTTCCCAGGCCATGAGTTTTGCTAATAATCTTCGAAGGCTCACTTAATTAATAAGATATTTTCTTTATGAATACAGCCTGCATTTTTAACAAATGAGATGATGTTCTTGAGAAATAATACTCTCTCCTCGGAACTTAAACCCCTGGTTGCCCACCTATTGTCGCCCCGGGCACCTGGGTCTTAGCATTTCAAAAGCTGACTGTTCGAAAACCCTCTCATCGCCCCCTCATTACTCTTCATCTCCTTGGTGACAGAGAAGCCGGCCTTGGCTCCTCCTCCCACAGCACCTGTCGCCTGACCCGCACTTCCTCTGGGCTCTACTCTCAGAACTTATCCGGAACTGGACCTTTTTTTTTTTAAACTGCAACTCTTCGTCCCGTCCCAGTAATGACAGCTGCTGGGACTTTGCCCGGACTGCTCTTCGTAGTCTTCAAGTGGTGCGCTTGCTTCTGTGCTGCTTCCTGACCCCGTCTCTTCTTCATCTAGTGACCAGGGATCCTTTTAAGTCGTAAGTCAGGTCTTGTCACTCCCCTGTTCAAACCCCTCTTGTGCAAAAAAAAAAAAAAAGCCAGAAACAAAGCCAGAAAAACCCTTCTCGTGCAGCACAGTCTAATAGAATGCTCTAGAATGGGAATGTTCTAAATCTGCCTTCTCCAGTCTGATAGTCACATTGTGGCTGTTGAACACTTGAATGTGGCTAGTGGGACCCCCCCCCCCATCATAAAACTGAATTTTTAATTTTATTTAATTTTGACTCCTTTGAAGTTAGTATTAAAATGCACCTGTTGGTATCGCTGTGTATTGTTGAGTATGGCCCCGGTGGCTCCCATCGTGCCTAGAGAAGAATCCAAAGGTCTTGCAGCTCATTGCGTTCTGCACTGTCTGGACTGTGGCCACCTGTCCACAGTGCCCCCCGTCAGCCCTGCCAGAGCCCCCTATCTGTTCCTCAAGCTTGCCCAGCCCGTTCTCCGCTGCGGGCTTTGCTCTTGCTCTCCTCTCTCTCTGGGTATTCAGATGGCTTCATCCCTTGTTTCTTTCGATCTCTGTACAGACGTCACCCTGAGAGGACTTCCCTGACCCTCTCTATCTCAAATGTCACTCCCTCGGACTTTCACCATCCTTTCCTCTGGCTTTACTCTGCTCCGTAATGCTTACCAGCCCCGGGCGTTTCCATCAGCCACAGTGACAGGCCGAGCTGAACGCAAGCTTCGCACTTTGTTCCAGGAGCCTCTTCCTTGCCTTGACGCGTAGTAGGCATCCTCCGAGCAAATGAGTCAAGTGGAAAAGAAAGGAATCGATCAGAATTACCACCTTGAATGGGTGTTGATCGGTTTTTTCTCCTTCATAGTAATGCTTAGTAAGTGTGAGTTTCTGCAGCATAAAAATTGGTGCTTATGCTCCGTAGACTGTGTACTTGCAAAAAGCTGTTTATGATTTAGAAAATTTTTTTCCCTATTCTCTTCTTTTTGCCTCTGCCTCTTAAAATTACAACTATTTCAAAGAAGTAAATTTAAGCCAAATGCCCTTAGAATAAGCAGGGGTCTGCTAAGCAGATTTGTAACATTTGGTAAGCAGCCTTTTTGTTTGAAGCCAAAGCTGACGAAAAGTGGCGATTTCCCTGGGAAGATTTGATTTCGATGTTAAGTGGGTTTTTTTTTTTCCTCTGGTACAGTGTCGAGCCAACTTTGGGTAAATCAAATTCTGTGTTGACGTGAGCCCTGTAGGGGGCGCCGTAGTGCTTTTCAATCTAATGCGTGTCTGGCATGGTGATGCCAGCCTGGAGGAAGGAACAAGGCACTTCCAAAAGAACCTTTCTCTTAATTCAGGTTCATCAAGAAGTACTTGACTTTTATGAAGTGCTGTGCTTTTTTAATTTAAGAAAATACATTCTATTTTTTATTTTAATTTTCTCACACTTACATGGTAAATAAAATGTACAGTGTCATGCAGTTTAAGGCTTTAAGTTTTAAAACTTCTCATTGAAACTCCCTTTTAAAGCATTTCTGAGCACGTGTTTATGTCACCTTAAGGAAGATTAAAAAAAAAGGTAAAAAAGACCTTTTCCACGAGGAGGAAGAATGCAAATATACAAGTAGCTATAATATATATTAAGGCAAAAACATGCAGAGATGAAAAAGAGAAAGTACTGCCAGTTAAGAATTCAGGAAAGGCTTTTTGAACGAGGTGACAATTGAGGTGGACCTTTAACCACCTTTGATGTGGGGTTCCAATGCCCCAGCCTGATGACGAGAACCCACGCCATGCCAGGGGCCACGCAGTGTCTTCTGTCCCAGCCTCCTCCTCCTGCCTCCTCTGCAGGTCCTTTAAGAAACTGCTGCGCCGTCCAACAGGGGCCGGGCTGGGGCTCTCTCTACCCATGGCCTCACCTCTGTCCACGTGTCAGCCCTTTGCCAGCCCGGGAGTACGGTTAGAACAGAGAGGCTGGTCGTAAGAGCAGCCTTGCTCAGGACACACGGTCGAGGCCCTGCATAAACACTGTCGGTCCGTGTCTGGCCAGCAGTGAGGATTCTACCAGGATGGTGCCAGTGACGTGTTCTTATTCTAGCTTTGGTGGTCCCCACTGGCGCCGAGACCACACGTGTCCAACAGGGAGTGGCAAGGGCCTCCCGATCTTGCTTCAGCTACTGGGCAGATTTTATACAGTAACCAGGTAGAAACTGAGTCAGGATCCAGATGGACCTGATTCTAATAGTAGGAATCTGCTAGGAGGTAGAAAACTAGAATGATTTGTGAAGAAAGGGAAGGAGGGTGGTAAGAATTATTTGTTCTTTAATTTAATGGGCAATGATGGTACTGATGCGTCCATTTTTTTCCCACCTTCAGCCTCTGGAGACTCGTCTGATTTCAGAGACCGTATCTGTTTGCAAACCAGAGCAAGTGGCCAAACAAATTGTGAAAGATGCCATAGTAAGTACAATTCTTGCTTTCTCTGCTAATAGTTGTCATACTAGATTTCTGAAAAGAAATACTGCCTTTGTCCCAGGGCTTATGTTAAAACATAAATCATTGTGACTTTTTGGTTAGATTCATATCGAATGTTGGAGTCCACTCTTCTTCCCTTAGATGCTTTATTGGTGCCATGTTAATTAGTAGGCTCCTGGAAACTAAGCGTATATCTTAACCTTAGGAACAGATTGATGAGTAAGGACGTCTGGGAACCTTTGGTTCTTTAAAAAGAATGTGAGACCTTCATGCGATGTGTGAACAGTAGGGACCACGTTCTGTATGTGGCCCTGCTGCCTTCTTTTTTTTTTTTTAATTTTTTTTAATGTTTATTTATTTTTGAGAGAGTGAGACAGAGCGTGAGTGGGGAAAGGGCAGAGGGAAAGGGAGACACAGAATCCAGAGCGGGCTCCAGGCTCTGAACTGTCAGCACAGAGTCTGATGTGGGGCTCGAACTCATGAACCGTGAGATCATGACCTGAGCCGAAGTCGGACGCTCAGCCGACTGAGCCGCCCAGGCACCCCGGCCCTGCTGCCTTCTGCTGCTTGCCCATGGCACCTGCTGCTGTAGGCAATGTTAGGGACTTTATTCGATGCCTGACTCCTTGATTAAGGAGTCTTTTCTGTCACCTTCCTGCTTCCCAGTGTCCTTTTCCCAAATGCCCACTAGTAAGGAAGTGTGTCCAAGCCCACCGGGCGACCTTCCTGTCCGCCCAGATCGTGCGCATGCAGGCTACTGAGTCCGTTTGGAGCCTGCCATTCTGTAAAACAGCGTATGCGCCACACACTTTTTCAGTTATTTATATTTTGAGAGAGAAGAGAGAGAGAGAGAGAGAGAGAGAGAGAGAGCGCACAGGGGAGGGGCAGAGAGAGAAAGGGGAAGAGAGAATCCTAAGCAGGTTCCTCTCTGTCAGCACAGAGCCTGATGCGGGGCTCGAACTCATGAACCGTGAGACTGTGACCTGAGCCAAAACCGAGAGTCGGACGCTTAACCAGCTGAGCCACCCAGGCGCCCTAACTGCCACACACTTTCGACCACATCCTGTTAGCGCACATGCAGAAGCACAGACAGCAATGGGGGTGGTCTGCCAACTTCAGGCCTACCCCACGTGTAGGGAATTTGAGGGCCCTTGGAATGGGGTGTCAGCGGGCTGTTCGGGCTCTCCGAAGAGCCGAATGCACTGTCGCATGAGCCCCGGCTGAGCAGAATACAAGAGATCTCCAACTCCGTTAAGGTACGTCGAGTCGGAAGACCTGTGCCCTGGGTTCAGAGGCAAAGGAAAGGGAGACCTGGGGGGCTCAGTCGGTCCGGCTCTGACTTTGGCTCAGGTCGAGGTCTCACAGTCTGTGAGTTGAAGGCCCACGTAGGGCTCACCGCTGTCCGCACAGAATTCACTTCAGTCCCTCTGTCCCCCCTCCCCGCCCCTCCCCCACTTGCACTTTCTCTCTCAAAAATAAACATTAAAGAAAAGGGCACAGAAAGATGGCAGGATTGGGCGGACTTTGCTTTTCCTGCTTCCCTCAGATCAAAGCAAACCCACTCCGTGCTTCGAACGATCTGAAGTAGCCCTTTGCGTGTCGTTAGGGTTCACTGAGTCGGGCGGTCTTCACACTTCATTTTTTGACCACTTTCCACGTGAAACTATGGACAGTCCCAGAGACTTCTTTGCATGTGTATATTCATCAGTGTTTGCCGTATTAGAAACCGAAACTGCATAATCTAAAAGATATTTGTTAATTCCACTTAAAATAACCACACGAAACCCATTACATTTTAATGCAATTTTTCTACAATAATAGTTTCTCAAAACACAACCTCAGCGAGAAAAGTGCTATTGTTTTACACTTCACCAACGTCTTTAGTGTTTGTGCGAGCGGCACAACTGGGCTCTTACCGCGGCCTCCACGTGCCGCCTGCCCTCAAATGCCGTTTGGGGTGAAGAATATAAAAAAAAAAAAAATCTGCCCTCATACAGATACATAGTTAGGAAAGGGAGGAATATTAAATAGGCTTTTCGGATAATTGTAGACATTCTTCTTTGATATTAAACCCAAACCGGATGAATAAGTAGTTTTTTAAAGGTTAATTACAGTGTGGCATTGGAAACCCCATTAATGAACTTCTTGTTCTCTGTTCCATGAAAACCCGTTGGTCTTTGCACTTGGCATGTTTTGTACCCATTCATGGTTTCGTAATGTTATGCATTCGTCATGTGGAAAATATGGGTTCACCGAGTTCCCAAAAAATAAAATCTCATCCCATTCGCATCACTGAGGGTCTTATCATAAAGTCTTCACCTACTGGGAGACGGTCTCACAATGGTGGGCAGGTTCTCACGAATCCTGAGTTTTCCCTGAAAGCCCAGATTTTAACATTGACCAGAAAAGCTGCCAACTTTCCTTGAAGTCACAGTCTTCCAAACGTTTTCCGAATACCCAAATCGGAATAACCGTTGATGAATCTTCATGACTTAAACGGCCGGAGGAGGGTCTTTGTGCCGGGCAGCCATCCCGCTTGGGCACGGAACACAGCAGAAGGCGTTGGGTGTGCTTCTTCTTTTGTGAAGTAGGCTCTTAAGAAGACTCGCCCTTAAGGGTTGAGATTTAATAAAATGAGTAATTTTACTGCTTTATCAAGGGCCTTTTATTTTATTTAAAAAATTTTAAGTTTATATATTTTATGAGAGAGAGAGAGTGAGCAGGGGAGGGGCAGAGAGAGGGGGAGGGAGAATCTCAAGCAGGCTCCGCACTGTCAGTGGGGCTCATTCTCTCGCACTGCGAGATCATGACCTGAGCCAAAATCGAGAGTCGGACACACTCAACCCACTGAGCTACCCAGGCACCCCTAGCAAGGGCATTTTAAAGCAAAACTGACATTTATAAATTTTGTTTAAGTTTTTATTTTTTAATGTTTATTTATTTTTGAAAGAGGGTGAGCAGGAGAGGGGCAGAGAAAGAGTGGGGGGGACACAGGATCAGAAGCAGGCTCTGCGCTGAGAGCAATGAGCCCGACGCAGGGCTCAAACTCACGAGCTGTGAGATGGGCCGAAGTCAGACGCTTAACCTACTGAGCCACCCAGGCGCCTCTTTAAAGATTTTTTAAAAATGTCTGTGCATTTATTACTGCAAGTGTGTGTGGCAGTGAGAAGTGGTGCTGCTGTGTTTTGTGCTAACGAGCCAGCAGTTTTGCCCATCAGTACCGACGTCACTAAGCGACAAGCCAGTTAAGGTCTTCGTATTGTTGTGACCATCACTTTGTCCTCCTGGATCCCCTGAAAGGGTCTCAGGAGCCCCCGCGTCCATGAACACATGTTTTGAGAACCACCCGTGTCGCTATTCCAGCCCATCTGCCAAGGCCACATTCGTCTCTGGGCTCTGACGAAGGCCGTTACCCTGGTGCGCTGCCTACGGTGGGTACGCTGCACAGGTTTCAGGTGTGCCAATTCCCTTCCCGGTGACTACAGTTGCCTCTTTTCCTTTTCTTGTAGCAAGGAAATTTCAACAGCTCCATGGGCGCAGATGGGTACATGCTCTCGTCCTTGACGTGTGGAATGGCTCCTGTGACTTCTATTACCGAAGGGCTCCAGCAGGTGAGCTGTGCCTGGGTCAATAGACAGATGGACGGACAGACAGACAGTGCCTCTCATTAAACCCCAATGAGAAAAGGAAGACTCAGTAACTCTATCTGAGGACGGGAAGATTTTCTCCTGCAGTATCGACTGTCTCCCTCCCTGTGGCAGGGACACGAAACTTGCACATCGGTTAAAGATACCACCTGCAGGGGTTCCGACAGGGGAGAAGTCTTCCGTGTTCTGGGCACTGTGGTCACAGAGAGGGTAGGCCGCCTCGGCCGTCGGGGGTGTTCGCCCTGGCCTCTCGTCTGAGAACCACTGCTCCGAGTGTTCGCGGTAGAGTGACGTGAGGTACTGGACATGAGACCAGGACGCCCTTCCTGGGTGAGTCAGGTCACGCCCAGGGAGGTCACGAGTCAAGGATTCAGCGGAGCCCCTACTCCTCTTCCACGAGCTCTGGTCCACCCAGGCCACGCGACAGTTCCCTGCTCGTGGCTGTGCGGGGTGCCGTGTCTGCTCCCGGAGCCTCGGCAGGGAGGCAGTGTCTCCAGCCTCCGGGGCTTCGGCTGGTGGAGAGACACACAAACGCAGTGTCATATAACCGGAGTCCTGACAGAGGGCTGGCTCCGCGCAGACCGGAGGGTGGGTGGGGGCGCGTCGATGGAGGGAAGGCCGCGGGAGGAGGGGCCTGGCCACGCCGGCGGGCGGTTTCTAACCGGCTACGAAGGTATGTGCCGTCGCCCGTGTCCAGACTAAAAACCCAAATGACGCGGGTGTGGGTGTTCCTCACTCTTCTCTTCGACGAGTCCGTGACTCTCTCTCAGAGGTAGAGACTGGATTACGGGACGCCCCTCTCGGCCCGCGCCCGGCACACACTCGGAGCTTCCCAAAGCCTGAGTGGAGCCAGCGCGCCTTCCTCCCGGTGTGGCCACCTTGTCCCTTCTCCTACTTCCATACGACTGACGCCAGACCTAAAACTCCAACTGCTTCCTCCACTCCGGTGCTCCTTTCTACGTGCTCCCCGGGCTGGGAGCGCACCTCTGCAGCCCAGCAGGCCCGTGGGAAAGCCCTGTTTCCCGTCCCCCCCTCCCCAGCCCCTCGTGAGGGGTCGGGTCCCTCCCCCGCCTCCAGTCCCTGGGCCGCTCCTTTCCGGGGCGGCTGCTACTCCCCCAGTTCAGGCCAGGAACACCGCAGTCGGCTCCCTGCCTGGGTCTCACGCTCGCGAGCCGCAGGTCGTCACTGGGGGCCCTGGGGCCTGTAAAAGGTTTGGTTCCTCTGCTTGTCGAAGTGCAAATTTTTCAATTAGATTTTCCATAAAAAGTCCAGATTTCGGACTTCTCTCGGCTTGAAATCTGAAGGCCTAACAGCACAGGGTCTGAGTCTCACCTGGCAATAACCAGCTGGCAGTAACCAGCCCCTCTGGTGACACAGGACGTGGCCCCCCATCCCGGGGGTCTAACAGCACCCGCCCCAGGCCCGGGGCACCGGAGTGTACCACACATTTCCACGCGGCTTTTTCTGAATTACAGACCCCCTTGGCATGGCAACCCTCAGTGGCTCCCCAGTACCACTGAGGTAAAGCTTCAGCACTGTCACGTGGTGTGGCCCTCTGACCTTCGACCCCGCTCACCCTCTGCCTTTCCTCCTCATTGTGTCTCTGCCCCTCCACCCCCAGCCTTCCCTTTCTGACCAACTTCCAGTCTTCCTTCGAGTCTCACCTTAAATGTTGCTTTTTTTCCCAGAAAACTCCAAGACGTGAAATTCTTTGGGCTTAACTATTTTAGTGTCTTGGTATGCAGGTGTTACAGATGCTTTTTCTTGATGTGTTTTTCTTTCCATTATTAGGTCTTTTTTCTTTTGAAATGGTAAACTTTATTTTTTAGGACAGTTTTATGTTTGTAGAAAATTTGAGTTGAGGGGTGCCTGGGTGGCTCATTCGGTTGGACTGAGTTGCTAGGTGGACTTCCCCTCAGGTCAGGATCTCAGGGTTCCCTGAGCCCCGCATGGGGCTCCCTGCTGTCAGCGCAGAGCGCACTTCTGATCCTCTGCCCCCCTCGCTGTCTGCCCCACCCCTGCCCACGCTCTATCTCCCAAAAATAAATAAAACATTAAAAAAAAGAAAATTTGAGTTGAAATTACGGCGCTCTCTTCCTGGCCCCACCCGACTCCCCCATTCTCAGCATCTCGCATCAGTTAGCATGGTTGTTGTCACAGTTGATGAGCCGTTGCCCGACGTCACTGGTTTACGTTAGGGTTCGGTCTTGGGGTCACAGCTGTTTTGACAGGCGTATGGCTACACGTATGTATGCTGCCACGTGTCCACCGTTACTCTGTCATGTGGGATAGTTCCCCAGCGCGGACAGTCCCCTGTGCCCCGCCTGCTCATCCCTCCCCTCCTCCTCCTGACCCCCTGGCAACCGGATCTCTTTGCTGGTCCTGTCGTTCTGCCTTTTTCCAGCTTCCCTTTGGTTCTTAGGTTTTTCATTGTGGTCCTTACCCTTCTGAGAACCGGTGTCCTCAGGGCTCCCCAGGAGCAATACCGGCCCCTGGGCCACATGCCCCCCTTTGCCCTTCTGTGCCGCAGCCGCCCCGCTCCGCTCCGTGGGCGGGGCCTCCTGAGATCCGCCTCTGCGTCTCCATCTGGAGGGCGACCTGAGTATAGACTGCCGTGGCCTCCACGCCGTTCTGCCCAGAAAGATGAGGAGTTGGCTCTTCACCGCCTCCTCCTCCTTCCGCTGACAGCCACCTCTCCTCCCTTTTTCCTTATATTGGGATTTGGCTTAGATCTGTATTTGAGGTCATTGTTATTTGACTCTTTACATGCTATTCGCAGCTGAACTCTGCATTATACATAATTAATTTTCCTTTCTTGTACAACCTTTTTGTTTTCCCCGGAACTGTTATTGGCCTTTTTCTATGTATTATTAATAATGACAGTCTTCATTTCCTCTCCGACGTATCAGACACTCTGTCCGTTTCCCCTTCTGGAAAGAAGCCTTCCTGGAGCCTCGGCGTGGCATGTCAGGACTGACGGTCGCACATCCGGGGTCCCCTCTGCCCCTCATCTGCGTTGGGTTCCCTGCCTCCTGGGTCACATGACATTGTTTTTCTTTGTTCACCCCTTAATGTACCTTTTTAACTCTTCTAATACTTTTCCGGAAAAGGGCACATGGGAGGCAAAGTTTGGGAACTAGTGTATTTGAAAATGCTTCTCCTGTATTTCTAGGATTTTAAAAAATTCCACTCAGAAGTGTCGCAGTGAGAGCGTGGCAGCAGAAAGAGTGACAGTTAGTGGACATCCGCGGTCTCACCCTGGACACAGTCATTGCCTCCTCCAGTTGGTTGTCCTTCCAGTTACCGAATAAGCTCATGGAGGGCAGTCACGGCGTCTTTCTCGCCAGCGTTCGCACCTAGCATAGGGTCCGACTTTGGTGCTCAGCACAGAAGTCTTGACCCAAAAAGCCTTGACTGTGGTTTGGATATTTGGGATGCCGGAGCGGATCTTCCCTAGCTATTAGCAGCCTAGGAATAGTGAGAATACCTAATTTTGTTCTTTGTGTAATTCGAATTTATTAATTGGGCAAATATTTTGCTGTCACCTCTCTGACGGACATGTGCTGTCCAGGGGTGCAGAGTGCATGGCTCCCAAACTCTGTGTTCTCCTGACACTTTGGGCTTTTCATCCTGCTTGTCCTTAGAGCAGATTAGAAGGTGTGTCTTAGAAGCTGTTTATCAGGGGCGCCGGGCGGCTCAGTCGGTTAAGCGTCCGACTTCGGCTCAGGTCATGATCTCATGGTTCATGAGTTCGAGCCCCACATCAGCCTCTGCTCCTTGGGACTCTCTCTCCCTCTCTCTCTGCCCCTCTTCCACTTGTGTCCTCTCTCTCTCTCTCTCTCTCTCTCAGACTAAATAAGACTTAAAACAAGAAGCCTTGAAGAGCTGTTGTTCCGTGCTGTCGGGCGAGCTCAGGGCTCTCTCTCTGTCTTGCAGGTGGTCACCATGGGCCTCTTCCGCACCATTGCTCTGTTTTACCTTGGAAGTTTCGACAGCATAGTCCGTCGCTGCATGATGCAGAGAGCGAAATCTGAGGTTGCAGACAAAACTGCCTAATTCTCACGCCTGGAGAAGAGACTGTTTCTAAATAATCCGAACAGCTTGCTGCTTAAAGGGACCCCGTTTTTGGCCGACAGACACTTATGTGTTGCGTTTGAATTTGTGGGATTGGACCGGTGCTCTTCAGAGACCTGGCTGCAGGCGAGGGGACAGAAGTTCAGCTCCAGGCGATATCATTACTACTATGCAAGTATGGACTAGGAGGCCCCTGATTGTCTGAGGTGGAGACGTGAGGACCGCACGGGGCCGAGTGGCGTGTGAGCAGGGGAAAGAACATTCCAGAGTGATCATTTACGTTTTTCTATTTATTCTCTTTTTCTTCCTCCACTGAGATTAAGTCTAGAAATGTCCTTTAGGATACTAGGACAAAGTCTTAAGGACATTTTTAACCTTCCGCAAAAGGCAGTTTATGGGTTTCTGTGGCCTCCCCCGCTCCCTTCTTTTTAACATGGTGTATTTTATTCAAGAGGAGTTCCACACATTGCTGGAGAGTCTGAGTACATGATAAAGCCCCTGACTCACTGTGCTTCTGGTGGACACTCGTGGCTTCTCTCTCTCTTTGATCCCATAAAACTCCAGGGGGACGAGAGAGGGCAGCGCGGTGGAAGGGAAGGAGAGAAGGATCTTCCCGCAGGAAAAATCACGCTTCCCCGCCTTCTTCAAATAGACTCGAACGCGTAGAGCACTTTTCGTTTTTCATTCATGGGGAAAGGCAGCCTCCCCAGATTTTTTTCTGAAGAGAAATAAAATCTTAGAAGCTTAAAAGTTTACAATCTCTTCAACAGCCATGAGGACGTGGAACCCGCCTGTTCCGGTTGAGGGGTCTTTCCATTCTTCCCATCCCTTCCTTTCCAATTTTGCTGACTCTGCTATAATATTTTTGTAAAAAAAAAAAACAACAAAAAACAAAACCAAAACCAAAAAATGACCCGTGAAAGTTTTTTGACTTGACTTTTTAAATTAACTCATGAATTAATTAAAACAGATGAAAAAAAACGATGAAAAAGTGTGACATTCTTCTCGTAGCATACATGTAGCTTTTAAGACAGGCTGACGAGCGTTCGTGTACATTCTCCTCATTAAGGAAAAGAAGACAGGACAGGGCCGGTGGTGGAGATGCTCATTTTGGGAAGAAAATGATCACCCATCCTTTCCGTGACTCCTGCTGACCCAGAGAACCTTCTCGTCATGCCACGTGGTAAGGAAGCCCAGTTATCCCTCCCACCGCCTAGCCCTGGGACCCTCTCGGCCCCGCGAAGGCGGTTTCCAGATCACGGGCTCTGTCGCTCAGTCAGTGGGTTTCCACACTAAGTGCCTCTGATGAGCTCGGCCAACGTTCCCTGCTTCTTGCTGTCACTGTACTCGCTCCCCTGCTTTAGGACAGTCACCTTCCTCATAATGCTCCCCCCCCTTGCATACACAAGTATGCATATCCTCTGCATACACAAGATTAAAGACTTAAAAAGTATAACGCACCTCTTTTGCTCTTGAGTTTTGGAACCTCTTGACTTCAAAATGACTCCATTTTTTTTTCAAGTAAGATGCTTCATGGCTTTAATCCATGGTGTCCTTTTAATGAGGATCTGGGAATGGTATATTTTAACACTGACGAAGATAGAAGAAATTATTGTTTAATATATACGTTGCTTGGAATGACTTCATTGCAGTGTAGGGGGGCGGGTTGACGCCGTAAGCGTTTCGTGACTCGTTCCGTCTCGTCCGGCCGTCTGTTAGGTCATATCTCGCGGCCTCGAAGAGGAATGGCTGTATTTCCTTCATTCGCAGAAGACATTAACATTAGGGTCGGATGTTTCTCACTTCTATTTTTTTCTCTCATTAATGTTCCTGAATGTTGGCCCTTTCTCCTGTTGGTCTATATGGAAATCTAGTCCAAGATGGTGTCTCATTTAATACAGTTAACTGTCTAAACATAGTCATTCCAGTATACATTTCAGAAGGCATCCTCACGGGCTTGACCGTGACCTCCAGGTATCTGCTACCTGAACACACGTCAGAGCCCCCTGTTCGGTGGTGGGAAATATCCCCGGCCCGACTGAAGCGCTCTCACGAGAGCAGATTTTGTGAAGATCAAAATGTCAGGGAGTCGGCTTTTTGTCAGAGATGTCAAAGGGCCAAAGCTCTGTCTGCAGAAAGCTTTGAACACTAAGGTGTGTTCTTTATTTTTTCCCTCTCTCTCTTTCTAAATTTAGTGCCATTATTCATTTGATAGCAAAACCTGACTTGAACCTGACGTATTATAGTTTTGATTTATCCATCTCATCTACTCTTCATTCATTTTTCCCGAAGAAACCCCGGTGGGTTTGATTGTAGGTATTGCCCCGGATTCTGTGGAGGTGTTCCTTAATGCCCAGTGCACGCCCCGTACTTCTTCCTAATCTGACAAATTAAGAAATCTGAAACGCATCTGCCCCTAAGGGCTCAGGAAAGGATTCTAGACACTCAGCAGCATCAGACAGAGATCTGACTTCGTTCAAGTCATGAAAATATGACAAAGGCAAATTCTATTTTTTATCTCTTTTTGGCTCAACTTTTATTCTTTTTTTTTTTTTTTTTTAACACAGACTTGTTTTTTTGCTCAGGGGAAGGAAAACAACAAAAAAACCATGAGTCAGGTCTTCAGGAAACTATCGGCTTTTTTTTTTTTTTAAAGGGGTCATTGATTCAGCAGAAGTGGGTATGCCTCACCTGTGGCAGAAGGAGTTCAATTACAATTCTGCTGAAACGTTGGCCATCCGTTTGTAGCCGACAACAGTTTCTTATGTGATTGTCGGTTCTAAAGTTCTTGCCTCTGCTGGCTTTGGTTTTACTGTTTTATTACAGCGTATTTATGAGTATATTTATTTAAAACTGCCTGATGCCATTCATCCATAGAAATTCCAAAATATATTCAAGGACCCTTCATTATTGAAAAAGGTTTAAAAAAGAAGCCTCATTTCTTTTTAAGAAAAACAAGTCAAGGCAATTGTGCTTTTATGTATTTTTTAATATGTAATTTTCAAAGCTGAAAAAGAGAAGAAGTTAAAAATGCTGTCAGTATGGCCTCTTTACGTTAATACGTCTATATGTTTAGTTATAAATCTATTTGTTAAACCATATACTGTTGATTCTTGAAGTGAAACTTGAGACACCGCTTCTAATATTCAGATGACAAAGGCATTTTGGAAATGGTTGCTTCAATTCAAAGAATTGTATGTCTTTGTCTTTCTAGAAGAAGGCAATACCATAATAATTGTTTTTACTGAATTATATCATCAACGGATTTAATTTTATTATGTCATGTTCTAATTTAAACATGTCTTACTCACATGAGGACACTTTTAAATATTCATAGTTTTCGATATACGATGCTTTGTATCTTTCTTATGTCCTTAGTTCTTATTAGTGATTCGGCTTTAAACAGCACGTACTAAACATAACTTTCCATAATCTGGACTAAATCTTGTTTGGTTCAGTGCAGTGACGGCAGATCTGATATTTTGAAGAGGAGATAATAGCTATTATATTTTACACTTGCTTGATGGGGCAACTTTAAAGACATTTTTAAAGTGTAAGAATGCACATGGCTATTTTGATATATATTAGAACTTGTGTTTGCTACTTTGGAAGCTTTTGTGGCAGAATTGTAACCTAATTTTCATATCTTGTATTTCTGAATCACAACAAAAAAATAAATGGGGAACAAGCTTTACAGATTCGAAAACTTATTTTTCTAGAAATTTGCGTTTTTAAGAGACATTTAAGCAAAACACAGATCTCTTTCATAATATTATCCTAACCTTGCATCCTAAACATTGGCAAGGCTTGATTCCGATCATTTTTTAGGAAGTAATATTTTCAGAATAAGTAGTTGGTATTCTGAGCTCTTGTTTCAACTATGTTCTGTGTTCGTGTGTCAGTTGGGGGAACGTGAGTAAAAGGATAAGAAATGTGGAATTTAGTAAAATTTCTTAATTATGTTTCATTTAAAAATGAATAGATTTCCCATACTTTATTTTTAAAAAATTTTTTCATGTTTCTTTATATTTGAGAAAGAGAGACTGCGTGTGATTGGGCGAGGGGCAGAGAGAGGGAGGCACAGAATCCCAAGCAGGCTCCAGGCTCTGACCTGTCAGCACTGAGCCCGATGCGGGGTCCAAACTCACGAGCCGTGAGATCATGACCTGAGCCGAAGTCGGACACTTAAGCGACTGAGCCACCCAGGTGCCCCGATTCCCCATACTTTAAACCTGCATATATTAAAAATGAAATACCTCTTAGATCCTGAGGGGCACAAAAAACTGATAGGTAAAATAACATGCCATAATATTTCTCAGTCCTTAGATAGGAAATTTGGTTTACACTGTGAAGAGATTCTTTGGACATCTTGCTTTGCAAGCTTAGGCTTTCTTTAAATTTGAGCAACGTATATACATTAATGGCCCATGACATCCCTTGTTTAATTTCTACATTGAGGTGTTTAAAAAGGAAAAACAAATTTCTTCTGTTCCACTCCTGATTTTATACCCTCGGTTTCTCCTCTTTCAACATATTTATTGAGTGCCAGTGATGGCGTGGTATCCAGGCCCCCGGGGGATGCCAGCTGCATGAATAGTTCGTCCCTCCCTGGTGGTGATTACATTTCTTGTTTCTTCCCTCCCCGCGTCTTCATCCCTCTGAAGGCTCTACAAGTCCTCCTGGAGCAAGAGGAACCACTCCCCATTCCTTTCTTCAGCGTGGGGCCTCTGAATTTTTATGCCACAAATGAATGTCAGAGACTATTCTAGGCTGGGAATGCACAAAGGAAAAATATAGTCCCTGTCCTCAAATAGTTTATAATCTGCAGAGGAAAACATATGCCAGAAATTACACTGTGAATCTGACAATGGCTATGATTCAGAGATCATAATTAACATCGAAAAACATAGCCCGTGCCGGTCACTGTTCTGAGTGCATCACATTTAGTTCATTTCAATCACACGCTAACCCTCAAGTGGTGCTGTTTATACCCCCTGTTAATACGGAGGGCACAGGCACAGAGAGGCTAAGTAACTGTCCTGAGGTTGCAGCTGCTAAGTGATAGAGCCCAGACCCAAACCCCTGTTTTCTGACTTTTAAGCTCCTGTCCTCAGTACCGACCCTTCTGTGGGCTCCTAGGACCGCCCAGGGGAGTGTCGCAGGGTCTCACAGGGGCAGAAGTTCTGGTGATGAAACGTAAGGAATGAGTAAAAATTTGCTCCTGGAAGGTTGGGTGCATTTCAGCGAGACAAGCAGGTGGACAAGGGCGAAAGACATGAGGGATTTCAGCAGATTCCAGAAAGCACACAGAGTTAATATAGCTGCAAGAAGGGACCGCGTAAGGAAAGGATGGTGTCCAGGTGGTAGACTTGTGCCAGATCATTCCATGCGCAGGCGTGGAGATTTTAACCTAGGAAGAACTTTGAGCAGAAATATGAAATGGCCAGATTTGAGCTTTAAAAAGATCATGGTTCTGGGGCACCTGGGTGGCTCAGTCAGTTAAGCATCCGACTTTGGTTCAGGTCATGATCTCACAGTTTGTGGGTTCAAGCCCTATCTCAGGCTCTGTGCTGACAGCTCGGAGCCTGGAACCTGCTTCGGATTCTGTGTCTCCCTCTCTCTCTCTGCCCCTCCCCCATTGCACATTCTCAAAAACAAATAAAAAACATGTAAAAAGATCATGGTTCCCCTTGAACCTTAGGGAACCATGGGGTTGCCAAGCCCTTGAGCCTTGGAGTAAACAATTCTCATTAGTTTGGGAGATCCCATATTGGATATATATTGTTATGGGTTGAGTTGTGTGCCCTCAAAAGATGTCAACATTTAACCCCCCAGTACCTGTGAATGTGACCTTACTTGGAAATAGGGTCTTTACAGATATAACCAAGTTACAATGAGGTTATTAGGTTCCTAATCCAATATGGCTGGTGACCTTACAAGAACAGAAAACAGAGAGACACAGAGAAGGCCATGTGACAACAGAAGCAGAGATCAGAGTGATGTAGGTGCATACCAAGGAACACCAAGGATTGCCAGCCACCACCAGAAGCTAGGGAGGGGCAAGGAAAGATTTTTCCCTAGAGCTTTCAGAGGAAGCATGGTCCAGCTGACACCTTGATTTTGGACTTCAAGCCTCCTGAATTGTGGGAGAATAAAATTTGTTTCATGTCGCCTACTTTGTGGTACTTTGTTATGGTAGTAGCTAATGCTAATTGGAAATTAGTATTATAATAATAACATTATTATATAATAATTATCAACAACTTAGGCAAACCATCTGAAGGCACATGACACTACTTAGCATCAGAATTCATAATATAGAAGATCGGTCCATTGTATCTCAATAAACAATAGTATAGAAGACACCTGAAATTGGATTTTAGCATTTCGGATTGCTTTTCTAGGCCTGGGAGATGTTTTTGATTTTTTTAAATGTTTATTTATTTTTGAGAGACAGAGCACAAGCAAGGGAGGACAGAGAGATAAAGGAAGATACAGAATCTGAAGCAGGCTCCAGGCTCTGAGCTGTCTGCACAGAGCCCGACGTGGGGCTTGAACTCACGAGAGATCATGACCTGAGCTGAAGTTGGCCGCCTAACCGACTGGGCCATTCAGGCACCCCTGGGAGATGTTATTTTTTAGACAGTTCATTTTTATGCAGGTTATGTGAACTGCTTGTTTTCACTCCCTCTGCTCAGTTCACTTTGCGTGTGGGTTCATTTCCACTTGAGTTTGCCTAAGTGGTTTGGGGTCCTGTTTTGTATTTGTAACTCTTTCACCTTACCTACTAGTTGTCAGTTCTCTCTCAGTGAATGGATGGTGTCTTTCCATCATTTTAAATAAAAAATTTAGTAAGATTTACTACATGCCTATATGGAACATTTAGTCCCGCTCAGAATAACGTCCTTTTTGATTTTCATAAACTTTGGAAGTGTATATTGGTGATGGATGAAGAGAACCTTCTGAATGATACTGTTAAACATCAACCAGTAGGTGGCGAAAACTGGCAATAAAAAGCTTTTTGTTTGGCAGACCGGAGAATAAAGAAGGAAAACATAGGCCTGTCAGACTCTTGATACCATCTCCAGTCCCTGCATCTTGTTCTCTCTTCCTGGTGCTACCCCACTAGAATCCAGCCAGGCGAAGCTGGCCAAAGCGGAGCCCACTGACTCTTAAAAGCCGAAGACATCTTGCAAAGTCAAAAGCCTACAGCGCGTACAGGTGAAAGTTGTTGGAAGGTCTCAAGCACAGATCTAGGATTCAAACCCAGGACTCCTGACTCAGGCCAGGACACTCTTCCCTCCCTCACCAAACCGGAGACAGATAGTTAATCCGCACACTTCGCATGATACTTGCCTTCACACTTTAAGGTGGAATCTAATAACCAAACCCGAGTGAAGGAATGGTTTCACTCTTTCCATACAAAGAAAATTCAGAACATTCCTGTGGAATATATAATCTTCAGCAAGGACTGTCATGCAGACCTGTCCTGAGAATGTCTGCTGATGGCCAAGATGCCACTGAAGGAGTGAGTCTGAGAACAACTGTAAAGCGAGGGTCTATGGGAGCAAAGGAGGGGCAAAAAGAAGGAGGCTTTTCTGGGGGCCCCCTTTGCAGAAGTACAGTCTCTTTTCCAGCTCTGTCGTCTCATTTCCTCCTCACATGCTGGGTCTCTCAGAAGCACTAAGGCTTTCAATTCCTCTTAAGTAATTTGGTTGCTTTAAAGCAAGGTTCTGAGCAGATCCTTAAACTATAGTGTCGTGGCATCGGTACAGGTTTCTACTGTTTCCCCGAGAACATACATCCCAGGTCAGGCCATGCCCAGTGTCTGTCTCCAGGCCAGAACCTGTCCCCCACACCCACCCCGCTCTGTTGCCATGTCACAGCCATGAGAAAGTGGGAAGGAGCATCCTCCTTCATTCCTAATTGCCCAGATAAGTTAGTACAAGGCGCCCATTCCTACATGCAAGAGCTTGGCACACTGGTTGACTGGGTATGATAAATGAAATGAAAATAATTTGTGCTTATTTTGCTTCAGAATACATGCTTTGATTTCAGACTAGGAATGAGACAAAATAAAGACGATGCCAGAACATGTTTGTACACACTGCAGTGCTCATTCGTCACGTTTCTAGGAGCACTGTAATCCGGCGTCCCTATATATCTGTGTTTGAGCCCTAGGAGGTAAGCCGCTGTGCTTGTAGTAAACATTTTTTTTTTCTCGGCACTTTATTTGTCAAAGACTTTTAGAGATAAAAAATAGTTAAACGCGCACAACTCCTTTGCCCTCTTGTGCTTTTTCTCCTAGGGGCTATTCATGCTCAAGAAATAAGGAATGTGTGTGCTTGTGGGTACCGTGTGCGTGTGTGTGTGTGTGTGTGTGTGTGTGTATAGATAACTCGACAAGGTGCAGCCATCTGGGCGACCCTAGAGGCCTTGGGAAATCCACCCACGCTGGTTTTAGACCGTGGACCCGAAAGTCACCCAGGAGACTCCTGCAGCGTCCAGCCCCAACGGTCGGGGGCAGAGGAAAAACATTTACTTAGCCATTTGAAAGCCCTTGATATCCTTGACAGGCCCCTCGCTGGCCCGCTGGGAGCCATGTCCTGCCTTGGTCACGGATGGTGTCTCCAGGGTGTGCGTTCTGCCTGCACACCTAGGAAGCGGCCTGAAAGTCAACACTACGCTTGGGGCTTCCTTTGCCAGTCTTCAAGGCCAAGGTCCCACTGCTGGGAATGGGGGGGTGTCAGCAGGGGCCTGGGTCTTCTCCCTGGCAGCTGCCAATAGCTGGTACCCCGATGTGTACGTACATACACACGCACACCCCACCACCACACACACTCGGTTAAAAGGGTCAAAGCAGTTCCCGGCGCTTACACACACACACATACACACCACACACACACTGGGTTAAAAGGGTTGAAGCGATTCCCGGCGCTTACACACACCACACACGCGCGCGCAAACAAACACACACACCACACACACTCGGCTAAAAGGGTCGAAGCGGTCCCCGGCGCTGGCGTCCTCGGCGCACCCACCCAGCAGCCGCCCGGCCGGCCGCGTGCGGTCCCCCGGGCGCCCCCGGCCCCTCGCGGGCCCCCCCCGCGCGCTCGCCGGGCCCGCCGCAGGCCCGAGGAGGCCCCTCGCACACCCACCGCGCCGCGGCCGCGCGGGAGGCCTGCGCCGCCCGCGCCACCCACCGGCCGGGCCGGGCGGGCGGGCGGAGCGGAGCGGCCTGGGCGGGCGGGGGCACCCCGGGCGCGCCCTCCCCAGCCGCGGCCCTGCGCGCCAAGTGTACTCGGCGGGGCGCGCCGCTCTCGGCCGGGCCGCGGCTCCTTTAACCCGGGAAGGGGAGCGGGGCGGAGGGGCGGCGGGGCGGCTCCGCGGAGGGCTCTTTCTTTCTTCTTTTTTTGAATGAACCGTGTGACGTACGTACAGGAAACCAGTCGGTTAGAGAGAATGAAGTAAGAGGCCGCCCCCCCTCCCCCCCCCGCCGCCCGGCCCCGCGCCCGCCCCTTTCCTCCCCGCCCCCTCCCCCGCCCGCCGCGCTCCCGCCCGCCGCGCTCGGTTTCCCCGCCGAGCCGCCGCCGCCGCCGCCGCCGCTGCCAGCGAAGGTGCCGGGCGCCGGGCCCTCCCCGCCGGCGCGGCCGTCATCGCCCAGAGCGGGCGCGCGGCGGGAGCGCGGAGGGGGCGGCCGCCGCCAGCGCCGCCGCGCAGGAGCAGGAGGAGGAGAAAGGGTGCGCAGCCCGGAGGCGGGGTGCGCCGGTGGGGTGCAGCGGAAGAGGGGGTCCAGGGGGGAGAACTTCGTAGCAGTCATCCTTTTTAGGAAAAGAGGGAAAAAATAAAACCCTCCCCCACCACCTCCTTCTCCCCACCCCTCGCCGCACCACACACAGCGCGGGCTTCTCGCGCTCGGCACCGGCGGGCCGGGCGCGTCCTGCCTTCATTTATCAAGCAGCTTTTCGGAAAATGCATTTGCCGTTCGGAGTTTAATCAGAAGAGGATTCCTGCCCCCGTGCCCGGCTCGTCCACCGGCCCCCCGTCCCTGTCTGTCTCCCGTGGAGGCGTGAAGCGGTCCCGCGGACAGAGCTCCATGTCTGTGCCCGCGCGTGTGCGTGCGTGTGTAAATTGCCGAGAGGGGGAAAAAATCACAGGACTTCTGCAAATACCGGACTGAAAATTGTAATTCATCTGCCGCCGCCGCTGCCTTTTTTCTTTTTCTTTTTCTTTTTCTTTTTTTCCTCTCGTGCTCTTGAGCTCTCCGGTTGGGATTCCTTCGGATTGACATTTCTGTGAAGGAGAAGTCTGGGAGTCAAACTGGAAATTCTCCTAATTTTTACCCACCTCCACCCCACCCCCAACTCCTGATTCATTCGGAAGTTTCTAAAGCAGCTATAACTGGAGAGTTCTGAAGATTGATGGAATCTTTGCCTTATGCATTTGTTTTGTTTTCACAAAAAAGGAAACTTGACAGAGGATCATGCTGTCCTTAAAAAATACAAGTAAGTTCTTTGCACAGGAAATTGGCTTAATGTAACTTTCAATGGAAACATTTGAGATTTTTAACTTTAAGTGCATTCGAGTAAGTTTAATTTCCAGGCAGTTTAATACATTCTTTTTAGCCGTGTAACTTGTAGTCTCTGCCCTGCTTCGACCCAGTGTTTAAACGGAAAGTGCACCTGATTTTGACTTCGTTGTTTTGTTTAACCTTTCAGCATCACAGAGGAAGTAGACTGATATTAACAATAATTAATAATAATGTGCCTCATGAAATAAAGATCCGAAAGGAATTTCAGTAAAAATTTCCTGCATCTCATGCCAAGAGGGAAACACCAGAATCAAGTGTTCCGCGTGACTGAAGACACCCCCTCATCCAAGAATGCAAAGCACATCCAATAAAATAGCTGGATTATAACTATTCTTTCCTTCGGGGCCGCAGGGCGGGAGCAGGGGCGAGAGGTGCCGTCGGTACCCGGCCGCTTTTCCTCGGGGGCAGGATGGCGCACGCTGGGAGAACAGGGTATGACAACCGGGAGATAGTGATGAAGTACATCCACTATAAGCTGTCGCAGAGGGGCTACGAGTGGGATGCCGGAGACGCGGGCGCCGCGCCCCCGGGGGCCGCCCCCGCGCCGGGCATCTTCTCCTCCCAGCCCGGGCGCACCCCTGCGCCCGCCAGGACCTCCCCGCTGCCGCCCCCGGCCGCCCCCCGCCGCCGCCGCCGCGGGCCCTGCGCTCAGCCCCGTGCCACCTGTGGTCCACCTGACCCTGCGCCAGGCCGGCGACGACTTCTCCCGTCGCTACCGCCGCGACTTCGCGGAGATGTCCAGCCAGCTGCACCTGACGCCCGTTACCGCGAGGGGACGCTTTGCCACGGTGGTGGAGGAGCTCTTCAGGGATGGGGTGAACTGGGGGAGGATCGTGGCCTTCTTTGAGTTCGGTGGGGTCATGTGTGTGGAGAGCGTCAACCGAGAGATGTCGCCCCTGGTGGACAACATCGCCCTTTGGATGACCGAGTACCTGAACCGGCACCTGCACACCTGGATCCAAGACAACGGAGGCTGGGTAGGTGCATGTCCGCTTGAACGCGAGTCTGGGCTGGACGCTTCCAGGCCGAGGCTGAGAATCCGTGGTTGGAGTGTGGGTGGGCTCTTGGGCCGAGGGCAGGCCGGCTGGAGAGCCAGTGAAATAAAATCAGGTTGCCCGTCCCCTCCCTCCCCTGTGGAAAGCTCTCCCTGCCAGCCCTACCCTTGATGACTCTTTCTAGCCAAAAGTGTTTTCCTTGCTTGCCAGCTGTGGAGGTTTAAAGATCCAGCATTTGCTATCCAGTGGGATCTCGGGGTGGGGGGTGGGTGTGGGGGTGGGGGGAATGGTATCCCTTCAGGGTTTCTCAAACTTGTGGTCCGAGGATCCTCACCCCCCACTCCCAGACTACTCATGAACTGGAAGCCACGTTGGGTTGGCAGTCAGCATCCTCAACAGGCCCCCCCCCCCCGGGGGTTTCTGATTTGTACTAAACTTGGAGAACCACCCAGTTAGAAGAACAGACCTCTCCAGGGGACTAAGGGCATGCCTTTTCTGACTCATTTGGTAAAATGTGCCCCAAGAGGAAATCCGCCTTAGCCCCTTTCCCTGGAAAACTTAGCTGTGTTTGTAAAGAGGTAAGTTGACATTCCAAAAGGTCGGGAACTCCATCATCCCACGGCGTGTGCGGTCGTTCCCAGTGGGCATGCCTGAGAGTCTTCAAGAGCATTGGGCTAAGGAAACTTGATCTCATTGGTGACACAGTTTGTCCTGGCCACATACTTTGTGTTCTGTTTCCATGACTGGTGTATGATTTTAAAGTTTACTGTCATTGTAGTATCTCTGACTTCTCACCGTCTGGAGTCCGCAACATTTGGTGGTCTCCTCTCCTGAAAAATCTTGCATCTACATGACCGATACAAAGCGTAGAACCGATTCTTAGCGTGGATTCTCTCACGCTCTGTCTTTAGTTGTAGTGATTGATGCCTGTAGTTGGAAGAACATCTGCAAGGAGATTTTTTTTTCTTTCTGGTGCTAGAGAGAGATTCCATCGCGTTACCGTGAAGTTATTGTTTCGTGTGTGACTGTCTGGGGGATGGGTCCGATCCTCAGATTGAAGAACTGTAACCGAGCTCTACATCTCCTATCTGAAATTGTTAATTTAGGGGAAAAGTAAAAGAAGTCTTGTCCAAAAGGTTTTTTTCAGACTTTTTTGTTTTGATTTGAAGAATTATTTATGAAAAAGGATGCAACTCAGCGCTTCCGTATATAGGCTCTTGGGAGAATTACTGATCCTATTATGTAGGACCTACCAGGAGCCCAAAGCCTAGAAATGACTGCAAGTGGATTCAGTTTCAAGGAGTGCATTACATATTTGACTGCAGTTTACAAGTGTGCTAGCATTAAGGCCAAGGAAAAAGGAGAAAAAGCCAAGAAAAGTAGATGGCTGGCATGAAAACCTGATCCTACTTGATCAAAGTTGACAAAATATTGATGCCACTGTTGAGTGTTTAAAAGTAAAATCTCCCCATTTCAATCTCTAAAATGTAGAATGCTCTGCTTGAATCATTCTTTCGAGCTCCCAGATCGTCAGATCTTTAGTAATTCTGGAAGGATTCACTACAGGGCCAAATAATATATTTTTTTAAATGTTTGGTTAAGGAGGTGGTTTTATTTTTAACCACCATCACCAAAAAGGTACAGAGTTCTAGACTCCGAAAGGATGGTTTTAAGACCTAAAGTAAAAGTGGGTTGACAATGCTACTGTTTCACATTTTTATGAAAACATATTTCAAACATTTCTCTCTAGCTGAAGGAAATCCAAGGTGGTAACTGTCATCTACTAAGTCATTTAATAAAAAGATAGGAGGCAGAGCCATAGACATACGTTTGTGGTGGCGATGAAGCCATGACCCGGTCTTTGTTTTGTTGCATTGTACTCTATTCACATCTCATACAAGTGAGTTTTCATTTTAAGTGAAGGCTCGCCTTTAACTCCTTTCGAAATAGAGTTTTCCTGGGAGAGCCCAGCTTCGTGGTCACCAGGTGTCTGAGATGGATAAATGCGAGGCTGTATTTTATGATGCCAAACCACAATGACATACCGTAGAACGTGATAAAAAATATTTTGACAAAGCCTCTTAGAGTTAAAATAAATCATATGGAGGCACAAATAGCTGTTGATAAAATGTGTCGTTTTCAGGACAACATATAGATGGATGGCTGTAGAGGCAAACAAGGGAATTTGGCAAAAAGGAAAAAGTGTATGTCAGGAAATGTAATCATAAATGGATACTTTGGAATAGAAGTGCTGGTATTTGAGATTATAAGTGGCTTGCCTCTCCTTTCATATGGGCATTACTGATCTAAATTTTTATTTTCTGTATATGGCATATGGACAGACTTTCCCGCCCCGCCCCCCCCAATGAAATTTGCACCAAAGTATTGCTTCTTTACTACCGTGGTGTGTCTTACAGTGTAAAGTACACCGAATGCCAATGGTCAAGTTTCAGAAGACAGCTAGTATGTTCTCTTGACCTTTGGCTATGACTCCCGTGGTTTCTAGGGCTCCGTGGGTCAGCTCACCTACTGCGTGTATAATAATGGGGGCTTCAGATTTTGAAGTCCCTTTTTCCTTTGCTGCTGTTGATGCAAAGTCCGCCTCTCGAGATCAAGGAAAGCTGTGTGCGTTTCATGTTCCATAACTTGGAGAAAGCCGCGTCTTGGAATGATAGGCGTCTGGGAGCTAGTCCCAGAAGCCTACAAATCAAATAAAGACTGAAGAAGAAATTGGGTTAGAGTGGAGTGTGGTTTTCATTCCCAAGTCTGAATAAGGCACCGTGTGGCAGCAGGACAGACGGAGCACAAGACGGGATCGGTTCTAGGAATCTGCGTTCCCACCCCACAGCTAGGAAGTCCGAATTGGCGGTTCACGTGAGATAGAGGTTTTTGCGCGCACGTGGTAATTAGAGACACTGACTATCGTCTGCCGTTGGTTCCCGGGGACATCTTTGGGGAAAAGTGATAATCTGGGGTGGGTCCTTCGGCGTCCGATCCCCGTGGCCTCACAGGTTTCTAGTATTACCTAGAACACTGAATATTTCCCAGATGTCCGCTAGTGCGATCTGATCCTTGCACGAAATAAGTTGGAACGAAAGAGCGGAGATGAATTATTATAAGCTCAGTCTTCTCAAGAATGTTTTTCATGGTAGCTACACAGTTTGTATTGGCATTATTGATCTCAATGAAGTGACATAGCTTTTCTATTCCAATTCAAGGCAGGAGATTTAGCTCTTTTGAAAGCTCCCTTAGTTATTATTTTACCCCCTTATATAACACAGTTTGGGTTCTACAGGGGCACCGAGTGGCCCTCAGATTGCTTCAAGGAGAAGGGGGTCTCGTAGTCAAAGCGTTGAGGTTCAGGAAAGTTGGTGGTGAGTGGAGTTGAGTGCTCCGTCCAAGCTGAGAAATGAGACGTTTAGCCTCATGGCCCAGAAGAGAGTGAGGTGTGGGCTCCTAAAAGAAAGAGGGGGGCTTAACAGGAGATTAGCTTCATTCTGGTGATGAGATGGTGGCGTGACTTTTTTTTTTCTTCTTTCTTTTTTTCGTCTTTTGGTCTTTGTGGTTTAGGACGACAGGAACTTACTTCTCCACATCCAGCAGAGGTTAGCTTCCTTTTTGTTCGTTGGTCAGCAGACAGTTTCTGCCGTCTGTGTGCAGTCCAAATCTACCAAAACACTTGATTAACTGGAAGGCAGTACCATTCTCGTGCTAGTGTACAAAATACGCGAAAAAGCATCGGTTTCCTAGCGGCTGAGGATCAGCTGCTCATGGCCAATTTTGGCAGCTGAATGATAGGGATTAAAAATAGTCGGGAGATGATCCAGTCTTAAATAATATACTTAATGATGAACTTTCCTTGGGAAAGTGTATGTTTCTGCCTGCTAAGAATCACATGCTTCCCTCAATAATTTACTTTGTAGAAAAAACTGCATTATCGCCCCTAGAGTTTGCACGTCACGTGCTGTTGAGTGATTATGTTTCGGGACCTTTGTAAAATTTTATAGTTCACTTAGTTCCCTTTTCTGTTTTAGGGCTTTTGTTGCTCTTTAACGTCTGCTAAAAACCTGGCTTTCTTTCGCGAATGCTGTTACTTTCAGCTGGGCTTTCTAGTGAGAGCTGATTGATCGGTTTAGCAATCCTTGATGGAGCTGGTAACATTTCAGATTGCTTAAATGTCATTAAGCCACACAGCACATCAGGTAACAGAAAGACACACACACACACACACACACACACACACACACACACTTTTTAAAGCAGAGTCTTAAAGTTTTTCCTTATCTCTACTTCCAGTCCTAGTCAACTTTCGGGAGGCATGATAAAGTCACTCCTAAGGCAGGTGTGTGGGTGCCGCCAACGGGCTCACCCCGCACCCATTGCTGAGGTCACTCATCGTGTTCTAGCAATAGTTGATCAAGGCAGTATCTTAGCACAAGTGCATTTGTGCTGGAAAAACAACACTGTCTTTGTAGTGTACAAGTAGAAAGGTTTTCCCCCCAGAGATATATTGTATTTGAAGTTCAAAGGTTCTGTTAAACCTTTTTAGGGTAACCTAATATCACCTTATTCAGGTGTAGCTGTAACCTGGAAAGCTGGTCCCCCTTTCCCCCAGCTACCTGCCGGAGACCACTCAGTGAATTTGCTTCACTCCGAAGCTCTTCTTTCATTCTTCTTGGTTTGATTCAAACCGTATTAGCGTTTGACATCTAAACAGGATTAATGATGAAACTCATCCAAGGACTAAGACAGTTGTTTGACAGACATGGTTGCACGTCTGTATGCGGCCGGCCCTGGGTTGGGTTGAGGACACAGGAAAGAGCCTCCCCCCTGTCCTGGATGACCTCACGGGCCAGTGTGGTAGGTGTCTAAGCAAACTCACAGTTACATGCAACCCTATAAAAACCATCCCGAGAACTCTGTAAATTCTCGGATTTACAGAGAAAAAGGAAAAAAAAAAACCCCACTATATATTATTTTGCATGCACTTCAGTCATTGTCTAAAAAAGTTCCTTCTCCCCATATGGCTGTTCTTGTGTGCATTAGGCCTGATTTAAATAGGAGGAGAAATGTAGGTAATTTAAAAAATACTGTACAACACAAACATACCTTCAGAATACTGAAAGGCGGGGGGGAGGGTGGGGTTCCCTTGTTAAATATTTACCCATTAAACACTTTTAATACACATTAAGAAGACTTAATAAACACCTGTCTTCAGTTTTAAAGTATTTCCTTAATTCTTTGTACGTAGAAGACAATCAAGGCTTTGGTTAGGATGATTAGAATAGTATAACTTGAAGAACGGTCTTTCTTAAATCATCCTTGTACGCAGAAAAATACGATTGAACAGAACAGGGGCTCTACCTTGGGGAGAGATTTTTTTTTTTTAATATAATTTATAGTCAAGTTAGCTAACATACAGCGTATACAGTGTGCTCTTCGCTTCGGGAGTAGATTCCCGTGATTCGTCGCTTGCATACACCGCCCAGCGCTCATCCCAGCAAGTGCCCCCCTCAGTGCCCATCCCCCATTGCCCCTCTCCTCCAGACCCCCATCAGCCCTCAGTTTGTTCTCTGTATTTAAGAGTCTCTTAAGGTGTGCCTCCCTCTCTGTTTGAAACTATTTCCCCCCTTCCCTTCCTCCATGGTCTTCTGTTAAGTTGGGGAGAGATTAAAAAAAAAAAAAAAGCTTTTGTTTTCTTTTGTTTTAGGTTGTGGTCCTGTTTCAATTATTGAGAGGCATCTCTTCCGAAACTCTGTTTATAGAAATTTCTAGTCCACTGTAGCGTCCGCGTTCCCGAAGGGCAGGTGTAGTACTGTCTCCCAGCTGGCGTTCGTGGTCCTCTTTCTTTAAATGGGGATTGTCAAACTTGGGAAATCACAGCAAAGCCTTTTTTTTCACCTTAGAAAGTATTTCTGTAGGCCGCCGCTGGTTCTGACAGACGCTCAACTCTACAGCGCCGCCATTTCTCCGCTTTTTATGTGCCAGACAAAAGATACACGCAGCTGTCCTTCGGTAGGAATGATGATTGAATGAATGATTGTTTCTATCTCTCCAAAGCCATTTGGGCTTTCGCATGGGGACCCTGCCCCCTGCCTGCCCATCATGTCACCTCCAGGAGCCCTGGGTGTAGCTCTTCCTCCTCCCAAAACGTTGGGCATGGAATTCACCTGAAGAAAAGGGCATCAGGCCTCAAGTCCCAGCAGGAGGGCGCGGAAAAGGGCCCTGGCCAGGGCGAGACTGGAGCCTCTGCTGCCGTCCTGCCACAGGCAGCAGGGCAAGGAGCCGCTCTGCCAGCAGAGACGCTGCTGTCTCTCCAGAGATCCTAGATTCCAAACACGTGCGGGGACAAGACAGAATCTGCTGGCGGAACTCCTCCTCGCTCTGACCTCCCTCCGCAGCCGGAGATTAGAGGGCCCATCCTCCAGCCATAGATCGGTGGTGACTAACTTCACTAAAAGAGCGAAAATAATGTATTCAAGACTACTTCCCCCGCCGCCCTCTCGAACGGGCGAGAAAGGGAATCTCCCTGTCGTGCTGTGCGGAGAGCTGCTCGGGTGGTTTTCTCGGGCGACTGACCGGATTCTGTGAGAAGCTTCTCCACGGAATGTGGCCCTCTCTCTCTTACACTGTGACCCATGGAACAGGCGCTGCGCTGGGAAACTGTCTGGAAAATTTGTGTTTTCATTCCGTTCCCTGTGTTGCCTTCAGAATTTCAGGGATAGAGCCATATTCCATTTTTAGTTAATAATCAGCTCGTTGGTTCTCTGGGGCTTCAGCATAATGAGTCAGAAGCTTATGACTGACCCCACTCTCCTCTTTCCTCTGCCTCCTGAAAACAACCCGAGGACCCGCTGCGTCAAGGGGAGCTTTAATATTTCAAAGGAGATTTTCCATTGAGACTAATACAGCTTTCTTGTGACAGTCCCAGTGACTCGATCTCTCTCTATTTTTTTCTTAATGTTTATTTACTTTTGACAGAGAGACAGAGTGTGAGCAGGGGAGGGGCAGAGAGAGAGGGAGACACAGAATCTGAAGCAGGCTCCAGGCTCTGAGCTGTCAGCACAGAGCCCAACGCGGGGCTCGAACTCACAGACCGCGAGATCATGACCTGAGCCGAAGTCGGTGCTTAACCGACTGAGCCACCCGGGTGCCCCGATCGCTCTATTTTTAACTGTCTCTTCTTACGCTGTGGCAGCGTCGGGAGTCTGCCACTTTTAATGCTTAGAGGACGAAACAGGAGACCAGGGTCATGGGCCGTCTCTTTTTGACTTTTCCCAACTTTTCGTAGCAGAGAACGGAGATTGCTCTGTCTGTGCGACACCACGGAGGTTGTATCCGTGTAGTCACTCTAGAATCGAATGGTGGCCGAATATTCCACTCAGGTGCATTCGATGTTTCCAGGAGAACACGGGACAAATACTTAGTACTCTTCATTCACCGCCTAGTTGCTCCATACATGACCTTCTTACAATTAGAAGAGGAATAAAATTAACTGCAAATTATATCATCAGCTTTAGAGGTTGATTTTTTTTTTTTTTATCCCTTAAGGAAAAAAAAAAAAGGCCAGTCCATCAATGATGCCAGTTGGCACTTCTGAGTCTAAAGTTTCAGGACCACCTCCTAGTCATCTCCGTTATGAATTCCTGCCAGTATTTTTATCCCTCTCCCTCCCTCCCTCTCTCTCTCTCTTTCTCTCTTTAGTTGTAGGACTGAAACTTTTAGAGGTGGCTTTGAGTTTTTTGATAACAAAATTATAAGTAAAGTGAGGCAGGGCCACTAACTAAATACTAAAGTGGAAAGAGGCACGAAGGAGTCTCATCAAGGAAAATGAGCGCTTGTTTACAAAACCGGACTCACAAAGGGCAGAGACAGAAATGGAAAGCGTTGTGAAGGTGTCATGTTTTCCTATATCAAGCGCGTTAATACTCGCCTACTGTGTGCGAGGCTCTGCCAGGTGTCTTCGTTGGATAAAAAAAAATGCGTCAGATCAACTTTGTCTTCGGGGAACTTACCAACCAGGAGTGGGACTACAGAGACGTAAATTGCTGTCATCTTTGCCACTCTTTAGTGGGCAGAGGGATCTGGCCCAGCTGGAAGGGGAAATGGAAGCGTTTCATGAAGGAGGTAGTAGGTAGGAGACTGGGGAGAGGGCATGTAAGAAGACCGGACTGGGGGCGCCTGGGTGGCTCAGTCCGTTGAGCGTCTGACTTCAGCTCAGGTCATGATCTCGTGTCTGTGAGTTCGGGCCCTGCGTCGGGCTCTGTGCTGACAGCTCAGAGCCTGGAGCCTGCTTCGGATTCTGTGTCTCCCTCTCTCTCTGCCCTTCTCCTGCTCACTCTATGTCTCAAAAATAAATAAACGTTAAAAAAAATTAAAAAAAAAAAAAAAAGAAGAAGACCGGACTGGAGAAGTCAAAGCAGACACGAATATATGAGGCCTAATTGGGGAACAGTAAAGAGTTTGGCTTGGTGGGGGCACAGAGCTCTCTCATGAGTAGGACTGGGGCCTGAGTTGAGAGGTTTGTATTTAACTCGGTAGGCATCGAAGGATATTGAAAAGTTCTGAGGCCAGGCGGGGGTGTGGGCTTGTGGAAGATTGCTGGACAGCAGGGAGAGACCAGGTAGGAGGTTCAAACCGTGGTGGCGGAGTGGGGAATGGAAAAGATGGGCGGCTGATATGGGGGAAAGGCCTGACGACAGACCAAAGAAGCTGAGGACTCCGGGCTGGAACCCAGCTGGTCAGAAAGTGATAGTGTCCTCAAGAGAGGGAGGACAGATGAGCACAGTTGCTGTTTTGTGGGGTAAATGGGATGAAGTTAATTTGGGACATTTTGAGTTTCCAACATGGGTGTCCAACCCACGGGGAAGTGCCCAGCAGCAGTTGGCCGTAAAGATCAGAGCTCAAGAGAGAATTTGGGGCAAGACTACAACATGCCTTTCCCCCCAAACCATGTTGATTTCCCATTTCCTTCTTTCGTTTCCAAAAGTGGTCGTACCCGCCCGAGCTAATCCCATGCCAGTTTTCCCCAGAAGTCCTCCGTGGACCTCTATGGATCGGACTAAGGTGATTAACTTGGGAGTTGGTTGTACTGTTCAAAGCTTGGCTTCCCATTGCCAGTTCGCCTCCCGAAAACGTAATTCAACTCGAGTCAAATTCGTATTGTTCCAATATCTTAATAAGAACCACCCTTGGTGGAGGTCTTCTAAAATCAAAGCGTTCTCCTTCACTGGTGCTTCCTCACTTAATAAAATATTTCTCTTATTATATTTCTCCTATACTTAGCAGAGCACACAGCAGGCACACACAGCCCTTGTTTATTGAATGTTTAGTAAAAGATTATGTGAGCGGTGCCTTGAGCATCTAACTCCTCCTAACCAACTAATGTTCTCCTACTCCCGTTACTCTAGAGCATGTGTATGTGTTCCAAATGTCCCATTTCACAGATTCGTTAATACTTAATAGACATGAAAAACGAAAAACACGCATTGTTTTTTAATTTTTTTAACATTTATTTATTTTTGAGACATAAAAATGGAGCATGAGCAGGAGAAGGGCAGAGAGAGAGGGAGACACAGAATCCGAAGCAGGCTCCAGGCTCTGAGCCGTCAGCACAGAGCCCGATGCGGGGCTCGAACTCACAGACTGTGAGATCATGACCTGAGCCGAAGTCGGCCACTCAACCAACTGAGCCACCCAGGTGCCCCTGCATTAAGTGTTTTGATCTCATCCCTCCCTCATCATTGAACTGAAAAAGTATGTCATTCATACTTGAAGAGAAGTCTAGGTTTTGCTTTGTATTAAATGTTCAACTTTAATAAAAGTGCTTAATGCTGATATTAGACACCAGGCCACTGGTCGTCACATTGCATCTGTGTATACAGAGAATGCACACAGTCTGTATAACATGTGCTTAGTTGCTCTCGGTCCCGTGGCTCAGATCTCGAGCCAGGTGGAAGTTTTGATGTCTTGGATTATTCATCACCTCATCATTAAAGAAATCAGGGCTTGCCTAGGTTCCTCACAGTGGGAACAAGGTAGTTTTTCCCCCTCCGATTAGTGGTGTAGCTCAAATATAAAAGAACTACAGCTTAAAAGTCTTTGGAGTCAACAATCCCCTGGTTCTTTTCCCGCAAACACAAGCAGCCAACTGAAGGTGGAAGTCAGTAGGGCTCAGTGAGCCCAGTGGGGAGACAACCTAAGATTTTCTTTCTCCAGACACCGACCCCCCGGGGTGTCCTGGAGAAGACCACTGGCCTGGCCGCTTTGGGCTGAATCCTCGGTCCGACTCGAAGCAAGAAGCAAGAATCGCAGCTGTGGTTTTAAGAACTGGTGGAATTTGTATTTTAAGACGCCTCATCCCTTGGCATGAAGCAAACTCAAAATGTTATTGCCCATCATTTGTCATCTGTTCGAGAACGATCGTATGATTTGTTTACTTGTAATGAAGCTTGACCAGACTTCTCCAGGGGCTTTTAAAAAAGAGGGATGTGTCAGCTTGCAGATTTGTCCCCATGAATGAAACCACAAGCAAATTCCCTTCTCTCTCTCCCACCCTCCCTCCCATTTCTTCAGTGACCATCTGTGCATTATGTTACCATTGCCAGACCCTCTTCAAGTGGCTTATCTGTGAGTGAATTCAGAAACTCCAAATTATAAAGGACACCCAGATAATTGGCCTGTTCTCCAAAGTGTCCGTCCCCCGTGCCGCTGCCAGATTCCTTCTTAATGAATACATCCAGCGACAGTGGGATTCTTGAGCTGGTCCGTATCCGTGAGAAAGTGAGCTTCCCTGCTTTGTAACAGCTTGTGGCTCCGGGGGGCGGGGGGTGGGGGGGGAATGACAGCCATTGCACAAAGTTTCCTTTGAATGTAGTTTTCTTTCCCATAAATGATACTTTGAGAATACACTTAAGGGGTTATTAGTTTTCTATTTCATGCTTGGCCTGTGTGTGAGAATAACACAAGCTGTCGCTGCAAATCAGTAGCTAAACACGCTTTGTCTGGTTAATGTGAGCATTTAATATTTGGCTCAATTAAAAATTAACTGATGAAAGTACATGTCAAATGGAAATTGAAAATACCTTTGTAAGGAATATCGAAAGGGCATGACCAATGAGGAAATTAGTGGTTTTAAAATGTGGAGACTTTGGGGGGCGCCTGGGTGGCTCAGTCGGTTAGGTGTCTGACTTCGGCTCAGGTCATGATCTCACGGTTCGTGGGTTTGAGGCCTGTGTCGGGGTCTGTGCTCACAGCTCGGAGCCTGGAGCCTGCTTTGGATTCTGTGTCTCCCTCTCTCTGTCCCTTCTCTACTTGTCCCCCCCCCCCCACTCTCTCTGTTTCTCTCTTTTTTTCTCAGAAATGGGTAGATGAACATTTTTTTTAAAAAAATGTGGAGACTCAGGGGAAATTTAATATGAGTCGAGATGCTTGACTCTTCCTTCAAACCTCTCTGCCCGTTTGGCTCGGCATGATACTGAAGGGCGTCCTTGTTTTTATTATGAAGGATCCAGTTGCATCTCCGTGTTTTCTAGGGAATAACTGTGGTGTTTTGTTTTGTTTTGTGCTGGATCAACAATTAAAGCAGACAGAATAGGAGATCGGTTATTCATTTGTCCCACGCATTTTTTTCTTGTTGTTGTTTGTTTTTAATTGAGCACATGCTGTAGGCCAGGCCCTGGGGAGGTGGGAGGTGGGAACCAGATAGACGTGGCTCGCAGTCTGCGGGGTGGAGATCATTACACAGCAACCGGAGTGGAGCCTGGGTAGAGCGAGGAGAGAAGAAACGCAAGCACTGTAGGGGCATTTATTAGAGTCGAGGAAGTCTTCCCAGGAAAGGGGGCTGAGGCCTAAAGGATGATTAGAAGTAACCTAGAGACATGGGTCGGTCGGGGGCAGACCGAACGGGTAGAGCAAAGGCCAGAAGGCACGAGAGCGTGTGGCGAGCTGCGGGAACCGAGGAGTCCGGCCTGGCTGCAGAGAGGAGAGCAAGTGGGCAGATCAGAAAGGCGACATGGAGACGTGCCACCATGGGGGGGTTTATTCCAGAAAGATCCTGCCATTGATGAGACTGGGGAGAAATTAGGGACGGGGAGCAAGCTAGCTCAGTAAATGAGCAAGAGACCGTGTGCCTGACCTAGAGGGACAGTAGTGGGGACAGCAAGAAATTGAGAGCATTGAGCAACGGTTGGGACTAGAATGGAGAGGTTTTGGGAGAGATGTTGCAGTGGCTTGAACGCTTCAGAACTTGGCTCATTTCTTCTTCGGTGACAGTGCTCTTTTTCCAGAAATCATTTCGAAAAGAATATGGTCCTTTTTGTAGTCTCATATATATATATATATATATATATATATATATATATATATAATTTTTTCTTTCTCATTTCCCATTCTTTTAAGTTACCACCACCTGGTTGAAAATTTTCTTTTGTTAGAATTCACGTGGTAATACATCTTCATTAACAACCAACAGAAGTGGGTTTGAAGAAGGCATTCAGTTATGCAAGGCAGTTTTCATAGAAATTTCCTCCACGTGAAAAAAATGGCAACAATGGGACCTCACCTCGACAGAGGATTTCGAAGTTTCGGAAGGAGGTCGGGGTCTGGCAGCCCGTGTGGTCTTCCCGACAACCCCAGGCAAGGCAGGGACCGGAGGCCCTCTTCTCTTCCGCCTCGCTCTTCCCACACCCTTTTTGTCCCGTGTTTCTTCCCGTGCAAAGAGAGAGCTGCCTGACAAAGCCGTGCGACAGCCAGCAAGTGCAGAGGAACCCGTGTGTGTTCTCTCTCTACCCCGGGCTGCTTCGCAGCCTGTGTTTTCACAAGGACGCCAGATTCCTCAATAGAAAATTAATCATTGAGTATCTAATTTTGACAAGTTGTATCCTCTACTGCGTTTCATCTCAAAAAAACTATCAGGACAGTTAAAATGTAGTCTTGTGGGTTATTTTCCCTCCTTTGATTTAGCCTCTGAAGGGTGTTTCATGTCGATGGCAGGGGGGTATCTAACCTCTTGCCATCCGATGCCCACACATTTGCTCAAGGCCCCCGTGGGGGTGCTTGGGAGCTGAGGGGGCTTGGGCGTGTTCCTCCTCTAAGGAGCCGGTAGTGTGAGGGACGGGCGAGTTCTCTCAGCTCAGCGAGGGTTCTGGGAGACAGCAGGGCAGGTGGGACTCTGTGAACGTAGATGCTCATTTTGATTGGCGTCTAATTAGCAATTCACGTTTTTATTGACTTTTAAACTTGGCCTCTTCTCTTTATATAAGCAACAGAAACTTGGCGAGTGAGTGAGGCCCTTATTGAATTTCAGGAATGGCGGAGGCTTCATCAGGAAGATCCCCGTAGCGTCGAAAGAGCACTGTGTTCTTTCAACATCATTTATTCAACACACGTTGAGAAGAGCACGGAGGCTCCCAGAAGGCGTGGCGGTCAAGACCGTCCCTCATCCCTCTCATGAATCCAACATGGTGGGGAAGTCAGAATAGTAAGTAGGCAAATAAGTCACAACAGAAGGACTACAATGTAACAGAAATGGGACAAAATGATACAGCGGTATCTGTGGGGCTTACTGAGTCTTAGGTGACATCTGGGGGCCTTTGAGTTATATTGCAGATTACACAGAGGCGATCAAATGGCGTTTGTTTTTAAAGTTAACAGCTGAAAACTTAATGCTCTCCCTTAAAATTAATGTATATAATAGTAGAATACAGCCCATATGTCAGTTTAAGATGCGTTACGATACACAATATAGAACTAAAGATGACTTCCATTTTTGGCTAAAATGTTTGGACCATTTTTTCCCTGTCCCCCTACTGATCTTTTTGTTTTCCCCATTTCCATTTGTTATCACCGGTCAATCGCCCAGTCTCTGAAAGTCAGGTGGAAGGATGGAATTTAGTGAGCCCCAGGATGTGCCAGACTCTGGGCTTAACACTCAGAACCTCTTCTCAAGGTAGGAAGCGGAATTATAGATTGAGGAAACACAGGTTCCGGAAAATCAAGGAATTTTGCCTCATAGGAGGCAAAACCAGATTCTTTTTTAGGCACTCCAAGTGGTAATAGATGTCCTCTAAAACTTAAAGAATTTTTTTTAATGTAAAACAGAACTCTATTAAAAAGGAACAATTCGCTGCATGTGACTTCTTGGTTTCTTAGCAGGCCAATTAGTCATCTTTATTTTAGTGACTAGGAGGTGAAATCTTTCTTAAAAGAGACTTTTAAAAGTTCTTTCATAGCTGGAAAAAAAAAGATAGAGAAACATTTTGTTTCTGTCTCTCCTCTCTTTGGCTCCAGCAGTCTGTGTAAATAGACTTTGAAAAATAAGTAGTAATCGCTGTTTGGTACCACGACCAGACACCTGATTCAGAAACCATCCCAGGGGTCAGCCGGTGTTTGTTGGAACGACAAACCCACAGCGCTTTCCTGGTTCAAGAGAAATGACCTCACTGTCCAATTGTAACCTGCCTGATGCCTTAATCAAAAGGTGGGAAAAGCCTGCGGTTTTATCTCCGGTGTGATCCTCAGCCCTTCGCCGTCTTATTTTAGGCATGACCTTAGTGTTTTTTCCAGAGTCCAGAGGTGAAATGACATGTTACTCAAGCTTACAAGATGATGATGTATCTTTTTTTTTTTATATTTAGCTGTAAATTTTATTCTACTCATAAACAAACCCACTTTGAGCGGCCATGTGTATCAAGGGAGAGTTATTTACATCCCCCTTGGTTTAATTTGGATACATTTGACCTAGAACAGCGCAGTGTTTCCACAATAACATTTGAACAGGATGCCGCTGTCCGGGTTTACAGGGCTCAGGGAGTGTCAGCACTGGCCAGGAAACTCCGTTCTTAAAAGAAACTTAAACTAAGTTCTGACAAGATAGGAAGCTCTTACTAGACTCGTTAGTAAACCTATCTCTTTTTCTCCCCTGCTTTCTCATTTTTATAGCTCTCTCGGTGTTATTAAACAATATGGATTGGATATTTAACTTAGGTTCATGTGCCAAATAAGTCAAATTCGGAAGGAAAAAAAAACTGTTTTAAGGGGTTTGTTTAAGAAAGCATATATAAATAAAAAACTAGGGGTGCCTGGGTGATTCAGTCGGTTGAGTGTCCGACTTCGGCTCAGGTCCTGATCTCACGGTTCGTGGGTTCAAGCCCCACGTCGGGCTCTGTGCTGACAGCTCAGAGCCTGGAGCCTGCTTCAGATTCTGTGTCCCCTTCTCTCTCTGCCCCTCCCTCACACACATGCGCTCTCGCTCTCTCTCTCTCTCTCTCTCTCTCTCAAAAATAAACAGTAAAAAAAATTTTTAAATAAAATCGTGGGTTCAGTAGCGTCTAAAATGTTTAATTTATAAGCTATAGCCCAACACTGTAATATTTAAAAGCCTGCTTTATGTATCTTTGCAAATCTTTAAAATCCCAGGGACTTGAGATAATTAAATTCTTTGTTCTTTAATGGCTTTCTATGTGACCTCCCATCGGTGGGGCTTGATCTCAGGGCAAGAGAGGGATTCCGTGCCCAGGACGGGCTCCCTATTTTCTGGTGTGAAGAAAGAAAGCTCTGCTCTTTCTCTGCCTCGGTTTTCTACCCAGGATTATTTGTGATGTCTGCCTAGAAATGAAGAGCACTCGTTTGTCCCCAGGGTTGTGATTGGTGCGTGAAAGGCCTTAATGACTGCCAAGTCCATTAACACCCTGTTTAACAATTATGATGATGCCAAACACAACTAAGAACTAGGAAGGCATTTCAGCCCCCCGCTCTGCAGAAGGGTAACACAAAGGTTATGCACCAAAGGTCACACCCATTAGTCATGAGAGCTTGGCCATCATTCTTAACAGATTTGTGTTGTGTTGTGTGTGTGCGTGTGTGTGCATGGAGAAAGAGACAGAGACAAATATACATAACCTAAAATGGTACCATTTAAACCATTTCTTTAGGTGTACAGTTAGTGGCAATAAGTACATTCACAGGGTGGTGCAACAACCCTCCCCACCATCTATCTCCAGAACCTTCTATCTCCCAAACTGAAACTCTGTATCATTAAACACAAAACCCCATTCCCTCCCCACCTGCCCCCTGGCCCCACATCAGCGTCTGGTAACTACTAGCTTGCGGTCTCTAGAATTCGACTACTCCAGGTTCCCATCAAGGGAATCACGCGGTGTTTGTCCTCCTGTGTCTGGCTCACCTCACTTAACGTCATGTTTTCAAGGTCCATCCAGGCTGGAGCCCGTGTCAGAACTGCATTCCTCTTTAAGGCTAAGGAATTTCCCACTCCCAGTTTCTTTTAAATCCGCGTCCTCACAAGATGGGTGATCGTTTTGTTTCCAGCCAATAGAAGCGGCACGTAACAGCCAGTTAGCCCTGAGTGGGCATCAGAGCCCGCAAATTATTAGAGCAGTTTTTCTAGGATCTGACGGGAGGGAAGAGGAGAAAGCCAGCACAGGAGCTAGCGACACGGCCGCCTGCAGCTCCTCCGCGTGGGGGGCGGGCGGGCAGGAGGACATCGGCAGCCCCTGCAGCCGTCTCCGGGCCGTGGTGTGGGCCCGGTGACACCGCTGAGTCATCAAGACAGGGTCACTTTCCACAGGGAGAGTGGGAGAGTTCAGGGGAAGCGGCCGGTCCGTTTCTGAAATGACTCCGTTCCAAATGGTTAAAATTTTTTAAAAGTTTACGCTTCAGTCATCTGAAAAATCCACTTATGTGAAATGACTCATTCTAGAATGTGGTGAAAGAGAGGAGGCCCGGCCGCGGTGGCGTGAAAAAAGATCGCCCAGGCTGAGCGCCCTTCAGGGGCATCTGCCTCCCTGCGCGGCCCGTAGAGCGGAGAGTGGCGAGGAGCCGGGCTTCCGTGGGTACGGGGATTGGTATTTCTGGGGGAGTTTCTGCCGGACTGCTGCGTCTGCGTGATCCTCGCTCTGCCTGAGCGACCTCATTCGCATAGTTAGTGTCGCTGGTCACCCGGCTGCGTTACACGGCGGGAGGGGAGCCTCGAGCCCCCTCGCAAAGTCTGAACCCTGAGCCTCTGCCTCGGGACTTCAGTCTGGACGCACTGGCCGGTGAAAGGTGGTCATTCGTTCATTCGCCATTCTCAGTGCCTTCGAGGTTTCTCCATGCCACCTCCGGCCTCAAGGAGGGCGGTCTCCCCAGGGAGGCAGACGCACAAACAGAAATACGGCAGCCCGCTGCGTTTTTCCTGAGAAAGTCAAGGAGGGCTTCCCAGGGGAGGTGCCATTTGACCTGACTCTGGAAGGATAAATAAGAGCCTGCCCTGTGGAGAATGGGAAAGGGTACCGTGTGCCAATAACCGAGCAACAGGAAGGGTCTGACGAGCTCGGGGATGGTACGAAAGTCAGCATGAGCAGAATAGAGGGGTTGTGGGGGTGGAATGCAAGGAGAGGGGGCTGGAGGAGTGGCCGAAGCCGGTTCACTGAGGCCTGAGTGACCGCCCCTAGGAATTTAGATTTGATCTTTCATGCAGAGGAGAGCCAGCGAAGGCTTCTAGGAGGGCCTTGAGTTCTGGCGGTGGTGGAGGGGGCAGCAGGGAGCCCAGGCGGGAAGATGAGGCAGGTGACCATCTCGGGATGGGACAACCGTGACATTTCAAAGGTAGAATCTGAGAATATGGGTCCAATCTGAGCACCACTGAATACTCCGTGCTTAGCACAGGGCTGGCACTTAGTAGGCACCCAGTAAACACCGGCTGAGCTGAATGAATGGCCAGCCAGCCGTGTGATGCGACAGGCGGCACCGGCGGTGTGAGGGGGACAGCCCGGCCGTATCACGATGGCACACCTGTTTGTAGGGCGTCTGCTCCGGGTCAGACACTTTCTAAATCCTGTCCGCATTGCCAAGTTTCTTTCCTAGGACAGTCCAGAGAGGTCGGTGCGGTTTTGTCCTTGTAGATGGGGACACAGAGGCTTTGAGAGGCGACTCACTCAGCCGCTTCTGTGGCTGAGAAGGGATTTGAACTCGGGCATCCGCACAGCGCTCCGCCCTTAATCACAGCACCGCGGCCTCTCCTCTTCTGGAGTTTCCTGGAAGCCGCCTGTGTCAAGGCCCCGGGAGTGATGAGTGGGCAAACATAAGCAGCGGCAGGATGCAGGGAGACCTGTTTAGGAAACCATTTATCTCACGTAGACATACCATCTGAGATGACCTTAGGAGAAATAACAATGCAGTAATAACAGCACCACAGTCTTTCCCTGGCATAAGAAACCAGCTTTGTAATGAAAATGGAATTTCTCTGGGAAATAGTCCTAGAAAGAGATAGGCAGTGGAGATAAAATAACAAAATGTAAACGCGTATCGGATTGTTTGCTGTGCCTTTTCCCCTGGCGCGTTTGCCCTCTCTGTTGTGTCATTTACTTTGCTCACTGGCTGCCTGCAGATCTGTGGCCCCCTGGCCCCCTACCCCTGACCCCCATCCCCCACCCCTGCCTTCTATCCCCGACCCCTCCCCATCCCCTACCCCTGCCTTCCATCCCCCACCCCTCCCCATCCCCCACCCCAGAACCCCCTTCCCCATCCCTCCCCATCCCCCAACCCTGTGCCCTATCCCCCACCCCTCCCCTCCCCCACCCCTCCCCATCCCCCACCCCTGAACCCCATCCTCCACCCCTCCCCATCCCCTACCCCTGCCTCCTATCCCCCACCCCTCCCTCACCCCCACTCCTGACCCCCATCCCCCACCCCTCCCCATCCCCCACCTCTGAACCCCATCCTCCACCCCTCCCCATCCCCTACCTCTGCCTCCCATCCCCCACCCCTCCCTCACTCCCCATCCCTCCCTCACCCCCCACCCCTGACCCCCATCCCCCACCCCTCCCCATCTCCCACCCCCCACCCCTGACCCCCACTCCCTGCCCCTCCACTCCCTCCCCCACACAAAGGAAGAGGAAGGAGACCACGGGATCTGGAGGCCATAGCACCGGCCCTGAGCTTACCCTCAGCGCACCTGCTGGGACGGGAAAAGGGTCCTCCAGGGTAAACTCGGCTTTTGGGATGGAAGCCTGTGACTTTCCGGAATGAAGGGTGATGAGCGTGGTTTCCCAGGGGGCCCCAGGCCGGAATCCCAGCTCAGCGGGGTTCGGGTGTGCGCGCCGTCAGGGATCATTACCGCCCCAATCCAAGCTGAGGTGTTGGTGCCATAGGTCAGAGTCCTATCAAGTAAACTCGTGTCCTAACAGAGGACGCAGCGGCCCGACTGCACCTCAGGGTTCCTGCGCTCATTACCCCAGAGGACACCGACTCTCGTGGCGGTGCGGGGAAGGGATTCTGTTTCTAGCCCATTCTAACTGGGGGTCCGTCTCGCTCCGCCCCCCTTGTCCGCGGTGATCGGCAGTGGCGCCGGAGCAGCAGCGTGGAGAAAGAGTGCGGCCTGGAAGCCCAGCCAAGCTCTCTTGGCTCCAGTTTTATGCAAATTTGCCGAACAGAATGCAAATGATTTCACAGTAACGCGGGACCCAGGGATAAGGGCTCATCTGTTTCCAGCGGTCTCCCTGAGCTTCTGGCAGCGGCCCCTGTGGCGGAATGGACAGGTCCGCAACGACGCAGGTAAAAAGGTGGCTGGGCGCGAATGGCCGCCGCGGTGGGCACAGACCTCCCTGGGATTTCACCACCGGCAGTCTCTCTCCCGTTAGCATCCTGCAAGCCAGGCCTTCTGGGTTTCAAGAGCAGGAAAAGGTCAACACAGACGAATGCTTTTTAAAGTCCTTTATTCCTCCTCTTATCCCAGAGATCTGGGATCACAGGAGACCTCTCAACACGTAGGCATCACACGTATTGATCGGGTGTTTACTTGCTACGAGGCAGTGTGTTAGGCATCGAAAAAAGACTCATGTGCAGCCGTGAACGCACAAAACCATAACGTCGTGTCTAAGATCTTCACTGTCCAGTGTGGTGGCCACTGGGCGTGTGACACGTGGCTAGTCTGAAGGGAGATGTGATTGGAACATTAAGACACACACCAGATTTCAAAGACTTAAAAAGATGAGCGCCAGAAGACTTTATTAGTGATTTTTACGTTAATTGCATGTTGAAATGATCATATTTTGGATATATCAGTTTAAATAAAAATACATTAAATGTGACCACTAGAAAATTTAAAATTACATATGTGGCTCATATTATGTTTCTCTTGGACAGCCCTGGTCCAGATTGCTAACCGTTTATTACACAACGTGGTCTCCTTTTGACTCCCATCTTTGGTTCCTGTTACACAGGAGGGTAGAAAGGGCTTTCTTTTGTGCACAGATGGGGTATAGTTTAGACAGTTTTGTGGCACCCTGTGTGACTTTTACTGAACACATTCATATCCATGGTCTTGTTGAGCCCACTCGTGGTCCCCCCAGGGAGGGTCTGGCTATGCTTCTACAGGTGAGTATGTTGAGGTCTGTGAGGGGGCTTGCCCGCCTGCCTGGAGTCAGAATTGAGAATACAACGTCAGACTTTCGACTTCTAGTCCAATGCCTCTTAGAGATAAACAAGAAATTACCCGTGGAAATATTTACTTGTGTTTCTGTACCAAAGATAATAGAACAGCATCCTATTTAGAAGTAAACATGTCCATGTTTGTGTATGTAAGTGTACACAAGCGTGTCCCGTATCTAAAATGACACATTAATCAAAGGCCGTAGCCAACGCTCAATGGAAAGATTTGGCTCATGTTGAATTTTTGGAGCCATGAGGTCAAGGTTAGGGGAGGGATCGTGCCTGGTGTCACAAGGGGATGTTTTCTTCTGTTGGAAGTCTGTGTTGCCACGTCAGATTCCTGGCAGCACGCAGCAAGACCGGTGGCTGTCACCTGTCCCGAAGGCCTGAGACCCGGTTTGGTCATCCATGGGACAGAAGCACCAAGCAGGTACCCCGCTCCAAAGATGCAAGGGATCAGATCCCAGGAGGCACGTCTGAGTTATCGTACCTCCAGCACATCTAACACCAGATGGGGGGGGGCGTTCTCCACACACCAACAACCAATTCTCCGAATCTCCGGACATCAGCTAGGTGTCCTACCACTTAATTCCATTTTGACACTAACTGCCTGGAGTTAGCATCAGATTCCACAGAGCGCTCCCACTTTAGATACCATTCAACTGGTGTCTAAAGTCTGGGCCACCCACACTTCTGACCGACTGGGTATAAATCAGAGGTTCTCACTACCCCTTCCTCACATTCAATAATTTATTAGAATAGTTCCTATGGCTCAGGGATACACTTGACTTAGTCTGCCTGGTTTGTCATAAAGGGTACACCTCAGGAAGAGCCATATGGAAGACACGCAGGGCCAGGGATGGGGGACGGGCTGTGGAGCTTCCTGCCTCTGTGGCTGTTCGCCAGCCTGGAGGCTCTCAGAACCCCATAGTCTAGGGGTTTTAGTGAAGGTTCCATTACATAAACATGATTGATGAGCTCATTGGCCCTTGGCGATTGACTCAATCTCCACGGAAGGTTGGGGGTGGGGCTGAAAGTTCCATCCCCCTGTAATCAAGCCTTGGACTTCCTGGGGGCAGGTTTCCCGGCCATCCTGAAGAGATCTAAGGCCCCCCCAGCTGCTAGACATCTCGTCACCATACAAAAGACACTCATCACTGGAGATTCCAAGGGTCTTAGAAGCTCTTGTGTCCAGAACTGGGGACTAAGGGCTAGTATCATAACAAAAGATATTGCCATCACCCCGGTCATTCGGGAAATTCCAAGAGTTTTAGACGCTCTGTGCCAGGAACCGGAGGTGAAGACCAAATATATACTTCTTATGATATCCCAATATCGGACACTCAATACAGACAAAGACTGAGGGGAGGTACACTTCTAGGAGAGAAGAAGCCATCAGGGCCAGGAATAGGTGGCCGACACGGTGGGCGAGATTATCGTGGTACTGAGCGCCAGGGGCCAAGGGCCTTGGGTTAAGTCCTGGCCGTCCCAGCAGTCTGCTCTTTGGGCACGCCACACACTTCTCTGAGCTTCCGCTCTTCCATCTGCAAACGAGAGGGTTGGATGAAAGGATCTCGCACTAAGATGTTGTGATTCTATGAATTTCGAAGGCCAGAAAATCAACTAAAACAGTATTAATATGCAGTCAGTGATAGCTTAGGGGTTTGGTTTTATGGCTGTTCTTTCTTTTGTCCAGTATACTTGGGGGCCCTGCGATCCATTGTAAATACCATCACTGGCTCGGACCATTCTTCTGGCCCCGAACGAGACAGGGACTGGGTCGAGGACTACCTCGTAGCTGTAGCCAATACAGCTTGTTATACTACAATATGTTGTAGTATAACATCTAAAAACATTTATACTTATTTGTCTGTTTTGGCTCTCTTTATCCCTCTCTTTTCTGTGAATTACCATTATTTTTCCTGATACCTTGTAAGTCTACTGTCGTGTGGGTGGGAACTCTCCCTATCTCGATCATATGCTGTAGTAATTCACTGCTCCTCCTCTCTCTGCAACTATTCCCGCTGCCTTGTCCCTCGTAGGAATTAAAAAGCTCCTGGGCTATACGTGAGGACGTAAGGATTGCACTCTTTTTTCTTTTTTAAAGACTAGATTTTAATTGCTTTTAGGAGGGATGGGGAGACAAAGGCCCTAGGATCTTGAGGTAGCTTTGTATTTTGTAGAGACGCTCTCCAGGAGCACATTCCCCCACGGAGGGTTCCAGCCACCTCTTCCGCCTCATTATACTTTGCTGAGCGCTGAGAAGTCTGGCATCGTTTCTGGTGGAATGAAGAGATTGGCAGAGCAGCCCTAGACAGCAGCACCGCAAAACACTGTGGCAGAAGGTTTGGTCTACATACCAAGGCAGCCAGAGTATTAATTGCATTCTCTGTGATCGCAAAAAAAAAAAAAAAAAAAGGCGCTGAATTATTCTCTTCATGTTTTAAGAATGACAGGCTTTTGCTCTGCCAGCTCTGAGCGTAGTGGCAAGGAGATGCTAGATTTGAAGAAAAAAAAAAAAGTGTAGAGAGAAGGTCTCTGGTAGGCAGCTAGTTCTTAAAAAAGATCGAAAGATGAATCGTTTCATAATTGGTACCTGTAGAAGACCAGGAGCAGGGCGAGGACGTGTTTCCGTACGCTTCCACAATCTCTTCTGGGTTCCCGCTTGGAGATCTTGCTTTAACCTTTGAAATGGTGGGGGGGGGGGGGGACAGAAAGAAAATACATCTTGAAATGTGACTTCTGACGTTGCCCGCTCTAGTTCGTCTTTATTTTTGGGTGCGGATTAGTTGGCAAAGTGGGCACGACGATTTTTATATGTACTTACCTCCTCCCACCAACACCCCCCAGCCCCGACCCCGTGCGAGCACATTGGCGAAGATTCCGATTTTCTGTGCCACCCGCTCACGTCCCCTGAGCCTCCGTCAGGAACACACCCCCTTCACGACCCACACCGTCACGTACGCCAGCCCCTGCAGGTCCCTGTCGTCCCTGAGCCCACCGAGGCTCTTTCGTCGAGACCTGTTTGTGATGATTTCGCTTGGTTGGGAGGAGAATAGATGAAGCAGGTGCCAGCCCGCGTAGGGGGATTTTCCTATGCTGAAAATTGTTATTCTGTGCAGCTCCCCGCCCTCCCTTCGCAACCCCGAAAAAGAGAAGTACGCGCTGCTGATGCTCGGGGTTTGAGTGTGTTTTGGTTTAAAATGTTCAGTGGATCAGAGAGCATTTCATTCTGGGTAGTGCTGTCTGGAGAAGTGTTTTGGTTTCGTGTGATTAGACCCGTCTCACCAACGCCGCTGCTTCTGTCCTCTGTGGGTGAGGGGGTGGGGGAGGGCAGAGTGCAGGGGGAGCAACCACCGAGAGAGAGAAAGAGAGAGAGAGAGAGAGAGAGAGAGAGAGAGTGCACGCCTGGCTGGGGCCCTGGTGAGAGGGGACCAGGGGCCGGGCCCGGTAGGTACACCTGTGGCCATTTCACGGCAGGCTCGGAGTCCAGTTCGACTCTTCGGAGCTGGCCCTGCCGGAGCGCACCTCCAGCCGGGACCAGGCTGCAGCGACCACCGGCTCAGGGCGTGAGCGCCACGGCTGACAGGACGCGTCCTCTGTAACAGGAAGGTGCCCCGATCGCGAAAACCTTCTGTCTTTGGGCCTGTTGGCCCGCTGCACACAGTAGGGCTCGCTTTTCTTTCCTGGCGCAGGCAAGGTAGGGGAGAGCGCTTCACTCCCTGGAAACTTCGGCTGCAGAAACCTTCTGCGACCGTCCCTCCCCCCACCCCCACCCACACCTCTTTCGCCCACAGAATCGAGGAGAACTGTTAAACCATTCCGTAGTGCTGTATCCCGTGGCTGAGAGACCGTTCATTTAAGACATTGGTGACAATGGTTCTGTCATTGCCTTCTTTCAAAGACCGTTTCATCGGCTGCCCGTTTACAGAGCACCTGCTTGGTGCCACGCACGAACCCTTCTTCTGTGTGCAAGCCCCACTCAGTGATCAGAATGTAACCGCCTGCCCAGAATTGCAAATGTAAGTGCGATATACAAAGTCTGGATTATTGCTTAAATATGTTTCTTAGTTCCGAATTTGGAAAGCCCTGCTAAAATTTTGTATTTTATTTTAATGTTCACCTTAATCTATTAGATTGCCAACCAATCGTATCTAGTATGACCATAAAGTTTATTGTCCAAGCCGGGACCCTTACAAGGGTAAAAGGAGGTGTTATTAATTATTACACTGAGCCATCAGAATAAACTAGGAAGGTCCCAGGTGCTGGCATCTATAGTAATAACTCTGAGTGTATTCATCTTTTTAAGGACTGGGCATGATTTTTTATTTTTTATTTATTAAAAAAATTTTCTTAATGTTTATTTTTGAGAGGGGCGCCTGGGTGGCTCAGTCGGTTAAGCGTCCGCCTTCAGCTCAGGTCATGATCTCACGGTTTGTGGGTTCAAGCCCCACGTCGGGCTCTGTGCTGACAGCTCAGAGCCTGGAGCCTGCTTCAGATTCTGTGCCTCCCTCTCTCTCTGCCCCTCCCCCACTCATGCTCCATTTCTCTCTGTCTCAAAAATAAATAAACATTAAAAAAACTAATATATTTTTTGAGACAGAAAGAGTGCAAGTGGGGGAGAGGCAGAGAGAAAGAGAGAGACACACAGAATCTGAAGCAGGCTCCAGGCTCCGAGCTGTCAGCACAGAACTGACTCGGGGCTCAAACCCACAAGCCGTGAGATCATGATCTGAGCCGAAGTCGGACACTCAACCTACTGAGCCACCCAGGCGCCTTGGCGGGGTGTGATTTTTAAAAGAAGTTTGTGCTGAATCCTTTCAACATTTTCCTGAAAACCGAATGGACCGTTTTACAGGATTCCATGTCATAATAAACCACCGTCCAGACGTATTCATAAGAACCACTCTAGGTGACCCGTTAAATCTTTCTCTGGGTCTCATCTGGACCCCACATTTCCACGCTGAGGACGCGACTGCGTGGAGTGTTCCCATTGCCTCACGGTCCCGTGAGCCTCAACGCTGCTTGATCGTGGCTTCCAGCCTTCATGGTCTCAACCGAACTTTATTCCCGTGACATTCTTCTCTTTTACAATTACATTTCTTCGCTGAGGAGCCTGAGAATAGGAAGAAGAGTCGTAAGCAAGGCTCGGTGTCTGTTTCAGAAAGCCATCCACCCTTTGTGAGAAAGGAACACATCTACCACTCTTTCAGCAGGTCTCCCTCTGTTTTATCGAGGGGAAAAGAATACTCGCGAGCATCCCAGGGCTTCATTGGAGTGTGTGACAAAAAAGGTTCCGTACAAACTAAGGAATTCAAGGCTATTTGCTCGCCTTTGTGCTGCTCGAACACGCTCTTGGGTTGAGTGAGGACACCTTGGGTTAAACTGCAAACCCCGAGGGCGTGTTTGTTCTGTTTGTTGCACTTTCCATGAACGATGCCTGTGCGCGGACTTGGGGACCCGTTGACACCTGATGAATATTGGTTTCCAGAGCCGATGAGGACCTGTCGAAGTGTGTTCGGCGTGCGTGACAGTAGCTGTCCGGCTCGGTGACGCTCCATCCACACGGTCTTCTGATTCCTTGATAAGAAGGGTGATGACTTTTTGAAAAATGTAGACTATTTTTCTTATGACCACGAACTTCCATCTCTTCAGCCACGATAATAGCCCATTTTGGGAACAATTTAGAGATTCCTTCAATCAACAAAGAATATAAAAACCAGGACTCTGTGCCTCAAGAATTTGACCTGGGAAGAAAATCTGCTTCATCTCACTGTGTAACTCTTGTGAAAACCTCATCCTTTTTTTTTTTTTTTTTTTTTTTTTTTTGCTTTTTTTGCACTTTTCAATCCGCAGCTAAATTAGGCCACAGGAAAAGGATATCATACCTTCAAAGAGCCAGTCGGGTTGGCTGCCTTCTTTCTCTTCGTGGAAAACAGCTGTGGGTGCCGAGCAGAGAAGTCGGGCTTTTGTTCCGCGCAAAGGTGGGAAGGCCCGGTCCCGAGACGCAGCGCTCTTCTGTGGAGGAGCACGCGGATGTCAAACTGCTTTATCGACATCTTCGAGGCGTTTGAAATGTGTTGATGATGACCTGGGAGAGAGAGACGGGCGGGACGAGGGTGGGAGTAGGAAAGGAACATCCCTCCTACACAGCGCACACATCTTCTCTTGTTTTTCTGTCTGTGGTGACTGCAGATGAAGTGAATTGGGTTACTCATTTCCCTTGCGTTCCACCAGATAGAAGCGCTTCTGGAAGCCCGTGGTGACTGTTGCCTGCCGCGTGAGCGTGAAGGAAGTTTCTGGAAGGGGAGCTGTCCCGAGCAGTGAGAGACATTCCCCTCCTCCCAGCAGGCTCCCTCGCTCAAGCGGAAGGCCAGCAATGGGGTTTAGCTTGGGTTTTGTTGGAAAGGATTACTGCCGTGGCCCTTATTAATGTGAGTGAGGTGCGTTGGTGTTTTCTTTGTTTCAAGTTAAAAACTGGGCTTGGGAATTCTCTTTTGCTTTGAAAAACATGTTTGGAGGGGGCGTGCTGAGAAAATGGTTTGGAAGGTCCTGGAATACTGTTTCTTGGGGCGCCTGGGTGACTCAGTCGGTTGAGTGTCCGACTTCGGCTCAGGTCATGATTTCGCGGTTCGTGGGTTCCAGCCCCACGTCGGGCTCTGTGCTGACAGCTCGGAGCCTGGAGCCTGCTTCTTAAATGGGTATTTCTGCAAAGTCCAGTTCTGCGTAGACACTACTTCCTCAATTCAGGACTAAACCCATTATCCTGCTTCCAGACCCTTTCTCGGACTCCACAGCTTCTCTCCACGTCAGCACCGCCACCCCGATCACCCAGCCGCAGAACTCAGGGCGCCCCGTTCACGCTTCCACTCAGCCCTTCCGCTGGGAGCCAGGGGCCCTGTCGTCCTCAGCGACTTCCTAGTCCCGCTGCCGCCGCCCTCCGTAACTCTGGCCTAGGAGAGCCTATTAACCCGCTCAAGTTTCTCCTCACCCCAGATGATCTTCTGCCTTGTGACAGACTTGACGAAAACTCTTCCCTGCTTAAAACAAGGCTCCTCCTCTTCTACAAGAAGAAGGAGCCTTCGGCTAAGCTCCTCCCTCTCTGTGAGTGCTCACCCTCAGTCCCTGCTGTTCCCTCAGCAAGATTTGCTTTTCCTTAAACCCCTCCAGCCTTCTCTGCTCGGGGCATTTTTCTTTCCTGTTATTTTTCAATCCCATAGTGCTCTGCTTCCATCCAGGTTGTCCACAGTTCCCTTAAGGTTCAGAGGCCCTGAGTGAAGGTGTCCCTATTTGAAGTGACTCCTCTGACCTCTGCATCTCTACCCTGCGTCCAGCCTCCCTTCCAGACTCTGTCACATGGTCCGATACGCAAATGTTTGCTATCCTTTTCTTTCTTCCTCTTCTAGGTGATAAATGTATTGGGGGCCCAACACTATGTCTTCTACATTTGAATATCCACCACCATGCCTAAAAGTGGCCTGGTATGGTTAGTGCTCAGTGACATTTGCTGAATGGATGAACCAGCCAATGAAGTATAGTGACCTTGTCATCTCTTACTTCTAAGATCTGTTCACTTCTCTCCTAGCTTCGTTCGTTCATTCATTCATTCATTCATTCAGTATTAACATAGGAGCCTGCTACGGTGCCAAGCACGTGGATACATCGGCAAGCAAAACCAAGGTCTCTGCCAGAAGGTGCCAACATGCTGCCTTCTTCCTCAGACTCCCCATCTTCGCAGTCCCCCTTCTCAGCTCTTGAGGAAGCAGAGAGCAGTTGTTTTCAATCCTACCGACTTTATATTTTGGTATCCTGTGATTAAACCTTACTGCGAAGGACTTAGGCCTTCTTGGTAGCTTGCAACTTGGGGGATCTCGTTCTTGAAATGGGTTACGTATCCTGGGGGCTGCGAGGGTGTTGGAAACGCTGCTTCTTTTCACTGCCTGACTAGTCAGTCGAGGCATTTTTGCAAACTGCTCTGAAATAGTGACAAAAGTCTCCCTGGGTTGAGGTTTTTATCTGCAGCATTGAAACTTTTGCCAGGTTACTGCCGATTGTGTGGAGCCATGGTTGTTTGCGACATATTATAAAACAAAAGCAAAAACAAAACAGCAGTGAATTACCTCCTGGCGACAGTAAGAATGGAAAAGAACTGTTTCCAAGTTCGATCTGTATGTTACCGATAAGGAAGAAAAATATATTTCGTGGTATAGATGACGAAAATATGGCAGCGTCAGTGGCAACCACCTTAATGGAGAATGTGCCTAAAATCTTTATTGGATCAATATCGTTCTCTCCTTGTGATTTTGAATGACTGTGGGTCACAACACGCAAACTCCGAACAACGAAGCCTCTTCGCATAGGACTCTGTGGCCACGAGTTCTTTTCTATTGTAGCTGCAGTGAGACAGTATTTGTGGCGGGATACTGCTCTCAGTGCCAAAACCCAACAATTTTGTTTTCAAATTCCTGAAAACTAAAAAAAGAAATCTTGGTGACATAAATGTTCCAAATTCAAAATATCCAAAAGTGAACTCATCCACTTCCTCCTTGAGCCGGGCCGCTCTGTGTCTGCTGTGTCTGGGTTAGGACAGCCCACCCAGACAAAGCCCCAACCCTGAGATCATTTTCAACTCACTTTTCTCGTCTGTGAGGTAGAACTTTCTCCCGGATGATCTCTCAAGATCTCTTGCAAAATCTCTAAAGCTCTATGGTCCACAGCACTCTGGTTTCTTCTTCACATAATTCCAGGCACCTCTGAGTCCCGCCTTTGAAATCTCTCACCTAGAGCCCTGCCCCTGCTTTTTAAGCTGCTCCTGATGTAACTCAGCCTGTCGGTCACTTCTTGACAACGCTATCTTCTCTCCGCTGGTCCGCCGGTTGTTTTAAGCTTTCGTTTTGAAAGTTCACTGTTTTTGCGTATGGTTTTGAGTTTTGACGGGTGTATAGAGACATCACCACCATAATCAGGACACAGAACAAACTCTTTCATCCCTAAGATAATTTCCTCATGTTGCCCCTTTGGTGGCCGAACTCCACTCTACCCTCAGCCCCGGGCAACCGCTGACTCTTCTCTGTCTTGGAGCTTTGCCTTCTTCAAAATGTAATCTGAATCGGCCTCGCTCTCTTTGAGTACCTCTTCCCAGCCTGTTCATTCTCTTTTCCATAATATCTTCCTAAAACCCCTGTTCTAGACTTTGAGAAATTCTCAATTTCTCTGAGCTTCTGTTTCCTTGTTAGTTTGTGACTGGTCAAGACCGTAAAATTATTAGCCTAAAGAACTCGAATACTTTCTAAGGTTGGCTCGCTTTGTCTTGCTGATTCAGGTGACTGGTGGGAAGGTCCGGAAAAGCCGGAAGTTGGTCTGAGTATGAAATGGCGCCCTGGAGCTATTGGGATAGCAGAGGAAGGAGAGGGAGCTGTGAGAACAGCTAGTAGAGAGCAAAAGGCAGTGTGCAGAGGAAGTGTTAGGGTGAGCATTGCTGTGGAATGTGCCAGTTTTCTCCACGGTGTCCTGAGCTAGGGACCTGCATTCCTTCCAGACCCTCAGAGCTGTCCGGGGTAGCTTTTGGATGGGTCTTCATACTGGCAAGGGAGGCAGGAGAGCCCGGTCTACAACGGGGGTCATCACATGGGCTCCGTGGGCTATTATGGCAGTGTCCTGAGGCAGCAAGCTGCTGCTGTACCCGGCAGAGTTTGAATACTCAGGAAATGTTGACCTCCTTCCCATGATTCCGTGCCGCATCCAACCTCTCTTGTCATGTCCACTCCTCACCCCGAAACTGCCCCAAATTTTAACCATTTAGCTTGTGATCCGGGCACCTTCTTGGCTGGTACTGGTTTTTCTCGTTCCCATTTACCTCTCACTAACCCTCTGTCTCCTCTCCACTTCCGGCTCTCTGCCCCCGATCTGACACCCCGCCCCCTGCCCGCAGCCCCAATCTCTTCGTCGAGCCTCTCCTTTGATCACAATTAACCTTCCCTTTGTCTGTGTTCTCTTTGTGTTTGTATAAAGTGCAGTAGGTTCGTATCAGAATCATTCACGTGTGTCTCTGCCCCTCCCCCAACTGTGTAAAAGCTTCTCAATTCATATTTGATTTCATGAAATTCCGAAATAATCACGCAACTTTAAGAACAGTACAAAGAACAGCCGGGCATGTCTTTTACGTTGGGCTCCCATGTTATGTACAAGCAGCAAGCCTGTTAGGGGGCGGATTTTGTCCGACCGATGTCCTGAAGCTGTGAGCACATCTCAGTGTCTGTGGTCTGTTTTCAAACAGCCGTCGTGGGGTTAGAGCCCCCCAGGAGACCCTTTTCGGACAAAGTCCAGATCCACCCAGAGCAGGACAGTCATCCCGGCCCCAGAAAGTAGGGACAGAATGCCCTCCGAGGGCAGCAGGGAGCCCACACCACCGTGCCTACCATCGCCCACGGCCCCATCAGCAGTTTGTAGGTTGTCAAGTTCAAGTTGCCAGCGGAAGGCAGGGAATACAAAGACGTGTTTGCTAAATGAACTTGAGCGAGTGCACTTCCGGTCTCTTCCAAGCGGGTACCCTCCCCCCCTCCACAGCCGGCACCACCTTGATATCACAGTCTCCCCCTCCCAGGGTGAGCCTGTTTGTGAAATCCAAGCCCGCGGCTGACATATGTTCAACGTGTAGCCCACACAAGCCTCTAGAACACTTCTCCCATCCAGCACCTCGCCAGTCATTACCCATCTTGTCTTTGCATATGTTCCCCTTTCGCAGGGTTGGGGGGAGGGCGCACCGTGTAGCCGCCTCTCTGCCTTGATACAGCTCCAGTGAAGGCCACGCATCCTCCGCGAGACGACAGGAGGATCACAAGGGCCCCTTTCTCCTCCTGGGGCTCAGTTCCCGAGGTCAGCCAGCAAGGGAACACAGCAAGGACGGAGCCCCCACTGACATTTTTCTTCCCACCCAGCGCATCTCCAGGGCGATGGTCTTCAGCGGGGAACAACAATCCCTCATTCCTTGCCAGGGGAGCTGAGTACACAAGGCTCTTGGACGAGTGAGAAGTTCCCCCAATGAGCTTTGTTTTTCCATTTAAAAAGAATCCTCGTTCCAGCCCCCTTTTCCTCCAGCTGCTGCATAGATGCACTTCTCGGGCCCCTGGATGGTGTGGCCGCAGGTGAGCAGCCATGTTGGACCCTGAAAGACGGAGCGAGGTGGGGAGCCTGGGCTGGGGGTGCTCTGCAGCCTGCTGCCAGACACTCCTTTCCCTTTTTTCCTGGCGTCTACACTTGCTGGAGGGGAGCCTGAGAGGATCCAGCTCCTGTGAACTTCCAGCGTTCTCAGAGCCTGGATCCAGAGCTGTCCCTGCCTGTTTTGGGTCTGGGGGAGGAGAAACCCACACTTCTCTCCCGCTCGACCCCAGATACGCTGCAACCGAAAATTTAATCTAGATGCCCCAAGGCTGTTTTAAAGTAAGATGCCCCAACTATTAGGGCAGCACAGTTCTCTGCTCTGAACTTTTATGTTCTTGAGTCATGGATTTGAAGGTACCTTTATTTGGATCTAAAATTTCAAGGGACGTCTGGGCGGCTCAGTCAGTGAAGCATCCAACTCTTGATTTTGGCTCAGGTCACGATCCCAGGGTCGTGGGATCGAGCCCCACATTGGGCCCTGCGCTGGGCGTGGAGCCTGCTTGAGATTCTCTCTCTTTCTCCCTCTGCCCCTCCTCTTCTGTCTCTCTGTCTCTGTCTCTCTGTCTCTCAAAAAAGCAATTGTAGATTTGAAAAGAAAGAAGAGATTTACCGGGGCTCAGTTTGTTAAGCATCTGACTTCGGCTCAGGTCATGATCTCGCAGTTAGTGAGTTCGAGGCCCAAGTTGGGCTCTGCCCTGACAGTGTGGAGCCTGCTTGGGATTCTTTCTGCCTCTGTGTCTGCCCCTCCCCACCCCTCAAAGTAAACAAACTTAAAAGTAAATAAAAATAAAATAAAATTTCAAAGCAGCCAGTTCCTTTTCAATTCCCCATGGAGTGTGAGGGCGAACCCTGCCACCAAGTATTGCAGACGCTGTGTGTGGTCCGGGCATGGGGGGCCTCATGTTGAGGCCTTGGGCTCTGGGCACAGCCTTGTGCGACTGCCTTGTTGTGAATGACCCTTGTGAAGAGCTGGAACGCCTTTGACACAACTCGGATCCTGGAAATATCTCTTTCGGGGGCCCCCTAGTAGGGGAGGCTGTCCTCAGGCCCACATCTGGGTCCTTGCATGAGAGCCGTGCAGAGTTATGTGTGACTTTCCCCTTCTCCACCCCGCCCTGTCTGGGGAATCCTTGTGCTTCTCAGTGGGGGAGAAGCCGTGGCAGTCCGATCGTGGGGCCCCTCCCGGCTAACCCCGGACTTCACCTACCTCACAGGGCTTCTCCGAGCTCCGCGCCCACGGGGAGCCCCACCTGCGCCTTACTTGGCACAGGGTCATCTTGACCACACTTTTGCTCTACGCTAAATATCTGTGTCCCTTTCCCAAACTTACAGCCTTAGGGAGGTGCTTCGGGCCATAAGGTGGGTGGAGGTGAACTGATGCGCGCCCTTTTTAAGGAGACCCAGAGAGCTTCCTCGCCTCTTCTAGCGCGTGAGCACCGGGAGACGGCTGGCTGTGAACCGGGGGGTGGGCTCTCTGGAGACCATGAATCCGCCAGCTTCTTGATCTTGGACTTCCCAGCCTCCACATCTGTGGGAAATAAGTTTCTGCTGTTTATAGGCCACCCAGTCTATCGATTCTTTTGTAGCAGCCTGGACGGACTGAGAAGGCCCCGGGGTCCCAACCTGGGCCGCACATTCAGGTCACCCAGGGAACGCTGAAAAATCCCAGGCCGTCCCGCAGACCAACTTAATCATGATGTGTCGGGGTAGAGGGTGGGAGCCAGGGATCGCTGGGTTTTAAAGCTCCCCAGACGGTCCCCCAGGCCAAGACTGCCAACACCAGGCTTGCAAACATTCAGTGGCACACGGGCACCCCTTCTGTTGACCTGCCTACAGTCAGGGTGACGAAAGCTGGACTCTGGTTGCACGGGAAAGGAAAGCTGCTTTTGTGTCGCTAAAGAGTCTGAAGTCAGATTTTCCATTGGAATAAGACACGAACGCCAAGTTTATTTTAAAACTGCTCTTGATCTACCTAAAACTAGGAAGTATAAAGAATCCTGGGGGAACCATTTATTCTCACATTTGAATGCGTTTTTACTTCCTCTGCACGAAGCCTTATGGTTTTATCCGTTACCAGAGGGGCCCTGTGGCTTCCTAGGAATAGAATTGAACTGAAAATTCTGAGGTTGTGCCCTGGGCAACTGGGAACACGATTGAAACAGGTTTTCACTACACAGTGCAAAGTAATTCGGAGAGAATACGCGTCTCTATAAATCGCCCACTTTTCTGTCCTGTTTCTGCATTGGGACACGTATCTCACACGTAGAGGGTCACTCCCGGCTGAATATGCCCGGGGTGATTTGTTTAAAGCTTTTAAAAAAAGAAGAGCAGACACGGTACATTTGCATTCAGTTAACCACGCAAACATTTTTAGGCTAACAAAATAAACAACTAAATCGGTGGTTTGTTTTATTACCGAACTGGTCAAGTCGTACAAGGCAGGAAAGAGTCTACCTCCCAGATTGGAAAAGGTTAAGTGGTCTTGTCAGGGAAGACTAAAAACTCGAAAAGCTTTACCGTTTGGTTGGATTTCACTAAAATCAGAAAGTGATCCATTTGAGAGCTAGCAACCAAAGACCTTTGGTGGAGACACAGAATGTTTTTAATTCTGAGAGATGGGCTTTTCAGAACTCTGCAAATGACATTTGTTTTGGCATTTGGTGTTTTTGTTGCCATGTTTATTGCCTTTAGTTCCTAGCGGGAGTAGTTTTCTGCTCCTAATTACCCAAAAGGCAAGAAAAAAATAACTAGAATGAAAGGAGGGGGAGGGGGAAATATGTCTTGAAAGTTTCATTAATTGCAAAATGAAGTTAAATGGTGCGTTCGATAAAAGTACTTCTCAGAACCGATGGACGATTTCTCAGAAAGAGCCCATTAAAGCTGGATCCTCTAAAGCAGTGGAAATCCCAGGAACAAAAGCCAAATGCCTGGGAATTGAGTTTCAGAAGAAATTTCGAATTGGTGCAGCTTGGTAATTTACAAAATGGAACGGAATCACTGATTGTTCTAAAATCTGTTCAGCGAAAATGGGATAATACATCCAGCTTACATGCACATTCGATTCTTGCTATTATTATATTATTTGCTGCCCTTTATCAAGCATTTTCTCCGTGAGTCAGGGCCAGCGTTTTGACATTCGTGATTTTACTTTTGATGATTACAAAGATTCGGTGATTTTCATAGAAGTCATTAGTAGATTCTACAACGGTCAACTGTCTGGTGTTGCAAGTAAGTGTATCTGTGAGGCGTTTGAAATATCATTTAGGTGTGTGTTGAAGCTGACCTTGACAAAAAGATTTTCATTTCATTGACATGCGTTCTAAATCGGACTTCTATTCAGGAGGAGAAAAGAAAAATAAGTGAAATCAACATTCTTTATTGCTCGAACCATGGGTTTAACTGGGTATATGGGCAGATGCTGTTCAAGGCAAACTACAGGCTATTGCATAAAAGTCTGGGTTTTTGAAGATTGGAAGCAGTTATCATAAACTTCCAGGGTAAATTCTGACCCTTTGGCACCTGAGAGAAATAACGGCTAGTTGCATCTCATGGATTGGAATTGCGGCTTAAAGGTAATCAGAATTGCAGGTAAATTTCATCAAAGGGTGACCTGTAGCTTAACTTTCTTAATTATGTAAGTTGAGAACTTGGGAGAGCAGCACTAACTGAATTGAGTTATTAAGTCGAGTAATATTAGGGCCCTTTGAATCAACTGTGATCTTTAATTTACTGATCGGTATTAAGTTCACCTTAGCTAATGATAGCTATGGGCTACAGTCATGCTGCAAATAGAATACTTGGTGATTTTAGTTACTGCTAGGGACTACTTTTAGTTCGCGCCTTACCATTAGAAATTCCAGTTAGTATTTATGTTGAAAAATGAAATAACTTAGGGAAATCGTTAATTGAGTATTGGATGGGGTAATAAAAAAACAGCAAGTACCAACAGACAAACCGTGAGCTCATATGGATGTCTTCTTTCTATTGTGAACATGTTAAAGTTAACTTCACTGGTTTGTGGAAGTTCCTTACAGTAACTTTTGCTGTCGTTTCTTTTTTTTTTTTTAATTTTAAAGTAGTTTTAGAAATTGTGGTAGGGACACCTGGTTGGCTCAGTCTGTTAAGCGTCTGACTTTGGCTGAGGTCATGATCTCATGTTTCGTGAGCTCAAGCCCTGCATCGGACTCTGCTGTCAGCACAGAGCCTGCTTTGGATCCTCTGTCTCTCTGTCTCTCTCTCTGCCCCTCCCTCACTCATGCTTCTCTCTTTCTCTCTCTCTCTTTCTCTGTCTCTCAAAAATAAACAAAAGTTTTTTTTAAATAATAAAATATTATAATATAAAATAAAGATTGTAGTAAAAAAGAGGCACCTGGGTGGCTCACTCGGTTAAGTGTCTAACTCTTGATTTCAGCTCAGAACATGATCTCATGGTTCATGAGTTCGAACCCCGAGTCCAGTTCTGTGCTGACAGTGCAGAGCCTGCTTGGGATTCTCTCTGCCTCTCTCTGCCCCTCCCCTGCTCATGCACTCTGTCTCTCTCTCTCTCTCTCTCAAAATAAATAAGCTTTAAAAAATTGTGGTAAAATATATATAAAACCTAAAATTTACTATCTTAGCCATTTTAAAATGTACCGTTCAGTAGTCTAATTGTACAACCATCACCACTGTCTCCAGAACTTTTTTTCATTTTCTGGGACAGAAACGCTGTACCCATAAACACTAGCATGCCATTCTCCTCTCTCCCTCACCCCTGGCCACCACCATTCGACTTTCTGTCTCTTATAAACTTGACTGCTCTGCATCCTCGTGTAAGTGGAATCATATTTGTGTCACTTAGCATAGTAGCTTCAGGGGACATCCGTGTTGTAGTATGTGTCAAAATTTTCTTCCTCTTCAAGGCTGCAGAACATTGTGTTGTGTGTGTCCACTACATTTTTGCTGGGCACGCGTTGAGGACTGGAACCATTGTATATGCAATGCCAAACAGTTTTCCAGAATGGTTGTATCAACTTGTTCTCCCACTAGCTGTGGTATGAGCGTTCTTGATGTTTTGCATACACTGCAAACTTAGAATTGTCAGTCTTTTGGGGCGCCTGGGTGGCTCAGTTGGTTAAGCGTCCTACTTTAGCTGAGGTCATGATCTCGTGGTTCATGAGTTCGAGCCTCATGTCGGGCTCTGTGCTGACAGCTTAGAACCTGGAGCCTGCTTCAGATTCTGTGTCTCCTTCTCTCTCTGCCCTTCCTCTGCTCGCGCTCTGCCTCTCTCTCTGTCCCAAAAATAAATAAACATTTAAAAAATCTATAAAAAAAAGAAGTGCCAGTCTTTTTATGTAGGCGATTCTAGTGTGTTTGTAGTGGTGTCACATTGTGGGATTCTTTTATTCATTTCTCTGAGTCCCTGGTATTGAGCACTCACTGTTTTTCATGTGTATTGATCAACCTCTTTTGCGACGTGCTTGTTCAAGTCTCTGGCCCATTTTTCAACTAGGTTGCCTGTCTTTTGTTACGTTTATTTATTTAGAGAGTGGAGGAAGGACAGAGAGAGAGAATCTCAAGCAGGCTCCACGCTGTCAGTGCAGAGCCCTGCTCAAGGCTCAGACTCACGAACCGTGAGATGGTGACCTGAGTGGAAAGCAAGCGTCGGATCCTTACTGACTGAGCCGCCCAGGATCCCTGCCTGTCTTTTTATTATGGATTTGTAGGAGTTCTTTACGGTTTTTGGATTGAGCCATTCGTTAGTCATTTGTGTTGCTAACTATCTTCTGCCACCTGTGACTTCTCTTTTTACTCTCTGACCAGAATCTTTTGATGGAGAGAAGTTTGGATTTGAAGGCAGCCTTATTGATTGCTCTTTTCCTTCCCGGCTAGGGCTTATGATGTCTTGCTTGAAGATCTCTCCCACCCCAAGGTCGCGAAGATTTTCTCTAATGTGAACTTCTAAAAGTGGTATCGTTTTGCTGTCCACATCGACATTTATGTAACGCCCCCGGAATTGAGTTATGGGAAGGTTTTCAACTGGGAGGACAAAGGTTTCTTTTTTTTTTTTCCCACATGAATCACATGAATATTCAGTCAACTCAGCCCCATTTACTAGGGGGAGAAAACATCTTTTTTTCCTAATGCTCTGCAGTTAGAATTTTCAAAAATTAGGTGTGTCTGTGTGGGGGCTCTGATTGTGGGCTCTGTATTCTAAGTTTGTTTATTTTTTTTGAGAGAGAGAGAGAGAGAGAGAGAGAGAGAGCGAGCACGGGGAAGGGCCAGAGGGAGAGGGAGAGACAGAATCCCAAGCAGGCTCCGTGCTGTCAGCCTGGTGCCCGATGCAGTGAGATCGTGACCTGAGCCGAAATCAAGAGTTGGACACTCAACCGACTGAGCCCCCCGGTGCCCCTGGGCTTACCCTTTTAGTCAGTTCCTCAAGTTCCACCAGAATACTTGTTGAGATTTTGCTCCAAGTGGCATTTATACCTGATAGTTTCTGAACTAAGAATTCATTTCACTAAAAGGGAGGGGCGGTGGCACGATAGAAAACAAAGATGAAGAAAAGAATAAGAGAGGCGATCACCGCACCAGCCAGGATTTAATGATCTTTTTTGTTTGTTTGTTTTAATTTGAGAGAGAGAGAGAGCAGGGGAGAGGGGCAGAGGGAGAGTCCTGAGCAGGCTCTACACTCAGCATGGAGCGCAGCGTAGGGCTCGATCCCACCACCCTGGGATCATGACCTGAACCGAAATCAACAGTCAGGTGCTCCACTGACTGAGCCACCCAGGCACCCAAGGATTTAGTGATCCCCCCAAAATACCATTTTTGTTTTTGTTTTAATGTTTTTTAATGTTTACTTTTGAGAGAGAGAGAGAGGCAGAGTGTGAGTGGGGGAGGAGCAGAGAGAGAGGGGGACGCAGAATCCGAAGCAGCTCCAGGCTCTGAGCTGTCAGCACAGGACCCGACGTGGGGCTCGAACTCAAGAACCATGAGATTCATGACCTGAGTTAAAGTCGGACACTCAACTCAGCCACCCTGACTGAGCCACCCTGGCGGTGCAGCCCTCCTCCATTTTTGGTTTTTGAGTGACGTTTCTTGGGTATGAGATTATAAAAGTCGGTTATTTTTTCAGGGACTTTGCTTTCGAAAACGGGATATTAGCCTCCAAGGCGTGTTTCTCTGTGGCGAGTAGAGAGGGTAGACAGGACACGGTGGGGATTAGGCGCAGTGCCGCGTTGGAGTCTGTGCCACACGCCTGCCCTGAAAGGGTGGTTATTTAAAAAAAAAATTTCCCCTCCTCCTTTTTTCTGGCTTCTTTCCCTTTTATGCTCTTTTATGGGGCAGGGGGTGCGGCCCGAGCAATGCGATCAGTGGCAGGAGGGGCGCGTTGTGCGGTGGCTCCGGGAGGACTCGCTGGGTCCCGGGGAAGCAGAGCCCTTCTGGAGGACCGAACTTGAGTTTATCTGCTTGTTTGTTTGTCCTTCCGTTTGTCAGCAAGGGTTAATAGGTGCCCTTTATGTGGGGCACTGTTCCTGGTGCTGGAGAATCAGATAGCAAGACCTTGGTGTCTTAGAACTCCGTTCTGGCAGCAGAGAGAGTCAGTATGCAATTCAGTTCAAAATTTCATGTTGGGCGTCGATAAATTCTATAGAAAGAAAAAGGAGGCTAAGGGGACAGTGACGGGCTGGAGGAAGGTAGCCTTGTAGATGTCGGAGAGACACACGCAGAGCTGGGCATGTTGGAGGGGGCGGCTCAGAGCAGGGGGGGCGGGAAGTGAGATGGAGGGAAGTAGGCGTGGCCAGCCCAGGTCTCGCTTTTACAGCAGATATTTAGTGACACTCCTTTTACTTCCCCTGCAGTGAAATCTGTAGGAAATACAACCTACCTACCCACGTAATTGCGAATCATCAGCGTAATGCCATAGCCATGCTACAAAGGACATGCAAAATAGAGCCGGTTGTGATGACATGAGTATTTCAGCCTGTCAGGGTCGGCGTGACTGCGCTGGAGGTCATAGCGGTGTGGTCACGTGTTCGCCATCCCCTCGTAGGGTCACCGGGAGCGTGGCGACAATAAAGGCAGATGGTGCAGAGGTGTTAGGTTGGCAGCTCGGTGACAATCGGTGTCGCCTTTAATGACGTGAGAGTTCTGACAAGTTCTGCGTGAAGTTCTAAGTAACACAAAATGCGTCATTCCTGTTGTGTTCTTGGAGATTCCGTGTTTATGCAGATCTTGGAGAGAGCGCTTTGTGTTGACGTGGAAGACGGAGTCGGGTTTTTCACTGGAAGGGGGTGTCCAGTGGACACGGCAAGGACATTTCCGGGTCGGGCTGGACCATCCACGCGTCTCAGGCTGTCTACCCTCCAAACGCCACCAGTGACCCCCACTTAGCTGGTGACTATCAGAACAGTCCTCACGGATTCCCGAATGCCCCCGGGGTGGTCTTCTGCCACCGAGAATTACCGTAGGACCTGTTAGGCTCTCGGAAGGATTTCGGATTCTGTTTTGTGTGAGATGGGCAGCCAGGGGACGGCTCTGAGCAGAGAACTGAAGTGATGGGACTTAGGTTTTAGAGGAATCTCCTGGTCATAAATGAAATGGAGACCAAGGTTTGAGTATCTCGGGGAGAACTTGTTCCCTGAGACAGAGAGCTGCAGAGGGGCCAAGCTAGAACCTCAGTCTTTCCCCACCTGAACGTCTGTCTGTCTGTCCCATCGGAGGAGGGCCTCTGTGAGCAGCTCAGCGGACTTTGCTGTCCACTTCAGCATGCCATCCCCACGGTTCTGTGTCCCAGGCCCTTTACAAGCACGTGTGCTGGCTGTCACCTCAAGGAGGACTCACGGACGTCACTCTCCCCTATCCCCGTACTCTCCCCTAGTCGGTTTTCACTCCCTTCCCTCCACTAAATTACAGATCCACGCAAAGCACTTGGAAGTAGCTTTGTAGTTGAACTTCACACTTGGGTTATTTCGCTGGGCGCCCTCCCCCTCCAAGCCGAACCCCCTCCAGCATACACACCCCTCTTGGACACGCAGGGCTTGCTCTGGGCCTGCAGTCACAGGAGTGTTTCCTGTAACTGGAGTCCCGCACGCCAGGCCTGCCAGACAATAGATAGATAATTGGATAAATCCTAAACTAGAAACTGCAAACAATAAAAAAGAACACTGCACGTAATGCAGTGTGCATGCTCCCCCGAGCACAGCTGTTTACATATGAAACTACTTAAGCAAGTCCTTTATTTTTCAACAACAATGAAACTCATTTAGTCATGAAACTCAGGGGCCCTCTCGAAGCGCGTTTAAGAAGAGTCAGGGCTGTATCGTGGTTAGCGCCAGAGTGGAAAGGCGTGTTCCCCGTTGCCTTCCACCCCGTGGCCCTGGGGAGGTGCGGGCTTCGTCGAGGAGGACAGTGAGGGTAGGGCTGCTTGTGACTCGCCCTGCTTGGGGGAAGGTATGGCTGGAGTGTTCTGTGTGCGTTTCTGTGAAATCTCACGTTGTTTGACGTGGCCTCTGTAACCCCGTAGTCTTCAGGTCATCCAGACGCTGGCTATCAAAACTTATTTCCAGGTTTTTAAAATATATTTTTTTAATGTTTTTATTTTTGAGAGAGAGAGAGAGAGAGAGCATGAGCAGGGGAGGAGCAGAGAGAGAAGGAGACACAGACTCGGAAGCAGGCTCCAGGCTCTGAGCTGTCAGCACAGAGCCCGACATGGGGCTCGAACTTACGAACCATGGGGTTATGACCTGAGCTGAAGTCGGACGCTTAACCAACTGAGCCACCCAGGCGGCCTCAGGTTTGTTTGATAGTAAAGGACATTGGAGCAAAAGAGCGAACGTGTATACCATCGCGGCCGGCTGCTTCCTCAGGGACCACACACAGACTTAGGGAGGCGGAATCTGTTTATGTTCTTACGTGTGTTGGTGAACCAATGTTAGAGTTCTGGAATGTAGTAGTAGCAGGACTACACTCTTCACAGCTTGAGCATAGCTGGTCTTCAACTTTTCTATAAAAAAATATAAGCTTTTATTTAGATTGACCAGTTAGATTGACAAATACCTGGTTTCAGCCAAGTGCCTGGAAGTTTCTTCCTCGGGGGGGGGAGGTGGGACCCCTGGCAGGAATCACTGCCCCCCTCCCAGGGCCTCCAGTCCTGGTTGTGGCAGGTGGAAGAAAACTTTATTGCTTCAAAAAGAAGAGTGAGGAGAATTCAAATATTGACCTTTGTGGGTATCCAGGGTGGGAAAAGTGTTATTTAAAATACCTTTACAAAAGGTCAGCTCCCGTGGCCGATGGGCCTCAACGAAGCTTAGCAGAAGTTCAGAAATCAGTGTATGAAATTATAGGAATGATCCGCGTTTGGCCACATCAGAGGAGAGGGAGAAAAAAATATCGTTTCTCACCTTTTGGATTTCGAGGGCGATGGGAAATAAGAAAAATCGGGGCCTCAGGAATTGGGGGGGACTGAGGAAGGAGAAGATGGTTTCCTAGAGCCTTTGTGGGGTGGGGGGGGAAGTCCCGAGTTTCCAAGAGTGACTCTTTCCTCCTCACAAATGTGTTTTTCTTCCTTCTTGAGAAATATCATCTCCATAATCTTAGTTGATACTTTTTATCCTCTCCTTACTATTCATTTGATCTGAGACGCTTATGACGCAAGAAGCAGAAAGTATCATCGATCAGGGAAGTCTGAGCAAGACCCCAGCTTTGTCGGCTACCAGCGCCTGCCGCGTTCAGAGTCAGGGGGGAGCCACGGCCTTTGATCGTGAACCGTGGACAGCTGGAGCTGGAAGGAACCTCAGAATCGCCTTGTTAACTCCCTCATTTCATAGCGAAGCAAAATAAGGTCTAAAGCGTTAAAGAGACGGTCAGAGCCCGCACAGCGAACTGGTGGCCGTGCTGGCCATCCAGGGGGAGGAATTGTGATGAGGAACTTCTTCAGATAAGCTCATGGAACTGACACAGAGAGTAGGAAGGACTCGAAGATTCTTTTTGTTTTCTTCTTTTTTTTTTTTTTAAACCATGGGCCGTTTTAATTCCTCATCAGTTGTCGATTTACTCTGGTTTGCCTTTGATCGCCACCACCCCCGCCGAAAGCGTAAATTGCGGGGTTGATTTGCTCTCTTTGACATGTCTGCGAAGGACTCTCTCTTCAAGGAGGCCGTGGGGCTGAGAAGGGGGAGTGTTTGTTGTAAGTCAATCCAGAATGGCCTTGAGAGTTCCTAGCGGGCGGACACAGTGGAGCTCCGGGCCCCGCTCTGCGGAAGCTTGCAGGATGAAGTCTTCCCGTGCATCGGTCGGTGGGTCTTGCAGGAGAATCTCACGGAGACAAAGCATTCACCGGCGTGAGCTTTTGTTCTTCGTGCGGCCAATTTATACTCTCTGCGTTTTCTGTATAAGATCTGCCTCTTAGAAGGAACTGCCCTTTCACAGACAATGGACTCGGTTCTTAAAATAGATATACAGCATTACAGAAATGTGGCGGCATCACCAAACCCTCCGAACAGGTTGGGAGGCTTATTTTGATTTGGTGCCTGTCTTTTTCCTGTGATTTGAGACTAGGTCGTAAAAAAAAAAAAAAAAAAAAAAAACCATAATGCCAAGGGACTACCAGGAGATGTACAGCAGAAACAGCCTCAGAAATAGAAATTGAATTTATAGGCAGGGAGATAGGATAATTAGTTTTTATATATAAAAATATCCTCAAACCAGAAGAGTCTGTTGTCTCGGATAGGAAACGGAATTGAATTTGGATTCCCAGTACCTCAATAATAGTTTAGTAGAAGCTGTGTGCTTTGTATAAAAGAAGTCTGCCGTGTTCGTGTGTGTATATGTATACGGCGTATATATTCCTCTCAGACTCATGAATTAAAGTGTCCATTTAAAACATTCTGATGGCACAAATTGTACTTACGATTCTTAGCCTTAAATGTTGTCGATGTAGCCAGAGATAATCTGATTAGCCCACTCTCTGCCTTTTTTTTTTCCTTTGAGTAGTTCTCTGGAGTTCCAAACTCAGACAAACAAAAAGCTTTTTCTGCTTTTTGCCGGGAGAGCAAGAACTGTATCGGATGTTTACTCAAAGTTCTGTTTTATGTTTTGTACCCAGCCATTGATCACTACAGAATATACATTCGAAGCACCGTGTGCAGGAAAATGAGGAAAGACACAGGAATACGAAGTGTCCGCGGGCATTAAGGGTGTGTCAGTTCAACACACCTCCTGTAATGACAGTGTCTTACGGCAGAAACCAGATCCTGCTTTCGGATCTCGGACAGATTTTTTGTTTCAAGGGTTGCGTCCCGACTTAGGGAGGGCATCCCGGCGGAAATGTGCCGTCTCCCCGGGCTGGGCCAGGGGGGACAGAGAGAAATACCACCTGCCAGCTGGGCTGGAGTCTCCCGCACGTCGGGCCGGTCACTGGCTCCTGGCTGAGGGCTCAGCTAGTGCGACCTTGCTTATGGCAACTCTGCATCCAAGGAGAGAGGTCTAAGCAGGGATGAACTTGGGAGCCAGAAGAAACCATGTCTTCCTCCTCACGGGTGTTCTCCGGTCTGCTTCTGAGCGAAAGGAAGACAGAGACGTGTGCCCCTGGGTACAGGGAAGGTTTCACCAACCCTCTGAGCTGTCTCTCTGCCGCCTGTCCTAAATCTCTGTTTCAAAGGAAGAGAAAGGAGATGGTGGCAAAGCATCAACCTTCAGGGCCGCTGCTGTTACATCGAACTCCAAGATGCTGTCCCGGACCTGTTGTTGAACTGAAATGCTAGGTTAGGTGACTGAGCCATTCATTGCCCGGGGGGTAGGAAATCTTTCTGTTGTTGGAAGGGTGGCTGGGTGGCTGGCGTGTGGGCGTGTTTGCATCTGTAGAAAGTGAGCTGGGCTTTCTCTGCAATACCATTCGCTTTAGGTTTGCCTCGTCCCGGGGACTGCACACGGAAGGCGACCAAGCTCCGCGCACCTAAACCTCGGAGCGCGTTGGCTAGGGGAGCGCATCGGTATTTTCAGAGCCGTTTCTGTCCAGACACAGATTCTTGCAGTCACTCGAAGTTTTCAGTGTCAGACCAAGTTTTCTGTCGCGTGCCACCAGCACCTCACATGCTTGTCTGCCATCTGTTCTTTTCCATTGCAAACTGCTCTTTACACAGTGTCACTGGGTGCTAATTAGAACATGTGTCTCTTTGTCACTCATCTGGGGAAGGGGTTAATGATGACTTCTGTCCCTCTAATTGCCTTTCCTCCAAACTGTTATATGCCACTTACAATTTTGTAAGAACCCCAAGAGAAAGGAAAGAGAATGAGCGCCTCGTTTTTATTCCTCATAGTCTTTGTTTAAGAAATGTGATCCTCCAGGGGTGCGTGGGTGGGGGGCTCAGTAGGCTGAGCATCGGACTCTTGATTTCAGCTCAGGTCGTGATCTCATGGTTTGTGAGTTTGCGCCCGGAGTCAGGGGGTGGGACTCACAGGGCACTCGGAGTGCGGAGCCGGCCTGGGATTCTCTCTCCCCCAATCTCTCTACCTCTCCCTGCCTTGTTCTCTCTCTCTCAATACATAAATAAACTTAAAAAAAAAAAAAAAGGAAGTGTGGTCCTCCAAGTTCTTAGCAAGTAGTAATACATATAAGTGGGAATTTGCTGCTTATCAGTGGACAATTTATTATTATTCATATTTGTTAATTTATGTGATTCTTTTTTAATGTTTTCTTTTTAATTTATTTAGTTTAGAGAGAGAGAGAGAGACAGAGAGCACGAGCAGGGGAGGGACAGAAGAGAGAGGGAGAGAGAGAATCCCAAGCAGGCTCCGTGCTGTCAGCACTAAGCCCAGTGCAAGGCTCAATCCCATGAACCGTGAGATCATGACCTGAGCCGAAATCAAGAGTCGGATGCTAAACTGAGTGAGCCAGCTAGGCGCCCCGTTAATTTATTCTTAAAGAAGTAACATAGTCACATGATTTCAAAGTTCAGAAGATCCCAAAAGGTATACAGGGGAGAATCTTCTTCCTACTACTCTTATCCCCAGATAACAGGTTTCCTGTCCCAGAATCTGTGTTATCAGGGTCGTGTGTGCGTGTGTGTGTGCGCATGTGTGTGTTTAGACTGATGTAATTCACATGCGTAGACCTGCACATGGGTATATTCAGATGTACACGTGTGAGTATGTACGTGTATATACTTACTTCCCCCTTTTATACAGAGCGTGGCAAACATCCGTGCTGTTTGGCCTGCGTGCTTTTCACTTAAATTTATTTTGGAGTTCAGAGTGTATCAGTCAGTTAGGAGCGAGCGTCCTCTCTCTTTGTTAAAGCTACATCGTATTGGTGTACGCTCCCTCGTTAAGTAGTCCCTTACCGACAGACATTTCGGCGGCTTCCAGTTTTTTCTGAGACAGACGATGATGTGGTTAATAGCCTCGTATTACGTTATTTGCTGTATCTATAGGAAGGAAATCCTAGAAATGGAATTGCTGCAACCCAAAGTCAAGTTCTTTTGTCATTTTGATGGATTCCGTCAAACGGCCCCTCCTAGAAACACACGCTTTAGGGCCCCAACGGCAGGAGGAAGAGCCATCAGCCTTTGGTACGTTTGTGACAATGATTGGTGAAGGACCGCCTCTGTTTATGGTTTAATTAGTCTTTTATCTTATTTTGAGTGAGGCTGGCTATCATGAATAATTCAAAGTAAAATAAAAATGCTTGGACTTAGATGTAGAAATATAAATTTCAGAGACGGAAGCCTATTTGTGCCAGTAAACTTAACCTGGTTTCTAGTAAATTAGCAAATTTATACATTGCTGTGTTACTGACAGCATATATACCATAAATGTTGGGAGATACCCTTTATGTGATTACCAAAGGCGTATTGCTGAAATCTGATTTCAACTGAAATTATTCTTCTAAATAATGCATTTCTAACTGATCTGATCAGACTTCGATTTGTAAGGGTGCCTCACCTGGTATCTGTTAAGATAGAATATTTTAGGTCAGTTAACCTCTGATGTATGTTGTTTTTTATTAAAAGTACATGGATTCTAGAGAAATCACATTTTGACAGATACTATGGAAAAAAAATGTTGTTTTAGATAAAAAATAGTCACCTTCTCCTTGATATTTTTCTTTGTATTGAGCTTCAGATGAAAATCTCTCGTGGATAGATTTTTAAAAATATGATTTATTGTCAAATTGGCTCACGCACAGTGTGTAAAGCGAGCGCTAGGTTTTGGGGGTAGATTCCCGTGGTTCATCGCTTCCATACGACACCCAGTGCTCATCCCAGCAAGTGCCCTTGTGAATATTTAGAATGACTATTACCTTGCTAGCTATACTAACTGAATCCATCTAGATGGTCCCGTGACCCCCAACAGAGAGAGAAGCCAGAAAGTCTATTATTTGGGTTAGATGTCTTGGCCCATATTCCTTACAAGTTACAAAAGTCTCTAGAAAAGTTTTGTAACTCTCCAAAGTTACAGAAGTCTCTACAAATGGGAAAATACATCTTCTATTTCCTGATAAGACAGAACTTTCTATCTTATGTTTTTAAAAGTTTAGCTAATAATTTACCTAGTTAGAGGCGAATACTATCCACGGCATGGGTGCGCTGTTCTTTCCCCCAGGAGTCCCTACTGTGGCTTCTCCAGGCCATGAGAAGAGAGGGCTTCTTTGGCAAGTACGACATTTGAAAACTGAGCGCCTGATGCGTTATAAACAGCAGGACTTTCCCTTTGGGATCAATCTACTCTGCACAAACTTCCTTGCCCAGTCAGGAAATCAACCAGTCTCCAAAACTGGAGTTGGTGGAATGTTTAATGGCAGTGTTGAACTGTCGAAATATTCCACCCTGTCACGAAACCAATCGCTAGTCTCCCTCGCATCTAGACTCGCACGCTTTTAGAGCCGGAAGGAGATCCGGAGGTGGTCCAGCAGTTAATCTCAGTTTTGTAGGTGAGAATAGTGAACACGAGAGAAGGTCAGCATCATTTTGGTGAGTGTCAGAGCTGGCACTCTTGAGTCCTGGCCCCAGACCTCACCTGGCTGGATTGTTCTAGAAATCTTGCTTTAAGCGTGATTTTTTTTTAACTAGAAAAATGTGTGCTTTTTTCAAAATCGGTTCTAAGCCTCTTAGTGAAACCCGTTGATGGGTGGACCTTAGAGGAAGTTGGTTTTTGCCAAAAACCCTCATCAGGGGACGACCACAGAATGCTCTTCCTAAGAAACACCTGGACAGTGTACCTGTTGAGATAGGCTCATGCTCCCCACGGAGACACACCTACGGCCCAATGACAGCTTCCGAGTGACTTAGCCATGTGTGCAAGGGAAGCAAAGGAAAAGAGGAAAGGTGGGAACAATAAAGGCGTCACCACTGATCGGCTGGGATTGGTTAGTAATGGGCTGCTTTGTGCAAAGCTTTACGGAAACCTCGTGTGAGAACTTTTATTCTATTTTTAGCAAAGAGGGAAGACAGAAAAGACAAAAAGAGAAAAGGGAAGAAGGGAGAGAGGAGAGCGGGGTGGGGAGGGGGCAGGGCCTTACCTGTATCACAGTTCTTATACCTTCTCAAGAGTCTCTTCCTTGGACCAACGAACCATTGCTGTTTGCTGGTAGCTGTCCCTACGCATAATCCCGAGCTTTTAAGTAGTAAAAATTTTCCCTCTACCTCCCGAAGCCCTTCATCGAGGGTCTAGACACCGGTCCCCACCCACGGATTACCTATGAGACATTTGAAGCCTAACACATTTGCTGCGCCAGGGGCTTCACCCACACGCCAGGGGCTTCACCTACTGTCCTCCCTCCTCCGGAGCAGGTCCTTCTCTGAACTCCTTCTCAGCGAGTCCCATTGCCGCCCTCCAAATAAGCCAGGTCAGAACTCGGGGCTGGTCCCTGGTTCCACCTCCAGCCCCGTCGACCCTTCCTCCGGTCCTACCCTCTGCCACCGTCTTAGCGCACAACCTCCTCATTTCTTCTTGAGGCGCCGCAACGGTCTCCAAGAGGCCTCCGCCACCCAGCTTTTGCCTCTTTCCAACTTGTCTTCTAGATTGTTGCCAGAGAACGCTTTCTAGGAAAGCCCGTCCAGTTGTGGAATTCCCCTGCCTGAAATGCTCCATTTGCTTCCCACCCCCCACAGAGAATGGCCCGCTGGGCCCACACTCACTCCTTTCCCCACGCCTCTTGCTGTTCCACATCCTCCCAGGCTACACTCTGGGCACTCCGCCCCCACCCACCTCGGATGCACCGGTACGTTTTCCTACCCCCTGCCCTTCGCACATGCTGTTCCTTCTGAGCAACCCCTCAGCTTCCCCCTGCTCTCCCCCCGCCGTCTAATTCTTACTGATATTTCTGATCTCAGCTTAGATGGGACTTCCTTAACAAGCCCTTACACACATTTCCTGTTGCGCTAGGAGGTGGTCTGAGGGCTTTATGTGTATTTATTCACTTACCCCTCGAAACCTCAGGAGAAACAAAGGATTATTATCCCCATTTTATGGATGAGGAGACTGAGACTTGGGGTGATAAAGTATCTTCTCTCACTAGCCCACTTGTTGCAAGGCTGGGCCAGGAGCCAGCTTTTGCCAACTGTTTAGCCCTTGATTTTGATTTGTGTGTGGTGTATATCTATACATATATGTATGTGTGTATCCATATATATGTGTGTACGTGTGTGGAGATTATGCTTTGAATAGGTTATATAAATGCATACTGTTAAATTTAAAACATGCGGGGCGCCTGGGTGGCTCAGTCGGTTAAGCGGCCGACTTCGGCTCAGGTCACGATCTCACAGTCTGTGAGTTCGAGCCCCACATCGGGCTCTGTGCTGATGGCTCATCAGAGCCTGGAGCCTGCTTCGGATTCTGTGTCTCCCTCTCTCTCTGCCCTTCCCCTGCTCATGCTCTATCTCTATGTCTCTCAAAAATAAATAAACGTTAAAAAAAAAAAAAAAAAAAAAATTTAAAACATGCAAAACATACGGTGACGAGGTATACAGTGACAAGGAAGTCTCCGTCCTAACCCTGTGTCCCACCCAGTTCTCTGTGTATACGTGTGTATATATATATATGTATATATATACACATATACACGTATGCAATATATAATTTTGTTCTCCGTGTGCGATAGCCTATTCTGCTTGCCATTTTTAATTTGCTGTGTTTACTTAGCAATATTCCTTGGGGCTTGTTCCATATCAGCATACTAAGAGCTTCCTCTTCTCTTTCATGGCTAAATAATAGGCCGTTATAGAGCTCTGCCATAATTTATTTAATCGGTCCGCTCTCGTCGGGTATTTAGATTGTTCTCCAACTTCCGCTAGTACAAACATGGCCGCAGAGGTTGGCTTCATACAGGCATCATTTTCGCACACACGTGAGTTTTATCCGCAGGATAAAATCCTGGAATTTGGGGTCCGAGGGTAGGTGCATTTATAATTTGGATAGATCGTACCAGATCGTCTTTAGAGCGGATGGACCTCCTTATTCTTTCGTTAGTAATTTATGAGAGTACCTCTCTCTTCCTACCCTCACCAGTGGGTGCGCGATAAAATGTTCTGTCGTTCACCAAGCCTAACACATGTAGTGTGCATTCTCTTACCATGAGTAAAGTTTAGTGTCTTTTAATGTGTTCGTGAACTATTCGACTTTCTTTTCTATTAGCTGACTGTTCATTTGACTTTGTTGGGTCTTTTCTTGTTGATTTATAGCATTCCTTATATATTGATGAAATTAGCCTTTTGTCTATGATTTATGTTCCAAATAGTTCCCTGGTTTGTCATTTGTCTTTCATCTTTGTTTATGGTGTTTTTTTTCCCCTAGGCAGAAAATTTTTGTTTTCATGTAATCAGATTTATCAGGGTTTTTTTAAATTTTCTTTTATAGCCACAGGAGTTTGAGTCACAGTGAGAGTGACCTGCCCATGCCTAGATTATAAAGGTCTCTTCCTTTAAAAAAAAAATTAATGTTTATTTATTTTTGAGAGAGACAGAGCATGAGCAGGGGAGGGGCAGAGAGAAAGAGGGAGACAAAATCCAAAGCTGGCTCCAGGCTCCGAGCTGTCAGCACAGAGCCCGAGGCAGGACTTGAACTCAAGAACCACAAGATCATGACCTGAGCCCAAGTCTGATGCTGAACCGACTGAGCCCCCGAGGCGCCCCTATAAAGTTCTCTTCCATGTGCTCACATGTGTGTGGAAGGCTGTTCCAGAGAATCAGTAGGGTATAAAAGCTTGGCAAACAGATCCTGGAGTGGGACCGACCTCACTCTTAGCCCTGGCTTCAGTTCTAACTCGTTCCATCCTCTTGGACAAAATGTTTAAACAGGTCATTAGCACCTGCGCCACGGGGTTGCTGAGAAGATCAAGTGGGACACTGGGAACGTGTCTTGTGTTTAATTCCCGAGAGCTGCCTGTGTTGTGTTATTATTTCTTTCCGAATGCGATAACAGTAGCTGCGGGACAGAAGCCCTTTCTTCTCTTCCTTTGTTTTCCTCCTGCCATCCACCCGCGCTGCCAGGCCCCCACTCCAGCCGCAGCCTGGTGCTCCCAGCCATCCGCGACACGCCTGCCTGGCCCCACTCCCAGCCTCGACCGGTGCTCCCTGCCATCTGCCCCACGCTGCCGGACCCCCCGCTCCAGCCTCAGCCTGGTGCTCCCCGCCATCTACCCCGTGCCGCCCGGCCCCCACTCCCAGCCTTGGACCGGCTCTCTGCTGGAAGCACATAAGCGCTCCTTTTGATTGCCTCACTGTTTATTTTGATTTGAGAGGGAAAGGCCCGGAGTCCTTGCTGGAGCACCTCCTTGCCCCTCCAGAGTCCTCACTTGCCATGCGTCTGTCCTCCCAGGCATCTCGAGGACCCTGGCGCCTGGCCGGATCTTGAAGTTTTGTTTCTTTTCATGGGTCATCAGTGAGTGCTTGTTCATGCAGCCCCTGCTCCGTAGGTCCCCTTGCATCTGTGACTTCCATCTGTAGACATTCACCAGTCCCCCACCTCCCGTCCCTGCATCTCCGTGGGCGGGTGCCTTCCTGAGGGGACTTAATACGGTGTGCTCCACAGGTGTCCAGTAAGCACTGTGACCAACTAAGCAAGAGGTAGGAGGTTGGGTGTTGGTGCTGATGGGAAGAGCCACGCATCACTTGGCGAGGTCTCCGTGCCGTAGACCGTATGGAAAGGGACAATCCAAAGCTGTAAGTGTTTTAGCGGTCGTAGGGTTACCTCCTGAAAAATATTTTCTGTTACGCAGGCTGTTCGAAGACACCCGTAATTTGGAGGCCGACCTGAACGTGAGGCCTTAACTTCTTGACTTTTATCTCTGTCGGTCCCTTTAATTCTCCTTTGCCTCCTTCGGTATTTCCTTTGTCTACTTAATTTCAACGGTGGCCGCCTTGCCATTCCAGTGGTAGGAAATGCAGTGAGGCAGCAAATAAGGTCATCTCGTATTTAATTTTGCCACGATCCTCGCCATCGGTAGGGTCATGCTTGGAGCGCAAGTGGCGAGTTTTACAGGGGGGTGTATCCGATGTTGGTCATGACTAATCTGAAGTGTGCCAGTACAGCGCCAGAGAGTGAGCTTAAGGCCAAAGGCAAAGGACAAAGTAGGAGGAAAAGAAGCAACAGAGGAAATAAGATCTCTTACTCTTTGGTTTAGTTTAACGGGAGCCTGAAGGGCCACACGGCATACAAAACTGAGTGTGTCGCAGCCCCTGAACCAAAGGCAGGACCTACTGGGCGCCAAGCTCTTTCCTTACAGTTCTACACCGGAGATTTGCAATAATCCTAAAAGGTGGGGGGCTTTATCCCAATTCTTACGGGTAAGGGGTCTGTGTTGACGAGCAGTCATGTGACTTGGGATCACAGAGCCAGCATCATAATGGGTGAAGCCCAGGGCGTTCTGCTGTATTGCCTTGCCTTCCAGGAACTTAGGGTCCGGGAGAGGCTCGTGGGTCGTCCACACTGATGTGACTGTTTTCAGTGGAAAAGTCAAAATAATGACCTAAAGATCAGAGAAAGATTACGACGCCCTCGCGTCTTCTTTCCCGTTGGAGCTCTCGGCTCCGAGTTCTGTAGCACAGTTCGGTATGGCGAGCATTCGGGAGAGAAAGGTCGTTCCTCAGCCATCCTGCTTCCCCAGCCCCCACCTTGATCAAAGAAGTCTGCTTACCACCTGACTCACCTGCAGGTAACAAAACAGGTTTTTAAAATCTGTAATAAAGGAGCACTGACTGCCTGTTCCTCCCTGGCAGCCATCCCAGGGGAAGTAAGACTATACTGGTACTGCCTAGAACCCTGGACCCAAGGGGTTAATTAAAAAAATAAAAAAGCTGAGGTTCCTGAGTTCCCGTGGGATGCTACTAGAATGTTCTGTAGCTTTCTCTCTCAGCCCTCACTTCCCACCTCCCACACCTGTTCTATATATTTGAGGACAAGTCGGTCCACCATCCACGTCAGATGCCCCTAAATGTTGCCATTCACTCTGAGCGTAGAGTTTCCTTGGCAGGATTTCAGCCCCTGTGCCAAAGACTCCAGTTATCTCTGTTCCTTCCAGAAGCAGCTTCTTTCCCCCAACTTGAAATCTTGCTGTCTTCTGAGTGTTTTGGAAACAAAATGTGCAGCAGGAGAATTCCTGCTTTGTGACTATTGGATCGCTCTGTTCCCTGGCACAACAATCTCTCCTTTGTATTAAACATCTGAGAACAGAAGTCCTAAATAACATTTTTACATTCCCTGTCGATATGGGTTCCGCATGCGGGGACAACAGTTTGCTGCTTGTTCCTCTGTCAAATTCTGATGTCCTTTCCCTTTCTCAAGTGACGAGGATGCTTCTGACCCGCAGCCTGGAATCACACTGGTGCAGGGGTGATGAGCGGTTGCCTTCTTTCTGGCACTTGCCTGTCGGGTCCCTCTTGTCTCCAGTGAGCAGCCTGTGTCGTAGCGGGATGGCCAACTGGTCAGAGCACAGGCCACTAACTGAGCGCTGGCCCGACCGTGAGCCTCGTGGCCGAGCCAGCCAGCTACAAAGAGACCAGATGGGCAGATGGACCAAAATAGTCACTTATCCACCTCCTTCCTGGAAATACAGAAGGCCTGCCCCGGAGGGCCACGAAGGCCTAATTTGGTCAAAAAAACCTCACTCTGAACCAGAGGTTGAGTTGTGACCCTGGCGTGAGCTCCCTACTTCCAGTGTTTGGTTTTCCCCAAACCCGTGTGTACCCCCTCAGGTTGGTCAGCCAGCTCAGCAGCAGCTAATTGGTAACAAATACCCTTGACCTTCAAGAACTTCTGATTATTTTCCTTTTTGTACTTGTACCGAGTGCCTGTACTTTTACTCCAAAGAAAATAAATAGATGTGCTTTCTTCTTTAGGCAAGCCCAATATTACAAAAATTCAGTTTTGCGAGACAAAGTAGGACATTTTTTTTCCCCAGAAAACGTATCACCACGTTCCTTCAATGGCATAGGCGGGATAATAAAAATATGATTTATTCCCCCAAAGATGTTTATACTTCTGGGTAAGGGTCAAAGCCTGTGGGCACCTTGTGTTTTGTCACTTGAGGTCGGAGATGCGTTTCTTCCACTTCGTCTCTTCGGTGAAGATTTATTTTGTGCTTCGTGCTGGTGCTCTCCGTGTCAGCCTTGCTCCTGGTGGGAGCGGTTGGACACGGCAGGTGCTTTTCTCGGGAGGTTTGGCCCCCCCCACCACCCAGCAGCTGGTCCTCCGTGCGGTCAGGGGACCTCCCCGGAAGCAGGCATGCCAACGGGAGGTGCCACGAGCCTGCGGCCCGGGGATGGACTGGAGTATTTTCTGAGTAGTAGAACATTCTACTCCTCCTGGGGAACCTTTCCTTGCAAACTAAAGTGGGGAAATCACTCTCCAAACAGACAAGCTCGAGGGAGAATAAAAAAGTACCCTCCCGAGGCCGCCCGACGGTACCTGCATTAGTCAGTGTTTGGATAAGAGCAAACCCCTCAAGGGGGAAGGGAACCCTTCTCCAGACCTTAATTGATTTTTGTGTTCATTCTGCCTCTTTTGATTCTTTGTGGAAAAGTGATTTGCAGTGCAAAGTGGCTCTCCGTGCTGTAGGTGCTGGATTATGTAATCCCGTTCCCATGAAAAGATCATTTCTGCTTGTTTTGACCTTTTTAAACATTTCTGACCAGCCCATGCTTATTTTTCATTTTTCATTTTATTTCTTCTTGATTCTACAGTTAATCGTTCATCTTATTTCTCCCATCATGGAAATGGAAAGAGATGGGGGCCTTTGGTTTATTCTTTTTTTTTTCATTTTTTTAATTGTTTACTTATTTTTGAGAGACAGAGAGAGACAGAGCATGAGCAAGGGAGGAGCAGAGAGACAGGGAGACATAGAGTCCAAAGCAGGCTCCAGGCTCTGAGCTGCCCGCACAGAGCCTGGCGCAGAACTTGAACTCACGGACCATGAGATCATGACTTGAGCCGAAATCGACGCTGACCCGAGGCGCCCTGCCCTGGTTTACTCTTTTTTTAATTGTCGAAACCAGTCGGCTGGACATCTTCAGAAATAGTCCCCCTTTTCCCTAGGGAGTCTATGACATGATGTGGAGTCTCATTAGTCATAAGCGTGACCCCCAAGAAGTTGTGTTATGTTCACTTCTAAGGATTAAGGCCACTCCAGCCTGGCCGTCCCTCTGGGGTCTGTGCCATTGTCCACACCCGATGGCCAAGGTGAGCCTGGCCGTAAACAAGGCAGCCCCTTACAGAGGCACCCTGTGGTGTTCTCTAGAACAGTGGCGACCAGAGTCTCTTCTGGTAAGATGAGATTGTGAAGCCTCAACCGTGTGCCTGTTAAACAATTTACATGATAAATCCAGGACTTGGAGATCCAGAGGGTAGCGGCGTGGTTTTAATTAGGTTGCTAGGGAACTCTGCTCGTGTGCTCACACAGTACAGAACTCTGTGTGTGCGTGCACGTGCGTACATGCACGTGTATGTATGGAAAGGGAAAAAATGAGATACTCCGTTGTTAGGTGCTACAGGGAAAGACTCGCTAGACTTTATACCATGACTAGGACACAGTTTGTTTATAGCAGTAGTAACGTGGCCAGGAACAAAGCAGATGAGAAGGAGCCAGGCGTGATCAAAGCACAACTAATATATCAGGTTTCTGGAACATCTGAGTCTGAGCGTTTGGTTTTCATCACGATATGTTGAGAGGTGATGCTTTTAAAGTGAGAACGGAGGAGGGCGGCCACAGAGGACGGTAACGGAGACCGTTAGAAAGCAGATGTGCACACTTGAACGCGGCCGCTACATTCAGAGAATCCACGCTCTCTCGGGTCTGTGGGGCCGGAGGGAGAGTTCCGGGAAAGGTCGCATAATAAAAACGGAGCCGCGCTGTGCTGTGCGTTCGATCCAGATCCCACATCCGGCGGCTTTCCCGCGAGCGCAGTGCACACCTGTGTTCGGAAGCCCGTTCTGGGGGAGCCTGCCCCTGGAACAGGGAAGGGAGCGCCCTTGCTGAGTCTGGATGAGTGGGTAGGGAAGGTGACCCCCTGGGCGGCCTCGAGGTGTCACCCACAGAAACCGAGGTCTGGGAGGAAGCTAAAGGCAGCAAACCGTTTCCCCCGGGGCAGGGCCTCGAGGGCCGTCAGGATTCTCCACCCGGTAAAACGCTGCCCCTTTGTTCTGCTCCCTGTGCGTCCGCGCTGTGCTGTTAGTCCGTTCGCTCCTCGTCCTCCGGCTTTGGCGCCAGCAAGCGCCGGCTGCTTCCCGGCTGCGTGGGGAGCCGTGTGCACCCCGGCCTGAGCGGGGCCCTCCGTGCACACGCCCCGCGTTTGTCCGCTGCGTTCCGGGTCTCTGTCCCGGGGCCTGCGGGGAACGCCAGCACGCCGTCCTGCCCTTGCGGTGGTGGGGGCCGGTGCCCTTGCACCAGGCCCCCCACGGTCATCAATAGGCCCGTTCATGCGGGAGGTGACAGCACATTTTGCCGCAACATGACGGGCCGCTGGGCTCAATGTGAGCATTCTTCTTCAGAGCCGGCGGAGGGCATGGGACTTCTCACGGCCGGGAAAGTCACAGCCCGCAAAAACAGATGGAAGAGACCGGATCCAGGCCACGGGGCAGCACATAGCTTTCCTTTTTGTGGGTTACATAGAATGTGATGAGCAAACGTTTGGGATTAAGCTCTATTGTGAGGTTTTCTGATAATGCATAACCTAATCGCTGAAATCTTTGTCAGGCAATTGTTTCGCGTTTTAATCTACAAGAGCAGTCAGTGACCAGCTCTGTGACATGCTCTGTTTTCTTTGTAGTCGATTCCGAATCCATAGGAAAAATTACCATCATCGATGACACAAACCCACGAAAGTCCAAAAATACTTTGTGTTTGATTTCGGGATGCAGACAGTGGGCGTGCGAGCACAGACATTCGGCCACTGTGTGGGGGCAGCTCGCTCCCTCCCCGCGTGGCTCCAGCTGTCCCCGAGATGGGGACAGTGCCCAGGGAGTGTCCCCTGGAGGGGAGGAGGAGGGGCCGGGGGCGTGGGCGGAGGTGGTGGTCGTCCCTCCTCAGGGTGGAGCAGCGGCTCTGGAGAAGGCTGACCAGGTTGCTCTGATGACATCACGTGGATATTTTATTTATACTTTTTAAAGATCAGAGTAACACATGTGTATGGCTAAAAGCCAAATAAGTCCGGAAGGCGTTTAATAAAAAATAACAGCCCTTGTGTTACCCCTTTTCTCCCTCAGGCCCTCTTCGCAGAGGCAACATCTAACCCTCCCACCTTTTTTTTTTTTAACGTTTATTTATTTTTCAGAGAGAGAGAGAGAGAGAGAGACAGAGCGAGAGTGGGGGAGGGACAGAGAGAGAGGGAGACACAGAATCTGAAGCAGGCTCCAGGTCTGAGCTGTCATCATAGAGCCTGACTCTGGGCTCGAACTTGTGAACCATGAGATCATGACCTGAGCCGAAGTCGGACGCTTAAACGACTGAGCTGCCCAGGCGCCCCCCTCCAGCTCTTTTTACAAGTTCTCTTGGAGATTGCCTTCACAGCCTTAAATAACACATGTCTCTTGGGGTTGCCGGGACAAAGTAGCGCTAACAGTGCTTTAAAGTAATAGAGATGTCTTCTCTCGCAGAGAAGGGTCCCTCCGAAGGCTCCAGGGGAGAACTTACCTCTCCCCTCCCTGGCCTGTGGCTGCGGCTGCCGATCCCTGGCATTCCTTGGCCTGTAGGTCATCAGGCCAGTCCCCACCTTGTCACCTGTTGCGTGCCACTCTCCCAGCGTGTTTTCGTCTTCCCATAGCATTTCCCTTCTGTTTTGAGGAGCCCAGTCATACCGGCTGACAGCCCACCCCGCCGACCTCCTCTCAGCTGATGGCTCTGCAGAGACGCTATTTCCCACAGATTGGCTCACGGGTACCAGGGTTAGGGCTGGAGTGTATCTTTCGGGGAGGACATTTCCACCCCTCACACCGCTGTTCCTCAGTTCGTCGACACTTGGTAGGACAGATGAGATTTCTGTCCCTGTGGCGATGTGGGTGTTCCCAGCCTCTCCGCTTAAAGGACACCACGTGAATTTCAGACCGGTTCTGGAAGCGTTATTTCTTATTCTGTTAACCTTACAGAGCGTCGCTTAATGATCCATTAGAAACCAGAACGTGAGCTCCTCCGGCTGCTCTCCTCTCTTCCAGCTCCCAGTCTCTGTCACCTGCTGCCAGGGCTGGCAACACCCGGGCTCTTCCCGGTTCACCGAATGGCCGAGTCCTCTGCTGTCTGTCCTCAGATGCAGAATCGATATTTGTGTATAACTTCCATTGATAGGATCTAGGAGCGGAAAGTCGACAAACAGTGTTTTCGTTCTTTATTATGATGCCAAGGCTGGGTTATATTGCCTTGTATTCCCTCCGGGTTTTAATTAAAATGCTTTCTACCATTTGAAGAGTGACAATATAGCGTATGTTTGTAGAGTACTTTAGGATCTCCCCGGCATTTAATTTTAGATGGCAGCATACTTTTGTAGCACAGTTTGGAAACTTGATTTCTTAGTACCACTTCAAATCCGTGTGTGTTACGTATTGAAACAAAACTTTGTGTCTTATTATGAAATGTTCGGTCACCTGAAATAACGCCCACTTGGGTCTCTACTCTTTATGAGCCTGTTTTTTAAGTTTATTTATTTTGAGAGAGAGAGAGAGCACACATGAGCAGGGGAGGGGCAGGGGGAGAGAGAGAGAGAGAGAGAGAGAGAGAGAGAATCCCAAGCAGGCTCCATGCTGTCAGCTCAGCGCCCGACTCAGGGCTGGATCACACGAACTGTGAAATCATGACCTGAGCCAAAATCAAGAGTTGGACCCTTAACCGACTGAACCACTCAGGTACCCTTCTTTGTGACTTTTTAAGAGCAGGTAATTTCTTCTAAGGCAGTGCTAGTCAAACTTTTGGATTTCAGAACTTTTGTTTGCTTTCTCCCTCTCTCTTTCTTTTAAATTTAAATTTTTATTTTTTTTTGAGAGAGAGACAGAACATGAGCTGGGGAGGGTCAGAGAGAGAGGGAGATACAGAATTCGAAGCAGGCTCCAGGCTCTGAGCCGTCAGCACAGACCCCAACGCGGGGCTTGAACTTATGAGCTGTGAGATCATGACCTGAGCTGAAGTCAGATGCTTAACTGACTGAGCCACTCAGGCGCTCCTTTCTCTTTCTTCTAAAATGTAAGGACCGAGGGGCCTGGGTGACTCGGTTGGGTATCCAACTCTTGATTTTGGCTCAGGTCATGATCTCAAGGTTGTGGGATCTAGCCCTATATTGAGCTCTGCACTGAGCGTAAAGCCTGCTTACGATTCTCTGTCTCTCTCCCTCTGCCGCCTCTCTAGCTTGCTCTGTCTCTTTCTCTCTAAAAAAAAATAAATAAAATTCAAGGACCGATATAGAGACGCTCACGTCTGTCTTTGCCAAGTCGGGATATCAAGAAATTATCTACTATTTACTCTCACTGGCGATGAAAAAGCATTTAACACCAAAAAAGTGGGAAAAACATAACCTCAGATTAAATTACACTATTTTTAAACGGAATGAATTTAACTTAAAAAAATCTACCTCCCCTAATTTTCCCTGTTTTGTGTAGATTGGCGAACACAGTCTGGATAGAGTTTTCTCGGGCAGCCTTGTTTCGGGGGCATGTATTTGATTTTAATGGATGTTGAGCATAACTGTTAATTACTCCACTTTTTCTGTGGCTGGTTAAGCCTGCTACAGAGGATGGCCAAGACCAGGGACAGGTTCTGTGTGGGATGGGAAGCCTCCTCACGCTGTTTTGTGACCTTTAGCTGTAAATGGACCCCGTCCCCCAACTATAAACCCTTCGTCCTGGCCAACTCAGCCAGCTCACAGATGTGGAGTGTTGGGCATGGAGGAAAACGGGGAGAGGAATTGAAGGCCCATATATGTGGCCCTGGAGTAAGGTGCCACCTGACTCCACATTGATTTCTTAGTTTCTTAAGTGGCCACAGAACAGGGTCACTTTTTGACCGAAGTGCTGTAACTGGCAAACCAAAGCATTCAGCAGAGGCACGATGACACCGGTTTTATAGTGTTCTCAAACTCAACGAACTCTCAGACAGACCGAGATTACTGATACTTGTCCCATCAAATATATTTGATTAATTAACCATCTGCTCAAGCTCTTTTCTGCTTAAAGGACTTGTGGATTGGAATATCACCATTTCTCGGTTTTAGTACATTCCCTTGCTATTGAGTTCAGTTTTCAGAATGTTACTGTTCTTAATACGATGTTTTGTGAAATCTCCCAAATAAGAACAGAATTCTTTCCGTCCTTCCTTCCTCCCTCCTCCCTCCTTCCTTCCTTCCTTCCTTCCTCCCTTCCTCCCTTCCTTCCTTCCTTCCTTCCTTCCTCCCTTCCTCCCTTCCTCCTGTTCCTCTTACTCCTCTTCCTCCCCCTCCTTCTTCTTTCACTCCTCCCCCCGCCCCTTCTTCATTAAGAAACGTATGTGTGCCGCCTGGGTGTCTCAGTTGGTTAAGCGTCTGACTTCGGCTCAGGTCTGATCTCACGGTTCATGGGTTCGGGCTCCACATCAGGCTCTAAGCTGACAGCTCAGAGCCTGGAGCCTCCTTCAGATTCCGTGTCTCCCTCTCTCTCTGCCCCTTCCCTGCTTGCACTCTGTCTCTCTCTCCCTCATAATAAATAAACATTACAAAATTTTTTTAACTAACAAAAGAAGAAACGTATGTGTGCCTGTAACCGGCTACGGATGACTTTAATGATGACAGCATACAGCATGTGGCGCCGTTCTAGTGCCGTGTGGCTTAAAGCATTAATTAGGTAATCTTCACAACATTCCTGAGAGGTAGTGAGACATGGTCTTCCCATGGTTCTTACACAAGGGAAATCCAGAGGTAACCGAGTAGCCCAAGTTTACCCACCAACTCAGTTGCAGCGTGAGAAACGGAAGTCCAGTCTCTTGGAACCACCTCGCCTGTCCTGGCTAGCAAGTGGCATCTCTGTGGGTCCATCTTCTCGACTGTCAGGGTTCACACCAAGCCGCTTTGGCTTTTGAAGAACCGAACAGTCCAAGGGATCCCATGTGGCTTTCCAGTTAGAAGCGCGAGAGTCTCATCCCTCGAGGTTTTGATGCTACTGCCGTCCTGGGGCCCGGGCCCATCCTGAGAGAGCAGAAAGGGGCTCTGCGCCCTCAGCATGGCTGAGCGTAGTCCGTTTATCAGAAGTGAGGGTCTGGATTCCGCTGTCCACACTGCCATCCCGTTTCATTGACTACCAGTAATGCGCCCTACAGAGAAGAGTCCCTCTAACTTAGGGAGCTGGAAAAGGTGACGGTGCCGGCCTGCACTGCTGTCTGTCACTTGGCTCTCTTGGACCCTCGCTGTGTCACCAGTACACAAAGTGGGGGAGAGGCTATTTCAGGCAGGGATCAGAGGAGCCTTGGCTGTTGTATGTAACCCGAGTCTTCTAAATGCCCATCAGGGGAGTCGGACTTGCAACCACATGCTCTTCATCGACACACCCAACTGTGGGGGTCCCCAGCCAGACCCACGTACAGGCGAGGTCCGTGTTTATAGCTTGGCGCTCCACCCTCCACCTTTCACCTCCGCCCGCATTCCACACGACCTGAGGAAGCCCTCATGCCTCGCTGTGTGTGTGTTCCTGTCCAGTGGCTTTTGCTGAGATCCAGGGAACGTGCCACATGGGTCCTCTCAGGGTGGCGCCCTGCGGTCCCGGCTTGGAGAGGTGCTCTTCATTCGAGCTGAAACCCAACACCCAGTGTGAAGAAGGAGGCCAGTCCAGCTCAAAGGACTGTATTACTGCATATGACATCTTTTCTGTAACCCGTATTTGGAATATATCTCAACTTAGGATACAAACATTTGGAAGTTTTAAGCCACACGGCACTCTATATATTCAAACAAAACAAAACAAAACAAAAACTGGCATCTATTATCATGATCCCAACAGGGTAGAGTCCTAGCCAAAGGAAGGTGGAATTCAGTTTGAGCACATTTTAGTTTTTGTCTGGTCATGTCGTATATGGTAATTGTTATAAAGCAGAAAAACCACCAGGCATCCCTTTATCTCCCAAGCAAACATTCTAAATCGTCAAGAGTTTGCTCTGCATAAAAGGAAGCTTTCTCTTATGCCGAAGCTTGCCAAACAAATTGCGGTCCTAAAAGTAAAGCCTGGAGAAAGAATAACTTAAACAAGTTTCCAGTGGGCGGAAAATAAACACTAACTTTATACGTATTGCAAGAACGTAAAAGACACAGGTGGGAAACGAAGCCTCCTCGATAAGAAAGAAACGCTTAGTCGGGTGGAAAAAAAAAAAAGAAACCATTCAGCAGTTTTTGGAACTGTGCAAGTCCGGACAGTTTCTTTCTTTCCTTTTTTTTTTTTTTTTTTTTTTTTCTGGTTAGCTGCTCATAGCCACAAATATGTGTATTATTTCCTTCTTGCCCACAATTATACTAAGACACATCTTTCTAATATACTGGGGAATCCCAAATAAAAATCTCATTTTCCTAAAAACAGACGAGCCTTTCACTCCAGCAAGTATTCAGTTATTCTTATCTAGAATGTAAAGGAAGCAATCCGGTTGTAACAGAAGTCTCTAGTGGCCATCTCCAAGACTTTTCTCCCCGAATTTATCCTGCGAACAGCGGTCTTCAGGACAGCTTTGCTCCGGTCACTGCCGTTTTGAAGTGGCACTCAGAAACCACCTTCGTGATGTCCGTCTAGTGACTAGGCTGCCCCAGTTACGTGACGGAGTGGTAGGTAGGACCCCAGAATATCTTAACCCTTTTTTGAATATTGAAATCTATTCTTATATGAGAAATGATTATCGACTGCTTTCAAGCTGCATCTTATCGGAGCCGGTCAAGATAATAAACCCCGCTAACTTCATCGTTGGTCGTGAGGTGTCAGGTCTTAGTGGCCGGGGCCTGAGTGGCCCGCCCAGATTCTCTGCCCTTTGCTACCTGGTGTTGGCCGCTGCCTCTTCCTTATCTGCAAAGTGCTGATTATACCTTTCCTTCTAAGTGCTCTTGTGCGTTAATAGGAGTCAGGTGCTTACAGCAGTGCCCGCCATCCGCTCAACGCTGTGTAAGTGGTGGTGGCTTTTTTTTTTTTTTTCCCATCTCTTTTTCACAGTGAGGGAAATGAGGAGCAAATCCAAACTGGGCTCAGCCCAGGAATAATTCTATTTACCATTAAAATATGGTTTTGTTTATAGAATTGGTATCTGCTGTCTGTGCATTCATTAAAAAAAAAATCAGATCTGAAATAGCAGATGCCAGGAAGCTATTTATTTGGCCTATTCTGTTTCCTTCTTAATTTCCGCCTGCCGCCTCTTCTCTTCTTGGTTGGATGGATTTCTCCGTGCAGAATTTCTCCACGCAGAGCCTCCGCACAGCTGACCCTGTCCCATTTCCTTGGATATGGGAGGAGGGAACAATAGTGACTCTGATCAGAGCTGTCCCGCTAGGACACGAGGACATGGTGGAACTTGACTCCATAAAGGGAGTTTGGAATGTTAATGAAGCAAATGACAGAGTCAGGAAGGTATTGTCAGTTCACTTGAAAGTAATTTTTCTGTCCATAAGCTGTGACTGAAACGGTCAAGAACTTACAATTCTGTTTCCTTGTAAATTTTCGCTCCTTCGATATATCTCGTAACCTCAGTGAATGGCAAGCCCACCAGTATCTTCTTTGAGGGATTAGGAAGATTAGCATTACTCACATTTGAGGAATAAAAGATTGGTAGAGGCATAAAGTATTTATTTCTAACTTGGTTTTATTTTTAGTTTCCAGATGACAAACCTACTGCTCAAGTACTGACTGAAAAATTTGTCTTAGCATTCAAATCTAAAATATTTTTTCTAATTCTTTTTCTTAAGGCTGCACAGTCATGATTGACTTAAATACTAACATTAAAATTTTCTCCTGCTACCAATATCGAAACTTCATGTTATCCGTAAGCTGAGTTGCACGTTAATTATTATAAAGAACGATGTAAATCCTCCCAGATCGGTATTTTTTTCAACTTGATTACTCATGGGTTTGTGACCATTATTATTTGTTGTTAGTTTATTGGTGTCATTTTTAATATTTTACTTGGACTTAGAAACCACACGTTGCTTCAGAAATTCTCCAAAAGGCAGTAATTCCACTAATAAATAGGAAAAAATGACTTCCCGGTATTCAAAGTACCTCAAAAATGCAAATAAAGAAGTTTGAATTTTTAAGTTTGGATTACTGACAGATGAATATGAGAAAGAACCCTCTCATGGTTTATCAGTTGGTTTTATCTGGAGAAAGTTTCCTTTCCCCACGAGCACTACAGCAGTTTTTTTGGTTTCTCTCAGAAGGGGAGAGAGAGAGAGAGCACACACGCAAACATGAGGGGGAGGGGCAGACAGAGCAGGAGACAGAGAATCCCAAGCTGACAGAAAAGAGCCCAATTCGGGGTTCGATCTCACAAACTGCGAGATCATGACCTGAGCCGAAATCAAGAGTTGGACACTTAACCGACTGAGCCACCCAGTCGCCCAAAACTCAGCAGTTTTGAGTAGTATATGTTTGGGTATATAAATTAAAGATACACTACTACCGCTACCAAACCACCATCATCACATTAGCTGGACTTGTGCCTGCCCTAGATGCGAGTCAGCATTTGACAGGAGAAGCCAGTCAGTTCTAATATTCTACAGTCGTGCGAACTTTTGCAAATGTATTATTTGTGGCGTTCAATGATACTAGAATTCAGCTCTCATTATTCGATGAACTTGATTCCATTTCCACAGTGAGAGTTTTTTATTTCATTAATAGTGAATTCAAAAATTCACTCTCTTCTTCACATTCACAAATGATGGACTATTTTGATGGGAAGCAAAGGCTAGCTTTGTCTTCTTCCTTGCGGTAGTGACAGTAGACTCCGCCCTCAATTTCAGATATGCCAATTCCTGGCTTAATATGTAATTCAGCATGCTCCTTTCCTGGGCCTCTGTGTTAAGGGAATAGAATGCACTAGGAGGAGGATGTGTTTTGGAGTCAGACTGTTCTTGGCTCAAATCCTCACACAGCGACCTGTGTACTGTGTGGCCTTGAGCTTCCTCGTTGTGCAAATACCTGACCCACGGAGATGTTTAAGAGTTGAGAGAGGGGATGGAGGTGCATGCGTATGGCTTGTGGTGGGTGCTCTCGTGACTTCCCTTGACATCTCTTCCCTTCTCCTCCCCACTGGGGGCCCACTGTTGTAACTCGTGTTCATAGCCTGGATGGCGAAACACAGTGTACGTGCTCGACACCACGCTTGCCTTTTAGGGAGCTAAGTGTGTTGTATGGTGACATCTTAAGCCAGTACCTTCACCACGGAGGTGTTGGTTACAACTCTATTTAATTCAGGGCTTGACCTTTACTTTATGATTATTTCTCAAAGCACTTCCAGACCTGACCTTCTGTGAGTCTCTGCTATTATGAAGCAGTAAGAATAGGTTAAAGAATAGGAAACTTAACAATAGGGTATTAAATGGGCAGTATCGACCACAATAATATATCGTGAAGGAAGAGTCAATCAGACTTAATGACAGATTAGAGATTAGCCAATGAATCAGAAATTAAGGTAGCGTTAAACGCTAGTTCCTCAGGATGGTTGTAGGTATTAATTGAGAAAAAGTTTCTGAACATCATTTGGGAAATGCTGACTTAAACAGGTTTCTTTTCTGTGGGACTTCTCAGCATCTTTAATATGCACGCGTGCATTATGATCCTGAAATGGGGGAATGTAGTGATTGTAGAAGCATTTCTAAAACATATATCATCATGGAATCAGAATTATTTTGCACCCAAGTGAAATCTCGTCAGACTAGGATTTTATGGGACGTATTTTGTAAAACGCTGCTTTATGGGTTTAAACCAGGAATGGTGTAGACTATGGATACTGTTGACTTAAGCCACTAAACATGCTGAGCGTTGACCACTTACAAAGCCCCATGGAAGCTGGAGATGAATGAGATTCGCTCTGTGCAACAAGTTTGACAACAAGGCTGCAAGTGCAGTGTTGTCTACAAGGCTAAGAGCAGGGATGCCCTGGTGATTACTGACCAGAATCAATTGAGGCAGCATCCTGAGGGGGAAGGGTCTTGACTTCTGCCTTGGGTGTCTTTCTCTCTCTCTCAAGCTCTCGTCAGGGCATTTGCATTCCGTTCACCTCAGGGAAGTTCTGAAGATAAAATGAACGTACGTGCCCAAACTCAGGTAGTTGGAGTGAAACCAGGTTCATTCAGGAGGGGATATAACCAAATTTGGGGTGAGCTTTGCTCTGGAGTCAAAGCATCGTGGTTTGACCACCGCTTTGACACTTGGCTTCATGTCGAAATACAGTCTCAGAAGAGGAATCCGAAAAAACAAGCTACGCACGTAGGCAACCTACTTCGTTATGAGGGACGTGGAATTTAAATGTTGGTTGGACCCTGATGGCATAATCTGTATTTTTATTTCTCTAAAAAAATGTGTCTAATGACACATGAGCTAGAGGCCTTGTGGCAGATTTTACGGAGAAGAACCTTTCCTTCTCAGCAGTCGGGTCTGTGGACTCGTTCACCACTGGATTTTTCTGCCTATTAGGCCTTAGGAAACATTTTGGCAGGTTGCACCGTTATTTTGCTCATGTTGTGAGTAGCATTTCTCTGACCTTTTGTTATTTACTGAAACAGTCCGGCCTGTTTTCTTTTAAGAGAAGCGTGAAATGAAGGGGAGTCCGTCAGCACAGGCTGACTTGGTATCAGAAGACTAACTTCAGGCTGTTCGGCTCCAAGGATACTTTTAATGTTAAGGGGTCATTGGCCTCCTTGCCTCTTATTCCCACGATTTGAAGGGGTCTTTTGGAGGAGTTTTTTCTTCCTTCGCCAAAGCAGATCATTTATTTAAAACTTTTCACCACATCTAAGAACACAGCCCTCTAAAAGTTTTCTTCTGACATCTTGAGCATGGCGGGTTGTCCGGAGCCTTTCGATGTGACTTCTTCCAGGGGAAGACAGCTCCGGACTGATGATTTGGTGACAGGGTAGCCTTTACTCCTGCGCTCTCATGGTCTTTATGAGTCCACGCAGTGGAGGTGATGACATCATTCAGGACACTCTCAGTGTCTCACGGGGGCTCCTTCTGCATTCTTTCTACCTGCCCGTGTCCATCATACCTGTCTCTCTGCTGCTTTTCCGTCCTCTGTCAGGGGACTTCCCATTCATTGCAGGCTGACTTATAAGGGTAAGGGAAGCATCAAGATCCCATTCCATCTTTGGAGATGAGAAAATGTGCGTGTGTTTGTGTGTGTATTCAGACGTACGCTTTTTCCTGTCCCCCCGTCTGTCTACTCCCCTGCTCCTGATCTTTCTACCTGAGACAGAAACTTCAACAGGAATCCTGTCTTTTCGTTGGGATTCCCAAAGCTCTTGAACTCAGCTGCTAGCCTTAAAAACCAGCAGTCAAATTTTTCTCATGTTCATTCTCTTAGCCAAACATAAAACGACCTTGGCATGCGTCAGCCAGCCTGAATGATTGCGAACGGAGGCTCCTTGCCATTTAATGGTGATCTGTGTGTTTGCGAATTGCCATGGTCGAATGGTCCTTGTTTTAGCAACGTGTTACTCGCTTCTTCAGGCACGCGGTCAATAAATAGTTACTGCCCTGTCCTCAGAGTTGGGGACCTGCAGGTGAACAGAAGAGACAAGGTGTTCTGGAGGTCATGTGTGAATGCAGAGATACAGGTGATAAATAAATAGAGTGAAAGGTCAGGAGCTGATAGACAACAAAAACGATAATGCCGGGTAGCTGGGGAGGGGCGGGCTGGTTTAGATGGGGTGTCAGGGGGATCTGGCTTTTGCCCCTGACCTGTAAGATGAGGCGGAACCGTGAGAAGTCCTGGGAGAAGCTTGTGGAGACAGAAAAAAGAGTCGTCTTGGCCTGAGCTAGACTCCTCTCTCCTCCGTCTTCCTCAGCTAACGGCCTCATCTCTGTGTTTGCCGGTGGGGGCGCTGGGACCTGATTGCTCTTTAAACCTCTGGGTCATTGGGAAAACCCAGGAAACAACTGAAAGATGGTGTGTTATCAGAATGCTGGTTGTGATGCTGGATGCCGGTGAGCCTGGCGTGAGCCACTCAGACTCCGCCATCCCTCCCGAGCCCCTCTCCTCGGCCCTCCTATTCAGAGAGGCCACATTGTACAGACGAGGAGATAAGTTGACTTCATTTCTTAGAGAAAGGTCATAGGAAATACTTGAAAATACTGTGAGTAGAAAAAGAAGCAGCATAGATCTTCGAATACAATGAGGCTAAGATGGCAAGCGACCTCCAGACAAGCGCTAACTCTCTCATGCCACTTTTTAAACTTTTTCTTTTGCAATAAATACAGATTCACAGGAAGTTGCAAAAATAGCACAGAGAGGTCCCGTGAACTCTTCATCTGGCTTCCCCCAATGGTGACGTCCTGCAGAGCTAGCTTAGAGTAGGCCATGTATAGTGTACACGTTATCAATGCCAGGAAATTGACATTAGTGTAACCTCCAGACCTTACTCAGGTTTCACTGGTTTTTCCATTCCTCCATTTGTGTGCATGCCTGTATGTGTCCTTCACCCCACGTCCAGATTCCTGTAACCACCACTTCCATCGGGATACAGAACTGTTCCATCACCCCCAAGAGACTCCCTCATTTCGTGGCGCTTTTACGGATGAGAAATAGTATCGGACACCATCCATCCTGCGTCTCCAGTGGGTCACGTTCTGCATGAATATGTAGCGAGGTTGGATGAGTCTCTGAAATCTCTTGCTTGGGTTGGCTGCCGCGGAATCTGTGTGATTGACTTACAAACGGAGATCCTCGGTCTGGCTTGTACGAAGAGCGTCTTCGATCCCGGAATAACAGCAGCAACAACAACCCACAAGTTTGAATAAATGGGTGCCCGTCGCTTGATACCCACTTGATTTAAGAGGCCAGTACCAGTCACGTGACCTCAGGAGTCTACTTCTAAGAAACACAAAACCCTTGCTGATGCCACACAGCTCTGGGGATGTCATCTCTACCTGGGGGCTTTTACTACCAGCATTTCTCGGAGATGGCTGAGGAAGGCACCAGTAATGGGTTAACCGGGCACCTGATGAGGGGGCACATTCCTTATAGGAGAGAGAACACATTACCGCTCAACGCCCCTTTGTGTGTGGCGAGATGCAGCCTTTAGGACGTGCAGTGAGTGAGGACTGGAGGTGCGGGCTGACAGGGAGGCAGCTATAAACAGATTGAGGGAGAGACAACGGACTTAAGGGAAAACATCTGCGCGTGCTGCCTCTGACATCCAAAAGCCTCATCTGTGGCCCGGGATCAGTCTCGTAATGCTGAAAAAAGGAATGTGAAGGGGCCCGATTCGGGCTCTGAAAGTTTCTTTTTTTCTTCGAGATTTTCTGTTTGCTTTGCCCAGAATGCTGCCAGGGAGCGATGGAGGAATCACATATGGTCCCGTTTCCTGAGGCTGAAGTAGCGTTCCGTAGAAGCGAACTTTTGGGCGATGGACTTAAAAGACATTTTTACCTTAGTTCTAGGCACACTAATCCGAGGAGCCCACTTATTTGGCGTAAACGGACCCTCTGGAAATCTCGAGATGGACTCTTCAAAGATCTCGCATTTCGAGGAGTAGTTTTTAGTCTTAAAGAAGCTGGCAACCAGAAGAGAGAAGCAGATAACGTTCTCATGGAGCCCCAGCAGAGATTAAGAGCATCTCTCTCAAGGACTTTAACATTTGTCAAATAAGTCCCTTGACATATGCATTAGTTTTTCTCTTAGTCTCATTAGTTCGCGACCTGTAGGCACAGCCCGAGAGGGTGAGTCAAAGGAAATAACGATCAGGTGTTCTGCACCCGTATGCGAGCGCTCCGTTTCTTGAGATGGAAGCCCAAGGGGGTCCTGAGTAATGAGATCTACTCTTCACTCCTGGACCTGGTCCCTGCTGCACACACAGCCTTCACAGCGGGTTGCTGGTTCCTTTACGCTGCACGCTCAGTGATTTTCCCCATGGGGCGTGTCACCTGGACTGTTGTAACGGAGATGGAGAAAGTTGTCTCAAATATTGTAAACAGCCTTATTGGACATTTCACAGTCCTCCCTAGCTTCATACTTGCCTTCTATCATCTACATCACAAGATCCCTCTAATTTATTTTTGTACGTATGACCCCCAACCAGATGGCGAGGAGACTCCTTTGTGCCGTTGCCACATGGGGTAGAAGCAATTCAAAATTCCTTGAAATATGAATTAAGCCCGTGTAAATAATCACTTCAGGTACATGATGCTCTTGGCTCGAGCTCTGTTCGGAAGAGCGTGAGAATGGCCTCCGAAGAGGAGGGGATGTTGCAGTGAGAAGTGGCTGATAATAAGGCCCCGTGGCAAGACGAGAAGGGTAGGAGATGGAATAAACAGAGGAGAGAACGGGGGATGGTCGTGCACTAGCGTTGCAAAAAAAGCAGTAAGTGATGGTCACTTGCACTTTCGCATACTCATTTTCGACTCTCCAACACAGGCATGTGGTAGATTCTCAACATTCGTTGGAATACATTGGGCCATACGCTCTGTTGCTCCTCAATAATGTGTATGTCTTAGCCCGATGTTATACCAGGACAGGTTACATTAACGTCAGGTAATTTGCCTCAAGTCGCAGAAGTTGAATGTGGTAGATTTGAACTCAGGTCTTTTGAGCCCCCAATGGTACCGTCTATTTGCAAGTCAGTGGTTTCTTATTTTCCTTAAGGCACAGAATCCTTCTGAGTATTTGAACCTGATCCAGGTGCTAGAAGCTGGGAAAGGCTCGAACTTCATTTGTTCTTTCTTACAGGAAATCTCTAGAACCGTTTCATGGTACCCTAGGGAAGACGGACACAGTTTCAAGAGCCAGACCTTCGAGTAGCCCATCTCAAAAACTGTCTATGGGTGCTTGTTTGCATGTTGTTTGCTTGTGCATTTCTTCATACCTCGGGAACAACTGGTTGAATTTTTCCAAACCAACAATCGACCTTATGACTCTATATCCTTGGAGTTCCCTCCACAGTTCAGATCCACCTCCTTTTTTAAAAATTCCATTTTACACCAAGATAGCGGGGTAGTGAGGGAAAGAGTAAGGGGGGGTGGGGCATTCTCAAACCAGGTCAGGGCGACAGGCCGGGACATCTTGTTTCCATCAAGTTCTCGTAGCTACCCTTTACTTCTCTGTGTGTTTGCTGAGCTTTTGAGATTCTGTTGTGCTCTTTGTCGCTGGACGTTTTCCAGAGGGTCATCAAGAAAAAGGAGGCTATATCTTCTGCGTTAATGACCTTTGGCAGTGAAATCAGACCGAATGATGTGGTAGAGAGCAGGAACGAGGAGGGGGCACATTTATCCCCCCTTTCCAGGAAAGGTCAAGTTCACCATGCCCCAGCACCAGACTCTTCACCCAGTAACTCTGAGATATCAAGTTTACTCAATAATGATGATGTCAATGGCAAAACTACTATTCCGTTTTTGAGGGATAAGAATTGTTCCTTTTAAAGACATACAGTAAACAAAATAAGGGACTATGAAATACACTTGGAGTAACAGCTAATTTCTGTATGTACTTTCCTGTTTTTTTCTTTAAATAATTTTTGTTTATTTTGAGAGAGGGAGCAACAGCGAGTGGGGGAGGGGCAGAGAGAACCCCAAGCAGGCTCCACATTGTCAGTGCAGAGCCCGATTTGGGCCTCAGACTCACGAACCACGAGAGCATGACCTGAGCCAAAATCAAAAGTCGGTTGCTTAACAGACTGAGTCACTTAGGCACCCCTGTTGTTGTTTTTTTTAAATGGATTCATTAATGTGGAGTTTCAAAACAGCTCTTAAATACTTGCATTTTTTGCACTGTAATTATCGATACTCACAGGGAATATATGAAAATTTAAAGAATATATTAAGGTTTATGGCAAAGATATAATCACCGTAGATTAGGGGTCAAACGACTATGACCTGTGGACCAAATCTGGCTTGCCACTTATTTTTTTAAGTACAGTTTTATTGGAACACAGACTTGTCCATTTGTTTGTGGGTCTGCTGTTATTACTATAATAACAGCAGAGTCAAATAGTTATGATAGAGACCATGTATCTTAAAATACTTACAAGGGCCTTGACTGACAATGTTTTCCACCCCTGCCATAGACCTTTCCATGACATTTATTTACTCATCCGTTTTGTGCACACCAGCTATGTTATAGATACTCTGGGGGAATATGAAGATGAATAAAACAGTCCCTAACATCCAGGAACTTATAACCTAACAGAGACACGTTCTCTAAGAGCCCCCTGACCAGGTAGATGTCAACATGTACTACAGACAAGAAATACTTAAATTGCTTTGTGGTTCAGAGGTGGTGAAGGCTCCGTGACGAAGGGAAAGAATCGGGGGCCGGTGAGAGGGTACCGCGTTCAGAACCGTGGCTCACAGCGACTTCCCAGTGGGAACTTCAGGAGAAGTAAGAGTCATTTCCTTCATGGAATTTTATAAATTGTAGTATCCAAAAGGTGGAAGTGATTTAGGATATTACTTAGCGTCCAAATTTCTTTATCTGGAAGTCTATTTCCCCTGTAACTATGGGAAATCCTATTTCTAGAAAATGTTTAAAGATTTGAAGAAAGGCTTCCTTCTTTAAAGACAGAAGAAATTCTTTCTCTCTCTCTCTCTTTCTGTCTGTCTGTCTTTCTTTTGTTCACTGAACAAATAATATTAAATGGTATGGGTCTTGAAGAAGGGATCTTGACCGGGAACCTCTCAAGTGTCAGATGAATTAAAAACAAGGTGAAATTACAGAACCCGGCCTTGAATAAGCATGACTCAGTGACAGTTACCTCTCTTTCCTCTCCAGAATGCCACAGTGTACGAGTGGGCATGGAGCTCTTGGTAAAGGTTCAGGTCAAATGCCACCACGCCCTGGGAACACTGCATGCAGGAAGCTTCTGGAACCCTCCCAGTTGGGATTAATGTCTGCCTCCTCTTTTCTGACTTGCTTGAGGGCCGGGTTTGTGCCTTTTTAAAAAAAGTTTTTTAAGTGTTTATTTGTTTATTTTGGGGGTGCAGAGAGAGGGAGAGGGAATCCCAAGCAGGCTCCACACTCAGCGCAGAGCCCAGGGTGGGGCTCGATTTCACAACTGTGAGATCGTGACCTGAGCCGAAATCAAGAGGCGGACCCTTAGCTGACTGAGCTGCCCAGGCTCCTCAGGGTTCGTGCCTTTTTGATTTTTGTATCCCCAGTTGTGCCTATTCCATTATTTGTGTTTTCCAAATATCTATTGGATTAACACGAATCGAACCCAGACCCGCACTGTGCACTTGAAATCTAAGTGGCCGATTTTGGTAAAGGACCCAAGAATTGCAGGTTAGTCTAAATATGAAACAGGTGAGACTCCTTCCATTCCGCGTCCATCCGAGGATCAAAATCGTTGGCTAAATTCTGGCCACCCATTCTCTAGATTCATGACGATAAAGATATTCGAGAGAACGCAGCCCAGTTGTGTTTTAGGGTATGACCCTGTCAGGTTTTCCCCACCGAAAGCATCGAATTTTTGAATGAAAAAGTCTATTTAGTGAGAAAGCTATTGAAAGAAAATACTATTGGACCCCTAACAGGTAGTTTTCATCTTAGGAAGCACCAAGACGGAATATTTTCTGTTTCCTCTCTCTAAGTAGGAGAGCCCCAGAGCCAGCCCCCTCGCCGCAGCATCTCCTGGGACTCTGGCCTCCCCTTACCAAGAAGCCCAAACCACCCTGTCTCCCCTCGGCCCTCTTTCACAATAGCCTGGGTGCCTGTAGCCCGGCATATGCCCCAGATGGAGATTATAAGAGGGAGACCCAGTCGGGAAGGTCACCCAGTCGGTGACCTGTTCCCTTCCCCTCCTTCAGCCCGAAGCGGGGGGATATCCAGCTTTTGCGTATGAAGAACACACTTTGGGCCATTTCCTGATGAAAGAGAGAGAGTGACTGCGTGGGCTCTCGAGGGCTGTGTTCTATCAAAACTGTCCAAAGAAACAGACTCTGCCGTCTCCTTCGAGCCCCACCGTGTATTTATGAATGAGATTGCCTCATCGTTTTCTTTTCATGTTGGTAGCCGGGAAGTCAGAAAGCATTACCTCTAAAATGGGGAAAAAAACATTGCGAACGCACGCATTTCCAGCCAGCCGCGGCCGTAACCAGCAAACAGAGTGACTTCACCCCGCCGTCATGGGCCCCCTCCCTGTGTGGGACTTTTCCCGAGTTTCTGATTTATAATGCTCACTCTCGAAGGCCTAGAAACGCGTAGGTGAGATTAAACGACTGATTCTCCCGAAGTGCTGTTTTCGCGGCAGCCTCTCCGGACGGCTGCTGATTCTGCCCCGATTCAAGCATTCGGTGGCACGGATGCACTGGGTTTGTGCCCACATCGCTGCATTCCTGGGATGCCTCTGCAGGCCTTCGCAAGATCATCTGACAGCCGCCTGTGGGGTCAATGAACTTTAGACATAATTAAACATTCGCAGTGAGGAGAAGTCATTTTTTTTTTCCTCCCCGAGAAGCAGAGAAAGTCCACGCTCCGTGGCCCTCCATTTAGTGAATACGGGTTCTGGGCGGCGATCGGGCGAGCTTTTCGTGATTTAATGCTGAACCGAGTAAGAAAGTGATTGCATCCTCTGCCGGGCCTCACAGAACCGTCACCACCCACACTGTTTATTCAGACTCGGATCTTGGCCATGTGGGGTTGAAGCCAGAAGAAAGGGGAAAAAAAAAAAAAAAAAAACCCTGGAATGAACGCTTTTGAAACTCTGTATTCCTCGTGAAATACGGCCAACGATTCTTTTAAAAATCTCTTTAGAATCCATTGCTAGGGTCGTCCTTTCGTTTGTAACGGATTGTGAGCAACAGCTAATTTTCTCTGTTTCCGTCCAGCGTCGGAGTCGAGGCCGGGCTTGGAGGCGTCACTCTGTTTTTGCCCGGGCGTCTGATGCGACCGCCAAACTGTGTGTGGGTCGTTGGGCAACTCTGACCTTTGACCGGCTTTCCACAAAATAACAAGGAAAGGTGTGAGGAGGCAAGGAATCGAATGAAAACAAGCCCGAGGGCTGCCCGTGAGTGTGCACGAGGGAGGAGGGCTGTCCCAACAAGAAGCGCGGGGGACGCAGGCGGCAGGACCGCGGGCCTGAGAGGAGGGCCGATTGGGCACCGGGTCCTTCTGTCTCGAGGCAGGACTGCAAAAAGTCGTCTCCGCTATGTGAGGTTGTGTCGAGCTTCTAAAGATCTCTAGAGGAGATTCTGGAACCTCCCTTGGTTACCCACCCTACTATTTGGCAGTTCCTACAGCCAGGAAATTCTTTCTTATTTCCAGCCTAAAATGTGCATGTAGAGCGGCTTCGGGGGCGAAGCTGTGGGTCGGGACCCTCCTCCCCCCTTCCCTGCGTGTACTTGCTGCAGGGGCGGGGTGGAGCCTATTACTTGCTGCTCAGTCAAAGCTACGGTCATGGGACCTCCCTGCCTAACAGCTCACAGACAACGCGGGTGGGGACGGTGCCGGGGAGCGGGCCGGAGGAGGAACCTTCACTGACTTCAGACACCAAGTACTGTTACCGGGCCTTTCGTGGATGTCACCAAGGGGACAGAACCCAGCTGGGACGCGTCCAGGACTCCGCCTCAAGACCACGTGCAGATATTAGACGCAGACGCTCTCTCTCGGATTTTAAAAGACAAGGGAAAACAAATCCTGAAAAACAGGGGAGGTAGATTCTAGAATTTCACTGGCCTCGAGATGGCAGTCCACCTTTTCGGCTGGAAATGAGAGCTGGAAGCCAGAGCCCGTCGGGGACCCATCCGGGCCGGGATCTCAAGGCTCCCGTCCCCCTCAGTGTAGCATCCTGTTTGCCCGGGGCGCTGTGCCCCGAAGGCGAAGTGACCGGAACCGTGGTCACTTTTCTCACTTCCTCCTCCTCGGCAGGTGCACAGCGAATGGTCAGCCTCTCCACGAATGAATGACGGATTCATTGAAAAAGCTGTCAGATGACCCGGGCAGCCCGTCTTCTTCCCCTTTTTGACCAAGTTATGTCATTGCCCTTCCCCGGGCTGCGGTTTGTTCCAGAAGGGAAGAGGTTGTCTTCTCCTTCACCCGCCTGCCCTGCCCTAAGTTGTGCCAATTTCCAGTTCCCCGTGTTACGTAAATGACTGACTGAGCGGAGCGAGTGGTCCTCGCAGTGGACGCTGAGGGCTCTGAGCCTGTGGTGCTGAGCCACGTGCCCTCCTGCCCGCTGCTCCCTCCCCCACATCATCCGTCCAGGGATAATAGTGACACTTGTCCTGCCAGCCTCCAGGGCTCCTAGGAACAAGTGATAGCTTCAAAATGTGCAAAATGCAGTACTTCTTTTTTCATTATTATGAACAACTTCAGGCCAGCAGGCAATATGGAAAATAAGATAGCAAATGCATGTGTGTTATTAGTTTTGTCATATCTTGATACCATATGTGCTTTAGATCTTCCCACCTGGAGAGAGAGAGAGAGAGAGAGAGAGAGGGAAAGCACTTTTCGGTCCCATCCCTCTCCTCCTTTCTTGGAACTTTCCAGCTTGGATTTGAACTTGATGCTTCTTACTACCACGTGTGAGTGCATCTTTTACACGTATGTATCCGTAGACAGTGGGTATATTTTTAAACGTTTCTAAACTTTATCGAAAGAGGTATCATTGGGTTTGTGTTCTGCGTTATATTTACAAGATTAATCTGTTGAGAAAGAGGCACCTCTACCTCATCCATGTTCCATGACATATAGTATTCCATCACAGGAGGGACACTGAAGTTGTTTCTGACTTTTACAGTGCCCTTTGGAAGGATATTACAGTTGTTTCTAACTTCGTGACGTTACAAATAATGCTACAACATGCACGTGTTCTTTGCACACGCATGGAAGAGTTTCTCTTGGGTGTGTGTGTGTGTGCGTGTGTGCGCACCACATTTCAGAAAGATTTTTTGCAGGTGTGCCTGGCTGGCTCAGTTGCTGAGCACACAACTCTCTATCTCTGGGTTGTGAGTTCGAGCCCCACATTGGGTGTAGAGATTACTTAAAATCTCAAAAAATATTTTTTTAACGTTTATTTTTGAGAGAGAGAGAGAGAGAGAGAGAACAGGAGAGGGGCAGAGAGAAAGGGAGACACAGAATCCGAAGCAGGCTCCAGGCTCCGAGCTGTCAGCACAGAACCCGACGTTGGGGCTCGAACTCACGAACAGTGAGATCATGACCTGGGCCCAAGTCGGCACTTAACCAACTGAGCCACCGAGGCGCCCCGGCACTTTCTATTTTTAATTTTTTTTTAAGTTTCTTTACTTATTTTGAGAGAAAGAGAGTGCAGGGGAGAGACAGACAGAGAGGGAGAGAGAGAACAGGAGAGGGGCAGAGAGAAAGGGAGACACAGAATCCGAAGCAGGCTCCAGGCTCTGAGCTGTCAGCACAGAGCCCGACGCTGGGCTCGAACTCACGAACAGTGAGATCATGACCTGAGCCGAAGTCGGACACTTAACCGACTGAGCCACCCAGGTGCCCCCAAAATAAAATCTTTTTTTTTTTTAAAAAAAGATTATTTATAGAAAATGTTATAGTTAGTCACTTTTCTGCCTCATCCAGATGCCATCCCTTTTCAAATGTATAGATGCAGATGTGCAGGTTTCGGGTCTGAGGGCAGAAACGTCAGCCTTGGGAGATGTTACCCGATCGCTCTCCCAGCAACGTGAGCAGGTTCTCCTCGCCCTGCGTCTTCTCCCACTTGGCATCATAGGCCTTTCCGTGTTGCTTATCTAATAGACGGTAAACGTATCTCACTGTGGTATCGGTTTTTATCTCCGATTTCTGGCGAGGTTATGCTTTTCTTTCTCATGAACGTTGGTGACTGGGATTTCTTTTTCTACATATTGCTAGCTTATGGAATTTGATCATTTTTTTTGTAGTGGGTTGTTTTTTCCCTTATAGATGAAAAAATTCCAGATTTAAAAAAAGATTCCAGTACAGTTAACATATAGTGTTATAGTAGTTTTCAGGTGTATAGTGTAGTGATTCAATAATTCTGTACGTTACTCAGTGCTCATCATGATAAGTGTAGTCTTTAATCTCCATCACCCATTTCACACATCCCCCCGCCCACCTCTCCTCCAGTTTGTTCTCTGTAGTTAAGAGTCTCTTTTTCAGTTTGTCTCTTTTTTTTCCTTTGTTCATTCGTTTCTCAGATTCCACATATGAGTGAAGTCATATGGCATTCGTGTTCCTCCGACTGTCTTATTTCATTTAGCATTACACTCTCTAGATCCACCCATGTGTTGCAAATGGCAAGATTTCATTCTTTTTTTTTATGGCTCAGTAATATTCCGTCATGTGGAATTTATTTACACACACACCACATCTGCTTTCTCCGTTCATCTATCTGTGGACACCCGGGCTGTTTCCGTAATTTGGCTGTTGTAGATAACACTGTACTAAACATAAGGGTGCATATAGCTTCTCAAATTAGTGTTTTCGTATTCTGTGGGTAAACAAATACCCAGTGGTAGAATCATTGGATCTTATGGTAATTCCCTTCTTAATTTTTTGAGGAACCTCCATACCGTTCTCCACAGTGGCTGCACCACTTTGCGTTCCCACCCACAGTACAGAAGGGTTCCCTTTTCTCCACATCCTTGCCAACGCTCGTGTCTTGTGTTTTTGATCTTGGCCATTCTGACAGGTGTGAGGGGATATCTCATCGTGGTTTTGATTTGCATTTCCCTGGTGAGTGATGTTGAACATCATGTGTCTGTTTGGCCATCAGTATGTCATCCTCGGAGAAATGTCTGTTCATGTCTTCTGCCTCTTTTTAAATCGGATTGTTTGGGGTTCTTTTGGCGTTGAGTTCTGTAAGTTCTTTATACATTTTGGATGCTAATCCTTTATTTGATGTATCATTTGTGATGTCTTATCCTATTCTGTAGGTTGCCTTTTAGTTTTGTTGATTGTTTTCTTTGTTGTGCAGAAGCCTTTTATTTTGATGTAGTCCCAACTGGATTTTTAAAGGAAATCTTCTCTCTCTCAGTATATTTCTTGTCTTTAAGCTTCATCTTTTAGTGTCTTTTGTCACAAGAGTTTTAAAATAAAATTTATCACCACTTTCTTATTTTTGCTATTGTGTCATTCCCCAGCTTGAGATTATACAAATAGTGACTATATTTTGCTCTAAATATTTTAAAGTTAACTACAATTCTCTTGGAACCCATTTTGTGGATGAAGTATGAGTTTGAGATCAATTTCTTCCCCTATGAATAACCAGTTGTCCCGGAACCATCGCTGAAAGAGTTCAGCCCTTAACCACAGTTTTATAATGCTACCTCTGTCTCTTCCCAAGTTCTGATACATGGAGAGGCTGTCTCTCTTGAATTGGTTTAGTTATCTCGATCTGCCCCAAACCTAATATGCCTGAATTATAAGGCTTTAATTAATGTCTTAATAGCTAGTAGGACAAGTGCCTACCTTATACTTTTTCAGTATCGTCTTGGCTATTCGTTGACCTTAATGCTTCTATTGTGAAGTTTTAAACCAGGTAAAAATGCTTATGAAAAAGATTTCTGGGATTTTAACCTGAATTACATTAGATTTGTATATTAACTTAAAAGGAAGATATTGATGTTGAATTTCCAAATCTCTGAGCATGATATATGTCATTGTTTACTTTGGTCTTACGACTTCCAGTGAAGTTTAATAATTCGCTTTAGATTTATTCCTAGGTCTGTCATAGTTTATTGCTATTGCTAATGGAATCTTTTAAAAACTACATTTTCTAATTGATGGTTGCTGATAAGAATGTCATGAGTGTTTGTATATTAATCTTGTCTCCAGCATTCTTGCCAGACTCTCTTATTACTTGTAATTGTTTGTAGTTTCTTTTGGATTCTCTGTAGATCGTCTTACCATCTGCAAATAATGCCTCTTTTGTTTCTCCGTTTCTAATCCTTATTTCTCTTACTCTTTTTTCCCATTTTATTGCATCAGCTCTGTATCTCACACAATGATGAATGGAAGGGTGATGGAAAAAGCATATTTATCTAGTTCCTGACTTTAAAGACAATGTGTTCCTAAAGTTTATTGTAGGTTCTTCATAGAAACTACTTCTTAGTTAAAACTTCCTTCTGTTCTTGGTTGGCTAGGTATTTTATTACATTTTAAAATTGTGAATGGGTGTTAAATGTCATTAAATACCTTTTCTGCATCTAGTAACATGATCATATATTTTTTCCTTTGTCATCTGTCAGTGTGCTAAATTACATTAGCTAATGTTAAATCTTCGTTGAGCTTCTGGGATAAACCCTACCAGACCATCCCAAATACACACGTATACTCATACCACACACATACACTCACATCACATATTAATCATGTGATAAATATATGTGATACATGATATACATCAGATTGAAAACATATATTTTTAGAGAAATATTTTATATTTATACACACACTGCACTCCTGGTTTGCTGATATTGTATTTTGGATTTTTGCTTTGATATTTTGAACCAAGATTGACTTATTGCTTTCCTTTTTTGTACTGTCAATTTCTAAACTCCAGCTCGAGACTGAACTTTTATAAAAATACATACAAGAGCTTTTGTTGTTTCTCTATTTTTTGTGTGTCAATTTTGGTAACATATTTTTCTAGGAGATTTTTTATTGCATCTGTTTTTAGATTTATTGCTTTAAAGCAGAGAACAGAATTCTCATACTTAAAAAAAATAATTACTGTATTTATAGTTACGGGGTTTTTTTTATGCCTAATAGTGTTTATTTGTGCCTCTTTTAGTTCTCTTACTCATTCTTGTTGAGTATCTACCTATTTTATTAGTCTTTTTAAAGAATCAACCTTTGTCTTCTTCCTACTCTGTATTGTTTTTTTTGTTTTTACTTTATTGATTTGTTGTTATTATTATTATTGCCTTTCTACTGCTTTATCCATTTGTGGAAAAAGAATTTTCTTCTATTGTCTTTGTTTTATTTCTCCTTATCTTCTTAATTTTGAATTTTCTTGTTTTTTGATATTGCGCTTAATGCTAAACATTCCTTCTACTAAAATCTAAGGTTTCAACTATTGTTCAATTCTAAATGTTTTGTTACTTTCATTTCTATTTCGTATTAATAACTTAGTAGTGTGTTTTTGAAATTTCAAACGTACTGGGGCTTGGTGGCTGTGGTTTTGTTATTGATTTCAAGCTTTATTGTAGTTTGGTTGATGATTGTGGTCTGAATGTTAGCAGTTCTTTGAAATTTGTTGGGACTTGCTCTGTGGCTTAGAACCTGGTCAATTTTGGTAAACATTTCATGTGTATTCTTTGTTGGGTGGAGCATTCTCTTTCCATATCCATTCGATGAAGTTTGTCATATGCATTTAACAAATCTGGGCTTTTTTCTGGTTTTTAGTTTGATCTGTTGATTTCATGAGCTGTGTGCTAAAATCTCTCACTATAATTTTGAATTGTTACATTCATATAATTAACTCAGTTTTTGCTATATATGCTTGACAATGTTCTGTTAGGTACATGGAAGGATTCCTGGTAAATATATCCTTTTATCATGAAGCAATGTCCCTCTTTATGACCCCAAATGCTTTTGGCTCTGAAGTCTATTTTATCAGATTCATTTATTCACTCAATTAAAATAAATATTTACTGCATATTTCTTATTTGTAGGGACACTTATATTCGAACGCATTATTTTATGTGTATCCCTGCTGTGACATTATGTTTTAGGCTTCTGTCTTGTAAATAGTTGGAGTTTTACAAAATTCAGTCTGAAGATTTCTGCCTTTTAATGGATTGGTTTTAAGCCATTTACATTTATTTGATAAGCCATTTAGTTGGAATTCATTAGGAATCCAAATGTCTTCTATATGCCATGCTGCTTCTTGACTTGTTTTTTCTTCCTATTCTGTCTTCTGTTAGATGACTTGAGTTTTCCCGTTGATTTTGCTTTCCCTTTCCTGTGCCCACTCGTTGCTCCTCATGCAGCCCTAGGCCCCCTGGCCATGGCCACGCTCAGGGTCCAGCCGGAATCCCAAGCGCAGGTGACTGTGTTCCGTGAAGGTGGAGGACCGACCCAGGAGCTATTTCCCCAAGAAGACTTCTGAGCTGGAAGCGTTATTAAAGGATCCAGCTCTCAATAAAGCTAACCTGAGCTCTCTGAAGGCCCCGTTGGATGTCCTGGTGCCTGATCCTGTCAAGGGGAAAGAGAAGGAAGAGCCGAAGAAATTGCAGGAGAAGGAACATAAGGATAAAGGGTGAAAGGGCAAGCTGAAGGCCAGGGTTCTCCCAGTAGCCCAGTGAATGGCAAGAAGATCGTGGTCCTCTCGCGGCACCTGGCACCTAGGCCTGAGGATGCCATCGAGCAGGCAGCCTGGTCCCCACCTGGTTGCAGCTGGAGATACCTCGGATCGAGGACAGCGTCAGTTCTGGAGTGGCTGTCCAGCAGGAGGTGTGTGAGCTGAAGAGAGCACCCTTCGCACCTAGCTGGAAGCCCTCCCCACTCCAGTCTCCAAGGATCCCTCGCAATGGGGCAGTGTGGCCAAACAGCCCCGTGGGTGTGATTTTCCACAGCTGGCACGAGAGCTGGATGAGGCAGAGTACGAGGACCGTGGCCGGCGGTCACAGGGATCCACAGTGCTTGTGCCGTGTCATGTGACATCATCCCAAAGAACGTCAAGGAGCTCAAGAAGCCCAGGGGAGAAACAACGGGAACAATGTATTGAGAGCCCTCCCTCTCATCATGTGAGGAGCCCAGCAGACAACACTCCTGCCTCTGACCGGGGCTCCAGACTTTCCCTGCCTTCCTCCTCTTGGGATTTCTTCCTCACTTTGTGTCCCAGGCACAAGAAATACTCTACCATTTTTTTTTAAATGCTGTTTTCCTGTTGATTGGTAATGTATGTGTTTCTATTATTTTAGCTATTATCCCTCAGCCTTAAAAATCGTATCTGGGGCAACGAAGTCTAAAATTAGAGTTTACCTGGAGGCGCCTGGGGGGCTCAGTCGGTTGAGCGTCCGACTCTGGTTCAGGTCATAATTTCGAAGTTCACGAGTTCGAGCCCCACGTCGGGCTCTGTGCTGACAGCTTGGAGCCTGGAGCCCGTTCTGGGTTCTGTGTCTCCCTCCCCCGCGTGCGCGCCGTTGCTCTCTCTCTCGAAAATAAATTAAAAGAGCATTAAAAAAAAAGTTTATCCGTATCTCTGTTTTCTTTTCAAATAATGTCACAGATTCCTTAAAACACTCTTACGAAGCTTTTATCTCTCATATTCTGATACGACATCGTTGAATATTTTATCATCTATCATTTTGTTTCTTTGTGTCCCCAACCAATTTTTTTTTACAAATCTAGTTATTAAAATGTATCCACACATATCCCATTTTATTTATACTGTGGTTAAGAGTGTGAAAACCAGAAGCAAACTGCTTTCATGTGAACTTCAATTTTATCGTAAATCACTTAGAATTGGTGCGTGGTATCTGGCAGAGTACAGTCAACCCTCAGGAAATGTTCCCGAGGTCGCTTCTTGGATTCTGTTCATCCTTTCTCCATTCAAATTCCTTTTTGCTGGGGGCGCCTGGGTGGCTCAGTGGTTGAGCGGCCAACTTCAGCTCAGGTCATGATCTCACGGTCTGTGAGTTCGAGCCCCGCGTCGGGCTCTGTGCTGACGGCTCAGAGCCTGGAGCCTGTTTCAGATTCTGTGTCTCCCTCTCTCTCTCTGCCCTTCCCCTGCTCATGCTCTGTCTCTAAGTCTCTCAAAAATATATAAATGTTAAAAAAAATTGAAAAAAATTCCTTTTTGCTGAAGTGCATCCTTGGGTACGTATTTCATGCAAGGTTTGGGACTATTAAGCTATCTCTCTCAGTCGCTGATGATATCTTTAATTTTTACTCTCAGACTTAAATAATAACTTTCTAGGGATAGAATTCCATGTAGATACTTTTCCTTTGCATTTGAAATGATTATTTCACCATCTTCCAATACTTACGATTGACGAGGGGTAGTTATGCTAATCTGTCGTTCCTTTAGAGGTGTCCATTGTTTCCTCTCTGCTGGCTTTATAGGGTGTTTTTGTTATTGTTGTTATTTTTCCTTTTGTCCTTGTCTGATTACCTGCAGTTTCGACACAATCCTGTCTGGGATTCAGTCTGCTTCTTGAGTCTAAGGATTCCTAATACTCACCAATTCGGAGAAGTTCTCAATCATAGTCTCTGAGTATTGGCTCTCTCCGGCTGTCTTGGTTATATCTTTCGTAGCCCTCTGTTACATTTTCGTTAGACCTTGGTATTCTCTTCTTCGTGTCTCTTACCTGGTGTTTTATATGTCCCACATCCTCATTTTCCTGTGGTTGATTTTTTTCTTACTCTCCCCTTAACCCTTTCCATTCCCGTCCTAAGGTAAGCACCGTTAACACCTGGCTCATATGACCACACGCCACATATATCCATGTAAATTAAATCACAGTGTTTTGTTTTTGTTTGCAGATAATCCAGACATACTGTATGCATTACTTTACAACCTGTCTTTCTCAGTAAATTAAGAATATCCCTCCAGATAAGTAGATACAAATTTAATCATTTTTAAATTGTTTTTTACTGTTTATTTATTTTGAAGGAGAGAGAGACAGAGCATGAACAGGGGAGGGAGGGGGAGAGAGAGAGGGAGACACAGAATCCGAAGCAGGCTCCGGGCTCTGAGCTGTCAGCACAGAGCCCGACACAGGGCTCAAACTCATGAACTCCTTTCCAAGCCACTCAGGCGCCCCTACATTTAGCTATTTTAAAGGGCCACCTGCATGGCCCAGTCGGTTAAGGGTCTGACTTCTGATTTCGGCTCAGGTCATGATTTCGGGGTTTGTGAATTTGAACCCCGGGTTGGGCTCCATGCTGACAGCATGGGGCCTGCTTGAGATTCTCTCTCCCTGTCTTTCTGCCCCTCCCCTGCTTGCATGTTCTCTCTCTCTGTCTCTCTGTCTCTCTCTCAAAATAAATAAATAAACTTTAAGTAAATAAATAATAGCTAAGTAAATTCTCTGGTGTGGCTAGTCTACAATTTATTCAGCTGTCCCACTATTGATGAACACTGAAGTTATTTTCAGTTTTGCGTCTCCACAAACATCGTAGACAAAAGCATCCTTGTACATCTTTACCTACATGCTGTTTCCTTAGTTTCTAAGGGAACAAATTCGCCCCCACCCTGCTTCCGCCAGCCCCCCTCCTGAAGAACGTCACTCTCTATGTTTTGGCTTTTTCTTCTGGCATGTATGCATCTCCACATCTAAATCATGTCTATACCGTTTTGTTTGATCTATTTCCTTCACGATGCCATGACTCGATTCTAGTAAATAAAGATTTAGCTCTCTCACGTACCTGTGTCCACTGCTTACCCTGCACTTTCTCCCATAGAATTGTATTTGCAATTTTGGGTTAAATCAGTTGCGAGGGTTTTCGCTGTTTCGCCTGTGTAAATCACATCATCGACTGGACTTTTTATTTTCGTGAAGTTAAAACCTGTATTTTCTTTTTCATTTCCTTAGCGAGTGCTTCATACCTAGTGCACATTCCCGCTAGCTCTTGCATACCCCACGAGTGCATTGTTTCCACAAGGCTGATCACATCAGTAATCTGTTGCTTCACTTATTTTCTCGGTGACCTCCTTTCTGCAGACTTGCATTTTCCTCTTATCTGGACTTTTCTCTAGGCCTGCTGCACACCTGTCATGCTGGGAGAGGTCTTATTACTCTAGTACTTTCCATTGCCTTTCTTCTGACTTGGATCTACTCTCGTGACATTGTTTGAGGTAACATACCCCCAGCAAGTTATTAGAATTCAAACCTAGTAGAGTAGTAGCAGCCCCTAGTGTGTCTTTCTCTTGATCCGCGGGCCCAGTCTGGAGGGGGGGCTGCTCTCTGCGCCCGGGGCCCCATTGTCCCCTCCCTTCACCACATCATCCCTCTGCCTTAGTCTCAGGTGGGATTGCATCAAATTCCCTTTTTTTCACTCACTCATTTTGTGGTTCCCAGACAGAATAGCCTCTCAAAAATGGACCCACAGGAGATACAGCCACACTTTGAATATCTCCAAAAGTCTTTATTCTCTCTCCTCACTTAAGGGTTTGTCTGCTTTGCCCGAGAAACTCTAAGTCAAAAATAAATTTTCTTCTGAAGTTTGAAGACATCGCTCTTATGTACGCTAACTCCCAGTGTTGTGGTTAGAAGGCTAAACCCATTCTGACTCTTGATGCCTTGTACCTGATCTTTTTCTTCTTTCTCCCTAGAACTTACAGAGTCTCGCCTTTTCCCCAGGATTCTAAATTTCACAGTAATTGTCCTCCATGTGAGTCTGTTTTCAGCTGTTGTACTGAGCGCTCAGTGTATTCTTTGAATCTGCCGCTAGCTCCAGACTTTCTTTCCAGAAAGCCTCTTATTTGGGTGTTGTACTTTCTAGACCAGTCCTCCAGTTTTCTCACCGTCTCTCTCCTGTTTTCCATCTCTATCTTTTTGCTCTTTTGGGGGGCAGTTTCTTATACTTCAGTTTCCAACCCGTCTATTGGGTTTTCATTTCTGTTATTATTTTAAATTTCCTCTTTTCATTTATAAATAGTTGGGTTTTTTTTTTTTAAGCATTGTGTTCTGTTTACATGTGTGGAACATTCTCTTAGCTTCGTGAGAAAAAAAAATTTCATCTCTTTTGAAATTTTCTTCTCCCTTCATGATTTCTGTTTCCTTCCCCATTACCTTTTCCTCTTTGTCTGTTTTTGAACTCTGTTTTTCATGTTGAGGCTCTCCTTGCGTGTCTGGTAATCCTCGGCTCTCTGTCTTTATTCAAGACTGAAGAACTCATGGGGCGCCTGGGTGGCTCAGTTGGTTGAGCGTCCGGCTTAGGCTCAAGTCATGACCTCGTGGTTTGTGGGTTCAAGCCCCGCATCAGGCTCTATGCTGACAGCTGAGACCTTGGAGCCTGCTTCAGATTCTGTGTCTCCCTCTCTCTCTGCCTTTCCTCCACTCACACTCTGTCTTTCTCTCTAAAAAATAAATAAACATGAAAAAAGAAAACACCAGAGACCGAAGAACTCATAAGCTTATTAGAAGCTCTGAGGTTGTGTGAGGGGCTTGCTAACTTTGAGCATCACTGTGGAATAATATGTTTATGCCATTTGTTGGGGAAACTCCGAAAGTCAGCCCCTGCAGATGGGTGTCTCAAGAATGGTCAGAATCTCCAGAGAACATTCTTCCAGACTCTCACATGGAGGGTCAAGATCTGCCTGTGAGGGCTGAGAGCTGAGGGGAGGAAGAAGACTCGGGGGGTCAGCGTTCAGAATGCAACTTTCTATTTCATTTGATGGGTGACGTCTCTCGATCCAGGAATCTTCCCTCCAGAGACCAAACCTCCAGTCGTACCCACTGGGATAGAGGCTGCTGCCCAGCAGGATGGAGTTGAGGAGAGGACCTGGGATCTGGAAATATCATTGGTTCTTACAAATCTTTCTCTTCATTCTCCTTAGTTTATCGCCCTTTCTCTCTTTTGCCTTCCCAGTTCCAGATGTAACTAGCAGTGTCATTCCTGGGCCTCTGGCGCATCTGCTGGTTGGCTTCCTTCCCTCTGCTAGTTCTATTCCTGCTTGCCCATCTCTTTTCCATCTTCCAAAATCTTGTTACTGTTATCTCTTCACCTGTTTTCCTTGTCCTTGCGGGTTTGTGTCTTTTAAATGGTTTTTTTTCTCTAGTTTCCCTAGCAAGGAAATGTTAGTGTCCCTAGCGAGTGAGACCAATATTAGACATGGTGTGTTTGAGTCTCCATTTTTGCTTGGAAGTCCTTTGGTACATTTTGGTTGATTTTCTCAAATCTCATCTTCCATTTCACCAGTTCTATGTTTGTGTTATTCTACTGTCTACATTTTCCATTGAGTTATTTTTAAGAGTTCCATTTTGTTTTTGTTTTTTTGTTTTCAAATCTGCCTGTTTTTCTTTATTTACTCCTATTGTTTCCTTACGGTTTTTAGTCTTTCTTATATCACTTCAATAATTTTAAACAATCTTATTTTGTAGGCCATTTCAGATTCTAATATTTTTCCAGTTCTTAGGATTTGAGTTGTTCAAAATTTCCCGTATGACTGTCCCTCATGGTAGTTTACTTCACTGTGTGTGTGTGTGTGCGTGTGTGCGTGTGTGCGTGTGTACGTCCTGTTCTTGCAAGTTCATCTCACACAGATTTTTTTTCTTTGGGAATCTTGTGAGTCCTGAGTTGTGACAGTGTCCTACATGGTGGCCACATATTTGTTTCTTCTGGAGATTAAGGAATTTCAGTGGTCCTGGAATTGTGTTTACATTCATTTCTTGTCATGGGACTCCTATGCCTAGATGTATAGATAATGTAAATTCTGATCCTTCCATTGAATGTGGATCATGTTTAGGGTTTTCATTTTGCAAAGGTGTCTTGAACTCTGGATATAAGGCAATTTTCTGCCCTTCATTTTTGGCTCTGCCGCCAGAGTGCTTTTCATTTCTTTTTCATGGATAAGGTGGCTTTTTAAGGCTTTGTGATTTATGAAGGGGGCTCAATTCTGGCCCCACTGCCTCGTTCAGGACCAAGGCCATACTGCTTTGTGGGCATGAGAATCTAATCACTATTCCCAGATCCTTAGGGACATTTGTGTAAGTCTAAAACTCCCTTTGGGCACTACGGAGTCAAGATTTGGTTAAAGCTCTGGTTTCAGTTTTTATCTTCATTCCTATAGGCTGTGCTTATTTCCCCTCCTTTCTTGGTCCCTAGCTTAGCTCTTTGATGTTTTCTTGAGAATTTTACATCTTTGTCGTGGGAAGGGACCCATAGGATCAGCCCCGTGTTTGCTGTTTGTTGGAAATTAACACTCACATCCACTATTGAGCTAAACCTAGAACATACTAACAGAAGCTCAAGGCGAACGTAGAGGGCCATGGATTGCTAGAGATGGGCAGGTTCTGAGAGACTATGTCATCCAGCCCTAGCATTTTATTTGAGGAAATAAAGGCTCAAAACCGATGAAACCGCTTGCCCACAGACCCTTGGCCAGTTAGCGAAAAGGCTAGGGATGGAACTCAAAGGGCGGCCACTTTTTTTCTCCCCACATCACAGGGAGGAACACTGTCAGCTAGCAGCTAGCACTTGCCTGGTTCCAAGACACCTCGATCTGATGACTATGACTTAAATCACTGCAAGATTTTGGGAAAGCCACAAAGACCATTGTGTTTCTTTTGTCTTGTTTTTATCTTCTGGAATAGAACGTAGTAATGCTTGTAGCATCGCTTAAGTGGTTTATTCCTGTTCCAATTTTGATTGTTTTCTACTCTTATTTTTTCAAAGAAAAATGCCTTTTTCTCTCCTTTCTTCTTTTTCCTTCCTTTGCAGCCCAGTTCGGGTTTCGTCTTCCAGAAAGCTCCGCTGACGTCCGAAGCCCAGGGAGGGCTTTTCTCTTCTCTGACTCCTTTTAAGATTGTTATTTGAACTTCACAATTGGCACCTGATTTATGAATATTTCTGACCCTGTTTAATTATTGAATATACATGTACTTTATTTCCCCAACTAAATTGTAATGGCTAGTTTGTGGAAATCATACTTACACGTCTTTACCATTTCTCAAAGTGGTTTTCTTGATTCATTCATGAGGGAACAGCTTAAAGGAAATATGGTCTCTGAGATAGAGCCTGGGCTTGGTGTCAGGAAGCTGGATTCTGCCCCTTTTCCCAGCATCAGGTCCCTGATGTATTTGAGCAAACCATCTTACCTTGTATGGATGGACCCTGAAGACTGACAGTGTACTCATAATAGAGTGGTCATGTAATTTATCACCCAAACTGGGACAGTTATAAGAGTAAGGGGGGCATTATTAATAATTTTGCGGGGACAACAGGTGTAAACCAGGATGCTCCCTGACAGGCTGGGGCATATGGTCTCCTTATGTCACAGTTCACCTTGGGCTCTTCAGAAAAATTGGCACAGCTGCTACCAAAATACTGGTCTTCAAACAAAAAATTACCCTCCCTTTAAAAAGTTTTCGTCTACTGGCAGAACTTCCTAGGTAATAAAATTTTTAGTTTTATCGGCTACTTTTCATAGCTTTAAATGCTTATTATAACTTACGTTAGCATAAATTAGGGGCTTGAGAATCAGTATTGCTAAGAGATGAATGCCTTTATTTTCTATATCAACCCACTCTCTGCCCTGGAAGGAAAGAACCCTCCACCCCCCGCCCCAATTTATAGAGTTGTGAGCCTTCTTTTCTGGGTGCTTTTTGAAATATAGAGATCTTAACCTCTGTGACATCCAGTGATGGAGGGAAGTTCTGTGAATGACTGCTGGTCCAGCAGAGTGGATACGTCCTCAAATAATGGCACATTTGGTGGCTTAGCATAGTAAGGTGAGTAGGTCCTTAAAAGATGCATTATAAAAGCACCATGACTCACTAACTGGCTTACTTCTACAGCTCCTGCCACAGCGCTGTGTACATAGTAGGTACTTGATAAATGTTTGTTAGCTTGAAATTCTGAGGAACACTTGGAAGACCACGGTAGCTCGTAAAGTCCCTCACCAGTGCTAGTAACTTCATTTCTGCTTAGGCTTAGGGAGTCCTGGCGTGGTTGGGGCATGGTGTTGGAATGCTAAGAAAAACAGATACTATCTCTACCCTGTAGTATTTTATGATCCAGAGGCAGCTTCAGAGCATAAACAACTGAGTCTCGGAGAGTTCAGGGGAAAGAACAATCAGTTTTGACCCCAAGGAGTTACGTGGCATTTGAGCAAAGTTTAAGAACTAAGATTTTATTCTAGGACAGAGATGGGAGAAGGCTGTTTCACACAGTGGGAAGAGCATGAACAAAAACCCGTAAGAATACGATTGCTTGGTATGTTTGGGGAATCAGAAGAAACTCCACAGGTTTGGAAGATAAGTTTTAATACATGGTGGGATGTGAAAGGCAACAACTCTTTAATGTCCAACTTGGGAACTCAGGTTATATTATGGAGACAATGGGAATCACGTAGCTTTGCATGAGTACAGGAGTATCAACCAACTCATGTGTAGAATGATAACCTGGTTGCGGGGATACCAGTTATGAAGAGGCTCTTGTGTCTAGCAGAGATATCAGGGCAGGGGGAATAAAAAGAAAGAGCCAGATGTGAGAGACAGAACTGGCAGTTTGTTGGATGTCGGGCTGAGGAGGAGGGAAGAGCCAAACACAACACCAACGGACTGAGTAGGCGATGACATCATGAAAAGACGCTGGAAAACCAGAGAGGAGCAGAGTTGGGCTGGTAGATGTTTCTAGAGAGGTCTGTGAGGAGATTAAGCGAGGTAATGCGTGAAAAAAAACCTTGAACGGTGCTTTACATAAAGTAGGGGTCTAATAAACACTAAATTAAAAGAAGGAGGGAGGAAGGAAAGAAAAGAGGGACGGAACTTTTCCTGTCTCCGCACGGTACCCCAACAAGGAAGACATTTAGGGTGTTAGGAGATCCAGAGGGAGTCATTCACTGGGCGGTTCCTGTCAGTACGCTTGCTACTTATTTCATGTTAACGGAGAGTACACGACATGAGGGAGCTCAGAAAAACACAAAAGACCAGGATTCGCTGGGGTCAAACAGAGGAGAGGTGAGCTTCAAGCCAAACTTGGAGGAAGACAGAGAATTGGAGTGATGAACAGGCCCTCCGGAGCCAGAGGGAGGCAAGAAGGCAGATGTGAACACACCAGCCATCTAGGGAACGAGAAGGATGCTCGTTGACCTTGCACGGAGTCTCTGCACGTGCAGAACTGTCCTTGGGTGAGCTGTGGGGCGGTCTTCCTAAGGAGGACGTTGCTTACTTTCCGATGAGCCCATCCTCAAATTCTGTTGGGTGAACCCTGCTCTCTGTGATAACCGGCCCTCTTCCTCTTAAATCTGTTCTGTTTGGAATAATAGCAAGAAACCAAGAAATCCAGGCACATTGACTTGTTCTGGTGAACCATTTCTGGATAACTCAATAAATCCTTTTATTGGAAGTCCTGGCCAATATTTTGCCTTATGAAATGACTTTTGGTTTCCTTGCCTCAGTCTTTAATTATTGCCTAAACATTTTAGTCTCAGGATTACGTGGTGTTTCGAGGGTAATGCGTCAAGTGCCTTACTAAAATTGTTTGCCTTCAGTTAGATCACATCTGCTTCAGGAAAGCCAAAAATCAGAAACAGTATATTTAGTAAACAGCCTCATTTAGAGCATCAGAGAGAGAGAAGGTGTAAAATCTGGCTGTGGGCATGATGTCTCCTCTTAAAGCAGAGATCTTGAAGCTGGGAAGTTCTTTGGAAGCCTTCTGTGGCCACTTTCTGCAGCAGGTGCCCCTCATCCTCCTCCTGAACGCTTCTATTGAAGGGGAGTTCTCAGAATGTGCCAACTTGTACAAAAAGGCAAACCACAGTTGAATAAAAACTTTCAAGTTACCCTCTCCTAACACTGGTTGCAAACTCGTGTTGGCTGTGGTAGGAAACGAATGCCACTGAGAAGTTACCTGGGGAAATTTTTATTTGATCTACAGAATCCCAGTGTTTGTCAGTGATGCATTTCGTTTCTGCGTGGAGAAAAGCTTGTTACATCATCTTCTCACGTAATTTCTCTTCATCTTCATCACCATAGACTTAGTTTGTCTTTTCCCGAGGGGATCATGCCTTCTCTTGGTATGGGTTCCAAGGAGTGACTGCGTTCAGAGATTCGATATTAAATATGGGCCAGCCTCAAAAGCAGTGACCATTCTCTGTAAATGTTGGATCAAGTCAACCGACTTCGATGCTTGGCTGTGAAGTTGTAGGCATTCCCATAAAACTTTACAAAGTGCCACTGAGTCTTAGCAGTTCTTCCTCAGCCATGTTTCATTCATTCATCCCTTTCTTTTGAAAACATCGAAGGCCAACCGTTTCCACTATTTCCTCTTTATCTGAGGTCATTATCGACCCAAGCTGACACCAACAGACTGCTTCGTAGATGGGTTTTAATCTCTACCTCTGGGGGCCACTGCAGAATATCCTAAACCCTCACTTTGATGATTACCCCGCCTCACGTAAAAACCTCGATGGCATAATTTTTTAAATAATATGTTGTTTTGACAACAAATGCAAGATACGGAGGGTTTTTTTTTTTTTTTGCAGAAAATTGGGAAAATAGGGAAAAGCAAAAAGAAGGAAAAGAAAATCATTCATAATCCACCACCACCACCAAAAGAACCCCAGCCAATTGTTCATGTGTTGATGCACATTCTAGAAGTGTCCTCCTATCTCTGCCTGGCACTGAGGACCTTCCCAGCGTGGTCCCAGCTGGACTTCACAACCTTACCTCTCAGCTTGCTTTCGCTCTGGGGTCCATACTGCCTTGCATAGGACCCTTCCTATGTCCCCGGCAACGATTTTTTTCCCGATGATGTAAATAATACATGGGGTTGTAAATATTTTTTAAAATACATAAAAGGAATAGGTAAGACTTATCTTTCAAAACATCTCAACACCCTGAAATAAAAAAACACCGACGTTTTGCAGACCATGTCACGATCATCAGTTCACCTGTGTGTGCCTCAGGATGCACACATGATTTCCTATAAATGAGATCCATGTGGTTTTTATGGTTGACATCTTTCATTTTCACTTACTTCTTTTCCTCCCACTTCCTTTCTTCCCGCCACCCCTAATCCCTCTCCCCCTGGGTTGCCAGTGTTATCAACCTTGTGTATATCCGTCCATCCTTTACTTTACTCCATACTCAGGTAGTTAGAGCAAACATTAGATAGATACATATTCACACATACATGTTATGATTCTTGCCCTTGCTTTATAAAAATCAGTTCATATCCTGTGTCCTCTCTGCATCATGCTTTTCTTCTCTCTTAATGATACTTTGTTGAAATTCCTCCATTCTTTCTTTTTCATGAGTGTATACTACTACTCTTTGGTTGTCTGTAGCATGACTTAGTAAATGATTCTATTATAAACCACACTGTAGTGAATATCCCTTTGCTCAGAAGGCATGAGATGGCTTTATTAATGGCAGTATTTTTAAATTTGGGTAGGCATTTTCAGATGGCTTTCTCAATGGCACACCGATATCTATTTCCACCAGCAGCGTGTCAGAGTACTTCTTTCTGCATCCTTCTGTGTGGCTATGACATCATCGTCACCAAGGGGCAGTGCTTCTAAATTTTAGGAAAGGACGGGGCAGGGGGGGGCCAACATCCCTTTGAAGTCTCAAACTTCAATACAAATATGGGGCCATAATAAAACCATGACAGTAATATATATATGTGTATATTTGCATATATATGTATGTATATTCTTACACATATGTGTATATATTCATGTATATACATATATATTCACACATATGTATGTATCTTGTATATATAGATATGTAAGAATTCATTAAGAGGAGATCATAGTTTGGGTTGGGTTCTGGGCAACTAATATTTATAGAAATGAACCCTATGGCCTGAAGTGTTATTTTATTTTTAGAATGAATTTTTTTTAACCTAGCATGGCAGCTAGAAATTTCGCTCTTGGCTTTAATTTGCTTCTTTGTAGTTTTTGTCAGAACTCAAAAGTAAAACACACCACACACAACTTGTGGACTTTGAGTCAACCTTGAAAACACGCAGATAGATGTATGTCAAGGGGAGATCCGACCAAAGTGTCCATGAACATGGTTTATATTTTAAATGCTTTTAAAATAACTGTCGATGTGGCATCAGAAGCCGGTGGAAGGGCTGGATTTCACAGACCATCTCCTGAGCTGTGCAGGGGTGTTTGTCTCCCCTCCACTCCTCCAAGATGGCAGCATGGCCCCGTTCTCTCCCTCCTCACTGCCCGTCTGTCTCTAAATCATGGACCGTGTGGTGCTTTCTGCTCTCATCCTGGCTGCAAGATCTGCCACCACTTCTCTCATCCTTCTCCTTTGTCCCTTCTGCCCATCTCCTTTCCATTTCTCCCATATTCCTCAGCTTTCCCACAGAGGGCCTTGGCCTCTGCAGAGTCATTGCCAGCCATTGAGGTTGCACTTTTGGACCAGCAAGCCTGCCCTTCCACATCGCTCTGGATGCAACCTCAAGGTCACTGGCCTCTGTTAGCCGTTTTCATCCCTCATTTTTCTGTTGATGGACTCTCTACCTGACACAAATGCTTTCCCCAGCCCCTTTTATTTGGGGACCTTGAGTCCCTGTGGGCCTGAAGCTTCCCTTTACTTTGAGGTAGAAGTAGATTTTATCTCCGAAAGAACTCTGACCAGCCTGTTCTGTGGAAGAATGTTGGCTGTTGGTACCCTACCCGCTAAAGAACCTTTGGATTATTCTGGATTGTTAAAGCTGATGGAAGGGCAAAAGTAATCTAGAATATCATTCCATTACTCTTCCGTCTGTTCTCAGTGTCAGGGAAAGTCACGAGTGGGATTCTGGTCTTAACTCCTTAATGCTGAATCTGCTTACAAATGTAGATTAGACAAAGCCTAAGCATTATTTTGATTTAGTGTGTGTGTGTATGTGTGTGGTTTAATATGTACAGCTTGTCTGAACACAGTAGCTTTGTGGTTTATCTTTTACTGAGAACTGCTTTTTTTTTTCCCTTTTCTAAGAAAATGCCAGTTTTCTAAACTAAAGTCTTTTCTTGTGAGTTCATCAGCGGTGAGGGATGTTGTGTGAGGACGTGTTGGTGATAATAAGATCAAACAATTGCCCGATTCAGGTGACTTTAACACAAATCATATTGACTAAAATAGTATTAAGCATGTGATCTTGGCATGTGACATTTGAATATTTGCCAAGCAAAGCACTCAGGTCGCTACGACTGGCTGCAAGAGTGAGAGATTTTCCTCTTTTACTGTTTTTACATACGTTTTTGTTTGAGAATCTGAAACCAGCCTTTATAGTTAGTGGAGGGAAAGTGGCATGTACAGTCGGCATGAATCTGTTTACCTTTTCCCCTTCAGGGAGGATAAGAACTCAGGTCACTTGGCTCTAATCAAGAGCAATGTACAAATTAGGAGACACGCACCTTAACAAATTAGAAATTTCTAGATGTTCTTTCTCTCCCGCACCCCCTGCCTACAATTCCTTTCCATACTTTTTCATCCTTTGTGTAAAGGTAGCAATCTATGTTTGAAGTGGCTTGGGATTCACGCCTGAGTTACCTGGGTCTCACTTGTGCCTTATGGCCACTTATTACTGTAAGAGTCACTCTCGCCTTGGTTGTTTTTGGTTTTTGTTTGTTTGTTTGTTTGTTTGTTTTGGGTTTGTTTTTTTTAATGTTTGTTTATTTTTGAAGGAGAGAGAGAGACAGAGTGTGAGCAGGAGAGGGAAAGAGAGAGAGGGAAACACAGTATCTGAAGCAGGTTCCAGGCTCTCTGAGCTGTCAGAGCCCCATGCAGGGCTTGAACCCCCCCTGAGATCAGACCGACCTGAGCTGAAGTCGGATGCTTAATCGACTAAGCCACCCAGGCGCCCCTGTAGTCTTGGTTTTCTAATCTCTAAAATGGAACATCCTACCTCGTGTGGCTGTTGAGAAGCACCATGATTTCCTTCCTTTCCTTCTTTCTTTTGGAGAAACTTAGAATATTCAAATTATTAAATGCAATATTTTTAGGGTCATTTAGAAGTTGCTCCCAACAATAGAGAACAACAGGAAATGCCATATTCTGTTATTGTATTTGTTACAATAATATCCTAGAATCCGACCTCCATGGAGCAAGCCAGTAACATTTCTGATAAAGCCTGATCGCATCCTAGTAAAGCCTGTTCACCGAGCAGGACAGTCATAGATGGTGTGTCCCCATCCTTCCCTGATTTAAGACCTTCGCTTTGGTGCCTCCAGAGAAGAGCCTTTGCGTAGTGTGGCTCTGCTGTGTTGGCAGATGTGTCGCTAGCTGTGTATAGACAGAGATTGCAGTCAAGTTCGAAAAATACCAAACGCCGTGGTATTTTACATGCAGAAGAAAAAGAGCTACGTGTCAGCAACGTATTCCTGTCAAGCACCTGTTTCACCCCACGTGTCTGAAGGACTAAAATGAGGCCGGACTCCCTAAAATCAAATGTAGAAAGTCAAGGGCTTCCAAAATGACAGAGCTCTGCCAAAGGGAATTAGCTAAGAATAACAGTGACCACTTTAAAGGTAGAGATGGCTCACACTGGAAATAAAGGATGCCACGCAGAAACTCTTGTGGACTCAGAAAATCCGAAGATGGAGGTTTGAGTCAAGAGGAAACAAGGGCAGCCACCCTGAAAAGGCGGGTTGTCTGAAGGCTTTGGAAAGGTGTGAAGAACTAGAGGCAGCAGATGCTGAGTGGCGAGAACAGAGCGCTGGGAGGGTAGACTCGAAGTTCAGGGTGGTGTGTCTTGAAGTAGAGAGGAGGGCAGGAGATTTGGAACTGAGTCAGAGGACAATTAGATCACAAGTGAGGCTCCGGCTTGTGGGTCACACGGACCGGCAGGAGGGGGCGGGTCTTCACTGTCAGGCTGAGCAAGAAGCCATCGGATTTATTTAACGGAGTCCTGCAGGAAGGAATTGTAGGAAAATAAAATAAAAAAACAAAAACCCTGCAGCCCTGTAGGAACAGCAGGTGCGTAATGAAATGACAGGAAAGCAGGAGGCTCGTGGGCAAGATGGGCTCATTCAAGACAGGACTGAACTGAAATACAGCGGGGAGAGTTGCCTAATCCAGCGTCTTTCATTACCTGCAAGTTCAGCTTCTTTGTATTTGATTCACAGAAGAGCCGAACGCATGTCAATTTCTGTATTTGCTCATAAAAGAGTGGTTGGAAACTCGCTGCTGATGACAGTGTTACGAATTAAGGGAGTGTGAACCAGATAACTTGGGAACAATATAACGTGGGAACGTTGGAAGCTCTCGATGACGTAATAAAACAGTGCAGGGGTGCCTGGGTGGCTCAGTGGGCTGTGCGCCCGGCTCTTGATTTCAGCTCGGGTCATGATCTCACTGTTTGTGGGATTGAGCCCCACGTCGGGGTCCACACTGACAGCACTGAGCCAGCTCCGGATTCTCCCTCTCCCACTCATGCACACACACTCTCTCTCTCTCAAAATAAGTAAATAAACTAAAAAAAAAAAAAAGACTCAGTGTTACCTTACATTCTCTATTTCGTAAACAATCAAGGATTCAGGCCGCTGGGGACCTCCTGGGCATCACTTTCAGAAGCCTCCACCCTGTCCCCCCTGTCGAGTGACCAGTCCAGGCACCCTTCCAGGGATCCACCGCCGTCCCTCCCCTTCCAGAACCTTCCAGAACCTGCCCTTCACTGCCTTCACTTATGCCCAGGGCCCCCAGTCCTGCAAACAATTGCCTTGAATCCTGCTGCTCCTTTGCACCGTCGCCGTCTCTCCTCCAGAGCTTTAAGCTGCTTCCAGCTGCACCGTCTCTGAGTCCTCTTTCCACTGCCCTTCCCCTCCCACCCCCTCCAGCGGGTCCGTGTTTCTGTCGCTCTAACAAAACAGCCGTCTCCTAAGTGGGTTACGTAGCAGTTTCTGACGCCGTCCAGAGCCGGGATGGTTTCCTTTGCTGCGGCGGCTGCAGGCGGGGGACAGGTCTCTCTTTGAACACTCCGCCTTCTTGCATCTGCTCCGCGAGCCTGGTTCCTCCCCGGATCTCGCTACCAGCTCACCTCTGTCCAGGACACCCGGCTTCCTTTCTTCTCCCACCTGGCCAGTGCGGACATCGCCCCAGCGGAGACCGGGGGGTTTCAATTCTCTGGTTCCTCTCTCAGAGATCTCATGGACTCCCTCGAAACCTTTCAACTTGGACGCACTGTGTTCCTAACCCCCCACCTCCGGACCTGACAGGTCGCCCGTTTCTATCCCCCATTTCCGGCTCTCTGCTGGTCACAGCGACTTGGACCCCCCACGGCCGCTGCGAACCCAGCTCTGCCTCTTCCTCCCCCAAACCAAGGCCTCCCTGTGGCATCGCCGGTCTCTGCTGATGGGGGCGTCTCGCCCCGTCCCCATATCTCAAGTTTGGTTCCATCTTTCTTTTCTGCCTGTAGTCTCACTGGTGCTCATTTCCTCCGTCTCAAACTGTCCTTACGGTGCTCCTAGAAGTGAGACGGATGGCAGTCGCTCCATGCTTCCTCGATCCGTATAACCAGAAGAGTTCTGGATCAAGGGAACATGAGTCTAACTTGAGTCATGAAAACAGAGATTCTTGGCCTCTCATTCAACTCCCAGACTTGAGCCAGTGTGCAGACCCAGAACCGTTGGTTGGGGGGAAGGCTAGGTCCCCTGCGACCCTGCCAAAATTTCTATTGCTAATCTTTCCCCCAGTCTTCCCCAAAGGGCTCTGCAGCCTTTTTCCAGAGTAACTGTGCACTGGGGAAAAGGAAACAATGAGACCTTTCTAGGGTTTCCAGACACTGGCTCTGAGCTGACATTAATTCCAAGAGACCCAAAGTGTTGGGCCACCCGTCAGAGGTCAGATGATCCTTGCGACTTTAGCTCCGTGGGATCGTTCCCTACAGCACTTTGTGCAGATGGAGGGGGCTGGCTGCGCATGCTGGAGGGGCTTCCTGGGGGTTCGCTGTCCTCCGTGTCCTGGGCACTGCCAGAACACCTCTGCGACCCTTTGTATTCCCTGACTCCAAACGTCCACGGGTGCCCAATTCTGGGAAAGAGGCAGTCTTCTGTAGCCCAGCTGTTAGAACTCTCCACAGAGAATTCTTCCCCTCTCTGCAACCTCCGTGGCTATGAGCCCTCAACCCAAAACTCTTCCCTGCACTCTCCCCAGCCCAATATACAGTCTCCCAAACAGGGCACACTGTGCTTCCTCTCGCTTTTGCCTTCACTCCCTCTCTTCCCTGCGTCTGGCGTTTCTTTTTGGCTCCCTTCTCGGGATTTGTGTGGTGCCTGTTTTTAGCACAAATATACCGTGTCCCCTTGTAAAACTGTTTTCTCCATTTCAGTCTGTAACAGCCCGGGAAATGAGCAAGAAAGCGTGCATGGATTAATTCACCAGTCTTAAGGGAACAGAGGGGTCCTTCTAGGTGTGGGTCGTTACCAAACTTCGTCAACAAAAGATTGCCTTGTTTATACCTGTTCTTTATAGTCAGCATTTCTGAAATCTGCTTAAGGTGAAAGCGAGTTCTTTATGTCTTAAAAAAATCATATGGGAAGCCCAGAAATAAGAAATGTTCATTTTGTTTAATGCGTGAGTGTATCCCACGACAGGTGGCCTCTCACTTGCACAAATAAAACAGAATCGGTTGGCTGAAACCTACCAGAGGAGCCGAAGGGAGAGTGGCCAGGTGGTGGGACCGGGAGCAGATGGGAAATATTTACTTAGATCTTCAATTCCTCTTGTGAAGAGTCCCTCTAATCAAGTACCTTCCTTCAGATGTGAAATACGCTTCCAGTATCTTTGAGTAGCCTTTTGCTTGAGAGGGTAATTTCCGTGTCTGTTTCTCCTTTTCCCAAAGTCAGAGTTAGGATAACCAGACCTTGAGCAGTGGAGTCCGGACACACTTGAATACTCCGTGTTTTATTTAAAAAGTTTCCAGGTCTCACAGTCAAAATTAAAACAGCACCAAAGCTTTTGAAAGTTTTATTTCTTCGTTTTTGAGACAGACACAGATGGCATTGAGCAGGGGAGAGGCAGAGAGAGAGGGAGGGAGGGAATCCCAAACAGGCTCCACGCCGTCAGCACAGAGCCCAGTGCAGGGGCTCGAACTCTCAAAACTGTGAGATCACGACCTGAGCTGAAACCAAGAGTCGGATGCTTAACTGACTGAGCCACCCGGGCGCCCCAAAACAGCACAAAAGCTAAATCGACAATGTGATAAATCTTGGGATTTTTTTTTCGTACCAAATAAGGCAACGTCGCCCTGGGGGTCTGTGCAGACTCTGCTGGGGAGGTAGAGCTGCCTCGTGACTGGCTGACCCACCCCGGGACTCTAGACCCAGGCGGTCTAGAACCCTAGGTGCGAGAACCCTCCGTGTCGCCTCGGGTTTCCAAGAAATCTTGTAATTCTTCATGCAGCGTTAGCCTTTAAACAACTTCGAATTCTTCTTCACCGGTGACTCCTGCAGAATGGCTCCATTGTCGTATTTCTGCCCACTTCTCGGACTGCCACACTTCCGTTTGCCTCTGCAAACACTCGTGAAGCATTTCTGTGGCACCTGCTGGGGACCAGAGCCATGCTCAGCTGCATGGGTGTCTACAAAGAGGAATGGGGACATGCCCCTGCTCGTTAGGGGGTTAGGGGCTCACTCCACCACCTCCCCACTCTCCCTCCTCCTCTGTCTGGAACTCTGACCACTCGGAGTGCTCCCTAAGACCCTTCCCTTCTTCTCCTCTCCCCTGTGCACCTGCCTCTTCAAAAAGGCTTTTTTTCTCTCTCATAACTTCATTCATGAAATTATATTCCCACTTTTATTTTCTCATCTGTAGAACTACAATTTCTCTTGCTTTACCCCCAAATCAGTGTGTCCCCTGGGCCAGCCAGCTCCCCACGAGTGCTCTCTGCCTTGTCAGGATCGGCCCGGCCTTCCTTTTTTTCCCCAAACCCCCAAATCCGGAAACCATGGTAGGCCATCCTCCCCGCTTTCCTCTGTGTCCAGGAATCGGCGTTCAGGCTTCCTCTGACCTATTCGTTGACTCTCTCCTTGCTCACCGCTCCCACCGCGTCCATTGCCACCTGGTCCCGATGGCCGCACCTCTGCCCCAGCCCTTCCAGCGAACTCTGCGTCTCCAAGCCAACGGGCTCTTCTTTCAGTCCCATCGTAAGGATGACCCTCTCCCGAAGTGACAGAGACGGCGCCTTCCTCTTCTAGATCTCGACAGCAGCTGACCCAGCTCCTCGCACACAGTGGGCGCATAACCAATGCTTATCGATCTGCGGTGGCACAAGCATGCCTGGATTTCGTCAGCCTCCACTTTCCTACTGTCTTTCCCTCGCAAGAGCCTCCGAACGGTAATCCCCGCGGCGACAGTCCCTACGGTTGTAGCCCTGGGGCAAGTGCAGCAGGACAGAGGGCAGCGGACAGACCCAGCGATTGGAAATGAAATGCAGGAGGGAAAGTAAGGATTTGATTTGCAATTATGTGCTATGGGAGGAACCAAGGTGGCGAGAGCTTATGTAGGACACTGGGTAGGTGCTCTGGCTCTCTCGAGACAGTCGTGGACACGGCCTTAGTTTTGGCTCCGACTGAGGCATGTCCTTGAATACTTAGTACCTTTCGGTCTACCTCATTATTGCCCACGGCTCTTACTTTGTGTTGCATTCGTGGAGTGCAGACAGAGCGCCAAGGCCGCGTGGCGCTGGTGCACGGCGTAGTCCAGGACACGCAAGGGTGGGGACGGCTCTGCCTGCCGACCGACCAGGCACATCCTGGAAGCAGAGATGTGGACACAGCCATGGAGGCGACCCAGACTCCTTCCTCAGAGAGGTCGAGCTTTCATAGGGGTCAGACGTGGAGACGGCAAACTCCAATATGAGACGGACAGGGTAAGGCGCAGTGGGAGAGGTACAGGTTCACAGGAGAGGGAGATTTCCAAGCGAGACTTGTCAGACCCCAAAAGGGGTTACGGAGAAAGCTTGTGGCACCCTCGTTCCTAGAAATGCCGAAGTCGTGACAGACAAAGCAGCCACCGTGGCCTGAGCACAGACTTCTGCAGAGCCTGGAGGACGGGAAAGAGCCGCCGGCGCTCCGTTCCCACAGTCCACTTCTCTGGAGTGTTGCATTTGCTTTGCAGGGAGCTGACTGCAGGCTGCTGCTTACTCAACCACAGAAGTGAAATTTGTTACTTATGAGAAATAATAAAAGATCTTTCTTTTTCTAGACTTCCTCTAGTCAAATGGGTCTGTTTTTTTCTTTCTAAATGGGGGAGTTTGTTTTGCTTTTTTTTTTTTTTTCCTTTCGTGGCATTCAAATTACCTTTTGTATATACTCTGCCCAGTAGTGCAGAGTATATTTCTAAGAGAAGCAGAGCCTCAAGTTCCTTAACGATGGTGTGTGGACTGTGTGCACAGACGGGAGAAGTCAGGCTGCTGAAGATTGGATTGGAACTCACCAGCGTGAACTGTGGACATTTTTAGTATCGTCAGAGCAGAAGGAATTTTTTATGTGTTTCTTTGGCGAAAGGACCATTTACTGAGCAGTTACTGTGTGCCCTACACTCTGCAAGTTGCAGAAGAAACAAAATGTGTAAGGCCTGGTCCCTGCTTCCAAGGCACCTGCAGTCTGGCAGGGAAGAGAAAACGTGTGTGCGAGTAGCCGTATGTATGACAAAGAAAGGATTATTCTGCTTCAAAGGAAGCCCATTAGAGAGAATCATGGTAAAATTATAATAATCAATTTGAAATACTACTTTTCCAAGCTTTATCATTTCAATCATCTATTAGCCTGACTTTTCACTTAAAAAATTATTTCTGACTAGGTGATAATTCACATGGTTTATATGCTGAAGGAATTTGGCAAGGGATTTATTGACAAGTCTCACTGCCACCTCTGTCCCCATCTACCAATTCACCACCCTCTTACTTGATTGAGACAGGTAGCTATGTATGTTAATTCCCTGAGTATATGTCCCTTCATGTAAGATAATTACATATATATATATATTTAAATTTTCCATCTCTCTCACACAAAAGGCAGCGTGTTATTTGCCTTGTTCTTCACTAGATCTGTGAATTTAATACCATATCTTAAGAGACCTTAGTATATCAGTACATAGAGTGTATCCTTTTTTCTTTCTTCTTCGGTAAGATACTACCTTCATAGTGTTCCATTGTTTTGGAGATGCCATGGTATATCGGTTATCTGTCGCTGCATAACAGACTGCTCCATGGCTTAGCAGCTTCAAACAACAATGGTTTGACTTATTCACAACTTTGCGGGGAGGCCTGTTTGGAGTCAGCTGGGTGGTTTTTCTTCTGGTTTTGCACGGATCTACTCAAATGGTTGAGGTCATCTGGCAACTTGACTGGGGCTAGATGGCCCAAGATGGCCTCACTCACGCGTCGGTGGTAGATTTAGACCGCCAGCTGGACTAGCTGGACTAGCCCTGATTTCTAAACATGGTGACTGGATTCCAAAAGCAGAGAGGCTTTATGCCCCCTGCAAGAGCGTGTGTTAACTCTCTGCCTGTATCTCACATGCTAACGCTCCATTACCAAAGCAGATCATAGGGCCAAGCCGAGAGCCAATTCGGGGAGGACCTGTTACACAGGGAGGGGATACCCGGAGGAGGGCTTCCCTGGCGCTCACTGTGTTTCTGTCGCTTCTGCGTGTCTCCTAACCATCCTGTTGATGGGCACCTGGTTAGCGCCAGTCTTTTGGTGTTCCACATGCTCCAATTGACTGCCTTGTCCATTTTTCAATTCATACATGTGTAAGATAAATTTCCAGAAGTGTGTGGCTGGGGCAAAGGGTAAACGTTTTTTCAACGATCTACCTGGTCTATTTCTGTGGTGCTATTTCTCTGGTTATTTTAAGCCTGTGTTCTTCCTTCACTTGTGCAGGAGCTTCGAAAATGTGAAAAGGCTTTGGATAGGAAATGCATATCAACTGAATTAATTAGAAACTCATTCCTAAAATAGCAAAAAAAACAAACAAAAAAAGAAGCGATGAAAGCTATACTAGAAATCAAACAATTTTTAACAAAGTAACATATATTTGAATTAATAATAGGTCTGTTCTGACAATGCTTTACATTGCTATTGTGTTTATAGTATAGAGACGGTTTGCTTTTAGTATCTCCAATGATTCTGAGTTAAGGGTATAATTGGCCCCATTATCTATATTATATCTATATTATATATATATAATGTGTGTATGCATTTTTTAATGTTTATTTATTTTTGAGAGAGAGTGTGTGTGAGTGCAAACAGGGGAGGGGGCGGAGAGCCAAGGGGACAGAAGATCTGAAGCGGGCCCTGTGCTGACAGTGGCGAGCTGGATCTGGAGCTCGAACTCACGATCCACGAGGTCACCACCTGAGCTGATATTAGACGCTCGATGAACTGAGTCACCCGGGCGCCCCTGTGTGTGTAGTTTCCAAGACTTAGAGAAGTTACGTGACTTGTCCCAACCGGCGGGTTATAGCCAGGACACCTACCCAGCCCCGGCACGACAAACTTGACTTTCGCCCGTCAGGCTCTTCTCGTTTAGCAGGGACCTGTATCTTATGTCTTCGCTTCGCCTCCGTTGACGTTAACTCGCTCTACTTGCTAATTGCCGTGCTAGTATATCACACTCGCAAACGATACCTTCTCGAGAGCCTCTTTTTTAAAAGTTAGAAATGGATTGTTTCTCTAGTTTCTGAGGACTTGGAGGGCCCCTCTAAAGTTCTTTCCTGTCTTGCAGGTGGGAGCTCTGTCCGCATTGAGAGCTCCATTCCTGATCTTAGTCACCAGTAAATCTTGAAAGAGGAATTCTCTTTAAGCCCATATGCTAGCTTTCAGCCTTCGGGAAAGAGGAGTTATTTTTAAATAAAACCTCGTCTCAGCCCTCCCGCGGCGGACATGGAAAGTAGACTGTTTTCTTCTTTTCATTCACACTCAGACATTTTCCTAGGGGCTCGGTCACGGCAAAGTGGGCCCCGCGTACAAACCACCCACTTCCCTGAAGCATGATTGATTAGCAAAGCTGTTGCGCCCAAGGGCAGCCTGTTTGCCTGAGCCTGGATGTTGACAGGTTCGACAGGCACAGATTTTAAAACAGGTCTCTCATCCCCAGGCTGCGGGCGGTGGGCCAGGACGCTTGTTCTTGAGGGAGGAGAGAAGAGGAAGGATACGCTTCGGGTGGCGGGGCAGGCCGCGTGGACCGGGAACCACCTCACATTCTAGAACTCCTGAAACGTGGCAGCTCAGGCCAAGGTTAGTACTAGGTCAGAGCTCCCGACGGTGCTGGCGCCCTGAAAACCAGGCCGAGGAAGAAATGCGAAGGGCAGGTGAATGGAACGGCGCTCAGGCCGAGCCGGGGGAACAGGAGCGGACCCCCTTTGGCTGAGAATCTCTCTGCATCAAAGGGAGGCATTCCGTTTCAAGGATAGAACCGTGATGCGGGGTCAGCGTGACCTATGCTGGACGTTTGGAAAGACAGCCAAGCAGTGACCCTGTAAACAGGACGAGGTCGGGGCCCGTGCCTTTGCACGTCTGTCTCCTTTGTAGCGTCCAGCAGGGAGTCTGCAGAGCAGAACCCATGTCAGTGGACCGTGTGCTCCCAGAATGCCAAGGCTTAAGGTAGACTTAGAAACGATCTTGTCCAGGGGTGCCTGGGCGGCTTAGTCGGTTAAGTGTCTGACTTTGGCTCAGGTCATGATCTCACAGCTCGTGAGTTCGAGCCCCACGTCTGGCTGTACGCTGACGGCTCAGAGCCTGGAGCCTGCTTTGGGTTCCGTGTCTCCCTCTCTCTCTCTCTGCCCCTCCCCTGCTCATGCTCATGCTCTGTCTCTTTTTCAAAAATAAATAAACATTTAAAAAATTGGAAAAAAAAGAAAGAAAGAAACCATCTTGTCCAGGCCTTCCCAGTTTAGAGATAAGTAAACTGAGGCACAGGAAGGGTAGTTCAGTGGCCTTGGTGGTTCTCCTGGTTAGTGGCGAAGCCAGGTGTTCTGAATATTAGTAATGTCACCTGTCACAGACCTGTGCTGCTGATATTCCAACGAATGTTAAGTGACTGAATGAATACATCGATTTCCTGTTTAAAGAAACTTATTTAAAAACCAGTCATTCAGGAAAGTCGCGGGCGACCATCCACTTAATTTACTTCTATATTAACCTTAGGAGGTCACCCCAGGGACATTCTGTTGGGGCGATAGGAAAAGGGGGGGATATGAAGACAAACTGGCTAGTGTCTTCGGAAAGACTTTCAGGATCTGGGTTTTAAGAGATTTTAGCCATCGCGCAGAAAGTCTTCAGCATCAGCGTTGGGCGAAGAAATTGGGCTTTCTTACCGTGACGTGTTAAACGCTCAAGGCGCGGGCGGCCAGGTAGGGAGACTTCAGCCCGAGGCTGAGAGTGGTCTTTAAGCGCACTTGAGTGACCTGGATGTCGGCGTCGCGGCAGGAGCAGAAGTCACTAGGGAGGCGGGGCCCGCTCTTGCCCCCGATTCCTCTCGGGTGCTGCCCGCTCACTGCCCACGTCACGCAGAGGTGCCCGGCTTGCTCCGCACACTCTGTCTGATGGGCTGAGGGCTTGGCAGGTTCCGCTGCTTTGTGGGAATGCCACCCTTTCCTTCGTGGCTCCATTTGTCTTCTGTCGCATGGACCACTATCACTTCAGTCGCGTCTTTGGCTCATGACTGTCTCGCCACCTGGGACGGAGGGAAGAGACTTTTGCGAATGCTTCCCCAGAGGCATCTGACGGGGCATGAGGTGATCTGTTGTCATAACCGCATTCAGCCACGTGATGAAAGAGTGTCCAGCCTCTTTCTTTCCTCTACAAGATGAAGGGAGGAGTCGTTGCTCCCTTTTTGGATAGAAGTCAGTTCGTGTCCTGCCAGCTACCAAGAACGTTCGAGAAGCCCATTTACCAGTATCTGCAACAGAGCCTTTTAGTTGGTTTCCTGTGTGTAGTGAAGAAAAACCTGCAAATGACTAAAAGTAGGGATTCCAATGAAACGGGGGTTCTACTTTGCTCTAGCTGGTGTGGGAGGCCGCGTAACTCTAAGAATACCGGTAGTGGTATCTATCTACATTCTAAGAATTTAGGGAGGCGAGGTTTGTGCAGAATTAAATCACCCTGTCATATCTGTGAGGCTTCCTGCAGAATGAAGGCAAAAATACACCCAAACAAAACAGGAACATGTCTGCAAACAGTGAGATGCATGCTTCTCAAACACTAAAGATTTTGAAATGGTTCTTGAAAATTTCACTGGAGGCCACCTTGCTTGAAAAGATGGTTCCTCTCTCTCTCCCTCTCCCTCTCTCTCTTTCTCTCTCTCTTTCTCGGTAGTGTTGTTTTGTTGTTATTGTTTTGGTTTTGGTTCTTACTATCATATTTAACCCATGCGTGGCTGGAAATGTCAGGATTTCCTTGATAAAAAGTGGAGGGGGGGAGATCCTGCCACTCGCACCACAGAAGAGGTCAGATGAGCCCGGCTAGAATGTGTGTGTGCTCTCCTGTGTGTGCGTGGGGGTGCGCCTAGTGTGTCTGTGCTGTCTCTCTGTGTCTGTGTGTCTGTGTGTCTCAGTGTGTGTCCGTGTGTTGGCAGTGTGTATGTCTCTGTGTCTCAGTGTGTATGTCTATCTCTGTGTGTCTCTGTGTGTGTGTGTGTGTGTGTGTGTCTGTGTGTCTCTGTGTGTGTGTCTGTGTGTTTCAGTGTGTGCCCGTGTATATGTGTGTCTCTGTGTGTCTGTGTGTGTCTGTGTGTCAGTGTGTCTCAGTGTGTATGTGTGTGTGTGTGTCTGTGTGTTTCAGTGTGTGTCCTTGTATATGTGTGTCTCTGTGTGTCTGTGTGTCAGTGTGTGTGTCTGTGTGTCTCAGTGTGTATGTGTGTGTGTGTGTCTGTGGGGGGGGAGGCAGTTTGCGTGTGTCTCAGTGTGTATGTCTGTGTGTGTCTGTGTGTCTCAGTGTGTGTGCGTGTGTGTGCATATGTGTATGCGGGTAGGTAGCATTATCGGGCAAAACCTGGTTCCTTCAGGAACTTGGTTCCCTTTTCCTCATCCTGAAACTACTTTGCTTTGTTGTTAAAGCAAATATAACTACTTTCTTACAAAATAAAGGCCAAATAACCCGAAGAGCTCAAATAAAATCCACCTCATGCCCCAATATTAAAAAACCTAGAAATTTTCCATGGAGAAAATCCCACACCAGGCTGAGGAAGGCCGAGCAAGTTAGCTGGAGTCTTTTGCTCGTTGGTACGCCTGCTTTACCCCCTACAAAGAACGCCGTCTCACAGGCTCCGCATGTCATCTCTCCACATCTGCCTGATGATGGTTTTCATTTGAACGTGACACATCCGGTGCTCCTCGGAGAAGGCCGAGGAGGCAAGGTTGAATATTACACTACCTTATGGGAGCTCGCCTCTCCCCTTCCCCCTCCTCCTCCCCCCATCACCTCCTCCAATCCCCCACCCCCCTCACCCCCATTTGCCCTGCTTCACCAGATGTGAGCCAGTGGTAGGCCCACACTGGGGGTGAGAGCTACCTCGTGGGCACTAGTCCCCCGAGGCAGCGCCCCTGAAGAGCTTCATGGAAAATGTGGGAACGCTTTGGCGTCGGGTTGCATCCTGCACGCTTGGAACGGGACAGATTGCGGGAGCAGACGACGACAGAAATAGCCGCTAGAGAGTGAGTTCTCACCATGTGACAGACGCCGTGTTAAACGCTTACCTTGCGCCGTCTGAGTCCTGAAAACCGCTAGCACGCATGGGAATGGTTCCTCGTTTTCAGACAAGAAAAGTGAACCACCTGTCAACAGCGACCCAGCTCGGAAGGCGCGGGTGGGCCTTGAGCCAGGGTGGACCCTGGAGGCCAGGCTGTAGGTCACTGCAGCATCCTCAGAAGCTGAGCCCTTACAGACGCATTAAAATCCACTTCACCTATGAACTTGGCAGCCGCATGTCACCAAGCCATAATGTTCTTACCTATTTTGGAAAAAAATTACTTTTCCTCACCTGCGTTTATAATCATCCTATTTTCTTTTTTAAAGTTTATTTATTTTAATTTTTTGATGTTTATTTATTTTTGAGAGAGAGAGAGCACGTGGCCAGGGGAAGGGCAGAGAGAGGGAGACATAGAATCCAAAGCAGGCTCCAGGCTCTGAGCCGTCAGCACAGAGGCCAGCTCGGGGCTCGAACTCACAAACCGGGAGATCATGACCTGAGCTGAAGTCTGATGCTTAATCGACTGAGCCACCCAGGTGCCCCGTAAAGTTTATTTATTTTATTTTTTTTTTAATTTTTTTTAATGTGTATTTATTTTTGAGAGACATAGAGGCACAGCGTGAACAGGGGAAGGGCAGAGAGAGAAGGAGACACAGAATCGGAAGCAGGCTCCAGGCTCTGAGCCGTCAGCACAGAGCCCGATGCGGGGCTCGAACTCACAGACCGCGAGATCATGACCTGAGCTGAAGTCGGCCGCCCAACCGACTGAGCCACCCAGGCGCCCCAAGTTTATTTATTTTAGAGACAGAGAGAGAGAAAGAGAGAGAGAGAACAAGCACAGTCAGGGGAGGGACAGAGACAGGGAGAGAGAGAATCTCAAGCGGGCTCCACACCGCCAGCATGGAGCCCAATGCGGGGCTCAAACTCACAGACTGTGCGATCATGACCTGAGTCGAAATCAAGCGTCGGATGCTTAGCTGACTGAACCCCCCCAGGCTCCCCAATAATCATCCTATTTTCTATAGTAAGAAATAGCAGCATGTAAAGAAGATAGATTTGAGGGGCGCCTGGGTGGCTCTGTCAGATAAGCGTCCGACTTCAGCTCAGGTTGTGATCTCGCGGTTCTGTGGATTCAAGCCCCACGTCGGGCTCTGTGCTGACGGCTCAAGCCTGGAGGTTCAGATTCTGTGTCTCCCTCTCTCTCTATGCTCCTCCCCTGCTTACACTCTGTCTCTGTCTCTCAAAAATGAAGTAAACATTAAAAACGATTTTTTAAATAAAAAGGATTTGAAAAAGAATTGCTTTTTGTTGTGAGGTGCAGGCTGATTTAGATGCTAACATTTGGGGATTTAAATTAATGATCATACACATCTATTAAGGAAGAGGAAAGGTCGGCTGTAATGTGGAATTCAGAAATCCTGGAAATGCAGGAAATCCAAGCCACAAGGAACCGGGACCTACTGCATCCCGGATAGGAAACCTTAGGTTCGTCTCTGCCCAGCTTTCTGGAAGGGCGTTCGTTATTTTATCCTGTGTGTGGAGGCCTGCGTAGTTCTTTCTTGCTGCCTGAGTTAACTAAGCATGTTAAGTGCATCCAATGCTCATCTCTCATTAATTTTCCATGGGCTCCCTTGGCTTTGATCTTTTCATTTCAAGGCCCAAAAAGACCATCCAGAGGGAGAAGTGATCACGTTATGTCTCCTCCAGAGTGTGTCGTTCGGCCCCTAACGATGCCTTTCAGTCAGGGAAAAGGTTTTAGTAACCAAGTGGCTAAGTTACACGCTAAAGTTCCCCTGCCTCCTTTATCAAAACTTAATTAGTATTGATGCTTTTCTTGGTTAAATCCCATTTCAAAACCTGCATAAATGAACTTTTCCCATAGCTGGACCTTTTAAAGTTCTATATCCGAACTACCTTTAAGCCTTAAGAGAATAGTTTTTAAACAAGTTACACATTGATTTCCTCTTACCCTGAATTATTTCTTGCCTGATTTTCCTGAGGTTGTTCTTGAAACATTCTTTGTGGTTCATTGAACACAAAAAACAAACCGGGCACCAGGTTGGGTGAGGCTACGGGGATAAGGGAAACACGGCGTTTGTTCTCAAGGAACGTAAGGCTCCTGGAGGAAATGAGACACTTCAACAAATAGCCACAAGGTAAAACAGAAAATCGTCGAGCGCTATAATTTTAATGTTGATTACTACATGCCTAAAAGCTGGTTAAATTACAGTTTTATTGAATGCTAACGAATTATTACTTCTCTCCTGCACAGAATTTTTTAAAACTCTTTGCTTTCTCTGGCTTATAATTATGGTGACCACATTTTCCATACCCAAAATTAAGACCCATGGTCTGACAAAGGATTCTTGTGCCACTTCTAGCTGTGAGACCACCCATCGTTCGATTTTTTTTTTTTTTTTTAAGCAGGCTTTCTCAGGGCAGGCTCTATAAAAATAGAAGTTTGTTAAATAGACGTGTTTTTAGACTTTTCATTAAAAAGGACCATACAAACAGTTATTTTACTTTGTATCTGAATCACCATGTTATATCCTAAAGCCCGATTTTACAGCCTAAGGGTATGTGTTAGCCTATTCATAAGAACGCGCTGCTGGATAGGGTAATAATACCTGCCATTATCCAGGTGTAATAAAAAGGTCCCAAGTGGTCTACTCCAGGTCTTTAATTTCCCTTTTGAAGATAAAGCTCCTTATTTCGCTTTCAAGGTTCAACATTTTTGAAACTTGCAAATGATTACCATTGAGGCATGCCAGATGTGAGCAATTGTGAACCGTACTTCTTGAAAAGACGGTAGAGGAGCGAATTTCTCTTCCTGGTGTTCTCCTGCGATTATCATGTGTGGTTTCCATGCATGTAATTTTTCACAACAGCAAGGCTGTGCGTGTGGATGGAGAGTGGCTGGGGCTGCCGTAGTCCAGGCATGGGACTTTTGAACTTCGAGGGATAAATTAGGTCAGTGTCGGTCATTGAAACATGGTAAAAGTGAAGTCTGCTTAAGCAGATACTAGATGTCTTTCCTCAAAGCCACACAGCTTGTCAATGGCCCAGCCAACTCCTGATCCCTGGCTTTCTGACCAATGTGGGTTCCAGTTCCCCAGCGTGATGTTTTCTTCTCTTCTGGGATAACTCTGCCCAATTCCCAATGACTCCGATGTTGGGGCAGCCCCAGCCCTGGAGGGGTAATGACCGAGAAGTGGCCTTGCAGGTACCAGGACCTCCTCAGGCTGACCCTCAGCCAGCCAAAGTTGCGTTCAAGGCCAAGTCTTAAGTTCTCACTTTCCTGGGGACCGTTGACCTCCTGCTGACCCAGTAAGCGCTGGGGACCAGTCTTTTCCCACTAATACTTTATTTGAAGCTAAAGTACCAAAATACACAGGTGAAGCCACTGCTGTCTTTAATAGATGATCTTGACCCTTTGTTTTGTGAGGTGGCTGCATGTCTAAGTTGATTATCTGAATGCACTTCTGAATGTATCTCTTCCACCCAAAGCGTGGGCCATGCAGCTATGAAGATGATTGGCCTTCACCTTCAACCTCATGTCACTATAACCTCCTATTCATCTGTTCAATTATTATTTTTTGAGCATGGACTCTACAACAAGGACTTGTCTGGGTTCTGAAGCTTCAGCTACGAACAGGCAAAAATTCTAATCCTTTTGTGGCATATATGCCGTTGGGCGGTGCTAAAAATGTATTAAAAATTGGCTTAGCTTGCTGTAAATTTGGATTACCACGGGAGCAGAAGGCTAAAGGAAAAGCGAACTGACATTTATCGGACGTCTATGGCTTTGTCATGGGCTCTGTTAGATGCTTTATCTCCTATCCCCATCACCACAACCCTATGGAAGAAGAATATGATTATTGTTCTTTTTTTACAGATGAGGAACCAAGGCTTAGGAATGTAATCTGTCTTGTTCAAGGTCATGCTAGGAAGGAAATGAATCTACCTCTGGTGTCTTCAGTACCATTCTAGATGGGATCATATGCGTTTAGAACCATGTATTTGATGTATGGCCACCATGCCCTCATAGAAAAATAGGTTGAAAAATCTTAGGGCGTATTTTTTTGTCAATGTTAATAATAAATATCAAGGAGTGTCATTTCATTGGACTCATTTGCAATGTCATTCGAAATTTAGTTAGGAAGTCCATGCTCCCTTAACATTTATGTCAACTTCTTTATGTTCCTGATGAACAGAATTCACTCTAGTACTCTCTGCTTTCATAACAAGCATCTTCCATGGACACCTCACCCCAGATTAGCATGTGCTTCTCAGATAACACATGACCTTTCATTTGGCTCAGAACTTAGTGGTTGACTTTGCTAAAAATAAGTCTCTAATGGTTGAGTGTGACATTCATCACGGGGTGCTGATATTTGGGAGTTTTTCTCTTCATGTCATGAATCATGCCCATGTATGGCCGCAGAATTAGTTATCCTCATGTCCTTGATGAAACACATTGAGCATGTCAGAGATAGTTCCCTGTATTTTTTGTCCCCGAAAATAGTTAACGAGGAAGAATGGAATCTGCCAGTGCTTGGGGACCCAATCCCTTTGATGTATCTAAACACAGAGAGTAGACGGGGACGGTTTTTCTGGGGAGGAGCAAGAGACTGGATTAAGTATGGAAGCTGGGGCACGGTCAAGGGAGAAGGCCTTTGGCTGACTTCAGTCTTGCCCAAACAAGTGCTGGTGTGATGGCATGTGCTGTGGTTGTGGTGTCACATGCTGATGTCATTCCAAGAACCCAGCTGCCATCAAGAGCTTCTCAGAGCCTCACTGAGGGCTGTCGGGGACCTCAGCTACCTCTTCCGCCCACCGTCTTTGGTCACCTCTCTAGTTAGTTTGAGGTCTTCACGGAAGAATTGTGTTCCCAACAACCTTTTTGGCCGAATTACTTCCCATCATGCTTCGGCCACCATCCACACTCCTTTCCGAAGTCTTTCCCAGCCTAATCCCTTCCGTCATAGCTCTCCTGCTTATCTGTTACTGTCTGCCCATTGCTCACTGGCCACGCGGGCTGGATTCCTGATCCTCCCACACAGCAGGATCCCCCCCCCCCCCCCCGCCTCCGTCTGCCACCCGCGGCCTCTACCTAGATTGCACTCCTCCTGAGTGTCCCACAGACCCTCCTTCTTGCCTTTCAAATGTTTAAAAGTCACTCCCCACAGAAGCTCCTGCAGTCCTTCCCTCTCCTGTCACCCCACTTTAGTTTGCTGGATATTTTCATACTATGCATATTAACCAGAACACCTCACTCTTCTAGATAACTGTGCTTTGCGTGTGTATTCTTCGAGCTCCGGGAAAGCAGGGACCACGCCTGTCTTATTTGCCACAACAGCCCCAGCCCCTAGAGCACTGAGCGCATTGAACGAACATGCTGTCAAGCAAAAGAAGGAGGCGCCCAAAGTGTGGGCGACGTAAATGCCACAGGCTATGCTTTTAGGTTGTTTTTTTTTAATAATTTGAAAGGAATTAAAGCCAGGTCTTTTTTTTTTTTTAATGTTTATTTATTTTTGAGAGAGAAAGCAAGAGCGAGTGGGGGAGGCGCAAAGAGAGAGGGGGACAGAGGACCCAAAACAGGCTCTATGCTGAGAGCAGACAGCCCAATGAGAGGCTAGAATTCATGAACCGTGAGATCATGACCTGAGCCAAAGTCAGAAGCTTAACCGACTGAGCCACCCAGGTCCCCGGGGGCTTTTTTTTTCTCCCCCATTTCACTTCAATATTTAGCAATTTCCAATTGGTCAGTGATTAATTAATCACATACAACAGCCTGCCCTAAGGGCAGAGTAATGCCCTGCTCTTCTAACCTTTGCAAACTAACTGTCCTGAAGGCTTATTACTCTCTGGCACGGATTCCGAACCTCCACTTAATGTATCAGAAACCTTTAGGGCTTATCCTGAACTCCAAGACTGGCTGCCTTTCTTCAGTAAGCAGCTGCTGTGCACGGATACCCACAGCAAGCGATTTCACAGAAACCTGCCTCAGATACTTAAATAGGGTTTTGATGTATTTCACACGCGCAGAGAGCACTTTTTCATTGGAGTAGATGAGTGACGCCACTGAATACAAATGACCTGTTTCTGAATATCCTGGTATCTCACTAAAATTTTTCTGGCTAGAAAGTGGAATTCAGCTGAAGATAGGCTTGTCAACAGACAGACCAAGGGGATTTATAGTTACTAAAATAAAGATTCTCAAAGTGGTTTCGTTTTCTGGGGCACCCCCCACCCTGGCCTCTAGGGCTCAGATATCATTACAGGGACTTGACCTTCAGAAAGGGAGACAGGAGAATCCCTCCTTCCCTCGCAGGCAGCAGAGTGGGGGTGTGATGGTGGTGGGCACGCTGTCTGAAAGGCGGGCTCCCCTACGTCCGCCAGTACCGTTAGTGTCCAGCTTCTGATGCTTTACAGAACATGTCTTTGCGCTTGGGGGAAGGGGGAGTCTTGTTAATTTGGGGAGAAAATGTAGATTCACTTTCAAAAACCTGATATTTGGAAAACTTTCATAAAGAATTTTTGAAATCTGTTACAGAATATAGTGTGGCATTAAGTCATTTAGTCAAGCTCTGCATTCCAAACCCATTCCTTTCGGGGTCTGGCCTCAGCGATGTGGCCGCAAACTGGGGGACATCGTTATTCAGGGCGTGCGTGACGGGGCCGCGTGGGATTCGGACTCGGGAAGTGGTCTTGCTCACATTTTTTATCTTGGGAGGGGGCATCTATTCTTTCGCTCAGTCTGACAGCAGGAGGGAAATACTCAAGTAGGGCGAATTCCCCCGTTAGCTAGGAGAGAGAGGCGTTCTGGTTCATTCCCCGTTCTGTTTTACCGGGAGGTATCCAGCAGACCACTTCTCTCTGACCGGTGTTTGTAGAATTCAAATACAACAAACTACACGTAACACCGAACCTGCATCAAACTCCCGTTCATCTCGTTCAGTGACCGGAAGGCATCTGAAGCACCTCACCAAGCTTCGGGTCATCAAGAGGAACAGCAGTTATGGGGATTAGGGGCCAATAGATGGGGGAGAGTTGGGGGTTGGGACAGGGGGCCGGAAGAGTGGGAAATGCTGGGGGGGCGGGGCTTTGATATCTTCACCGCTGTCACCAGAGGTGAAGGACAGCTGTTTGCCCAGGTCTCGTCAGGCAATCTGCAAGGCTTTTATTGGGCTTATAAATGCTGGCAAATACACAGACCCTAACGTGAGATCATGTCTGTGAAATAGTACTGAGCCTAACACATGGAGAAACCTTGAGTACATGCAGTGTGACTTGGATGCATTTATCTGTAATTGGTTTGGTTGATTGTTGCTTTTAACTTGATTGTCACTTTTTACTTTGGAGGCCGAGAGCCCTGGCCCCTCCTTGGCTGGAAGGACTTGATACACCTAAGCTAGGAGGAACAGAAACTTTCAGACCTCCAGTGCTGTTTACATTTCTAAAGGAAGCATCTCCAGATGAGACCTGCGAGCCACTGTCATAAATTAAGCGTAAATATCCGAAGGGTAAATATTTAAAGCAGTTAATATTATGACTTCAGGTTGTACCTTCTTCTCTGGGACAAGTCTAGAAAGAGAGTTAGTGGATAAAGTGTAAAACAGTCAGCGGTTTTGTTTCACACGCCATTAAAGGAAGGTATGTTCCGGTGAATTTTTTGGAGGGCAGTTTGACCTCAGTTTTGAAAAGAACACGTTCATGTACGCTTTGACTCAGCAATCTCACTTCTAGGGGTTTCCCCTGTATATGGAAGGGACATCCATCACAGCGTTATTTATTTTGTTTTCGCAACAAAAGCATAAAACAAATAGACCGAGGAAGAAAAAGGAATATCTGTGTAGGACCCGTCTAAATGATGGTAAATTGATATTATGAAATTGAATACAGCTGTTAAGAATGCGCGGGTGTTTATGAACTCACAGAGAAAGATGCATGAGATTACGGTAGAATGGCAGAGTTGAAGTCTGTATGGAGAGTGTGCTGTATAGGCATAGCATTTTCTGGAAGGATATAAAATATACTGTCTTGTTAAAATATAATTTACTAATTATGGAGTATTATAAACTTTAAAATTGATAATTATGACAGAATAATACAAATTAAGATCAATTAGGGGCGCCTGGGTGGCTCAGTCGGTTAAGCGTCTGACTTCGGCTCAGGCCATGATCTCACGGTTCGTGGGTTCGAGCCTCATGTCGGGCTCTGTGCTGACAGCTCAGAGCCTGGAGCCTGCTTCGGATTCTGTGTCTCCCTTTCTGTCTGCCCCTCCCCAGCTTGCACCCTGTCTCTCTCAAAACTAAATAAATAAAATTAAAAAAAATTTTAAAAAGAAGTTAGCACACATACACATATTGTTTATAGTAAAATGGGTATGACTAAAATGCTTGAGGGTTTGCGGCCTTCCCTTGTCAGCTCCCGTCTAGTTTGCATTCTGATTTGCTTACGCAGACCTTTGTGCATATCACATAAGCAATTAAAATTCAGTCCAGCCTAGGGTCATTCATAATTTCCAAATTGATGTTTTTACGGTTTCTCCAATGGCGTTTAAGAGAATGGTGATCGCAGGAGTCATTATTATTGAACCAAGTGCTAAGCGCTTGTATTATATGTTCTCTGAGCCTCACAAAACCCTGACAGACGATGAAGAAATGGAGACTAGCCCAACTTAAGTAACTTGCCAAAGTCGTGTAGCCAAGGAAGTTTGGGAGCTAGCCCTCAAACCCGGCCTAACGCCAAAGACCGTGCTATTTCCATATGTCGTTCTGCCTGAGATATGGCACTGGCGAATTAATTTCTGAGAGTCTGTTTTGCTGTTGAGACAGATAATTTTGAAAAAAGATATAACAGAAAACATGCCATAATTGTTCACTATTATCTTGCTTTCTAGCACATTCCACTCATCGTTGTTATCATTTATTCTTTGCTTCACGTTTGTCTGAGCTCTGACCCTATAGCTATGAAGCTAATGGAAACTTCCCAAGCTCATTTGATTCTACTGATATTTCCATCGTATAAACGCCAACCCTCCATTAGCAGGGCCAAGTGGAGCATGCCACATGGCATCTGAAAACCGCTCCAGCCTTCAGTGCTGGACCTGATTCAGATTTGAACGCCGTACCGTTGTTTATTTTCTTGAGATAGAGAACAAAGAAAAATAAAAAAGCAAAACCTGCTCTGGAAATATTCAAGTAATGTAATTTTTATTAGTTGAACTAATTTTAGGCTTGGCCTGGTTTTGATTTACGAGCTTTCCACAGTTCCATAGGGTCCACCCAGGGTGGCCATGTCAAAGTAACAGTAACAGCCCTAGACAGGCCCTTCCAAACCCTCTTCTCCCTTCTTGCTTTCCTGCCACCCTTCACCCATTCTTCCAGTCAGTTCTGGTTGAAGAGTTGGTCTTCCGGGGCTGCCGGCATTTTGCAACCTTGTAGGATAAGTGGGAGGGGCCTAGCCTTGGGACCATGCCCCCCAAATAGGGAATCCGACCTAATTTTAGGAGTAGGTTTTTTTTTTAATTTTTTTAATGTTTTTATTTATTTTTGAGACAGAGAGAGACAGAGCATGAGCAGGGGAGGGGCAGAGAGAGAGGGAGACACAGAATGTGAAGCAGGCTCCAGGCTCTGAGCTGTCAGCACAGAGCCCGACGTGGGGCTCGAACTCACAGACTGCGAGATCATGACCTGAGCCGAAGTCGGACGCTCAACTGACTGAGCCACCTGGCTCCCCTGAAAAGCTTTTTAGAGGAAACGGGAACTAAGTCCTGAAAAAAAAGTAATTGAAGTGCCCAGTTATCTGCGAAGAGAGACCAGAACGTGCTGATGTCCAGAGGTAGGAGAGAAGTCTACGGCGAAGTGCCTGGCCTTCTCTTTTGAATGAAGATCTTGACCACAGATTGGTTCCTGGACCTTGTTATGGGCTCGAGAAACCAGGGTACAAAAACCCCCGGAACAAATGGTTTTGTTTCTGGACATTCCTCGAACACCACTGTTGATACTGAGGGCACTTGGGACTCTTACCTCTCGAGTCTGGTCATACCTCCCCTTCTTCCTCAGTTCGCCCGGCAGATGCCGCGCCTGGGCGAGGGGAAAACTCCAGGGACTCCTGTGGAAGGAAATAACTTGCTGGTGCTTGGACGGGGACTGTTGGCATAATATCGTTTTTTTGAAACCGGGAAATGCTGAAGGCTGGAGTTTCTGTCTTCAACGATGAAGATGGATATTTGCGAACGGAGACAAAAGGAAACAGAACGCCTCAGCCTTAGGCTAATAAGCATTCGGGCTATTTTTATGCATCTCTGACAGAAGCGTCAAGTGACAACCCTCACTTCATTTCTCTTTAGACATTCAGCACTAAGGCCCACTTCCAAATCTTAAGTTCTCTGAACTCCTGACAATGCCCAAACCTGGTTTTCCAGTTTACGCCCGCCCGACCCTGGGGCTGTCGTCCGCCCTCCAGCTGGTCCAGGATCTCTTTCTCTGGAGTCTTTTCCTTACTCTGTCTCATCATCTAACTTTATTTTTTGCCCGTGAATACGAAACCTGAAAAGGTGGAGACCAAGTTTGAAAATGTTTCCATGTCCATGCACTCACCCGCCTGAAAAAATAAGAGGAATGTATATATTGAACTTCAGAAGGTCGACTGAGTAATTAAAAAGCAATTGTGTGTGTAGTTTTAAGATAACACATGTAGGGGCGCCCGGGTGGCTCAGTTGGTTAAGCGTCCAACTCTTGCTTTCAGCTCCGGTCATGATCTCATGGTTCGTGAGTTGGAGTCCCACATCGGGCTCCACGCTGCCAGTGCAGAGCCTGCTTGAGATTCTCTCTCTCTCCCTCTTTCTCTGCCCCTCCCTCCCCTCTCTTTCTCAAAATAAATAAATAAACCTGAAAAACAAATAACAGAGCTCTCCTGGTTGAAGGTCAGCCATAAAGGGAATTGTAAAGGGTAAAAAAGTAATACCTGGTTACTGTTCAGGGACAAGAATGATCGTATCAGACACAAAATGAATTTCGTTAAAAAAGGAACAGTAAAATGCTATTCTTCTCCTTGTCAGCAAATTTCCACTAATTATAAATTAAAGGCAGTCAGGAAGTCCCTTAAATACAAAAGCTAGTTGAAAACCGAGAACCCCGTTGTAAACATGAAGCGTCGTTGGGTACGTTAGTCACGTGCGTATAACAGAGACAATAAGTTGACTTGAGTATAGCAATGATGAAATGTGTGTAAAGCACTTTGAATGCCGCAGAAGTAAGCAAAATATAAATAGATAGCATGCTCAGGCAGAGAGAAAATCAAGTGCTATTTTAGCACTCGGGCTAGCGATAATTTATTGTCCAAGCTCTCCGGTTGAGTCAGTGTTTATATGGCGCTGTATACTCACGGAGACAGAAATAGCTTGTACACATCACTGTCTTGTAGAGATCACCGAGTGACCCACAGAAACTGCAGCAAACAGCCACTCCTCGACAAGCAAGGGAGTTACAATATTTTCGATACTCATCCCAAAATTCTAAGGCGTTTTGACATTTCCGTCCAGTAATAAGTAGGACTCAAAGAGGTGTGTGGGGGGGTACGTAATGCAAAAAGACTGGAAAGTGGTTAACATCCCAAACTCGGGGTCTAGGTGGCCTGGGTTCAAATTCCAGCTCTCACTTACTGGCTGTGTTGACCTGGGCAAGTTACTGAACTTCTCTGGGCGTTGCTTGGCTCATCAGGAAACAGAGTTAATAATGGGACCTACCTCGTAAGGTAGTGCCGTGTGAAATGAGCTAATACGATAAGGCTTTGAGCACAGTGCCCGATGCAAAGTGAGTATAAACCATTCCCCGTTTCCCCCGCTGCGTGGATGTTTCTTAATGACCATTTCTCAAGCACCTCCCATGTGTCAGGCACTTTGTTCCCACCCTGCTTAGCCTCGTCTGTACCTTTTGAAGTCACAAACGGTCGAGCATTCGAATCCGGGTCTATTTGACTTCAAGACCCGTCCCTTTTAACGTGACACTAAGCTGCTTTTTCTTAGAAATACCTCTTTCAGAAAGCCTTTTGGGATTAACTCCACCCAATTCTGGCTCACTGCTTGATCAGCTTGGGCTATGTTTTTATTTGTGACATTGACTATGTTTGATCGTTTCATGTATCTGTCTCCCCAACTGAGTCCTGTGTTCTGTAAGAGCAGGCATCTCTCAACACTGGGCAGCCTTTCCGACTGGAATTCAGTCTGATTCTATTAGAACCAGGGGTGGCTGAAGGAATAAACAGATCAGAACTTCTATCGGCTCTGAAATCTTCCACGTGGCTAAGGAGGGAAACCGATGCTCAATGCTCCTTGCCCCATGGAAATCACGCAAGGCGTCCAAGCCCTGGAAAACTCTGGTCATTTCTGAATTTAATCTTCACTCGAGGAGAGTGTCTAAATTCAGGAAGTAGCCACGGAAGTCTTTCAACAATTTGTTGGGCTTCCAGCATGGGAAGAGGAAGAGCATGACTCCCAGAGGCTTCCGAGGGTGGCGTCACTTGCTGGTACAGGGTGTGAACCTCACCGCGGCTACTCAAAGACCCGATTTGTCCATTCCCGAAGGACAGATCCGTCTCTTAGGGGCTGACCCCCATTAACAGCCCACTGGACAGGTGTTCAACCCACAGTGCCAGCATATTCTTTTGTAAGGAGACACAGATGCTTACCTGCGCCTGCCCACGGTCCCTCTGTGGGTAGATTTTCTTGAGAAGCCAGATAAGCTTCAGAGGTGGCTTAGTGAGCACAGAGTCTGAACACGGGAAGTTAGGAGGCCGTGTTGGTGGTCAAGGTAATGGCATCACGATGGTGTCCCACCCTTAATGCTAAGAAAAGGAGAAAGGTTGGCATGGACACTGCCGACGTTGGTCTTTCCGTCTTACCGACCAGCGACTGACCAGCCTGCTTTGATTGGTGTCGCCATCCCCGAAATACATCCATTGGGATGTAGTCCGACTCTCCAGGGTCCGGTCCATTCCGTTTCTTCAAGGCGCCTTTTTCTTCTCTGGTCTCGCTGCTGCGTATTTGTGCCCGTGTGGTCCCGGGACAGTGCGTGTTTGAAGGGCAGGCCTTCCCCACCGTGGGATACAGGGTCAACGCCCCACGGCAGGCCGCCTTCCAAAGTAGCTCGTAGTCAGGCCGCAAAAGAGGAGTGCGGTTATTCCGGCTCAAATAAATCGTACCGCGTGAAGTACACAGGACAGAGGAGAGAGAGGAGACCAAAGGACTCTCTCCAGCAAATGGTGACTGTTCCACTCGAGTGATTCTGCATGTCCATGTCGAGTTCTCAGACACGTCTTTCCGAGCTCCCCACACCCACACGGAGGACGATGTCACGGTGTCCCCTCCCTCTGAATTCCTGCCACCCGCATAGCCATTCAGATGCCACCTTTGTCTTCGGTCCCCCTTTGCAGAGTCGGTTTAATTCTTGACGCCTGTGCAAAGCCCCTCGTTTCAAAGCCGCTTCGGCTCTCCCCGAGGTGCCTGCAGACGCAGCTGAGCCGGGGCCTCGTGGGATCGGGGTGGGGTGGGGACATGTCCCACGACACAGGCTCCCACAGGAGGCCCGTTTTCCTCACCTGGGGAGCGGGAGGAGCAGACACACCGCCTCTGCTCTTCTGCTCTTCCTCGTTCCTGGCCCGCAGCCAAGGAGAGGGGCGTCCCAAGGGGCCTTCTCCAGCTCTCCCGGGCGGCTCGCGCTCAGGAGGTGGCCCTGGCCCCTTCTGTTCTCTGACCCGCCAGCTGGGCACGCTCCGCGCGGAGCTCATGCTTGCCGACCTTGCTCAGCAGTTCCTCATCTGCGGCAAGCAGTGGGTTTAAACGCCACCTTCGGCATGTCATGCATTTGCTCATTCACCGGCCACCCGCGTGCACCAGGCTTCGTGCCAAGTGCGGGAGACAGAGCCGCGCTTTCCGCACAGCACCGTGACCTCCGCGGGGCGCAGAAGCTTCCGAGGTTTCAGTGATGCGCTGTTTCCAGCCCGCCCGTCCCTGCCGGGCTGCAGTCCGGGGTGTACACAGAATCCGTGGCGGGGAGTTGTCCTTGTCGTTGGGCAGATGCCCAAGGTAGGTAGATGAGGTTTCGTAACAGTCTGAAAGACTTCCCGAAGGAGACGGGTGCAGAGCAGAGCTCTGTGTAAAGCCGTCCGCCCCGGGCCAGGTCTGCGTGTCTGTCTGTGTGCGCAGGGACACTGGAGAGCCGGTTTGCAGGACAGGCCAGTAAAGCTAGCTCTGAGGTCTGCTTTATCGTGTGGGTCTCACCAGGGCAGCCGAGTTGGCCCTGGCACCCCTCGTTTCAGGCTTTTTAAAATGCAAGGGAGGGTGCCTGACGGGCTCAGTCGGTTACGGGTCCGACCCTACGTTTTGGCTCAGGTCATGATCTTGCGGTTTGTGAGTTCGAGCCCCACGCTGGGCTCTGTGCTGATGCAGAGCCTGCTTGGGATTTTCTCTCTCTCCTTCTCTCTCTGCCCCTCCCCTGCGCTCCTGCTCTCTTTCTCTCTCTCTCAAATTGGATAAACAACCAAAAAAATAGTTTCTAAATAAAAATTAAAATGCAGGGAGGCTGTGTCAGCCGCTCTCCTTCCCCCAGCTGTGGACACCCCCTGGTCCCAAGGGAGCAGGGTATGTTTTCCGAGGCCCTCTGCAGAGAGACCCGCCAAGCCACGCTTTGCCCATGGAGGTGTCCGGGCTTCTGGCTCCGTGAGGTCAGCCGGTCCGGCCAGGTGTCTTCTCAGCTGACACGGCTAGTGCGTCGGTGGGGCCACCTCCTGCTTCTTCCCGGTGCTTTATTTAAAACAGCGGGACTGTGGGCAGCCACCTTCTCAGCCTGGCCACGTCCAGGTGACCTTCCTGATTCTGCAGGCTGTGTCTGACTGACTTGCAGGTCCCTGCAGATCTTCACTCCACATTAAGAGTCATCCAGGAGTGTTTAAAAGTCCTGACGCCCAGGCCACATCCAGAACCAATTCCGCCAGACCTTCTGCAGGGGACACTCGGAGCTCCCCGAGTGATTCCACTGTTAGCAAGACAGAGAATGACTTGGGTAAAGAAAAAGAGAAAGGATGAAGGCAAAGCAAGATGAGGGAGAAGGACAGGGTGCCTGGGGGGCTCAGTCGGTTAAGCGTCCAACTTCAGCTCAGGTCATGATCTCACCGTTCGTGAGTTCGAGCCCTGCATCAGCTTCTGTGCTGACAGCATGGAGCCTGCTTGGGATTCTCTTTGCCCCCTTCTCTCTTTCTCTCTCTCTCTCAAAAATAAACATTTTTTTGAAAAAGGGAAAAGTATGGAATCAGAAGGAAGAAAAGACACAAAGGGCTGCCCAGGTGTGGTGGAGAGGGGTGCTACAGCCAGCAGGGACCAGGAGCTCCCCTGTAAGACGGTCACATGCCAGCCCAGCCCCAGGGGTGTGAAGTGAGAAACTGAGGCAGCCCTGGGATTCTGCTGGGGTAGAGCGCCTCTGGCCTTCCCAACAGATGCGCCACTGACTGGCTGTGCACCCCTAGTTCGCGTGACCTCCTCTGAGCTTCTGATCAGTGAAACAGGAGTAGTCAGTCCCGCCTGTGGGTTGGGTACTGGGGTTGATAGAATGCTGGTGAGGTTGGGCACATGACGGCCACTGCGTAAGTGGTAGCTTAATCATAAGAGTTTTGGAAGAGGGCTGCCTGGGCGGCTCAGTCGGTTGAGCGTCTGACTTCGGCTGAGGTCGTGATCTCACGGTTCGTGGGTTCGAGCCCCACATCAGGCTCTGTGGTGACAGCGCAGAGCCTGCTCAGGATTCTTTTTCCCTCTCTCTTTGTGTGTCCCTCCCGCACTTGCTCACTCTCTCTCTCTCTCTCAAAATATATAAATAAGCTTGAGAAATAAGTACTGGATGGAATTTACATTTCAATGTCAATAAGACTTTACAGCTCTTCTCATGCGGTATTCCTCTCCGCCCTCCCGAAAGGCAGCGGTTCTGTAGTCTTGGTTCAGGAGAGCTAACAAAAGCTACAGAGGCCCTGGCTCACAGAAGAGCCCACACAACTGTATTTTTGCCAAGCTCCTGGGGGATTCTGATACAGCCAACGCCGAGAGCCCTTCTGTAAGAGGAAGCCAAATCCTCACCCTCTCTGTCGGCGAGGACAGAAGGGTGGGGCGGAGGCACTGGACGGGCTCCGTCCCGGAGCCTCACCGTCTTCCACTGCTTGCGCCCTACCCCCGAGTTTCCTGAACTTTCTAGTGATGTCAGTGAACTTCTGCCCCACCCCAACATGGAAAACTGGGGTTGGGAGGCAGGTTGGGGCCAGCAGCCGCCCGGCAGGGTAATTTTGGCTAGTTTCCACCTTTCATTTACAAGTCAAACCGAGATGAACTCTAAAACTGGCACCCTCGAAATTAGTAACCCCTGGCCAAACAAGGCACGAACTCTTCATTTCTGACGAGGGAGGCAGAAATGAGTGTCCTCTCTCCCTTTTTGCACTTGACTGGCCTGAAAGTGTCTCATCTGGAGCCTTCGATCATCAGCTAGGAGAGCGCAGAAAGAAGCGGAGCGCCCTCACAGCGTTGCTGTGTCTTTTGAAAGGCACGAGAAGCCCCTTGGAGCTCAGCGAATCAGAGAGGCTGTGCGTGGACGAGTTTCCCCTGTGAGGCTGTGGGTCAGTGGGAACCCACGAGGGCCCTGCGTGCATTTACTCCTTCCTGTTTTTGTTGTAACTCTGATAGGAAAAGGGACGTGTCTGCCCACGGGGGGCAGCTCCTGGAGGGGCCCTGCTCCGAAGACCCGGCCACCAGCAAAGCACGGGTCATGGGTCCCCACTGCAGGAAGGGGGTCTGCTGAGTGTTGACGGGAGGGCACGTGCTCCACGCCGCAGCAGCAGCCGCCCGGAGACACGGTCTCAGCAGAGCAGCCTCGCCACCCAGCTGGCTGCTTAGCGATCGTTCGCCTGCCTCTAGTGGGCCAGGGACAGAGAGTGGAAAACACCCCGGGGACAGAGCCCGGCTCCGACGGGTGGGCCGCCGGCCTGCCTCCGCCTCCTCTCTCCAGGGGAGTGAGAGCTACGCCGTGCCCTGTAGGACAGGGAGCTGGCAAGTGATTCGGTTTCCATTTCACAAAGGGAGAGAGGGGATTCCTGCCCGCAGTCGTTGCTCGAGGACAGGACTTCCTAGCAACACAGAGGGCATCTGCTTTATGGGGGGGAGTTGGGTCTCTCTCGCCCCTGCCCTTCACGACTTGGCGAACGACTTTATTATAAGTGGCATTTATCTTCGTGCTCCTAAAACTCACATTCCATAACCCGTCAGGGGTTAATAAAACCTCTGCTAGGAATCTCTAGAGGATTTGGAAGGGAGAAGAAAGGAGCAAGGGGGAGTGAAGGAAGGGAAGTTGTGGAAAAGGAAGGCTTTTTTTAATCGTGTCAAAACTTGTGCTTCCTCGGTAGACGGCGGAGATGGCCCGCCATATGCTTATTTAACTGGGGACCCTGGAGTTCTTTCGTGAATGAAGGGGGACTTTCAATATTCATCAAAATACCTTTGGGGTAGGTGTCAAAATATAGAAAGTTCATCGAGCGAGAAGACAGAAGACTGAGTGAATGAACATAGAAGAATGGCGCTCACAACAGGGATGAAAGTTAACATCCGTCCAGCACCTACGATGTGCCGGGTTCCATTCAACGTGCCGCATTTGTCAGCCCATTCCGTTTTCGTGAGAACCCTAACCCGTGAGGTGGGCACAGTTACTGTCCCTCATCTTAGAAAGGAAGGTGAGCCAACAGTGACTTGAATCAAAAGACTTCTTTAATCAAGGGATATTCCTTCAATGTCAGTGTCCATCCAAAGACCAATGGTAACATTCAGGCCTGGAAACGATTGGGATGTGCTCCCTCCCTGAGGTGGAGCTGGGGGCCCCCTTTCCCACACCCCAGTGGGTAGCTCTCTGGGAACCAAACCCACGGGATGAGAACGCGTTTGCGGTCAACCATCTTTCCTGGCTTTACAAATAGAGTCGAGGGATAGTGTGTGGAGGGGCTCCCGTATAGCACTTCCGAAGACTTGGAGCCAGATGAGACATGCGGGGGCTCTGGAAGGAGCCAGGGCTGCCTTCTTGAAGGCGGACTGTCCTGCGTGTCTGGGAATCTGGCAAGGCTGCCGAGCCAGGGAGCTTTCTGACCGCCTCTTTCTCTCTAGTCTTTTCTGCCCATGCTTTGAGAGAGCTCATATTCTTCCCCCCCCTCCCCCCGCAACCCCAGCAGCTTTGCCGGGCACCTCCCTGGCCCTCAGGAAATGTTCGGCTGTGGGTGGACCATTTCTCCTCACTCTCCACGGCAGAATTTCTGTGTGGCCAGGGCAGGGAAGTAAGTAAAAACAGCCGCTGGTGCGGCACCCATGCTGTACCTCAGGAAACCTACTCCGAGATTCCCGAGCAGGCTCAAGAAGGGAAGCAGAGAACAAGCCAGAATCTCCTTGCCACATTATTTTACTATTATTTTTAAATCGCAGACTTGTACTTTTCCATTAATTTCAGTTGAGTCGAGGCCCATGATTTTCGTGATCCCCAAATCCTCCGTAAATTCACTGGGACGCGTTTCCCATCCCCCACCCCCGCCCAAACCCCTCTCCCTTCCCTGCCTGGGAACCTGCCCTTTAAATTTGACATGGCTAGGATTTTAATCTCTTCTCAAAGGCACAGTGACAATTTCACAACAAAGCAGAGAGGTTGGGGTGGGGGGGGAGGGGTGGGGGTGTTGTTTTCTGCTCCCATTAAGAGAGCAACTGTTCTGTCTTTGTCCCGTGGGGCCAGCTCTTGGCACCAGACCGGGGAGACCTCAAACTTGGTGTTGCAACATCCATCAGACCCAAGTGCGTCTGGGCTCCTTGAAGGTGAACTGCAGCTGTTTGGATCCAATTCTAAAATCTTGTTTGTGAGATTCTCAGGCCTGTTTTACAGTCGTCCTCCTTGGCAGAGAAACCAGGAAGCTTTGCGTTCCCAGGATCCCAGGCAGGTAATTGTTTTCCCAAACTGCGTTTCAATCTCTGATGGAAATGGACATTCTTCACTCTGAGACCCTTCGCCCACATCTATAAACCATTCGTATTCGCCCTGCGCCTTGGAGAAGCCAGACAACCCGATTACGGAATGTCCCTCGCTGCTGCCCGTAGATGCGTTTCCATCTCTGGTGATAATTTAGGGCCATTTACATTTCTAAACAACAGTTATGAGCCTTTTAGTCTCTTGGAATCTTGGAACGCTTTCCTAGTTAGCGGCGGCTGTGGCCAGGTGGCGGATGATCTCCTAAGATTGAGAGTTGGCAAACTCGGTTGCTCGGCGCCATTTTTTAAAAAAATATTTATTTATTTTTGAGAAAGAGACAGAGCGCAAGCTGGGGAGGGACAGAGAGAGAGGGAGACACAAAATCTGAAGCAGGCTCCAGGCTCTGAGCTGTCCGCACAGAGCCCGATGCGGGGCTTGAACTTACAAACCGTGAGAACATGACCTGAGCCGAAGTTGGCCGCTTAACCGACTGAGCCGCCCAGGCGCCCCACTCGCTGCCAGTTTTAAGCAAAGTAGTGTAAGCTGTAACTAGTTCCTAGTTTATGCCACAGCCAGGTGCTCTCGTGGCCCCCAGGCTCTACTGATTTATCCCGAGTCCCCTCGCTTGGAAGACAGAGCTCAGGACTGGGACCCCAGAGGCCCTGGTTCTGCTCCCATCCCTCCAGTTCACTGGGACTCTGAGCTCAGAGAAGTGGCTGATGGCCAGACTGTTGAGAGGTGTGCACGTACCTCTCGCCAGCCTGGTGGTGCTGGTCTTTGGAGAAGGACGGGCGAGTTTAATTTTCTACCGTCGTCTCTTCGAGGAGGTAGGGACAGCGCACCACAGGGAGCGCCTGCCGGCCTTCCCCGGTGAACTGTCGGTCTGCGCACCGTCGGCGTGGAAGCCTGACCTCTCAGACACGTCCTGTGCCATTTCTCGTTTCTCCAGCTCTTTGAGAGCCATCGCCACTTCTTTTTTTTTAACATTTTTTTTAACGTTTATTTATTTTTGAGACATAGAGACAGAACGTGAGCAGGAGAAGGGCAGAGAGAGAGGGAGACACAGACTCCGAAGCAGGCTCCAGGCTCTGAACTGTCAGCACAGAGCCCGACGCGGGGCTCGAACTCACAGACCGCGGGATCATGATCTGAGCCGAAGTCGGACGCTCAACCGACTGAGCCACCCAGGTGCCCCGAGCCATCGCCACTTCTGACTCCAGAGTTCGGGGCCCCGTTTCCCTGGGGTCATTCAAAACATAAGAGCCAAAACACTTGAAGGGAAAAGCCTAACTTGCCATAACATCTTTGTTATTCTTCAGCAAATACCCACCTGTCAAGCCGGGCGCTAAGTTCTCTGACACCAGAGGGGTTGAAATCCAGTTTGAAACGTGAGTGAAGATGCCAGTCCGAGGCCGTCCTCAGCCGACCCCCCGGGGGTGGGCGATGAGAAGCGAGGTGAGGAGGGCCTGTCGGGTCACGTGGATCTTGTCCGTGGTCTCCTGAGGCGGGCCGTTGAGGAGAGCGGTGAGGGAGAAGGCAGGCCTTTCCAGGCTCAGCACACAGCATGATGGTGGAGGCGTCGGAGTAGATATTCAGAGAAGCACAAAGGGATGTCGGGTTTTCTGTGGTTATTTTTTAATGCTTATTTATTTATTTTGGAAGAGAGAGAAAGAGGGAGGGAGTGCGAGCAGGGGAGGGGCAGAGAGAGAGAAAGAGAAGCCCAAGCAGGCTGCACGCTGTCAGCACAGAGCCCGAAGTAGGGCTCGAACCCACAAACGGAGATCACGACCTGAGCCGAGATCAAGTCTTACCTGACTGAGCCACCCAGGTGCCCTGGTTTTGGGGGGGCTTTTTGTCAGGTGTTCACCGTGTCGTCATTGTGTGGAGAGGCAGGTCCGTGGAGGTGAATGAGGTGGGCTGTGCCCGGGGGTGGCTGAGCAGTACAACACTTCCCCTGCCCTTAGCAAAGGCATGTTGGGTGCGTTCTCTCCGGGGGTCCCCGCGATCGACTGAAGCCTGAGGATTCCTGCCCCTGGACCTACCCACCACGAGCTCATTCGCTCATTATTTATTTCACTTACTCGCTCACTCATTCAATCAGCAAACATTTCCTGAGCAAGCACGGACTCGCATAGACGCCGCGAGGCAGCTGGTAGCAGAAAGGCTCTTGACCCGGGGTCCCCGGACGCCCGACCACCCACGTCTGTCCCCTCAGCCTCCTTTCCGCTGCCAGGGGGTCTCTGGTGTCAGAAGGGGGAGGAGAAAGGATGAGAGACGGACTCATTTTTCTCAGGCTGGGTCTCATCCTCGTGGAAAACACCGATTAGCCTGCAAGCGATTTTATCAAAAGGGTTCTCTAAACACTCAATTCCGTTCCCGCCACTGCTCCCCGTCCTCATAAAGTAATATCCTGTCGGCGGACCCTGCAGAATGCGGACGGGAACAAAGCGAGCTCATCCGGGGGAGGTCCACAACCAAACGACCTCGGCGGGACTTTGCTCGAAAGCGCCATCCGCAGTGGTTGCCTCCCTTCCCATCATGCTAAGCCCCATCTCTGGTGTGAGTGCTTCCCGTGTCTCAGGCTTCAAGGATCCTGGTGAGGCTGGTGCCACTGACCAGCCCACCCCAGGTCACTCCGTTCTAAGAGGCCCAAGCCCCACGGAGAAGTCGAGAGCAGGGACCACCTGCCCCGCGGGCTCTAAAAAACGTGCCTAGGTAGGTAGACTGCTGACCGGTCCCAGTAGCTTCGCTGTCCCCTGTGGCATGGGCTCCAGGCAAGGTGGTCTCCCGGAGAACATTTCTGGGCCCCTGCAAAGTGGGAGGAGGGAAGTGCAGGGTCCAGAGAAGCTTCTTTGAATCTCATCTCCAGTGTTTCAATAACCAGTTGGTTCCGGCCACCTCTCGACTTCTCTGAGCTCAGTTTCTTCACCTTTGAGTTTCTTCTTCAACCCGTTGGTAAAATAGGTTTAGCACCATTAAGGACCTCAAATAAACGAACCAGGGCTGGGAGTCACCTGGAATGGCCCAGCACAGCCGTGCCAGCTCTTGATAGCCAGCTGAAATCCACCCCGATTGGCCTGGGTGCACACCGTGCCGTCTGTTAAATACTTTGGATATGACTGCTGGAAATAATTTGCGTGAAAGAGTTTGCAGACTGAACAGCACACGGTTAGCTAGTTTCCCGGTGGCTTTTGGGTAGCTGCCTTTTCTAAGTCGAACTTAAAATACATTCCCTGTATACATTTTTTTTCATCAGCTGACAAATTAGTAATCTTCAAATTAGCTTCTATCCTTTGAGGCTCAACAAAGGAGAATTACTGGAACGCTGAGACTTAAAACATTCTCACCCGATGTTTTCCATGAGTGCTAAGGACTTGGCTTCCTGAATTCCAGGCAATGAAACATACCTGAGCCACGGAAAGTGACCAGAGGGTCACTCATGTCGGCCTTCTGAATGATGGTTATGTTTGAGGAAGGTGATTTGTGACATAATACGATGGACTCCTATAGAATGTCAAGGTTTCCCTTAACTTTGATGTGGGGTCAGTGTGACGTTGTAGGTGAACTGCCAGACAATAAACGTTTTTTTTTATATTTTTTTAAATGTTTATTTATTTTTGAGACAGAGAGAGACAGAGCATGAGTGGGGGAGGAGCAGAGAGAGAGGGAGACACAGAATGTGAAGCAGGCTCCAGGCTCTGAGCCATCAGCACAGAGCCTGATGCGGGGCTTGAACTCGTGACCCACGAGATCATGCCCTGAGCCGAAGTCGGACACTCAACCGACTGAGCCACCCGGGCGCCACCAGACAATAAACGTTTTTAAGAGGGGGGTGTGCTCTGTGGTTCTTAATGAGATTCCACGAAATTAAATGTGTGTGTATAATAAATATGTATATCTCTATCTCTTTGAGAATTAAATTAAAGCTATGTACCTTCTTCCCAGAAAAATTCACACAGGAAATTTAGCCTTACATTTTCAGGGAATTTATGGATTCCTCAAAGCTTTTAGCACCCTAATGAAGGGTTCTGTTATTATCCAGGAGAGGAAACCTTGTGTCTAATGTCCCTTTCTTGGTTAAGACTCTCATTGTTTTTCTCACTTAAAAAGAAACTGCAAGAAGGGGTTCCCAAGTGGCTCGGTCGGTTTAGCGCCTAACTCTGGGTTTTGGCTCCTGTCATGATCCCAGGGTCATGGGATTGAGCCCCATGTCAGAGCATGGAGCCTGCTTAAGACTCTCTCTCTCACTCTCTCTCTCTCTCTCTGTCTTTCTCTCTCTCTCCTCCCCCCACCCCTTGACCTCTTCACTCACTCACACACTCTCCCTCTCTCTCTAAAATTAAAAAAAAAAAGAAACTGCAAGTCAAATTTTGTTAGAGTCAATATTCTACCATAAATATTTCTTTATAATCACCACTTCCTAAAATTTCTCAGCTCCGTTATGTCAAGACTTGACCCAATGACAAAAAGTCTGGTACAAAAAAAGAAGTTTCATGTAATTATAATAGTTTGTAGGAACAGGGCTTGAGATCCAATAACAGGAAAAATTATTCTATGGACAGGTATTTATTTTGAAGCTTAACTCAAATACGAGTCATGTTTTTTCATTCCTCGTTTGTACAGGGTGGAGATATACTTTTTTCTTTCAATTTGTTTTTCCACGTCTATTTAGAGCAGTCAAAATAGGAAAACTACTACACAGGTCCTAACACTCACTTCCTCCCTCCGTTTTCTGTACTCTCTCCCAGGTCTGATGAATATAATGTTTTAAACATGCCATTTATTTTTATTTTAGTCTAAATGTCCCTTCAGAAACACCAGGGGAAAATATTTTTAGCTTCACTAAAAAAAAAACAAAACAAACATGTTTAAACAAACAACACCCAAAATGTTCAGGTAGAATTGGTGTTTTTGGCGTTCGTGTGTGTTTTAATAGTGAACCTGTAAGATACACTCTGCAACAGAATTTCTCTTCATCTTAGGTATGCCGGGCGCTTTCAGGAATTAAAACAAAGAGACTTGAACATAACTTTTGCATCGGAACTGAACCTGTGTGTTTTTTTTAAATGTTTATTTATTTTGAGGGAGAGAGAGACAGAGTGTGAGCAGGGGAGGGGCTGAGAGACAGGGAGACACAGACTGTGAAGCAGGCTCCAGGCTCCGAGCTGTCAGCAGACAGCCTGATGCGGGGCTCGAACTCACGAACCGCAAGATCATGACCTGAGCCGAAGTCGGATGCTTAACCGACTGAGCCACCCCGGCGCCCCTGAACTTGTGTTTAGAAAGGTATTTGCGCACTAGACAACCTGCTGCCTTTTCCCCTCCGTGTTTAATCACTATTTATAAGCAATCTGTGGCGAGCCAGCGGAGGCCACGGCAGCGGTGCAAATGGAGAAAGAGAGGAGCTAGAAAAGGCGTAAATGCGGAGTCCTGCCCCATCCGCGCTCCATAGAGATGGCCTCCTCTGCCTTCAGGGTCTCGCAGGAGACTTTCTGCATTTTCAGGGAGAATGAGTGGTTGAAAATCCATCACTTCCTATTTGACCCCTGCTCTGAGGACAGGATCCTCAATCCCCTGAAGATCCACGGTGGGAAAATAATTATAGTTTGATGAAAAAGCAAGATCCATCTTACCAGTTGTCCAGGGGCCAACGGCCCGGGCAGCTTTTACGCCTGTGATTGTTCTCGCCCCGTGAGCGGGTGCAGGTGGAGTGATACCCATGAACGAGTGAGTACTGTTCACTGAGTGATCGCCCGGCCGCGTGCTTCCTTCATTTTAGAAATCGTTCGTGGAGATTGCGTTCCCTCGCAGGGTTTTGAACGGCAAGACTGTGACTAAGCCCAGCACTCTGCATTAAGGGGGTCGGTTGGAATATTCTGTGTCTTTATATGTCAGCCCAACATGTAGGTCAGTTAAAGTTTCTGTTCTATTCCTTATGTTTATTATCTCTATCTCCTATAACTTGAAGCATGTTGACTATATATATATATATTTCTTCCTAACGGTTTTCTGGTTTCACTTCGCCCGTGGCATTGGATAGCTCTGTGGTGAGTGCTCCTAACTAGACCTGTACAGGAATAAATGACGTTATCTATCTGTCGGCTGTTGAGGGTGGTGTCCCTTCTAGTCTCGTGATTATAAGTGCTTTTCTCTTGCGAGCCTCTTGAACCCTGGTGGGACCTCAGTTGCTAAGCATTTTCATTACACTTTATCTGAATTTGTCAAGATCTCCTAACCTCCCTCACCTCGCGGAGAATCAGGCTCACGCACACCACGCCAGGACAATTGCCCGCAGGCGCTGTGAAATGTATCAGCAGCTATTTAAATCCTAAAAGTGTCAAAGATCAGGTCTTTGAAATTAAGGTGTTTGCCCTTTTTGTAAAAACTCATTAGGCTGGGGACTGAATCTTGAAAAGTGCATAAACTCTAACCATTGGCAGGGTGTAGATCCCTGTCGCGCGGCTATGAATGAACACATTGGCAAAACAGGGTGTTTAGACTTTTGCAAAAAAGTTCATTCCGAATTCAGGATGGAAGAAAACATTAAATGTAACAGTGAGAAAACCCCACAGAAACTTAGCTTATCATATTTTATTAACATCTGAAGGATAACTTACTTAATTGCTTCCCAATCTTCTCCAAAAAAAAGTCCGTTCACCAAAACTGTCTAATGAAAAGGTTGTCTTCTTTCTGATTCTAAGTTTTTAGAAGCAGGCGCCTGATTGGGTTAATTCTCTTTGTGCCAACACCCCAGCCAACTGCCGATAATGGCACAGTGACCTTCTGTGACTAGTCTGGTTCATTTCATACGCCTTTTCACATTATCATTTGTACCTGTTTCCTTACGTGCAGAGGAGAAGTACAAGTGAATGAAGGTTTCCAGGGATGCAGGTGGCTTCAAGATTTGAAGAGGAGCGGGGCGCCTGGGCGGCTCAGTCAGTTAGGCATCCGACTTCGGCTTAGATGCTTAGCAACCGAGGTCCCATGATCTCTCAGTCTGTGAGTTCGAGCCCCGCATCGAGCTCCGTGCTGACAGCTCAGAACCCGGAGCCTGCTTCGGATGCTGTGTCTCCGTCTCTCTCCACCCCTCCCCTGCTCACGCTCTCTCTCTCTCAAAAATAAATAAACGTTTAAAAAATTTAAAAAATAAAAAGATTTGAAGAGGAGGTGAGGAAAACTTGTAGAAGGATAACGAAGCGGGGGAAAAATCTCCAAAAGGGACCCACCTTACGGGACACGGAAGCATCACACCATGTTAGCGGAAGATTCTCTCTGAGGTGGGGCTGGGGGCTGGTCCCTTTCTCCCTGAACACCAAAGGTGGCAGAGAGGAGGCAAAATGTAATGTGGTCCCGCAGAGCTCTGCAAGGGTAAGTGAGGTTGTAAGCAATAATACAAAATAAAAGTAGGGCCCAGGTGCCCAAGGTACTAAGTGCCAACGTCAGTGCTCACTGTGCACAGGCACAGTTCAGCTCTTTGCTCTATTCTTACAGCCCATTTAGAACCCAGGCTCCAGGGCGCCTGGGTGGCTTGTCGGTTAAGTGTCCAACTCTTGATCTCAGCTCAGATCGTGATCTCACGGTCGTGAGATCGAGCCCCGCGTCAGGCTCTGTGCTGGGTGTGGGGCCTGCTTGAGATTCTCTCTCTCCCTCTGCCCCTCCCCACTTGTGTTCACCCTCTCTCAGAAGGGAGGGCGGGAGGGAGGGAGATTGAAAAAATAAAATAAAATAAAACCCGTGTTGCTAGATGCTGCCTCATCTGCTTGGTTTTGATTAGCTCTATGTTTTATTCATTCTTAATAATACTAGTAGCTAACATAGAGTACTTACCATGCTCCAGGTACTACTTTAAGCAGGTTACATGTAATAACTCATTTAATCCTAACAGTTAATGAATTAACGAATGAGATAGCTCCTATCATTCTCCCCACTTGATAGATGAAGAAACCGGGGCACAGAGATAGATTTAGCGCCTTGCCCAGGATCACACCAGAGTTTGTGGCTGAGCCAAGATTAGACCCGTGTTTGTGTTCTCAGCCCCTCTATCAGGCTGCTTCTCAGATGCCGATCACTGATTATAGTCACAATATGGCTATTGATTATATGAGTTACATTGAAAAATGGAAAAGAATATAAAACAGGGGCGGCTGGGTGGCTCAGTCAGTGAAGCATCCGACTTCGGCTCAGATCACGATCTCAGCATTGTTGAGTTCGAGCCCCGCATCAGGCTCTGTGTGTTGACAGTTCAGAGCCTGGAGCCAGCTTCGGATTCTGTGTCTCCCTCTCTCTGCCCCTTTCTCACTTATGCTCTGTCTCCATCTCTCTCAAAAATAAATAAACATTAAAAGAATTTTTTTTAAAGAATATAAACCAGATCATTTCTGTTCTCCCCAAAGAAAAAATTTAAAAAGAGGATTAAAATGCCCTTGCTGACATCCACTGGTATCTATCTCTCAAAGAAAATGCAACTCTTTTGTCTGCATTTAATTTAGAAAACGAGGTCTGGTTGCCTCAGACAGCCCCCAAGAAGCCCCATGGCACCACTCAGGGACTGAATGTCGCGAGACATTATTGGGTGCCTGCCTGTGCCCGCAGGCGTGTGAAGCCCCTGTCAGACTGTAAAAATCCAAGATGGTAAACCAGAACCTCCGAATCACGTCTGTCGATTCAGTGCTCTTGGGCCAATAAGCAGCTCTCATCAAAAACCCCGAAGACCCCAAAATAAAGACTCGCGGCCCCCGAGCCTACTCCGTGTGTATGCCGCGGTGTTTACGTTCAGCTGTTTGCTTTGGATTCCGGCAGAGAACGTGCAGTAACCGTCGGTCCTCCGCGTTTCTAGACGCCATCCTCAGATTACCTCTCCTCTTCTCACAGATATACAGACCCCCTAAGACCCCCCGACATTCCAGGAGGATGTTTTCCTTAACAGAGCACGACGGAAGCTTTGGAAATGCCTGCCACAGAGGCCAAAGTCACCAGTGAACGGAGCTGTTTACATTGCCCTCCAATTGGAAACAGATCAGAAGCTTTAGGGCATTAGACAATGCAAGCTACAGAACAAAATTCTGAGTCCAAGCATTTCACGGATTTTTGGCCCTTGATGTCAGTTGTGGAGGATTATAACGCTGGTGTGATCCTCAGCGCGGCGCTGGCAGTCTGTCTCAGAACGGGAGCCAGCTGCAGCAATGACCTCTAAGACTACGGCAGTGTAGCCTCCGGGGCTGCCGTCCCTCACCTCGGCTTTCCACCTGGGCAGTCAGTCCAGTCCCAGCACTGAAAGGGTAGCAGCCGCTCAGGGTCCAAAGGGACTTACAGGTTCTTGGCAATGAAGGAGACACGGATGCACGGGAGCCCTTGGAAAGTCCTCTGCTCGGCCCTGCTGCCGTTGGGTGGGACCACCCAACCGTCCCAGCCAGTTGAAACCAATCCTGTTAAGACCTCCGGAGAGGGAACTCCAAACGCCCTTTGTCAACTTTGACTTTGGCAAAATGATCCTCGGTAGCTAGGCTGGTCCCAGCAGCAAGAAGACGAGGCTGTCTTAGAAAGTCATAGGATCGGGGCACCGGGGTGGCTTAGTTGACGGTTGGGCATCTGACTCTTGATTTTTGGCTTTGGTCGTGATGAGGTTGTGGGATCAGGCCCCATGTCAGGCCCCGTGCTGAGTGTGGAGCCTGCTTGGGATTCTCTCTCTCTCTCTCTCTCTCTCTCTCTCTCTGCCCCTCTCCTCCCCCCTCTCAAAAACAAATAAATAAATAAATACACTTTTTTTAAAAAGCAAGTTTTATGATCTGTTAGTTCCAGAGATAGATGACTGATCGATCAATCAATCCATAGTTAATGGAGAGAGGGAGGTAATTGACGAATAGAAGACGGAGGAGGAAGGGAACAAGGGAGAGGGAGAGAGAGAGAGGGAGACACAGAGAGCGAGACAGATAAAGAGAGAAAAAAGATAACTGTGAACGATAGCTAAACCCCAAGCCGTAGGACATTTGAGAAATAGTTATTACAGAATTATATGCCAGGGGAGTCCCCTAGAACCCATCTGAAGCAGATGCCACCCTTTCTCACGCCCCTAGAGCCTTCTCCACGTGCCTCTGTGACAGCACCTTCTTGTGTTGCAACACGAGCATTTGCTGGCTCTTGGTCTCCCTGGCTGCAGCGTGTGCTTCGTAAGGCAGGGGCCGTGACTTATTCCTGTGCGGAGTCTCAGCATCTAGCCCAGTGTCTAGCTCCGTGGAAGGGAGGGAGGAAGGGAGGGAGGGAGATAAGTAAGTAGGTCAACCAGTATGAGAAATAAATTCAGATTCCTTAAGGAGTGCGTCATTCCTAAATCTTCAATCTTGAACGTTTTCCCACCCAAACTATACCTGTCTGATGTCCCCTTTCCCCTCGGTGAACTGTCACACTCGAAGTCAATACGATTGTATCATCTTCCCGATATCGGAAGGATTTTTTAACACTGATCTCTGTTTAACGCCTTTCTAAGGAACACCCACTCATTGTAATGCTGTTTGTCCCTGAGATGATTTCCCCCCAAATATATTGCGTTTGGGTTCATTGTTTATATATAGACATTTTCCGCGGTCCGAGTACTATGGCGTGGTCTTGGCCAGTGGGTGCTGTGTGGCACACCGTAGGCCGTCCTCTGGGTCTGTGACTCCTTGTGTCCTTATGCAACTATTCCCAGCCAGTGCGTCCTCTCCGTGCGCGCCATCATTGAGCGTGTTCTGCCTCCTCTGGCCCCTCTTGCTGCTGTTGACTCGCAATGGCTGGGAGGCGGGGAGTAAAGGCCGCAGCTCCAAAGGCCGTCAGGGGAAGTTAAGGGAAACCGGCAAAGGCCGGCTGGCAACCCAGGCCTGCCGGGAAGTCCTGGGACCTGGAAATGGGTGTCACCAGTGTTCTAGCCTGAAGAGTCACTCTGTAGGGAATGGGAAGCAGTGGGAGCTGCAGGCACGGCGTGACTTTCTGGGGATCTTAGGACCATGGGAGGTGTCAGCGTGCGATGCCAGGAACATCACTCCACGGGGACCCTCAGGGACCGAGATGGCGTCCCAGAGCCAGGCGGGATATGCGTGACCAGCCCGAGAGCTCCAGGCAGCTGATCTGTCTGGAATAACCCCCCTCCCTTCCCAGATCCAAATCCTCTCGTCTGGCAAAGCCCAGTCCGAGGCTCGGCCAACTTTCTCCTCCTCCTCAGGAGACGCTCCTCCCCGGGGAGCTCTTCTACCTTAGCCCTTCTTGGCTCTTGTCCCGTGAGCCATCTCTCTCTGGGGCCCCGTACCAGGCTGTGGGTCAAGGCCTGAGTGTTCGCCACGCTGCGGATTCCTTCTGCAGAGGGTGACCATCCCCTCACACCAGAGGCCTGTGTCTGGTGCACCTCCAACCGCGACCGTATCCCGTTGGGTGAAAGCCCCCGGTTTAACAAAGAGGCCACGGACTTGCTCACAGTAGAGAGTACAGCTGGTAAGGTGATTGGGCCCAAGGGACTCTGCCCTTTTGGGGCATTGGTTTTCGACGATAACTGTCTGCCTCAGTTAGGCCCTTCCTGGGAGTCGTCGCTGTATTCAACACTGCCATATGGTTTATTCCTGCTTTCCCTTGGGCTGAGGTCTTTTTTTTTTTAATGTTTTATTAATTTTTGAGAGACAGAGAGAGACTGAGTGTGAGTGGGGGGGGGGGGTGGCAGAGAGAGAGGGAGACACAGAATCTGAAGTAGGCTCCAGACTCACAGGGGTCGAACTCATGAGCAGTGAGAGCATGACCGGAGCCAAAGTCGGATGCTTAACTAACTGAGCCACCCGGGGCCCCGGGTCTTTTTCATTCCTTCTTTAGAGCATCAGGTCCTGGAGGACAGAGTCTTACCTAATCCTCCTTTCCTCGCCCTCTGTACCTGGGCTCTTGGCATTCGGGAAATACTGAGCAGGTGAATAGGAAACGCGTTGGCCTGATGCCTTCACCCGAGGACCAGCCTACTCTCCTGGCTTCTTCTCAGGTCCTGCAGCCAACGATGCAAGAGAGGAGGGACCGGAAAGGTCTCTCGGCACCGCCGAGCAGTGCGAATTGGGCCACTGGAGAGGGCAGTGGAGGCAACAGCAGCAGCCGGCCAAGGATGTGGTTGGAGGGATAAATTCACAAGATGCCTGCGGGCCGCCCAGGCCAGAGAGGTCTGAGGCTTGGGGTCTGGGACGTGGGGACAAAACAGCCCTAAGACAATGAAGGCGGAGCCAGAGACATGAAAAGTTGGCAGGGGCAAGTCTGCGGAGAGGGACAGACAGTCTAACAGAGAGACCAAGTGATGTTCGTCCAAACCGGAACACGTCTGCCGGGGCTGGTCCGGTGCGAGCTCCTGCCCCCCGCGCCCCCCCCACCGCCCCCGTGGTAAGACCCTCAGAAGCAGGGGTTCTTGTATTTTGTTCACCTTGTTCTGCCCGGGGCCCCACAGGACCCGCGTGGGGCCTGGCACACAGTAGGCTCCCGGTCGTGGTTTTTAACCTGAGCCGAATTGATAAAAAAAGAATTTCGCAGTCTGTCTTGACCCCGTACCCAGAGGGCCACCGAGGTTTCGATCACCTTGAATGTTATGAAGTTCTCTCCCTTAAGTCTAACTGCGCTTCCCTGACACGGCTTAAGCCCATTTCCTCTCCAGTGGCTGAAAACGCATGGGATGGTTTTTCCGCCGTTCAGGAAGGAGGAGTGCCGTGTCTAACGCCTGGATTCAATAAAGCCAGATTTTTAAAAAACAGCTCTTAGCATCTTCTACTACAGACACTGGTCTGGGCAGGGCTTTTTGCTTTATTGAATCCAGCTGAATAGCTCGACTACATTAATAATGGGGCTTCATTTCCAACCACTGCCTCCCAGTCTTTCCCCCTAAAAGCCTTATGGTACTTAAGCAACTGCTAATACATGAATAATTGCTGGTGGCATCATTTCCTGCCATGGTTTGACCACCAGGATGAGGTTTTGCTTCTTGTACCTAATCTGGAGGTCTCAAGCACGCCGTGCGTGGGCTTGCAAGATCTTATACAGCACGGTAAACAAATCTAGCCGTAGCTACGATTTGGGCTGTGCCGAGGATCTCTGTGCCGAGAAATTAGGGATTTGGGAAGGGTCTGTCGGGCATATAGTAGTATTGGTCTGAAGGGGATCCTGCCTCAAGGTTGTTCAGAGGTTTGAACCTGGTATTTCTGCAGAGCGTGGGTAGCGCCATGTTGCACGTTTCCCAGGATGGACTGACAGAGTCGCCTTCCTACATTTCAAAGAGACATTGTTTACTTAGGGCCCGTATTGGCAGTACTTCCTTTTGAAGTCTCCCCGGAAGATGACGTCACATCATTAGTTCTCTTTACATTGGACTTGAGTGATGGTGGTCTTTAGTATACGTACTCAGCCAAGGTACCCGTGCAGAAGACAGGCTGCTGAAAACACACAGCTTGCTGCAACAGGGAAGTCGCTTAGCCCTCGGGAGCACACACTGGACCCACGTGGCCTGTGTCTGAGTCCAGCTCAGACGCCTTCTGGCTCTTAGTTGCCTACTCTGCCTCAGTCTCCTCATATGTGAAGTGGGGATGATAACACTACCTACCTCACCGGGTCCAGTGAATTGACACTTGTTAAATGCCTACATCGACGCTTGTGCGTAGTGCCACGTAAGGGCCTAGCATTGCCTGTGTTTGTCATTTAGTTGAAGAGTCCATGCATTTATTCCCCTCCACCTTGCCCCCGACTGCGATGAGCGATAAAGTCTGTCTTGCAGCCGGCACGCGGTCCGATTGAACAGAGGGCTAAAAACTAGGCACGCCTTGCCGGTCGCCACTTTTTGGAGCAAAATTCCTCCTCGCCCTCCTCAGAGAACTTGCAGTCAATCTGGAAGCACGACTCTCACCCGTCCAGTGGCAAACTAAGACCAGGGAGCTGACGGGATGAAGAATGGAAGCGGAGGAGACGTCCATGGTCAGGTAGCAGGCAAGAGAGTTTTTAGAGTTGGTTTAATAGAAAAAAGGAAGTGAGAAGGAGGTAGGAAACACTATCTAGAGCGTTCTGCAGCTGTATCACCCGACGTCCTTCCTCCAAGAGTCCTGTGCCTGCACCTTCTGCAAGTGACAGAAGAGTAAAGACAAAAGCTGGAGGAATAAAAACGTTTTCATGTGTGTGAGTGCTCCCGTCAGATCCCAGCAAATCCCAGGAACGTGCGTCTGTTTTAGAAATGAAGGAAGGGGGGGGGTCGTGTGTGTGCGTGTGTGTGCGTGCGCGTGCGTGCGTGTGTGTACGAGAGGGAGAGAGCGAGGGAGAGAGCGCGCTCCTCTTCTTAGGTCTAAAATCGACTGGAACAAAAAGAAACAGAACTCGGAGCAGCCCTTTTGTTTATGTGGATCTTCATCTCGGTAGATTTTTATGGGTTTTTCCCAGAGCTTCTTGATCGTCTGCTAATGCAAAATCAGTTTATAAGGTCGTTGGCCTGTCTCTTTCCTCCTCGGGACCCTTTAGTTTTCCTCCGGCTGGACGATGGGCTTTGTTTCCCCCATGGGGCTGCCCCAGGCCCGAGCGAGGAGCCGGCGGCGCCCAGCAGCTCCTCCGTCGCCTCGTGGCTCAGCCCCCGTGAAGGGAAGGGAAATAAACAGCACGTGGGAGGGGGGAAATCTGTGTTCTAAGAACTGCTCTGGTTTACACATCTATAGATACACCCCACCAGTACCGCGGGTCACATGTGCCGGCTGGTGAAACTGAGCATGAGTCACTTTTCAATTACTCATAGAGCAAGAAATATGTTTCTTTAAAAGCCAGCGCCGTTGGCTTGCCCGCGCCGCCGGGGGAGCGAGCAGGCGGCCTCATAAAACCCCCGGGCCTCCCGTGACAGCTGGCGCACTCGGTGCCTCTGGTGGGAAGCTTCGAGGGGGCCCGGGCCCGAGGGCTCTTCGCCCCTGTGTGATATTGGGAGGTGAGGCTACCCCCCGGGGCAGGAGATGCTCCGGGAACTTGGCGCTCGAACCCATCTTTCACCCACGGTCTCGCTTTGTAGTGGGTGCTAGCGCTCTTGGTGAAGGCCTCCTGTAACTCGGTCTGGTGTCTAGTGGTGGAGACCAAAGCCCGTGAGCCGGAAGCGTGGAACAGTATGTCCGTGCGACACGAGGTCAGGGGAGGGGGAGGCCGAGGAGAGAAAGGTCCAAGAGGGTTGTGGAGCACGGGGACTTCAGGCTGAGCCTCGGAGGACTTAGTTTGTGGTGAAGGAGAAGGAATTCCATCCCAAGCAACACGGAAAGACCCATCTGAGCCAAGGGGGAAAAAAGAAAAAAGCACCAATGACAAAAGTGGCATGTCGTTTTTTTCTGTTGGGAGCCTACATATATCTACGACCCGACGTAAAAAAATATATCTACGACCCGAGAACAATCACCAAGGGAGCCCAGGGCAATGCTTACTAAATTGGTCCAAAAGAGGGATTTCACCAAATGCAAATGAACACAGAACAATACATGTGACTCAAAATATCCGTTATGCTCTTGGGCGAGGGGGTGTGAGGCAGGGAGGTGACCTTTGAAAGGTTTTAAAGTTGTAAACTTTTGCAACCACATTGTTTTGATTGCCGGGGAGGATTTAAGAAAGGATTACCTCAGGGTACCATTTTGGAAAAGTGATTTAAAAAAAAAAAAAAAACTACTTCCTGCATAATATTTTAGGATGTTTTGTTTGTTTGTTTGTTTGTTTTCATTCCGTTTTTGCTTTGAAGACCTGCATTCCAAATGTCTCGGAAGTAGCTCGGTCTTTCATGAGAAACGAACGCCCAGAAGCCTGGTGGAGGTGCCTGGCTCTCGCCCCATCCTTCCCTTGCGGGTCCCTCTGCCAGAATTTCGGGTCACTGGAACAAGGGTGCCTCCTCTTCCCACCCCCCCCACCCTCCCCCGCCCTCCCCCTCCCCCCCGCCGGGGAAGTACATTCAGCCTTGATTTTCCTCCCATCCCAGTCCCTCCCCCCTTCCACAGGCCAGGAGGGCCACATCCTATCAAAGCGCTGTCCCTTACTCTGGGCCAGACATTCCCTGTTGGTCTCCGAAATTTGGGAAACAGGAAATGTTAAGAAAATTTCTAATTTGCCTGGCCTTGCGAACTCCTCTTCCGATGTTGCAACAGAAATTTGGAAGGGAGCTCGGTGCTCTGAGCCCTGCTTGCACCCTCCGAATTGGAGAGCACTTGCTCCTTTGAGACTCTGGTACATTTGACTATCCAGCCTCAACTTCCCTCTTTCTAAACACGTAAACCCCAGTGCCTAAAGAACAAAACCAGAAAAACCCATGCAGTCTGTTACATGATCAGGTGCCGGCGGGGTTGCTGAGAGGGCCTGCACGCCCGTCCCTGAAAAGCCCCTTGGCATTTAATGAAAGCGCCCATCCCCGCAGACGTGTCTGCGCAGGCTCACCCACCGTCTTCAGAACCTTCACTACCTGTGTTTGTAGCAGATGATTGATGATTGGCCTTTCTTCCCACACATTTGGCTTTGATAATCTCCACGCACAAAAAACATTCAGATGCAAATCTTTGAAAACCAAAGTGGCTCCCAGGGATCTTTCTGGGACCTCGGAAAAAGCTCCCTATCTCGCCAGGGGAGTGGGTTCCTGGCGTGTCTGCTTTTGTCAAAATTCATCAAACTGTACACCGACAACGTGTTCGTTTTGCCGTATGTAAATTACACCTTGATGGGAATTTTTAAAACACTAAGGGGGCTCGAGGTTAGAGAAAAGTGAAGAGCGGGCGTGATGTGAATACCCCCATTTAAAGAGATTTAGAAACAGAAGGGTCAGCCAGCAGAAGTGCAGCAGCGCGCATATGCGGGCAGTGCGGGCAGTCCCCCCCTGGCCGGGAAATCTTTGCAAGGTGAGCAGATTGAGCCCAGCTTCTAGACACTACAGCTGGTTATGTGCAGGCGGCTGTTTTCACATGTGGGTTGTTTTTTGTTTTTTTATCTTTATGTCCATTTTTGTTTGGCTCATTTCCCCATCAATTGGATTTTGTCTTCCATTTCCTGAACGTGACTCCCCCACAGTACCTCGTGTCCCAGGCCTGTAAGAAGTGAATGCCCGATGAATGTCCGCTCACCCCTCGAGATGGAGTGTTTGCCCTCCCTCCGGAACCTTCTACTGAAATTAGCCAGTGCATGTTGGCCTTAAATGCATAATGTCAAAATGGAAAGTGAAAGGAGAAACATCCCTACTTAGGCTAGTTTCGAGAAAATTCCCAGCTCCCTCTGCTCCTAAAAAAAAAAAAAACAAACCCCACTCGGTACTTACTTTGGGAAGACTACTGCTGCCCAACCAGAAAAAGAAAACTGGGGACTCCGTAAGTAGTGGTATTTATTTTAAAGCAAGGAAACAGAGTTAATGATTATGTCTGCTTGTGGGCGAGTAGGGGCAAAGGTACCCTGGCTTTTCCTTCTGTTCCCGGCGAATTAGAACAGGTGTGGAAATTCCCCCAAGTTACACTGTGTCAGTTTACACGTTTGTATACAGAGTTTCGTGTGTGTGTGTGTGTGTGTGTGTGTTTCTGAAAGTCATTCTCTTGTCATCATCTCATCTTGAAACTAGAGAGGAAGGGAATGGAAAAGCAAATTGCTAATATCAGAGGCTTCTGGAAATTCCCCTTTTATGGTACATGAGTCTTTCTTAAGAACAGTTCTCTTTCAGTTGTGTTTTTGTGATTTTGGTGAAAATCACTCTGCCCAGCCCGACCTCTGGCTCACTTAGCACGATCCCAGCTCTCTGTAGAGCGTGGGGCTGGCGGGACACGGCCGAGGGACGAAAATTTGCTGTGCACTGCTTGGGGGAAAAGAGACACGTATAAAGACTTTATTTTTAAAGTAGATAAACTGAGCATAGATCCACCTTCACAGGATTTAAAATCGTTAACTTATCCAGGATCTCTTAAAAACTGATGAATCTCCCATGAACTAATGACTCACCGCTGCCCGAATGGTGGGCAGGCAGGCAGGCAGCTGTCTAAATATCTGTTGGCATTTTGTGTTAATGCCCGTGACCAGTTCCAGTTACGGCCTGGCTTACCCTGAAGCTAACTGACCTGTTTTCAAGTCAGTGCGATGCCAGGCGTATTTTAGAGCGAACTGCTTTTTCTCCCCTCCACATGGTTTCAGAAGACGCCGTATTAAAGATAGACGTAGGCCTGGGATTCTGGGACTGGGACAGGCTTGTGTCCGCTGTGCCCACAGGTGGGCAGGGCCAGCAGGTGTAAGGGGTATCTGGAGGAAGGGCCAGTTTGCTGCTCTGGGGACAGGCTGGAAGGCTGCCTGGGGGCTTGGAGGGCCCACCACAGACTGATGCTTGGAATGTGGGAAAGCATGTGACAGCTGGGCCCAAAGCTGGGCTTTGAGGGACTATGCTAATTAGCAAAGCCCCTGCTGGGGTCAGGTCACTGGGCGGCCAGGTAAACAGTATCGGGTTATTCCTGCCCTGGCGGACGGAGGCGGTGGGCTAGGGCCCTTCACTGTAGAGTGGTTCTTGGCAGTTACTTATTAATTGTACCTCAAGGCACCGCTAGGTTAGACAAGAAAAACACTCCCTCCTCCAGCAGCTCTCTCCCTGACTTCCTCTCTCCCTCGACACCCTCCCAATCCGGTCCTCCAGCGTGGGAACCCGAGGAGACCTGCCTGGGAACTCTCAGGACAGCCAGCCTCCCGGGCCCCGGGGACACACAGCCTGCTCCCTCCTCTAAGGCACCCTCGATTATTCTAGGCCAGGTGAGTGTAGACCCGGTCAGAGCTTTTCTTATGAAATGTCTTGACTTTTGGGTTTCTCTTTCCTGCTACACTGAGCCCTCTATGTATTTGTTTTCTTTCTAATTTGGGCGTTAAAAATAAAAGAAAAGAGTGTTTGGGTACAGTGTAAAAGTTTTCTCGTATCCAGACTGGAAACTCCCTAGGCCCCCTGAAACCGGACAGGTGCCGCTTTGTTTCTCTGTCAATAAACAGTGTGCACCCTTGGCAGAGCAAGGGCTGGTGGCCACGGTGGACGCGGGCCTGTGTCAGCGTTCGAGGAGGACCGAGTGGCTCCGAGTGAGGAGCAGAGCCGGCCTCTCCCCTTCTTTTTTGATCTTCTGGTAGAGACCACACAGTGTTCTCTTCACGGTATTTTGATGGCAGATGGTGTATAAACACAGGTGTGACCTTTTACACCGCGCTCGGGGTTACAGTATAGTCAGCGAGAGAAGATAAAACCAGCTGGAGTTTAAGGTTCAAGCTGAAAACAGCTAATGCGAATTTTCACTGAAAACAATGTCACTGAGCCCGGCACAGGTGTCCTCTAAGGGACGCTCTTCAGTCCCTTCTAAACCAGCCCCAGGCGGAAGGTTCCATGACGAAGCCATCTCTTGAGGTACAGACATACTCGGTGACACCCACTCTGAAGAGACCCTGCCCGGCTGGCTGGAGGGGAGTGTTGGGAACTTCGTTTTATTAGAATAAAGCATCATGTTGTCCCTGGTCCTGGCTTCCGTGCTGGCTGCGTTTCACTTCTTTGGGACTCCGTTTCCTCACGTACAAAAATAAAGGGACTTGGAACCTTTTCCTTAAGCTTCTAGCATTCTGGTTTTTCTGGATGGAGGCTCAGCCTGGAAGCCTAATGCCATTTGACTTAATTCTGAGTGGAAAAAAATACACACACACACACACACACACACACACACACACACATATACATCAGACGCACAACTAACTTAATTGTTTATTTCTGCAAAGGCTTTCTTATTTAACTCCAGGACTTGCTGTCTGAATTAGAAGGAGGGCGGCCCCAGATTCATGTTCGCAAAAGTAGCTCTGTGGCTTTTTCTCACTGAGCGACCAGCTCAGAGGAGAGGGGACAGAGGAGAAACTGCAGAGCCAAGTCTCTGCCAGGTGAACACTCCACCCCACAGCCGCCTCCCGGCAAACACTTTTCACCAGAGTCTCTGGTTGTCCAGGAAGTCAGGACTCTGGGTGCAGAGCCCCTTTGAGGTTAGGAACCCCACTGGTTTGCAGTCGCCGAGCAGAACAAGAGAGGGGCCCTCAGGTCGGGACGGGGGTGTCTGAAGGAAGCCTCTGTTTCTGTTTCTGTGAATGTCAAGTGGACAGGCAGGTGGATGTGTGGCATTCTTGTGGTGCTCAGGGGGAGGAGGAGGAGAGGGAAGTAGAGCTCTGGACAGTGGGGGGGTGGGGGAGTCCTCCCAATTCTCTAAGGCAGGGATCCTCAACAGGGGGCTATTGGTAAGGTCTGGAGACGTTTTTGGTCGTTTCAGCTAGGCAGGGGTTTTTATTTGCATTTAGTGGGTAGAGGCCACAGAGGCTACGAAACGCCCTGTGATGCCCCCCCCAGGAGAGAATTATGTACCCCAAAATGTCAGCTGATCAAGTCCTAAAGCTAGTCGTATTTACTAAGTTGAAAGCACTGGGCTGGGGCGAATGGGAAAAGTTATTTGCAGTTTCCCCCCCTCAAGGGACAATTCTCTGTCACTCTCCTGCCGGGTAAGGCTTTGTGGTAACTATAGTTTCCTTCACTTCACTCCCTGTCCCGTCTTCTACCCCCTCAGCCTCTTTTGTTGTTGTGGTTTGTTTGTTTTGCTTCTCCACAAACTTCATGCATATCAACTGGGTGTTCATGGATAAGACAATTGCTGGCCTTGAGAAATGCCCTCAGGCAAGACAAACAGTGAGAACAGAAGTCCCCAGAATGCTAAGTACACCTTACCTTGGTCACACCTGTGGTCTACACTGGGAGACAAGGGTGAGCCTCTGACCAGCAAAGAGAAAATGAGGGGAGAGTGCGGAAGAGAGAGGGTGTGACCAGCATTCCAGGGAAAGAAAGGAGGAGAGGGCTGAAGGTGATCCCGACAGGCCCGCCTCCACGACCTGCCCCACTCTGCCCCACTCGCTGGGTTTCTTCCTCCCACCATCTTCCATGTTGATCCGTCCCTCTCACCTCAGCCACCGTCCTGCTCTTCCCTCTACGCACCAACAGGGGGCAGCAGAGAGCAGCCAAAGGAGCCTAAAGCAAGGAACCCAAGCTGGGAACCATCCCTTCACCTGGACTCCAGAGCGCCCTTTGGCTTCCGTCCCAACAGGTGGATGCTCTGCGACCCTCCTCTTCCATTGTCTGCGTCTACACCCTCCACCCTGGAGAGCGCTCCGCTCCCCGCCCAGCGCGCAGCACATCCTGTGCCAACCTGGCCCCAGATCCTGTTCACTCTGGTGACTCATCTAGTGTTACTGACTTGCTGTGTGGTTTCTCAACCTTTCAGACGAGGCTATTTTGCCTTGTCAAGCTGACTGTCCGTCCCCTGAGGCAGGAGCCGTGCTCTGCCCCTGACGTTTCACCCCCCCTCCACCCCCCAGGCCCCAGTCCAGCGCTGTTCCCAGAGTCTGTGCTCTGTTCGGCGGATTGATGGAAAGAGCCGTGCCATCTGCTGCCTGCCTGCTGTGTCTCCATAGAACTGCCTTTGCCTAGGCCCTCACAGCCAATGCCATCACCCCTTCGTCGTTGTAAGCGAAGAACTGAAGCTCAAAGGCGTTAGACACCTAGGCCAAGGTCTTAAAGCTAGGAAGTAGTAGACTTGGAAATCCAACTCAACATTCTAGACTCTACTGCACACCATGGTGCCATCCCAGCCCCACCCAGTCCTAGGAATCTCTTACGATTTATAATACGTTCATCTTCCTTGAGCACTTCCTTGAGTCTTTATGGATTGTGCTGCTTAACTGGTTTTAATTTTGATTTGTTTATTTATTCGCTCCCCGAACACACAGCTTCTGCCAGGCATCAGGCACTGTTAGACCCCAAGAGGACAGAGATGATGAAGGGCATTGCCGCCCTCATGGGGAGGGACGTGGACACATAGCAGTGAGCTTGGTAGTCAGAAGAGATGGGTGCACTGGGGAGGTGATGGGCTCGATCAGGAAGAGCTTCACAGAGGAGGTGACATGTGAGCAGAGTGTTGAGAGGCACGAGGATGTGGTGTGAGCCGGGGTCAGCTGGAGGCGCGTGGTCTCAGCCGATGCTGTCAGTAGTTCCGTGGAGTACAAGGCCCGGCTGGAGGCGTGGGTCGGGGCCACTTCACCCTGCAGATGATGGGGCGTCGCTCAGGGCCTTTGGATGAGAAAGAAGGACATGATCGTTTGTCGTTTAGAAGGAGCCCCCAGCAGCGGTGCTGAGGGTGGGCTGGAGGGAGCAGGGTGGTGCCGGCAGATCGGGAGCCGTGCGGCAGGGTGAAGGATCTGGCAGCAGAGGACTAGAAAGAGGATGTGTCAGCAGAGAAGCCAGTGACAGATGGGGGGGGGGGAGGAACAAGTTGGGAATCACTTCAGGGTCTCCCGTTAAGTTGCAGGCTGCCAGGGGCTGACTAGGGGTTTAGAGGCAGATTTTAGGAAGGCTTGATGAGTTCCCTTATTGAGTGCGTTAGGTTTGAGGGACCTGACGTGTATGTGGATACATTTGGTGTCGGGTTAGGGTTCGATGGCTCACTGGGCAGCCATCGGCATAAAGGCCCCTCAGCAAAGTTGTAGCTGAAGCCGAGGAAGAGTATGAAGTCTCAACCGCTGGGGAGCGGCCGGTTCCGTAAGTTCATCCCTCTGCGTGGAAGGGTACTGCGTTCTCTTTGTCCCTCAGCGACCTGCTCCAGGCGGACAGGAATGACCCGCAGGTGGAAGGTTCAGGGGTGTGATACATAAAAGAGTTTCTTCTTCTCTGTGCCATCGAGAGTTCATGAGTCTCCCCAGATTCCACACTCAGGCTTCCCCTCCCCAGGGCCACAGCCGAGTTTTAAACATCACTGTCTTATGGAAGGTTCCTCTCCTCTTGACTACGCCGGATGTCTGTCTTCCTCTGGACCCACCCTTGGCTTTTTGAAGTATCCAGATCTGCACGGAGCGTTCCAGGTGGGGACCTCATGGCCTGAGATGTCCTTTCTGCTGCCTGATGAGGACCAGGCTGGCCTCTCTGCACCGAGATCTTGAGAAACTAGCTTCCCTGACCCCATATCTCTTCTCCTGGGCTTGTAGCCGACAGCCCAAAAGTATCAAGTCTAGTTTGAATTGTTGTTGTTGTTGTTGTTTGAGAATGACCTTGACTAATATATCAGGAAATAAGGTCCTAAAGTCCAAACCCACAAGCCCTGTAAACAGAACCTTACTGCTTCGGCCTTTGCACGCTGCTATTTTCATAGGCGTATTTCCCACCACCGCCTTCTAAGGAAAGTCCCCCGGAAAGGGACACTGAGATCCCTGACAGTTAAATGGAAAGACGAGAGAAGACTGGAAGGGAATCACAGTTACCGAGTGTCAGTCCCTGTGCTGAGCTCTTCTCAGAAGTCACTTATCCTGGTGACGACTCCAGAACTAGAGTCTTATTTTCCACATTTTACGCATTAAGAAATTGAGGCTCAGAGAGGTTAAAGAACTCATCTCACATGAGTTAGATTTAACATTCCTGGGAAAGAAAGGAGAACAAGTAACTCATCCAACTCATTGACCTGGCAGGGTACTGTGCAGGGTCTGGGTTCAAGGCCAGATCTGCCTTACCCTAACGCTTATGCGCCTTCCTCTCCATTGAGCTTCATCCCAGAGGGGTGGAAGGAGGAGACACAGGATCAGAGGCCGAACGAGGTAGTTTTTTGGGTGAGAGAGAGCTGAAGCTGAATGGGTACACTAGCCTCTTACATTTTCTGCGGAAGGAGCCGTTGTCAGATAGATAGAAAATACCCAAATTGAAAACACAGTGAGGCAGCATCGCCTGACCAAGCCACCACCCTGCCATGTTGGGTACTCTAGAATTTCACCAAAACCAAGTAATTACGTCTTCCATTAAGAAAGGAAGGTGCTGAGCTTAGTCGGTTAAGCGTCCAACTTCGACTCTGGTCATGATCTCACAGTTCGTGGGTTCAAGCCCCATATTGAGCTCTCTTTGGGTCCTCTGTCTCCCTCTCTCTCTGCCCCTCCCTCTCTCTCTCTGTCTCTTTCTCTCTCTCTCTCTCAAAAATAAATAAACATTTACAAAAAAAAAAAAAAAAAAGGAAGGAAGGTGCTGAGGACAGGCACATGAATTATTATGTTTTTGCCTCCTGAGAATACTTCTCACTTTATTATTTGGTAGTAAGAATGTTTCGGGGTAGTGCTCTGTAGATAGACTGACTGGCTAGCAAGGTTGACAAAAGCCCTGTGCACACGTGCTAGAAAATTTCATCCTCATCACCCCCTCTGACCTCACTTAACAGCAAAATCTCGGGCATGTGGATGAATTGGGAGGGTAGTTTTTTTACCAACTAATGAAAAAAAACCTTTAATTTTAGAATCTCTTGAAAGACATTGTTTTTAAAATTTCAAGTCCCCAGAATTGGGCACACAGAGTGTTGTTTCCAAGTGGCGGCTCTGTTCAGCAAATAATGACCACATCAAAACACCAGGCTCAGTATGGTGTGCTCCGTTTCTGGTCCCCTAACAGTCACATCAGTTTGGTGTCAAATGCATGTTTCTAAAGAACTTGAACGTTGTTTTCTCTTAGTTAGATAAACAAACTCCTTGATGTCTATTTATAACTATTTGTTAGCGAGTCTCTTATTAGCTATACAAAGCAGTTGGAACACGAAAGAGATGTTTTGCAGGTTGGCTGTTGAGTAAAGATTGTCTGTTTTGATCAGGGTCTCGGTATCTCCTACCCAAGCCCCTACTCGCAGCTCTGAATTCGTATTTTTCAGAATGTCCTCCAACGCTGTCCTGCCAGCTGCTGTAGATTATATACATAGAGAGCAGTTTCTTCTTTCCCAGGAAGGAGCCTGGCCTTGAGAATTAGCCAACGGGCCCATTTAACTCTGTTTCCTAGCTCATTTATCCAAGGGCTCAGTGCACCACTGAAAACCTTCACATAACAGAAAGCCAGTGTTTGGGGGGCATTTGGTTTCAACTTGCTTGTGTTTGAACATTTATATTTATAATAGTGCTAATCTCTAAGGGACTCAAATCACATTAAGAGCTTTATCTAAGGCTGCCAAGGAAATTAGCATGTATCCACATGACTGGGAATGATGAGAAATGGGGTTGGGCCTACAGAAATTTAATAAGCTCCGACTTTCATTTCAATTATCTTTTCCATGAGATTTTGTTTTTAAGCCCACACAGTCAGACCTGGGTACACAGCTCCCCCTCCGCCCCCAGCTCGTGCTGTCACCCTCACCCCGGGCCCCTCACCGCCGTGGCCACCTTGCCTGGATGAACTGGCCTGCCTCCTCTCATCCTCCTCTGACCGCCCCCCCCCGCCGCCACGCCCCGGCCCGTGTATCTCTGCCACTTACTCGTTCCTTGTTGTATTTCTCCCTCCTGGCTTCTCACAGACTTGTCTCCTACTAGAGGGAGAAGAATGTTTATGATTTTCTTTTGCATTCGCCCCAGAGTTTAGGTCATGCTAGCCACGTAACTATGCCCGGTAAATAATGTGGGATAGATGGTTAGTCAGTCAGGGGGTGGACCGGTGGTGTGGTGGGAAGGACAGGCCATGGGGGAAAGTAGCTCGGGGTCACAACACACACTGTCAGCATGGGGAAGGGAATTTTGGGGGGAAATCTAGACAGATTAGTTTGATCAATCTATCAGGCCAATTTATAGAAAAAGCACAAGAAGGGGAAAATTCCCTGAGAGCTGTTGGAGAGATGAAAGAGAAGTAGGGAATGCCCCTTACTGCCTTACAGAAGGGGAAACCAAGATGACTTATCATGTAATTTTTTGACCCTAAAATGAAAGCTCAGTGCAGTCAGGACAAAAAGAGGCTCATTTGCCTTCTCGGTGGAGACATGGTTTGGTACTCTTTGAAGAATCTTGCCTGTCAAACTAGAAGAATATGCCAGGAGTCCTGCAGTGGAGGTTGGAGACTCAATCCCCACTCTCCCAACCGGGATAACGCCTTCGTAAGCATCAGATTCTATGCTGCAGTCCAGTATTCCTCGAACTGTTACTGCCAGAAGTTCTGCACAATGACATGGCCAAGCTTTAGCGTTTCTTTAGGAATCCATGTGTGATTCTGCCTCTCGATCCCTACATGGAGACCGTTGGTTTATCACCGAAACAGCTCACTAAAGGCCGAGCAGAATCTGGTCGTCGAGTCGGTTCTGGGCCTTTGGGTACAGAGAAGCCTTCGTAATGACAGCTTCACAGCCTAGGGAGAATGTAACTTGAAGGAAGTGAAGAGCAAAGACACATGTCAAGGGAAAGGGCGATGGCAAATTAAGAGGGATAAGGGAAGGGGAAAAAAGAGTAGATGTACATAGCAATAAGAGAAGAAAAATCATTACAATGCCCAATGGACAAAAAAAGTGATTTTAGGCCCCGCCGCACCCACCTCTGTTGCTAGGAGGGGAGCCCAGGTGCTTTCTGTGGGACCCACTCTTGGAGCGATGCTGCCGAAGCAAGGAGGGAGACGCCATAGCAATCTTTCTACCAGATCTCTGTTTTGTTTTTGCTTTGTTTCATTTTCGGGCTGACTCCAGCCAAGTGGGGAAAAATCCTAGGTGGACAAAGGAAACTCCCCTCCCTAAATCCAGAAGCCTCATGTCAAGAGACCCCTTTCTGGAGAGAGCCATATAGTTAAGCATGGTGCTTGATCCCACGCAAAAACTAGACAAAGGCTCGTTAATGGTATATGCTCTCTTCCTTACTGCTTTAGCCTCTGCTGGGCCACTGTAGTAACAGTGGAGAGGAATATTGGCAATTCCATCAAGAAAAGGCTTTTAAAGGAAGGCTGTGTTCTTGCATTATTACTTGGACTGTCTCTCTGAATGCATGAATGGTTCCAGTTTCTGTTAATATGAGTTGAGAGTGGCAGAATTAAATCTCACCGGGCTAGAATAGCAGCTTAGACAGAAATAAGTCAAAGCCCTCTATTATCAACCAACACTTCTGAGAGAAATTAGCTTGATTTTTTTTTCTCATGATTTAAAATTTTTCAAAGACACAGAGATGGTATAAGTGAGCATCTTGACCCTGCGGTAGTCAAGCTTACAACATCTTGGCTCTCTGCAAGCCCGTTTTGCGGGCAGTCATTATTCTTTTTAGGTAGACTGTGTAATAGAGTAGGAGGGCGAGGTATTTCCGGTCAGAATTATGGGTTTGAGTCCTGGTTCCACTCTTGACTGACAACTGTGCATCCTTGGGAATGTTACATATTTTTGGTCATCTATAAAATGGGATCAACAACAGTCACTACTTACCTGTGAGTTGTCGGGAGGCTCACACTAGTTGGTAGGTGTAGAAGTGCTTTGTCAACTCTAGTACTCCAGGTGAATATTTGTTTTCATTCGTAATAAGTACTTTTGTCATAATGGGAAAGAATGCTATTGTTTCGTTTTCAGTATACATTCACTCTTTATTGAATAACCCTTTTGGTGTCCTGCTGTGTTCCAGCCAGCAAACCAGAGACCAGGAGGACCCTTGTCACTTCCTACTATTACGTTGCATTAGCGTGAAGTTTACTCCTTATCCTGCATTGGACAATTTTTGCCCTTTACAAATAAGGATAAAAGTCCAAGAGCCAGAAAGATTAAGGATTAAATTAATTTTTAAAAATAACAAGTCTTTTCATATATTCTCTTCTCATTTATATGGTGCTGGTAATTCTTAAAATTAGATGTTCCTCCGGGCATTTCAGACGAAAATGATGGAGTTCCTTGTCCCTTGTAATTGCATTTCTTTTGATTTTCGTTTATTATGACTTGCGTATCACTGACACTTTTATCCTGGAATGTTCAAAGTATACATCATCCAACTAAAAGGAAAAAATACTGTCTTAATAAAAAAGGAAAAGAGAGCAAGGGAGAGAGTGGACATTCCTCTCTTTTGGTTCCAAACAAGGCAAAGTCCTCATTCCTCATTCTTTGTACGTGCCAAGGTTGATGTCATAGAGGCAATCCAGTTTGGGGCTATCTGAAATAAAAAAGTACTTAAAAAAAAGGCACTTCAACAGTCTTCTGAAGCTTGAAAAACAAATTTTCCACAGTCTGATAACCCAAAAATGACTGAATGGATTTTCTGTGTAATTAACAAGGGGTGGGGGGGGGCCTGGAGGGCCATTGGGGAAAAGATTTAAAAATGGAAAGTTTCAGTTCAAAGGGGGTGCTCCGGAGAGCCAAACGCTGGTGGGGGGCTGAAAAGGAATAACACGGTCATCGCTAGTAACAAGGTTCCGTTATCTGAGGAATAGGACTGGAAACCATAAAGTTCCTTTGGTCGATGTGTTGACTTATCACGGGTGAATATTATTTATGAGTGATAAGTAGGACACATCCAGGGAAGGTGTCTGTTAATTTTTTATAAAACCATCTCTGCATTATTGAAACGCGGCTTTCGTTCCACTTGAAGCGCAGTCCTCCAGAGCTGTGGTGTGGATTCCTAAGCAGGAGCAGGTAGTTGAGACTTTAGGAACCATACCAGCATTCTCATTTTCTGGGGCCTCGATGGTTTGGGAAGTTGTTTCTTCCTCTTTTTTTTTTTTTTTTAATGTTTGTTTATATTTGAGAGAGAGAGAGAGAGAGAGAGAGAGAGACCATGTGCAAGCCGGAGAGGGGCAGAAAGAGACCGAGACAGACTCGGAAGCAGGCTCCGGGCCCCAAGCTGCCAGTGCAGAGCCCGAGGCAGGGCTCAACCCCATGAGCCCTGAGATCATGACCAGAGCCAAATTCTGAAGCTTAACCGACTGAGCCACCCAGGCGCATCTGGGCAGTTGTTTCCTCTACCATCTAGAATATCAAGCGGGGGCGCCTGGGTGGCTCAGTTGGTTGAGCACCGACTTCGGCTCAGGTCATGATCTCACGGTCTGTGAGTTCGAGCCCCGCGTCGGGCTCTGTGCGGACAGCTCGGAGCCTGGAGCCTGCTGCAGATTCCGTGTCTCCCTCTCTCTCTGCCTTTCCCCTGCTCATACTCTGTCTCTTTGTCTCTCAAAAATAAATAAACGTTAAAAAATTAAAAAAAAAATAGACGATCAAGCAGTGTCCTAACCCCTCTGTGTTAGGACAGTTACTTACAGAGCTCTTCTCCTGAAACCAGCTCACGGATCCAGGCCACCACTTGCACCTGGAACAGACGGAATGGCAACTCCGAGACTTTCAATGAGAATCAGAAAGCCCTGGTAGCCTGCGTATCTCCCAGTCTCCCACTTACATCACCCTTTCCAGCCTCTCTGCTTCTGACACACAAACACAAAAGAGTCCCAGAATCTACACGTTACGTAAACTTCGATCCTGAGAGGGCCTTCGGAGGACATGTGGGGCCTTCTCTTCCTGTCGCTAATGAGACTCCTGAAACCTGGAAAGATGACTCCCTTGACAGAAAAGAGAGAGCCTGAGCCAGTGGTGGACCCTTGGAGCCCACCACTTGCCCACTGCATGGATTGTGGTGTGACCGAGGGTAGCGTGATGAGCTTCTGAGCCAGCACACAGCTCTGCTCGGACCGTTTTTGCCTTCGAAAGAGTGTCTTCCATTGTCAAACATAAAACCTCGGAATTCTTACTTTCTTATCCAAAGGTCTTACGGATTTGGGGCACCTGGGCGGCTCCAGTGGGGTAAGCGTCTGACTCGTGATTTCAGCTCAGGTCCTGATCTCAGGGTTCATGAGTTCAAGCCCCGCATCAGGCTCTGCGCTGACATCCATCCTCACATATGGTAGCTACAATGCTTTTCTTGTGACAAGAACTTTTAAAATCTTTGAAAGTTGCCATAGCACCTTTCAAATCTGCAATACAGTGTTATTTTATATATTTTTTTAATGTTTATTTATTTTTGAGAGAGAGAGAGACAGCATGAGCAGGGGAGGGGCACAGACAGAGAGGGAGACACAGACTCCGAAACAGGCTCCAGGCTCTAAGCTGTCAGCACAGAGCCTGACGTGGGGCTCGAACTCACGAACTGCGAGATCATGCCCTGAGCCAAAGTCAGACGCTTAACTGACTGAGCCACCCAGGCGCCCCGCAATACAGTGTTATTAACTATAGTCGCCATACTGTGCACTGTATCCCAGGATTTATTTATTTAAGTCTGGAAGTTTTTACAACAGGTCTCATAGACATAATGAGAATGAAATTATAATTTTTTAACATCTAAAATTATCCTTGGGGTTCCTGGGTGGCTCAGTTGGTTCGGCATCGGACTCTTGACTTCGCCTCAGGTTATGATCTCACGGTTTGTGGGTTCTAGCCCTGCCTCAGGGTCTGTGCTGACAGTGCAGAGCCTGCTTGGGATTCTCTCTCTTCCTCTCTGTCTGCCCCTCCCTGCCTGTGCTCTGTCTCTCTCAAAATAAATAAATAAAACATGAAAAAAATAAAATCATCCTTAATAACACTATCTTCTCCAAGTGATGTACTAGTTAGTAAAACTTACTGATTTGAAGCTGTAGTCCATCCCCATAAACTTATGCCTAGAGTCGGACATCTCTCAAAACCCTCCAGGTGTGTGTGAAATAACCCTCATATTTTTTTCACAGTTTTTCAGGTTGTTTTAGTAGGTTAGGATTACCTCGAAAGGCATTTAAATGATGTTTCAGGCTTAAACGGAAATGAAAAGCATACAAAGTTGTAAGACTTAAGAATTTCAAGAATTTGGCAGAGGTGGAAACTCACAGGAAAAAAAAAAAAAAACAAACCATGACATTTGGACGTTTTTGTTCTGCTCTTTAATCCGCCACATGTCCCCCTCCGGTCGTCCTGTCACCACCTAGCCGGTATTTAAACTCGCGAGGGTTAACTGAGCTTCTGGAGCAAGCGCCTGGCTCCGATTCCAAGCCAGGGACACGGGCCAGTCAGACTGCCATGGTCAGGGGGCCCCAAGGACACTGCCATGGTCAGGGGGCACAGGGTTCAGTGCGGCCCAGGTTTTCCTCCAGCGTCCATGACCAGGGGCCCTTCAGCCGCCCGGATGAGGGCTGCAAGGGCCCCACGCAGCCACGGCCAAGCCCTTCCCGTGGCTGCAGAGGCCAACGTGCCGTCTTCTCCGCATCTGAGAGGGTGGGGAATTACCACCTTCCAAAAAACACCGAGCGCGCCTGTCCTAGAAAGGGGCAGACAGAGGGAGACCAGGAGCAGAACAAATCAGAGCCGAGGAATGAACTTCAGCAAGACAAGGAGGGAACCGGAAAGCGAAGCAGAAGGCACAGGCTTTGGAGAAGAAGAGGGGCCCAGGGTGTGAGAGATGCAGGCAGTGCTGGAGCCTGTCTGGGTCCGGAGCTGGCTGGTGAGGAGCCAGGGGACTGGCTCGGGCCAGCCTTCACTGCACCTCACTGCCGGGTAAACCTCCCCGGCGGGATGGAGGGTGTCCTGTGCCAGGGACGGAGCTGAGCTCAGAGCCGCTCGTACGAAAGTGACAGGCCCCCGGGATCCGACCTTTGCTGGTCTGTCCTTAAATTGGAGAAACGGAGGCATTGAACACATTTCCTCTCTTATACTCCTGACATCTTAAACAAAGTGTTTCTGGGGACGCCCGGGTGGCTCAGTCAGTTAAGTGTCCAACTTCGGCTCGGGTCATGATCTCCCAGTTCATGAGTTCGAGCCCCAGGTTGGGCTCTGTGCTGACAGCTCAGAGCCTGGAGCCTGCTTCCGATTCTGTATCTCCCTCTCTCTGCCCCTGCCCCTTGTTCATGCTCTGTCCCTCTCTGTCCCTTAAAAATGAACATTAAAAAAAAAATGTGAAGAAAGTGTTTCTGGCTTGCTTGGCCCGACTGCAGCAGTAATCCCAAACTTGCACCACTAACTAGCCTTCCAGAAACCAACCGAAGCAATTAAAGGATTAAACACGCAGCGAGCAGAAGGGTGCTTGTAAAATGCTCTGTGGGCAGGTTCCTAGGAATTTAAAGGTCTCTGGCTTTGTTAAATTATGAAAAATTTCCAAATGGAAGTGAGCAGAGCGAACTATTACAGTCATGAGACTTGTACGTGATGCCTGCTGGAGAAAGCGTGGCCTGCTGAGCGGGGTCAGGTCGGTGCGGCCAGGGGCCCGTGTGCCTCGCCCACCCCTCGCTCTCCTTGCCTGCCTGCTGGGGACACAGTTGGTTCGGTGGGAACCAGTGAGCAGGACCCTGGGCAGGACTGAAATCCGGCTACCACTGTGGAGGCCGGGGAGCCACCTATTTTAATATCCTAAATAGGCTTCACGTTGGGTTTGCTTTCGCGTCTCCAGGAAATTTGGCCTCCTTCACATTCCAGAATTCCCTTGGGAAACAGCCTCGTGAATAGGAGGGCCTTCCCTGAATACCGTGGAAGGAATTTCTTCTTCGGGAGGCCTGTCTCTGTCTTCACAGCATTTTTAAAGCGGCGCGTGCAGTATCAGCCACCAGGGCCAAACCACAGAGGGGGGAGCCACAGAGGGCCGCACGCGTTCCCGCGGGACCCGGCTCCGCAGAGCGCCCGGGGCGGGAGTGGAGGGGCCCGTCCTGGAGGGCCCAGTGCTTTCTCCCTCGTCGCGGGGCTGCTTTCTGGTGATGCAGCCCCGCTCGCTCTGACTCGCCCCCGGCCGCGCGGCCAGGCCCACGGAGGACCTGCCGCAGTGTGGCCACCACCTCCCACCTTGATTCCGTGTCCCGAGGTGCCGTCCTCCTTCTCTTCCTTTCTGCAGACTCCGGGTTCGGCCTGTCCCCTCCGGCCCATCTCCAAGACCCCCGGTGCAGTTAGCGAGCCTTCCCTGTCACCCCTCAGGACTCGTTCGTTGTTCAACCTCTCCTGCTTGCCGCTCCTCGTGCCCAAAGCCTCGGTCTCCTTGTCTGTCTCTCACGGGAGAAGCAAAGTGTGGTTGAAAAAGCACAGGCCTGAGAGCTGCACGGGCCTAGATTCAAAGCGCACCTTTGCCACAAGGCGCTGTGTGACCTTGGGCAAGTGGTGTGACCTTTCTGGCCCCACTGTCTCTTCTGTATAATGTCGTTTATGAGAGCCGCCTCATGGGGTTTGGCACAACAGTTAGCTCTCTCTCCTCATCCCAGAAGTAGACACTAAATAAACACTTCCGTCAGCGGGGTGACCACGGTTGGATCGCTTGATGCGGATACGTCCAAAGGAGCGATCAAAGCCAGAGGACCCGGGGCCACACTCGTGAAAGAAGACCCAGGCAGGGCGAGCGAGAGCCATCCAGAGTTTGCCCCAGTTTTGTGATGAAAAGCGTGGTGCCTGTGGACCCAAGATTCATGCCCTTGGCCAAGGGCGTCTTCCTTCAGGGGAAATGAAAACTCGCTAGACCCACAGGCCCGCCTGAAGGCTCCAGCAGCCCGAGCCTGAGTTTCTTCTTCTGTCCTTAGCGAGAGTGAGACGGTGCTGTCTCTCCGAGCCGATCCACTGGAAGAGGGTTTGCTGAGCTTTCGATCTGGGGAAGGTGCTGTATCGGGTTTAAGGAGCTCGTGGTGGTACAGACATTCCCCGTGGCCGCCTGCTTTCCCCCTGCCACAGAGCAGGTGCTCGGTGCCTGTTTGCATCGTGAAATTCCACTCGAGCCGACCTGCTCCAGGGTGTCGGCGACGGCAGGAGCCTGCCAGGCCATGCCCGGCGACGCAGGCGCTGACCGCCAACCCGCCAGCTCGACCGGTGACCTTCCGGCCCCACCCCTTGCCCGAGGAGCCGTCGGTGGTCGTGGGGCCCAGGGGTTTGGTTCCACTCCCATCCTGGCTCCAGCCAGCAAATACTTGGGCGCCTTCCGTGGGCAGGTCCCGCGGGCTCCTCGCTGCCAGCCAAAACTGTGTCCCAGCATGTGATGATGGGAAGTGACAGCTGTCTGGGAAGTCGAGGTCCCGGGGGCACGGCTTCGGTCCTTGTAAGTGCCCACCGCCAGCAGCCCTGACAGCCTTTCTCCGCGAGCACGTGTTGTGCTCTGACCTTGATGTCCACAGCAGGTCAGCCAGCTGGCAGCTGTGCCCCGGAAGCTGTGCCGAGGCAAGATTTGAGCCCCCCTCTCCCTGAGGCCCATCCGTGATTGCTTTCAGACTCCGTGTGTGCATGTGTGTGTGTCTCTCTCTCTGTCTCCGTATACGTGGCATGACGTCTATTCAGATGAGAGCCGGGCGTCTGCATCCCTGCGTTCAAGACCCTGAACCCAGAACCACGCACTGACCTTGGTCGGGTTGTTTCCCCGCGCCAACAGCCATTGCCGTTGACAGAGACTTTGCATTTGCCATGTGATAGAGAGTCTGCTCTCTTCCCTGGCCTCGGGAAGACTCTCTCAGGCGGAAGGAAGAAAACTGTCAAAGAGCCAGGCAGTGCGCCTTGAAATGCATCTGTTTTTATTCACGTTGAGTCTTCCCAGGTGAACCGAACTAAATCATAAACTACAAAACGAAAGCAGATTTTTCTTAGCACGCCCATACGGAACCCACGGGGCGAGCTCACCTTCCTGCTTCTGCCTCCTCCCCAGAGCGTGGAGGGTATCCTTGCTCGTCTCGTGCGGAGGCTGGGTCCGTGGTGCGGGGGACAGGCTTCTCCCACAGGCTGCTCGGGGACCGCTTGCTCGTTTTGACCGTCACACGGTGACTCGCGGGGCTGCAGAACTGGGAGCGGGGTAAGGCTTGGTAGATCTCAGGATACTTTCGGGCAGGATGTCAGTTAGCATCCTGGGAGCTTCAGGCGAAGCTTGCAACCCGCCTGCTGCAGACGGAGAACGTAGGACCGGCACCATCGGGGGTAGATCTGGTCCTGGACACTTGTCTGAGCCTGTCGGCGAGGCAAGGACGCCGGGGCCAGTGCAGCGTGGAGCTTCCAGGAAAGAAGCCCATGCTGACTTCTTAACCCGTCCTGAAACCGGACCGGGCCTGACGGGAGGCAGGCGGTGCCCCGCTGAGGACAGAGCCCATGCGAACTCATTCCAGTTTGTTCTTTTCACTCTGACATGCCCCGCTCCAGGTCCGAGGCCACTTTCAGCAAGTTCCTATTAGGAAATGCAGGCTCTTTGTGCTCCCCCCCACCAACCTCCGTCAACACTTGCTGATTTAAACAAGTGAGCATCAGACATTCGGCCCTCAACTCTGGCCCTCCACGTTTAATAAACGAAGGACCCCCCTCCCTCCTGCCCCCCAGCAGCAGTGTCTTGATGACAGCAATTAGACCAGGCTGCAGAACTCTACAAGCAGCTGCTTTCGGTTCCCATTTTCGGCATATTTTCATGAATTAACTCTTGCGGCGGCAGGGAGAGGCGTCGGTACCTCGGCGGCACCTTGCGTTCCCGGGCCACGTGGCAGACACGGCGGAGCACTACACGCTTGGCCCAGACAGGGACCTACAGGGAGCGCACGCTCGCCTGCCGCCGGGTGCACAGGGATGATGTTCATGCTCATTCTCCAAGGCGGGTCTGGACCCCGGTGAGGGGGCAGGGAGGGGAGCCCCTGCCCGGTGGCTCCAGAACCCAAGGAAGAACAGTTGGTGTGGAAATTCCAAATGCCAGTCTTCCCAAGGAATCTCCAGCCCACATCGGGCAGCGGAGAGTCTGTCTTCTCCGGAGGAGAAGCAAAGCTTCCCGACTGCTCCCCATTCGACACCACCAGTTCTAATTAAAATTGGCATGAGATAGGGGCAACTGGGTGGCTCAGTTGATTAAGCGTCCGACTCTTGGTTTCTGCTCAGGTCATGATCCCAGGGTTGTGGGATCGAACCCTGTGTCGGGCTCCTTGCTGAGCATAGAGCCTGCTTGGGATTCTCTCTCTCCCTCTGCCCCTCTCCCCCGCCTCTTGCACACACACACACACACACACTCTCTCTCTCTCTCTAAAATAAAGTTGGCATGAGAGGCAGAGAGTTCTGTGGGACCAATGCCTGGGTTATGACGGTTAAACAGAGATAGGAAGCACACGGGCACATCAGAGGCCACCGCGGCCACCATGCTGGAGAAGGGAAGGTAGGGAGGGAGGAGGGAACCGACTGCGGGAGGCTCCAAGGCCACAGGTGGATTTGGGGGAAAGGAGGGCTGTGGAGGCCAGAGTGAGGCAGGGACCGGCCACACCGAGAGGACCCGGGGCAGTGGCTTATGGTAGGTGACGGCTTCTGACGTGCCTCAGGACATCCCGAGTCACGTCGTAGCAGACGCAGGAGGAAAGACGGAGGAGATGGTGAGCTGCGTAAGCCCAGGATGGTCCTGCATAGCGGCCACCTGTAAACGCTCAGACGAGGGAAACCCAGGGCCGGAGTCGCTCGCCCGCTCGGTACCGACCGTCCCGACTTCTCATCCGGAACAGTTTTCCCACCTCACCACCTCCCCTGTGCGTAAAAATCCATAAAGAGGAGGATAACAACTGTGCAGAGTTTTTAGCCGGAGGAGCCCCGCCTCCCACACACCCAGGGTTACAGAACAGCGAGTGCTTCTGTTGACTTCCACGTGGGGTAAACATAGTTTTGTCCCCTTCTTCACGTAGTGTGGGAAATGTAATTATGTGTTTATATGTGTATAATTGACATTTCATAAAATTCCATTTAAAGTGATGGGCCGGTTGGTTTCTGGTGTCTTCACAAAGTAGTGCAACTGTCACCGTTATGCGACTCCAGAATTTTTTATCACTTCGGAACAAAAGAAAAAGCCCTGTACCCATCAGCAGCTACACTTCATTCTTCTCTGTCCCTTGGCGGCTACGAATCTGCTGCCGTCCCCACGGATTTGCCTACCGTGGACATTTCGTATAAATGGCACCGTAGAGTAGGTGACCATGTGTGCCTGGCTTCTTTTAATTTTCTTTTTAATGTTTATTTATTTTTGAGAGAGACAGAGCACGAGCGGGAGAGAGGCAGAGAGAGAGGGAGACACAGGATCCGAAGCAGGCTCCGGGCTCTGAGCCGGCGGCACAGAGCCCAACGCGGGGCTCGAACTCACAAACTGTGAGATCATGACCTGAGCTGAAGTCAGACACTCAACCGACTGAGCCACCGAGGCGCCCCGATTTATGCCTGGTTTCTTTCGCGGAGCGTAACGTCTTTGAGGTTCATCCGTGTTGTAGCCCAATCAATGTTTGTTCCTTCTGGAAGGATGTGCCACCTTTGGTTTCTGTGTTCGTCAGTTGCTAGACACTTGGGTGGCTCTCACTTTGGGCTCTCCTACGTAATGCCGATGCGACTACCTACGTACCAGCTTTTGCGTGAACACATACGTTTCATTACCTTGGGTATACATCTTGGACTGGAATTGCTGGATCCCATGGTAACTGTTCAACTTTTGGAGGACCCGCCGCTGTTTCTCACAGTGGCCGCGCCCCTTTCCCTTCCAGCAGCGTTTCGGGCCCCGGTTTCTCTTCCTCCTCGCCAACACTTGTTACTGTCCAGTTTTTACATTATAGCCAAGCTAGCGGGTGTGAAGTGACATCTCATCTGTGGTTTCGATTTGCATTCCCCTGATGACTCATGACCTCGAAGACCTTTTCTGGAGTTTGTCGGCCATTTGTATATCTTCTTCAGTGAAATGTCTCTTCGGATCTGTGCTGGTTTTTTAAATGGGCTGTTTGTCTCTTTGCTGTGGAGTTGTAACACTTATACTTTTTTTTGCGTGACATACTTTCATACCCAACACAATATCATAAAGTGCTATTTTCCCCACGCAGTGAAAAGAGCATAGGCTCAAAGCCAAAAGGGGCCAAGCGCCAGAAAATGCAGGGCTCTGAGAGACTTCCAGCCAAAGGAGGGTAGTGGAATGAGGAAGGTAAGGAAGAAAAATGAAGAAACTTTATTTTAAAGCCAAAACACCACAAGGCAGATGCCTACGGCCTCTGCTCCAGTGAGGTCCTGCAGAAGGCACCCCTCTTGGGACCTCGGTGGGCACGGCTGACAACGAAGACAACAGCAAGTGAACTTCTCTCTTGCCCGGAGCTCTGTAGGATAAATGCATCTACACCAAGTGCTTTGGATGTATGGAGAAAACGCTCGTACAGTGAACACATGAGAATATATCTATACACACACACACACACACACACACACACACACACACACACAGAGAAGAGCGAGTGAGTCGTAGACGGCAGGCCCTGTGTCTTGTTTGGCTTCAAGACTCCTTGGCACCTTACAAAAATGATTGCTTTGTGAATGAATAAGCAGCCTGAAGACGAGATTTCCAGCTCTAGTGTAGACATGGCCTTTAATCTCCCCCATTTTGACCCACGCAATTATTAACATATATTTAGCGCATTTCGCTCTAGAGGCATTGCTTTGCCCGTCTCCACCTACGGTCTTCTGCAGCCCTGAACTGTTCGCACCTCCTGGGAGGAGGGACCTACGCCCACAGGTGGCCGAGTACCCTCTCCCTGCAGTATTTGCATAGCTGGTACCAGGAATTTGTCTGTGTGCCTCACTCGAGATAGCACCTCCTACCCCAGCCCGGGATGGTGGGTAGCCCAGTGGACCTGGGCCACCTGGCCAGCCCGAGTCTCCCCCAGCAGGTGGACATGCCAAGCATCCTGGAACCTGGCTCTGTGACTGCAAGATCCCCAGAACATCAGACTCCTCTGCAAATTATTTTCATACCGTGCCCTGCTCAGAAAACAAGGAACCTTTGGGGCTTCTCATTTTCTGCCCTCCCTAGTTCCTGAGGGCCCCTGACTGATTTGCATCCTCAGCTCAATTTGCATAACAAAATACACCAAAACTGCCCTACACCAACTTGGGGAGGCGGGCAAGTTTTGTTTTTTGTTTTGTTTGGGTTTTTCATCTCCTGCCATTTCTCTAGCAGGTTTCTGGTTACATCCAGATGACACTTAGATTAGGTTTCATTTTATGTCGTTGGCCTGTGATTCAGCTGGCCCCGCCTCCCGGGCACGGGCTCTCTCCAAGATCAAGCCCCGCTCACTGCAGATGGCTTGGGGTGGGGGGGGGGGCTGCAAGCCTGGTAGATGGAGTCATTGCGTGAGTCGTGCCTGAGTTTCTCTACACACAGACAGCTGTGTGTCCTTCAGCTCTGTGCTCCATGGTTGTCGTCGTTTTTTTTGTTTTTTTTTTTCCTTTTCCTTTTCCCCCAAACCCGGAATCAATATTTTGGGAGTAAAGGCAGGTGAGGGAGGACGAGCTATAGGGGACCGAAGCTGGCCACTGCCAGAGCAGCTCAGCTATGGAGACGGAACCCTCGAGAATCATTCAGCACAAAGTGGCTGCAGAGGAAATCCTGCCGAGCCCATGATAAGGGGGAAATGGAGTCACTTCCTCACCAGCTGCTTTATTCAGGTAGAAAAAGTCCTCACTTCCTCGCGTGTGCTCTGCGGGCCACCACTCACAGAACCCCCCGGGGCGGCTTGCTTCCCCTTTTGATCTCAGCCAAAGTTGGAGTCCGGAGAATGCCTGCCTCGTTGGCTTCAGGGAGGGCACACGTCTCTGCTGTGCCCCCCTCTCCCCTTCGCTTCCTTCTTTCTCTCTCTCCCAGCATCTTCACTCTCGCCTGGCGATTGCACGTCAGTTCTCTCTCCGGCCGGAGCAGTCAGATAGACAGACTCGGGAATGCGCGCGCACCGCTTCGTGGAATGCCAGCTCGTTACCCCACGGCGGGGCCTTCATGTTCCCACAAAGGTCCACAAACAGCATCTCCCCCCACCCTGTACGACAGGCCCCAACCCGCCTCTCTTGCCGGCGTCCAGGATGACTGCTCCTTCACCTCCTGGCAGCATTTCCAAAGTGCGTCTTCATAACACAGTAGGAATCTCCCTGACGGAGGAAGGGATGGTCAAAGGAGTTCGGGAAAAGGCTGCACACCTGGTCCCTGCCTTGGAGACTCGAGGCGCACAGGGAGAGATGTTAGTCAAAGTGTTTAACGACCAGCACGGAACAGACGCTGACCAGGCAGGTCCAGGGCTGACTTACGATCCGGCTGAATGTCAGCCCCTCGTACGAGGACACCAGAGACTGTGGCCCAAAAAACCCCCCAAAAAACACTGGATTTTTTTTAGCCTGTCATTTGTTAGTCCTCTGGACAACCCCCCCCCCGTTTAAAAATACCATCTATTAATATATGTTTGGACAACCTGCTCTATAGTGAAAGAAATCCATTCCTTCAATTCCGGAAACATTGGCTGAGTGTTTGGTGCATGGCAGACACGGGCTCCAGGGATCCAAAGATAAATAAGACGTGCTCCCTGCACCTCCAGGTGCTCGTAGTTGAATGAGGGGAGACAGACCTGTAAACAGATCGTCTTCAGATTATACAGCGAATGAGGAATCGCTGCGGATTATTTAGCTCGACCTAGGGGATTAGAGAAAAGGATCGCACTGAATCCTTGAACGAACCGAAGGTAATTTACGAGCGGCGGAAGCCGGGGTCAGAATATCGAGAGCCTCGGGTGCCATGTTAAGGATTTGAGACTTAAGCGTCAAAGTGACAGGTTTGATTCTGAAGAGATCATTCTGGCAGCAAAATGGAGAGGAGATGGGAGGGCAGGGCACAAGACTGGAGGCCGAGAGATCAGATGGGAAAAGACAGCAGGGAGAGAAAGTAATGGGGACGGAGAAGTGTGTAGGTGGTCAAATTGGCGGTGCATATACTGGCCCTGTCTGATCCCCGCGCCCTTGCCGCTAGTTCAGCGCTCACTAGCTTGGCCTCCAGAGATGAGAGACCAGCATCTGCATCTCTCTCCCCGAGGACTTTCTCTGGCCTCTAGAACGCACCTGTCTATGTACACAACTGGCCTAAAGTACTGGGATATTGACGCCTCCATAGGAGCAATCCTCAGCCGGTGAACGGAAGGAGATGGCGTATAAACACCCCAGCGCCCTAGCCCATCGGGGGGATAACAGAAGATGCAGATGTTCTGCGCTGGCCCCAGGCTTCCCAGCAGGATCGAGCTTCAGGGGCCAACAGCAGTTGCCTGCTTGATGAGGTGATTTCAGGGCAGCTTCCCCACTCCCCTTCTAGTGTTCCCTGGGATCATCCCCCAAACAAACTGCTGACACTCAAATCTTTGTCTTGGTGTCTGCTTCCGAGGGAACCCAACCTCAGACTGTGGGCTTCACCAGTGAATGGGCGAGGGGGTGAGAAAGAGGAGAACCTCTAGGGGACGCGGAGAGCATGGGTTTACTTGACAGCACGGGGACGGGGAAGGCGGGAAAAGAGGCAAGCTCGCTTGAGGGGGCTGTGATATTTCCAGTTGGGGACAGGCTAGGCTGCATTGCCACTTCTAGTGGGACATCACAGAAGGCAACTGGAATGGGAATCTGCTAGTCCAAGGAGCAGGTGGGGCTGCATATAACGATTGCTGAGACAGCCTCAGAGGGATGGTATTTAAGAGCGTGAGAGTGGGGGCGCCTGCGTGGCTCATTCGGCTAAGCATCCGACTCTCGATCTCAGCTCAGGTGATGATCTCGCCGTTCGTGGGTTCTGCACTGATGGCGCAGAGTCTGCTTGGGATTCTGACTCTCCCTCTCTCTCTGTCCCTCCCCTGCTTGCTCTCTCTCTCTCTCTCTCTCTCTCTCAAAATAAATAAACTTCGGGGGAACAAAGACCACGAGAGTGAAGGAGATTAGTCAAAGAGAAGAGAGTCCAGACCAAAGCCCAGGGAGCACTGAGTTCCTGTCAGGGCAGGCGGAGGAGGAGGAGCCCATTAAGAATCATGGCAGAGAGGACATTCCCCAGGCTGCAAAGATTTTCAGTGGTCTCTCGGTCCAGCGTGTCAGAGTACTCAGTAGATGCGACCTGAGAATCACCCAGTGGATTTAGCCACGGGGAGGGTATTGGTGGACTCTGGAGGATGTTTCCAGAGGCACAATGGGGGAAGCAGCCAGGCTGAGTGGATTAAAATGTGGGCAAGAAGGCAGCAAATGACGGCGGGTGTAGTAGCTTGTCCAGGAGGGCCAGGAGAGAGGTTATGGTTAAAGAATAGCATCGGCCTGGACATATTGAAGAAATCCGAAGGTTTAAATGCCAAGGAAAAAGAGAAGAGATGATGGGGGTGAAATTGTATTCGAGAGCATGGACAGTAGCAGGATGGAGAAGGGTTCCGGAAACCATGGGAAACAGTGGAATCAGGGTGCAGAGTGGGAAGGCGCAGGGAAGGACAAACAGGGTTGTAATCAGTGGGTGCACCAGGGCAGGAAGCCGCGGCAGTTCTTGCCCAGGGGTCCCGACTTTCTCAGAGAAGGAGCTAACATCAGTTGCTAAAAGGTGAGAAAAGTGGTAGCTATTCAGAACGGTCATGGAAAGGAACAGAGAAAAGATCTGACCCAGGGTAAAGGAGGGCTGTGGTTTCGAGAACTTACTGAGTCTGGGGACGCCTGGGCGGCTCAGTTGGTTAAGAGGCTGACTTTGGCTCAGGTCATGAGCTCACGGTTCCTGAGTTCAAGCCCCGCATCAGGCTCTGTGCTGACAGCTTAGAGCCTGGAACCTGCTTCAGATTCTGTGTCTCCTCTCCCTCTGCCCCTCTCCGTCCTGAGCCTCTGTCTCTCTCTCTCAAAAATAAACATCTTAAAAAAGGAACTCACTGAGTCTGAAGACCATGGATTTAGAGCAGCAGTGGTCTGCATTGTTGGGGGACTTCGGGAATACTCGGAAGGCCAAATGAGGCTGCTGTGGAATGGAGGCAGCGATGGACACAGAGGAAGGTCAGGGATGGGAGGAAGCAAGTAGAGGGAGGCCGGGAAGAGGTGAACCACTGCTGGCCAATGTTCTGACCCGTTAAGTGCAGGAGCCATAAACCCAGCTTCTACTCTCCTCCGCCGCCTCATATCTGCTTATCAGATAAGTAAGTAAGCTCCTGTATCTGTCTAGGTTTCATTTGCCTCATCTATGAACAAAGGACTGATGTCTTCACTGGGCATTGTGAGACCAATGCAGATCTCAGCTTACATGGAGGTTCCTTCCAGCTCAAGGTTTCGCCGTTACTAGCATTCACCTTTTTCTTTTTCTTCTCCTTCCCTAACTTTCAGGCTGTCCTGAAGAAGGGTGTCCCCTGGAGACAACATTATAAAGCCATGAAAAATAGAAAATATCAAAGACATTCTATAGCAGTGTTCGATTTCCTGTCGGCACTATCTGATTGTCTTTTTACTTTCCTCTTACTGCTGACGGGACCGTCTGCTCTGTGCAGCATACAAAATGGCGGCGTGCTTTGGTTTCATGGTTCAAACGTGCACGTAGAGACCTCATCTCTCACTGGATTGGAAGCTTGTTGAGGGCAGGATGGCTGTCCTCCTTAGGATCTCCCATGACCATATAGTGTCTGTATCCCCAGGCAGCTCAAAGACTGTGGAATGTAGCTGAATTTCTAAATTGTTTATATCCAACCAGGCCATATTAAATTTTCCCAGGGGCCCCTGGCTGACTCAGTTGGTAGAGCACCCGACTTTTGATCTCGGGGTCATGAGTTCGAGCCCCACGTTGCATGTAGAGGTTACTTAAAAACAAAACCTTAAAAAAAAATTTCCCAGTGTTTAAGGAGAGCTGCAAACCACCGTGAGTCAGGCCCGAACTTGCAGGCGTTGGTTTAGCTGTTACTGATTTCACTCAGAACTATGTTGGGAAGATCTTTGCTTGCCAGTAAATACGGGGTTCAATTTTTAATGGCCGAACACTAGTCCACTGCATGGATGTGCTGTAAGTTTACCTAACCACTCATATTTTCAGACATTTCAGTTCTTTTTACGTTTTGACGCAACCTATGCATTTTATGATTTTTTCAAGACGAATAACTAGGAGTGAAGTTCATAAGAAAAGGATAATGTTTTTAAAACGTCTGATATGCATTGCCAACTACAAACACAATTATCTTTACCTGGGCGTCCATCAGTTGTGTAAGAATATCCCAGGTCCCACCCCCAGCGCCCACCCCATCCTCTTCAGCAGAACTCTGTATTCTCTTCAGTTTTTGCCAGTCTGACTCATTTGTGTCTTAATCTCATTTTATTTGGAATCAGATTTAAAATGAAACTTCTCAAAGGGTACTGGAGGGAAGAGGAAAATTTGGAGAGCTGCCTCAAGGGAAGGGTGTGTGTGAGAGAGACAGAGAGAACAAGAGATTGAGAGAGATCCAGAATCAGGTGGGAGAGGTCCCATGACCAGTCAGAATGCAGGGGGGCTGAGGACGCTTTTGCGGTCCCCTTGCTTGGAGTCTTGAGAATGGTCTGTTCCTGCCCACACCTCCCTGGCTTACTTCCCACTCTGCAGCTAGGGTCTGGGGTCGGAAGTGTGGCCGTCCGCCCTGGTGGGCCAGCTCAGACTCAGACCATCGGTGTGTGGCCTCTGAATTCGAAGTCAGTGGAGAAGCCGTCTGCAAAAGAGCACCCAGAGCGGGGACCCTGGCCGCGTCCTCTCTGAGGGGAGGATCAGCTGAGGGAGAAAGGCTGCTCACCTCGGAACCTGCCTCGCACGTCCCTGAAATCTGGCAGCACCCCCACCCCACGCTCCCCCTCCCTGCCCAGTCCGGACCTGAGCAACGGCTGCGGTGCCCCCTAAGCGCGCAGCCCGAGACTCTGTCCACATCACGTGACGATGGCTCAGGTTTTCTTTTTCCCTCTTTGTTGCTTTTAATACATAAAATGAGCATGTGTTTATTTAAAACAGCTTTCAAACTTAAACAAATAATGACAGACTGTTCAAACAGACTTCGGAAATCGCCCTAATCAGGATGTTTGAAAAAGCAAGAAGACTCTCTATAAAAGCAGCCTGTAGGACCTTCGGTCCTGAAAGCGCAGGTCGGCTTCGCACTTTGCGATCGGAGATGGGCCAACCTCGGGGGCCGGATCCAGTCGTGGGGTGCCGGCGGGGGGTCGATTGGTACCCCTCAGCCCTAAAACTGGACCTAGTAATTTCTGAGGAAGTATAGATGGCCAGTGTGTTGTCACCTCCCATCTTTGACCGGGACACGTCATGTGCGTATTTGTACCTTTTAACTCCTCACTTCTGTAGAAATGACCAAGCATCTGCAGAACCAAAAGCTGACTCCTCAGAGGGAGGTAGTAAGTTGTCCCATGAAAAGGGCAGGCTCAGGAGACCCTCTGGAGGGCAGGGCAGGTTTGCACGAGGGCAGACGAGCAAACAAGTTAATACGGCCACTAGTTCACATTCGAGGCCACGTTTACAAGTGGCTTTGAGTCGCCTCTGTTAATCTTCACAACAACCAATTTTATGGGTGAAATAAATGAGGCCCAGGGCTGGATAATTTGTTCAAGGTCATAAGCAATAAAACGTCAGAGCCGGGATTTCACCCTGACCTTCTCCCCCAAGTCGAGGGCTGTTCTCAGTCACCCGGGGCTGTGTCAGCAACGCAGTGTTTATTCTTTGGGTCAAGAGATGCTATTGGAGCCCATTCCACTCTAGAAATTATGTATTTCTTTATAATGCATATCAGAAATGGCCCGTTGGGTCCCTTAGAAGCCCAGTTATTTACATGAGGGGATGGTAGTCGGGAGAGGGAACTGTTCAGCCCCAGAGAGGTAGGCATATTTGGTGAGGCATTTCTTCTGCTCCCTGGTATCAGAGCATGCACCAGGCACTCGGGGAGAAAATGCCAGCCCCGGTTTGTCTCCGCTTCCCCCATTTCTCAGGGCGGCTCCGTGACCAGAAAGGTCAGAGAGCAAGGGGCTTCGTCCGTTTCATATTCTGCCAAGGAAAACCCCATTGGTAACTAAAGGAAGGCAGGACCCAACCGTGGACCCTCTCGATGTCAGGCCACATGGCCTACAGCCCAGGGCCAGGGCCCCGAAGGATGCTGGGCATCATCTGGCTGGGCTGTGGAAGCTTCCAGCCTGCCCATCCCGCAGAGAGAGCAGCACATAAGGTTGGCTATTAGATGTTGGCAGCTGTGTCTGTGGGATCCTGGGATGCACTTTTACAAGAAGCAGAGTTTCTCCTGCTCATCAATCTGTCCTGACCCCTTACTGCCCCATTTATCCCTGATTATATACAGGGAAGGTATGTTCCTTGACAAGCAGTCACGATTGTTACCTCAGCTTTGTGCTAAGAACACTACACACAGATTTCATTTATGCCTCTCGCCTTGCTTTTCTAAGGCTCCAATGTAGAAAATGTCAACAATAGATTAGAAAAGAAGAAAACCCTTGCGCCCTCTCCTGGTAAGAGTCAATCTAGTGCATCTGAAAGTCCAGTGCACCCACTTGCTGGGGACCAGTCACTTGTCTAAGGCTAACTAACTAAGCTCGTGTTAATCGACCAAAGCTGTTGACACACTACATGGACCATTAGATTTTCTGTGGTCCGTGATCAGAGTTTTCTCCTAACCTTTCACAGGGGTGAAGAATGGGCGGATGACTCTTTATGGTGGGGACTGTCCTGTGCGTTACAAGATGGCGAATGGTGTCCCTGCCTCTACCCGCTAGGTGCCGACAGCACCCCTACCAAAAGCGTCTCCAGAGGTTGCCTAATGTCCCCTGGGGAGCAAGATCACCCCCGGTGAGAACCAGTGCCCTAAACCCCTCTCTGACTTTTGTGAAAGGTGTCACCGATCACACCTTTCACCAATCATCGGTGTCACCGATTCCCACCTTCTCACTGGGCAACCAGTGAGAGAGTGAGAATGCCTCATCACAAACTCTTTGTGCAAAAGGTCCTCCCTTTGTGGGGAGCATTTTTGATGACGGGTCGACTGAGTTCATTTCTAGGAATCTGTCCCCAAAAAGCAACTGAACAAGTAGACAGGAATGTATGTACAAAAATGTATCATAATATCGTTTATGACAGCAAAAGTTTCAAATAGATAATCGGTTAAATCAAGCACAGCATATGTGCAACGGAATACTATACATTCATGAAGAATAATCATGTAAATCGATGTTTAGTAACATGAGAAGTTCCCCCAATGATGCCTTAAACTCTCACCTTCAGCACTACTCCTAAGATTCCCAAAGGTTGTTACGTAATAGAGGGAACAATTTCAAGTAGGCAGAGTAAGCATCTGGTGAAGCGTTGGGCCAAAGACGGGACTCGAGCCAGTGATTGAATTCAGAAAACTTTAAGTGCTAATTGAACAAATACTTATGAACACCGACATGTACCAAAACCATGAACGGCACCGGAGAGACAAAGCTGATACCCGGTTCCTCCGTGCAGTCCTTGCCCTACACAGACAGAAACACCGTGAACGTGGTCATATCCACTTCACACGGCAAAGCCGGAGCGTTGGCCTGTTCCCGTCTCACATAATGAAATCATGTGGAACTATGTCTTGTTCTCTTCACGTCTGAATAAATCACACCAAGCAAAAAGAATTGCACTTACTGCTTTATGTATTCAGATATATTAAGAGAGTTGTCCAGAGACTCATTGGTTCCAACAAACATTCCCCCAACAAATGTAAGAAATGAGCATCGAGTGATCGGTCGAGTCTGAAACAATCCAGAGAACGTCGTTATGACATACCGCAGACCCGACTTAGGTGCGGCGAGAGGAAGAGAGGGTAGGAGCCGTCTTCTTTCCTCAGGGACCTGTGTCTGCAGTGGCGCGTAACGAGCTGACCGGAAGTGACCATGTGCTTTGCGAAGTGCACAACTTGAGTTAAACGCAGGGTTGTGGTCATCTAGCCTGGCCACTCCTGGAAGAAACCCTGCGACAACTTTTTGACCCAGGGAGAACTCTGTTACTTCAGAGGCTAGGCGTGCCACCAGGGGAGGCCACCCTGTTTGTGTCCACCGCGCCAGCATCCCGGACAGAGCTGCTGTGAGCCGTGAGAGGGCGTCAGCAGGCTGAGGCGCACTGGTGTGGATCCAGGTTCGAATCCAGTCACCGCCATTCATTAGACAAATCCCTTAACCTCTGTGTTTCCTGCCCCCATCGCAGTTTCTTCTCCTCTTCAGAACAGAAGTAAATAAAATGACTGCATAATACTGAGATGAAGAATAAATAAAACGATGCATCTGAGGCATTTATTACAAGTGCCTAGCATACAGCAAGCGTTCAGTAAAGGAGCAGACTCATACTTGGTGTTTCTTCTTACTTTTAGGAATGGCCATGCTAGCTAAAATTGCAAAGCCTCCAATGTTTTCTAACTGCCTTTGCTGTTTTAGTTTTCTCCTTAGCACTTAGGAATCCGAATACACTTTAAGATACGTTTATTTTGTTTACTGCCTGTGGCCCACGACTAGATAAAAGCTTGGTGAAGGAGGAACGTTCCGTCGGCTTGACTCACTGCCGCATCTCTGCGGTACCCGGCCCATCGGCAGGACCTCAGGGACAGCCTCCCGAATGAAAGTAAAAAGAGTGGGTCTGCATCACTGCCCCGAGGGAGCGTTCTGCTTTTCCCCACGCCCTTTTGGAGGTGCCGCAGTCCCCTGGCTGGATGCCGCTCTCCCTGTAGGCTGGCATCCTGCGCGCGCTCGCTCTCTCTAATTCTCTTTCTTTTCTCTCCCTTTCTCTTCCCCGCAGGATGCCTTCGTGGAACTGTACGGCCCCACCATGCAGCCTCTGTTCGACTTCTCCTGGCTGTCTCTGAAGGCCCTGCTCAGTCTGGCCCTGGTGGGGGCCTGCGTCACCCTGGGTGCCTACCTGGGCCACAAGTGAAGTCAGAAGGCCTGCCACAAACAAATATGCAAAAGGTTCACTAAAGCAGTAGAAATATATGCATCGCCAGTGATGTACCATGAAACGAAGCTGTGGTCTCTTAAAAACAAAACCTAAAACGAAAAGCAGCTTTCAGGCTCAGCGTCGAATCAGCTACTTACTGCCAAAGGGAAATACCATTTATTTTTTACATTATCGAGAAAGAAAAAAAAAAAAAGATTTATTTATTTAAGACAGTCCCATCGAACCTCCTGTCTTTGGAAACCCTACCGCTAATTGCCAAGCCCCGCCTGGGCAGCTCCACCTGGCGCTCCTGTGCCTATAAACACGGATTTGTTTTCCATGTTGTTGGCTGGACTGACTCACCATCTGAAGAGCAAACAAACTGACAAAGGACTTGACTGTTCCAGAAACCGGGCGTCTGGCTGTTGGAAGTTAGGAAGAAGGTGTTCATTTTCCTTGCATTTATTTGCCGCGGGGGCTGCGATATTAAGAGAGGAAAGGCAATCGACGAAGTCCGTTCTTGCCGGGCCTGAAGAACAGACACTTTGCATATGGTTGACATGGTACAGACCCAGTTGGAAGAAAAAACTGGGGAACTTCAGATGGACTTGGTATCCACCCAGATTTCCACACCGAAGGACAGTGACGGGGGCAATGCCGTTAAACCATAGGAAAGTATTTTTTTAAGCTACCAATTGTGCCGAAAAGCATTTTAGCAATTTATCCAATAGCATCCAGAACCTTAAGCCCTGATGTGTATATTCATACATTTTTGGAGACACTCTCCCCCCCACCCCCATACTGGCTCTGTCTGTGTATGAAACCGAATCCTCCGGAATTCGAGGAAGTGAACGTTTTGGTGACTTACCCAGAAGCATCAGGCCGCCACAAGTGCCTGCGTTTCCCTAAGAGGCCACAGTCTGAAGCCCTGTCTTGCCCCAGCTCGGAGGCCTCACCCTGGAATTCAGCCTGGGCACCGGCTGGCCCGCTCGAAGGGTTTTAAACAGAGCAGTGTGGTCTCCGAAAGTCTGGAAGCTGACAGAGCTCAGAATCCCACTGTCAAGAGAGAACAGTAGTCGGCCTGCGCCTGCGACCCTGGGCCCCCCGGTTGGGCCCTTTTTCCTCGTGGAGCGTGGAACCTGGAAGCCAAGGCTCTTAAGACGTTGATCACTGTGGAGGGGAGGAAACAGAGGCACTGCGCCTTTCCCGGCGGAGGGAGGTGGTGATGCCGCCACCCAAAGGAAACAGGGGGAAGGAGACGGGGGTAGCCCGTGCGCGGTGTGGCCGCGGCGCATGCGTGCTGGCTGCGCAGCCGCCCGCCTGTCTGCGCAGTTGAAAGCGAGGCTTTAAATGACTTTGGGGGAAGGTCATAAATCCTAAAGAAAGCGTTGAAATGAGGTGTCATGGATTCACTGACCTATGTCTATGGGATTACGATGTAAGACATTATCTTGTCATTGTAGTTTGGGTTTTTTTGAAAACCTGACAGGGGAAAGAAAAAAAAAAAAAAAGTTCCAGGTGTGGAATGTGGGAATTTATCTGTACCTCCTGGGGCATTGAAAAAGAAAAAAAAAAAAAAAAAGTCAGTGGTGAAAACTCTAGAGAAGTAGTAAAGAAGTGAAATCTCCAGCTAATAAACTAGAAAATATATTTTCAAGTTTAGAATCAGCTTTGAGACATTTATGGAGTAAATGTGGCATTATTGCATTATATACCATTTATCTGTATTAACTTCGGAATGTACTAGGTTCAATGTTTAATGCTGTGGTTGATATTTTGAAAGCTGCTTTAAAGAAATACATGCATCTCAGCATTTTTTTTTTTTCAAAATTGTATTTAGTTATGGCCTCTACACTATTTGTTAGCAAAAATTACCATTTTTCCATTTGGGATTTGTGTCTCGATTCTTTGAAAGCATTTCTGAGAAGGAGAGAGCATCCTTGGGTCTCAGCTACCTGAAAAACCCCTGGAGGGTGCTGGCCGCTGAGGGAGGAGCTTTGCTTCCACCAAGTTACGGGCATTTCCCCCGTCAACAGAATTGTTTGTTGTGAAGGATGTATCTCTTGTCCCTTTGACCTTGTTCCTTGAAGGTTTACTAGTCCCTGGGCAAATCAGAACCTAACTCCCATTATTTAGGATGACATACATGTTTGGTTAAACCCATGAGATTCACTCAGTTGAAAATCGAGACGGGAAATGACCAGGGAATGCGATTCTGGCCATGATGGTTTGACCTTTAGTGGGTCGCTCTACGTGGTCTGTCCTGACACAGATCCATCTAGAGCACCCGTGCCCTCCTTCCACAGGGCCCTTTCCGTGGCTGTCCTTCAGATCCTTCCTGAAATGCAGTGACGCCTGTGTCCCACCCTGAGAAAGCAGGAAACCCACGGTATGAAGCCAGACCTCCCTGGCAGGCCTCAGGGAACGGGATGATCAGAACTCTGAATGATTCTAATTTTTACGCGAAATACTATTTTCTGAAAGGTTTACATTGTCCAAAAGCGATGAGTATGGAGTATCAAATCCTGTGCTGCTATCCTACCCGAGATCATTTTAGTGGAGTCCATTTGCAGTACACTCCAAGTAGCGAAATCCCCCAAGCTGCTTTAGAAGTTAACAATGAAGAACATGGACATTTTTAATATAAAGACTGTCTTTTGTTGTTGTTGTTGTTTTTATTGTTCAAAGAGGATTTGAAGAGTATTCTAAAAATGTATATATATAAAAAAAAGGTCACGGGGGCTAACTTCTGGCTGGTTTCCTTTTGCTGTGGGGTTTTGTTATCTGGTTTTCATGGTAAATGTGCCTGGCCACCTGCCCCCAAAACTGTACAGTATTGTGGCTTCACTTGCTCTAAGAGTAGTTGTTGCATTTTTCTTGTTCTTAAAAACATGTTAGAAACAATGAACGTATATTAAAGCCTCAACTTGTCATTTTTCCTTCTTTCTTTCAATGTCTCTGTTATTTTGCGATCAGGCAGCAGAGAACCATTCCCACCTGTCTTGTGCTGAGGAGGGATTCACACCTGGTTTATATGTTGGCCAAGGTCAGGGTTAAAGAGAACACATACATTTTACAAATTAGGGTCAAGGGCTCTGAAAAGAACCACAGGAGAGGAGCGCCTCAGTGGCTTAGTTGGTTGAGCATCCAACTCTCGATTTTGGCTCAGGTCATGATCCTAGGGTCAGAGGATCGAGTCCTGCCCTGGGCTCCACGCTGAGCATGGAGCCTGCTTAAGATTCTCTCTCTTTCTCTTCCTTCCTCTGACCCTCTGTTCCTCTCCCCCGCCGTGCTGTCTCTCTCTCTGTAAAAATTAAACAAACAAAACAACACAGGGGCACCTGGGTGGCTCAGGTGATTGAGCATCCAACTTTGGCCCAGGTCATGATCTCGCAGTTCACGAGTTCAGCCCCAGGTCGGGCTCTGTGTTGACAGCTCGGAGCCTGGAGCCTGCTTCGGATTCTGTGTCTCCCTCTCTCTCTGCCCTTCCCTCACTCGCACTCTGTCTCTCTCTCTCAAAAATAAATAAAAACATCAGAAACGCACACACACAGAGAAGAGCACCAGGAACCCGGGAACCGCCTCGGTCCTCCCGCGCTCTCACTGCACAAGCACTCTGAAAGCTCGAATGACGACTGACGTGCTCCACAGCACACGGTTCATCTCAGGTTTTGCAGCGGCTGAAAATTCTTGTAAGTTTAAGATTTGAAGTAAAGTCACGTTTCAAATTAAGGAAGCACCTTGCAAAAAAACAACAACAACAACCCCAATATTCTCTGCCCCAGCTTACTCACCCCTGCGTATTCAGATACGACCTTCCATTTAGATGTGACTTTTATTTCATTAGTAAATGCGTATTGCGTATCATCTATGGACCTAGTCCTGGCCCGATACGGGAAATTAGGAAGTGACTGTAATTCAAGAAGAATTAAAATGATCAGGATTAAATGTAAATAAGTAGTCTACGTTATAACTAAACGTATGCTAAGTTGACTGATTTATAAATGTGAACTTCAGTGCTAATTTCAATTGTACTTTTAGGGCAGTGGCTGTTTTTATACTTTCTTATCACTTATAGTTAGTAACGTACACCTACTCTATCAGAAAAAAACAGGAAGGGCTTGAAATATAAGCCATTCTAAGGAAATTAGGGAGTCAGTTGAAATTCTATTCTGATCTTATTCTGTGGTGTCTTTTGCAGCTCAGACGAATGTGGTTACACACTTTTTAAGAAATACAATTCTACATTGTCAGGCTTATGAAGGGTCCAATCAGATCTTTATTGTTATTCAATTTGGATCTTTGGGGGCGGGGAGGGATTTTTTTTTTTTTTTAATGATTACAGGACAAAGGACATTTGTTGCGAAGATGGGAGGGAGGAAGAATTTTCAGAGGAGCAAAACATTCCCGAGACAGGATCGGGAGGCTTTCAGAATGGCCCGGACTGTAGGGGGATGGAATGGAAACAAGTGGGACCTTTCGTGGGGTCAAGGTGATGCCTCCATGGAGGACCTTCTGCAATAAAAGAGAAGCAGTTTTAAGTCGTGGGGCATGCGTACATTCTAGAGACATCACAACACCTCAAAGTCCAGCTCTCTCTTAGACATACCATCAATGGTATATATTTCAAGCCTGAATATGTGTAATGGCTATTTAAGCAACAGACTTGCACTTTTAACCAACAAGATTCTTAATGAAAGCTTCTGTGGGTAGGGACATCTGTTTCTAAATATTATGCACAGTGTGAAACTGAATTGGGTAGGTGGTCATACAAGGCCCTTATCCTCGCCTGAAGAATCACTTTGTCCCATGTCTGTGCTCACGAGACAGAGTTTAGATGACTACGAAGTATGCATCCCACTGGGCATGGAAAAAACCAAATGGAGTATGAATGGTGGTGTTCCAGTTCATAAGGACAACCCCAGAAAAATAAAGCCAATATTCTATTGACGACAAGGTTGTTCAGTATACTAAATTGTAGAGGCCGATTTTAGGCAGACAGGCTTAAGCAACGACAGGCAGGAGGGCCCACAGCACCCACCTGGCTGAATACAGACAGGCCCATCAGGTGACTCCCCTCAAAATATCCGTAGGCCCTACCTGACCAATGGGCTACTTACAACCAGGCACAGTTGCCAAAAAAGAGAAGAGTCCGTAGGTCGGCATTCCTCCTCATCTCCCCCCTTTAAAAACAGCCTCCACCCGCGCATCCTTGCAGACAGCCTCTCTCCTCTGCTGTCCTGCCCACCGCTCCCTTGGGGGTGTTCAAAAAACTTCTATCTCCTTTGTTCTGCCTCAGGGGAATTCTTTCACCTCCCATGCCACCGGCTTCCACCTCATCATTGTCACCCCACTTTTGGGGGCCTCCATCCGATAGAGAAACACCCCATTTAGACACCACACGAATGTTGTTGTTAGATGAACAAAACTGCTCGGAGCTTTTGTCCATAAAAACAGAAAGCAAGAATAGACTTGATGGTGCATCCAGCTCTTTCTAGTAATATGTAATTTCTGTTTATGAGTACATGACCCTCTTGGCAGGGGGAGAGCGGAAGAGAATCGTCCAGCCCCGTTCATCTCAGTAAGAGGTGCATCACCAATAACATTATTTTTTTCTATTTAATAATTATCAAAATTTATAACCTATTTGTACATCTTTAACAATTGGGTAATAGTAGTAATAATTGTACTAATTACTCAACCCAGGAACAAAACCATAAGGCCTTATGTCACAAAAATTCATGGACTTACTTTGGTGGTAGGAATTTATGGGCAGTTCATTAATTTTAAACTTTCAGTTTTAAGAAATATCACATTAGGGTAACATGGAGGTTAGAAAGATGAATTTTGGAGAGAAAAGGAACAATGTAAAATTTCCACGTGTCAAAAAAATAACTCGTCCCTGTAGTTTTCCACGTAGACAGTGCTGAGTATCAAATCATTATGGTATTTCCATTCCAAGTCTATAAATAACGCATCTATTAAAAAAATTTAATGTTTATTTATTTTTGTGAGAGAGAGAGAGAGAGAGAGTGATCAGGGGAGGGGCAGAGAGAGGGAGACAGAGAATCCAAAGTAGACTCCAGACTCTGAGCTGTCAGCGCAGAGCCCAATGCAGGGCTTGAACTCATGAACCATGAGATCATGACCTGAGCTGAAGGGATGCTTAACCGACTGAGCCACCCCAGTGCCCCTAATTTTTAATGTCAATTGTTAACTTTTCAGACAAGTTTGTTGTAAATATATGTCAAAATTCTATTCCAAACTGGCTTCAAATCAGGGATTGTCTCTTGGAAGAGCCCTCTACACAAGAAAGAAATGGCGCTGTAACCAAAGAATGGCCAAGTTCTGATTGACACATTTTAAGATAGCTGAGCGAGGAACCCTAACTTCTCAGGACTCCATCCCATTAAAGTCTGTCTGGAAATTACTCAAGCATTTTATCAGGAACCATAATTACTTCATGGAAGGGGCTATAAATTCCATCGTACAAAAATGTTCTGCCATCGACAGTTTGGGGACAATTTTCTTTCCCATACTATTAACAATGCATTGGAAATTAAATCCTTTGCAACTGTTTACATTTAAATTGGAAAAATTAAATGTCGAACGTGTAAGGGTGGAATTTGTCTTTTGAACTTCTTTTAGTGGCACACCAGCGCCTCTCAGCACATCCTCTGGGCTCTGTTGAGAGCTCCACAGCGGAAGAGGAAGACAGGAAGGCAGGTGGGGGGAAGAGCAAGAGATACACTCCCTCCCTCCAGGACCCAGCAGGGCTTTTGTATTGAAATAAATCTTTCTGTCAGCACCAAGGAAGTAGGTAAATGGGTAATAATAATTGCAATAATTACTCATTCCAGGAACAAAAGAAAATAACAATAAAGCCGTAAGGTCACAAAAACTCATTTAAACGCACTGGCTTCCTTTTGTTATAGAAAAGTATGAGAGGCTAATCCATTTTAAATATTTTCTTTTTGTGGCAAATTTATGCGAAAAATATTTTTTGTTTGTTTATTTGTTTTGCATTAAAAAAAAAACCCTTAGACTCCTTGCCTACCTTCTCCTACTTCATTCTCTGTCTGTGTGTTCTTGGTTGCCTGCTCCTGTACCATTCTTAATTTATGCTGCTGAAATATCTGAGCCCACATCCATAATGAAAGACATGCCCCAAAGCAATCAGGCCCTGTTCTTTTCTTCCCTCTTTTCTCACCCCCTAGAGAAGAACTCTCTGAGTTGACTCTAATTACAGCCTCCTTTCAGGGTCTCCTATAGCTCCTCCGTGGATCTGAGTAAGAATCTCTGAATGGGAGTGTCAAAATGCTGAAAAGCATGAGATTTTTTTTTCCCTACTTAAAAGCTAACAAGTCCGCTTCACCATTTAATGGATGCTGGTCGAAAACATGAGATCTCCGGGTCGGAGACAAAGGACAGATTATTACTCAGAGCACTTGAAGTAGCCAGAGTATCAGCATTTTTGAGCCCAGTCCCCAAGTACCATTTCCCACAAGAGTATGTGAAAAGGACCAGAAGACATTTGCACACACAGTGGGTTGTGATAGAGGAGAGAAACTCTGAGTTTAGGAATTTAGGCAACTCGAATCATTTATGATGAGCAGTCAGCATGTCTGTCCTTTGCTTTGGAAGAAGGCACCATGTCTGTCTTCGCTATACAAACGGACTTGGAAAGTCTAGAACAAAGAACAATCAGTGCCTTGCTTGCAACATGAGCAGAAGCCTGAGAAATCCATGGTGAATTGTCTCCCAGCAGTAACACAGAACAAGTCCACCCATGCTGCAGATCAGGCCCCTAAATGCAAAGACGGCAAATATATATATATTATAGACATATAATATATATATTCCTGCATGGACATACCCCATGTATCGACATCTCTTTACTAGGATTACACCAAGTATGGTCATGGTTCCTTAGCTAAGAGCTAACTCAATGCTGCTGATCATCAAAGATAACCTGACTCTCTCTTTTCAGCTCCCTGTTGTCCAGGGGCAACTGGGCATTTACTATCATCTCAACAGGTCAACCAAATCTAATTTATAATCTGTTCCCAAGGTTAGGTCTTTCCCTAGCTGCTTCTTTTCTATCAGTGGTATTACCATTTCCCAGTTTTCCAGGTTAAGCACCTGGGACACACCATTCCCACTCAGAGCTCTTTGGATGGGTTGATTAATGGATCCAGTCATCCAACAAACATTTGTGGAACTCTGCTCCAAGAACAGGTGTGGGACTGGGCTCTGGGCTTCAGGAATGATTCAGACCCAGTCTTCAGCCTCAGGAAATCTCATTCGAGTGTCTTACCTATTTGTTTTTGTTCTTTTTTCTTTTTAAAAAATATTTATTAAGTCCCGTTTAATAGACTCATTGTTTTCTGGAAACATCTTTAGCATCGGTCAGGAGTCACTTGCTATTTACATTACTAAATGTTGTCTTTCAAAATGGACTATTCAGGGACAGGTTCCCATAGACAAACAATAAGCATGTCTTTCTTTCCAAGAGATCCAAGCCTTTCTAAGATCCAAACCTTGGATCTTTTTCTGAAACAGCTGGCTTCGATGCTTATGTAGCTTTGGATTTTTCTCTACATTCTTTCTCTGTTTTTCCAGAGTTTGGGGCCCATTTCATTGCAGGCAGGCAGGCAGGCAGGCAGGAGCAGAAGCTAGCTGCAAAGACTACGTCAAACTCAGTGGAAAGTAGACCCAGACTGGCTTTGATCTTCTCTCCCAAGGGGAACGTCACCTCCTATATCCATGTGGAAATCCTCAGCTGGAGAACAAAAGAAAGAGAAGGAGGAATAAAATATTTACAGGAAAATTATTTCTCACAAGCAAGCATTTGTTCTAAAAGCTTTTAGAAATGTAATTATTTTTCTTCTTCTTGCGCTTTTCTGTTTTCAATATGAAACACTTTCAAGTCCCCTGGTTCCATTTCCAGGAAGCAATAATCCATTTTGCCTTGGGTGGAGTTTAGGAAAGAAACGAGGTTGCAGAAATGAAAACGTTTCCTTTGAAATTGTCACATGGAACTCTTGCCACTTCTTTTATGTCTTGCATAAGAAGGGCCCTGTTCCCAAGGGCACAATGAACCAGCTGTCCCCTGGCCCTTTGCTGCAAGAGTCTCTGTCCTATTTCATTCGCAGCTGTACTCCTAACCCCACTTACCCTCACCTACCAAGTGACTGCCTTATCCAAAGGGGAAGCTTCTGGACCAACGCTGTCCAACAGGAATCAAATGTGAGCCTCAGATGTGATTTTTCGTTTTCTAGTAGTCACATTAAAAATTAAAATAATACATGAAATGAATTTTAATAATATATTCAACTTCACCCAATATATCATGTCAACATATAATCCATACAAAAACGATCGAGGTCATTTCCGTTCTTTTTTAAGTGAAGTCTTTGAAAGCGGTGTGGTATGGACAGTTGGAGCACCTCTTGATTTGAACTAGCCACATTTCAAGGGCCAAGAGCCGCATGTGGCTGGAGGATTCCATGCTGCGCAGTGCACCTCTGGGCTTTTGTACAGCTTTTTACAGCTCACACACGACACTGTCTATGAAATGCCTTCCTCCGCCTGCCCCCATGGCCTACCCTCAGTTGCTGCTAATTAAGTTGCTGAGGCTGGAAAGCATCTTTCTCTTCAGCTCCCCTCTTTCTTTCTAGACTTAACCAGCAGCGTTCTTGCTTTTGAAACATTTGCTGTCAGTGGAAGGGGAAACGGGATTGCACTGTGTTCAGTGAAATTATTCCAAGCCCTATTGGTGGGCTTCAAATCCTTGGTGTCAGAAGATCTGGGCCCGAATTCTGGCTTACTAAAAGCGTAAGCTTGGTAAAGTATTCTGCCTCTTTGAGTCTTAGGTTTCTCCTCCAATCGACGGGGTGTACCATTTGGTCCACCGCATCGTACTGGCCTCCTGGGACAGTGACGGGAAGGAGATCAAAATAGTGGAGGTGCAGGGGTAGTGATGGCATGTGAAATGGAAAGTAACTATTTATTATTCAAAACCATTAAAAGCTGTGCAGCCACAGAAAACAGTAAACCACAATATCTATAAGACGAGGTAACCATTTACAATAAGAAACTGAATCAAGGCGCCTGGGTGGCTCAGTCAGTTGGGCATCTGACTTAGGCTCAGGACATGATCTCATGGTCTGTGAGTTCGAGCCCCATGTCAGGCTCTGTGCTGACAGCTCAGAGCCTGAAGCTTACTCTGGATTCTGTGTCTCCCTCTCTCTCTGCCCCTCCCCTGCTCGCACTCTGTCTCTCTCTCTGTCTCTCTTTCAAAATAAATAAACATTAAAACAAAATTTTAAAAAAAGAAACTGAATCAGGAAGCAAATTCCTGTAATTAACCACAATGTCAACAATTTTCTTAATCATTACCAAACCTTGGCTTTTCATTTTTCTTTATAGACAGACACACACACACACACACACACACACACACACACACAGAGAGAGAGAGAGAGAGAGTGAGAGAGGGAAGATGATAAATTACCCCCAGGATAATAATCAACTGTGGTCCTTGGAGCCAGGTACACATCATGAGAATCCATCTTGATAATGTCTAGCTATAAACTTAGTAACGATCTTGACAACGACACTGCAGAGAACATCGCACATGGACCTTATTTTCAAAGACCAACAATTTGAGATGTCTACAGAGAGTTCCTGCAATATCTCTATCCCATAACCACCTGGATATTTCCTTGCCCTGATAGCTTTTAGATTAGTAACATTAGCTTCTAACATCCCCTATGACACCACTTAAAACTTACCTTCTCATTGTTTTCTTTAAAATGAGATCTGTGTGCAGGGGACAAGGGAAATATGTTGTCTTCATTCCTAAACTGTTCTCTCCCAAGTGTTACTTAAAAATAAAATTCTAATTTTAGACTTTTCCCATTTGCCTTCACTAATTACTTCCTTCATGTTCCACCCAATGGTATCGTAACTAATTCAAGTTCAGACAGAACTTTGTCACTATTTCATCACACTCATCTCCTACTTCTGGGGAAGCCACGTATGTTCCACAAACACAGAAAGCAAGAAGGGTCTTGGGCTTCAATGAGCCCACAGTGGTTGTCACTCTGAACCAATCACATGTGACAAGTTTGCCCTTGTCCAGGAGCATAGAGCGTGTTCTCACCCCAAAATCCATACTTGCCAGTTGTATGATGTGTGGAAATAAAGACCAACCAAATGAGAACAGGCAAAGGCTATTTATTCAGAGCCTGTTTTATATATAGCAAGGAAGTCAGCCACCATCCCTTGCATTTGGCAGAGACTCAAAGGCAGGCAGAAGGAAAGCTTTATAGTGGAAAAATGTAACACTTTGGGTATGCGCTGACTGTAGACTGTTGGCATGGGGAAGCCATAGGAGGGCCAAGTAGAAGTGAGCATTCTATGTGATTAGTTGGGGGGGCATATTCGGCTCTCAGGCTGGTCCTACGTTGGAGGTAGGGACAAAGATCAGGGAAACCGACAGTTATTAATCAGGTCCTGGTCATTTGGGGCCAGTTGTTTCAGGGGTTATTGTTGGGCCTGGATTGTTACGAGAGACAAAAGTCTGACTTCGTACAGTGTGATTTATAGAGAACAGACCAACTTCCTGGCCTGGTTCCTGTACACAATGGGTTGGTGTCCTGGCCTGGTTGCTATAGATTGTGGGTCAAAGCTCGATGTTTCTATATGGTTTCCATTGTCCATTTGTATGTTCAGTCTCTCCATGCAAAACGAAACCAGTGAAGATGGCTGAACTCTATGAGCGGATCAACACGAGTGATCAGGAAATTATCGAATGAGGTCACCAGTGGTATACACCACCATGGCAACTGTCTAGCCACTTATTAATGCCATCCTCTGAGTCTTCACCCGATTCACAGCCACACAGCTTGGTGACATTCTCCCGTCTCCAGTGCCACATTATCAAAAGAGCGCCTCGAGTACACTCACAGCCCTCCCAACACCACGGAGGACACGGCTGTGCAAGGCTGGCATGCGAGAGTTCAGTCAAATGTCTGTGTGACAGCTTACCCCTGCAGCCCCAGAACTTTCTGAGATAAAAGACTTGGAAGTATCACCTTGGATTCAGCAATTCTCCAGTGCTCTGCTATAGTTTCTTTGGGAGAGCTGTACCCACATCCAACTGCCCCAAGTCGTCTTTAGGTCAGTGTAGTAGATAGATAGCTTTAAGTCAGACTTGGGATCCACTCCTGGCTGTGATAATGCAATTTTTGAAAACTCATGGAAAAGCTACCCAGCATTTACTGGGTTGATACTTTGTGAGGTACTTTAGATACACTGCCTCATTTAATCCAACCCAACTGGCCTACAAGGTGGGTACTGTTATTATCGAATTTTCTAGGTCCCTCTGGGTAAAATCAAGGTGTCCTCAAGAGCCATGCTCCTTCTGGAGGTTCTGGGGAGACTCTGTATTTTCCAGATTTTAGAGGCACCAGCATCCCTGGGCTCATGGTCCCTCCCTCACAGCACTCCAACCCCAGCTTCTGTCAGAACCTACCTCTCTCTCTCTCTCTCTCTCTCATTCTGATCCTCCTGTGTCTCTCTCATGGAAGCCTATGTGACACTGAGCTCACCTGGACATCTAGGATAGTCTTTCCATCTCAGGATCATTAACTGAATCACATCTGCAGAGTCCACTGTACTGTGTAAGGTGACAAAGTCACAGGTTCCAGAGACCAGGACAGTCACATCTTTGGGAGCCCATTATTCAGCTTACCACAATAGAGGAAAAAAAAGACTGAGGTTCAGAGAGGTTAATTTATCTTCACAAGGCCTCAGAGCTCATGGTAGTGGAGCTGAGGTTTGAGCTTTCCAACTCCCAGCAGACTTCGCTTTCTGAGTTCACCAACAATGCCCTTGAGGCCAAACTCAGTACGTTGTCCCATGTGCAAGCTATAACCTTCAGCCCTGCATGTCCCCATCACCACCAGCCAGCACAGTCGGCTACTGGCCATCTACACATCTTGGTCCAGAAGCTGCAGTGTTCAGGAAGCCCACCATCTGTGGGGACAAGATCTGGTGGCCAGAGGTGCCCACCATCTGTGGGGACAAGGTCTGGTGGCCAGAGGTGCAGTGTTCAGGAAGCCCACCATCTGTGGGGACAAGGTCTGGTGGCCAGAGGTGCCCCTCAGCCTTGACTTCCATAGCCACTGCCCAGCAGTTTCTTCTGGTGTCAGTTTATCTTGCTTCCTTCCTGTGCATCCTCCATGCACACCACACTCCCACTCTGACCCCCTTAAAATTCTTCCCTAGCTCTGTCATCAAAATACACAGGGATAACACAGGGATAGTGCCTTCCCTACAGTTCCTCTCTCCGTTTCCTCTTTATAATAGGTCAAGTGTTAGGAAGAATGTCCAGTTTAACCAATAATTACTTCCAAGGAATGTGAACACACCAGCCCCTGGATAGTCAGGGTGGTGTGGACCAGAGGAACTGCCACAGTACATCTCCCAGTTGAATCCAAATGGGAGGAGGACTCACCTTGGGAGGAGGAACATACTCTTGGCACCACCACAAAGGTCTGACCTTCTGCTCTACCTTAACCCTCCCTCTTGACTATAAGAAAACTCAGGAAGCCCTTGCTCAGCCAAATAGAGCACAATTACAAAAGATAGCAGAATACTACTATTGAGTGTGTGAATTCTCCAACCTTCTGGGCTCTGGCCCTTATTTGCCAGACCTGGAGTATTTGATGGCTACTCTATTCCCCGTGTGGTCTTCCCACCACCGTGCCAAGAGGGGATGCTCTGATGCTTTCTTTTGTATTTCTTTATTGCACTTGAATGGACAAGGACATTGAAGAACGAAAGGAGAGGTATTCATTATAAAGAGGAAATTAATAAAGACCATGTGAGCCCAGATTCTTTCTTTTATCTTCTCTCTATACCATCGTTCGTTTAACTGTTAGGATAATTACAGATCCATTTCATTTAATTAATAACTTAAAACTATTATGGAGAATTCCCTTTGATCTCCACTTGGGCAAATTGTATACAGGGAAGCCTAGTAGGAAGGTGGCTCCCACAGGAAGTTTCCATGCCTCTCTTTTGGAAGAACTTTTTCAAAAGAAGTTCCCTGAGACCTGAGTTCCCCATCTTTAATGCTTTATGGCCCTCTGTATTTGTTTTCTGCAACTGAGCAATGCCCGAGCCCTCCCACGCACTGTGAATTCTGGCCCCCAGTGAGATCTTGCATGAAGCACTGCCACTGCATAAATCTTGAACAAGGTTGAGTGAGGAAGACATTTATTGTCTGTGTTGGCTCTCAGTGGCTAATTGTCTATGTGGACACATGTGCAGTAAGCCTGTACAACTGTCCTCCCAGCCTGAGTCTGACCAATGATGCTGGCTGACTGGAAGTTATAATGATAGGTCCTGTGACTCCAGGGCACAGCTGACCTGTTGGCCTTCTCATGTAGTTGATTCCAGTTTCCCAACGGTCTTTAGAAGCATAACAATATTACTAGCACAATCTAGGGTAAGGGATAAACAGAGCAATGTTTCTCCAAAAATTATTCCAGTCTTCCTTTTCTTCTGAAATTCACGGGTCACTAAAAATAGGAAAATAATTTGAACATAGTCGACTGAACAATGCCAAGCATCTTCCAAAAGAATCAATGTTCTTTTTCTTAGAGAGTTTTTTTCTTTTTTTAGAGAGAGAGCGTGTATGTAATTAGGGGAGAGGGCCAAGGGTGGGGGAAGAGAGAGAGAGAGAGAGAGAGAGAGAAACTTAAGCAGGCTCCACACTCAGCACAGAGCCAAGAGCCAGACTCCATGCCACAACCCTGGGATCATGACCTGAGCCAAAATCAAGCGTCAGATGCTCAACTGACTGAGCCACCCAGGCAGTCCACGAATTGTTGTTCTTATACTTCAAGATCATTATTACATTAGATTATTTCACTTGTAAAAATCAAATATACATTTAATATAGAAAATTTCTTTCGAACGTAAAGTTTAAAATAAAAGACATCACACAGGACTCCAAACCCCAAAGAAATACGTTTTCATAAAGTCCTGGAGATCCTTGGAAAAGTCATTTACCTTCATAAGTCTTATATTCTTAAAATTCAACGAAAATGAATGCCTTGGCCGGGTAATCTCTGAGACAGGCCAGTTCAGAACTTTCTATGGACAGGAAATGTGCTGTCCGTACACAGCCTGATGTAGCAGCCACCATGAGCATCTGAAACGTGGCTAGTGTGGCAGAAGAGCTAAACGTTAAATTTAATTCTATTTAATTTAAGTTTAAATAGCCTCATGTGGCGAGTGGCTATGTATTGGGCAGGGCAGCTGTAAGGAAAATTGAAAGGGAAGTAGAGTCTGCTGCTCTCGGCCTGCGTGGGCCTGGGGTCTCTAGTCAGCCTGCTACTGCTAGGGAGAACCACTCCTCTGCTACAAGTGTGCTGTCGGACATTTGCAGCCTGGCGAGGACGGGAAGGCTATGGGACCCGGTAAACGACACACCTGCTCTATGATCAGCAAGACCACTTAGAATCCAAAGGAGAGAGGAGAGGGGGACTGGCTGAGCACTTTCGGGTACAAGTCATGAGACAAGCATGGCATCTGATGAGAAAGAACGGGGCAAGGTCTTCTATCATCCGTTTGGCCTTCCTCGATGTCTTGGGTTTTTGGACAGAAAGCGGGAACTTAGTCCAGTTAGACAAGAGAGCTGGCTCCCTGCCGCCAATCAATCAGAAAGCTTTTAAGATGGGAGTCGATGAAAAATGTATTAAATACACACACACAAAGTAAATCAAATGCAGTGAAGTTTTCAACTTAGAAGCACTCCTGAGGGCCAGAGTCCAGCTTCTCACAGCATAAAACCTTCATTAAGACCTCATTCCATGTTGGACTCAAACTACCTTTCCTGAGAGATCATTGAGGTCCATCAAAGTATTCCCCATTTTTGGTGTGGGGGACGGGGAGGGGTCTGAAATGTGGTACTTTTCTACTCTCCCCCGGACCTGATTTACTCTCTGAAAGAAAGGCAAGGGACACACTCGTTCATGTCATTGTGTTTCGGACAATCACTGGCCTTTAAGCTGCCACATTAAAAATTCTTTCCAGGGCCCCGTGGAGCTAGGCGATTATGTTTAATATAACCTTCAGGGTTTTGGTTTCATGCAGACCAACAAAGAATATGGAAACATGTAATTCCATACCGCCCAAAGTACTTCTACAGCTCGAGTCTCAATTAAAATGTTTGTTTACTTATCTGCTAATCTCATTATTTTTTTCTAAATCCGCTCTCAGCGAGCGAGAGTTCGGAATCAGAAGTTCAGCCATTTCTGAAATATGACCAAAATGGAAACCTGGAAAGAGAGCGCTATTCACCTGAGGAGAGAAATACATAAACCCTCACGTGAATGACTTGGACTGTCCTTTAACTTCTGCTAACAGAAAACCATTTTCTATGGAGAAAGTATGTGCACAAAGGAGTAACTTCTTAGAAATTTAGCAGCGATTTTATCGTGGTAAATTGAGCCACGTCCCAATGAGAATACTTGCTATTATTGCTAGAAACGCATAGAGCCTGTATTTATTTTCAGAGGGGTTTGGTATCATTTTTATTAGTTGCTCTTCACAAAAAGCAAAACAGAAACCACCCAAAACCTCTGAGAGGTAGATCAGATTTTATCTCTCTCTGTTTTTTTTTTTTCTTTCCAAACGAGGAAACCACACAAAGTGTTTTGCCCTGGGGTCAGCTGGCCCACTGGTGGCTGGACTGGGGTTAGACGCTCTGGTCTCGAGACTCCCAAGCTGCTGAATCGTCCCTGGAGCTTATCCTTCTGTCCCCACTGGGGACATGCCTCAGGGCTCTGTGCCCCGGTAACCATGCCAACAGACATGGCCTCCTCCCTAAATACTCCCCATTTCACCATCCCGAGTCACCGAAGGCTCCCAACTGCCTCGCCAGGGAGACCTTCTCAGGTGATTCTTTTGCTTCCTTTGTAACTAACACCACCTGGATGGAGTCCAAGATCCTTCTTGTTCCGAATTCCCTTCTATAACAAATAAGTCATATTATTAGTTTTCCTATGATCTGGCCATAACCCCCAGGCTGTTCCAAAGTCCCTGTTGGTTGTCTTGCCCTGAGGGAGAATGTTATTCTGACAGAGCAGGGCTTTCCCCAGGTGCGGTTGAGGGCTGGAGAGAGCACCTCCCAGGCTGGGCACAGGATTGCCGAGCAGGGCAAGGTCATTCTTGTCCTTGGAAAGCCTAGAGAAGGGTCATTGTCGAGGGGAGCCCAGTTCCGCCTGCAGGCCGGACTCAGGGAGAGTAAATGCATGGTCCCACGGCTCGCTTCAGCAGCGGACTCCGAGGAAGAGACCGTGGCTTCCAGAAGAGGACAAAGCAAGATAAAGAAAACGAAACATACAAGTAAACTGGAGAGGTCAGTGAGACGAGAGCCTCGGCTCTGCACCCGCGTTTCCAAGTTAGCGCATCATCCACACCCCCCGCGGGTGCCCACTGCTGCGTTTCCCCAAGAACGTGCTTCGGAGCATGGCCTCCAGGAGGCACTTTGCAGAAATGGAGTCTCACTCTCAAATAGGGCGCTCGAAAGCAAGGTGCGATTCCCGCATTTTGCCAGCTCCTCCCCAGCTCCAGCTCCAGTGACTCCCGGGAGCTCTTGCCCCTCGAGGCCCAGCCCTGGTCTCCACGACCTGCTTCTCCCCACACTGCAGCAGAGGAGCTGTCTGGCCCAGGAAGACCTGGCGGTCTCTCCTGGTTCTTCGTGCAGCCGACCGAGGCCTTGGCTTCTGTCTGTGTACTGTGTCGATCCACTTAGAAAATGCGTCCCAGCTGATATCAAAGCGGAATATCCCAATGGAAGATTTTCACCAGTTTTGGGTTCCCCTGGACCTCCCAACCGCCAGCCCTGACCTGGGGGAAGTGGAGAGACTGTTTTTCCCTGGCCAGGGGTCTCCCTGAGTTGTTGCTGTGTTCCTACTGCTGTGGGCTTGGGTTTACCCCCAACTCGGAGAAGTAGCTGATTCTTCTGATCCACACAGCTGGGATCCCAGGGATCCAAAGGAGCGTTCCTGAACCAGGTTTTAGTGAAAGCAGAAAGGTTTTCTGGTTTCTTGCTCTCGGCTTTCCACTCTTGCTCAACAGAACCATGTCCCTTCTTCCCTCCTCTCTCCTCCTGATCGCTACCCAAGGCCTCTTGGAATGATTTACTCCAGCCCTCTCCAGCAGTTTTCAATTGCTCCCTTCACCTCTTTCCTAAATATTCACGCATGCCTGCACCCATGCACCCCCCATGCACACATGCAGACACACATACACACCTACACTTGCATTTACACGTGCATGCATGCACACCCCCCCCACACCTACACATGGTACACATGAATGCACACACCCCTACATACACACACATCACATGCATATACACATGCATGCACACATACCCCTACACGCACACCTACGCATGCATATACACATGCATGTACACACACCTACACACACATGAATGCACACATACACATGCACGCACACCCACTCACACACTTACACATGTGCACACACGCACACACATGTGTGCACACTCCCACACAGGACATGTGCACATGCATACATGCACACGCCCCCACACATACGTGAGTATGCACATGCACGCACACCCACACCCACACTTACACATGCACACACACGCACATACCTACACACATGTGTGCACACCCCCACACAAGTGCACATGCTTGCATGCACACGCCCCACACATACATGAACACACGCATGCACGCACACACCTACATACACACATGCATATATGTGTGCACGCACCCACATCTGTACACGTGCACATGCATGCAAGTGCATACCTACGCACACACATGCACACACATACACATGCACACACCGAGTCCCCATTTCAGTCTGTGACACCATCTTCCAACCTTTATCCCACGGGCAGACAACTCCGCACAGTATAAACTGGAAGGGCAAACCGAAAAAAAAGTAGGAATTTCCTTATCTATCTGTCAGCGCCTCTTCATTACAGCTGAGCTCGTTTGAAAGGAGGAGACTCCTTGCCCGCACCGCCATACCCTAGGAGGGTCTTTTTACCCGGCAGATGTTCATCTCCTTGCCCACAGCGTGGGGACAAGAAGCCGTGGCTTCCCAGGCGGGCACAGGTGAGAAAGCGCCTGTCATGCCCTGAGGACATCAGGAGCAGCACGAGAAGTGAAGAAGCAGAGGACGCGCGATGCCCAAAGAGGAGCCGGGACCCACGCTAAACAGACAGGGGCACCATGAGGATAAAGGGAACTGAGAACAACGACTCTTCTTGACGAGTCCCGGGGTGAAGAACAGTTTCCAGGAATCCTTTTATAGGTACCAGTGAACTCTACCGTTATCAACACTCTCTCTCTCTGGATCTTTTTTCCCCCTCTTTAATTCTTGGAATCAGGCACAGCAGATAAACTGCTGATGCTCACTGTCTCTGTCACAGACAACAGTTTCAAATTATTGGTGAGCAACCGGTGGTCACACAGGAGGGAGAGATGGCCAGACGAGAATGATCGATTCTGGGGGGCTGGGGATTACATATGCAGAACAGAGCCGGGGAGGTCAGACAGGGGGTCCGCCGCCCTTGACCACATCTGTTTAAGCTCAGCGACGGTAAAACGTCAGCACAGCAAGCCTGCACGCCAAGGGGGCTCCAGGCCCAGCCCAGAACGGGAACCGGAGGTGATCTGTGTGGATCTGGGAGCCGTGGGAGGACAATATCGAGCTCACACACGCATACGCCGCACGGGGACGGCCTGCAAAGCATTGTGTGGTCCTCGCAGCCTTTATTCCAGTGGGAATCTCAACATCCTTGAACGTGGCCTCAGGATCCTTAAAGCCCGTTTCATTAGGGTCCTGGAGCTTCATCGAGCCTCCTCCCCTGATGCCTACGAGAGCAGAGGTGACCTGACCACGGTCTCAGGCCCCATACTGCCCCGTTGCGCTGGGGTCTGGGCCTCAGAGCCGACCCTGGGCGAGCCTGCCCCGGGGGAAGCGCAGGCCTCGGAGCCGGTCGTTCCCCTCCAGGCCGGCAGAGGGCGGTGCTGCGAGCTCTCCAGCGCCGCTTGCAGGAGGAGGGCGCCCCCCCCCGCCCACCCACTCCCCGGGGGCTGCACCTGCCGGCCCGGTGCTGGCATTCCCGGTCTCAGGCCTGGGGTCGCTGTGCCCCAGGGGCCACAGACTCAGGTAGAGCGAGCCCAGGACCGGGGGCGGCACCGGTACAAACTGTGGGTGGTACTTCCCGTCTCCGCTCACCCCGTCCGTCCTCAGCTGCTTTCCCTTTCTCCGGCATTCGTGCGTTTGTTTGCCCCTCTTATTCTTTTTCTTTTTCCTTGAGCCTTAGGTCCTAACAACGGGCACCCAGCTTTGGCTGATCCTTCCTTGGAATTGAACCGGCCCTGGATGGTCCTGCCGCGGCCTTGGATGTAGAGTGTCTCCGTGAGTCTACAATCAGAGGCTCCCGTGGCACCGGGGACTGCGGGGCTGAATCCGTTTATAATCAGGTACAAACACTCGTTTTCTTTTTCTTAAAAAAAAAAAAAAAGCTCATTTATTTTGAGCGAGAGAGAAAGAGCGAGCACAAGCAGGGGAGGGGCAGAGAGAGGGAGAGAGAGAATCCCAAGCAGGCTCCTCGCTCTCAGTTGCAGGCCCAATGCGGGCTCGAACTCACCAACGGTGAGATCATGACCTGAGCCGAAGTCAAGAGTCGGAGGTTTAACCGACCGAGCCACCCAGATGCCCCACAAACACTCGTTTTCTGTCTTCACTGCTTCTGTGAAGTCCTCTACTTGCTGGCCAGACAGAGGCCCCAGGTGGAGCCGAACCCGTGCCCAAGGGAGCGTGCAGTGTGGTGTGGAGCCAGGGTGCAGGTGCGCCCTGAGGGCACGGTAATCCTCTTCTGCAGGGCGGTTTAGTGGCAGGGTGAGGACCTTATTGGCGAGTTGGTATGTATAAGCTTGGGGACACAGCTGTGAGCTGAAAGGCTTTGGGAACGCCCCAAACAGTCCTAGCACTGAATTCATGGTTGGAGTCTTCCCAAACCAAATCTGAGTCCTAGCACCCATGGGTGCCCGACCTTGACCAGCGGTGAACTGTGCCAGGGGCTCCTGGTGCATCTTAAAGCAGGAAAGGAAGCCAGAGGCCAGAGACCAGGGACCAGGCTGAGTCTTGAATGCGTAAAAGGAAAATTGTACACCACCCTACACACACACACACACACACACACACACACACACACAGACCAACTTGAGAACTAAAAATAGGGGACGTACAGGAGATGGTGGAGGGGGACATAAAGGAAGTTCGGTTTTGACCATAGGGGTTGGAAAAGGCTCATCTCCTTCCTCTGTTGGCACAGTGGTTGATGGTGCAAGCTGAGCCCGGCCCAGCCCTCTCGTCTGGGCTGTCAGTTAAACCGCCGCCAGGGGCAGGCACCCCACCGCGGGGCTGCGTTCAGCTCACACTCTGAGCCGGGGCAGGCTGGGTTGGACCCTTCCAGGTGCTGGCTGTTTGCTCAAAAGGCATTCATTGCAGCCGCAGCCCCCCTCCACTTTCTCCTTCCCCATCCAGGCCACAGGCTCCACTGCCCCCGGGGAGGCCACAGCACAGGCCGTGAACTGGAGGCCCACGGCGTGGAGCTGAGGGGCGCCGAGAGCTGCCCCCGGTGCACACCCCAGCGTTAGAGGGTCATTCGGGCCTTGGCTCCCCACTGAGAACCAAAGCTGAGTTAATAAGTCAACTATTTACAGGCCGCCTCGTACCCTTGAAAGATAAGGGGTGCCCTGAACCCGGCGATAAACATTGTCCAAGGTCAGAAGTCTCTGGGAGAGATGTCTTTGAAAAGCGCCGATTCCTACAGTCAGGGCCACCTTAGCTTTTTCAGGCCCTCCCGGAAGAGGCCCAGAGACAGGTGCCGCGCACCCACTGGACATCGTGGGGCCGTGGGTTGCACAGTCGGATCACTGGTCACTCAGGCTGGTCCTGAATCCTGGACACTGGTTCCTTCTGCAGCCCTGCTTGAGGCCACGGCTCTCCCATCCAGCACTTCCCCTCGTTCCCCGGGCACCGTGGAAACATTGTGGTGTCTGCCATCACGCACTTAAAAATTAAAAGAATTCCAACCATCGGTTTAAAAATGCCAAAGAGTTCTGATTTTCTAATAATGATTACTTTAGCAATAATGTCCCTGCCTCTCCCCCTCTTCCTTTTCCTCTTCTTCAAGTGTCACAGTCTTTCAGAACATTTATTTCATCTGGGATCCCCACTTGCCTGGTGGCCGGAGCCTGGGTTCCATAATGCTCTTTGGTGCTGGCCCTGCCCTCGCTCTTCACAAACAGCTTCCAGCTATGTCCCTCCCTGTCACCAGGACCAACCCATTCGCCAATTCCGGTGACGCCAGTGATCCTTAAGTGATAGGTATGGGTACAGTTGGTCTATGTAGAATGAGCTCAAGCCAGGCTCTCCAAGACCCAGGTACCAGTCCCCACTCTGTCTCTAACAGGCTGTGTCTCCTCGGTCAAAACACTGACCCTCCTGGGACTCAGTTTCCTCAGCGAGAAAACAAGGATGTTCCCTCCTCTGCAGAGTGATTAAAAGCCCAGCGAGTTTCCCTCCAACTACTCTAGTCTCCTTCCTTTGCCTTCAGCTTGATTCGGGCCCGTGGCCAGACAGCGTGTCGGCCTCTCACGGTGGCACCTGTCGCCAGCCTCGGGCTCAGTTTTATCTGGAAAGCTCTAAAAGTCAAGATAGTGAGAGGAGGCTGAAGAGCAATTCACCCTCCGAATCAGGGATTCAGATCGAGCTGGAGGCAGGGGGTGAACTCGGTGCCCAGACTTATGAATTATTTTCACTTCTGTGAAAAGGCCTCTGCTCTCTCTCCACCGAGAAGCCTGCCGCATCTTAAAACCACCAGTGTCACGAGCTGTCTTCTGGAAGGTGGAAATGGGCAGGATGTGGTTTGAACTGACACAAAGATGAAGCAGCCCATTCCTCCTCAGGGAGTTGGAAGCGACTGCACGGCATGAGAGGGAGAGACCGTGTCTTTCTGACGTGGGGCCAGCTGGCCAGTCAAGTCCAGGTTGGCCAAGCCAGTTCCTTGCTACCAAGATGGGAAACAACAATAGCAACACACACACACACACACACACACACACACACACACGCGTGCGCCACCGAAAAGCAAAACCAAATGTACCAACGAAAGTTCTTGTGTTCAATAGTGATCCGTTGTATCCGTCTGACAATTTTCACCTGCTGAAAACAGTCCCATACACTTGAGGCTTGTGACAGCCTTCGGAGAAAAGCAGAGCCGTGCCGGCTCCCAGTTTCCAGATACGAACCCCGAACGGGGTATGGTTACAAAGATGGCAAGATACAAGGCAGGCCCAGCAATCCCCAGGTCCCGCTGTCTGATTCAAATCTAGTGTCTGTCTTCACGTAAACAGACCCCCGTTTCAGAGGAGGAAGCAGGTCCCCAAGGCAGAAGCCTTCCGTGTCATCAGAGTGCACGCAGCATTGCACTGTGTTGGCCTGGGGGCTCCAGTACCTCTTTACCGTGGGCCCCTGTGCCTGTCACCTTGCTGGCCCATTGAGACCCTCGATGAAAGTCTGCTGACTCAACGGTGGGCCAGAGTGACGAAAACACGCAGAGGTCGCTAATCCCCACGGACTCAGATGCAGAATTCTGCCCGCTTCCATGGGATCCTGTGGTAGAGCCGGGTCTGCCCCGCCTCCCTAAGGCAGTTGAACACATGAAAGGCGGCCCTCCTCGCCTTCCTGGAAAGGCGAGGCGCTGCCGCGAGGCAGCAGGAGTTCGGGGAGTACCTAGAAACGAGCGGCGGACCACTTTTCTCAGAATTCGGAATTCACCTGGCTTCCTCACTTCGTGTCCCATGTGAGAACACTTGCTTCCCCAAGTCCCACCTTCAGGGACCTTCCTCCGTGTGTTTGTTGACACTTGTCTTTGTTCCGAAGAAGAACACCATCCCCGTCGTTGCTTGGCTGGCGTAGCCGCATTTCGGGCCGTCGTCTCGCCACATGATTTTGGGGAAAGTGTCATGACGTCTCTGGGCTTGGTTCCTCATCTCTACAATTGGGGTGATGGTTACAGCACCCACTTTGTGGGTGGCCACGAGGACGGAGTGATGTCTTCCAGGTGAGCGCCAGAACAGCGCCTGGCGTGGGACTGAGTACCCAGCACCTGGCAGCTCTCGTCCCTTCTGTGGGGTTCTTGAGGCAGCGTAAATCATAAAACCTCAGCCGGCTTGTTTTCTTCAGAGACATTATCCAGAGCAGCAGATTGTGGTTAATGTTTCCCTGGCTTCCTTCCCTCTATTTTCAGTCTCTGGGGAGGAAGGGGGCAGGGCAGAGGGAAAAGGAGGGACAGCCGCGTGCTGCAAACACCCCCCCTGTAAACGCCTCCGATTAATTCACGGCACTCAACCAAAATTACTTTTTATTTTTAGCCCACGTACGCATTTAATATATGATAAAGGTTATACTACACATGAGTAGGGGCAAGACAGAACCACTCAATAAATGAAGCTGGAAAAACTGGCTAGTTATTTTTGGAAAATGCAAGTCTATTTTTATGGTTAACCACCCACCAAAAGTTCTACAGATGGGTCAGAAATTGATGCCCTCCTGAGTCCCAAATCAAATGGACGATTTTCAGAATGAGACGTGCCTTTCGAAGCGTGAACACGATAGAAAGGCTTACAGGTGGAAACACATAAAATACAAGCCTGTGAACATGGCAAAAGAATTTGATCGAAGGGTAAACGTCCTGCCAGATTAAAATATTTGTGACATACGTGAAAGCCCATGATCGGGTTAACTTATCTTTTTATTCCCTTTTAAGAGCTCTTTGTATATTAAGGAAATTAGCACTTTGTGTCTCATTGTGGCATATGTCATTATCTTCTTGCTTATGGTATTCTCTGTCTTGCAGAAGCTTTTAACTCCTAGGCGGTTAAATTAGTAAATCTAACAGAAATTAATTATAAGCTGACTTCATTGTGTATGTATCGATATAGTCACCTTTAATGTCACCTGAGAGCCGAGCCTTGCCAAGAATAACGTAAACTGTGCCGGAGCACTGTTTGTTGTCGTTAGAGTTGTAGTTGAGAGGGGTTTTACAGAACTTTGGATCTAGACTCTCCTCTTGCTTAAAAAGGGGGGAGGGGGAGGCTGAACACTGTTTTTGTTGGATTTTGGACATAAGGCTGCCATTCTGTTTCAGTTCATGCCCTCGGTTCTCTGTCTGAGTTACCGACCAGGTCACCAGCTCTCACTGCATGCTTTCAGAGGCAGAAGCCAGAAAAGTTATCACCTCCACGATGGCTGCCTCCGGGTCGAGCGGCAGGCACCGAGCGTCCTGCGATCTTCCTCTTCCTCCCTTTCAGGGTCTCCTGCCTCCGTGTAGGCTGTATACCAACATACCCAGTTCCTTCACTGGTTTCTACCCTGTTTTCCAAAGCTGGGCATTTGGAGTTTCCAAATACGGACTGAAACAGGTAGGCAGGGGATTGAATACTCCTGATTAGGCGTCTCTAAATTTCCGTGAAGTTTTTATTAGTTCTGGTAGGAAGGAAGGAAGGAAGAGAGGGAGGGAGGGAGGGAGGGAGGGAGGAAAGAAAAGAAAGGGAGAGAGAGAGAGAGAGAGAGAGAAAGGCCCAGCAAGTCATTTGTTAAAGTCATAAAGCTGAACTAAGTGGATAAGGTCCCCTAATTGACCTCAGAGAAGCTCAGGGACACTGTAGATCAGCTGCTAAATGACTTGTGATGTCTCGATTTAGAGAAGATGTCTGGCTCCCTAGCAGATCTGTCTGCCCATAAATTTCTTGATTAGGCTCAAGGCCTCTGTCGACAGAGCCAGAGCTTCGACTCAGTGTGTCCACTCGAACCGGCATCGTGACAGAAAGCACATTCGACATGGGCGACACAATAGTTAAATTTAAAATCGTGCTCCTAGTTCATTTCCAAGAGGTCAGTGTCTCAGTCTAGGTGGGAGGCGGAAGTGAGCACGCGGTAGCCGTGACGCGCTGGAGGGTTATTAATGGCGCCCGGGGGCTGGAAGCAGCCTCTCGTTCTGACTTCATGCCGGCTGCCGAGGACGCCTTGTTTTACGTACATCAGTGCCTCTCGTGGGAAAATACCGTTAAACATTTATTTCTGATGGTTCAGTTCAGCCTCCACAAGACATCACTGAAATGCCTCAAGTAAGTTCTTAGTATAAAACGCTGACGTTGAAGGTAAGCGAAGAGCTTCTCCCTGCACCTCAGTGGTCTGTTCAGGGGCGCCTGGGTGGCTCAGTCCGTTAAGTGTCCAACTTCAGCTCAGGTCATGATCTCACAGTCTGTGAGTTCGAGCCCCGTGTCGGGCTCTGTGCTGACAGCTCAGAGCCTGGAACCTGCTTCCGATTCTGTGGTCTGCCTCTCTCTCTCTGACCCTCCCCGACTCATGCTTTGTCTCTCCTGCTTTCAAAAATAAATAAAAACATTAAAAAAATCCTTTAAAAAAAAGAGGACACCTGGTTAAAGAAACTGCCTGGGATCTGAGGTTTATGTACCAACTTTTCCTCTCTTCAACTATTGGAAGTGAGAATATGGACAGAATATTCCTATTTATTTATTTATTTATTTATTTATTTATTTATTTTTAAGTAGGCTTTACACCCAACGTGGGTGACCCCAAGGTCAAGAGTTACATGCTCCACTGACCGATCCATTCAGGCACCCCAAAATACTTTCTTTTAACTTACTTTTGGGGCACTTGGGTCGGTTAAACATCCGACTCTTGGTTTCGGTTCAGGTCATGATCTCCTGGGTTTGGGCTCCCCCACTGACAGCACAGAGCCTGCTTTGGATTCTCTCTCTCCCCCTCTCTCTGCCCCTCCCATGCTCATTCTCTCTCGCTCTCCCCTTCTGTCTCAAAAAGAAATAAGGAACTTGGGAAAATGTTTAAAAAAGTAAATTACTGTTTACAAAAATTTTTTTTCTACTTTCCTTCTTTTTTTTTTTTTTTTGTTTTTGTTTTACTCTGAATATTCTTTCCATCAAGAAAAACAGGCTTATCCTGGAAGAAGTGAAAATCTTGCTTAGGAATGCTTTAAAAACATGCAGAGAAACAAACAAACAAAAAAAACCTCAAAAGTTTTTGTTTTCTGGAACTTTCTTTTCCCAAGCAACTAACCTATTTTCTTCTGGGTAGGGATTTCCTGCTACCGAATGTAACCGAAAGAGCCCTCTCAACCAGGAAGAGGCAGCCCAAAAAATCAATAGCTAGAACCACAGATCCTGCCCAAACAGGATTGCTCTGAGATGAAACGACTTATGTCAGTGATTCTTTAACAATGGCAGTCAAAGCCATTGACTTCGCATCACGTATCCCAAGCATCTTAAATTAATTGAACATTAAAGAAAATGAGACCAGGCTACTTGATTTGTACTTCCGTTTCTAAACATGAAATGGAATATTCAGATCGTCTGTTCCATCCCCTGGTGGAAGAATTACTCTTACCGGAAGTGCTTGGAAGTACCTGAGAGCCTACAGTTTGCACGTGAATTGGTGTTTTGATCTCCTTATCATCTTATGAATTTCCTTCCTATTCCTTGCCCTCCCACCAGCTTTACAATACCCTAAATACCAGCGACAAAGGAAAGGCTCCCCCCTCTCGTAGCTGACTCATAGGAGTCCTAGAATTTCCCTCCCTTCCCTCCTGTTTCTGCATAGGACAGGCCAGGACATCCTGAGCCGTCCCTCAGGCAATTCCACCCCCCCTGCCCCCACCTCCGCATAAATGGGGAAAAGCTTTCTTTAAATTCCCTGGGGGTATAGAGATTGTGTGACATGTAAGAGCCTCATTCCACAAACTCAGAAAAAATAACACATCGCTTGATTTTTTTTTTTTTTTACTGTTTATTTATTTTGAGAGAGAGAGAGACAGAGAACGAGCAGGGGAGGGGCAGAGAATGAGGGAGAGAGAATCCCAAGCAGGCTTCACCCCATGAATGCAGAGCCTAATGCAGGGCTTGAACCCACGAACTGTGAGATCATGACCTAGCCTAAGTTAAGGGTTGGATGCTCAACCGACTGACCCACCCGAGCAGCCCTACCTTAATTTAAATCAAATTAAATAAGACTCTAGACCTCCCTCTGGCTGAGCTACCTGAAAAATTAATCTCATTCTTGATAGGCAGGGGGAGTTTGGGAGCCCCAGGGTCCAAGACCAGGCCTCAACATGTGCCCCACAAACCAGGCACTGGCAAGGAGTTAAGATCAGGGCCCTCCTTTCTCAGGCGAGTCCACCATATTGCCCACATATGGTCCCCACATATTGATATGTCTTCTCTTCATCTCTCTCTTCACAATGAAACATCTCCCTGGGCCCCCCAAAATATTCTCTGTTTTTAGCATCTCTCCACAGTCACGTCCAGTTGGAGACATCTTATGGTGAAGTACTTGCCTGAGCCCTCAAAAGCACACCCATTCACCCCGCGCCTTGCAGCTGGTTCTCGGCTTAACCCCCTCAGGAAACTCAGGCTTCTCTGAACACAAAGGGGCTGTCCGCAGGCAACTTCCACTTTCCCATTGCATGGAAACCTCCTAGACAAGGCTGAGTCACTGTTTATGGTCTTTTGTTTCTTCATTTTATTTTAATGTACATTTATTTATGTAAATAGTAAGCACACCAATTTCATCATTCATCTCTAATTATTCCAACACCTGTCGCCATTGTGGCTCATTCCGTGGCCTCTCAAGTATGGCGACGAGTTTCCTCAGATGTTTGCCCATCTCTGTGGTGAGCTTCTGTTCCCTGGAACCATACCCGTGGTAGATCTGGTTTTGAAGTGTGTTTCTTCAAGAGGGGTTTCATGTTTGCTTCTGTCTGCCCCCCACCCCGGCTGCTACCGGCCTGGAATCCTTTTAAACAAAATTCGGGGCTTACTATTTTGGGGGCCCCTGAAAACTATGAACTGTGGCCACAGACCACATGGGAGTGTAAGCTCGTGGTTAGGAGCTTTCTTGGGAGACTTTTTTGGGGAGACTTTTCATGGGAGACTTTTGGTTTTTCGCTTCATCCGGAGCCAAGATTTAGACACAAGTGTTCTTGTTGTTCTTCTGTCTGGTGGTTTTTTTCTAGTTCAAGAGCGGCACTCATCAGAGGTCCTGGCTTCGGGTAGGTATCTCCGATCTGACCTTCCAGTGTGGGTGGTCCTCGGCCCTATCCGCTGCCACCAGAGCTGTATAACCTCCTAAAACCCCAGGTCTAGAAGACTGTGGATAGCTCGCGCCTGTGAACTGAATGGCAGCTTTGGTCTTCTCTCTCATCCTTGCGAGGCTTTGACAGTTTCCCTTTCTTTCCCTTTACCTGAGCCTTATGTTTAGAAAGTGAGATAAGGGAGGTGTCTTCAAAGACCTAGGCCGCCCATGTGACTTCTACCGTAGTCTCTCTTTGTTCCTATTATAGTCTCTCTTTCTCTCTTCCCTTAGTCCTTCTGACACTTCGATAACTACATTCCTGTATTCTTCTCTGTTTGAAATGCGTAACTACAGTTTCTGTTTTCCTGACGGAACCTCTGATCCAGACACAGTCCCCGAGTCTGCCTCAGCTCCTCAGTCCTGACCCCCATCTTCCTTCTTGCCTTCCCATTGCAGGGACCAGTAGATCGAGCTGCGAAGGAGGTTGTGGATAAGAAAATACAAAGCGAGGGGTGCCTGGGGGGCTCAGCCGGCCAGCTTTGGCTCAGGTCATGATCTCCCAGTTTGGGAGTTGGAGGCCCGCATTGGGCTCTGTGCCTGGAGCCGGCTTCGGATTCTCGGTCTTCCTCTGTCTCTGTTTCCTCCCCCGCCCCTTCCCCACTTGTGCTGTGTGTGTATCTCTCTCTCTCAAAAATAAACATTAAAAAAATTAAAAAAAAATACAAAGCTAAAACAAAGTTGAGCATCTCACACACGTCAGTTAAGGCAATGGCCTAAATTAGTGTGTGGGAAAGAAAAAGTGGGAGTCCGTGCCAGGTTCAAGTTTTCTGTGCACTTGCTGGCAGTGTTCCCTCCGACAAGGTGCTTGTCTTGTGGATTAAATTGTGTGGTGCAAAAAAGACACGTTGAAAATCTCGCTCCCAGTGCCTCAGAGTGTGATTATTTGGAAACAGAGTCACGCAGGTGTAGTTAGTTGGGATAAGGTCTTTCAGGAGTAGGCTGGGTCCTTCATCCAGTGTAACTGGGGTTCTTTTTTTTTTTTTTTTAATTTGTTTTTAACGTTTGTTTTTTGAGAGAGTGAGAGAACGAGCGGGGGAGGGACAGAGAGAGAGACAGTTATATGCAGGGGTTTCTTATAAGTAGAGAAGACATGACAGGACACGTAGCAGGAGAAGGCCACGGGAGGACACAGGCAGAGGCTGAGGTGACGGCAGCTGCAGACCAAGAAGCCCGCGGATCCGCAGGCGCCACCAGCAGCCAGGAGGAGGAGGCAGGCTTCTATTCAGAATCTCAGAGGGACCATGGTGCCGCTTCCCCTTGAATTCATATTTCCGGGCCCTAGGACTGTGAGAGAAGAAATCGCTGGGTGAGCCATGCAGTCAGTGTGTGATTCTTTATTAAGGCCGCCTGTGCAAACTAATATGTTATCTGAGTCTGTTTCCATATTCATAAAAGTGAATAATGGTACTTTATAGAGTCCTTTATTTAAAAAATTGTTTATTTTTTTTTGAGAGAGAGAGAGACAGAGAGCAGGGGAGGGACAGACGGAGAGAGAAAATCCCAAGCAGGCCCCATACACAAAGCCCGACGCATGGCTTGATTTCAGGACCCTGACATCAAAACCTGAGCCAAAGTCAAGAGTCAGATGCTTAACAGACTGAGGCACCCAGGCGCCCCTATAGAGTCCTTTTAAAAAAAAAATATTTTTTTAATGTTTGTTTATATTTGAGAGAGAGAGAAAGAGAAATAGTGCTTGAACTGGGGAAGGGCAGATAGTGAGGGAGACACAGGATCCAAAGCAGGCTCCAGGCTCGGAGCTGTCAGCGCAGAGCCCGACGCGGGGCGTGAACCCAGGAGCCATGAGATCATGTCCGGAGCCGAAGTTGGACGCTCAACCAACTGAGCCACTCAGGTGCCCCTTTAAAGATTAAAATAAGACAATGTGTGCACAGCATCAGGCTCCTAGAAGCCAAATAGGACATAGTGTTATTATTTTGCAATATCGAGCTGGCTCTGGCTGGCTGTACTCCACTCTTGTGACGGTGCCTGCCTCCCTACACACGCACGCACACCCACACCCGTGGTGCACACACACCCCGTGTTCTGTGTCACCCTCTGTTACGTTGTAAGCGAAGCCTCATGTGCTTTTGTCCCTTTCAGAACTTCGGGGTTGTTCATTTCAGCGAGGCTTCACCTGCATGAAAGGTTTGGCCAGCTGAGAAGGGATCCAAACCCCAGGATGGCCCAGGAGATAGGACAGTTGGAGAACATGACATTCTCAGCTTGGCCCTGCCCCACGTGGAAGCAGTATTCCCTGTGGCTTTAACCTCTGTGGCCTTAGCCTCTAACCGCCAGGAGTTGCCAGTTGTAAAAGTTGAATGGAAAGCGGGGCTAGCTTACATTTGCCGAGGTGTTGGCCCGTGGTTGATAAAAATGGCATAACTCCTATTCTTTCAGTGTGCCCTTATTTGTAAAAAAGATTGCTGGTGGTACCCCAAACTCAGACGGAGGCAGACAGCGTGGGTTTGGTTTGGTCGGGTCTGAATCTATGTGGGGGTCGCAGGGCGGAAGGGGGTCTGGAGCGCCTGATCCCTCACCAGGTGCGAGGCCCCTGCTGAGCGTTCTTACTACCGCTGAGGAGCGCTCGCAAGAAATTGTTGGAAGGAAGTAGGTAGATTTCCAAAATGTCCACAGTGGGGATTAGAAACCGAGAAGCTGCAGCCTCACGCACGCACGCACGCACGCACGCACACACGCACGCGCGTGCGCGCCAAGAGAGCCAGATGCGGGGAGAACTCGGATGTTCCCTGTCGGCCTCTGGTGTCCCCTCGTTTCTGGCCACCAGCTGCTCTGAGCTGGTGTCGGAGCAGCCACGGGCCGAAGATGCTGCCTGCGAATCTGTGCTTGTGACTCCTCGGCGGCGCCAGCCCCGCTCCCTCTCCTCCAGTGGCCCAGCAAATCAGGAGTCTAGAAAAAAAGCAGAACTAAGGACTGACCTGCTCCGCGGTGGAGTCCTCTTACCTTTGAGCCACAGTGGGATGGAGGCTCGCAGCCATTAACAGCACACCTCCAACAAACTCATGACGGCCTGAAGAGAAACGGCCCCCGGGGAACTCTAAACAGCAATTAGGCAAAATCCTAAATTACAGAGTTCTCACTCCACAGAGAAATGCAAATTATAATTTCGCCTCCACCAAAAGTCCACAGCGTGATTCTGCCCTCCATCCGCAGAATGCTTCCCCCTTCCAGAGCAACTCCCCCAAGAGGCTTTTCCCGCGCAAGCCGAGAAAGCAGACTCAGTGTGGGTCGTGTCAGTCTGTGTGCCCTTCCCGCTGAGATCTGGGAGGGAGGGAGGAAGAGGAACAGGACAGAGAGGGAGAGAAACTCTTCTGCAGCGTTTTTTTCAGTCATCAATACGTGTTAGGCACTGGCAACGTGCTGTGCCCCGTTGGGGATACGACGAAGTGGGAGATGTAACCCTTATGCCCAAGTAGTTTCCAAAAAAAAAAAAAAAAAAGCCAACCTAGCAATTTCTTCAAGCACTTAATTTTCTGCCATCGGTACTTGGGGCTATTGGAATTCAGGAAAAGGGGAGGCCACCGAAAACTGGAGGAAGAAATGCTTGTCGGAGGAGAAGGATTCCGTAGTGGACTCCAAAGACAGGTGGAATGAACAGAAGAGACGGAGAAGAAATGGAGGAAGAAGAAATGGCCCAGGAAAAGGAAGACAGCAAGGCCCTGGGATGTAGCGAGAACCCACCCTCACCACTGACGGACCCGGGCTGGCCCTCTGCCCTCCTCGCTTGTCCCACGGACCCCAGGCCAGCCTGAGGACATCATGTCTGCCCTAGGCCTTGGCTCCAACACTTCCTGGGCGGAGGGGCCCCCATGCCCTCTGTGCCTCCCTGTGTCTTGTTCTCCAGCGATTAGCCCTGTAGCTCTGGGTTCCCAGGGTCCTAGTGGTCCTGGAAGGCAGAGCCTGTCCTTCCCTTCACTCCCAGCCCGGAGCTCGCTCGGTGCCTGCGACGCAAGGCTCAGGACGTGACTTATTGAATGAGAGCGAGTGGAAGGGGAATAACACGAACTGAGAACCAGCTCCGGGAGAACACCTACCTGCCCATCTTCCATGTTCTTGACCTCACCATCATCTCCCTGGGTTCCGGGGAATGGTCCCTGGGCTCTTGGTGTATGTGGCCATGACATGGAGTCAGACGCATGTTGGCTGGGAGGCCGCCCCTGCTCCTTTCCAGTAAGGAATTGGATTGGCAGTATTACCAGCGAGCTCCCGACCCAGCAGGGTATGGGGTGTCCTCCTCATTTAGGTTTGGAGACAACTCTGCCATGTGACTGCAGCTCCACAGAGCCCAAAGGTAATGGTAGGGGGGGAGGCAGGGGCCTCCTCCACCTGCTGTCCCCAGGGCAGAGGCCTGCCATGTCGCTGTCACAGTCTGGGCTCCGTCTGGGAGAGGAGCTTCCTGGGGCGGCAGATCTGAGCTGGGCCTGGCGAGCAGGAGCCGGGGCAGCTAAGGAGGGCGAGGCAGGGGGGTACCAGGAGCCTGGAATGCTCAGGACACAGGCCCTGCCAGGGTAGCCGTGGGAAGGGGCCAATTCTCCGAGGGCCTTGAGCCCAGCATGGAGAATTTACCCCATGGTAAAGGAGAGCCAGCGATGAGTTCTCAGCAGAGGAGGCACGTGGTTAGATCTGCATTTGGGAAAGCCCCCAGCTTTGATATCCTCAGCTGTGAAGGGTTGTCTGGGTGAGTGAATCACTCTTTACAGGTCTCGTCTCGTGGGCACACATCCATCAACATCCATCTCTAATTCATTATGCAGACACCCAGGGCTCTCAGATTTATGGGGGTGTGGGAGATAGTCGAGTGTAGGAGGGGGAGAATTCTGAACGAGGAGCCTTTGAGGTCCCTCTGACCCAGGGTGTTCTATCACCTCATGTCCCAGGGAAAATTCTAATTTCTCTGCAAATTATTTGAATTTTAAAAATCTCCCTGTTGCATACTACACCAAAACTAGGTTGCTGTATCCTTGTTCCAACTGTGGAGGATATGTGCAAATCATCCGATTAAGTCATTACTGGGTAAATCGAGAGCATGCGTGTGGGTGAGAGCCTGCTATAGGCAGTGCACAGCACAATAATAATATCTTCACTCGTGCAGCCTCACGGAGCCAAGGACCTTCCACCAACTCCTACCTCACCTGAACCCTGTAACCACCAAGGCGTGGGCTCTAGGGACCAACTGCCTGGATGGCCCCCGGCCCTGCCATTTGCATGCTCTGCAACTTCGGGCAGGATACTTGACCTCTCTGTAGGTCAGTTGTCTCATTTATAAGATAGGAACCATGATAGAATCTACCTCATGGGGGAGTTGTAAGGACTGAATGAAACAATATGTGCCAAGTGCTTAAAATTGTGGCTGGCACATAGGGAGGAAGTTGTAATAGGTTATTATTTCTTCTCCTGGTTACTGAGGCACAGCCAGAATTGGACTTAAGTTTGTCACTTTCCCGTGGACTCACCACTGATTCTTGGCCCTTCCATGTGCAAGGAAAGAGCCCTTCCATGTGCAAGGAAAGATGTGTTCCAACATTTGTGAAGTTCCCTTTGGACTTTTTTCCAGCCTGATTCTAGAATGCTTATAGGTCTGCTTTTTTGTCTTGGATTGCGTCAATCCCCATCTAATTAGTGATTAACATATTTGCAGATATTTAAGATTGGGTGCCTGGCAGTGAATTACTCTAAGTAATTGTCTGATGTGAATTAAACCAGAGGCATTTGTGTTCCAAGTTTCTAGAATATTCTAGGCAATCAATGAAGTTTGGTGAATGAAGAAGCAATGTGAAGGGCAACAATAGAAGGTCCCACTTGGGCTAGCATAGATTCATTGTCACATCAGGCATATCGCATACTGAGCCAGTACTGTGAGTAGTTAGAAAATGATCTCATTTAATTTACTAAGTGTAGAACTTAAATCATACTGAACACAGTCATGAAATCACATCAATTAATTCTGGTCAGCTGACCAGATACTTTGCTACTTGATAAACTTTAAAATGCAGTGTTTATTTAGTTTACCATGACTTAAGAAAACTAAATTTACAAACTTAAAATTTTTTTTAATGTTTCTTTATTCTTGAGAGATACAGAGAGACAGTGTGAGCAGTGGAGGAACAGAGAGAGAGGGAGACACAGAATCCAAAGCAGGCTTCAGGCTCCAAGCTGTCAGCACAGAGCCTGATGCGGGACTCGAACCCACAAACCATGAGATCATGACCTGAGCCGAAGTTGGATATTTAACCAACTGAGCCACCCAGGCGCCCCTAAATTTACAATCTTAACAAAATTGGAAAATTAGAGGTCATCTTATTTACAAAAGCATTCTGCAGTTTTACAGAAAAGGTATCCATGGAAAGTATCTGTAAACTTCAGACTCCCCACAGTGTTAAAAATATTTAGCTTTCGGAAATTCTCTCTTTTTTTTTTTTAGGAGTACACTCACTATACAAAGAAATCCAGCTATAGGATATTGCTGCTTAAGTAGAAATGGTCCAAGAACAAATGTAGTGCTAATGAGTATATAGAAGTTGTGCAAGATGGGAGAAAGAATGAAAAATGACGAGGAAAGGAAGGGAGGAAGAGGAAGAAGAATGTCAGGAAGACTAAAGCCCCACGGGAATCAAGGCTTATGGGATTCCTTAAACACAATGAAAGGAGTTTATGTTGTCATCCCTAGCTTAGAAGAAGACAGCAAGACTCCGCTGAGGCAGACAGCATAATATTTGCAGGTGGCAGAGAGAAAGAAGCTTCTTAACTCTCTATCAGTAACAGGTTCAGTGTCCAAGTGTCCACTCAGGATCTTAACCCTCAAGAGTAGAGCCAGATGCCACAGGACTTTGGCTTAAAACCCATCTGCTACTGTGGGGAAATGGGTTTACTTACATCAATGGGCTAGAAAAATTCTTAGGGTGGAAAGCCGCCACGATGGGGCAAAAGTGCTCAAGGTTAGGTAGTGAGATATTGTAATGGGATCACGAGTTACCTTTTATATCACCTGCAGGAAGTTACTTTCCATCTGGTGCCAATATACTATCACAGACTCCACTTACCCTCCAGATCCTTTGTTTCTTGGACACAAGTTAATGATTACCGTCTGATTGTTTTCCCCATGTTCCCCACGTGTGTAAAATCTTGTTTTCTTCACGTTCACCATGTGGGTAATATCTCGTGAGCTAAATAAATACAGAGATGAAACCCTTGTTCGGGGTTCTTGTCTCCTCCCGGACATTAGCCTCTCTCGTATTCAATTCTGTGTCCACTCTCTTCCTAGACAAGAGAGAACTCTAGACTCATAATCTGCAACATGCCACTTGCTCATGACTATACCACACTGTGCTTGAGTTCACACTCTATGCTTGGGTTCTTTTTCTGGATCTAAGTTGGTAAATGGGCTCAACCTTTGATTCAGCCTTTGTTCCTCATTCTTTAACATAATGTTTTGACCACTTCAAGACCCAGGATCTCGTGTCTGAAATCTCCCAGCCAACATATACCTTTAGTATTCTTCAACCCTTTGGCTCAGTTCTTAATTCTCTCTCCTTATTGCCTCCTTTGATAGAGCTAATAGATTGGAAGAACCAAAGCTTGCTGTAGACCAGAGTATATACTGATTATAGCAGAGGACTTGATTAAACTGCTCATTTAAATCTTAGTGGAACCGACTGGCAACTTGCACAGTGCAGGATAATAGAATTAGGACAGCAGTGTTTCCCAAAGAGTGTTTTATGGAATTCCACAAGATGATACCCTTATACAAGGACACACATAACAGAGTACTCCACATTCTTAACAATTCACCGGGCACAATAATACTCTGAGAATGTGGGTGTTTTTTTTTTTAACTAGATCTTAAACATTTTTCAATTCTTATTGTTGAGAGAGACTTGAGAGTGTGCAAGTTGAGAGAGAGAGAGGGAAACACAGAATGTGAAGCAGGCTCCAGGCTCTGAAATGTCAGCACACAACCCCATGCAGGGCTTGAACCCATGAACTGTGAGATTATGACCTGAGCTTTAAAGTCAGATGCTTTACTGACTGTGCCACCCAGACTCCCGAGAGTAGATCTTATTGTTTACAGAAACAGTTCCTTTATCAGAGAGAAAAACCCTGTGTTTGGGCAGTACTGAAAAAATACTGGTCAGTGTTAATTGGTGGAGACACTTCTAGTCCAGATCAAAAGGCTCTGTACTTGTTCCTGGTTCAAATCAGTTCAGCTTTTTCCTTTTTTTTTTTTTTTTTAATCCATGACTTGGAGTAAGAGGTAAAATGCATGCCTATCAGGTGGTACTAGGAAGACAGTTAATATAAGGGAAGGCAAAGTCTAACTTAAAAATAATCTGAGCAATGATTACTGAGTGTTCCTTTTTTACTTGAATCCTGGACCATTTGGACTTATGTTTAAAGAATTAATTGCACAAAAGTATAATGAGGGGGAGATGCTTTAGGAATGGTACATGCATGACCCACAAGTTCAATCTGAGTCAAGATCATGTGAATACAATCCAAAGCTACATTAATAGAAGCTTACTTCTGTTAATTTTAGAATGGGGAGCCTGGGTGGCTCAGTCAGTTAAGCGTCCGACTTCAGCTCAGGTCATGATCTCATGGTTCGAGCCCCACATCGGGCTGGGTGCTGAGAGCTCAGAGCCTGAAGTTTGCTTCCGATTCTCTGTCTCCCTCTCTCTCTGCCCCTCCCCTGCTCACGCGCGCTCTCTCTCTCTTTCTGTTTCTCTCTCAAAACTAAATAGTCATTTAAAAATTTTTTAGAATTAATAGAATTTTGGTCTGGAAGTTTACTACCCAGACCACGTTCAGAGTATATATTCCATCCTAGTTACTACATTTTAAGAGGGCCACTTGAGACTAAAAAAAAATATTTTTTTTTGAGACTAAATTAAGTATAGAAGAGATTAGGAAGGATGAAAAAAATCCGTTACATGAAAACTGTTCAAAGTCATCAGACATGCTGAGCTAAGAGTCTTGATAGTGAACCAAAGACCTTTTTGTGTTTATTATGGTCCAATGATGGAATAGGTTGTCCTTGTAAGTAGTAAATGCCCCATCATGGGAAGTTTTCAAACAGATCCTGAATGCCCAAGTGTCGGAGCTAAAGAGGTGGTGATATCAAAGGCCACTTTCGGCTCGGATTCTGAGACTTTTTCTGGTCATTTAAATATTTAACTACGTCACTTGGGGAAATGATAGCAGGGGTTACCTAGCCTGTCCTTTTTTTTTTTTAATGTGTATTTATCCTAGCCTGTCCTTTTGACATTTCAGAGTCTTGTGTCGTGTCGAGTCCTCTACATAGTTTCTGCCTTTAATTCTCCACAAAGCCCGATACGGGGCTCAATCTCATAAACTGTGAGATTATGACCAGAGCCAATATCAAGAGCCAGATGCCTAACCGACCAAGTCACTCAGGCACCCATCAGTTCAAGTTTATTTAAGCAGGAATTTTTGTCATATTTTTATAATATACTTCCTTCCCATCCTTATACCTTGGCCATTGAACTCCGTAAACACGAGAGCAACAGAACAGGGAATCTGATTTGAGCCTCATGTGAATTCATCAAGAGTAGTTGGTATTTGCAAAAACCCAAAGAAGGCTGCCGTGAACAGATTTATTTACATTTTAATTTTTAAAAATACATGTCCCGCAAAGCACATTTTATTTGGAAGGCAGCCTTCCATTATGCAAATATCAGTTTCTCCATGAAATGTCTCACTAATGGTGAAAGTTTTATACCTATTGTTCCTGGCCTGGAACCAAGAAAATGGCACAGCCACTAAAAGTTCACTTGTTACACAGCTGGTCTGACAGTTAATTAATGGGCTTTATTAGGCTGGAGGGTGGGAGGCTTCCCTGAGCCAAGTTTGGGACCCAGTTGGCTCTCACAGGTCAGGTGCTCCGAATGCAGCTCAAACGTCATGCTGTTAACTCCCCGAACTCTTGGCAGAGAACAGCTTTCTGTTTTGAAAGTAATGGCCTCATGTCTCTCGTGAGCAAGTCCCGTTAGAGATCAAAGCAGTCTTTCATAACCTTGTTTTGATGAGTTAAGGAAAAATGAAACCAGAAACATGAGGATTAAGTGTCCCTTAAAACTCCCCTTGGGATGTAAATACTGAGAAGAATGTGTTGGGCCAAACCATGTATGTATGGGATTTTATCAGACCCCAAACGTGGGGGAAGCAGGCTTCTGACAGATTGAGGTATGTCTGGGTTTGCCTCTGTCTAATTGGTCTGTATTATGATCCTTAAGGGGGGCTCGTTATGGAGAGGGCACCTGTGCTTTCCTGGGGTGGGGGGGCGGCTCCCACCAACAGAGCTTAATCTCTCCAAAGGGACCAAGTGTAACCAGCTAAAATGTAGGTTGTTATTTTTCCTTTAATTTACTTATTACACGAAATGATTCTACATCATTACAGGTGTCTCTTAGGGCTCCAAGCATATGAGAAATAATGATTTTATGATGAACAAAAATATTTTACATGAAATTGACAAAAACACAGCTGTCTCAAAGGTGTATCTATGACATAGGTAACATCAAAGAGGAATGCTAACTCATTCTGTTTTTCTGTTTCCAAACAGAAACATTCTGTTTTTCTGTTTCCAAATATCTTTGTATCTGATCTGAAACATTTCTCCTGAAATTCTTAGCAGCTCCAAACCTACATTTATTCAAAAGAATATCCATAAAAGATAGAATTGGGGGGTGGCAAAGAAATGACCCTCTATGAGAGGAAATACAGCTTGGGAATTATCTGTCTCTTAAATGTGCAATGATTGTATGACCACAGAGGGCTTCGTTTGTTTGTTTTTATTGACATGAAATTCACATAACATAAAATTAACCTTTTAAAGTGACTAGTTCAGTGGCACTTAGTATATTCACAATGTTGTAACTACCACCTCTGTCTCTGTGCAAAACATTTTCATGACCCCTGAGAGAAACCCCTTCCCAGTAAGTGGTTGTTTCTCAATCCTTCATCTCCCTAGCCCCCGGAAACCACCCTCTGCTGTCTGCTTCTGTGGACTCAACCTCTTCTGGATATGTCGTATCAATGAAATCATCTAATAAGTGATCATTTGTGTGGTGGCTTCTTTCCCTTAGCAAATTTTTGAGGTTCATCCACACGTAACATGTGTCAATGCTTCATTCCTTTCTGTAGGCTGACCAGTATGCCACTATTGTTCACCCACTGGGGGACACTGGAGTTGTTTCCACCTTTTGGCTATTGTGGGTAGCGCTGCTGTAAATGTGTGTATACACGTGCACACATGACACCTGTTAACGATCCTTTTGGGTATATGTATCAGAAAATAGGAATGGAACTATGGAACTGTTAGAAGACCAGCTGACGCTAGAAAGAGCTGCGGCTGTACTCCGCATGTCTGTTTTTTCCCCCAGCACCATTGCACACACAGGTGACCACACAGCTGGAGATTCTCTTGATCTTCTACCAGGGGGTCCATCACCAGTTCCCTTGAATTGGAACTAAGACTACTACCTGGCATTTCAATGTTCTGAAGCCATGAATGCATAAGACACAAGAGAGGTCACGGCGATCACTGGAGGGCTGGTGCCGCCCAGCAAGGACGGCTAAGGAGAGCTACTGCACGAAGAACGGCGTTCATGGAAGCTGCGGGCATACCCATTAGGGTGTCTGTTTGTACTGCCTGCCCCATGGTCAAGGTTAACAAAGGACTACATCAACTCCATATGGTTGGAATCACCAAGGACTCACACTCCTCAAGACTACAGGCCAGGGTCACCTGGGCAAGACAAGAATCTCAACCAACTGAAGTGCCGGCAGAAGACCGGGGAGGTGTGGAACAGCCAACCTTATTCTTTGTTCTTTTTAAAGTTTATTTGTTTGAGAGAGAGAGAGTGGGGGAGGGGTAGAGACCGAGGAAGAGAGAGAATCCCAAGGAGGCTCTGCCCCGCAAGCACAGAGCCCAACGTGGGCCTCAATCCCACCACCCTGAGATCATGACCTGAATGGAAACCAAGAGTCGGGTGTTTGACTGAGCCACCCGAGTGCCCCTCAACCAACCTTATTCTTAAGCTCGGTTTTCAAAAAGCAGACTGACATCTTTACCAGTACTTCCCTCATGCTGCTAGTATGTAACATTTTCCTTGATTTTCGAGTTTAAATGGAAGTTAAACCCCTCTGTATATGCCACCCAACATGAAAACATGGTCTACAAAAACTTGTATGCTTACATTCATAGTAGCGTTATTCATAATGGCGGAGAATGGAAGCACCCCAAATATCCATCGACTTGAATAAATAAATTGGATATCTATACAATAGAATGTTATTAAGCAATCAAAATGAATGAATTACATTAGGAGTAGAAAAAAACATGTCCCAGTTGCGATAGAAATGAAAAAAAAAATCATAGGGGAATCTGTTGCACAATTTTATGTCAATAAATTTGGAAATGTAGATGAAATTGCTAATTTTTTAGAAAAAATATCTTTCTGAAACTGAAGAAATAGGAAAACTGTTTTAGCATTAAAAAAAGCGATTTGACAATCAAATGTTTATACCTCGCAACCACCTCCCAAAAAAGACATTTGTCTTAGATGAATTTATTAGTGAATTTTATCAAACCTTCAAGGAAAAAATAATCTCTATCTTACATAAGCTATTACAGACAATAAAAAAAGGACAGCAGGCCATTTACTTTATAAAGCTAGTATGGGCTTGACACCAAACTGAAACCAGGACAGTACAAATGCACATCTCACTTTATTGCACTTCAGGGATAATGCTTTTTCTTTGTTTTGTTTTGTTTTTTTTTTTTTTTTTTTACAAATTCAAGGTTTATGGCAACCCTGGGTTGAGCAAGTCTATTGGTGCTATTTTTTCAAGAGCATTTGCTCACTTCCTGGCTCTGTGTCTCATTTTGGCAATTTTCTCAGTATTTCCAACGTTCTCATTATTGTATTTGTTTTGGTGATCTGTGATCAGTGATTCCAGCTCGCTGAAGGCTCAGACAATGGTTAGCATATATTTGCAATAAAGTCTTTTTTAATAAAGGTATGACTTTTTTTAGACAATGCTATTTCACACTTAATAGACTACAGTAGAGTGTAAACAGAACTTACATGCGCTGGGAAGCTAAAATATTCACTTGACTCCCTTTACTGTGAGACATGCTTTATTTTGGTGGCCACAAACCACATCTGCAATATCTCTGAGGTATGCCTGAATGAGAGAAAAAAAATGTAGAGTAATATCACTTATAAGTGTAGACTAAAAGACTTAAATAAATATTAGCAAATTGAATCCAGCCAGTGTATTTTTTTTTAATGATCATTACCAGTTTGGGTTTATCCCAGGATTGTGAGAACATCAGAAAAATCCATCAGGGAAAGTTCACCATGGATTTCAGATTAAAAATAAATAATATAACATATCTTGTCCTATAAATTTAATACACACTCTTATCTAAAAGAAATATTCTTAGGAAAAACTAGAAATAGAAGGGAACTTCCTTACTCTGATAAAGGGTTTTTATCAAAAACCTAGAGCGGTGACATCACATACTTCTGGAATATTCCCATTAAAAGCAAGAACAAGACAAGAAGGGCAATTATTGCTGCCACAACTCAACATTATACAGGAAGGACTAACTAATGCATTAAGAAGGAAGGACGGAAGGGAGGGAGGGAGGAAAAGAAAATGTGTGCAGTGTGGAAAGAAAATGAAAAACTACTTTTAGGCATAGAAAATGCATAGACATCAACAGATAAACTATTGGAAGTGATGAAAAGAATTCAGCAAGGTTGCTGGTTACAAGAACAATATATAAAATTTGGTGTCTCTTTGCCTGTATTTTAGCAACAACAAATTAAAAAAATAATAAAATTGAAAAAAATCAGTCAGTTCACAATAGCAGCAAAAACTGTAAAGAACCTAAGGAATACAGGGGCGCCGGGGGGGCTCAGTCAGTTGAGCGTCTGACTTTGGGTCAGGTCATGATCTCACCGTTTGTGGGTTCGATCACGACATGGGACTTGTGCTGACAGCTCAGAGCCTTGGAGCTGCTTCGGATTCTGTGTCTCCTTCCCTCTCTGCCCTTCCCCTGTTCATGCTCTCTCTTTCTCTCTCAAAAATAAGTAAACATTAAAAAAAAAAAAAAGAACCTAAGGAATATACATCACATAAACTGTTTAAGAGCTTTACAGAAAAAAATTATAAAACTTTATTAAGGATACAAAAGATCTGGGTAATGGGTAAAAAGCAGTAAAATGTCAGTTCTGCCTAAATTACCCCTAAATTTAACTGCATTCCAAACAAAATCCTGCAGAATTTTTTTGATTTTTGAAATCAATTATAAAATTCATATGAAAATTAAAATTATGAGAATATCATTTTGAAAAAGAAGAGCAACTGCAGAGGGGTCGCCCTGCAAATATCAAGACACTCAAGTTACAGAAGTTAAAATACAGTTGGTCCAGGCAGGGGAACAGGTGCGGAAAGAGAATACAGGCCCCACCGCAAATCCGTGTGCACACAGGAAAGTGGAACAGGATAGAAGTTAAAGTACAGGCGAATGAGACCAGAATGGAAGCATGGGCTCTAGGTTAGATTCCTACACCAATTATGCAAAAATAGATTGGGGGGAAGGGTGGGATTAAAGATCTCTACACGAAAACCTGCAACACAGAAACCACTGGAACCTGCAGAATATCTTCACAACCTAGAGCGAAAATGCTATTCGTGAATCCGCCCAGATCTTCTGGCTACCCTGGGGACCCTACGCTAGTTCCCTACACCCGGAGGCTTGCTTTCTCAGGGTAAGCAGGATTCCCCCAGACTGCTTCCGGGCCAGAGTGGAGCATGTGACTCAGGCCGGCCAATCAGATGCCATCAGAGGCCTCAGGCGGAAGTGAGGAAGCAGGCTCGCTCCAGAACCTCCGTGGACCACCACTCCGTGGGTGGAGCGTGGAGGAGCAGAGGTGGTGCCGTTTTAGAACTGGTAGCGGATTTCTGAGAGAGCTGGTTCGTTCTGGGAGTGTTCCTTTCTTTGAGGCTGAGGCATCTTTTCCCATCACGCCCAAAGTTGTAAGCTTCTTACCATCTCTTGTAAATTTCTTTTCTGCTAAACCAGTCAGACTGGATTCTACTGCTTGCAACTAAGAGCAAGAACTGACCTAGAACCCCACCTTGGACCTGAAAACACCTTTATAACAAAATACACCATAATCAAAATTAGAGATAATAATATTAAAAAAAAATTCTTGGAGAAGAGATTTGCAGGATCCATAACGAAAGAATTAATAAATATATTGATTTTATCGTATAATTTTTATCTAATGGAGAAAGCATCTAAATAAATAAGAGACTGGGAACACCACCATAGGGAAGTGGGAGAAAAATGAGAACAGGTAATTTTCAAAAATATAAACCCAAATGCCTTTATTATATATTTCTCATTTAAAAAATTGCATAAATAACATTATGGTATTCATAGTCTATAAATTTTTTCACTCAAGGAGAGCATTTATGAGAGTTCAATTGCATCTTAAGTGCAAAAACCTGTAGAATATGAACACCACAATCCTATTTACATAAAATTTTAAATAAAAGCAACATTGTAGATTATTTATGAAGATGTTAAAAATGCAAAAAAAAAAAAAGAAAAATGTGAGAAACTAGAAGCTTCTACAGTAAGCTTTGACAGTGATGTCGTTTGGGGGTCGAGAGAAAGGCCGCTGAGAGTGTCAACCAAAAAACACCAAAGATTTACCTGCATTTTGTTTCTGGGGAAAAAAGGTTGGCAGTTGTTAATGGTCCGTCTGGGTTCTTCTACTCCATTTCCCACACTTACGTAGGAATTACAATTTGTGACGTGGGCTCCCTCTTTTCTCTTTCTGTTATAAAATCTGAGAAAGACAAACTCCCCATTTCATCTGTGCATGCTAGGATGTCGTGACTACACCATGAGAGAAATAACGGCATGCTCTCTGCATTTACAGAGGGAAACTCCATGTTGGGTTCCCCCCTCGAAAAGAATAAGTTTAAAAAAAAAAATAATAAACTTCTGTAGCTTTATTTTCAATTCAGTTTTAAATTATATATGCACTTCATCCTTGTGAAATAAAGATAAAAGACCATGAGGGTTCATTTATAATGATTTTAGGTCTTCCAAAATAACGACCTAACCGCTGGCACTCACTCTGTACTTCTGCGTAGCCACGAATCCATCCCCCCAAGACCGCAACTGTGACACGCACTTGTCATTCATAGGCCAAGCCACGGGATGCCACTGTTGCGTTTGTGCAACAGAATAACAGACTTCTACTTAAGTTGAGATGGATAAAGAAAGGGGGAAAAACATCTCTTCTGTTATAAACAGACTCATAACTGTTTAAGGGTTAAGATTCAAATCTTATCTTACTAGTTCTAATTTTTTAAATCCCTTTAAGTTGGATTTTAAATATCACAGATTGAAATCACTTGAGTCTTTTAATACTTAGATTTCATGTCATCAAACAATTACATTCCAGAAGCAAATGATTTTGGAACTGTTAAAAAAAAATGCGAGCACCTACAAATGCTTAGAACGAAGTCCTCTGAGACTTAAATTCTCCAAAGTGGTTTCTATGCCAGCTGCTTGGGGCCAGTTGCTATATTTATTTTCATGAGCTCTCAGTGATACATTGCTTGCTAAAAACCTGACAAATAATGTGTTCACAGGTATTAAGACCTACCTAAAATTATTTGTTTTTTAAAGGGGGCAGCGTATGTTTGAAATCGAAGTGTTGGGTAAATCAAGTAATGGTTTTCCTTTGACTTACCCAAAGATACTTTATTTCCATTTCCAATCCACAATTGATAATGATACTTGACACTTTAAAATTTCTTTCTGACCCCATCCCAGACTCTTAGCAAGCAATTAAAGGTTTATAAATTGACAATTACAGGTCCCAGAGAAACTGATATTTAAAAAGAAGCATTCCTTTTTGTCTTATGAGTCAATAAATTGTACAGAAAGGCATTCCCAACGTCGAATACATCCTATTAAAAAGTTATGAGTATGTGGTCTACGCATATAGGAAATAAATTGTAGTCCCTGGAAGAGACTGTCGTCTAATTAGGGACACACGACACGTCGTGTGAAAAAGAACACGATGCTGTTAGGAGTACGAAGTGCCCATATATCTTAAAGTGCCCAGTTCTGAAGAGGAGAAGAGTCCTCAAGGACTGGAACGGCCAGGACGGGCTTTGAGGAGGCAGAACTCATGATCAACCTGCTCAGTGTCACCTCCTCCCAGAGTCCCCTGTCTTCCACTTGGCGCAGCCTTTCCTCTGCCAACTCAGTCAGTTCTCATCTTGGGAAGATTTTTCATAACTCTTCAAACATGTGTGTAGTTGTAACTCTCAAAAACTGTTCATTTCTGCATTCAGCAAATACTAGGCACAAAGGAGGCCATACGACCAACATGGCCCCTGTCCCTGGAGCTTCTGATCTAATAAATGCATTGCCACTGTTTGCTCACTTGTGTCTTTCTTCTGTGGGCCTGTGACCTACGCAGTGTCCCCGGCAGGGAGGACAGAGCGGACTGCAAATAAAGGCCGGTTACGGGAATGGTGTGCCAGGAGGGTGGAGGCCGCAAGATCAGAAGTTAGCACAGGTGTCCAGCCGAGCGGTGGGGGGAGAGAAGGGACGGTGAAATAAAGACGGTGAAAAAGCGAAAGGGCACGGTGTTGCCTCACCAGCAGTGAGGGAGAGGACGAAGCCAAAACCAACTCCCGGGATGGCTTTCCGTAGTGGGTTTGTTTGTGTGCGTGTTTCTTCGCCCACGGCATTGGCCTCCCTTTTCTGTTCCAGAACTAACCGTGTGCCAGCCTAGTTATTGTGAAATAAGTTTGCCTCATCTGCAGTAAACTGTGATCCCGCTATAAAGGGCAGGCCCTTGAAATCTCAACGCGGAGTGGCCCTCGGTCTGTTCTGGGTGGCGAGTCTGGCAAGGAGATGGCAGGCCGCTCCAGGTGCATGAGTCAGGATGCCTGGGTCCCAGCTCTTCTCACGCACCCACGACACAGGCCTTGGTTGATTTAGAGCTCGAGGCAGTTCTTAGGGGGGTCAGCGTGACTCATCGGAGCAGGACATGAGCAAAGCGATGGGCTGAGCAGTTGTAAGGTCATAAATTTTTAAACTTAACTAAAATAGCCCAGGTCTGAATGCAGGCTATTGGTTGCCTGAGCAACAGAGAGGTTAAAGCGGCAATAAATTACAGCGGTCTTATCAAATAGAGCTGTTCCTGCTTTATAGCAGGGCACCGGCACCCTCGATGTTGGCTGCCAAACGCAATTCGGCATGGGGAAATTATCAGCAAGTTCATATCAAAGGAAAACAGAAGACCATGACCCAGGCCCAAGGCCCAAGCAGATTGAGGTCTTCATCTCAGACAGTTTAGAGAACAGAAGGCCCCGGGTCCAAATCTCTGCCCTCTCTAATCGCGTGACCTGTAGGCGCCTCACCCGCCTCCCAGAACCGCAGGCTCCCTCTTGGAGAAAGAGATGCCGTAAGTCTCCGGTGAACTGACATTCATGAAAGCACTCCAAAAACAGGAGACTATGCTACCAAAAAAAAAAAAAAAAAAAAAAAAAAGATGGTGCGATCTCTACAAGAGGAAAAACAAAATTAGCTGGGGAAGAGCATCAGTAAAGGTATAATATCTTAATAAAAAACTACCTGCCTGCCAGCAGTTTAGATGAGTAAGATCATCTGAACAAAAACCCACACCTCTAACAAGGGTAGAAAGTCATCGTATGTTCACACTCGCACTTGACCTGCGGAGACCCGGGATTCGGGGTGAGGTAGACATTTTTGGCAAGGCCCTGGGTGAAGACTCACGATACCATAGTCCTTCTCCTGCGTCGTAGTCCAGGGTTCGATACCTTTTGCCAGCGCCTCGCGTGTCCAGATGCCTCTGTCACTCTTTTGGTGTCTTTCTCATCCCACACGGCTTTGCACATTCTCTCTCTTTTTGTCTCTCTCCCTCTCACCCTCACCCCTCCTTTGCCTCTCAGCCAGCACGTGATTTCTGCTTGCAGCCAGACTGACTTCCTCTCTCCCCTGTGATTACTCATTGTCCTTCTCTCCTCAAAGACCAGGCCAGAGTATCAGCCACCCCATGTCCACCCCCGTATAAGCTTCCTTGGCTAAATGGTTGTGTTGTTATCTTGCTCTCTGTCCCTCAAGAGACCACAAGCTCTTTGAGGAAGGCCGAGGAGGGACCCATTTATTGCTGTTGACACCACACTCCCTGGGAGTCCACTTAACACAGGTCAGGGCTCCTTGGCTGAAGAGGAGGGGGAGGGCAAAGGAGATGCAAATGGCGGTGAGACCTTATCCCTCTGATTTGTGCCAGGGGGGTTAGCATGGTGCTATTCCCCAAACATTCCTAGATGAGGAGATAGCTTTCTTCGGTGTGTAGGAACCTGGGGACACATATATATCAGGTAGCTACCAAACATGTAGAGTGGTTGAGGTGTGGGGGCAGGGAGGACCCTGAGTCAGACAAGGAGGAAAGCCAGAGGCTGCATTCTCTCCCTTTCTGTATACCCTGAAAGACTTGGAGCACAGGGACAGGTGTGGAGAACACCCACAAATAAAGATGTCCAGGCCATCTAAAGATAGCCATGGAACAGAGGGTATTGTTCTCATTCCCAACGAATGACTGATTTCACCCTTCTTCTGTCCCAAATGTAACGAGGGTTCAAAGACCAACACCTCTGACTTCTGTGTTGCACCAGCAAATCCACACTAGCAAGCCAGGTGGGGAAGGCTTTCAAAAGACAGAAGGAAGTGTGACTTGTTGTCCTTGTTGAATTTTGCCTTCGTGGTCATTAGTGTATCTTCGTTTGCGAAATGTCTATTCAAGTCTTGCACAGTTTGTTTATTTTTGAAAAATTTTTTAATGTTTATTTTTGAGAGAAAAAGAGATAGAGCATGATAGTGGGGTGGGTGAGAGAGAGGGAGACATGGAATCTGAAGCAGGCTCCAGGCTCTGAGCTGTCAGCACAGATAAGCCCAACGCAGGGCGTGAACCCACAAACCACAAGATCGTGATCTGAGCCAATGTCAGACGCTTACCTGACTGAGCCACCCAGGTGCTCCTATTTATTTTTTAATGTTTATTTTTTAATGTTTATTTGTTTTTGAGAGAGAGAGAGAGAGCATGAACAAGAGCGGGGGAGGGGCAGAGAGGGAGACAAAAGATCCGAAGCAGCCTCAGTGCTGGCAGCAGTGAGCCCAATGCAGGACTTGAACTCACGAATTGTGAGATTGTGACCTGAGCAGAAGTCAGATGTTTAGCCAACTGAGCCACCCAGGCACCCTAAGTCTTACACATTTTAAAACTGGATTGTTCATCCCTTTACTGTTGATTTGTAAATTCTTTGAGTTCTTTATATATTCTGGGTTCAAGTCCTTTGTCAGATTTTTGTGCTGCAAATATTTTCCCCAGCCTGCGCAGACTCCTCCGTTTTCATTTTCTTAGCAGTGTCTTTGGATGAGCAGAAATTCCTACTTTTGACAATGTCTAAGTTATTGGCTTTGTTCTTCGAGGATTAATGGTTTCTGGGTTCTATTGGAGAAATCTTTGCCTACCACAAGATCATAAAGATAGAGTCCTGTATTTTCTTCCATTAGCTCATAGTCTGGATTTTATATTCAGGTCTGTAATTCAGCACAAATTAATTTATATTTGTGGAGCGAGGTAGAGGTTGGGGTTCTTATTTTCCCAGATGATGTCTGCTTTTCAGCAACATTTGTTAAAAAGACCTTTTGCCATTGGACTGACTTGGCACCTTGGCTAAAAATCTATCGGCTACAACTGGGCGGGTCTATTTCTAGAGTTACTAACCTGTGATTTTTGAGCAACACACTCACCTAGACAGTGGGCCTTTCAAGATTTCCTCACCCTTGGGCTTTATTTTAAAGGGACTAAGAAACGGGTGCCTGGGTGGCTCAGTTGATTAAGCGGTTAAATGTCCAACTCTTGATCTCTGCTCGGGTCGTGATCTCACGGTTCATGTCAGGCTCTGCACCGATGGTGCAGGGCCCACTTGGGATTCTCTCTCTCCTTCTCTCTCTGCCCTCCCCAGCTGGTGTTCGTGCTTTCTCTCTCTCTCTCTCTCAAAAAATAAGTAAATAAACTTAAAAAAAGAATAAACAGACTAAGAATGCTTGTTTTGAGAAAATAAAGCGCATGCTTGTTGAATTACAGTTCTTTGGGGAAAAATATTTTCAGACACCACAAGTAAGCAATGTGGCAGGCATAAATCTTCCTCCACAAATAACATGAAGAACACATTTGTTTTATTTTCTTGAATTAAAATTCAATTTGCCTTTAAGGCCTTATACCTCCATGCTGACGAAAAGATCATTTTAAGTCTTTCCCAAGATTTTCCCCTCCCTGGGGTTGCAAGAGAATCTTTCCTCAGGAGGTTGAAAAATGATGGGAGGAGGGGAGGGCTGGGTGGGAAATGGGACCTTTACTCTCTTGTCCATTAAGGGGACAATGATATCCTTAAGAACCAAGCCCAAACAATCCCTTAAAAGTGAGTTGGAGCGATATGGAGGTTGGGGTTCGTTTTTTCCATGTGGGTATCTGGTTGGTCTGGGTCCTATGCCAGATGGAGCACAGAGATGGCTGAATAGTCTGGAGTCCCTAAACTTCCATAGGTTACCTCCTGCTGTTGCTCCCCTCAGATGCCTTATCAGCAACTTGGGCATCGTTAACCTCTATGGAATATGGCGGTGGATATCCGATAGTTTTGCCTGTCCGATAGATTTCCCTTTCTTCCAACCGCTGCACTTCATTTCTCTTTGGGAAACCACTCCTCCCACCCCACTCCACCCCACGCCCGGATTATGTGGGGTTAATAAGTGATTGACTGAGCTCCTGACCCAAGATTTAAGCCAATCCTAAGCAATGGAAGTCAGCCCCTGGGATTCCTCTATGGGAATTTCCGTCTGCTAGGCTTCAGCTTGGTGCACCGTAGACTCTACTTAGTGGATTATCCTACAGGGAAAGAATCTGACTGAGAGAGAAGCCAGCCCAGTAAGCAGCCGAGCCATGAGAGAGATCCAAAGACATCAAGTCCTTGTGAGCAAGAGTTCAGCCATGCCTGAAGCTAGAGCCACAATTTCGTGAGCCATTAAATTCTCCTCGACTGTCAGCCGATTTAAATTGGAGGCTGTAATTGCAGTGAAAAAAGTCCTCATATACCACACCTGGGGCAGCCAACAACCTCTGCCCTCCCCAATCCAAGGCTCTCTCTCTTCTTTTCCACACAGGTACTACTACTAAGCCCTCAAGAAGAGCCAGGAAGTGGCATTCTTGAAGGAGTTCCCACTTTCTTACCTGCCATGCTGACTACCTGCTGGGAATCAGGGTAAGGAAAAGTCAAAGTGAGGATTAACATTAATTAGCATCTCGACGTGTCAAACTGCCACATAGATCTCTTTCTCTGTCCTGCTTTCTTATCACTGATCAATTTTCTTGCCTTCCTTTCCTATCCATTTGCTCTTCCTCCCCAGCAGTCTTGTTTCCAAGCCAATTTAATACATGAATCACTTACTTTCTGCCCAGTACTGTTTGGAATCACAAAACATCACCCGGGCCCTTACAAAGCTCGGGTGTAATGAAAGAGAATTTGAAGCCAGGACAGGGTAAGTGAGGGAGTCTGGGTCCGGAGGACAATGGGCAGAAAAAGTCAACACTTTGACTTTGAAGCAGGTGACAATGCCATTGAATGAGTCCTTCAGGGACGAGGAGGGGCTGGCTTGGATAATGGGGAGACAGTCAGATGAGAGACCTCTAAGCCCCGGATTCTCAAGGAGGAGACTTGAGGGTTCTTTAAATTATAGATCGTTTTTGTTAAACAAAGCCTGAGAGGTGATCTAATCTGATGCAGGTAAATCCTTTTATTTCTTTTACGTAAAATTAAATCCAACCCTAAACCTTAATTTCACAGTTTAATAAATGAGAGAAGGAAGCCGGTAGTTCCCACAATAGGCAGGGGCCGTGTATGTCCCCAAGATGCTTCAGTGTCTGCCTGCCAGAGGAACCGGGCTCTTACCCGTGTCATTGATTCTGCTTACTCATGAGATTTTTCAAAACAAAAATCGAAATAAGTTTGAAAACCCAAGGATTAGTTTACTTCCCATGCAAGTACTAACGTCATTTCTTACGAAATTTTGAGCTCCAACTGCCCCCCAACCCCTACCACCCTGAAACGTGGATTTAAATTCCCTCTTCTGGATCCCTACCCGTCATTGTTCGCCAAGACACAGAACCCAGATCTCAGCTTTTATCCCCATGGTCTCCTTTGCTGCCTTTAGGACGTCACCTCTCCTCTCTGAGCCAAAGACACCAGATCTGTCAGTTCAGCCTGACATCTATTCTGTGCCTCTGCCCAGTGTAGGACCTTTCTGCCTGGATGTTCTGCCCACAGCTCCTCCACGAGAAGGAATGAGGAGAAATCAGAGTTACCCCACTCAGTAGCAGAAAAATCATCCTGTTGGAAATATAACAGTAGTGGCGGCCACTGGCTGGCTAGAAATACTGCCATCATTATTACCTTCCTTTTTGCTTGACTGGACCTCTTTTAATGTAATGAGCCTCAGCTGATTTTATAAAAAAAAACAATAATTTTAAGCCAAATATGATAAAATAGAAACAAAAATTATCTGGAACTTTCCGGTGTTTAAATCCTTTTTTTTCCTAGGCTGCTTGTGTTATCTGGGAATGTGTTTGTGAATTTTGGAACTGGGAAAAATTAAATATTACGAGTTACCAGTTCACATTTTAAGAGTTTTTGTGTATAAGATGAAACACCTTTTATAATTTATTTAAGCAATCCACTCTTGTTAGATTTTGAGTTGTTTCCAACTAGACTCCTATTGTTGGACATTTTGGTTGCTTCCAACTTGGCCCCGACAAACCAACACAGAGCCAGAATAACTGGATGAAAATAAATTACAATAAAGAAGAGGGGGAAAAGGAGGAAAATGACTGGAGAAAACCCGGAAAAATGGGGAAAATGGGCCAAATTGCTTAAAGAAATAAAAGTTTTTTAAAATGCCCTTTTGTGCACAAAATTTGCCAATATTTGTAAGAAAAAAGGAAAAAAAACCCACAAAACCAGCAGTGATTAGAGATTATTCATTTTCTTTTTTTTTTAATGTTTATTTTTGAGAGAGAGAGCAGAGCATGAGTGGGAGAGGGGCAGAGAAAGGGAGACACAGAATCCGAAGCAGCTCCAGGCTCTGGGCTGTCAGCACAGAGCCCGATGTGGGACTCGAATTCACGAATGGCGAAATCATGACCTGCGCTGAAGTCAGAGGCTCAGCCGACTGACCCACCCAGTTGCCCCATAGATTATCCATTTGCAACAAAATTATTATAATTTTTAGAAATTGGCTCAACTATGTCGTTTTAAACAAAATCATGTGCATGTCCCCCGCTGGACCAATGCTTGTGTAGCCAGTTAGGTTGCTCATGATCGTCCAGTGTTATAAACTGCAAGAGGGTTTACATTAATATTTGCAAGATTGCCTTCAAAACTCAGTGCCTTTCTCTCAGATCTGGTGGTGGTCCCGATTGCTCCTGACTGGTCCGCCCACAACGCAACATCTCACTGGGTCTCATTTCCGGCCCCTTCTCCTCTGCATTCATCACCAGCCCCACGGTGGCCTGGGCAGAAGGGGTAGGAACAGTAGCTGTCTGGGCTCTCGCATTCAAAGCTTGCCTGGTGCCTGTGAGAAATGGAAAGCCACTCTAGAAATAAGTCGATTCCTCCTGCTCCCAATCCGTCCTCAAAATAGTAAGAGGATGCTTCATAGTTGTCAAATGGAGATGGTCACAGCAGCCAGAGGCCGTGGTCAAAGCGTCCACCACATTGGTCTTGACTTTACAAGCCTTAATGTGTCTTCCTCTAGTCTTCTGAAACAGGACCGAGCTCAGAACAAGAAATTAAAACAAGACCCGCCACATATATTTGCCCATAAAGCCACTCGTAGAGTTCTAGGAGACTCTAGGGAGACAAATTCCCTTCTGGCCCCTGAAGTTGCTTATCCGGTTCCTGAGAGCTGCAACATTGAATTCGCTCCCAGGTATGAATCAAACCATCAAATATTCTTTATATCTGCTGCCAGGAACAAAGGAAAAAACAGCTCAGGTGAGTTCCTCACAATATACTCTATGTTTCAAGAAAACGACAGCCTGTCTTACCTCTTTCCTAGACAGCATGTTACTTTTCTTTTATGTATGTACGCTTTGGCGGGACCATTTGAAAGTTGCAGACATCATGACGCTCACCTCTAAATACTTCGGCAGCCATCCACCACAAAGGATATCCTCCAATACCACAACAGTATTGTCCCACAGAGGAAAGCTAACATTAATTTAATAATATCTGATGTACAGTCCATATTCAGATACCATAAGTCTCTTATAAAATTTATTAAAAAAAATTTCATCCTCCGACTGTGGTTCATCGCTGCGTTTGATTGTTATGTCTCTTGCAGCCTCAACAAATTTTAACCGAGAATAGTCCCTCTGGCTTTCGGTTTTGTCTCGTTTGTCTGTTTTACATTACTTGGTTTAAAAAATATTGTTTCACATTTATTAATTTTTGAGAGAGAGAGCAAGCATGAGTGGGGGCGGGACAGAGAGAGGGAGACAGAGGATCCAAAGCACTGTGAGGACAGAGCCCGATGCGGGGTTCAAACTCACAACCGTGAAACCATGACCTGAGCAGAAATCAAGAGTCAGCCACTAAACTGACTGAGCACCCAGGCGCCCCTTGATTTTTTTTTTAATTTACACCAATTGTCTTGTAGAATCTCCCACATCTTAGATTTGTCTGGCCATTCCCTGATGACTAGATTCAGGTGAAACATTTTGGGCAGACGTCTGTACGAGTGATGGAGGCTGTGTTCTTTCTGCATCGTATCAGAAAGCAGGTAATGTTTGGCTGTCCCAATGCCAAGTTTGATCACTCTGTAGCCAACTTCCTCTTAAAAATTGAAGTTAAATCACTCACGAACAAATCTGTATTTCCTAATTGCCTCTTGCGATGAAAGCCCAGCGTATCTTTCAAAACAATCTTCATGCACGGCAGCTTTTGTGATTTTTTTTAAAAATTCAGCCCTGAGTCACAAGGCTTCTCCCTTACTGTGAAGCGGGTGTTTGAAAAGCCTGGGAACTAATACTGTTTATCTTTCACAGAATCTGAAATTTCTTCTACCAAGACCAAAACCAAACCAAGCACAAACAGCACCGTGCAAACCGAAAAACCCAGTGTTCACAAGCTATGAGTTTTCAAGTCGAGGTTCCAAACTGAGACCGATAGCTAAGGACAGGAGGCAGTGGGGTTGCAAATGTGGCCTCTGTGCTTGGTTGAGAGGGTCATGGGCCACCTTGCCCAGGCTCTCCTCACTCACATGGTGGGAATTCTGTACCCGCTGCCGGGCAGGCCCAACCAGGAGACCCAGAGCTGGATGCTACTTCTGTTTTGGAAATCAGTTCAGGGGCGCCTGGGTGGTTCAGTCAGTTAAGCATCGATTCTTGATTTCGGCACATGTCACGATCTCACAGTTTGTGGGTTCGAGCCCCGCACTGGGCACTCTGCTGTCAGCGTAGAACCTGCTTCAATATTCAGTACCTCCGCTCTCTCTTCCCCTCCCCCGCTTATGTGCTCTCTTAAAAATAAATAAACATTAAAAAAGAAGAAATCAGTTCAGCAGACTTCACTCCTGCCAGCTGAGAAACAAGGTAACTTCTAGATCCAGAATAGTCTATGGACTTGCACTGAGCTGTTATCTCTGTATTAGGAAGAACTGGAGGGTGCGAGAGGAAAAGGAGATTTTCTTCAATGCACTTTGAAATGGCTAGAATGCTTGTTGAGATTTTAGACTTAAAGAACCATTTTCAAGAAGAGAAGTAATTTGTCTGAATCAGCATGAGGGAGTGTGTCTTCTGATTTTGAGTTTGATCAGAGCTTTTGACGACAGACTATGCAGAGGAGATGGTTCCTGTTTGGGCAGAAAGCTCCAGACTTCCAGCATCTTTTCCTAAATGCAGACCTAGTTCTGTCAAACCTGATGGATATTTCAGGCCACACAGCTTCTTATCACTGCTTTACATTTTGGGGAGATGCTCAGCTGATAAGAAAATGGGCTGAACATCCAATCGATAATAGTGACATAAACATTCTCTAGCTGCGTAAATAAAGCTGCTTTTATGCGAACGATATTTTCAACCTCTGGCAGCAGCAACTTTAGCAAATACCCTTTCGGGAAATACCCCCAATAAATATTAAATTTGAAAGGAGTTTTGCGAACCGAAGACTCCCCGCGTGAGGTCACAGAAGGCAGATCTTATTTAAAATCGGTTTTCCGCTGCCGTTTCTGGTTGCGAGGTAATGAATTGTCCTACTAATTGAACTTGAGGTTCACCTTTCAATTATGAAGCAAACTGCAGAACCCAAGGACGGGCAGGTAAAAGTGAGATGATGAGCAGTCATGTTGAAACTAAGACATCCTTTGTTCTGTCATCCGTGGGCACAAGAGCCTTATGTCCTTTGAGAATGCCCCAGCATTGTCTGAGAGGGTAGAAATCTCAAAGCATCTCAGGAGTGGGCCTAGGGAGAGAGAGAAAACAAGAGAGGGAGAGAGACATTCTTCTTTTACTGCATTTCCCTTTATTTTCTTATATTACATGAGAAAACAATCTTCATGTGACAGAATAAGTTAAAGAAGCTTGTGTTTACTCTCTTCAGTGTTGACTCGGGGAAGCTGAACGGAGTGGTGGCAAATGACTATATAATTGAAATCGCCTTGCTTTGTTATTACCTTAGAAGGGGAGTGTTGTGTAGAGGTTTCAGATTTATTGAGACGGATTACACCCCTGGGTGTAAATCACTTTGTAAAAGTAAATCAGGCAGTTTCCATAATTCCCTTAGGCCTCTGGGGTACAGTTGAATACACTAAGCCATAATTTACTATTAAGGGGGACCCATGGGGTGACTTTCCTGAGGAATCATCTTCTTGTTGGGAGAGTCACTTATTATGCTGCTACAAACAAGCGTCTGCATCTTCTCTCTGTTCGGGCCACCTTTTGCTTATATGTCCAAACGGGGAACATTCAGGCTCCAGGTTCGGAAGGCAGAAAGTCGGGTCTGGTGTTTCTGGCACAAGGAGATAATTATCTACTGTCTGGAACACGAGGAGATAGCACGGGAAGGACGCCACCTCTCCCAGCCCTGCATCCAGCACGATTTGCCCCCCTTCAACCAGCTGAGCTTTATTTGGAAAGGCCAGCCTGGGACCTTGGCACTCTGTTTCCTTATGAGGTTTTCAATATCAGACATTGTTTCCTTAAGGTACTTCTCTAAGACCTGTTTCTCTAAATCATCTAATTGGCCTTTTTGGTTGATTTCGGATATGATGACATTTTACGTGTTTCAAATCCTAGTTCTGATTTGCAAAAATAATAACCAAGTGGTTGCCTGATCCTTAAAACTTAAAAAGAAGAAGTAGAATATGGGGGTGGGGGTGGGGATGATTAGAGTTAAATATGGCTTGAGTTTATATTTAAAATGTGATTACTTTTGGCCTTTGTAATTTTGTTCCTCTTTCACAGACGATGACAAGAATTCCACAAACAATGCCAGTCAGCGGAACCTAATATGCAAGAGAGGATTTGAGTGGTTCAAGGTGAAATTAAATCACCTGCGTCAGTAGGTGCACTATAAGCAATCGCCAAGCTTCATTCTTGATTTTCTAGTTTCTGGTTTCCTTCTGCTGCCATGGTGCAATTCTGCTCCATCGGTAGCCAATGGTTCAAATGCCTCCCTGATGACCAAGCTCCTAATAACTTTGTAATCCTTCTCTCACACCTACATTTTTCCATTTCATTATTAAGTCAACGGGATTTAGGCAGCCTTTCTCCTGTGCCTCCTCTTTTCCTCTTCTCACGGCTCTCCTGTTTTACTTTTCAATTTAATTCCTTCTTTCTAGCAGTTTCTCATTATGTAATTCAAAGACTAAGGATGCAGTGGGCTACTCAGGCTGGCACGCTCAGGTTCACATTTTTCTTTAAAAGTCTTAGGAGACACTTCCTTAAGCAACAGTAGAGGGAGAAGTTTGTAAGAGTCATAAATTGTCCTGAGTTGCTCTAGAAAATTGGTCTTCAAAAAATTTTTTTTAATATATTTTTAAATTTATTTATGTTGAGAGAGAAACAGAGAGTGTGAGTGGAGGAGGGATAGAGAGAGAGACACAGAATCCGAAGCAGGCTCCGGGCTCTGAGCTGTCAGCAGAGTCCAACGTGGGGCTTGAATCCACGAACCGAGGAATCATGACCTGAGCCGAAGTCGGATGCTTAACCGACCGAGCCGCCCAAGCGCCCCAAGAAAATTGGTCTTGATTATAATGGAGATGTTTAAGAAAGTAGCAAAAGGTCCAGAAAATGAAGCTCCAAATCAAGCTCTGGTTTGTAAATTTGTCCAAATCATCCCTCTGCCCAGCAGTAACCCTGGAAACCCTGCCCCAGCCCGCCCCCTTTCGGGAGGTGCGCAAGCCTGGGACAGGCTGTGGACAGAGCACCTGCATGAAGTTCTCCTCCTCCTGTGGTTGGTTGACTCTGTTGGAGCCCACAGAGGAGGTGAGAGGCCCAGCCAGTTTAGCAAAAAGATGCCCACTCCTCGAGAACATTCTCTGGAGAGACAAATCAGAAAACAGGAGTGGCATCAGTCACACGCCCACCAAGACGAAAAGAAATCCAGGAAGCCAGACACATCCAAGGTGGTAGCGACTTAGAGATATCACTTCCAGGTTGGTGCACACATGTATTGGATTTGTCTGATGGAAAATGTATATATATACAGATAAACATCTGTGCACACACATGTACACATGTATGTTCTAACTTTGGCAGTGCGGCCTTCAAACCTAAACAGAACTCCGGCATCACGTTGAGGGCTCCTGCCAAGTGGCCCCAAAGTGTGGTCCCCCAGCTTCCTCTCTATGCCCAGTGTGGACCCACTGGCCACAGACTACTTATGAAGTTCTCGAGTTATACTCTGTTGAATCTCAGCTCCATCACTCACTAACCTCGGTTTTCTCATCTATAGAATGGGTATAATATGAGTTATATTGGGTAGGCTGCATTAGCCTCATTAGCCTAATGATTTCTCATCAAAAGAGAAAACACATATAATAGACCGAACGACTAGAAAACACTCAACATGTTGCTCGTTTTCATTACTTGTTATTATAGTCCCTTCTTAGTCAATCAATTTCAAGATTGATAACAATAGAATTATAAGTGGGGAGGGGGGGCGTCTCGGTGACTCAGTTGGTTAAGCGTCCAGCTTCCGCTCAGGTCATGATCTCGCTGTTTGTGGGTTCAAGCCCTGCATCAGGTTCTATGCTGACAGCTCAGAGCCTGGAGCCTGCTCCGAATTCTGTGTCTTCCTCTTTCTCTGCACTCTCTGCTCTTGTTTTGTCTCTATCTCTTTCAAAAATAAATAAACATTTTTAAAAAGGAACTGTAAGTGGGAATTTTCTAGATAAAATACAGAGGTTCTGTGACCCAGGATTTTTTTCTTCTACATCGTTTATTCTTAGTCAAATGCAATAGAACATGGAAATATAACTAAACATCAGTTATTATATGACCAAAACTCCAGGGCAAACTTTTGGTAAGCTATAAAACTGTTGCCAGTTATGAATAAAAATGTCCTTAAGACTTGTAACGGTTCGGCAATTCCTTAGAAAAAGATCCCAATTTTCAAGTAGACTAGCACAATGTAAATGTCAGATGCTCAATGCATGTGTTTTAGGTATAAAAAGGAATGTTGAGAAGTCAAGAGTAGCTAGACAATATCATAACTTTTTCTTTTAAGAAGGTCCTTCATTTCTGAAAAATGTGCAGGCCAGTTTTCCCCAATCTCCGGGATGTTAGACTTTCTAAGGGATTCATACGACACAGATTTGGGGCCTGCTGGACCTGGAATCCCCGGCTGATTCCAGGGGTGGCAGTGGCTGAGGGCCGAGCGCTTGTAAGCAGTCGTCACGTTAAACCCGTTCCCTGGGGTGGTTTGGAAAGGCTGTTTACATGGTGTGACCACTCTCAGTGCCCAAAACTCCCAGGTGTCAGGGACTTGGAGATCTGTTGGTGATGTTCCAGCCCTACTTGCTGGGCTTTTTAACTGAAATGATATTTTTCTGATTTAAAAAGTTAGGCAAAAGTATAGGAAGTACCTGGGATGCCTGGGTGGCTCAGTCGGTTAAGTGTCCAACTCTTGATTTCAACTCAGGTCATGATTTCACGGTTCATGAGTTTGAGCCCCGAGTTGGGCTCTGTGCTAGAGCCCGCTTGGGATTCTCTCTCTCCCTCTCTCTGCCCCTTCCCTGCTCATGCTCTCTCTCCCTCTCTCAAAAAAAAAAGTTTAAATAAAAAGAAAATATAAGAAGTATGTATAAGTGCAAGGAAATTATTATAGTCATTCACACCCAGAAATACCATTGTCAACATTTTAATGACTTTAAAATTCTTGTTAAAACACATACATATGTATAGTATATGATTATATATACATTTTACTTTTAAAAAATGGGAATATGCCGTGTGTACTGTTTATAGCCTGCTTCTTTTTACTTAATAGTATATTACGAGCTTGTTTGCATTTAATTAAATGCTTGTAGCACCTTTTCATGGTTATATATTCTTCCATCTCACGAGAGGTCTGTCATTTAGTTAACCATGCAAGTGGTCCCAGCCTTTTCCTATTTTAAATAATATCATAATGTGTGTACTTATGTACTTATGTACCATCTTTGTTCCTGAACTTTCCGGCTTTTTTATTTCTTTCCACATACTGTGGGCTGAAGCACTTGCCTGGCAGAGCTGTTGCCCAGAGAAGCCACTCAGGCTTGAGAACGATCAGGAATCCCCAGATGCTGAGTTCACAGAGAAATTAAGACCTGGAGAAGCTAAGAAATGTGCAAATTAGCTAATGAATGCAAAGCACAGACCGCGGTCTAGAATACCATGATTCTCATTTGACGCACTTGCCAACCTGCTGGATCTTCCCCAAAGTGCCCTGAAAAGTGAAGTTTTCAGGATCACGCAAACGCAAACATATAAATGTGTTGTGTATACATATACATATATATGTGTATACATCCACACATCCACATTTATACACATGCACACACATACGTATATATTCTAATTTAGGAAGAATTAAATGTAATTTACAATTACTTCATTAGTTAATTTTTTTTAATTTACTTATTGATTTTTGAGAGAGAGAGCCCACCAGCAGGGGAGCGGCAGAAGGAGAGAGAGACAGAGAGGAAGAGAGAGAGAATCCCAAGCAGCCTCCACGCTATCGGCACGAAGCCCGACTTGAGGCTTGATCTCCCAAAACATGAGGTCATGACCTGAGTCAAAATCAAGAGTCAGATGCTTAACCGACTGAGCCACCCGGGTGCCCCTACTTTAGTAGTTAATTTTTAAAAATCAGTTCTCGCTACAGTATTATAGCATGAAATAATTCTAAGCTTATCATTCATGTCCCTGAAAATTTTTCCAGAAGAGACAGAGGTGCAGGCAGGTCAGCCCCCAGAGCCTGGGTCTCCGAGTACGCAGCGCACATGAAGCGCCATTGAGGGTTAAAAGCAGCGCCATCGCCCTGGAGCCCAGACCCTTCCTCTGACTTTCCTCCTGACCTGCCATCAACTCTTGGGAAACGTGAGAAGACGCTACAACAAAAGTTTGTCCAAAAGCCAGCGAAGGAACGAAGCAGCCAAACCTTGGTGGCTTTTCACAAGTGTTGGTGCTTCTAACATTGCTGTCCCAGGCTCACAGACTGTAAGATCACAGAAATATGCTCTGAAGCCCAAGAAGACGATCTTACATAATTGCAGGGCTGCCAGCGTTTAAGAGGCACAGATACTGAAGTCAGAAAGTTGCCAACAACCCTCGGAAGGTCTCAGCATCAGGGGAAGCGTCACAGAGCAGAAGCCCCCTTTTAGCTGGGTCTCTTTCCGGGGTGCACGGCCTTGTCCTCTCAGTCTGAGCAGCCACATTTATATGCAGGGGGATTTTCCAAACAGCCCTAGAGGCAACTCGGGCTCATATTTCTCTCTGGCTCGGCGCGTGTGTAGAACCAGCACCAGCGTGACTTTGGCAGGTGGACATGCCTGGTGACATCCTTTATCCGTGTCAGCAGAGGCTTTAGCTGCCGTTTGCTGGTGTGGCTGCATCGGGAAAATAAACCAGTACTTTCTGACTTGGGGTAGACAGATCGTAGAAGTCTCAATTGCTTTTAGATCTTGGCAGTTCCAAAATTGCAAGCCTGGTAGTTTTCAAATACCTAATAATACAGTAGTATTTTACATAATTGCCTTCCCTAACATTCGTAGAAAACTATAAATAGTCATCTTAATATGCACAGAAGTGCTTATATTCCAGATGTTCCCATGGTGAAGGGATTCGAGCTATAATTTCCACCTATTTCAGAAGCACTGAGACCTGGAGACTCGACAGGCACATCCTTATCTTGTGCCTCCTACAGATTCCCGCATTCCCATCCTCCCTGCGGGCTGGAGGGGATCTGATCTCCCAGCGCGCTGCCGGCTCAAGGCTGCCGGTGGCGATTCCTGTGCCTTTTTATCGCCATCCAAAATAAACCTCTCTCGAAACCTTTCTGGGAGAAGCACTCTAACCTCTGCTCCAGGAGAGATAAGTTTCAAGCTTGTTTGCTTTCTTGTCTGTTTTCAAAGACGACTGAAGGCGGATTGAGCGAAGACTACCCTCTGTTACTTTATTGGGGTTCCCTTTTCTTGATTTCTGGGTTTTCCTGCCTGGCGCCAAATCACTGATGTGTGAATCTAGCAAAGAGTCTTTCTCCACAATTTGGATTAGAACCTTCCCCAGTAAAATTGTGGACTCTCTTCTGTAGGCTAACATTTGCAGTGCTATTTCGGTAGTCTTGGCTCCTGGAATCAGAGCATGTTTGAATCATCAGGCCCTAACTTGCACCTCTTGGTGTGTCGTAATGCATCTTCAAAGGCACTGTGGACCTGACAGGTCCCCGCCCCGGGCCTGGGGTTGGAGAGGGTGCAGGGCTGGGTGGCACGAGGGGCATCTGGAGCCTCTGCATCCCAACCACAAACTTTACTGGATGTGCCAGCAGAAGGGCCACATTCTAAGCTCCCACGTGGTGTCAGAAACTCTGCTAGGTGGGTCAGAACCCTGAAAAGTCCCAAAGAAGTTGGGAATCTGGAGGTGCATTATTATTTTTTTCTCTTTTTTTAATGTTTATTTGAGAGAGCGAGAGCGAGAGCGAGAGAGAGAGAGAGAGAGAAACAGAGAGAGAGGGAGAGTATGAGTGGGGGAGGGGCAGAGAGAGCGGGAGCCACAGAATCTGAAGCAGGCTCCAGGCTCCAAGCTGCCAGCACAGAGCCCGGCGCCGGGCTTGAACTCAGGAACCCAGAGATCATGACCTGAGCCAAAGTCAGATGCTTAACCAACTGAGCCACCCAGGCGCCCCTGAGCATGCATTTTCTTAATCCAACTCTTGGTACATTTCCCTGGAAGTCTTTGGGCCCCCACAGCAGTAGACACTCCAGAGTTGGGTTAATGCAAATGGAATCTCAAATCCCCAAGGTCCTTGGGAACCTGCCTGGTAATGACTTGCCTGAGAAGGGACCAGCTCTCATTGGCCAGTCTCCCCTTCCAAATGCCCTTCCTCCTCCTTATGGAAGAAAAGCACACTTCTCCTGTGTGCCCCGGCACGTAAACACTAGAGCGCTACACCACGCCAGAGCGATCTGACATATTAGCGTTGAACCAGGCATCATGAACATGCCGTCAACGCAGATTTCCGTTAAAGGAAACCACAGCTGCAGAGCTGGGAGTTTTAGTCCAGACTGAGTGTTTGGACTATTTTAAGGATGTCTCCTCTTTTATCCCCTAACTACTGGCATAGCCTTGCCTTTGGATGGAACACGAGCAAGGAGGAAAGTAGTCAGTGGGATCTATGCCTACTTTCCGCTGGTCTCTGTGAAAGTGAGATGTTAGCCCAGAGATGCACCTGAACGCGTTCATTTGAACGGGTGAAGGAAGGCAAATTCTTTCTAGCAGAAAGTTGAAGTCTAATTTGGCTAATTGATCGGACAATGAGGACTGACTTTGTCAATTCATTTATACGACAGTCGTTTTTTGTAAACGAAATGAGCTAAATGGTTGCTCTAGCGTCCCGAATAAGTGGGTTTAAAGCCCTTGATGAGGTAACAGCATTCTATCAAAAATATTCTATTGGAAAGGGCATAGTGAAATTAACAGTGTTTAGATTTTTTAAAATCTTCTTGGTAATATTGGATGAAATCAAATGCCTAAGTGAAAGAATAATGAGTATAATTAATCATCATTTACTAAGTCTTAGTAGAACCCGTTTGGTTATATTTTCCCAAAAATGACTCCAATGACTGAATAACAATGTTTTTTTTGTAAATCAGATGGTTTCTTTTCCTTTTTTTTTTTGACTTTTAATAAAATTGGAGGAGGACCTAACTGAGTCGTCAAGTGATAGATTAATAAAAGTAATTTTTGAAGATGGATTAGTATGGGATTTTTGGAAGGAGTTCAAAGAATGGAGTGTGCCCTTGCCGTAACAAAATTCCTGCTATTTATTTATCAGAACTGCGAGTTGTAGAACGTACGTACATGAGAACAGAACCCAGGAATGGGGCGGAATTCTGGCTGGCTCGTAATTGGTCACGTTCACCTGTGGCTGAATCCAGCTCTTTCAGAGGGGCATTTTCAGTAACATTTTACTTTTATATATAATGATTACATATCAACATTTGAAATATATTTATGCTGTTTCGATCAATTGTGAACTAATGATACTTGTAGCAATAACTCAACCCAGATCGAAAGGGATGCTTAAGAACATATTGTCACTAGACATTTAAAGAGTTTAAAATTCCAATTTATATGCATACACCTGTGTCAGAGAAGCATGATCGGTGATCAATTACTACCTTGAAGCACGCACACATTACACGGAGGCAGACTTCCGTGGGAGAGGTAGAATGAAAACATGGGTTCGAGGAGAAAAAGGAGTGATACGGATTTCCAAGAGGTAAGCAAGAGGGATTCACACCCTTTTTAAATGAATGATGGAGGTTTTCCACTCTTCTGATACTTAGACTTTGTTGTGTATATTTGAAAAGAGTTCGGTAACCATTGGTTTTTCAAATGCCAATGTTTACAACACCCTGGAAGTACATCTTTACTATTATAACTTATGATGAAAATTTTAAATGTCGGGGCACCTGGGTGGCTCAGTCAGTTGAGCCTCTGAATCTTGATTTCTGCTCAGGTCATGATCCCAGGGTCGTGGGATTGAGCCCCAGGTAGGGCTCTGTGCTGGGCATGGAACCCGCTTCAGATTCTCTCTCTCTCCCTCTTCCCGCCCCAATTCGCATGCATGCACACATGCTCTCGCTCGCTCTTTCTTTCAAGTAATTTTTTTTTGAGAGAGGGCACAAGTGAGCAAGGGGCAGAGAGACAGAGAGAGAAGCTAGGCTCACCCAATGCGGAGCTCAAGCTCACCCAATGCGGGGCTCGAACTCACGAACCATGAGATCATGACCTGAGCCAAAGTCAGGTGCTTAATGACTGAGTCACCCAGGTGCCCCTCAGATGATTTTTCAAAAAAGAACATGTTAAATGTCAACTAAAAAATGTGCAAGAGGAACGTTTAGCTTTAATATTGTGTAAGCCTACTAGAGAAGATTTCTTAGGGCTCCATGAGACCCCGATTTCTTGATATAAGACAGAACGATTTTTCCCTCTCCTTTCCCTGTGCTTCTGTTAGTAAGCAGCCTGCCTCTGGGGGCCACAGGGGACCAATGTCCCCTTGCCGGCTGAGTGTTTTTAAGCTTGAACAACATCTGGACCCCTTTTAAAGGGAAATAGCATGTGGATTCCTATTGTCAGATTAAGTTGTTTCTATAGTATTGTTACTCTTAACTATAAAACACTGTTGTAACTCCATGGCTTCTATACATTGATTCATAAAAACAAATGTACAAATCAAAAATAAACCACGAAACCAACAAAATTGAAATTTTAGTTAACACGACTGTTCATTTTGCCTGCGAAAGCAAAATTGCTGTTCTCCTTGGGAATATAGCTCCGATGGCCGTGGCAGTGATTCGTTTCCTCGTTCAGCTTTCATTGTGACAAACCGTTTTCCTCGGGGCCACAGAATCACTCACTGCTTGCCTCCCTGTTTCTCTGTTCAACTACTGTGAAGTCTTTGTGGTCAGTCTCACAGGTTAATGTCCCTGTAGATGTCACCAGGTGGTGTCAGTGGGCTTCACCTGGAGAGGACCCTCCTTACAGACCCTACTTGTATACCAATAGCACACCTCACTTGGAATGAGAAGATTCCATTAGACTCAAGAGCTGAACTTGCTCATTTGGGCCTTAGGACTTTCTGATATGCAACATTTTGAATTCTTTCATCCTTCACTAGTTCTTTTTTCACTTTTAAATGACAAGGTTTAACTTTTCAAATTTTTAAAATATTTATTTGTTTTGAGAGCTAGAGAGCAAGCAGGGGAGGGGCGGAGAGAGAGGAAGAGAGAGGATCCCTAGCAGGCTCCAAGCTGTCGGTGCAGAGCCCAACACGAGGCTGGATCTCTCGAACTGTGAGATCGTGACCTGAGCGGAAACCAAGAGCCAGACGCTTAGCCGACCGAGCCACCCAGGCGCCCCCTGACAAGATTTTACTTTCCAAGTACAGAACTTCCGAAAGACTCCGAATCAAAATCTCTGAACCCAGAGGGGACAAATCGGATTGAACACAAAGGAGCACTGAAGAAGACATGAACTCCAGCTTCAACCTTGCACAACTTGGTCTGTGGTCGTGGGTAATCCACCCCCCTTTGAGCCTCCATTTCCTCTTTTGTCAAATAAGAGTATAGATTCCATGAATTCCAAGGTTCTAAGCTCCCGTCATTTTAAAAGCGACAGGCAAAACCTAATCCCAAGGCTAAAAGAATTGAAATGTTTATGGGGTTCTGCCGTTTACAAATCATCACCTCAACTGGTTCCTATAACAATTGGAGGTGCTATGAGGTATTACCATCATTCCCATTTTATGGATAAGTCTTTTGTACTATTGAGAGGTGAAGTGACAACTAAAGTTACTAAACTAAGGAGAGATCTGGGAACTTTCTGTCTGGGATGTTGGACTTCTAAATTTTCTCTAAACGTGTTGCCATTTGATTAGAGAAGAAACTTCTTTATACCTGACATTCAGAAAATGATCTTTATCCTCATGGGAAGTTGTCTGTTCACATGGCTGTGGATTATATGGGTGAGATCATTCATTCACTCACTCGTGGTGACCGGGATTTCTTTACTGACCATGTGAGCACAGCATCATTCAAAGTGCTCTGCAGGGATATAAGATTGTTCACAGGCAGCTGGGGAAACAGTATACAGCATCCACTACGCTCTCTTTTTAAACTTTTTAATGTTTATTTACTCTAGAGAGAGAGAGAGAGAGTGCGAGCGGGGGAGGGGCAGAGAACGAAAGGGAGACACAGAATCCAAAGCAGGCTCCAGGCTCTGAGCTGTCAACACAGAGCCTGACACGGGGCTCAAACTCACAAACTGTGAGATTAAGATCTGAGCTGAAGTCAGATACTTAACCAACTGAGCCACCCAGGTGTCCTCCCACCACTTTTTTAATGTTTATTTTTGAGAGAGAGAGAGAGAGAGAGTGCAGTTAGGGAGGGGCAGATAGAGGGGAACAGAGGATCCGAAGTGGGCTCCGCGCTGACAGCAGCGAGCCCAATGTGGGGCTCAAACTCACGAACCATGAGTTCGTGACCTGAACCAAAGTCAAACCCTCAACTGATGGAGCCACCCAGGTGCCCCACATCTAGGTGTCTTATTCACTGATACAGATGCAGAACTTAGAACAGGGCCTGGAGCATGGCAGATAAACGAGTGACTGAAACAGGCTTTCAATTCTGAGATCACAGGATTGTGCCCAACTCCTTCTAGGAAAGTTTCCTTGATGACGCGCCATTCAAGGCTCTGTGCTCTTCGTTTCCACTCGGTGTCATGGCACTTACCACGCTGTGTTTGTTCTTAAAGTTTGTAGTCAAAGTCATAGATACATAGAGTTAAAAATCAAATCGTTCTCAAAGGTTGGTAATAAACCATGGCAATCTATAACCCCTTCTTGCGGACTTGAGTTCTGACACCTGGATTCTGACACCTGGAGGCAACCACTTTGAACTCTTTGAAGTATTGCTTCCGGCAACTGCCCTCACATTTCTATGTAATATGTGTATGTGGCGTGTTCTTGATGTATCCATTTTAGATGCTATCTGGTGTCTGTTGTGATGGATCACTATTTTAAATTAAATCATAGGATTATGACGATGTGGGTATTACTCATTTTGTTTCAAACACTTTATCAATTTGTCATCCGTCTGCCTTTCATCTCGCCCTAGTGACCGACCATCTTGGATATCCTGGGGAGTCCCCCGTTCTCAGTCTTCTCTCCTCGGATTCTCTATCCTTCCTATTCCAGGTTGGCCACGCTGCTCTTCCGTCTCTCTGAAATTCCTCCTCACCTATCTCCTGGGTTACATCCACTCCTTCCTGGATCCACTTCTTTGTCTCTCTTGGTTAACCCCTTCATCTTTTCAGAGCATAAAGCCCACTTGCTTCCTAGGACAGAAGCAATGGAGGGTAGAGATTCTGAGGCCTGTCGCATGTCTGGAAATCTGTTTTGTCTCACATCTGAGTGAGGTTGGTAGAGAGCCAGGTTCTAGATTGAATCCATTTTTTCTCAGGATTTAGAAGACATTACCCACCCCCACCCACGTCCCCATCTTCTGCACCCAATGTTGAGAAGCCTGATGCCAAGCTATTTTTTTTCCTCCTTAGTGAATTTTTGGGAACATTCCTTTATCTCTGTTGTCAATAGCAACACGCCTTGGTGTGGATCTTTTCCCTTTGCTGTGCTGGTTACCCGATCAGCTCTTTCAGTCTGTGCCCCAGTTCTAGAAAATGCTCAATAATTATTTTCCTATCCATTTTCTCTGTTCTCTTGTTCTGAAACTCCTCTTAGCCAGATGTTGGACCTTCTGGAATAACCTTCCATGGTTCTTACCTTTTTTCTCATATTTCCCATCTGTTTAGCATCTGTATTAATTTATTCGAGATTAACTACCAAACCCCGTGTTAAATATTTTCAGTTCGGCTGTGGTCTGTGTTTTAAATCTTCAAGAGCTTATTCTTTAAAAATGTTTTTTAAAATGTTTATTTATTTTTGAGGAGCGTGGGATGGGGAAAGAGGATTCAAAGCAGGCTCTGCACTGTCAGCACAGAGTCTGATGCAGGGCTTGATATCATGACCTTAGCCGAAGTCAGAAACTTAGCTGGCCGAGCCACCCAAGTGCCCCTCCAAGAACTTATTCTTAACCCCTAATTGTTACCATTGTATAGTGCTTTACCCTTGGTTTAAAGCTGTAGTGTTTTCTTTTAAAAATACTATTTGGGGCTATCTTTCAATGTTCCCTCTTCCCTGATTAGTTCCATTTCCTCTGGTTTCATTTTTGCAGTTGTTTATTTCTTCACGGTAGGGGTTCTCCCTGTGTGTTTGTGGATCCTCAGTTCAGTATTTGAAGCCCTAAAACGCTGATTGGAAGCTCTAGGATTTGGTGATGGTTCCTCAGAAGGAACTAACCCTGCGGGCACCTTGATCTTGAACTTCTAGCCACAAGAACCATGAGAGGGTAAATTTCTGCTGTTAAAATAACCCACCATTTTTGGTACTGTGTTGGGTCGTCCCTAAGGAACGAAAAAAAATGGCTGTGCACTATAATGTCTCTGTTATATTAAATGCTTGCACGACAATATATTTTTTGACCTGAGGAGGGGAAGGTTTCACATGTAGTCATTCTACCACCTTCACCAGAAGTCTATTGCATGACCTGGTTTCCTTGTCTGTGTGCCTGTTATGTACTCTTTGGGCCCAGGGCTTTTGTTAAATTCCCCTTCATAACTACAATGACAGGTCTCTAGAAATTGTTCAATACATTTTTTGTGTGTGTTTTGTTTTTTTATGTTTATTTATTTGTGTGAGAGAGAGGGAGAGAGAGAGCGGGTGCAAGCGGGGGAGAGGCAGAGAGAGAGGGAGAAAGAGAATCCCAAGCAGGTTCCACATCGTCAGCACAGAGCCTGACGCGGGGCTTGAACCCACAAACCATGGAATCATGATCTGAGCCGAAGTCAGATGCTTAAGCGACTGAGCTGTCCAGGTGCCCTGTAAATGTTTTGTGAATAAATAACTGAGGGATAGATAGAGTGAGAATAAATAATTAAATAGTCAAGGAAAGTGAGGGCCTGACCCATAACACGTATGGTGATTCAAGGAAGGCTTCTGGAAAGAGGTAAAAAAATACCGAACAATTGGCTCTGATACATATTTTCATAATTTTGTTTTCTAATTGAATACACCAGTAAACAATCTCTTACCCAAAGACTTACCACCCATATTAATTAGGCTATCCTTTTCTCCCACGATGGGCAGTCCTAGACTAGGCTTGTGTCAAAGTTCAGATCTTTTGCATGACCTCATAGGTGACCTTTCTGTTGTTCCGCAAACTCTTGTTTATTCCCACAGTAATGAATTCTCTCAACAGATGGCTTTGAAACAACCAGTCACAGATATTTGCTGAGGACAAACTATGCGCCAGGAACTGTCTGGTCACAGGATTTGGCTGTGAACAAGAGAGACAGGCCCTCCCCTCTCACGGACCTTGAAAAGAGTAATGAATGATTATGTTTAAAAAGCTTCAGTGACTAGATTATTTGCCACTAAAGACCATACCTCTGGGGAACAACAGATTTATTCCCTCGGTGTGATGAGAAAGTGTGCCTTTGTGACCTTTGTCCAGTTTACTGGCACTTGTAAGGGACAGATGCATCTCTGAGTTGCTGTGTCATAGGACTGCAAGATGGGCAACATAGTGGAACAGAAAGCCCATGAGTTCTGGAGTCTGAAAAACTCAGGATGAATGGAGGAGCTGGCTTGATCCCGGGTCTTGTCTGGGCGTCAGGGTGCTCACCTGTGAAAGGGTGGGAGCAGTCCTACCTCATGGATCGTTAGAGAGTCTCGTGAGACAGACCTTTACATGACCATTTTCTTGGGTTACGATTCTTTTTTTTAATGTTTATTTATTTATTTTGAGAGAGTGGAGGAGGGGCAGAAATAGAAGGAGAGAGAGAATCCCAAGCAGGCTCCCCACTGTCAGTGCAGAGCCCGACAGGGGGCTCAAATTCATGAACCATGAGATCATGACCTGAGCTGAAATCAAGAGTTGGATGCTTAACTGACTGAGCTACCCGAATGTCCTTGGGCAATGATTCTTAAACCAAATATGGAAAAAGTCTATGTACTAGATATTTGATTAACTTCCTTGGGAAAGCTTATTGAGGGGTCTAAAAACTGTACTAGGTTTTTGAAAACACAGCCTTGAGAAATGATTTGTCTGTTTGCATGGAAGGCAGTTTCCCACTTACCCTGTGTCCAACCAGGCCTTCATCACGAAAGTCTCTGCTAGGGTTCCATGACCAAGGAGGAGGTCACCACAAAAATTGTACTCTCAGTGGCTAGGGGCTTTGTGACCTGGGCCCTGGGTCTTTCCCTCAGATTATCTAGTGCTTAATGTCTTAGGATCATGTATAACTTGTTTACCTTGGGGGCTTGGAATTTGTAAATGCCTTCCTGGGGTCTAGAGCGAGTTTGGTTTTGAGGCGCAGCTAATTGGAACAGGGCTGAAGTTGACATGCGTACTGGACACTCCCGCAAGGCTGTTACTTGTAACGCTCCAGCGATAGTCCTGACCTCTATCAAATATCTTCTCCCGCCCACTCAACCCTGGCCTATGGCTGGAATGAGGGCACTGTGGAGAGTACCAGCAGCAACAGGAACAGGGACGCCCAGGGTGATGGTCACACGAGTGACGAAGGCATGCTTTATTCAAAAGGTTCTACACTTTCGGGGATAGCCAGAGCAACCTGTTTCATTTTTCTGCTTGGTTCCAGGTATTTGGGAACAGATGAGTCATGTTTGCCAGGTTGTACACGCATGTGCATAAATATCTTTTCCTCTCCAGCCTTGAGCTTAAATATTAAAGATGACAACCCTTATTATTGTTAGAAGCTGCAAGTAAAAGAAAATTCTCATCATGTGTATTCAAGCAAAATGACTTCATCCATTTCTCCTTGACTTACACAGAGGGAATCTCAAGTTAAAGTTCAGGCTTTAGAAAGCATTATGAAGGAGGCTTCTTTTTTTCCTCCCACATTGCACATCAAACTGACTTTTTATTCAACTGCGAATGATATGGGGATAATTAAGATAAGCCTCTGAAACACTGTATGAAGACAAACAGAAATTCCACTTACATAATTGAAAGAGAATTTTTCACAGTGTTTATTGTCAACGAATGCATTATACAAGCCTGAGTCATTACAAGTAAATGATTGGCGCGCATTACGGCTGTGTAGCGCTTTCAACTCACCCATTTCCCACGATACAGAGTAAATTGGTTCATCTAAACAGAACAAAACAAAAAACAAAAGAAAAAAGTGAGTTTAATTGCAGGTGCCCTCTTTTAAGAATGCTGTCCTTTTAGTTGCCACTCGTAGTAAAATTAGAGGGTACTGGGTTTGCTTATGTTTTGTTGGTTTTTTTTTCCCTGCTTCTTTAAGGTTATTTAAGGTTTCAAATGATGAATCTTAGCCTTACTATATTTCCGTGGCGGGGGAAGGATTTGGGAGTTTGGGAGTGAGTGTTGAAAAAGGCAGCGCAGAATGCAGGACGGAATTTGTCGAAAAAGACCATAAGACCAGTGTGCGGGGTGATAATGCCTTAACGCTTCCCTACTCAAATACGAAGCAGCACATCTACATCGTTAGGGAGTTTGCTAGAAATGCGGATTCTCAGACCTATTGAATCAGGTTTAACAAAATTCCCATTGACTTGTGAGAAGCACTGCTTTACAGAATATTTGAGATCAGCTAATCTGAACATTTTATTTAAAAAGGAACGGACTGGGGCACCTGGCTGGCTCATTCGGTGGAGCATGTGACTCTTGATCTCGGGGTTGTGAGTTCAAGCTCCACGTTGGGTGTGGAGCTTACTTAAAAATCAATCTTAAAAACAAAAACCACAGGGGCACCTGGGTGACTCAGTTGGCTAAGCGTCTGACTTTGGCTCAGGTCATGATCTCACAGCTCACGGGTTGGAGCCCCGCGTTGGGCTCTGTGCTGACAGCTCAGAGCCTAGAGCCTGCTTTGGATTCTGTGTCTCCCTCTTTTGCCCTTCTCCCACTCATGCTCTAACTCTCTCAAAAATAAATAAACATTAAAACAATTTTTTCTAAATCACAGAAAACCTCCTTTAAAAAAAAGGAATGGACTTTACCAAGGTGAATAACTGACAACATGACCACTTATTATCACTTATAATATCTGTTTAATGTTTGTAGCACTTTGAAATTCCTAATACTGTTATAATCCTTTTAAAATTTCTATTACTATTTACACTTTGGTTAGTATTGCTATCTTTTTCCCCAAAAAACCCAACTTTTGGTTTTGTTGATTTTCTCTAATATATATTTTCTACTTCATTAAACTTCTACTTTTCCCTGTATTATCTTTGTTCCTTCTTTGGGCTTATGCTATTTTTTTTCTCATTCTTAAGTTGGCTCTTTGATTTATTAAATTTTAGATCTTGTTCTTTTCTGATATAAACATCCAAGGCTATAAATTCTTCTCTAAGTACCATTTTAGCTGCGTTGGACACATTTTGATACATTATTTTTAGTTACTGTGTAGTTCTGAGTATTTTCTAATTTCAATTATAATTTTGTTTTTAGTACATGAACAGATTTTAAATATTTTATGTATGTTTCCAAATCCATGGGGCTTTTTAGTCCTCTTTTTTATTTCTAATTTGTACTTAAGATTATAGTCTTTATGTCAGCCCTTTGAAATACTTACCAAATAGATGTGTTAAAATTTCTAAGAGAGATGGTGAATTTGGTAATGTCTCTCATGGAGCTATCAGTTTTTGTTTTATACATATTTGAGGTTCTATTATTAGTTGCCTTCAAATTTATAATTGTTATATATTTCCGGAAAATTGGACTCTTTGGCATTCATTTTGTTATGACCTTTTTCTCCAGGAATGCTTTTCATATTAAAGTTTACTTAGTCTGATGTTAATATTACTACTTGATTTCTCTTTTGGTCAACTATTTTTCTTGGTTTGTGATTTTTTCATCTTATGACTTTTTAATCTACTCTTACATTTAAGAAGTATCTCTTTTATTTATTTTTAAGTGTATTTATTCATTTTTGAGAGAGAAACAAATGAGCAGAGGAGGAGCAGATAGAGAGGGGGACAAAGCGTCCAAAGTGGGTTCTGTGCTGACAGCAGAGAGCCTGATATGGGGCTCAAACTCACTAACCCTGAGTTCATGACCTGAGCTGAAGTCAAAAGCTTAACCAACTGAGCTACCTAGGCGCCCCTATTTTTTTAATGTTTATTTATTTTTGAGAGAGACAGAGACAGAGTGTGAGTGGGGGAAGAGCAGAGACAGAGGGAGACATAGAATCCAAAGCAGGCTCCAGGCTCTGTGCTGACAGCAATGAGCCCAATGCAGGGCTCGAACTGTGAGATCACGGACCTGAGCGGAAGTTGGAAATTTAACCGACTGAGCCACCCAGGTGCCCCAACAAGTAGCTCTTTTAAACAGTATATATCCGGACTTGGTTTTTTGTCCAGTCTGACAATCTTTGTCTTTTCATTGGAGTGCTTGGTCCTTTCACATTTATAGTGATTACTGATAAATTTATTTGGATCTCTGTGCTATTTATTTGTTCTACCAGTTTTTTAGTTTTGTTCTTTTTTAAGAATGTTTTCTTCTTTTTGTCATTTTATTTCTCCCTTCTCCATTTATTTGGAAATAATGTGCAAGAGGTCTGTCTTTGGTGGCTACTGTAGTGTTAGCATGCATACTTAACAAAACCTAGTAACTCTGAGATACTATTGAGAAATGTAGAAAGCTTAAACCCCAGTCGTGCTCCTATTTGTACGCTATTCTTGGCTATTATTTAATCCTAGCCTTTCCCCCACAAATTAGATGTAACGTTAATGGAATCATTTGTCCATGGATGGACAGAATGTGGAGAAGGGTACAGAAAAAAATGAAGAAATGATAAACATTAGACATGGGGGCCAGTCTCAATAATTTGAGACCTTTGAACTTTATCTTAAAACTAGGAAGCCCTAAAGAGTCGTCATTGTCCATATGGTCACATTTGATTTTGAGAAAGCTTACTCCAGCTGGAATATGAAGAATGGAAAATGAAGACCTGAAGAAGAAAACCAACAGGGGCAGTAATCCCTGGGATATGAATTAGGAAGGAGACGTCAGGATGGAGAGTGTGACAAGGTGCGCAAACCCTGGCTGCCAACGGACTGGATCTGATGTGATGAGGGGCTGGCTGCGGTGGGTGATCGGGAAGGCGAAGCCAAGGGCTTCACGAGATTTCTCATTCGGGTGGAAATATCATGAAATATGGTGAGAAGATGAAGAGTTGACTAGCTACGTATCTCCTTAGGCTGGTGATGAAAGCTGGAAGATTTATGGGTCTCTGCAGAGACTCTACGAAGCCCTCTCAAAAATGGTAGCCCCCTGCAGAGGACCTGTATCTCCAGAACCCCAGGCGTCAACGCAAAAACCCTTCCCTCACAGACCGCCTCGCCCTCAAGGCAGAGGTCGGGTAAGGGCTGGGGTCAGGTTTCCGCGTCCGCTCCGCGCCTCAGCTCTGGCGCGCTCCGACCGCGGCACCTTCTGGAACCACCAGCCTTTGGAGGCGGGGCCGGTCTCGCGGGGCCGGCGCTGGTGCGCGCCGCGTCTGCGCAGAGCGCGGGCGGGGCACCAGGCGGCGGCGGCGCAGCCGAGCGCCGTGGACGTGCCCCGTGCGCGCCCCCTGCGCGCGCGGCCGCCTGCGCCCTGCCCCCCTCCGCCGCGGGCTGCCGCCGCGCGTTCCCCAAGCGCAGCCTTTGTCGGGCTTTGCGAAAACGCGCATGCAGGAAGGAGAAGAGAGGACTGCAGGACTGAGTCCTGTTAGACGCCGTCGTCCGCGGGTCCGCAGTGCACTGAGAGCCGTAAGTACCAGCATATTCACTCGAGTGGCACCAGCGTCCTGAGAAGGCTGAGTCCCCAGTGTCAGAGAGGGGAATGTGGGCACGCGGAAAACTGCCACTGACGACGTTGAGGAGTTGATTTCAACTCCGTCAGGCTCGACACCACTTTTTAAAATAAACCTTCGTCATCTTCACTGAGGTATAATTGACAAAAAAAAAAAAAAAGTGTATTTAAGGAGTACCGTGTGATGGCTTAATATGCTACACGTTTTGAAATGATTACCCCATGAAGCTAATTCATATTTATTACCTCGCAGGTTACCCTTCTTTTGGCGTGGTGAGAACACTGGTAACCCGCTCTCTTAGCAAATTTCAAATATACAATACAGTGTTATAATAAGCATCGTCCCCCACTATACATTAGCTTCCCTGGAATCTTTCATCTTCTGTCCAAACGTATATGACCCGAAGACCAACTTCTCCCCGCTCACCCGATCCCCGGCGCCTGGCGTCCTCCAGGCCTCTCTCAGCGTCTCTGAATTCTAATTTTTATGGCTGACTAATATTCCATTAACGGTGGAGAGCATATTTCCTTTATCCATTCAGCCACTGGTGGACATTCCAACAATTACCATTTCTTGACTATTCAGTATACTGCTGCAATGAACACGGAGTGCAAATATGTCTTAGATCCTGATTTCCTTTCCTTTGGATAAATACCCAGAAGTAAGATTGCTGAAGCACGTAGGTAGATGGATTTTTAAATCTTTGAGGAACTTCCTACTGTTTTTCCTAAAGGCCGTACCGATTTACACTTCCTCCAACAAAGCTCACTTTTTTCCTTGTCTCCGTATCCTTGCCAACACTTTCAACACCACTTTATTATAGTAATAAATATTTTGCAATACTCCCCTTTGTTAACCCCAAATTAAATTTATAGGTGATCTGTTTATCCAAGTGCATATTTTTTTGATGGAAGAATAATTGACATATACTATTATATTAGTATTAGGTGTACCGCATCATGATTCAGTGTTTGTATATATTGCAAAATGATTACCCTGATACCTACTTGACTTTCAATACCTTACATACTTTCAAAACAAATTTTTTTCCTTGTGATGAGAACTTGACAGCTCTACTTTCTTAGCAACCTTCAACTACGTGATACAATATTAACTACAGCCATGCTGTGTACCTCCCCGTGACTTATTTTATTTATTTATTTATTTATTTATTACATTTATTTTACAACTGGAAGTCTGTACCCCTTCACCCCCAAGTGTATAATTTTTTTTTAAAAGGATATGAGGGTCTGGCTGTAATATAAACAAGTTACATAGAATAAAATCCTAAGTGATTTTATTTCTGTGTTCAATCAGAAAACCACTCTATTTCAAAAGAAGCAGCGTCGTCTAGGGAACTGGTTATAACGGTTTGGGCAGGGCTGGGGGAGCACACGGAGGAGGGCAGGGTTACCCAGGATTAGTAACTACAGGGACCCACTACTCCCTAGAGCTGGAGACGCCAAGGGGAAAATGTCGTCACCCAGAGCCTCCGATTGCAAGGCCGCTGTGGCCGCCGCCGTGCACACCGCGCCAGGCACACCACACCACCCGGAAGACGGGGGAAATGGTGTCTCGCCGATCCCTTCCAGTCCCCAGTGCCTCCCGTCGGCAGACCCTCAGAGAAGCCAGACGGGAGGGGATCTGGAAGCTGTAACTTGGAGGTCTCTAGCCCCGGAGGTGGAGAGCAGGGCTCAGAAGGGATGTACGGAGCCGACAGATAATAGTTGCAATTTGCAAATTTTTAGGCACAACTACATTTGAAGATATAATGAAGAAGCCAGATGCTGGAATCTGCATTTAAATAAGTTAGGATTTAATAGGAGTAAGAGAAAGTTCCACTAAATGTTACAGACACTTTCTGTATCTGACTTTTGGAAAGAAAAGGCGGAATAAGTATGTTCGTGGACATGTGTAATCACTATGAGTGCGGTGACTGCAGGAGAAGTCCGGGTGGCCGTGGTGGTGACTCGAATGTTCTAGGTGCCTTTCCTGATGAGATTTCGAAATGGTTGTGTTGACAGTTTATGGTAAAAAGTGTAAACAAAACAGAACACATTAGTTGTGTTACCAAATTCAGTCAATAAAGTCGTGCCCAAAAGCCTGGTGTTTATTGTCAAATGGAATTAGGTCTTGAGCTGAAATCGTTATGAATAGTTTTTTTTTTTCCCCACCTTCATGAATATCCATCAGGACTTATAAAATTTGAGCTGGACTAAGGATTGCAGGGCATCCAATTTCCTGGTCTCTTCCCTCCTAAGTGCCTTTTGCATATCCCTCCCTCCCTCCTTCACTCCCATTATTGTAACAACTAAAAATGCCTCCACAGGTTTTAGTCCTTTCTTGAGCAGCAGTGTGGTTGTTAAGAACCCAGAGGTAGTTGTGTATTTTTGATACAGAATTATTATGAGATATTAAATAGAAATTAGGTTATAGAATGGTGTTATAGAGTTGCCTTTCATTATTTTAGGAAGGATTCGCCCATATATATGAGAAAAGGACTTGGTATATATAAACCGAAGTGTTAACAGTGGTTATTCCTTTTGTTGGAATTTCAGGAATAATTTTTTTGTTTTCATCTGTTTTTTTTTTTTTTTTAATTTTTTCTCCCTGAGAAGTTTTAAAATGCATTCAAGGGGGGAAACAAAAGGTTAGGACAGGCAGGCGAATCAGTGAGGATCCTTCTTGGCTCATAGGATCAGTCAGACGGACCCTAAATCTGTCAGTGGGGACTGGCCCAAGCACCTGATACAGGCACCTGCTCAGACAAACTCTGGTCCTACCAGAAGCACCACCTCCTTCCTGCACACAGACCACTCTCTGGGGCTCGCTGTTTTCTCGAGATGGTGAGCAGAGCACTCCCTCCTGATGTTGATCCAGAGTGGGTCATACTAGATTTTTGGCTTCAGAGCATAGCATTTTCTCGAAGAATAGGAGCCCCCTGAACTCACCCTCACGCCTGCCTGCCCCATAAATCTCGGGTATAAATCCCCAAGCTGGGAGACCGAGTCCCATGCTTGGACAACGTTTTCCATCCTTGGGCCAAAATGCGGGGCATCAGCGAGATGTAGCACGTTCAGTGGGTTGCGTGCTGGAAGCTTATGGCAAGCCTGGCACTGTGGGCCCTGCCAAGAAAACCAAAGAAGGATGATAGGGTAGGGGCACCCATGTGTTGGCGGGTCCCAGCATTTTCCAAATGACTTCCCATTGGGATTTAACCCAATGCACTGTCTCCAGTCCAAGCTGCCAGCCTCCAGGACCTCTGTCCTGCACAGGACCCTGTGTGGGGCTCTCCAGGCAGGGCATGGGTGTACCTGACACACACACATACGTCTCCCAGACCTGAACGCCCGGGCCAAGCCCAGGGATGGATTCCAGATGTGGGCTTCACATCTGGGCCCGCCATCAGAAGGCTGCTTATTTGAACAAAGACTGTAAGTACTCAAAGAGCCCCGAGGTCCGGAGGAGGCTGCCAAGAGCTGGCGAGCAGATGAGTGTAGAACAGACCTTAATTTATGGTTCCAGGAGAGGAAGAAAGCTGTGCTTTGTGGTCCTGCATGGATACGTGTGAAGCAAGGCATTGTGCTCCTTCAGGATGGGCAATGGCTCCGTTCGCAGGATTAAAATCAGGGGCTCCGTTTCTAGGATGAGCAGAATTCTGGACCGAAGGTGGACTTCCAATTCCAGCGGAATTGGCACCTCGGGCTTGCCCCTCTTTCCACATCACCCCATAACTGGTACTCTGGGGAAATACTTTGGAAATAGGGATTCTTACAATTTTATAGCTTGGTGGGCCCTTTCAGCCCATCGTCCCCACCAGGCACACACTTCTCTTTTTAAAAAAAAAATTTTTTTAAATACTTATTTTTGAGAGAGACAGAGACAGAGTGCAAGCGAGGGAAGGGCAGAAAGAGAGGGAGACACAGAATCCGAAGCAGGTTCTAGGTTCTGAGCTGTCAGCACAGAGCCTGACCCGGGGCTCGAACTCACAGACCGCAAGATCATGACCTGAGCCGAACCGACAGAGTTACCCAGGAGCCCCATTTCCTTTTCTATGTAACTCGGTGACTTGGACATGTTCCCCACTTGATGAGAGGAGCTGAGAAGGATAGGTCTGTTCGCAGTCCTCTTTGGAGTCCGTGAGATTGGCACAACTTGGGGCAGATTCTTACACTCCTACAGAGTGCAGAAGTGTCCTCCTCGGGCTGCCTCGTGTTGGGCTGAATGGCTTGCCCCGCCCCCATTCCTGTGTTGGAGTTCTAACCCCTCAGTACCGCGGAACGTGATTATTTGGAGATAGGGGCTTTAAAGAGATCCCTAAGTTGAAGTGAGGTTGGTTGGATGGGCTCTCATCCGATCTGAGTGCCGTCCTCATGAGAAGAGATTGTGCACAGACCCGCACAGAGGGCAGACTGTGGGAGGACACAGGGAGAAGGTGGCCATCTGCAAGCCCAGGAGAAAGTCCTCAGACAAAACCAACCCTGCTGATACTTTGATCTCAGACTTTCAGCCTCCAGGAACGTGAGAGGATCCATTTCTGTTAAGCCACCCAGTCTGCGATGCTTCGTTGTGGCAGCCGGAACAAACTAACGTGGAGATTGGGGGATGGCCGGACCACAGCGGTGGCCCCCAGCTGCCTGGCTCGTGGGGAACCAGGGACCAGCCCAGTAGTGAGGCCGGCCAGGATGACGAGCAGCCCTGAGTGCAGGTCTGAGCTTGAGGATGTTGGTAATTTATCTTCGGTTGGTGCTTTCATTATCCTCACACTGTCAGGAAAGTTCTATGAACTGTCACTGCCTGGCCTCTGCTTTGTGTGGGGCATTAAGAAGGTCCTCACTGAGGGGTCTGGAGGGCCGTTAGGCCGCAGGTCTTCGAGTCCAGACTCAGGAGGGGGCAGGAGCATGCCCACTGGCAGGGGCAGCATCCTCGGGGCCTCACGAATAGCTCGTGGGTCGTTTGAGGAGGACTGGTTTCCTTCGGCGACGCTGGCACACGCTAGCACCATGATCGCTTGGATTACAGGTAGAATATGAATGTGACTCGCCGTGCTAACCTCAGGGAAGTTGTTCACAACCTCCGGAACTGTTTTTTGGCCTGGGGATAAGTGTGCCTTCGTAGAGTGATATATGGGTTAAATGATACCATGAATGGAAGGGCTGTGGAAGCGCACGGCACTCTCTCTTCTGTGCCAAGTATTTCTTGAGTACCTACTGTGTGCCAGGTACTGTGTTATGCTTTGAGGATATAACAGAAAATAAGAGAAGAAAAAGAACTCCACAGAACTTATACTGTAGAGAGGGAGCAACTATACATTTTTTTTTAACATTTTTGAGAGACAGAGCAAGACCGAGCACAAGTTAGGGGAGGGGCAGAGAGAGAGGGAGACATAGACTCTAAAGCAGGCACCAGGCTCTGAGCTGTCAGCACAGAGCCCGACATGGGGCTTAAACCCGCGGACTGCGAGATCGTGACCTGAGCTGACGTCAGATATTTAACCGACCGAGCCACCCAGACCCCCAGAGAGGGAGCAACTATAAAGGAAACAGATGTGCAGAGTGACTCTAGAAAGAAGAGGGGTCCGCTGGGTCAGAGGCCGTTGCAAAGTCAAGGTAAGGAGAGGAAAGGGCCTGCATGCAGGTGCCTGCATCCCCTTCACCGGGCCCCCTGTGAGGTGGACGGTAGAGCTGAGCCCGGCACAGACAGACATTGGAAGGGCTGCTGCTTCCTGGAGAAGGGGCTGGAAAAATCTGCTTGTTGGCCCCGGGAAATAATTAGGAAGCCTATTTATGCCCAGGATCCCGAGTGAAGGAAAAGAAAAAAAAAATCTCCTGTTTAAAAATAAAACGAGTTTGGCTCCTCCTCAAAATGTTAAACATAGACTTGCCATATGACCCGGCAATTCCACTCTAAGGTGTAGGCGCCAAGACATTGAAAGCAGGGTCTCACTCTGGTCCTTGTAGAAAGACTTTCGTGGGAGCACAGCTCACAGCAGCCCAGGCGTGGAAACAACCCATCCACAGACGGCCCAGGACGCAACGTGGGGTCCATGCACACAGCACCCCTGAACTTCAACAGGGAGTGAAATCCTGGTACGGGCGCAGCGTGGAGGAGCCTTGAAAACATTATGCTCAACAGCATACTCCAGACACAAAGGGGCAGATAACCGCACGATTCCACTCACATGAGGGACAGAGAGTAGTCGGACTCCTAGGCAGAGAAAGTCGAACAGGTGTTCCCAGGGGCTGGGGGCGGGGAGTCACTGTTTACCAGGTACAGAGTTTCTGGTCGGGATGATGAAAAGTTCTGGAAATGGACCATGGTTACATGGCGATGGTTACAGGACACTGCAAATGCTCTTACCACTGCTCAATTGTGCACTTGAACACAAACAAAAATAGCAATGTTATGTTAGGTATATTTTACCACAATTAAAAAAAAAGTAAGAAAAAGAAAGTTATTTGCCCCAGGCCGCAGAGCTAGGGGAGCCCAGTGCTGAGCCTGGCATCGGGGGGGTCGCTTTCTGCGCTCCCAACAGAGAGCCAGCCGCTCGCGGTGGCCGAGGATCTACTGTGGCAGCAGTACCTCCCTCACCCGTTGCTTGCACCTGTGTTTCTCTGTGACTGTCCTTCCCGGCTTGCCTTGGAATCATATTTTCTCTTCTTTGGTTGTGAGTCGTAATTAGCCGAGGCCACTCTGCGTGCTGACGTGTGCCCGGGAGCCAGGCTGCACCCGCTTCAGATCTCAGCCCTGCCGCTCACGAGGGCATGTTCTGGGGCAAGTTTCTTAAACTCTCTGTCCCTTGTTCTCCCACCTGTGGGAAGCGGAAACAGCGGGGGTGGTTGTGGAAATAAAGTGAAGTCATACACATGAGGTGCTTGGAGCAGGGCGGGTACCCGAAGTGCTTGCACTGTGGGGTGTTTTCACTGGTAGCGCACTATCGGGCTGGGGAAGCTGAGGGTCTACGGCCAGCATTCAAGCTTCGTGAACTCTTAGAATCCTTTCGCAGGATTCTTAAACCCCCAGGACTCTCCTGGAATGCTGCATCAGAGCCAGGAAGAAAAGCAAAGATCCACAGGAAACGTTGCCCACGCACATTACTTACGCGGCGATGGGGAATGATCTCTGCATTTCTGTAGGACGTGGTTTATAAATTACTGGGTTGTGATCCGGGCAGTCCAGAATCACTTGAAGTGTGCTCACGGCTCCACGCCTGAGCTAAGGCGTGTCTGCTTTCATTCAGCAGTGCTGCCCCCTGTGGGCGGTCCACGCACTGCAGCCCAAGTCCCTCCAGCCAGCTGGGGGCGGGGAGGACTGCAGAGGCCTGATGGTGTTATGTTTCCCCTGACATAAGCCCACTCCTGATTCTGTTCCCTCTGTTCTCTCTAACTGGATTTGTGAGATACTTACAGCGCTCCTGTTCCCATGAAATGAGGCTTAACAAAAAGAAAAGAAAAAGGCAGCCAGCCACTGATGACCCAAGGAGATGCAGTCCCATGTGTGATTTGGGGCAGGTTATGGGTCTCAGCCAGCAAATGGGCTCCTAGGGGCCTACGATGTACTCGCTCCTGAAGAACATCCCACTTTCACATTTTTTGAACCAAGACTCATAATCCGGGGCACAGTGAGACTAATATGTTCTATATTTAAAAAAAAATTTTTAATGGTTATTTACTTTTGAGAGGGACAGACAGACAGAGCACAAGCGGGGGAGGGGCAGAGAAAGAGAAAAGGAGACACAATCTGAAGCAGGCTCTAGGTTCTGAGCTGTCAGCACAGAGCCGATGCAGGGCTCAAAGTCACCAACTGTGAGATCATGACCCAAGCTGAAGTTGGACACTTAACCCACTGAGCCACCCAGGTGCCCGAAACTAATATGTTTAATATTTTTAAAACCTTTTGCATGGAAAGGAAAAAATGACCACATGCTAAATTTTAGAAAATGAAGAATATAAAAAATAGTGTTGTAACTCATATGACAAGAAAGGTCTATTTTTCCTAATACATAAAGAACTGCTAGAAATGGAAGGAAGGAAGGAAGGGAGGGACGAAGGGAGGAAGGAAGGGAAGGAGGGAAGAAAGAAGGAAGGGAGGGAGGGAACAAAGAAGGGAGAGACGGGAGGAAAGAAGAATAGTAGAAGGAAGGAAGGAAAAGGAGAGGAGAACTAGCAAATGTGGGCCACATTCACAGAACGCAACCCCGAAATGCCACTTTCACCCACTGAATTGGCGAAAATTCTCACGTTTAATACCACACTCTGTGGGCCAGTCTGTGGAAGGACAGGCACCTTGGAACGTAGCTAGTGGGGAGGTAACTCAGCATATCCGTTTTGGAAGGGGGTGTGGCCTATCAGTCAACAGTTACAAATCTATGATTCCATTTCTGAGACTCTATCCTATAGCTGCACGTGTGCATAGAGAACATACATTACATTGGGATCATTCATTGCAACATTGTTTGTGATAGAAAACAATGGAAGCACAGGTGGCTCTTACCACATTTACTGCCTGCCTGGGATGAACTCTATGCTGTGAAAAAAGGAGATGTGCTCTCAGTATGGACGTGGACAGAAGTCTACCGTATTTCATAAGCAAGGTTCAGGACAGTGTGTTTAATCTACTCCCTTTTTATCTAAAGGGGTGGAAGATAAGAATTTATATTTGTATTTCCTTGGTTTTGCCTTCACAGGGTTACCTGTGGAGCACCTAGACTGATGCGGATAAGGCTTGGAGTTATCCACTCTCCTTTCCACTCTTCCAGACTTTCCAAATTTCTCTTTCTGTATATTGATTGTTGAAAGTATGAAGGTTCTCAGGGGGTAGGGAGGATTCTCCTATACTACAATAAGAGAATAAGTAGTCCAGCCTTTCTGAGATGCAATTCAGCAATATGTATGGGCACAGAGATTTCACTGCTAGGGTCTTAATTACATATTGTTTAAAGGTAAAAATTCTGAACTTTTGGAAGATGAACATGTTAAATGTCCAGCATCAGGGGGTGACGACATACCCGTTAGACGGCGATACATCCATAGGACAGAATTCTGAAAGCTAATTCAAATATCACAAACTATATGTACTGCCATGGAAAGTTGGCCATTTATTATAGAATGGGAAAGCAAGTAACATATTTGTAAAATATAAAAATATGGAAATAAATAAACTCTAAGGATAATACAACAAAATATCAGTGATCATAGCTAGATAGTAGGTCGCGATCAGTTTTGTCTTTTATTTATCTGACTTTTCTGATATTATGTTCTAACATTATAATTAAAGTGAATTAAAAATAACCTTCCAGCTATATGTATATATACAAAAATATAGCAGGATCAGTAGCATATATCCTGTTCAGCACCTGGTTTTTCATCTCGAACACTCATCATCTATATCTTTCCCAGTCAACAGACGCATCTGAGGGGAATCGAGTGGTCAGACTAAAATGATTTTATGATTGTTTATTTTGGTTTTCTTCCTCAGTTGGATATCCTGATTTTTCTACTGTCAGCCTTTATTATTTATGTAATTAAGAAATAATAAGCACCTTTAAAAAGAAATACTTTTGTCTAATAGTTGGTGGTTTTGAAAGCTCTTTTTACAGACTGTTTGCACACCATGTGTGCAAACCCCGGCAGATCCGTGATAACTCTGTATGGAGAAACAGAGACTGAGGAAGTTATGAGGTTTTCTGGGAGCTACCAGGCCAGTAAGGTGGAGCCGGGCCACACTGACTCACACATGGCCCAGGGATGCTCATTCTACCTGCCACACACACTCCCAGAATCCTCCTAGACCTCTGGAAGGCTTGGACTCAATTCCTGCTCCACCAGAAAAGTGGACAAGGTCATCCACAATACCCAAAAAAAGTCCATAAAAGGAGGGGCTCACCAACAGAGAAAGCATTCCTGGAAAGACACTTGCTTGAGGGCCCATGCTGAATTGCAATGAAAGCCTCAATAATTCTCCTTCTACTTTTCTGTGAATATGCTTACCACTAAATGTGGGAAGATTCACAAATATTTCTAGAGAAAATGATTACCATTAAAATAAAAAGAAAAGCAGATTGTCCCCATTTATAGGTTGTTTAAAAGTGTTATTAAAGGATAAACTTACTGAGGGTAAAATTATTTTTACCTCTGTACTTCAGTGCTTAGTTATCCCAGAGATATTCTCAGTAGATCATGGATGGTTGTGATAAACGGATGGATGGATGGATAGATGGATGGGTGACTGTTTGAGATGCATTAATTGAAAGAAGGAAGGAAAGAAGGAAGGAAGGAAGGAAGGAAGGAAGGGAGAAAGGAAGGAGGAGGGAAGGAAGGAGGGAGAGAGGGAGGGAAGGAGAGAAAGAAGGCAGGAGGGAGGGAAGGAAGGAAGGAAGGAGGAAGGAAGGGAGGGAGGGAAAGAAGGAAGAAGGGAAGGAGGGAAGGAGAGAGGGAAGGAAGGAAGGAAAAGAGAGGGAGGGAGGGAAGGAATAAAGAAAGAAGGAAGAAGCCTGTTTGGGTTGGTTGAGTAGATGATGGAAGGTTGGTTGGGGTGGCAGAAAAGAGGGCTGGCTGGCTGGCCGGTGTGATGGAGCAATGAGTGGGTGGATGAAAAGATGGGCGATGGATGCAATGGACAGATAAAGCTGCAGTTGACGTTGAAGTCTAACAAACACTCAAGTACTGTGGGCTACTTCGGCTCAGGGACAGAGATATTGCTGATGTAATTTTCTTTTTTTCTAGGAAGGATGGAAATATCTCAGCTTTTTATGCCAGTCTCGTTAACAGCCGCCAAGACAGATGGGGGGCTCTCAACTACAGTCCTTCCTCTTCACATCCATAGAATGGCAGAGAAAGTTGAGAGGCTGAAATGAGGCACAAGAGTCAGCATCTTTATTTTACAGGTGAGGTAACTGACTGAACCCCCCGCCCTGCCTTGCAAATAATGAATGTCCAAGCTATTAGAGACCTTATAAAATACCAGGCATTTAAAATAGAATGCAAACTATGGAAATGAACAAAAGAAGAGAAAGAGCAGGGTCATTAAAGTCGCTCAGTGGGATGGGGCAGGTCTCCCCACTGTGGTTAACGCCAGGGCTAAATTGCAGTGTGTGATGCCATCTGTCCCGGTATTCTTCCTGTCACTCCCGAGAGCTTTTTATTCCACTTTATTTTAGGAGTGCCAAAAGGTAGGTTTCTAATTCTGTTCCTCTCTAGTTCTTTTTATAGTACTCCGATCCGGGCAAATATCGGTAATATGAAATGTGTCCTCTTTTTTTGCACTTTAAATCAGCCGGAAGTTTAGTATCTTGAATTTCCTGCTTCTTTGGAACTCCTCACCTGCTGTGTGCGTTGCCAGGTGCACCTGCCCGGTGTTCTGAGCACGTGTCTATCTGCCGGACCGCCTGCCAGGCCGTCAGCAAGGCCAATGGACGAATCACGCACTTGGGTGTTTTTAGATTCTGTCACTTGGATGATTGTGAAAAGCTCCAGGCTGCCTGCAGCCCCTCCCAGTGTTTGTGAGACAACTCAGGCCTGGAGACAGGCGTTCATTTTGAAAATGCCAGCAAGTGACGGAAAGTTCTCAAACACCTTTCACCTCTGAGGATGACAGCGAGTCATAGCCCTGAGTTTCTTGGGGTCTTTTATTCCTGCCTGTTTAAAAAAAAAAAGCCTTCTCCCAAAGGCACTGACTTAAAGTGCTCCAGCAGGTGCCGAGGGAACCCCACCTGCACTCTTGTCTTCCCCTTCAGCGCTACAGGCTCGGATTCCAACTGCCTACACCTCATTTTGTGTCCTGAGGACTTTCTCTCGACCTGGTGTCCCCCCTTTCCACCTGCGCATCAGGCCAGAGGGCTAGGAAATTGAGGCCCCAGGGAGCAGACTCCCAACAGTGGTGAACAGGGGTCGGTGTGTAAATACCCCAGCTCCCTTGCCCCTTGGCGGGATTACTCTGAGGTGTACGTTCCTCACTGACTGCCAGAGTTTTCTGAGCAGATCTAAGCTTCAGTCACCTCCAGTGGTAGCTGGTTTGATACCACATGCTTTCTTGGCTGCCTCCTCTTTTCATTTTCTTGTCCCCCATGTCCCTGCCAGCATCTCCTGGGATCATCTTCCAAATAAACTACTCCAGCTAGAATCTCGGTCTTAGAGTCGGATTCAGAGAGACCCCCCAGAAAGGCCCACCTCTGCCAGTGGGATGCTGTTGTAGGGGGCGGAGGAACGCGTCCTGGACGTCTGGGAGATTCCCTCACAAAATCACAATTTGCGGCCCCTTCTGCAAGCCTGAGCTGTAGTCTACGGTTTGGGGGCCCTCTGATGGATTTGGGGGTTCCTCTTTGATGGATTTGGGGGTTCCCCCCATTTGGGGGCTGTCATCTTCTGTTCCAGGAGTGGTGAACTGGTAGAGAACCCCAGCCGGAGGCCCTCAGGATGCACGTGTAGGTGGACAGAGTTGATGCAATCTGTGGGCCTCCTCACCAGTCTCCGCCTGGGAGGAAGGAGGCCAAGAGGCAACAGAGGAAGTGGATTCAGAGGCAGAACAAGAGGGAAAAACAGAAGGCCTTTCTGCATCCTTCTCATTTCGTTTAGATTCAACTTATTTTTTTTTCTCCGAAGTATATTCTTTAGTGTTTATTCAGGGAGGATCTGCTGGGGGCGAACCTTCCATTTTTATTGAGTAAAGATGTCTCTATTTTGTCCTTGCTCTTGAATAGCAGTTTAGGTAGACCTCGAAGTCTTTATTTCCTGTCAGCATGTGCACTGTCTTCTGGCTTCTCTTGCTGATGGGGAGAAGGCGGTTTTCAATTGGACTGTTGTTGTTTTGCAGGTAAGCCTGTTTCTTTGTGTTTTAATTTCCAGTTTCTTAATCCAGAGAGATTAAATCCCTTATTCCCTTGCTAATTTCTGCAGTTTCATTTTCATCTGTCTGGGCCTTTATTTTTATTTATATTGCTCAGATTCCCTATTCTGAAAAATCTAAAAAAAGACTCTATTCTAAAAAGGAATCTCAGCCAGTTTCTCCTGGAGGTTTGCCGCGTTCTCAGTCTTTCCAGCCTCGCCTGAAATTTCTATTAAGGATATGACAGCTCTTGTTATTTTATCCAATGTATTTCTTAAGCTTTCTTTAACATTCTCTGTCTCCTGTTCACTCCTTCTTCCAATTTACAGACTTTTTCTTTCACTGTGTCCCATGCTACTGCTTAGCCCCAGTCACCAAGCGTTTCATTTCTAGAAATTCTGTTGGGCTCTTCTTCAAATCCATTGGTCATACTTACCTTCATTAGTTAGTCTCTCTTTTGTTTTTGTGGTTTTATTTTAAACTTATTACTTTGTGCACTCTATCTGAACATCGTATTACCTGAAAGCTATTTTTAGTGTGGACATTTACTTTTATGCATGGGGACTGTGTCCTTTAGTGCTTTGTAATTTTTTATTTTTATTGTAATTTTCTTGCCTTCCACAGGGAGAATGCTGTTTTGTTCTGTTTTGTTCTCTGTGGGAATCCTGTGCAATTTGGAACACAGAAGTGTCCCTCCACGGCGGTTTTATTTTTGCTATTGCCAAAGTGCCTCGGGGACAAGTCAGATCAGCTAAAAACATCACCTCCTCCTACATAAACTGCTTACATCCCTTTCTCTCAGCTGAGCCTTGAACTTCTCCTCTCTGCTTACATAGCTCCTTGTACACATCTCTATGGCATCTCAAGCAGCACTCTGTTTTGAGACCATGTGTCTGTTTCCTCAGTTACTCTAGAAGCCCCTCGAGCACTCATCAGGGCTAGCACAGAGCTCATAAATGTTTGCTGAATGAATGAACTTGGAGAAATAAGTCCTCAGAGCCTCAGCTTCTTTGGATGGGATGTTATCTTCTGTCCTGACCTCATGGGACTTGGGGAGATCATAGACGTCTATGATCGATCATAGGTCTCTCCCATAGACCTCATGGGATTTGGGGAGATGCTTTAATTCAACCCATCAGATCACTGAATCAAATCCTTAATTCCCTGCATAATACGAGTAACTAGCTGTGAAGCACTAACAGAGGTACCTCATGGTGCTCTTGCACTCTGCCTGGTGACTGGTTCCCCGCTCATTATTATCTGCTTCCTTCGTGCTTTGTGAGCCAGGAACGGTTGCAGTGGAAAAGATCCGTCATGTAGTAACAATTTCAAACTTTTCTGAGACTAAAACAAGGCAACCTGGGCCTGACTGCCTTGGGCATATGCTGGACCTAGAATCCCTCAAAATCAGATGACAGCAGCCAAGAAAACAGCCGTATCAACCCTAAATGTCCCCTGTGTGCTCCTCCTTTTCCCAGCTTGACTGAGTTCTCTTCAAGAGCACTGACCATGACACACATCTGCGTGTGTGTTCTCCTGGCAAAGTCAGAAGCACGGTGCTGAATCGTAGGTATGGTTGAATTTTGGCTGATTGAGTTGCAGTTAAAAGTAGAGTCGGCATGCTGTATATGAAATAAAAGCTACCTCAGAATACTGGAAATTCTTGATAATAGCAAAGCCATTTCTGGTTTGTACTATACTTTTTCTTTTCTACTCAAGTATTTTGTGGTGGGGAAAAAAGGATTGGGATTGCAGTGTTTTTTAGTGGCTCCAAATAGCTGTCTTCCCCTGCCCCCTAGTGGCTTCCTGACAAATTGTAAGAACCTTCATTGTTCTCAATTCCCTGGTTGCTTCTGTTCCTACTGTTTTTGTTATTGCTTATGAAAAAAAGATTTTCTGAAACTTGCCACAACCTCAGAGTTCTCTGTTTTAAAAATTAAATGAATGAAATATAATTTTACTAGAAAATATATGTGCAGTCAGGAACATCGGGAATCTAGAATTTAGGAAGTGATTCTCTCTCATTCTCCAAAGGTCCATCCGTGGTCATCCATCTTTGGTGTTAATACTTTCTGGGATCGTTATTGGCTACTCTGGGACCCCTTATTTGACAGCTCCATTTGAACCAGCATGAAATTCTGCATTCTAGAACCTGGAACCTCCCAAGTCAGCCCTAAGCCTGCCTACATGTGGTGGGGTTATCTCCTTCCCCGCCTGGACTCCCATCCAAACCAAGAACAGCACCTTCCTCATATGCCTTGGCTCCTAGCACCCAGTTCCTCCTGCCTGGGCTCTCAGCGTGACACTAGTGTGCCGGAGCCCCAAGAGAATTGGGTTCTCCACGCCAAGCGTAGTTATTTCTGGTGAGGTACAGACCACGTGCACTTATTTATGCCGCCGAGCCTGTATTCGTTCCCTCGCCAAACACAGAATCTGACTGGCTCCTATTGAGCAAGCTACCTCCCAACACCCCGTGGTCATCTTCACATGTATGGTGGCCAAGGAAGGCTTCTCTCATTCTGCCGTCATAATAGTGGCTCCTTTGTTCAATACAGCTATGGGAACTTTATTTTCGTCTCTGTTTTTTTGCCAGGAGACTGGATCATAATTTGACAATAAAGAGGAATTCCAACCCGAAGGACTTTGACCACAGAGGAAAGAACTTCCTGAAAGTTCTCTTTCAGGAAGAATGATGGGATGTCCCTGGGGCCAAGAATCAAAACTTGTGTTCTTGGCCTTGACCCTGTCCGGCTGCCATGCTCCTTGTCAGTAACATGGAATTTTCCTCACCACCGTCTTGTAAGGATTACAGGAGGGGAGAAGACTTTCTAGAGAAGAGAAAGCCTCCTCTCCTTATAACCTTGAATGGACAGCTGAAAGATACTGTATAATTTTAGGAGCTTTTTCCATAAAACCGCATTGACTTTCAGGAAATTAGCTCTCCTGTCAGTAAGCTAGTGGGAACCTCAGTTCATAAACTCACTGGTGTGTAAGAAATCCTGTGTTTCTAATTTTCCCTAAATCCAATTCTGAATCTCTGTTAGTTTCCTAGGTCTGGCATAATGAAGTACCACAAGCTGAGTGGCTTATACAATAGAAGTATCTCACAGTCCTGGAGTTTGTAGTGCTGTCCTTGTGCACCTGTTTCTGTGTCCAAATTTCCACTCTTATAAGGAGTCATATTGGCTTAGGGCCCACCCAGTGATCTCATTTTAACTTGTAACTTAATTTTTTCTGAGAGAGAGAACACATGAGCTGAGGAGAGGCACAAAGGGAGAGAGAGAGAGAGAGAGGGAAAGAGGGAGAGAGAGAGAGAGAGAGAGAGAGAAGCAGGCTCCATGCTCAGTGTGGACCCTGACACTGAGCTCGATCCCACAACCTTGGGATCATGACCTGAGTTGAAATCAAGAGTCGGATACTCAACCAACTTAGCCACCCAGGTGCCTCTGTAACTTAACTTAAAAAAAAATTTTTTTAACGTTTATTTTTGAGAGAGAGAGAGAGAAGGAGAGAAGGGGAGAGAGGGTGAGGGAGAGAAGCAGGGAGAGAGAGAGAGACTGTGAGCAGGGAAGGGTAGAGACATGAAGGGAGAGAGAGAATCTGAAGCAGGCCACACTGCCAGTGAAAAGCCTTGAACCTGCGAACTGTAAGATCATGACCTGAGCAGAGGTCGGACACTGAACTGACTGAACCACGCAGGCGTGCCACTTAACTTATTTAATTTAACTTTGTAAAGACCCTATTTCCGAAAAGGTCACATTCTGAAGTACCAGAGGTTAGGACTTCAAAGTATCTTTTTTGAGGGGACACAATTCAACCCGTACCCATCTCCATCCTGCCAAGCTAGTGGGAAACCCAACCTTGGCCACCGTTAGCTCCCTCTTCACCATACCCACAGGTTCTGCAGCCCAGGACTGAGCTTCTGATGTTTTTGGCCAAACCTGAGGACTCGGGAGATCTCTTTGTCTTCCTCTTATTTGCTGCCGAATGCCGAAGCTTGCATGGTGTCTCCGAGCCAGCAGCTAGTCAGCCATGCTTTGCCCAAAAGCCCAAAACTCATCATCATTGGCAACTCCAGCATCCAGGGAGTTGGCTGGGCAATATGGCGCCCTACACAAGTATCCTTTTGGAATATCGCCACTTCACCAGAGACCTGGGGGCTTGCTAGTCTTGACCCTCTTAACCTTTCTCCTTTTCCTTCTTAAAGCCCCTAAAGCAATCTCCTCAAGCAGTTCCAAAGAAACAGAGCCACTGGCGTTAGACAGATTTATCACCAAACCTTCCCTGAGAGGCCACTCAGAGCCCACTTACTTACATGAAATGGAGGGAGAGAAAAATATTAGATGAATACCTAAGCTTGTATATTAATGCATTGTCCTGCCATGTTTCTAACAGTGTCCCCTACAGATAAGCCGCAGGCCAGTCGACCTGGAGAGGCCACGCTGGCTGGGAACCTCAGACCTGAACATGGCCTCCTCCTTCTCTTCCACACTCACTTCCAAGACACTCACCTACCTGAGCAGGAGTTGTGGGGACCTGCAGATGACTGTGAGTGAGTTTTGCCGGGATCGGGCTGACATTGGGAATGAGATGACAGAGTCAGAGTCACCTACTGTGAATTGGACACAGAGCCCAGAGCACAAACCTGAAGAAATCTCTCCTGAATACATGCTTGGGCAGAGGCTCAGAATATATTTGGTCTTTGTCTCAGTTCCTGGCACAGAGCTCCTGAAATCCTGGAATTTCCTGAGTGATAGGGATGTTTTTTGTTATTTCTAAAGTGCTCCTTGTGGTCACACCTTGGCTTATGCTAATTAGGTGACTTTGAATGCAGTTCCTAGATTGCCAAAGGACGTTTGGGGTCCTAGAAAGACCCAGGATGGTCACTAGGTTGGTCACTAGAAGACCCAGGTGGTTAGAGAGTGGGAACTCTAGCCCCACCTAGCAGCCACCATGAAGAGGGGCCGGAGATCAAGGTCTGTAAACACTCTCGATGTGAGAGATTTGGCGAACTTCTGGATTGGCCCACACAGCACACACACATGAAGCGGTGAGACGGTGACATGCACGGAGGGCCACGGAAGCCCCACCCCCCAGCCCCTGCACCTTGCTCTGCCTCTTCCACCTGATGTTCCTGCGTTTTAGCCTTTATAATAAACCCGGTAAACAGAAGTGTTTCCCTGAGCTCCGTGAGCGGATCTAGGAAACCGTCCAACCTGAGGAGGGGGCTGTGGGAACCCCTGATTCGTAGCTGCTTGGCCAGAAGAATGGGTGACCTAGAACTTTTGATGCGTCTGAAGTGGGACAGTGTTGGGACCGAGCCCTTAAATGTGTAGACTCTGACACAGAGTTTGGGTAGCCAGTGTCAGATGTGAATTCAGTGCTAGGGCGCTTATTTGGTGTCCAGGGATTGGGGGAAATCGTTGGTATGGGGAAAAAGATTCCACATGTGTTGTCAGAGTTCTGAGTAATTATAGTCCAGAGTCACCCTGACCCCAAAACGCCAGGAGGAGCAGACAGGTGGATTGAGGGGTCCCTGGGCTTGAGATAGAAGTATACGGAGGACAGAGAGGGTCCCCCTGGGGTCCACGGGGCCAGAGATTCCTTTTTCTTTCACCACCTGCGAGATTCCTGCCACTAAGGAGACTTGGCAGTGACATCCACAGAGAATGGTAGGTCCACATGAGGCAGCCCCGCGAGGACAGGATGGAAAGCAGAACCACAGGAACACTCGTGCAGAGACGCACAACAGCCGAAGGAGACCCAAGAGCGCCGGAGAAGAAGTACTAAGTGGGACATGCACGTACAGCACGGTTGTGCACATGCGTACACGTACACACACATGCGCATAGTGATGGAGCTTAGCTAACACGCATCTCACAGTTTTTAAATGCGGTAGATGAAGTCAAAGAAATCGTAGTCGTTGTGAGATTTGAGTTAGTGCCCTGGGAGATCAGGCGAAGAACTGTCTCATTAACTAAGTTGCTGGATTCAAAATGCCCAAAATCTGTTGTATTTCTCTGTACCAGAAGTTAACTAGAAAAAAAATTTTTTTAATGGCGTCTTTTACAACCGGGTCAAGAAAACATCAGATACCTGGGAAGAAATCTAACCAAGGACGTTCAAACCCTCTACACTGAAAACTATAAAACATCACTGAAAAATAATCAGAGGAGACCTCAGCAAATGGACAGATGTGCAAAGTTCATGGAGAGGAAACCTAAATGTTGTTAAAACACCATTTATGCAAAATTGGTTTATAGATTTAAAGTAATCTCAATTAAGATGCCAGTATTTTTTTTAACTGGCAAGCGGATTCTAAAAATTCATTGGGAAATGTGCCCATTACCAGTTCTTGAGAATTTTAGTTGTTCCAAAATCTCATCAAACCCTGGTATTGTCTTTTTATTTTATTTTGCTTTATTTTTTAAAAATTTTTAATGTTTATTTATTTTTGAGAGAGAGAGAGAGAGAGAGCATGGGTGTAGGAGGGGCAGAGAGAGAGAGAGAGAGACAGAATCCAAAGCAGGCTCCAGGCTCTGACCTGTTAGCACAGAGCCTGACTTGGGGCTTGAACCCACCAACCATGAGATCACGACCCAAGCTTAAATAGGACACTTAACCCACTGAGCCACCCAGGCACCTCTATTCTCTTTATTTAATTTTGTTTTATATTACAGGAATATTTATCATTTTATCTGGGAATCCTGAGGGGAGCAAATTCGGGGGTGGCTGGAGAGGGTGCTCATTCTGAGTGGGCATCGTTGCTCCTCTGTTTCTGCAGACAGATGATAGCAGAGTTTAGGGAGAGCTGTCTGAGAGACTCTGTCACACAGCAGAGTAGAGAGATTTGAGGTGAGGGCTGGGGAGTCCTGAGTGGATGAAAGGGCATGGAGGGCACAGCTGTGTCCCGCAGGTGGTGCCAGGGCATTGCCTTACCAGGTCCTTCATTATCTGGGCGCTCTCCTGCCAAGAGACGCCGCCACACACTCAAAGACCTCAAACCCAGAAAACACTGATGACAGGTGTTTCCCACAGTGATTCTCAGCTGGTGAGCGCTGCTGTGGCAAGGGTTAAAGTGCGCCCTTCTTCCCCCCAAGTCCCCAGGCCCCCAAGCAGCCACTTGGAATCATCACCCTTTCTTGGAGCCCCATGGTGCCTGGTGGGCGAGCCATGCCCCTCAGGCGCGTTGGGACAGCAAAATGATTGAGAACAAGGCCCAAGTAGGTGATCTCAGTGACTTCCAAGGTGGACTCCAAGAGAATTAGAATCCCAATAAACCTACCTGTGGCATCCACTGGTATTGAACCCAACGATGGCTTCCCATCTCTCTAAGAAAGTCCCCTGCTGTGCACTCCAAGAAATTGGGTATTCTGTGCCAAGGTCTCTGTTTTGTGTGAGTCTTTGGAAACAGCTAGAGAGTATTGCATATTCCAAGATATTAAGTTTAAGGCTACTTAGGTTGCCAGATTTTTTTTGACCTGCATATATTTTTCAGAATATTTGATCTCTTCTTAATAACACCTTTTTGTACTAACTTCTAGGAAAAAACTCCAAGGCAATATAAGCAATGCTGCTTAAACTTTCATGTGCATATGAATCACCCAGAGTTCTTGTTAAAATGCAGATTCTGATTCAGAAGGTGCAGACAGGACCTGAGATGTTGCTGTTTTTAAGACATTCCTGGGCAGGACTGGTTACAGAATTTGCAGGACCCTGTGCAAAATAAAAAGGCAAGAGCCCTTGTTAAAAAGTTATTAAAATTTTCAAGGTGGGCACGCCTGGGTGGCTCAGTTGGTTAAGCGTCCAACTCTTGATCTCAGCTCAGGTCATGATCTCATAGTGTGTGAGTTCAAGCCCCGCGTCAGGCTCTGGGCTAACAGTGTGGAACCTGCTTGAGACTCTCTGTCTCCCTCTCTGTCTCTGCCCCTCCTGCTCTTTCTCTCTCTCTCTCTCTCTCTCTCTCTCTCTCTCTCTCTCTCAAAAATAAGTAATAAGCATTGAAAAGAATTTCAAGGTGAAGAGACAACATTCAACCGGTGGATGATCCTTCCAACTGCAGAGTCTTCCTGGACGTGGGGCCCCATTTCACTGTCTGGTCACATGCCCACAAGGCTGGCACTTTTCCCAGGTGACGCTGATGGCTATAAGCGAGCAAGGCTGTAAAACTGGACTCTTCTTTGGACTCCAAGGTTGCAATGTGGCAGCCCTGAGTTGAACTCCATCAAGAGAAGTTAGTTCCTCCAGCACCCAAAATCTCCCATCATAAGGTGGTCTAAACTTGAGAAGCCTCAGGTATACAGCAGTGCAGGGCTGGTACCAGGGCCAGACCGACTTGCATCCGTCTTCAGAATTGAACGATCGGCGAGGTGATAAATACGGAAGGGATTCGTAAACCACCGGGTGCTGTGTAAACATTGGCCCCTCCACCGTAAGATGCCTTCTCTTTGCAACTGGGAGAAAGAAACTAACGTGACGCCCTCTAGTGCCTTCCTGCATGTCAGCCTCCAAGTTCAAGGCAGCTCTGCTCTTTTAGATCGCTGAAATTCAGTTTAAGTGAGTACCAGAGAGAGAGGATCCAGGGAGGGCGAAGAAACCGTGATGAGGATCCTCGGTGCTTCTGGGAGGCACTGAAATGTGAAATAATTAACCTTTGGAAAGTCTTCGAGGTGACTTGGTATTTTTCCACCCCGCTGAGGCTAAAAGGTTAATTAGTTTTCTCTGAATGTAAGAACCAGACCTACGACTTAGAAGTGGTGGCCGGATGCCCCAACCTCCTGGCAGGAGTGGGATCGGGGGGTTGGGGGGTGGGGGTGTTCTCTCTGTGGGCAGTGAGCTCCGGGAGAGGCCCCCATTCTCTCTCTCTTCACCCTCTACCTTTGACCCCCACATCACCCCCCACAGCTGCCGCTGTGGTGTTCTGCCAGAGGTGCCTTCTGGGACCTGCTCCGGGGCCCGTCCGTCTTCCGGCTGGTGACCTCAGTGGGTGCCCCTCTGGGGCTGGTGTCATTTTCTGGTTTGGCCTTGTCAGCGCCGCCACCCACCCTCACAGACATGGAACTTGGGAGAAGAAGCGATGTGGCCTCGGCCTCCAGGCCGGCTGGCCCAGCGCCCGGGCAGCCCTGCCAGGCTGGTCCTCTCTGCCCCGAAGGAGCCTCCAGCGGTGAATGCATCTGTCATTCTTCGAAATGACAGGGCTCTGGTTTTCGGTTCCCTGTGAAATGTGGTACTGGAGTCCTTTCTTCGCCTGGAGTTGATAAAAGAACCGTCTGCTTTCTTCTCTTGTCCCTCAATAACTGTGATGGTCCTCCCTGACTGCACAGCAGAGTCGCCCAGGGGGCGTCAGAAAATGCGCCTGTGTGGGGCGCCCGGGTGGCTCACTCGGTGAAGCATCTGACTTCAGCTTAGGTCACCATGGTTCTGTGGGTTCGAGCCCTGCATCGGGCTCTGCGTTGACAGTGTGGAGCCTTCTCTCTCTTCCCTCCACCGCTGACGCCTCTTCTCTCTCTCAAAATAAATAAATAAATAAACAAACTTTAACAATAAATAATAAAAAATGTTCATGTGAGTCCTATCCCCCAGGCTAACTAAATCAGCCTCTCTAGGGCGGGGTGAGATTCTGGCACGTCGGTATTTTTTAATACTCCGTGAGCAGCTCTCCCGTGGAGCCGGCCCTGAGGACCGCTGCCTGGGAAATACGCCGACGGTTCTGAGAACACAGACCCCCATCGGAAATGCTGTTCCAGTGTCACCTGTCCCCAAAGTGCTGTTTGGGAGGCGTTGCAGTTACCCCTTCATTCCCCAGAGTGGCTATTCTCGGCCACTGCCACCTCATCACACTCCCTAACCTGCCCTGACTTCTGACCTTCCCAGCTCATGATCCAGCCCCCAGCGCAGTCCAGCTCCAGGTGCCCACGCTGGCCCCGGCCCTGCCTCTCGTCCCAACGCTGTACATGGGTTTGTGGAGCCTCAGTAGATGCCCTGCACGGGGCTCAAGACAGAGCCAACCCTATGCACTCCTCATGCCCTTCCCTGCACTTCGCCCTTCTGGGAGGGGGTCTCCAGCCTCAACCCACCTTTCCCCTCACTCCCTGCCAGTGTGGACAAGCCCGGCCCAGGGTACTCATCCGCCCCCAGCACCCGGTGTCTGCAGGAATGCTGAAGCTGTGTTGGCTCGGAGGGCACAAAGAACTTCCAGGATTTGGCCATGTCCCCCTTTCCTTTTGTCTGCTGGGACCCTATCGCAGGTGCGGGCATGTGCACATCCTAGTTGTCTCAGGGAGCGGCAGCTGTCATCAGGGCACTTTGTTTCCAGCCTCCTGACGACAGCCCCTGGTGCGGCCATCTCCTGCCAGTCCAGTTCGTCCCTGGGCTCCGCGGCTCTGTGCGTCACTGCTAGTGAGACCGGAGTGAATCGGCAGGTTCCAGGCTCAGCAGTTCATGGTGCGGACTCATCAGAGATGGGTCCCTAACACGTAACTCATCAACTCAGAATCACCGATGCAAGCACGCAAGGAGGGCACTACCATGGCTCGACCTCTTGGCTCCCCACAGAGTTCGCCCCTGTTGTTTCTGAGAGTAAGCGGGGTGTTGTTACAGGAGTTCCTGGGAAAGACCCTGTTATGTGTGGAATTGTGCCCCTCGCCGAATTCATATGTTCAAGTCCTAACCCTCAGTGCTTCAGAATGTGACCGTGCTTGGAAATAGGGACTTTGCAGATACAATTAGTGAAGATGAAAGTGTTACTGGATTAAAATGGATTTCAATCCAATATAGCTAGTGTCCTTATAAAGAGGGAAATTTGAACACCGAGACACAGACATACAGGGAGAAGGCGATGTAACAAAGGCAGAGACCAGAGCGCTGCCACTGTAAACCAAGGAACACCAAATATTGGCAATAACCACCAGGACATTTCAGAGGGAGCATGGCCCTGCCGATGCCTGGTTTCAGATTTCTAGACTCCAGCGCTAGGAGAGGATGACTGTCTGCTGTTTTAAGCCACCTGGGTTGTGGCACTTTGTCATGGCAGCCCCAGGAAACCAAGACAAGGGGTAGGAATTTCTATGGGTTCGCGTGCTTCACGTCTCAACAACCAAAATCCCATCTAATTGGCTTGAGCAATGAGGGGATTTTTTTCTGTGTCTCAGATTACTTGATAGAAAGAGATACCCCTGTAGATAGTTACATCGGATGAGTGTATGAGCATGGAGAATTATACACGGGGCACATGTGTTGCTGGGGCAGGCGGGGGATGGCTTTATAATCCCAGAGGGAAGGCTCTGCCTTTCGTCTAAACGTGCATTCAGCTCACTTCCTGGTTTTCCTAGAACAAAATGGTTCCTTACATTGGTGTACTGGAAGTAAATTTCATATCGGAGTCAGCCTCAGCAATGACGTGCCGGGTTTAGCCTCTTGAGGCAAAAAGCCTCTCAGCAGTTTTTAGAATCTAGTATATTCTCTCAAGATTTCAAAGTTCTTGGTGCTGAGTTGTAGCCAGGGCATCCAGGTGGGGGGGGGCGGGGGGTAGCTGTGGGTGTATGTTTCATACAGCCTTCATAAAATAGTCTGGAATCTTGTCCTTAGACAGTGATTCTCCAATTCCTTTTCCAGTGTGCTTCTTGAGCATTGTCACTGAGAGCTGTTCAGGTGGACAAGCAGCTGGAATTGAGCATTCCTCAGCGTTCGGCTCGCCATGGAGCCATAAAAACGACGAATTCCTCTGAGTCCAGGTACCAGATATCCTGCCCTGGGACGCACTGGTGCCGTCGGGGAGAGAACCCCACACTCTTGCTTGGGTTTCTCCCTCTAGGGGAAAAAAGCCACAAAGAATCTTGGATGCTTGGCTCCGTCAAGTTCAGTGGCCATGTGTTCTATGCTAATCGATACTCAATTTTGCCTCCCAGGAGGGTGCTGTTTTGAGCCGCTGTACATCTATAGGAAATAATAAAGTAATTTATTTTTATGTTGAAAACTTCGATATTTGATATACATTCTATCAATATTGCCTCCCCGCCCACCACGCTTCTGCCTCTAATGTTTAATTGTAATGAAGTGTAGTTGCAACAGATTAAATCAACTGAGATTGAAAAATGAGATGGGAAAAAAAAATAAGGTGGAAAAGCGTATCCTTTGTGGTCAGTGTTAATCTTGCAAAGGATTTTTTTTCTGTAAGGAAATCTGCCAAGAGCAAAGAAGACAATGAGGATAGAAAGTGACTCACTGAATCAGCAGCTTCAGAGAGGTAGGAAAGAGATGGAATTAGCCCTTGTGTTTTGGCAAAGAGACGAGAATCAAGAGGTTGGCTGGAGGCCCCCAGAAACGCATCCCATGAGATATGAAGAAGGAATGTGTGTGACTGCAGGGGTCTGGGGGACGGGAGGGGGGCGTGCCACTTCAGAGGGAGGGTCATCCGGGCCTTCAACAATGTGGCCCCCACCCTCTCACACCTTAGCTTCCAGAAGGGCTCCTTCCTTTTCCTGGATTAACTTCCTATTCCAGACTCAACATTCAATGCTCCCCTTAAGTCGATAAGCTCTCCGAGATGTGACTGTTCTCTACCCACTTCACTTCTCCTCAGGTTGCCACAGACATGCCCGGTCAGAGCCTGGGAGGCCACGTGGGAACCTGCTTGGTAAGATTGGATCTGCGGGGTCACTCACCTGGGACCCCCAGCACTTAGTTCACCATACTAAGAAAGCTAAGGCTATAGGGTGCTGGCAAAACAAAGTCTCCCCAGACTTTCTCAAATAATCATGGCCTGGAATTATCCCAAGCATTTTACAACCCCCTTCTGCCACCGTTCTTTGACCTTCAAAAAAAGCTCCCAGGAACGAAGAAGGAAGTCATTTATTTATCCATTTGACAGTTGTCGCATACCTGCGATATGTCTGGTACTGGGGGTCGTATTCAGGAGTCTTCGCGAAGACAGACAAGTTTCTAGTCTCATGAAACTATAGCCCAATGAGGGAATGGTGAACAAATAAGCTAGATTATTTCACAGGTTAATAAAGGATATGGAGAAATTCGAATGCAGCGATGTAGTACAGGGTGACTTTGGAGGGCCCACCTCAGTTTGCTTGGTCAAGAAGACCCTTCTGCAGAGGTGATATCTAAACCGAGGTCAGAACAGAGAAGGAGGCAGACATGAGAATGTCTAAGCAAGAGCGCAAGGTTGGGGGGAAGCCATAATAAGGGGCCTACATGGGGAGACGTGTGGTTTGTTCGGTGGGATGTAACTAGTGATTCCCAACGGGACTGATTTTGCCCCCAGGGTGATATTGCCAGTATCTGGAGACATTTTTGTTGCCACAGTGTGGGAGGGTGCTGCTGGCAGCTCATGAAGAGGGCCAGAGATGGCTCTAAATGTCCTACAACGTCCTCCACACACGAAGATATATTGGGACCAAAACGTCACTGGTGCCAAAATTGAGAAACGCTGAACTGGAGGCCCTGGGGGGCCGAGCTGTGGTGGGGACGTCATAGGGTCGATTGGACCCTTGGGCACTCATGATGAGTGTGGGCTTCATTCCAGGGTGATGGAAGGCCCCTGGAGACTCCTCCTCAGGAGCCCTGCGTGGTCTCCCACATTTTTCTTCCTTGTAGTTAGGCAAATACTACCTCTGGAAAGTGATAGTTGAAGTTGGAAAGAAGTGGTTCATAATTTGCAGTTGTGGTAGTTGAGAGTATTTACTCTGATCACACTCATAAATTTATGCTCGTTAAAATCAGAGACATCATCAAGGAGTTGACTGCTTTCAGATGAAGTGTGTCTGTTGCTCGTATAGGGATGTTGAAAGGATCATTTAAGCTTCGCATGGAGACTGTACCCTCTGTATGAGACTTTAAAATCTAGTATAACAAATGTGTTGCATGATTTAGAAGAAAATATTATGCATATCTTTTTTAAATAGACCATGATTGATGCATAAGTTGTTCTCTGCAGACTGTGTGTGGGGGGGCTCCTTTATTTTTGCAGGTTCGAAACAGGCATTTGTGTACATTTTCATTCAAAATGCGAAGTCGAAGGCACAGTTTTTTTTTTTTAGAAAAGCTCTCAGCTCGATGCCAAAAAAAAAAGGCATAGTTTAAAAAATTGAGGGGCATCGAGGAAACAGCTACAGAAAAGGAAGACAGACATGCTGAGCAGTGACTGAAAGGCAGCAGGGAAGCAGCTCACGGAGGAGACTTTCTGTAGAAAGTGGTGCCTGCAGGGCCCCCTTGTTTCCTCCACACTTGATTCCTTTCTCCCTTTTTTCCTTGGCAGGCAGGTGTCATACTTACCCTCTCCTCTGTGGCATCCTGCCTGACCCCCTACATCTCTCTTCCCCAAAGCGCCTAGCGTGTTTCCCATTGCCTCATGATCTCTGGTGTAAATAGCAAGCAACTTGAATAAAGAATAAAGTAATGACAACAGGCTGATTTAATCAGGAGTCATTAATTTATAACAATTGCCATTATCTTCTATGATCACACTTCCATTCTTTAAAACGCTCCCAGTGCCTGAGCTGCAGGCCACGCCCAGTGGGCGTGGACTTCCGGGAAAGGCTGAGGGGGCGCCATTTTGACTTCCGGTCTTTGGTTGCCGCGGGCTCACTAGGTGAGGGTCACAGACACGTCTGTCGGGGTCATGCAGAGAATGTGCGTTAGTGAAGCAGACCACGTGTAAGACAGCAGTAAAAGACATTGTGCTGAACCGGAGAATCAAGGGCCATATAAATGCAGCGCCTGCCACTGAGTTTCAACTGTGGGCGTCTTCCAGTGCGGCCAGAGCCTCCAGCTGATCAACAGCAGTTTCCAATTGAAACACCCATGTGTAAAATCCCCTCAGCTATAAAATTCAATGCAGGCCACCTGTAGGGACTCCCGAGATTCCCTGGAGACCCGGCTGCTTCTTCAAGTGAATCGTGGCGGCAGCTCCTGAGGCAGTGATGTTCAGGAAATCCCACTCGTCCTCCCGGCTCCTCCATCAGGACCCACACTTACTGCTCTACACACCCTAGCCATGTGTGTGCACCCCACAGGCTTTATGCGCACCCTCTTTGCCTTCTGAGGAGCCCAGCACCAGGATCCAGTCCGTGGGCATCCCCCAAGGTGTTCAAAAGAGGGAGCGTTTCCTGCTGGCGGGGCTCAGGTGCAGGGGCCGGGTCCCCCACAGCAGAACGCTGGGCGTCGGGCATCGGGCCGGGTCAGAGGAGAGAGCTCCGTGTTGAGGCTGCTCTTCAGGGGAAGGCTGGAGAAACCAGCAGCGTTGGTCTCCTGGGACTCAGCTCGCAGCTACCCGAGGAAGGGCTGCCCGGAGGAAGCAGGTAAGGTACCTGCATTTTGTTGTATGTGTGAACAAGTGTGGGTGGGTGGGTGGGTGCTGGCTCGTTGCTTCCCCCACCCGCCCCGGGGAACACACTATTGTGCGAAGTGCCCCAAGTTGAGGAAGCCTAGAACTTTCTGGAGAGTAGTGTCCAGGATGGGAAACCCAAGAGGCTGAGAGGACTAGCTAGAGCCTGGGTATCATTAGTCCCCCTGGGCTTCCAGGAGTAGGAGCCGGATTGTCGCTTGTGCCCAAGTTGTGCCAGGAAGGCATTTCATTGGGTGGGAAAGCCTCCGGATTAAGGGTGAGACCAACTCCTCCGCGGTAGGGGGGTGACAGGGTGCTGTCTGGGAAGCTGGCGTGTGCCGAGAGCTGTGGACTGGTCTCCTGCCAGCACCCCGCGGTCTAGATCTGGGTGTGTCTGGACCACGCAGAGCCAGGGTACCCTCTCCTTTAACTACGGGGGGCGGGGGGGGGGTGGGCGTTCAGGCGAGGGCGACCCCGTCTGTGCTTTGCACAGCTGTAGGGGTGGGTGGTGCTTGGAGAGCCCTGAACGTGCATCTGGAGGATGAGGAGGATGGAGGGTGGCTGCAGGGGGTGGTTGAGGGCGGCCAGCGCTGACGGCAAAAGGGCATTATCAGGTGGGCACCCCTCCAGGTCCCCCACCCACCTGATGCACGTTATCTTCCGGTTAAAAAGATACAGTCCAAAAGAAATGCATGAGGGTGGCAGCCTCTTCTACATTTTGAAAGGATGGTTCTGCCGGAAGATGGATGGAGTGTGTAGGTTCACTACCGTCTCAGGTATAACCTGACACCCACCCCCATCGGCAGAGGGCAGGGAGAGACGGAGGAAAAAAACAGGTCGCTTCACGTTGGTGGGTGGTGATCTTAACAATACCAAAGGAGGGGGTGTCTGGGTGGCTCCCTCAGTTAAGCATCTGACTTTGACTCAGGTCACGATCTTGCCGTTTCTGACTTTGAGCCCCGTCTCGGGCTCTGTGCTGACAGCTCCAAGCTTGGAGCCTGCTTCGGATTCTGTGTCTCCCTTTCTCTCTCTACCTCTCCCCTGCTTATGCTCTCTCTCTTCTCTCTCAAAAATAAGTAAACACTATTTTAAAAAAAGCAACAATAGCAAAGGAAACTTACATGCGAGTCTTATCTTGAGCAACAGCAAGGTGAGTAGATCCCACGCTGCCCTGCGAATCTTGTTTATAAAAGGCCCTAACTGGACTCAGTCACATGAACCGTGCAGGTGTTTCCATCATCACCATCTCAAGGCTGTGTCCTTGGAGCAGCCTGTGGGAGCGGAGAGGCAAGTGGAACCCACACTCCCGAGGAGAGGGGAGGAGCCTCCGCGTGTCCGTGTCCAGGTCCAGCTCCCGGGTCAGTCGGTGGTCAAGTCTTTTTGATCGCTTTCCCCAGCAGGTGGCAGGATGACGGAGCCTCTTGGGAAGCCCAAAAGAGTTCGGAGGAGCAGAGGCGATGGATAGGGTGCTTTGGGAATGTGTTTTCTAGATGAAGCAGAACTGTTGAATGGGCTGGGTGGAGTGGTGAGGGAAAGAGAATTCCAGACAATTCCTGCATTTGGCTAGAGCAACTGCACGGATGCTTTTGACATTTCTGTAATAAAAACTAAGAAAAGATTCCTTTGGAGTAGAAGACCAGAAGGTCTGTGTCGGCAGGATGTTTCTGATACTTATTAAATATCCACATGCAGAGATGCAGGGAAGATGCTTAAAACATAATGGAAAAAAGGATATGGGATTTAGCATAATTACAGTCACACTTAAACATAGTGCTTAGGAAAGAACCTGGAAGGGAATAAAACAATGTTACTGTGTTAATGAGATCATGGGCCATCTCCTCATTAATGTTCCTATCTTTTCCAACTTCCGGGTGCTTATTTTATAGTCAGGGGGGAAAATTATCGTTGGTTACGTTTTAAAATGTGTCCATGGCTTCTGGGAGGAGAGAAAGCTTTATTCCACTTCCGGGACCTTTGTAAAGATGTGCTAAAGAAGAGACTGAGTCAAAAGCCAAGAAGGTTGTGTTTGCAAAGTTGGCGCATCCTTTTACACATAACGATATGTTGGAAGCTTCTAACGTGCCAGGTGCACGCCCCTGAGATACAACTACTGTAGGTCAAGGTCTCTTCTTCAAGGAGCTTACAGGATGAAAGGTGCCCGTTTGAAATCTTGGAATCAGGGGCGCCTGGGTGACTCAGTCAGTGAAGTATCAGACTTCGGCTCAGGTCATGATCTGATGGTTTCGGGGGTTCGAGCCCTGTGTCAGGCTCTGTGCACTGACTGTGCAGAGCCTGCTGGGGATTCTCTCTCTCTGTGCCTCTGCCCTTCCCCTGATCACACTCTCTCTGTAAGGATGTGTGCTAAATAAGAATAAATAAATAATAAATAATGAATTAATTAAAATCTTGGAATTAGAAAAGAATGGTGTAAATCAGAGTGGACCTCAAATCTTTAAAGAGGGATACTTTGCTTTTATCACTGCTTTAAAACTTTGTCAGGGTTAAACAATCCTCCAAATGGAAAAGCATTCCTAAGTGGGGTCCCAAATATTTTCTGCAAACCTGTCCTATACCTTAACTTTTTTTTTTTAGTTTTTATTCAAGTATAATTCACATAGTGTTATGTTAGTTTCAGGTGTAAACTATTCAGCAGTTCTATACGTTACTCAGTCTCATCACGTGTACGTGCTCGTAATCCTCTTCACCTATTTCACCCCCCACTCCGCCAGCGGCCACCACTCTGGTACCCATCAGTTCTCTATATTTGAGAGTCTTTTTTTCTTAAATTTCACATAAGAGTGACATCCCTTGGTATTGGTCTTTCTCTGACTTATTTCATGTAGCGTTATGCACTCCAGAGCCATCCATGTTGTTGCAAATGGCAGGATTTCATTCTGTCCCCTACTTTCTGAAGGTCTGGCTCTAATCCTCTTTCTGTCTCCATTATGCTCTACCAGGTGGTAATGGAAGACACCAGAACTTTCCTGAAAATGGTTTGTGCTAAAGACTTACCTCCGTTCTAGTTCCCCCTTCTGTATAAAAGCCGCTCCCTGTCCATAAGTGGTATGGTACTTGACTGATCTTTTCTTCCACAGAGAGGAGACCTCAGTGCTCTGTAATCTGTTCTGCGATCCTGAATCCTCCCCTAGTACAGACCCCCCCCTCCCTACACTCCACTTGCTCTCCTGAGGAGGGAGCCTCCCTTTTCCTGGATTTTGCTAGGGCAGTGAGGCCACCATTGTGTCACTAACGAGAGATACACCCCAAAACCCCAAACTTTCTTCCATCATTTTAAGCTTAATTTTGCGAATCATATCCCTCTAGAATGAAAAGGTCCCAAATTATGGATTTAATCCCTGAGCACTTCCAACAAGGCTGCTAAGCTCGATGAAAAACTGCTACTTACCCTCACTGAAGTCTTTTTTTTTTTTTTTTAAGTTTATTTATTTTGAGAGAGAGCATGAGCAGAGAAGGGACAGAGAGAGAGAATCTCAGGCAGGCTCCGCACCATCAACACAGAGCCTGATGTGGGACTCAAACCCATGAACCATGAGATCATGACCTGAGCTGAAACCAGGAGTCGGATGCTTAACTGACTGAGCCACCCAGGCGTCCCCTCACTGAAGCTCTTCTTTGACCAGTGACTCATCACGGGGGTTAATCCACTACCACAGTGCTGTCCTGGGAATAGTGACAGCTGGAGATGACCCAAGGTCACTGCGTCCACAGCCGTCTGTTACAAACTGAAGTCCAGGGATACCCAGGTGGTTAAACTCTTGATTTCGGCTTAGGTCATGATCACATGGTTCGTGAAATTGAGCTCCAAGTTGGGCTCTGTACTGATGGGTGGGATTCTGTCTCTATCTCTGCCCCTCCTCTCTCTCCTCTCACTCACTCACTCACTCACTCACTCACAAAATAAATAAAATATTTAAAAAATTAAAAAAAACAACTGAGGTACGCAGGGCCCATGGGACTTGCCCAGATTCACTCTGTTGGGTCAGAGCCTACGGGGGACCCCAGCTCCTATTCACACGGAGGGTTCTAACCCAAGTGTTACAAACCTTTACCTCTTAATTAAAAAAACAAAACAACAACAAGCTGGAGCCGGTTGCGGTGTATGCGCATGAGTGTGTGTGTGCGTGCGCGCGTGTGTGTATAGTAATCACGCGTGGACCACATGAGGAAGATCACCTCCTTCTTGAAATGGTTAAGACCATTGTGGAGCCAGCCAGCCTGGGTTCGAACCCCTGCCCTGACACTTCCCAACAGTGACCTCGGGCCTCTCCTTGGATCCGTCTGAGGCTCAGCTGTTTCATGCCTAAATAAGGATAACAGTCACCTCCCAGTGCTGTCTTCGGGAATTGCCCTACGTTAAACATTTGGGGCGGTGTCTGATGCATATGTAAAACTGGGTGTGAACGTTAGCCTTACAGCTTCCACAATGCGAACAAGCACGAAGGGTGAGATATTCAAGAGGAGTGGGCATCAGTAGCATCCCTCTTCTTTGCCCCCCTCCCCATTCTGTCTGAACCAATGGTGAAATAAGACAGAAATAAGTGGAAAAGGAAAAAGGATCACCTTTACTACTTAGAGCGGATAATGGAGAATATGGTTTATGTCACTCTTGTCTTATTTCACCATTGGTTCAGACAGAATGGGGAGGGGGGCAAAGAAGAGGGATGCTACTGATGCCCACTCCTCTTGAATATCTCACCCGTGCCCCTCCCTTCGGGTCTTTGCTTGTGCTTTCCTGTCCTTGAAATTCTCTTCCTCTGGATCCTAAGGTGTCTTCATTTTTATTTTTTATTGAAGTATGGTTGATACACAGTGTGACATTAGTTTTAGGTGTGCAGCAGTGACTCAAGCGCTCTGCGGTTATGCTGTGCTCACCACGAGTATACCTATACGACGCTAAAACGGTACCATTAACTCTATTACCTCTGCTGTACCTTTCATCCCCACAGTGAATTCCAAACTGGAAGCCTGTATCTCTAACTGCCCTTCCCTCATTTTGCCCAACTCTCTCCCCTCTGGCAACCACCAGTTCTCCATTTTTGTGGTCTGTTGTTGCTTCGTTGTGTTTGTTTTAAATTTTTTAGATTCCACATATAAGTGAAATCAAATAGTATTTGTCTTTCTCTGAGTTATTTCAGTTAAGATTGTATTATACTCTCTAGATACACTCACGTTGTCACAAATGGCAAGATCTTATTCTTTTTTATGGCCGAGTAACATTCCATTGTGCGTGCCACATCTTCCTTATCCATTCTTCCAGCATCAGCACTTAGATAGCTTCCATATCTTGGTTATAATAAATGATGCTGCAATAAACCTAGAGATGCATATATTTTTTCAAATTAGTGGTTTCATTTTCTAAGGGTGAATAGTAGTGGAATTACTAGACTGCATAGTATGACTGTTTTAATCTGGGTGGGAACCTCCGTAGTGTTCTCCTTAGTGGCTGCACCATTTTACATTTCCACCAACAGGGCAGGAGGGTTCCCTTCTCTCCACGTTCTCGCCAAAATATATTTCTTGTCTTTTTGATACCATTTTGACAAGTGTAAGGTGGTATCTCATTGTAGTTTAGATTTGCATTTCCCTGATGAAATGCAAATTTCCCTGTATGTCGTCTTTGGAAAAAGTCTATTCAGGTCCTCTGCCCATTTTTAATTGGATTATTTGGGGTTTTGGGTGTTCAGTTATAGAAGTTCTTTATGTATTTTGGATATTAATCCCTTATCAAATACATCATTTGAAATGGTCTCGTCTTCCATATTGTAGGCTGCCTTTTTGTTTTGTTGATGGTTTCCTTTGCTGTGCAAAAGCTTTGATTTTTGGGTAGTCCAATTAGTTTATTTTTGCTTTTGTTTTGCTTCCCTGAGGAGACCTACCTAGAAAAATGTTACTAAGGCTGATGTCAAAAGAGATTACTGCCTATGTTTTCTTCTAGAAGTTTTATGGTTTCAGGTCCCACATTTAGGTCTTTAATCCATTTCGAGTTTATTTGTGTGCACAGTAAGAGAAAGTGGTCCAGTTTCATTCTTTTGCACGTAGCTGTCCAGTTTTCCCAGCACCATTTATTGAAGAGACTTGTCTTTTCCTTATTGTATATCCTTGCTTCCTTTGTCATAGATGAATTAGCCAGAGAAGTGTGGGTTTATTTCTGGACTCTCTACTCTGTTCCATTGATTTTTATGTATATTTTCATGCCACACTGTTTTGGTTATTACAGCTTTGTAGTAGATCTTGAAATCTGGAATTGTGGTATCTCTAGCTTTATTCTTAAGATTGTCTTGGCTTTTTGAAGTCTTCCATGGAGACTCATTTCTCACAATGTTTTATAGTTTTCTGAGAACAGGTCTTTCACCTCCTTGGTTAAGTTTATTCTGAGGTGTTTTATTCTTTTTGGTGCAGTTGTAAATGGACTTGTAAATGTAAATTGTAAGGGGAATGGTTTTCTTCGTTTTTATTCCTGCTACTTTGTTCCTAGCTTTCAGGAATGCAGCAGATTTTTGCGTATTAATTTTACATCCTACAACTTTACTGGATTCATTTATTACCGCTAATATTTTTTTGGTAATTTTTTTAAATAGTATGTCATCTGCAAATAGGGAGTTTTACTTCTTCCTTTCCAATTTGGATGCCTTTTATTTCTTGTCTGATTGCTGTGGCTAGGACTTCCAGAACTGTGTTGAATAAAAGTGGTGAGAGCAGACATCTTTGTCCTGTTCCTCATCTTAAAGGAAAAGCCCTGAGATTTTCCTTTTTGAGTGTGACGTTAGCTTTGTGTTTGTCACACGGGGCCTTTATTATGCTGGGGTGTGTTCCCTCTGAACACTCTGATGGTTTCCTTTGCTGTGCAAAAGCTTTGATTTTTGGGTAGTCCAATTAGTTTATTTTTGCTTTTGTTTTGCTTCCCTGAGGAGACCTACCTAGAAAAATGTTACTAAGGCTGATGTCAAAAGAGATTACTGCCTATGTTTTCTTCTAGAAGTTTTATGGTTTCAGGTCCCACATTTAGGTCTTTAATCCATTTCGAGTTTATTTGTGTGCACAGTAAGAGAAAGTGGTCCAGTTTCATTCTTTTGCACGTAGCTGTCCAGTTTTCCCAGCACCATTTATTGAAGAGACTTGTCTTTTCCTTATTGTATATCCTTGCTTCCTTTGTCATAGATGAATTAGCCAGAGAAGTGTGGGTTTATTTCTGGACTCTCTACTCTGTTCCATTGATTTTTATGTATATTTTCATGCCACACTGTTTTGGTTATTACAGCTTTGTAGTAGATCTTGAAATCTGGAATTGTGGTATCTCTAGCTTTATTCTTAAGATTGTCTTGGCTTTTTGAAGTCTTCCATGGAGACTCATTTCTCACAATGTTTTATAGTTTTCTGAGAACAGGTCTTTCACCTCCTTGGTTAAGTTTATTCTGAGGTGTTTTATTCTTTTTGGTGCAGTTGTAAATGGACTTGTAAATGTAAATTGTAAGGGGAATGGTTTTCTTCGTTTTTATTCCTGCTACTTTGTTCCTAGCTTTCAGGAATGCAGCAGATTTTTGCGTATTAATTTTACATCCTACAACTTTACTGGATTCATTTATTACCGCTAATATTTTTTTGGTAATTTTTTTAAATAGTATGTCATCTGCAAATAGGGAGTTTTACTTCTTCCTTTCCAATTTGGATGCCTTTTATTTCTTGTCTGATTGCTGTGGCTAGGACTTCCAGAACTGTGTTGAATAAAAGTGGTGAGAGCAGACATCTTTGTCCTGTTCCTCATCTTAAAGGAAAAGCCCTGAGATTTTCCTTTTTGAGTGTGACGTTAGCTTTGTGTTTGTCACACGGGGCCTTTATTATGCTGGGGTGTGTTCCCTCTGAACCTACTTTGTTGAGAGTTTTGATTATGAATAGATGTTGAATTTTGCCAAATGCTTTTTCTGCATCTATTGAGACAAGCATGTAATTTTTATCCTTCAATTTAATAATGTGGTGTATCATATTGATTTGTGAATAATAAACCATCCTTGAATCCCCCCAAGTAAACCCCATTTGATCATGGTGAGTGATCCTTTTAATGTATTATGGAATATAGTTTCCTAATATTTTGTTGAGGATTTTTGAATTGATGTGTTCATCAGGGATTTGCCCTATCATTTCCTTTTTCTTCCTCCTCCCCCTCCTCCCCCTCCTCCCCCTCCTCCTCCTTCTCCCCCCTCTTCCCCCTCCTTCTCCCCCTCCTCTCCCTCCTCTCCTTCCTCCTTCTCTTCCATCTCCTCCTCCCCCTCCTCCTCCTCCTCCTCCTCCTTCTCCTCCTCCTCCTCCTCCTCCTCCTCCTTCTCCTCCTCCACCTCCTCCCCCTCCATCTCCCCCTCCTCCTCCCCCTCCATCTCCCCCTCCTCCTCCCCCTCCTCCTCCCCCTCCTCTCCTCCTCCCCCTCCCCCTCCTCCTCCTCCTCCCCCTCCTCCTCCCCCCCCCCTCCTCCTCCCCCTCCTCCTCCTCCTCCCCCTCCTCCTCCTCCTTCTTGTCTTTGTCTGGTTTTGGTATCAGGGTAATGCTTGTCTCATAGAATGTATTTGGAAGATTTCCTTCCCCTTCTAATTTTTGGAATATTTTGATGAGACTAGCAATTAACTCTTCTTTAAATGGTTGGTAAAATTCACGTGTGAATCTATCTGGTCCTGGACTTTAGTTTGTTGGGAGTTTTTCAATTACCTAACTCATTTATGTGACTAGTAATCGTTCTGTTCGGATTTTCTGTTTTTTTCTTGCTTCAGTTTTGTAAGATTGTATGTTTCTAGGAATGTATCCATTTCCTCTAGGTTGTCCAGTTTGTTGGCATATAATTTTTCGTAGTAGTCTCTCATAGTTCCTTGCATTTCTGTGGTCTCTGTTGTTACTTCTCTTTCATTTCTGATCTTATGTGTGTCCTCTTTCTTATTTTTTTTTTTTTTAGTCTCTGCTCCGGTCTTCATTATAGCCTTACTTGCACTGACTGACTTTGTTCTTTTTCTAGTCCTGTAGGTATAAGGTGAGGTTCTTTGGGACTTTTCCTATTTCTTAAGGTAGCCTATATTGCTATAAATTTTCCTCTTAGAACTGCTTTTGCTGTTTCCCAAAGATTTTGGGCTTTTGCATTTTCATTGGTCTCCATGGTTTTCCTTTTTTAAAATTTCCTCTTAGATGTCTTCATTGACCCATTGTGGTTTTTTTAATGTTTGTTTATTTTTGAGAGGAGGGAGGGGGACAGAGGATCTGAAGCGGGCTCTGCACTGACAGCAGAGGGCCCGACATGAGGCTTGAACCCACAAACTGCAAGTTCATGACCTGAGCTGAAGTTGGACGCTTAACTGATGGAGCCACTCAGGTGCCCCTGACACACTGGTTTTTAGTAGCATGTTGTTTAGCTTCCAAGTGTTTGTGCTTTTTCCAGTTTTTTTTTTCTTGTAATTGATTTCCAGTTTCATGCTTTTGTGGCTAGAAAAGATGCTTGACATGATTTTAATCTCCTTAAATTTATTAGTATTTGTTTTGTGACCTAACATGTGGTATATCCTGGAAAATGCTCCTTGTGCACTTGAAAAGAATGTGTATTCTGTTATTGGATAGAATGTTTTATATATCCGTTAGTCCATCTGGTCTAATATGTCATTCAAGGACACTGTTCCCTTATTGATTTTCTGCCTGAATGAGCTCTCCACAGACGTAAGTTTGGTATTAAAGTCGCCTAATTATTGTATCATTGTATTGTATGATCAATTGTATTGTCAATTTCTCCCTTTATGTTTGTTAATATTTGTTGACGTTTAGGTGCGCCAGCGTTGTGCGCGTAGATGTTTACAGTTATTAAATCCTCTTGTTGGATTGACTCCTTTATCGTTACGTAATGCCCTTTTTTGTCTCTTGTTACAGTTTTTTGGGTTTTTTTTTTTTGACTCTATTTTTTGTCTGATCTAAGTATTGCCAGCCTGGTCATCTTTGATTCCAAATATATGGAGAATCTTTTTAATCTCTTCATTTTCGGTCTCCATGTGTCCTTAGGTCTGAAGTGACTCTTTTCTAGGAAGCCTGTAGATGGGTCTTCCTTTTTTTACCCGTTCAGATTCCTCATGTCTTTTATTGGAGCATTTAGACCATTTAAATCTAACCTAATCATAATTAAAAAATTGTTGTTTTAATGTGAGAGAGAGAGCATGCATACGAATAGGGGAGAGGGGCAAAGGGCAGGGGAGAGAATCATAAGAAGGCTCCATGCTCACTGACTGGCTCAATCGCATGACCCAAGGATAACCTGAGCCGAAATTAAGAGTCAAACACTCAACCAACTGAGTCATCTAAGTGTCCCTAACCTAATTATTAATACGTATGTACTTTTTTTTTTTTTTTTTTGCCATTTTGTTCATTGTTTTTTGGTTGTTTCAGTAGTTCTGTTCTGTTCTTCTCTCTCTGTCCTAATGATTGATGACTTCCTGTAGTGGTATGCTGGACTTTCTTTCCTTTATTTTTCTTGAAGCTATTATGTTTTTTGGTTTGTGGTTGCCCTGAGGTTTATATATAATATCCTAAATATATAGCAGTCTGTATCAAGCTGATAGTCACTTAAATTTGAAGACCTTAATTTTTACTCCCACACTCCACATTTTAAGTATATGTTTTCATATTGTCCATATTTTTTAGTGATTTCCCTTATCTAATTTTTTTTAGATGGTTGATTTTTACTACTCTTGTCTTTTAATCTTCATAAGTGATTGCACTACTTTCTTAATGTTTGTCTGCATTTACTCTTGAAGTGTTTCCCTCTTATAATGTTCTTCTAATTACGGCCTTTTCTTTTCCACTTGAAGAACTCCCTTTAACATTCCTTGTAAGGCTGGTTTAGTGGCAACGAACTCTTTTAACATGTGTTTGCCTGGGAAACTCTCTATCTCTCCTTCAATTCTAACGATAACCTTGCCGAGTAGAGCGGTCTGGGTTGTAGGGTTTTTCCTTTCAGCACTTTGCAGGCCAGAAAGATAAGCATGATCTAGTCCAAGTTTCTGCTGAAAAAAATCAGCTGATAACCTTATGGGGGTTTCTGTATGTAACTGGTTATTTCTCTCTTGCTGCTTTAAAAATTCTCTTTATCTTTAATCTTTAACATTTTTATTTTTATGTGTCAGGGGTTGTACCCCCTTTGGTTCATCTTGCTTGAAAATCTATTTCCTGAATGTGATGTTTGTTTCTTTCCCCAGGTTAGGGAGATTTTTCAGACTCTTATGTCTGCAAATAATTTTCCTGCCCCTTTCTCGGGCTCTGCTTCTGGGGCCCCTACAATGCAGACGTGTGCTCGCTTGGTGTTGTTTGAAGGATCTCTTACCCTAGCCTCCTTTTTGAAATTCTTTTGTTGTTGTTGACCTTGGATGCTTTCCATCACCCCGTCTTCCAGAACACTGATCCGTTCCGTATCCTTTATTATTGTTGATTCTCTCTAGCATATTTTTCATTTCAGTTATTGTGTTCTTTAATTCTGGCTTTTATATATATATATATTTTCCATCTCTGTTGAAGTTCTCACTGAGTTCATGCACTCTTCTCTCCATCCCAGGAGCCTCCTTGTGAACAGTAATTTGAATTCTTTACCAAGTAGATTGCTTATCTCCATTTCACTTAGCTTAGCATTTTTTTCTGGCCCCCTGAGGTTTGTCTTGGTATTTCATTTGGAGCACATTCCTCTGTCTCCTCATTTTGTTTAACTTTGTGTTTTTCTATGAATTAAGCAGAACAGCTATTTCTAAGCTTGAAGAAATGACTTGTATATCAACGTCCCCGGTGTAGACTGTGTGCTTGGTGACTTTGGCTGGCTGGCTGGCTGGAGCTGTCATGGGCTAAGTGTCCTAGGGCACTCCATGCTGGGGCTGACCTAGTGGGATGGGCAGGTGCTGATCTGGCCACGGGCCAGGGTGTTCCTGTGGCTCTCCTCTCAAAGGGCGCCCTGACCAGACAGCTGAAGCCGAAGTAGGTGCAAGCCAAGGGGTGCCTTAGTGTGGCAGGTCTGGAATGTTCTGGGGGTTCTTTGAACCTGTGTCACCTCGGTAAGATCACTGGTGCTGACCGGTGGGTTCCTGTGTGAGCCATGCTGGGGTTGCCCTGGTGGAACAGCTAGGATCTCAGGGTTCACTGACACGGTAGACCAGCTAGGATGCAGAGACCTCGCTCCTGTCTGCCCCATCAAGGTGGAGGGGGGAGTGTAAACTGGGTCACTTGCCAGCCGCTTGGACCTGGAGAGAGTCCCGGCGGCTCTGCTGGCGTCTCGCGAGTTCTGGTACTGCGTCTTCTATGTTTGAGTTGCTCTTTTAAACCACACGTGCTTTTCTGTGCCCCAGGGGATCCAGGGTGGGAGTGGGCTAGGTGCCAGGGACTCCCAGAGGCCCCCGGCTACATATGGCACCCAGACCCTGCTCTTGTCTGCGCTGTCAAAGCGGTCGCCATGATGCTTGCCAGCTTCTCTGACGTGGAGAGTTCCAGTAGCTCCCCCAGCTTGGCAGGGTTATAGGTGTGTACTTTTAAAATGTGACTTTTGGGGCGCCTGGGTGGCTCAGTCAGTTAAGCGTCCGACTTCAGCTCAGGCCATGATGTCACGGTTTGTGAGTTCAAGCCCCGTGTTGGGCTCTGTGCTGACAGCTCAGAGCCTGGAGCCTGCTTTGGATTCTGTGTCTCCTTCTCTCTCTGCCCCTCCCCAGCTCACACTCTGCCTCTCTCTCTCTCAAAAAATAAACATTAAAAAAATTTTTTTAAATAAATAAAATAAAATGCGACTTTTTCCCTGTGCCCCACAGCAGGTGACTCTGCTCACAGACCCTCAGTGTGTCCTTCCCACTGCAGCTCACAGAGTAGGAGGCAGAGAGTCCCTCCAGTAGGCATCTCGGTCTCCCTCGCTGTACTCTGTATGGTCCATCTGTCACTGCGCAGAAACCGCCAGGCTTCCGCTCTTCAGGGGGAGTCGCTCTGTAAACAGTGGTGTGTGTGCTCTGTCTGCAGGGGAGGGGAGGTCAGGGTCTTCCCATGTTGCCCTTGGATCAGAACTCCTCGTCTTCCTTTTAATCTAGTCTTACGTCAAATAGTCTTTATCCTTTACCTTCTTCTATTTCCCTTATGTTCTTTTTTTTAAACCTGAAATAATTATCTTCATTAAAAAAAAAATGTATTCAATGTCTGTCTACTCAGGAGGCTGTAGGAAAAAGGATTGACAGGACTTGATGACGGGTGACGGGCTCTGCTCCAGTCAGGCTCGCAGGACGTGCAGCTTTGGGGCACGTTGGGCTCGTGGTGCCTGAGTCCTGGAGCAGGTGTCCCCGAGGCAGAGAGGAGAGGCGGACATGGGGATTGGAGGCGTGTGCTCAGGGCCAGATTGCCATGTGACCCGGAGGCCGGGGGATCCGCGCGGGTGCATCTTGGGGTCCCGCAGAACGTCCTGCACAACGTGGCAGAGCAGCGACCCTCTGAAGCCCGTCCAAAGGCACAGCGAGAGTGACGGGGGACAAAACAGAGTTTAATCAAAGGGATGGTCAACTGTGGGCAGCAAGCGCCACCGAAGGCTGTAACACGCCACTGTCCCTGGAAGTCAGACCCAAGGCCACCGGCGACTCTGCCCGGCAGCCTCCAGGCGGAGGCACTGAATGGCCAGGGAGGGAGGGTGGAGGGGAGGCGAGGCCGAGGGACGGAAGAGGGCAGAGTGACGCAGGAACAGGGAGATGGTGCATTTCCACACTGTTCTAGGGGGAGAGGCTGCGCACACTCGGGGGTGGGGGAAGCGCCGGGGCGGGGCCTGAGGAGGGACCCGTGAACTTGCAGAAGCTGCGGGGCGGGGGCGGCAGAGCACGCCCTCCTCTTTGGGACCGAGGCTGGGGGCAGAGAAGGAAGCGGCTGGAGATGGCCCACTGCGGGTGACATGCGGGGAACCGAGGGGCTTGGGGCCGTGGAGGTCTCAGCTCGGCGCTGCCCGGGATGCAGTGTGGCCGCGCAGCTCTGGGCTTCGGGGCCTGCCCCAGCGTATATTCCCGCCAGAACTACACGAGGGCTTCCTTTTCTCCACGCCTCACCGATGCCTTGGGCTTGTCTTTTTGATACTAGCCATTTTGACCTTTGGACGGTGATACCTAATCCTAATCGTGGTTTAGATTCGCCCATTCTGATGATTAGTGAGGTCGAGAATCTTTTCGTGTGCCTCGTGGCCATCCATCTGTCGTCTTTGGAAAAATGGCTCTTCAGGGCCTCTGCCCATTTTCTAATTGGATTTTATTTTTTTAGTGTTGTATGTGTTTTTCTATTTTTGGATATTGATGCCTTATCAGATATATCATTTGCAAGTATTTTCTTACATTCAGTAGGTTGCCTTTTTGTTTTCGTCGGTTTCCTTCACCGTGCAAAAGCTTTTTCTTTCGGTATAGTCTCAACAGGTTAGTTTTGCTTTTGCTTCCCTTGCGTGAGGAGACCTATCTAGAAAAATGTCACTAGGGCCAGAGTCCGTGAGATCACTGTTTATGTTTTCTGCTATGAGTTTTATGGATTCAGGCCTCAAGTTCGGTCTTTAATCCATTTTCTTTTGTGTATGGTGTAAGAAAGTGGTCCAGTCTCATCTTTTTCCTGTAGCTGTCTGTTTTCCCAGCACTATTTGTTGTAGAGATGGTTTTCCCCCCACCGAATATTCTTGCCTCTTTTGTCATACCTGAGTTGACCACAGAAGCATGGGTTTATCTCTGGGCTCCCACTGTATTCTAGTGATATGTTAATTTACATGCCAGTACCATACTGTTTTGACTATTGTAGTAGGTCTTGAAACTGGGATTGTGATACCTCCAGCTTTGTTTTTAAGATTACTTTGGCTATTCAGGGTCTTCTGTGGTTCCACACAAAATTTTGAATTATTTGTTCTAGTTCTGTGAAAAATGAAATTAGTATTTTGATAGGGATTGACCTGAGCTTTGGGTAGAGTGGACATTTTAATAATATTCTTCAAATCCAGAGCGCCCGGGTGGCTCATTTGGTTGTGTGTCTGAGTCTTGATTTCAGCTCAGATCATGATCTCAGAGTTTGTGAGTTCAAGCCCCACATCGGGGTTCATGCTGACAGTGTGGAGCTTGTTTGGAATTCTCTCTCATTCCCTCTCTTTCTGCCCCTCTCTTGTGCTCCTGCGCGCTCTCTCTCTCTCTCTCTCATTCAAAATAAACAAACTTAAAAAAATAATAATCTTCCAATCCATGAACATCAAATATCTTTCCATTTGTGTTGTCTTTAGTTTATCTCATCAATGTTTATAGTTCTCAGAGTAAAGGTCTTTCATCTCCTTGGTTAAGTTTATTCCCAGGTAATTTATTCTTTTTGGTGCAGCTGTGAAGGGAGTTAGTATTTCTGCTACTTTGTTATTTTTATATATAAACACAGCAGATTTTTTATGTTAATTCTGCATCCTGCAACTTTACTGAATTCATATATTCTATTAGTTTTTTAGTGGAGTCTTTAGGGTTTTCCGCGGATAGAATCATGTCACCTGCAATAGTGAAAGTTTTCCTTCTTTCTTACCAACTTGGATACCTTTTATTTCTTTTCATTGTCTGGTTGCGGTGGCTAGGACTTCCAGTGCTATTTGAATAAAAGTGGCAAGAGTGGACGTTCTTGTCTTGTTCCTGATCTTAGAGGAAAAGCTCTGTTTTTCTTCATAGAATTAACTGGGGGTTTGTCACATTTTGGCCTTTATTATATTAAGGTATGTTCCCACTAAATCTACTTTCTGAGAGCTTTTTAAAATCACAAATAGATGTTGAACTTTGTCAAATAAGTTTTCTGCATCTGATGAGATGGTCACAGAATTTTTATCTTTCAGTTGTTAATGTGTTGTATCACGTTGATTTTGTGGGTATTGAACTATCTTTGCATCCTCAAAATAAATTCCGCTGATTGTGGTGAGTGATCTTTTTAATGTATTTGGTGAATTGCTGTATTGTGTTAAGGATTTTTGAGTTGATGTTTATCAGGGATATTGGCCTGTCATTTCCTTTTTGTTGTAGTCTTGTTTTGGTATGAGGATAATGCTGGCCTTGTAGAATGTATTTGGAAGCTTTCTTTCCTCTTCTAAGTTTTGGAATAGTGCGATGGAAATAGGTATTAACTCTTCTTTAAATGTTTGGTAGAATCCACCTGTGAATGCTTTCATTTGTTGGGATTTGTTTGATTACTGATTCCATTTCATAACTGGTAATCATTCTGTTCATATTTTCTATTTTTTCCTGATTCTGGTTTGGAAGATTGTATGTTTCTAGGAATGTATCCATTTCTTATGGGTTGTCCAATTGTTGATAGGTAATTTTTCATAGTAGTCTTTCATAGTTCTGTGTACTTCTGTGGTGTTGGTTATTACTTCTTTCATTTCAGATTTTGTTTATCTTTCCAAAGTACCAGCTCTTAGGTCTGGGTCTGTTGAATGTTTCTATTGTTTTTTTTTTTATTTTAGTCTCTCATTTAATTTTTGCTCTGATCTTTATTATTTTCTTTCTTCTAACTTTGGGTTTTGCTCTTTTTCCAGTTCCTGTAAGTATAAGTTTAGATTTTGAGATTTTTGTCTTTTCATCAGGCAGACCTGTATTAGTATATCTTTCCCTCTTAGAACCTTTTGCTGTGCCCCCAAGATTTTGGGTTGTGTTTTCATTTCATTTGTGTCTCCATGTACTTTTAAGTTCTCTGTTTGGTTTCTTCATTGTTCCTTTGGTTGTTTAGCAGCATGTTGTTAAGCTCCACATGTTTGTGTTTTTCAAGTTTCTTCTTGGAATTGATTTCTAGTTTCATCCAGTGTGTTCAGAAAAGATGCTTAATGTGATTTAAATCTTAAATTTATTGAGACTTGTTTTGTGGCCAACATGAGCTATCTTGGAGAATATTCCACATGCAGTTGAATAGAATGTGTATTCGGTTGTTTTTGGATGGGATGTTTTATATACATCTGCTCAGTATACTTAGTTTAATGTGCTATTTAAAGACACTATTTCCTTATTGACTTTCTGCCTGGATGATGTGTGCATTGATGTCAATGGGATGGTAAAGTCCCTTACTATTATTGTTTTATGGTCAGTGTCTCCCTTTTGGTCTGTTAACATTTTTGTTTGTTTGTTTGTTTGTTTTGTAGTGCCCCAGGGTTGGGTGTATAGGCGCTGTTATATCCTCTAGTTGGATTCACCCTTTTGTTTTCATTTTTATTAAAAAAATTTTTTAACGTTTTTATTTATTACTGAGAAACAGAGACAGACAGAACATGAGCAGGGGAGGGGCAGAGAGCGGGGGAGACATAGAATCTGAAGGAGGCTCCGGGCTCAGAGCTGTCAGCACAGAGCCCAACGAGGGGCTCGAACTCACAAACTGCGAGATTATGACCTGAGCCAAAATCGGATGCTCAACCGACTGAGCCACCCAAGAGCCCCAATCCTTTTATTTTTAATGCCCTATTTTGTCTCTTGTTACATTCTTTGTTTTGAACTCTTTTTTCGCCAAATGTGTATTGCTACCGTATTTTTATTTTCCCCCATTTGTGCGGAACCTCTTTACTTTTAGTCGGTATGCGTCTTTAGGTCTGAAGTGAGTCTCTTCTAAGTAGCCTATAGGTGGGCCTTCCTTTTTTATCCGTTTAGACACCTCGTGTCTTTTATTGGAGCATTTGGACCATTTGCATCCTACCTAATACCGGCAGGGATGCATGTCTTACCGTTTTGTTAATTGTTTCCTGGTGTTTTGTAGTCCTTCTCTGTTCCTCCTCCTTTTGCTCTTTCCTCATGATTGATGAGTTTCCTTAGGTTATGCTTGGCTTTCTTTCCTGTAATATTTGTGGATCTATTATAGGTTTTTGTTTGTGGTTGCCATGAAATTCATAGGTAAAATATACATATATACATAGCAGGTTGTATTCATATATAAAAATATATATATAAATATACAGTGGCTTGTATTAAGTTGACGATCACTTAAGTTTGAACATATTCTAGAAGAACTTCACTTTCATTCCCCCGTCCATGTTTTATGTATATCTGGTCATATTTCACATCTTTTTATGTAGTGAGCCCTCTTACCTAATTCTTTAGACAGAGTCGATTTTATTACTTTTGTCTTGTAACCTTCATACTAGCTTCGTAAATGATTACTGCCTTTACTATATATTTGCTTTTATTCTTGAAATTTTTTCCTTTCATAATTTTCTTCTAATTATGGCCTTTTCTTTTCCACTTAAGAAGTGCTTTAATTTAACATTTTTTGCAAGGCTGGTTCAGTAGTGATGAACTCGTTTTTCTTTTTTCTTTTTCTTTTCTTTCTTTCTTTTTTTTTTTTTTTTGTGGTGTGAGCAACTCTTTATCTCTCCTCCCATTCTGGATGATAACCTTGCTGGGCATTCTTGGTTGTAGGGATTTTTTCTTTCAGCACTTTGAATTCATCACGCTACTCCCTTCTTGCTGCGAACTTTTGCTGAAAAATCAGCCGATGGCTTTGTGGGTTTTTACTTCGTATATAACTAGTTGTTTCTCTCTTGCTGCTTTTGTTTGTCTGTTTTTACCAGTTTTTAAATCTTTATTCATAAATCAGTGTAGTATGGTGAGTGCGAATGCCATATTACTGATAAAACAGATTATGAAAAGCTTCATATTTACCATGAAAGTATTGTTTTATAAACTGAATGATCTGATACGCTACCTCCTGCAATGACTAGATGGATCCAACTAACCCCTCCGAATGGACCGACTTTATGATTTTCCTAGAAAGTTTTGAGTTGAGGATAGTTTCTTGCTGTTGCTCTCCATGATCCAAGGCTTAGGACAAAATTCGTGGAAACCAGCAATTAGAACCTGATCTCTCCAGGATGGAGGAGAGACAGTAATGAATAAAGGGACATCTTGTCACTTCTTAAAGGCCCACAATTGCTATGCTTTGTAGGATATGGGGAGAGGGATACACAGTGGAGGAGGAAAGAACCAGTCCCCAAAATTATATTGAACATTTCTAAACTATCAACATCAAGAATTAATTTCTAAAACACAAGTTTATAAACAGAAGCCATCTAAGTAGCTGTTACCGAAATGCATATGCAGTGTGGTCAAGAAAAAACTGTGCTTACAAAACCACATGCATCTGATTTATCTCTGATTTCAAAATCATCTTCTCCCTTATGGGGTGTGCAGGTGAGCAGTGGAGAAAGCACATCTGAAGGACGAGTTGGTGCCAAGGATTTCACCCCTTCCAGAAGACACGGATTACAGAGCATTATTAGGCATTGGAGGGGTTCTTTTCTCTCGGCCAAGATGCCTCCAATTTCTTTTTTTTTAAGTTTATTTATTTTGAGAGAGAGAGAGGTAACATGAGCAGGGGAGGGGCAGAGATAGGGAGAAAGAGAGAGACAGAATCCCAAGCAAGCTCTGTGCTCCACACTGACCCCAACACAGAGCCTGATCTCAGGACTATGAGATCATGACCTCAGCCGAAATCAAGAGTCAGATGCTTAACTGACTAAGCCACCCAGGTGCTCCAAATCTCCATTTAAGTCACTTTGAATTTTGTTCCAAGCTTATATTGTGCTAATTCTTGTCTTGGTTGAGGATAGTCTCCAAGTGTCTCTTTTTCTAGTCCGTTTTCACGAATAATCCTTGAATCCATGTGTCGAACCAGGTCAAGGATTCTTTCTCGTGGGGGTGGAGTGGAGTTGTGAGTTTCAAAGTTCTGATTATAGTGTTTAAAAATGGTAGTAGCCTTCAGGGAATCCAGATACCGGCCTCCGAGGTCCGTTTTCACAACCTTGTGGTGACTGCTGGTAACCGTCTGTGCCTGGCCCAGAAGGGTTATATCGCTCTTCAGCCGGAAGGAGGAGGCGAAGGCACAGGGCGTCTGGGAGTAGTTTGCCGCAGAGGCAGGTGTGCACGGGCCCGGCTTTCCTTTCCCTGGTCCCCGGCGTCTCGGATCCACACTGCATTCTCCACAGCCTCTCGGAAGTGGACCGTCGCATCTTCTCACGCTCTCTGTAGAAGTTCCTCAAATGAACTTTGGTTCCACATCAAAAAGGTCAGTGTCTTCACCTGGTCCTTTACTCATCTGAAAAACATCTCAACTCTCTGGTGCTGATGGAACGGTATAAGCGACGTCAGATGGGGCCGCGTCCCGGACACTGGCACGCTTCTCCTCAGGGAGCAGAACCAAGGCCTGAACAAGAGATTCCTCTCGGTTGGAAGTCATGGTCTGTTGATTTTCAGACCAAAAAAACAAAACAAAAATCCCAGGTTGGAAGATCGTCATCATTTCGGTCATCGGGCTCATCAAGGTGTCCTTGCGATAAACCCGGCGACAGCTTCGTGCATGTCTTTGGCACGGCCGTCATCACCGGCAGTATCTCTTGTCTTGCTGCTTTTAAAATTCTCTTATCTTTAATCTTTGACATCTTAATTATTACGTGTCATGGCGTGGACTTCCCTGGGTTTATCTTGTTGGAAACTCTCTGTTTCTCGAACCCGCATGTCTGTTTGCTTCCCTCGGTCGGGGAGGTTTTCAGCTGCTATGTCTTCAGATAATGTTTCTGCCCCTCCCCCTCTCTCTCCTCCTTCGAGGGCTCCGGGGTGTGAGTGTGCGCGTGCTTCCCGTTGTCCAGGAGGCCCCTAAGCCGCCCTCGTTTCCGTTGTTCTGTTCGTTCTGCTGTCCTCACCCTGTCTTCTGGATCGTCGATCTGTCCTGCATTCTCTGTCTCCTGTCGAGTCCCTCCAGTGTATTTTTCATGTCAGCTACTATTTTCTTCAGTCCCGACTGTATTTTTCATATTTTCCATCACTTTGTTGAACTTCTCCCTGAGCACCCGTTCTTCTCTCCGTCCCGGCAAGCATTTTTGTGAACATTACTTTGAACTCTTTGGGAGATTGTTTCTATGTGCATTTCATTTAGTCCTTTTTTCCTGAGGTTTTTGTCTTATTCTTTTGCTCGGAGCGTATTTTTCTGTTCATTTTGCTTTGCTTTATGTTCGTTTCTATGAATTGGGTGAAACAGCTACTTTTCCTACATTTTTCAAAAATTTGAGAGAGACCATGTGCACAAGCAGGGGAGGGGCAGAAAGAGGGAGAGAGAGAATCCCAAGCAGGCTCCACACCCTCAGTGCACAGCTGGACGCGTAGGGCCCGAACTCACGGAACATGAGATCATGACTGAGCCAAAATCCAGAGTCTGACCCTTAACTGCCTGAGCCACCCAGGCGCCCCTCCTTCCGCTGCTCTTGAAGGCCCGATCCTGTGTGTGGTGGGCCCCGGGGCGGACTGTGCCTGGTGGCTGTGGCTGGCTGACCGGAGCCGTTGCTGTCGCAGGCTGGGGGTCCGGGCGAAGCTGGCGCTGTGGCTGGCCTGGAGTCGGCACGGGCCGGGCTTTCCACACAGAGGCTGGCCCGGCTGGGCTGGCGAAGGGGAGTCAGTCACAAACCTTATGTGGCCCTAGAATTCTACACGCAGTGGGCGCCTGGGCGACATGGCTGCGGGCGTCGGGGGAGGGGGGAGGTCTCTGGGTGCTCTCTGCGGGGGCGCCCTAGCAGGGTGTCCGGAGCTGAGGTGGACACGGGCAGGAGGTTCCTGGAGTGCTCTGAGCACAGGGCGCCCCCAGGGCAGCTGGAGAGGAGGTGCGCGTCGGCCACCAGGGGCCCGGGGGCGGGGTGCTCTGCAGATGGGACTCCCGGTGAGTCCTCTGTCCCCGAGGTGGCACGGGACTGGAGTGTCGCGGTGTGCTTTGCACCCATGTCGCCTCGGTGAGCCGGCTGGAGCCGTAGTGAGGGCTGACCAGGGCTGTTTCAGCGTGCGCCGTCAGTGGGGGGTGGTGGGGGGGAGTCCTCTTGCTGGGACAGCTGAGGCCGGTTGGGGCCAGGAGGGCCTGTGGCTCCCTGAGGCGTCAGGTCGGCGAGGGCACCCAGCCCCTGCTCCTGTCTGCACTGACGAGGGGGAGGCGGGCCCTCGACAGCCTCTCTGACCCGGCCTCCGCTTGGCGGGGTTCTAGGTCGGCTTCCTTTTTATTTTCATTGCCCTTTTCAGCTGTGGCTTTGTTTTCTGTGCTTCACAGCTGACGAGTCTGCTCACGGTCCCTCGGTAGCGTCCCCACAGCAGCTCCTGGTGTCGGGCCGGGGTTCCCTTCGCTACTGTGTCTGTCTGTCTGTCTGTCTCTCTCTGTCTCTCTCTCAGTGCTCCCTGTGTGGTCTATCTTTCGTGAAACTTCTCGGTCGGCCCTCAGTTGGGCCCCAGGAGTTGTTCTGTAAGCAGCTGGAGCCGTGGTGCGCCGACGCCGGGGGTGCGTTCAGGCTCTTCCTACGGCGCCGTGTTGGACTGGCGATCTTAAAGAGCTACTTTTAACCCCCCGAGCCGCTCTAGGACAAGGAATATTCAAGCAGTTCTCGAACCGAGTTACAGGCAGTTAAGCAGATAGAAGAGTGTGCTCTGCGTGCAGCTGCGTCGCTGGCCTGCAGCCCGGTTTCTGCTGAACGGAAGGCTGCTCTGTTCATGACGGAGCGGTTTCCTTAGAGGCCCAGACAAGCCGACGACCTCTAAACGGGCTCACAGACCCAACATCAGGGTGCAGCGTTTGGGAAAGTGATCTTTGTTGCCATTTCAACGTTTTTCAATAGATTTCGGAATAAGACCCAAATAATAGTAATGACTAGAACTTCCGTATGATTTCAGTTGAAAGCCAGCCTTACTTCCACCTCTTCCTAAAGAGGAATGACAGTGACCGTGGTCTGGTTGGTCCCGAGCAGAGAGCAGAAGATTGTCTGCTGCTCCCCTTTTGAACAGGATAGAACACTGTTTCTGATTTGGATAATTTTTTCTTTAAGCTTATTTATTTAGTTTGAGAGAGCACAAGCGGGGGACGAGCAGAGAGAAAGAGAATCCCAAGCAGGCTCCGTGTGAACACCATGGAGCCTGATTCAGGGCTCGCGCCCATGAATCGCAAGATCATGACCTGAGCCGCAATCAAGCGTCAGACACTTGACCGACTGACCACCCCCCACCCCGCCCTGGCACCCCTGCCCTTCTGATTCGGAATAAGATGAAGGGACTCATTAATCAGAACCAGTCAAGCAGGCATTTAAATTTAGGGCAAGGGACAGCAGGGCTTTCTGCTTTAAACCACAGCCTAGAAACTGGAAGGTGGCCTCAGGGACCCCTTTGCCCAATTCCTCCTGTCAAATGTTCAACCTGTCTTCTAGAAGGGAGGGGACAATATGCCAGGTCTTTGGTCCATCTTCACGCTGGCTCAGACACTCAAGACACCCCACGTGGTTGGCATGGCCACCATCATACCCGAGCCCCACTGCATCTGAGGTCCTGTGTTTGGACCGCTGAGTGAATGGACGTGGTGGATCGGGGGTGTGTGCTGACCGGGGCGTTGCTCCTGTGACTAGTGCAGAGCTCCGTCTGCTTCGTGTCGCTCGTGCTTTCACTTACTGATCGGGGTCAGCCCCGGAGTCCGTCTGAATTTGGTTGCAATTGGGGTATGGCGTGGGATGGGGGACAGAGTCCCTCTCTCAGATACGCGGCAATACGAACCAGTTCACAAGAGATGGAAGACAAAAGAGAAATTTAAAACTCCGCATAGATTAATCTGCAGGAAATTTATGTCGGAGGATGAACTGAAAGCAAAATGAAATTTAGTGGCAAGAAATGGGAAAGCCGATTTTCTTTACCATTCCCTCAGCTCTGCTGCCTGTAACAATTCCAACAGGTGTTGCTCTGAGTTTTTAATTTAAAAAGGTACTTTTGCTGTGGTCCCAGCTGGCTTACATGTCACGTCACCACCACCGGTTCATTCACAACCGCGACAATACCTTCCACTTGTAAAGGCTTTCCTCTCCACAGACTACTTGAAATACTTTATCTGGTTTGATCACTGGGAGGCAGGTGGGGCAGATACCCCAACCCCACCCTGAACAGAAATTCTCTTTGTGGCGGGTGAATGCCCAGCGCCGTCTGACGACTGCTCACGTGGGAGTTAGCCCAAATGAGAATTGTCCTCTTGCTCCGTGCTGGGCGGTCCAGCAGGGAGCCGAGTCCCGGATGTGGTCCTTGAAGATCTAACACATATTATGGATTTTTGTTTCTTGCATCATCGGGGCTGGGGACTTGGATGGATGTTGGAGCCTGACTTCCTCTCTCCCAGACCAATGCTAGGATTCTGGTTACACCTCTTGATTTGTCTGCGCCTCCTCTTCCTCCCTGACAAGGCCGACCTGCCTGGTGCAATAGTATGGCTTAAGGCAGCTTCTCTGCCTATTTAATGGTGGCTTCTAAGACAACAATAAGTAACTTTGTTTCTTCTGGAAGAGTGGAGGAAGGATAAACAAAGTTAAGCCCATTTCTACCTGGAGTCTGATCTCACCAGCAGGTGGCGCTGTGACAAAAGCAATCAAGAGAAACCAGATGGGGTGGGTGTCCAGGCTCCAGAGACAGGCCCTCGCGCCCCCTCCAAAGCCCTTATTCCGTGGCACGGGAGGGGAGACCCGGCAGCACGTGGCAGCACGCGGTTTACCCAGACCCCTTCTTGATCGGGGCCTTGGAGTCCTCGCTAGGCTGCAAGCTTGCTAGGCTTCTCTGCTCTAACCCCTTCCGCCCCATGTCCCCCAGCCCCTCCAGATCCCCTGGCCTTCCTGGAGGAAGCAGGGGTTGTAGCAGAAGATTCCCTCTCTCGTACTCACCCTAGAGGGTCCTTGGCTTCGGGGACCTTCACATGTTAAGCACTTTACAGTTTTACAAGAAGTTCTACTGATATTAGACACCCCTTGACGAGCAGAAGTGAAAAGAAACTCCTCAGAAAACCAAAGGGGAGACCCAGCAGCATGGTCCCCCCATCCGGCTACATGTGCTCACCTGTTGTTACCTTTTCATCTACGTGTCTGTCTACCCTGAGCCCCTTTTGTCCCTGCCCATCTCTGTGGTCCCTTCCACGTGGCAGGTGCTCAGGGTGACTGAATGTTATGCTAAATGGAGAAGCCAGCACTGGGTGAACTGGTGGACGTGGGAAAACCCCAGCTGCAAGCCTGTACCCTTTCCCCCCCATCAGCCCCGGAAGTTAGGAAATGAGCTAAGTCTTTCCGTGGGACTTCCCGATCCCGGCGGCTGCACAAGTAGCTGCTGTGGGAGCCATCACGGGCTCTTCAAATTATTGCTGCCTCAGTTGACTGCACTCGGGCAGCAAGTGTGGACGCCCTGGGAAGTGAGGGGCAGCGGAGGAGGGGTCCACATGGCTAGTCTGGGTATGGCCACGGGTGAACTGCGCCCACAGGGGATTTAGGAACTGAGGAAGTCCAAGAACTAGCCCACGTCTTCTGTAGGAAACAAGGCGCTCGTGTGAAATCCCTGAGCTTTCCAAGTGTGCTCCGATCTGCCCGGAGCAGGGCGCAGGCTGAGGAAGGCAAGGTGCTGGTGAGGGGGCTGGACTGGCAGATCCCGAGCTGGTTTTGCTTCCGTCCAGACCAGAGTGCTCTGCCTGGGCTTGGGCAGGGTAGTCCCTTATTGGGCTAAGATGAGCACATTCTATGGCTTCGTGGTTTCCAAAGAGCACGTGCACACATAGCCACAGAATGAAGCATGGAATTACCCAGACCAGGCTGGTCTCCTGATCTGGCCTCCAGTGAAAGGACAGACAGCTCCTCACTGAGTCTACATGTTGAGAAATACCATCTGTCCTGTCACTGAACTAGCCGGGTCCCCCACAGAGGGCAGACCTGAAAAGGAAGACAGGTCTGCCGGGGAAGCTGGTCCCTGTGGAACAGAATGACCCCCACATTCTTCAAAATGTGGTGCACAGGATGCAGGGTGGTGGTGAAGGGGGGCGCTATAGTCTCTAAACGGGGCCAGTCAGCTGGCAATACTGGATTTCTTGGTGGGCCGCACAGTATCAGCGTTATTTCTGCTCGCGGAGGAGAGTGAGGCAACCAGTTCCTGACTTTCCCTGTTCACCAGGTCTATTAACCTGTTCGTGTGGATCCAGGGGTCCTTGAGAGAACTGGAAATGAACTTGGCTTTGTGGGAAGAGTTTCCCGGGTATCTCTACATAGCCTCTATCCATTCCCCTCTCTTCATGTCTACCCTATGTGATAATAAGAAGTAGGCTTGAAGAACAACTCTTTATTTCGGGGCTGACTTCACTAGCTCATTGAATGTGGGGGTAGCCTGTTGAGTGGTTTCCTTTCAAAAAAAAAAAAAGTCAGAAATATCTGATAGTCCTAACGTTACATCCATTCATTCCAAACCCAAGCTGGGCGTGATCTTGGAGACACACCTGGCTCCTGGGACAAAAGCAGATAGGCCCAATAATTGTAAATTTTATATTTATTATAACAAAAATTATGACATGTTCATTTGTGCATTCTGCTTTAATAGAACTCTTGGTATGTAAATGACCTAGTTGAACGCTCTACAGTCATGCGGATTGTGGCAGCAGTGAGGGACACGAAAAGTGTCTGCTGGGGGTGGGTGGGGACAGGACAGGAGAGGAATGGTTCAGAGGCCCCTGTGTGCAGGTTAGTTCCTAGGGCCTGAGACCCACCTGGTTGGAGCAGAAGCCCCTTAGCTGCTCGGCCTCCAGGCCGCATGACCCGGAGGCGGGTGGGAGGTGGGCAAGGAGGAGAAAAGTCTGTGGTTTAGGCTGCGTCCTTACGCCAAAACTACAAAGCGTCTGAAGCGTCACTATACAGCACTGAGCTATTTACAATAGAAATTTCTCAATCAACTGTTCTCTCAGAGAAAATTAGTGAATCCCAGTGACTTAAGTCACCTGACAGAGTAAAGCAACTCCTAGGAGTTAGTCTCCATATTCTACAAATGTCTATCATTTTCAAGACAAAAAAAAAAAAAAAGGCCTTTTCCCCCAAAGAAATACAGAATTACAATATTATTAAATCATTTAGCACTGGCAACCAGCCCTGCCCTCCAAACAAAACAAGAAAAAGCCGTTTTAAAAAATATTACATTATCATTAATCGTTTCTCTGTAATATATTAAACCTTTTGTTCTTTGTCTTTACACATCTGATGGGTTAGGGGGAGAAGTTAACAAACGTAAATCAGGTGGGTAAAGCATCGCTAGAAGAAAAGTGGTAATTATTTAAAAAAATGGCCAATGGAAGGAGAGCCGAGGACTAGGTGGGGGGGCGGGAGGGCGTGGAGTGAACCCCTGGTTTAACGTGAGCCTGCGAGCCTCTGGCAACTCAGTCTTTCTGGGTTAGTTTATTTGCTAAATGGCGCTCGGGTGGCTCAGAGCGGCGTGTCACAGCAGTCCGGCAGCTGGTCCCCCGGGCACGGCCGCGGCTGCTGCTGCTTCATCATCTCCTTGACCTCCTCCTCCAGCTCGGGGGGGATGATGAACTGATCCTCGGGGTCCGGCTGGGCCGGCGCCGCGAAATAGCCCCCGGGCTTGCGGAGGGGCGCGTCTGCGGCCACCTCGATCACGTTGTGGCTCCTCTCCTGTGGCGCCACGGAGCCGTTGGGCCGGCGGCGCCCGATGGTCCCCGCGGCGGCGGCGGCCCAGTCCGCCTTCCTGGGCGGCCCCGGCTCCTCCTCGTTGGCGCTGATGACGACGCCCTCGTCGCTGGCCTCGGGCGGCGGCGGGCGCGGGCGCTCCTTCTCGCGGGCGCGGCCGCAGTGGATGTCCACCTCCACCTCCACGCGGCTGCCGTTGGAGAACACGCCCTCGATGGGCTCCTCGTCGTCGCTGTCCAGGCCGTTGTCGGAGAAGGCGCTGGAGAAGGTGGCGCTGGACAGCTGCCGCTGGAACGCGCCCGCCAGGCCCGCGGGGTGCAGCGCGCAGCGGGGCTCGCTGGCGTAGGCGGGGCTGCTCTCGGCCGCGGCGCCGGGCGGCGGCTCGTCCGAGGCCGTGGAGCCCACCTCGCTGCTCATCTCGGAGGTGGACAGCTCGCTGCTCATCTCGGAGGCCACGCCGCTGCTGGAGGAGGGCGCGCCCGGGCCGTCGGCCGGCCGCTCCTTGATGGCCATGCTGCCGGCCGGCGGGAAGAGGCCGGGGCTGGGCGGCGGGCCGGCCGCGCCGCCGGCGCCCAGCTCGCAGCAGCAGAAGCCGTCCTCGGTGACGCTCAGCTGCACCACCACGGCGCTGAGGCTGTCGCGGCAGCCGTAGCTCTGCGCCAGCGTGCACAGCTTCTTGGCGGCCGCCAGCGCGTCGGGCACGTGGCGCACGGCCGCCACCGCCTCCTCCACGGACAGGCTGTCCCACAGGCCCTTACTGCCCAGGATGAAGAACTCGTCCTGGGGGGTCAGGGGCACGGACTGCACGTGGGGGCGCGGCACCACGCTGGGGTGCAGGAAGGTGTACCCCAGGATGCGCGTGGACTCCGTCACTCCGTTCACCTTGCCGTCCTGGAAGAAGTGGGGACGGGTTTCCGAATCGACCTTAAGGTGATAAGGAGTATCCAACATTCCTACTCAAGGCCCGGCTGGGATCCATCTCTTTCTCCGAAACGCAAGCCTTCCCCACTGCCTACCGGGTTTCTGGAGGTTTCATCAAAAACGGGGGAATGGACACGTCCTGTGGGCAGACGTGTGACTGCGGGGGCTCACCCTTATGTGTGCTCACCGTCCTGGGGTGAGTGAGTGGGGGAGCAGGCCTCCCAGAGCCCTGCTCCCCCACCATGGAGACCCCCTCCAGGGTGTCCCAAGAGGGGCACTGTTGCCACTGAGGCCAAACCGTTCTTTGTTGGGGGGTGGTCCTGGGCGCCGGAGGCCGCAGGGACCCCCGCCGGTACCTACTACGGCCAAAAGCATGAAAAGTCTCTTCAGACATTACTAAGTGTCGGGGCTCGAGGGCCGGGAGTGCAGAAGAGCCGCTGGCTAGAAACCACTCCCTGCCTTACTCAGAGGGAACAGGAGGTGTGAACCAGAATCGCAGTTAGCTCCACTGACACTGACACGCTGGCCTTGGAAGAGAGCACGGACACCTTACTGATGAGAGACAGGCTTGGAAGGCGTAGCCTACGAGCGGCAGAGCGGGGGTACTGACCTCAGGAGCAGCGCCCTCAGGCACGGAACCAGCGCCTGCGCAGCGGGGCTCGTGAGCATCGGCGGAGGGAGGCAAGGGCGGGCGTGCAGCACTGGGCGCGGCCCCGGCGCAGGCCACCGGAGCTGTTCTACTACCCTACGCCTCAGCTCTCCGGACCCAGCCTCCAGAGGAGTTGCTTTGTGACGCCACGGATTTGGGATTGTGCGGGTTTCTGCCCTGATCCCGGCCTCCTCCTCCCCGCCATCCCGAGGAAGCCCGTGCTCTCCTCACCTCGGTGATAATGGCCTTGTGCCGTTTAATTCTCTTCAGTTCTTCTTCGCAGCTCATGACATAGGATCTGGACAGAGGCAATGGCTTCCCGTTCCGACAGAGAACCGTTTGGCACTTGCCCACATTAGCAGAAGTCAGGGTGAAGGACCCTCCTGGGTCCATAGGGTCATGCTTGATGTGACAGAGGACAGCAGCGCCTCCAAGTTTCTGCCCGGCAGTTCCAAGCTTCCTAGGATCCAAAGAGAGGGGGTCAAGCCCACGTCCAACCGCCCACAGCAGCTTTGCCAATTCAACAGGGGCCGTGCGCCCCGGGCAGGGCTGGGGGGAAACCTAGAACCTGGGGCTCCACTTAGCCTCCTCCACCAAAGCGAGCAGAAGGGCCTGTGGATTCTGACACCGCCACGTGGAGGTGTCTGCTCACACCTGGGGTGGGGGGGGATCACTTTGCCACCAGAGGAACCCTCCCTCATCCTGCTGCACCAGCTTGCTGCTCCCTTACCGACCAGCCCCCAGGGACAGCAGGCAAACGACCACTGTGCCCTCTGTACATCCCCTCTGCTCCCAGCAGCGGAAGCTGAAGAAAGCACTTAAGCAGGCGTAACCGTCCTACGCGTGTGCGATGAGCCTTCAGTTACTGGACCGTTCATGCTCTTGCCTCACACGGGCCAGTATTGTCTACTCCAGAATATTCACAGGAAGGGCATTCTAGTAATCAGGCTCCAAAGTGCTAAACCCTTTATTCATGACCCCCCTACTCCCTGGACTGAGTACCCAAAGCACCTACGAGTCCCAACAGAGAGAGCCAAGAAATCCTCTCAGCCCCACCGGTGGCAAGGCCTCCCGGGCCCCTGCTGATCCTGGGAGGGCTCCCGACTCCTTGCCGCTGCACAAGCAGACCGGCTCCTCTGTCTACGAGGGCGGACCCGCCAGGGCGTAAGCTCACGGTGCCATCCAGGTCAGGCGAGCGGCCGCACCGGCAACAGAAACCAGGGCTGCCTACTTGAATGCGTTAGGATGTCATGCGCAAAACCCAGTTCCCCAAGGGCTGAAAAGATGACTATGTATCCCGTGTCCTATTAACAGGGAAAGGAAGCGGCAAATGACCCTGGAAATGGGCCGACAGTTTGAGTCTTTAAACTCCAACCTGTGGACCCCCAGGAGCGGCTAGGCTGCAGCACCCCCCCCCCCCAGCAATACTGCCCTCTCCCTCTCACGGGCACAACGCTCCCTCTTGGCAAAGCCAGAAACTGAACGGCACTTGTGAAAGGCACAGCCAGGCGTCGGAGTTTAAGGTTCGTAAGTTCTCACTTCCTATTCAGGGCTCACGTGGCTATCAAGTATAAGCAGACGGCTGTGGGGCGGGGGTGTGAAGGGTTGGCACATGTGCGTCTGTGTTTAGGATACATACTTGCTTTTTTTCCTAGGACACGATGGTAAAAACAGAAAAGAGGACAGACGTGCCTTGCAGTTGGAACATTCGTGGAGTCTTACTGCCCCAGGTCAAATTCTGGCTGCCCATCCAGTAGCTTACGAGAAGTTGGCTTCATGTCTCTGTACCTCAGTTTCTCATCAGTAAAGTAAGAGCAGTCACACTATCTAGCTCATTGGGTAAAATGTCCCACATGTGAGGCATGGAGAACAAGGGCTGGTACACAGCAGTGGCTCGCTAAGTGTCAGCTATTGCCAGTATTTAATTGCTCATGGCACGTGCCCGCTAGAATCTGCAAGTGAGCCTTGAAGCGAAGATCCTCACTCGCTGCCTCTACCGAGCTCTCCAGGAGGAGCTGTTGATGACTCAGGGTAACTTTAAAGGCTGCTCCAAACCAGCACTCCTTAGCTGATAGTTTTTTCTACCCCTGTTACAAAGATCCTGCCTCTGGTAGATTATTAAGGGGGAGAAAAAGGAGAGAAAGAGAAACGATCACCCTTGTTCTCATGACCTTTAGCACACTCTCCGTTTCCTGGTCCCGCACGAGTGTTTGCAGGACGGAATTAATAGGCAATTCCTTTACAACCTACAAAGCCACGAAAGTGACCTAAGAAGGCACAATTCTTTGAAGGAAGAGATGCTTGTAACATTCACCCCTATGAGTTACAGAAAACCTCCCACAGTTTCTATGATGGCCAAAAGCTCTAAACTAAATTCCTGTCACTGACTCGGCCGCCTACGGAGTTGTCTGAACATTGGTATGTCTCAGCGGAACACGGTCTGTCCCTGATGCTTACGCAAAAGCAAATCAGCCGAACGCATCTTGAGTACCCACGTGACGGCAGTGCGTGGAGGCCACGGGGCAAGCGCTCCCAGAAGAGCAAGACAACGGGGGCGGGAGCTCCGTTTTACCTTTGCATAACAATGAACGTATTGACCATGTATTCGTCTTCATTTTTGGTTTTCTGCAGCTCTTCAGCCAAAATGTCACTCATCGTGCACTGGAGAAGGTAGGGCACCTCCACGTTCCGGTCCCCGTCAAACACCCCGTACAGGGCCTCCCGGTTGTCACAGAAGTTGTTCACCGACAGGGCTGCAACACACAACCTGCAGAGCAAGAGTGATTTGTCGTAAGTCTGCTCACCCTTCCTCGCCCAGCCCAACACTGTTAACAGCCTCGTCTCCTCCTCCAGGACGTCAGACAGGTTAGGATGAAGTTGAGGTAAACTAACCCCAGTTAATTTATATCAACTAATTTTCTGTAAAGCAAAGAATGATAAACATTGATACTTCACACATGGCTCCCCCCACACCCGATCTTCTGATTTTAGTTTTATTTTCTTTAAGTTTATTTTGAGAGAGAGAGGGAGACAGAAAGCCAAGCCAGCCTGCGTGGTCAGCGCAGAGCCCAACATGGGGTTCGATCTCATGCTTTGTGAGATCATGACCTGGAATCAAGAGTCAGATGCTTACTCGACTGAGCCACCCAGGTGCCCCTGATTTTATTTTTAAATAGCAGTGAAAGACCCGAGAATAGGAGGTATGGAAAATAATACAAGATTCTGAATCCACAGGTTCACATCTATTCCTAAAACATTTATTAAGGAGAACTTTCACACTGGGCAAAAGTGGAGTAACAACTAGAACACCGAGACCTTTGTATTTTTTTCCAAACAACTTAAAAAGGCGGCGGGGCGGGGAGGGGGGGAAGCTATGAAACAACAGTATTGAGACACTGGATGATAAGAAGTGCAGGTCAGAGAGCAAGCATGAAGCCTTGCCCAGCTGATCGCCTGGAGGAAGAGTCTGGGCCGCAGCCCCGGGGGGGAGCGGAGGGGGGCGCAGTTGGGGCTGCGGGCAGAGCAGCCGCACACAGGGCCCGCTCTGGAGGCCTGCAGAGTCTCACATCCAAATCCCACTGCTTCGAAGAAACTTAACCGTGGCCCATAGACTCCCCAAAATGCAACCCAGAGGAAAAAAGACTGGCGGGCAAATAAAAAGCCAGGGCATTAGTGAGTGCGGGGTAACCTCAAGCAGCCAGATACACAGGGAACCAAAGTCTTCAAAAGAGCAGAGACAGGAAAAACTTTTGAAGAATTTAAGGGTTGAAAAGATTTCAAACCTGATGAAAACTATAAACCTATAGATACAAGAAACTCAACGAATAGCAAGCAAAAGAAAATGAAAGAAAAGTAACAATTGCTGAAAATCAGGAATAAAGGCGGGCGAGTAGGGTAGAGGAACAAAGACTGCAGTGATGGCTGACTTACAGGAACAACGTGAAGACGGCAGAAGAACATTTTTAAAGTACGGCTTAAAAAAAGCTGTCAACCTCAATTTCTAAACCAGTGAAAATTGCTTTCAAAAGTTAAGGTGCAATAAAGACCTTTTCAGATGCACAAATACTTTCCCGCAAAAAGACTGGCAGTATAAGAAATACAAAAGGAATACATGAAGCAGAAGGAAATACCAGATGGAAATCTGAGTCCACATGAAAGAATGAAGTATACAAGAAATGACAAATAGATGAGTAAGTATAAAACTTATTTAAAGATCATTTCAGAACAGTGGTTCTCAGTGGGGGCAATTTTACCCCGGGGAGACATTGTTGATCATCGCAGCTGGGAGGGATGGTGCTGTTGGCGTTTAGTGGGTAGAGGCCAGGATGCTGCCAAACATCCTGTAATGCACACGGCAACACCTCCTTCCCCCTCCCGCCAACGATCAAGAATTATCCAGCTCAAAATGTCAACAGTCCTGAAGCTGAGAAACACTGCTTTAGAAAATGACTATTTACAAATCATAACCATGGATTTTGGGGTTTATAACAGAAGTAAAACATGACAATAGCACAAAGACGAGGAGAGGGGAAATGGAAGCACACACTGAAAGGTTCTTATATGTTAAGTGATATATTACAGTTTACCTTCAAATAAGTTGAAGGTTATACTACAAACACTAAACAAAATACAGAATGAATAAAGGAGATAAAATGGAATCATAAATATTCCAAACGAATGAAGAGAGAAAAAGAATAAAGAATAGAAGAGGCAAATAGAAAACAATTAACAAATGATAAAGATAATTTAAAATGATCTTTAAAATCGATATGATTCAACCATATCAATTTCATTAAATATAAAAGTAGTCTAAACACTACCCCAAAAGACAAAGTCAGACTGGATTTAAAAAAAGCAGAATCTAACTGTATGCTGCCTATAATAAATTTTTCTAAAAAGACAAATAGGTTAAAAAGACAAAAGACCTATGCTAACACCAATCAAAAGAAAGCTGGAGTAGTTACATTAATATCAAAGTATAATTCAGCGCAAAGAAGATTACAGAAATAGTCATTTCATAATGAAAAGGATCAGTGCATTCATCACAAAGCTGTAACATTTCAAATGTTTATGCACTTAATACAACTTTAAAATGCATGAAGCAAAACTAGGAGAAACAAACCCATAATTAGAGTCTCTTAGCCATGGACAAAACAAGTAGATAATCAGTGTGGAGATTCAAGACCTCAACAACATTATTAACCAACTTGACCTAATGGACACTCTACCCCAACAGAACACTCATTTTTTCAAATGCAGAGAATATTTACCAACGTTGACCATATTCTAGGCCAATAACATGTCCCAGTAAATTTAAAGGATTCAAGTCATTCAAAGTACATTCTCCAATAACATTGCAAATTGCTTAGAAGGAAATTTACAGCTCTATATGTTTATATTAGATGTTCTAAGCTCGAATCAATGGCCTAAGCTTCCACATTAAGAAACTAGAAAAGTGAGAGCAAAACAAAAAGCAAGCAGAAAGCAAATAAAAATAAGCAGAAGTGAACTAGAACACAAAAACAACAGAGAAAAATCAATGAGGCCAAAAGCTGTTTTTTTTGAGAATATTAATAAAATTAATAAACCTTAAACCAAACTGATCAGTATAAAAGGACAAATTATCACTATCAGGAAGGAGAGAGCGAGAGCCATTACTACAGATCCCACAGATTTTAAAGGATAATATTATAAACAAGTTTATGCCAATAAATTTGAAACCTAGATGAAAGGGATAAATTCCTCGAGAGACACAAATTATCAAAGTGCATTCGTGAAGAAATAGATAATCCCATAGCAAAAAAAATAGAATGTGTAGTTAAAAATCCAAAGAAAATGCCAAGCACAGATGGCTTTTATTGGTAAATTCTACCAAGCGTTTAAGCAAGAAATATCAATTCTGTGCAAACTCTTCAAGAAAACTAAAGAAGAAACACTCAACTCATTCTATGAGGCCAGCATTACCCTGACACCAAAGTCAAAGATGTCACAAGAAAACTACACACTGATACCCAACTACACACTAATACCCATCATGAATACAGACACGAGCAACAAATTACCAGCAAATTGAATCCAGCAGCATATAGAAAGGGTAATATGTCAGGACCAAGTAGAATTTATCCTGGGAATGCAAAGCTGATTCAACATTCAAAAATCAATGTAATTTACCATATCAACAGACTAAGGAAAAAAAAATATGATCATCTCAATTGAATGCAGAAAAAGCCTATGACAAAATTTGACACCCATTATAAAAACTCTTAGCAAACTAGGGTTAGAAGAGAATTTTCTTAACTTGATAAAGGGTGTCTACAGAAATTCAGTTCTATTTAATGTGAAAGAATACATCCATCCAAAATGGATGGATGATAAACACATAGAAAGATAATTAACACCGTTAGTCATCATGAAAAGCAAAATTAGAATGGCCAAAACTGCCACTGGCAGCTGATACCAGGAAGCACAGGTGAGGATATGCAATTGGAATTCTCACACTCTGCCGCTGGGAATACAAAATGGTACAGCCATTATGGAAAAGAATTTGATAGTCTTACAAAACTAAATATATAATCTTACTTGTAGGTATTTACCCAAGAGAAAACATACATTCACACAAGAACCTATATGCAATTCTTTCTAGCAATTTGTACTTGTATTTGCTAAAAACTTGAGACATTCTAAATCTATTTCAAATGGTGAATAGATAAACTGTGAACAAAAGGAGCCTGGGACATCACAGATGAATGAAGATAAATGCATTACTCTAAGTGAAGAAGCCAGACTGAGGGGGCTGTATTCTCTATAATTCCATCTATACAACATTCTAGAAAAGGCAAAACCAAGGCAACAAAAACAGGTCAAGAGTTGCCAAGGGCTGGGGCTGTGGGCTGGGGCTGTGGTCATGGTTTCATCAGCACCTGCAGAGCTGTGTTCCTACGAGGGTGAATTTTATTGAATAGAAGTAACTTCTTACTGTCTAGATAATAATAAAAATGTAAGCACCTGATACAAATCACGGCTAGACGGAGATGTGAACCTGAAAAGATAATCCCGGCTCTCGAGGAGTTAGGACATAAACCGTGGTAAGAACCGCTGTCCTTAAGCCTAGCTCACAGTTAAACAGGGTTACCGTCTGGCAGATGTTGTTCCAAGTATTTCACACACGTATGACCTGGGATCCTTACAAGAACCCTATGAGGATAGGTAGGATTTTTAGTGAGGAAATTTAGCCAGAGAGAGGCCGAGTAACTGCCCAGGGTCACACAGCAAAAAAACAGGAAGCCCAGATTCAAAGCCAGGCAGCCTAGCTCTTAGCACTTTGTAATTCTTGCCTCCATTTACTAAAAGTAAGTCACCCTAAGTTATATGGCTACTTGAAGCAAAGGAAAATTTAATAATCATAATTCCATCTTCCTTCTATAAGCTCCCTTGCTACTCAGAATGGGGGTGCATAAAAAATCTTTAAAAAAATACAGTAGTGATTCTTTTCTATTGAAGCTTCCTGTTTGTTCTTTAGTCTGAGAAAGAATCTAAATTACCCAGTTGTAGCTCCTGCGTGGGTTTCCCCAAAGGATCGGAAATGACCTGATAGGGAGGCAACACCGAACCCCTCGCGGAGGGAGAAAAGGGAACAGAAGTCTGAGATCAGGAGACAGGCACGACCCTCCCCTTCCTCCAAGATGGCGAGCCGCAAGCTCCTTGTTTACAGGGTTTTTTCGTTTTTTTTTGTTTTTAAAGTTCGAGAGACAGTGCACACATGTATGCACACACAAGTGGAGGAGAGGGAGAGAGTGAGTGTGTCCCAAGCAGGCTCTGCAAGGCCAGCACAGAGCCCGACGTGGGGCTCGAACACACTAAACTGTGATATCATGACCTGAGCTGAGATCAAGAGTTGGACATTTAACTGACTGAGCCTCCCAGGTGCCCCTACATGACCTCTTTACAATTAGAAAAACAAAACAAAACAAAACAAAAAAACACTTGAGAGGCTTCTGGCAAAACCAAGGGGTAAGTGAAGTGAGGACCAGGGGTGACGGGGACTTCTGAGGTGCTAGCAACATTGTATTTTTTAATCCAGATGGTGGTCTGCAGATGTGTTCACCTCAGGACCATTCATAGAATTGTGTGCTTATCCACTTTTCTGTACCTATGTTATACTTCAATATAACATCATATTTAAAAGTAACATAGGAGTGGGAATTATGCAGAAAAAAAAATCTAGTTGTTCCTTCGTTAATATATATGAGTAGATAATTTTAATATCCAGAGATGTTTAAAAACCAATCTTGGGTTTCACATCAGTGTTCTGAAATTAAAACACTTGGTTATAACGAAGACGTAAGGTCTTCTAACTTAAAAAGATCTCCAGAAAGCGTCAGGCTCTGTGCTGACAGCTCAGAGCCTAGAGTCTGTTTCAGATTCTGTGTCTCCCTCTCTCTGCCCCTGCCCCATTCACATTCTGTCTCTCTCTCAAAAATAAGTGAACATTAAAAAAAAAAAAAAAAAAAAAAAAAGATCTCCAGAAAGGAACGCGGTGCTTTAAAAGAATATACTGATTTCTCCCCCAAATACGACGATAACACGGTGCAGAGTCCGTGGAACGAGCACAACCACCGGAGCTCGCGCACAACCCTTCTCGGCAGGTGGAGCAGAGGGAGTAGCTGGGGTACCTCCTCTCCAGACCGCACAAGGCCAGGGCACGCCCTTGGCAAGGAAGAAAGGATCAATGTGTCCGATCCAGAACTTGAATCGATTCTACTTTCCGTCTCGAAAAAGAAGCAAGCAGTCACCATGGCAACCACGACTGTACCTTTCACTTCCCATGAAAGGTGATCTGCGCGTCCGTGGTTCCCATTCCGGGACGCACGTTAGAGTCACGTGGGGGAGAGTGTGAAACATTCTGAAGTACTGGGCCTGGGTTGAGGATTATTTTTTTTTAAAGTTCCTCACCTGACTGATTCTAATGTGCACCGAGGGTTGAATACTAATTTAGGTATTACTGAATCGTGTTCCACTTTCTGTTCTTTCCTTATTCCCATATTTTGTGTTCTGATACCTCAGCTAATTATGACTATTCTAATTTATAAGATTCTTTCCTTTTCTGGCACTAATTATTAATGCCTCTTCGGAAAAAGCAAGCAAGCCTGAAGAGCCTGCTTGCAATTCTCAGGAAAATCAATATTTGCACGTAGGACAAGGAAGGAAAAGAAATTGAGACGGACGAGTCCTGCTGGCCAGACGAGCAGGTGATGTCACAGGGAATAAACACGAGACTCCTGCCGGGCTAACTTAGATCGTAAGAAATAGCCCAACAGGACCCTGACTCATCAGCACCAGAGGTGACTGAAAATGGACAACCAAGGCGACTTCTCCTTTCATCCCAGCCCCTGTTTTGCTTGGCAAACAGGTTTCAGAGAAGGATGAAGAGGCTTTTCCAAAGCGCAGGGATGCATTTCAATACTTGTGCCTTCTCCAAACACCGGAGTCTCACACAGACAGGTGTCAGTGACACCGTATCCCAGCAACGTCTCACAAAGAGAAGGGTATGTGATGCCAGGCGGGGCTTAACCCAGTGTGCAAACCTAAGTCCGGAGCTGGCCTCGCCTTGGGGAGTCCTGCTCGAGTAAACGTCACACGGGGAAGTGTGTGCGAGCACGGGGCCTCTTCCCCACTGTGACGGAGGCGGGCGGGAGGTGGTTCTCACTCCAGAGTTTCACCCACTTGTTTTTCACCCCTGAAGCTTCAGTGTAGCCATGACTCCAGACAGCTGGGGCTCCAGATGCCTCTCCTGCTGAGGGTTGATCAATCTTGAAGCAGCGGATATTACTAACAAGAGAAAAGGAGAGACGGGAATCATTAAAATCAAGTATGTGTGAATTGCTACCTCTATCTGAGAAATGAGAAGCATCTGCTAAGCCCTGCACTTACCACTTCTGTGTTTAATGTGTCTGAAACCTTCATCAGCAAGAAGAACTAGCTACTCAACAAAGTGAAAACAAAGGAGCGTCATATAGACAGAGCACGAAAATGATGCATTTGCATCAGCATCCCAGGATGGTTGTCAGAGACGCTTCCGCATCACACTCGGGGGCGGCTGTCTCCTGGGAGTGAGACGGACCCCTCTCAACCTTAGCGTGAGAAACGAAAACTACATTGAGTGTATTCTTACAACATGAACACCCAGATTTGAAAAGTATGAAACCTAAGCCACAATTACACTGTATTTGAATGCCGTGAGCAAATTCTGCAACATTCATCCTCGAATCCAATTTCTGCCCATCTCGCCGCTTCAGGTATTTCACAAATGGTGAGGACATGCCATCCCCCGAAGCTTCCAGTTCCTCCCTCACTTGCACATTCATGCTAAGACTAATAACCATAAAATTATGAAAGAGGTATTGCAACAAATCACATGGGAACTGTGTGGATTTAAACTGGGAGACAAGTCATCTCACAGGCCACAACTGGCCCAATGGGACCCAAGACTGAAATACTAAGAGTGTAAACTCTTGAATGGGGTTTATTAAATTTTTTTAAATTTTTTAAATTTTTTTCTTATTTTAATGCTTATTTTTGAGACAGAGACAGACAGAGCACGAGTGGGGGAGAGGCAGAGAGAGCGGGAGACACAGAATCCGAAGCAGGCTCCAGGCTCTGAGCTGTCAGCACAGAGCCTGACGCGGGGCTCGAACTCACAGACCGTGAGATCATGACCTGAGCCGAAGTCGGCCGCTTAACCAACTGAGCCACCCAGGCGCCCCGGAATGGGGTTTATGAAAAACCACCCTACTAGAAAGCATTCTGTGTTCCCAGACAGGAAGTTCTGCAGCTGTGAAATAGGTTTTTGAAAAGGCTGCCACATGGTAAAATTAATCCCACTTACAAGTTGCAACTAGTTTTTTCCTTCTCTTAAGAGAGAAATCATATGTATAATCTCTTAACACAAACACTTTGGTCATGATCCCAAGAATTTATCTGTTGGCATTCATTAACTCCAAAATACAACCCTTCAACTTTAAGAAGGAAATCTATATCTAATTGTATTCGCTTTGATTTTAGAAATGGCTGGTGGCAATTTCTTTGAAATTTAAGAATATTTCATGAAAGAAAAGTTTCTACTCTCAATGGGCAGCAAACATTCGTTCTTCTCTTTATCCAAAAACGCACCAACAGAAAATCCTGAAATGAGATTAATACCTTATTTTACAGCTGGGCTATTTATCCTCTTTTCAAAAGTTCTTATTCCTACCAATAAAAGAAGGGCATTAAGAGTCTGCCGCTATCTGCTGTTCACACGACCTGGTCGATTTCATGCACGCACAACGGCAAGCACAGGGAAAGCCTTCTTAATGAGGCATGCGTAAGGGTTTCACTGCACCTCTGCTACCTTTCCCAACTCCAGAGAAAAACTGAAGGCTCATTTCTAAAGACATTTATACTTTTTATAAGAACAGAGCCTTCGAAGAAATAATTCCACTTCCTAGCCTGAGTATTTTATTTTATTTCCCCTAGCCTGAGTATTAACGAAAAAACCCAATCCTTGAACTCTCCTGCTAATGCTGTCCGGTGAAGCAGTGGTTTCTCATTCTCTGCCCGGCTGGTACCGTGTGGCTGAGCGGCTGTCTGAAATGACCCGAATGCTGACTCTTGTACATCTTTAATGAGCCTGAGAGAACACGGCGAGCTTGGCCACACAGCCACGCAGAGGCGTCAGCTTAAGCACTTACCTGGCTCGTAGAAAATAAACAAGCCATCCCTCCCAAAGCACAAGAAGTACAGGAGATATGGAAGCTCTTTCAAGTTATTAAGAAGCCACAGCCTTCTGGCCGTTAAACAGAAGGCATCATTTTTACATAAAAGTGTTACGTGGGGCCCCTGGGTGGCTCAGTTGATTAAGTGTCTGACTCTTGATTTTGGCTCACGTCGTGATCTCACAGTTCCTGGGATGGAGCCCCAAGTTCAGCTCTGCGCTGACAGCAGGGAGCCTGCTTGGGATTTTCTCTCTCTGCGCCTCCCTCCCCCACCCCGCCCCCACCCCCTGCTCGTGAGAACTGTCAAAATAATTCTTTTTTTTAAAAAATGTGATTTCATTGTCTGTTACTTTTTAAAATTAGAAAATTTTCTTAATTTTTTTTTTTTTTTGTAGCTTATTTATTTTGACAGAGAGCACAAGTGAGGAAGGGGCAGAAAGAGAGGGAGAGAGAAAATCCCAAGCAGACTCTGAGCTTTCAAGCAAGGCCTGATGTGGGGCTTGATCCTGCAAACTGTGAGATCGTGACCTAAGCTGAAATTAAGAGTCTGACACTCAAACCGACTGAGCCGCCCAGGAGCCTGTTTCTTTCTTTTTTTTTAAAATCTTAGAACACACACGTGCTTCCTTGCAGTAGCTCAGGCCAGTCTAGTAACATATTCATTGCGGAGACTTTAACAAATAGATTTTTCTTACACGTATGTAATAGTGGAGTAATCATAAAAATGTGATTTTGCATCTTTTTCCTAATTACATCATGAACATTTTCCCATGTCACCTTATATTCATCCTAAATATCATTAGATGGATGATGATTACCTCTGTTGCCTAAAATGAATACATTTCTGATTATTTTTTAGAATAAATTTTGCCATAGAAAACGTTGATCTAAGTATATGAATATTTTTAAAAGCTTGATACACAGAGTCCGTAGCTTTTAAGAAAAGTTATGTACAATTTACAATACTCCAGCAGCACCAGTTTGAGGAGGAAAATATTATTTAAATATTTAATATTTCCTTGATATACTAATAAGTTTGAACATGACCTTTTCATGTAACTATCTGTTCTTCTTCTGTTAAATGTTAACCTTCTTCACTTATCTGCTGCCTGAGTACTCTTGTAAGAACATTTTCTAACAAGAACATTAATGCTTTTATTTTTCCTATTTTTTGCCACTGTTTCTTCTTAGTTTGTCATTCGCCTTTTAGATTTACTCTTGATTTTCTTCTGGAATGATATTTCAAATTTATATATACGAAGTATTTTTAAATACTTAGAAATATCAAAACCAATTATAGATATTGATTTCTATTCTTGTGAACCCACCTTCCCCCCCTTGCCTTTTTTGGACAAAAAAAAACCGTTTTCTGGCTTGTGAATATATTTGTGGTTTTTTTCTTGCTTTTAGAAACTATTTCACTTTACAGAGTTAATTCTTTAATTTAGCTTTAATTTATTTTGGCGTGTAATACGAATTCAACTTTTTTCTCCAGCTATTTCCATTTATTATCTAATTTTGATATAATTGTTTTAAACAGAATTTCATATATTTATAAAAATACTCAAAAGCTAACTGCGTAAAGATGAAATATATTTTGATAATCCAGATACTGTTAGTTCTGAGAAGTCCCCTAGGACTTCCTCCTCATCGTATGAATGAGAAACTGAAGTCTGGACAGACCCGGGGGTTTGGGCCAAGGCTTCGCATACTGAGAACCAACGCAGAGTGCCTGGATCCCCTGCGGCTTTACTAGGACACTCGACTTAGGCGGTGCTCTTCAGGTCTATACTGAAACCAATTAAGTACCTAAAACAAACAGGCACTAACTAGGCCAATTCCATCCAGAAATCACCTTAAGTGCTATTCAAACTCTAGCTTGCACTAAACACCTAGGATAATATTAATGACTGGTCTTCTTTTTAAAATTCTACTCTTTTTCAGTTTTTTCCTAAGACAATGGATGAGGACTTTCAGCAGTAGACAGTATAACCGGGCTTAAGCATAGACGACATACACAATGACAAATGTGCGTCGGTGTCCAAGACTTAAGATAGGCTGCAAAAAAATTCTGAAAATTCAGAAAAGCTTAAAGAAGGGATTGGTTACCATCCCTAATCCTATTACCCAGAGAATAACACGATTTTAACATTTTGTTTTATATCCCTGCAGACATTTCCTAAGCATACACATGCACACAAATTTATTTTGGAAAAAGTGGAAACCTACCATACAAATTTCTTTGTAAATATTCTTCTCATTTAACTTCGTATGTAGAGATCTTTAGTTAGTAATATTACTCTACATCATTTTAAGTGTATTATTTTGAGAGAAGAGAGCGTGCACGTGCATGCATGAATGGGGGAGGGGCAGAGAGCGAGGGCGAGAGGGAATCTGAAGCAGGCTCCAGGCTCTGATCTGTCAGCAGAGCTCGACACATGGGGCTTGAACCCATGAGCCGTGAGATCATGACCTGAGCCAGAATCAAGAGTCAGACGCTCAACTGACTGAGCCACCCGGGTGCCCCTAAATCATTGTTTTTAACGGCTATGTAATATTCAATTATGAAACACAATTTAACTTTCTTGACATTTAGAGTTCTGTGATGAAAAAAATTTTAAAGACAGTTTTTTTGTAATGAGGTTTCCTCCTTTAACGTTTTACACAGTGAACTTCAACCCGTAATTCTCTATCGACATCAAGAATGACGCCGTATTGATGAACTCTTCCCCCAAACAAGATAACTTAGCAGGAGCTAACTACCCCACACTCCAGTTTTGTTTAAATAATCTGGATTTTACCAAATTACTAATTTTCCCCACGTCATCATGCATCACTTTCTTTACATTTGCATGAAGCATCACCCATGTCGTCAGTAACTGAGGTGCAAGTTCATGGTCTCGGTTATTCATGGCTCTCCTCTGCGTCTTTCTTTACACCCCCCTTTTCTCATTGTGTTCATTATTCTCATTCTCTTTCCGCCTGGATACTTCCTCAAAGATTTTCTGAAAGGACGCTTGAGTATCCATCTAATTGAAATTGTTTTTGGCCCTCCATTCTGGTGACCCGTGGACTCACAAATCGCTCCACGTGTGTGTAGATGCAGCTAAGACGTCAGTGGGTACTTCACACTGTTTAGGGTTTTCGCGAAGTCACAAATGCGGTCGTCAGTGAACACGGACAGGGCTGCAGGGCATCACGAAACACTTACTTCAGCAATTCCAGGGTTTTGTGATCAAGGGCAAGCCGGGGGTTTCCAGTCAGGTCCAGTTCTTGCAGTTTTGGAGGCAGGTTTTCTGGTAAAGTGACTTCGCTTAGCTCATTACAGCTCAGGTCCACGCACTGAAACGGGAAGGGGAGACAGGAAGTGACGGCCTGGACAGGTGGTTCCGGCGGCTCCATGCTCCTCGCCGTTGGGTGAGGAGCAGTCTGACTGTTCACCACACTCTGCTGGCCGAATGCCGGAAAAACAAGAGTGTCTGCTACCCTCCCATAAACATTTAAAACAGATTTTGCTACATGCAGTTAAAATGTTCACTTTCTTTGATTAACACAGAAAACCTGTGCTCTTTATTTTCCCCATCTTTATCCTTTTCATCTCTACATTTAAAACAATAAGCATTAACTGAAAATCCCAAGGATAGTTTTTCTTATTGCTCACAAAATCTCCACACCTGTTACGGCCCTGGGGGCTAGAGTTACATCGAAACGGAGCTTTGAACAGCTTCCTTACATCAAAATGCTTGCAAGTTGAGGAAAGGCAGGGAAGTGTTCAAAATGAGAAGATAATTCAAAGGAAGCTCAGTAAGAAACTGGCGGAAGATGAGCTGGCGGGCCTGCCTGCTGCCTGCGAGGGAAGAAGGCGGGCGTCAAGTACGGATCCCGCCCACCAGGCGACCAAGTCCCCGGCTCCTCTGCCAGCTCCTGCCTAAAATCACTTGCAAAACCATAACCAAAAGGGTCAGCGTATCGATTAGAACAAAACTGGTGTTATCTGTGTATGGGAATACCACCCCTTTTCTCACGAAACCTACGTGAGGCTAACTGAGGTGGGCCCGAAGAGAGGTGCCGTGTTTGTGTTCTGAGAGCAGGGAAGCATGGGAGAGGTGGCTCACCGTCTACAAGAGAGCAGGAGAGTAACTGGCAACTTTTCTGGATAAAAGAACACGTAATCCACTGTTTGGCAGATTGGGGTAGGAAGCAGTCAACTATCTGGCTTGAGGTGGCACCTTCTGATAATTTAAGAAAATGTGTCAAGAGCCTATTAAAAATCTGAAGATGGTTTGAAAGGCAAACTGTGTCCAAGAATTTCAGAATCTTTAAAGTAGACAAAAATTATCTTTTGTGGAAAAAACTTAAATCTCTTATGGATTGGGGAGGGACAGAGACTGAATAAAATGAAAACCTGTATTTTTGGAGAAAAATATTCTCATCTGACTTCAAATAATGTAATGTTTCCACACAGATTGTTTCATACCCTTGCTCCCCAGCAGCAGCGATGGTAAAAAAAAAATTACATTGTAATTTTAAATGATTGCTTTGTATTCTGAGAGCATTATAACCACTTTATGAAAAGCTGGACAAGTGGGAAGTCTTAGAGAACTTGCCCTTATAGGTAGCGCCCTAACATGACCAGTGTTAGGATCCTGTTTTTCTTCCCTATTAATATAAACAAAAACTTTAAAAAAACATAAACGTAGACACAACTCCATCACATTTCACTTATTCCATATCTGGACCGCCGTCGCCGTCGATGGCACAAGTACAGACATTCACTGAGCCTACGTTTCAGCAGGGAGACGGTCATCTTTTTGCTTTTCTGTGTATAAATCATGGTTGCATCAAGAGTCCCCTGGACTGTGGTGAAAAACTGCTAATCCCGAGAATATCAAAGACGGGCCGTCCCATCGGGAGAGTCTGTGAGCGCCAGCACAGAGAAGGCAGATGGGGCCAGCGCGAGGTGCTGGGGAAACACAGGCCTAAGGACCGGCCGGGGTGCGTAACTTAGACAGAGTGGTCGACAGAAACGAGTTCAAGGTCAAAGCGTGAACCACGGGGAAAGACTATAGACATTTCAGAACATTATGGAATTTTACGAAATTGATAGGCACCATTTCCTAATTTATTTCACCTTGTTCATAATTCTGCCTGTGTAAAATTGCTCATTCTTTAAATTACCCAATTATAAAATGAGTTCAGTAGGGTATTTATTTATAAAGACAACGCTGGTGATGTCTTTATAAGTCATCCTCTCAGAAGCGGTGAGTCGTCATCACGCCCCTCTCTCTCTCCCCCTCTCCCCTCCCCAGGCCCTAATTCACCTCAGCCAGTTCCTATGCCCTGCCTGACAGCAGCGCCTCCCCGGGAGGTCTGGGACCGCAGGTGTCCTGACTTGGCTCTCGTCTCCCCTCCCTTCGACCCACTCCCCACAGCGCTGTCAGGGGGACTGTGATGTGCTTTATCCCATCGGATCACACTCGGGCTTGTCTTTCAGTCGCTCCCTGCCGCCTTCCAATCTGCCACCAGACTCCTCGGCATGTCAAATAAGGTCCTTCATCTCCACCCTTCAGCACCTGCTTCCCTGCACTCTATATTCGGCAGTGTCAAAGTTAATTCCAGGTCCTGCGTGTGTCATGTTCTCACTTGTGCCTCCGCACATACTGCTCTCTGAGACTGGGACCCTTCACGCTTTCCTCGCCCCTCACCCGGTACAATCTGCCCCATTCCTGTACGTCTCAACTCAACAGCAATTCCACTAGGACCCCTCGTTCAAGGTATCTGCTTGCTTATTCCTCCCATTAGACTATGAGCTCCTAGAGGGAGCCGGTGGCTTCTCCCCCCGTGTCCTCAGTGCAGCACAAAGAACAGATGCCCACAAATGCCTAGGAATTAGTAGACAATTATTTGTTGAACAAAGAAATGAACGAATCTTACGAGAAGGTCCTGCAGTAATTCAGTCCGCTAGGATGGGAACGGAGATACGCGTGCTTAGAGTAAGTTCAGTCTGGAGTAAATGTCATAATGGCAGATGAGAGAAATATCCGTTCACAGTTCTGCACATTAAGGGAGGTTCGATCATGAAAACTACAGGATGCTGGTTCCTGGTGCTGACCTACTGGCGTTAACATAAATAGTGAGTGCTCTGCTTACAAGTACTACTTCCTGTTCTTTAGCAGTCCTCAACAAACGCTGTTGACTGAGTGGCTGTAATAGCTACCACTAGGAAAATAGAAAATTTGGGGCTGAGACAGGGGAGAAAAATAGTACTTGCATATTCTGTGGTGTTTAATGTATGTTTCTCTACTGTTTAATGCATTAAAATTTTCTTGAAAATACATTATTAAATAGAATGTTAAATCTGCCAACGACATGACTAACAAAGTTACCTTTCCCTCCTTCGCCTATTTTAGGACATAGCTTACAAAAACTACTTGGCTATAATACAAAATTCTGGTAACAATACTCAAAACAGAATTCTCCAACCCTCGGAAAAAGTGAGATAACTCATAGTTGGAGGAACTCGTGAGTTAGAGGAAGAGGACTGCTAATGTGTTTGGCGAAGAACACAGGAGAATGATCAGTGCATCTCAGAGAGAACGATCTATCATTTAATTATCACCAAAGCTCCAATGTCTTACGTTTTCCTCACAAAACCTCAGTAAAGACACGGGCATATCACTTTTCATAGAAGTGTGTTACCTGTTACCTGCCCGGCGATCGCCTGGACTGCCCTGACAGCAGCGTCACCTGCTACTTCTTTTAAATCTTTTTTTTTTTTTAATGTTTATTCATTTTTGAGAGAGAGAGACAGAGCAGAGCGTTAGCAGGGAAAGGGCAGAGAGAGAGGGAGACACAGAATCCGAAGCAGGCTCCAGGCTCTGAGCTGTCAGCACAGAGCCCGACATGGGGCTGGAACCCACGAACTGCGAGATCATGACCTGAGCCGAAGTCGGACGCTTAACCGACTGAGCCACCCAGGCGCCCCCGTCACCTGCTACTTCTGAGCGACCCTGCGACTGCCCACTTCCTGCTTCAGAGGACAGCCGGCCCGCTGGCGCAGCCGCGCCGCTCCCAGTCGCTCTGCACTCCTGCGCCCTCCCAGGGGAAAGCTGTAGTGATCTCTCTAATTGTTCAGAAATGTATACTGTTTCAACTGCCCCACCTTTTAGGGAGCTGCAGAACAAGACCTTCCATCTTCTATAAAGCCTTCCTTCTCTGTATTTGCATGCACTGCAATTTTTCTCCGAACAGGTTCACTAATTTTCTTTATGAATTCCTAAGAAGCAAATAAATGCAAGTATTTGTCCAAAAGAACCTCGGCTTAGCGCCTACAAAGTGGCAGACAATAAGCCAGACATCAGGGATCTACAGAGGTGGCGTCACAGTCCCCACCCTGGGGAATTCCCAGGCCAGAGTGGGAAACAGTTCTGCCTCCGGCTGCGAACCAGTAATACGTACAAGTGTGCACGGCTGTGACAGCAAAGGGGCCGCTCTTAAGACTTCCGACAGGGGATCTTTATGAAGAATCAAAGATAATGAGGCAGATGGAAACAGGAGGGCATCCAGGGAGAGCGAACAGCACACGGACCAGCGGGGCAGAGAAGAGCGCACGGCTTACCAGGCCACGAATCGCGAGTGGCTGGCGTGGCTAGGGATGGCGGAGAGGCAGGCGGGGACCGCACGGTAAGCTAGAGACCGTGTGTCAGGTAGCCGTGGTCTGCACTACCTCCCTCTCTTCCAGTTAGGAGACACAGCTTATTTGCTTAATAGTAAAATAAATATCCACGCGGATTATTTCTTACTATGTAACTTTTAGCCAAATTCTCTTGCAACACTTAAACTAGATTTATTCCTGATGTTGTATAGGCTGAGTGGTCATCACTGGAGGACGTTCATACATCTAAGTAAACTTAACTAAATGAGCCAGTCCGAACCTGTCAAAGATAAACTCAGACTCTGAACCCAAAGCTGAAGTTCTGTTTTTCTATATAAAATTGTATCTGTAATTATTCAGAAATGCATATTATTTAAGCCTCCCGACCTTTCAGCAAGTTGCAAAACAAGACCTTTAATCTTGTATGAGTTTTCCATCTTTATATTTACATATACTGTGATTTTCCCCAACTGGATTTTAGATTTAGGAAATCTTCGTTGGTAATAATTTGATAAAAATGACAATCAGGGTAAAAATTTGTTTTAAAAAAGCCTCATTCCGCCAAATAGTCTTCCATTCCCCCAAATATGAATTCCCTTAAACACTAAAACTAAATTATTTGTAAAATTTGGCTTTAAGAAAATGCATCCTTTAGGGACGCCTGGGCGGCTCAGCTGGTTGAGCATCTGACTTCGGCTCAGGCCATGATCTCGCAGTTCGTGAGTGTGAGCCCCGCGTCGCTGCTGTCAGTGCAGAGCCCACTTCAGACCCTCCGCCCTCTTTCTCTGCCCCTCCCCGATTTGTGCTTCCCCCCAAAATAAACACTAAAAAAAAGAAAGAAAGAAAGAAAGAAAAAATGCATCCTTTATATAAACTGGGCACTTCCTTCCCATCATTACTTCTTCAAATTGGTTATCTGTGCCCTTGGGAGGACCCGGTGGGATATCACCAAGTTACAGGGCACCTGGCCCATGGTTCTGTGGGCTTCAGCTTTACTCAAAGATTATGGACAGAAAGATCCTTTATTTTTACATAAAAACTAACAGAAATGGTAAAAAGTAGAACACAAAATAAGTGTGTAGTTTTAGATTGCAGAGGAGACTTTAGAGACATTTCCATGTGATTCCAGGCCATACTCCGGACCGCTGGGTGGATCAGCCGCAGGGGCAGAAGACTCTGAAGAGCATGGTGGTGACCACGTCACCGCCTGCTTCCTGGGGACTCGGAGTCACGAATGCTCCTTTCGTTCATTCGTATGTACCCACCCCGCTTCGTACGATGCACCAAGTGTTTTGTTGGAAAGGGCCTGGCTCTGAAGTTAAAAGGATCTGCTAGGATAATTTTTTAAACTAGAGTTTTTAAGGGAGTTTTTAAACTCTAGTTTAAAAACTATCAAACAAACTAGTCCGACGTAATTCTTACTCGGGTTCTGAAGGAGCACATGCAGTCCCGGCTTCCTGCTGTGCTGTCGCTAGTGAGGCAGGGAGGGGAGTGGCGCGGACGGCCACCCGCGGGAGACGCTGCTTCCTCCCTTTCCTTTGCCCTTGTCAGAGCCCTGTGCCGAAAAGAAGTGGACACAAGATTCCTGAGATGTTAGAAAATCTCCTAAGTAAGTATTGCTGACCCAGATTCTAGGACCACAGTGATGACCGTTCCCAGTTTCTGGTTTTCAGATACACGGTACAAATGCCTCCGTGACCTTTTAAGTCCACGAGGACAGCTGCTCCACCCAGCTGACCCCTGACTGGTCCCTGATCTGTCTTCATCTGCATTATCCTACTTTCCAAAGAATCAATCCCTTTTCTTTCCTCCATTCTGACCCAACAGTTCCCCGTGTTCTTTGTGCCTTTATCACAGAGCTGGCTCTCTCTCTCTCTCTCTCTCTCTCTCTCTCTCTCTCACCTCACCTTACAAACGGCAGCAGAGTTTGATTCCAAGGGATAGTCAACTTCCTGTAATCAGCGTTCTTAAGAGTGTGGCATATTAAAAATACTTCATTTCCCGGTGAAAAGAACACAGATCCTAGAGAGGAGTTCATTCAACTATTCCAAGTAGTCTATTACTGCACAGTACAACATGAAAATGATCCAAAGAAAATTTAAAACATTTTAGAAGACATTGTTCACCCAGTAATTAAAATCAAGATGCCCCAGAAACATGTCAGATTTAAAAAGGAAATTGCTATGACGGTGTTGACAGATTTCATCTGCCACGTGTATCACGTGTTTGTTTTATCTACTCAAACCGCACTTCAAAAGGGTTAGAATAAGTCAACAATTGGAAGTTACTCAACTAAGAGCCGGGGCACCGAGCGCTGTATTCACGGTCACTTTTGCTTTTTGGATTCGTTAGCCACTAGGAGCCTAAATGCAGACCTTGGCCTCAGACTGGCCAGGCCGAGTGTGGCTTATGTGGTGACCCTGGGGATCATGTCTTCCTCTCTGGCTCACGGAGAGCTGACCGGTACCCAGACAAAGCCAGTCCGTTTCAAAGCCAGAATAGAACACAACTTGCTCCAGGAGTACAGGACTGGAGGCAGGGAAGATTAATTTGAAAGCGCTAAATAGAGGTGAAGAGAAAACTGAGGAACAAAAGTACTCTCTGCCTTTGGGTCCACGTGGGCTCACTGGAAAATCCTGAAAGGAGACTTTTTCCTCCTGCCAGCTTACATGACCTTCCTGCCGCAGCACAGAAAGCGACGCTGACGATGAGGGGATCCCACCGAGTGCACCAGCATGGGAAGAGGCCAGACCTAAATTTTATCCAAGATTAGAGGAGGCTGCATAGTCTCTGTTTTAGGGGTCCAAGAATAATGACTTAGTTCTTTAAGTTAATATATATATATGTATATTTAGGATACATATTTTAATAGGGGAACCCTACCCTTTTAAATAATAATTGGCTTTGAAGCTTTGGTAACAAAGCGGTGAATAAGCACTTTCCTTTAATGTCTTACAAGATGAGATTGCTTGGGGAGAACAAGCTAGTTAAATATACCAGGGCCTGTCCCTCTTTAAATCATGTTACCTGCTCACGTTTTATAATTGCAAGGATCTTAATTTATGAAAGACTTTACAATTATGGCACTTTACTTTCAAGAAGCAATAGGAATATAATCTAGGGTTATTAACTCGATAATAAAATTTTAGTATAGGCTGAGTAGTTCAATTTAGGACAAAAGTTATTTCTTCTACATTAAAAACATGCTAATTTAGAGCTCGGTTTGCAGTGAAGAGGTGTATGGGTATTTTATCACTAGAGACACAGCAACTCTTCTTACCAAGAATTTTCTTTTGGATGGTTTAAAAGTGTGTACATACTCACACAGCAACTTAAAATATTCTCATATGAAACACTGAAATTTCACCTCAGAGTTCTAACACAACAGAACTGCTACTTTTTCAACACTATCTGTCCAGGGCTGCAACACTGATACTTGTGACATAAAGGATACATACTAGATACTGCCTGCCACCACTCCCATCCCAAAGCAAACCCTGACAGCAAAACCTCTATCCGCTGGTAATGGAAGAGCTGCACGGAGAAGACCGGATGTTGTTAAAGTACGGAGAGCGCTAAGATACCGCAGCAGGGATAAAAAGAAAAATCAAAGAACAAAAGAAAGAAAACCATTATAAAAGCGATACCAGAAGTAAAACCCTTAAAGGAGCTGTAAAGCCAAATACGAAGAGAAGACAACAGGGGAAGGCGTTCAACAGAAATACAAGGCGCCGACTTTAGAATCCAGGAAGCCGCACAAGAGTCTTGGAGAAGATTTGGTTTCACAGAATAAGAGTCAGATTTTGCAAAATCTAGTTAAAACTTGAAAAGTTTAAATGTCTATCTGTATCTATATTTTAAACCAGATACTTAAAAAAAAAAAAAGTCCTAATCTACAATTTTGAGTAAGATAAATCTAGAAGACAGGGGCAGAAAGACCAGCAAATAGGAGGTTGGTCTTGCGACTCTTCCCTTCTCGTGCTGGCACCCCCCGGACACGGTGCACGGAGACCAGTTGAATAGGTCCCCGTAATAGCACAGCCCCGGCGTCCAGTAATGGGCAGGACAGGAGCCCTGGGAAGCTCAGCTGTCAACCCCGTGCCGGTGCCGGAGGCGAAGACGTACTTGTTTAAGCGACAGGTTTCCAGATCTTGATGACCATCAGCCAGAGCAGCTGCTCCATGTAATCACAGCCGCACCACACCAAGGGCGGTATTCACGACGTCTAACGTCACGAGTCCTTCCTGTGTGCCACTCCGATTCCCGTGTCCACACGGAGTGTTTCCCTTCGTCCTCACAGCAATACTGTGAAGGAAGTGCTATTCTTCTCTCGTTTTGCACATGAGGAAATGGAGCCGTTAAGCAACTTTCAGTTGGAATAAAATTCCTGGTCTGTTTCCTTCAGAGCCCTGCCTCCTCCCCCGTGTGAAAGGTACTGTATAGAAACTAAAAGTAAACCACGTCTGCGAGCTTCTGACCAATGTTCTAAAATGCCGGTGATGTACGAAGCGATAGCATGCTCTAAGTAAAGTATATCCTGGTCTAAGGCATGCACACACACGCACACACTTAGAAAATGGCTTGTGTATACCTCAGCCATGTAAACGGATAAAACTTGCTGTCATGAGAGATTATGCATGCCATTTAAAGGATCTTCAACGGGGCACCTGGGTGGCTCAGTCGGTTGAGCGTCCGACTTCAGCTCGGGTCATGATCTCACGGCTCATGAGTTTGAGCCCCACATTGGGCTCTGTGCTGACAGCTCAGAAGCCGGAGCCTGCGTCAGATTCTGTCTCTCTTTCTGCCTCTCCTCTGCTCACTTTCTGTCTCTCTCTCTCAAAAATAAACAAACGTTGAAAAAAAAATAAAGTGTCTTCACATGTCAACATAATTTCTTAAGTCTGATGCACAAAGATCATAGCAGAAAGTGCCTGAAGAATGAAGAGTGGCCAAGAAAGATGACCTTTGTTCCTTTTTAAAGGCGATTAGAATGTGCTCCAAGTCTATAACCACTGAGTTCTATTTTACTAAGCACAAAACTGATGATGAGAAATGCTAAGATGCAAATGAAAAAATACATTCTATGTAAAGAACTTCTTACTTTTGCACCAAAAATCAGGAATAAAAAGTTGTTGGGTGGCTTTCATTCTGGCAGACTGGTTCCCTCCTATGACCCACCCCGGCTCAGAAGTCACGAACTGCGGTCTGTCTCTGCCACAGTTTGTGGCCTTCGTGTACATAAACCCCCTCGTTTTTCGGCACCTCACATCAGATGGGAATAATAACTGTTCTACTAGTTTCATTGAATTGAAATGGATGTTCGGGGACAGGAACGCTGGATCTGTCTAGGGATTATTACTAATCGGGTGTTGTGCTGGTGGAAACGATTTAATCGGGTGAGTCTGGGGGAGTTTGTGCAGTTTGTTAGCTTTTTCAAACTGCCGTCGGGCATTTGCGTGACATAGCCGTGGAGCCTCATGACCGCCCTGGAAATGAGGAGGACGAGTACCGTTAGATGGAGCTAGTTACGGACGGAGCCCAGACTATAATTTTCCCAACTCTTGATCCAGTGTTTTTTATTTATCGCTGTTGGTTTTCCCCTCCATTGACTAGACCGTGGGGTCCAGTGGTTAGGAAGGACGGGGCAACGTCACTCGAGTCTTCAGTCCCACAGAGGTGCAAACGTCCTGAACTGATGAATTAGAGACAGTGATTCTCTCTGGTGACCTGCGGCCTGGAGCCCATGGAGTCAGACCACGTACCTTGATTTCTGGGAGCTGCATCACTTCCGGAAAGACTTCGATGCAATTAGAATGAGCAACCACGGTGTGCATGCGCCTGCAGTTCATGATCGTGGTCGGGATGGCTTTCAGTTTATTCCCACTGATATCGATCTCTTCAAGTTCCTCCAGTTTTGCCATTTTACTGAAGAAGAGAAAATCCGACGGAGGAGTGGGTCATAAAATAATCGTAAGGCAATTTAAAAATATATATGTAATGAGAAAGAAAAGGGAATTTACTTTGGGTCTAAAGATTCGTTAAAGATTCACTTGTATAACACTATGTGTTAACTATACTGGAATTAAAAAAAAATTCACTTGTAATCATTTTAACAAATGAGACCCAGGGTGCCTGAGTAGTCGGTCAGTTAAATGTCTGGCTCTTGATTTTGGCTCAGGTCGGGATCTCATGGTTGTGAGGTGGAGCCCCGTGTCGGGCTCTGCGCTGACAGCACGGAGCCTGCTTGGGATTCTCCCTCCCTCTCTCTCTGCCCCTCCTCTGCTTGTTCTCTCTTTCTGGAGAAAAAACAAAACAAACACACAAAAAAACCATTTTCACTACTGCTTTTGAGTAACAAAGTGTTTCAACACCTCCCTTCCTACTATAAAACAAAAACTATTCAACTGTTCAAATTAGCAAAAAAAGACAAATGGATGTCCCTTTCCTCTGAAAACTCTGTGTGTGAATTCAGTTTTCCTGGCAATGATCGCTTTGCTGTGTAGTTTAGTCTGAATGCCAATAAAATCCTACTCAAGTGGGTAAGTTAGCATCACTCCACGTGCTCTAGAAAAGCTCAGTCTGAGAGAAAGACTTTTTTCTTAGTATTGGCTCTGCGAGGTCAGGGGTGCGGAAGAGCCCGGGGCATTCGCTCACACGAAGACATGCTTCCTCCAAGACCCCGTCCCCGGATCCCTGTGACACCATTTGTGGTGACAAGGTGGTGGACCATCTCTTGACCTGGCGGGGCCCAAAGTCACACCGTGACCCAGAGAAATTCCTCTCGCCTCCTGTTAAACATCTACCAAGGAGGCCTCTTGCTAAGTTTACCTTAATAACACGTCCTAATGTATTGAACACTTTTGTTTCGGAATGTCTTTTATCGTGGGGCGCCTGGGTGGCTCAGCTGGCTAGGTGTTCAGGGCCCGACTTGAGCTCAGGTACGATCTCGCAGTTTGTGAGATCGAGCCCCGCATCGGGCTCTGCGCTGACAGGGCAGAGTTTCTCGGGATTCTCTCTCTTCTGTCTCTCACTGCCCCTCCCCCCGCCCCCGTCTCTCTCAACATTAAAAAAAAAAAAGTTTAAAAGAATGTCTTTTATTGTTCAATCTTAATCTAAAGTTGATCTTAATAATATTAACCAATAATTATAGTAACCAAATACAGAAAATTTCAGTTAGGGTTTCTTGCCTTTTCTGCAAATTTGGAGAGAAAAAAACCGTGCACCTCTATAGTCCTCTAACAGCATCTACCACTCCTCTGACCCTTTTTCTACTACTGGTGACACTGGGCTCCAAAAAGCACAGGATTTCCAGTAAGTATAACTCAAACTTTGAGTCATTTAGTTTACAACTGTTGATATCTCCTCTGTTTCATTTGTCATAATAAGCCTTCAAAAAATTTAGCAAGATATCCTTTTATTTACTTTTCTTTCTGTCATCCCTCAAATATAAAAGTTATCTTATTTGTTTATCTTGAAAATGAATACATGCCGAAGATGCAGTAAGAACGAAGTTTTCGTCTTACGACATCAGGTCTTTCATGTCCTAGACAGGCCTCGGGATACGCTACGAGCAACACTACGCACACACACTGTGCAGTGATCGGGCTCCGACTGCCTGGATTTGTGAGACTTTTACTTGGCTATGCTGCCTCATATTCAGAAAGAAACATGGAGAAATCAGTGAGTGATGGGGCACGGGCAATGACTGAAAGTATAGGAATCAGGCCCAAGAAAGAAGAAGTTAAAGAAGTTTCCGTCCCTCCACATACAAAGAAGGTGACCACAGGACTAGGCTGCTGGAGTGTGTTCTGCAATTCGGCCAACATTTGTTGAGCATCTGCCCCCGACCAGACCTCGTATGTTCACGGGGCCGACTTGGGGCCTGCGGGGGCACATGTGCTACATTGCAGTCCCCGGGGAGACAGAAATTGTAGCAAATGCATTTCTACGAGGTACATAAAAAAATTCTCTTCACTTAGGGTGATTACAACTGGCATGGGTCGCTGGGGGCTACGGTCAAAATTTGAGTTAATGGTAATTTCTCCCTCAGGGCTCATTCACCTCTCCAACAGGACGAGGAGTCCTTTCAGAGATATTATTGTTAGGTGATTACCATGTTTTCCACAGTAAAATACTATGTACACAGTAAAAGTACATAGAAAAAAAAAGTACACAGAAGTAAAGTACAAAGAAGAAAAAAGAAGGTTTAATCATTAACATCAAATGAGAGGAAAAAATAGAGAAATAAATATATACAACAAGAAAACAGAGCAATACTTTAAGCCCTTGCATATTTGGCCTTCCGCATTTCGTCCGGTCTCAACAGACTCGCAGCCTTGAGGGCAGCAGAGGGAAGCGGTACCCGTGTTTCTCGCTCTGCCCGGTGCTTAGCTGGAGCTGGGAGCAGAGGGGTGAGCGTTCGCCTCGGACGGGCGTGTGTGTGCTCCAGGCCCTAAGCTGTCAGAGGGGCACGTGCCAGTGACACGCGTGCAGTAAATCCCTCACGGCAGGCTGGGCGTGTAGCTTCGCTCCAGGTTAGACACCGTGCCCTGCTCCCCAAATACACAAGTTCAAATTACAACAAAATTAAAAATGGAATATTCTGCAAGCCAAGAATTATTTGTAACGTGATGTGGTGTCTCTGGTCGCACAGGCCACCGCTGCTGCTTATACCACAGCACAAGTACAAAAACGGGTAGCTAGTTAAGAGCCGTCAGGTTCCCGGTTTACGTCCTAATTCCCACACACCATATTAGGTTAATTAAAAAATATATAATTTGGCTAAAAAGAACCAAAAGAAAAAAAAAAGCCCCCGAAATAACAATACCTTATTTCAAAATCATAAGGACGCTGTCATGATTGGGTCCGTGGATACGTTCATATTAGAAAAGCTAGCACGTTTCTCTTTAGGGAAATGTTCATCACAGCTCAGATGAAAGACAACTGTGACCAAGGGTCAGGCGGTACCTGCTTGACTTTATCTGGGAAATCGACATTTTAGCTTTTGCCTTTCCCCCTGTGAATCCATTTTCAGAAATGCAGTGAGAACATCACTTTGTGACCTTCTGTTACCTTGCTGGAAAACTCTGAAGTCGGTTATAGGCCATGTGAAGGATCTTTAGATGGGGGTGTCCTGTTAACAAGGGCACACATTTGTCTGTGAGGCTGTTATTTGTCAAATACAACTCCTGTAAGATGCTGTTCGTCTCTTCCGAGAGCGTGGCTGGCGGGAGGGTTTCCAGCTTGTTGGCAGACGCGTTCAGGAACCTCAGGCTACAATGACAAAACGCAAAAAACCCCACTGATCAGCCAGAGCTCTAGTCCGGAATCCTCAACAAATCTGGAATTTTCCTGATACCTGGCATGTTCTCGACTGGGTTTAGAAACATGAATTTGAAAATAAGCCCAGCTTTACTAGCCTGCATCTGGATACATGCCCCACTCTCTGTGGTGAACACAGTCACTATCTACACGTGCTGAACACAAAAAGGTAAAAATCGACGTCTATGGAAGCACGCGGGCGAGAGGAGGGATTCATTTCATAACTGGTAGGGAGTGATATGGAACGTTAATATTCTGTCTCCAGGAACAGAGCCCTTAGGGTAACAGGACAATCCGACATGAGGTCACAATACAACTAAATCACACAGTGACTGAGTCCTTTTCGGCGTGACGCCCAAACCATATTTTGCTGACGAGCTCATGACTGCAGGAGACGCTCCGCTCCGCAGTAACACAGCGGCTGCCGTAGCAGTGAGGAAAGAGAGCCCCAAGTGCCCACGGCAGCGGGAGGCCAGGGCGCCAGTGAACCGGAGGCCAGCGGAAAGGAGCCAACGCCATAGGACATGCTGCGGGCGTCCGTGATAGTCAAATGCAAGGTCAGACACAACGAATGTCGGGGAAGGGGAAGCAGTGTCTGGGAGATGGCTTCCTAATTTTTCTTTAGCTTTTATTTAAAAAAAATTTTTTTAATGTTTATTAATTTTTGAGAGACAGAGAGACAGAGCGTGAGCGAGGGAGGGGCAGAGAGAGAGGGAGACACAGAATCGGAAGCAGGCTCCAGGCTCTGAGCTGTCAGCACAGAGCCCGACGCGGGGCTCAAACTCACAGAGCGTGAGATCATGACCTGAGCTGAAGTCGGCCGCTTAACCGACTGAGCCACCCAGGCGCCCCAGCTTTTATTTTTTAATGTTGGGGCACTTAGGTCCGACTTCGGCTCAGGTCATGATCTCTCGGTTTGTTGAGTTTGAGCCCCGCATTTGAAATAAGTATGTTTATTTACATTTGACAAAGAGAGACAGACAGACAGAGCGCGAGCAGGGGAGGGGCAGAGAGAGAGGGAGACACAGAATCCGAAGCAGGCTCCGAGCCATCAGCACAGAGCCTGACACGGGGCTCCAACTCATAAACCACGAGATCATGACCTGAGCTGAAGTCCAACGCTTAACAGACTGAGTCACCCAGGTGCCCCTGGGCTTCTAAGTTTTTCTGATATGATAATGTTTTGGTTCCTGATCTGGGTGCTGGTTACACAAACGTGTTCACTTTGAAAAAATTCATCAAGTGCTATACTTACGATTTGACCCCTTTTCCGTATTTATACTTCAATAAAACTTACATTAAAATTCACAAGGTTATATGCTACCACCCATCCGGACGACAGAGTGAAAACGGCTACAAGATGAAGAATGGTTTTACACCTTGGCTAACCACAATGATGTCATCCTTCCACAGTGACTGTGAAACATGGAAAAACGCACAACGCAGAGCTGGAGAAGTGGCACAGAAGCCTCGCTGTGATCAGGTTCCGTCTCCCTGGGAGGAGAGGGAAGGACAGAGGACGTCCTGAGCGTGGCTCATGAGTCAGACGGGTAGCCCTCCGGCCCCACAACGGATCTCCACGGCGTGTGCTCCATTGTGAAGCTGCAGCACCCGGAACATGGCGGTGTTCAGCCCGTCGGACTCTCCCCTGTGGTCACCAAGGTCAAAGCTGCCTTGCCTCCCCACCTGGAAAAGCCTGTTAACGAACCACCTTTTCTCTTGTTTCAAAACCACCTGGGTTTGAAACTTCCAGCAGGAAGGACTCTTCTGCCATATGTTAAGAAAAAAGAATAAAATCTTCCTTAAAAAAAGAATATGGAATACGAAGTATAGCTGTTTTTAATTCCTGGATAAAAAGAAGGCTTTGTATTCAGGAGTCATCACCAGGACTGTCACACCAGGCTCTCAATCCACTAATACTCCCCAATCTTGGGAGCCCACCACACACACTTACACACACTCTCCAACTCCACTACTTGTCTAAGGAAAAGCAGCGTCCCCAAAATAGAACATTTTCCATTAAAGAAACACGTATTCGGTTGACATTTAAAAAAAAAAAAAAAAGGAAGTTAGAAAGGGCTGTACAGACCATAAATAGTCATGGGAAATTATAGTCGTGTGTGCCACACAGAAGAAAATAAAGGCCATTCATGCAGTTTCTGAAACTAGTTTTGAACTAGAAGGAAACCAATTTCAGCACCATAGCTCTTTAAAGTATTTTAACGAGTCTGTTTCGTTAGGTCCCATTTATATCACCTGACTTAAATACCCTGTCAAGAATTTCTTCAGTATAGAAGGAGAAAAAATGAAAATGGATTGCCCTAAAACATGGACTGGGGTTGGGCGGGAAATTCTACAACAATCTCATTAAAATATAATTCTCTAGGGAATATGTAGTTATGGACACAAGGAAAGAGAGCATTCATGAATGTTTGCATATCTTCAGGCCCAGAAAAAAGAGGGAGCACTGTTTTGAAAGGAAAGAAAACGGACTAGTGAACGCTCACCTAAAAAGCTGCCATTGAGACTCTGAAAACCCCTCACACTGTGTGAATGAGGAGGAGATAGTGATTTCCAAAAAGACTTGTCCTCTTATCTTGTTGAAATCGGCTGTAGTGAAGGCGCTGAATACTCTTTTATGGACAAGTAAGGGGGAAAAACCCTCACATCCTACCCCTCCAGGAAATGAAACTAAGTTGAAACTACACGGGCTGGTTCCAAAGGGTTTGATTGAACTGAAGGGGCCTGGTTGAATCACCTTGTTAGTTAAGGACCAGAGAGCAGACAATCGGGCTAAAAAGTTTTGATTAAATGGTCTCAGGAAAATTCAATTCAATACCCATCCTCTTACAAAAATTCCTAAAGCACTGAGTTTCATCTCAACCCAAGATGATGTGATAACCTCCTCCAGCTCCGCTCCGTATAGATTTTGTGATAACTGTGGAAAACACCATCTCATGTGCCAAGAAAGGTTTCATCCCTATAATCCTCTTCGCTAGGCAACCCGCTTCTGCTCAAGAGAGAAAAAGCAGTAACATGACTGCTTTTTATTCATTTGTAAGGTGCTGTGCTGAGACCGCAGCTCTTTCCTATTTTCTATTTCATTTGCTGCTTCCATCGTCCCAGAGATGGCCCCTCGTATTTCACAGAAGACAGAAACTCAAGCTGAGAAAAGTCAAATTGCTTGGCAATTGTTAAGTAGTAATTAATGGCAGAGCCAGAAATAAAACCCAGACCTCATTAATCTTCAGCGTCCATGATTCCCTAACACGTCTTTCCAAAATTCAAATGTTAAAATACAGGAATAACAACACATTTTCCCGAGGACATTTTCATAGGCCCTCCTCGCCAAAACTGCTGGAGGTGAAGCAGGGCACCTGCCGGGCGGTGTGGCGACCACGCGCACACGGCACTTGGAGATAACTCAGGCTTTCTTAGCAGAAAGTACGAAAGTCGTGGAGGGAACAGTCATGTACAGCATCTGCCCTAAAGGATGTGGAAAGCTGCCCACGACAGCAGGGAGACAAATCCACTTCCTGCTTCCTGGCCAGTTGCTCTGTTCTTCCCTGTTCACCCGTTCTGGCCATCTGCTCTGGCTCATCTAGGTTTTGTTTTCTGTTTTGTTTTTGTTTGTTTTTTAGTAATTTCCAGCACACCCCTACCTTTTACAGCCAAATTCTGCCACTGAAGCAAAGCACGGGATTTGGTACCGAAACGGATTCCCTGGTTTGTAGGTGCACCAGGCCGTCTGCACTTTAACAAAGTTTTTGGAGATCTGGCCTGGGACTTGTATTGTATTAAAAATCCAAAAGGTTGAGTCTGAGCCCAGCAAAACTCTTCTACTTTTAGACCAAGACTTGATTCCTGGCTCCCAAATGTTCCAGGAAGTGCGAAACGCTCCAAATTCTTTATCATCTGTCTATACAACACGACACTTTTAACAATTTCATTGTCTTCACCAGGCTGGTAGCTCGTAAAGGAAGCGCTTTCAAACTTTGACGATAGTAACCGAGAGCACAAACGACATTTTACCTGACTGCCCAACATGGAGGCAGCACACGTGTGTAATTACAAGTTTCATGAAACAATCAGTACTTAATCTTTCTTTATCCTGCAACGACATTTTCTGTCCTACCTAATTTCTCAAAGTGCTGGGAGAAACCCACTAAATTAATGTCCTACTCCACTCATCGATTTGAAAAACGAACCACAATTATTGTCTGGCAACACCACCTAACAGCCCCGATTCCAAGTGGAGAAAAAGCGCACACGGTCTAACAGAATGATTGTTTCGAAAGGCATGAAAATCTGCCCGGCTTGGGCGATAAAGACCACGGGGCTGCGAGGTAAAGGACCAAAGGTATACAGATGAAAGAATTGTTGAACGAGAACATGAAAAGAATTAGTTTTAAAAATAAGTACAATTAATCAGTCATTAATTAACAGTGACACAATGCCATGAATTCGTCTATAGACCTTATCCCAACTTCATCAATTGTCCCACCAATGTCCTCCATCTGGTCCAGGACCCAATCCGGGGTCCCCCGCTGCATTTTGTCATTGTGCTTCCTTAGCCTCCTGGAGTCAGTTTTATTTGTCTTCAACAACTTTAACACTTTTGGAAAGTAGTAGACAATTATTTTATAGAATGCCTCTCAATTTAGATCTGTTTGATATTTTATCATTAGAATGCGGTGCTGCATCTCTGGCAAGAATACAGAGCGGCGGCGGTGCGCCCTCCTATCAGAAGGCACATGATTCTCAAGTTCAGTGCCCAGATGCACTTATTAAGTACGTCAGGGCAAGGCTTCGAAAATCTGTGAAATTCAGGATTCTGATGACCGGCCACGCTGGGTCAGCGGAACTGAGGTGAGGGCCGGGAATCGGCACGTTTAATGAGTTCCCCAAGGCGTTCTGAAGACACACTTTGAGAAACACTGTAATTTTATCCTCAAAACACCAGAACTTCACAAGTTAGCACTCTTCACTTATACAAAACAGTGTAGGCAACTTAGCTCTTAAAAATGCCAGAAATATCTGTCTTTGCCAAAAGGCACCAGTTGTCATGGTCAATTGATCACGCTCTCCAAATTCTCTGTTCCCGTTTAGTCCCGCTGATATTTACACGCGTGCTGAGTCACTAAAACTTATGGTCTGTAATGTGACTAATACTCTGGGGATATTTAATAATTACCATGTACTTCAATTCGCACATACACCCTCCCCACTGCCCCCCTGAAAGTACCTTCTAAGCAGAGATAAAAACAGACCCTAATGTCCACCCACAACAGGAATGCACAAGTGTCCTCTAGAGGGTCAGCTGCAGCTCTGTTGGTTAGACCGGCCGCATTCGGGACCAGCTCCCCTGCGGTCAGACGAGCATGCGGGTGTGGGATGGATGGGGCGGTGGCGTCACCGAGATTTCAGGACCAGAAGGGTGGTTGGTGGTCCCTCCTCCACCCCCTCTGGGGACCCAGGGGGACTACCCCACTCTGCCCATTTGTCGATGAAAACTGATTATCTGAAACTCTCCTGGGGGCATCCATCAAAGAGGTCTTCAACTCTAAGCAAAAAGAGGTAAGATGAGAGATGGCGGCCAGTGAGATCTGGATTCGAATATCACCAGTTCGCCTCTCGTCATAAGACACGAAATCAGAGCTTCTCAGGAACACACGGTCCGTCGCATCCCACATCTGTCTATAGTTCGCAAGCTGCCAGTGAGAAGCAAGTCAAAGTAAACACAACTCAAAGATGAATACGGAGAATAAACTCATCAGCTAACACTGCTTATTCAAGCCGTAAGAATTTTAATAAAATTGGTCTAAAGTTTTCATAGAGAAAGATATTACTAAAAGTCGCCTAATTTAGGGGCACCTGGGTGGCTCAGTCGGTTAAGTGTCAGACTTCGGCTCAGGCCATAATCTCACAGTCCTGTGAGCTCCAGCCCTGCATCGGGCTCTGTGCTGACAGCTCTGGAGCCTGGAGCCTGGAGCCGGCTTCGGATTCTGTGTCTCCCTCTCTCTACCCCTCCCCAGCTTGTGCTCGGTCTCTCTCAAAAATAAACAAACATTAAAAAAAAAAAAAGGCACCTACTTTAAAGCAGATTCCCTTCTCTCATTTGGTTACTAGATACTCTCCTGCCACCAGGTGAAGAAGACTGATACACACCGCTCTAACGCCGTCATGCTCGACAGACAATATCATGTAATTAAAACCATGACAGTGCTTTTAGCAGATAAGCTTCAGAGCTAAAGAAAACTCACAAGAAAGAGAGTCAAAGTTCAGTCTTTCGCTCTGTGTCCGATGACGCGTGTTTCTCTGACAGTCTCTTACAGATTCCAGGCACGAGTTCTACTTAGAGCACGAGCTGAACCATTTATAACGTACAAAGACTTGTATCCAGGTCCTTTCCTCACTTATATAACGAAACTCAGAACTGGCAACAGTAATTTATTATCACAAAATGAAGAAAGAAATGAGGGTGGTCAAGCTGTAAGATTTGTACTACGGAGCAGACTGGAGAGAAGGATTGGAGCAAAGTCTCGTTCCCACCAAACGGCTCCGCGTCACACGGCAGCCAAGTGCTGTTCCTCCACGCCAGCAGCTTACGCAGATACTAACCATATCAGTTCTCTCTCTTTTACCCTCTAAAACCTACCTTTTATTATGCTTTATTGTGCAGTGACTTTAAAGTCTGCATTTGACTGTTAGCCCCTTGAGGGCAATACCAGTGTTAGTCACTTTCAATGCCCCGCGGCACCCAGCACGGTGACTTACATGTACCAGGTCAGCACGATGTTGGCCTGGACCGTGTCAACTAGAACAAGTCACAACTGAAGTCACCTGCAAGAAGCTTGTCACAGTGATTGTTTTCTCAAAAACCCTCTTTCATATTTTGAAGTTCATGCTTTCTGGGCTGACCTGCTCCTACAACTGTCAGCTCTGGGTTACTCCTTCCCCCCAAACTCATCAAACCAAGTATACACTATCTCCACATTTTCCCGCATGCAAATTACGCCTCAGAAAAAAATACAATTAAAAAAAAAACTTAGACAAAACCTCCGTTATTTAGGTTTTGTAAAGGGGAAGAAGTATTAGCCTTTTAAGAAGGAGTAAACAACTCAGTGAGAATCATTATGAAATGTTCTGTGTTTCTTGTCTTCCAACAAGTAAAGTAACACAAGAACATCATTCAATCAAAAGCACTCATCGGCTTTATACTATCCCTTTCACAAGCCTATCTGCCTGTGAGGACCAAAACTCTTAACTTTTCTTTCTGACTCAGAGTCATGACTAATCACACCCTATACTGGAGAGGCGGCTATTATGGTGGTTGGAAAACAAAGGCACTAAAATATGTCTTCTTGAAAAAGTTCATTTCGACCTTTTTTGGTCATTTGCTTTTCTCTCATAAAATAAAGGAGGATGCTTGCTCCTTGTAATTCACCCGGTCTTTGACTCCAGGACGTTCCTGTGCCAGAAATACATTTCACGTGGCCCGCCTTCCTCCCAGGACGCACAGAGGCCGGTGAATCCCCCGACAGCAGCTCCTGGTTTCCAAACTGCAGCTGGTTCTGGATAGACCCATCGATTCCGTCTATGGGAATTTCTGCCTAAATGCCTTGAGCTTAGACCGTCGGCTCGACCTATACTCTCCAGGACAGCAATGGCCTCTTTCAGTGGCCCCTAATTTTCCACATTGCATTACTAGAAGTATTCCAGCTCTCACAATCCTTCCTCTTCCAAACTACGGCTTCCGTTTGGGAACTGTCCGGAATATGCAACGTGGGGAAGCCTAGATTAGAGCGAGCTGCACAGACCATAAGGTCCCCAGTAAGCAGAATCACTGACAGAAGAATCTAAACTACAGATGTCCCGCTCGATTCCTTTTCTGAGCATGAAAACACAGTCTCCTTGACTACACTTGTGAGCTCCCGCTCCGGGACGTGTTTGCCGCTCTGCCCCGGCACTAAGGAGATTCGACGACTGCTCACTGATTGCTTCTAAGGAATTAAAAATATCCAGAACTGTCCTTTTAAAATCAAATCCTCAAACATGAATAAAGACTCACTATCGTCTGTTGGAGGGTTCCAGCACTGTTTACCTACTCTGTTAGCCATGAACTTATCCGACTTGGCCGGATCCAGAGATGATTTTATCTCACTCAGAGACTCCTAAATGTGAATCCGTCTGTTTCTGTAGATTCAGTACAGACGCCCAGGAGAACAAGTAGATTCTCACGATAAAACCACACCCAAGTTTTGCCTAGTTAGCCTTATAAAAGAGAACACAAGGTTACAACGGGACTTAGAACTATCCACGGGGAAAGAGATCAAATCCCACAGTACGCATGACAGCAAACACCACGTGACAGCTGCCCACATGCCGTGCGCTGCACAGCTGATCTCTGAACAGCACAGGTTTGAATGGCATGGGTCCACTTATACATGGATTTTTAAAAATATAATACAGTACCGTACATGTATTTTCCCTTTCTGATGATTCTCTTAATACCGCTTTTCTCTAGCTTGCTTCATCATAAGAATACAGTATATAATACATACATAACATACAAAATGTTTGCTGATTATTTGTATTATTAGTCAGGCTTCTGGTCAATAAGTTATTAGTGGTTAAGGTTTTGGGGGGTCAAAAGTTACACACTGATTAAAAAAATTTTTTTTTCATGTTTCTTTCTTAGAGAGAGAGACAGAGTGCGAGTGGGGGAGAGGCAGAGAGAGAGAGGGAGACACAGAATCTGAAGCAGGCTCCAGGCTCTGAGCGGTCGGCACGGAGCCTGATGCAGGGCTTGAACTTACCAACTGTGAGATCATGACCTGCGCTGAAGTCGGACACTCAACTGACTAAGCCCCCCAGGTTCCCCCACACACAGATTTTTGACTGTGCCAGGGATTGGTGCCCCAACACCCATGTTGCTCAAGCGTCAAGTGTACTTTGATATGAATGTAAAAGTAAGAATAATTCTTTAAATTATCTCAAAACACAGCTCTTTTTGTCAGGGGAATGATATAGCACTGGTCAGTTACAATGTAACAATCCCATTCTCTCACAATTCCATTATCTCCCTATAACTATTCCAGTAGGAATTCATTATAACTTACATTAGGTACAAAGAACAAATGTTTTTGAAAATTAGGATAAAAGAACAAAAGGAAAAGGAAAGGAGAGCTAAAAATGTTCTCTGTCCTGTTCTGAGACAGAGGCATATGCACGTGTAAAAATTCGCTGAGCAGGATGCTGAAGGGTTGTACATTTTTTTCACTCTAAGCTATATCTTGATTAAGAAGGTTTTTTAGGGGCGCCTGGGTGGCTTAGTCGGTAAAGTGTCCGACTTCGGCTCAGGTTATGATCTCATGGTTCGTGGGTTCAAGCTCTGCGTCGGGCTCTGTGCTGACAGCTCGGAGCCTGGAGCCTGCTTCGGATTCTGTGTCTCGCTCTCGCTCTGCCCCGCCCCTTCTTGTACTCTGTCTCTCTGCCTCTTTCTCAAAAAAATAAACATTAAAAAAAAAAAGGACATGGAGAGAAGAAAAATAAAAATCCACAGGTGAAGGTAGTATTTAAAATACCTTAAGGTTTTTTTTGTTCACTAAATAAATATTTGTTCAGCACCCTGTTTTATTCCAGACGCGCTACAAGATGCTGAGGCTATCACTGTAATTAAGACATAGTCACTGGACACAGCGTTCATAATCTAATAGTGGGGACAGACAAGTAAACAAGAAATTACAACACAGTGTGTGATGAGCATCATGACGGGAATAAGGGCAGGGAGCTTGGTCAGGTAACTAATTCACTTTAGGAGAAGCAGAGTTCTTTTTGCCCATGAAAAATCTCATAAAATAAAAACAAAATTTTTATTTTACGGCAGAAAGACCCTCGTTATTTTCTTTTTTAAAAGATCCACAAAATTAAACTTAACTTTTTTTCTCTTTCTCATGAGGGAAACTAGAAGTTCAATCCTTCGTATCATCTCTAAAGTTACGGTCACTCACTAAAAATAAAAAACATTAGCAGAGGTCACAATGATGCAGGCCGTCAGGCTAGGAGCATTTTAGAACAATGCACCGGGGCTCTGAGGCAAACAGGATGTTCCAAGGTTACTAACACTCAGGTAACTCAGGGCTTTCTTTAGGGAAAGTGCTGCATGTGGCCGCTCTCACTTAACGTTAACCCCCTCCTCAATCAAACAATTTCTTTAACTAGTTAGTGAAATGAGTACCTAGCAAAAGTCTGTTCAAAAGGAAACAATTTAAATGCCCGGGGAAAACCGTGGTAAAGGTAAGAACAATTGGTTAGAAAACAACGAGAACCAAGTGACCCCTAGGAAAACGATATCTGTCACCCAGAGTCACAAACACGTGAAACGGGACCAGAGAGCCCTAAGGCGATTCCGCTAAGACTGGCGCGGCGGGCACACGCCTGGCCAGTGGCGGACCCGTCCTGCCGTTACAGCGACACCCTCCGACACGTGCGTACGAACGACTCTGCGCGCTTCTCTCCAGAAGGCGGTCAGATTAACGAAGAACCTACAGGGTCTTGAGTCCGGGTTCTTGTCCTGACTCCACACCCTACCGAACAGAGAAGTGGCTGGAAAAACCACGGTCTTTGGAAATGTCGGACAGATGAGCAGAAAGCCCGAGTGAGGCGGCCCGCTGAGCAGGGGGCGTGCGGGACCCGGAGGAACAGCCGAAACGAACAGGCCGAGTTACCTGCCAGCCTTCATCAGAAGGCTCGGCGGCAGCTCCAGGAGCTGGTTGTGCTGCACGTCCAGGACCTCCACCGAGGTCCTTTCCAGTCTCTCGGGGAGCCTCGTCAGCTCGTTGTGTCCTGCCAGTAGCTTCCGGAGACCGCCGTTACAGAACAAGCTGTGCAAAAGGGGACAAACGCAGAAGGAAACTTAAGTAGAGCTAATTTGGGATAAAGAATAAAAAAGGAACGGGAGTCAAATACTTAAAATGAGCTCTCTGAGGAAACAAATTCATTCAGAGCAACTGCAAATTCATATTAATATAAGCTCAAACTTGGAGCTCTTACATTCAATGCTTTCCATACTGCAGAGATAAATAAGTCATTAAATAAATAGATGAGAAAACCTAGGAGCAGGAATATTTAACAAAGAAGCTCTACTTAGTGAAAGAGAAAAAACAAGTTTCGTAGGAGATACTGAAGAGAACAGTCTACCTTTGTTAGACTCACAAGGTGGGTTTAAAGTTTTTTTTAATGTTTTTCTATTCATTTTTGAGAGAGAGAGAGAGAGAGACAGAGCATGAGTGGGGGAGGGGCAGAAAGAGAGAGGGAGACACAGAATCCGAAGAAGGCTCTGGGCTCCGAGCTGTCAGCACAGAGCCCGACGAACTCACAGACTGCGAGATCATGACCTGAACTGAAGTCAGGCGCTCAACCGACTGAGCCACCCAGGTGCCCCACAAGGCGGGCTTTAAAAGGTTGTAGGCTTCCCAAGCAAGTAGGGCTTGTGTCTCGTATTACCCTGGAACCCATAACAGATGCTTACCCATAACAGATTCTGAATACAGTTGGTCAATTTTTAACTATAGGATCCACACTAAATAAGGATTCTTCTATCCAATTAAACTTTTACAAATGCCAACGGATAAAATGTTACATTTTTCCATATTTGCATTTCACAATCACAATTATTTCTCCTTTTCCTCACTCCCTTGTCTTTGGTTTAATCCTAGGCCAAACAGAGACCCTCTCCTAAAGAGAAGAAAATGCACTTAATCCACTATTTTCTTTTGAGACTCAGCTGTTTGAAACCTTGGCTGGGTTTCTCCCATGGGTTATCAAGATGGAAACAAATGTTGAATACTTTTTAATCAAGTATAAATCCGTTTTATGATCAATTCAGACTTCTTCAACAGTTGTAGAGAATAAAACGGGCCCCAGGGTCAAACACGCAAGTGTGGGGCCTGTGGAAAAGGGAAGTTATAATTTGCGTCAGGAGCATCTGGAGTGAGCTGCTGTCAGAGAATGAGGCTGCCTCACTCACCTGTCTCCCAGCACGCTGACCTCACTCGCGGACGGCCAGAGCTGTTAAAATCACTCCATGTTACGGTATAACTTTCTTCACTTTGAATATCAAAGCTAGATCCTCCGCTCGCAAAGATGCAATCAACCTGTCTCAACGCTGTGACAGCACGGGCTGCCATGAAGGGTGTCTGACATGCCTGCTTGGAATGTTTAGCTACCAGTGTAACAAGACACGTTATCCAGGACTGCCATTTGGTCACAGCTCTCAGGGGGCAGTCTCTGTCGTTTACCTCACATCAGTAATTCAGAACTTGGTTCACCAATTTTACTGTTGCACTGGGCCTGGGGTACAGGATTCTTAGAGGGTAGAATGTATTATTTATTACTCTCTCTCTCTCTCTCCCTCTCTCTCTCTCTCTCTCTCTCTCTCTCTCTCTCTCTCACACACACACACACACACACACACACACACTTTACCCTTAAATAAATGAATAACTGAAAGACAGATGAAAAAATCTTTATCTTGATTTTTCCAAATAAAAAAGTAGATTTTACAACTACAGTACAAGTCTTAATTGCTAATTATTGGACTTAGCTAAGTTCTTTTGGATACTAAGCATTGTTTTCCTTTTAATACATTTCCACTTTTAAATATTAATTTGTCTTGTGAAGTCCTTCACATACACGGCTTAGATAACAAAGCTTGAATATTGCATCAACTTCTAATGAATTGCTGTCTTGCCTGAATGTTAGATCAATGATAGGGCTGACAGAAAATGTGCAACTAAACACCACGAATAGGAAAACAATATGTATTCTTTTTGTCCCACATCTCTCTCTCTCTCTCACACACACACACACACACACACACACACACACACACACACAGTTTAATTCCTTGACAAGAGGGCATTTAGAATTTGTTTTGAATAAGCAGCCGTTTAGATCCCTAAAAAGCATGACTAATGCAGATCCAATCAAAGATGAATTAACTTTGGAGAAAACTGGATAAAATATCAGTTATCTTGTTTGTTTAATTGTTGGGTTTGTGTACAGAATATTTCTGTTGTAGCCTACTGTGAAACAGAGGCCTTAGATGCCAAGGTGCTGTCTGTTGGAATGGGCAGGTTGAACTGGGGAAGAGAACACAGAAAACAGAAGAAAGGTAACATTGCAAGATTTTTCCAACAAATTTTTCCCCCATTAGCAGCAGCCTGTTATGCTTCAGAAAGGGTCTCTCTCTGTCTCTCACACGTATGCACACTGCTGTCCACAGGGCACATCACCAAAGTCCTCTTGATAAAGCTGATGGACTACATTGGGTCACCTACACGTTCAGCCACACAAAACTCTAAAGCAGAAAGCATTTTCAAATAGACTGAAATTCCAGGTATAACATATGGCCAAGGAACAAAGTAAAATTAACTCAGCTTTCCAGGGATTGAAATGTAACCCAGATTTCTTTCATGAGACCTATATTCTAACAGCGTTAACCAACAATAATCTAACGCAAGCCACAAATGTCATTTAAAATGTTCTAGTAGCGACATTAAAAAAAACTGAAAGGAAACAGATAAATTCAGTCTTACATTTTATTTGACCCAATATATCCAGAATATTATTTTAACATGTAACTAACAAACAGTATTATTGAGATATTTTGTATCTGGTCTATATTTTATACGTGAGCACTTCTCCGTGAGGATGAGGCACATTCTGTCTCAGTGGTCATGTGTGACTAATGGGTACCACACTGGACGGCACAGATATACACTCATATAATAGATAAGCAGCATTTCCATCATCACAGAAAATTCTATAGGATAACACTGGAATGGCCTACCTTTTGTTATTAATTGCACGACTAGTCACTGACAGTCAATAATATTTTGTACTAGAATTAGTTAAGCTGAAGGTATCTGAATCTATGGACCCTAGACATCATTACATAGCTGTTTTACAAATCTTGCCATTAAAGTGAAAATTTACGAAATTTACATTAAGAGAAAAGAGAAGAAGAAAAGTCCTTCGAACTTTATTCCAAATTTCGTACCAAGAAAATCAGAGTATAGTTTGCTCTTTCTAGGTTTAATGATCGAATAATCTATTTTTCCAAGGTTATGTTCAAGGAAAACCAAAAATTATTTGTGGGGAAGCCAGACATGTTAAGTCAACAGACAGAAAAGGAAGATTCTGAAAGAACTGAGATTGCAGAGGTGAAGCAATTGAATTGTTGGCTGACAACACTTGTTTAAAAACATCCGCTAAGCACGGTCCCCGCGTGGCTCCGGAAAGCCTGGCTGGCGAAGTCTCGCCTTACTGTCCAGTCCATGAAGAAACTTTGTAACTCAAAGACACCACAGGAGGTAAAATATATTAAAAATAAGGCTTTAAAACATTTTCTTTTAGGAGTTCATAACAACAAGCTAAATTATTTAAAAAGTGCTGATCTAATCTGAGATCCTCTCACTCGATCTGTAATACTCACCGCGCAGGAAGTTCGCATATCTGATTGTGGCTAATATCCAAAACTTCCAGCTTTCGGCTTTCGCATACCCACTCAGGCACGTTTTCTAAGCAGTTCCTAAATATAAGAATACACATTATTTTTTCTTTGACTGGAATTTGGCCTAAAATATGGGTTGAAACTCTAAATAATTACACAGAATAATTAAAACTTCAAATGACACACTAAAGTATAGTGAGTATTAATCAAAAGGATATGTATATTCACTTTAGATTCACAGGACGAAGTGTGACAAGGAATAGGAAAGAAAAAGTAGGAAAGGACATACTACAGCATTTCTAAAGTCTTAAGAAAAAAAAAAAAAGGTGTGGTTTTCAGAAGTGTTATCCTGAAAAGTCTATAAGCCCATGCAAGTTTAGCAAGAAGATGTCTTATCTTGGAACAAATGAACAAGCAAACAAACATACACATTCTTCTGGTTAAGTCGAATGGCATAAAATAGGTTTATTTTCCAATTTTTTTACTCTTAACATTTTAAAAATGCTTCTCTACTCTTGTAGGTATCATAAGATCACAGATGAAAGGAAAGAAATGACAATAGTGAAAAGGTACACGGACTCTTAAGACTCAGAATTGTTTGAAAACATTAACTGAGGCATTAGAAGGTAATCATAATTACCAGAAACAAGTGAACTAAACTAATGCCGACTTTATTATTAAATGAACTGATCACTTCTTAGACAAATCCACTACAATGAGGACCTGCCTAGTCATGGATGATTAGCCTTTTCTCTCCTTTTTTTTTTTTTTAATTTTTTTTTTTAACGTTTATTTATTTTTGAGAGACAGAGAGACAGAGCATGAGCAGGGGAAGGGCAGAGAGAGAGGGAGACACAGAATCCGAAGCAGGCTCCAGGCTCTGAGCCATCAGCACAGAGCCCGATGCGGGGCTCGAAGCTCGTGGACCATGAGATCATGACCTGAGCCGAAGTCGGCCGCTTAACCGACTGAGCCACCCAGGTGCCCCTCTCTTCTTTTTTAAATATGTGAAATGACCAGGCACAAAGAATGTAAAATGCTATGTACGTTATGGGCAGATGAACAATTCTGTGAAAATACGATGCTTGGGACAGGACTGTATTAGAGCAAAAGTGAAAACAGTTGTGATATTAAAAGTGATGGCCTTATGTGTGATTTAAAAATCATGCTCTTTAATTTTGCTAGCATTATTCATAAAGTATTTTATAATTACACATTTATGATAAAACTGTAATTGTAATAATTCTGACATTTTCTTACATAAGTCTACCTTTTCGATTAAAATATAGAAAAGGTGGTGTTGGTTTTTGCTCAGTGTCTGTATAGGTACACATGGTTCTCGCTTTGAAGACCAGAAGATGGACACCATTTTTTTATTTTATTGTAGTTAATCCCTAAAACATCTTCTTAAGATAGGAGAGTGAAAGAACCTGGTTATAAAGCAATAAACCTCACAGAAGTGAGAAACATAACCAGGCACTTTGAACTGGAGGGCCTAGTTAACACCATGATGGAGGACAGCTCGGTTCCTGTACCTGACATAAATACATACGAGGAGGAGAAAAAATACTCAGAGCTCCATCAGGGGAATCAGGTTTTCTAAGAGAAAGTCCTATAGTTGGGGAGGCGAATGAGGCAGAGCGTGTTATGGTGAAGATTCTGCACATGACAGTTTATAAAGCAAGATGAATTGCATTTAAGTGGCAGAATTCAGGGAAAAGCAAAGACAGGGTTTCCAATTCAGTCTCACTTAGGAGTTTTAATGGAAACCATTTGCTAATCACATCCTGTAAACAAAAGGTAAACAGATTTACTCTATGGACGACTGTCTCGAAATACATCTGTTCAAGATGTTTATATACACTCACGTATGCCAACCCCACTCTGGTACCATTCTTAAAGGTTGAAGATAATGCAACATTCAAAATTGATAAAAAAAAATATTTTAATCATGTAATGATCTGACTAAAAGGTGTATTAAGCAAACCTGACATGAATTTAGTAGAAAATGCAGGTAGCATTATTCATAAAGTATTTTATAATTACACATTTATGATAAAATTGTAATTGTAATAATTCTGACATTTTCTTACATAAGTCTAATTAAGAACCTTATTAAAATAGCTAGGTTTGTGTGTTCTCATGACGAAAGGCAAGTTCTGCCCCTGACCAATTATATGGTGGTTGTACTGGATTTCATATTCTAAAATGAATTCACAGCTGTTGAGTGGGCCACCAACCCTCATGTACCATGGCTATTCAGGAAATTTTTCTTTTTTCTTTTTTTTTTTAATATTTATTTTTGAGAGAGAGAGAGAGAGAGAGACATGGAGTATGAGCAGGGGAGGGGCAGAGAGAGAGGGAGACACAGAATCCGAAGCAGGCTCCAGGCTCTGAGCTGTCAGCACAGAGCCCAATGCAGGGCTCGAACTCGTGGACCATGAGATCATGACCTGAGCTAAAGTCGGACACTTAACCAACTGAACCACCCAGGCCCCTGTATTCAGAAAATTTTGGATATTTCCTTTGGAGTTATGTTAAAAGTAAATTTCAGTTTTAGTGTGTTAAGATTATTAAAGTCTAATTTGTATAAATATATGTTTCATGCCTTCTGAAAAAAGCCTACTATAATATATGTGAGAACTGGAGTAAACATGACACATGGCAGTAGTTTTGTTTAAAGGTGAGACAGTCTGCCTGTTCGCAAATGAGCTAAGCAAGCAGGCTGGATGGAAATCCTACCTAGGTAGGCTTAGTTGCTACTTTCTAAGGGTTCTTGGCAAGAAGATGTAGGTACAAAATAACAGAGGGAAGGAAAAAATCAAAGAGATATAGCACCATATTTTTTAAATGAAATTAACATCATTGCAGAGAAAGACAGAAGATATGGTTAATATAATTTAAGAACATCTAGACATTCCAGCCGTAGACCCTCAACTCCCTAACATGGTGGTCTGTCAGGCCCAAACATGGTGGTCAAATTGGGTCCACGGGGACATAATACCTTGATTCTTCTATTTTTAAGTATAGTACACAAGTCATAATTTAACTGACAGATATTTGCTTACATTTTTCAGAGGATAGGTAAAAACTAATGAGTTAAATTTGTAATATTTACAATCAAAATATATAGAAAGTTTTTAGGCACAAGCTCAGATAGGATCGTCTACTCTAGAGTGCTCTAGAACCTGGCTTCTTACCTTGAAACGTCCACGTAGGACAGATAATTTGGAACTGGGTAAACATCCAGCTGTACAAGTTCTAGGAGGCAGGAGAAAAAACATAGAGACATCACCATTCGAGTCACACAGAGACTCTTTCTGTATACAGAACATCATTACTGTGCTTTATTCTCCACTGTTTACATTAGGAAGTACAATATATCCATTTGTTAAACTCGGAAACTACAGGAAAGTACAGAGAACTTCCAACTTAATCACAAGATCTTATTCAGAGACTGAAATAAGCCACTCATTCTAAGTTCCTACCTTTTCCCAGTCGCTTACTGTGGCTCACTTCTTGTTATCATGCTGAATGTTTACCTGGAAGATTAACTTTTAACATTTAGATTGCCTTCCAGAAAACCAAATACGTCTGGCTTCTGCCTTTTTCACTGAAACAGCGCTCTTAAGGGTCACAAATGACCTCCTCTACTCAAATCTGAAAACTTTTCCTCAAAACTGTATGAAATGTGATACCACCATCTACCCAGGGCTTTGTTTCTCAGACAGAGTAGTTTCTAGACCTCCTTCTGACTCTGCGAACACTTACCATGCAGTTCACAAGTTCAGTGCCTGACACCAGCTGTGAGGGCTTTGTGAGTCTGCTCCTGGTGCCCGCTCCCTTCTCTTTCCCAGCTACCTTACCTCCACAGTTGCAGGTACCACCTCTAAACAGATGAGTCTCAAATCAACATCTATAGTCTTGACTGCAAGTTCCCATGTGCTCCCAGGAAAACCACTCCACTGACGGCAATCAGCCGGTGGCGAGGACTCCACTCTTCTCCCATAAATACGCTCTGTACTCTAACGGGAACAGTCTGACGGCATCCCTTCCACCCCATGTCCCTCCACGTAAGAATCTCCACGGGCTCTCTACAGCTAACCGCACTAGCTTCAAAGCCGGCATCCCGTAATTCCTTCTCACCATTTTCTAGCAGGCACCTGGGAGTTCAGAGTTCCCTGTCTTCTCCTGTCTGCCAAACAGACCGCGTTCAGGTTCTTTCCTCTCCACACCCCTTTGTGCCTTCCTGGCCATCCAAATCCTATCACCACTCAGAGACCTGTCGCTATTGGAGGGTTACCTGGCTTTTCCAGTGACATGACAATAATGAACTCATTTCGAAAATAAACTCTCCTACCCTTTAGAACTCCTGCCTGACACGATGTGTAGAACGGATGCTCGATAAGCAGCGTTCAACCTGGAGTACAGAACACTAGCTCTCACTCCACTGTCTGATCTCAGGGAATCAGAATCTTCCTGTTACCAAACACACGTCCGTATGCTCTTTTCTTTTCTGGAAATGTCATGATTTCTAGATTCTGAAGAAGAGATCTCATTCTGAAGAAGAGATCTTCTGAAGAAGAGTAAGACTCTTGACTTGTGGTGTCTCCGTGGGTATATAAGTCAGGTCTCTCTTAGGATTAGCTCCTTTGTTAGCGGAACATGGAATCTGAGACCCTGCAGAGAGTCCAGAGCGGACCTTCCTTTTCATTCTCACTCTCCAATATTAAGTCACGGTTCCAGATTTACTATCCTAACAAGGCAGTCCAAGAAACAGTTTATTAGTAAGGCCTTTTAAGCAGAGGAGCCAAATCAAAAGTGGGAGTAACTTACCGAAATACCACAGTATGAGAAAAACAAGTTGGAAACTGTAAAATCTTCTGTTTTGATTCCTTTAAATACCAGCATTCTGCTTTTATTATTTTTATCTCAGCAAAATTTGACACTTATTTTATTAAATGAGCTGAGTAAAATCAAAGCGAGGCATCATCACATCAAAGTGATGATGGTGCTGAGTAAACTCTTGGAACCGAAAGAGACCCTCTGATGTGGTATACGTTACATACCATTTGAAGAGGCGTAGAGTGCCTTGAGGAAGTAGCCACAGATGTTCAGTGTCACCAGCTGATTCCTTTCACAGTGCAAAACTTCGATGTTGTTGAAAATCATAGCATCGAGATCGCCGAGCTTATTGTCTCGCAGATCAAGCTGAGTGACATGCTGGAGAAAGTCCACTTCATCTGGTATTAGCTTCCTAATTATGTTCAGTCTGGAGGAGAAAGGACACAAACAGAGACTTTAATTAACTGCAGTGCTATAAATAAATGGCCACACCCTGATACAGTGAGGTGAGGAGAAGGGATGCGAGCCTCTATATTCTAGTCTTCCATCGTTTCTTTAATCTCTGCATCTGGACTCCCTTAACTGGCTAGATTCTTTGGCTATTTTTAGCTACAACTCCATGAAGGTCTTAATCTTGACAATATATTCCAAAACACACTTTGGACCAATTAGGCTGGAAGAGAAGCACACACATTGATTTTACTTTAATTCATTGCAAGAGGGAAAAAATCCACTTAATCATTTATTTCCACAGAATTTGGTTGAAAGAACACAAGAAGCAGAACCCAGAACCACCCACTAGGCCCGTCATGGCTACCCTGAGTATTTAAGGAAGGAGGAAGGATATGTGAGCAGGGAGATGAGCAGAATTTAAGGGAGAAGGCGGGGGAGTGGGGGGGGGGGCTGTGAACGGCAGCCGTACATGCACCAGAGATAAAAATGCAAACATCTGGATTTCTGGCTGGCTTAGACCAAGGACTGATTACCAAAACTATCTCTGCCATTAAAATATTTCTTGAAAGAGTGAAGCACAGAAACTACTGACATTTGGCATCTAGGATTCACCGAGAAATCAGGAAACAAAGGACAATGAATGGGATCAACAAATGTAGGCCAGAGCAAGGCACAGGGGAAAACTGGCAGGACCTCCTCCACGAGAAGCAGTTAGCCGACAGACTGAAGTTGCCATGGACGAGCGGCCAAGAAGGCAAGAAGTAGTAATGGGGACTAGGAATCAATAGAATGAAGACACATTTCACTTCGAAAAGGGGGAAAAGAGATGAAAATCTCAATTCCTAGTCTGCTAGGCTACCTCCAAGTCCTTTACAAACAAATGACAAGAACCCTGCGCTTCTCATCACAAAAGCCAGCGAAGTGCTGAGATAATGCACTTGGGCTACAATAGCACTAATATGATGGCTGGAGCTTAGGTAGAAGCTAAAGGTTCTTGGCTGTGAGTTTCTGCCCTTTGGAAAAATAAAATGATGACAACTGAATTACTACCAGCAATATCCTAAAGTCACTGAAACACAGGAGGAGTGGCGGACAGCAAGGAGCTAGGATTTGTCGATCCGTAAGCATAGCATGTGGCCTCTTTAAATGTCCCCAACAGGATTTGTTTTTTGCTTTTCTTTTTTTATTACAGGTTGTAAGATTTAAAAACTGGCCTCAACCGAACAATTTGCCTATTTCCAAATGCTCAGCAGACTACTAGAATATGTACACAGAATAATAATAATAAAAAAATCTTATTTTGGATACAACAGACTGTAGGAATTGAAAAAAAAAATGTCCCATGTTTTTCCTAATTGACACTGTAACTTTCCTAATGTGGCAGCATCGTCTTCATTTGAAAGAGCTCCCTCCTGTAATTTCACTCTATTAACAATAAAATAATTAAAGGGTTTGTTTATTAATGAGGAGCCCAAAGAAAATGTGTAATGAGAGGGAAATGTTCAGTTTAAATTGCCAAGTCTTATCAGATTCAAATATCAAAAGTTTCCAGGCTCGCACAATAATATAATTATTCAGGATGAACTTTCAAAGAGGCAAAATGTGATCAAAATTTCCTTTCAATAATCCCCTCAGCTAACACAGCCATTTTATTTATTGCATAAACAGTCACTGAGAATTACTTTGTGTCGCTAGGCGGTGTGAAACAGCATGATCTTCTAGTTCCAGTTTGTGGCTCATTGCATATGACCTTGCACAAGTCACCTAATAACTCCGGTTAAGCCTAATTCTAAACTTTATAATGGGGATAACACCTTACTTGTCCTACGAGGCAGCTGAGAAAGCTGAATGAAGGTCTGTGCCACCACCAAAGGTATGGTGGTGATCAGGATGATGACCCATGGCTCTGTGTCAGTAAGAGATGAATAAGACAAGGTGTTTGTCTACAGATGTAGTACTTTAGCGAGAAAATCATATGCTTTAAAATACGAAGACTACAAGTATGTGATGGGTGCCATAAGAGATGTATGAAATACAGAGAACGGTCAGAGAAGATGCAACTGACGAGGAAGCCCCTCATCGGAATCCCAAGGGCAGGCAGAATGTGACAGATGTAAACGGGCAAAGAAAGCAGTGCATGAGTTAGGGTAGAATGGCCTCTGGACTGAAGAGAAGAGACAGGGAGAACTCCATGCGTGAGTGCGGGAGCGCAGGGCACGTGAGAGGCTACAAGGAGGGGTTAGTCAAAGTACCAACGAAGGGCTCACACCGGCTAACAAGGATACAGAAGAGCAGTGCTGCCTGGTTAACTGTGGTGAATGAGCTCTGTTCTAGACACTTTTTTTTTTTAAGTTTGTTTATTTTGAGAGAGAGAATGTGTGCGAGACTGAGCAGGGAGGGGCAGAGAGAGGCCTGGAGGAAAGCAGTTACCTCAGCACAATCATTCAACATTTAGAGGGTCAGTGTCTACTTCCGTTATTTAAATATCCTATAACCGGTCTCATCTAACAAGATCCAACTGGAACTAGAAATCTAGGTGGCTCAATTTAAAAGAGCTTAAAATCTTTAATACTGAAAGTTTTCTAAGTGACTCAGAGACAAATAATGTTGACAATTTAGAAAGAAAGTTAACAAGACAAAGTGTTCAGTGTCTCCTGTCACATTCGAAAAAGTTCTCTACTTCACATCAAGTATTACCATTTGTCCTCCTTCAATGAAGAACTGGTTCGCAACAACGGGCTTGATCTCTTTAGTCTGAGGAAAGGGAAAAGCAAGCAATTCTTTGAGGGACTGGAATAAACGGGTTTCCAAGGCCAGACCACATGAATGAAGAAAAGGAGCAAAAGATGATGCTTTTTTCTACTGACAAAAGTCGACAGGGTCTGAGTGAGGTTCCAGGGTTATAGGAAAGTGGGGAGCGAAGTGGGGAGAGAACCACCCTTGACGAATGAGGAGGCATGAAGATGCCAAGAATGAGAGCTGAGCAGGTTCCATGAGGAGAAAAGCATCCCAATCAGGTAAAATAACAATACGTAAGACACGCTGGGAGTAGGAGGCATTGAACTCAATTCCTTCCCAAACCCTACGAATCAGGTTCTGTTATTAACTATACTTTACAGAGGAGAACACGCCTGCACCAAGACATTAAATATCTTGCCCAAGATTTAACATGATGATGATGTGGTCATCAACCTCTGGACAATGGGGGAATTAGTTTGGCTGAAAAAGTATCAAATTGGGCAGATTAATATGAAGACCCTAAGGCTGATCTGCTGCTTTGCAGGAACTCAACCCCATGACAGCTCTTGTTTTTCCTGAAAAAAGAGAGATTAGAACAGCTTCCTCCTGGTGTACTTTGTATATTAGACACTAAAACTGGACCCTCACATACTAAGGGGCGATGACTGAGCATCTTGAAGGTGGCAAGGACCATGCTAGTGGTTTTCAGTTGGACTTTTGCATGATCAGGATTCAAAATGCAGGTTCCTTGCTCTTGCTAGGGGTGAGAGTGGGCATTCTAGCCAAACTTGGGCCTAACGAGAGATGATGAGTTTTATATTTTTGTAAAGAACCATAAACTAAGAGCAGAGCCACCTGAACAGATGGGAAATTAAAATAAATAAGTTAAACAAATAAATTAATTTAATGAATACATCATATTACATTAGGGAAGTCAAGGAAGGAAAAAAAGTTTAAGAAGATGCTCAATGACGTTGGCTGTCTCTAGTCCCAGAAAATGAGAACAAAGAGAAAAAACATCCACTTTGCGCGCAATGATAGGGTCTTCATTCACCATAAATTGCAACCAACCAGCTTGCTTGCTTGCAGAAGAATGTCACCCAAACAGCTCTCACCCACTCCCAAATCTAAGCTGACTACTTATGAATAGGATAGATTTCTTAAAAATAGTTACCTTAGATCCACATGTTTAATGTGAGGCATTTTCCTTAAAGCCTGCAGTCGAAGGGTCTCCATACAGTTTCCGGACATACAGAGTTTATCCACAGCAGTCAACTTCTCCAAAACCTCCGGAATGTCAGTGAATTCATTAAAAGAAAGACCAAGATAACTAAGCTGATGCATGTTCTCCAACTCGGGAGGAAGGGCCTGGAGAAAGTTTCCATCCAACAAAAACGTCTGTAGGCTATTAAGGAAAACAGAATAATAAAGAGAATGTGCAAAGTTTACTTATTATTATCAACATACTAGTTCCACAAGTATAGATCATTTATTAGAAAATGAAAATGAACTGTATCTTTTGCAAAATGCATAAGGGCAGCGAGCGAGGCAAGGACACACCAGAGAGAAAAGATCAGAGATAAGCATCTTAACCTTTTATTGAAAACCAGAATATGACCAATCTCCCTAACTTGAAGAGGCACACAGGGAGCAATGTGAGCTGACTGCAGTGTGAATCAGCCCCAGCACCCATCTTTCACTGTCAGTTCAAATTCTTAGAATTCAACAGGACTCAGAAAATGAGAAAGTAAGCCCTCGTCCCGTGGGTAGACACGCTCATCTGGGGGGATCTTCAGTTCTAAAGAAGGATATTTTAATATTTTACAAGAGTCTAAAGAGTGCAAAAGCTAATAAATGAACTGTGCCAAACAACCTGCTCTCTGGATTTGGGGCCAAGACTTACATGACCAACATAACAAGTTAGCTCATCTCACATGCTGCAGCTCGATGCGGCCTCCCTGGGGGGTTCTGAACATACCCTGGGGTGGGGCTCACAGCATGCACTGGTGCAGGGGCGCCTGGGGGGCTCAGTCGGTTGAGCATCTGACTTTGGCTCAGGTCACGATCTCACAGTTTGTGAGTTAGCTCAGAGCCTGGAGCCCGCTTTGGATTCTGTGTCTCCCTCTCTCTCTGCCCCTCCCTCGTTCACACTCTGTCTCTCAAAAATAAATAAAGATTAAAAAAAAAAGTACACACTTGTGCATAACTCCGACGGCCGCGGGGACTGCTTGAAGGGCGTTGCAGGACACATTCAGCTCAGTCAGGGTTGGAATACTGCAGACGGCTAATGGGAATTCCCCTAAATGATTATTGGAAAGGTTAAGACTCTTCAACTTGGTGAACCTATCACAACGAAACAAAAGGAAAGAAAAGAGAAATGTCATAGATGCATAACATCACATAATTTTAGCACAGATCATCTAACCCGATTCAACGGAGGAGGAAATGTGCCCTCTGAGGTTAAATGCACAGTAGAACTGGAGTGCACCTCTTCAGACTCTGAGGCCAGAGTTTCACCTAAAATGCAAACATTATATTTAAAAGCAAACTTAGGGTGCCTGGGTGGCTTAGATGGTTAAGTGTCCAACTTCGGCTCAGGTCATGATCTCGTAGTTGGTGGGTACGAGCCCCACGTTGGACTCTGTGCAGACAGCTTGCAGCCTAGAGCCTGCTTCAGATTCACTGTCTCCCTCTCTCTCTGCCCCTCCCCTTCTTGTGCTCTCTCTGTCTCACTCTCAAAAAAACCATTAAAAAAATAATAAAAAAATAAAAACGAACTTGTCCATCTAGAATGAGACTGAATATGTGAAGAGGTGAGTTCTGCTGGAGTAAGGACTCTAGCTGTCCCCGGGCCAGCTTCATCAGCACACCAGGAAGTGATGATGGAGAAAGGGAAGCAATAGGCAAATCTAGCCTTTCTGAAGCTGTGTTATCCCACACAAGTCAAAAACCTTTCCATTTCACTTCTCCCCAAATACAAACCTGAAATAAAAAATCAATTGATTGAAACTCCACACTCTCTCAGGTAACCTTGTTCTATAGTTCCGGATTTAAGAACCAATTATCATTCTTCAATCTCAGTCCAACACTTAATATCGCTAACTACACACCCCTTCTTGAAAAGCCCTTCTCGTTTCACTTGCAGGACCCGGCCTCTTCCAACACTCTCCAAATCTTTCCTCCTCGGTTTCCTTCTTTTTCCTTCTTCGTCTCCTCTTCCCCACCCCAAGGGTAGTGTCCACAGATCTGTTCTTTGTCAGTTTCTTCCCTCTCTCTGCCTTGCCTTCCTTGGAAATCATTTCGCTGCTCTGTGAGGAGCTCTCTCTAAGCCACCGCACGCCATCTCCTGCCTCCCGAGCTACGCTGCCGCATCTCCAGGGGAAACTCGACTCCCCGTCTGTCTCCCAAACCAGCACTTCTCCTATTCCATTTTTGTTAATGGCTCTTTCATTTTCTCAACTGTCCAAGCAATTAAAGAACTCATCTTTAAGTTTTACTTGTCTGTGTTTTAAACCTATCGGTCCACTGCCAACCACCATATTTTTTATTTGAGATGAGCATCAGATTATTGCGATTATGCCAATTATTTTTAACACCCCCCCCGCCAAGCCTAAATACGGGGCAGCACGTACAGTACCTAGAACAGACACACACATCTTAAAAATAAATCCAATTCAATCCAATCAGCATTTTAAGGAAATTGTCATGTGACCTAGCTGCTGAATTCTATGATAATAAATACTAAGCCTTGTCTTCGGTAGCAAAATAAAGTTTAATCTAACAGAAAAGTGACACAGGGCCTCTTTGACAGGTTAAAAGTGTTCCTTTGATTTTTCTTTTATAATAGCTGTTTTCTTGAATGGCAGAGTATAGACCTAAGAGTATTGTAAATAAAAAAAAATACTTCTCCTCTATTCTGTTTAAATGATCCATAATCTATACTCCACAAGCTAGAATCACAGGTTCTATTGTTTTCAGTTCAGAGGTTCTCAAAGCATGACTGGTCCCCTGGAAGGGGACCCTAAGCCCCCTTCAAGAGATTCCCACAGTCAGAAGAACTTCATAACAATACTACGATGCTTCATAATACTACGATGCCATTCTCCTTTTCTTCCAAGTGTCCAGTGGAGATTTCCAGATGTACAGGACTTTGTGATAGTGCACCTGACTGGACACAGACAGGAGAACCTAGTGATCTTCTATTAAGCTAGACACTAAAAGATTTACACAAATGCAAAACAATGACACTCTTCTACCTTTTTTTGGTTTTCTAAAATTGTTACTTTTCATAAAAAACACATATGTTAATAAGAACGGGTTTATTATTTTTCTAAAGAATATTAAAATATTCTCAGTTTATGTTTGTAATGTCATAAATAGCAATAGATTTAATCCACATAAATAAAAACTTTGAGAGGGTGAGGGAGTCTTAAAATATGGTTGCCAGATAGAAATACAGAATGCCCAGTTAAATAAGAACTTCAGATAAATAACAACTTTTTAAGTGTAAAGTATGCCCCAAATATTTCATGGAACATATTTATACCGAAAAAAAAATTTTGTTGTTGTTGTTTTTCTGAAATTCAAATTTAACTGGGCACCTTTTTTTTCCCCTTCTAAATCTACCAACTCTATCCTGAAATAGATGAAAGTGTTGGTCTAGTCCAAACAAAAACAGTATCCTACTTTCTAGATACGATTCCTCATTTGGTAGAACTGGCCACAGTTTAAAAATATGCATGCAATTAAACTGAACCTAAAAAAAAAAAAGTTCCTCTAGGAAGGAAAAAGACCCACTAGACATTATCCAACACGATGGAGTACAAAGGCTTTTCAGAAAGTGGAGATGAAGCGATTACAGTTCCAGTACTTAAGACTTTGGAAAAGTATTTGTCAATAACATGGGGGGAGGGGTGGGGGAATATATTCATCTTTAAAACAAATTTACTAGAACCACAGCACTCTGACGACAAAGGAAAGCAGCAGTGAGTTCAATGAGTAGAAGGCAGTTGATGAGCCTAAATGGAAAAAGAGACAAACAAAAATAAAAAACCCCTAACAAGTACCCTCCATAGTCGTATGCATATAAAATGCATATATTTTTGAATTTTAAAACAGGTGCCAGCTCTAAATATAAAGTGCAATTATTCTTTGCATTAATTCAATGATAAAAACACTACCAGATCTTATGATAAAGCCCCTTCTCTCCTAGGGGCCAACAGCCCTCCCTACAGAATAGCCCTAGGTGACCACTGAGCGCCTGAAATGGCTGGTCCATTTGGTCCAAATGGAGACGATCTCTAAGCATGAATACACTTAATACAAAAAAGGACGTAAACGCATTAATAATTTTTAGAACAGATAGTAATTTTGAAATACTAGATTAAATAATATTATTAAAATTAATTTCGGGGAGCCTTAGTGGCTCAGACAGTTAAGCATCCAACTTCGGCTCAGGTCATGATCTCTTGGTTCAAGAGTTCGAGCCCCGCATCAGGCTCTGTGCCTCCCTCTCCCTCTGCCCCTCCCCCACTCGCACTCTGTCTCTCTCTCTCTCTCAAAAATAAATAAAAGCGTTAAAAAATTTTAAGTTCAATTGTTTCTCCTTACTTTCTCTAATGTGGCTACCAATAAATTGAAAATTACTTGTGTGGCTCACACGATATTTTCACGGGGAAGCATATTCTCCATGCTAAGAGTAAGCGGTTTTCCAGAATTCTTTACCCAAATGACACCAAACCTGTTTTCAGGGCTTGTGTGGGCCTCTTCTCTGGGCCCCATCTTCCTCACCCATAGGCTCTAGGGGTGGACAAAACCTGGACAGCGTGTCCACAGCCAGCACTGTGAGAGATGGAGTTGGAGGCTGAAAGAGGGGACACCTGGGCCACTCGGGCAGAGCTCCCCATGCTGCCATAGCCAGTGTGGAATCCCAAGGGTGTGAGGGTTCTAAACTTGAATCTATGCTTGCGAGTCACTATATCTGTTAAGGTAGGAGGAGAGAGCATATTTTATTTAGCAGTTTATTAGCTTGATTATAAAAAATATTTACCTATGTGGGATGGGGCCTCCATTTCCACTCTCACCCTAGACCTGTACATATTCTGATTTATAAATATCTTAAATTTCTTTCCTTCCTTCTCATCACATTCCCTACATCCCTCATACTCCTCTCGCTGCGGCCCATCCCCCATATTCTTCCCAGAAAAGAACACAGTGTTCGGCAGACTCATTCAGCAAACAGAGCATGTATTGTTTCTGAGAACTCAAGTTCTTGATCCGAGGCATTAAAATTCATTTGTTTTGGAAACTCTAACCCTTACCCTTCCTAGAGTTCCACTTTTCCTTTCTAGGTGTGGAAGGCAGTCAGATTACAGGCCTCTGCCAATTCCAGAGCCCCTTCAGAGAAAGATAAGGTCCACCTAGAATTTACTTCTTTCAGGTCTGAAAACAGGAAAGAGACACCCAGAGGCAATGTTTAAGTTCAGAGAGATAAATCAAAATGGGGAGTGGAAAACCTTTCTTCCCTTTACCTTCATTCAAAAAGAATGTAGAAGAGGGAGCAAGGTGACAACACAGTGTTAGGGAAGAAAAGACTAGAAAATCTCTGTCTCCTACAAAATAAGACTTTTAGCTCTGTCATCAATTATCAAATGTGCATAGACCCAGATTCAAAAAAAGAAGAAAAGAAAAAAAGGGCTAGTTTTGGAAAGATACATATTTGGCAAAATATTTTAAATTATTTTAAATAATAATTTTAAAACTATTATAATTCTTAAGCCTTAAGATTAAATCCTTAAAACGAACTTACATTATACTCGCACAAGTATACAGGTATTTCCTCGAAGCTGTTCAGTATAGGTGTACAGAGGAGAATCAGAATATCACAAATTTAAGATTAATAAAAATTCGGGAGCTTAGGGTGGCTCAGTTGGTTGAGCATTCAACTCTTGGCTTCGGTTCAGGTCATGATCTCCTGATTCGTGAGTTCGAGCCCTGCACTGGGTTCTGTGCTGACAGCACAGAGCCTGCTTGGGACTCTCTCCCTCTCTCTCTGCCGCTCCCCTGCTTGCATGTTCTCTCTCTCTCTCTCTCTCAAAATAAATAAACTTAAAGAAAAATTTTAAAAGATTAATAAAAATTACTTTAATGATGATTGTAATAACTACAGTGGATGGTTTAGCAGTAAATAAGGAATGATTTTCCTTGATGTTTTAGAAACTAAAAGGACAAGAAGCTCTGTAGTTTGTCTTTTAAATTCATCTGTTATATGTATGCGTGGTGTACATGCACACACAGTGCCGAGGCCAAACCAAGTTACTTAGAGAGGATGTACTTTCTTCATGTTTCAGTTATCTACAGTGAGACTAGAGGGGCCCCTGAGGTCATTTTCCTTCGTTTGTTTCCATGCTCACAAATAATGGAGGCTCAGAGAAATTGTGTGTCACACGCAACCTGAATATACTGCCTTTCGACATCAGTACTAGTACTTCTCATCTCTCCTGTTCTTTTATTACATCTTATTAGAGACTTTACTATAAACAGGTATCAATTACTAATAACCCTCAGTCACAGGTCAAAGAGCGGTCTCAGACCAGAGCATGGAACACACTCCTTTCTCGGCCTCACATCTCTCACTGAGGGTGGCACTGTGGGCAATGGGGGACAATGGACACTTTGAACACCGTGTGTAATTCCATTTAAACCAGTTCAGGCACAGCCCAGGACTCACAAACTACCCAACGACCACAAAGACTGACTTCACTCTGCCGAGCAAGCAATGTGCTTTAAGGAAAGAGCTATAATTCATGTCCATTTGTTCTATAATAGAGCTCAAAGTAGGGAAAAAGTCAAGTTAACATTTATCCAGAATCTAATAAAGAGTAATTTCAATAAGTTCTTAAAGTTACAGGTACAGGATTATAGTATGACATTCAGCTAATGGCAATGGGCATTGTGGGCTTTTAGAACTCAGGTCTCGCTTAACCCAAAGTTCCAAGGTACGCTTTCGTTTTTCAATACGAAGTGTCACAGAAAAGTACAATCAACAAAATATACTCGATACTCTACACAGACAGAAAGCTTGAATTCTGTTTACAGAGAAAAACTGAAGTCCCTCTCACACTAGGTATCAGAAGCGCCATATGACAAAGTGCAAGGGGGCGCCTGGCTGGCTGAGTTGGAAAAGCATGTGGCCTTGATCCCAGGATGTTGAGTTCAATCCCCATGGTGGGTGTGGAGATTACTAAAAATAAATAAATAAGTAAATAAATAAATAAAACTTTAAATAATTTATTACTAAAAATAAATAAATAAATAGATAGATAGATAATAATACTTTTTAATAAAAGTATCATGTGGGGGCCTTGAAATGACAGAAGGTCACGCATGGAAAGACAACAGAGTGGAGCTGACACCATCACTGCTCTGCCAAATTGATGATTTAAAAAAAATTTCTTTTTTTTTTTTTACCATTTATTCATTTTTGAGTGACAGAGAGAGACAGAGCACGAACAGCGGAGGGGCACATACAGAAAGGGAGACACAGGATCCGAAGCAGGCTCCAGGCTCTGAGCTGTCGGCACAGAGCCCGACATGGGGCTTGAACTCGTGAACTGTGAGACCGTGGCCTGAGCCGAAGTCAGATGCTTGACCCACCGTGCCACCCAGGCACCCCGATGACACTTCTTTTCATTTGCATCTCCTTGTGTGTTTACGACATAAAACCAAAAGTACAGTAACCAACGACCCCGTATCGAGACACAAAATGTGCTCTGCTCTCAGGGGTGTGACACAGTAGTGCTCCTGATTTTCCCTTTCTGTTTCCACCTCACACCGTAACTGAGCAGCAGCACGGGAGGACAGCACCTATCTCGGAACCGCTCCTGAGGGAACTGCGCGGTCTGCTTGCCCACCTTCCGTCTCCGTCTAGACAGCAGCATATGCATCACGGCCTAATTCAACCTGAAATGATTCTTTTTCCTCAGTCGCTAACATTCCCAGGTATATAATCATCCAAGCCATTCCCTCAAACAAACTATTTATCGCTACAAAAGGGAAGGGTGCTTAGTTTCAGCTGAAAGGTTAAAAAGTATCATGTCCATGCATCCACTTTCCCTACCTTTATTAGCTAGATATGTAGGTCTTTAAAACAGATGGACCACAGCCCTATAAGCTTATTTCACTCTGGCTTCCAAAAAGCTCCCAGGGAGCAAGCGCTCCTTACAAAATGAAGTGGAGCCATGTTTTCCAAAGGCAGGAAAGAAAAGGCAAGTGTTCCGTGATATCTAAGCTGAGAAAAATAAACAAATACGAATGCTGCCGATTTTTACATGCCCTCCCCTCCTGAAACAGCACGATGACTATTTGGAGGCATAATAGTTAGCTTTAGATCCATCTAAATCTGTAGCGATTTTCTTCTCAGGAACTAAGGACATATTGGGAAAATTTGACCATAAAATAAAATCACAGCACGGCGGAAGTCCTCCTGTTTTTAAACATACTCAAATGTGCTACACTAGGAGTCACGCACTGCACTCATGAAGAGGAAACCAGACTTGTCTTACTCAATGATTCTAACAGAGAAAGATCAATATTATTTTCTGGAGTTATTATTCACTACAAGTGGGTCAATTAGAGAAAAATTCCCTGGTGACTGGATTTCCGTTTCATAGTAACAGTCCATGTTTGGCTTGTATTTTCCCTGTGGGGGAACACGCTAATACACTTTGGAAATGATTAGGCTCTGATATTAAGTAATGAAGGGCCTGCTCGAGGGCTGGAGTTGTAAGCCTCGCTCTGGGCTTGTCTTCTGCTTCCCATTAATTATGAAAAGTAGGCTCCCTAATGGCTCAGAGTACCGGACCTCGGTGGGGAGTTGTCAGGCCATCGAGGCTCTGGAATACTCACTAGGTGAGCTTGTAAGAGGATTGTTTTTATTTGATTACCAAAATAATACATGCTCATTTTAACTAGTTGAACTACAGAAGGTTACAAAGAACACATTAACAGTCTCTCCTACTTCCTTCCAAGTCCCATCCCCCAGAGACAACCAGTGTCAAGTTTGGTATACATGCTTCCAAAGCTTTTCCTTCTTATAAAACACATACATGAAGAGGAAGTAACCTCCCTCCCTATTTTTTGAATGGGATAACACCACACACATTTTTTCTGTGACTTGTTTTCTCATCTATACAAATCATCTTTTTGAGATGGTAGATAAAAGCCTCATTCTTTTGACAGAGTACAAATATACCACAACTGATTCCGTCCTTCCACTGACTGACATTAGGAGTGCTCCAGTTTTTTGTTTGTTTTTTGTTTTGCTATTGGGAATAATTCAGCATATCCGTTTGTGCATCAGTGCCTTCATTTCGCAGTATTTATGGGTGCCCAAAGACGTATCCATAATTCTGAAATCCAACAGCCTCTGAAAATTCAAAAAATTTTTCACAGATTCATGTGGTGACAAAAGCTGACCCGCTGTGAATATTCGGATAGGAATGTGTTCTCTTTAGAAATATGCATGCATCTGCTCACGGAGTCCCATGCCCTGCCGGGGTCTTCTATGACATATATGTGCCACATCACCTTTAAGAATCTGAAACTCCCTGAAATCTGAAACACAAATGGCCTCAAGAGTTTCAGGGAAGGGGTTATGAACCTGTATTTCTAAAAGTATAACCGATGGGTCCAAGAATAGGTAAAATTCAAATTTTAATATGTACTTGCAAAATTACCAAACGGTTGTAGGAACTCATACTCCCAGTCATGTCGGAGAGGGTGTTCTCCCATGTTACCTCTACTAGCCTTTACTGCCAGCATCCTTTCCTGCTGCTCGTCCGACGGGCAGAAAGTGGTGTCAAGTCGCTTCAATTTATATTTTTCAGTGAAATTTATCTTTCTGTGAAGTTCATTTTCTTTGAAATACATATTCATATCCTTTGCCCATTTTTCTGTTGGGTTACTTGTCTTTATCGGCTTGTAGGAGGTCCCTGAATACTAACCACTGCACACAGTGTCATATGCTGTGTAAATGTCACATGACACTCCCAGCCTGTTTCATTCCCACCCCCTTCCCACTCTGCCATTCACTAATTTTTCATTTTTATTCACTCAAATTTGGCCATCTTCTCCTTTATGTAGTCTATGTTTTTTGCTTTGCTTGAGAAGGTCCTCTTACCCCACCTCAAAGTGGTACAAACATTCTCTTCTATTTCCCAATTTTATTTCTCACATTTAGATCTTTATATGACCTGATGCTTATTTTTAGATGGAGCATTTGGTAGAGGGCTAACATTTTTTTTGTCTGGTGGCTAATTACGCTAATATCGTTTTATTAAATAAATCACCCTCTTCAATATTCATTCGACTTAAATAAATTTCAAAGTGAACAAAAAGAGAAAGCCTATTCCCGTTCAAACAAAACAGCCGAAGAGAAAAGCTTAGGTAAAAACAAGTTCCATTTACTTTTTGTATCTCTTTCTTTTTTCCCAAGAGAATTTATAAAATCAAATGCCTGCTTTGTTGTTCTTCCTAAGAGTCCACCTTGCAGTTTGGAACTCATAAAATGCTTCAATTAAATAGTTCATTTGACAGAGTAACTTTTCTCTTTTATCTGTAGAAGGACATATCTAGGAAAGAGTATCAAAGTACTTTTTAAAAAAAGTACATTGAATGCACTTTCTCTTAAGAAGCAAGGAGCATTAGTTAAATCAGTGAGTGCAAGAGACGTCAGTCAGCAACTTCTTAATTTATCTTCCATGGACTTTAAATTCCAACTCCTCTGGAGTAGAACTTCACTGTTGGTGAACTTCGTCCTGCAGCCATGTTTTAATATTTTTGCCCTACTCCAGGGATATAGGGCAACCAGTGCTGTAATGTTTATGTAAGAAAGCCAAACAATCTGCAAAAGACTTAAAAGGCTCCCTTTCCTGGATATAGAAGGAAAGAAAGAATATCTTTTGCCCCGTGTTGCTCTCGGACTTGTCTGTGGCTGCATGAGAAACATCTGAGTCACTGGGCCTGCTTCAGAACTGCTGGGAACACCTACTCTTCAGAAAGCATGACTCGGCTCGTTTTAGCCCTCATACCCGCAAACTCTACTGCCCTGGAATTGAACTCTCGCTGGTGACTTCTCCCCTTCTCGGGGCAGTGATTCTTCCTGCTGTCCCTGTCGGATGAAGTCCACCAGCCTCGGACCCAGCGAGCACCCGTCGGGGTTTCCTGGGAGGTTCAGCACACTTACAAACGTACAAATGCCAAAGTGCACACAACTGGCTTCTCAAGTCTTGAGCCAAAACAAACAGAAACCATCCCATCTTAATCCTAATCACCATAAATGACTCTCAGTTCAAGCTAAACAGGCATCTCACCTTTCCATATGATCAGAAAACAAACAAACACCTGTGTGTCTTGGATAAAAATGAAAACTTATAGCCACAAAAGTATTTGAGCAAATTTTTCTTAAGAATTGCCGCAGAATAAGTATACAACTTATTACAACTCACAGACATAACTTTTACAAAATAATACTCAAGGCAATAGACAACACTCCATGTTGGCAACAATTACATTGGACATATTGCTATAATGGTAAGTTAAAGCATTCCCTAAAGAGAGACATTTCTATTTTAATCCTCTTTTAAAGTAATTTGAGGCACCTGAGTGGCTCAGTCAGCTCAGGTCATGATCTCATGGTGGGTTCGAGCTCCACATTGGGCTCTGTGCTGACAGCTCGGAGCCTGGAGCCTGCTTCGGATTCTGTGTCTCCTCACTCTCTGTCCTTACCCAGCTTTCCCTCTCTTTCTCTCTCAAAAATCAACAAATGTTAAAATAATTATAAAATAATTCAAACAGGAGGCACTTATTGGTTACTGACTTTGTGCCAAACGTAGGCTAAGTTAACCCTTGGTATACAATGGTCAAAAGCAGAGCTCCTCCCCACGAGGCAGGGTGGGGGGAGACAGGCAAGGGCAGGCTCCCATGACTCAAGTCCATTAGACAGAAAACCACTCCAAACCATAAGACGGTAATCAGGTGGAGACAGCAGTCACTGGATCGACAGTAATCTACAGAAATCCTACACTCAATACATTCTTGAAAACGATGAGTCACAAGCAGCATAAGTCTGTTACTTTGTTTCTTTTATAAACTGGCGATATAATGATCAAAAAGACAAACAAGAGATAAATTATTACGTTACAGTTAAACATATCTTTCCTATGAAATAATTTCTTTATTCAATTTATCCATGACATTTTTTTCATTTTCTTACTAACAGATCTGCCCATAGCCAATTCGATTGCAACATTATTCAGGAGATGTTTAATATTAAGCATCATCTAGTAGGACAAAGAACAAAAAATGTAAAACTATTTCTGTAAAAAGCAGAAAACAGATTGCTATTTCCACTTCTCAGAAGAAAGACAAAGACAAGATCTACACAGTAATCTTGGATAAAATCCCAGTTCAGTCATAGAAGATACATAAAAATGAAAATCAGCATCTCTGTCAAAGATACCAGACTATCAAAGGAGAAAGTATACTTAAGCTAAGGTCAGAGTGCTTAAACATGAGTAGCTTCAGCTCACATCGCAAGTAAACCAAGCACGTCTGGTAGTTACCAAAAAAAAATCCAACACCCCAAAGTTTACTAGGTACCGTAAAAGTCTGAACCATCCATTGACTAAACGTTGTGTGGGTTCTTATTATGCACAAAGGTGTGCGAAGCATACAAATGTGAATTACATATGGTTTTCACCCTCCAAGAATATAAGAATAGGTTGCGAGCAAAGCTGCTTTAATACAAAGCATAAAATGAAAACTTACTGGGGAAAAAAAATCGTGAGTATGCAGAGAAGAGAAAACTCACTCTTACCAAAGGAACACAAGAGTTCGATGAGGAGACGGGGACTGGAAGAGAAAACATTCAAAGAGAACGGGGCGGGGGGGTGGGGAGGGGAGACCATTTCTCAAATGTTGCACACATTGTCAAAAATGCAGTTTTCCTGAGTCTCATCACCAGAGGTCCTGACCCTGCAGGGACGGCATGAAAACCAGGGATCTCTGCTTCCTGTAAATACCCCATGTGATTCTGATGTAAGCATTTCATAAATCAAATTTTGAGAAACACTGATTTGGAGGGCAAAAACTAAAGGGTAGACTTGGGAAACATGAAGCAAATGACAGCGTTAAACATTAAGAACTGCTTTTAAAGGGTGCCTAAAGACTAAGCACAGAGCGCCCCTCAAATTCCAGATGAAGACACTGCTATTGCCCTATGAAAAAAATTTGAATAAAGGAGTGAAACAGTCTATGCCAGGATGCACGGATTCGTGTATCATGTAAATCGGATCTCCTCTGCTTCCTTTGCGCTTCCCCTGCACGCGCGCACGCGCACACACACCCACACACACTATCCTGCCTCTCTACGTGGGGTGAAAAAAAGGATGCATTCTGACAGACATCTTACAATTGGAAAGAAAGAAAACTATTTGGAAAGTCAGACTTTCCCTAAGGTTCTCTTGTTCATTACATGTCCCAAAGACCTCAGCAGAGAGGGATGGGTGTGCCCTCCTCTGGAGAAGCCACCGTGAAAGCTCCTGCCAGCTCTGGCACCAGCATCCTAACCACCCACCCCCCCCCCCACCGTGGGAAATGACAGCAGGCGTGTGACTCCTCCCATCCACGCTCTGTTACCATGGAGAGCACGGTGAATGACGGCAAAATCACAAGCGCTCTCCGGAATAACAGCCACTCTCACGGTCTTTCCTTTTCAGAAGTGACTCGTGTGTGTGGTCAGAAGGAGCTCCGGAGTGAGCTGGAGAGAGCTGTGTCTGACCCGCGGCGGGGAAGAGAGGGAGAAAGAGGGGCATTACTGGGTGCCCTCAGTGTTCTCACACTGGCGACCGAAGGGTTCTTTTTTTTTTCTCAGAAGTCTTCAATAGGGACAGTAACCATGTTCCCAAGTCAGGCACTTCGTCATTAAAAACCACAAAATAAGCATTGGTTGGCTTCTCCCTGCAGGCTTATCATCAACCCCAAGCTCTTAGAGCTTGGCAGAGTGAAAAGTTGGTTACCACTCAGAATAACAAATACTACAAATATCGTGTTTAATATTAACCGCTTGCCTTGAGTTAAAGCTTGCAGAGTAGAGCAAAGGGCTGACTAGAATAGAAGAATGGAATTGGCCAGAATACAATAGCCCTACTGGAATCAAGCCAAGGCTTCTGAAGATCCCTTCTTTCCTTTTTTCAAGTGACAAAAAAAAGTTAAACATCTTAAAGGATCCCAAGAAGTCAACAGGGGAGACTAATTTAACGTAGTCTGGCTGATAAAGAAATCTTTTGTTTCGTCCTAGGCTCCCTCTTCTACGTGCGCCACACGGGGGAAGAAGAAAATCAGCTATTATTTTCAGAAACGAGGTTGGGAGCCCACGCCGAGGGGGAAGACCAAAGGCTCCGCGATCTCAGCGCCCCCAGCACCAAGTACAGGCTTCCCTTTGATTGGGGAAGGAAAATGGGAATCGTGTGAGATGGAAAGCTTCCCAAGAGGATCAGAATTCCAGCTGTAAAGCAAAGCTGTGTAATAAAGGAACTTCCAGCACTGGGAAGAGTTAACTGGAAGGAAGACATTCCACACAGTCTGTGAAATTCCTCGCACACCTGGCAAACCTCGCCAAACCCCGGTCGTGGAAATCCCTTCCCGAGGTTCCTCGTCCCTGAGCGGCACTTGTGCTAAGCGTTCCCTAAAACATCAGCCACCCCCTTTCTTCGGCACTTAGCTCTTGTTTGCTTGCCGTGTTTCTTACACGACGGAGCATCTTCGAAGAAGCTGCAATTGGGCTAAGGACTCCAGTTCCAAGTCTGGCAAACGAACTGTCGAAGTATTTTGGCACGCCGCTCCTGACTCTGCTGTGCATGAGTCCTCACTATCCCCATTAAAAGTGAGCTTTCAGAAACGACTGATAAAAACAAAATATTAAAATCTCTCTTTCTTGACTCTCAAAGACTAAGAACAAACTGAGGGTGCGGGGGTGAGGGAGGGGGGAGAGGGGGTGACGGGCATTAAAGACGGCACGTGTTGGGATGAACACTGGGTGTTATATGTAAACCAATTTGAAAATAAACTATTATTAAAAAAATCTCTTTCTTTAAAAACCTGGAAATGGGAACTTTGTGCGGGTAAGTAATTAAAAATGAATAACTCTGTAGCTCTGGAAAGCCAAGATCCCCAAAAGTACAGAGGAGGAAATAGGTCAGTTGTTTTCCACTCCACGGAGATTAAAAATGCAGAAAATTGAGCTTTCTAAGAAGAAAGGTACTTGATAAATTCCAGGCATAATTATGAGTTTTTCGACGCTCATTTCTTCATAACTTTCATTCTACTCCACCCACACCCTTGTGTACCCAACTCAGCTTCATTCCTTCTCTCCATGGTTCTCCCAGTTGAAAAATCCCTGCTCGTTCTGGCCCCTCTTATTATACTTTTCAGCTAAAATACCTTTCACATCTAAAGAGAGATTAAATCAGTTCTTTCCTCCAAGTCTTCCTCTCCTTGACCCAAAAGTAATTATAATCTTTACCTTAAGTTACATTATACTAATTTTATAACATAGCCTATGAAACACAATTAGACACTCCTAAATTCCTTGAAATTGATTTCGAGGTGCCATACAGGGTAACATGATTGATCTACAATCATTCTAAATGACTACTCTCTCCTTCAAATAGTCACATCAAGCACTAAATACACCAAAAGGTGCCACTGTTCAAAGCGTTTTTTTCAATGCTCTTTTCTGAAAGTTTTAAGCTCATATTTCTTTGATTATCCTCGGTGTGAGAGAACCAACAATTCAACACGTATTTATTAAGGGGCTTGCCATATATATAAATTTTATATATATCTCTGGCTAAATATTGGGGGCAGGCAGCAGAGAGGGAAGACAAAGATAAGGAAATTCTCTCCATTCTCAAGGACTTTACATAGATGGCAATTTTTGAAGCTTTCAAATGTTTATTATAAGAGGTATACCTGGTGAGTGCATTACATACAGAGAAAGCTATCAATTCAGAAGAGGCAAAGGTCACATGGATACGGGAGTGGGGGTGGGGGGCGCGGGGGGGGGGGGAATAAAGCTTCAAGAAACAAAAGTCATTACAAATGTGCTTTGAAGGGAAGGAGGAGTCACCGGTTGAGCCTGGGTTTGGCAGATGAGAAGCAGAGGGAGCGGCACATTCCTTGCAAGGTGAACGTGAGGTATGTTTACGGAATGTGAACAGACCCAGAGATTTTTTTTTTTTTTAAGGAAGTCCAATATACTGTCCATTTAAAATCTTATGTTTCCTGGGGTGTCTCGGTGGCTTAGTGGGTTAAACGTCCAGCTTTGGCTCAGGTCATGATCTCACGGTTCCTGGGTTTAAGCCCCAATCAGGCTCTATGCTGACAGCTCAGAGCCTGGAGCCTGCTTCAGATTCTGTGTCTCCCTCTCTCTGTGCCCCTTCCCTGTTCATCCTCTGTCTCTCTCTGTCTCTCAAAAATGAGTAAGTGTTAAAAAAAATTAAAAACATAAATAAAATCTTATGTTTCCTCTTCCAACTTCAAATCCCTTCTTAAGAATGAATCCCTTTCTTTCTCTCTCCCTTTCTCTTTCTTGAGAGTGGAAGTGAGCACAGGAGAGGGGCAGAGAGAGAAGAGAGAGAATTTCAACCAGGCTCCGTGCCCAGCGCCGGAACCCAATGCAGAGCTCGATCTCACAACCTTGAGATCATGACCTGAGCTGAAATCAAGACGTGGACACTTAAAACGAGTCATCCAGGAGCCCCCAGAAACTCTGTCATTTTTCTGAATCACCTCACCAAGCAGGCTGTCCTCTCGTCTTACCTGCAACCAAAGAGAAACACTTTGCTTCTACAAGTTGCTACAAATACCTTTTGCAAAGAAGTGGTATATTCTTTTTTTTTTTTTAACATTTATTTATTTTTGAGAGAGAGAGAGAGAGAGAGAGAGAGAGAGGGAGGGCAAACAGAGGAGGGGCAGAGAGAGGAAGACACAGAATCCGAAGGAGGCCCCAGGCTCCAAGAGATCAGCACAGAGCCTGATGTGGGGACTGAACTCACGAGCCGTGAGATCATGGCCTGAGCCAAAGTCGGATGCTTAACTGACTGAGCCACCGAGGCGCCCCGGAAGTGATATATTCTTAACACAGAATTAAATGAATAAAGATAATTCCCACCACCATTTGCTCACATATTCGTTTGTTTACCAAGTATGTATTCAATGGCCCACCTGGCAAAGGTCCTCCCTCTGAGGAAGAACAGATCCCTGCTCTCCAGGAATTCGAAGCAAACAAGATAAATACAGAAAACAGTTAAAAAGCTCTTACAGTATCTACACTGAAAGTCACTCAGGCAAAAATTAGACACAACAACAGGCATTTAAAAGTTGAGGTGATACTGCTATTCCTACTAGTTACATCTTCCTGAGAGCTGGGTCTCTTTTAACTGTTGCATAAAATATTGTGAAACTGAGCACAGCAACAAAACAGCAACAAAGTTCAATATCCAAAAAAGAACGTTTAAACAAAAAGTCGATGGTGGTAAATCTGAGAGGTTTTGTTTGTTTGTTTGCCTATTTCAGGATCGCATATGGTGAAAGTGTATTAATAATTTTGCAGTCATGGGCACCTGGCTGGCTCAGTTGGTAGAGCACACATTGGGTGTAAGATTACTTAAAAATAAGATCTTAAAAAATCTTTTGCAAACATACGTGGTTTACCAAGTATTTTGAAACACTAACTTGCACTGAAATTAAAGTTTGTAATCCTCCTATAAAAAAACCAACTCCATTCCTAGAACTTGCTGGCCCCCTAGCTGTGCTAACTTTGTTTCTCTATATAAATTTTCACCTACAAATAGCAAGGGCTGGGAATCAGATTTACTTCCCTTATTAATGAATGGAAGTGATAGATAACCACCAGCTATCAACACAACTGAAACACTGTAATTAATTTGTACTTATATGAGTACTTTTTTAATAATTGGTCTAATTTCCAACATATACAATTAAGCAATTGTTTTAATTACCATCAATATGTCAAATACCTACTAAAACACATGCTTAACTATAAAAGTGGTAGGCAGAAGAAATTAGTAAATTAAAGACGTTTAAGTTAACCGAAATGGCAAACTTTCCAAACCATGGACAAAGCTACAGAAACATGCATATACATGTTATTACTTGGCTTCAGAGTTTGCAAAAACTTATTATATTGTATTTTAAGAAACTATCCATTGCAAATAATAATAATCTTGGTACTAACACCATCTGGGTCATCTAAATGGGGACCTAGTTAATGTATGTGAAGTACTATCTAATAACAAGGCAGAGGTAAATAATGCATTATAATTAATAGTAGCATACATAATCAGGAGAGAAACTATTAAATTACCGAAAATAACTCTGATTTTGCCTCTCCTCTGTGTTTTGAAAACTAACTTGAAGAGTTCCAATGCCAATAAAGGAAAACAAACAGTGGCAGTTCCAAGACCAACGCTTCCCCTCTGAAACGGCCGGCCTGTGTGTGTACATCAGCACGCCACCTCTGCAGACTGAGAATACCGCTGCAAACACCGGAGTAAATGTTCTGTGAAAATAGCTCATTTGTTTCCGGCAAGAATTTCCAAGAGAAGAAAAATTAAGGGGATACATGGTTAAGAAAAAAAGCCTCAGGACTCCCACCTGTTAGAAATGCATTGTACTTAAGGTAACTTCCTGGATATTTGCCCTTACTCATTCTGAGAATCTAAAAAATTCATTACTTGAGACTCGGATAAAAACAGTAAGTTCCCCTCTGGTACCTCTCTGACATATCTATCCACTGTGAAACGGGCACTAGAAATTAGCACAAACTTCCTAAACACACAAATAAAAGTAAGCAACGAAATATGTGGCATATCTCAAATCTGCCATATTAACTGTATCGACATAGAATAGCTGTATTAATGCTTTCTGGAGGATACATATAAGTTTTAAAAATATATGATTTCAACTCCTAGCACAAAGTATGTGTGTCTTTGTGTGTGCCTGTGTGGACTATACTTAGAAATGTATTACTTTGAGAACTCTGCAATAAAATATTTCTTGGACAATGGGGGTGGGGGACGAACATTTCACAATAGGACGTGATGGAAAAAAATTGGTTTAAAGCCCATTTGTTTTCCAAAGGGCAACACAACAGCAGCTTCAGCAACTGCTCGGACCACCTCTCCCTCTCCTCCCCCCCGCCCGCACCCCCCCAGGCATAAAGCAACAGAAAGGAAACAGAAATCTTTGCTACAGTGTAAAACTGAATCTTCCACTTTAACTGAAAGTCATGACTTTATACTGCACACTATAAAGTACAAGCTGATAGCATGTAACTTCATATGTATTTTTTTTAACACAAAGGAAAGAAGGAGGACACCACTACACACTACCCATTTATATCAAGTATAAAAACAGGCAAAATTCATTTACAGTGTTAAAAGTCCAGGCGTGCCTGGGTATCTCAGTTGGTTAAGTGCCCAACTTCAGCCTAGGTCATGATCTTGCTGTTCCCAAGTTCCAGTGTCACATTGGGCTCTGTGCTGACAGTTCAGAGCCTGGATCCTGTTTCAGATTCTGTGTCTCCCTCTTTCTCTGCCCCTCCCCGGCTCATGCTTAAAAATAAACAAACATTAAAAAAATTTTTTTAAAGGCTAGATAGTGATTATCTTTAGGGCAATTAGAGGACGGGCACAGGAGGGGTTCCTGGGTGCCAGGAATATTCTATTTCTCAATATGTGTACTGGTTACACAGAGGTGCTCACTGTGGAAACATACCAAAGTGTACACTCATACTTGCCTTTCCATGTTTTTATTCTACTTCTACAAAAAGACTTCATAAGGTTCTATTAGGAAAAGTTAGACCCCAGGTCCTCTCTCCGTTTCCAACGAAGATAGTTTATTCCCTGGAAGAAACTGAACTGGAGAGTCCCCAGCTGAAGACCTCAGGCATAGTAGAAAACACTGTCCTGAAAACAGGGATCAATTCAAAGTCCACACACTAATTCCTGTGATTCCAGCTCTGTTCCCCCACTCTGCTTTGTGAATCCTGACACACATTGCTCACAGAGAAGACCAAAAGATTCCTCTCGAGTAAAACTGATGTACCTTAGGGAAAAGAGCTACAGATGCTGTCTTTGGAAGGTCCCCAATCAAACTACGGGCTCACCCCTGAGAGCCATGAGAGGGGAGCTGCATGTTGGTGAAACCCTGTCCATTTGTCATGGTACCCAATTCATGTTTTGGTGACTCACCATTAAATAGGAACAGAGAGCAAAGGATCACCAGATAGTTACATTTCTAACACGAAAGTCAGACACCTACACGAACAGGAAAAAAAGAATTCAAGGCAGGGCAAGAAGGAAATAGATATGTAAATAAATAAACTTCATGTCCTTAGAAACAGAAGAAATGCACCCATGATAAAAAGGAAAGAATGCTATTAAAATGCACACAGATGAAAAAACGAACAAGAAAGAGCTCTTGAAAAGTAAAGACAGCAGAAATTCAGAAGAGTTAAGATGAGGCAGAGAACACCCATCAAGAAATTGGGTTTTAAGACAAAGGGAAAGGAATATCAGAGGACAAACAAGAAAATCCGCCTGAATGAACAGGAATTCAGGAAAGAAAAGAGAAAAACCAAGGCCATGGAGAAAATTATCAAAAACACATAATGAGAAAGTCTTCCAGAACTGAAGGACATACCTTTTTTTCAGATCAAGTGTTGTCATAATGGCTGAAATTAATAAGACTGCCATAAAAGGAAGATCCTACAATCTTTTGGAGGTTGATTAAAACAAACAAAATAAGCTAACAAACAAAAAAGAAAAAAGATGATGTAAAAAAAGAGGAATCAGAATAGTGTAACACTTTTTAACAGCAACAGAGAAGCTAGAAAATAATGGTGCACTGGCTTCAAAATTCTAGGGACAGTTGTTTTCCTCCTTAGAAGCCAGCCAACTCAAGAAGAAGCCAACTCGAGTGAGAGAGAAAAATATTTTCAGATCTGCAAAGTGGTGAATAAACTGGTCTCCCACGTCTCCCTTCTCGGGAGGATATTCCATTAAAAAGAGGGAGTAGACCAAGTCTTTCTTCAAGTTACTAGGTGTCAGAAAACTGCAGGTCCAACACCGGGGAGACAAAAAGAGAACTACCAGGAAAGTGCCAGAAGGTCATCCCAGGACAACAGCTGTGCCCCAGGCCTACGAGGCAAGGCCTTACCCTGACTCCAGGAGAACAGACGTATCTAAGAAAAAGGTGTCAAGAAGAATGCAAGAAGAAGTTTTCTGTCAGAAAACGTAGGAAGGCTAGAGAAATAGGAAAGCACACGAGTGAGAGGCTACCCTCCTACGAGAAAGAAAGCGGAACTGTCGCATTTGAGGCCTCAGCTGTGGGGACTCCATGCTCACGGTAAGGACATGATACCTATTCTTGGGCGAAGTTTGTGCATCGGGCGTGACAATGAAAAAGGGCTAAATCTTCACCTTCCATAGTAATAAATCAGCATATAATTCCCAATGACAAAAAATGCTAAAATAGTCGTATATAGAGAGTATTTTGAAAGATGGAGGAAAACAGCAAAAAGAGCCAAAAGACGCAGACGCAGTTGCCTGGGGAGCAGGGCCAGGGAATAAGGACAGGCTGGAGTTCCAGGCTCCTATTCCTTTATGTAATAAGATTATAAGAAAGCTATATAATATATAAGTCTTATTATAAGTTTCTTAGTATAAGAAGTTTATTAAGATCTTAACAAAATCTACATAGGACGTTACTTTGATAGAAAAAAATAGTTTGAATTTTTAAACTAGAAACAAAACCAAGGAATGTACAAAACAGCAGGCAGGAAAACTGGAGAGCATGGACTGCAGCAGGAAAATGACAGGAAGGCCACTGTTCTGCCCCCGCCGTGTCCAGCTGAGAGCAGAGAAGTGCTTCCTCTGATGGCCGGTGGAGGGGCTGTGTGCTGAGCGACGGGGAACACAGGAGAAGGAAGGGTAGAAAAGGAACATATAGATGTAGAATCAACAGATAGGGAGGGCCAATCGGGAGACTCGGAAAGACCTAATTCACAGGCAGGGCAACGCCCCAAATAGCTGTTCACCTGCGTATTTATGTGTTTAGTCCACGAATGCTGGTTTCTTGGGAGTGGCACATCCCCCTGTGGAATTAGAAGCACTTTGATTTTGTGTTTAGGTCTTAATTTTGAAGTTATTATGAAACACGCAAATAGAAAAATACGGAAAAGGGTAATGAGATCATTCAAGTATCCACTATTCAGCTTTTTCGAATATTAACGTTTTTGTCACATTGCCTCTAATTTTTATTCTGTTTTTTAATACAATTGATTGTCAAAGTGGCTAACATACAGTGTGTAAAGTGTGCTCTTGGTTTTTGGGGTAGATTCCCATGGTTCATCGCTTACAGACAACACTCGGCACTCATCCCGACAAGTGCCCTCCTCAATGCCCATCACCCATTTTCCCCTCTCCCCCACTGCCATCTAATTATTTTAAAGAAATAAACACTGAATATAGTTGAAGCCATCTTCAGACCATTCCCTAATCCTACCCCCAATGAACTGCCGCGCGGTGAGTAACCATTAATCAGAATTTGACAGTTAACATCTCCATCCACTCATCTCTAAAATGAAAGCAATGGTTTGAATGAATTCTAATGCCTCTTTGTTTGTGTCTTAGGAGTTCTTGATGTTCTGTAATGGAAGTGCAGAAGCCTACAGTCCTTTGAAATACAAAACAATATTTCAAAATAATTTCAAACCTCAAAAACAGACTGAATCATGATGTAGTTGACACTTTGGCAAAAAAAAAAAAATCATAGTAACATTACAGTAATGTCGGTAAAAACATTATTATCAATACATAGGGCATATAAAAACCTAAGTTCAAGGACTTCACTGTGGTTTCCTCTCATCATGTCCATCAGCTCCAGGGAATAACAAGGAGGGGCTTGAGCACAACATCCTGGTTGGGGTTCTTGCTGCCTAAGTAACCAGTTCAGTGTAGCACCCGCCTGCCACGCGTCACTGTATGCTGCTCTTCCCGGCAATCACAGCAAAAATACTCTTTAAACTAATAGTGTACACAGCACAGGGAACACAATCAATAATCCTGTAACAGTGTACAGCTGGAACAGAGACAGAGGGTAACTTGTGGTGACGTTTATAGTAATACATATAGTTTTGTAATATATATAGCTGTCGGACCACTACGTGGTACACCTGAAACAAACAGATGTCAACTATACTTCAGTTCAAAACAAATAACAGTCTGTAATGCTATTTCTACTGAAAAACATCCTTCATGATGTAACAAAATATTACATGCACTGCCATCTCAACCCTTGAGTACACATCTTTATTTTCTGGATGATAAACCAGGAAGCACATAAAAGGCAACTCTGTTGTGTACTACAGGAGGATGCTTATCTCAAAGAAAACACGTGCATGATTATCTGAGCCATGAGCCAAACGAATTAATAACTCCTGGAATACCTCTTTTACATGGAAGGACAACTGACCAGCCCGCTATTCAGACCTGGGTGTTTGGCAGACATTTTTCTCTACAACACTCAGGTGAGGTCATTTCAGGAGAAACGACTGACAGTATTTGTTGCCAAGGATAGCCATCAAGCTTCCAAATTAAAAATCAAAATTTTGGGAGACTTGTTTCTATCGTGAACTTGATAGCTTCCTAATACTTAAAGATTTTTCTGATGAGATCAGTGGTGATATTAACGACTGTGATGTCTTGAAACTGCACAATAAAATGTTTTAACGTTTGGAATACCTGCATTATCTAATGACCCGGTATTTTCCAAATGACCAATAATTAATACAGTAAAATGAAATGTGGGCAAGGATCCACTCAAAGTGCAAGAAAGACTAGCAGAACCTAATGTAAAAGAATTTTTTAAAGTCCAACAACAGGGTTTTGGATTCCATACTGGAACTAACATTTAAGGATGACCATTTGTCCAGTTTTGGTATACATCAAAGGAGACTATTCACAATAATCCGAAAAGACCATTAGAAAACTCTTCTCTTTTCCAACTACATGCCTGCACACACTGTATAATAAATACTTACTAGGTTATTCTTTCTGGATGTTAAAAACCACAAACACATAATCACAGTGGTAAGTTACCATAGATTAATCTCAGATCATTAGCAGTCATTTCGAAAAAATGAAAAATTCATTATTTATTTAAAAGTTACATTCTTCTGTAGTTATAATCTCATTTATCTGCAATAAATATCTAAGTCTCAGAGGCTTAACTAACCACAGAATCAAGAATGATCATTGCTCTAAAAAAGAAATGAATACAGTAAATTCTTAAACCTGTTTTAGGTACACTCAAATAAAGTCTCTTCTCTCCAGTTATTAAAGGAGCAGGCCCTTTTCATTTAACATTTAACTTTTTTTTATTAAATTTTTTAAAATTTAATTTTGAGAGAGAGACAGAGCGTGAGCAGGGGAGGAGCAGAGAGAGAGGGAGACACAGAATCTGAAGCAGGCTCCAGGCTCTGAGCTGTTAGCACAGAGCCCAAGCGGGCTCCAACTCAAAGACTAAGTTCATGACCCTCCGGTCATGTATCCTGAAGTTGGATACTTAACCGACTGAGCCACCCAGGCACCCCTAACATTGAAAGCCACACACTAATCACCCAGAGGACATGGTGTTAGTGGATTTAAACCTAGTTCTTAAACTGCTAGGGAAGTGTGTTTTCACAGAAAAAAACTCACCTTTTATAAATTTCAAAAGAAATAATTTAATCTGACCAAACCTCTGCAGTTTGGAAGACACCAAATAAACTTTCTACAGACAGGTTAAGAAGCAGAAGTATTTTCAAGAGAAATCTTCTTTTTACACAGATCTATCCAGTTAATGAATATCATAAATCACTTGTTTCAAAGGCAAGCACCTTGAAAAAATGTTCAGAATAAAACTGATAATGTCCTCACTTTAATAAAGTCCTATTACCCTGCCCTCTGAAAGAGAAAGGTTACCTACTGTGGTTTTTAAGTCAGAATGTTCCAGAAACAACCAGAGGCTGACACCCTCTCCCCTTTCTAATTATCTACCCATTTTGCTATGCTTACCTTTGCAGTTCATTGAGCCCCCTGGCAGTTGGTAGGCAGGGATTTTGCCTTAGGAAGTTCTGTTTTAAGTTGAGATGCGTGAGGTCTTGGCTGTAGAAGAGGTTGGCAGGCAGATGCTCCAGGCTACAACACGAGAGGTCCACTGAGCTAATGCGCTGTGAAGCGACCTGGAGGGGGATAAAACCCAGCCCGATTTTAATACCGTCCATATCCTACAGATGCCCTCTATGGACAGAAATACGATAACCCCCTAGGAACACAGGCCTATTGTGCAAGGGGCACGCGTAGCCCGAATATAAACCGGTATTTACTTAATACGGAATTGAGCCAAGTACTGTAAACGCAGAAGACAGCATCCCTGCCTGGAAGGCACTCACAGTAACCTAGTATAGGAGGCAGGTTACAAAGAGTACAGATTATCCTATCGGGTTCAGTGCAATCAGTCATCTCCTCCAACTGTAGGAGTTAAGTTCCTGAAAACACTCATGGTGTAAATACAGGGTTAGGAGGTAGACACTAAGATCCAGGTGGAACTTAGCAAGGCCCTTGTATGTACTGAATTAAAACAGCACAAATGAAGAGGAGCAGCGTCGATGGCCTTGTGCACACATCTTTAATAATAACAGCAGCAGATGATCAGACTCCACTGCGTGCTTGCCCTCAACTTCTCTGGCTCCCACAGAGCTTCAGTGAGATGCTTACAAATTCATTGTGCTTTGCTCCATGTAAGTCTTCCCGGTTAAATGACTTTTGCCGTGGCCAGAGTCCCAGGGCTGCAGACCAACCAGCATGCAGGAGACAGGCAGCACTGGATGGCCTGTAGTTCTCCCAAATTCCAGGTCACGTGGTGCCACTTTATGCCTGGGCAGGTGGCTGCGGTCCCACTCCCACGCACCATGGCCCCTGCTCTCCTCCCAGAGGCCCTGGCCCTCCAAGCTCCAGTTTTCTCATCTGTGTCACAGATATCTGGACAACACCTTCATCCACATGCCGGCACAGAACAGCATTCAGCCAATGGTGACTGCCAGTGTTGTCACTACTATTATTACTACCACGCCTTCCAAATAGAATGATTCACATCTTCTCTCTGCTGAAATCCAAGTTCTCCTGATGCTAAGAAGGTATTCAGAAGTAAATCTGCATAAAACCTATTCTGCTGATGGCACATTTGAGGTTAGAACGAAATGACGGTGCACAGAGGAGGGCTAAAGGGAGACAGGCATGAGAAAGGCTTGGCAGGGCTCAACTCAAAGACTTGATAGAGGAAGTCTGAGTTTGCATTTTAGCAATTACAACTTTCCTTGAATTTTCACTATTAAATAAGAAAGAGAAGAAACTGTTTTCCACACACGCAAAACAGAAAATCTCCATCAGGGCCAAATCACCCATATACACAAAAGACGTGAAAAGAGCCCCGGGGCGTGTAACGGTCCTGAAAGGCCGGTGCAAGTGCACCACATACCCTGCTCAAAGGAAGTCAGGTACATACACGCCGAGCCCGTAACGGCCCACCGGACCTCACGTCTGCTGCGGTATGACAGCAAACAAGGCAGACACGTCCCGGCCCCGCGCCGGCACACCTCAAGAGAAGGAGGGGACATAAAGGCATTACACGTTAATGGCTACAATAACTAAGTGCTAGGGACACAGCATGATCTAAGAAGTCAGAGAAGGCTTCCCAGAGGACCTAATGTCCAAACTCGACTTGAAACTCGAGTGGAAATCTGGGTTTTGGTCTTTCCCCACCCCCTCCTACAGCAATCCTTCCAACACGGGAGCGCCTGATGGGAGCGGCAGGCCAAGCACGCCGTCCCCTGGCTGCAGCGGTAGTAGGCATGCACCCCAGGTGCGAGCAATCAGAGTGCCCCAGCGCCCGAGCCCGCGGACCGATCCGACGGGTGCTGGCCGGCAGGAGACCCGAGGCAGGCTAACCAGAGGCCTCCTCGGGGATTTACATACTCCGCAGCCAGGGAGAGAGAGAAAGCACAAACACACACCACTCCATATGGTATGGATGAATAGTTCTAGAGAGGTGACTTCTGACTACATAAACCATATACCGGTCGTGTACCAAACTACTGATACCGATTGCTTCTATGTGGGTAGGGAGGAAAAGGGACATAAGAATGGGGAGATAGGAGACTTGGAGTTTATCTGAAATGACTATTTCCTTAGAAGAGGGACAACGGAAGATATGAAGGAAGTATGGAAATATGGTAACGACTGGGGAAGACAAGTGCGTGGAAACTGTCATACTATCCTTTGTGCTCTTCTCCGTGCAGGTGTATGTGTGTTGCATGTGAAATGTGAAAACAAACATACTTCAATGAACATAGTAAGAAAGAAGAAAACGGAGGAGAGCAGTCTTCTGGTTTTCCTTGCATTCGGGGTTCCGCTAGGTGGTATGTCAGCAACAGCAATTCCTCCTGTAACCTGAGGATCCTCTTAACCCAGTAGTGGTTGAATGGTGGCCCCAAGAAGGATTTGAGGCAGACTGAAATGCCGATTTCCCCATCCTAATCCCTGGAATCTGTAAATATTATCTTATATGGCAAGAGCCAATATTATCCTGTATGATGAAAGCTGTTAAGGATCTCGACAGGAGGTGGTTCTCCTGGATTAAGGAGATGGGCCCTAAGTGTGACTGTATGTATCCCTGTGGGAGAGAGAGCCGGAGGGAGTTTTCAGATAGAAGAAAAGTCGATGTGACTCTGGGGGCAGAGACAGAGTAACAGGGGCCACAAGCTAGAGAATGCTTGGAGCTGCCAGTAGCTGGAGAGGCAAGGGATGCACTCTCCCCTCGAGCCTTTGAAATGAGGACGGTCCTGCCAACATCTTGATTTTGGACTTTTTGCCTCCAGAACCGCGTAAATTTCTGTGGTTTTAAAGCCATCGAGGCTTGGTTCATTTGGAAACTAATACCCCTTTCATAATTTTTTCCAGAGTACTTTTCATTTTCGTTCATTCATCATGTTTACTGAATACCTACTATGTGCCAATTAACTGACCTAGGTAAGTATGCAGTATGCTTTCAGTAAACAAAATGAAGATCCCTGCCTTCTTTAAACTTAAATCCTGTAAATAAGTAAGTTGTATGTTAAAAAACTGGCAAATACTATGGAAAATAGAGCACGGAAAAGGGGGTCAGGACTGTTGGGAAAGTGGTAGGTTATATTTAAATAGGTTGGTCAGGGTGGGCCCTCACTGAAAAGGTGACATTTAGACATGATGGACGTGAGAAGGTGGCTGAAAGGATTTGTCTAGAAGCACGCTCCAGGCAGAGGAAACGGCAAGCGTAAAGGCCCTAGAAACTAGAAAGGGACGTGCCTGGCCTGTTCGAGGAGCAGCGTGGAGACGGGTGAGGGAAGGGGGAGAAGAGCCCGGAATGAGATCAGAAAGGCAGGGGTGGGAGCGGGCAACAAATCCTTCAGGGATTTGCACACACTCTGCCTTTGAATGTGAGCAAAATGGGAGGCATGGAAAGGTTCTGAAAAGTGTCTCTAGACCGTAAGCTCCCCAAGGGCAAGGCCTCTTGCCTATTTTGTTCACTGACACACCGTGCTCAGCACTTGGTGAGCCCTCAGAGAAGAAGAATGTGCCAGAAGAATGGCCACTGGACCTACTTTCCAACCCTCCTTTGTCACGAGCTCACATCTGATCCACCTCACGTATTCTTTCACACGGAGACCACTTTGAAAAGGACAACTTCTATTTCAACTGAAGCATCACACTAAATACTCTCTGGGCAACTAAAGATAATGATTAAATGTCAAGTGGGATTTGATTCCTTTCCTCGTTCTGGACCACAAGCTGTTGCTGCTGGAAACAAGGGGGAAGAAACCACATTAACGAGGCTGCCGCAAGCACGAGCCGTCTGTGGGAGACGGGGCAGAGCTGGGAGCAGCGTGGCAGGAACAGAAATGGTGGCGGCAGGGCAGGGAGCTGCCGAGGGGACCACAAGAGCCACTGCGAGCTGCACCTCTGCCCGAGGCCCTGCCACAAAGGGGAGATGTACATGCTTCTACCCACCCAGCCTGGGCGCATGAGGACCATGCCGCGAAGAGGCTCTGCTCAAACCCCAAATGGAAAAGCTACCGGCTGGACTACTCAAAGAAGCTGTGACACACACACACAGCACCTATTAAAACTAAGATCCTTCAGAAGAAAGACCTAAATAAGTAATAAAAATAAATCAGAAAGCCTCCTGGATCCACCCTGGAGCAAGTAGCCTTTTATTATTCTTTTTTTTTTTTAATGTTTATTTATTTTTGAGAGAGACAGAGAGGGAGAAACAGAGTGAGCAGGGGAGGGGCAGAGAGAGAGGAAGACACAGAATCGGAAGCAGGCTCCAGGCTCTGAGCTGTCAGCACGGAGTCTGAGGCGGGGCTTGAACTCACAAACCACGAGATCGTGACCTGAGCCGAAGTCGGACACTTAACTGACTGAGCCACTCAGGCGCCCCTACTCTTTTCCTAAAGTAGTAATAACACTAACAACAGCTAACACTTGGGGGTGCTTCAGCTGTGAGAGGCACTCTTCCAGCTGCTGCAGACGTCATACGTAATCTTCACGACAACTCAGTACAGTAGTGGTTTATCCTCATTTCAAAGGCGAAGGTAAAACTGAGGCACAGACTGTGCCTGTGGTCACACGGTTAAAGCAGCAGCAGAACCCGAGTCTGAATGGGGGCCTGTACTTATAACTCTCCTGATAAAATAATAATATAACCCCTTTGACCAAAGACGATCAAGATGTCATCCCTAGGATAAGCTTAAGCCTCAGGAATGGCAGTGGCAGAAGACAGTCCTTCGGGAGAGAAGCAGAGACCATCTGCTGACCACAAACAGACTTCAGGGAAGGGGTGAAGCTCAGCGGGGCAGGGGGGGGGGAGGGGCGTTCCTTGACACCTTGGGCTCTGCCCACTCCTATCTACACAGCTTGTCCACCCGGGCAGCGGTGAGGCCACCTGGTGAGCACCTAATTGTACTTTAAAAGGTTACAGGAAAAGTTGAAAAGGTTATAAAAATTTGGAAAGAACGTGAAGAAAGAAACAGGCACAAGCAGAAATCACCTCAAAGCTTTGTTATAGAAAGGGACCTCAAAGGAGCTCACAAATAGAATATAAAATCCTTTTGGCAAAAGCTACTGTACTTCTGTTACACCTCCTGACATCGAGACAGTGGAAGACACAGAGTGGAGGAGACATAAGCAATGTGACATACGGGAGACCGGGCACGGTCTTAACAATAATACTCAGGGCATAACAACTCTACCACTCCCTAGCCATGTGGCTCTGGGTAAGTCACCTCACCTGTCTGTCCTTCCGTTCCCTCATCACTGAAGTGGAATAAATACGATCTTCCCTGACGAACTTAACGAGCTGCTGTAAATAATACTTTTCTCATTTAAAAAAATCAGGAGAGGCTCTGTAGACCTAGCATCCCTTGACCAATGCCCACAGCTACAGGTGGTACGAACCTGTAAGGTGAAGAAAGGACTACAGCACAGTCAACCATTCTTGCCGCCGTGAGCAGCTGCACAGATAAGGCTCGATGAGACAGAGGCGAAACAGTACACTGTCATGCAGCTCACTGATGTCCACGGACTACACATGAAGGGATTCAAGCTCTTGAGTTTTACAAGACTAGTTCAATGTAACTGGATAGGGAAAACAGTGCAGTCTGTATTTAAAACAAACATTTTTTTTTTAAAGAATGATAGAGTTAGAGGGGTGCCTGGGTGGCTCAGTTGGTTAAAGGTCTAGCTTGGTTCCGGCTCAGGTCATGATCTCACAGTTTGTGAGTTCGAGCCTCACATCAGGCTCCCTACTAACAGTGAGAAGCCTGCTTGGGAGTCTCTCTCTCCCCTCTCTCTGCCCCTCTCTTGCTTATGTGCATGCACACGTATGTTCTCTCTCTCGCTCGCTCAAAATAAATCAACTTAAAATAAAACAAAACAAAGCAAATTAAAATAAAATAAAATAAAATGTTAAAAAAAAGGATGAATTAAATGAGATGTCCCCCCATGACCCTACACACTGGAAGACACACTAAAGTGAACATGAAATCAACCACCTTTTCAGGTTGTCTTCTTTTCCAAATTACTTGTAAACATGTGTGGGGAAGAAAAAAAGTTCATCTGGTCCTCCAAATATTTCCCCCAAAGAACACTGCAGGATAAACGTAAGAATGGTCATATATACAGCCAACTTTTCAGACTACCTACTGGGTTCCAGATATTTCTAACATGCTCCTCAGCTCACCACCTTCCTCAGTTGTTTCTTAGCAAGTCTTTAGGACACTTCTGTCAAAAATGGTCTCTGCTCTGAAACTAGCTGAGTTACATTTCTAAACCTACATCTCTCTTCTATCCTAACCTATCCTCGCTCTGCTTTTGCAATAATCATCTTCCCTGGCGACAGAACCGTCCTCGGCATTATTCCCATTATTCTTAACGTTCACATGGTGGGCGATCCCTTTTATTAGCAAGGGAAAGTTCAGAAAAACAGCCGTGGGACTTTTTGTTGCTGTTGTCACCACTATACTTTAGTGAAGGAGTATTTATCCTTATTATGTCCCAGACATGCTCAAAATGAAGCAAAATGACCCTGAAAGCAGCTGAAATAGTGCAAGTAATTCTGCTGGTGTAAAGTAAAAACTGCTATGAACCAGCATAACAAGTCATTAATTGCTCTGGCTGAGCCTTCAGTGGCTGCGAAACCACACCCTGGCTCCAGGGATAGTCTCTGGGGAGTTTACTATACTTCTATAAAAAATTCTTAACCTCTTAACTGACCTCCTTTTAATCCTCACCGCCTAAAAAATGCTTTAGGAAGGCATGAGGCAGGAGAATATAAATTTAGAGGAGTTTACTAGTCTTTATTAGCTAAGCATTCTGGCAACTTATTTTTAATTTCATTCTCGATAATTTTATAACACTTTATATCACACCAAATTTTCCAATATTAATACATTTCAAACTATCACTGCTCTAAATAACATGTGATTGATCATTTCTTAGAAAAAATTTCTACAAATATATGAGAAATGCCTTAAATTGACCCGACCTTTTCACAATGACATCTCTACATGATCCTGTACTAACACTACCATTTTATAAAATGTGTTTAACAAATGAAGAAAACTTTTGTACATTAATAAAATCTGACAATAACAACAAATAATGAGTAATTAACATACACTATTAGGAGTATACCAGGGTGCCAATTTTCTTAAAGCACTCTTAAAGCGCCAGGCTATAACAATGTAGAAAAAAAGAACACTAAGAAATTTAGAACAAGAGCTCCGTCCTGGATCCCGACCGCTCTTTGCCAGGGGAGGGGAGGAAGTGGGGACGAGTGAACCGACATGAGGTTTTCATCTGCCTGATGAACCAGACCCCACACCTGGTCCTGGAGAGATGCCCTCTATGTCTTCAAAAGCTTGGCCTCTGGAGACACAGACACTACACAACTGTAATGAGAGGAGGTATGCACGATGGTGTGAGGAGAGCACACAGAGCAGAAAACACAAACCTCAGCGCTCCCGCCACAACCCCAACACGCACATTCCCCTCCCCTGACCAAATGGACAGGTCTTCCAGGCACGTGGGCAGAGGCCTGCCCACCACCACCAAGAGCAGACAGAACTGCGGCATTTGTCCCGAGAGCTCACTGCACGGGCTGCACTGCAAACACAGACCCTTCTGGGAGCCGGAAGCGACCGTGAAAGACTTGGAGGAGATGCTCGGCCAGCCTCCCAGGATGGCTCCGAGTCACTCGGGCAAGTTATCTCCCCTCCACACACACAAACCCCATTGTGTTCCTGAGTAACAACAGAAAAACAGGGCTGGGCTTGGGTGGAGATCAAATCTGAACTCAGAGTTCCTTCCTCATTTCCTTACTGGCACACTAGGTGTAAACAGTCCCTTTAGAAAGTGGCCACCTGAGAAAGTGGCATCTTCCTGACCACGGGGAAAAGACAGCCAACCAACCACAAAAATACTTAAATTCTAACTTTCTGGTAAGAGAAGTAATATAAATGTATACTTAAATGATTCTACTATTAGAAATAAGCTACTTGTTTTGTGTTTTAAGTTCCAAGTCTAAAATACAAGGTTCAGTATGTTTAACACAGAGAGGTCAATGACATTTTCCTCATTACTCCACTATTCCTTACTTTATCAAATTATAAATTAGACCAGTGGGTAGAAGAATTTAACTCTACAGAGTAGCTGTAGGAAATTCAATGCAAATATTGGGATATTCCAGGATAGGCAGATATACAATGGAAACTAAACTCTTGAGTAGTTTCTAAATACTCAGATTAAAATGACTTAACTTCATAATGTAACATGACCAGATGGAGAGATGCGGTCGATCATATATGGTAAGTTCCTAATCTAGCAATACTTGACAGGTTTTTGAAGAATTAGACAAGTAGCCTCCTCGACAATAAATCAATTTCATCTGCCTCGGATGATTCAGAAAGCATCTGAATCAGGGTGTCTTAAACACCTCTTGACCGTCATTTAAGAAGGTCAACGGTCAGCACACAGAGGCTATGCTCCTGTCCCTAGCGGCACTGCTTGACAAACCACCTTTTATTCGACCACTGAGCTGTCCGGATTCTGCTGACAGCTGTGTACGTGAAGTACTTCCCTTTGACATTTTCAGTAAATTTCGGCTGTCATTTGAGTCTTGATTTGTTTTGTCCCCTCAGGCCACTGTAAAACATTGGAAGTGCAATTAAAGAAAAAAGGGCGAGGGAGCCGAACTTCCTGCCAAAGCAGTGCTGGATGCGTGGTAGCTCAGTTCCCTCATCTGCAACATGGGGATGGGACCGTATCCCCTCAGGAGCTACTACCTTTCATTGTAAAGCCCGAAGACCTCCTAGAGGCGTAATGAGCACCGAGCTCACAAGGCTATTAGAAAGCATCTAGAAGAGTGCTTGGCACATAGAAAAAGTTACCAAAATGTTAGTTGTTACTATTTGCATTATTGTGGTCACTATTAGCTCAATTCGACTGGTTGATATATTTTGTTAATAAGATCATGGGATCAAGTCCTGAACTCACAAACCACAAGATCATGACCTGAGCTGAAGTCAGATGCTTAACCAACTAAGCTGCCCGGGCGCCCCTAAATGATCTTATTAACAAAATATATCAACCAGTTGGAGGGAAAAACAAAAATTCTTTTTATTTTGGTGTTGACCTCATGAATGAAGAGCTAATTCACATTAGATGTAACATCTGAAGCAAGGAAAACACCACATGATCCGTGCTCATCAGTTGGTATCTGTGAGTACGTATATCAACAGACAACACCCAAAAGGAAGCTAAAGAAGGGACCTGAGAACCAAGTGACAGAGGGATTTTCTCATTTACCAGAGAGGCTCGAACGGAAAATAGACTAGGTAGGGGAGGGCACAGAAATTATGGTAACTTTAATATTCAGAGGTTATCAAATAAGTGAGAGAGAGCAGAACCATCTGGTGTTGCACCAAACAGCAAAACCGGATTAATGGGTTGAAGCCACAGGGATAAAGACCTCAGCTCGCTTATAAGGAAGAACTGTCTGGTCAGACACTACAGGTATCTGAAACACTCTAGACGGTTTTTAGGAGGGAAGGAAGTCTGTAAGTCTGTAAGGTCCTTTTCTAATCTTAAATTCTAACTCTCTGAACGAAGAGCACTTCATGATGACTGCAATTTAAGGTAAAACTAAAGAACACTTTCAAAGAAAGTACCAAATAATTGGTAAGGTATTTATTCCAGAAATTGACAATAAGTAATATTGCCTTTTTGGTGACTACCTTACAAGAGGCCTTCCCAATCTTAAAATAATATGTCGTAATCTAAAACGCAGCTATTAGCACCTCACTTGAAAGCAGAGTGTATTTTATTAAAGGTAAGAACAAGATACAGATGAAATCCACATGAAGAACATGTGTCTTCTGAGCAAACGTGTGTTTGCTGAGGTCCTGACCTAGAAAAAGAGAGAGTGCCCAGCATAAAGAAAGGGTAGACTTCTCGCATCCTTCCCCACCAGTGTCTCCCAGGGCAGGTGACGACTGTGCAGTAACCCCAACAGAGCTAGGAAAGAAAGGGGAGGGGAGAGGAGAGGAGGTATGAGGAAGCAAGATGGGGACGCGGGATCAGCTTCCACTGCTAAACGTATCAGCCGGCGGCGAAAGGATGCCTCTTCTGTTGTTTTGATATGGTAAGCAAACCAGGTATTTTTTGACTTGTACAAAATTGGATTATAAAACTTTGCAGAAAATAAAGTTAAATGGCTTTAAACTGAAATGACTCAGAACTCAAGGCAAAAACCCTTCTTTAGGAATATATTACCTGGATTTCAGAACTAATAGTTGCCTTAGGGAAAAAAAAAAAGAACAGACTGGATTAGCAATGTGGAAATAAGATGAAACATAATTCTAAGCACAAAGAGATAATTTTAATATTTTTACTAACTTCATCACAGTATTATGTATCACAAAAACAAAATTTAATGTAACCCAAAAATATTTCATCTTTAGCTTAAAAATCAAAGCAGAATTTCTAAGTTCCCCAATTTCATAAACTGTTCGTGTCTATAATAAAGATTCCAGAACATGAACTTTTATGTAACAAATCCATTACTATGTTGGAAAGTTAGTTATAACATTTGGTAACTTACAATCAAAATTCCCCAGGAGATGACAGGGAACCAGCAGGGAACAAGGCAGACTGGCCAGCACTTTTTACTTTACCTAACTTCTGTTTCCCTTTTTCACACTGCTCAGACACCTGAGATATGGCTATATTTTCACATTTTAGACAGTTGTGCCTTTGTCGCCCCCCTTTTTTTTAATTAGAGAGAGAGAGAGAGAGAGAGAATTCAAGTGGGGGAGAGGGGCAGGGGGAGAGACAGAATCCTAAGCCGCAAGGATCCTGACACCAGGCTCAATCCCATGACCTTGGGATCATGACCTGAGCTGAAATCAAGAGTAGGATGCTCAACCAACTGAGCCATGCAGGTGTCCCATTTATACCTCTGCTTTAAATGCCCTTCCTTCTTGTCTTTGTAGTGAACTCCTATCCATCCTTCAAAACCCAATTTGCCTATTACCTCCTTGAAGCCTTCCTGTACCCAAATAGCTCATATACTGGATTTCCAAACTTTACTTGTCTCTTCACTACAGAGTTTATACGAGAGCAATCTCCTTGGGATGGGGGAGGGGGCGTATTAGAAGCTAAAATCCATGTCACTTGGTTTCATTTAAGACACTACCACACATCTATTACACTGTTCTTGGTCAAAGGGCCCTAAATTCTCTATCTAAAATATGGGCATAAAATGTGAAATGAGAGTTTCCAAAAAAGTGCCATTAAGCCCTGGACTCCTTAGCGAAGGGTACCGAGAACAAAGCTGTTTACCATTATAATCCCAATGGAAGGAACTAGTTACACCCCTAAAAGACAGGTGGCAAATCAAGCTGACAAAGGCAGGACACCCCCTAACCCACACTTCAGATGCTGTGTACGAGGCGACTGAGTAATCTTACGGGGTTCCTTGCAGCTATGTCCCATGACACAAACCTCTACACTGGAAACCTGAACCCCACTATGCTAGAGTGATCTGACTCAAGTAGTTAGTGAAGTGTTCTTTGAGTGAAACCCAGACAATAAAACTCTCCTTTTAAGCACATGAAAGCAAAAGTTCATTTGTGATTCACCATATGCTTTACTTTTATTTAAAGGGTGATATTTACTCCTCACTTCATGTGACCTTAATTCAGCATGACAGTGGTCCTGACTTGCCTACACTATGCATATTAAGAGAGAACCCAACATATCAAGGCAACCAAAGGTTCACTGCAGTGACTCAAAAACAGAAAAACAAGAGGCCTAGAATTGAAATACTACGGTTAATACTGGAAGAAAGATAGGAGAGGGAGGCATTGTGATAGCCATGGTCACTGGTAACTGCTAGCATCTCAGCCACTGACAAGGAGAGAGACACCTGTGGCCTTTATGGGGTCTGAATTTGTAACGATGGACCATATAACACATACTTGTAACAGGCGGTCACAGTTGATAGTTGTAGAATCTGGGTCGTAGGTATGTGGGCGTTAGTATTATCTCTACTTCTAAATATTTGGCATTTTCCATAAAAAAAAAGCTGAAAACACATTCATGAACAACACCAAATCGGTGATCTGAACCCCTTTTATAAAATCTTCCTTGAAATGGAGACACAGACTTCAAAGTGGAACAATACAGTGTTGCAGAAGTGACTAAGGCTTAATTATAACTTAAGTATGCTTAGGTTGTAGATTTGTATAAAGACTAACTTTGAAAAGAATTCACAGGATTAATCAACATATCTAAAACTAACCCACTCCAAAGTGCGGGCCGCGAAGATGGGCATCAAGGCCAGCGTTTCCATAATGTCATACGCACGTTTGACGGGAGCTCTTCCCAGACCCTGCTCTTGCCTCAGCCACCACCCTTCGACCTTCTTCCCGTCACTTTGAAAGCATGCTGGACACATGGACCCACGCTGAGCCAACAGGGTGCTGTTTTACACTGCATACGGCAGGGTGTTTACCGAATTTTTAGAGCATGTCGGCATTAATATTTTAGGGATGACTTACAGTTGATATTGTAATCCTCCCAAAGGAGTTGTTTTCTTCATGGGTATCGGCGGCTAACACCCACCCCAATAAGAACTCTAACGGGACTGTCTTGGGTATTATTTTTGCACTCAATACTAAGTGCTAAGATTAAGTTTAAAAAATATTAAGTGTATAAGGGCCTATCCTGGTAGAACACTTCTAATTAATAATCTTTTTTTTTTTAATTTTTTTAATGTTTGTTTATTTTTGAGAGACATAGAGGCACAGCGTGAACAGGGGAAGGGCAGAGAGAGAGGGAAACACAGAATCGGAAGCAGGCTCCAGGCTCTGAGCTGTCAGCACAGAGCCCGACGTGGGGCTCAAACTCACAGACCGCGAGATCATGACCTGAGCTGAAGTCGGCCGCCCAACCGACTGAGCCACTCAGGCGCCCCTAATAATCTTTTATAAATGTTCCCAAAATTAAATGAAACAAATTAGAAGATGAACGCTTCTCTTTTAGCTAAGATCCAGAAGCATAAAGGGAAAAGAAAGAATTTTCCCTTTAAATCAATTATCTAATTCATTTTAATTTAAAAATCATTGGAAACGGTTCTCTTTGTCCTAACTCAGACTGAGGTGAGGATGGTCATTAAAAATCAGAAACTCAAGGGTGCATGGGCAGCTCAGTCGGTTAAGCACCTGACTCCTGATTTTGGCTCAGGTCATAATGGGTACAGTTTCAATATTGCAAGCTGAGAAAAATTCTGGAAATGGATGCTGGGGACGGTTGCACAACAATGTGAATGTACTTACTACCACTGAGCTGTACACTTAGAAATAGTTAAGATGGGGGGCCCCTGGGGGTCTCCATTAATTTTGGCTCAGGTCATGATCTCGCAGTTTGTGGGATCGAGCTCCATGTCAGGCTCTGTGCTGACTGCATAGAGACTGCTTGGAATTCTCTCTCTTCCTCTCTCTCTCTGTCCCTCCTCCACTTTCTTTCTCTCAAAATAAACATTAAAAAAAAAATCAGAAACTTAGATATTCCTTTCTGTTCTTGGTTTGTTTTTCTTTCATATCCTTATCAAAATGAATCTCATTTAAACATGAGGATGTAAGGACAATCCATTCTGTGAATGTTTTATTTCATTTCTCAATAAAAAAAAAGAGTCTCCATGGTAACCCTGAAAGTGACTAAGCTGTAGAACTTCCTAATAGCTCCAGACATGAGGAAGAGCAGAGGACAGTGGAAGGGGAAGCTGGAAGTAGAAGTGGCTTATGAGAGTCACCCGTGACCATGCCAAATTCCCCACAAGGACATATTCCCCATGGATCAAGCTTCTCATCATCCTTCTTCCAGCAGCCACAATCTACTCTCCCAGCATGCTGAATCAAAGAAAAAGATATCACCACAGGACTCTCCGCAACATACGAAGTTTAAAGAAGAGCATGGCCCTGTTTTATATGGGATTCCTATCTGAAGAGGGGGTTCTGGCACTGATTTCTTCTATAATACCTAACCTCTTCAACCAGACCCTTACAACTCACTTCCCCTTCCATTCACTAACCCTAACGACTTCTAAAAACTTGCATCTGGTTTTTAAAACTCGAGAAAGAAAAGACACTGTAGCTAAAACCTGCATTTACTAACAGGTTCTGCCCTCTGTCCCTGAACCCTGACTTTTCAAGAAGAAATCTTTCTCTCCAATGTCTGTCATTCTTAATGGTGTTAACCCAAAGGGCTCCTGTGGCTGTCAAGAACAGCAGAAGGTCCTTTGTTCAGATAAATCAAGCATATGTATGTTTTTATCTTCTTAAAATATACATAAAAACAAATAATACTTTAAAAAGATTGCCTGAGGGGCACCTGGGTGGCTCAGTTGGTTAAGTGTCCAACTTCAGCTCAGGTCATGATCTCACGGTTCTTGAGTTTGAGCCCCATTCGGGCTCTGTGTTGACAGCTCAGAGCCTGGAGCCTGCTTCAGATTCTGTGTCTCCCATTCTCTCTGCCCCTCCCTAGCTTACACTGTGTCTCTCTCTCAAAAATAAACATTAAAATTTTGTTTTAAATAAAAAGATTGCCTGGGGGCACCTCGGTGGCTCAGTCATTCAAGCACCCAACTCTTGATCTCAGCTCAGGTCATGATTTCAGGGTTCGTGGGTTCGAACCCCATGTTGGGCTCAGCGCTGACAGCATGGGGCCTGCTTGGGATTCTCTCTTCCTCTCTCTCTCGCTGACCCTCCCCTGCTTTCTCGCTCGCTCTCTCACAAAAATAAACTTTAAAAAAAATAAGATTGTCTGGCCAATCAGTGGTAAGAGCAGGATGATGGCCATAAAACCATTTTATTTTTGTATTTATTTAGTCATTCTCACACAAACACACACACACACACACATTGTTAGAATTACTGTGTGTCAGTATAAGTCTATCATGTGCACATCTGACGTAACATCTGACTTTTCAAGAAGATGTTACCTAGGAGGTAAGTACCATTACTATTCCCTTTATCAAATGAAAAAGCCTAAAATTTAGAAACTGAAAGTGACAGAGTCCGTGAATGGTGGAACCCATCTCTACCTTAGTCTGAAACCCCAATTCTTTACTCCCACACCATGTTGCTTCTCCAAACATTCGGAGCCTTTCTGAAGGGAAAGGAGGTTAAAGTTCTAATTCAAATTCATTCTAGTTAATACCAGTTAACTACCAGTTAACTGCTTGTTAATACTAGTAACTTAAGGTAACTAACCTAAACTCCCTCCGCCCTCCGGGAAGCACTCGCCGACACCGTGTGAGATGTAAGCTGGGTCTTGTTGAGGAGGTACATGCTTGCGGACTGTCTTCTGCTTTTGGCTACCGTACCTACCTAACACTTTCTAATGGCGACATAGCAATCCGTGGAAGAGGAAACTCACACCAACACTTCTCCACCCTGCTACCATCATCTTCTCCTGGGCCACGATTCTCCCCCAACCCCCACCTCTCCTGTGAGTGTCCTGAGGGGTGCGTCTGTTCACGGTTTGGATAATCAGAGTACCTCATTACAAATACACTATCCTATGAAGACGGTGTATTAGCCACCGGCAACAGCAGAGAGCCAAACATACGACATTTCCAACTGCCAGTTAGAAATCAGCAATTTCTACCTCTTTTAAGAGACATTTTGTAATCTACCCTCTTGCACTTCACCTCTTTGCTGTCTCTCTAGAAACAAACTCTTTGAAGTTAAAAACTGTATTTTCCCATTGTTTTAAAGGTGCATATATAAAGAGGCTAATTAGTGCTATGGTTTCTGACTGAAACCTAGTAATTCACCTAGTAATTCAAATCAAGAACCTAGAAGCCATTTTTTATTCCAAAATTTTCCTCATGCTTTATATGTAATTATCAGTAATCCTGTCGCTCAATCTTCAAAGCGCATCCCAAAACACATCTATCCACTTTTCTCCATCTCTCCTCTCACCTCCTGCCTGGAAAATCCCCCGAGAGCCTCCTGCCAGTCAGACCCACCCCTGCTTCTCTTCTTGTCCTCCGTAATCCATTCACCACACAACAGCCGATGTCAGATCATGTAACTTTCTCAAAGGAACTCTTTCAAACGGCTTGCCTTTATGCCAATAATATAATCCAGACTCTCTACCCTGTTTGTAACATAAGACCTCTGCCTTCCCTGACTTCCTATCCCTTGTTCCGGTCTTAGGATTTTCACACTGTCTTCTCCAACTACCCGGAGAGCCCCTCCCACCAGATCTTCAAATAATCGGATACTTCTTTTCATTGAAGTTCCAATTTAGGGGCGCCTGCGAGGCTCAGTGGGTAAGGGTCGGACTCTTGATTTCGCCTCGGGTCATGATTTCACAGTTCATGGGATCGAGTCCCTCATGGGGCTTTGCGTTAACAGCACGGAGCCTGCTTGGGATTCTCTCTCTCCCTCTCTCTCTGCCCCTCTCCTGCTCACGTGCACACACTCTCAAAATAAATAAATAAACATTAAAAAAAAAGTTACTCCTCCTACATCATTCTTTGTCATTTTAACCTGTATTATAGCACTGTGATTATTTGATGTTCTCTTTCTTTTCTGTTTACGTATTTATCATCTGTTTCCCCAGTGTAAGTGCTACCAAGAGAGAGGATTAGACTTGTTCTTCGCTATATCCCAGTGCATAAAACACATACTTGACATTCAGAAGGTGCTTCATAAATGCTGGCTATCTTTAGAACAGTGACTTATCAATTGTGTGGCTGTTAAATATACGAGACTATTAAACTCAATACCTATTTATCTTTCTGTTATTATTGTCTTAATCACTGTAATCTGTCATCGGTAAGCCTGATAATTTACATGCTCATTCACATCCGTATCCGTGTCTAAGAATGTGAGCCTCTGACATGTTCCAAAAAGAATGTAAGCAGCTGACTATGACATTGCATTTGGTTTAAGAGGTCAAAACATCTCCACATAGGACACTACAGAAAATACCTGACCAATGCTCTTCAAAACTGTCAAGGTCATAAAAACCACAGGAAGACTGAAAACCTGTCACGACCAGAGGAGACAAAGGAGACATGACAATCAAATGAAATGTGGTACTCTGGATTAAATCCTCGGACAGAAGACACTAATGAAAAAGCAAGTAAAATCCAAATAAATTCTGGAGTTTAGTTCAGAGTAACGAGTTCGTGTTGGTTTCTTAGTTTTGATAGCTCTATCGTGGCAATGTAAGAACTCTGGGAAACTAGGTGGGGCCGCACAGAAACTCTCTGTACCATCTTTATGGCTTTTTGGTAAGTAGAAAATTATTCCAAAATAAAAAGTGTATTTAAAAAAAATCGACATCTCGGGGTGCCTGGATGGCTCAGGTCACGATCTCACAGTTGATGAGGTCCAGCCCCACATCCGGCTCATTGCTGTCAGCACAGAGCCTGCTCTGGATCCTCCGTCCCCAGTCGCCGCCCCCCCTTCCCCACGCATGCACAAGGGCTCTCTCTCTCAAAAATAAACATTTAAAATAAACAAACGATCAATCAGCATCTCCACACAGAGAGAGATTCAATGCACTTTGACCACAGTCTGGCATTTTATTCTGAATAAAGCAGAGTGTAGGCCATTGACTTACTGCTTTGAACCCATCTAACCATTTTAATATAAAAGCACAATATTATTTAATATTTGTCTCCTAACACTTGCAACCACAAAAGTAATTTTAAAACCACCAGACAGATGTATTAATTGCCTCTAGCAGCACGTTAATTCTACAGGCATGCAGAATGGAGAAGTGTCACCCCTCCCATTTTCTCTAGCAGGGTGCTGCCCTGTACAGTAGGAACCCCACTGGTCGACCAGGTTGGGAAAATATTCTGAGTCCCTATCAACCTAAATTCTGACCATTGCTGCTTCTCTAAAAGGAGGGGACACTAATGTTCTTAAGTGCCTCGCATCATCAGAGAACACAGTTTCTACTTGACAATTCGCATGTTGCTAGTATTTCAAAAAGTCTTTCTAGATGTTATTCTCGAATTTTCTGTTAACTGTTGACAAAGTTATTCCCTATTCATTCACTTGATAAATAATTACATCATACGGCACTCTGGAGCACACTGAACTTGGATAGCAAACTGGAGTATAAATTCAAAAATATGAAAGTAAATTCCAGTGTAATGCTCCTACACCCAAGAGAGGTTTCATCATTTCACAAACACACCCAAAACCAAGGCACAAAGTACTGCAATCCAGCCATTTTACACATAATTCTATAAATGTGATATAAAATCATCTTCACACACAGTACCTGAAATATCGGCATTTATTCTGGCTTCCATTACACACACACGCACACACACACACACACACGCGCGCGCGCGCGCACACTGTTTCATAGGTCATGGTGATCTCGTTTAATGAGGGGACTATTAAACGGTCAAAATAATGCAGATGTGAAAAGAAATTAAGCCATTCGAAAGGCAGAAGTTGGACAGGTGAAAGGGAGATGGCACAGATTAAACCACTTACATGAAAAAATAGAGGAAGAGGGGAAATTTGTAACACTTCTCTGGGTATTTTGTGGTTTTGCAGTTGTCCTACCCTGGGCCAGTCCCTTATATATTCTTAGTCTATGCTCCTTATCTATAACATTAAGATAGTAATGCCAGTCTACCCATTGAATTCTCTTTTTTTTTTTTTTAGGGATAAAAACAACCCAGCAAATGAAGCACAATTTAACAATTTTTCAACTGGCTGCTTTACAGCAAAAATGAGCTTTCAGAAAACTAAAAATTACAAATTATTACCAGTATCTGGAAAAAAAATGAAGTATAATACTATATTCTGGAACTGGGCAAAGCAGAAAGCAACTCTAGCCAGCTAGAAGCTGAAAAATATTCTTGGGTAAGCACTTACCTTGGAGACTTGTCGAAGCCACCTTAAATACTCTGTGAATGTATCAAAACAAATGTAGTAAGTCTGGCTTTGGGGTCCAGAAGAGCTAAATGCTAAACAGTGCTGGTGCTTTTTCACTTCTTCTACCTGTAAAAACAGAGACAAAAACACATCAGGAAAGCAGACCATTTACATAGTTCGTTAACCATACCTTAGGTCAGGGAGCCTACGCAGATTTGCATCTTTCCCTATATATGTTCCTCTTAACACTGAAAACACGTAAGTTCCTGAGTCTGACTAACCAATTTGAATTACAAGGAAATCGAAAATGGGGAGTTTTCTCTTCTTCAGATTTCCCCACAGTAGTGAAATTCTCTTCTTCCTGTTTAGATTGGAACAGATGCCCTTTCTTGTCTTTCTATATCCTCACAATAGGGTGCTGGGGTTCTTCCTTCCTTTGGGAGGAGTTTTAGTTAAGACTTGATTTAAGGATTTTTACTGCAGACGGAGTTTTACTTGGAGGGACTTTTGCATCGCTCTGCATTACAACCTTTTTTAAAAGAGGTCTTCAAGTGAGTTAAATACGTTTTTAAAAATTTAACATGAAATTGAGATTAACATGAAAGAAAACCCTACCGTAAGAACTTTCAAGTCCTAATAAGAAGTGATACAGTCAAATCAAATTTCCACTCTCAGTAAATGCTTTCTAAGCAGGAAAAGTTCAGACGATTAAGTAACATGGTATTCCACAAGCTCCTATGCTTCGGTTACAAAACTGATCACAAGTCATAAAGAAACGGTAAAGAATTTTCAAAAAGATCAGTATCATAGACTATGTTCTAGGACCAAAATGCAATTAAATGTTAGATGTCAATAATAAAATATCCATTTAAAATCCAAGTGTACTTAGAAAACCAGTAACACACTTCCAAACAACTAAGAGTAAAAAAAAATCATAATAGAAATTTAGATAATCTTAGAACAGAGCCATTAAAAATATACTACATAGCAAAATTTATGGAATGCAACAAAAGCAGTACATGGGGGAAAGTTTATAATATTAAATACTCAGATTAGAAAAGAAGGCAGAAAATTATTTTGATTGATATGTGTCTCAAGAACTTAGGGGACAAAATACCAAACTAAAAACTGAATAAATTCAAACCAGAATAAAGGTGATAATAAAAAAGCAGAAACTGATGTCATGAAAACCAAATATATAACAGAGAACATGAACATTAACGAAACACAGGCTCTTCGAAAAGGCTAACAAAGTAAATGTCAGCAGATATTGGTTCATGGTATCAACTGAAGACAGATTTAAATAACATTAACAATGAAAAGAGAGATATGACTACACACTAAGCAGAGATTAAAAAGAATATTATAAACAATTTTGTGGAAAAATCTTAGAAAAATATATTTTACTAACACTAACTCAAGAAAAAAACAGAAGGCCTACATAGTCCTGTAGTCATTTAAGAAACTGAATATCTAAACAAACTTCTTCTCAAGGAATATCAGGCCCATATCGTTTTATAAATGAATTCTACCAAAGTTCCAAGAAACAGATCATTCCAAATTTGTGCAAACTCATCCACCCAACAAAAAATGAAGAAAAATACCCCAAACTATTCTATAACCAAAAACAGATCAGAGAAGTAACACACAGAGGAAAAAAAAATTATAGGCGAGTCTCAGTTATGAACACTTATCTTGAACAAAATGTTGCATCAGAAACCAGAAATACAGAAGAAAAAAACTGTATCAAGAACAAATTGGATTTACTTCAGGAAAGGCAAGATGATTTGACATTATTGGAACTGTAAAATCATTAATCACATTAACAGATTAAAGAAGAAAGCCACAGCCGCAGAAAAAGCATCTGATAACATTCACCACTCATTCAACATTCATGATAAAAACTCCTAGCAAACTAAGAACACAAATAACAACTCAAGCTGACAAAGTGCACTTCTCAAACATCCAAGGCAAATTTCAGCATTCATGATGACATACCACTCTCTTTACAATCACTGAGAAGACAAGTATCTACTGTTTCTACTCAATACTGTACTAGAGTCCTGGTCATTACAATAAGACATAAAAATTTATTAAAGAAGAAAGGAAATGGTCATTATTTGAATATTACATGATTAGCCACATAGTAAACTCCAAGGATTCTGTAGACATTACATTAGATAAAGTAAGAAAATTTAGCAAAGTGGCTGGATATAAAATCAATACTCAAAAGTCAGCTGTATTCCTATACACTAAAAACAAAATTATTTTAATACCATTTAAATTCATCAATATTGACAGATATCAGACCAGTGATTTCTGGAGGATGAGGAAAAGTGGGAGGAAAAGAGTGGAAGGAAAGGGGTACACAGGGGTATGAGGAAATCTTTGGGTGATAAGATCATTCTTCTCCACTGTGGTGATGGTTTAATGGGTATATTTGGCTATCTATATTGTTACCAAATTATTATCAAAATGCGCAGTTTACTGTATGTCAATTATACCTCAATAAAGTTTGGTAAAGATGTAGAGAAACAGGAACACTTGTACACTGATGTGAGTGTAAACTGGTGCAACAACTCTGGAAAACAATCTGATATCATCTTGTAGCATGTGCATATGCCCTATAGTCCAGTATGCGCTCCTAAGTATGTATTTAAGAGCAGTATTTCTCATAGAGGTCATTTATTATAAGGGTTTTGAATTAAACAGCTCAATGTACATTGTGCAGGACTGTCTAATACTTTGCATGACATTTTACTTACTGAGCCCCTGCCCTCCAAATTCCAATAGTGTCCCCTTGCACCAAAGATACTGGAATTAACCAAACACTCTATTTTCCACATTTCCCAGACTTTCTGCAGTTAAGGTGAAGTCATGTGACTAGCTCTGGCCAATTAGCCACGAGCAGAAGTGGCACTTCCACATCCAAATATACAAGAGCCAATTCATGACTCTCCAGTTTTCTCTTCCCTTGCTTAAGCACCAAAGGAAGGTCGCATGTTCCAAATGTTATAAGAGCCCAGAGCAGGCTGGGTCCCTGTACAGTTATGTGAAAAAGGAAATCCCTACCAATCTACATAGCATAACTTAGCTTATATCAACCAGTATGTTGACTGTTCAAATCGCTTCATAATCAAAACACTTACACATATTATCAAGTGTCCCCTTTGGGCACAGTAACTCTGGTTGAGAACTACTGCCCTAGAAAAACTACTTGCATACCAAGAGGCATATCAACACGAGGCTATTTTGGCAGAATTATTTACAATAGCAAAAAACTAGAAGCAACCCAATATCCAACAGGAAAATTACTTAAGAAATTATGAGAATTTAGATCACTTACAGAGGGGAACATTATATAGAAATGAAAACCACATACAGAAAGCAACATAGAACCTTATCACGATATAATACTGAGTGAAAAAATTCAATCGCAGAAGCCTACACATGGTATGATACCAATTTTATTCAGATCAAAAAACAAGCAAAACACAGTTACATCATAAAACTTATTTTAAAAAAGAAAATGATGAATACATATTCTAGGACAATGGGTGGATGCCTTTGGGGTTGGGGTTCGGGGATACCAACGGGACAGATGTAAAGAGAACACAGCTAGAAAACATTGGTATTGATACGGCTATGATTCCTAAACTGAGTGGTAGTAGGTAAATGGTTATTCAATTTATTATGCATTATAATTTAACAAACATTTAAAATGTTATATCTAAAAATCTACGATAAATTTTACAGGTTAAATTAAATATAATGTAATACTTGCACAGTGAATAGAAATTTATCTGTTAAATAACTTTTCCCAACAATTAAGTTGTTTTTTTTTTTTTAAACAAAGTGCAGAATCCTAAGGTTTCTTAAATCAGGATAGTTAATGTTTATTTATTTTTGAGACAGAGAGAGACAGACCATGAGTGGGGGAGGGGCAGAGAGAGAGGGAGACACAGAATTGGAAGCAGGCTCCAGGCTCTGAGCTGTCAGCACAGAGCCCGATGCGGGGCTCGAACTCACAGACTGTGAGATCATGACCTGAGCCGAAGTCAGACGCTCAACCGACTGAGCCACCCAGGCGCCCCCCAACAATTAAGTTTTAAGAGTGCTTCATTTAGCATTATATTTGGAACTCGATATTTGAAAAAGTAAACTAATGATCACGCTCAAGGGGTGTGTCAGATTTATCAGCAATTATTGCTAGGTTGTGGCCAATCTACATCACACTTCATTTCTAGCTCTTCTTCATAAATATTAAAAAAATACCCAAAAACCTTCCATTTACTCTTAGCTTTTCCTTGAACAGAATAAAGCGGAATGAACAGAATGAAAAAAGGAACAGATAAACATGAATGAAACCTCAGACTGCAGAGAGCAAATTATTTTTCCCTAACTTGGTCAACTGTTTTAAAAGACTGTTTTTCAACAGACTCAATTATTTTTAAAGGCATAGTACAAAACAGGTTTTACAAGGTTTGTCTGTGAGAAAAGGAAGCCATTTCTATTCATTCAATGGTAGAAGTCCATCCAATAATAGGCCTGGGAAACAAGACAAGTCTCTAGCCCTGAATGAAAATGCTAATTATAATGCCATCTTCTGACCTTATCTGAACATTCCACTACCTTCCTGCCTCTGCTTCTCTGAGCACAGTAATCTTTCTGACCATCTCCTTCATATGTCAAAAGATTTTTCACCCTTCAGGTTCCACCATAATTGCTACCTCCTTCATCATGAAATTCTCCAATTCCCTCAGAACAAAATGTAATCTCTCCTTCCACTCATCTCTGGCACTACTCTTTTGCATATCTCTCCTAGAGTAGATATTGTTGTGTCCATCCTTCATCTCAGATAGTCAATTATAAGCAATCCAAAGGCAGAGATGATGACTTACTCATTTGGTATTTCTGGGACACCAAGCAAAGTGGCTTCCCCACAGAGGTTGTTTAATAAATAGTTATATTAAATTTGCCTAAGCAAATGCCTAACATCATAGAGAAGAAAGAAACAGACTGTTGACCTAATAAGGCATCAAATATTAAATATGCATTTTTAATGATGACCTATTGGAGTAGTAATGATCACCAAATTTTCAGAATTCAATCCAAAGGACAAGATCTTCAGTAATAAGACACCAGTAATTGTTCAATGCTCAGACAAAAGTTAAGTAATGCTTTCAAAATAGATGACTAAAATAGATCTTGCGGCCTGGTCAAAAATCTTTTTTAAATGATCAAGTATTATTAGTCGTCTTAGGATTAGAATGTATAATAGCAGAGAGGTGGGTAGGGAACTGACATGGGCTATTTACATAAGGAAAGACTAGTTTAAATTATGAATGAAGAATGAATTTGCTGCATAGCAGGTGAATAATACAGCCATTTACTACTGCACACATCTGATTTTACCTAATTCATTTCTAATCCTCAGAATAAGCAGATCAAATGTTTGCCAATTTTAAAAAGTTCACTTCAACGAAAGTTGGTGTTATATTTTTTCCTCTATTTACATCCTCCATGTTCTGCCTCCTTTCCCATGCCCATTCAGGGAGGAAAACAGTAAAGAAAATATTTGCTTAATATGCCCCTAATTTTCACAAACCCTTTTCTTCATCCAAATTTGCCTTTCCATTTATTAAAAGATAACCCTATCATTTAAAAATCAGGAAATACTAACATATAATTATGGTAATGACACATCTACCAACACTTGGGAATTAATAAATTGATACGACAAAAAAAGAATGTAACAATTTCCCAAGCAATTTGGTTCTTTCTATTTTAGAAATGATAGGAATCAAATAATTAACATACCCAAAGAAAAGCAGCTAGTGAGTGATGTTGGGAGTAACTATCAGCTTTATCACAGCTCTTCTCTGAAACAAGTTAACATTTCAATTTCAAAAATTATGAATGGCTAAACTGATAAACTAAAAAATGCTAACTTCACTGGTCACTAAACAAAAATAAACAGAGAAGTATGGCAAAGTCGGATCCAAGATTCATGTAAAACAGAAAGAGTCTACTCTTTGGTTAGAATGTCTGAATGGTCCTTAAGTCATGGACTTAAAGATCATTATTCTATCCTACCCAATATATACTCAAGATATGAAGAGATGTCTACTAATAAAGAATAATTCATCATTAATAGCCAAAATTTAATACTGCATTTAGTCGCTCTGTTTCAGGTCTGTAAATAAGACACATGTACCAATAAAGTGATCATCACCAGGGCCTCACGTGAGCCAACAAATGGTTATTTTCCACAACTCCACCATCCAACAATGCCTACTGGTAGAGCACAACAGGAACTGAAAAAGACCTCAGATGAGTGAAAACCATGGACCCCGTATTACAGAAATGGCTCAAACTTAATAACGCTGGGGACCCAGTTGGCATTTTGTTCGTTTTAAACTTACTTTTCCACCAATGAGTGGCAGAACATGCATCTTTCCGGTCCAGCTGTCTTTCACGGATGACACTATCAGGCAGGTCCCACACAAGATGACTTGGCGTCTGGTCCACCGGTTCACTGGCAAGTGCATTTTGCCTTTACGGACATTATACATTCCTGAGAGCTGAATCCGTTCAGAGCTACCAGTGCTGTGAGGTTTTCCTGAAACAAACAAGCAAACCCTTGAGCCCAAAGAAATGTTTTTTCAACTCGTTGGCATACCAGATCGACTACTTGGAACAATGGAGAATGATTATGGGTAACAATCTAACTTGTAATTGAGAGACTCTGAAATGTGCAGTAATACAGTTATGGTAAGAACTACCACATCTACTCCACATGCACATTTTAATTTTAGGTGAAGAAAAAGCTTTTTCCTTAAGCCCGAGGAAAAGACCATTTTAACTCCTCTGTTATAATCCAAGTGTTATTTTCTCCTATATAACCTTCACAATTTTTGTTTACATTTAGAAAAAGGATGACTTTGAGATTTTTATAAATGGCTAGAGTTAATTTAAGTACACTAAGAAGAAATATTACAGACCGAGATAGGAAAATAACATTCCAGATTTGACATTTAATGAAACTAATCCGTTTTAATGAAATTAACTGCTAATATTCTTCTTTCTATACTTAATGTACATTTACTATTGAGAAGATGAAAAATAAATAACTTTTCTAATAAGAAAATACTACTCGATGGCTATGATTAAGTTCTCAAAGACAGACTTAACGCCAGTTCTATGAAGGTTGGTGTGTAGTGGTGCCTGTGCCTCAAGGAGGGAAGACAGAGAAAGCGGGAGAATGTGCTGAAACTCGGAGACAAAGAGAACGCTGGGAAAGATCTTAAGAGTCTTTGTTTCCAAGCTGGAAATGAATTTGGCAGAATGACATTCAGACAAGTCCCATCAACTGGATGGGAGAACTACTGTGATTCACATGTGACGGTGTTATAAACAAGGAGAAAAACATCCCCAGTTGCAGACACCGAATGTATAATATCAAAGAGTACTGAAACCCACGCTCAGAAAGAAATTAATGAGAGACACGTGTCCTTGAATAGGACCCAAGCCAAAAGTGTTATATTTATTTGGAAATTTGCCTAGTTGCCAAAGGCTAACAGAAGAAACATATTCCAGAGAAATTATATTCTTACTAATATTAAAAACTAACACAAATACCATGTAGTTTTGGTAGATGTCTAACGCCTAGTGGAAAAGGAAACAGGAAGAGCAGCAGCACCAAAAATAGATCTCAAGAAATCCAGAGTGTTGGAACTGTCCCAATACATACCTTTGGGCAGAAATAACAAAACCAGCAGGTTTGAATTTCACTTCCTCTTTCTCCTGGTACATCAGAATGTTTTATAAAATAGATACTGCACACTACATAATTTTGCTGGGGCTGGGCCAGCATGGAGTGTAACAGTGGTTCAGCTATTTGAACCTGGTCCCCAGCAAACAACTACACAGCTGCCACCCCCGCAAGGAGGCTGAGGGCCCCACGGAATTGTTCAGTCACCAGATGCTAATGTCCCACAAAGAGATAGGAAGCCCAGGAGACTTCAGATCAGACACGACTTGCCAGAGACTGCCGGTGATGGATCAGACCACAGTCATTCACTTGTCCCCTTCTGTACGCGTTCATTTATACCCAGAAAGAAAATGCTCAGACTCCCAGGCTAAGAGCTCCTTTCTACATGACAGACATTTCCTGTCGGAAAGAAGCGCAAGACTACTGGATTTCTAAAATCCAATCTCCACAAATGTAATAAACTAACACAGTCTAACAAGGGATCTGACCTAAACACGCATGTGTGTGCGTGCACATGCATACACACACAAACTTACATACAGTCTAATGAATGCAGAGGAGACATTTTATTTAGCCCCATCTGAGAATGGCTTCAAGGACACATGTTAACCTGCCACATTTATGTAGATCTGTGAGGAGACATTGATGAAAAAGACAAAAGGGGTACATAGAGACAGCCCTTCAATTCTCCCAACTCCACAAAACTCCTAGAGAAAGTCCCAGGACAAATCACCAGATAGAGAGGACTATACAAACCACAAGGGATATATATATGTGAGAAGAGAACGGATACATCAACAGAGATAGGCTTTTTATTCTCTAGTTAGAAAAACTGCCAAAGTGCCTAAATAGTCTTGGAGCCTAATGGTAAGATCAGCCTGTCCTTGGAAAGCCCTAAACACCCCAGCCTGAATCAAACCCCTCCTTGTCTTGTTCTGAGTGAATTTCAATATCCTTGTCTGCTCCCTCCCTGGGTGTTCCAGAATAGACACACCCTCAGGACTTGCTGTGTACCAAACAGGACTCTGGGGAATACGGAGATGAGTAAGCACTATATACCTAGGCAATCAGCCATGTGCACCCTCCTTTGCGTCAGACTTCTTTATTCTATGACCTAAGGAATTATTTTCTCTCTCCCTGCCAATTCTCAAACTTCTCAATTCAGAGGAATTCCAACTGTCCTATGCTCCAATAAATATTGACAACACCAAGTACCCAATGCCTGCCTATTCAAAGTTGGATCGGTTGTTAAAACTTTTATTTTAGAAATGTTACTTTAATTCCCTACAGGTTTGAGGCATTTCTTATATGATGCAGGAGGAAAGATAGACAGCAAAAGCAAGTATTTCAAGCTGAGACAGAGACCTGACCACAGCAGAGTGACTGCAGTCTACTTTAGTCTTATCTATCAGCAGAGAATTTTACTAAATAAATGATTCGAAGTATTTATTTATTTAAGAGAAACTACAGTCTGTTCTGCTATAATATGTGATTCATTAATACCAATTAGCTCATATGATTGTAAATAGGGGAATGGTGTCATTTTAATATGCATATTGTGTTGGTTCATAAAGATTTATTCTAGGCAAAAGGAGCCAGATTAGTAGACTTCTAACTTTCAACAGCAAAGGAAAAAACCCACAGTAAATACACTGTCTCTGCACCCACAAGCCAGCATCACCACTGCTCTGTTATTGTGCATTTTTCATATTCCTTAAGGCAACTCAGCTTCTAGCTTGCCAGGAAGGTAGGATGCCTGCCTGGACCGTCTGGGTTAGCTCCTGCGGCCCCATCGTTACTTTTGTTAGTATTTTCGTTATCAAGATGCATGAACTTAGAGTCCTGCCCCCTCCCAACAGCATTTTCCCATAAACTTTTATTTTTAATTTACAATTTTGGAGAACATGAAAATTTTCAGGAACATCTATAAAGTAGCAGAAACACCTGTTTTTAACTATAAGGCCGCTGAAACAACAGAGAAGAAGCACGAATTTGGTTGTTGCCAATTACATGCCTTTGCTAACTACATAACGACGTCTTTCACTGCAGTGGCTTAAAAAGACATCCACGAAATTCTTTTCCATTCTTCCCCTCAAGAGGTGCAGCCTAATTCCACTCCTCTTGCATGCGGACAGTACTTAGTGACTTGCTTCTAACAAAGAGAATGTGGCAGAAGTGAAGCGACTTCTGGAACCAGACTTCTGGAACCAGGTCATAAAGGGCATAGAGCTTCCTCCTCACTCTCTCTCCAGGATCACTCCCTCTGGGGAAACCAGCTGCCCTGTCACGAGGACACTCTGGAGACCCTATGAAAAGACCAACAAGGTGAGGCACTGAAATTTCCTGCCAACAGCAAGCAAGGAACTGGGGCCCTTTCCACCAGCCGTGTGACTGAGCCATACTGGAAGCAGATCCTCCAGCCCGAGGCAAGCCCGGAGAACCACTGCGCCCAGGTCGTCTCGGCTGCAGACCTCAGGATACTTGAGCCGGAACCGCCAAGCTAAGCCGCTCCCAAGCTCCTGATTCAGAGAAACTAGAATAAATGTGTGGTATTTTAAGCCATGAAGTTTAGGGGCAATAACTAACACAACTTTACTGAGTCGGTGTCACTTAGTTCTGTTTACCCAAACATAGCATTACTTTAATAACCCACTTTTCCCTAAAAGAATCCACGGAACTTTGTACAAAGTGAAGGTCTACTGTAATCAGAAATAGTAAAAAATTAAAAAAAAAAAAACAAGAATAAGAATAGTTTATAAAGCAATCGCAACTTCTAAAACTTTAGAGAACGGAAGTATTCATGACAATATGGGACCAAAAACTAAGAAAGCCTGATCACTGCGTAAAAATCAATAGAATTTACCATGTCCCTAGAGCTAGGAACGGTCAGGAATAAGTGAAAACATTCAACCCTCACCTGACCTTCTCTACCTTTAGAGCTTAGACTGATGAAACTCTAAAGCATGTTTCTTATTGCATATAAATCCTTCAATCCTTCTTGACTACCTTCAGTGACAGAAAGACTGAATTAAATTACTTGCCTAGGGTCATTTCAAGAGCTGGCAGAAGGATTTCAACAACCCGTAACAAGGGCTAGAGACCTGAGCACTGAACTGGCACCTGGGAATTTTGTCTCACGGCTGAAAGGCCTCAGCGAGACGTGCTGGCAGAAGCTTTGAAACAGATTTAAGACTAGCTGCTTTTAGCTAATGGAAATGACAACCAGCTGCTAAAGAGATTTGGGGAGGGTTAATTTATGTATCAGATCAAAATATATAAAGTCAACTGCTCAGTAAATCTTGCTTCTTACTGACAGCTACTCAATTTGATTAGGTTTATTTGTATCCCCCAAATTACCGCAGACCCTTCTCCCTGAGAAATCACATGCCTTGAACCTTTCTCTAAACTCTAAATTCTTGAATATCGCTAGAGCTTACAATTTCCCTTATAAATAAAACAGCACCTGGAAAATGCAAGCTACCCCTTCATATTCTTATAGGTTCTGTAAACACAGAGCCAATATAATTTTTTTTAAATCCACCAAAGCAAACTCTAATATAAACTATAGTAAAATTAGCCATGAAATTTAAAAAAAAATCCAAAAGTCAAAGTAATGAAGATGATTACTATGACATATATTCTATGTGCTATATAACAAACAAACAATACTAAATCCAAATGCTAAAAGGAAATGCTGAATGAAGGAAGACAGGTCACCGCAGAGGGCCTCAAACTTCAGCATGCACCAAAATCACCTGGAAGGCTTGCTAAAAACAGATCACAGGGCTCCACTACCCAGCGTTTCTGATCAGTAACTTTAGGTGGGGGCTGGATAGTCTACGGATGCTGTAGGTCCACCATTTGAGACCCACTGAGTTACAGCATTAGGTTAACAATGTCTTTTCAACCAGGTGATCATCAGCATTTGGTTGATAAACCTTGACCAAGAAAGCAAGTGCATCGAGTTGGGGAAAGGATGACAAAGGCCACCAGGAATGAACTAGAGAGCAGGTGCTGCCTTTATACCCCCTCGCCCCTCCTTCCTTCCCTCACACTTCCTGTCCTCACAAGGAACTTGATTTATCTCTCAGGCATCTTTAAAGCTCCCTCCATTCCATCATCAAAATTACTCCTTTGTTGTTTGAATATCTGATGCTCGCGTCTCTTCTTGGAATGTATATTTAGAGAAGGTATTTACTTCAGAGGTGGGTTTCATTACAATCTTGAATTCACAGAGTACGTAACCCTTCCCTGCTTTATGTGTTTCTTCAGCTCTGCTCCAGCACCAATACGTGGTTAGCTGGTATAGCCTCTCCTTATTAACTTCACATTTGGCAAAGAACACGCATTTGAGAAATGTCATCAAATCAACCTTCACCTGTCAGGTCAATGTCTTCGCCATCTGTTCCCTCCCTGAAATGGCAGTCTCATTTCTCTGTGCAGAATCAGACCACACTTTAAGAGCCTTTTCAACATTCTCCTGCGTTTTCTTTCTCATTGGATGAGCCCTTTTTTTCTGGGCTAGAAAAATCACTGTAACAATTTCACTAACTTTTAATTGTTCTTTCCATTACAGTGCGTGGCAGACGTGTTCGGGTCCACAGGTTTGTTAAGCCTCAGCCACATTCAACATTCTTGAATTACCTACAACTTCTATTTTCTGGCTGAAAACCATCATTTTGGTAGACTGAAGAATTTTCATCACCCGCTTTCTCAGCTGGCTTTATTTTTGTCATACTTCTCCACAAAGGATAATGTCATAAGGCAACAAGCATGAAAGCATGAAACACCACAAGTGAGAAGAAACAGCTGAACTTCTCAGAAACCATGGGCAACAGGCAGGCCTCATGGTATGCTTGATTCAAATTTCGGCCTCAGAATAATTATAAATTACTATTTACCATGAGGCTTTGGAAGCCTTGGGAGGCTTAAATCTTAAATCTGAAAATACCTAAGGTCTAGTATGCCCATAACAGCTCTCGAAAGAATAAACACACTCACTCCCTCCTTTAGATAAAACTGTGACTTGTGTCACAGGTGATGCATACTGCTGTGGGCAAAATCAGGGTGTCCCATCACTCCAGCTACGCTTTCACTGTGAGATGCTTTTATTAGGAGGGTTGTGAAGTTCCAAAGAACTTCACATTCATAAGTAAATGCTAAAATCAAAATTCTAAAATCAAACATGAATGATTTGGGGATAATCCACACCACTACTCCACTTTCCTAGTAAAAAACACCCAATACATTTGTTTCCTTTGCTGTAAAGAACAGTCTTTAGCCAAGATGACTCCACAAGGGTATAAAGAGCAATGTCCACACCATCACATTAAGGCCCAATGTGATTCAAATGCTTTTCCCCAGTAGTTCTCTCTGCAAGGCAGGGTTAGAGTTTACATTCTACTTTATAACACATACCAATAATGTTTAAATTTTATAACAAAAACAAAGATTCCAAGAGCAAAGCAATTTCCTAATTCCTCTCTACTGCGTTAGATAGTAACTACCTACCTTTTCCCCTACAAGGTTGATTAAAGACACTGAATCTAGATTCAGATGTTCTAAAACAGACCTTAAAAACTATCTTGGACAAATGTCGCCTCAGAAATGTCTGAAACTCACCCATTCCAAACATCCCTCAACTAGGAATCTCAAAAAAATAAAATTACAAAACCTCCCATAATTAGCCCATTCCTATAATTTACCTATAGGTAACCATGGGAGACCTGAGGAGCTTTATTTTAAACTTCCTTAGACTAACACACAAAATCCACAAAGTTCTCACTCAAATTATTTTCTGTTACTATTTCAAATACAGCCCAATCATCCAAAGTTTAGAACAAAGGGTAGTAAAAAAACAGAATAAACATAATCCTATTTTCTTCATAGTATTATAAACATTTTGGTGAATTTTTTTCAATTTTTTATATGCATATCATTTATATACTTATAACATAAACACCATCTTCTATCCTGCTTTAGCCTCTTCAAACTGTATCATACACACGTTTCCAAGTTGTCAGTCTTTATATCTTAAAGACTTGCAAGATACTCCATAAATTATCTCTTGTTTCCTCATTTCATTACTGAGGATTGTTTCCAAATTTTCATTGTATGAATTGCTGAATCAAAGAGCATGTCTTGTTTTTACAACTCCCAATCTCTCTTTACTATAACCAGTTCTTCCTAGACAGCGACTCTAACTCAGCTATAAATTAGCAAGATAAGCAACATGAGCAAGAACAAGTATGCTTCCACTCCTGAGTGTTTTTCCCAAAGGAATGAGTGACCTTTACGGACATCCTAGGAACGTGTGAAAGGAAAATAAAAGCACAGTAAACCATACTATTAATAAAAATGAACCCACAACAACTATCTATATGGAAATAGGTTTCAGACTGCTGCTACCAGTAGATATATTTGGATACAACATGGGAAGTCTCTACTTTTTAAAGAATGATTAAAAGAAAATAGACTAAAAAAGCAAAAGAAAGAGGAAAAAAAAAAAAAACCTCGAATTTTTCTGATGAAAACTTTTACATTTGTACATAGACAAATAGCATTCGGATTTTATCCAGCACTCTATATTGTTTTCCCAATCCCCTCAAAATAACTTTTTGCCAAATGGGGAAAGTCAGAGGGAGAGGTTACTCTGCCATAAGTCACTAACTGGCTGTGACTACCAGGAGCAGCAAAACACTCGGCAATGGATTTAAAAAGAAAAAAAAAATTCCCAAACAAACACAATGAAAATACTTGTAATTGACGGTCATGGATTTTATAGTGCTTGTTATCATAAAAGCATATTTAATAAATCTTTCAGATTTAGGGTACTGATTTAATTCCTTGGTAACCAAATCACCTATTCACAAGTCTTTTGATCTTCAGAGGGTTCTAGAACCTTAGAACTCCAGTCTTCCTGAGCTTTACAGTTTCTCCAACTCACTCCATGCCTTGTAAATTCCAGAGTAGGCCAAACACACAATCTACTAACTGTGGCTCTTTCCCCTGCGCAGGCCCAAAGCCCAGCACAGGATCTGGAACAGACTAAGCACTCCACAAGTACCTCTTGCATCAATGAATACACACCTATGTTTGAGCCAAAGGAAAAACCACTTCTTAACATACATAGCTCAAATTATTAAAACTATGTAATCTATAGCTATATGTTTGGGGGAAAGGATGGAAGAAACAGGTGGCTCTTAATTTATATTACAAAAGAAAACATTTGCCTGAAATTCTCAGCCAAACATTTCAAACTCTTTTTCTAGAAATATTAAGGGAATTATTTTTTAAGTAAAGGAAGGGAGGTGTTAACAATGGGCAAATTAAAGTCATTCAACTGAATTATAGTATGTATACAGTTTGATGAAATAGTCTGTCCTTATTTCCATTATAAAGTATATGAGTATGATAATAAACAGATACATGTATAAACACTCAAACAAAGTAGATATAAACCAAAAGATGAGTAACAGAGAATCAAACCAAAGGAAGACTCAGAAAGAAGAATATTCCACAGCAGGAATGATGTCCATTGATCGCTTTTAGTGTCCCTGGAAACTAGAGAGCAAAATCTGTCTCAAAACTTGCTGACAATGGGAAAAAACTATTTGCTAGTTCATTCTTCAGACTATGCATGAAGTTACTAGAAGAACCAAAACTTCTGAGGAACAAGAATGTCCAGTACTATGGAACCTTATATCAGAACTTCAAGGGGCATCTGGCTGGCTCAGTCAGAAGAGCATGCTACTCTTGAGTGCTGGGTTATGAGTTCAAGCCCCACATTTGGGTGCAGAGATTACTAAAATAAATAAATAAATATAATAATAACAATAATAATAATAAACTTAAAAGAAAATTTAAAGCCAGTTCTTCATTTTCATTGTGATTTATAGAAGTAATACATTATATTATAATGGAACATGATTCCAGGTCATACCTGTCAAATCTAAATTATCGAAGAGAAGTTTTCATTTTAATAAGGCAACAAGATATAAAATGTCATTATTCAAAACACAAGGGAGTTTGAATGACTTAGAACACACACTGGAAAATCTAAATCCCACACCCAGAACAATAAAAGCTTCATGGCTACCAAATATATTAAAATGAGTTTTAAAATATGAACACACCAAAACACTATTTTGTATATAATAAAGGCACATATTACATATGCTATTTTGGCAGAAACTGGTTGGATGTTCAACAATCCCATTTCATCTTCCTGGCTACACATAGTAACTGCATTTATCAGCCTCTCTCGAAATTCTGCTGGAATCTCACAACTAGTTCTGGCCAAGAAAATGTGTGTGGAAATATACAAGCCACTTCCGGATCTGCCTATGCCATACATCCTCTTGCACAGGCTCCTCACCCACTGACCAGCTGGATGGAGATGGTCCGGCAGAACGCTCAAGAGGCTCAAGGGGGTGGCGAGCCACAAGATGGAAGGAGCCCAGGTTCCTGAGTCACTTGGAATGGAGCTGCCTGACCAGAGTCATCAGCAATGGACCTGATCATGGGAACAAAAGAAACCTGTACCATGTTAAAGAGTTAGATTGGTATGGTGGTTGTTGCAGTAGCTAAAAGGTCTCTAACACAGTTATATTCAAGCCAGTTTCACCCTAACTAGAACTGAAATAAATTGCTATCATATCGCATGAGCAAACTTCTAAAACTGGGAACACCAATATGCATTAGTAGGTTGCCAAGCCTCCCATCCTTCTTATGACCTACAAGGGGAAAAGGGCTCTGGTCAACTGTGCTACCTGTCACAAGGGAGAGGCAAGGGTAAGTGATGCTAGCGCACTTCTTACAGATATCATAATGGCAGCCAACTCTCCAGAAGACAGGATCCGGGCAGCAGCTTGCATAGCAGGTAGAGTAAAACTAGCAGTGATCCATCCTTCACTGAAAATTACTCTTGGAATCCTAAACTATTTGTATTAGCTATGGACCTACATGCCTAGGTCTGCCATAACAAACTACCACAGACTGGGTAGCTTAAAACAACAGAAACAGCTGTAGAGTCTAGAAGTCGGAAATCAAGGTGTCAATGGAGATGATTCCTTCTGAAGGCTCTGAGGGAGAAGCTGTCCTGTGCCTCTCTCCTCGCTTCTGGTGGTTACAGGTAATTTCTTAACATTCCCTGCCTTGTGGCAGCATAATCTCAATCTTTGCCTCTGTCTTCCTATCACATTCTTGGTGTGTCTCTGTATGTATCTCTTCTTGGAAGGACACCAGTCTTTGGATCTAGGACCAACGTTAATCCAATATGACCTCAACTTAACTTATTACATCTGCAAAGATGCTGAAGTCACATTCTGAGCTTCTGTGTCGACATGAATTTTGGGAGGACACCTACTACCTTATTGATCCCTCATCTAGACAAGTCTAATTTTCTTTGGTTTTATAGTTCTTTTTTTTTTAATAGTTTATTTTCAAATTGGTTTACATATAACACCTAGTGTTCATCCCAACACGTGCCCTCTTTAATGCCCGTCACTCCCTCTCCTCCCTCCCTCACCCCCCCCTTACCCTCAGTTTGTTCTTAGTCTTTGAGAGTCTCTTATGTTTTATCTCCCTCCCTCTCTGTGTCTTTTTCTTCCTTTCCCTTCTGCCCCTCCCCCATGGTTTTTGCTAAGTCTCTCAAAATCTACCAATGGGTGGAAACATATGGTATCTGTCTTTTTCTGACTGACTTATTTCACTTAACATAATACCCTCCAGTTCATAGCAGCACTTTCGACAATAGCCAAATCATGGAAAGAGACCAAGTGCCCATCAACTGACGAATGGATAAAGAAGATGTGGTACATATATACAATGGACTACTACGTGGCAATGAGAAAAAATGAAATCTGGCCATGTGTAGCAACATGGATATAGTTCTTTTTCAAAACTTGATAATTAAGTAGTTACAGTACTACCTTTTTTTCGGTATTGCCATAGTATTCTCCATACAGTGCAGTGAGTGTATTATTAAGTTTACAATAAAACTTACTTAATCATGAAGTATCCCCTAAGATCAAGCAATTAGTGTTAGCTGATCTCTAAAAAGATTGCTAAGTACAACATGGCATTTTGACTTTTAAATGTTTAAGGCAAATGCCCCAGCTGACAAAAGTATCACGTCTCTAAGCACTGTATCTGGAAATTTAAACACTAAAAATACATGAAGCATTCCATGATTTTTGCCTATAGTAGGGCAACGGCTTGGCTACAGACCAATAATCAGTCCATTAGTAGACTGTGCCAGTGCTAGCAGCTCACTTCCCTCTAAGTCAAACAAACTTCTTTCAAAGTTAAACAAACCTCATTGTTTATTTAACTGTCTTCAGGAGAAGCTCTTAGTACTTGAAGAAGACTTAAAAACCGTGAAGATTAACCTAGAGACCACCAGTCTTACGCATTTTTCCACAATTTTTCGTATTTTTGGTACCCACTTAAAACTCTAAATGAAACTAGCATCCATCAATGAAATAAACCAACTAGACAGTGAGTTAAAATTCCTACACATGTACAAACAATGTGCCCATTAGTTATAAAACACTGACCAGAGCAAACTTATTGAGCATAAACACTCACTTAACCAACATCCAGGGTAAAAATTACCATAAAAAATAGTACGCCTAACATTCAATTACTTGTAAGACAGGCTAAGAAATGCCAATACAATTTTTAATCACTTAAATGTATTCAAAGTCATCACTGTAAATCATTCTCACTACCTTGGACTAGCAACTGTATATATGTAAAAGTAGAAATGCCATTCGGTCTCAATTTCCCTCTCTCCCTCATTATCTTCAATTCTTATCAGCTCTATCCCCCAAACATACCCCAATCCAATAGTTGTCATCTTTTGCTGAGTGAACAAACTCTCAATTGGTTCCTTTGTTTCCATTGTCTAGGCACTGTGGCAGCCATCCACGATACCTGTTGTGGGTTGAAATGCATTTCCCAAAAAGATATATTCAAGTCTGAACCCCCTGTATCCATGAATGCAACCTTATATGGAAATAGGGTCCTTGCAAATGCAATCAAGTTAAGATGAGATCATCTTGGATTAATTATCTGTAATCCAATGACTAGTGTCCTCAAAAGAGGAAAATTTGGGGCGCCTGGGTGGCTCAGTCGGTTGGGCGGCCGACTTCAGCTCAGGTCATGATCTCACGGTCTGTGAGTTCGAGCCCCGCGTCAGGCTCTGTGCTGACGGCTCAGAGCCTGGAGCCTGCTTCCAATTCTGTGTCTCCCTCTCTCTCTGCCCTTCCCCTGTTCACGCTGTGCCTCTATGTCTCTCAAAAATAAAAATTAAAAAAAAAAAAAAAGAGGAAAATTTGGGGGTGCGAGGTCAGTCAGGTAAGCATCAGAGTCTTGATCTCAGCTTAGATCATGATCTCATGGTTCGTGAGATTGAGCCCTGTGTTGGGTTCTGTGCTGACAGCACAGAGCCTGTTTGGGATTCTCTCTCTCAAAATAAATAAATAAACTTAAAAAATAAAAGATGCTCCAGCCTCATCTTAAAAAAAAGTGGGGGAGGGGGGAGGAAACTTTGGACACAGTCATACACAGGGAAAATGGGCACGTGACAACAGAAGTAGAAATTAGAGCGATCTGGTTGCAAAGCCAAAGAACACCAAGCATTGCCAGCAAAACCAGAAGCTTTTATAAAGGACAAGGAAGAATCCTGCCTTAGAGGCTTCAGAGCGAGCACTTCTAGCTTCTAGAACTGCGAAATAAAATTGTTATTTTTTTAAAGATTAAAAAAAATTTTTTTTAACATTTTATTATTTTTGAGAGAGAGACAGACAGACAGACACAATGCGAGTTAGGGTAAGGGTAGAAAGAGAGGGAGACAGGGAATCTGAAACAGACTCCAGGCTCTGAGCCCGATGCAGGGCCCGAACTCATGAACCGTAAGATCATGACCTGAGCCAAAAGTTGGATGCTTAACCAACTGAGCCACCCAGGTGCCCCTAAATTTCTGTGATTTTAAGTCACCCAGTCTGTGGTAATTTGGCACAGTGGCCCCCAGAAAACAGGTGCCAGCAGGGCTGTGCTCCCTCCAGAGGTTCTGGAGAAGAATTTGTTCCTCGCCTTTTCCGGCTTCAGGAGCCTTCAGCATCCCTTTGCTTCTAGCCACATTGCTCCAATCTCTGTCTGCAACTTCACCTTTGTGTCTCAAATCTCCCTCTGCTCTAAGAAAATTTGCGACTGGATTTAGGGCCCTCCTAGATAACCCAGGATAACCATTCCATCTTAAGATCTTTAGCTTAATCACAGCCGCAAAGACCCTTTTTCCAAAGAGCTAACGGTCACAAATTCTGGGGATGAGGCCATGGTGGACACGTTTAGGAGCCATTACCACCTACTCTATTAGGCGTCGGGAACTCCAAATGTGTCTGGCAAGTGAATATACCTTTGTTAGAGAGGAGGAGGGAGGAAACCAAGAAAGAAAACAAGAAATGAGGGAAGGTGGCACTATCGTCTCTACCAGGTAAGAGCCTATCTTTCAAGGCTCAATTCAACTGATGACTTCTCTGCAGAGCCCTCCCTCAGCCCCACTTCCCGAGGGCAGAAGTGTCCCACACCCCTATATTCACATCTTTATCCCAACCTTCCCCACCTTACCCTCGATTTCTAGGACTATCAACTCCCTGACGGCCGTAGCCAGGCCTTACTTATCTTTAAGCTTCTATAATTGTCACAGTATATGAGAAGTAGGAAGAGGAAATAAAGCTAACATTAGTTATTACTTCACGTAAGCTATCTCATTGAATAAAAAAGAAATAAAGCACTTAAAAAAACTGTATCGAAAATGGTGGAGATTTCTGTCAACTTTATCATTCCTGCTAAGAAAAGGCAAAAAGGGGATTATTCTAGATGGTGTGTGTAAGATGTGGAAGTCCCCTGAGTGGCCGTCAGGACCATCTGGTACCGTAGGCCTTCGTAAGATCAGCAAAGTCGGCACCGCAGGCCGCTCTTTTAAGAGAGCATGCCAAGGTCATGCTTCCGCCAGGACCTGGCCCAACGCATGAGAACAGGCCCGATAACCTAGACACTCCAACCGGCACATCCCAGGGTTTTGTCCTAAATTTGTGCTGGGTTTGTCCAGGGTTTCACCTACAAAAAGTATACAGGCTCTGACTCCACAAACAGACAAGTAAGACTCAACCAAAATCAAAAATGTGTGCTTTCATTCATGCCATGGGTATTGACTTTTGGTGTCTCTCGTGGATTTAGAAAGGAAAAAAACCTTCTAAGTTAGTATATAGAATAGAGTACCTATTCTATAGGTTTAGATAGAAGTTTTAAATGAAGCCTAGTTTTAAATGAAGCCTAATGATAAATACATTGATATTACTTTAAAGAAAATATTAACACTGAAGTCTAAAATGAAAATTAAGGAGGATTAGACTAAAAGTCAGATCCTGAATTCTAGACCTGGCTTTGCCACTAACTAGCTCTATGACTTGAGGTAAGTCATTTTACTTCTCTCAAATGGGGACAGAAAATGGGAAAACCAGATTACATCACTGGTTAAAAAACTGGGTCCTCAATGTTCTTAAATTCCATCTTTCCCCCAATCCAACTCCTAATAAAAAGGGACACACACACACACACACTGGATTACCTCATTATTAAGGGTCTTTCTTGGTACAAGGTCCTAGCTTTCTGTGATTTACGTATTTTTTTTAATGTTTATTTATTTTTGAGAGAGAGAGAGATAGAACATGAGCAGGGGAGGGGCAGAGAGAGAGGGAGACACAGAACCTGAAGCAGGCTCCAGGCTCCGAGCGGTCAGCACAGAGCCTGACGTGGGGCTCGAACCCACAAACTGTGAGGTCATGACCTGAGCCAAAGTCAGGTGCTTAACCGACTGAGCCACCCAGGCGCCCCTGATTTACGTATTAACCATTCCTCAGATTTTTTTTTCCCTAGCTGTCTACACGATAACTCCTTAGTGCTCCCTATTTTTGTGAGTAAAGGTGATGATGCCTTTAGTGCTGTTACACCTGTTTTTGGTGCTATTTTCTTCTGTAAGAGGTTGGAGGACTACATGAGCTGTGTCTTTTTAATGTATTAATCATTCCCATGTGCAATCTGCTAAAATCACGCAAATTTTTAAAGATCAGAAGAATGTTCCTTCCTACTCATCCAACTGTGGCGGCATGGTAATTAAGGATCCTGGTTAGGAGTCAAAGTTAACGTTAGAAGGAAACACATGACATTTTCATTTTTATAACCTTCCAATGTTTACCCTGTGTATGTCTTTGGAAATACTCAACTTTGGACAGAAAAAGAGAGTCCTAGTAGAGCTATTTTGAGCTTCTCTAAAACTAATGACTTGGGAGTCCTTTAAAAAGTTACATGGTTACGTGCTGCCTGGCTGGCTCAGTTGGTAGAGCACATGACTCTTGATCTCAGGGTTGTGAGTTCAAGCCCCATGTTGGGTGTGGAGCCTACTTAAAAATAAAAAAGTTACATGGTTATAACTTAATTTCCACTGATATCACTTAGGCCTCCTCTCCCTAAAGGTAATCCCCTTGGGAAGAAAAGGAAGGAAAATTTAGTTACTTTTTGTTTGCAGCAACAGTTTTGTGTAAAAACGAGAAGGTGGTGGTTTCTAGCTTTCACAGGAGATGTATATTCTTAAAAATGCAAATTTAGTGACATTTATATTCTAGTCGTACTAAATTCCAACTCACATTGAATGGAGTTTTGCATGATCTACACGAGTATCTCTATACACTGTAGCGGGCGTACAACACAACAGGTCCCAACCGTCAAAAGCCTTACAGTCTAGTAAGATAATCAGGAAAGTACAATATACTTTGATAGAAACCGTGATGGAAAAAGTACCATGTACTGGGGCATCACATGAGATACTGATTCCAAGCAAACGTGATTATTTTAGACAGGTACTTAGCATTAGAGAACTATTAATAAGTTTGCATATAATTAGTGTGATAATTACATGATTACATGCACGGATGGAATCCAAATGGACTCATCACATCGGACTTGTAACTTCCCAAATTTGTATCTCTAACTTCTACTACTCCATGTATCCACCTGACTGCCTTCTCCCACTTTTCCAAGAGTAATCCATCTTTGGAAAAGGCAATTCCATCCATTAAGTATCTCGGATAAAACCCCGTGGTATATTCCTGGACTCTTCTCTCCTACACACCCCAGATCCAGTCCAAGCTCCGTCTCTGCCCTATCTTTAAGATCTATCCAGAACTCAACCACATCAACCTTACTTCCATCTTCACGGATGTATTACTCTCATCCCTTTCAAGGGCTTCTGCCATAGCCTGCTAGCTAATCTTCCTGCTTCTGTGCTTGCCTCACACTAGTCGGCTTTGACACAGCACTGGGAATGATACTCCTCTGCTCAAAAAGCCTTCAATGACTAAGTCTGCGAAAGCCCAAGTCTGTGATAGCCTGGCAATTTCTAGTGACCTGGCCCTCTCCTAAGTCTCTGACCCACCAGTCTCTCACTTGCCCTGGCCATGCCCTCCCAGCCACATAGGCCTCCTTGTCTCAAGGCATCTGAACCCCCAAATATTATCTCTGGTTGTTTCTGTTCAGTCTTCCTCCCTCTACTCTACATCCCTAACATCTCAGACTGACCACCCAAAATCTTCTACATTAATTCTGAGTTTTCACATTTGGAATTTAGAGCCTTTCACATTTACAATTATAAGCAGTTTTAAACGGCATTTATTCTTAGCGTGGCTCTTAACACTAACAAAATTAATTCACTAATTACCAATGAGTAAAAATTAAAAATTACATCACATAGTAGAATGACTCTACAGATTACATTTCATCAGCTAGATAAAACCTGACAGCTGTTAAATAGGAGAAAAAAGTCCCAAGTCGATAGAATAGTAAGGGAACCCACATACACACACACATACCTGAAATGCAAGGTAAACAAAAATCTGAAGCCAAATTAACTTAATTTCAGAAAAAGCATGGATTTTTAAAAATCTTTATTTTTGAGAGAGAGAAAGAGTGCACAATGGGGGTAGGTACAGAGACAGAGGGAGACAGAGGATCTGAAGCCGGCTCTGTGCTGTCAGGAGAGAGCCCCATGTGGGGCTTGAACCTGTGAACCGTGAGGTCATGGCCTGAGGCGAAGTTGGATGCTTAACCGACTAAACCACCCAAGCGCCCCATGGATTTCTTAAAATTACACCACAAGTGTGGATCACTATTAGAACCAGATATTTTCAAAGCTGTCTCAAGCCAGGTCCATTCTTTTTCTGAAAACCTTACTAAGAATTATTCCAACTTCTTTGTTTACAGAATAGTTTTTTTTCTAAGAAGGCTGCAGACAAGAATTTGGAAATTTGAGGGGAAAGGAGTTTTTCAAATTTGTTATATTTGTTGCCATGGAATTCAGCCTATATAATTCTAATAAAACACATATTCTCTTAACATCTATATTTGTATCAGAAACCCAATTCTTATCCATCCTTCAGGTGCTGCTTAAATATCTCACATTTCTGCCCTTCGTGCCTATCAAATTAATTTCTCTCTCATCTGTCTTCCCATCACACTCTACATATACTTCCTACTTAATATATACTTCATATAATGTTAAAATTATTAACTTTCCTATTGTCTGTTAGTTCAGGCACAAGAATCATGCCATTCACCTGTATTTCCAGAGGGCCTAGGTCAATGACAAACACACAGTGGACATTCAATCAAAGTCTAAACAAATTAACTAGAGATAAGAAAATAAGAATCACTTCCAAAGATGAGAAAAATTCAATTTATATAAGGTATTTTCTAATAATAAACTGGATCAAAAAGAAAGAGGAAGAACAGTGGGCTGATGGACTATATATAGGTAACTTGTCCTTCATACACTAAATGGCAAACTTAAAACTTTTTGTATTTTTAGGAGCAAAGAAAAACTAATTACTAGTTATGGATACAAAATTATATACTACAATGATCAAAGACAACCAAGCATAAACTAAGAGACTACAAATATGACAAAATCCATCCACTTCTTATGCTACAATCTCCCTTCGACTTTCATATTTATCACTGTTAATGATAAATAACAATGTTACTCCTTTAGGGAGTAAAAAGCATTATTAACTTTTTATCCGTATGACTACCTTTTTTACCCCAAGTTTAGAAGAATAAGTGTTTCTTATTCACCCAGCTCTTGTTGATCTGCCTCTGCTTATTTGCATCTTCAGCTTTATTTGAGGCCTTCAGTTTGTAGGTGTAACTGGAAGGGGAAATGAAGGTCTCCAGGCCCAACAGGGGGACACAATGCTTCTCACCTCTGCATGTGAATGCACGCCGGAGCCACGCTGGTGTGTCATCGCACAACTGGACCCTCTTCACCACGCTGGGGTCCCCCACTCCCTTCCTCCCACACAGAAGTAGAACTCAGGAATACACCACTGACCGAATCAATTATTTCTAAATTCTCACCTCAGAATTATCCAAAGATACAAATGTCTTGGTTCTAGTTTCTTTTGCAAACTATGTGAGTACAACAACGGTATCTTCTTGTTTATGCTTCTATCCCAGAAATCATAAGCCTTAGAAGAACTAACTACTCAATACATACAACTGAAATAAACTTAAAATTTAAGCCTAGTCCCTTTATTTGGTGTCCTTGAGTTGCAGGGTAAGTACAATTGATGTAAAATATAACTTCCCAGACAAACTAAGATGGATTATGATTAATAAGGACTCATCGCCATCTCATACTTTGCCAGTAATGCTGTATTAGCCAAAGATGTGACAGTTTCCATTTCATATGATTAAAAAAATTATTTCTTGGTTGCATATGATAATCCTAAAGATTATTATCTTGAAAACAGAAAACCGAATTAATATATTCATCTCATAATAAACCAGATTTCATTATGAAAAGGAACGAGGGCAACTTTTTTCCATGAAAAGGATTTGAAACTACAAGCTGACTACTTTTGGATAAATAACATACTGATTTGAATTAATTCCTGATGAACTGAGCATTTCTGGGCATTTCCCCAAGCAGCTTCTGATTCTCTTTATCTTATCTCTTTTAGACAACACTTCAGTTCAGATAATCCCAAACAAATTTATAGGGAAAATAAAACTGTACTTCAGAGCTTTAGAGTTAAAGAATATAATCTCACACTAAGATCTGAGGGCAAAGTTCTGTTTAGATAAACAGGAAATTATGGATTTCAAAACAAATGTTAAACTAATCCGCAAAGATATAATTTCGACATTGCAAACAACATTTAGATCATCCAACTACAGAGAGAATCAGTGTATACATAATACATGACAAAATTATTGTTTATCATCTTTTTATTTCCCTACACAGTGTTTGCCTCAGAAGTATTGTCATCTTTCAGAAGAGAGGGGTTTTCTCAAAAGCTTAGAACCAATACAAATAACAACAACAAAAAAGAATCAACTAACCAAATAATAAGCTGCCCTGAAAGTATAATATACTTCCTCCCCGGTCCCGCTGCTATGACCGTTTTATGCGTAATGCCTAAAAATGGCGAAAGCAGGAGAAAGGAAAAAGTATAAATAATAAATAATGGGAAGGAATTACATACAAGATTTCCTTTCTTTCTGAGTCTATCAATAAATTCATTTTGGAACTACTATAAGAAATTAGTCTAGAAAGAAATAGAAAGAGTCATGTAATAGAAATTACTGGTTTTCCTGACTGACTTACCTAAATTTTTCTACCAATCCTCCCTTCTTCTATATATGCACAGACACACACCTAATGCTGACCTCAAAGGTATAAGACGTTTCTTGTGTTCAACAAAAATATATGACTTCTGAGGGTAAAGACTGTATATAAAACTCCTGAGCTTGAGTTTTTGTTTTGTTTTGTTTTCTCTATGGATAGATGAAGAAAAGCAGATGGGCAGGTAGAAAAACCAGTTTGTTCGAAATTTAGGATACTATAAACTAGCAGAAACAGGACAAACAGAACAATCGTTATTTGTATTAAGAGAACATTTTAACCTATTTAAAACTATTTGCAGAGGAGACTGAATTAGATAAAACGTTTTGAAATATTTTATTTCCAGTGATTTAAAACTTAAAAAAAAGCAATTCTAGCTATCCAAATGGCTAAAAGGGGCAGGGGGAGGGGCGTGTAGAATCTTGACCTCTACCTCACACCATAAGTAGATATTAGCAGAGGAGAATACCGACATTACCTTAACATGGACAAAGATTTCAGTAGGACACAAAAAGGGATCATTGTAAGGAAAAGGCGGACGTGTTGGAATACATTAAAACCAAGAATGTCTGCCATCAAAGGACAACATTAAGAGTGAAAGAAGCAAGTCACAGAATAGAAAAGAAGGTAACTGCAACATACAGAAGTAGGTAAGTAAGGGCTCATATTCAGAATATATAAAAAGAACCTCTACAAATTAGTAAAAACAAGTGTTTTAAAGAAACAACCCAGTAAAAAACTGACCCTCCCCCCACCTTTCTCTCTCACATACACACATATATTTACAGAGCCAATAATCATATGCAAGATGCTCAACCCAGTTCTTGGAAAATGCAACTTAGAATCACAATGTTATAATTCTACTTATATGCAGTCCAAAACAGGCAAAATTAACTGACAGTTACTAGAAATCAGAGTGGTTATTTTAAAGTTTTGTTTTTTTTTTAACATTTATTTATTTTTGAGACATTGAGACAGAGCGTGAGCAGGAGAAGGGCAGAGAGAGAGGGAGACACGGAATCAGAAGCAGGCTCCAGGCTCTGAGCTGTCAGCACAGAGCCCGACGCGGGGCTCGAACTCACAGACCGCGAGATCATGACCTGAGCCGAAGTCGGCCGCTTAACCGACTGAGCCACCCAGGCGCCCCCAGAGTGGTTATTTTAGAGGAGGAAGGTAGAGGTAGTAACTAGTCACTTGGTGATTAAGATTTGTGCAGCTTTTTGGGGCGTCTGAGTGGCTGCATTGGTTAAGCGTTGGACTTCAGCTCAGATCATGAACTCACAGCTTGTGAGTTTGAGCCCTGTGTCAGGCTCTGTGCTGACAGTTCAGTGCCTGGACCCCGCTTCAGATTCTGTGTCTCCCTCTCTCTCTGCTGCTTGTGTGCCCTCTCTTTCTCTCTCTCTCTCTCTCTCTCTCTCTAATTAAACATTAAACAAATTAAAAAAAAGATTTGTGCAGCTTTTTGAATGTATATTTCAGTAAAAGATTTAATTTTTTTAAAAAGCAATTTGATTTAGAAAGCTACTGATGAGCAAATATTTAAATTAAAATGTCTATCTTGCCATTTGCAACAACATGGATGGAGCTAAAGTGTATTATGCTAAGTGAAGTCAGTAATTCAGAAAAAGACAAATACCACAAGATTTCACTCATATGTGGAGTTTAAGAAACAAAACGGGTGAACATACAGGGGATTGGGGAAAGGGAGGGAAAAAACCATGAAAGACTGTTAAAGATAGAGAACGGAGGGCTGATGGAATGAGGCCGGTGGGCACTGGGCTAGATGGGTGATAGGTAGGTAGGTATTACGGAGGGCACTTGTGATGAGCACTGGGTGTTGTATGTAGTTGATGAATCACTGAATTCTACTCCTGAAACCAATGTTCCACTGTATGTAAACTAACCAGAATTTAAATAAAAATTTGGAAGGAAAAACGAAAAGGTTGCTCAGGCACTTTGCAAATTTTCAAAAAAAGAATAATTAATTTCTAGTGTATACGAAGTGTTAACACCAATATGAACCCTTAATATATCGAGAGAGCATACTCTTCCAGCACTAAACATTTTGAGATTCCTTTTAGTCTGACTTCATTTAAGAAAGACTATTTTTAAGGCATAAAATAAATAAAAACAAAACTATAAGTGATTAAGGCACAGGCAGCATGCATTCTTGATTTTCCAGGCTACTCTGCCAATCTACCTTCTGCCACTCACCCTATACCCTGCCCTCACCAGGCTTCCCTCCACATTTATCTTCCCACGCTGCCCTCTTCACTGCTCCTCTCCCTGCCTCAGAGCACAGTCCTGAACTCCTAGCCGATTCTGTTTTTCATTTGAACTTTATCAGTCTGTACTCCCCACCCAAAAGGCATAGTTAGTAGGTTTCTACCTAGTTTATACTCCTTAGACAACCTTAAAAGCTGTCATTTGTCTGCCCAACTAAGTTCCAAGTGACTACAGAGGGCACTGTCTCATTCGTAGTGCCTAGAAGCACAGTAGAAAGACAATGATAATAGGCATGGGTGCATTAAAAAAAAAAAGTTACAGAATGAGACCAAATTACTTTCAATTCAACCAGTATTGAAGTGCTTACTTTAGCAAAGACATTTAGCCCTAATTAGATTAGAAATAAGGTTATTTTAATTCAGCTGCATTTTGTAGTCTGTCTTGCTACCTCTCTCTACCTATTCCACATAGCTGTGTGATGTTCTAGAACCACACCCACTGTAACCGCAATGCTTAAAATAGCTTCGATCATCAATATTCATAAAGTCATATTGTACTCGGGAGAGGGGTCATTCCCACTTGTTCAGGCTCCACTGTGCTCTTTCCCCTCCATGGCATTTAATCTACTCCCTTCCCTCAATGCCCCCCCTCCCCTGTCCCGCCCCTTAAGGAGACTTGGGATTTGTTCTCATTTGCCCCCTTGGGTTGGCTCTGCTGTTCTGAGGTTCTGATTCAGCTCCTCGATTCCCGCGGATCTGCCACTCTCCCTCTCTCCCTGGGCACCTAGTCTGTCCCTTCCCTAACCAGTGCTGAGTCTACCCTTCTCTTCTCTGTGTCTCTTCCAGTGGACAATGGGAAGAAGGGGGAGGAGTTCACCTCCCCTCTGCTCCTTCCCCTAAACTTTCTTTGCCCCTGGGTGCTAGCATACACAGTGGCCCATGAAGGAAGGTAGTGGGGGAAGGTGCGAAAGGGAAGGTGAAAAGGAAAAGAGGTAAAAGAAGATGGGGTGAGGGGAAAGAGAGGAAGTAAAAATATAAATGACTCAGACATACAGCAAAACAACACGAAGGTAACAGTGTTCCTGGAGACCAGGAATGACAGCTTCAGGGTATGTGAAGGTAAACATGACAGGAAAGGTAAATATAAATGATGGAATATGGGAAAGATAAGAAGTAGGTGAGAAAATGTTGTGAGATGCTAAAGACTGATGAGACAGAAGGCAAATGCCTAAGACTTGGTAAGAAAAAAGGGAAACTGTGGACGTAAAAACAAATGGGACACCCGTGCACCTCAGTGGAGAGTATGAGCTGTGGGGTCAGGCTGCCGAAGTCCAAACCCCAGCTCTGTCCTTTGGGAGCCGGGCGAACTTTGGGCAAGTTCTTTAACAGCCTAGCGGTAGATATGCTGTTGTTGCCCTGCTTTGTTTTAAAGGTTTTGCCAGTGGCGTATCCACAGCACCTACAACAATGCCTGACCCTCAAAACACAGTCCGTGAATCAATGAATGAACATCCTTGACCTCTCTGAGAACTTGCATAGCTGTAAAATGAAGATTAGATGGAAACCAGATTGTTGTGAGGGCCAGACAAATGTAAAGCGTTCAGAACAATGTCAGGCATCACAGAAAGCATCCGATAAAGTGAACTTTTTACCAGGCACCGAGCTCTCATGCCTAGAGAGATCTGAGCACGCCTGCAGCGAAGTGCTCCTCCCCAGTCAACTATGAGCTAAATGAGCAATGACATGACTTAGAAATAATTTACTTTACAAGGTATAGTGCTGACAATTTTTTTAAATCTGGGTATAAAACTTACATAAATATTTTGAAATTTACTAAGCTCTTAAATTTAGTAAATATGATCATCACTGATACGAGATATAATACGGTCTTTTACTAATTGTTTTAGAAACATGAGAACTAGAACACAGTCCTCCAGGCTCGTTCAGACCCTACAGGCCAGCCAACTCCAAGGACCTGGGATCCCATTTTCAAGATAAACATGAAGATCTCCCCACCCAGCAGCTGATCCCAGATACTAAATTACCGGAGTCCTTTATAATTACTCTTGACAGGTTTGTCTCAATCGTAGCACTGACTAATTCCGGAAGTGAACTCACATATTATATAAAAACAGTCCATGTTTGATGCATCTCTTTAGCTCCAAACCACCCTTCCACGTAAAACATGTCACCTTGGCAAACCCACCATTAAGAATGAATTGCTTGGGATAATTACATTAGAAATTAGCATTCATTCAACTCGCAACCTAATGCGCACAAATACCAAGAAGGGAAATTTCCAGTTAAGTGAAAGCAGATGATAAAAGAAAATTTCATAAAATAAATTTCAGCTGAATTTCTCTCTGTTGGTACATCTACCACCAGGGGTGACAAGAGAGTCTCACTCCTAAGGACTGAGGTTATGAATGTTTACAAAAACTCACTAAGTCAGGCAAAGAATGTAGGCACCTTGAGAAACCCGCTCAGCACCCAATATCCCCAAGGCACTCGAGAAAATAAGGCCCTCGCTCAATAAGTGATTATTAGGATCATAAGCAGTTAGGACAAATTCTCAACGCAATAAAACAAATAATTAGAACCAAGGCAGGTATCAAAACTGAGAGGGCCATTCCCCTCTTTTTATATGAACCCCCAGAGGAGTGCCTCATTCTTCAGTCACCCTCACTTTGCCTCCCCCATGGGAGTTATCTTAACCGCAGATAATGGAAGACAGTAAGGGAGAGAGTCTGTTTGCACTAGAGTGGGTCAGCCCTGGAGGCAAAGAAAAGTTGAGACCACCACTGTATGCTGTTATCTAATAGTAATATCTTTAGAGCAAGTTTTAAAACATGAAGACTGCACTTGCTAAAAATACTCAAACTGGAAAATATAGAGCTGACCCAAATAAATTAACATTTATGCAACACAAAATCTAAAGCATTCATTTATTTGCTCCGATTATGGTGCAAAGGGTAGAATAAGATGTCAAAATTCCACAATGTGTAGCTAAATAAACCATCACAGGTTGTAACTGGTGGAATAAAATGGGGACTCGAATTAATCATGGTCTATCTACAACAAGCTGAAGAGTGGTAATAAGATAAGAGGAAGTGACAAGCATTACAGTTAATTAACCACTTGGCTTGTTCCCTCATTTCCCTCAAGTCTCTTCCAACTGCAGTAAAGGCCTGCCCTGACCACCCCACGTATAATACCAGAGCCTGTCTCCTCGCAATATGCCGGCACCCCCTTGCCCTGCCCTCTCCCTTAATATATTACCTAACTGACTTCTTTCTGTATTATGCATCTTATCTTTTCTCGCCACTAGAATATACACTTTATGAGACACAGATCTTTGTTTTATTCTTGGCTGTATCCTGAGAACCTACAGCAGAGAAGTCATTTAATGCTTCCACACAGTGGCCTCAATAAAAAGTTGTAACGGCGAAGGGTGCCTGGGTGGCTCAGTCGGTTTAATGGCCAACTCTTGGTTTCAGCTAAGGTCATGATCTTGCGGTTCATGAGTTCGAGTCCGGCACTGGACTCTGTGCTGAGGACACAGAGCCTGCTTGGGATTCTCTCTCTCCTTCTCTCTCTGCTCTTCCCCTGCTTACACAATCTCTCTCTCTCAAAAATAAATAAACACTAAGAAAAAAGTTATAACAGTGAATCACTGGCTAATATTTAAGATCTGTTTTACTACGGGGGCGCCTGGGGGTGCTCAAGCATCTGGCTTTGGCTCAGGTCATGATCTTGTGGCTCATGGGTTTGGGCCCCACATCAGGCTCTGTGCTGACAGCTCAAAGCCTAAAGCCTAGAGCCTGGAGCCTGCTTCTGATTCTGTCTCCACCTCTCTCTGCCCCTCCCCTGCTAATATCTCCCTCTCTCTCTCGCTCTCTCTCAAATATAAACAAACATTTTTAAAAATTTTTAAAAAGATCCATTTTACTATGATTAAAGTGTGTTAGTTACAAAAGAATATTCTTAAACAAACTGGCTAGAAAGTAAGAATTTTATTTATCAGTTCTGTAAGTATCTGAGGCTTTAACTGAAACAAATGAGTAAAGATCAAAGTTAACTACTGTTCAATAAGGTCAAGTATCTGTATCTCACTTGGCCAACATTCATAGATCACTTGCCTACGTACAGAATTCTAAGAAAGGACAATTTAGGCTTCGATTGCAAAAGACACAGAAAATAGAATCTCTCTTCCCGAGCAATTAACAATCCAGATGACAATATGCAATCCAAAAACAAAACAGTAATCATGTTTTCTGAGACAACTGCAAATTCTTAACAAGTTCCTTTCTATCTTCCAGCAGATGGCTGACCAAAACTGTGCTTTGTTGATGTTTTTAACAAATTTTCACAATGAATAATCATGTTCAAATGCTTTCTCTTCTCTTTGCCTGTGGATAGAGTCCCTGGCATATTCTATGTAAAGGCACCTGATTGTGCTCCGGGAAAAGAGCTGTACTTTTTCTGTTCTGATAACCTTCAACTCTTCCCTATTTCAAACGTTCAAATAATTCCATCTCTAAAGTTCAGCCAAGTTCATAAACTATCTGGCAAAACAGCAAAATATAAAGAGACCTGGGACCTTGGCAGGGAAAGGGATGAAGGTTAAAGCTATGTTTGAACGATTCCTTCCTTTCTTCTGTTAGGTTCAAAGTCTTTCTTTTAACTATTAATTCATTGTGGAAGCAATATAGCCCCATGGTTCAAAAACATAACTTCTAGTGCCAGACAGCCTAGGTTTGGGTCCTAACTCCATCACTCTGTTGACCTCTTCGTGTCCCCCCTGTAAAAACAGTACCTTCCTCATTAGTTTGTTGCCAATATACCTAATAAAGTGCAGAGACGCACACTTCACATTTCTATGATCATTAAGGGCCTCTGAATACTACCTGTAAGTTTTACAGACTTGGAACTTACTTTTAACAACGTACTTCAACAAAATCCATCATGATCAACAATTTTAGGTCTGTTCAGAAAGTAATCACAAGATATAACCTGCTTTATAAATTGTGGGCTCACACAGGGAACAAATAGGAAAAATGTTCCACGTATGGGAAGCTCGGTAACCTTTCAAAGAATGACGAGTTTTAATTCCTATAAGAAATGAACGCACCTTCGGTAAAAGATGACATAGTATAACTGGATCTCCAGAACATTATTTTAATTGCTATGTATCGGACATTCGAGACCACTAACAGACTGGAAACAGAGAAACCCTCAGAGCAGGCAATTGCTGCACTATTCCAGGCAGCAGGGCACTACGGGGCAGGGCGGGTTAGAGAGAACTTAGCAAGGAAGAGGCAGGCGGGCCACACTAAATACTAACCGAGTGAGGAGGAGCAGAAAGATACTGGCAGTAGAAAGGGATTCTATACCTTCTAGAGGATGGGATGGAAGATAAACATTTATTTCAGATCACGGGGCTCAACTAAAAAAGCTCCTTTGAAGCAGAAGTCAGCAAACTACTGCCCAATGGCCAAGACCAGCCCAAGGCTTGTTTCTGTATGGTCAGTGAGCTAAGAGTGATTTTTAAACTTTTAAAGTGGAATTGTAAAGGGCTGTAAGAAACAAACAAAACAAATAAGAATATGCAATAGATCTGTGTGATCTGCAAAGCCTGAAATATTTCCCATTTGGCCCGAATCAGAAAAAGTTTGCCAACCCCTGTCTGAAAGTCATATAAAGGCAGGTATAAGAATAAACTGGAACCGGTGGATAATGAGGAAGCTGGGGGGCTGCGTAGTATAAGGTCCATGATTTCCATTTTCTCTACTCTCATCAAGAGAAGCGTTTTGTTTTCTACTCCGCCCACTTAATCCTTAATGCGGCCATGTTAGTAAAACGAGGGATACTCATTAAAAAACTAATCCTCCCCAGCACTCTGAACCCAGGCTTACAGAGTCCCCTTTGAATATTAAAAAACAAAAAACAAAACAAACAAAAATAAGGGCCAGTTTTGAGTACTTCATCCTTTTTTGTCATCAACAATAAATCTATAAATAAAATTTAAGTGATGTGTATAAAAAAGTTAGTACTTTAAATTGCTAATTGTAGATGAAAATGGTAATAAACTACTCACAAAAATATATGCTTGTGAATTTATGACATTTATCCTGAAGTTTTAAAAGGCTTGTCTTACAGTGAGCCACTTATCCCCAGGACAAAAGTGCTGATTTAGAATTTCTTTAACAGGGGGCACCGGGGTGGCTCAGTCAATTAAGCGTCTGACTCTTGATTTCAGCTCAGGTCATGATCTCAAAGACATGAGATCGAGCCCGTATCGGGCTCCTCCCTGGGTATGGAGCCTGCCTAGGATTCTCTTTCTCCCTCTGTCTCCTCTCTCTCTCCCCCTCACTCGCTAGCACACGTGCATGCTCTCAAAAAAAAAAAAAATTAAATTTAACAAAACCTACCTTTCAGAAAAGCAAATTAGTGAGTTATGGCAAAGGCCACTACGCATGTGGATAGCAACAACAGAGATTCATCCATATCAGGAAACCAAACTTGTAAAACTTACATTTGATACAGGATTGGACACAATGGAAGCTAAGACCCAGCAGCAGGCCAACAGGCCCCAAATTAAACATATCACCTCATCTCATCTAAAAGCTATTCCTCCTCACATATTTTTTCTCTGGCTTCCCCCATTTGTTGCTCAGACCTTAAGCCGTTAGTTTGTCTGGACACACTGTTTTTTTCTCTGTATCGAATCTATAACTAGCCAAATCTCCACTCTCACTCTCTCTAATCCAACCTTCCCTCCCTCCACTACCTCTGCAACTGCTTCAAATTCAGGCCCTCATTCTGTTTTCCTAGATGAAAGACTGCAACCCATCTTACTTAATCCAGTATACCTCCTCCTCTCTCTGCTAACGTCCTCAATTACTCTCCCGGCTAACGCCCTTTAGTGATTCCCCTACAGCCGTGACAGGACAGTAACAATAACTACATCACCACCACCACCATCCTCAGCGACAACGGGAACCGGCACTTCTTGAGAACGCACTCTCGACACTCTCAAGCGCTGACCTAATTTAATCATCGTAACACTCCTATGAGGTAGGTACAATTACTAGCTCCAATTTGCTGATGGGGCAACGGAGATCAAGAGGGCTGTCCCAGGTCACAGCAGGTTAGGAACAGGTGAAGCCAGGATCCGACCCAGAGTCATGCTCTTAAACACTGGACAGTAGTGCCTCATCTAAACTAGCAAGGACGGAGCAAGGGCAGGTAGTTCTTCAGGACCCCATCTCTGCTGACTTTCGGAAGCTCATCTTCCTGCATGTTCTAGGCTAACTTTCCATCCCACTGGTCACATCAGACCCACCTGCAGGACCCCAAACACACTAATGTGCTTGCTTGTGTCACTGACGTCCCTCTGCTTAGAAATTTCTTCCTTACCGCCTTCACCAGGTTAACTGCCCTTCTCATCTTACAAAGCTTGGCCGAGACAGCGACAGCGCCTCAGGAATGCTCTCAGGGGCGTGCCTTGCTCATCTCCTCACCCACAGTACTTCATGAATGAAGGTGATTTGCTATCAACGCTATGCAGCAAGTAGATGTTAGTAATTCCGTGTCATAGAGGAGAAATCTTAAGAGCACCTACTTTCTTACGTGTACTCACTGCTGTTAGGAAGTCCCTTCAAAGCGTCTGAAAACTGTACTTCTTAGTACGTAAAATGCCATCTATGTTATTAAATAACTTTTCAGAACTGATTTTTCCATGGAAATATCTGGGTGACTTGAAGGTCATGACAAGTACCCCCTGCAATCTACACTCACTGGATAAATCTCACACAGATTTTCTAATCAAACTATGCTCCCATTTCTATTCCACAAGGAAATTTTATTCTTAATTGCGAAAGTGTTTCTTTGTGTGGCACAAATGTCAGATATAGGGGGAAACCTACACATTGAAAAGAGAGGGAAGGGCAAAAAGGGAAGTTTAAGAAGAAAACCCTTACTGGGATCATTGAGTCATTAAAAAACAAATTCGAGCTCAGAGCTTGATAGTAAAAGGCAGACTTTTTCTTTTTTAACTTGTTCATCAATGGGTGCTCCTTTGCATTAGGTTTGGGAAGCCAATATCCACAGAGGTTCTTAGAATACATTGATAAAAAGGCAAAAGGTAGAAGAAAGTGAGAATAGAGCAAAAGCAGTCAGTCAGAAAAGGGTAGCAAAATCAGAATTTATTTTCCCAAGTGAAAAAGTGATGCCATTTGAAAAAATTATGAGAAGTCACTTATACTCGAAGGACACCAGCAACAAGCTGTTTCACGTCAGTGTCCGGGGATCACAAATGCGCTAACAAATACAGCTCTACTCTGACGATGAAAAATAATCATTAAATATTCAATAAACTATGCCTGAGAAAATACTTCTTTTCTAAACCGCCTTCAGGCTCTGGCACTTTTGAAAGACAGGAAACTCGCCAAGTCTACGCCCCTTGAGTTTAGTGTCCTGTTTCTGCAGCATTTGTTTGAAGTAAGGCTGCAGCCTGGGAAGACAGGTTTCATTTAATCACTCTGATTAGAAAAACGTGTGCTAAGTTTGTAATAAAATCTTCTCCCTCGCTCTAGGAATCCAAGCTGATTATATTCAGACTGAATAAAAAGAAGTTATTTTTATAATTTCTTTATTCAGAAAAAGAGAAAATGTCTCAATCCAGAAAAAGTAGTATGCTCATTAATGTGCAGGGTAGTAACTTTTTAAAAAGATATTGATCCAGGGGCACCTAGGGAGCTGAGTCGGTTAAGCATCTGCCTTCGGCTCAGGTAATGATCTCACAGTCCATGAGTTCGAGCCCTGTGTCGGGCTCTGTGCTGACAGCTCAGAGACTGGAGTCTGCTTCAGATTCTGTGTCTCCCTCTCTCTGTTCCTTCCTCCCCTCAAAAATAAATAAACATTAAAAAAATTTTTTCTAAGATATTGCTCCAAATCACCAAAGATTTGACTTCCCTTAAGGTCACACCTAATTAACCACTTGGATTAATGACAATATCTGCAATTATGAATAGGCCATTTCAACGAAAAGCATCATTTTCTAAAAAGACAAAAGTCTTAACTAGTCCCCCTTCAAGCATTCCCTATTATCCTATTATAAATCCAGCCACAAAAAAGTGCCAATGATATGAGATACACTATCTTGCTTTCCTAACAGAATTTCATAAGGCTCTGCAATTTTAGGATAATTACGTGAAGATCATGGAAGTAACACAGCAAGAACACTGAGTGGTGTACCAAAAGAACTGTCATATTGCTGGCAAGAAATTATATTCCCCTTTAAAACTCAGGAGCAAAGCGTATCTATGTAGGAGCAAGAAGAGCCAAGAAAAGGGGCGCCTCGCTGCTGGCTCAGTAGGTAGACCATGTGACTCTTGATCTCAGGGTTCTAAGTTCAAACCCCATATTGGGTGCAGAGTTCATTTTAAAAGAAGAAAAAAAAGTTCTGGAAGAAGAGTCGCGCAAAATTACAACAGAAACATGGTAGGAAACTCTTCCATTTGGATTGATAGCAATTAATACTTTCATATCTTAAAAATTACATTAAAATAAATATCATAGGGTAGAAGAAGATTTTACATAACATTTCAAGAGAAAACTCACGACTAGACGGCAGTGTGAGGCTAGCGAGCCTGCCTCAGCTTCTGTTCCCACTCTCCAAGTGCACCGGGAGGTCTAATTACTGACTTTTTACTTGAAAGTAAAAACTATGTATCTGAACAAAGTTTGTTTTCAAGCAAACCAAATCATTCCACAAAACTCAAAAGAACTATAAACCAACCAATAATTTTTAAGCGCTTACCAGGGCAAAAGCCTGCCTGTCTCCACTTGTCTTGGGAACAGCTAAAAAGAGCTCTTAGAGCTCTAGGCTCTCAAGTCCAAAGGCTGCCAGGTCTCCAGCCAGCTCCTCACCTCAGCACCAGGAAGACAAAACCAGTCTCCCTCACTCCCGTTTCTGCGGTCGTAAAACAACATGCTCCCAGACTTAAGACCTGCAAAACCTGGAGTCACTTTTAAATCCTCCGTCCCTCTTGCTATCCACATCTAGTTGGCCACTTCCGCCTGCAGGTTCCACAGAACCTCCTACACACCATCCCTTCCTCTCCGTTATCCATCTCTAGACCCAGGTTACAGCTCTTGACCTTAACTCCCCACCAGCCCCTCAACTACGGCCACGGCCTCCTAAACACTTTTCCCGGCCCCAGGTTCTTCGCACCACAAACCACCAGGTACTGTGGGTACCTTCTCCTGCCCCGCTTAAAGCCTGGGACTTTCTCTGGGACATTTTAAATACTGGTAGTTGGTAACAAGAATATCTCGGCTGTCCTAAAGGTGGAGATCATGCACTATTCTATATTCTAGATTACTGAGCTTTGTAAATGTCCAAGAATTTGTTCCCTTGGCAGTAAGTTTATCTCAATACTTTTGAATACACCATAACTTGTCCTGCCTTGTCAAAAGTCAAATAAACAGTGAATACTTTTTCTTGATGGTCTTGAGTCACCATTATTAAAGGATATGTAAGAGTATAATAAATGATATTCATAACAATGTCCTCAGGCACTGCTGAGGTCCCAGGCTGGCTGGCTCCCACTTTATGACTGCTGCTTCCGAATTACCCCCAAGTGCCTGTACTTAAATCCTGCAGAGTCTATTTGGGGTGCACAGAGGCCTTTTATGCAGGCTACCTGGCTTATGGTTACATTTACAACTGATAACAATACCTGATAACCAAACGAGTCAGGTGTACCTATCTATAACTTTCTGATTTATAAAGTCCTACCTTTCCAAATTCTTTGGAAAAAACTATGAAGGCAGTGCCTCTGTATTATGCAATATTTTCCCTCTTATTCCTAGCTGCTATATCATCTCATAGCTCATAAAATCACTGGCCTCATACAGAATTTACTAAAACATTAGCTGGAAAATAAGTGTACTTACACAGAAGATTACAACCACAATAAATGACATACAGAATATAATAAAGGAGGGAAAAAGGCAGAGAAGTTAAGTCATTGCTAGGAAAAGCATTAAAGGCTTGAATGTTGTGTTTACTTTTCTTGTATTTATATATATGTGTGTGTGCATGTGCATTATATATAAATATAACCGACCTCAAGGGCAGCCTGGGACTATTTATCTTCATCAGTCAGAATTCCCTCAACCACAGAAGAACCCTGTGCTCCAAATGGGTATCAGGGATTTGAGGCATCAAAAGAACAGAAGTCAGACAGCAGGACCACGGTACCTAGAGACTAGACACCAGAGGCGCAGAAGGTCTGAGGTTGACGGAGGAGACACTGATGAAGAGTGGAGGGTGTGGGCCCCGTCTGGTTGGGCTTTCCTGCTGCACTTACACCCTTCATGGCCGGGAGCAGGATCCATATTTCACCTCTGCATAAAACCTCCACCACCTGCCTAAAATTTCTGGTAAAAATTCAGTACTTTATGAAATCCAAGGCATACTTGTGTGTGCTTCAAAAACAAAGGCACTGTTTTGCTGTCACTCAAAAACAGCTAAATGTACTATTTGATGGAGAGCTAGCTACACACACACACACACACACACACACACACACACACACGCACGCACGCACATAGCCAATTCAGACTTTTTAAGCAGTGATTCTCTCTGCTACTAATACCACCTACTAATATGGAAATACTCACTGCTATGCTTGTTTCTATGAGAACAACAAAAAGTCTCACCTGTATTCACTAACGAAAGAAATTGCATAGCATAGTTCAGACTCCTAAAGTATTTTTAGTTAAACTTCCTCTCCCACGTGCCCACGTGGGTTCATCTGACATGGTATCGGAGTGGCCCTCCCTGCCTGGTTTATTACCTTGACACAAGTCTTGATGTGGCTTTGCTTAATTCAGCTTTATGGGCTTCCCTGCCACAACATCAACATCTCCAGTGATGGGAAACAGAGCCCGCCACCTCGATCGCTGGTTAAAGCTGCTGTTTTCCTCTCTGCTTATTGGTTAACGCCAAGATGGAAGGGTCTGGAAGAACTGGTTCCCTTTGCACAACACAGAAATAAACATAAAAATACAAACAGTAAAAAGGAATATAAAACATGTGAACTTTCTGCATACAAAGATGCTGACAGAAGAGGGGGAAAGGCATATAAATTTTCAGCTACTCCAAAAAAAAAAAATCATTCTTTAAGACACTGATTTTTCTGAAGGGCCAAATTCCCATTAGCTTGTATTTCATGAACACTTAAGAATACTACTGACTGCAAAATGAAAGAGAGGGTGAGAGTGGCCAAGATATTCTAGAAGTTTCTACAAGACAATATTCCACATAAAGAATAATTGGGATCAACCGTATTTCAAAAACTGAGAGCAATTTGCTAAGCAAAAGAAAAGAAAATGAAAATGCCATCCTGAGGAAATCATCTTTTCTCTGGAATCCAGAATATCTTTTCACATAAATCTGTCTGTTTTAGGTTTATCCACCCAGGATCAAAAACAGAAGCTGTGCCTTATCATCGGCTTGGTATGGTTATTTTAAACTCAAGATTGGTGTTTTTAAACACATAAGATGTAACAAGCTTTAATTACAATTTATGGTGACACACCACAGTAGACTGAACGAGAACAGCCCCTAGGTTAAACAAAACAAACCAACCTACCTCTCACTACCCGTCTACTTTTGAAGGCTCACTTGAATCACATAAAATGATGCTCTGTTATAAATAGCATACAAAGGGAAAAAGCTTTTACCTTTTGCCAGAAGGCAGGATTCCAGTATAAAGCAAGAAGGGGAGGGTTTGATGCCACATTAGGCTCGCCGCGGTGGCTATGGGAGGAGTGCACGTCCACTGTGGGCCCTGCCGGGTCCTGGCCCTCTCTGACAAAAGTCATCCCTCCCTCTTCCCACTGTTCCAGTCCCTGCTTTCCCACCTTGGCGTCCTGCATTCCCAGGATCCGACTCATACAGAAAAAGACAAGTGTGCCAAACCACACAACACCAAGGCAATGAGAGATGACCCATCTCCCAGAGATACCGCCCCGGGTTCTCTGTAACAACCAATTCAAAGGAAGGCATTTAAAGCAAAGGAACATAAAAGGACCTCTAGGCTGAGCGCAGGAGACCACAGCCTTAGACAGAGAGAAAATGCGAGTGGCATAACTTCTTCATTGGCCAGTTATCAGGATGTCAAATAACATACACTAGACATGTTCATGACAGGAGGGTAGGGAATGAACGCTGTGGCACTGAGGTCTGATGTAACTAGAAATTTTCTCCCAAAGGCAGGAGACCGGAGAAAGACTCTGAACAGAGAAAATGCTCTCCGAAGCAATCTCCTCTTAACCTGTCCACCGGAGTAACTCCGCAGTCCGTCCCTTCGACAGAACGTACCAGTGAAGCCCACGGCATTCTGAGGTTCCCATGGTATCGCAGAACTTTCTACCCCTCCCTGCTCAGTGGCGGGTTCGAACCAAGCCTGTGTGCTCAATGTAATTACATTCACATTTATATGGTCGGGGACATAGGAACACAAAAGGAAAAGTTAGGTCTGTGAAAACTAAGTTGAATGCTTTGGAGAGACTCAATAAAGTGAATCAATTAATATTAAAATAGGCTTGTGGAGAAGAAACTGTAAATGGTGGGGGGAGGTAGGGCCTGATAAAAATCTAGTCCCCTGGTTCTGAGGCAAGGAGTCAAATAAAAGTTCTGTTCCTGATTTAGTTCCTGGAACTACCTGTCAGCCTAGGAATATGATGCTGGAAACTGTTACTCTTTGCTCTTCTCAGAGTCCCTCTTCAAAACGATGCTTTTAGGGGTCGCTCACGCCCCCGCCCTATACAAAAGTCTAGCATGAGGAAAATATAAAAAACCTTCGATCATTTTATGTTCTGCTTTAACCAATTTTTTCAATTAAACGACCAAATATTAGTTACGATCTTATTATTAAGAGGCTTTATACTAAATAAACTTAACACAAACCATCCATAGGCACAAAGACAAAAAAATGCCACTACCTGTTTGTCACAACTGGCAGTTGTGCAACTTTCGGAGGAGGCCATTTAGTAGGGACAAGTCAGAATAGACTGTGAATCAAAAAAAAAAAAGAATGGACTGTGAATCAAAAGGCCACCGGCACCATTTTCCAAAGTTATTCTAACAAATGTGGCTGTGGGAAAAGTCAACATTTTATGCCTCTGCTTTGTAAATAACATTCTTAAATTACAGATGACTGTTTTTCCCCTTAATATTGATGAAGAGAACTGTATGTTTAAATGAAAAGTTTGGCAAACAGAGCGGACAATAGTAAAGCTTATGGGAACAGTTATGTTTTTTAATTGCAGTAAAACGCACAACATAAAATTTACCATCTTAACCATTTTTAAGTGCTGAGTTTTGTGGCGCAGAGCACATTCGCATTGTTGTACAATCACTACCACCGTCCACTGCAGAACTTCTTCATCCCCAACTAAAGCTCTACGCCCATTACGCACAACTCCTCATTCCCCCTCCCCTCAGCCCCTGGGGCTCACCATGCTACTTTCTATGAATTCAACGATTCTAAGTGCCTCATATAAGTGGAACCACACAGTATCTGTCCTTCTGTAACTGGCTGATTTGACTAAAACCAATGGTCTCAAGGTTCCATAAATGAAATATGTGGAATATTACTCAGCCATTAAAAAAACAAATGAAATTTTGCCGTTTCCAACAGCTTGGGTGGATCTAAAGAGCATTATGCTAAGTGAGATCAGTCAGAGAAGACAAATGCCATATGATTTTACTCATGTAGAATTTAAGAAATAAATAGATGAATATATGAGAAAAAGAGAGACAGAGACAGACAGACAGAGAAAAAGAGACGCAAACCAGGAAACAGACTCTTAACTATAGAGAACTGAGGGTTGCTGGAGGGAGGGTGGGTAAAGGACTATGGGTTAAAGAGGTGATGGGTATTAAGGAGAGCACGTGTTGTGTTGAGCACTGGGTGTTATATGTAAGTGATGAATCATTAAATTCTAACCTGAAACTAATCCTATACTGTATGTTGACTGGAACTTAAATAAAAACTTGAAAACTAAAAACTAAAACTAAAAATAACGTTCTCAAGGTTCAACCATGTTATAGCATGTGTTAAAATTTCCTTCTTTGTAAATGCTGAATAATATCCCATTGTATGTTTTACTCTACTTCATTGATCTGCTCCTCCACTGACAGACATCTGGGTGGCTTTCTCCTTTTGGCTATTGTGAGCGATGTTGCTATGGACATGGCTGTTCAAACACCTCTTTGAGATCCTGCTTTCCATTCTTTTGGGTATAAACTCAGAAGCAGAATTGCTGGATCGTATGGTATTTTTATTTTTAATTTTTTGAGTAACTGCCATATTGTCTTCCATAGCAACTGGACCATTTCACATTCCCATCAACAGCACACATGGGTTCCAAGTTTTCCGTATCCTTGTCAACACTTTCTTTTATAGTAGCCATCCCAACGAGTCTGAAGTGGTATCTCCTTGTGTTTTGATTTTGTTTCCCTAATGATTAGTGATGTCAAGCATTTGTTTTCCTGTGTCTGTTGGCCATTTGTGTATCTTCTTTGGGGGAAATGTCTACTCGAGTCCTTCGCTCCTTTTTAATCAAGTTGTTCTGGTTTTGTTTTGTTTAGGAACTCTGACTTTTAAACTTCCAGGTATTTCTTTCTCTTTCCTAGACCGGGCTCTTGCTCTTCCCTCACAGCACACACGTAGACGTTCGCCATGCAAGCCACTGTCCCCAGCCACACACTGCACATCTCCAGGAAGCCTCGCCACAGACTGCATTGTGAATGGCACCCAAGGAGTTACGCAGTGCACAGCGGCGACATCTGTATGCAGTGGCCTTGCTTTCACCACTCACGGGCTAAATCTTAAATTTAAGATTCCCTCCTACAGTGGCTCACCACTGCCAGGCACTCACTGTATCTACCCCAAATGCTAACTTCTCTCTCACTTATCTCTACATCTGGCCCTAATTCTTCCCTTTTTGTTCATCTGTTCCTCCAAAGAAAATTCAAGTTTTTAATTGAAACAGATCCTTTAACAAACACTATTTTGGCATTTCTCTATAACTAACCCCATTCGATTACAGAGATATGGAATACTGTTTTAAAAAAAAAAAGAGAGGGAGAGGGAGAGGAAAGGAGAGGGAGAGGGAGAGGAAAGGAGAGGGAGAGGAAAGGAGAGGGAGAGGAAAGGAGAGGGAGAGGAAAGGAGAGGGAGAGGGAGAGGAAAGGAGAGGGAGAGGAAAGGAGAAGGAGAGGAAAGGAGAAGGAGAGGAAAGGAGAAGGAGAGGAAAGGAGAAGGAGAGGGAGAGGAGAAGGAGAGGGAGAGGAGAGGGAGAGGAAAGGAGAGGGAGAGGAAAGGAAAGGGAGAGGAAAGGAGAGGGAGAGGGAGAGGGAGAGGAAAGGAGAGGGAGAGGGAGAGGGAGAGGAAAGGAGAGGGAGAAGAAAGGAGAGGGAGAGGGAAGGAGAGGGAGAGGAAAGGAGAGGGAGAGGAAAGGAGAGGGAGAGGAAAGGAGAGGGAGAGGGAGAGGGAGAGGAAAGGAGAGGGAGAGGGAGAGGGAGAGGAAAGGAGAGGGAGAAGAAAGGAGAGGGAGAGGGAGAGGGAGAGGGAGAGGAAAGGAGAGGGAGAGGAAAGGAGAGGGAGAGGAAAGGAGAGGGAGAGGGAGAGGGAGAGGAAAGGAGAAGGAGAAGAAAGGAGAGGCTTGCTTTGGAATCCTCCAGACTTTGGGATCAATCCCAGCTCTACCATTTACTGTAAATTGAGTAATATCTCTGAATCTCTGTTTTCTGATCCATAAAATGGGAATACTACTTTTTAAATCACAAGGTGGTTGAGGATTAAGTGAACTAAAATGTACAAAGCCTAGCCCAATGTACTTTAGTTTTCTTTCTATTGTACTGGTATTTATTTTCTTTCTCGCTCTCATTTCTTGGTCTTTCTCTGTCTCTGTCTCTCTCAAATTGATGACCTGATCTAAGACAGGAGCAAAAAAAAAAAAAAAGAACAGAGAGAGTGATAAAAGACCTACTTAGAACGCAGTAAGCCCTGTAAGTATTTACCTAGGGTTACCTATAAACTATTATAGTTACTGATTAAGCACTTGTTATGGGCTAGGCACTAAGCTATGGATTGAAAACCTTGAGATGATATTCCATTTAAAGACTAACTTACCTAGTCCTCCAGACTCACGGCTTACCTACCACTCTTCACCCTGCACTGCCCACGTCTGCCGTGCCAAACGATGGCATGGTTTGCTGGTCTCTAAGCGTTAAACCACATACTCCTTTCTAACTTAGGCTCCAAATCCAGCATGAAGGGTTAACAATCCAGGGAAAAGTCATGCCAAAATCTTGGCAAAACAGCAGAGTACAGGGGACGGCTGAAGGCCTTTGGCATTTGGAAAATTAGTTTTAAGCGAGGCTCCTTCTGACTGTAAAGAAGCCCCCCGCCCCCCACCGCCCATATGTCATTTAAGTCTATATTAATGGCATTTTCTTTTCCCCAAGGGAATATGACTTATAATGACTACAGGTAGGTCAGTTTTGCCCAACGCCATCTCTTTTTTTTTTTTTATAAATTTTTTTAACGTTTTTATTTTATTTTTGAGAGACATAGAGACAAAGTGTGAGCAAGGGAAGGGCAGAGAGAGAGGGAGACACAGAATCTGAAGCAGGCTCCAGGCTCTGAGCCGTCAGCACAGAGCCCGACGCGGGGCTTGAACTCACAGACCGTGAGATCATGACCTGAGCCGAAGTCAGCCGCCCAAATGACTGAGCCACCCAGGCACTCCATCTCTAACAGCCACACTACAAAGTTATAAACCAGTATGATTTTCCCTATCTCAGTCCCAAAGTACTGCTTCAAGTTTCTGCTTCTATTCTAGCAAACAGAGCGACTGATTCGCCCCCTATAAACAGTACTCTCTCTTTTCCTGGATGATACTAAATATAATTTGTAAATTACATAAGTAATTAAATGTTGAGAACACTATCATTTAAGGCAACAAAACAGAGGAACACAGTAGGAATCTTAACACAGCTTCGGATTTTGCACAAATTCTCTCTGTCATAATGATGGTTATAAAGAGTCTTAAATGGCTCTTTATCTACTGCCTGTGACATCACCATTGGCAGCCACTGCACCATAATTGTTTGGGGGAGAAGCAGTGCACATCTTTGAGTTATCACATGCATTCTTTACTCCCTCCCTATCATCCAAACACTGTATTTAGGGAACAATATAAACAATACATCAATTAGAGTCCTTTAAAATTGAGAATCAAACAGAAAAACATACCAATTATCTGGTTTTCCATGTTTTATAACAACATAATTTTGGAACTATGATTTATTTGCCTCGAGTTATAAATAATGAGTTTTCAAATTATTCCCTCCTCCTCTAGCACTTATGTCATATTAATCTTTTTCCACAAATATCTATATATTTTCTGACTTCATGACTCATTTTGCCCTGAGCAGGCCATGCTTTAATTTCTTGATTGTGGCAACGACGTCAAAAAAGAAACCACAATTACTAAACTCCAAAAAAAGATCCCTATAATCTTCCATTGATTTAAGTGTCAGTGAAAGTAGGTTTGTGCTCTGATCCAATTCACTCGGAAAGAGCCAAATTCGGACTGAATGAAATGACAGGAAAGCACAGATCCCAGGACGTGCCACACACCGAAGCAGGCTATATGCCATTTTACGAACTAAATGAGGCGCGTGGGGAATGATTCCTTCATTTCTTTAGCACACAGATAAATGGGTGCCTTTAGAAGTCGAATTTGTACCACTCAAACAGCCCGCACTGGAACGGAGTCCATAACCTTCTCTCCCTTCTAAAGATGAAGACTTCTCGAGAAGGGCCACAAGGCCTGTGATGCCTTACGTATACCAATTTCTACCACCTCGTTCTAAGGCAGGAACCAAAAATTAGAATTCTGCTCCTGCTTCCTTAGAACTACCCTTCAAGGTGAGAATGTTACACTAGAAACTTCAGTTTCTTTCTCTGACATGATGCTTTAGCAGTAGGTTTCTCAACCATGGAACTATTGACATTTTGGGGTGGATAATTCTTTCTCGAGAGGCTGTTCTGCATATTGTAGGACATTTAGCTGTCCAGTGATGACAGATGCCAGGAGCCTCCCTAGTGTGATAACCAAAAATGCCTCCAGATGTTGCCAAATGTCCCCTAGGAGACAAAACTACCCAAATGAAAAACACTTCTTTAGAGATATTGTGCTGTCCGTCTGTTTCGACACAGAGTCTAGGATGAGGAAAGAGTAGTCAAAGCAAAAGTAGTCAAGACTCTTCCCATGATCTCACATTTTAAAGATTAAAAGCCTTGAAGACCCTGAGCCGGGCTCTGGTGCAGCGGGGGCCCCTCCTCACTGTGGCCAGTATTCCACTCATTCTCAGGCCCTGGATGACACGGCTAACCTAACCTGAGAAGTCTGAGTTTCCTAAAAGACAAATATAAGCATTGCCTTTTTTTTCCCATTACAGGCACTGTCATGCCTATAGTCACTCATTTTACCCTGTATGAAAGATGACTCAATTAGGTTAAGACACAAGTTATTAGGCTGTATTCTAAGACATAAACCTGTAGCTGCTCTAAGGGGGAAAAATGCGTCAAGAAGAAAGGGCAAAAGAAAAGCTTTCTCCAAGCTTCAAGTGTCCCTTTGATAATGGTGGTATTCATGGATCAGAAAAGATATTTATTTCATGAGTGCAGTACAATAGCTTCTTGTTGCGATAACCATTACAACCCAGCATTTATCTAAAGGCCTGTGGGGGGTAGTATCACAATCTAGTAACTAAAAGTGACTCACCTTACCTTTATTTTTTTTTTAACTCTGAAAACAAATATTCTAATTCATCAAGTTTTATCATGAGTACCACTGATGGGTACCATTTCCATACCATTTCCATCTTCTGGCAGGAAGGATATTTCACTGTTCCCCAACCTACTTAAGAGATTCTCATAAACTTTCACCAAAGCTATTTGTTTCTAAGAGCTGAAATGAACCCAAACCATGGTAAGTGTTGGAAACATTTTAAAAACAAATAAATTCATTTTATTCCAGCACAGATGCCAAAAAGCAGACCACTGGAAGTACAAAAAACAAATAGCACTTTGCTCCAAAAACATCTGATCTTAATCTGTCAAAAATTACTACGTTGCTCTCTGCTATTCCACCTTCAACAACACCAAAAGTACCTATCTCGTTTCTTCTCCTATTCTTAGCTGCATTTTACTCAGGGATACGTAATAAAATTAGTGAAGAACAGGACAAAAATCACATTGAAATTACCTTTATAAATTTCTTCATTTGTAAATTCTTTGACATATTCAACATTTATAGTTTTTACAAAAGACGAGTACATGTAGGTGAATTCTTTTAAATTAAATTTGTATATATGCCTGCACTATAATAAAATAGCTTTAAGCAAGAATATATAAATGGCAGGAGAGCTCCGTTATGTACTATTCAATGCTTCGTACTAAATCATATCTTTGTAGGTGATGATACTGTGTGCCAATCCTGAGTTAGTCTACCAATATTCAAATATCCTAATTCAATCAAGTAAAACTACTACCCGCATCTTGTCCCATACATCTAACATATATTTTTCATGATTCCATAAATGGTAGTCTGTATCTGATGCTTCCGTTCTCTCTCTGTGATTTCTACTTGGTCCAGTATATTGGGCTTGCCACGTGTTCACACATGCAAGTAAAAATCATGCTTAGAAGACAACTGTTTGGTCAGACCCATATATTTGCTGAACTCCCACCCCTACTCCAACTGAGCCACATGAATATTGATTGACTGAAAAGGAAGTAGGAAGTAAAGTGTTTGTGTAAATATGTAACAAAGACAAATCTCTTCTGTTTCTGAAAAGCATGAAATCACAAATATGGCTGAAAGTACATCATTACAACAGGCCTTGGAACAACAGAGAATTCATGGTCATGTCCAAAAAAAAGAATGTAAAACAACAGCGAAGAGTCAGTGAAGCCCCGACATTGCCACCAAACATAATCTGTGATGGGACGAACTGGCACTTTCTCACAAAACATTGTCAGAGGCCAAAACCATTTCTTAGGGGATCTCCATCCCAATCAACAGAATTCACGGATGAAAATTTCCCCAATATATTCTAAGTCAACCAAAATCTGGTGACTATAGGTACTTTTTAAGAGAATATATAGTAAATCATTTTTTTTCCATTGGGCTCTATGTCTAATGGACATCCAATATGAAAACTGGCACTTACAATGCACAAGAAAAGTCTGTCTCTTAAACCTGATAAATTAAAAGACATATTTAAAGATCAGAGTGGTTACTTTCATGAACAACAACAAAAAATCATCCCACCCCTGGTAGGGGATGGAGCTACATGCCTCTAAATACACTGGTATACATATATATATACACAGCCGGAAAGAGGAGCATAAAATCACCCTGGAACACGGTGAGGATCACAGTCAGAGAAACAGGCTGCAACAGGTCCTCAGAGCAGGAAGGGCCGGATACAGGCTCTGCAAACCAGAGTTAAGTGCCCGGGGACATAGAGCCAGGTTAGACAGAAACAAGACGCAGCATTTCCCAACGAGTAAGAGAAGTGGGACCTGTGCAAGCATGGGAGATAGCTAAGTGTCTACTGCCCATGGCGAGGCTCCTTCAAGCAGAAAGGATGAGCAACCCACATAAAGGCGAGACACGAATGGTTACCTGAGAAGAACAAACACATCCACAACTACATGGGAGTTACGACCATTTATCCAGACATATGACCTTTTATGAAACCATCAAATTATTGAGTATCTAAGAAGATTTCCCATACCTTATATAATTTAATTAATCCTTATGAAAATCTTGTAAGACAGATATTATCGACCCTGTTTTATAAATAAAGAAACTAAGATTCAGAAACATTACATAATTTTCACAAGCTTAAAGAGCCAGTAGTGGTAGAACTAATCTCTGGACCAAAGTATTTGATTCTAAGGTCAGTCTGGTCAAATGGACAAGAGTAAATTGCCCCTCGCCTCCCAATGCATGTTTCTCATTTCAACACACTCCAAAACGTTAAGTAACCAGCAGCATGCCCTTGTTAAGAGTTCCAGCTGCATTTAATGATTTCCTAGGTATCACACTTACCAGGAGGCTGGAAAGGTTTGGAGCTATCATACAATAACAGGGAAGATATCCTATAATAACAGGGAATCAAATAACCGCAAGGTAAAGAGGGACTATTGGGATGCATCACTCTACAATCAGGAGGAACCTAGACTCCTCTGGACCACGATGTCGCCACTGAGTACAAATGATTTCACAAACTATGGCAAGCGTTTTCCAAGTATGAGTCTTGGACCAGCCGCACTGGCATCACTTGGGAACCCGTTAGAAATGCAAGTCCTCATCCCTGTCAGAAATGTGGGATGGGGCAGCAATCTCTCTTTGAACATACCCTAGAGACCATTTTGATGCCCATGTGAAAGTCTGAGAATCACTGAACTACAGAATATAGACTGGAACATACAGTATTCTTAGTATTTTTTTAAGTTTACTCATTTATTTTGCGAGAGAGAGAAGAGAGCACGCACGGTGGAGGGGCAGAGAGAGAGGGAGAGGGAAGCCCAAGCAGGCTCCATACTGTCAGCGTGGCTTGAACCGATGAACTGTGAGATCATGACCTGAGCCAAAACCAAGAGTCGGACACGCAACAGACTGAGCCACCCAGGCACTCCTCAGTATTTCTTAAAACTGTTATGTCTCTAATGTCGATGAAGAATTGTATGAACTTTAAGTAAAAATGATGTGTTAAAGTAGGACACATTATGCCAAATTATAAAATTCTTAAAGGAGTACCAAAGAAGAAAAAGATTGAGAGCCTTTAAATAGTGATAAGGCCAAAACTAGTACCCTAAAAACAAACCTTTATTATACACGTAAATACTAAATACTGTCACTTTGAAAATCAATACCAACAAATCATGTATAGTATTCTTACCACAGCTGCTACCAAAAAAAAAAAAAAAAGTAAGGGAAATAAACCAGAGCACTTGCGAGTCCGTCAGATCTTTTAACGTTCTGCTAAATTAAACAAATTTGACTTTCCATTCTTACAAAATTTAATTCTAGACAACTATCATATATATCATATACCCGTACAACTAAAAGATTCCCGAAAGGAAAAAATAACTGGTTCGCGACTGGAATTACATAATTATACACTGTTAAAAGAGGACAGGCTTTTTGTTGTTGTTGTTAAGTAAGCTCTGTGCCCAATGTGGGGCTTGAACTCATGACCCCGAGATCAAGAGTTTCATGCTCTACTGACTGAGCCAGCCAGGCGCCCCAAAAGAGGACAAACATTTAAGATCATTTCATTCAACCCTGTTATTTTATAAATTAGGGAACTGAGGGCCAAAAGACTCATGTGGAGAGTTGGCTACTATTAGAACTAAAACCAGAGCCTGGGCCTCCTGACCTCCAGACCAGAATCTTCTCAATCCACCACCCGGCCACATCCATAATTTAATTTAATAAAAAAAACAGGGCACATGATTTAATGACATTTCAGCAATTTCCAAAAAGCCTCTGGAATATAAACTTAAAACTTTTTAAAAAGGAACTTATTATTCAGCTATCTCTTTTAAAGAATTGATAGAAATCATGACCTGACAAATTGAATACAAGATAGGATCTTGTATCTGCATACCAGCCCCAGCCACAAGAGACAGGATCTGCTTCTAACCATAATTGAATTCTGTACCATGTAGTGAAAAGATGAATCAATTATCAAGTAATTTAAACAATCTTATGAATTAGTCACATATTGTTTTTAACTTATCACTTTATTTCAGTGAGGATAATTAAAAGGAACATTCATCCCTCTGAATGCTTACAAAGTTCCACCATGTGTCTCCTTCCATGCACGGGGATACAGCAGCAAGTGAACCAAACAGCAAGGTGCAAAGTCTCTTGAGAATTACCGACCAGTGAGAGGGACGGTGATGAGCACGAAGGAGACAGTAAAAATAGTGTAATCGAATGGGGTGACTGGGGAGGAAGAAACACTGGCAAAGACCTCTCTGAGGAGATGACATTTGATCTGAGAACTGAAAAAGGCATCTGAAGGTCTGAAGGAAGAGGATTACAGGCAGAGGTGACTACAGGTACAAAGGCCGGAGGAGGGAATGAACTTGCATTCTCAGAGGGCAGTAGCTGAAGCCACACTAACAAGAGGAAGAGGGACAGGAGATAAGGCTGAGAGGCCCGCAGTAGCTTGTAGGCCTGAAAGGGTGTTTGCATTTCATTCTAAATGCAACAGGAAACCCTTGGAAGGTTTTAATAGGAGCACAACAGGATCGGATTACTTAATGAATATAACAGAATCATTACAAATTCCAAAGGCACCTTTGAACCTCTCACTCCCCAACAACTCTCACTCCTGGAGGTAAAGAGGTACAAGCCCACAGCTGACCTCATGGGACCACAAGTGGCAGAAGGTTTAATTTAAAATATTTCCAAAGCATAGTTTGAGCAAACATATTAAAGAATGACTTGAAATCTATATCATCAAGCTGTACACACTAAATCAATATACTAACACACAGTCACTCTTAGTTACTCTCCAGGTTAAATTACTCTATCTCCCGGATACTTAGTTGGTGTGTGATCTAGAATAACAGTCATAAAATAGTTTTATGAGATGCCTGTTAGAATGCTAAAGCTACCTACGTTAAAAAAGAAATCATCCAAAGAGAAAACTCAATTTGGACACATGCTTCTACATTTCTAAAAATATGTAATCTTGCTGCCTAGAAACCTGTCTCAAACCAAAACAGCAAGGCTCTGACAGAGTAGCCATGGTATACAACATGTCAAAAAAAATTCAGAATAATGATCAATGATATTCTTATTCTCTTCAACACATCTTCCATTGCCAGTTCAACAAGTTACTTCCTAATTAAATTGAAGGCTATATTTAGTCTTCTAGAATATTCTCTTCAAATTATACCCTCTATATACAAAACAGATTTTTAAAAAATATATAGCATTCAAAAATTATTGGCTACCTAGTCTTTTCTTGAAGTCAGTGATTTCCATTACTGTTTTTTTTTTAATTTCTAAAGGTCAAAAACAAAACAAAACCAAAAAATAAGGTACATAAAAACTTCCTATGTCTCAACTGTCTAGGTTAGGAGCCAGGAAGAATATGAAAAACAATGCACTAAAAAGAATTCATGCTAATAAAAGAAATAATGACAACAAAATGTTAGCATGTCTAAGCCCTCCAAGTTTGGGGATCATTCCTTTACACTGAAAACTGGCCGATTTGCTCTCTAAGCCCTATTCTATAATGTGGACATTCCATCAGAAGATACCACCTAGACTTAGACAATTTTGGGGAAATGGATAGTTACTGAGAATTTTTCAGCAGGGAGTACCATGAACAGATTGAGGTTTGGAATAATAACTTATGGAATTATGGAAATGGATTGGAGAAGGAAGACACCATACATAGGACATCAATAAGAAAAATATTTCAGTATGAAGTTCAAAGACAATGAAGGCTTGAACACAGGCAAAAAAGTTTAAAACATAAAACAGTCTTTATTTTAGGAGAAGAAAAAAAAAGTCCTTTCTGAAGAAGAAATTTATAACACATGATATTCAATTATGGAGAGGTGAAGGCCTTAGAACCAAAATCTGAGGTTTCCCAAAAAGAAGGAATTCTGCCCCAAAACTGTAATATAGAAACGCTGCCTGAATCTCCAGCCTGCCTTACAGATTTTGGACTCAAGACTATATGCTGCCAACTCCTGTCTGAATTTCCAGCCTGCTGGCCTGCCTCACAGACTTCACACTCAAGACTGTAAGATCAACTCTTCCATTAGTTTCCACTGTGCTGGCCTGCCCTAAATATTTTGGGCTTGTGAGACCTTATAATCATGTGAGCCAATTCCTTAAAATAAACCTTTTTATCTATCTATCTATAGCATCTATCTATATATCCATCATATTAGTTCTCTTTCTCAGTGAACCCTGATACAGATATGAATCCATTTATATAAAATTATAGAAAATGCAAACTAATTTATAGTGACTGAAGTAGGTCACTGGTTCCCTAGGGCCAAGGGTAGAGGAAGGATGAAATGATTGCAAAGTGGCGTGAGAAACTTTTCAGGCTGATGGCAATATTTCCTATCTTGGCTATGATGGTGGTTTTGCAGATATATATATATATAAATTGATCAAATTATATACTTTAAATGGGTACAATTTACTGCACACAAATCATACCTCAATAAATTACACCTACCATGGCCAACTGGGTGAATAACACCACTGAGATCAAGAATACAAGAGGTACATGCTGAAGTGGATTTAGCTTCAATCATGTTAAGCTACGGTTCTGTTGGGATGTCCTGTGGTAATGCCAAGAGAAGCAATGAGTTTAGGCTTCCAAAGATATATCCGAGCTAAATGCAGCTTTTAGGAGTCAGTTTTGGAGGAAGGTATTTCATTTGCTTGAATTTTGCTTTTCCAGTTCATTTGATGTACTGTTTTGTTTTGCTTATACATAGAAAAAAACATGAATGCTTTTAGAGCCTGAGAGAATTGGCCCACGATGTAGGTAGACTGGTGATAACAAATGAGAAGGGCAAGGTTTCTAAATAGTAGAGTAAGAGCACAGGTGGAACCGTACCTTAAATAGTCACCTCAATGGGTACTACGAATTCTCAAGACAACTTTCAAATTTACTGCATGTGTATGTGGGGGAGGGGAGCCTCTTTTAAAGGACGGGATAGGGATCATTATGATATTAGCTCAGTCAAGGATAAGAGAAGAGGTGGTTTACTAAGTTACCTCTACATCAAATGCTTCCGCATTTATCATGGCATTTAAATATCACAACTTTGCAACATTTGTGGATAAAGAATGAGAGTTCAGAAGTCAGGTGACTTTCCCAAGGCCAAACATCTTACGTAAGGGAGTGCCTAGGTGTCTCAGTCAAGTTGAGCATCCAACTCTCGATTTCGGCTCCGGTCATGGTCCCAGGGTCCATGGCGAGCCCACAGGAAGCACTAAAAATAATAATTCATTGATGTACAATAGCTCCAAACTACACTACAGGTCTTGAAAGGCTTTGAGAATGGCCCGTCTGCTACCTAACTCTGAGACTTGGACTGGCTAACACAAAGGTCCCATTATATTTCTTGAAGTTTTCCAGTAACTAAAATCTATGAAACATTAAAAAAAAAAAAAAGATAGGGTATGACATCTGCGAGTAGACGCAATTGAGCACTAGCACAGAAGCTAAAACTGAAAGGGCACCCTCAAACCCAGCAGCCCAAGGTTGCCAGTGAGACCAAATCCAGGCGTTTTTGCTCATGTTGTTTCTGGCCTCCATCCCTTCTCTTCTGATCCATAAAATATCTTATATTGCTACCATCTCAAGCGGCCCTCATCAAACCATCAGGGTCCATTAGACCCAATTTTAGTTTTTGAGTTTCTTTTTCAAGCAGTTCTAACTATTTGTAAGGACTGTATTTTATAACTTATTCTTTTTTAGAGGTCTTCCAAATAATAAAGAGAAAATCTACCTATTTTTTTTTACCATTCATTTCTTTTTAATGTTTATTTATTTTAGAGAAAGAGAGTGGGAAAGATGCAGAGGGAGGGAGGGGGAGGGGGGGAGAGAGAGAGAGAGAGAGAGAGAGAGAGAGGGAGGGAGGGAGAGAGAGGGAGAGAGAGAGAATCCCAAGCAGGATTCTCACTATCAGTGCAGAGCCCAATGCAGGGCTCTAACTCACGAACCGTGAGATCATGACCTGAGCCGAAATCAAGAGTCACATGCTTAACCGATTAAGCCACCCCCTTTACTTTCTTTCAAAAAACAGAATAAAATTCATTTTATCTTCCAATCACCAGATGAGTCCAGCAGACTATTTTATAAATGTAAAATACATTATGGGATCTTAGTGATCTTATTTTCCTGTATATTGAAAGTTTGCTATCTGCAAGGTGTTTCACCCTTACAAATTACCCTAAGATTATTTCATTATTACTAAACAATTATTCCCAACTTTGCACGCGCACGCACACACACACACACACACACAAAGACTAAAAATAAGAGAACAGAGAATGGGTGGATCACCTAGAGAAGGATGATTTAATATTGAAATACATTGGGGGCTCCTGGGCATCTTACTCAGTTAAGTGTCCAACTCTTGGTTTCGGCTCAAGTCATGATCTCACTGTTCGTGGGTTCAAGCCCCACATCGGGCTCTGTACTGATGTCACAGAACCTGCTTGGGATTCTCTCGCCCCCTCTCTCTCTCCCCCTCCCACATACTCTCTCTCTCAAAATAAATAAATAAACTTAAAAATATTTAAAAACATTGAAATACATTACTACTAGGTCATCCTTTAGTTTTCTAATGTACTGCTCAAAGTATTACATGATTTTTCAAGAAACTTTTAGACTGAAGATACTAACTTGGTCATCTGCTTTTAGCTTTCATTGAACACAGCTGAGAACTCAGAAATTGTTATTGTCCGCCCATAATGGCAAAGAGAATAAAAATGACAAAGACATGTCACAATTAGACAAATCAGAGGAGGAATACAGAGACAGATGACAGCAGTTTAGACTCCAAAGACGATGAAATTAACCACAGAAGCAAAATCTCAGACTATAAGTCTTCAATGGAAGAAAGTGTACATGGATTTTTCTCATATTCAAGAACCGATACATGAACAATAGATTTCTAAGTACAAAAAGTATGCATTCTCATCCTATAGGTCATTCAACAGGAAGGGCTATATCATGCAATATTTTGCAACACCGTGGACCAGAGCATTTTGTTAAAAGGGCTTGTACCAGTATTCATTCATTTATGATGATGTTTGTGTGATAAAATTTATTTCATATGGTTCATTAGTAGATTGCAATTTGACATGTTGAAGACAGGGGACTGAAAGGAAATACAGGACATGAAAATGGAAAATGTTCATTAGACGAACCATGCCAATTGACATTTACAAACCTAGGCATAAAAGTGTTTTGCAATCATGGAGCAAAGATGATGGCCTTCTTCTCTTCAACAAATCTGAGCTGTCCAAGATTTCAAAAAATTCTTCAGGCATGGTATTTGATGATGCAAGTGCAAGAAGAACAAGAAGGAATGATAAGCTATGAGAGAGAAATGTTTGAAATTTGGAATCAATATTTACAATATGGATATTTCCAGATTCCTGCATAACAGTTGAGGAGTAGTTGTCTTCAAAGAATGCTACCCATTTTGGACTTGGATTTGCTATGCTTAAAGTGCTGTTAATGAGTCCTAACAGAGCCAGTTCTCACTATCCCTTCATCATTCTACCAATTATTTGTGAATTGACTTAAAACACAAAACAACTTTTAAGGAGAACTTAAACTCCGACAGTAAAGGGGAATGGACTATTTTTCCTGGTACGGAAGATAAAGCAGGTTTGAGACATTTCTGTGAAAGTTTACAGATGATTTTTGGAAAGACAGAATATATACTTTTGAATCCTAGCATGATTAAACAAAAGTTTGTTGAACATCATGGTTGGTTAGCTTCCCTTCCCACAGCAATCACAGCTAATTACTCTATTTATTTCAAAACCAAAAATCATTTTTTTCAACTTGTCAAAAATTTTTACTTCTAACGTGATAGGCTTCAGAATTATGTAAAACAGCCTGGCAGAAACCAGGGGTTACATGAAATCGCTGTAATCCCTTCCTACATCTAGATTTCTGATGCCTTAATACTGAAAATTTTAGTCAAGATTTATATCCAACATTCCAATGAAACCCAATCTACGACTTCAAATTACATGACTACCTTCTGTTTCCTTCAATTAGATAGTCATCTCTGAAACTTTGTGTATAGAATGCTAAGCGAATGACAAGTTCTTAAGAGTTTTCTAGACATTGGAGCTATTCTTTTAAGACTCAGTCTTTATCATTATCCTTATTATTATTAGCAACATTTTTATTTTTATGCAATTTTTTTATACAGTGATGTCTTAAACTTTCAAAAGGTTATCTATTATTCAGTCATGATGATCAATGAGGGTAGCAGACATCACTAATAACTGCCATATCCACCACAAACTCTTCCCGGAAAACAGCATATGAACCATTTTCTTGCCCTCTATAAAATAACTTTATTGTAATTCTGATATCCAAAGACTTACTGAGATATATACTGTTTGCTTTTATCCTAATTAGAGCACAGCTTCTGAAATTTTAAATCCTTGTATTTGCCTTCTACAGTTTTGTATCCCCTTTTTCATTGTTAGGTAATCATATAATTTTCATCCCCACCCACATATTTGCTTGATACCATCACTGTAAACGCCTATAGCAGCCTCTTTCCCACCTGCATATTTCTAATATAACCACATATAACCACGCTTACTACAATCATATTCAAAGATAATGAGAACTGAGCAAGGTGAGGTTTATGGTCACCAAATTGGGATATTCAGAGAAATTTTCTGCCTATTTTCTTATTTTTGCCTATATTCCACACAGGTGAGGTTATTACAGAGCCTTTTGTCGTTGGGCTGTTTCTGTGGTTTCATGTAATTATTAAACTCATATCTGAGTTATAAAACAGCCTTTTCCGTCCCTAGCCAATGGGATCATTGTTGAGTTGTTTTCAATAGAGGCTCAGGTTGTACTTCCTGCATTATAGGTCATGTCGGGTTCTGTCTGGGGATCTTCTCCATTGTGTTCAATCTCTTTGGTTGTCAAGGTGCCTACCTCCTGATTTAGGGCTTGGGGAATGGGGGACAATGTTGTTTTTCTAACTTTCGTTTTTGCTTTTCTTTATCCGTAGCAGCTGAAATTTTTCATCCAAGCAGTGACTTCTTTGACTACTACATTGCAGTTCTCAGACTTTTAACTTTAGACTTCACTGCATAGTTTTGGGGTGTGTTTTTTTGTTTTTTTCTTCTAAAATTTAAATCCAACAGATTTACAAAACAGGGCTTCTCAGCAACGCCCCTTTTCCCAGATACGCAGGTACGAGTGGGTTCTCATCTCTTTACCGGAAGCCTTCCAAAAATGACTTGAGCCACACAGCAACTCTCTTTTCTACATTCTGTGTGGCTAACTAGTGCCAGCCAAATACTGCATCTTAGCATCTTTCATTCCAAGCCACATTGTGGATAAAGAGGGCCAGATTTAAATGGGCTGCTCCCTGAACTGATTAGGTCCTTGCTATTGTACTCTATTAAACGAGAAGGAGAAAAGGGGGGGCACAATTTCTCTAACATAAAAGCAGGTACACTCTATCTTCTCCCCCAAACACATGCTACCACCAGATTCGAACAGCTGTTATCTACTTACCTACTTAGAAATGTAATTAAATACATTTTCAGAGAGAGTCCAGTCCCTGGATTCTCAAACTCTATGGCAGCAGCAATTCTCATGAGTCATCACATAGGATTTCATGCCTATACCACAGGTGAGTCATGCTCCAAGCCATTAAACCACTTCATCTAAAACCCTCAAAAACTAAATTGGGCTTTGCCATGTACAGGCTGTATCATTTCATACATGGAGGAAAGGATCAAGTCCCACAGAAAACTGCAAATAATTTTCTTTCTAGTTTTATGCAGTAACAAGTGAACTCTCCCAAATTCTAAGACTTTCTCAAGCGGGAGTAGGAAAAGTGGTTTTGCTCCCATATTCCAACGCAAGCACATCTCCCACTGCTCATTAACTAGGAGAGGGCCAAACAACACTGTGGTATTTTTGAAAAGCTGAGGCAATCTCCTTTGAAATTATTTAGCTTTCCCCATTCCTGTTGGAAAATTAATTTTCTTGATCTGGCATTTCATCATTCCCATATTCTGTGAATTAATACTATAATTTAGAGCCTGATACCCCGATTATATTCAAAGTGAGATCTTTTTCACTTGCTACTTCCACTCCCCTCCCTTCCACCTCCCATAATCCAGGGACTTGGCAGGGGTGGCAGGCAGGAGCTAGGATTTAATCTGTGGATGGCAATTATAAAAGTAACAGGCCCCAGCTTGTTTTTACTTTCCACTCTAATGGCTATGTATAAATATCTATATATTTATAGATAGCTTATTTTTCAAAAACTTCATTTTATATCCTTTATCCTTATAAAACAATACTCAGGGGGCACCTGGGTGGCTCAGTCCGTTAAGCGTCCAACTCTTGATTTTGACTCAGGCAGGTCATGATCTCACACTTCATGAAACTGGGCCCCACATTGGGCTCTACACTGACATGACAGAGCCAGCTTGGGATTCTCTCTCTCTCCCTCTCTCCACCCCTTCCCTGCTCATACTCTCTCGCTCTCTCAAAATAAATAAATAAATGTTTAAAAAAGAAACTCTCAGAGTTAGTAATTAGTAACTTTGTTTTAGAGATGGAGGCTTCCCCTTCCTTCCCAAGTTGAGGAACAGAGAGGGGAAGTCAGACAGATGGAGACAAAAAATATAGAGACATATAGATCAGCTTTATTACTAATAAAGCCTAGGGATGGAAAAGGTAGTTCAGGTCGGTTAGCCAAGTGGTCATGCTAAGATCTCAGCCCAGAATTAAGCTAACTTACCTACCTGGTCATAGGTACAGCTCAACGCCATAAGCCTTCCTGGAGAGGCCTGTACCTAAAACTTACAGCATGAATGGGCAGGGCAGAAAGCGGGCTCTCTGCAGAAAATGATGAGCTGAACTAGACATGTGCCCAATTCCCTTTTCCAAATTCCAGAAAGACAAGGCACTTCTCCTCCCCAGGGAAGAGTAGGTGAGAGTTCCTAGAGAGGCCAGGAATATAACTGGAATCTAATGAATGCCCATCACATATAAGCAAACACAAAGCCAGAAGAAAGGAGGACCTCACCCAACGCAGCACCGAAGGGACCTCAAGCTGCCCCAAATCCAGAATGGCATTCCCAAGTTCCCATACACCGTTCTGACTGAAACACTCTCCCTCTCCCCCTATATAAAACTTATTCATCTTGAATTATTAACATGATCTTCAATCTCCTCTTTTGCAGGAATTTTTATAAAGTCATTTATCCATCTTGAGAATATTTGCTTATTAAACATTAAATAATACATTCTCTATACCCACTGAAGGAGGCACATGTAAACTGTAGTCAACTGCAATATACTAAAACGAAATAAACAATATATGGCCGTTATATCACCTTTCATTCTTCCTCTAGGATGTTTTGAGACACAAAATAAAATCATTGACATATGGATCCAATGAAGGCTCCAATGTCAATGTCAATATACACACCGACTATTACTAAAGTTCAATTTAAGCATAAATACAGCTTCATATCTTCTTTCCACATCTAAATGAATCTATTTGTATATTCCCTATGATACAACGCCCCTTCTTTGGAGACCACCACTTGAGCAATGGGGCATGACATCAGAGTTGAGCCTTAAAGGAAGCAACTTGGTAGCAATGTAGGGGTGGGGAAGTTAAAAGATCTGAAACCTAACAGAGAATAGTGGCAATGAACATGACTAGGCTATGCAATCAACAGGAACTGGGGGAAAAGGGCTAGATCTGTGGACAGATAGTATGTAGAAAGGAAATGAAGGAGAAGGCAGAATTTTATATGACTTCAAGGTAACAATCTTGAATGACTCAGAGAATGTAATAGGATTAATCAAAATGCACAATCAGCAATTTGAGGGAAGGACACTTAGATGGAGAGATCCTTGAGAAGTATTTACACTTAAAGGACAAGTGAAACAGAAATTAATGATGAAGCTGAAAATGGTCAATGACACTAGAAATGAACAAGGACAGTGCCCTTTTTTAATGTTTATTTATTTTTGAGAGAGACAGAGAGACAGAGTGCAAGTGGGGAGGGGCAGAGAAAGAGGGAGACAGAATCCAAAGCAGGCTCCAGGCTCCGGGCTGTCAGCACACAGCCCAATGCGGGGCTCGAACTCACGAACCATGAGATCATGACCTGAGTCCAAGTTGGCCACTTAGTGACTAAGCCACCCAGGCACCACAGAAGAACCATTTTATAAGGATGAGATGATTTTCTGTCAATAATTAAAGAAGACAAGGGACAATGACATTCGTGGATGTGGCAAATAATAATGAAAGCTAACATTACCATATATCAAGCACATTGTTCCAAGAGTTTTACAAATACTAATTCATTTAATCCTCCCAACAACCCTACAAGTTAAGTATCATTACCACGCGCATTTTGGTTATCTTCGAGAAAATTACTTCCAGAACAAGACAGAGGCAGAACTCAGATTGGATGAGGTCGAGAACATAGGAGACTTGGGACGAAAGTAGAGTCATAAAGGATGTGCTTATTTAAAAACAGAAACAAAACAAACAAAAAACGGAGGGATAGAGGATAGAACAGCAGCTGAATGAAGGTGAAAGTTGTTGTGTTTCATTTTGAGGCTATTTGAATGTTTAAGTGTTTTGCACCGAAGCCAGAATCTAGACGTATTCAATTGGAAAAGCATCTTAGTGCCACCCACGTTTAGAGGGAACAGAGGCGTGCTATCAAGAGTCTGGGGAGCAGGTAGGGAAGGACACACAGAAGAGAAAACCACAGAGCTCCCAGACAAGTGTCACAGTGCCATAGCCTGGGTGACTCTGCAGGGTGAGAAAGAGGAAGATCTCCGAGGGGATGGGAGAGAAATGGCAGTAGGGTAGCAGCCTCCACCTTCCTTCTGCCGCAGAGCTTGGGTGAGGTGGGCAGTGCCTCTTTAGTACAGGCAGTACGAGGCTGGACGAGGCGAGCCCTGGACTTCCCGGTAGGCAAGATGTATGTACCCAACTGAAGGACAGAAGCCACGGCTGAGGACAGATGTCCAATGCCCCACTTACAATCTACATGGAAATTACTCGTGATCTTCCTCCTGAATTCCAAAGGAGGTGAGAGAGCACAGTTATAGGCCATTACACTATAATGACTCGAGAAGCATACAGAGTTGTAGACAGAAAAGAATGCTCAGACTAGTGGAGGAGGGTGGCAGGCAAGTTACTGCAACCCCTTCGGTGCAACTGTCCGTCCACACGGCGTGGTGCTTCCCCAGGCAATGTGCGAGCACATGCATCTCCTGGAGGCAGAACCAACTGCTGGAGAACAAAAAATGAGTAACCGAGTCACACTGGGAAAATTTCTGAATAGAAATTTTAATTGGCTTAGTGGAATCTTGGGCTGGTAGGTTTTGTGGATTTAGCTGCAAAGAGGCATTAAAGGGTGTTAAAGAGTAACAGCTGTTTCAGATCATCTATTTTACAATTTATATTTCCAGGGTAAAAACACGAAGAACTCCTTCCCACAGACACCTCTACCACACCCTTTATGGCAAAGTAAGAAAGAGAGGCAGCATTTAAAAACAGATTATAGATACGTACCAGATACTTCCCTTGAGCAATGTATATCCTACTTGGATCAATTCTAATGCCCAGTCACAAAATGGAAGAACTGTTTTAATGTTTAAAATTTCATTTCTAAGTGTAAATCTACATGAAAATCTTGTAACATCAAGAGAATAGAAATGATTTCTAGAAAAACAGTATTTTTTTTAAGTTAGTAAAGAGTTACAGAAAGAACGTAAACTGAATGGAGAAGACTCCAGTCTTAGCTCAGGCTGAGCTGGCCATTCCTTGTGGACAGTAAACACCCGGTCCGGTCCGTCTCTCCCACTGTCACAGAGTGAGCTGGGCTAGATTCAAAGTACCTCAAAGCCTCAGCTTTGCGAACACAGATAATTAATTTTCCAGAACAAAGGCAGGTGTCTATTTAGCGGGGCAGCCAGGAATACTCCCATAGCATCTATAATTTATAAAGTAAAAATAATATTAATTGCTATTAAAGATAATAAGTGCTATCACTTAGGTAATCACATACTAAATAAAAACTATTAGATTTTTATTAGATCTCAGATCATCTAATTATAAATGAAAATAGAGTCCAAGACATTTTTCTGTTTTCTCAATCTTTAAAAAATGCTTACAGAAATATAGATTCAGTATCCCTATTTCAAATTTGTAGAATGCCTATATTTTTATGTGTTGTTGATAGCCTCATATTCTCAATTCTCACATTCTTTCAGCACCTCGCTTTGAAAACTGTGCTATTTAACAATCAACATAGTTAGAATATTAAAAGAAATGCTGTACTGCTTTTAAAGTTTTAACTTAAGTTTATTCATCTCCAGAGAATCCATAGACATGCAGCCCTGTCTTGATGAAAAATGCCTTGGAATGGATGTCATGTGCAAATTTCATCAAGTTTTGTGAAGCAGACCACTAACAACAAACAAAAAAATCCCACTTATTTTATATTCAGCCTACTTTCCCCATAATTCTGGACTTCCTACAAAATTACATGGTGTTACCTAGTTTACAATGTAAAATTTTAAAATAATATGAGACGTATTACTGGAGGAGAATGGAGGTGGTGGAAGAAAAACAGAAGAGGGTAAGAGAACATTATACTGAGGGCCACAACCTCCATGGGGTGGGATTTATACCCATTACATACACCAGGAATCCGAAGCTTGGAGGGTGGGGGGAGGTGCCGTAAAACTTGTCTAAAACGTGTAAAACTTGTTACTTATGCCCAGGTAAGTAAATGATAAAATTAGGATTCGGAAGCAAGTATATCCGGCTTCCAAAATCATGTTTTTCGCCCACCAGTTCACGAGCCACAGTAAGTGCAGAATCAGCAGTAAGAAAGGCAGAAAATCTAATGCCATAAAAATGGGGAAGCACCTACAGCGAGAAATCTGCAGAACCGCAGGCTGAAAGTGCCTCCGGGGCCAGGCAAGCGCCATAAACCGGAGGGGCAGGTGCAACCCGCCAGCGGGAGACAGTGCTGTCATCGGCTATGCTCCGCTGCACGCAGGAATGCGGGCTTGGTGTTGCCACACTTTCTCTTTCCTTTCGAGAGACACTAGAAATAATCTCATTTCTAAAACGAGGACAAATAATTTTAAAAAATTAAACACTACAGGGGCACCTGGGTGGCTCAGTCGGTTGAGCGTCCGACTTCGGACCAGGTCATGATCTCACGGTTTGTGAGTTCCAGCCCCGCGTCGGGCTCTGTGCTGATGGCTCAGAGCCTGGAGCCTGCTTCGGGTTCTGTGTGTGTGTCTCTCTCTCTGTTCCTCCCCTGCTCATACTCTGTCTCTCTCTCTCTCAAAAATAAAGATTAAAAAAAAATTAAACACTATGCTCCTCAAACAATATAAATCCAGGGACCACTAGCATCCAGGCCCTGGAAATGCCGGACTGTAACTATCTGGAGGTGCTACTATCATTTCTAATAGAAATAGACAACTATGGAAACCATGGTAAAAAGGTTCAGGTCTGACAACAACTGGAAGACTATAAAGCTAGATGAATCATTGTATCTATTTAATCTAAGCTGAACTTAGTTATTAACAATGTTTCATTCTCAGTGTGTTTTTTTTTATTTGGTTTGCTTTGCTTTGCTTTGCTTTTCAATGTCCCAAAGTTAAAGAGACCTAAAGAGAAAGTGGGAGGAAGGACAAACTGTATAGTAATGATTTCAATGCCCAAGTAAAATCTACTCTTAAGTGTGTCAGTCAAACCACCAGTTACAGAAACTCTGTAATATCACCAATTCTGAACCAGTTAAGATCAATTTGGGTAGTGGTGGACAATCTCAGTCTCATACCACCCTCTCAAATTTCTAATATGTTTCAGAATTATAGTGGCATTCCTAACATACATGTAAGCATATACAAAATAGGTCTGAAGCAACATCAAAAACATAATTAAGCAGAAAGATAAAGCTGACATTTCTAACACAGGAAATATAACATCATTTTACTATTTAGATTTAGATATTTGAGAGGCTAGACTACTGACAACCTAAAATTCTAATTATCAGGCAGGATAAAAGCATCAGAAAGGGTAGAAAAGTTTTCGAACAATTAAATGTATGGGTTTCCTAATTATTTCACTATTTTGAAGTCTGTTCACGTTGAATATATGTACCTGAAATGGTTCACTTTTTAAAACCAAATTGGGAAAAATCACTAGTTCAACCCATTCTTTTTATAGACTCCAAAAGAAAAGTAGTCTGGGGGGTATAGACAAATACATAGCTTAAGCCATAAAAGATCCAAGTAACCAACAAGAAGTTGGTCCGTACATAAGGGTAAAAGACAGTGAGCTCCAAAACCAGTATGTAGTAGATTTGTGGCTTTGCAAACAAAGTGTAGAATTGGTCCTTTTTAATCAGTCCTTGATCCTAGCCAGCAAAGTATAGCCAAGGGAAAGTAAGCATATCAGGAGATTATATTTCAAGGAAGATCTTGAAATTAAAAATATTTCATATGTCCAAGAGATTTTGACAAAATCTTTAAGCCAAAGATACAAGTGAGAACATAACCAGGAGAGCGGACCCTTCCCATCTCTCTCCACGCACTCACGGTGTCACATTTTTCAAAGAAACACGTTTGTGAATAAGTTCGAAAAATTTTAGTTGCAAACACAACAGAATCTCGAAGAGTAGGAAGTGGCCTAAGAATGAAAAGTGTTTTTAATTTTACAGGTAAATGGCAATTTTTTTTAAGCTTTCACAGAAAACATCTTCCAAACTTTTTATCTGAGGTCACTAGACCATTCTTTTTAGCTTATCTTTTTCTACAGCTATCTTCTTATGAAATAACATGACCATGGGATAGACTCCACCCCATTACAAGCACTCGGACCCTTGATGTGAATCCCACATCTACTAAATTACTTTTCTGTCTTCATTTTTATGTGACTGGGGGGGGGGGTGGGCAGCAATAAGAACTGTTAAGAACTGTTTGCTCCACACTCTGCACTTCCCACAAAGTACACTCACAAACTCAACCAATAAAACATTCCCATATAAATCCTTCTTTGACTCACCATTGCTGCTACAAATATGTGTGTGTATGTGTGTGTGTATACATACATACATACCCATATATCAGACACAAATTTTCCTTTTTTCTTGGTTTAGAAGGATTTGGATTCAACAAGGCCCTCCATTCTGCACAGACTTAACCTTACAACCCTCCCATCACTGAAATCACCATGTGAAAAGAAGCTAATTTGCATTTGGTTTTCATGTGAAAATAATAAGGTTTCATTACTAAAACTGAAGAATTTTCAGAGATGGAGAGAGAAAAGATTTCTTTTTTTTTTCTTTTTAACTCTCAAGGAAATAGTTCATTCTACTGGTAAGAGTTTTCCACATGCAAAGTCCAAGTATGGTCATTATCTGAAATTTTCTTTTCTGCAGTAGGTTTACTGAGGAAAGTAATACGCTTAACAAGATGTTTCATCTCTGCCTCAGACCGATTCGCCAAATAATACCTAGAAAGTAAAGATGCCAGAGGCTCTACTTCAGCAAAAAGAAACGAGATTTTTTTTCCCCTTTGGTCAGTAATTATGGGTTTCTGTAACTACTCAAAAATGCACTGAGGAATAAAGATTTTGCTTTTGTTTTATCTTTAAAAGTAAAGAAAAAAGAAGTCTAATAGTCGCTAGCCTAAAAGAAAAAAAATGTATAGTTCTAACCTTCCCCTTCCCCTCACTTTTTTAAAACAAGAAATGCACTATATTTAAAGGGAGATGAAACACTAAAGGCAAAGACTAAGGAGAAACTGATGTCGTAACAGCAAGGTTGAGCACAAAAGGTTGCCCACTTACTGGCCACATAATCTTCATCAAATTACTTGGCTTCCCTGGACCCATTTCCTCATCTTCAAAATGTCAGTTTCTTGGCCATGAATGAGGTATTCCATTTTGTCTTTTTTTTCTTTCTTTCGGTTTTTAAAGCTATGTTATTAAAATATTGCATGCCAACAATATGGTTTACTTTGCTAAACATACCCTAAAAGTTTAAAAAAAAAAAAAGTTCCCCACTATAATCAAATAATTTTACCAGCCAAGGTGTAATAAATTTTCTTTGTATTTTTCTTAGTATTTTTCAAATACTTAGAGAAAAAGGCATTTTACACATGCAGAAACCAGCTCAGTAGGTCAAAATGTGAGCTGTCGCCACCATTCCATAATCTGTAAGAATTTATGTAGAAGTGTCCATAATCTGGAACTTTCCACGGAGGAAAACTAGTTGAATATTTCTTTCAAACCCTAAACATAAAAACAAAAAAGGCCTTGCTCATAAAACAAATACCTTAAGGGTCCAGAGCCAAAGAGGCGAGATGAAAAGGTTTTTGCAGGAAATACTTGGAGGTGATCTGTTCATACAGGTCCGTAAGCAGGTAAAAGAGCGAGCCCGGAAGGAGGGCTCAAAGCTGGAAAAAAGCGCTGGGCAGCCCAGTGCACTAAGACAGTCAGGTATTCTCTGCCAACAGAGGAACTGCGAGGCAGTCCTGCTGAAGAGTCAGAAAGAAAGACAGCAAATATAAAGCTGTGAAGAGACAGAGCACGCCTCTGCCAGCTCATTGCAAGTTTTAGGGAACAGCACCCTTTCCAACTACCTCAGATACCAGACAGAAGACCGAGGCTCAATTCTGTGGGAACAGAAAAGAAACAAAGGTTTCAGGAGTTAAATGGGGCCACCACCCCATACAAATAGGTCGCAGTATCACTAGTGTAGCCTGCACTAGAGAGATAAGAAATTGGAACACTACTTCTTCAAAACTTCAAAGAAAAACTAAGCCTTATTTGAAATACGGCAGAACAAATCACTACAACATTACTAATACATCTTTAATAGAGAACAGGAAATGAAGTAGAAACTAATTAAATTCACACTTGAGTTTTATCTCATCCAAGCAAAAACTGAACTGTTGGAGAGATAAGCAAAGCAATGGCCCATTTCTGGCTTGTTTCGTGTAGGTTTCCTTTTGTTTAGGTGGGAGTTCTATAAACTGATGGCAACGATGCAGCTGAGTCTTGTATTTCCTGTAATGCATTATCTGGCACTTACTGCGGCGTTACGACTACAGTGTTGACTTTTGTAGAAGCAAAACAAAAGGAAACAGTCATAAGGCCGCATCTGCTGATCTGAAGAAGAGGTTTTAAAGTCAAGGTTACCCCTTGTCCACTCGAGTCTCCCATTTATGCACCATCTTTCACCCAGATGAAATGAGTATCTCTCGTCACCTCTAGCGACACAAGCCTCAACCATATGTATACTAACTGCAAAGAATGTGGCACACGCTATGGGAGCTCATTTCACATTCGCCTTCTTGACTGAACCCCACTTTTGCTTACGTATCCACTTCTGCTGACAGCCACGTGGTTCAGGGTGAAGTTGACCCTAGCTCCAACCAGTAGACTGTGATTTCTGCACCAGCCACGGACAGTATCTGGTTTAGAATGGGCATGTGCCAGTCTTCCCAATGAAATAAGAAATCTAGCTGGGATACTCTGGGAAAGATCTCCTAAGGAAAAGTACCAGTTTCTTCCTGTGCCCTCTTCTATAGACTATCATTTCTGGAAGTCCTATCTGGAACTGCCTGCGAGCAAGCCCCAGGCTGAGGATGGCAGAGGTGAGAGACAGACAGGACTCGACTGCTTGATGACAGCACTCAAGTCTGATCGCACCACCTGGTGCCTGAACCCCATCAACTTTTGGATTCTCGGTGTTGTGAAATACTAAATTCCCTTATGATTTAAGCTTGCTTAATTCAGGCTGCCCATTACTCGCAGCGAAAAGGCATTCTAAGTGGTGTGGGCCTCCTCTTCTGGGCACCTAGTAGGATTAACTTCTTGGCTCCCTTGTGGTTGGGTGGGGCATGTCACTCGAGCCATGTGAGCTGAAACCCTCTAGAACTCTCTTCTCCCTTTCGCATGGCAACTAGTTCCAGACGGTGTTTGCTCCCTCAGACTGCATCCCCAAGTAACAGCGACATGCAGACCCCACCCCCAACTTTGCCCACTGCTAATCCACGAGTGTATGTGATATGAGCAGGAATTAAATCTTTATTATTTTAAGCCAATAACTCTTTTGGGAATTATTTGTTAGTACAACATAATCTAGTCTAATACATTTCATTTTAAAAAATAAAAACGAATTTAAAATCTGAGGTCCCAGTGACTGCAAATATAAAGGAAAAACATATTCTCACAAATCATGTTTCCATTTTCCCTACCCAGATGTAAAGAAGTGGCAAAAAAAAAAAAAAAAAAAAAGAAGTTGCTAAGGGAAAATAAGAAGAGAGAATTTCAGAGAATAAAGAATACCTTCCCACAGCAGTAAACGCCCACTTTAAACAAATAAAAGTAGTTAGAAACTATCTTGCCAGCACATTGTAAAGCAATGTTTTATGTAAACTTTTCCTTCCTCATTCCCCACAGGGTCATTAAAGGGAAAGGAGTTACCTACACAGAAGGCAGGTATTAGTTAAAAACCTGAAGAAAGGATAAGAATGAGCTGATGAGTTAACAAAGCATGACCCGATCAGAGTTTGGACATTCTCGCTAGTGGCAGTAGTTTTCAATTTTTCTGTATCTACACAGTATTAAAGGATCTATAATGATCATCTATCCAGAAGACAACAAAGAAAGGAATACAAAACATCGAAACCTTAGTAGCCTTTAAAAACTACTTGTTAGCTTGTTTCACTGTATCAGTTATTTCAAAATGCTATTATCTATCTAACACAAAAAGAAAACTGTGTCAATTGCTAATTTCGAGAATCTATTCTGGGCCGAGTGACACATATTAGGGATCCTAGAAAGTCTACATTTGATGCTTTCTATCACACATTATAAAAATTAAAATCCCAAGCTGTATGTTTCCTCTCTTAATTTATATTGGCGGAATTTGGTACACTGTGCGTGTCATTAAGTTCTCCTCACAGCAAATTAAAGGGAACGACTTCCATTACATTTTGCTACCATCGCTGAGCAGTCCTGTCTTCTGGCATCTGTCAGAGCGGCACTACTTTTTGATACTGTGGATCCAAAGTAGGTGATTCCACCGCACTCGCCCCAAGCACTGTGACCCTCTCTCTGCTGAACTGCAAAACACGGTGTACTCCTCCTTATCAGAAAGTCTTCTTTGACAGCCAAACACAATTTATTACACAAATGCCTGGTAGGGAGAGAGTTTAGAGGCAGTAGCCTGCGCACCTCTAGGGGCAGCCAAGTTTACAGACAGCACCCTGCACCCGACGTGCCCTGTTGCTGCCCCAACGTTTACACTGGACAACAACCCCCTGGCCTCAAGCGCAGTCGGCCGGAGTGACAAGACAGGTGATGGGGATGCCTGGTGTCCGAGGATGAAAGGAATTCCACAGAACAGGAACAGCTGAGCAAGCAACTCGGCACAAGTGACAGTGCACTAGACAGAGTACAATGGGCATGCTCCCCCAGAGAAGGGAAGGTGGGAAGGCCATTCGGGACAGCTGCAGCGGTGAGGAGGAGGGGCAGAGCCAGCCGGCGGAAGGGCTGGTTATGGGACAGTAACCAAGAGCTTTTGCTTGGTTCCTTGGGAATCAAGAATAGGTGACAGCACCCAATTCCAAAAGAGTGGACTCCAAGAAAAACCAAAAGCCTCCATCCCACAGGATTAAAAATCACTGTGGGGTCTTTTTCTTTGGCCCTTGATAAGAAATTTTACAAAAGCAGTCACTTTCTCTAAGCAAAGTTGCAGAGAAAAAAAAAGCCAAACTTTTGCTTGACAAAACTGCTCTTTTACTAATCTAATTGTTTCAATACACAATGTCGTGTGCCCAGTAAGGTGAAGTTCATCCAGACAGTCGGTAATGTGGGTATGGCGTGCCCTGTTTCAATGTTTGTACTGCAATCAGTAACTAATGACCTTTGAAAGCCCCAATCCTTAGCACGGCACCTGAACACAGCTACACACATTTCCTGACTCCGAACTGATCAGATTCTTAGTAGCAGAGAAAAGAGGATTCAGATTATCTGTCAGAGAACGGGACTAGATGCCAACAATGCATGTCAAGAGCCTACGCGGCCTACAGAACATTGTATGAGTTCAATAAATATGGTTATTATAATTACTATTATTAAAACAAGCCCTCGGTTATTTTCCTCTAATCAAACTCTCCATATATACCGCATTGTAGAAGTCTTCTTCTTTTTTTAATAATTTATTGTCAAATTGGTTCCCATACAACACCCAGTGCTCATCCCAACAAGTGCCCTCCTCTGTACCCATCACCCACTCTCCCCCCCACACCCCTCCCCTCATTTTGCTCTTAGTCTTTAAGAGTCTCTTATGTTTTGTCTCTCTCTCTGTAGAAATCTTCTTCTATGAATTATACCGATTCACTTGATCAATATTTGAAAAAGACCCTATTAAAATGATAAAACATTTCAAATGAAAACATAAATACCTTAAGCAATTAAATTTTAACATAAAACATAAATGTGTACCCATTTATCGATCTTTTGATGTAGAGCCAAGAATAAACTCATGGTTCTTCCATAAACCACACTTACAATGCATTCTCCAAAACATTCAGTTTCTGTTTCTTTAAAGTGAGAGCCATTCATTTGTTCAACAAATGTTGAGAGCCTACTACAAGCCAAGCACTGTTCTGGAAATTAGTGAGGACTTTGGCTTTTGCTCTGAGACAGAAACCATTGGAGGGTTTTGAGAAGAGTGACATGACCTGACTTTAATTTTATCAGGATCGCTCTGGTTGGGTGAGTACAAGCAGGGGGACAGCAGGTTAGGAAGCGCGTCATAAATCCAGGACAGAGATGACCAGACTTCAGCTAAGGAGCCAGCTGAGGAGAGAGGTCAAATCTTGGACATATTTTGAAGATGGAGTCAATATTATATTCAACTCAACTGGTAGAGCAGAACTACACAGCAAACCAGAAAACAGCCTCGAACACTTGTGAGGAACACAATGTTACAAAGCGTAGACGGTGACATCAATTAAGAGAGCTTTTACCATAAAACAAACCTTGCTTCACCTGAGAATAAATCTGCCAAGTGGTTCCTCCTTAATTCTAAAACAATATCTCTATGGGTCAAATAATGAGACATGCAGTCTAATCCCTAATAATGTCTTTTCTCTTCTTCAGTAAGAGATCAACTCCAAACACACTGCTGTGTCAACAAGCTCAACAAATCCAAAACGGAGCTCACTGACTTCCTAACACCTTAGTTTCTTTACAATAATTATACCCATCTAAACGTGGTATTGTAAGGATTAAATAAAAGTGCATTTTACTGAAATTTTATTGAAAGCCCCCACACCTCCTGTGTTTTCAGCATAAGGAGGAAGGACCATGGTGCACCGAACTCTGGAACTTAGAGCCTCATCTCTGTGCCTGCGGCCCTGTGGCTGTGCAGGGCACAGCCCGTACAGCCGTGCTCAGCAGTATATTGTGGGAAAAGCCCAGAGTTGCCTTCTCACCTAACCACGAACCCACCTGTATGAACTTCAAGAGGATTCTTGACCTTTCTGGGCTTCAGGTGTAAGTGGAAGCAGGTAGAATACCTTAACACCAGGCATCACCCCAAACTTGCTTTTTTTTTACAGTCTTCATTTCCACAGGAGCTAGAATCCAGTCTCATTTTTTTTTTATTTTTTTCTCGTAAGTCCTCATCATCCTGAAGGTTCTTTTCCTAAGCAGCTCTGAACTTGGTCACCTTTATCCCCCTTTTCCATTCCCATTGCCTCATTCTTTCTCAAATGAACTTAAACACCAATCTTCTAATTGGCCTCCTCGCTTGTATCCCTCTTACATGGTCCTAAAGTAATCCTTCTAACATGAATACACTCACCAACAAGGTTCCCTCATGCCTACACAATCAAGCCCCCATGCCACATAACGTAGCAGACAGGGTCTTTCACGTACCACTCCCACCTTGCCGACCCCAACCCTGTCTCCTTCCATCCCCTCTGGAACAGTCTCGATCTCAGTCACACAACACCAACCATTTTTCCCAAACTCTGCTCACTCGTTCAGTGCTGCAAGGCCTTCATAAGCTTCCCCCTCCTCCAAAAATGACATCAGTATCCCTACTTTCTTCATCTGGCAAAATCCCGCTATCTGCTTCATACATGACACATAATTGCGTCAGTCGAATGTCATGTCTTCTAGGAAAATGGCGTGTCCGCCAACGGAGGATGCATTCCTTCTCAGGGTTCCTGCAGCATCTGGCACACACACCTATCAGAGCACAGCTACGAGACAATGTGAGGTTCTGAGCAGCAGGGGCCCAGCCTTTTACATGTTTGTATCCTCTCCATGGTGCCTAACAATGCCTGGAACGTAACAGGAGGTACATACATGTAGGAGAAAAAATAAAAACAAGTTCCAACTCTGTAGGTGGTTTTAGTTTAACAGAAGTACCTCGCTGACAGATGGTGGCTCCCCTTGTGGTGAGCACAGCAGAACACATAAATGTGTCGAATCACTATGTCGTACACCTGACGCTAATACAACCTTGTGTGTCAACTATACTTAGGTAGAAAAAAAGCTATTAAAAAATGTAAGTTACTTCATGTGGCACTATTTTTCCAATATTGTTTTGTATTGGGGGGGGGCTTTTTTTTGTTTTAAGTCTTGGGAATCTTAGTGTTCTCCCTGTAAGAGCCTTATCCTTTAAAGTTCTTGGTAGGCATGCATAGTTTGTGGAATCACATCCAAGTTCTTCATTTTCTCTTCGTGGGCATTTGCTAGATCAGTGCTTCTGAACTTGAGCACTATGGACATCTGGAGACAGAGAACTCTTTGTTGTTGAGGGCTGTCCTGTGCATTACAAAATGTTCAGCAGCATCCTGGGCCTCTACTCACTAGATGCCAGTAGTTTAAACCTCCTCCCACCCCCCAGTACTGGCACCCCGTGTTTCTCCAGAGATGGCCAAACATCCTCCGGGGGACAACTGTATCATCATTGAGAACCACTGTTCTAGGCAATTATTCCGGAAAGTGACAAAATCTTCCCATTTTACACTGGAAATTGAACAATTCACTGTGATAAAATCTACAACTTCAATGAAATGAAATAAAGAAAAATCCGGGAAAACCTGGTATTAATACTCAAACATTCCACTCAAAATGGTAGAAACCACGTTCTCTTTCACTTCTATTTCCCAAGTGCCTAGCTCACAGGTGCTTAATAATTTGAACTGAATTATAGACATTTTTAAGAGCAACTGAAAAAAAAGAACAATAAAGGCAAATGTCCCATGAAAAATCTTTTAACAAGACTGCTTCAGATTAAACAGAAAAAAGTTTTAATTATTCCCACTTATGTCTTAATTTCTCTAAATTTAAAACAAAGGGTGAGTGAAAATGAATATAAAAACAAAACCACCACTCTTACTAGAGTGTCTGCTCTAGGCAGCGGGGCTGTAATAGTGGATAAAAGAGAGCTCCTGGTGCCTCCATCCCATCATCAGCCTGGAAAGCCAACAGACGGCGGCAGTGGTAGGGTGCCCACTTGACTTCATGAGGTTTAAGTCTAAGCCTTAAGCACATATCCTAGAAGAAAACCATCACCGCATGAATAGCTATAAAGAATATACATGTTAGCTGAGATCTCGTTTCTCACTAATTACAACACTTACTAGCAAATACAACTAACGATAAAGAAAAAGGTAATGCAGAAAAGGGTCATTTCAACATTATAAATTTACCTCAAAAATTACTTTCCTAAGGCATGGAAACAAAAATGCTTGGGGATACACCACAGGAAAATACAACCTGGCTCTCTTTCATAAATTATTTTAATACCCGTTCACTAGTATACTGGAAATTCTCTGGTATAAGACGTATTTCAAATTTAACCAGAAACATGTTTGTTATTGGCTTCCCATAGAAGGAAAAGACAACTTCCTAATTACATATTTAAATGTAATAAAACATTCCTACACATCATCGTTCCCACCTTACCACAAAAAACAAAAATGAAAACTCTGCGCTATTTTTATGGAAACTAATGAATGTTCATTTAGTTCTCTGTCTCGATTCCATTCTATTACCTGGTTTCCTACACATCCAGTCAAGCGTTCCACACGCCAGGAATTCTTCCTATCATATTAAACAGCTATTTTTCCTGTGTTTTCTTTTTTTTTTTTTTTAAGAGAGAGTGGGAGAGAGACAGAGGGAGAGAGAATTTTAAGTAGGCCCCACGCTCAGTGAGAAGCCTGACTCAGGGCTCAATCCTATGACGCTGGGATCATGACCTGACTGAGCCGGTCACTTAGGTGCCCTGTGTTAACAATTTTTTTTAATGTACTTCACGATACAAAACATAGCACAACACGAAACCACATTCTGCACTTTCCTTTACTTTCTATCCAATCATTCACTCCTGTTTTCTACTGATGATTTCACAGAGATCAAATCGAGAGGTTGTTTGATTTTGTTTTGTTTTTTAATTGCATGGCCAGCTTCGGTAAGGGTCTATTGAGACGATGAGAGATCAAAAACTTAAAATGATACCACACACTCAAAAGGCCTGAGAAAGACACTAAATATGTAACGAGAATAGAATCTAACCTTGACCACCCCTGAGAACTCCATCCCACTTGCCAAGGTTTCTACGCAAACAAAACTCTGTAAGACCGAACTTCCCTGGGCTACAGAACCACCGTTAATCAAGGTAATATCCTGGCAATTCAAAACTGGGGCACTATTTATTTGCTCTCAAGAGTCCATCTACATTCATCGTTTCTCTATTTATTTCCCACCATCGCCAGCATCCCAAAACAAAACAAAACAAAACTCGGGTCATTCCAGTTGTCTTCCTTACATGCATACTTATTTAGAAAACTGGAAACATAAGCAACAATTCAGCATCTATTAGTAAAAGGTCACATATAATTTTTTTAAATGCTACAGCAAGAGGGGATAAAAAGCAGCCCTTGGCCTCTTATATTCCTGTTTAGATTTTAAGATGTCCACTTGAACTCCTCTCCTGTGTCTGTGTCAACTCCCCCACTTGACTGCTAATACAACCTTAAGAACGATTCTTTACCCTCCCCCGCCAAAAAAAGTCTTTTAAAATACATTCAGTTAAAGGAAGTAAATCTTTGGAACCGACTGCCATCTATTATTCCAATGCCTCCTACCCTCATCTGACCCGAAATGCTTTTTCTGGGTGTTTTGGTACTATTCGTAAATAGATGCCAGAGGCAGACACAACTTTTCTGTGATTTACCAGGAGTTATCAATCCATTGAGTCACTTGAGAATTTCCTTTATAGCTATCTTCTTGAGTTTGCTTTTTGTTTGGGGTTTTGTTTTGTTTTTAAGGAGCAGAGCAGGAAATGGAGGGGGAAAAAAGATCCACACAGTCCTTTGCCTCCCCCCCTCCTCCCCGTCCTTCTCCCTCCCAGCCTTCATCCACCCTCAAATGAATGTGAGAACTTCCTGCAGCGAGAACACCATGAATAGGACCTGGCATCTAGACAGGAAAGATAGTACAGGACTATGAATGCTCTGAATAAAGCTTCTATGCAGCCACTAAATTAAAGGAATTCAGGAGCTACACAAAGGGCCTGGCTATTTAATGGATTCAGTCTTTTATTTTACAGTATAATTAGGCAGCATACAAATGAAAGCCTTTCCCAAGGAGCTGGACTGCACTAACAAGGCCAGATGACTGTCCCCTACTGCTCCCCCTTTCTCCCCTTGAGTTGATGTTGTTCTTGCTCTTAGACAAACATTTCAGGAGGAAGTTGGCTAGATATAATAACTTAATCCACTCTTTTAAGAAGTACAAATTATCTCTTACCTAGAGGTCAAACTGTGAGGTAACTTCAAGCTTTTCTACTTTATAGAGTCCCGTACAAATACATTATTTTAGAAGCAGTGGTCAGACACGGAAAGAAGACTACCTCCTTCCTCCCACAAACACTCTCCATGCTTCATACTTAGTTTAAAAACAATAAAAATAATAGAAAATGTTTCCAGAGCAATTCTGTCTATTAGGCTCAGGAAAAACTTACTGCACGTCTCTGGGGTGTGGCTGTTCTAAGAATCAACCCAAGATTCACTCTGGATCACTTGCATCTGGGCTGCCATACTCGAAAGTCAGATGGCAGTTACCACGGCATTTAAAAGAAAACTGCAGCTCTCACCCCTCGTGTTGGGCACCTGAGGAATCAGGGGTCCCCAAGAAATAGTATGTAACATGGACAGACGCACAATCAACTCCACAAATTTCTCTCTTTCCCCCATCTACTGTAGTTGAATCCTTTCATTTTCTCCTTCTTTATATTCTTCTGTCCGGGCCCTCCAGCCAAAATGGGGTGACCTGATACTTAAACCTCTAAAAGGAGGGGGGAGAGAGCTTTTCTTGAGATGCAGCAAAAAGTAAATGCATTAATGAACTGCAGAAGAAAGAAGAATTCCCAGTAGTTTCTAACAACCTAAGAAATTCATCGTCACGACCAATGAAATTGTAGAATCCAGTCTTTACGCAACAGTGACAAGTCGCGCAAGCAGCTGGAAATAAAGGAAAAAGAAGGGAAAGCAGTCAGTGTAAAGGACAAACCTTCAGAAATCTAGAGACAATCAGAATCTTGGCAGAGCCTTAAAACAACTATAAAAATATTAAGTGCTAGGTTTTCAAGACTGTAAAGGCTTTTTCCTCTATGCAAAAGCCAGTGGTTTGATGTGTATCACAAAACAAGTACAGTGCGTGTGTGCGTGTGCGTGTGTGTGCGCATGTGTGTGTGTGTAAGGAGGAAAGGGGTTGGGAGAGAGGTAAAGGATGGATGAGAGTGGGGAGGGAGAGAAATTATTCTAGACGTGTGTAAGACTATAAAACAAGCCTCATGACGATACGAACTACTTCTGCCTCTTTCACTACTACATCCCCAGTGGACTCACACCTGCACAAGAGGCAATCGGCAAACCATTTGCCAAAAAGAAAGAAGCTGGAAGGTGGGTATTATGGGCTGAACTGTGTGCCCCCATAATTCACATGTTGAACCCTTAAGCCCCCAGTACCTCAGAATGTGACTGTATTTGGAGATAGGACCTTGAAAATGGTGATTAAGTTAAAAATGAGGCTTTGGGGATGGGTCTTAATCCAATCTGACTGGTACCCTTATAAGAGGAAATTTGGGCACACAGAGGCACACTAGGGTTCCAAGTGCACAGAGGAGGGATCATGTGAGGACACAGCAAGAAGACAGCCAGCTGCAAGCCCAGGAGAGGGGCCTCCGGAGAAACCAAATCTGCCAACCCCCTGATTTTGGACTTCTCCAAGAACTGTGAGGTGGGGGGGGAGGGGGGGGGAGGAGTTTGCTGTAGTTTAAGCCATGCCGTCTGGTATTTTGTCACAGCAGCCCTGGGAAGCTAATACAATGGGAAAGATGGAAACTGGGAAGGAAAGAGTGAAATTGAAAGGAAGAAGCTGAATACTTAACCCAAATATTAAGAGTTATCTCTAAATTTTCAGAAACTTATTCTTTCTCCAATATACTTTTCCAAATTGCAACAAACATTTTTGTCACAAGAACTATGTATCATTTTTTATGACTGGGGAGTGTGGGGGTAAGTCCGTCCTTTTCTTGTAAACCCAAAACGTTTGGCGTTTGATCATATGAGGCTAAAAAACTTACATATTTATAGAGAGTACCAGTACACCTGTGGGTAAATCTAAGCGTGTGCTAACTAAATAAAAGTAATGTCTAATTTCAGGAGTGAAAAGTAAAAACAAAAATACCAGTCAAAAGTAACAAAGAGGACAAGAGAAAGGATTTCGAAGTTAAAGTAGTCTAAAGTCTTTGGGGCTTTTGTTTGTTGTTAAGAAATACTGCGGGGGCGGGGGGCACCTGGGTGGCTCAGTCTGTTAAGTGTCCAACTTTGGTTCAGATCATGATCTCATGGTTCAGGAGTTCAAGCCCGCGCTGGGCGTTGAGCTCTCTGCTGATAGCACAGAGCCTGCGTCGTATCCTCTGTCCTCCTCTTTCTCTGCCCCTTCCCCCATACTCTCTCTTAAAAATAAACAAACGAAAAAAGAAACACTGCTGGGGCGCCAGGGTGGCTCAGTCAGTTAAGTGCGGACTTCGGCTCAGGTCATGATCTCACAGTCTGTGAGTTCGAGCCCCGCGTCGGGCTCTGTGCTGACAGCTCAGAGCCTGGAGCCTGCTTCAGATTCTGTGTCTCCCTCTCTCTGACCCTCCCCCACTCATGCTTTGTCTCTCCTGCTCTCAAAAAAAAAAATTAATAAAAACAAACAAAAAAAAAGAAACACTGCTTTGATTGGTGATTAACTACAGACTTTTTAGGTCACATATTCAAGTTATTTTAAGGTAACCACTAAAATAATGAAACACATATAAAACTGCCAGATAAAGAGAAAGTAAAATGAGAACTAAAGAAAACCCTACCAAGGAAAGAGAATATCAAATCTAAATAGGAGAGGGGAGCATAAAATTAAAAGCAAATAAAGGCACTGAAATGTAAATAAACAGACTTAATTCAGAGATTCTCAGACTAAATGCTAAGCCTGCTATATGATATTTAGAAGAAGGACAAGAATAGCAATACAGCAATACAGAAAGAACTAGCATGATCACATTAATATCAAATAAAATCTCCTTTAAGGCGAAAGTCTCTTTTAGAAATAAAAAGTCACTAGATAATAATGAGAAAAAGATTAAAATTCTGATTTTACCTGCAATTTATCAACACAGTCTGAAAATACGTAAAGCAAATATCAGCTGAATTAAAAGAGAAATTTAATGAACTCACAATCACCAAGTAACATATAGTCAACAGACTGAACACTCCAAACTCAGTAAGGGTACGGGAGGGTAAGGGGCGTAAGAGAACAAATCCCAACGAATCAGAATCATACAGGCGCTGCCTCTGACAATTACGCCATAAAGTTAGCAATAAATAGCTCATGAAATAAAGAAAAAAAAACCACATTAAAAAATATTTAGAACTGAACTGCCTATCAATGAAAACTAAAGCAGTTCATTAAAATTTGTGGGATGCCAATAAAGTGATATTAAAAAATATTGATGGTCTCCTACAGACCACGTGTGTATCTCCCCACACATTCATGTATTCAAACGTAATCCCCAGTGTAATGGTATTAAGCGTGGGGCCTCTGGAAGTGATCATATTATGAGGGTGGAGCTCTTATGAAAGGGATTAGTGCCCTAATGACAGAGACCCAGAGAGCTCCCTCTCCCTTCTGATACATGAGAACGCAAGAATTCAGCAGTCTGTTACCTAGAAGAGAGTTCTCACCAGACCCTTGCCATGCTGGCATCCTGCTCTCAGATTTCTAGCTTCCAGAACTGAGACATACACTTCCGTTCTTTAGACGCCACTCAGTCTATGGTACTTTCTTATAACAGCCCAAACTAACTAAAAAATGGTCCTAGAAAAAGAAGGGCTGAAAATTAATTAGCTAAGCATCTGACTTCAGTTAGGAATAAAATGAAACTCCTAAAAAAAAACAGTTGATGGCATTTTAAATAAGGGCATACATTAATTAAATATGGGGGAGGGGAACAGAAGTTTCAGCAAAATCTAATGCTGATTCTTTCAAAACACAAATAATGGTTACAAATCCATCGTTAGACCAACAATAAAGAGGAGGCACACACAATGGAAACAATGCAAATATAGCAGAGATTTCAGTAAGGTCGGAGATACAGACATGGGAGATTTTCTAGAAAAATATCCAGTATCTTCCCAAAACTGAGCCTACAAGAATGAGAAAATCTGAATGTACCTATAACCGTTAGATAAACTGAAACACCAGTCTAAAAGCTACCAGGTCCAGAGGTTTAAGCAAGTTCTACTAAGCATTCAGGGAACAAACAGGTAACTCCTATCCAAACTGTTCAAAAGAAAAATTTTTTAAGGGATCACTCCCAATTCACCTTTTGAGGCCAGTATAACTTTGAAACCAAAATAGGAAAAAAACAGTTCAAAAAGAGAAGTTCAAGTTAATGCCACTTGTAAAACATAAATAAAACACTACTTAATAAAATATTAGCTAATAAAATTCAAGATAACTTTTAAAATTTCAAGAATTGACAGATCATTCAACATTAGAAAAAGGTAAATACATAATTTATCACATTCCATAGATAAAAGGGGAAAAAAGGAATATCGTTGATGTCTAAGTACAGAAAATAAATTTTTCATGATTTAAAAAAAAAACTTCTCATAACACTCTTAACCATATAATCAACTAGTAACATAATCAAATGGCTAAATCTGTTCGAGCCCCGCATCCGGCTCTGTGCTGACAGCTGAGAGCCTGGAGCTTGCTTCGGATTCTGTGTCTCCCTCTCTCTCCCCCTCCCCTGGCTCTTTCCTTCCCTCATTCTCTCTCTCTCTCTCTCAAAATAAACAAACATTAAAAAAAAAAATTTAAGGGGCACCTGAGTGGCTCAGTCGGTTAAGTGTCCGACTTCGGCTCAGGTCATGATCTCACAGTTTGTGAGTTCAAGCCCTGCATCAGGCTCCATGCTGACAGCTCAGAGCCTGGAGCCTGCTTTGGATTCTGCGTCTCCCCTTCTGCTGACACTCTGTCTCTAAGTCTCAAAAATAAATAAACGTTAAAAAAAAAATGGCTAAATCAATACCCTTTGAAGTAAGGAACAAAATTCAAATAAGTTACTGTTTCAACACCTTTTTGGAAGTCTTAGCCAGTGTGACAAGAAAAGGAAATTACATGTATAAGACCTGAAGGAAATAATACCACCACTATTTGCAAGGTAAATGGTAGACTATAAAAATAATTCAAACAATATACAAACTATTAAAACACACACAAAAAAAAACTAACAAAAGCTCAGCAAGTTTGCCAGACTTAAGATCAAAACACAAAACCAAATTGCACTGCTATGCACCAGCAATTTTTTCTTTTTAATTTGAACCCACCACATATAATAATATGAAAAGACACAAGATGCATAGGAATGAGTATCACAAAGCATGTGTCAGGTTGCTGAGATCAAAAGACGTACACAGATGACAGCTTAAAAAAATCACATGTGAATCAAATACAGCAAAATGTTAAATTCAATAAAGCTGGGTGATAGTAATACAGGTATTCTTCATATTACTCCCAACTTGTCTTCAGGCTTAAAGTAGCTCACAACAATTTTTTTTTTAACAAAAAAGTACCACAAAGCTAAAATTATTTGGGCAAAATCAAACTAAATTAATTGCTATCTAAAGCACATTATTCAAGCAGTGTTCATCTTACAATTTTCAAAGGCTGTTACAGGCAATATGTAGAAAAGAAAATCAAATTGCAAAAACGAAACATAACTGTTTAACAGCAGGGGAGTGCTAACATCTGAGAAAATCCCAGTTTTTCTTCCAACTATCTTCCTCTACTTATTAATACATAACAATCCATTAGGCATGCATTAGTCTTCCCCTCGGAGCCCAGAACTAACGCCAGCAATCAGCTGTCCGGATTTAGCACCTCTGACACAGTCTCTCTCTGACACAGCTCACTTAAAATGAGCACAGTATTTCAGCTTCAAATCTTCAATACAGATCAGTTTTCCTCTCAATGGTAAAGACTCATAATTTTCCTTTTATCTCTATGTAGAAAAGAAACATTAGCTCACATTTACTGATTTTTTAAAATACAATAACTAAAAAGGGCAAAGGTAACATTAGGAAATTTTCTTTTAATCAGAATTCCTCTTAGCATTGGTCCAGCAATTATCATCATTTCTATGTTGAAGTTGCTTTAAAACATGTAAAGCATTTTGTTAGGACAGAGCGCTAGCATTGCTGCCACTATTAAAATCAACCACTCAAACAAAATTCTCTAATTTCTTACATTACGGTGCTTCCCGGCAGCACTCAGCCTCACTCTGTGCAGGTACCAAATGTTTCCAACAGAAGTTTATCATTTCTCCCACAAAATGCCACTGAAGAACTTTAAAACTGAAACTCCTTACTTTGAACAGGACCATTCGTTCTTTTCAGGTCACCTCTTAAAATGTGCAAAATGAGCCAGATTTCTTAGTGACATGTCCGTTTATTGATAGTTTAGGGTCACTCAAACTACATTTTCTAACATTATCACTAAGAAATATGAACTTAGACTGTGCTAGAACATGGTGCTGATAATGTGTATTTTTTATTTTTGTTTTTTGTTGTTTGTTTGTTTTTACTCATGATAAATTAAATATTCTCCTGGAGCCAAAGTGTACAGAACCTGACCTCACCTACACTCTTTTAAAATGTTGTCTGTCAATAAGCAAAGAAAATTTCAGACTGGCTTAACATACCCCTCCCCCCCAAATCCTCTCAATAATAATTTTTTAAGTATGCATTGTTATACACAAATAAGATTAAACTCTAAAATATAAAAGCATTATTCTTTTTTTCTCTTTATTTTTTAAGTTTATTTATTTATTTTGAGAGAAGAGAGAGCTGAGAGAGGGAGGGGGAGAAAGAGAGAGAGACAGAGAGAGAGAGAGAGAGAGAGAGAGAGAGAGAGAGAATCCCAAGCAGGCTCCACAATGGCAGTGCAGAACCCAACACAGGGCTCAAACCCACAAACCATGAGATCATGACCTGAGCTGAAACTAAGAGTCGGAATTTAACCAACTGAGCCACCCAGGCCCCCTCTTTTTTGCTTAAGTAAGCTCTATGCCCAGTGGAGCTTGAACTCACAGCCCCAAGATCAAGAGTCACATGCTCTACTGACTGAGCCAGCCAAAAGTATTTTTTAATTATTGTTTTTGGTAATATCCAAGTGCCAGCTATAAAAACCTTGCCGAATTATATCAGATACATTTCCGAAACTACCCTCAAGTCTGTGAGCTCTGTCCATGCTGTACTCTTTGCCATTTTCACACTTGTTCCATGTCCTTGTTAAGACTGGACGTAAACCAAAGGAGGAATTAAACCCAAAATCTTACGGCAAAATAGGAAAGCCCAACTAGGATGTTTTCCAAACACAAAGAAATTGAAATCTATTAATAAAACTATCACCAATTTCATGTTATTAATGAGATAAATATTTGTACATCTCTCGAAGTTATTTCTAACATTGTACAGTGTGGCACACGGTACACACCGTAATTACAGTCACGTTTGATAATACATGCCAAAGGAAGAAACAGAGGAAACTAAAAACATCAATGGAATTTCAAACCTGGATGTGCATTACTAGATTCTTTTCCCTTCCTATGTTTTCTCTATTGGGTAGTTTTGGGTTTCTTTCCTCTGTCGCGCATTCAACAAGAATTTATTGACCACCTACTATGTGCCAAGCATTCTCTTAGATTCTAAAACTATAGATCCCAGTTTCCATGGGGGCATGAGAATAGATTCAGACAATGCACTGAGCAAGTCTTATGATGGATACACAAAGCACAAGGGGAACATCAGCTGGCACTCTGACCATTATCTGAATAAACATCCATTGTTAGACAGTAAAATAGCCCAAACACCAGCTGAACAGTAAAACATGTACAGAAAGTATCAGAAGTAAACCACCTCGCATAGAATTTAATACCACACAGATGAAAGCAACGCTTCTTTCTCCAAGTTGGGGTTCACAAACCCACCAACCCACTGGGACCAGGCAGGAAACCATGAGTGGAGCATGTGGGGTACAGTGAAAAGGATAGGCACCCTCTGAAGTGAGCTGCCACCACTCATCAGCTATACCCGTGGATGCTGCCATGGATGCCTTGTATGTCCACATCTCCCGACTAGAAGGAGAAGGAGGGGGGAGGGGGGAGGGGGGAGGGGGACGAGGAGGGGGGAGGGGGAGGAGGGGGAGGAGGAGAAATCTTGATGTTTAGGAAACTTTACAGTATTTAACTGATGGCAATTAATTTAAAAATATTTCAAACTGTATCCATCAAATAAAACAGGTCTGTGAGCCACATATGGCTCAAGGGGCACTAGTTTAGGACGTCTTTTCTAAGATCCAACTTCATTCTCTTGATTAAGTTAAGCAAGACTCAAAAGGGAAAAAAAATCAAAAGTATATACCCAAACTTTATTATTATTTTTTTTAATATTTTTTTATTTTTGAGACAGAGACAGACAGAACATGAGCGGGGGAGGGGCAGAGAGAGAGGGAGACACAGAATCCGAAGCAGGCTCCAGGCTCTGAGCTGTCAGCACAGAGCCCAACGCGGGGCTCGAACTCACAGACCACGAGATCATGACCTGAGCTGAAGTCGGACGCTCAACCAACTGAGCCACCCAGGCGCCCCATACCCAAACTTTAAATATACTTCCCATTAACGCTACAGAGATGTAGTCACAAAAATCTAAACTGTGGGAAACTCTAGAGGACAAATAACCTGTTTTTTTCCGTAAGTAAATTATAAGGAAAAGAGAGAGAGTGGGGAGGCTTAAGGGGGGAAGAAATTGAAAATTAAAGAAATGTAAAGAACATAAAAACTAATCACAAGGTATTGACCACATTTCAATCATAATTTAAACTAAAAATTTAAGACAATTGGAAATTTGAACACTGACTGGATATTTGTGGAAAGATAGGAGTATTAATTTTTTAATGAAATTAGTGTCATGGTTGTTCTTAAAACAGAGTGCTTATACTTTAGAGATACTTCTAGATGAAGTGAGAAGATGTCTAGGATCTGCTTCAAAACAATCGAGGCAGAAAGAAGACTCAAGACAAAACAAGATTGGCCCTGAGCAGGTAAGTGCTAATGTTGGGCAGTAAGTGCACAGAAGTTCATCACACTGCCTTGCCTACTTTTTAAAATATTTTTGAAATGTCCCTAACAACAAAAATCCTCAAATAAAAACCTGTTTTTCCCTGTTTTCTGTTTTACTATCACTTGATCTCATCAAAAGTAGGAAAATAATGCAAAAGATAAAGACAACCAAGAGAAAAAAAAAATGGGAGAAAGTAATGGTTTCGCTAACACCTCTAAAGAAACTAACGAGCTTCCCCTCAACTGAAAATTTGACTTTGTGCACAAATGACTCCAGGACCTTTTTCATTTATGGATAAAAAGTGTACAAAAAAAAAATAAAAAATCCTAAACAGGTAAAATCTCACTGAATGTCTTCCTGAAAGGACATCCATTTCTCAGTGCAGAGTCTGTGTCGCCGGATAAGGAACAAGAGGGCCACAGGGAAAGCTAGAAAGAGAAAGCAAGCACATGCAGGCAGGGTACACAGGCAAGCTGGCAAACACCTGTTCGTCGTGTATCCTGGAGAGAAAACTTAACAAATATAGAAAAGACTGGTTACTTTTATCCTCCCTTTAGCCTTCCTACTGACAAGACGTAGGAAAGTTATAAAATGAGTGTCATGACACCCATCCTAGAAAGAGACAGAGCTAAATATCATTTGGTAACTCAATGGAATGGTTTCCTATTATTCTTAAAAATCAATTCCAAAACACTAACTATGGTGTATAAAGTCCTTGCAGCCAGACGTAACCTACAGTGCATATCTACATGTTTCGTATTTAAGTGGGGAGAAAAAAACTATGATGACCGAAGCACTCAACTCACCAAAAGTTGACCCCAGACCACATACGCCCATGATCTAGCCCCGACCCCTCTCCAGCCTTGCCTCTTGATAGTCTCAATCCCACTCACTATACTACACCCACGATGGTCCTGCCTCTAGGCCCTTTAGTGTGCTGGACTCCCCACCTCATGACCTTCACATACACTGTTTCCCCATCTGGAACACCCTTCCACGTACCCTATACCCCAAACCCTCAAACCACTATTCATCTTTCAGGACTCAGCTTAAACAACCAGGATTCACTGCTACAAAAAACACTATTATTTTTCCTTAGTGGCAAATACCACAATTGTTTCTACAGGTATGTATTAGACAAGTCTCCTCCTTGCTGTGAAGTCATCAGAGCAAGGATCATGTCTATCTTGTTAAAGACATCCATGTGGTGGGCACAAGGTTCAAGAATTATTTGCAAGGAGGAGAGGAGGGAACATTCTCCCTGTACTATCTTACTACACTCTGTTTTATGATCATTTGTGTCCTTGTGCAATCGGAATTAAGCTTCTAAAAAGGCAGATCTGTCCGATTCATTTTTCCCTCAACCTTAAAGTACCTCATGCCTTGGGAAGCAAGCACTTTGCAACTGTTTACTGTTGACTAAGTAGGTGAGAAAAAAAATAGTATCCCATAAAAAGTTTCTATTACAATGATCAGTGAATTTTGAACATAAATATACAACTGCCCACCCAAAAAATATAAAATTCCCAAGCAAATAAAAAGCCAACAGAAAAGCACATAAAAACAACTCAATTGCCATTTCTCCCAGGTTCTCCACATCAAAAGCAATGGCCCTTCTTTCTCCGATATTACTGCTGTTTGGCAATTCACCATGTTTGATATGAAGAGTTAACAATTATGGTTTCTAACCTCTTCCCAGGACATCTTTATTTTTTTATTAATTTTTTCAATGTTTATTTTTAGAGAAAGAGAGACAGAGCATGAGAAGGGGAGGGGCAGAAAGGGGGAGACACAGAATCCCAAACAGGCTCCAGGCTCTGAGCTGTCAGACAGAACCCGACACAGGGCTCCAACTCGTGAATCACGACATCATGACCTGAACCAAAGTCGGATGCTTAAAACTAAGCCACGCGGGTATCCCAACATCTTTATTAAAAATGTATAGAAACCAACTTTGCAACTGGAATATAAAAATATAATAATAACCAGATGACCTAGAGATTAAATATCTGGGCAATTATATTCTTAAGAACAACCAAACTGCTGTTTTTTTATGTGTTTCAATAACCACAATTTGAAATCTCAGCATCTGGCTCAAGACTGAACACAAAACAGAAATTCAATGCTTGCTTGCTACAATTAACATGAGGAAAAATGATAGTTTTGATATGGTTTCTTAACAATATTTATTACTTAACAATAATTGTCCCCTATACGATCTGGTTTATACCTCCTATCTAATCTTATCATTTATCATGTCTTCATGCTCACTTTATATTCAGATTCAAGCCACAAGTCACTTTGACAATCTAGGAATGGAAAATGTGTCTTCAGAACCGGTTCTCATCTCTGCAAGTATAATCTAAGGTGACGAGGAAGAAAATAAAAAAACTATCTCAGTTTTATTACTCCACAAGTGATCTTATAAGCAGAATGGAAACGGGGACATAACAGAAGATACAGTCCCTGCCTTGTCATTTAGTAGTTCCAACTTTTCTGAAGGTTTCTGACCATTATATCTATACACTTACCTTCTCTCCCCCAACACACACACACACACCCCTACAAATTGGGAGCAGGGGGGACCAAAACTGTGCGAAACAAACAAACCTGCCAATAAAAGCACTGCCAAACTTGTAAAGCCAAGTTTGGCGATCATTTCCTGCACCTCTGGTTCACTAACAGCCCGCCAACCCTGCCCAATGCGGCAAGCTGCATGTTACAATAAATATCGAGACTTGCTTTTTTCCCCTACCTTCCAATTCATTAAGAAAACTAAGGCCCAGCTTCCTGAACTGTCACTTAAATGAACCTTTATTCTTTACCCAGACTCAAATAAATAGATGGCCCTCTACCACCCACGGCTCGCTCTTCCATGGGTGTTCATATCGCCCCTTTTATTTCCTGCAGGACTTTCCTTTATTTTTCCCTCTCCACCCATGCATCATCCCGAGCCTTCCCTGGTGGAGTTCCCTTTAGGATAGAAACTATGTTCAAGCCTCTTCCTTTGGGACCACTTCCCTTCTTTCTATTGAGGATTAACTTAACATCGAGTAAATCATACAAACCATAAGGGTACATTCAATACCAGGAAACTAAAACTCAGAAAGCTACAAAGAACATTATCAACAGCAGATGGTTCAAGCCCCTGCCCATCAATATCCCCCTGAAAGGAAACAACTATTATGACTTATCACCAAAAATCCATTTTGCTTGTTAACTGACCTTCATATAAATACAGTCATACAGTAGGTCTCTTTATATCTGAATTCTTTGACTCAACATAATCCACTCCCAGTTTTTAACAGAGGCATTCCTCAGAGCTGCTTCCTCAGCCCTCTCCTCACCCCATCCACTAGCGAGCACTATCATTCAATCCAAACATGTCAACCAATGCCTACAACAGATGCTTCCTGAGCTCTCTCCAGACATACCTGAATGTCCTCAGACACCTTAAATTTAACACATCCGGATCTAATCTACCATCTCCCTCCAACCCCCGAGCCAATTCCTGCTTCTGTATTCTGCCTGTCGGGTGATGATGGATTACAGTCAAATCAGAAACCTCCAAATGATCCTGACATACAAACCCTGTCAGTCTTATGCACACTATATCCCTGACATGGGATATAGTGACACACTTCCTGACATGGAAGACATACTGAAATTAGTTCTGGAATGAATAATAAATTCTCAACTACTCCTCTCCCCCGACATATAATCATTTAATAAGACCCAAGAATCCTACATTTTAAGCAATTCCCATTCTACAGTTCTTCATCTGTACCGACCTAGTCCAGATCCTTCTCATCTAGTTCCCAGGCAGTCCCTTGGTCGCCCTACGAGGAATGCCCTATCCCATCCACTCCTCTTGCTGTCTACTCTTTCCAATATTCAAAATCATCTTCCACCCACCTAACTGCAGCAGACTGGATTAGTTTCCTATTTGGTAACCATGCTGTACAAACCTCAAAAGTGACATACTCAGTATTGCAATTATTTCTTTCTCCCCTACGAGTCTGAACTCTTTGCAGCAACACCATTCTTTCTTTGCATCTCCAGCTCCTCACACCGTGCATTAAAATGTTTATTAAAGGCCCCGCGAAAGCAGTATCCACGTTTCTAGTTTCGGCCCTGTGTAATCCATCCTCCAGCTAGCTGCCAGTTAACGACCTAGAACACAAAGCTAACCATGTCACCCACACACACTTAGAGTGCTCAGCAGCTCCCACTGCCTATCAAGTCAAATCCTTAGCACGGGAGGCTTTTCATCATCTGGCCCCAACCTCCTTTTCAGTCTCATCTCCTACCACTTTAACCTCATCACCCAACACTTCACCACTGGAACTACCCACCTTTCCCTACGCACATGATGCCCTTTCATTCATGCTTTAGTTCCTGACACACCCTTGTCATGCAGTGCTGGTCCCCCATTCACAAAAGGCATCCTTCCCATGGAGCCTTTCCAAAGCACTCCGCTTCCAGGGAGAGCTGCCTACAGGGCTTCTGTGTGCCCTTGGTCGTATGTAAATGTCTTCATTAAGGTATTTCAAGTGTTATTACAATTGTTAATGTAATTTATGAACACACACACACACACACACACCCCATATAGGAAAGCCTTACATTCAAAAGGCATTCACCCTGAGAACTTCATAAATTTAACATAAACATTCTCTTTAGACCTCTTCACTTCTGCCCACAGCCATAGCCAGCACTAGCATTTATTTTGACTGAATGTGAAAAAAAATGAGACATAAGAAAACCAAGTAAATAAATAATGTTTATATCACCTCCTTGAAAATTACTGCACATACTGTAAGCAGCAGAAACCAACACGGCTCCACTGAACTCTGGGAGCGGTGATGAGCCCTGTGCATCCATCGGCTAAATGGATGGCTTTAGTCACTTTAACATGTACTACCATTTCAAACTCATCCTCTGCAAACTCAGTCCTCGACTGACAAATTTTTGTAAATATTAAGAGTGGAAGACACACTTTCAGTTCATCCTCACATCAACAAGCCCTAAGCCTAGCACCCAGTCCTTCGGCTTTACTGAACCAGTGACAGGAACCACTTTCACGAGTCGGCAACAATTCTCCCATCACTCAGACTGCACACATGACATTTCGAGCTGCTTTCACCAAAACAGCTCCTGAGGCCTAGGATAATGTCTTCGCATGTCTCCCTGTCTCCCCCGCTGCTCTCGTTCAGGCGCTCGGTGTCTCAGTGATTTCCTTCTTCCAATACTAAGCTCTCCCACTCCCAATTCATCCAATGCTAGCACCTTTTTTTCCCCCCTTTTTAGAGGGGGGGAGAGGTGGAGGAAGGGGGGCAGGGAGAAGGAGAGAGACTCCCACTCTCTGCACTCAGCAGAGAGCCCGACACAGGGCTCGAACCCACGACCCTGAGCTGAAATCAAGAGTCGGACACTCAACCAACCGAGCCACCTAAGCGCCCCCAGTGCTAGCATTTCTTCAAGGTCTGAGGTGGGGCCTGAGATTCTGCGTTTCTAACACACTCCTGGGAGATGTGACGCTGCTAGCCCACAGGTCGGGGCGCAACAAGCGAAGCTCTGCTCGCCGTTACCTGGAATAAAGCACCGAGTGAGCAGTCCACAAGCGCAGGCCAGGTGATCATCAACCAGGAAAGCACGGATTTCCACGCTAGGTAAGAAACTGGACGAGATGCCAGGGCCCCTTCCAGTGCTCAGATTCTATGCCCGTCCCCTCAGACATCCATGCAGTCGCCACCCATTTTAGACCCAGGAAGCCTGGCAAAGCTATAAGCTAGCAGGGATTTCTTCAATTATCACATTCACCAGACTCCGACTTAGTAACTATTCACAGACTACTCTGGTTAAGTCTACTCCAATATCACAAATGTTTCTAAAAGAAAAAAGACACTGTGCAAAGGGGTAAGTACAGTCGTGCTCATGATAGTACTTAAAGATAAACGAACTTTATCCGTCAGTATCATTTGGAGGTTGAGGCCACTGGAGTTAATCTGTCAGTTTCTTAGAACCAGGAAGGCTATCAATCAGTTTTGTTTTGTTGCTCGATTGTGGGGCGGGGGTGGAGATGGGAGACCTTACACGTATCTCCAAAACCAGGAAGCAATGACAGTCCCACTTCTCTGTTAGAAGCTGCAAGCCAATTCACGATAGAAAACAGGCATTCTGACTATACTACGAGACAAATCCTGCTTTTGGAAATGGACTTTTATGTGATATCTTCAGAATGACATTATCCTCTGAAGTAGTTCCAACAGATCTGTTTACAGAACTTTTGTCACCATGTGTTTATTAATAAGACAATACCAGTCAGATTGTGGTTAAAAACACCAAGTCCCTCTTACAACTTTGGTTACAGAGCAAGGGATTTTGAGCACCCACTGTATAATCACAAGGACCAGTGACTATTCTCCTGATTACACTGATGCTAAGGTAACATTTCTGTTAATATTCCCCATAAAATCAGCTTGTCAAGTGTTGATATTACTCTAATGAGTTAACTGACGTCTCTGTAAAAATGGGTCAGAGAGAGCACAACGGTGCTAATGACAGTGGAAAATACACATGGGCAGGTGATTAACCTCGACGTTGGGGAGTATGAATTAGTATTTTCATTTGAATTAGAAACATGACTTATTTTAGCCAGGATCTGAATAACTTTTTTTTTTTTTTTTACCATGGTCTTTGCCATAATTTAAAAACAAAACAAAAAAGCAACACAAAGATCTTTTTTCCAGTGATGCCGTTCACATTACTACACGAGACGATACTTCAGAGACGTTTCCCTTCTATTTAACACAAAATTTACAACAGGCCATCACTAAAGACTGAACTTGCCGTGTGCGAAGTACAAGCTTTCCAGCCATGGACCCAAGAGCTAAAATGTAGCTTTTGCTTAAATGAACCCTCGAGAACTGTGTTTCCTCCTGGTCCACACAAGGAGTCTTTTTAAAAGTTCCTTCATCAGTGAAGACCGAGCACAATGAAAAATAATACTCCCAGATTATGACCCACTCGTCATTGTCCAAATTTTTACATTAATGCAGTCTGCGTGTGTCACTAAAGTAGAAGAAAGCAACCGCCTCCAGGGGCATCTGGCTGGCTCAGTTGGTAGCGATTCTTAATCTCAAGGCCCGTGAGATCAAGCCTCACGTTGGGCGTAGAATCTAGCTAAATAAATAACTGAATAAATAAATACATTGTAAAGAATAAAAAGAAAAAAGAAAATACCCGACTCCAGAAGAAAACACATTTCCCACAACTCCAATAAGCCTGAGGAAAGCAGAACCCTCCCAGGCCTTAAAAAAAGAAATAAGAGAAGGTCTTTCAACAGGACCGCAGGAGCCCCGCGCCGGGCTTCAGAGCAGCGTCGAGCAGGCACACGCTTGCGTCTTCTTTTCAGAAATCCAGAATTTATATCCTCACAAACTCTGATACCAAATGGAGCCCAAATGATTTCAAGTGGATAAAAAGGCCCAGATGCCTCGATGGAAAGGTACTTAGTAAATCTTAAAGGATTAAGCTAGAATTACTAATCCTAAACTCCATCTGACTGGACTTGGAACTAGTAATTTATGGCTGCTCCTCAAACAATCCAGGAGTCCAGAATTAAGGCCACAGCCTAGTCCTTCTGGTCCTGCAAGACTTGGCTCAAGGGCCTTCTGGGGCTTTGCACGTTGGAGTCAGGACCCTTCCTCCTTCATCTGTGATCACTGCCTCTACTAGGACACTTTTCACCTCTGCACAGAAATGCTGGCTGGCTGGCTGTTTCCACAGCCCTCAAGACTGAAAGCATGTCAAGGGATCCTAGAAAATTCAAAGTAGTCATCTCTGAATCAAAAGCACCTTTGACCTAGCAGGTAATTACTGGATGGGAGGATGGACGGACGGACGGACGAAAGTGTGCAGTCTGCCACTATCACTGAGCACAGTCTATCCCATCTTCCGTAATGGGCCCTAATTAACTCTAATTAACATTTGTGGCAACTCACTGTTGCTGAAAACAATAAAACCACACTGTATTCGTGCAGCATATCACAGTTTGCAAAGCACTTCCACATGTATCCGCAAATCTGAACCTCACAAAGTTCTTCGCGACAGATTTATTTTCTCACTTTTCTCCTTGTCTCTCTCTCTAATGAGACTTAAGGAGGTTAAAGGTCTCGCATCAAATAGAGAGGCCGACAGCCAAAAATCCAGGCGTCTCGGTCCTCAGTCAGCGCTCTTTCCTCCCTAAGACTGGGGCTCGGTGAGTAACGGCCGGTACTGCCGTGCCAGGCACTTTCCCACGTTTCGTCTGATCTTCTCAACAACCTGATGGGACACACAGGCAGTAACCTCTTTCAACAGAGAAGGAAAGAAGCGAATGGAGCTCTGGGGGCAGTAGCAGATCCAGAACTCAAGTCCAGCCGTAACTACTTCAAAATCTCTGCTTCCTAAATAATGATATGCTCAAACTGGCCCCAGAAGGTTATTAGGGATAAGTTCTTCACATTCAGCAAAACAAGGTGGGTACTAACTAGTTGACTCTGGGGTCAGATGCCTGGACTTGAATATTGTCTGTACCTAACTCGCTGTACAAATCCAGACAAGTTACTAAACAGCTCTGTAACCCGGTTCCTCTATCTGTAATACTGAACTAATAACACAGTCCACCTCGTAGGGATGTTATGAGAATTAAATTAGCTAATATATTCAAAGGACTTAAAACACTGCCTAGGATATAGTAAGGATGATACAAATGTTTCCTAAATAACACAATATTACTCAATTTCGTGAGCATTATATATAGCAGGATACGATTATGCTGAAGCAGTTTAATGTTTTTGCACTTGTTTCTTCAAGTTAAAAAAATGCCATCTGGTTTGTCATTGTGGAAGAAATGTTACTTGTAAACACCTAAATAAATGAAATAACTGCATTGTTATTTCATTTTGTATTTTAGGGCAATGGGTGTGGAGATTTTTCTCCTTAAATATTCATGGATTTAAGTGTAGAATCTACTCCAGCTAAGATAATTATGAACTTAGGTAATACAACTACAAGCCTACAGAAAAGAATCCCAGTTCTCCACCAGAGAGGGTCTGATAAGGCCACGAAATGCAACAGTAGTACAATTTTTGTCTTGTGGTCACATGACTAAGAACTGGTCGCTAGATTATGAAAGTCTGCTTAGGTGGTAGATGTTCTAACTTGACTTTCCTAGGTTTGATATCTCTGACTTTCCCCCTCCCTTCCCCCCACTAAAACTACTTCTTTCCAGGGACTTCATTTACCTGTAACACTAAAGCTCTAGGACCGCCATTAGGACATTGGTCCGTTACACAATTTCCAGCTCAGGGTTATTTTACGTTATCTTCTCGTCATCTCCATTCATGGCTACACACAGAAACCCCCTCTCAGGTCAGCTAAAGAAAACCTCAGAGCACCACTGGCAGAGCCGTTACTGATTTTGATACACATGCTAGTCTTCATTTTTCTATATTCAAAAGATAAATCCTGTGTGCTCGACAGTTCCCTTCAGAGTTGTCCCCAGAAGTTTTCCAGAAGGGAAAAAAAAAAAGGAATCACTTCAGCTAAGTGATAAGCAGCTGAATGCTCCCTAATGCATTATATATATTGCTATATGTTATATAAATATTTACATATACACATTTATAGACCTACATATATACGTGTATATCTGTACATGTCTATATATGTCAGCATTTTATATTCCGGCTAACCCCGCTCCCATCCCAGCTACTTCAGGATGACAAAGTATCCATAGGAAAAGAGAATCCTGACCCACCCATATTCCAGAAGCACCTGAGTCCTGAAAGTAATGGTCACAGGCTGCTACTGGGAACTCAGGGAGTAAAAGAGAAACGTAGTGGCAATCAGATAAGCAGCCTTCTCCTTCTCCCTATTTTCTTCAACGAATTCAAAATAGCTTCTAAACCTATACTCTTCTGTATCATAGATTTTAATCTCTCTCGGTTAAAAGACAAACAGAGGAAAAGTGCATTTTAAATCAGTGAAGAAATAACTCAATTATTCAATGAAAAGTACTGACACAACTTCTTCTCTACTTCCTATCTTTCTTAAACAGATTAAAATTTTCACCATAGAAAATAGAACTGTAAGACACCAGAGGAAAATACAGGAAATTTCATTTTTTAATCCTAGGATAGGGAGTCTTTTTAAGGGTGACACAGAACCCTGAATATCCAGAAGACGGACATAAAAGTGTAATAGATAAAGAAAATATTCGTGATACAAAATAAAGCTGGTTTCCCTAAATATACCCCCCAAAATAAATCTATAAGCCAGTAGGGAAAAGGCCAAACAAAAAGTGAGCAAGGGATATAAATACGCCATTCACAATATTAGTAAGTTACAATTAAGATGTGAAAAAAAATGACCCACATAATTAAGAACAGCAAATTTTTTCAAATCGAGATTTTTTTCCCAAGACTAATTACCCCACCAACCTATTCCTCCCTCCCCCCCCATAAATATGACTACCACTCCCATGAACATCCTGCTTCAACATTCAATGGAGAACGCGTGTGTGGGGCGTGTATAAGAGAACAAGTGTCTTTCAATTACAGTAGTGTTTACTTCTTCCCATAAGGAGAGATCCTGATTACATAAAACTGAACCTCGGCTGCCCCCAGCCATACCACCTCTCCAAGAGACCATCACGAGAAATTTCTCCTCTGTTTCAGCATCTGGAGTACATATTCTCCATGTCAGATGCAATGTATTTTTACCCTTTTGTACTTCTGCACTTTAAAAAGTTCCCTTCCTCATATTAAAAATGAACAGTCATCTTTGAGGAATTAATTGACTCAGTAGATTAACTTCCCTATAAGGAAAGCTAAAACTTTCACTTAAGGTAAATGCTTAAATTAAGATACAGCCTAATATAGAAGGAAATCTCTCTAACACCCCTAAAAATATTCACAAACTGTCTTTTTGCTAACAGGAGCAAGAATTTCTTTCTCTGTTTTTCTCCCTTTCCCCATCTTTTAGGGAGAGAAAGGAGATATTCAAAACAGGAGATTTCATGATAAGACTTCCAAAACCAACAAACAACAAAAGCCCAAAGATTACTGAAGTCAGTTGTTTTGATTTTTTTGTATCAGACAAAAGTAGAACTGAGTGTGTGTACCTGAATAAGCTATGTTCATTCCATTGTGAGAAGACCTCTTTAAAATTTTTTTTTGAAATAAAGAATATAATGAACACTGAATCTTTTCAATGAACATGTTTGAGATTTTTTTTTTCAAAATCTTTTTAAATTTTTCTCCCAAATATTTTTTAAAAGTCAATGATTTCTTTTTACAACATTTCCATTCTAGCAATTCAATTTCAAAGTACTAGACAAATCATCATCGGTTTTCTGATTTCCTAGCACTGGGAGTCCTCTCAGCCAACCATCTGTCAACTTGAAAGTTCTATCATTAAAATCCCCCAAAGGGGAACATTCTAATTTCTATGCAATTAAGATATCCAACAGTTCCATCAGAAGCCCCCCGCCCTTGTATCTGTCAAAGTGATGGGCAACCTCTCAAAAGCACTGATGAGAATGAAATGAAACCAGAAACACCCTGAAGTCACAAAGAAACCGCCAAATGTGTGAAGTACACTCCACTTTTTTTTAACTTTCGTTTTGAATCCTAAATATAAGGAGGATCCAAAGGTCATAAATTTGTAAGTGCACAGAGTGGTGAAAAAAGAACAATGGATGGATAACCCAAATCATGTGTGCTATTATTCCTAATTCTGATAATGACTCGATCAATGATCTTGGACCAGATACTTAACCTCTATGGACTTGCTCCGGATCTCTGTGGGATCCTACATTCTATCATCTAATCAAAATAACAACACAAAATTTCATTTTCTTTAAGTGCTTTTTCTCCTGAGACTCTAAGCACAAGGAGACAGGCACACAGCTCAGCAAAAATTAAAGCTAACAAACCAGTAAGTTTTGTACATCTGAATACCTCAAATACAGAGTTATCATTATAGTAAACTTGATGAACTAAATTATGCTTATTATTATTGCTTTGTATGTCAACTTAAGAAAAAACTCTAGGGGGACCTAGGTGGCTCAGCCAGTTAAGCATCCAACTTCGGCTTAGGTCATGATCTCTCGGTCTGTGGGTGCTGTGCTGGGTAGTGACAACTCAGAGCCAGGGGCCTGCTTCAGATTCTGTGTCCCCCTCTGCCCCTCCCCGCCTCGTGCTCTGTCTCTCTCTCTCTCTCTCTCAAAAATAAAATAAAACATTTAAAAAAAAAACTCTTTTAAAAGGATGTATTTCTTTAAATGGTCTCTAACGTGCTAAGGTCTAGGTTAGAGGTAAGGCTGACAGGGAGAGAATGCATCAAACATTACCTATGCTGTCATTCATCTGAATCTATACCAAAAAGGTGGTCTACTTTGCTTGTCGACCTCAGGTTATCTTGCATAGATGAGGTCCAAGTCCATTCCTTTCTCCCTGAGAAAATGCAGGGGATTTGACTATTTTAAACCCGTGGACAGGTCTTACAAAACAAAACAACTACAACTTTTAGTCTTCCTAATGGGAAGAAAAGGTTCTCGAATGGAGCCCCGGTATGTTGAGAGTTGAAAAAGATCTTAGACTGACTCCACTCCAAACTCATCACCAGAAAAGCAACATGCCAGGATAGGTTAATAAAATGAATGTCCGAAGTCAGGCCAAGTTTCCCAACTTTCAGACTAATTTCCTTAAACTATACACTATTTTTTCTCAGAGTGGGAGATAAAACCATAACAGCTCTGGGCATAAAATTTCATTCTTTGGATCATGTGTCAGGAGCGAACTGATTGTAAAATTCAGATAATTATTGAATAGGCAATGAAAACCAGTACAGATCATACTATCACTAGATTTAAAAACATGCCTCATAGTTGAAAAGAAAGCCCAAATATTCTAACATATTATTAATAAAGGTGGGTATATGACAAGGTTCATTCTCTAACTTTTTACCGAATGTAAGAGTCGGTAGAAATAGACAACAAAAAATACAAAACTCTTCCTGCTTGAAAAGAATGCAAGGGGAAAAAAACAAAGCTAAAAGGAAAAATCAACCAATTAAATCATCTCAAACCTCAGGTTTCTAAATAGATTTGTCACTCCTTATTTAAATGGTCTAAACCAAAATTATTTCAAATTCTGCTGTCGTCAACTGACGTCTTTCACATAACTGGAAATGACACTAATTTAATTTTAGCAAGCTTCATTTGGGAAAGTATATGCCAAAAATTCTGAATTTTTGTTTTTTGCTAAAATATTGATATTTACAAACTTATAAAATGTGTACAACCTAGATATAGACTTTTTCCACTCCTTTTCTAACAGAACCTCTAGGTTCCAAACTCGGAAGCTACTGAACTTATACCCTGCACACTTAACTTTAAATACATTTTACAACGTATTAAAGCAATCTCGAATGTAAAAATACAACAGGGAAATAATTGTTTCAGCAAGAACCTGGCATTCTGGGAAGGTAATACTTTGTGTCATTAAACATACTAAAAGGCATGGCAGGCATAGATCATTCACAAAGTATACAACAAAACCATTCCACCTCTAAATCAAAGCGCAGTAACACTTCAGTAATGCCCTAACTGTCGTTATGCTGGATTCTAAAGGACACTATCGCTCAACCTGGAGAAGATGCTATTTGACAGTTAACCAAGCAATGTTTTTTAATCGAAATATCATTAAATCTATTCTTTCCAGATCCCTGAGTTTCAAATTTATCAAACTTTCCCAAATGTTTCATACAAATCAAAACACAACCAGTCACACAGACTTAGGTTGTAAATACCTAATGTGCCTAAACAATCCACAGGGTCAAATTTTTTGTTTTAATTACACTATCTCTAGAAAACCAAAGGTAAGTATAAAAAAAGGGTTTGCCCCAGAAGCACAGGGACAGAAGGCCAGATTCAAAACCCCTCATTACCCGTGTTGCACCAGATGCCTGGGATTAAAGGGGTGGAGTGGGTTTTAGAAGGTGGGATTCTTTTTTTTCTCAAGGCTTCATTTTCCCAGACATTTTGGTAACTTCTCTTTTTCAAAATGTCAGGCATCTTTTTTAAAGGAAAAGCTTTTCTCCTGAGTGGCTTCGGGACCTCCTGACTTTCACAGTACAACAATTAAACCCGTCTCCTGTCCGGATAGACTGAATTGGGTTCAACTGCCGCGTAACAAAATCATTAAATCTAAGATGCCTCGTTTGACAGATGTCTCATTAAGTTCATCTCAAAGGTGAGGTAAGAGATGCCTTTGAAAAGAAGGAGGGGGAGAAACACCTGTTAACTCTAAGAAAACTTTGAGAGAACTGCTGTCTCAAATCCACACAGAGCTTCACTCACGTGAAACAGAAGATATTAATAGTACAGTACGTGGCACATCTAAACTCTGGGGCCATGAGAGACAGGCCTCGCGAGCATGTGTGTTTAACACATCCCTGGGGACCCGAACAGGATGGAAGGCTGAAGAATCAGGGCACACACCACCAGCTGCTTAACAAAATTCCACAAATTCAATTCAACAAATGTTTTAACTAAAACGCCAAGTATTACACTAGGCTCGGATCATAACGAATGTCAGTGACTGTTATGTTACCAATAAATCAAATTCAGGGTTCTAAAAAAAAAAAAAAAGTAAGAAACAACCACCAAAACACTTTACACTTTAAAAAACAATGCCCTCTAGATAACCAATCATTTAAGGTGGTTGATTTAACAATCTTATGGCAACAAAAAGATACAACTTTTAACCCAGAAACTTTACAAACTAACTTACACACATCTCCTCTCCCTACATTATTCCACTGAGCACAAAAGACATACATTTTAGAAGTTTTAGAAACAACTATGAAATTCGGGGAGAACAGCTTACTCTAGCTAACTCTCTAGTTCTGAAATAGCTAAACCACTAAATATAATGTATGATGTATAACGTACATTCCTCTAATGTATAGATTTATAAAAATAATTATAATAGCACAGTAACACCAATAAAGCACTATCACTAAAGTACCAGTAATTTTATTTTAAAATAAAAAACTTAAGCAAACCTTTTATGATGTATATTTTCAATACTTTACAAGTATTGAAAGACTTACTTTACGAGTAAGTCTATGTTTTAAAGGAACTGAATAGTCACACCTCCACCCTGAAAAGTTATCCACTTTTCAGATGAAGTGTTAATTCTCTATACCCAATGAAGATTTACTGTTTAACAAGGAAGGCATGGTCGGATCAAAAACAAAACAAAACACTAAAGAGTCATTAAATAAACTTCATTTCCTAGCAACTTAAATGCAAGTATCACTTGCAGCCAGAATATTTACCTTACCACCCTTTAGTACTCCTTCTGTACTGCCTGTTCACTTCCAGGCTTGGCACTTTAGGTTTTTAAAGGCAGCATGATAAAAAATAGGACCATCAATATTTCACAAGGAATACCACTTTGGACTAGAGGATAATATCACCTCATTATCAAGAAAAAATTGCCTGTTTTCTGAGTGCTTTTAACCAAGTGAAGAATTCAAGTGTAAATGAAATTCAGCATTGATTCATGGAAAGTGATATGAATTGCAAAACAGAATAGTGCGGCTCTCTATCAGCTCTGCCAAGGACTGAAAAACCACAAGCCAGAGGCAAACCTCTCTGTGCACGTTTCTCTATCTGAAAAGAGGATTGACATCGACTCCTCCCTAATAATGTTTTTGAAAGGACAAACGAGATAATTTATGTGAAAGCCCTTTAAAATTTGGGAAGATGATAAAACCCAACATATTAATAGATGTTCTCAAACCACAGTTAGGAAGGAAAAGACAGCATGCAGTTTATATCAAAAACAACAAATATAAATGCAAACATAAAAGAACAAAATTAAAGTTAAAGCCTTTGTTCTTAAAATTGAAAGGACTCTTCAGGCACACACTGGTGTCACATGTTCATACCACGTTACTCAATACTGCTGTAATTATAGTAATAAGAGCCTGCTGGTCAATATTACAGCTTAATGCTGAACCACCCCTTCTCAGTTTCCATGTAGGAAACCACGTAAGGTTTGATCATTCCCAAAAGAGAAGAAACAGGAGAGGGGTTAGGAGATTGTTCTCCTGAGCAATCCCAAAAGTCACATAAAAATATCTTGTCCAAGATTCGCTAGGCACAGTGGGTGTGCTCTCCTTTCTGCCAACATCCTTTCCCACTATTACAATTGGAACTGAAATAGCTAAACCACTAAATCTAAAAGGCGGTAGAACAGAGTTAAAAATATATAGTTTAACACTGCCCTTGGCCAATCACTCAGACTCCCTGGGGAGTCCAAAACACAAAGCTCATTAATGTTTTGAAGTCCATAACTTACATCAAGCCACATAAATTTTTAAACTTTTAACCTAAAATTACTCTCTCCCAAGGAAAATTTAAGATGGTTAACTTCAAAAGGAAATTAAATGTTAATGTACTTAAAATACTTAAGCCAGTAACTTCATATACAGCCACTTAAATTTTGTTATATTTTAAATCAGCTTAGAGAATGCCTGAAAGATACAATAACAATTTTCAAACTAAGTTTTCATTAACAACTCTGTAATTGGATAGTACCTTTCGTCCAACACCTTATACCTCATTAAAGACTTTCATTTTACTTTACCCAAATAAGTATTAAATATTCAAAGCAACTGCAAATGCCTTTCAAAGGCTTTTAAGAATAACTTAAGTTATAAATACTAAAATTCCATTGAAAGGTGACCTTCAAAAGAATGAAAGTTCTCTGCTGGACAAGAACTTTAAAAAAAAAAAAAGCAGCTGACTAGATGACTAGATAGCAGATAATGAGCTCAATTTAAATCCAGGAATGGATTCAAATGCTTCGAAGGCAATTTCCTAATCTATCCTTAACTCCAACTACACACATAAACATAAAGACACACGGCAAGAAAGTTAAGAGTAAGTTAGACGTAGAATTATAAAAACAAATGTGGTATATGACACCTTTATCTAAGATAAACTTTAATTCTCTTTCTCCTAAGGAAAAGAATGACTAGCAAAATGTAACACGTTCCTGTTGAGTGTCCTACATTGATTCCACTGCCCGGGTAATTTCTAGGAATCTCCTCCAGCGAGGCACAAACCCTCACTTGCCTGTGAAGTCCTGATAGTGTTCCCACAATAAGTAAGACCACCTTATAACAAGGCCCTTTTGTTCATCAAAACTAAACTTCCTTGCAAAAGTTCAAGTGCTATACGCTCAGTTTGGTTCTATGGCAAATGAGTATCACCAGAGACATTTTGTGTATTACTTTGGATTTAAAGTGGGCTCAACTCTGTAAAAACCAAAATAAACAACTAGACACCTTCTAACAAGCATCTTCCTTCTAGGACACCTGTACACTGACTGGCTTCATACTGCGTGTGACGTCCCCATCTTATTAGCTATTTTTACAAGCAACATACAGAGAAGAATATATGTATTTATGTTGTGCATACAGAGATGAAGCAAATAAGTTCGGAAAGAAGAAACAATTACTGCTTTTTATAAACAAAAAGATCAAAATGCCCACACCAGAAATCTGACTTAACCAGAAAGAAAGTTTGTCACTTTTAGATTGATAAGCTTAAAAAACAAAACAAACAAAAACCCACTGTGTATCAGTCACTTAGAATATTTTAGACACACTTGACAAGGTAATTAAGGGAATCAAAGATTTAAATTTCATGACCAGGACACCCAAACCTTTCCCGTGGACATTTAACGTGATTGACAAGAGGACAAAAAGAGAGGCAGAGCTTTTTATGTATAAAATGTTCAATACTGCTTATTTCACATACCCCTTCCTCTCTATATATGTCATTCAGTGTAATTGGTTTGGTTATAAGGGCATTTATCATTCTCATGTTAATATTCTCATTCCAAGTGTGACTACCATGCAACGCTTTTGTAAAATAACAGTATTTAACAAAATACATGAGCTCCAGGAGAAAAGGATGCACTTGTTGTTCCTACAGAAAAAAAATAAATAAATAAATCACCGATTTTCTGGGCCATAAACTTTTAAAGCCATGTCATTCAGTTGAGATGCTCATCTTCGGATACTGCAAATGCTACCCTATGATGATATGGTTTTCCTTATAAGACAAAAATCCATCAGCAATCCGCTTGAATTATATTAAAACTTCAATGAAATTTAAAGGGGCATCTCACCCAGAATGCTACCGGTCTTGCATATTTCAGTGTGGGAGTAAAGATTTATTCATTCAATCTGACTCAACTGTCACTAAGACACCAGTTGGACCAAAAACATTAAATTAGAAAGAATGGCAACAGATTAATTAAGCTACAAATATAATTACTTTTCCACTAGCACCTACAAACTAGAATTGTAAAGCTGGGAAAGATTTAAGTCTCCTGATTGAATTTTGTTATGCTAACTTTATTTTAAATAAAATTTCTCATCACTGAGAACATAATTGCTCAGACCAGAGGAGGAAAGAATGCAAACAAATGCAAAGCTCAAATATAACAACCAGGATGTATAGCTCCCTAATTTAGTACCTGCCAAGTCTTTAATCAAAAGAGAAACATTAGTCACCCCTAGTAAGAATTAGATCTAATACGTCAGTCATAGCTCCAAAAGCTGGAAAAAATAAAAAGTAAAAAAGAGAGTTTTAATCTGGAACTGAAAAAAGGAAGAATGAATGAATAAGGAGGATTTCAGATCACATCTCAAGAGATGGTAACCACTTTAAAGTCTTAACTGTGATCCCTGCTGCAAGTCACACGGTCAGGGTCAGATCTAGCTAGAAAGGCTGTAAGTCAGAAATGAGAAAAAGAAATGAGACCTCACTTTCGTTGTGGGAATCAAACTTGCAGGTGAAACTGAAATAAAGCAAAAAAGCTCTGGGGAAAAGTCTCAGGAAGAAGGGTCCCACCTGCTAGCGAGGACGAAGTGGGCCAATAAACATGACAGCTGAACGAGGGCACCGGGTGACGGGAAAGGAGCTCCTGGGAGTCCTGCGAGAACGGCAAACGTGGACAAATGGAGGAAGGATGACCTAGAGCTCTTCTGTTGGTCATGTCCCCCGGTCGGTACTCGGCACGAGACCGTTTACCTGCGTTCCCAAACCGCCTCCGACCCAACATGCCCAGGAGGGGAGGCCTGAAGGAAGTGCCGTCACTGTTAACACTAAGTCCTGCCGCCTTTCTCAGAAGTATCTGCCACCTGTCCTTCCTGGTGGCTGTGCCACCTCTTCCACATCGCTTCCCAACCTCTGAGCCCTCAAGACTGACAGCAAGTCGCGGGTTTTAAAACTGCTCGATTAAGTACTACACAGATGGTCGGCGAAAGCTGTAAAGAAGCAACAAAGACTCCCAAAGACCCGCGTTTACTCTCGGTTGGCACTCAACTCCTCGGGATCTGGAAGTGTTTACACCCCACACGTCAAAAATACAGGTGATTCCCTTACCTGCATAGAAGCGGATGAGGCAGCCAATCTCCGAGTCCATGCCTTCCTCCTGCACCCTCCACAACTCCCCAAATCCCAGCTGGAAGAGGTAGTCATTTTGGATCTGCAATGGCTTCTCGTCCGCCTCCAGGCGCCGGGTGGTCTCTCCGTGGAGCTGCACGTACAGGGTGGGCGGCGGAGGCGCTTTCTCCGGGGCCGCCCCGTTCCCACCCGGGGTCGACTGGAGGCGGCCGAGGGCCGAGGCTGCAGCCGCCTTTTCCTCCCGCGGCCGGTCCCGGGCGGTCCCTCCCGGGCCGTCGGCCGCCCTCGGGGCTTTCGGCTGCGGCGGAGGCGGGGAGGCCGTCGGGGAAGGCGGCCGGCCGCCCGCTGCGTGTCGGAGCTGCGCAGAACGGCCGGGCAGGCGGGGCTGGCCCGGAGCCCCCGTCGGGGCCGGGGCCGGGTCAGCCTCGAGCTCCTCGGACGACGACGAGGAGCCGCAGCTGTAGGGGTCCAGCCGGTCGGACACGCTCTCAGCGCTGGGGCTCAGGCTGAAGCTCTCCGTGTCGGAGGTCGGGCCGGCGGCTGCGCCGTCCAGGGGCTGCGGGGCGCCCGGCTCGCCTGGGCTGGAGTCAGACGGCGCGGGGCTGGCGCGGGAGGCGCGGCGCGCCCACCCGCCCGGGCCGCCCCGCAGCTGCAGGTCCGCGGGAGGCGCGCGCGGCGGGCCCCCGACGGCAGCCAACCCGCTCCTCCCCGGAGGTGGCCCTAAGTCCCGGGGTTCGGCGGGCGCGAGCCGGGGGCCGACGTCGGGGGGCCGCTCTGAACCGGCCGCGGCTCCGGGCCCCTTGCCTAGCACCTTCACCACGCCGCCGCCTTTGTGGCCCACCTGCAGCAGGCGGGCGGCCACCTCGCCGGCCGTGGTGTCCAGCGTGCAGAGCACCGGGCGCAGGTAGGTCGAGGCCAGGTGGCGGTCGAAGACGTGCACGCAGCCCCGCTGGAGCTGGTGCCTCACCCAGTCCCGGTCCGACGGCTGCAGCTGCAGCATCTGCCGGTGCTTCAGGAGCAGCGTCTTCCTGTCCAGGCTCCGAGTGCACAGGGACGCCGAGGCCGAACCGGAGGCAGAGAGGCCGGCGGCGCCGGGGCAGTGCGAGGCGGCAGCGGCCGACGACGACGCCGAGGACGAGGACGAGGACGACGAGGCGGCAGCGGCCGCGGACAGATTCCTCTTCAGCCGCCCTCTCCTCAGCAGGAGGGAGTTGGCGCCGCTGCCGGCCCCGGGCACCGGGGCAGCCCCGCCGGCGGTGGGCTGGGGCGCGCCGCGCCGCCGCCGGCGACCCGTGCCTCCCGCCCGGCCCGGCAGCGGCCCCGGCTGCGCCTCGCCGGGGGCCTCTTCCCCCGCCCCGCCGGTCGGGGCCGCCGGGGTCAGAGCGGGCTCCGGGCTCCGACCACCCCCGGCCGCTGCCGCCAGAGCCGCCGCCGCCGCCGCCGCCGCGGGAGCCGGAGCTCGGTCCTCCCTGCTGGTCTCTGGGAGTCGCTGCGCCGTAGCCGCGGCGGCGGGCTCCATTGCAGTGGGGCTTCGCGATTCCCCCCCAGCTCCGGAGGCAGCGGGAGAAGAGGGAGGCGATGAGGCGAAGGTGGGAGACGGCGGCGGCGGCGCGGGGTGAAGGGAGAAGCCAATGGCGTTCGGCGCGGCCGTTCCAGGGGATTATGTGGCAATTCGGAGCATTCCGTCGGTGTCTCGGTGTTCCATTCCGCGCGCCCGCCCGCCTAGCCGCCACCGCCCCCCCACACACGCCCTCCCCGCCCGGGTCGCGGGCTCTGGAGCGCAGGCCCCGCCCGCTCCCCCCACTTCGCCGGGGCGAACCAGCCGCGTAGCTGAGCTCATTGAATATTAATCACGCGCCGGGAGCGGGAAGGCGGGAGGCGGGCAGGGCGGGAGCTCCACGAGGGCCTCATGAATATGCATCATTAGCATGACGGCATTCCTGGGAGAAGTGGCGAGAGCTGGAGGACGGCGGACAGGCGGGGCTTCAGGGTAAACAAACGTGACGCGTGCGTACGAGGGCGGGGCAGGGGCGGGGGCAGCATCCCGGGAGGGTCCTGCGCGGCCTGGGAGAGGGGCTGGCTGAGGAAAGAGAGGGGCGTGCGGTGCACTTTGGGAGTCGTAGTTCTAGTGCTGAAACGAACATGCCGAGGGAAACAGGGCGAACCACAACCCCCAGAGTTCCTTACTTTTTGCCCCTCCTTCAGCCAGCCGCCGGCTATGGGCAGTGGATATTGTGCCCTCTGCTGTTAAACTCTGTGCCCGGGAATGTTCTTGTTCATTAACTTGTGCCCAACCCGCCCATTCCCGCTCCGCAGAAGACTTTCGTTTTCCCTGCTAATTTAAAGGGAGGGCTTTGAGGGACTCTAAACGGTACGAAGGTCCCTGTTCCTTGGTTCTCACCTCCACCTATTGTAGGAGATACAAAAACGCCCACAGCGCCACAGGATAACTGGCCGCGAAAGTGGCCAACCTCACTTTCCCCACTTTTTCAGGTCCAGGGGAAGACAATGTCTCGAAACTCTAACTTGGGCAATTGTTGAATACGCGTCTTGGAAATCGTGCAACCTGGAGCCTATCCTCTTCCACAGCCATATAGGGGAAGGAAAAGTCAAAAGGCTGCGGTCTTGTTTTTTTCCCATTGACCTTAAAGTTTGAAGTAACTTAGCGACAACGGAAAGCAGTGGAAAGTAGAAGAAAGGGACTGGAGACGCGGTGGGATATGAGATTGGTCCTGTGTGTTCTCTCTTACGTCTTACTTTGGTTTTTCTTTCAACATTAAGAAAAAAAATTGTCTCTGCTACTACAATGTTTAGTTGTGGTCTGAAAAGTTGCATTTTCTTATCAGTTTAGACAATATTGTAGGCTAGACTAGCACAGGTTGCTATTCAAAAGAATTTAGTAAACATTTTTAATTAAATTGCCATTCCCTCAGGTGTTTAAATAAATTTTCACATATGAGACTTTGTCAACTCCCTCTATCCAGGGCCTCCCTTAACTTCAATAAGGTTAGTAAACCTGGAGCGACGTTGAGGGTTAGGGGCAAATAAGCAAGGAGAGAAAAGAGAGAGATCAGGGGGCGGGCACCTGGCTGCATCAGTCAGGGGAGCATGGAACTCCTGATCTCTGGGTTGTGAGTTCGAGCCCCAGCTTGGGTAGAGATATTATTTTAAAATTTTTTAAAATCTTAAAAAAAAAAAAGATCAGCTAGAACTTGTCGCTGAAATAATAGAAATTGATAAGGGCAAGTAAAGCCATACTTAGGCTATCTAACAGTTTCACTGAGGAGGAATGGAGGAAGCTACCAGGATAAAAATAAAGATTTCTCTTGATTCTGGAAAGTCCTGAAAATGATTTTCTATATCTTTCTTTTGAAGTCTTACCCCTTGGCCTCATGAAACTAATTTTTATTGCATTTCATTTCAATCAACAGAACCAAGTTCCATTTTTTAAAAAATAGGGAGAATGCACATTCTCCCAAGAGAGATAAGATAGTCATGTCAATTAATTTAAGAAATAATTATAAACATATTATATACTAGTCACTGTTAAGCAAATGAAAAAAAATCAGACACTGCCCTTGCCTTCAGAGAGCATATAGATTACAAAGAAAGTCAACAAGTGAGATCAATATAGAAAAGGGAAAAATACAAGATGCTGTGGGAAGAGACAAAAATACAACAAGGTGAACTGACCTCTCTAGGAAGTCAGACAAAGAGACTACCTTTGGATGAAATTTTTTGTAATGAAACTGGGTACTTGCTGACAGATCTGTCTCTGAGAGAAAGCAAAGAGGCAGAAAAAAGGCAATGATATTGAAGATAAATTTCAACTACACTAATCCGTATGTTGCCTTGAGTAGCTCCTAACACAAACTATTAGTTCTAGAAATGAAAAGAAAGGTATTTTAATTTATCTTTTATTTAATATGATTAAAAAAACAAAAGGCATCTTAAATTTCAATACTAAAACATAGACTGTTTACATAGTCTTCATATTCATTAGTTCCTTAGTTGATTTCCTACAAACCTGTTTATTTTTTGCTATTTAAGAAATGTATATTAACTCCCATATAGCTGCTTTCTAGAGACATATTTCTTTAGCTAATGTAACAGACTCAGGGAACGTTTATTCTAATCACAAATACTGTCACCATTGGCCTAATATCCCCGTTTGCATCCTCTCTAGGAAATCGTAGTAATGTACTTAATCTAGCTCTGGTTCCTGTCATTCAGCTTTATACAGTCACCCCAACTCTGCCTTTTTATCCTCTAGGAATTTTGTTTACTCTTTAAAGGTATTTATAACCAAAACACCTCCTCCAAAGTGGAAAATTTTAAAGAAAAAGCATAGCTCAGAGAATTTAGTATCCAAAGTCCTGGAGGAGGGAGGGTTTGGGAGTCGTCATACACACCTGCCCCACTTGCTGTGAGGAATTACCGATTTGGGAAGAGGAGGGAAATAATATTGAATAATGTTAATGTTCAAGTATCTCAGCATAAAGAAAAAAGGATATACATTCCAGTCTACAAAACAAAAAATCTTGCGTTGGGGGATAGAGTGGGGAAGAGGAAGAATGTAGAATATAATTCCTACATAGATAAACTATTTCATGCACAGTGTCTATAGTCTGAAACAGAGACCATCTTCCATTGTACCAGAATAATAAAAATCAGAGGTGAGGGAAGAACAGAAGGATAAGGGTTCACAGTGTGATCCATCCTTTGTTCCACCTCCAAACCTTCAATAAAGTTACTAAACTTGAGGGTGAGTGGAGAGACAAAAAGAAAATGGGAGTTCATATAGAATAGACAATCCCCTTAACCACTAGATCAACTAGAACCTCATGGTTGACATAATGGACGCTGATAAGGGCAATGAAACTTGTGCTTAGAACTTGGCAGTATCATGAAACTTCATCCACACCATCTGAGCCAGCCCACATTATATGATTTCTCTGAACAAGAAAAAGATTTCAGTAAAGGACAAATGTTTTCCAGACACCCATGAAATAGCAGCTTCTCCTACAAGTAGAGTGGGGGAAGAGGCCAGTATCCTGAGACCACATAACTTGGGAATGCCCCCGACCCTTTTTAAAGTGTTCCAAATGTACAATCTAATACTGCATTTCTGACAAGCCACACTTTTCAAAGAATCACATCTTAAAATGCTAAAAGATAATCCTGAAAAGAAACAACAGATGTAAAAGTTGCAAACCCTGATGCCAACTTGTTAAAATATTTTCACAGCTAAGTATAGAAAAAGAGAACATAATTTTCAATTTACAGCCACAGTTTATTTTGTGCTGTGTGATTTATAACTGACTTGCTGTGTTTCGCATCTAGGTTAATCCTGTTTGCATCCTTAGATCCAAGATAAAAGAAACCATCTTTGGAATTTTTTTCTAATATAAGCAGTTGGAATTTTAATGGAAGCATGAATTGATAGCTGGGATGGTTTCAGTCTGAATTGTTAAGGGCTCAGCTGTGTCCAGAAATAAACTCAGAAAGATGCAATATACAATGTAATACGTTTAGTTAGTACATTATGAACAAGGGATCTAATTATAGTTGCACATTCTTATATCCCTTGAGCTACTAGTGGTTCACCATGCCTAAATTTCTCACTATTTACTCATTCTATTTTACTATGAGGGACCCATTTAGCAAATTACTGCTCTAGTGCACTAAATGGGCCCCGGGTGGCTAAACTGAATTCGTATGTTCCCTGCTCAGTGGCAGGAAGATACCTTCTGTTCTCTCTAAAGCCTTACCCCTCCCTCACAAAATTTACCATTTGAACTCCATCAAGAGCTTAGATTGCCACTATCATCTTAGGCAGTCCACTTTATAAATACACTTGCTAGCTTTTCAGATTTTAGTGCATCCTTTTAAGTCCCATGATTCTTTGTCTTTTTCTTAGATCTCACATCCGGCCTCGCAGAAATAAACAAATGTGTTATATTACAGCACAACAATAAAATATTAGACCAAGAAATAGAGACCTTGTAAGCCCACCTTTTCCGGTAACAATGTAAAATTACTTGGACTATTCATTCAATGTAAATCACCCGGGACACTTAATTGCACAGATATTTATTGAAATCGTATGTGTAGGTACAATTTACCCTGAGTAAATAGTACAGACAAAAATACCTGCCCAAGGAAGCTTATATAAAAGCATTATCATTCTTTTTAAATCGCTAGCTAAAATTGACCTACTCTTTTTTTTTTTTTTAATGTTTATTTATCTCTGAGAGAGTGCATGCATGCGAGCAGGGGAGGGGCGGGGAGTGGGGTCGAGAAAGAGGATCTGAAGCAGGCTCCAGGTGCTGACAGCAGAGAGCCTCATGCAGGGCTGGAACTCAGGAACCATGAGTTCAGGTCAGGAACCATGACCTGAGCCAAAGTTGGATGCTTAAAGAACTGAGCCACCCAGGTGCCCCGATCTACTCTTTTCTTTTATATAACGGTTCTCGTTTTAGGCAATTGGGAAATATGGAAATCTAGATAGATTAGTTACATATTAGGGTATAATAGTTCTTCCCAAAGTATTCTTTGTTCTTTCTCTTATATATGAATTCATCACATGATTATTTTAAATACTGGGCCTTTATAACATTTATACATTTAAGATATATTAATTTTACAAATTGATTTACACTCAGCTTTTTAGAAACTCGTTTTGGATTCTAATCTGTCCCATGTGCCTAAGATCTCTTTCCATCAAGATTCTGGTCTAAAAAAAAAAAAATCTCTCCACAATCATCCCTCCCAAAGCATTTCCCCTGCATCTTCCATGACTAAAAATAGAAAAATAGTCTCCAGATAACAATTTCCCTATATTTATAGTCCTTAATTATACCCTAAAGAAGTGGCATGGGTATTCTCTTTTGTTGCCCCAAACAGAATGATTCTGGGACACACAATCAATTCTTAGAAATCTTACCCTTTTCCCCTTCCTTCCCATCATACCCACCAGTCTGGACTCCTAGCTACAGTTGTTTCCTAGGGCTGTCATAACAATGTACCTTGAACTAGATGGCATAAAACAACAGAAGTTTTTTCTGTCACAGTTCTTGTGTCTGGAAGTCCAAAGTCAAGGTGTCAGCAGGACCAAGCTCACTCTGAAGGCTCTGGGGTCCTCTTTTCCTGCCTCATCCAGTCTCTCGTGGCTGCAGCCCTGCTTGGCTGGGCAGTACATCCTCCAATCTCTGTTTCCTGGCATCTGTCATTGCATGCCCTTCTTCCTGTGTCTCTACATCCAAACTCCTCTTATTGTAAGGGTTAATGGTCATTGGACCAGGGCCCATTATGGTCTCATCTTAACTTGATTGCATCTGCAACGACCCTATTTCAAAATATGGTCACTCTCTCAGGAACCAAGTAGATGCCAATTTGGGGTGGCAACGGACAGTCCACTACACTAGGTGTTCGTAGCGCTCCCCAGGGGTGACAATCTGAAATTTAATAGACTTCTAGATTTCAGGGATTAGTAAAATCCCACCACCCCAAAAGATTGGTGACCAAACTAGGGACTTCAGCCTTTTATTCATTCATTCGCTTAAATATGCGTTGAGTCTCTATATCAGGCGCTAAGCTAGGTCTGAGTACATAATAGCGAATAAGAGAGTTATAAGCATTGCCCTCGAAAATATTTTTAAACTATAAATATCATAAAAATACTATTAAAGAAAGTGCATTTTAACACACAGAAAAGCATTGGAAAGACGAGTCTCAGCATAAAAAAAAGAGGGAGGCTCTTTAAAGCAAATAAAGTTACCTTTATGGAAAATTCTTTACTTTGTCCTTTTTTTCCTCATGTTACCATAAATCAGAAAAAATACCATGGCAAACCAGTGCCAGAGCTCAGCCGAGCCTCTGGTAATCATAGCATTCTCTCTGGTGCTCTTCCCTTCTGTAGCCCATAATATGTGGTTAGGTAAATGCAGACCTATTACCTTCCAGAATTCGTCTATTAACGATCTGTTGCCACACGGATCAAAATACTACAAAATGTAACCACTGCCCCAGTACCATATAACATGCGTGATCTTACCATGTGGTGGTAACAGTCAAGCAGACGCACTCATGCTCAGTGGGTGTTATGAGTAGGTTTGGATATGATGGTGACAACGGCAGAGTAACATTCTGAGCCTTCTACACGTTCCATAATTGAAAGGTAGCTACATGTAACATTTTAGAGGAGTTCAATAATGTCTAAGGTTGGAAGTCAGAAGTCTTCATTCTAGCCCTGGTTCTATACATACTAGTTAAGTATGACCTAGGGAAGACATTTGACCTCAAGGAGGTTTCAGTTACTGATTTATGAAATGAAGGGAATGAGCCAGATAGTGTCTCTAAAATCTCCTCCTGCTCAAAGACAAGATATTTCTGATTCTGGCTAAAAACAAAATTGTCTAATTTGGAATATTGGCAAATGTTTTTGTTAGTCAAAAAGCAGAGAGCTTAATATTTAGATGCTATTAATTTGGGGAGGGAGCCCTTTAAGACTTTTTGCCATTCTTGCCATTTAAAAGAATTTTTAACACACTTAAAATAACAGCAGGTTTATTCTGACATTTAAGAAAACTGCTGGACCGTCAGTCCTTTGAAATCGGAATTTGTCATCAGTAGGAACCAGTCCATGACAAGATCCACAGCTTTGGATTCCCAAACTCCAGGGTCTTTATCAGTTGTTTCTTTTATGGTCACAGATGGATAGAAATCTCAGCACAAAGTAAGGTCAGGGCACAGAACGCCAGCCCCGCCAAGCACATGTACAGCAGGAGACACTGACAAGGATATTGACAGCTGCTGCAGTTAGCGATGCTAGAACCTGGGTCCGTCAACAGTAGAAAGGAAAAATCTGCGGTAGTATAGTCTACACCGAAATACCCACCCAGCAACAAAAGTGAATAAATGATCACAATACTAAGCAATATGAATGAATCTTAGCATGTTGATTAAAGAAGCCAGGCACAACAGAATGCTTACTGTATGATTCCATTTATACCAAGTTCAAGAACAAACCAAATGAATCTATATTTTTTTCAGGGATGCAATTTACGTGGTAAAACTTAAACAAAAGGAAAAGGAACTAAATAAACTAAATAGCACAAACCACTAGGCAGGAGCAAGTGGGAAGGGGCCTAGGGTGGCTTCTGATGCTGACAGTGTCCTGTCTTGGGTTATCTGGGTCCCTCTTTTTAGAAAATGTGTTCAATTGTATTTTTGTGTTTTATATACTATCCTATTTATATTATACTTCATAACAAAGGTTTTTGTTTTTGTGGGGTTTTGAGGTTTTCGTTACAATCTGAATTTCTACATTTTGTCCATAATTAAGAGTTTAAACTTATGTTAAGTTTCTCATAACTTATTTAATTCATTTAAAATGTTATTTATAGAGGCTCTTGGATGGCTTACTCGGTTGGGCATCTGACTTTGGCTCAGGTCATGATCTTGGGGTTCATGAGTTCAAGCCCCGTGTCGGGCTCTGTGCTGACAGCTCAGAGCCTAGAGTCTGCTTCAGATTCTGTGTGTGTCTCTCTCTCTATGCCCCTCCCCTGCTCACACTGTCTTCTCCGTCTCTCAAAAATAAACATTAAAAAATTTTTAAATAATAAAATAAAATGTTATTTATAATTTAAAACAATTGATAAACTATAAATCTAATTTAAGAGCCCTAAATATTAATTCTAAGAGTTCATTATAGAAAGTCTGGACAATACTGAAAACTGTAAGGATGCAAAGGAAAACAAACAAACCCAATGACTCCTAGTTATTTTCACATATTTCCTCTCAGATGTTTGACTGCATTTTCATGTAGCAGAGATCATAAGGTAGCTATGATTTTTTTATCCTGCTTTTCTCATTCACAACTATCCCATAAACACTTTTCCATGTTATTGAAAAAAACTCGCCATGATTTTTTAATTTCTAAATAAAAATGCATCATTTTGGAGAACCATAACTTAAGAGCTCTGTGAAGAGTGAATTAATGATTAGGTGAGGCCACCGCTGGGCCTCAGTGGTTTTATGCTATTTGTGTACCATCCTTCCTTGTGGAAATAAGAATTTGGTGATAGCCTATTTCGCAAAGGTCATCTTGTCTGATCTCCCCATCTTTTTACCACAATTTAGCAACGTTTACTTAAGTTTATTCATTTATTTTGAGAGAGACAGAGACAGCATGAGCCGGGAGGGGGGGTGGTGCAGAAAGAGAAAGGAGAGAGAGAGAGAATCCCACGGGCCTTGAACCCATGAACTGTGAGATCATGACCTGAGCTGAAATCAAGACTCTAATGACTGCGCTTCAGCGTAACCGACTGAGCCACCCAGATGCCCCGCTATTGTTTCTTATTAAAAATTGCTCATCACTCCTCTGTATTGTTATGTTAAAAATGAGTACTTAAAACAAAAAAGTACTGGACCCAGGTGGGAGGGACAAGCCTGACTGGCAGAGCCAATCATTTCAAACATGATTCAAAAATAAGCCCCAGGAGGGGCACTTGGGTGACTCAATCAATTAAGCATCTGACTTAGTACCAAGGGGGAGCCCTGACACCCCCCTCCTCCCACCCCTTCCCAACCACCATACTTTCTTTTGACAGTTAAAAGAAACAGTTTTGTTTCAGTAACTCCTAGAAATCCTAGGAGTATTTGGGTATTTGGTTTTTAGCGGGGGCTTCCCCCCAACCCCCCATTTTTTAGTTTAAAGTAAATAAGTAATGCAAAGGTAAACCATCCAGAACTGGCCTCTCTGGAGTTTGGAGGAAACAGGACCAGAGTGTAAGTTACCTTCATCTTCTCCTATCCAGACACAACCCCAGCCTCACCGTGTGGCTCGGTCCAGGCTCCTAGAACAACCAAAACCGTCTCTCTTGCTTCTCCTCATTGATTTGCCTTAGCCTTACTGCTTCCCTTCCCCACACACACAGATTCTCTGCAGACGAGCCAATTGGCAAATACCCCAGATTCACTACCTCTCTTGCACACGAGGTAAAACTTCGCTGGGCCCCAAAATAAGGGACAAAGTTGGGCAGGGAGTGAGTGCAGGAGACAGAGTGAAGCTCAAACAGGAAGAAACAGTCTCCAGCCCCACCTATGCTCCTGACATTCCACGGACGTGGCTGTTTTGACAAGCCCAGGTAAGGAGGCAAGGCTTTGGAGAAGGACACAGACCTCCACAGGGCCACCCACTGAGGCAGACACATCTGGCCAACCAGTTCAGAACCAAGGAGGACTGGAGGGTCTTTCTTCTACACCTGGGGACATGGGTGTCAAACGCACACCCAGCATCTGGATGCTGGTGCATCCCGCCTACAGTCCTGATAACCATCAGCTCCCAGCGCGGCTCCCTAGCTGGGCTGCAGCTCCTGCAAAGCTGCAGGCAGAGAAAGCAGTCGGCATAGGGTGCAGGCGGGAACTCGGGCATGCGTTTATTAATAGTGTCTTTTCCAGGTCTCTGAGAAAAAGGTGACCAGGACAACCTTAACCATTCCCTCAGCTGAACTAAAGTTTAGATAGGCTTCTTTCTGACTGCAGACCCCCAGCCTCCCTTTACTTAGAGCTTTTCTTTAGAACATTCGTAACTACTGATTCTCTACCCCTCGAAGACGTATGTAAATCTTTTCTTAAATCCTCTGGTTAGTTTTTTAACCCATAAATATTTTTCTCAAGGACCTGGGAGCCATCTCTTTGAAATGTCATTGAAGGAGATAGTAGAGTTATCTCCCAGTCCCTATGAGAAGGTAAGAGCCCAATTTCAGTGCAGGGCATCTTGCTCCAAGTTGCAAAACGACCTCCTATCAGAAAAAGCTAAGAAATTTATTGTTCCTTTGGGAAATTCCATGCGCAAACACAGATGGCCCACCATCCTCCAGTACTCTCTCAACTGCTCATCTCAGCCCTTAAAAACTCTTCTGCCCCCTGCTTTAGCGGAGGTGAGCTCAGGCTGAACTTAGTTTATATTACTTATTTTATATTGTCTTATTACTATAGCCTTAAATAAAATCTTCCTTGACTCTTTAACTTTGGTTCATTTTTGTTTTGAAACAGAAAATCTAGTCTCTGGCTTTTCCACAACTTCTAAACAAGTTATAATTTTTGCACAGTAGCCTCGTGCCTGTGAGCAAGAATTTCCCTGAACGTATGTGGACATAGACTCAAAGCTACAACAGTGGACACTTGAGAGATAGGACTTGAGAAGAAAGGCTTTCCGTCCCTAGAACATCTTCTTAGCTTCTCCAGTAACCCAGCCAGAGTTGCGGTGACCAGATTCAGATAAAGTAATAGACGCGAGGACCAAGGTCTTTGAGGAAGATAGAGAGAGCTCATTATTCTTAGGCTATAATTAAAATGCTATGGGGCACCATACCAAAAAATTAATCGGAGAGGGATCTTAGATCTAAATATGAAAGTTAAAATAACAAAACTTCTGAAAATGACCTTGAGATAGGCGAAGCTTTCGAAACACAAAAGAAGGTCTGCTCATCCAAAGGCTTCATCAAGAGAGTGAAAGTACAAACCACAGACCTTGGGGAGAAGAAGGAGTCATATTTAGAATGTAAAAGGAACTCCTATAAATCAATAGGAAAAAGACAGTCTGTTCAAAAATCACAGGCAAAACAACTAACCACTTAAGTAGGCGCTTCGCAAAAGAAGAGAATCAAAAAGGCAACTAGCATGTGAACAGGTGCCCACTAGGATTGCTCATCAGGAAAACATGAGTCAAAACTACATACTTTAGAATGGCTGAAATTGGGGCGCCTAGGTAGCTCAGTCAGTTGAGTGTTTGACTCTTGATATCGGCTCAGGTCACGATCCCAGGGTCGTGGGATCGAACCCCGCATCACGCTCCATGGTGAATGTGCCCCTCCCCTGCTCACGCTCTCTCTGTCTGTCTCTCTCAAAAATAAACTTTTTTTTAATAGCTAAAATTAAGAGACAACACCAAATGACAGAAAGATTGTAATGCAACTACAATTTTCCCGTAGGTAAATCTCTGTGATAAGAGTACTTTATGCATAATCCTTTAATAAAAGGTTTTGTCTTTGTTTAAGACATGGGAAAGTTGGATTTACTTAACACTTTAATTACATATGACTCTGGGCTCCGGGCGCGTGAGAGAGGAGACAGGTGGAGTGTTGGGTAAGGGAGGCAGGCCCAGGGAAAAACAAATCTGGGCGGAATAGCTGAAGACAATGCCCAAATAGACAGCAAAACCTGAAGAGAAGGTAGAATGGTATTCACTTTGCAATTTTGTCCACGAATCTTAACTTCCGCATTTTTTTTCTAAAAGAGAAATGTTCTGTACGAAAGCATGTGGACTAGGACCTGTTTCTCCTCGTGTTTTTCTAAAATGCTTACTCATTATTTTGACAGAGAGAGAGACAGCACAAGTCAAGGAGGGCAGAGAGACAGAGAAGGAAAGGGAGAATCCCAACCAGGCTCCATGCCCAGGGTGAAGCCCAAGGCATGGAGGCTCCATCCACAGCCATGAGATCATGACCTGAGCCGAAATCAAGAGCCAGACCCCCAACCACCTGAGCCACCCGGGCATCCCCTGTTTCTCCTTGTTTGAGCTCCACGTGAACCTACAGATCTGGACAAAATGAATTGTACTTATTCACCTCGGGCAATACAATATGATTCTCTAAATTGTGATGACACCAGCTATATTGATTGACTCATTCGGGAAAGTCTGACTGATGCCAGGCACTTTGGTAAGTATGAAGAATACAACCATGACCGCATCATCCATATGGTCTTACAACTTTGGAAGGGAAAATGCCCATCTACCAAGAAGCACTGCTCATGTAAAAATACGTGCCCAACTCTCCAATGGGAATCAACTTTTCAACTGGAATTTAGTTCTGTCCTTTAGAATCATGCCATCTGGAAAATGAGAGAGGGATGGAGGCGGGGAAGGCAGGAGGGAAGGACAGAAGGAAGTAGCTGTCTATTTCACTGGCTTGGAGTTCAATATAGTTTTTAAAATTAAAAAATAGGAAAAACACAAACTCTGACAATTAGAAGAGGGCTTTCTGCCCCCAGAATACTGCCAAGAATGAAAAATCCCTTCCTAATTATGCCTTTTCTGTATTCTGAAAGTTGACACTTTCATATTAACATACATCATCTAGAATTATGCCCTGCTTTTCCTCTGGTGCTTGAACGTGTGAAAACCTAACTGTGAAATCAATTCATGTTAGACCTGAATCAGGCAAAGCGCACTGAAGGATAATAGCACGGAAAATCTCATATTTTCCCCTCCTCGAATGTCAATACATAAATACTATTCATCAAATATGATTGATGAGATTTATAATTAATAATGATACCAAAACACAGGGAGAAAAAATAAGTGTTAATGTGTTTACATTTTTTTAAAGGTTGGAGTCTCATAATCTAGCATTTTTTTCATAATCCAGCATTGAAAGACTCAGAGAGAACCACTAGAATTTCAAAGATAAGTGTTAGAGTATTTAATGGCATTTGAGTCTACATCAGTTCTATTTTAAATTATTGTTACAAAATGAACATAATTCCTATGTAGGACTGAACAAAACAAGCCTGATTTATTCATTAATATTGGGAGGGGGCAGGCATTTTCAGATGAAAAAATCTCAAGCCCACTGCAAAAAAAATGGAAGAAGGTAAAAATAACTAGCGAAGCTCTAGCTGTTGTTCTTCTGTATACTTAGTAAGTCAGCTTGCATTAAATTTATATCTAAGGGTCGATTAAATTATAGAACTCTTTTTTCTGATTAAAGTTCATTTTCTAATTCATCTAACTTTTAAAAAATATTTTTTTTAGTGTTTATTTATTTTTGAGACACAGAGAGACAGAGCATGCACGGGGGAAGGGCAGAGCGAGAGGGAGACACAGAGTCCGAAGCAGGCTCCAGGCTCTGAGCCATCAGCACAGAGCCTGATGCAGGGCTCGAACTCACGAACTGGGAGATTATGACCTGAGTGAACTCAGACACTTAACCAGCTGAGCCACCCAGGCGCCCCTAATCCATGTAACTTTTTTTCAGGCTGGACTATGAATGCAGAGTAAGATGTACTCCCAAAACAATGCCTCGCATCCTTATAGCACATTTCTGTCAACGAAGTGTTTTCCTGTTCGTCATCTCACCTAATTCTCCCAACAAATCCGGGAAGTTGTCACATGACATCCCCAGGATATAGGCCGTTCTGATGAGTCTCTCTCACTCACAAACTATGAGGACAAAGTCTCTGCAAATAAAGAGTCTTTGAAATTTATAGAGATAGCCTATATTAAGATGTAAATATATTCCTATGGAGACCCAAAAACTACCCCGGCTCAATAATCCAGGTGATTAAGGTGCGCGGCTGCCTCGCCAACTGTGGAGTAATGTAAGTGTCTGAAAGAAGGATGTTTCAGCAGAAGGATGTTACCATCTGAAGGGAGCCAAAGAATAAGAATGGACCCACATTGGGAAAACGACGTTCTCTTCAGTCACGGAGGTAGACACAAGTTGTTTCGGCAGCATCTGGTGAAGACCCCTGATCAGCCGAGAGAGGAGGGTCCCTAGTGGAGAAATGAGCTGATGCTGAGACCGGGGAGGCTAGATTAGTCATGCCAAAGGGAAGGGGCCCAGCAGAGCTTAAAGCTGATTTACCTCTCTGGATTTCACTCTGTGACCCCTTGGGTCCATTCGTTATACTGGGTGACCAAGTTCACTGACAGAAAATCCAAAATCTTCCTGCTTGTGGCCGAAATAAAGTTTGGCCCCTTTGTGGCTTCTCAGCAAAAGCCAGCAAGGGCACTCCAGCGCACCTGTACCTGTTAGTAGGTGGATGATGTCTTCTCTTTCCAGTGTGCAGATATCGAAGTGCAAAGCCTTTTCTATGCCCATCTCAAAGAGTGACAAAGTCCAAGTCATTTGAGGACAGTACAGAAGTCAGCAAACCGGCAAGGTAGTCCAAGTGTATAAGACAAATACGTCATCTAAGCTGACCGTGTGCAGTGTGACTTAACGGTACAGTGCAGCCTTCTAAGGGTACAACCATCCACAAGTATATTTGCCCCAGAAACTGGTTATCGCGTGCTCAACCCAGGCAAAGACCATGAAAAGACCACGAAGAAATGGAAGAGGACAAATATAAGGAAGAAACTATCGAAAGAAAAAAAAAAGGTCATAAAATTACCTTCTATACAACATAGTAAAAACAAGATCAATTTCCAGCAAAAGAAACCAGACTAAAAATACTCACTTAATTCTCATCTCTCAAGAAATCCCACTAAAATGGGAGTAGACTTTAAAAAATGATGATAGATAAAGGATAGAAAGATAGATAGATAGGTAGGCAGGGACAGATAGGAAGAAGCAAAGCAATAAAATAAAACTTTGGAAGCTGAAAACCTAAGGGATGAGTGATAACTGAGTTAGCAGAACTGAGAAACCGCACCCTAAACCAGCAGTGGGGAAATCTGAGAAGCAACATACTTTGCAAGGAAGAACTTCCTAAAAACACAAGAGCTGGTGACACCAGGCTCTCCTCGGAAGGAATATACGTGGGATTTAAAAAGAAGAGGCTGCCAGTCCATTCAGGAAGCAATGACAGCATGAGATCTCCTGTGCCCTTCCCCATCAGTGGGACTAATCGTTTTCAGAGTTTATTCCCTGGAAGTAGTAGATAAAATAGAGTTCTGGGATGAGGAACACGCTTAGTAGCTATGAGTGAAGTGGGGATTAAAGTGAAGTTTTACACGCCCTCCCAGTCCTGTTCTCTGTGCAGCCTCTAGACCCCAAACCGTCACACACAGTGGAATGAGGCCAGCCCTGCACAGGGCGCCTGGCTGAAGGAGGGACTGAGCCTAAAATCCAGGTCCTGCTCCGCTCACCAGCCATGTGCCCTGGTGCAGGCTGTGCCCAGAGGCAGGTGCACCTTTTCCTCGTTCTCCAGAAGGTACTATCTGATCATCAAGGCCCACTCCCACAGACCTGACTCCCAGAGAACCCACCTTTGATTCTCACAAAGCCTGGCATAGGCTTCCAGTGGCCCTGCCCAGGGGTTCTGGAAGCCGAGCTTATCATTGTCAGGAAAGATTTTCACAGAGGCAACGGGCGAACCTCCTGCAGAATACCCACCGGTGCCCAGCCAGGTTGGTCTGCAGCCCACCATGGAGGAGCTGTGTGCACGCAGAAGGGGGAATGCACAGCCGAGAATCCAACCCGAGGGAAACCTTTCGCAAGAAATTGGAAGCAAGCCTAAAACAGCAACTTGAAGGAAACAGACTTTTTTTCTTTAATGTTTATTTATTTTTGAGAGACATAGAGACAGAGCACAAGCAGGGGAGGGGCAGAGAGAGAAGGAGACACAGAATCCGAAGCAGGCTCCAGGCTCTGAGCTGTCAGCACAGAGCCCAATGTGGGGCTCGAACTCACGAACCGTGAGATCATGCCCTGAGCTGAAGTCGGACGCTTAACCAACTGAGCCACCCAGGCACCCCGGAAACAGATTTTTAAAAACGACTCCTCTGTGTCATCAGAGAAAACACTACCTGCGTGAGCCGAGAACAAGAAGGTATAAAAAAGAAACAGCAAACAAGAAAGAGCTTTTATTTACATTAAAATAGGACAAAGGAAAAGAAATTTTCAAAAGAAAGCTTGGGAGAAAAGTTGAGGAAATAGAAAAAAAAATAGAGAAGAAAATTAGAGAAGGGTTAATATCCAAATACCCGGAACTAGAAAGAATCATAAAGGACAATTTTCTAGAATCAAAGAACACTGATTTCTAGATTTCCATGGCCCATCCAGTCCCCAGCATGGTAGACTGAAAAAATAGATCTAGATCGAGGTGGGTCCTCATGAGATTTCAGAACATTAAGTACAAAGAAAAAAAATTCCTAAAGGTCCTACAGCGGGGGAAACATTATTTTCAAAGTCTGAGGACTCAGAATTGCTTCAGACTTCTCCGGAGCAAAGCAACAGACTGTGGAGTAAGGCCTTCACATTTCCAAAGGGAAATGACTCCCAACTTAGCATCCAGAAGCTAGTCGAACAACTAATTTGTAACTCAGGATAGATAGGAAGGAAGGAAGGAGGCAACGAACGAATGAACGCATGAGCAAGGGCAAAACAGAGTTAGGGAAGAATCGTGATACTTTCTCGGATATGCAAAGTCCTGCAAACTTTACCTACCGCTTCCCACTTTCTCTTCCTCAGGAACCTCCTAAAGAAGGTTCTGTAGAGAAATGAAGAGATGTGCCGAGAAATAGGGAAGTTAGAGGATCTGGAAAACATAAGACCCCAACTCAGGAGACGGGAAGAGGATCCCCAGCCGCTGTACCAGAAGGCCTGGAGGGCAGCCTGACCAGGATGAAGGTTTGAGAAGCCTCCTCCAGAGATGCTCCCATGAGATAAAACTAATAAATTGCCCGGTGGGTTCCAACACCAGGAGAAGATATTTGCTCTCCCAGAAAAGTGTTTGGGGCCTACTTCATGGTAATTAAGACTGCCAAGTGAATGAAAAACCAAGACAATTCTTTTTTCTTTTTTAATGTTTATTTATTTTTGAGCGGGGGGGCAGGGCAAAGAGAGGGGGACAGAGGATCTGAAGCGGCCTCTGAGCTGACAGCAGAGAGCCCTACAGGGGGCTTGAACTCACAACCTGGGAGATCATGACCTGAGCCGAAGTCAGGCACTTAACCTACTGAGACATCCAAGCGTCACCAAACCAAGACAATTATTAACTTCAGGGGAAACAAAATTTTAAAAGGTAGGATGAGTCAGGGTGCCTGAGTGGCTCAGTCAGTTGGGCATCGGAGTTTTGGTTTCACGACCTCAAGGTTTGTGGGGTGGAGTCCTGCATCCGCTCTAAGTGCAGAGCCTGCTTCGGATTCTCTATCTGCCCCTCCCCTGCTCCCTCTCTCTCTCAAAAATAAATAAATAAATATTTTAAAAAAAGAAAGGACAAGTAGTCTTAAAAGTATGACATTACTCAGCAATATGACATCATCAAAAAAATGATGATGAATCATTTGAAAACTGATCTAACCAAAATTGTGATTTCAGTCTTCAGGAGGGAGGTCTGGACACAGAGCGTAAGTATGTGATTGTAATGGTAAGATTTATAATGCCTCCAATGGAAAAAATGCAAAAAATAGCAACTTAGGTTATTTTTTGATAAGGGAGAAATACCAAAATAAATAGCTAAAAGGTTTAAAAGTATCTGCCTTTTAGGGAGAAGGAAATGGGGCAGCAGGGAACTGCCAGTTTACGAAGTAAAACGATTTGGCTGTATATGAATAACATTGATGAAAACAAAAATTAAATTTTTAAAAATCAGAAGAGCCAAGGGCCCCTGGGCGGCTCAGTTGGTTAAGCGTCTGACTTGGGCTCAGGTCATGATCTTGCAGTTCAATGGGTTCAGGCCCCGCGTCAGGCTCTGTGCTGACAGCTCAGAGCCTGGAGCCTGCTTCAGATTCCGTGTCTCCCTTTCCCCCTGCCTCTTCTCCACTTGCGTTGTCTCTCCGTCTCTCTCTCTCAAAAACAAATGAACATTAAAAAAAATTTTTTTTATAAAAAAATCAGAAGGACCGTATTTTTTGTGGATGGAGCGAAGAGGGGAAAGAAATTGGGTTTAAAATGAGGTATCGTTCGCAGCAGGGGCAAGATGTTCAGGCCATCAAAACCAAGAGACGAGAGCTTGGGAGGCAGGACGAGGTTTGCGATAGAGATTTTGTAATTATTTAGACTAGAAGAGAATTAGCGCTATAGGAAAATCGGTGCTGAGAATTGCGAGAGAGATCTTGAAGGTAAACATTTCATAAGTGCCGTTTAGAGTGTCAGGAAAGAAAAAGGCTCCATTAAGAGAGCGGCAGAGAAAACGGAGGAAAAGAGGACTTTCAATGGGGAGGGAAGGGGAGTGGTTAAGGTCAAGTACGCAGAGGGTCAAAGAGGCCCAGAGCGTTAGAATAAACAATGAAAAATTTCTAAAGAGGGTATTGTAATCTAAGGATTAAGTTCACACCCTATAATGAGCCTTAAATTAAAAAGGGTTTTGGGTTTTGGAATGATCTTGTATTTTTCCAGGACACCATACAATGACTGTGACCCTGTTTTCAGTAAATACACAGTTGTCTTTCATGGTGCCGTCACACAAACCCTGCATTAATAAGAAAGTGGATCTTAGGGCATATTGTCATTCCCATTCCCACACAAAGCTCTGTCCCTGTTTTGTTTTGTTTTTTCCACACAAGGGCTGGCATTGTCTGTGTCAGAGATGAGCATTTGGACTGAAGTTCATGGCTTGGCTAGGATCTTCCTTTTGGCTGCATTTCCCCGGGTGATCAGCTGCCTGTCATCGGCTGTGGTGTGACTGACACCCCAAACAAGAAGGAAGCACAGGAAAACAAACAAAATGGCATGTCCAAGGCCACGTTCGAAATACCAACTATTATGTTAAATCTCAACTTAAGATTTGACTATTTCATTTTGCTGAGGTCGAAATTGAGCATGCGGCTTCAGGACCAAAAGTGTAATTGGTAACAAATGTTCCCTAATCTCTCATAAACATTTTCTCTTTCTAACATAAATTGCCTACACACTTCCACACTTTCCAAACAGATGCAAGACGAACGGAAAGTCTAGTTTTGTAGTTTTCAAAAGCCCGCCATGACACTGAATTTTCCTATTTGCTTGTGTCTATGTTCCCCGTTGCTGCCTTCCAGAAATTTCCTCAGACACGTCAGAGGGATGAACGGTTAAAAGAGTGGTATGAATTTGGAATTCAAAAAGTTCACACAAGCCCATTAACAGAACGCCAAACAGCCTGGTTAGCAAACACGTTTGTGCAGGTACATTTAGCAGTTTCCTGCTGAAGTGTCAACAGAATTACTCCGCTGGTGGGTAGAGCAGGATCTCTCGAGCCCACAGGGTCAGAATTTGTGGCGTGCAGCCCTGGAATGCCCCACAGTGCCACCGTTACATGCCTGCTTTCCCGCACGGATCATAGAAACTTCTGTAAAGCAGTGAAGAGCTGAAATGTCCTTCTGAAATGCATATTTAGGGGGAGGGGGAGTGGCTGGTCCTGACTGTGGGAAGCAGTGTCCTCCGATGTCCTTTGCTTCTTTTCCTGGGATGCAGTCAGGCTGAGGTCTGTCTCTGTTTGGTCTGGTGGTCCAGTTGGATGTTGGAGCCTTTTTGACAATGAGAAACATGAATCCCAGAGTCAACACCTTCTAAATTAGCAGCACAAGGATTGGTTAGTAATACCCGACATGGTTCCTTCCAGCCAGGCTGGAGGTGAGATGCATATTTTAAACACAAATGGAGGAGCGAGGAAATTGACGCATCTCGATTAGAGATTTACAAACATATAGGTGACTCAGTCCATTGAGTGACTGACTTTAGCTCTGGTCATGATCTTGTGGTTTGTGAGTTCAAACCCCACATCGGGTTCACTGCCATCGTCCGCACAGAAGCTGTCAGTGCACAGCCTGCTTCGGATCCTCTGTTCCTCTCTCACTCTCTGCCCCTCCCCTGCTTGGGCACTCTCTCTCAAAAATAAATAAACATTTAAAAAAAAGAAAAGAAATTTGCCAACATTTACGATGCCTGATAGTGGATAGGAGGATTCACCTGTGGGCAACACATTCCTACGTAATACCATCTCATACTTCTTTTTGCTCATTAAAATGTTTTTCAAACAAAAAGTACAATGATGAGGCTTAAATGTTACATAAATATCTGAAGTCCATCAACTTAGATCAATCACAGGACCACTTTGGAAATAAAAGGCATAGGAGACTAGTCTAGAATCTAGCCATGTTCCTCTCCAGTGTTTATGGAGGGGGTTCGGAGATGACTAGGGGTGAGGACGGAGTGCAGGTCAAGAGGCTTATTTCCAACCCAGGTGACTAACCTTGCTCTGCAGGAGTCCTGGTTTAGCAAGTGTCGTCCTTAGGAAAGGCTACTTGCCGGAGTTCATCTGACACAAGCCCTAAAATGCTGTCCTTCAATGATGGAAAATGTTAGATCCTTCATCAGGTGACCAGTTAAACAGAAAAGAACTCAGGTGGAGATGACAGTCACACCAAACCCAGAGAGAGGGCTTTCTTAATGTGCTGTCTTAGAAGTGGGAGAGCAAGACAAAGCAAGGAAAGGAGAGCTGGAATTTCCATGTGCCTACCTTTAGCAGGTCCTAAGTGCGTAAGAAATCGTATCTTGCTTTAGCCTCACTAAATTTCCAGAAGATAGGCGGACTCCCAAATTCTCGTCTTGGTCTACCAGACAACAGGTCATCTTTCTCCTGGCTACCTTTCTGGCTCCCCACCTTATCATCCCTGGTTGGCCCATTCTCCCCAGCCACACAGCTCTCCTGACTGTCCTTTGAAGCCACCACACAAGCTCCAGTTCTGGACCTCTGCACTGCCATGATGTCTCCCCAACGGGGGCTCTTCCCCTGGATGAAGGCAACGTGCCTCCCCCTCACTCACGGAGGCCTGCTCCCAAATGACCCTTCCCTCTTCAGATAGCACCTCCTCACTCTTATCCCTTCACCCTGCTTTATTTTCCTTCATAGCGTTTGTAGTGCGTTCAAACATGTCCCCCAAAATCCATGTCTACCAAGAACGCTGGGACCTTACTTGAAAATAGGGTCTTTGCAGCTGTAATTCACTAAGACGAGGCCATAATGCACTAGAGTGAACGGTAAATCTAACGTGACTGGTGTCCTCACAAGAAGAGGAGAAGACGCAGAGATACTCGCTTAGGGAGAATGCCGAGCGTGAGTGGCAATGGAAGCAGAGATGGAAATAGCGCAGCTCTAAGCCGAGGAACGCCAAGGATGTAAGTAACCACCAGAAGCTGGGAAGAGGCGAGAAAGGTTCTTCCCTGCAGCCTTGCCGACACACTGATGTCAGACTTCCAGCCTCCAGAACTGTGAGAGAATCAATTTCCGACATTTTCAGCCACTTCCAGCTGGTGGTGTTTTCTTTGTTACATCGACCCAAGAACACTAATACAGCCAAAATAAAAAACACAAGAAACAACAAGTGTTGGTGAGGATGTGGAGAAAAAGGAGCCCTCTTGCACCACTGATGGGAAAGCAAACTGGCGCAGCCACTGTTGAAGACAGTACGGAGTTCCTCAAAAAACTTAAAATAAAACTACCCTACAATCCGGGAATCACATATTGGGTATTTACCCCAAAAATACAAAAACATTATTTCAAAGGGACACAGGCACCCCTATGTGTATTGCAGCATTATTTACAAAGGCCAAACTATGGAAGAGTCCAAGCGTCCACTGATAGATGGATGGATAAGGATGTGGTAGATATACATATACCTATACAATGGAGTCTTATTCAGCCATAAAAAAGAGTGAAATCTTGCCACGTGACAATGACACAGATGGAGCTCTAGAAAGTGTAATTCGAGCAAAATAAGTCAGTCAGAGAAAGACAAATATCATACGATTTCACTCATATGTAGACTTTAAGAAACAGAACAAACGAGCAAAGGAAGAAGAGAGAGAGAGACAAACCAAGAATAGACTCTCAACTATAGAGAACAAACTGATGGTTACCAGAAGGGAGGTAGGGGTGGGGCAATAGGGGATGAGGATTAAAGAGCATACTTATCATGATGAAAAAATAAAATGATAAAAAAGAGAAGAAAACTACTAAAGCACACGTCGCCACCTGACATAGTGTATACTGGTTGCCTCATTGTCTTCGTCTTCTCCCACTGGGATATGTCGTCCTTAAGACAAAGCTTTTGTTGCTGCTGCTGTTCGTTGTTGTGTTTCTAGTGCCTAGCACGGTGCCCGGTACCTTAGCAGCACACGATAGATGTTTGTTGAATGACTGAGTGAAGAATGAGTATTCCCATTTTGCAAAAGAGGAAACTGAGGCTCGGAAAGATTCCATGGAGTTCAAGTTCATGTAGCTAATAAATAGCACAATTGGATTTTAAGCCTGTCTGACTCTAAAAATCATAACCTTTAACTACACTCGGCAGGCTTTTATTACGTTGTCACCTTCTCTTTTAAAACCTACTAGAAGGGCACCTGGGTGGCTCAGTAGGTTAAGCATCTGACTTCGGCTCAGGTCATGATCTTGTAGTTCATGAATTTGAGCCTTGTGTCAGGCTCTGTGCTGACAGCTCAGAGCCTGGAGCCTGCTTCTGATTCTGTGTCTCCCTCTCTCTCTGCCCCTCCCCTACTCATGCTCTCTCACTCTCTCTCTCTCTCTCAAAAATAATTAAGCATTTAAAAAAATTTAAAAAAATAAAAAACAAAACCTACTAGGAAATACAGCCATCCTTTCAACTATTTAGAATCTGAAACGAAAATTCAAACAAACAACTGGAATACATATGGGAGTTAATTCTTTGGGTACTTGTGATTACACTTGGCTTTGACAGACACCAAACTCATTTTTTTTTTTATGGGTTACCGTGGTCATGTCTCTCTCTCTTTTACCGAAAGCAAACTAAGTTTTATCAGAATCAGATTAACTTTTCTACAACCAATAGTGTTCTGCCGACCACATAAATTCGGAAGCCCTTTCGCCTAGATGCCTTTTGTTCATTTGCCTACAGCTGGTCTGCGGAATAAATATTAGCTGAGCAAATACTCATTTTGTATAAAGATTTTTACCTTACATTGTTCATATAACTACATTTCTCTTTGTCTTCCTAACAGTACATTTTTCTTTGTTTTCTTAAATCCAAACCAAAGAGTATAAGGTAGACTTTCTCCAAAGTGAAATGTATAATGACCTTGAGGTCTTATTTGGAATGTACAAAGCACAGAATATCTTTACCAAATATGGCGAAAAAGAAAAACAGAGAGAGAGAAAGAAAAAGTTGCTTTTAAGTGGTCGTTCTTTCTTTCTTTTTTTTTAATTAAGGGAACTGATTTTTTTTATTTTTTTTAATGTTTATTTATTTTTAAGAGAGAGAGAGAGCACAAGCGAGGGAAGGAGACAGAGGATCCGAAGTGGCCTCTGTGCTGACAGCAAAGAGCCCCATATGGGGCTCAAACTCATGAACCATGAGATCATGACCTGAGCTGAAGTTGGACGCTTCACCGGCTGAGCCGCCCAGGCGTCCCTAAGTGATCTGTTTCTAATGAAGGCATTGGAACTGGGAAATTATCGTCCTTTTGACAAGGACTTCTTTCCTCCAGTTCTTTTTTGCTTGGTTTGTGACTTACAATTCGATTTCTAAGGGGAAGCAACAGGAAGCCCTTACCATCCTTCTTGCTGTGTTTGGGAAACACAGAGCTGCCCCAGTCCCCAGTAACCAGTCAACGTGTTTCCCCTGGAAGCAGAATATGGAAAAAATGTTTTTAAAACTCATTTTGCCATCTCACCCCGCAGCTTGGCAAAGGTTTGGCAAAATAATAACGTCCAGATTGAGTAAGGATGGCAAGGAGGAGGCACACCCAGTCATTAGAGCAAAGTGGTCAAGTGCATGGGTCAAGTGCAAAGTGGTCAGGACAGCTGGTTCAAATCTCGGCTCTCACATTTGCTGCCTTGTATGTTTGGATCGGGAGACGGAGAACAAGAAAAGGATGGGTGTGCATCTAATTCCTGCTTTCGCTAAACCGTCACCCACCTCTCCTCCATCGCAGAAGTTGCTAATAGTTATGCATTGTCGGATGCAAACTAGAAACCAGTAACAAAATATACTTAGAACAGAAAGTATTAGGAAAAAAAAAACTTAGGGATGAATTTACTTCGAAACCATTTTGCCAGGTTATTTCAGTAGGTATTATGAACAGATCAATATGTCTTATTTGTCGAAAAGTAGACGAGTAAGTACATGTACCTACAATTATTTATTCAGATATGTCAATTCATGCAGAGAAATGCTTAATTTTAGCATAAATCCAAAGAGGTTGAAAGGTGCTTAATTAGGAATTATAAAGATCTACCTTGATTAGATGTCCTTATATCCTACCTTCCATTTCTCCTCGTTCCCTGAAGTGAAGTAGAAATCACCACTACGAACTAAAAGTTGTAGCATTTTTGCTTTTGGGGGGACAGGATATAAGAACTGTGTGACAGCTTATCATTAAGCAAATTAATAATGTCCTAATAAATGTAACTGGGGCACGTTGTGGCTGGATCCATTTTTATGCAGACCACTTTGGAAATAGACTTTCTGAAGAGCAGCAGGAGGCCCCTGTCATTAATAAATGCTTCTCTTCACTTTGTTTCCTTTGGCTACAACTAGTTTGAATAAAAATCTCATTTTTAAAGCACTGGATTAAAGAAACACATTTTTGAGGAGATAATAATTCTCTTCCCCTACCCCACTCTGAAGCAGACCAAAACAATCTCCATTAACACATGATAGCAGCTCCATGAAAAGAGAGACATGCCTTTTGACCGTCTACTTGGCTGACTGGCCAGACGTGGTGAAGGGGCTGGAGGTGGTGGGCCACGTTCCCAAATGTGATGCTTGTGAGTTCTCGCAAGCCGTAGAGGTCCGGGCGATCCCAGAGCAATACTTAGCCTACAGCGACCAGGACCACACACCCCAGTGGAAAGAATTTATGACTGACGGGCTTTGGGTCTCTAATGTATTCTAAGAATGGTCCGTGAAGTCTCTTGTTTTCTTTAGAAACCAACTGCTTGATTATAGGAATCTCTTCTACGATGCTATTTTATTGCGCTTAGAAAAAAACCTTAGCTATTCTCAATTTGCATGATATCATTAGAACGACAACAAAGAGGGAATAGATATCGACGAATACTAACATAAGAATTGTTGTCAAAAGGCAAAATAAATGGTATAATACACTATTTCCCCCTTTTAACAACGGCCCAGCAAGTGCTGTAAAAAGAGTGCAAATCTGTAAACAGGGCCTTCTACCCACCTCCCAAAGAGCATGTATTATCTTAATGACTTAATGTTTATCTAGTACCTTTCCCTGGAACAGTTTGAGTGAAAGAGTATTTCCCGATTTCCCCATATGAAGTGGGTAGGACAGACCAGAAAGACACGAAATCCCTAATCTTGAACATGACCACGTAATCACACCATGGCTTCTTGTGGAAAATGGCTCATTGGTGGAGGTGAATAAGCATTCTTAGCACAAAAGGACAAACACCAGATCTGGCAAGACCACTTATTAAGTGATGGTCTGGTCCACAGGAGGAAAATCCACTATTTTTATTTTCCGGAAGGTCACCTCCAGTGTCGAGTATGTATTTTGGCTTGTGGTGTGTAGTACATTGAAAATAGCGTAAATATGTTTTTGAAAACATGCGCATGGTAACAAATTCAAAACATATAAAAGTGTTTTCAGGGAAAAGTCCTTATCCCGTTGCTATGCCCCAGGGTAAAGCACTATTACCCATTTCTTGTGCTACCTTCCAGAAAAATTCCTATGAACATGCAAGCACATACAAGCTGTCCTGAACCTTGTTTGGGGTTGGATTCTTTTTTTCACTTACACTTTACCTTGGATATGGTTCCACATTCGTACATAAAACAGGCTTTGATATCTTTAAAAGGCTTTGATATCTTTAGCATGTTGTTGAAGAACATCCTATAAATAAATAATTTTATTTTTACCTTAAGGACTCTGGGAGAGTTCTTCTAAAAATACCTATATCAAGGGGCACCTGTGTGGCTCAGTTGGCTAAGCATCTGACTCTGAATTTCATTTCAGGACACGATCTCGGTGTTCATGAGATCGAGTCCCGCATCGGACTCTGCACTGACAGCGTGGAGCCTGCTTGGGACTCTCTCTCTCTCCCTCTCTCTCCGCCCCTTCCCCTGCCTGCTCTGGCACTCTCTCTCAACATAAATAAATAAACATTAAAAAAAAAACCACCTCTATTCAGATACAATTTACATTTTAAGTGTATGATGAAATGATCTTTTTTAAAAAAAATTTTTTTAATTTATTTATGTTGAGAGAGAGCATGCAAATGGGGAAGGGCAGAGAGAGAGGGAGAGAGAGAATCCCAAGCAGGCTCTGCACCAGTGCAGAACCCAAGGTAGGGCTCAAACCCGCAAACCAGGAGCTATGACCTGAGCCAAAGTCGGACGCTTAACTGACTGAGTCGCCCAGGCGCCCCCGATTAAATAATCTTTGCTGCTTTTACTGACTTGTGCAACGATCACTCCAATTCAGTTTTGAACACTTCCGTCTCTCCAGTAAGATCCCTTCTGCCTATTGACTCCCCATTCCTAATCCCAGACCCAGAAACTACTAATCTACTTTCTGTCTCTAGGGGTTTACGTTTTCTGGATGTTTCATATAAATAGAATCATACACTCTGTGCTCTTTGTAACTGGCTTCTTCCCCTTAGTACAATGTGTTCAAGTTTCATCCATGTCGTGCCATGTATTAGTAGTTTATTCCTTTTTATGGCTTCATATTATTCTGTTGTATGGATATGACACCTGCTGGTTATCTGTTCACAGGTGACAGACATTTCAAGTGTTTCCAGTTTGCGGCCATCATGAACGCTGCTGCTATGAGTATGTGTGTGTGAGCATATGTTTTCATTTCCCCGTGTAGATGCCCAGCAATGGAACGGCTGGGTCATAAGGTAGGCGTAGGTCTATCTTTTTAAATAACTGCCAAACTATTTTACCAAGTGGCTGCACCATTTTATATTTTCACCAGCAACCAATGAAGAGTCGCTGGAATCTTTGACTTGGCTACTAGAAGTAGGCTTTGCCTTTAAATTGTAGGTTGGCTTAGAGCCTCCTACGGGTTGAACTGTGTCCCTTCCCCGACTCCCCCCCAAAAAGATGTGTAAGTCCTAACCCCCAGTACCTGTGAACATGACCTTATTCGGAAATAGACTTTTGCCGATGGTTAGATTTGAGGTCATTAGAGAGAGCTCTAATCCAATACGACTGTGTCCTTATAAAAAGGGGAAATTAGACACAGAGATAGATACTCAGAGAAGGAAGACAGTGAGAAGAGACAGGGAGAACATGGCCAAGGAACACCTGAGGCTCTCAGAAGCAGGGAGGGACTCCTGGAACACAGCCCTCAGAAGGAACCAAGCCTCCTTGATTTTGGACTCCTAGTCTCCAGAACTGTGAGACAATTCGTTTTCCATTATTTAAGCCACCCCAGTTGGTGGTCTTTTGTCATGGCAGCCCCAGAAAACCAACACAGGCCTCGACTCTCCAGCTGTAAAGTGAGATACAGTGCGTTTAGACAATCTACTCTTATCAGAGCAGTGAATAAATTGTATCTTCGAAGGAATAACTACGGAAAAAAATAACGGTGAAACTGTTCTCTAGAGACCACCCCATTTACCCAGTAACTACAGAACTGTCTGGTTTATGGCCAGCCTTATTATAGACATTGTCTCTTTCCAGACCTCGAACAAGGCTGGGGCCCCAGTGTAATCCTGGTACAGGGGCCTCCGGAGTAAAACATATTTGTGATGCCGTGCTGTGATTAGCCCACTTAACAAGGGTGAAAGGAAAGATTTAAGTCATTTTTACTAATTTTACCATGGAAACCAAAACTCTCACTTTTTTTTCCTTCCTTTTGCTGTCTGTTTATATAAGTAACGATATGAAGGAAAACACTTACTTTTCCCCCGATGGGCCTGAGACTCCCCTGGTTAACTAGATATATTTTCCATGTGTCCCTCCAAATCCGATGCCCACCTTTCTCCAGCCTGCTCTGTGCCCCGAGAAGCTGACCCATGAGACCACATTAGGTGGCCCCCACCCCACCGCCTTCTGGCAGGGTTCATTAATTGGAACGCTGGAGTTGGGGGTGCAGAGGACAGGTGAGTGTGAGGTCGGCCCTCGTTATCCAGCTCCCTCTGTCTCCGGCCACTGCAGGGTGGCCTTGTGTCTACCGAAGGCCTCAGCTCTGCCCCATCCGCCCTCTCTTTGGGTTCTGGAAACTGCTTCTTAGGGTATGAAACACCTGTGTCTTGAGACTTAACAAATTACCACAAACTCAGTGGTTTAAAATAACAGGCGTTGACTCTGTCACGTTGTCTCAGTGCAATCGGCTGCTGTCACAGCAGGCCCCAGCCTGGGCACGCACAAACAGCAACTTAGGTCTCTGTTCTAGAGGCTGGGGAGTCTGAGATCAGGATGCCAGCACAGTCGGGTGCAGATGGCTGCCTTCTCATTGTATCCTCAGGCGGCAGGAAGAAAGCAAGGGAGCTTTCAGGGGTTCCTTTATGAGGCTCTAATCCCATGCATGAGGCCTCCACCATCATGACCCAATCACATTGTGAAGGTCCCACCTCCTAATACTGTCACATTGGGGGATAGGATTTCAACTTATGAATTTTTTGAAGGGGGACGGTCACAAACCTTTAGGCTGTGAAGCGGCCAGAGTGCCTGTGGGTCAGGAGTCTGGGCGTGGCTTAGCTGGGCGCTCTCCTCAGGGGTTCACAAGGCAACAACTTAGGTGTGGGCCAGACGGCACTCTTTCCTGGAACTTCGTGTACTTTTCTTTAAAAAAAAATGTTTTTAAGATTATTTTTGACAGATAGAGACAGAACATGAGCTGGGGTGGGGCATAGAGAGAAGGAGACACAGAATCTGAAGCAGGCTCCAGGCTCTGAGCCATCAGCACAGAGCCCGACAAGGGGCTCGAACTCACACACTGTGAGATCATGACCTGAGCTGAAGTTGGAGGCTTAACCGACTGAGCCACCCAGGTGCCCTGCTTAGTGTTCTCTCCTAAGCTCATGTGGTTATTGGCAGAATTCAGTTTCTTGCTATTGTTGGACTGAGGTCCCCACTTTCTTACTGGCTGTGAGCCGAGGGCTGCTCTCAGCTCTTAGAGGTCACCCATACTTCCCTGCCACGCGGCCCTTTGAGAGCAGGGCAGCTCACTTCCTCGGGACCAGCGGGGAGATCTCTCCTCCTGTCTACCATGATGTAGGAGTCCTCCACAGTGACTTAATCACAGGAGTGACATCCACCACAGCTGTTGTATTCCGTTGGCTACAAGAAAATCATGGAGTCCACCCACACTCAACCACAGGAGATTTGACAAGTCTGTGACTCATTGGAGGTCATCCTAGAATTCTACTGGGTAGTCAATTCACTCTTCCTACCCTGGAGTTGTTTTCCTGAAACCCTGCTTATGCCTTTGTAAATGTTCCCTCAGTTAAATTCTCCTCAAATTACCCCACTAGAATTCCATCTGTTCCTTCCAGGACCCTTATGAGACAATCCCTCTGCAAGTGACCTGTTTTGGCAATGTGCTTTCCCGAGTCTTCTGTGAGCCCCGGGGCCAGCTGCTGGCTAGGCTTAAATGAGCTGCGACAGAGCTAAGGTGCTTAGCATCACACAGGAAAGGACGGCCATGTTTTCCACTCGGTTGCAGAGGGAGAGAATGATGAGGGGAGAGTATGGCTCCATAGCTAAGGGGAGTTGGGGAGATGAAATGCCCAGGGGTAAGCAACTAAGCCCTCTCACAGTCCATAAAACTTACAGGCTCACTCCCACCTCAGGTAGACGTCTTCCTTTAAGGAGACGGAGGGAGGGCAGAGTCCTGCTCAGAAGTAGGTTTGGAGCATGAATGCAGAGTGCCCTGCAAGAACCGCCATATCTGGGCCACATGGCACCTGAACTCCCGTGACCCTGGAAGCCACACTGCTTCCCATCAGCCCTTGGAAAACTCATCTATCGATGATCTTTAAATTTTTAACTTTCTTTTTTTTCTCAATTATTTCATTTTCATACTTTTTAAGAAACTTTTCTTGTTAAAAAGTTCTTATGTTTCTAGACCCCTGGGCAGGATGCATAGAGAGGTCTTCCCTGAAGCTTGAAAGCTTGCCCTGTTATTTAGCACCCCACACTGGACATTACTCCATCAGCTGGCACCCACCATAGTCCTACGATCTGTCTTCACAGGAACTGAGGCCAAAGAAATAAAACTAGAATAGAAGCAGCCTGAACCAGGTGAGGGGTCACATCTTGCACATTTATGTGAGTATTTGAGACAGGTGGAGGCATTACCTTCAAGTCCACTGAACTGCTTCCTGAAGACAAAGTCACATGAGTCTCCAAGGCCATGCTCAGACACGGCATGGAACAGTGGTCTTCAAAACGTGGTCTCCAGACCAGCGTCGCCAACACCGTCTGGGCCACTTACGAGATATGCTTTCTTGGGCCCCAGAGACCTACTGAATCAGAAACCCTGCAGGTGGGCCCAGCAAACTGTGGTCTAACAAGCCATCCATCCAGGTGATCCTGAGAGATACTCTAGTTTGAGATCCCAGGGCTAGAGGCAGGAAGATGAGGACTTAGTCACTTTCACCTGCCTAAGGGGAGGAACCCTTTAAAAACAGAGAGAGGGACAAAGAGAATTAGGCTTATTCCTCCAGTAGCTGAGAAGCAGTGGTGTGGTGCACCTGTGTAAAAATCAGCTCTCGGGGGTGTGGAGCACAGGAGGCACGAGCCCCACTTTGTAGTATTTGCCCATTTCCATGGTGTAAATACCGTCCCTGGAGCTGATTTCGAGCCCCCGAGTCTTGGAATGTAGGACCTGGTACTCTGGCACAAGCATGCTCCACTACTTGGTCAGACTGGGGAGGGGACCTGTGACGTGGTCCTCGGTAAAGCCGGTCCATCTCCCTCGGGTTGTTTATCAGGTTGAAAAGGTTCCTTAGATCAGGGTTTCTCAGTCTTAGCGCAGTTGACATTCAGCCTAGACAGATCTTTGCCCCGAGCATTGTGGCCTGAGCGGTATGCCTGGCTTCTGCTCATCAGATGCCGGGAGCACCCCATCTTAAGACTCACGGCCTTAGATTGACCTTAACCCTTCCTGATTCTTTTTTTTTTAATGTTTATTTATTTATTTTCGAAAGGCAGCGAAAGCACACATGCGGGAGGGAGAGAGAGAGGTGAGGGGGAAGGCCAAGCAGGCTCCACGTCGCCAGTGCAGAGCTCGATGCAGGGCTCCATCTCACAAACCACGAGATCATGACCTGAGCCGAAACCAAGAGCCGGACACTTAATCAAAGGAGCCACCCAGGTGCCCCAACCCTTCCCAGTTCTCTAGGGATCTTTTCACTTACACCCACCCTTCAGGCTATTCTAGGTCCCCACAACTCCAGATCTGGCAGCTCCCTTGCCTCTGCTAACTCTGCCCAGACATGGACAGGACATTCGATCAGTGTGCCAGACTTGGCTCAGTATTCATTCGGCTTGTTATTATTGTCGTTGCTCTGTCCCGTGCCCCAGATCCTGGTTTTGCGATCGGCACCTTTCCGGTGTTGCGATGTGTCACAATGATGAATTCCCAGTGTCTCTACAATCACTTCTGCCTGTTGCCTTTTCTTTGTTCTTCCTTGGTTGTCCCTGGATGATTCAACATCACTCATCCTTTCCACCAGACAAGGGAGTAAAAGGATTTATTTGTCTCTAATCTCCCTCTCCTTCTCTATTCTCTGCTGACAACAAATGAGTCTTATCTCCACATAGTGTAAAAGCCCTTCCAGTTTGTTAGACATTTCATCGTACTTGCCAAGCACATCTGCCCTGTGCAAATAGACCGAAGTGAACAAAATCAGGAAGATTCTCCCAGCCTCTAGCATTTAAAAATCATCGTTAAACAGTGAGAGTGAGGAAGGCAAGTAAACTCGGTGCCCTCTCAGGGACAGAGATACCATCGATGCCTGGAAAAGTAAGGTTCCTTGCTTGGGGCTACCTGGAATGTCTGACCGAAGGGGCAAGCCCCTGGCAGGTGCTCCCTGTTACTAGGTTCCCTGTTACTAGGCAACGCCATGTCTTCTCCACGCCCAGCCTTCTCCAGTAGCGTCCTTTGAGCTTAGTTTAGTATTGGAATTTAACAGTTTCAGTTCAGCAGGTCCAGATTTTGAAAGACTCCTCATCCAAGGATGGTTTAAGGTATAGGAAACTATTTTTAAAAGGCCTTTTTTTGTGTGATGTTTTTCAACTATGTACTTTAGAAACTGGAGGTTGAGACAGACGATTTCTGATAATCCTTCCCAATTTAGAACTTCTGGAGTTCATAGGCATTTAAAATTTTTTTTAATGTTTCTTTATTTTTGAGAGAGAGAGAGACAGAGCATAAGTGTGGGTGGGAGAGAGGAGACACAGAATTCGAAGTAGGCTCCAGGTTCCGAGCTGTCAGCACAGAGCCTGATGCAGGACCTGAACTCACAAACCGTGAGATCATGACCTGAGCTGAAGTCGGATGGTTAACTGACTGAGCCACCCAGGTGCCCTCAAATGCTACTCTAAAAAATATTTTAAATGCCATGACGTAAAAAAGTCAATTAACCAACAGTGCGATGTTTCCTTTTGAAATATTTCTCATGTTGTCTCTAGTTAGTTATTGCTTCTAATTTCTCTTTTGCTGATGTTTTCCCACAGAAAGGGAGGATAATCTGTATGTCATCATTCAGTCATTCATTCTACTGATTTTGAGGATCAAAACAATGTAGCAAGAATGGAGCCAGGTGATGGGTACACAGGGAGATTCCAACCCCCTTTCCAAGAGAAAGACATGGAAATAGATCACTACAGAAAGGGGTTCGAACACAACCACAGGAAAGGGACTGACACGTAGCAGGACCTCAGAGTAGGGACCTTGAGGATTGGGTCCAAGAAGGCTTCAAGGATGATTTGACTAGGACTTACAGAGAGGAAGAAGGAGGGAGGCACAGAGACAAGAAGTGTCATGGTGAATGCAGGGGGATAGCTGCAGTCCATATTCGCTCTAACAAGTTCAGAGGCAGGAAGTGCCAGAGGTGAGGTGTGCGATCAAAGAAGGGTTGGCAGGCCACCACAGAATAGAAAGCAGGTAGAGTGTGATTACGTCTGTATGCTAGAAAGATCTCTCTGACAACTGAACAATTAGAGGATGATAATAAGACTGAGGAGGAGACACGGGTGAGGATGTGGGCATAATTGTCCAAAAGGGAATGATGCCTGCCTGGATTGGGACATTGGCAATGAGGATAGAGAAAACTGACCACCTTGAGAAATACTCGGTGACTGTTTGGGTCTTGATGGTGAGGGACAGGAAGGAGTTTAGAATGACACTCAAGTTTCTAACCTAGTGACAAGTGGTACTACATCTGTGATCAAGAACATAGGAGAGGGGTGCCTGGGTGGCTCAGTCAGTTAAGCGTCTGACTTTGGCTCAGATCATGATCTCACAGCTCCTGAGTTCGGGCCTCACGTCAGGCTCTGGGCTGACAGCTCAGAGCCTGAAGCGTGCTTCAGATTCTGTGTCTCCCTCTCTCTCCACCCCTTCCCTGCTTACGCTCTGTCTCTTAAAAATAAACATTAAAAAAAAAAAAGAATGTAGGAGGAAGATATAGTTTAGGCTCTGTTTTAGCATGTGTGAAATGCGTATTCGTCTATTCCTCTGACGATAGGATAGCTGAGTCCTCCTCCTAGGGGTGAAACAAAAGCACTAGAGAAAGAGATTTGGGAGTTATCTGTGTGTAGACAATGTTGAAACAACGAGTGTGGATGAAGTCACCTAGAGAGAGCGTAGCAAGGACTGTGGGTGGAGGATTAAGCCCTGGGGACCACTGGAGTTTAAGGACTGAGTGGAGAGAGTCGCGCCTACAAAACGGAAGGAGAATCATAAATGTCAGGAGTCACGAACGAGGGAACGTCCAGGGGAGCAAGGGTCAAGGAAGGAGGGAGAGGCTAACGAGGAACAATAACCAGGCGTGCAAGAAGACAAGTGAAAGACGCTGCTCAGAGCAATTGGGAAGTCACACGCGGTCTTCAGGGAGCAGAGCTTTCGTGGAAACCAGAACACAGGAGTTGAAGGGGTGACAGGAAGTTGAAGTGGACAGAGGGAGAATGTAGACAACTCTTTAGAGAAGAGAAATTGGACAGAGATGCTTTTCTTTTTAGACGGGTGAGAGTGGAATTATTTTTCATCTAAGGGAAGAAACCAGAGGAGAGGAGAATCTTGAGGAAAAATTAGAGAAATGAAATGATGGAGCAAAATCCAATACGTGGTTGGTTGACATCACAAAAAAGGCAGAAGCATGTAAAAAAGAACAAAATGCTTTGGTTCCCCAGGGTAAGGGCTGCAGGACCAGGCAAGTGGCAGACAGACCTGAAAGCCTGGGAAGGAGGAGGAGCAGGAGGAACCACATTTTGGGGGTTCCTCGGTAAGTGAAGCATAGAATTACCATAGGGCAAAGCAACTCTACTCCTAGGTACATGTCCAAAAGAATTTAAAACAACTCCTTACCATACCTGCAGCACTGCTCACGATAGTGAAGAGGTAGAAGCAACATCCTCAGTGGTTGAATGCATAAACAAACTGAGGTACATCCATGCAACGGAATATTATTCCGCCATTAAAAATGAAGTACTGATACATGGGGCGCCTGGGTGGCTCAGTCAGCTAAGTGTCTGACTCTTGATTTCAGCTCAGGTCAGGATCTCATGGTTCATGAGTTCGAGCCCTGCATTGGGCTCTTCGCTGACAGTGTGTAGCCTGCTTGGGAGTCTTTCTTTCTCTCCCTCTCTCTGCCCCTCCTGACTCATGCTTTCTCTCTCTCAAAATAAATAAATAAACTTAAAAAACAAAAACAAAAATGAATAAACCTCAAAAACATGCCAAGTGGAAGAAGCCAGACACAAAAGGTTACTTATAATATGATTTCACTTACATGACACATCTGGAAGAGGTGAATCCATAAAGCCAGAAGGAAGATGAGTGGTTGCTCAGCACTGGGGGACATGGAAATTGGAAGTGACTTCTTAATGGGTACAGGGTTTTACTTTTGGGGGTGATGGAAATTATTTGGAACTAGATAGAAGGAATTGTGGCACAACATTGTGAGTGTACTAAATACCATTAATCGTTCACTTTAAAATGGTTAACTTCATGTTATGTTTCATCCCAATGAAAAAAAAGTGTTACAGGCGCCAAAAGAATAGAGGGTCAAAACACAGGTGGGAAAGTTAACCTTTAACCAAAAAAAGAAGACAGGATGGATTTTTTAAATTTATTTATTTGAGAGAGAGAGAGCACACAAGTGGGGCAGACAGGCAAAAGTAGAAAGAAGAAGAAAGAGAGGAGAGAGAGAGAGAAAAAAAAAGAGAGAGAGAGAGAGAGAGAGAGAGAATCTTAAGCAGGCTCCATGCTCAGGGTGGAGCCTGACCCAGAGTTCTATCCCACAACCCTTGGTATAATGACCTGAGCCAAAATCAAGAGTCAGTCACTCAATGACTGAGCCACCAGACGCCCCAGCAGGATGGATTTTAGATGTAGAGCATTGTATAGTTGGAAGAGTAAAAAGAAGAGAGAAACGATCTTTGGGAATGGCTTCAATTTTCTTAGTAAATTAATAAAAAGAGAATTTGCCTCCTTTGAGCAGCCAACTCAAGGATGGAAGGGTGGCTGGGACCCCAGAATAATGACTCATCACTGAGCACCCTAATCTGGAAGGAGGGGCTGTGGAGCCCTCGATTTGACTGGCTCCTGACACGGAGAAGATAATTCAAATGCAACTGTTTTTCCATGATTTGTTTTGAGGTCAAAATAAGAAAAATCCCACAAGTGGATTCTAGGACTTCTAGAAGGTACTACAGTCTCCCAACACTCCAGCTGCAGGGCCCTGAAGGTTGTGTTGATCCTTGGTCCCTGACCTAGCTTCTGGTCATCACAAATCCCCTAGAATTTAACATGGATGCTCTTTTTTTTTAATGTTTATTTAAACATTAAACAGAGTGCAAGCAGGGGAGGGGAAGAGAGAGAAGGAGACACAGAATCCGAAGCAGGCTCCAGGCTCTGATCTGTCAACACAGAGCCTGCCACGGGGCTCGAACCCACAAACTGCGAGATCATGACCTGAGCTGAAGTCAGACACTTAACCTACTGAGCCATCCATAACAAGGCTGCTCTCTTATCAGCATCTCTCTGATAATAAATAGCAGTGATACTTTGTGGCCAGGAGGCAGGTTGGGTTGTAAGACCTGTTTAATTTCTTCCAAGAAAAAAAAAACAAAATAAAATAAGACAGTCTCTGATCACTGGCCATTCCACTTTACAAACACTGGAAAAACCAGCCCTCTGCAAAGAAATGTTTACCCTTCTACAACTGCAGGAGATCCAACGAATTCATGGACTCGGAGCATCATCGTCATTACATTGGGTCGCCTCACATGATTTTTAGAATGAGGGAAGGAAATAGATGAATAATTGAATGAATGAGTGACTATTATGTTATAATTATTATAATTAATCAATTAAGGCATAATAATGCCCAGCTCTTATTCTGGGTGCCAAATACTTTATCCCAAAAAGAGCCCTAATTTTGGAATCTGGTAAAACACAGAAGGCTTCATTAAAAATGACCGATTGCGTGAACTCAGAATACGAGCCTTCCAATGTCACCCTGGGACAAAAAAGGCCTCTAACTATACAAGATGTGTAAGTTAATAGGAAAACTAGGTGCCCAACAGCTAGGGAGAAAGCAGAATTCTTTCAGGAAATCGGACTTATTTGGACATAGTATCCTACCAATGGCTCTCAGCTGGCCCTGGCCTGTCATTTGACTTCTGTCTACCCTGCGTTCAATAAGCATAGAAACTCAGGTTCCCTTGATGGGAACCCTTAGATGGAGAGTGTGCGTTGTTCCAGGAAATCTCTTTGATTAAACGGCAACTTTCACTCCCGTGTACTTGAGTGGCGCGGGTTTGGGAGGTGCCCAGCCATTCCCACTTTACAAACACTCAGTTTACAGTTGGCTTTTGCATTAGCCCCTGGAGATGCCTCTTCACCTCCAGGCCTCATACCTCCAGGGAGGGGCACCCCCGCTGTCCCCAGACAGTCCCCCTTCTGGGTCGGGTTGCTCCCCGCCCAGGCCTGCCCCCACCCCAGTGCTGCAGTTACTATGGCAACAGTGAGAAACATTCTGGCATTTGTGGGTTAGCCTTCGGCACCTACTCAGCATGACTCACGTTATTTCCATGGGAAAATGCTCTCTGAGGTCTGAGCCAACAATTTGCGACTTGCATTTGAATATTTATATTACCCTTATAATGCCTCTTCTTGGAATTTTGTGTAAATGAACGTCCATAATCATCAAAATGAACCAGCGAAGTAGCTGAGCTTAGGGCTACAAAGCTCTATAAATCTTAAAAACACAGCCCATCAGTGTTTCTCTAGGCAAAATAAGAAGTTACCGTAGTATCACTACCCAAGGCCGGAAGCTTTAGTTTTCTCCACCGCACAGTGGGACGCTGAGGATCAAATGAGAGAATATGAAAGTGTTTTTGAATTTATAGATGATCAGATACATTCGATATTTTTATCTATATGCAGTCATACAAATGAAGCCTCCGGAGGAGGACTTCCTTGGTTCAAATCCCAGCTTTGAACCATTCATTCTGTTTGAACTATTCTAGCCATGTGACTCGTGCAAGCTGCTTAACTGCTCTGTGCCTTCTTATCCCGCCGGGGGTAATAATCCATAGTCGCTGTCGGCAATGAGGGTCGTGAGGATGACGATGCGAGAAGTGCTGGGTGCATATTAAACACTGCCAACTGTCAGCTACCTCACTCCGCATCTGCAACTTCGCTGGCAGCAGCATCTGGGAGAGGCAGCGGGTCTAACAGAAAGACAATGGCCTAGAAAGACAATGGGCTGGGAGTCAGAGTGCTGAGTAGAGCGAATGGTTCTCTGTACAGCTGCTTTATTGGCCATTCAAGGGGAAACTTGGTAACTATTTTAGATATTTGTTTGTTTAGATTTAGGCATCTCTAGATAAAACCGTGAAGCAGCTGAATACTTTTCTTCAGAACTTCCAATTCTTATAATAATCCATACGGAAATGGATGTGACCTCAAAGCCTGGGATTTCTTAGCATAGACTCGCCCAGGTCTGTCTTCTCAGCTGTCACTGTCAACTTCTGGTTAACTCTGCGGATTGAATGCATGCCTTCATCTCTACTCCTCCTCCAAACCCACTAAGATAGCGACAAAGGAATAAAAGAAGAAGAAGTGGGGGCGCCTGGGTAGCTCTGTCGGTTAAGCGCCGACTTCGGCTCAGGTCATGATCTTGCGGTCTGTGGGTTCGAGCCCTGTGTTGGGCTCTGTGCTGACACCTCAGAACCTGGAGCCTGCTTCGGATTCTGTGTCTCCCTCTCTCTCTCTACCCTTCCTCTGCTCACACTGTCTCTATATCTCTCAAAAATAAATAAACGTGTAAAAAAAAAAAGAAAAAAATAGGAGGAAGTGAACGGGAGAGGAGCTGCAAAAAAATATCGATACATTTTTGGAAGATGTAAAGAGGTTGGACAAAGGGCATCTAATTTTGTTTTCGTCTTCTCCATTCTGCTAAGTGTCTACACCCCAGAGACGCCAACAAACACAAATTGAAACCATCACAGATCCTCCCAAGGCTGAGGAGTTCGAAGCACCAGACATCTCTGAATCCAGGGGCCAGGTTGCGGCTAAAAACAAGAGGAGTCGCTCTTAAGTCTGTGTAAGAAGGAGCTAGACTCAGACCTTCTTCCTTGTCCCACACGGTCAGGGACTAGCGCCCCTTTACCATCCAGCAGATGATAGATGTGCTATTATCTGAAGGCGACCCAGAGATATTCTGATCCGCGGGACAGGAAGCACAGGAGAGGGCAAGAATACAAAACCTTACTGAAAAAAAGTAAGTCTCCCAGAAATCAGATTTGACAAACCACTCACCCCACCTCCCCACCCTTCCCGACAACACGCTGTAGCACTGCCTTCTCTGTAGGGTCACTCTATTGCAGACTCTAGGGAACCATCATTCCATATACTACCTGTGAGTAGTGCTCCCCGGAGCCATGCAGCGAAGTGGCCCTGGGGGAACTGGTTGGTTTCTGCCCACCCTTTGCCTATTTCAGGCCTTGCAATAGTGTGCCTAGCAGAAGAAGAGGGGCGAAATCACTCATGCTAACTGTGATACCAACTTACACCTCATTGGACAGAACTGTGTCACATGACTGTGTCTACCAGTGAGGGAGGCTGGGAAAGTCCGGTTAGGCACGTTGCCATCCCGTGTACAGATATCCCGTTAGTAATAAAGAAGGAAAGATGTACTAGGTAGGCAATTAGCAATATTAACTACAGAAGTAAACATTTTCTCTAGGATTTAAAGACATGACTTTGTAGATTTAAAGGGTCCACTGAGCACCTAGAATGAAAACAAACACACACACACACACACACACACACACACACACAAGCACACACCCCAAGCTATAACATTGTGAAAGGAAGACACCCCGGGTTAAAAAAAAATCCTAGCAGTTTTCAGAGGAAATAAGCAGGTAATGCATGGGGACCAGAATAAGAAACACTGGTCCGGATAGCAATACTGGAAGTGGGCCCTTTAAATGGCTTGGTCAAAATGTTTGTTGACATGTACATCCACCCTGGGAGCTGTTGTTCTATGCTGATCACAGGAAAACCAGAAGGCACCGCTCTAGAAATAGCAGCGTCTCTTTCAAGGTAGCATTTATTTTAAGAAGTTAAGTAGTTATTCCCACGGACAGCAATTTGGCACGTGCAACTGTCCTTTGCACATCACTCCGTGGTGTGAGTTTTTGTTTATATCAAATAACTGTTCTCCTAAGTTCATTTTGCTCTTTTTTTTGTTTCAAATTTTCTCACAGACAGGAGACCTGAGGCAATCACTCTTTGTGTTGGCTCCCTTAGCAGCAACAGAACTTTCCAAAGGACGGGTGGTAGTGGTTTGATATGGGTATCATCGGATGTTTCCAAAGGAAAAGCAGTTCAGCCCAGTAATGGCACTTATTTGTTGTTTCTTACAAGTCATGGAATCAATGTGAAGTTTGGGGAGGTTTATTCTGTTAAAGGTGAAATACGTGATGTTATTGCTGATTCCACTGTGAATTCAGGTTAAAAGGTCATCATTAAAAATAAAATGATTTGTTTTCGCAGGGAAAATATAAATACAAGTTTCAGAGGAGCACTGCACCATAGGAAAAATAATACAGTTACTCTTAATATTAAGAAACCAAATGGTCTTGGCAACAATTTCTTGGATATATCCAGCAAAAGCACAGGGAACAAAAGCAAAAATAGGCAAGTGGGATGACAGTAAACTGAAATGCTTCTGTGTAGCAATGGAAACGATTCACGGAGTGAAGATGCAACCTACGGAATGGGAGAAAACATTTGCAAGCCATATATAGAGGGTTAATGCCAAAATACATAAGGAACTCCTACAATTCAATGGGGGAAAATAACCCAATTAAAAATGGGCAAAGGACTTGAATAGACATTTCTCTAAAAGAAGGCACAGAAATGGCCGACAGGTATACGCAAGGATGCTCGGCGTCGCTAATCATCAGAGAAATGCAAATCAAAACCACCATGAGCTATCGCCTAGCACCTGTTTTAATGGCAGTTCTAAAACGAACAGAAAACAGCCGGAGTTAGCAAGGACGTAGAGAAACCAGAAGCCTTGTGCACTATTGGTGGAAATGCAAAGTGGTGCAGCCACTATGGACATAGGATAGAAGTTCCTCAAAAAATTAAAAATAGAACTGCCATATGATCTAGAGATCCCATGTCTGGATATTTATCCAAAAGCACCGAAAACAGGCTCTCAAAGAGATATCTGCATACCCATATTCATTGAAGCATTACTCATAAGAGCCAAGAGGTGGAAACTCAAATGTCCATCAAGAGATTAAGGGGTAAATATGTGGTCCACACTTACAATGGAATATTATTCAGCCCTATAAGAAAGAAGGAAATCCTCCCATATACGGCAATATGGAAGACATGATGCTAAGTGGAATAAGCCAGTTACAGAAGGACAAACACTGCAAGATTCCATTCATGTAAAGTATCTAAAGTAGCACAGAAGCACAGAATATAATAGTGGTGACTAGGAACTAAGGTGGAGTGGGGGGAAAATGATTTGTTAGTCAATGGGTATACAATTTCAGTCATGTGACACAACAGTTCTAACCATCTGCTGCCTAACAGTGCTCATATAGTCAACAATATGGCACACTTAAATTTGTTAAGAAAATAGAGTTCATGTTATGAGTTTGGGGTTTTTTTTTAGCCACTATTTAAAAAAAAAAAAGCTAAACGGAGCAAAAATATCTTTGAAATTGTTCATGATACACATAGTTTGTAATTGCATGTGATCAGCTATGATCGTCTTTAATTCAACAGAGCGATAGTACTTCCTCCCGGGACTTCCTCATTGTCTCCTCACCAAATCGCCAAATCTACCTATATTCGTTTGACCTCTGAGCTTGGGAGTGCCTTGTTTCACCCTGGTCCCTTTTCTCTTTATCTGCAGTCACTCCCCAGGTAATATTAATCAGTTCCATAGTTTAAATACCATGTATATGCTGAAAGATCGCAAATTTATATCTCTAGGCCTGAAACGATCCATTCAAATTCCTAACTTGAATATCTCATCGATTTCTTAAATGCGACCTGTCCAAAACGGAACTCAGTTTGCCCTGACCGAAACCCATCCAGCCCTAGTCTTTTTCCCTCTCAGTGATGAGCACCTCCGCTCATGCGGTTCCCGTTTCCCTCCACCCACCACATGCCAGCCGTTAGTGAGTCCTGTCGATTCCTCTCCAAAACATATCCTGAATTTGCCCCTTTCTTCCCATGCCCATTACTCCCACCCTGGTCCCAGCTATCATGGTCTCCTTCCCTGACCTCAATAAGCCCTCCCTGACCTGCCTCCCTGCTTCTCACTCTTGCCCCTTCTACAAACCATTCTCCTTGCAAAAGTTAGGAGATCGTCTAAAAACATAAAGCCAGGCTTGGGACTCTTCTGTGTTTGAAAATTCTCCAATGAGAGAATACCTTCTGCTCCCTCCTCTGGTCTGCCGAGGCTCACATGCCCGAGCTCCTATTTGCCTCTCTATTCCCATCTTCTGCCTCTCGCCCTCTCACTCGCTACGCTCATCCATGCTGGCTCTTGGCCAATTTCTAGGACACATTAAGATCTTTCTTATCTGGGGGACTTTGCTCTAAATTGTTCCTTGGGTTATTCTTGCCTCAGATCCTCGTATAGCTGGCTCCCACCTCCTCAGAGAGGGTTTCTCTAACCAGTCTCTCCAATGCCACTCCCTGCCATATTACTCCGTCCTATTTTCTTACTTGTTCCTATCACCATTGAAAAGCACTGCTTCATTAAATAAGTTTACATTTCTTTGGTCCATATTCACTACTAGAATTTAAGTGCCACAAGAATAAGGTGGCCAGACTTAGCAAATAAAAATACAGAGTAGCCAGTTCCATGCAAATGTTAGAGAAACAATAAATAATTTTGAGTATAAGGATGTCCCGTGCAATATTTGGGAGATACTTATACTAAAAAAAAAACTGTTTTCATTACTTACCTGAAATTCGCATTTTAACTGAACATCCTGTATGTTTATCTGCAGCTCCGCCAAGAGCAGGAACCTGACAGATTCACCCTCCCAGCACAGAGAGTGATATCTGACATATGCCAAGCACCCCATAAAATATTCATAAAATGAAACAGTGATTGAAAGGTGTCAGTTTGCATGATGTTCGATCTAAAAACTGGTTTTAGTTATCATGATAGTTAATTTTATGTGTCAGCTTGACTGGGCTAAGGGGATGGCCAGATAGCTGGTAAAACATTATTTCCGGGCGTGTCCGTGAGGGAGCTTCTGGAAGAGATTAGCATTTGAGTGGGTGAACAGAATAAAGTAGATGGCCCTCCCCGGCATGATGGGCATCGTCCAGTCAAGCCACTGAGGGCCCCGACTGAGCAAAAAGGTGGAGGAAGAGCAAACGTGTTCTCTCTGCTTGAGCTGAGACACTCATCTCCCCCTGCCCTCAGACACTGGTGCTCCTCACTCTTGGTTTTCAGGACTGAGATCAAGACTTACCCCATCAGCCCCCAGATCATCAGGCCTTTGGATTCGGACCGAATTTCACCACAGCTTTCTTGATTCTCCAACTTTCAGATGGCAGACCGTGAGACTTCTTTCTCAGTCTCCAGAGCTGTGGAGGCAATTTCTACAAGGAATCTATATCTAGCCTATTGATTCTGGTTTTCTGGAAAACCCTGACTAATGCAGTTAGTTAGTCTGTAGCCCAGGGGTCCTCAAACTTGAGCTTGTTAAAACAGATTGCTGAACCCTGGCTGCCGAGATCCTGAAGCAGTAGGTGTGGAGTGGGGCCTGAGAAATATGCATTTCTAGCACATTCTCAGATGAGACTGCTTCTGGTGGTCCAGGACCATGCTTTGAGAACCACTGGTTTGGCTCAAAGCTGACATCTCTGACTTGCTTCTTCAACAGGCAACCTTCAACCTAAATTGAAATTTGAGGACGCAGAAAAGAATACTGGAGTATGTATGTGGTTCTAGTCCATCCGGAAACAAAAAAAATGGACTGATTCTCATTCTGCAAAGCAGGATTACCTTTGGCGTCATGCTTAATACAGCTAAATCAATGTTGTTGGTGGTGTCGGTGTTGTTTTGAAAGACCCCCAAGGCTGAGGAATAAATCTCTAGTCTAGTAAGAATGTATTTTAGCACGAGATACACACCTTTAGTGAAAACATACAACTATCAGAGCCTCTCAGTCAGGGCAGAAAGCAGAAGAGTCACGTGACAGTGTCTTAAAACGTGGCCAAACAGAAACAAGTCTCGTGAGGCCCCATTTATGTTTTCCAAGTTAATTAAATTTATTTCATCAGTTGGTTCAAAGCTGGTCTTCTCTCCAGGATCGGTAGCCCTGACAACAGACAAAGAGGACAAAGGCACAGCTCCACCAGGTGGCAACGCGCATTGTGTATCAGCACAACGCGTGGATGTGCAGGGACTCCTTAGACCCCTTCATTCATAAAAGGCCTCCTCGCCCCTCTTCCTGAGCAACTTTAACCATTTACCTTGGAGACAGTTTTTTCTCATCTTCTCATTTTCTCTTGGTCCCATGTGGCCATACTAGCAACTCGTAATAAATTTTAATGTGCTTACAGTTATGAGTTAAGAGACTGAATCCGAGGAGACCTACGTTGCAGCACCGGAAATGCACTCTGAAGATTCCAGCAACAACTCCAGCCGCCCCTCCCCCTCCTGTTTTCCCACTCTCATAGGTTTTCAAGTGAGAACCCATTTCCTACTGCCATTCCCTTTCTTCTGCCGGTTCTCCTACCGCATAGCCTTGACACTCCATTCTTGTCTTCGCTCCCACCGCTCACTGCCCTGGTTCAGGCCCTCACAACTCTTTCCTGTGTTCCCTGCTTTCCACCGTCTGCCAGTCCATCCTGAGCACGTGTTTTTATTCATGGATCCACTCAGTATCGTTTACCGAATACTCACTACATGTCAGATTGTGCCAAACACAACGAATGGGGAACAAGATAAGGCCCTTCCCTTCTTTTCAAAGCGGTTATCTGGTCGTCTCATCCTTCAGATCCAGCCATGGCTGGGACATGCCCAAGACTCCTCCAAGCCTGTGGATCTTGCCTGAGCTTTCTCCTCTGGGAACGGGTGCTGTTCCTCTCTCTGTCTAAGTCCTTCCTCACACAAGTCTCTCTCCAGCACGTCACTGTCCCCTGTAATGTTAAACACATCATGGTCACTCACACTCATATTATTGTGGCATGTGTTGAGTCTGCTTCTCGGCTTCACAGGCTGCTTATCGCCTGGAAGTTTCCCAAGAAATTATTCCTCTAGGATTCGTTTGTGGTTGTAGGAGAGGCAACACTTTACCGCTCCCCGTCTTAGGTTTTCAGCTGGGACTCTTTAATAAAAAGATTAAGAAAAGGAAAACAGTTTACTGACATGTGCAGCACCCATCATACAATAGAAACCAAAAGGAAAATAACTCAAAATGGCGGCTTAGAATTCCAGCTCTCATAGCATCTTCCACAAAGAACAATAATACATTTCTGGAGCTATGATGGGACAAAGGGGTTTGGGCCTGGGTAGCAAACTATGGAGCAGTAACTAGGAAGATAAGGGTGGGTTTAACAAGGTTTGTTTGTACAGATTCTCAGCCCTAGTTCCCCATCTCTGGTGTTAAGAATGTCTTCTCCCTCCTGGTACAGAAAGGACACCTTTCATACAGGGGTTTAATCCCCTGCTTTCAGGAAGAAAAGGAGGGTCAGGGTGCTTTCCTTGCAGCTGCTATCCCTCAATGGCCTTTCACTAAAATTAATCAGCAGGCCAGGGGCACCTGGGTGGCTCAGTCAGTTGGGCATCCGACTTCAGCCTAGGTCATGATCTCACCATTCCCAAGTTCAAGCCCCGTGTAGGGCTCTGTGCTGACAGCTCAGAGCCTGGAGCCTATTTCCGATTCTGTGTCTCCCTATCTCTCTCTACCCCTCCCCTGCTCATGCCCTGTCTCTCTCTCTCTCTCTCTCTCAAAAATAAATAAACTTAAAAAAAAATAATCAACAGGCCAAAGTGAAATATTTCAGGTGACAAACTCTGAACACCTTCATAGTTAAAGGATTAAAAAGGGTACAATTGTACCACCATCCACTGCAAGGTGACATCCAGGTCATTAGCATAGTCTATGTCTGGAGAGAAAAAGCATGATGGGCACATCTTTATTAAAGCACATGGAGGGGCGCCTGGGTGGCTCAGTTGGTTGAGCATCTGACTCTTGACTTTGGCTCAGGTCATGATCCCAGAGTCATGGGATCAAGCCCTATGTTGGCTCCACGCTGAGCATGGAGACTGCTTGAGATCCTTTCTCTCTCTCTCTCTCTCTCTCTCTCTCTCTCAAGTGAAAAAATAAAATAAAAAATAAGGCACATGGAATGCTGGTGAGCCCTCCCCCCAATGACACCCACCAAACAATTAAATATGTCTTCTAGTCCCTTGTGCTAGAGAATCCAATATGACAAATGGCACTTAGGCAGCATTATAGTCAACTGTCACAAAATTGTCTCAAGCCAAAAAATTCTGAGACCAACAATCTGTTGTCTTTTTATTTTGACTCTCCTCATAGTTGTTCTAATGTTGCATTTTATCTATTTTTGCTTATTATAAAACCCTTATTACAACAACATGAAAGGGAAAAGAAAAAAATCCCCACCTCAATTCTAGCATTTGAAAACATCTATTCTGATTTTCTGTATTCCTTTCCAGACTCCAGGCTCTGTTCTTCAGACATTAGTGTGTTTGTTTATATGTATATATTCTTTATACATACATACATACATACATACATATATACATTATATATATATTCTTAACATTAGGGCATGAGAAATTTTATATTCTGTTGTTACCAATGAATATTATATTATCAACTTTCTCCTATGGTTTTACCTAATTACAACTTCCAACTGCAGCCTAAAATTCTACTGGATAACATGTTATAATTTATATAGCTATTCTACTAATATTGAATAAATTATGACATGTCCCTTTTTCCATACCCATCCTTCCTCATAGATCCCACTGCAAAAAACATCTTGAAGCAAAAATACTTCGAAATCATCAAAATGGTTCTTGGGATCAGTTTCCAACAGGGAATGGGATTATTATATGAGAGAAAATGAATATTTTTATGGTTCTTGATACCACAGCTAAATTGCTGTCTTAAGGGATGTTATCAGTTTATGTGGCAAATTTGTACAATACATGGTCAGAACGCCCCCACACCTCACATCAACACAGGAAATGGTCCATTAAGCCGGTGTTCTTGGATAGGACTTTCTGAGGGTCACACCCCATATATGAACTGAAGAGTGTTATATTCGTACCCACTTACAGTCTGCCAAAACACAGGCGCAGTTTATACAAACCTATAGCAATGTGACCTCCATTCCTAGACAACTTCCAAACTAAATCAACCACAGGAAAAAGTCTGGAAAATCCCCAAAAACATGGAGGCTAAAGAACAACCTACTAAAAGATGAGTGGGTCAACCAAGCAATCAGAGAAGAAATTAAAAAATACATGGAAACAAATGAAAATGAAAATACAATAATACAAACGCTTTGGGATGCAGCAAAGGCAGTCCTGAGAGGGAACTATATTGCAATCCAGGCCCACCTCAAGAAACAAGAAAAATCACTAACACAAATTCTAACAGCACGCGCCTAAAAGAACTAGAAGCAGAACAGCTAAGACAACCCAAACTCAGCAGAAAGAGAGAAATAACAAAGATCAGGGCACAAATTAATCATATGGAAACAGAAAAGGTAGTGGAACAAATCAATGAAACCAAGAGCTGGTTCTTTGAAAAAATAAACAAAATAGACAAACCTCTAGCCAGGCTTCTCAAAAAGAAAAGGGAGAGAAACTAAATCGACAAAATCACGAACGAAAAGGGAGTGATTACAACCAATCCCTCAGAGACACAAACGGTTGTCAGAGAATACTATGAAAAATTACATGCCACCAAACTCGGCAACCTGGAAGAAATGGACAAATTCCTAAACAGCCACACTAATCGTATAGTTACTTCTTTCCCTTGAAGATTGGCATTGCTGGGTGTTAGATGTGTGTGTCCCTATTGTAAACACCCAGGTCCCAGATACCAGGAAGGGAGGCCCATGAAAGAAAGGACGGGGTGCATACTGAGAGCCCACAGAAACGCAAAGCCATGGGATTTTCCTAGATTGGCAAGAATTCAGGGGAACTCAGTATGCAACAAAGCACTAATCTCTGTGCCCCAGTTGTTCCATCTCTTAAATATTTTCTTTTAAAATCAGATTTGGCTCAAAAAGCATTTGGGCATTTAACTGACAAGGAACAATCTAACGTTTTTCAATCTCTCCTTGGGGGGAAAGAGCGACATTGTGCTTCTGCCACATTCTTCCTCCCTGTCTGCATATTTCCTACCCCAGTCCCCGCCCCAGCCCTGCAACTAGGTCTCTAAGAGCAGCTTAGAGTCTATGGCATCTCCTTTATGGTAAACATTCAGCTCTTTAACCCTCTTGCTATTTCACAGGTATGTGTGAAGGAGGAATCAATCATATGAAGACTTTTAAAAACTAGAAAGAAAGCATCAGGGGTCTAGGATAAATATTTATTAGTATTAAGTAACATGAACATTTGCAATAAAAGCAAGAAAAAGAGATACTATTGCTAAAAATAAGAAATTGGGAAAAAATATTGCTGATGGAGAGGTCAATTTAAAAATTAAGTTGAACATGGTTTTGGAAGACTCGTCAAAAATATATCGAGTTGGTATTAAAAGCGTTGCATTCTGGGTCAGTCCAAATAAATAAGCATTTTTTTTTGGCTTCCTGAAGAATTCAAAATCTTAGTAAAATATGCTGGAAAAAATCTGTTTGTTGCACAGTCTTCTCTTCCATCAGAGAGATATGTATGAAATTTTAGCTGATGTGTGTTAACACGCTGCTGAGACAGACTTCAAGGCAATAACCGAGAGCCCATTGGTAGGGAATATTCTTGTATTTAAAATACTTGCTGTGGTTGGCACTTTGGAGGATTAAATAAGTAAAAAAAAACCCTATCATTTCCATTTACAAATATGAAATTTTCTCATAAGAAAGGACTTGATGTTGAGTTGATGTGTGCAAACTGCTTGTCGCTATACTCAGGACTGAGGGGGACCTGGAATCGAACCAACTAATGAATCGATGGTTATTATTGTTTTAAATCCCTACTTGCCAATTCTGAGATATTAAAATGGAGATACAGGGAACCTCACAGACTGTCATTTGCCTATTTAATGTGATTTCTGGGGCACCAGGAAGGCTTCTTTGAGCAACAAACTCTCTTGCGTACTATTCTTTAAATCAAGACACTGAGGTGCATGATTCCTTCGCTTTTGGACCCTGACCTCCTTGAAAATGATGGAGGCATTCGAGGCTTCTTGAGGCCAACTAGTTGAGTTGATAGTTGTTGACAGTCACACCTGTTGGTATAACTTGGTTTCAGATTTTGTCTTGCGAGGGATTTTGTTTAGGTAAAGAGCTTCAGACCCAACATATGGAGGAGAGACTTCTGACAGGTTGGGGAACTCCAGGGAAAACTCTGGCTCATACCACAAACCTGGTTTAGGATCAGCATTGTACAAAACATCAACAACAAATATTAAACACACACAGACATAAACACACACACAACATGGAGCACCTGGGTGGCTCAGTTGGTTGAGTGTCCAATTCTTGGTTTTGGCTCAGGTCATGATCCCAGGGTCATGGGATCGAGCCTCCTGTAGGCTCTGCACTGAGCATGGAGGCTGCTTGAGATTCTCTCTCTATCTCCCTCTGTCCCTTTCCCCCACATCTCCCTCTCTCTCAAATTAAAAAAAAAAAAAAAAAAAAAAAAAAAAAACCACCACAACCAGTAAGGACACCTGGGTGGCTCAGTCGGTTGAGTATCCAACTTTGGCTCAGGTCATGATCTCACAGTTGGTGGGCTCAAGCCCCGCGTCGGGCTCTGTGATGACGTCTTGGAGCCTGGAGCCTGCTTCAGATTCTGTGTCTCCCTGTCTCTCTGTCCCTCCCCTGCTCATACTCTGTCTCTCTCTCTCTTAAAAATAAATAAACATTAAAAGATAAAAAAAAACCCACAACAGGTAAATCTGTGGTCTTTCTGTAAAAATGTGGAACAATGTGATATTCCACAAGATGACTACACGAATAGGGAAGACAGCGAAGGGTCCTCAAGAGAAACTTTTAGACCCATCCTGAGAGTACAATGCACTAAGATGGAGCTTTCACAATCTAGAATAAATCAGGCCTGGAAGAGATCAATGGGCGGCAGAAGAGGGAGCCTCCTGAAGTATGTAAGTGCCATCCCAGCTGCCAATGGACAGAATTAACTAGATGAGACTGCTTTGTGGGAAGCCAGCTGCCATATTGCTTGAGCGTGTGAGCCATATCAGTGTCTGCCACTTCTACTACATGATCTTGAGAGACAAGAAAGGACAGATTGCCCAGTGACTTTCATTCTCCAAACTTGCTTTTGTATAAAATAGTTTGGGACTGAACACGCAGATTCTGAACCGCCCCGTCCCCCTCAGATGTGGTGACTCAGGTAGAATGTTCCCAGCCACGTGAGCCATGGTTCTGCCCACCGCTGGTCAAGGAGCGGTGCCCCAGCTTTCCTCCTGGGAGGATCTGCTCCAAGACCCTTAATTTGCAAAGCCATCCGTTACAGCAGCCTCAGGAATTCTTCTGAGGACTGAAGTCTTGTAAAACAGCCAAAAACTCCCTTAAATTCTTTCTTGAGAGGCCCCCTATTATGCGGGGAAATGCCAGCTCCACCCTCGAGACTGTTTCCTGCTTGGCAGTTTAGAAAGAAAGCAGAACAGTGAGCTTTCGGGGCCCATTATTCACCTCTGAGAGGTAATCAAAGGGAATGCCTTTCCTCCTATTATCCTATTGTTCAATTTTATGGAGGACTGCCTCTGAATATAGATGTTGTCCAAGAAGCCAAGAACCTAATGTAAACAAAAATTTCCAAATAGTACTTGTTCAAATTATCTTACTCCCATGGGTAGCTCCACTGAGTTCCGGAAGGGTAGGGAGCCATTGCGACTGGAGCCTCCATATAATTTGATTCACTTCGACAGCTCTGCATCTATCTACGGGACACCCAAGCAGGCCATGAGGGCCCCAGCTTGCAATGTCATATAAATGGAATCATATGATGTGTATTCTTTCATGTCTGGCTTCTTTACTCAAGATCACATCTGTGAGAATTTATCGTGTTGATGTTCGAAGCCATAATTGATCATTTAAATTTCTGGCTGGCCTTCCATTACAGGAATATACCACCATTTATGCATCTGCTCCTGGGGGACATTTGGGCTGTTTGCAGTTTGGAACATATGTTAGTTTCTTATTGCTACTGTAACAACTTCCCGCAGATTTAGTGGCTTAAAGTAACAAAATTGTTATCTTACGGTTCTGGAGGTCCGAAGTCTAAAATGGGTCCGCAGCGCTGTGATGCTTTTGGAGCCTTGGGGAAAGAATCCATTTCTGTCTTTTCCGGCTTCTCGAGGCCATATGTGTTCTCTGGCTCATGGTCCCTTTCTCCATCCTCGAAGCCAGTGACACAGCATCTTTTCTTCTCTCTAACATCTGCTCCCATCCCAGCTCTTCTCTCTGACTTTGACTGTCCCATGGCTTTCTTATCAGCATCTTCGTGATTACGCTGGGGCAGAATGCAGAATAATCTCCCATCTCAACATCTTTATCACATCCGCCAAGTCCCCTTTGCCGTGCAAGGTGACATATTTACTTTCCAGAGGTTGGATTGCATCTACATGTCTTTGGTGTGCACGATTCTGCACTTCTCTTGGCTGTATACCTCACGGGATTACTGGGTTATAGGGTATAAAAACATTCAGTTTTCCCTTCTGTGAAAACGGTTTTCCAAAGCGGTGCTAAGTTACATTCCCACCAGCCCAGCAGTAGCACAGAGAGTTCCAAGGGTCCCGCATCGTCTCCAACACTTCTTAACGATATTTCACCATTATGAGTATATAATAAATGTGTCTCATTGTGGTTTTAATTTGCATATCTTTAATGATCACTGAGGCTGAACAGCATTTCATATATTTATTGACCATTTGGACAGTCTCTCTCGTGAACTGCCTAAGGTGTTTTGCTTTTTGTTTTTTTGTTTTGGAGCTTTGGGCCCATTTTTCTATTGGGTTGTCTTTTACTTATTGATTTGTAGAAATTCTTTATATGTTCTGGATCCAAGCCCTTTGTCGCTTATATTTGTGATAAATAACTTCTCCACTTCTGTGGTTTGCTTTTTACCCTTTTAATGGTATCCTTTAAATAATAGAAATTCCTGATTTTAAGGTAGTCAATTATCTTCAAGGAAATCTCAAGAAATGTTGTTAAACATCTTGAAAAAAAATGAAAATAAAAACACAACATATCAAAATATATGAAGTGAAGTCAACTCAGTGCTTAGAGGAAAATTTATAGTACTACCTTTGGGCACTGTTGCTTTGATCAATTATAGGTTTATTTTCTATCCTATTAATTTCTGCTTTTTTATTTATTTCCTTCTTTGTACTGTTAGATTTGACTTTCTGATTGCTTTTCTAAATTCTTTAGATAGATTCTTAGATCATTGGTCATTGGTTTTTCAGCTTCTAAAATTTTTCTAATATAGGCATTGAAAGCTACAAATATCTGGGGAGCCTGGGTGGCTCAGTTGGTTAAGCGTCCAACTTCAGCTCAGGTCATGATCTCGTGGTCTGTGGGTTCAAGCCCTGCATTGGGCTCTGTGCTGACAGCTCAGAGCCTGGAGCCTGCTTCAGATTCTGTGTCTCCCTCTCTCTCTGCCCCTCCCCCACTCATGCTCTCTCTCTCTCTCTCTCTCTCTCTCTCAAAAATGAATACACATTCATCAAGACAGTATGGTATTGGCACAAAAACAGACACATAGACCAATGGAATAGAATAGAGAACCCAGAATTGGACCCACAAATGTATGGCCAACTAAACTTTGACAAAGCAGGAAAGAGTATCCAATGGGAAAAAAAGACAGCCTCTTTAACAAATGGTTCTGGGAGACCTGGACAGCATCATGCAGAAGAATGAAACTAGACCGCTTTCTCATGCCATACACAAAAATAAACTCAAAATGGATGAAGGACCTGAATGTGAGATGAGAAACCATTAAAACCCTTGAGGAGAAATCACAAAAAAAATCTCTTTGATCTCAGTCGCAGTTATTTCTTACTTGAAACATCTCCAAAGGCAAGGGAATTAAAAGCAAAAAGGAACTATTGGGACCTCATCTAGATAGAAAGCTTCTACACTGCAAAGGAAACAATCAACAAAACTAATAGGCAACTGACAGAATGGGAAAAGATGGTGGCAAATGACATATTGGATAAAGGGCTAGTATCCAAAATCTATAAAGAACTCACCAAACTCTACACCCAAAAAACAAATAATCTAGTGAAGAAATGGGCAGAAGACATGAATAGACACTTTTCCAAAGAAGGCATAAAGATGGCCAGCAGACACATGAAATGATGCTCAACGTCACTCATCATCAGGGAAATACAAATCAAAACCACCCCGAGATACTACCTCACACCAGTTAGAGTGGTTAAAATGAACAAATCAGGAAACTATAGATGCTGGTGAGGATGTGGACAAACAGGCACCCTCCTACACTGTTGGTGGGAATGCAAACTGGTGCAGCGACTCTTGAAAATGGTGTGGAGTTTCCTCAAAAAAAAAAAAAAATGGAAATAGAACTACCCAATGACCCACCAATAGCACTGCTAGGAATCTACCCAAGAGATACAGGAGTGCAGATGCATAGGGGCACATGTACCCCAATGTTCATAGCAGCACTTTCGACAATAGCCAAATCATGGAAAGAGACTAAGTGTCCATCAACTGACAAATGGATAAAGAAGATGTGGTATATATACAACAGAATACTACGTGGCAACGAGGAAGAGTGAAATCTGTTCATTTGTAGCAACGTGGATGGAACTGGAGGGTATTATGCCAAGTGAAATAAGTCAGGCAGAGAAAGACAGATACCATATGTTTCCTCACATAGGTGGATTTTGAGAGACTTAGCAGAAGACCATGGGGGAGGGGAAGAGGGGGGAAAAAGTCAAAGAGAGGGAGGGAGGCAAAACATAAGATACTCTTAAATACTGAGAACAAACTGAGGGTTGATGGGGGGTGTGGGAGAGAGGGGAGTGGGTGACGGGTATGAGGGAGGGCACTTGTTGGGATGAGCACTGGGGGTTGTACGGGAACCAATTTGACAATAAGTTATATTAAAAAATGAGTAAACATTAAAAAAATTTTAAGCTACAAATACCTTCTATACTTGGCTTTAACTGCATCCCCCAAGTTTTGAAATGTGGAAATTTAATTATGACTTAATAAAAATATTTTATAGTTTCCACTGTGATTTCTGTTTTGACCCATGGGTATTGTAAGTGCTGATTTCCAAACATAGGGAGATTTTCTCCTCAACTGCTTTCACTGATGTTTAGCCTGCTTTCACTGTGGTCAGAGAAAACACCCTAACATTGGTACTGCAAATTCTCAATACCTTAGTAGTTCCCCAATGCCTTAAAAAATGTTTCTTTATTTACTCCAGCTTTTCTAGTTGTTTTCAGAAATAAGTGTGATACAAAATAACCTATTCTGCTATTTCCAGAAGCAGGACTACCACCAGTAATAATGTAATTAATTATGGTGCCGCCACACCCCAAGATCACCAGGAAGGAAGGAAGGAAGGAAATAAATAGCCATCACTGCAGACGGGGTCGGGTTGAGCACTAGAATCTGAGAATTCCATCTTATTTTCTCCAAAGCCCATGCCATGCCATTTATCACTGCTCTCAAAATCACCCTTGACAGATGTCACATTTTCTATCTGATCTTATTTCTCATATATCTTTCTTCTAACTTTATTGATTTATTTTGAGAGGTAGGGAGCAGCAGAGGGAGAGAGGGAGAGAGAGAATCCCAAGCAGGCTCTGTGCTCTCACTGCAGAGCCTGACGCGGGCTCAATCCCACAACTGTGAGATCATGACCTGAGCCAAAAGGAAGAATCAGGCACTTAAGCGACTGAGCCCCCTCCTATATCTTAACGTGGCCCCTCCGCCACACCTTTTTTGATATTCTTCTCCCTCCTGTTTGCAAATGCCAAATGCTGCATGCCCCATAACGTTCTTATGTTACATTATTCTTGGCCTCTCCTCACTTTCCTTTGAAATGTCTGTTTTAATTATTTTCATCCTACATGTAAGAAAATAGATATGTAAGTATCAAAGTAAAAAGAAGGGTCATCTCTGTGTCACTGAAATTGTCCCCAACACCCGCAGTGGCACATGCCACATGCATGGGAATTCTGAGCTGGCGTGCAAGACAGGGGCTTCACCTCGCCTGGAGGGTGGGGGTGAATCAGAGGACTCATAGTGACCCACGGGGATGTTATCAAAGGAATTAGATGTCTAACAGCATCACGCCGCGCGGTACATATAATACTTTACATTCTGAGTTTCTCATTCCAATTTCAAACTCTCAAAAATAGCACAGGGTTCTAGAAACATTTGTCTTCTTTAATTATAATTTTTAAAATGAATATACTCCCTCCAGCCCTCCTCCAAAGCTGGCAATTGCAGACTGCTGTCTAAGACGGGTAGCATCCTTAGCTGGACACAGAGATAATTGCACTCTCTGTATCCACAGGCTCCGCAGTAGTGCAGACACCTGAGTGGAACCCCGGGGTGAGGGCAGCCTACAGCACTTGCTGGATTCCCCAGACCAAAGAGCAAAGCAAACACACAACAAGATAACAACAAAACTCTTCTTTTGGGAAGAGGAGTTTGTGAAATGGTTTTGGCATGACAAATTTATTCCTTCTTTCTTAGAATGTTGTGCAGGGTAATGCTGACCATGCCAGGCAGACTAACATCTATTTGAGTTGTCAAACCATCAAGAGAAGACCACTCTTCCAAGCCCTCACCTCTCCCATTCTAGAACTCAACCCCTCTGCTATAGCCTGAGGTGATTTCCTCTCCTTTCCTTACTGGAGACAAGTCGGGTGGTCACCATATCTATAAAATAACCCCCAAGGTTCTAGACACGACAATTATTAACCTGTTCCTGAGCCCCTCCCTCCAATAATCCTTGTCATTTTAACCTTTCCTCATGGCCCTAAGTGACCTGGACTGTAACTCTACCCTCTCTCAGACTCTTCTCTGAATCTGTCTCACCCTAAAGACAACAGAAGTGTACAGATGACAAGATACGTGTACATAGAAAACTCTAAAGACTCCAACAAAAAACTATTACAAGTAAAAAACGAATTCGGTAAAGTTGCAGGATACAATAATATACAGAAATCTGTTGTGTTTCTATATACTAAATGAAGTAGCAGGAGGAGAAATTAAGAAAACAATTCTATTTACAATGGCACCAAAAAGAATAAAGTACCTAGGAATAAACTTAACAAAGAAGGTGAAAGGCCTGTACTCTGAAAACTGTAAAACACGGATGAAAGAAATGGAAGATGACACAAAACAAGTGGAGAGACAGTTCATACTCATGGATCGGAAGAATGCATACCATTCAAATGCCCATGCTCTCCAAAGCATACGGATTCAATGCAATCCCTATCAAAATATCAACAGTATTTTTTTCCCAGAACTAGAACAAATAATCCTAAAATTTGTATGAAACCACAAAAGACCCTGAAGAGCCAAAGCAATCTTGAGAAACAAGAACAAATCTGAAAATATCATAATCTCAGATTTCAAGACACACTACAAAGTTATAATATCAGAACGATAATGGTACTGGTACAACGATAGACACACAGATTGATGGAACAGAATAAAGAACCCAGAAAATGGGCTCACACTTAAATCATCTATCTATGACAAAGTAGGCAAGAATATATAATGGGAAAAAAGCCAGTGTCTTCAATAAATAGTGTTGGGAAAACTGGACAGACACATGCAAAAGAATGAAACGAGACCACTTTCTTAAATCAGACATAAAAATAAACTAAAAATGCATTAAGGACCTAAGTGTGAGATCTAACACTATGAAATTCCTAGAAAAAAACATAGGCAGTAATCTCTTCGACATCAGCCTTAGCAATACTTTTCCTGGATCTGTCCTGTCGGGCAAGGCAAACAAAAACAAAAGCAAACTACTGAGACTACATCAAAACAAAAAGCTTATGCACAGCAAAGGAAATCACCAACAAAATGAAAATGCAATCTAGTAAATGGGAGAAGGAGTTTATAAATAACATATCCTATAGGGGGTTAACATCCAAAAAACATAAAGAACATATACAACTCAACACGAAAAAAGCAAATAACTTGATTAAAAATGGGCAGAGCACCTGAATAGACATTTTTACAAAGAAAACATACAGATGGCCACCAGCCTGTGAAAAGATACTCAACACTAATCATAAGAGAAGGCAAATCAATACCTCAACGAGATATCTGTCAGAATGGCTGGAATCACGAAAGACAACAAGTGTCAATATGAGGATGTGGAGGAAGAAGAACTGTTGGTTGGAATGTAAACTGGTGCAGCCACTGTGGGAACAGTACAGAGCTTCCTCAATAGAACTACCTTATGATCCAGTAATTCCACTACTGGATATTTACCCAGACAAAATGAAAACACTAATTTGAAAAGATATGTGTGCCTCTATGTTTACTGCAGCATTATTTACAATAGCTAACAGATGAACAGATAAAGGTGTAATACACACACGCACGTGTGCACACACAATGGAATATTACTCAGCCATAGAAAAGAATGAGGTCCAGCCATCTGCGACAACACGGATGGACCTAGAGGGCATTATGCTAAGTGAAGTAAGTCAGACAAAGAAAGACAAACACCATATGATTTCACTTATATGTTGAATCTAAAAAACAAAACAAATGAACAAACAAAAAGTAGAAACAGACCCATAAAAGCAGAGAACAAAGTGAGGGTTGCCAGAGGGGAGGTGGATGCGGGATGGACAAAATGGGTGAAGGGGAATGGGGGTACAGGCTTCCAGTTATGGAATGAAAAAGTCACAGGGATGAAAGGCACAGCCTAGGGAATACAGTCGATGGTATTATAATAGTGTTGTATGGTGACAGGTAGTAGCTACGCTTGTGGCGAGCGTCACATAATGTGTAGAGTTGTTGAATCACTGTTATACACCGGGAACTAAGGTAGCACTCTGTGTCAACTATACTTCAATTTTAAAAACATGTTTTAAAATCCATTAAAAAAAAAGAAGTGAAATCAGTGTTGAATGTCACAGGACAACAGAGCAAGGGAGTGTCTCACCCCAGAATTATGCACCTGTGACCGACAGGGCTACAGTCAGAAGTGACTTATTACAATGAAGATGATACAGATTCTACCGGATAAGATCCCTGACAAGGCGCAGCTGACACGATGATGTCATTCCCAGGGGAAGAAAACAAACATCCCGGGGTTTGAGACCAACTCCCCAGGGAGATGAAGCCAACGGACCAGGAGGGCATTTGCCTGCAAAAAGCTGTAAACAAATTGAGGTAAACATGAGTGAGTCCTTTTGTTCGAGGCAATTATAACCCTGGGAGAGCTGAGAAGCATGATATATATATCATGTGTCATGGAACTATCATATATCAAGGCATATACAGTAAAAGCCTGCAGTGATGTCTTATACATCACAAGCAGTAAGGAAACATATAAACTGATATGGCCTCCTCGGCCTCCTTTCCTTATGTGAATTCGAGGTTACATGGTCAGAGTAGAGAGGTGGTAAATTATTCAGGTCTTGTTAGGGTCTTTGAGGGCTCCCAAGAGATAACACTCTCCTTCCCTGTCTGGTTGATGAAGCAAGTGAGAAACAAAGCAAGAGAGATGGCAGGGGCAGGGTATGATATCACCTCCGTTAATCTGATACTGAAGATGTAGCTTCTATCTGTGAGCAAACAGGCTTTCCGATACTGAACTCCTGTCACAGCAGCCCAGACTATGCTAGCCTCCCACCCTGGCCTTGCCCTTCCCCTTTCACCCCCTAATCTGTGCCCTGGCAGTAGGCTGGCTCCCAAAGAGGAAAACAGAGAGGGTCTAAGTCAGTCACATTAATTTGTTCTTCCCCAAGTCCCTATCAACCAAGTCACTCCGTCTTCCCCAAGCTGAGGGGTGTTACATAAAAAGGGCCCCCTCCTCCTGAAAGAATGTGGGAAATAAGTGTACCTCGAAAATACAACCTTGGTGCCTCATCTCCCTTATGGGCTGCACCTGGGGTCCCTCATCAGTCCACATCCAAATGCTCTTGGCAAAACTCCTCTTTAGCAGGTAATGATAAGGTGTGAGTGTGTGTGTGTCTCCGTGTGTGGGTTTGTATGTGTGCGCGTGTGTGTGAACACGTGTGTGGGTCTGCCTGTGCTGTGTGTGCACATGTGCATACATATTCATTGTGAGCTTGCATGCGAGCAGTGTATGTGAGTGTCCACCCATGAGCGAGTGTGTGTGCAAATGTAGGTGTGCATTGTATGCAGGTGCATAAGTGTGTGTATGCACGGGTGTATGTGTGTTGCCTGAACGTGCATTTGGATAGGTGTGCCTATAGCACAGGGGTGCATGTATATCTGTATCGAGCTCTGGAGCCAGACATTCAGGTACATATTTGGACAGACTTGTTTCAACAAACGTTCCTTGAGTACCTACAATGACCAATGCCTATGACAACCAAGAAGAGGAGTATTATGTGTCTCTAGATGCAAAAAGATTATAAGCTGGTAGAAAAGATAGACACATAAGCAACCACACGCAGCACGAGATCAAAGATGCTAACCACCATAACAGCGCAAAGAAGAGGAGAGTCATTCTGATCTGTGGGATGGTGAGATATTTGAGCACAGCTTGGGAGAAGGGGAGAGGTTACAGGAGGGCATTCCAGGCAAAGGCATAGCGGGAGCTCAGGTCAAAGGTGGAAATAGAGGGCCTGTTTAACAAGGAGACATTTGTGGTGACAGGCCAGAAATAATATGAGAGTTACTGTATCAGGTCAGATCAGACACAACGTCTGGTCTTTCTCCACCTTATTTCGCAGGGTATGTGCTGATGAGAGATGGGAGATGGTCAACTAATGGAGGACTCTGACTGTTGTACTAAGCAACATGAACTTCCCTTCTTAAGGCAAAGGGAAGCCGCTGTGTTGGAGTGGAGATGGGGATTGGTAAGAGTCGTGTTGGAAATCTCAGGGGTAAGAACTTATTGCATTGGTTTAGATGAGAGATAATGAGGGCCTGAACTAGGTGACAGGAAAGAGGGGTCAAAGAGGGGACACTTTTACAGATACACTCAACAGTATTCTATTAGGGCACAGAGGAGGTTTTCAGACATGGTAACTGGCTATACGATGGTGTCAGCAACAAGGAGGAGGAAGAGAATGACGGGGTAGGAAAGATGAACTTAATTTTGAACTACTGCGTCTGCCCTGATAATCCACCAAAGCTAGACTTGGTAATCCCAAAGCTTACACAGATGTCAACTCTTAGGAATTGTGTCCTCCTTCTGGTGAGGTACCAAGAAATGAATGTTTTCTATTGCCGCCATGCTTCCCCTACCTGAGAAAACCATTCAGTTCTGGAGGAAGCCCCTACCTCTTCCTTCCAGAACCTTGGATCTATAATAAATTTGTCTGTACAGCTCTAACTCAAGAAAAGTCTCGGTTTGGGTCCTCAGTGGGAGTTCTGAAGAAGCACAGTTCCCAGGGCACAGGAGATACCACTCTTGCTCTGGTCTGCTCTGCTCGATGTCTAGCAAGCCCCATCTGGACCCTACAGTAGTCATGTCTGGGGGTGCATGACTTGACATGGTGATGAGGGGACATCACTCACACTGGCTGTGAAAAGGCACGTTTGTGTGTCCAAGGAAAGTCAAGTTCCAGTGTTGCACAGGTTGTGGGTGGCTCCAGCTGACAGATAAGGATCTGCGGGGGCAGCTAGGATATGGAAGTGGAGCCTAGACTGTCAATGCACCACATTGGCCAGGATGGCTGGTGAGAAGGTCTTCAGCTTCAGAATTCAGCAGAACTGGGGCTTAAGATAGGATGGAGTCGGAAAGGCAAACACGACAGTGACTGAGGTGGATTCTAAGAATGAGGAATGGTTAGCCAGACATAGGTCAGATCCCAGGCAGCTGAAAGCCAGCAGTGGGTGGATTTCCCAGGTTGGGGACCTGAGACCTGAAAGGGATTGAAAAGTCAAGGATCCAATGACGCGACACACATGGTTGAGGGGCTGCCGTCTGAGCACAGTGGACACTGGGGCTCCCTGGCCTGGAGCAGAGACGGTAGCTGTTAATGAGATCAGAAGCCCCTGGAAGGCAGAGAATGCATATGTGACATCTTGGTCAGTAGGCAATCAGTAGATACTGGTTGATTGATTGCATAAATAAGCTTTTCGAGAGTATAGCCTCTAAATTGCTACCTTATATCTTCGGAATGGCGTTGATTTTCTAGTTTCTCTCTCCTTTTTCCCCCGCCCCTGGCAGCTGTTACTGCCTCAGCAAACTGAAGCTGTTGCTATTTCAGCATCATTGCTAAGAAGGGCATCGGAGCATTTTCATGTCAGGCTGAGCTCACTCAACCAGATTAATTCCTTCGATGTTCAGCATAATTTCTGGTAAAGTCACCTTTCGGTCAGAATAAAAGACAGATAACTCACGTTATCCGTGAGCCTTTTATCTTGTTGGAAAACCAAAATTCTCATCCATTCCAATTTTCATGGCAATTCAAAAAATTGCTAGAAGAAGAAATGTGGACTTAGGGAAGATATGTGAAGCCAGCCCTCTGCTCCTCGCTATCCTGTGACTGCCCCACCGACCCGGCAGTTTCTGATTCGGTTCCTCAGGGATTACAGACACATGGTGATTACTCTATTTCCTAAGCTTCCCACTGGTCTGAAGAAGTGGCCGATTTTCACTTTTATTTATAGAAACCTCAAAAATTATCTCCAAATGCTCGGAGTCCAAGAAGAAACCCAGAGTTTGTTTGAGAGGACATCTGGGGTCACCTCAACCCTTTCTGTGTCACGTGAGTAAGCGAAAGTTCAGAAAAGTGAGTCTTGCCTAAGGTCCACCCGAGTGGAAGGTTGGCACTTTGAACTGAGCTCCCCAGGGCCCACTACATCGCGCCTCTTCATTGACTGAAAACTTGCACTGGATCCGGATATTAAAAAATAAAAGCAAAAAAGGAAAAGATTAAAAATATAATGAAAAAGCGATCAAACCGAAAAATGCAAAAAAAGGGGGAATAGCCTTAAAAAAAATTAGCCATATGGTATTTGCTCTCTAGACCAGGTAATCATTCTGTTAAACGTACATATGCAGCCATAACATGAAGGACTCTCAAGCTGTCTAAACATGTATTTCTCAAAAGGGTTGTTATGTTCCTTTTTCTATGCAAAAAAATGACAAGCAATGAGCAAGTAATGACAACCCCAGCACCCAGCATTATGGAAATTCAGGTATATAAGTTTCGCCCTTCATGTCTCTGTGTTTATCCTCCAGAACAAAGGAAAATTATAGGCATTGTGCTGATAATGGAAACGCAAGCTTTTTCTCCCCCTCTCTGGTTTTCTGTTGCTGGGGTATAAGACCACGTGTGCCATAAAACTCGCTCCCATCTGGCCGAAACTTCCCTGGGACCCAGTTTCTACAGTTGAGCAGTTAATTCTCTTGAACATTTGGGAACTGTTGAAATAAAGGAGACTCTAGAGAGAGTCATTCGTGACCTTATGCCTGTGTGAGTTTTGCTGAGGCGGACATCTTGGGTTTCCGGGAGAGAAAATCTACTAAAATCTCTTGGGCGAACACTTCAACAGGCTAATTTCACTCCGAAACTAACCACTCAGTGCATTTTAGAAGGTATGGTAAGTGGTGTTGCCTCAGATATTAATATTGTTATAACTCTGGGTATTATGCTTTTTCCTCAGATTTGGGGCTTTCCCACGTTTCAATAATTCCATTACCTACAACATTTGAACTCTGGTAAAATACAGGGAGAAAAAACAACATTGTTTGGTATTATTGAAAAAGCATCAAAAACTGTAAAGTATCTATGAATTAGCCTAAGCAAAAAAAAAAAAAAATCACATGAAGTTATGGATAGTGACATTAAAAAAGGATGTAAAAGACTATCTAAATAAACAGATACGTGCTGATTGGACAGCTTAGCACAGAACAGATGTTAATTTCCCCCAAATTAATCTCTACATCCATGAAGTTTTCATCAAAATCTCAAGATGATTGCTTTAGTGAGATATAGCTGATACATAAACTGAGTAAGCTTAAGGGGCACGATGTCATGATTCGATCCGTGTATGTACACACTGTGAGACGCTTACCACAACAAGGCTAGCCAGCGCATCCTTTGCCTCACGCGATTACCATTTCGTTGTTCTTGTTACGGTGAGGATGTTAACACTCTATCAGTAACTTGTGAGTATACGGTACAGCACTGTGAGCTATAGTCACCATGCTCTACCTTTGATCCCCAGAACCTGATGAATTCAAGATGATTTTTTAACTGGAAAATTCTTTTTAATTTATAAAGAAAAATAGAAGTCCACAAAGAGCCAAGGGAATTCTGAGAAAGAAAAGCAAAAAGGCACTAGCTCTGTCAGATAGTAACCCCTATCACAAGCATCAACATAGGAGAGGCAAATAGAATAGAAAGTTTGGAGACAGAACCACATATGTATGGGGAATTGGCAAATGACAGGGCTTCCATTACAGATCAGAGGGAATAGGACAGACGAAGTTATAGTGGATCTTGGAAAATGTGGTTCATTCCGGAAAAAATAGATTTAAATTAAAAATGTTTTCATTTAAATGTATTTTTAATAATTAAATAATATGCAATTATAGTAATGGGTAACAAATCCAAATATGTAATTAGAAATGAAATATTTAAAACGTTAGAGAATTTATTCCACTACATTAAAAAAATCACAATATAAAGAGAGAAACACCAAATAGTTTGAAGACTATAAAGCTACTAGTAGGAAATAGAGGAGATCTTTATAAGCTTAGAGTAACGAGGCAGATTGGGAAAAATACAACAGCAGGTGGAACACAGAGAATTTCTAGGGCAGCAAAACTACTCCGTATGATACTATAAGGTGGTTCCGTGTCATGACACGTTCGTCCAGACCCACAGAATATACGACACCGAGGATGAACCCTAAGGCAAACTATGGGCTCTGGGTGACAGTGAGGTGACAATGAAGGCTTACTGACTGTAACAAGGAGGATGTTGATAGCGAGGGAGGCTATGATGCTGGGCAACCTCTGTACCTTCTGCTCAATTTTTCTGTGCACTGAAACTGCTTATTTAAACACGAACACACATATTTTGCAGCTCCTCCCATTGGGAGGTGGGCGGAGTCTTTTTTCCCCACCCCTCGAAGCTGGACTCGGTCACGTGACTCGCTATGGCCCTCGGGGCGCGAGGAATAGGAAGAAGCAGAGGCTCGAACAGCACGTGTATACTGGGCTAACCTTCCCCTGCTTCCAGAGAGCCCGAGGCCACCCTGTGAAGAAGCCTGGGCTAGCCCCCTGGAGCCCGAGAGGCCACATGGAGTGAGAAGGCCAGCCACCCCAGCAGATGTCCGCATGATGGAAGGCCACCTTTGACCATCCGGCCCCATGAGGCAGGCCCAGTCCAGAATATCCACCTCTTCCCCGACTCACGGCAATTCATCATTGTTGGTTTAAGGCACTATGCTTTGGAGTGGTTCGTTTTATAGCAAAACCTAGTTAATTTGAGTAGGGGCACACAAAGTATGAACTTCAAAGGAAAAAATAGATGGATTTAAGGACATCAAAAGTAAAGCTCACCCTTTAAAATCAGGATCCTAGATGAAGGTAACACACAGGAGATATGCTGGAAGGAAGTATAGTTTGCAAAACTAGGACAAAAGCTTAAAATCCAGAATATCTAAGAAACTCTTGCAAATCAGCGAGGAAAAAAATAGAAAAAATGGGCAAAAACACGAAAAAGAAATTCACAGAAGTGAAACTGGAATAGCCAACAAGTAGATGAGGAGCCTCTCAAACTCCTCAGTAATCAGAGAAATGCAGATTTGTGTTTAAAACGAGACACTACCTGACAACCATTAGACGAGCAAGAACTGGAAAGCTGTCGAACAGCAGGCGCTGCCAAGGATGTGGGGAAACGGAAGCCCCCGCGGCACCACAGACGGGCAGGAGTCGCTGCCGCCGCCGATTTTGGAGGTCGGTTGGGCGGTGTTTGGTGAGAACACGCACGTGTATACACTTTGTGTGACCCAGAAATACTGTTCCTGGGGGACACCCAAGAGAAACCGAGGGTGCCCCAAGAGACGCATGTCAGCACACTCGCATAAACATTGGCCGCGTCAACCGTTGTCAACAATCTGTCCTTCCAAAGGAGAGCGGATAAGCAAACCGTGGCATGGGCATCGATAGGAAAACTAGACAACAGTCGGAAGCGGTAAGATTTACTCATATCAGCGTGGTGACGCCTCAGACACAGCACGGTGAGTGACAAAGTGAGTACAGTGAGATGTAGGAAGGTGTGCGAGGTGGGTCGGAACCCACGCTAAGCCCCGGAATGTGTGTTTACGAGAGAATAATATGGGCAGTCGAGGGACGAAACTAAAATGAAATCAGAATACTAGTTTTATACATGTACCTTTTGCTTATGACTGCTTGAGTTTTACTGATAAAGATGTGACTTGGAAAGCCAACGAAACGCGCACACACACGCACACACACAAGAAAGAGCCTCTTTTATATAAACAGAGTACAAAATGCAAAGCAACCCACTTAACATCGACAACATTTTACTGGTACCACAAAGCATCACCGTTAATCTGTATCTCTAAGTAGATGCCCAGTGAGAAACATGACAGAAAGCATCTTTCCTCTTCTTAAAGGAAGAATCCGTGGGGGGAACCCCCCGGGCTTGTCGCTGAAATCATATATGCAGAGGCCAGTGGTCCCCTTTCCTCATACCCACGAGCTGGCCCCTGCTGCAGTGTATCGTGCTCTATGGCGGCCTGTGGCTTGGTAACAACCCCATCCCCAAAGATGAAATCGGTATCTGTGCTGGGCCTCCTACTTTACACCACCCTTGAGCATAATTTATTTCAACTAGTTTACATCCAAAGGTCAAACCAAAGCTATTTTATATTCTTACCTGAAAACAGCCATTTATGCAAGAATCAAGGTGTTGTTTGAGTTCAGGGTTTTTCCCAGCCCGGGTCTTATCACTTGGGTTACATCTGGTTGACCTTCTCATAGCAATTTGAGGGTGTGGAACGTAGATCCTCCCCTGCCTTCTCCCCTATTGAGTAACCCGGGACAAGATTACAAGTGTGAGTGTGGTAGGCTGGGGAGGGGCAGAGTCAGGGTTAGGACAGTGGAGTGCACGGAGCACCCAGGCAGAGTGAGTCCAAGTGTGATGGTTAATTTTACGTGTCAACTTGGCCGGGCCATGGTGCTTAGATATTTGGTCGAACATTATCTGGATTTTTTTTTCGTATGAGTATTTTTAGATGAGATTAACATTTAGATTGGTGGACTGTAAGTACAACAGCCGACTGCCTTCAGTATTGTGGGTGGGCCTGGATAGAACCAAGACTGACCTCCAAGAACAAGAAGGAATTTTCCAGCTCGATGGCCTTCAGATTGGTACCACAACATGGGCTCTTCAACCTGACAGCCCACGCTGCAGCGTCTGGACTTGCCAGCCAATCGATTCCTTAAAACAAATCTCCTTTCCATATATACATGTCCCATTGGCTCTGTTTGTCTAGAGAACCCTAATACACCAAGGAACTCCCATAAGGGGCTGATCAGGAGATCAGCCAAAGGGTTGCCACTAGGAGCTTTTGACTTCGGTTGGTGAGCTGGGATCGGCGATAAGTAACAACTTCAGAAGAGCACAGCGGAAGGAGATGCTCAGATTTCATGGAGGCAGTGCCCAATTTCCAGCAACAGAACTGTTTGTATGAAGGAGACACATCCCTAAAACAACAAGGACCCACCGCCAACCCCGAAGCTCTCTCAGTTTTAACCACAACAATTCACCAGATGGCTCGGCTTGATTTCCCAGGATGTGAGACAATTCCGTGGAGGCAGACTAGGCTGATTTTAAACGTTGGAAATAACACAATTACATAGAATTCTTTTTTAACTTTTCTTAAGTTTGTTTGCTTTTTGCTTTAATCACTCAGTGAGGCCCAGTTGCCAGAATGTAAGAATCCTATGTGGACGCCAGGTGAAACGTTAATGAAATCCCGGGAAAAATCTCAGGACAGTGAGTGGGAAGAGAAAGTGGGTCACTCAGGCTGCCGGAATAATAGGACCACAGGGAATGTTTCTCCCTGTTCTAAACTTCTAATATCGCTGTCATGAAATTGACCAATAAAGAACCTTTTCTAAATTTAAGCATCCTTAGGGACAAACAGACAAACATGCTAATCTTTCCTCTCCATCATGCTTCGGAGAAGTTGGACTCGTGCCCCAGGAGACTAGAATCAAAGCACTTTTTCCTGGGCATTTTACACGATTTAACTACAGGCAAAAGAGGACACGAAAAAATAATCAGAGCCATAATAGACGGGGAGATGGGAACAGAATTCTAGGGTTGGAAGGAATCTTGGAAATGTGTTTTGTCCCTCCCTTCGGCGCTCGGGCCACACCTACACTTTTAAAGCCCTTAGGAATTCACCTCTAAAGACAATACCTAATCTGTTTTAGAAACTCACTCTGGAGTCTAAGAATACTTACTGTCAGGAAATTTGGCGTTGTGAGTACGTTCGGGCTCCACTCACACCCATTTCCGCTGCCTCGGAGCTCGGGTAGAAATGGACAGCAGCTGGACACACGTTCTAGCCACTCAGTGAACACACGTGAGACTCATCACCCAGACAGCCCCCCGCCCCACCCCCACCCCCTCTCAGCTTTCTCTTCTCTGAGTTAAATGATTCTTTACTCTTTCCTTATTGTTTTCACTCTCTGAACTAAACCTACTTGTGCTTAATCTTTGACAAAGAGCCTAGTAGAGCTGGCTCTAGGGTGACCGGCTGTTCTAGTGTGCCATGAGCTTCCCAAGACATGGGACTTTCAGTGCCGAAACCAGGAAAGTCCTAGGCAAACCGGGACACCCTGGCCGAACTGGCTCTCCAAAGAGGAGAAATGTCTTACCCCCACGTTTCAAGGAAACTGCTGAAATAATAGATCTGTGTCTGTGCCTCGGCTGTAACCCCCAGGTTTGTATGGAGCCCGACTTCTCTCCCTCAAACCCAGTGCCCAAAATGAGTCCCTGTTGTCGGAAGGGACATGGGCAATGATCCGTCCTCTGGTGCTAAAAGGAAGCGTCTCACTTAATGACATGTCACTGTGCGGAGACAGGAAGATCAATCTTGACTGCCTCGTTTGTTGTTCTGTTGTTAGCACGGACCTCCGTCAGGAGGCCCCACAGCGCCCAGCACCTGCGTGCCGCCACCGTGGCCACCTGGGTGAGGCGGGCACACCGGAGATGCAGCACCTGGGGCTGCGGAAAACAGGAGCAAAACCAGGAACAGATAGGGAATTGTGGGGAGGGGAGGAGAAACAGGGCAGGAGAGAAAGCCAAAACCAAAGATGGGGGGGGAGGGGTGGTAGGAATAGCCCGAAGGGGCGTAGGAGAGGAAAATCTTCACCTGTTTTCCCCTTTGCCCTCCCTGGCCAGCAGCCGGGCCCCACACATTAGACTGACAAAAGACGGATTAACAAGAGGAACACCTGTAGTAACAGGTGCATCGCGCGCGTGCACGGGAAGTGCTCGGTGAGGGGTAATTCACAGGGTGGTTAGAACTTGGGCTTACGCAGCATCTTAACAAGAGAAAAATAAGTGTTTAGAGAAGAATCAAGGCCAAGAAAAGGACTTTGAGTTTCTAGAGCGGCCAACTGTGAGGAGGTCATCACATTGGGGGACTAAGGGATGGAGGGGCGCTGGTGGTAAAGGCATTAGGTGGGTGCGTCTGCTGTGGCCTAGGAAAGGGTTGAGAGTGCTCTCCGGCGACTCACTTCTGTCCTCTTGGCAGAGAGGGAAGCGGGGCGCCTTTACAGAGTGGCCTGCGTTTAGGTGAACAGGGGACAGCAGAGAGCTGTTCTTGTATCTGCTTCTTCGCAATGGCTTTCAGCTCAAAAAAATCCTTAGGCCAAAGAGGCATATTGCGTGGGCGGGGGGGGGGGCATATTCTGCTCCCCTCCAAGCGCTGGAGCAAAAGCAAGAGAAAGAGAGAATAAGGTTAGAACGCACTCAAAGAGAGGGAGGGGGAAAATGAAGAGCCTGAGAAGCGTGAAGAGAGATTCGTGTCGGTGCGAGAAGTAGAGACACCTGGACGCTGTGAGCTCACGCCTGTGGGGCGTCAGGCAGAATCTTCCAGAGCCCTGCCCACTCTCTTTGGCTCTCCCTCACACCTTTTATTTATTTTATTTATTTATTTTAAAGTGGATTTAGTTATTTTGAGAGAGAGAGAAGTGAGAGGGGCAGAGAGAGAGAGAATCCCAAGCACCATCAAGCACGGAGCCCCAAACGGGGCTTGAACCCACAAACTGCGAGATCATGACCTGAGCAGAAATCAAGAGTCGGACACTCAACCAACTGAGCCACCCAGGTGCCCCCTCCCTCACACATTTTGGAAGAATGGTTTCCAGATTCTTGGAATTCACGGACAAAAAAAAATCGAGAACTAACTTAAAGCTACAAAGAACATAAAACTAAAAGTACCTTCTCTGTGCTCATTATTTCCAAAAGCAAAGGACGTTGTGCATTCTCAGAGGAAGAAAGCTGTCATTAGCGACCAAATGCCAACAGGCACACATACGACATTGTTCTCGTTTCTCCCATTTTGCCAAGTAATGCTGAAAACCTTGTCACAGACGGGTGCGGGGTGTCAGCCTGGCATTTGGGAGCCTCCGTCGCAGTGAATCTGAGAGTTCAGCCGTAAGTTGCTTTAGAAAAACGGGAAAAGCTAACACTTTACGAGCACTTATCACGGGCCAGCCCCTGCCCTCAGCTGTTATCTCCTGAAATCACTTCCATCACCCAGGCCTGTTTACTGTCCTCAGTATGCCAGATAAGGAAACTGAGGCCCGGAAGTATTAAAAACAAACAAACAAACAAAAAAACTTGGCCATGGTCAAGTGATAGAGGAAAGTTTTAGTCCAGGTCACCTGACTCCAGGGCCAGCATTTGGAACCACGACGCTGCATTTTGCAAACATGCACCTTAACAGAGGACGACTTTCTGGACCACCTGGAAGGGTTTTCGCAAGTTCTGCATCAATTCTGGTCATGCTTCCCACTGAACACATACAAGCCCCCCCCCCCCCCCCCCCCCCCCCCTCCCCGCCGAACTCTCTTTCCTGAGGCAGAAATACGAGCTCGAAATGCAGAGATGGCCGTGTCTCCCTGGCCCAGCCCCCGGCTGGCTTCACCTCTGGGTCCCATCTCTCTGCCCCGGCTCCAAGTCAGCTTGTCACTTCACATCCAGGGCGGGGCCTGTTCTCTCCAGTCGCTATTCATATCTGTATTTGTTCAGAGGCTTCCTTCCTGCCTCCCCTTTCTCGTCAAGGTCTTCCCTTCCCTTCTCAGGGCTTGGCCTTGATGTCTAACTCAAACTGAACCTCAGCATCAGAACTTCAGAAAGGTGTTGTCAGGAGGGGTCCCTTTCTTAATTTTTTTTCATACTGGAGACTCGGTCCCCGTGGACAAATGCTAAAGACAAAAGCTGATGCCAGTGAGAGCATCCACAGGGGTCTGGTGACCGGTCAGCAAGAAAGAAACTGGATTGTCCTCCTGTTCAGACACAGGTCTCATTAGTGTGTGAGTACTTGATCTGTCCACCATTTGTTGATTTGGTTTTATTAGCAATCTACTAACGAGGGAAGCTTTCATTATGGCTCTTGCATGCGCTTGGGGAAAGCCGTCTGCGTGGGTTTTCTATGCTGCTGCGTATATCAGAACATCGGCATCCCAGCTGGAAGGGAGCCTAAAATCACGGCTCCCCCCGACATCCTTCCAGACAGATAAGAAAGGCTCTCGGCTCTAGAAATCTCTAGAGAAGACTCTTCCACAATCAACTCTCTTAGCCCGTCCCGGTGTTTAATAATCCCCAATTGCTAGATTTTTCTTCTTGTAATGCAAATCCTTTCTGCTATAGTTTAAACTCGTTTCTTATGGGTGCCCTGCGTAAAGCTAAAAATACTACCACCCATTTTACTTTTTAGTGTAGACATCTTATCTGAAGGAGAAAATTATTTGATCTTTTCGCATTTTCCAACCTTTAGAAGCTAACCTTTCTAGCCTCTTTGATACAGTCGGAGACCTGGGAAGGGGTGGCAGATATATCGCGTTTAGAAATTCTCAGACCTCGCACTTTAAAGCCCCCTGTGGGTCAGTGCAATGCCAGGGGCCAACCCCAGCGGTGCCAAGTCTGAATGGTCATGAGTGGGACTCCAGAATTTATTTTTAACAACTCCGGGAGACTCCAATACTGACCTTGTTCAGACAGTCATCTGAGAACCTTTGACTCAGTCCACTTCCTTCTTAGATTTCCTCATGGCAGCCACATGGAACCCACCCAGTGTGGGTACAGTCACTACGCCCCAAGAAAATACTCCCCATGACCCGAGCCCTCCAGTCATTAAAGTCTTTTCCGTATACTAAGTGAATTTTTTCCTCTTTGAAGTTTCTATGAATTACACTAGGTGTGGTCTCTGGTGTCAGAGTATTTGTAATCCTCTTCATAAACTTTTCCAACCCAGGATTGCACAAATCACATTTCCAGACCAACATGAAGAAGAAGAAGAAGAAGAAGAAGGAGAAGGAGAAGAAGAAGAAGAAGAAGGGGAAGAAACTGTCCCCTTCTTCAGTAACTGGTCACAAACATGGGGACTACATAGCCACTTGTCCAGAAGCCCTGGTTTAGTCATCGGCACATCAATGAAAAAGGAGTCGTCAGAAGATCTAGCTCCCAGTTCTCAGACATTAGTGTGAATCAGAACTACCCAAAGGGCTCGTCGAAGCAAATTCCTGGGCCCCACCCACAGACTATCTGCTTCAGTAGGTTTGGGGCGGGGGCCTGAGAATTTGGTTCTCTAACTCGAACACAGTTTGTGCTGCTGCTGCTGGTTCGTAGACCATACTTGGAGAACCAGTGGGTGAATGAACACATGCTTAGGACAACATTTCTCTCCCTGTGGAACCAGAATCTACTACACCGGAATCAGCTGGGGAAGCTTTAACATGTACAAAGTCTTGGGGCCCCTGGGTGGTTCAGTGGGTTAAGCGTCTGACTCTTGATTTCAGCTCATGTCATGATCCCACGGTTCGGTCTGTGAGATCTTTGTGAGATTGAGCCCCACTTGGGCTCTGCACTGACAGCGTGAAGCTTACTTGGGATTTTTTTCTCTCCCTCTTTCTCTGCCCATCCCCCACTTGCTCACTTGCTCTCTCTCTCTCTCAAAAATAAATAAACTTAAAATAGAAGTACAAATGTCTAAAGGACTCAGGATTCTAGCATTGCAATAAACTTTTCACATAAACCTTCTTGCTACAATTTGAGAACCCCTCCACTGCGGTTCTGACACTCTTAAAGAGCTTTGGATAGGCCTATGGTTCTCAAAGTGTGGTCCCCCGTCAGCATCACCTGGGAACTTGTTAGAGACGCACATTTGAGGCTACGCTCTGAGGAAGGGTCAACAGCCTCCACTCTTCCCCCTGCTTCTGCTTCTGCCCAGTTTTGTTCTGCTTTATTTATTTTTCCACCAGACGACATGTTAGTTTTTCTTCTGGAGCTCCCTAAGTCTCATGGGGTTGATGTGGCAAGCGGGGAAGATGGCCTGGAAAAGAATTCTGAGTTCGAAGGAAGCTTATCTACTATATTATGGACTTAAAAAAATTTTAGGGGCGCTTGGGTGGCTCAGTTGGTTGAGTATCTGACTTCGGTCATGATCACATGGTTTGTGAATTTGAGCCCCGCATCGGGCTTGCTGCTGTCAATGCAGAGCCTGCTTCGGATCCTCTGTCTCCTTCTCTTTCTATCCCTCCCTCACCCATGCTCTCTCTCTCTCTCTCTCCTTCCCTCTCTCTCTCTCACTCAAAAATAAATAAACATTAAAAAAATTGTGGTAAGATATACATAATATAAAACTTACCTTCGTGGGGCGCCTGGTGGCTCAGTCGGTTAAGTGTCCAACTTGGGCTCAGGTCACGATCTCACAGTTTGTGAGTTCGAGCCCTGCGTTCGGCTCTGTGCTCGGAATCTGGAGCCTGCTTCAGACACTGTGTCTCCTTCTCTCTCTGCCCCTTCCCCACTTGTGTTCTGTCTGTCTCTCTCTCAAATATAAATAAACATCAAAAAATTTAAGAAAAAACTTAGCATCGTAAGTATTTTTACGTGTAGAGTTCATTGGGACCAAGCACATTCACACTGTTGTGCACCCATCACCCCCATCCGTTACCAGAACTGTTTCAACACCCCCCCCACGCTGAAACTTGGTCCCCATTAAACACGAATTTCCCATTCCTCCCCCTCCAAGCCCCCAGCAACCACCATTTTACTTCCTGTCTCTATGAATTTAACTATTCCAGGTACTTCATATGAACGGACTCAGACAGGACTTGTCCTTTTGTGTCTGGCTTATTTCACTCAGCATATTTTTGAAATTCATTCACATTGTAGTATGTGTCAGAGTTTTCTTCCTTTTTCCCCCTCTTATTTATGTTTTATGGTGGTTAGAAACACGTAACATTTACCATCTTAACCGTTTTGAAGTGTACCGCTCCGCCGTGTTAAGTATCTTCACATCGGTGTGAAAAAGATCTCCAGAACTTTTTCATCATGAAAACCAGAAACGTTACCAGTTTGACACCTCCCCCTCACACACACACACACACACACACCACACACACACACACACACACACACACACATACCCCGAGTCCCCGGCACCTGCCATTCTACTTTCTGGTTCTACGAATGTGACTGCTCCAGGAACCTCCTGTGAATCAGATCACAGAGATTTGCCTTTTTGCGGCCGGCTCCTCTCCGTTAGCGTGCTGTCCTCGAGGTTCATCCGGGCTGTAGCATGGCAGAATATTCTTCCTCTGTAAGGCGGAATAAGATCCCATTGTGTGTACAGGCCACATTTTGTTTAAAAAAAAATTATATTTATTTTTGAGAGCAAGAAAGAGAGACAGAGCGTGAGAAAAGGAGAGGCAGAAAGAGAGGGAGACACAGAATCTGATGCAGGTTCCAGGCTCTGAGGTGTCAGCATGGAGCCCGTTGCGGGCCTCGAACATGAACCACAAGATCGCGACCTGAGCCGAAGTTGGACGCTTAACTGACTGAGCCACTCAGGTGCCCCGCATTTTGTTTTATCCACTCATCCACTGACGGGCCGTTGGGTTGTTTCCACCTTTGGGCTGCTGTGAACAGCGTGCAGGTAACCGTCTGGGGCTGTTTCCCATGCGCTCAGCTGATCCCCTGGCGCTCTTCTGTCCACAGGCAGAGCCCCATCTCATTCCTGAGCCCGACGTCGTGAAGGCAGGAACTTGACTGCTAACCTGGCAGGGTTTACAATGAAGTCCTAGCTCAGCTGTGAGCTCTGGGACCTGGTTGTAAATGCCAAGTTCTGCTATCCGTCCCAGCTCTTCCTACTGAACTCCCCTTCCCCCAGAGCGGTTTTGTGCTTTTTTCATAGAAGCAGGAGCCATGCCTACTACTACTGCTATGTCCCCAGCTCCCAGGTCACTATTCAGCTGTGAAGAGGAGCTCAGTGTAGACGCTGAATGACTGAATAATCTTTAGTGCCAAGGTTCCCAGAAGAGATTTCTGGGTCACAGACTCTCTCACTGTTACCCAGGGTCCAGAACCAAGGTTTCACCTCAGCCCTTCCTACTCGCTCTGATAGGCAATCCAACCTATCTAGAAGCTAGTTCTCTCAGCTCAGAGTCCCTTCCTGCTGTCCCTAGGTCCAGCCTTTTCTTGTTCATGACAGATCTTTCCCTGGTCCTGCTGGCCATTGGAGCTCTACACGGACAGCCCCCTAGTGGACACTCTGGACTTTGGCGGCCATATTCCCACCTCCACCCTCCAACACTGGTGGAGCTCCTGCCTTGCTTTGACTTTGGCCCCTGGGAGCGAGGCCTCAGAGGTAACACGGGCTGAGCTCCCAGCCTGCTCCATCCTGCTGTGCCTCGGGTCTAGCTAATGTCATGCAGAAAGTTGGAGAAGGATAAAACAGATACTTGCTGGGTGACCTGAAGCCCTATGACCTTAGCGCACACAAGCCACAGCAGCGCTAGTGCGACTTCTGGGCAACAGACAACCGTGAAGTGTAAAGGCTCCTGGACTTAGAAGGCTTGGGGTCGGGGCCAGTGTGACAGAGTCAGGAGATGCGGAAGATATTTTGTACCACCCCAGGCTCACGTCGCCACGTAAGCCGCGGTCCTGGAAGGCCACGAATGAGGCAGATGATGCTTACTTTCCCAAGGACACCTCTTCATGTGCCTTGAATTTGTGGTTCAAGGGGTTTTGGTGGAGAATTTTAAAATCTAATGGACAACGAAAGACAGACCATCTAGACCATCCCTGTCGGATCAAATTTGCCATTTTACAAATGCGAAGTTATTGCCTTCACGCCACGCTCACCCGCCCCATCTGCAGCACAAGCCTGATTCTGAGCTCTGACAGGGTGAGGACGGCCATGGCCTCCTCGCATATTGGGGACTCTGTGCCAGGCCAACCAGTCTAGCTCCTGAGCAGTTACACCAGGGGGAACCTGGAAGAAAATGTTAAGTACCGGGGTCCGTCGTAAAGTCAGAGGACTGTGAAGAATTTAGAATCAAAGCGTTTGCCAGAATTCTTCTCCTGATACCCCAGAAGCTTAGCTGTATGGGTCTGCTGGACTAGTAGGTAATTTCTAAAAGTGTTTATCATCTCCAACGGTATAATATTTATTGCAAGCTATGGATTCATAGCTGAGAGCTCTGGCTGTGACAGACACCTATAGCTTACACCTTTCATTGGCCGTGCCAACTTTCCTTTGGACACTAAGTGAAAGCAGTGACATCTGTGACTTCGAATACCCCTCAGTTTTCATCAGCACAGGGAAGTATCCAGAACAATTGATTCGATAGACAATAGTATTGCCTTTACCTTCTATGTTGCTACATATAACACGTTAAGGAAAGTTGTACTTGCGAAACCTATTTTCGCACACACGCGCACACAGCTTGGAAGAGAGAAAAGAGATGAGCGCTGTTTTAAAATCTGTATTTTCAAAGAAGGGCAGCTCTCCGAGTGACAAGAGAGCAGATAGAACCGCTTTCAGAATGGAAGGGGAGGGGAAGTAGGAGGGAAGGGACCACACAGGTTTGGAATGATGAATAGGACACAGTCTTTACCCTTAGGCTTGCATCTAGGGGAGTGGGTGCGACCAATGTACTGAAATAGTAGTGACCATATTTCCCAAATTCAATTTGGGACACAGGGCTTGAAAAGAACGGGTGCACTTTAAGGGGACAACTGGAGCCATCGTTTGAAATGGTGGCAGATTGAGGACACGTGGTTGCCATACTTAGAACAGAAGACAGCAAGGAGACTCTTCGGGAGTGACCTGTAGTGTTCCGTGGCTTCACGACGCCACATTCTCCTCCGTGTCCCCGAGATGCCAAGAGTTCAGCACTCGCTTCCCGCTGCCCACCCTTTCTCTGCCAGGTGCCGGGTTAGGGGCTGGGGAGGACATGCTCTGGGCCACCCGCACACTTCCCTCTGCCCAGTCACCTGCGTTCCCACACGTGCCAGGCTGCCTGACGCTGAGGTGGCATCAGAAGCACAGCCTCTCACCCGCATCTCCACTTCCCAGATAACAATTTAAACTCATTCTGGGGCGCCTGGGCGGCTCAGTCGGTTAAGCATCCAACTTCCTCAGGTCACAATCTCACGGTTCAAGGGTTCGAGCCCCACATCGAGCCCCATGTGGGTCTCCACACACATAGCTCAGAGCCTGCTTAGGATTCTCTCTCTCCCTCTCTCTCTCTGCCCCTCCCCCGCTGGCTCTCAAAATAAATCATAAATAAACTTAAAAAATTAAAATAATTCCTTACAGATACAGGAGTGCTGATACATAGGGACACGTGTACCCCAATGTTTATAGCAGCACTTTCGACAAGAGCCAAATCAGAGAAAGAGACTAAGTGTCCATCAACGGATGAATGGATAAAGAAGATGTGGTATATATATATATATATATATATATATATATATATATACACAATGGAATACTATGCAGCAATGAGAAAGAATGAAATTTGGCCATGTGTAGCAACGTGGATGGAACTGGAGGGTATTATGCTAAGTGAAATAAGTCAGTCAGAGAAAGACAAATACCATATGTCTCCACACGTAGGTGGATTTTGAGAGACTTAACAGAAAACCATGGGGGGGGGGAACCACAGAGAGGGAGGGAGACAAAACATAAGAGACTCTTAAATACTAAGAACAAACTGAGCGTTGAGGGGGGAATGGGAGGGGGAGAGTGGGTGACGGGCACTGAGGAGGGCACTTGCTGGGATGAGCACTGGGTGTTGTATGGAAACCAATTTGACAATAAATTGTTAAAAAATAATAATTCTTTACGTAATATTTCATACTATTGAAGAAGGAGGAGGAGGAAGAAGAGAAGAAAAGGAATAAGAAGAAGGAGAAAAGGAAGAAGAATGAAAAGAGAAAGAAAAAGAAATCTGTCAGGCCTCAGGGAAACTGGTTGTTTATATATTGCCAGTGGAACTAAAAATAAGTTTATTCTTGCAGAAAAGGGATCTGGGAATACGTAATGAGGTATTAAACCTTTTATACGTTTTGACCCCATAGTTTCACTTTGAAAGGCTATACTTCAAAATGGAAATCATTTTATACAAAACACACAGCACTATTATTTATAAAATAAGCAGCGAAAACCATTCATACTCAATAAGGAAACACGAATCAATAAAATATTGTTAGCTACCAGATATTGGGATAATGTGCAAGCAAAAGGAAATGGGTAAACGAAATATTAGTGAAGAAAAGTAGAATCTGAGACTGTGTGTACATTTTGACGACAGCTTCGTAAACTGATGCATATTATCGATACATATCCAAAGAGAGTTTTTGTGAAACAAATAGCTGTTTTCAGTGTTTGTTAGGGTTTTCTGTAAGTTGCTTGCACTGGTATTGTTTGTTTGTTTGTTTGTTTGTTTGAGAGAGAGAGAGGGGGAGAGAATCCCAAGTGGGGTCCGTGCTGTCAGCGCAGAGCCTGATGCAGGGCTTGATCTCACCAGCTGTGAGATCATGACCTGAGCTGAAACCAAGAGTCAGAAGTTTAACTGACTGAACCACCCACGTGTCCCAACACTGGCGTTTTTCAAAAAGAGAAGCATAAGTATATAAGAGTATTGTTTGAACTATCCCAGTTTTCAACCTCACTGAGCTTTTTTTTTTTTTTTAAGTTTATTTATTTATTTTGGGAGAAAGACAGTGTGCATGAGTTGGGGGAGGGGCAGAGGGAAGAGGAAGAGAGAGAATCTCAAGCAGGCTCTGAGCTGTCAGAACGGAGCCTGACATGGGCCTCGAACCCACAAATGATGAGATTATGACCTGAGCCTAAATCAAGAGCCAGATGCTTAGGGGCGCCCAGGTGGCTCAGCTGGTTAAGCGTCTGACATCGCCTCAGGTCATGATCTCACGGTTCGGGAGTTCAGGCTCTGTGCGGACAGCTCAGAGCCCAGGGCCTGCTTCAGATTCTGTGTCTCCCTCTCTCTCTGCCCCTCCCCTGCTCTCTCTCTCTCTCTCTCTCAAAAATAAATAAACATTAAAAAAAAAGAAATTTCTAAAAAAAGAGTTGGACGCTTAACTAACTGAGCTACCCAGGTGCCCCGCAACCTCGCTGAATTTCTTTTTGGTTTATGTTACTGAGAGGCACGATGCAAGTAATTTGCTATTATTAGTTAAAGTAACGGTCCTTTGGTTTATTACAATATTTTGACAGATCACAGGCAATTCAGTCTTGTCTCTGTAACAAAGTCACCACCATGGGCGTGTGTTTTAGGATGCTTTCTTTTCTTGTCTTTTTTTTTAATGTTGATTTAGTTTTTGAGAGAGAAAGCATGAGCAGGGGAGGGGCAGAGAGAGAGGGGGACAGAGGATCTGAAGTGGGCTCCGTGCTTACAGTGCAGAGCCTGATGCGGGGCTCGAACTCACAAACCATATGATCATGACCTGAGCCAAAGTTGGATGCTCAACTGACTGAGCCACCCAGGTGCCCCTAGGATGCTTTCTTTAGCAGAGGCAGAAGGACAGTCCCACCTCACCCCCCAGGTGTATGCGGGCTCACAGTCCTGGTAGTGTGTCACACACATGAATGCCAGCTGCCATGTGACAGAGTTCAGAACTGACAAGCTGTTGTGATATTTGTATCAGTGTTGTTCCCAAAGTATTAATACTGCACTACCTGATCTTTTCAGTCTTAAAAAATAATTCCATTTCCTTAGATCTTTTTGTAAATACCCTCATTGGGGTCCATCCCATTCTCCCTCTTGCCTACATCATGCCTTGTCAGCCAAGGTCCCCAAAGGAGCCAGCTGCTCTCTGTAGCTTCTGTGTCTCAGGGATTTCCCAGTTGTAAGACTCGAGCTCTCTGCAATACGGAGTGCTGGGGACCACCTCTCTCCTCGGCACTTTCCCCAGCTTGGGCCCACGGCCACCTCAATGACACCTGGGAGAAGCTGGCATAGAGGACCAGCAAGATAAGGGCCCAATGGAGGGGCTTCTGCAACGAGGCATTCTGTCACTTCTGCCTTCCCGGGGCCACACAGCCACCTCCACTGCCAGCTGAGAACAGAGGAGGGAGCGAGTCCCCTACAGGGCTATTCCCCTGCCAGGCCCACCGTGGGACCCCCCATCCCACCCCTGCTGGGCCATGGGCAGGTGGCTACAGTTTGGAAGACTTCTGACACAGGAAGGACACGACCACAGGAACTTGTGGAAGCCAGTGAGACTCAGCCGCCCCACCTCCCTGCTCCCTCTTCCCTCCAAGATATGGAGTTGAGAGTTGGGCCACTGTGTAGTCAGGCCCTTCTTTAGAAAGTGCTGGAATTCGTCCCCGGAGTCTTCAGCCTCTATCAGATGAGTGTGCTGTACATGGAAAGGGTTCCACTTGGTTTCCTAGCAAAGCTGACCACAACCGAAGAGGCAAAAATGGCTGCCAGGAAGGCTCCCACCAAAACAGTGGTGGGGGTGAGGGGCAGCCTCTCCACAGAAGGCTCCAGGTTCCGGAAAGGAAGAAAAGCAACTGACCCCAAGCAGGTTCCGGGCCTCCCCAGCCATGCACCTGGGGTTGTGGTTCTGCCTTTTGGTCAAGGCTAGTCCTGGCTGCCCTGGTTTAGTGGGATGATCTGAGTTTGAAGGGCAGGGGCCAGGGAGGGGCCTGGCTGTCCTCCCTGAGGTCTAATGGCTGATGCCTTTGTCACAGACCCCGGAGGGGTGCCCACACCCGTGCCTGCACCCAGCTCTACTCAAAGGCTCCTCTCAGCGAGTAATAAAGCAGAGACTTGTCTCTGGGATTCCTGGCTTGACCCTTGAACCTCGGGAATGGCACTGGGCCAGAATTCCCCACAAAGCCCTGGTCTCTGTGGGTCTTCGGGGAGGACTTGCTGCCAGTGGTGATGACAAGGAACTCCCAGGACAGAAAACTGAGAACAGAAGGAGGGAGGAGGGGAGAAGTGTGTGTGTTTCTGTGTGTGTGTACATGTTTCTGTGTGTGTCTGTGTGTGTGTTTCTGTGTGCATGTGTATGTGTGTGTGTGTGTGTGTGTGTGTGTGTGTGTGTGTGTGCAGGGGTTGGTGGTGAGATGCTGGGCTGCAGCTGTGCCGACAGGTGAGCTGGGCAGTCGTGGGTCCCGTGATCCTGAGGGAACAGCAATACCGTGGCCTCAATGGACATTCGCTGTCTGCCTTGGGACCCTGAGAAAGAGCTGGAAAGTCTCACACATTGAGTTTCCTGGACAGGCAGCCTGCAGAGCAGGCCAGCTGGCAAAGGACTTCCCACCTCTCACCCTCCCTGACAGATGAGAGCACCGGAGGGGGCAGTGGGCCCCGAGGCCTCCCACTCCCTGTGCTAAGGTGGCGGCAGCCTCTGTGACGTTAATCAGCAAAAATGGTGGAGAGTTTCCAGATCTCAGGAAAAAGCCTGCTCTGGACCGAGTGTGTCCCTTTCCAGATTCACACGTTGAGAGCCTACCCCCCACCATGTGATGGTATTAGAGGCGGGACTTTGGGGGGTGCTCGGGTCCGGAGGGCGGAGCCCAGTGAATGGGGCGCTCTTATGAGAGACGCCAAGAGCTCTGTCACCCCTTGCATCCACCACGTGAGAACAGAGTGAGAAGGCGGCCGTCTGCAGCCAGCACGAGGGCCCTCACCAGAAGCGGGCCATGCCGGCATCCAATCTTGGACACCCCACCTCCAGAAATGCGAGATATAAGTTTCTGTCATTTCCCAGCCACCCAGTCTGTGGTATTTTGTCACAACAGCCTGACCAGACGAGGACAGAGCCCACCTCAGGCGACTAGCCCCTCCCTGCACCCAGCACCCTGTAACCACCTCCTCGGATTCCCCTTTCTCTTCCTGGGGTTTCTCCCCCCGGCGTCATGGCCCACCCCCAGACTGCACCTGTTGGGGGGACTCTCCGCTCTTCTTCTTACTTTTCCTCTCCTGTCTCTTCTGTCCCCCTCCTTCCCTCTTCCTGATGTGGGGAGCTCCCAGTTCCAACACCGCAGAGCACGGTGCTTGCAGCTGCGTGATTTCCAGCCCCGGGAACTTGGCAAAACACAAAACAGACAGAAACGCACCCTCTCTCCCAAATCCCACCGTAGCCGCCCACAGCTGTGCGCAGGGGCGACCGCAGTGCCGACCAGCTGCTGCCCATCTGCCGTCAGCACCCCGCCCCCCAAGTGACATCTTCCAATATCAAAGACACTGCCCAGCTGTCAAAATAAGGGCTCGTATTTTCATATACAGGACAATGACTGCTGAAAAGAGATGATATAAACACATAAACAAACAGAGTGGAGGAAGGGGAGGGCCGGTGGCCTGATTTCCTCCAAATTCATCCTTTTCACAGAAGCGGGGACCGAAATGACCTTCGTGAGTCCTTAGAACAGCAACTGACAAGCGCATCCTCCCGGCCATCCAGGCTTGCATCAAAGGAAACTAGGAAAAGGGAGAAGCAGTTTGATCTCCAGAGGAGGAAGACGGGCCGGCGCGAAGTGCTCAGGACAAAGGGACGGCCAAGTCCGTGAGCTAATGAATCCTTCTCCCCCAGCAGAACAATGCGTAGTGAGCACCGCAGAAAGCAAAGTGAATTTCTAGCAAAGATAACAAGGGCACCAAGACAGGCAACGGGGAAGCCTGGAGGCATAAGGTACGGTGACCTTCGTAAGCACTGATGGAGGCTGCCCTCCCGTTCTTGAGAAACGCCCCTCGTGGACACACCTCCTTGCTAGAACGATACAGACTTTCTCACATCAAACGGAAGGCCGAGAGTAGGGTTGGAAGGTAAGAAATTAAGGTCTTTACTCTTGCCCTGTCACCCTGAACAAATCACTTACATGTTCCCTGCCTCAGTTCCCCCAGTTATAAGAAGGGGAATGCTGAAACCAGACTCGAGGATTCTTTGGAGGCTCACGTGTGATCACGATCGGGGAAGCCGAGTGTGGGACACCCGGGGGCCTGCGTGGGGTGAGTGGCAGTGTGTATGGAAATGCCAACCCACTGGCCGCCTGCCAAAGTGACCGAGTTTATTTTTAAATGTCACTGAATTTCCTATAACATCATGAGAGCCTGCAGTGTGCATTTCGCTGGGCCTGCCCCACCCACAGCTTCTATGTCAAAGCTCTCCAGCCTGCCATCGTGCAATAAGGTCAAAATCACATCGAGGAGGAAAAGCACTCAAATGCTAGGCTCTCAGGCTCCCCCACGCCCTGCCGGCCACTGGCATGGGGAGACCAGCCCGGGTTATTAGTCAGCGAAGGAGGCTGTGGGACTATGGTCTTTTGGGCCCAGTCGTAGCTCCTGAGAGCTGGCTGTTCCAAAGGATGTGGGGATCCAAACACATGAAGGTGCAAAATCATTCATCTATAAGCCCGAGACCCCAGAGCGGGAAACTGAGGGGCAGCCCCCACAGGTTTCGCAGGGGCTAGGGTATCGTAAAAAAACCCAGCCTAATAAAAAGGGGCGTGTCTCACTCAGTAGAGTGTTGCAAGGGTTCTTGGTCCCTCGGTGAATCCGGAGACCTCAGAACAGAGCTGGAAAGCCAGGTGGCTCTTCCTGTGATGCGGGCACCAGAACACAACGTTGGAAGAAACCTTCCAGCAGGCAGAGGCTCCAGAAGTCACATCGAGTAACCAAAAGTCACTGCGGGGCAAAGGAGCGAGGTCACATGGGGACCCCAAATTCTCCCACCGCCCACAGGCAGTTAATCGCATAGCGGAGGTCCGACACCGTGAGGCTAGGATGGCACCTGCAGACTCACAACAGACTGTAGACAAGATACAATGATGCCACCATCCCTGCCATCAGTGGAGAAGGTGGCTCTTTGTGCCCGTGCAATTTTTCCTGTCTATTCTGGTGTCATATGGAGTCTACTTTGGCTGTGCTCACACTAACCATTCAGTAAACAGACTGCAGAATGGAGAGAAGTATCTAGAAGGGACACCAACATAACCAGGGATGAAAGTGACTCTGTGGCGAGCAAGCAGTTTCTGAAACGGCCCTGCCCTATTGTTTCTAGGGCAATAGCTGGCTGTGGCTTTGGATGAGGCGCGAGTGTACTTGAAACCATGTGCCGGAAGGCGTGTTATGGGGTCTCTTAGATGCATGTCTTTTCTAGGAGAAGCAAGCTGTCCCCACTTGTAGCCAGTGTTGTCCCGCCTAAGACACACTCTCCATAGATGATCAGGACAGAGGTGGCCTGATTCTGGAGGACAGCCTTAGGAAACTAACACAAGGGCCAATCCACTCATGTCTCAGAAATCAGAGCGAGGAGGCAGTTGGTGATGGAAGGGGAATCGGAGAGGAGACGTGAAGAGGTCTAGAGAGACCAGGATCTGTGAGTAGGAAGAGGGAGCCGGCGGAGGGCAGGGGAACACCCAGAGGAGGGTATCTGGGGAGAAGCAGAGACACTCAGGGACTAGGGTCCTGCTGGCCAGCATGCAGAGCCCCCGAGCCCCTGACAGTGTCCCTCCCACGCCAGTCATTACCCGCCATGGGTATCCTGAAAGTGAACCTTTTTTTTTTTTAAAGTAATCTAAGACTCTTGCTAGAAAAGGGCCCAACTCGAGCAGATGGCATGAGCCCTGCGGGTCTAGGAAATGATACTGTTCTATGCGGGTGGTAGGGATCTGGCGATCTAGCAATTGCCTAGAAATTAGGCTTTGGCATCATCATCAAAACACAAAGGAGTCCTGGTTCCTCCGTGTATCCATGCTGAGTACGTTTTACTACCCTAATGACTAAGATAGCTGCTTTCTTTGATGTTCCTTATTCTTGTTATCATTAGTAAGACTCAGGGCTGCTTTTAGTGTGATTACTGTTTGGAGAGTCTTCCATCTTCTCCAGTAAATAGGGGGCAGGAGGGGAGAAGGAGAAGGCAAATGGCTTGTTTCCTTTCCAGCGTGAAACAATGGCTGAGTTTCTTTAGCGTCAAAGGAAAAGACAGGAAAAGACAGAAAAAGCCAGGGACCCCTGGGGACCCAGAGAATGAGGCATGTCTGGCCAGCAAGCTAATTCAAGGGCCTGCCAATTCCCCAGGGGCGTCTGCGCCAACCTCGTCAGGCCTCCTGAGCGGGTTCTTTTCCGCTGAAGCCTCTACCTCCCTGGGGTGACTCGCTTCTGAGCCCTGGGCCATCTGGACACCTGCCCTTTCTGCTCCCACGCGTCAGTCTGATTTCCAGTTGGAGGTGGTTGTTAATTTGGAGACTGGAAAAGAGCATGCGCGTCCGTCGGAGGGACTCCCTGTGGGGCTGTGTTGGGGGGGCGGGGGCACATAAATCCTAGCCGCACCCAACCGGCTTTTTGGAGTTGTGTTGGGCACTCACAAGAGAGGAGCGCCCGGAAGCTTCCCAGACAGGGCTGATGCTGACTGGGGACACACTTCCAAAGGGCTCTCGAGCCGGCCAGGTGACCTACTTAGTGCCGTGCGGGGGCAGCAGGATGTATCTTTACGAGCCCTGGGTGGCACAGAGCTGCACAACGCCCACCCCCCGGGACCTGCGGCTGAGGACGCCGCTCCTCACGCTTCTGTCTAAATGCCTTCTCCTCTGCCCTGGGGTCCAGGCAGCTGCAGGGAGATTTCCGACGAGGCGGTGAGCTGCGGAAGTGGTGGCAGGGTCGCCTGGCCCTTAAACGCTGGCTCTGCCGATGGAGGTCACAGCAGGGCCCCTAGACCATTGGGTTTCAGGGCCAACCAGCCGTCCTTTCACCTCAGTTCTACCTCCACGAGACGTGGAGGCCACAGGGCAGGCTGTGTCACCCGGGGGTCTCTGGATGGGTTTCAGAAAACCCATGACCCCTGGACACAGCAGGTGAGATGACCCCCGGAAACCACGGGTGACACCTTGCGGGCTTGTGCATATTTCTGGGAAAAATCCATAGATTTTGTCCAGCACCTTGGAGAGATCTGTGAGCCCAGAAGGGTTTAAACCACTGACCTAGGGGTCTCCTTGAAGGGAAGGAAAGGTGATTGGAGTCCGAGGGTTTTCTGGATTAGGAGGTAGACAAGCGGCTCCCGTGTTTCCCACTAAGAAGCCTGGGACACAGGGGAGGGTCTGGGCGCTGGCATCAGGGTCGCACCCCTGTCGCTGAGGAGTCTCGTGACCCTGGGTGTTTCTTATCATCTTCGAGGAAGGACAAAGGGGTCCACTAAATGTCTGAGAGCCAAAGCCCTTCTCCTGGCGCATGAAGTTGGTGCATCCCTCTGTGACCCCCTCCCCTCCCCTCTCTGACTCCCCCAGGCTTCCTACAGTCACGGCCTCTTCCCTGAATGTTCTCTTCACCTTCACGCTCAGACCGAACCAGGCTCGGTCCTGAGGGCACTGCGGCTGGGAGCCTCTCAGGCGATGTCTTCCTCCGTGCCGGCGCGGGCCGGGTTTTCCCCTTGCTCTTCCAGGACTCCCCTCCCAAGCTCGCCACCCCTCACCCTTCTCTCCTCACTTCCCCAGTATCCCTCGTCAGGGGTCTCCAGAGAGACATAGCCAACAGGACATACGTAGATCTATAGGAAGATTTATTGTGAGGGACTGGTTCATACAACTACGGAGGTTGAGAAGCTCCTCTATCTGCCATCTGCAAGCCGGAGGCCCAGGACAGCTGGAGGCCCAGGACAGGCGGAGGCCCAGGACAGCTGGAGGCCCAGGACAGCTGGAGGCCCAGGACAGGCAGAGGCCCAGGACAGCTGGAGGCCCAGGACAGGTGGAGGCCCAGGACAGGCAGAGTCCCAGGACAGGTGGAGGCCCAGGACAGGCGGAGGCCCAGGACAGCTGGAGGCCCAGGACAGGTGGAGGCCCAGGACAGGTAGAGGCCCAGGACAGGTGGAGTCCCAGGACAGGTGGAGGCCCAGGACAGCTGGAGGCCCAGGACAGGTGGAGGCCCAGGACAGGTAGAGGCCCAGGACAGGTAGAGTCCCAGGACAGGTGGAGTCCCAGGACAGGTGGAGGCCCAGGACAGGTAGAGTCCCAGGACAGGTGGAGGCCCAGGACAGCTGGAGGCCCAGTCTTGTCCAAAGCTGAACGCCTGAGAAGCATGGGCATCTCAGTTAAATCACACCCTCTGCCTGCTCCATGTCCGTGCTCACAGGGCTGCGTCTGCTGAAGAGAGTCGCCAGCCCCACGGGGCTGCCTCTGGTTATATGCGCAAGACCAAAGAGCCAGGGCCCTTCCTGCTGCCCCGCACTTGCCCGTCCCCCCGGCCCACCCCCTCTCTGGACCACTCCTGCCTCCTTTCCCCTCATCAGACCCCCCCAGACTCCTCTTCGTCCTCCCCCTCAGCTGCTCACCGGGTTCTAATTTCACACTACAAATGTCATTGCCGCAGACTCCATTTCCCACTGCCCCGTCCCCCAGCATCTGCGCCCCACCCTGCGCCCTCTCCCTGGGGGTTCAGGGGCCAACTGTCCCTGCTCGCCTTCATAGCAAGACTCTTCTGTTCACGGTCACGGTCACTCACTTTCTCCCTCCCCTTGTTGGCTGGAGCCACTTCACTCAGCCTCTTACTCCGCGTGGAAACCGCCTCTGCCAAAGTCGCCGGTCACCTCCTCCATTATCAAGCCTCGGTCCCCACCTTAGTGACCTGTCAGCACACGTGCCTTGAGACATGTTTGTCACTTGTCTTCCCAGACACCACACTCTTCTGGATGAAGACCAGACTCCCAGGTCCTTCCTGTCATCTGCTGCAGGCACCTCCCCACCTCTCTGGCCACTGGAGTGACCCAGGGCTGGCTCTCTGGACCTCTTCTCTGGCCTGTCTACATGTGCGAGCCTGCTGACAAATGCCAGCGACACGGCGATGGCTCCCCAGCGTCCCTCTCCAGCCTAGACTACTCCGCACGGGCCAGACTTCTGTGTCCAACCGGTCAGTGCAATCTCTGCGTGGGTTTCCAGCAGGCCTGCCCTTTGCCGAGTTCTCCCTACCTCGCTAAGCCCATAACCTTCCGAGAGAATTAGTGCCACAGAAATCATGAAGTCGCCCTTAAAAATGTCATCAGCTCTGGCAGACATGTACGCAAGAAGGAGGACAGCTCCGAGAGCCGGATGTTGTCAAGAGGAAGGGCTTCCTCCTCAAAGAACGCTCCAGGTGTAAGGAAAGACTCCTTTGAGGTGAGGATGTGACCACGAGAGAAACGAGCAGGGCCTGCCCTCCAGAGGTCAGACCAGAACCTAATCAGCAGACTTCGCCCTTCCCGAGGCAGGGAATCCTCGCAAAGCCCGGCTCACGGGAAGGGGTCTATCACTTCTCCTGACCGGGGTTACTTCACCCTCCGTTTTCTCAATGGGAGTTTCGTTATTTCTACGTCACGACGGTGTGTGGGTGTGGGGCGTGGGGCAGACAACTTATCCCCCTCAGTTCGTTGGTCACCAGAACAGGAGAGTGGTGTGTGGCCTCCAGGGAGAAGAACGTACGTGACCTGGAGATCCCGGATGCGACTGTGGGTTGTCTCCCGAGAGGAGGGGAGGCGTGCTTCTGTGTGTGGGAAGGAGGAGTGGACGGCCTGGTGACCAAAGGGATGCACTGTTGCAGAGACGGCGCGATTTCCCTTCCTCCTGGGCACACAGGAAAAGGATGTTTCCCAGTCTCCTTCGTAGTGGGCGGGGCCGTATTACAAGATTAGACTGATGTAATACAGGCAAAGACTGGTCCATAAAAAGTTACCCTTATGTAATCTTCCCTTTTATCCCCTCCCAAGGTGCCTCTGGAGGCCGCATGTTGTGGACGTCAGGGTCACAGGATGGATGCAGTTCAGGTCCCGAAATAACCACGTGACACGGAGTCCCTGGATGACCTACTGACCTTCCCTAACTTCCATCCTTTTTCCGCCTCAGAACACACTGAACTTGAGGTAAGCGAGCCAGACTTTTATTGTCTCAGGTCACTGAGCTTTTAGGATTGTGTGTTAGTTAGCTTATCCTGACTTATATAGAAGGCACTCAATAATTACAGTGATGGAACATTCTAATTTCAGAGCCCAAGCTTTTAACCACTACGCTCTCCCAATTGGCCTTCTGTATGCTCTCTCCCCCTTTCTTTACAAGATTCCTTTCTGATTTTAAAAGTAACATGTGCTCGGAAACCACCACCATCACCACCACCACCACCAAAACCAAACTGATTAAAAACTGGGCACGGGACTTGAACAGAGATTTCTCCAAAGATGTACAAATGGCCAACAGACCCGTGAAAAGATGCTCGCCACACCCCTCGCTCTCGGGGAAATTCAAATCAAAACCACCGTGAGCTATCCCCTCGCTCCCATTATGATGGCCGCTCTCCAGAAACCAGAAAATACCAAGTGTCGGCGAGGACGTGGAGGAATCAGAACACTCAGCCCCCACTGGCGGGAGTGTGAAACGACGCCGTGCTCTGGAAAACAGGGCAGAGTGCCTCAAAAAATTAAAAGCAGAACTACCGTACGATCCGGCAATTCCGCCTGTGGATACATGCCCCCAAATAATCGAAGGCAGAGCCTCGAAGAGACACTGCTTTATTTACGGCAGGATTGTTCACAACAGCCAGAGGCAGAAGCAACCCGAGTTTCCACAGAGGGATGAAAGGATAGACGAACTGTGGCTGGAGTATTATTCAGTCTTAATAAGGAAGGGAATTCTGACACGGGCTACAACACGGATGTCCCCTGGAGACGTTTTGCTAAGTGAAATAAGCCAGGCGCGAAGACAAGCACTGAAAACTCTATCACGGATTCCACTTAACGTGAGGTTCCTAGACTAGTCGAATTCACAGAGACAGAAAGTACAAGGGGGGTGGCTGCAGGTTCAGGGGGCGAGGGGGGATGGGGAGCCGTTTAGTGGCTACAGAGTTCCAGTTCTGCAAACGGCAACAGCGCAGGGTCTGGTTACACGGTGCCCATGCACCGTACACGGCCGAACTGTAGGTGTCCTTACAGATCGGCCAAGTGGTAAACTTCGCGTTAAGTGTATTTCACCGCAATTAAAATTCTGTAAGAGGGTATTATGGGCTGACTTTTAAAACATAACAAAATATAAAGGAAGTTTTAAAAGCAGCATCCTCTCTCCAGTCGAGATGGCCACTGTTGAGAGTCTTTTTATGGAGCCCGAGTGGAGTCGTTTTATAGAAAATCGACTCCACAGCATCCAGTGAAAGCCCGCTTCTGGCGGAGGAAGCAATCCTGTTCTACGGGGTGAGAAGGAGCCCACGTTCTGCTTGCCGGCAGGCTGGCATAACTCCAGGGCTTCTCCGTCTTCACATCTGAATTTGGTGACTATTTGTAACAAGAAGCGCAGAGGCCTCGGGCAGAGGCCAGCCTCTGGGCGAACGATAATTAGTTCTAGAGTCAGGATTCTACAAACTGATACCTGGGGCTTTTCCTCCTTTCATTTACACTCATATTCATTCACTGAATAATCCCTTGTTGATGGTCTACACACGCCGGACGCCGATACGGCCGCAGGAGACAGCAGTGAATTGAAGAGGACACTTACCTTCCGGCTGGGGAGAAGAACCGTGTACATGTAAACCAACGGAAACCGCAAACTGTGAGGTGCTCTGAAAAAAACGAACAGGGTAGGGATATGGAAAGGAAGGTCGGGGAGGAGGTGACATTTGAGCTGAGCCCTGGAAGATGGGAATGAGCTCCCACAGAAAGTTCTGGAGACCTGGAAGGACCTGCGAACGGACAAAAGGAATCTGTGGTGACGAGGTCAGAACAGCGGTCGCCTCTGGAAGGGCCTGCAGGTGTGGCTGTCTTGGGTGGAACAGCAGGTGGGCCCAGGGGCCAGTGGGATGAGGGTGGTCACACTTCACATTAATAGCAGTTATCCCTGGGGAGAGAATTAAGCCTGGGGCTCCGAGACCAGGGAGTTTAACTGTTTACTCTTATAAAAAAAATGTTTTTGAACAAGTCTTCATGTTTCACATGTATCATTTTAAAAATAGATAAATGAGGCCATTTGCTTTTGCTTTGTTTTTTTTTTTTTTTTTTTTCCTGCCTTTCCATCTGCCTGTTCTAAGGAAGCGGATGGCTCAGAAGAGCCTTTTCTCGTCTCAGTCGGGAAGGGATCCAGGGGTTCCAGGCCGTGGTGATCTCTTCTTACCAGGCCTGTGGTCGGTGGGTCCTAAGAGCATCATCATTTCTTGATTCCAGGAAGAACAAACAGGGAACCATGGGTGGCGGGGGGGGGGGGGGGGGGGGGGGGGGGGTCCCTTCACCCAACATTGACCCAGTACCTACTTGTGCAAGACACTTCTTGTTCCGCAGATATTCCCGGGACCAGTCTCTAGCTTCTCAGTTCATGATGGAGCCAACGCTGGGACTCCAAGCCTGAGACAGGTGGGCAGGATCCTAGGGGGATGGAGAAGGGGAGAAGATACCAGAAAGGAAAGATTTCCTGACCTTAGGGAACCGCCTGCCAGTCTGGGCTCCTGGGCGCATCCAGCCGAGGCCCTGGGGATCGGGCTGATGGGAACAGGGGAGCACTTTCAAGACCACCAGGCCGAGGGAAAGCTGTGTCTCGAGCCTCTTGGAAAGGGTCCTTTCTCACCTCCTTGTAGACACGCCCTCGCGGGGGCGCGGAGGGTGCGACGGTGCTACCGCGCGGGGCTGGCGCCCCACTCCCCGCCGGCTCGCCGGCTCGGGGCGCAGGCCTCCGGGAGGCGGGGACTCGCTCCTGCGGGGCCCCCAGGTCCCCCCCCACCACCACCCCCGTTGGCTGCGAGCGTGCAGGCGGCGGGGCTGGCTTGGCCTCCCCGGGGCCCCGTCGGCCTTCGACGATCCCAGGTGGGACCGGGCTGTCGCCAGCATTTTTCTGGACACTTATTGTCCTCCGCCCTGGCATTACGGGACCCCACCCCCCGGGCGGTGCTCTGGGCGCCTCTCTCGTTGCTAAAAGGGGCTTGGAGAGGCGAGCAGGGATCGAGCCTCGGGGAGTCTCAGCCCTGCGCGCCCACCTCACCGCTCCCGCAGCCGCCCCCGCGACTCCACGCCCCCCCTCCCCCGGCTGCCCTCCCCCCCACCCCTCCACCCCCCCCACCCCCGATGGCGCCCCCCGCTGCGAGCCGTGGGGTCACGACCCCGGGATGCCTGCCCCCTCCCTCCTCCAGCCCCTGCGCCCTCAAACTCGCGGTCCCATGCGCTCCCTCGTGAGGGTCTCAGCCCAGCGCCGCACTGAGGCCTCCGCCCCAACATATTCTTGTCCAATGGGTATTTTCACACTTAAATCGGAGAAGGAGGAGTTGGAGCCTGAACTTGGTCGCAGAACAGGCTGAGAGGACCCTGCGGCCGCACTTGGGGAGGGCAGAGGTCCTCTGTCCTCTCAACTCCTTCCCTACGTCCAAAAAAAGGCCCGATTTCTCGCGAGGCCAAACTCTTCGCTCCATTGCATTCCGGAATCGGGGTGAGAATTGCCGAATTGCCAGGACAGATTCACCGAGGGGGCCTCCTCGCCCCCGCAGTGGAGTTCCCGGTCCCGCACGGTGAGGTGCTGGGCACCAAACTGCCTTTTAACGCCCCCAGTTTTCTTTGTAATTCTGTGTACCCGATTCCATGCGCTTAAACACAGCATTCTCAGGAGGCTGTGGCCTCCCCAGGCCGCGCTGCACACGTACGTTACCAGAGGGCGCACGAGTCTGAGGAACACAACCTGACAGCAAGATCCCCGTGCTCCCGATCGGACAACTGAAGAAAGGGGCGTGCTCCACTCCTCACAATTACAATTTCTACTTAGTTTCCTAATCACCCCAACCTAGATTCCCGGCATCAGGAGACCCGGATTCTCCTGCTACCGCTTTTTGTCTTTAATCGTGTGGAGACCCGGGCCTATCCCTTCCTGTCTAGGGTCTTGTTTCCCTCATCCAGTTTGAACCAAAAGATCCATGGCCAGAAGAGATGAAGCTTTCTAGGATTCTGCCCTTTGCCAGTGCTACCTCTGCGCCCCTCCCTCCTCCTCGCCCTCCTCCCAAGTCCCTTAGCAGGAGGTTTCCCCCAGCCTCAGAGCTCATCACACGTGTCCCTACCTCCTTTCCCTACCCTCCTGCAGCCCCTTTCTAATACCTTGTCCTGATGACAGATGATCGCTTGTGACAAATGTCCCTCCCCTCCGTCGTCCATTTTGCTCTGTAGACAAAAGGGGCAGTGGGCTCCTTGACCGGAAGAAACGTTCTTTTTTAGTAGAACTTCCTGCCAGCCTGGAACACGAGGTGTTGTGTCTGCACCAGCACTGTGCAGCAGAACTTTCTGCTCTGATGGGAATGTTCTCATCCAATATGGTAGCCACTAGCCACGTGGGGCTCCTGAGCACCGCAATTATGGCCAGTGCACCTGCATTTTAGATTTATTTAAACATTTAAAAGTTTCGACAGCTATTTTTTTTTAATTTTATAATAGTTTATTTTCAAATTGGTTTACATATAACACCCAGTGTTCATCCCAACATGTGCCCTCTTTAATGCCCGTCACCCCCTCTCCCCCCTCCCTCATCCCCCTTACCCTCAGTTTTTTCTTAGTCTTTGAGAGTCTCTTATGTTTTATCTCCCTCCCTCTCTGTGTCTTTTTTTCCTTTCCCCTCTTCCCCTCCCCCTGGTTTTTGCTTAGTCTCACAAAGTCCACCTATGCGTGGAAACATATGGTATCTGTCTTTTTCTGACTGACTTATTTCACTTAACATAATACCCTCCAGTTCCATCCATGTTGCTACACATGGCCAGATTTCATTTTTTCTCATTGCCACGTAGTAGTCCATTGTATATAAGTACCATAACTTCTTTATCCATTCGTCAATTGATGGGCACTTGGTCTCTTTCCATGATTTGGCTATTGTCGAAAGTGCTGCTATGAACATTGGGGTACACGTGCTCCTATGCATCAGCATTCCTGTGTCTCTTGGGTAGATTCCTAGCAGGGCTATTGCTGGATCATAGGGTAGCTCTATTTTCATTTTTTTTGAGGAACCTCCACACCGTTTTCCAGAGTGGCTGCACCAGTTTGCATTCCCACCAACAGTGTAGGAGGGTGCCTACTTCTCCACATTCTCGCCAGCATCTATAGTTTCCTGATTTGTTCATTTTAGCCACTCTGACTGGTGTGAGGTGGTATCTCAGTGTGGTTTTGATTTGTATTTCCCTGATGATGAGTGACATTGAGCATCGTTTCATGTGTCTGTTGGCCATCTGAATGTCCTCTTTGGAGAAGTATCTATTCATATCTTCCGCCCATTTCTTCACTGGGTTGTTTGTTTTTCAGGTGTGGAGTTTGGTAAGTTCTTTATAAATTTTAGATATTAGTCCTTTATCTGAAATGTCATTTGCGATGATCTTTTCCCATTCCGTTGGTTGCCTATTCATTTTGTTGGTTGTTTCTTTTGCCGTGCAGAAGCTTTTTATCTTGATGAGGTCCCAATAGTTCATCTTTGCTTTTAATTCCCTTGCCTTTGGAGACGTGTCGAGTAAGAAATTGGTGCTCGACAGCTATTTTGAGGTATAAAAGGCATCAAGGGACTGCACCTGAAGTGTAAAAATAGATGTTTTGACACATGTATCTGTGAAAGCATTACCACAATCACAGTAGTCAATATGTACAGCATGTCCAGAAGTTTCCTCATGCCCCCCCTTATATCTCTCTGTCATTGCCCCCCCACACACACACTCAGGCAAGCACTCATCCGCATTCTGCCATTAGAGATTAGCTTGCATTTCTTAGGATGTAATGTAAATGGAATCGTGCCTTTGGGTTTTTTTGTTGTTGTCGTTGTTGTTGTTGTTGTTTTGGTCTGGCTTCTTTCATTCAGCAAAATTATCGTGAGATTCACCCACGTTGTCTCTGCTGGTTTCATTTTATTGCTGAATAATATTTAACTATGTGGAGGTGCCACAGGATCTCCTACTGATGGATTTTTCGGTGGTTTCCACTTTTTGGCCATGAACACATAAAGCTGCTCTGAGCATTCTTGCACAAATCTTTGTATAGATACACGCTTTCACTTCTCTTGGGTAAATTCCTAAAAGGAGGATGGCTGGATCGTGGTCCGTGTTTTGTTTACCTTGTGAAGACACAGGCAAACTTCTCCGAAGTGGTTGTACCATCGTACATTCCTGCCCATTCCTCCACAAGAGGCCAACAACAGGTATGGTCAGTTGCTAATTTTAGCCATTCTGATGGGCCTGTAGGCGTATCTCATTGCGGCTTTAATTTTTATTTCCCTGCTGCCTCATAACGTTGAGTATCTTTCCATGGGCTTATTTGACATTGGTATATCTTCTTCGGTAATATGTTCATGCCTTTCGCCCATTTTGTATTATGTTGTTTTCTTATTATTGGGTTTTGAAGGTTCTGTACATATTCTAGATACAAGTCCCTTATCAAATACATGATGTGCAAATATTTTCTCCCCGTTGATTACTTGTCTTTTAAACTTCTGAATGTTTTTCAAAGAGCGGAGTTTTCATTTTGAGGAAGCCCAGTTTAACTTAGTCTCTTGTGGATCATGTTTTCAGTGGAGTACCTAAGAAATCTTTGTCTAGCCCAAAGTCACAAAGGTTTTTTTCCTATGTTTTCATCTGTAAGTTTTATAGATTTTTTTTTTCATTTCGATATATGGTCCATTTTGAGTTAAATGGACCATTAAATGCACCTGCTTTGCATATGGCGCGAGGTGGGGGTTGTTCAGTTTGGGGGATATGGATAACCGATTGTTTCGGTACCGTTTGTTGAAAAGCCCACCCTTTGTCCACTGAATCGCCTTTGTACTTTTATTGAAAACCAGTGCTTGGTGTCTTCGTGGGTCTATAACTGGACTCTCATATTCCACTGAGCAGTTCATTTAAACCTCAACAGCTACCTGTGGCTGGTGGCCACCAAACGGGGCATCTCAGGTTTAGACTGTGAGGATCTCAAGAAGGATCCGATTTGTAACTCTCATCAGAGAAAACCGTTTGCTCCGCTGTAGGCTCCGGAATAATTATTATTTGCACATTCTTACCATATGGTTGCTAAAAGGGAACTAGACTCAGGAAGTGGACTTCAATTTTCCTCCTTCAGTTTACCATCAGGCGGAAGGCCCAGGGAGACGAGCGTGCTCCAGGCTCTGAGGTCTCACGTTCAAACCCTGACTTGGCAACTTACTAGCTGTATGCCCATAAGCCAGCTGCTTAGCCTTTCTTTGCCTCCATTTCTTCATCTACAAAATGGGTATCCTAATTATAAACTATTTCAAAGGATTGTTTGAGGATTAAATAATGCATGGAGTGCTTAGAATAATGCCCAGGGCATGGTAAGGACCAAAACCTAGTCATTATTATCACCTCCTATGAAATAAAACTCAGTAGCAGAAGACGGAGACATTCTGTATTTTCTGAAACCCTTTTCCTTACTGTCAGAGAAGCTCTCTGTATGTTTTAGTGCATGTTGCAAACAGTTTCGCCTCAGTACGTTCGGTAGGTGTGTGGGTACTGGTACCATTTATACCCATTTTGCAGATACAAATTAAAGTACTTACATACTTGTCCAAAGTCACACCGCTACTGTAACCCCTACCTGAAGCCTCAGCTTAAAAACTGGCTTACTTCTTTTACTACACATGTCTCTATAAATAAAGCATGGAGGAACTCAAGCCTTTGTGTCCCAAATAAGGTTGAAGAAGTTATGGGGGGTATGTCACTGGAGGCCCACAATTTCTGTCTTCTGGGCAAAGAAGAAAAGGGGTCCACAGTGGCCAAACTCCCTGAAAGTGCCTGGCTGTCCCTACACAGAAGTGACTTGGAAGCCCCCAGGGTCTATACCCACTGACAAGTGATCTGTGCCGGCCCTGGGTCAAGGACTCGGCAAATACTGGGGAAGCCATTTCTGGCACCTCGATGAATGCGCCAGGAAGTGCCACTGGGGACTGCTTGGGGGCTGGGGGGCATCTGACAAGTGCAAAGACAGAGTTAAACCCTCTGACTGGTTTCTGTCCCTTAATATTCCCACAGTTCCATTTCATCACAATGGAAAGAACAAAGCATTAACAGAACAAAAAGACAAGGAGAGGGGCACCCGGGTGGCTCAGTCGGTTGAGCGCCCGGCTTCAGCTCAGGTCATGATCGCACAGTCTGTGGGTTCGAGCCCTGCGTCGGGCTCTGTGCTGACGGCTCAGAGCCTGGAGCCTGCTTCGGATTCTGTATCTCCTTCTCTCTCTACCCTTCCCCTGCTCGCGCTCTGTCTCTATGTCTCTCAAAAATAAATAAACGTTAAAAAAATTTTAAAAAAAAAGACAAGGAGAAAAGATTTTCGAAACTCGTATCGGACGAAGGATTAATATCCAAAATATACCCAGAACTCTTAAAACTCAGCATAAGAAAACAAAACAACCCAGCTTTTAAAAATCAGCAAAAGATCTGAACAGACATCGCACCAAAAAAGATGACAAACAAACATAAGAAAAGACATTCCGCATCACATATCATTAGGCAATTGCAGATTCATGCAATAATAAACCACTACATACTTACTAGCATGGCTCAAATCCAAAACGCTGACAACACGGGGTCTGGTGAGGATGTGGAGGAAAAGGAAGGCCCATTCATTGCTGATGGGGATGCAAAATGGAACCCATGCAAAACGGAAAACAGTTGGACAGTTTCTTATAAAACTAGACCCATCTTACCATATGGCTCAGCAATTGCACTCTTTGGTACCTACTCGTAAGTTGAAAACGTACATCCATACAAACCCCGCCCATGGATGTTTAGAGCAGTTTTATTCATAACCGCCAAATCCTGGGAGCAACCAAGGTATCCTTCGGTAGGTGAATGGACAGATACACTGTGGTCCATCCAATGGATTCTTCAGCAAAAAAGGAAATGAACTATCATTTCATGAACCGACATGGAGGAACCTTATATGTGAATTACTTTACAAGGCGATCTGAAAAAGCTCCATGCTGTATGATTCCAACTAGATGACAATCCAGAAAAGGCAAAACCACGGAGACGAGAGAATGATCAGAGGTTGCTGGGATGGGAGGGAAGGATGAGCAGGCGGAGCACCGGGCGGGAGAGGGGAGAGAGGCAGGGACACTATTCAGTAAGACACTACAATGGTGGGTAAATGGCATACACTTGTCACAACCCACAGAAGGCACAACACAGCAGTGAACCCTAACGTCAACTACGGTAATCAAGTTTCCATATTGGCTCATCCGTTCTTAAGAGGAAAGCTATAAAGTGCATGCAGAGGATGATTATATGAAATAAAAATAGCTAACATAAACCAAAGAACAAAGTGCAGTCTAGTCCACAGAAAAGAGGCATTCCTAATTTTGAAAGGCCGTAAAATAGGAAGGCAGGGTTTGAATAGGAAAACATTTCTGAAGGAAATGTGAGAGGGTGTTTGAGCTCCCTGTACGCCAGGGTGCATTAACGTGCGGATGTATTAACCCTCACGGTGCCCCATGGACACGCCTGCCACCTGTAGGTACAGGTAAGGGAGCTTGCTCAGAGGCTCAGCTTAAGTGGCCGTCTTAGGATTCAAGCTAGTCTCTGGTGACTGCTGTGTCTTATTGCCTTTAAAGAAAATTAGCAGTTAGACTCAGTTTAAAACATTGTTCAGGGACCTCCCTATAAACAGACTTACGATATCATTTTTTTGGTTAGTAACTAGATCCTTCTGAAATGCTTGGAAAGTGCTTGCCTAATAGGTGTCAACGTTGCCCCCAAAATTGAATTCGTGCCCCTGCGTTAAGCAAGCTGCCCTCCCTCCCCTCCCCGCTGCTGTCCTGAAGACAAAGTTCAGCCCTCACCTTTTCCTATTTCCACGAATCCACCGGAGGGGAGTCAGATGCGGCTTCCCTGTAGGCTTCGCCGCTCCTGCATCGAGCCCGGCCCGTAAAAAGTCAGCTCCTCCGGTGGCCCGGGGACTCTCTTCCATCCCTGGGTGGTGTGAGGCTCAGTGGTGGCTTGCGGACCAGGTGAGGGCCTCCGGGGACCCAGCCAGCCGGGGCCAGAGGCCGCGCGCAGCGGCGGCAGCGCCCCCTGCCGGCCGCAGACCCGCGCTCAGGCCCGAGCGGGAGGCGGCGCTGGCCGCCGGCCGCGGCGGTGGAGCCAACTCACGGTCTCCGCGGGGACGCCCCGCTCTCCACCCCGCTGCTCTCTACGACGGTAGAGAAGGTGCAGCGACTGCGCTGCACACCCCCAGCCGAGCCTGGCGACGCGGCTGCCCCTGCGCCCGTCGGCCCCCGTTCCAAGCCCAGCGTCCCCGTGTCGCCGAGGGGGAGAGGCCACCGGTCCCTCTCCCTCTCCCACCCCGCGCCCGTCCTCTAGGAAACATCGGCCTAGCCCGGGCGACCCCCCACCGGCCGAGATTCCTGATCCCGGCTGCACCTGCCAGTGATGGCCTATTCTTTCTCGGGGATGGGGGCGGGGAGTGATGAGGGGGTGTCATTCAGGGCACGCCCTCGCTCTCCATCTTCTGATACTTCTGAGTTCTCGTTCTCAACCTTCTTTGACGGCTCTGCTTTGCTTCCACTCCCCAAACTTGGAAACTTCCGTTCCGTAGATCTGAGTTTGGGTTAGGGCCAGTCTAGGCACCTGTGTTTTTATTTAAACCCTTCAGGTGACTGACTGCTGCAGGTGATCCGAGGCCACACTCTGAGACTAGCACGTGTCACTCAAGCGCCACAAGTTCACCACTGAGCAAAACAACTCATGATTTTCTTGGCGACCGCTTCTCCTGCCTGCCTCCCAGGTATGGGATAGACCTGCTCGCCCGTCTTCACCCGGCCATCCCCTGGGCACAAGGAACACCTGACTTCTTCCTTCTCCGCCCAATGAAGACGTTGTGGCCTTTGAAACTCCTTCCCCAAATCTTGGCAGGCAGAGTTCACCTCTCCAGTCCCTGTGATCCCACAGGGGAGGCTTGTCACCCAGTCACATCTAGGGATGTGCCTTAGTACCCTCTGAGGTCCCAACCAACCGGTGTTTGCTAAGTGGCTGCCTAAATGTACGCAGGCCTCCTCCAGCACCGGACGCTTTCATTGTGCTAAGAAAACACCGCCCCGAAAGGGCGGAGTGCAAATTCCTCCACTCACACGCGGGAACCTTAAAGACATTGTAAGGTGCATCTTTATTCGGATGAGGTTGGTAGAGGTCAGGTGTCCGCAAGCTTTTTTTTCAGACAGATTGTAAGTATTTCAGGCTCTAGTGTAACTGTTCCACTCTGCCATCGTAGCACGAAAGCAGCCATCGTGACACATAAATGGGTGGCTGTGTTCCAATAAGCTTTACCTGCAGACACTGAAGTTTGAATTTCACATACTTTGCACGCGTCGGGGACCTCATCTGTGGACCCGCTGTGTTGCCGGTCCAAGAGCTATGTTTAACCCTGTGTCCTCTGGCACAAGGCTCGGTATTATGACCTTTATGTTTTGACTCAAAGGCCCCGCAAATGAAAACTTTACAAGTAGAGAAGAACCCAGAAACGTCACGCTAGAGGGTAAGGACGAACAGAAACTACTCTTCAGGTAGGTTGTGTGGAGCCAGGACTCTGTTCATGCTGCCATCTAGCGACCGGTCAGCTCCCCTGAGGTCTTCTGGGAACCCTTCCCGGAAGGGCCCTGAAAACAGTCCCCCCTCCCACACGGAGACAGCCGGGGTTGGGGTTTGTGTCCCTGACCACACCCAACAAGGCCTAAAGTAAGTGTAAAGGCAAAGAATTACAAAACTTCGATAAATCTTTCAAATGAAAAAAGCAAGCTTCGCGTCACAGAATCTTGAGATCATTCAGTTCAATTTCTCCCACCCTTTCGCAACCAAGCATTCAGCTTTCAGGTAAGAAAAAGGTCTAGAAGGTCGGTTGTTCCGAGATGACAGAGGTTAAGGTGGGGCCTGCCTGCGAGTCCCCCCTTGCCCGATCCTGTCGCAGGAAGCTCTGTAGCACCACACGGATGGGGCTACACAAATCCTGGGAAATGGTGGGCACGAAGCAGTGGAGTGGCCCAGCGGGGAAGAGCCGTGGGTTCCAGTCCCACTGTGTCACAGCCCGGCTCTGCGCCCTTGGGGACTTAGCTGCTGTGCAATCTCCCCAAGTGTAAACAGGGGCAGAATACCTACCTCACAGGCTTGTTGGATGCTTAAATGAGCTAACGGTGTCTTGGCCTCTAACGGGCTTCCAGGTTTTAGCGATCATGAATTTCTTGAGCATCTACTTCGCTTTATAGATTTTGCCGGCTTTAATCCTTGTAACTATTTGAGAGAGTGAACGTTACCTTCGCTCTGTAAGCAAGCCTGGGATAGGTCATGTTACCGTGGGTGGGCGCTGGGAACAAAATCATGACGGATGCCCCCTCTTCTACCTAAGTGTCCTTGATCAAGGCACCCAGCACGCAACTGACTTGCCAGGGTTACAAACATGACCCAACCCTGACATGCGAGAATGAACACTAAGTAAGTTGGGGGCATTCTTAGCGTTCAGAAAAGCTTTTGGGGTGGGTGTGACTGGCACTGTTCCTGCTTGAAGGTGACTTTGCTGCTGTCATTCTTGGCCTTTGGGACTGTGAGTGATGGTAGCAGGCAGAGGCAGGGGACGGCCTACGTGTTGGAGCTTTAAGAACATCAGCAGTTATGGGTCTTTTCTGCTTGCCCGGCTACTGCTTTTCTGCGGTCACTTCTGTTCTGTGGGCTTACAACGAATGGACTATCTGTGTGATGCTCAATTTACCGAGACAAATTAAAAGCTCAGTGTTCCGAGAGAGGTATTTGCACATATTTTAAAACCCTGGAAAAGTGAGAGTTGCTGCTCCCTGAATTTATCTGAGACAGACAGATGCTTAAAGCCCAGTTCCGAAAGTCCCAGGGTTTCCCAGCTCTGGAAACCTTCTCTCATCCTGCATCTTCAAGTCCCTCAGTGAGACACGTAAGGGACGTTCGGACCGACCAGGACAGGGCCCCGTCCTCTCTCAGCGATGCAGGGCCCCCGGGGTCCTTAAGACCGTGGGTCTCTCTCATTTTACATGGCGTAACAGGTCACACTGCCCTGGTTGAGCGGAGAAGCACCAGTGGGGGCAGGAAGCAGCACATGAGATAAAGCACCGATGCGAAGCAGGCCCGTTACCGACATCGGCGAGGACATCGGGGGTCTGTGGCACTCACCGCTTCTGAACCCCGAGTTCCTGGCCTAAGACTGGAATACCCTCCACATTGTGCCGACCAGTGAGCACAGGGGGAAAGTGCAGAGGAGACTGGGAAGTTCCAGCAGTCCGTCTAAAATGGTTATAAGAAACTCTTAGAATGCGGTCACTGAAAAAGGAGACAGCTCAAGTTACGTTTATGGCCAGCTGCCTGCATTCTTTAAGGTTTTGGGCACAGGCTTACAATCTCAAATGTTTTCTGTCTTACGTTCAACTTTCTCTAAATTAGGTCAGTGGGAAAGAGCATCCGTTTGCTTGCATTGTCCTCGTCCGCCACCAGGTGGCGCCGCTTCCCAATTAGCAATTTCTTTCGGTGAGGGGTTGGCTGAGACTCCCTTTCACAGCAGCGCATTAAGTTGGAGCTACAAGAGGAAGGAAAAAAAAAATGAAGAGCCACCCAGACCCCCGCCTCGCCCCACCCCATCCCCCAAATTTCAAGAGCGATCCCTCAGTAGGGATCTGAGGATTAAGAGCTCTGGTGACCGATAACTGCTGTAGTCACCGCTCAAGAGGTGGATTGTGGGAAGAGGGGTCTTTGATGCCCCCATCTAGGATATGCCCCTCTCTCCAAGATTCCGAAGCCTGCAGCCCGTGCTCCCAAGACAGACAGACGTTTGCCAACGCACACAGAGTTCAGGCAACGTGTACCCACGCTCCGATGCAGAGGGCTCACATTTTTCAGAGGCGGAACGCAGTTACGAATTCAGTCAGTTGCCTCAAGATATCTGTGTGTTATAGGCACAAAAGCCGTGATGTAAGCCGTGACCAGATGCTGATGTTAGATTGACCTTAGGGAGTGACACTGCGTAAGCCAACGTGCTAATGGGCGTTCTCTGGCGGACAGTGCTGCCCTCTGTGCGTGGTCCTGGTGACGGGTGCACTGGAGCTTACACCTGGGACCCCAGGGCCCTCCATGCTCATAGCAACTGGCCCCTCCACTCCCGCACCCCCCAAAAGGAAGGTCTGGAGATACGGTGACCATGTTTAAAGTCAGAGCACCCCTCTTCCTCACTTCCTCCCCACACCTTATTTCTCTGAAAATAAATGGGCCTTTCTGTGGGGTGGCCGGGGTGGGGGAAGTCAGCATTTTCCTTTATTCTTTTGAGATGAAGTGATGGAGGGTTATGGGGTCGAACTATGGTCACCGCTTGCCTCCATTCGGTTTCACTGCCTTAACCTTAGAGTGCTTTTGTAATCAGTACGTAGAATTGAAAACAGGTGTCTTCCAAGTTCAAATGGATGATGCTTTTAAGCACTAGATGCTACCTGTCAAAAAAAAAAAAAAAGATTATTTTACACTGTGCTTTAATCTCTCTGGAACCTTCTCAGAAAAATTTGATTTTCAGCACTTACATGAAAAGTCAAATGCGGATCTGCCTTGTGAATGTACTTACTCTAGTCCAGTGTCGAATAATCGGGACTGCACGACTCCGCCCACAGCTGCCATTAGTTGGGAAGCTCGCCGATGAGAGTTAATTTTTGAGGACAGGGAATATTTGGTCTTTTATCAGTGGACCCAGCTGAAATAAACTAAGCTCAGTGTAACGCAGAACTGTGTTTTGCTAGGTTCCTCACCGTCCCTTCCTTCCAGGCTCAGTTCCCCTCCGCGGCTCCAGGGCCCTCAACCGGTGCCTCAAGGACTCCCGTTCATCAAAATCGAGTTCAACAGACATCGGTGCTACAACAGCTCCTTGGTGCTACTTCCTTACGCTGGAACTTTCGCAGATGTGATTTCATTTAACCCTCATGGCTGGAATTTAAAATAAAGTCTTGCATTTTCTCTCTGGGGAAAATGAAGCTCAGAGGCTCAAGGCTCCTTCCCCTCACCTCCTCTGTCTCTGCTTTTTCCCGCTGCCTCGCCGGTGCCCTAACCAGTCTCCAAGCAACCAGACTTTCCTTTCTCAACCATCCACGTTTCTTTAAATGTGTAAAAACCTTAGGTTGCGAGGAACTTGTTCTGCGAGTGTTCCACAAGACGAGCAAGCATTTCTAGTAAAATTTAACTTGATAAACGAGCGATGTCTTGCAATGTGAGAAGTACGAGATGCGGGATGTCACATGATCACAACCGAGCCAACGTTTCTCGACACTCGCTTTGATATACAAGTGCTCTGGATGACAGGCGTGTTTCCAGAACGAATTACGCTCGCGAACCAAGGTTTCACTGTACCATCATCGTGTTCTTCCCCTATCTGAAACTTGGTAACTGCCAATTTTCAATCGACCTCAAAATCTCCGCTTGACTGTTTTACCTGTTGAACCCACACACCTCACGACTCTTTCAAAATGTTCAGTCTCCTGCACCTGCCGTCGTCTCCTCCTCCCACATCCGCAGCCACAACACACGGTCGCTTGCAGTGCTTGCGTCCCCTCCTCCACACCGAGACCCTGCCCCTCTCCATGCTCCCCCTTCCTCCCCAGAGCCTGACACGGGCTCCTCCAGGGGATGCTTGGTCCTCCCGTGCCAAGCCTTCCATGGCGCCGTCACCTCCGTCCAGGAGGGGGTCAGGTTATGGACTGAGGGACTGGATGCTGTCAGTGGGAGTGTAAATCACCCGGAAAACAATTTGGCAAATCCTGGAAAACTATTCTTGTGTGTCTTACAACCCAGCACTTGCACTCCTGGATTTATATCCTAGAGAACCCTTGCACACACGAACCAGAAGATGGCACAAACACGCTCCTCTGAGAGCAAAAAAAAAAAAGAGCCTCCACGTTTGTGGACAGAATGGATAAACTCTTGAGTGTCTGTGTGTATTTTTCCCCCAGGCGACAGAACAGGAGACAGAGGAGTAGAGACCATCACAAAAGACTACATACGAGACACCTTTTCCACAAAGCCCAAGAAAAGCAGTATAGTGTGTGCAGTGAGGGAGGAGGACAGAAGATGTGAGGGACGAAGCACGGGGACGACAAAGTTTAGAGTCGAGGGCTCCTTGGTGCAGCAGAGGGAGTGGGGGGCGGGACCCAGGTAAGGACACGGGCAGCTCGTGTATCCCACGCGCGGGTGCACTGTGCCGGCCGTAGGGGAAGGGGAGAGGGGGAGGGCTAGGGCTCTGGGGCCCCTCGGGAACTCTGTGATCGTTTCCAAGCCACTGTCCGAACAGGGCCAGAGGCAACATTCGTTAGCTGCCTCTGGACAATGGTCTGGGGCCTCGTCGGCTTGAGCCCTTGAGTGGCCGCCGTCGCGTGAATGCTGGGGGACGACCGCAGGGCGGGGCCTGGACCGCGCACGACAAGGCCTCGGGGACCGCCAGCAGACGTCACTGTACGGTGCACACTGGGAAAGGGTCTCCCCATAAGTTACTGACTGTAAACGGGCACGGACGACAGAACCGGGGAAATAAAAGCTAGTCAGTAACACACGGAGAGTTGCCCGAAAAACACCCTCATAACGAGCCCATGAAAGTGAATCTCGATCGCTACACTTTCGGGGAGGGAAGCCTCGACCAGAAGCATGGCTCTGGGCGCATGGCGTGCGCTCTGCGGGCCCAGAAACACAGTCTCTCCCTTCTGTGGCCACGCCTGTGACCTCCGGAGCGAGGCTGCTGGGGAGGAGCCCGCAGGACACCCGGACGGTAGAGAGCTCTGGGACTCACTGCCCCGCAACACAGGGGAAAACGGCTCCATTCTTTCAAAAGAAAAAACAAATCACTGCGTGTGAGGCCATTCTCCTTTCACTTTTACAAAATTTGCAATAAACCACAATTCTGAAGCTGTTTTTCATTTTTTTTATTGCTGTTAATTCAAGGAAAAAGGGTTGCATAAAATCCAATCTGTTCTAGAAATATAAGTGGCCTTTCCAGTACATAACATCTCAAATATCAAAGTATATGGTAAACATACAAATAAGGAGAAGGTAACATACCTCCTATGTACAGTACAGTATTTTAAATCATAAAATAAGCTCCATAAAGTACAACTGGCAAGTGGTTCCCAACGCGGCCCATACGTGGCTTATCAAAACTCTCACTTGAACAACTCGACGGCAGCTTAGCAATTAATTTAATAATGTGGTCCAAAAATACCCAGATCAAATAAAATATATTTAATCAAAATAATTTCCTTTACTCCAACTTTCTTTTTAAATTAAAGCTTTCATCTACCCCTTCACACCCACCCCTCCCCCTTCCCCCGGAACGCCCACCCTGAAAGTTAGTTTCAAAATGTACATTGCTGCTATAAATATAAATGCTACCCACGAAGCATTAAATGAAGCTTCTTTTTTCTTCAAGTTTTTCCCTTTTTCTAGCAATCTGTTAGGCTTCTGCACCCAGACCAAGCCTTCGAGCTCCTCTGCTGTGTTCCAACGCTGCCCCGCGCGGCACGCACCTGTCCCTTCCGCTCTGCACTGAGGAACGGGAAACAAGACCAGCCCGACCCTGAGCCCCTGGCTGTACAGTGGTAGTTGCTCATTGCTGTTGGATGCAGCAGTTCCAAAAACACACTCAGGCTTCCAGATAATCTCAGTGCACTTTAGGAAATCAAAAATTACCTGGAAGCAATTTAGTACATAGATTGGCTTTAAAAAAAAAAAAAACAACAAAAAACTTTTTTTTTTTAAACAGCAGCATTAAACTTAGTGACAGGACACGGACATGATTACCACCATCTGAACACACTCGGAAGCCAGTCTTTCACATTATAATCACACACAGTGGTAAACTTATCAAAGTGACTTTGCTGCGAGAGAGACGGGTTAGGGAACGAACCTGACTTTTGCAGGAACCAGAGCTTCTGCTCGGACTGCAACAGAGCCCACGCATCCGGAACACGACGTAACACTGCTACAGTCGGCGGGAGAACAGAAGCGATCCGTACTCAGGTAGTGTCTCTTTAGCACGACCCAGTGGGAGACTACGAGAGAGCGGCCGTCGACTTTCATCACAGACACAGACGCACACGACAACACTCACACGGTTGTTCACTGTATGTCTCTCTGAAGCAACAGGCTAAAAAAGTATGACGAAGTAAAAACGTTTTTGTTTTTTTTTTCCTGTGTTTTTGTTTTGTTTTTTAAGAAAAAGCTCTTTGTCCACTTCGTACATTGCATGTTTCAGTCTCATATGGTTTTACTTCTTCCGCTCTCTTCCGCTTCGCGGGAGTTTGATCTGGACCACGAGCACTGCGTGTATGTATTTATGTGGTGCTGTTTATTACATATATACACACGATTTGGGGAACTTGATTTCTCCTCTCAGATGAAGGTGAAACACTTCACCCTGGATTTACAGGCCACAGGAAAGGGGGTGGCGGGGAGACGTGTGTCCTTTGGGGTCAAAGTGAGAAAAGCTGGGAAGAAGCAAAGTTTCTCTTTTTCAAAACCATATGACTGTCACCAGTGTTGTAAAAAAAAAAGTCAAATACACAGTTTTAAAGATTCAGTAAACATTGCACACAGCAAGTATTCAGTGTAAAAAAAAAAAAAGCACAGCAAACATTTTCCTTTTGATAGTTTGGAGGTTTAAGTTACATGTATCATACAGATAAGCCTGTTGTTGAACCAGGAGACCAGAGGCTCAAAAGCAATGCATTCTCTTTTGTTTTGGACATCGGTACAACAGAAATGAAAAACCCCAAGTGCATAGAAATCTAGGAAATGTATAGACAAAGAAACACAAACAAAATACCTTTCCTTTCCTCCCCTCCACACCCCACCATGACTCCCCGACACGTCAGGGGATTAAGCAGTCAAGCTTTACGTGTTTCAGTCTGCAGAATCCAACGTATCATTAGAAGGGGGGAGGGGAGGTGCGTATCTCAGTCTGTAAGTGCCTAAAACGGGAAAGACAGAACTGCTAAGTCACTGCTTACAATGCAACGCATCACAAACCACTACAAGATATCAAAAGGGCATGCTCGCCAGAAGGCCGCCTCCTGCGCACTACCACGCTTCCAAACGGTACATAAAGTTACCTTCAAACAGTACGAGGAAGTTTGTGCTTTGAGTCCAACCTAAAGCTAGCAAACCCAATCTTCCTTTAAAAATGCCAAATACACATCTGCACTTCAAGACTTCTTTTCTGGATGAGACTTGGCAAAATTGACAAAAGCCAAATCCAAGTGACAGAGAACAGTTTGACGTCTACGCTGAGCTTGCGATCTCACTCCTACTTACTGAAGAGCATCTTTCTTGTTCCTGGTGGTAATTACATTAAATGGACTTCAAACTAATTCCCTTGCTCCCAAACCAGTGCTTAAATATTTGTTCCTTAAAATGCAATAGCATCTTTTTCTAAGCATCTGCTGGGAGGAGAAGGGGCGGTGTGCGGGGACTGTGCATGGGGCCGGCTGGCCATGAATACACACACTGAACTGAAGTAACTAGCAATCATACCTGTCGGGTGACTAGAAGGACTTCCCACTTCTTCCTACTTAAAAACTTCGCTTACACTACGAAACAGGACTACAGCTTTAAAAAAAAAAAGTGCTGCAAACGAGAGATTTGCCATCACGTGACACCAATTCCCATTCTATTCCTTCAAAAGTGCCTCAACGGTTTTTACGCTCCCACTGGAACCTGAGTTCCTCTCGACTCCCTCGTGCTGGGTGACCCGGCTCTACGCTACCTCTTCCCCTCTGCCTCTTACGATCTGTCCCTGGAAGCACACCATCTGTACGTAAGCGAGCACGCACCCGCACTTTCTGCCGCGAGGCTCACTGTGCTCAGGAAGGCAGGGAGACAGGGCACACTCAGAAACCAGTCCTCGGGGAGCTCTCATGATTACCTTGCTGACTGGCCTCCATGGACGACTGCTTGCACTCCTGTGCGTAGTGTCCGCTCACACCACAGTTGTAACATGAAACGTTCCCGTTCTTCTTGGGCCCCGAACCGCTCGTGTTGGCAACCACGTTAGGTGCTGGGTACACAGGATAGAATCTCCCGAACCCCGCCATCTGCTGCATGCCGTAGTTGGCTTGGCTCCCCATGACCGGGTCGTGCACCAGTCCGTTTGCATACGGAGTCTGAGGCAGAAAAAAAGGAAGTTGGTTTCCATTGCTCTGATGTGCTTGGTTGAGGTAGCTGCCATTGCAGATGGATGGCAGAGTAAAGAACGACGGGACTCGGTACATGGGTCCGGGCATCGGATTGGGATAGTAGTAACTGTTTAGCTGAAGGCTGCCGTTGGTCCCACAGCTGCACCTTCGCCCGCAGGACCCGCAAGGCCCTGAGCCCATCTGCTGCGGCGGCAGTACCGTCCCGTTAGCGTTCGTGTTGCCCACAGCACTGATGTAGGACGTGCTGTCGCTCTGCGCCGTGCTGTGTGTCAAAGCGGGGCTCGGGCTGGGGGCGGGGCCTGGGGTGTGGGTGGGGACGGCGGGAGGAACGGCCGCCTGGGCCTGGCTGATGCCCGCGCCCGCGGACTGGGCGGCGGCCGCCGGGCTGAGCACACTGGAGTTCTGGCTGGGCAGCACGCCGGCGGCGAGGGGGGAGCCCGGCACGGTGTAGGAAGCTGGTGGCTGTGCGGCCGAGAGGCCGGCTGCTGGGAGGACTACCTTCACATTGGTAGGCTGAGGGACTGTCCCAGTGTTTCCCTCAATTTGAGGCACCATTTGATTGAGTCCTACCACCTGGGATGCAGATTTTGCGATGGGGTCCGTGGTAGCAACAGGAGATCCCGGAAAACTACCCGGGCTATGGACAGGGATAAAGGCAGTGTTTGGTGATCCGATGCTCAGACTTGCCGGTGGCTGCTGGGGGATGTTAACCGGGCAGCTCTCCGAGGACCCCTGTGGTGGCGGCAACTTGAGCCTCTGAATTGTCAGGTGCAGAGCAGGGGTGCTGCTGTGTGGGAGGAACGCCGACGGGAGAGGTAAGGGGGAAGCCAGTAATTCAAGGTGCTTGTCGGATTCTCCGGCAGAAGCTGTTGGCCCCAGTATTCCAACAGGGGTAGAATTTGTGGACTCCCTTATTGCAGAAATAGCAACAGGACTGGGAACAAGCATCCCAATTGTCTTGCCGTCAGCGGATTTGGGTGGAGGGACACCAACGTCAGACTTCTGGGCACCATTGTGCATGACACAGTGTAAAGTTGGCATAAAAGAAATATGCTGATACTTGGGCGCATTTAGGGGATCTTCTAAAAGGCCTCCGTTGTCGCTTCCTAATGAAGCAATCTGAACAGGTGGCTTGACAGTGACGGTCTGGTTGACAGAACCATAGCCTGTAAACCTGGTTGTTGACGGATTCCCAGAATCCTCAGAATTGCTGTCTGTGTCTAAGGAAAACAAAAACAAATACAAACAGATGTCAAAGCACAACTCCCATCTCTTGTGAGAAATAAATTTTAAGTATATCTAAGATGAACTCTGGAGTTTGGAAGTGGAGGAGACGTGTCCCTCAGTTACCTGACAGCCAAGGATTTTTGGCTATCTATGGACCTCATTTAAAAGATACGGAGGATCTGGAAAAGGCAAAACCATGGAGATAATAAAAAGACCAGTGGTTGCCAGGGGTGGGTAGTCGGGGCGAGGGACGAAGCAGCAGGGCCCAGGGGGTTGGGGTTTTAGGGCGGTGAGAACCATCTGTAGGGTATCGCAGTGGTAAACAGAAGTCAGCATGCATCTGTCCAAAGCCACTGAAGGTGTAACAACCAAGAATGAATCCTTAGGTCAACGATGGGCTTTGGGTGATGATAAGTGTGTTAATGGAGGTTCATGCTCGACAGGAGGTGCACCCCTCTAGTGAGTGGTGCTGATATGGCCCAGGCTACTCCTGCGGGAGAAGCGTATGGGAAATCTCTGTACCTTCCTCTTTATTTTATTATAAACCTAAAACTTCTCTAAAACAATTAAGTTTTTAATTTTAAAAAAAGCCATGGGGAAATAAGCAACAAAAGGTTAACTGAATGAAGCACAATATAAAAACTGAGATTTATTTAATATCACCTTATGACTGAGAAAAGAATTGGATATTTTTTAACCTTAATCAATTTTAGGCAATTCACTTGATTTATATTCTGTACTGCCAAACCCCAGGTCTTCATTGACGTCTCATATACATGATACAGTTGAAAGGAGCTCAACCATAAGACTGTATTTAACTCAAATATCTAGGGGTAGGGAATGGAAGAGAATGGAATAAATATTCTTACTCTTAGATATTTCAGCGGGGAGATAAAGCTACTACTACAGTCATAAAACAAATGGTAGTTAAAACACAAGAAGCAAGACAAATCTAAGAGTGCTGCCATCTCTCCAATGGCAGAGCCAGTGAAGCGGCAAATACAAAATTATACTTCAGATGGTGTCACTGCTGCAGTCACTCTTATGCTTGTGTACAGAAGTAATGGCAATCCAAATTTCCCCTGGATTTCCTGACTTTTGATGTAAAGAGGGCAAAAGAGAAAGTCTAGTTCACAATACATAAATACCATAAACCTAGATACTGCAATAAAATATATGGAAACCATGCAATTAAATATTGTGCCTATTTCAATGTCTTTTTGCTCAAAAATACAGTCAGAACTGTACAATGTACTGAAAAAGTTTACATTTATTAAGATAACAAGTAGCTATAGTCAGCTGTTAAAAAATTTTAAACACCAAAAACAAATCATAACAGAAAGGTTAAACAGAACCTGCCAACTGATGCAGAATGTCAACAGTGTTATTAATTATTAGAAAGAAGAAATTCAATTTATCAGGAAGTGGTTCTAGTATAAACTCCTCTTAATAACTGAAGTGCTTCTTGCTAAATTTTCAAAACAAAAAGTATCAAAAATTAATAACTTATTCAAGGCATTTTATCTGTATCTGTACCATCAGAAAATACACAGTTGAAGATAAAAGTTTCACGGACCCACAAACATATGGCCAACTAATCTTTGACAAAGCAGGAAAGAATATCCAATGGAATAAAGACAGTCCCTTCAGCAAATGGTGTTGGGAAAACTGGATGGCAACATGCAGAAGAATGAACCTGACCCTTTCTTACACCAAACACAAAAATAAACTCTGAACGGATGAAAGACCTAAATGTAAGACAGGAAGCCATCAAGATCCTACAGGACAAAGCAGGCAAAACCTCTTTGACCTCAGCTGCAGCAACTTGTTACTCAACATGTCTCTGGAGGCAAGGGAAACAAAAGCAAAAATAAACTATTGGGACCTCATCAAGATAAAAAGCTTCTGCATGGTGAAGGAAACAATCAGCAAAACTAAAAGGCAACCGATGGAATGGGAGAAGATATTTGCAAATGACATATCGGATAAAGGGTTAGCATCCAAAATTTATAAAGAACTTATCAAACTGGACACCCAAAAAGCAAATAATAGAGTGAAGAAATGGGCAAAAGACATGAATAGACACTTCTCCAGAGATGACACCCAGATGGCCAACTGACACATCAAAAAATGCTCAACATCACTCATCATCAGGGAAATACAAATCAAAACCACAATGAGATACCACCTCACACCTGTCAGAATGGCTCACATTAACAACTCAGGCAACAATGGATGCTGACAAGGATGTGGAGAAAGAGGATCTCTTTTGCACTGCTGGTGGGAATGCAAACTGGTGCAGCCACTCTGGAAAACAGTATGGAGGTTCCTCAAACAATTAAAATAGAACTACCCTATGACCCAGCAACCATACTACTAGATATTTATACAGAGGATGCAGGTATGCTGTTTCGAAGGGGCACATGCAACCCAATGTTTATAGCAGCGCTATTGACAACAGCCAAAGTATGGAAGGAGCCCTAAAGTCCACTGACAGAAGAACGGATAAAGAAGATGTGATAATATATATACAATGGAGTATTACTCAGTAATCAAAAAGAATGAAATCTTGCCATTTGCAATAACATGGATGGAATGGAAGTGTATTACCCTGAGTGAAATTAGAGAAAGATAAATAACATGACTTTATTCATATGTGGAATTTAAGATACAAAACAGATGAACATAAGGGAAGGAAAGCAAAAATATAAAAACAGGGAGGGGCAAAACATAAGAGACTATTAAATACAGAGAACTGAGGGCGTTGGAGGGGTTGTGGGGTGGGGGGTGGGCTAAATGGGCAAGGGGTGTTAAGGAGGACACTTGCTGGGATGAGCACTGGATGTTATATGTAGGGGACAAATCACTGGATTCTACTCCTGAAATCATTATTGCACTATATGCTAACTAACTTGGATGTAAATTTAAAAAAAAAAATTTTTATTTTTTATTTATTTATTTTTTTTTTTGAGAAAAGAGAGCGAGCGAGCAAGAGAGCGTGCACGCACATGCTAGCAGGGAAGAAGTAGAGACAGAGAGACACAGAATCTGAAGCAGGTTCCAGGCTTCCAGCTGTCAGCACAGAGCCCGATGCGGGGCTAGAACGCACAAGCTGTGAGATCATGACCTGAGCCAAAGTTGGAGGCTTAACCAACTGAGCCACCCACGCACCGCAAAGATAAACACTTAAGTCCAAAGGAGATATAGTATTTTTCAGGTGGTCAACTAAATTTCCATTTGAATTGGGCATTTTTTAAATCTGAAGTCATAGCAAATGGCCCCAGGAGTTTCAATGATCCCAAATGGTTTTCTGAGCACTTGTAAGGGCTCATGTCACTAATCAGGGGTGGTCTCTCCCTTTTTTGCACTGGCTCTGAAAAGTATAAAGTCTCAAAACAAAACCCCATAATGACCAACAGAACAACAACAAAGTCACATGTTTTTTAAAGCAAGCTTTTCATGGACTCAAAATTCTAAAAATGATGAGAGCTTTTCACCACAGTGGACACCTTCCCTCTGCTGGTTTTAGATATTCCAAACGATTCTTCATTTAGGGAAGGCTCATTTAACCACTTGATAACTGAGCCTATCTGAAAAAGGGCAAGTTCCTCCATCTAAACACCAAGCTGCCCTATCTGACGACAGGAAAGGGAGGCTGCAAAGTGAGCCAAGTGCACAGATGCACTCTTCACAGTTCTGCAAAGAGGCCAAGTCACACTATTTGCTTCAGAGCCCCAAGATTACTGTTATGTCCTCCAGAATCGAGCATGGCAAGTGAAATGAAACACACCGAATGCCTGTTTATTCTGGATAAGGCACAAAAATTCTCTCATTTAACCTTCATAATAGCTCTAGGTGGTTATTTATTTTTTTTCCTTCACAAGAAAACTGCAGACCAGAAGCACAGTGTTGCCTCGGCTTAGCAGAACTGGTGGTAGAGTCCCTGACAGTAAAGATGGGCTTTCCTTGTGAGTGCTGCAGCAGCACCTAGGGCCGGAGCTCCTGAAGACAGGACCAGACACTCTTGACACAGAAGCTCAGGTCTCAGAAAGCTATGGTAGAAGGATCTCTACAGATCTTCAGGCGGCCCAAGAGAAGTCATTTAATACCTCCCACTACCATGGGTACACCTTATAACCTAAATGTTACTAACCAGACGTTCCTAACCAAGATGTTACCAATGAGGTGTCTTTACCATGTGTAAAGACAGCTATCCCCATTCGACACACACATTTTTGAGATCTCGTTTCCAGAATAGTAGGGTAAGGGTCTCTGACACTCCACTCCTGAATAAAAGGAACAAGAATTCTGGCAAAAACTGTCAAAATCTACTTTTTTAGAATTCTGGAAATTAATTAATGGCTTGTAGAAATCTCAAGAGTGTTTATTCAAGAAAAACTATTGAATCTCTAAAGAATAGTGAGCACTGTGGCATTTTACCTTGCCCTATCTAATTCCTGTACTTTCTCCAGTTCAGAGGCAGCCTTATAAACGAATAGTTTTGCAACTACAGTAGCTATAAAATCTAGCAGCCTAGCAGCCACCAGAAGCAGCATGGGAAAGCCCCATCCCCAAAGAACTGTCACGGTCTGCCTAGCAGCTAGAGGTCACTACCCACAGGGCATCTGTCACAACCAATCAGCAGCAAATGTTTAACAACCTGGCTGCCTGAGGCGGCATTACCCGTTGGGACTAACGGGAGGCTGACCAAACAACTTAAAAGGAGAAACTGAAGAATGAGATGTCCCCAGGGAGCTCTGAAAAGCTTCCACGAATCCTCGAACATCTGTAAGGCCACGCTCACGTCTAGGGCTGCATGTAAACCCAGGAAAGCACTGAGAAAGCACTACAGTCTCACTTTTGGCCGACTCTGATCTTCTCTTTGAGGAGGAACTGAAGACATAAAACATACAGAAAACAAACAGCAAAATGGCAGATGTGAATCCTACGTTATCAGTAATTACAGTAAAATTAACTGGATTAAACACTCCAATCAAATGGCGGAGATGGGTGGCATGGCTAAAAAGCCATAATACAACTATCTGCTGTCTTCTTCTAAGAGACCCACTTTAAATTCAAAGACACAAACAGCTGGAAGTGAAAGGATGGGAGGGGGCGGCTGGGTTGCTCAGCCGGTTAAGTGTCCAGTGCCTGGGTTCCGCTCGGGATCTCACAGTCCCTGAGCCGGAGCCCCACGCTGGGCTCTGCGTGGATAGTGTGGAACTTGCTTGGGATTTCTCTCTCCCTCTCTCAAATAAACATAAAGATGTTTATGTTCTATAAAGAAGTGAAAGGATGGAAAAAGTAGTGCCGTATAAACAATACCCGAAAGAGAGCCGGAGTGGCTATATTATTCTCAGATAAAATAGACTGTGGGCCAAGAACAGTTACTAGCGACCAAAAAAAGGATATTTTATAATGATAAAAGAATCAATCCATCAGGAAGATAGGAAAATTATAAATATGTACCTCCAGCAACATACATATTTTCAATCTTTCTACACTGAACTATTTTATGACTCTTCTCTTTCTACTTAATTTCATATGCAGTGAAAATAAGCTTTAAAAAAATCAACGTTGCTAGGAACTGCCAAGTCAGTGGAAAGACACCCTTTACACCAACTGAATTTAAAATCAACAATGACAGTTATAGGAACATAAAGTCACTTAGGTTTGATGGATGTTAAGAGACAACACACATTTCCCTCCACCATCCCCATGTCCCTTCCAAAAAGCAAACCTCTGTCTTTTTCTTCTTCGCTTTCAAAGCTCTCTCTTCCATCATGTCGTGGGCTAGAGGGAGAACTGTAACTCTCTGAAGAGGTTTCTCCACATGTGTCATGTCCAGATCCAACGTCCAAGTTCACATCTAAAAATAACAATTCTATTCTTAAAAAATCATGTTAAGTAAGTTAATTTCTGAATTGAACCATTAGAATTAGTTATAGCTGGGGCGTCTGGATGGCTCAGTCAGTTAAGCGTCTGACGTCAGCTCAGGTCATGATCTCACAGTTTGCCGAATTTGAGCCCTGCATTGGCTCTGTGCTGACAGCTCGGAGCCTGGAGCCTGCTTCAGGTTCTGTGTGCCCCTCCCCCCACTCTCACTCTGCAGTCTCTGTCTCTCAAAAATAAACATTAAAAAAAAAAAAGAATTAGTTATAGCAGTAAAAATTTTTCTCTTTTAGTTTTTCACCTAAAAAACTGGTCCTTGACCTAGGTAAAAATTCATTATTACAACACCATTTTAATTGAAAATAACTGAACAAATACATTCTTAAAACAAAGGCACAGGGACAAGTCAATCTTACCGACTTTAAATAAATCAGAGTTAAAGTTCATCGTAAGGTTTGCTCAATAACAGCTCACTGAGCCATACTCTAAGTCTAAATATTTTATTTAACTCCTCACAGCTTGTTGGAAAATTCATTCTTTAACAGAACTCAAGAATAGAACTGACAGCCAAAAATGCTTATTTGGTTAAATCACTTAAAAAGAGTAAAATGCTCCCCATCTAGGAGACTGCCTAGTCCCGAGTTCCGTGCAGAAGCCAACATGGGGTGGGGCAGGGGGGTGTGGTGCAGACCTGCCCTGACCAATTGGCCAGCTCTGCTTGAGCACCTAGTACTGGGCACTCCTGCACTGGCCCAGACTCAGCTCACTGTTCTCCTCATTTCTGTGAACTCAGCTGAGCTAGCAGAGATTCTGCCTCGCAGCGAGCACCCGACACGTGTTTGGGATAGAAATCCCCACAGAAGGAATTCTGGAGAGATTTTAGGACTAGAGATGAGTGAACCATTTCTACGGCAACCTGGCAGAACCAATAAAAAGTAATCACTTGGACAAAATAGGTGTTAGAAAAAAGATATGGTTTCTGTAATACACAAGATATTACATATATATCTTCTGTATATAATATACAATATACAGATTAGTTGACTAATCTGTGTCTTTTGAAGGCGTTAAATCTGTAATAGGGTTACTGCTATTAAAGGTGATCTAGCCTGCCCCAACCGCTCAAATGGTGACTCGATTAAAGAATAAAGTCACTAAGAATGCAGATGATGCGGACTCCCTTTGCGTAATAAAATGCCTAACTGCCAAGGGAAAACTGCATAGAATTTCATGAGGCTGTAAGGAAAGTGGCAGAGGAGTGACTTTTGCAAGTAGTAATTTTACAGAAAAGTCATCTGGAGTACACTTACACACAATAATAGGTTCTGAATTACTAGTCACAATATGACTAAGGAAAGGGACACGAGTGAACAGCAATGACAATCCGAGGACAATCTAATGTGCCACAGTGGCCAAAGAGTCTAGCATTAAACTGGACACTAAAAATGAAACCTCTAAAACTGTGGCATACATGCAAGCTGTGCGTATCAGTATTTCAACCAGCATGATGAATGATTCAATTAAGAGAATCAAAGATTCAAGACAGCCTCAAGCCAGAAATGATGGGCTGAAAGGGAGCCCCTCGCGGAGGCTGAGCTGAGATCTGCTCACTACAACTCAGACAGCGAAACTGAGAATAGGTTTAAAAAAAAAAAAAAAGGTAACTATCTCTCAAAATGACAGTTTATAGAATGATTTACTCTAGATTATATTAGCCAGTAAATATTCTCATCACCAAACTGCCAATATAGTAATTTGGAACTAAATACATAAATCTAAATCTATATTAAACAGAATTCTCTTTTTGATGAGCCGGAAGGTGCAGAGTCTTTGTAATTTTGACCATCACAAATCATTAGTATGTGACCCTCTGGAGTCGGAAGGTGTGGAAGGGGAGCCGAAGGCTGTTCCAGGCACTGTCTTTTTTTTTTTTTTTTTTAAGTGTATTTATTTTGAGAGAGAGAGAAACAGAGCACATGAGTGAGGAAGAGGCAGAGAGGGAGAGAGGAATCTCAAGCAGGCTCCGCACTGTCAACACAGAGCCCGACATGGGGCTCGAACTCATGAACCACAAGATCATGAACTGAGCCGAAGTCAAGAGCTGGACGCTTAACTGACTGAGCCACCCAGGCGCCCTCACACACTGTCCTTTTAAATAGAAGCATAAAGCTTTTTATTATCACGTCTCAAAGAGTAAAAGGTTGTACGTGTTATTGAAAAGACAAAAAGCAAAACCTTACAGTATTGGCCACTATTCTAACAATAAAAATCCTGGTTATTAGTATTTATGAACAAAGAAGTTAGGCAGACTTAAGAACCATTTAGATACAGCAGATGACAGAACCACAATGCGTTATTAAAGGAAGTTGGAGACTCTGAAATCTTCTCTAAGAATTACCGAGAGGTCAACCATCTTGGTGCCACAATCAGCAATGGAAGAATGGGGTGGAAGAAACACAGGGGATGCAGTGGGACAAAGGTCTTAATGATGCGGATGAAGTAAAGCCCACATCCTTTTGGCAGAGAGACTTAAAGCTTCAGCTTTTAAAAACAAACACAACGCAAAGAAAACAGATGACAAATAGCACTGCCAGCGCTTTTCAGGGACACAACATGAAAGGAGGCAGTGAGGGACTTTCGGTCCCTTCTGTGTCTTTAGAATTTTGTACTATATAAACATCTTATTACTCGAAATAAAGAGTAAATTTTAAAATTAAAAATAAGTAAGATCCAGACAACCTGCCAATCAGAAGGACCTGATATTTTTAACTCCAATACACTATGACGTGTAGGGTTTGTTTCGCAAAGAAAAAAAACTTAAATATGTCTTACGTTTACTGAATGCTTAAAGGTAATTCCTTCTTTATAACCTGATATTTCCAAGGGAGATTAATAACAGGTGTTTGTTTTTTTTTTTCTAATTGGAGTCAGCAAACATCCAACTTACGCTTGGTATCAATGCAAAGCTGTAGAAAGTACATTTTACTTATAGTCACACTTGGTTTATCTTAATAAGAAATCCTGAGGTTGTATTTTCAGAATATTGGAAAATAAAGAGAAAAAGGAAACTATTTAAAAGTTCCTAATAACCTAACAAGTGTATATTTGCTTCTAACTTAGAATACAGAAAAGAACTAAATTATTGAACACCTATGTGCTCAGCACTAGCTAAATGCTTTTCAGACGTTGCCATATTTAATGCTTACGATCCAGGGTGGCAGGTTATTAGTCCTGTCTCAAATGAGAAGAATTAGCTTGAGAGAGGCCACACGTTTATGAAACTGGTGGAGTACAAGATTCAAACCCACATTTGTCTAAGATCAAAGTCCACGGAACTTCTCTGCAAATATGAGGCTAAGGAGGACAGAAGAGCTGTGTGCTTCTTCAGTGAGCAGGAGTCCCCAAATCATGTGACGGACGAGAGAGCGATCTTCTGAGAGTGGGATACATTTGACAGAAATTTCAACTGGGGAATGACCCGATTTAGTATGTGATCTAGGAGACAAATGTGCAGGCAGTGTAGAAAGTGAGCTGGGAAGAGGAAGAACAGAGTCAGGGCGATCTGCCACAGTAATTTTCAATCATCCGCCGAGACCTTTCGTCACTCTTATTCTAGCCTCTTTTCTCCTCCTCGCAGCTGCCACCGCCACAGCAAACCTCAAAGATAGTTGAGTGTTACAATATACTAATCAATGATGTGCTTTTTTTCCCATGTCATTTTTCTCCCCAAGGACAGTTCAGTTAGTTAATTGAGTAAGTTAGTCAGCTGATTTTAGAATCAAAATGGAAGCATATTTCCTGTGTCAATATTCAATCTCTCTGAGTAAGTACCTGGTTTAAAAACACTCCATATCTATATATATAGACACACACACACACACACACACACCCCGGTTATTTATGTTGTATCACAACTGACTGTACTAATACTCGAATTAAATTTAAATTAAAAAAAATCCTTAATTTGTGAAATCGTCCCATCAACAAGTGTGGGAAGTACACACACGAACAAAACGTACTCCTAGAGGTCTAGGGGCCTTTATTCTCTTTTATCTTTACTATTAGCAACACACGTAACTCAGAAAAGTTACTAACGAACCAGCAGAAAGGACACTTCTTAAAGGAATACAAAACCTAAAATAAGAAGAACTTAAACTAAACGCGGGGAAATGGAAACCACACAAATCTAGTACGATAACTATCTGAGGGTCCGCACTCCCCTAGAACTCCATTAAAGCCCACGAAGGGCAGTCATTAAAACATGAAAACGTCAACGAGATTCTAAAAATGGCTTTACACAAGGACAGGGACAGGCTTCCATGAGGGCAGGAAAGGTCTTCCAGGTTCTTGCCCCTGTGCTCTGGGGCAGGGATCGGCTGCAGAAGCGGCCCTGTGCTCCAGAGGAGCAGGGACTGGCTCGAGAAGCAAACAAGTGAGGAGCCCCTGGCTTCCAGAGGAAGGAAGAGGTGGGGAAGTGCAGCTGTGGCTACGGCCGATTCCAATTTCCCCAATCAGTTCCATTAATACTTCAGAACGGTTTAAGTCAGAAACCGCTATTCCATCCACACATGATTATTATCAGGATTTGACACCACAGCTCAGTAACTATTGTAACAGGCACCACGCTAAATATATGTAGGTGATGGGTATTTGCAAGAAAAGCAATCTTTCTTACCTTTCACAGAACCGCCATGGGCATGCTGAGAAGCGGAGAGTCTAATACCATTTATTCTACTATTCAATCTGTTGTCAGTTTTCTTGATTTTCTCCCTAAACCCAAAATATACATGTTACTGACATTTTTGTAACGTTCTCTAGAGAACACAGTAAGTAGGATTACTAAAATTCCCCTCAATTTTTTTTATAGTAAAAAAAATTTTAGTAAGGTATAATCTAAATGCAAGACTCGCCCTTTATTGTACATGTTCTGAGTTTTGCCCCTCCAAATTCAAATGTATGAATACATTTGACAATAGCTTTATTTTGATCATCTGCATTTGCTATTCTGAATTTAAAAATTAAGCCCAGAAATAAAAATATAAGGAAAAATACTATTTATACTATATAAACTAAACATGCCCATAGTCAAATTCTACATGTTGCCTTTCTTACCAATTTCTATTACTGGAAACATTAAATTGAACCTACTTTTCAATTTGTGGCTTTCCTTTCTTCTTATTTATTGAAGATAAGCTTCGCTTTTCAGTTGAATGCTAATGAAAAGAAGAAAAAGAAATCAGACGAAAACTAACCCATACTCATGTAGATATCCTTCGATTCTCCTATCAAACATTAAAACGACACATTCCCAGTTATATTTTGTTAATAAATTCTGATTCCTAACCTATTTCATGAAGTTACCTACTTGAACCACGAAAATTTGCACATTCCCTAATACTTAATATTAATCTAAGAAAAATACCTGTTTTGAATTTTGCTTTTAAAATTATTAAACACGGTCGAGTAACTGGCATTTGCTTACACATTCAATAGTATTCTTTTGAAGCATATCAACTTTAAGAAGAAAAGGTGTAGGTGCTGAAGTAGAGAGAGCAAAGGTATAATTGAATGGACTCTGAAAACAGGCCATTAAGTATGACTAAGGTAACACACAATTTCTCAAAACACACTTCAATGCTTTCATTTGTAAAACCACATTCCAGTAAAGCTTGACATTTGGAGCTGAGTGCTGGCCAGAAATAAACATCGGATTAACAAATGCGTTTTCTAAAAAGGTGGCTCTCTCCACAGCCCCTCCGGTAAGCCTTTCCCTGCATCTATGGTGCCTGCGAGCATTCCGCACTCCGATTATACCCACTCCTGAGGAAGCAACTATTTCCTAATTACATTCAGGAGTGTGGGGAAACTGCCCCAACTTCTCATGAGGGAAAGTCAGTCTCGAAATTCAGAATGCCAACAGCAAGATAGTGACTGAAATGTGGATAATTCTTCCAAAAGCAAAACATCTGGCAGAACCATTTGATGTGTCCCTAGTTAGAACAAACATTCTAAGATTCGTATTAAAATGTACTCCTTTTTTGAGCAATAAAGGCAATCTCAAGATATTTTTTCAGGTCTCAGAAGAGTTTAGACCATATATTCCAATTAAGCTGAAAGTCTAACAGCTATACTATCTGACATAATAATGCATACAGAACGCAACTTTGTAGAGTAGCAATGCATGGAGACAAGAACAAAACCCACAAATACCTGGTCAGCTAAGGCCACACAGTGCTCCGGGTGCTGAAGAGCGGGGCAGCTCTGCTTCCTCCAATCCACAATTCCATTCTGCTCAGAATACTGCACGGCGAGACCATCCAACGGAGAACAATTTGTACCGATGGTGCTATCAGAAGAAGTTTATAAGGTATGAAAGTCTGTCCTGAATAATCAAACCTGTATCATATAATGAAGAAGCTATAGTAACCCTTTCTTCAGTATATTATTTGTTCTAAAAGAATGCCTAGTGATATCTCTAAGGGGAAAAAAAAGGACACTGAGAAAATATTATCACAGCTATCATATCTAATAAAGAACACCTGTCTCTAAAGAAATTAGTAACAAATGCATGTTGTCTTCAGACACCATATATGGTCATCCTGCACCACTTACAGCTGGAGCGTGACTCTGAACTTGAGAGGATAGCTAAGTTCTGTGTGTATCTAAGGCATGTTACAGGACAGGATAGTGTAACTGAAAAACGACAGAAACAGACAACAAAAAACAGACGCAAAGAGAATCCAGAGACAGAAGTTACCGGACACGGCCTTTAAAATAACGGTGCTTAATATGGCAGTGACTACAAGAAGATGGGGAATTTGGGAAGTGTCCCGAGAAATATAAAAAAGAATCACATGTAAATTCTGAAACTGTAAAAGAAACTGCAATTAAGAACTCAATGGATAGAAACAGACGAACGAAGTCAGTAAGGAGGAACTTTGGCCAGAAGAAACTAGACTGAAGCTGGAGAGGAAGAAAACACAGAGAACACAGAAAAGGTTAGGGGACGCACGGGGCCTAGTGGAAAGTCTAACACACGAAGTACCCCAAGTCTCAGAAGAGAAAACAAGAGAACCAGGCAGAAGCATGCCTGAAAAGGTACTGGCTCAGACTTTTTTCTAAAACCAAAAGGTATCAGGCTTCAGCCTTAAGAAGTGGAATTCATCCAAAGACAGCTACAAACAGTATCATTGGAAAGCGCTCAACGCCAGACGAGAAAATCTTAAAAAGTAATCAGGCTTCGAAAAGCACATCCACTTCCAAAGAGCAACAAGAAGACTGAAACAATGAATGCCAGCAGTCTCTGTTGGTTCCCCCTGGAGGCAGAACCTGGGATGCCACGGGTGATATGGGAGGCGACCCCAGGAAGCAGGAACAAGTAGTATGCAGAATGAAATTGGCAAAGAGGAAACATCAGCTTGTAAGGGTCCATTACTGAGGTTGCCGACATAAGCAGCAGAGGCTCAAACTGGTTGGGACCTCCCAGAATTATCTATCTAAAGGCCAGGAAGCTGGAGCCTACCCTCATCGGTTGAGTGCTGACCCCCTGGGCAAATTAACTTGCATTTCTGGACTGTGTTGGTCTGAGGACCGAGTAGGTCCCCAGAATCAGCAAGGGCCCTGAGGCAGAAGGTGGAAAGTCTTACAGCTTGGGTGGGACAGGAGAAATATGAAGGGGGTCCTAGAGCTGAACTGAGGCTGTAATTCGAGGGACCAAACGCATTAAACAGGAAGACAGTAAAACCTGACTTTCAAAGAGCTCACAGAAAGTCACTGCCAACCTAGAATCCTACATCCAGAAAAAGTGCAGGTAAAATAAACATTTTCTTCCCCAGGTAAGAGCAAAGTGAATGCATCACTGGCAGACAGGGCTACAGGAACTACTCCAGTCCTTCAGCAGGAAGGAAACAATCACAGATTCTAAGACACACGGGAAAGAACGAGGGCACTGGAGCGGTAAAATCCAACTGACAGGTGAAGGCAGGCTTCATGAGGTCTCAACTACAGGGACAATAACGTACAGGACAGCCACAGTTGTAAGGTGGGAGGGTAAGAGAAATAGCGAGGAAAGGTCCTCACAGGGGAAGTGGCACAAGCACCATTAGTATCAGACCTTAGAGAGTCAAAGATGTAGAATACAATCTTGTGACCTCTCATGACCACCAGAAGAATCGAAAACAATACATAACTCTCAAGGGTAACAAAACAGAAAAACAGAATAAAACCACCCTACAGCAAGAAAGGAAAAAACAGAAGATAACACAGAAAAGGTGGGACAAGTAACAAGCCAACAGTAAAGTGGCAGACTTCTAGACAAATGTCTCAGTAATTAAAGTAAATGCGACACATTTATGTGGCTCAGTTGTTTAAATGTCCAACTTCGGCTCAGGTCATGATCTCACAGTTTGTGTGTTCGAGCCCCGCAATGGGCTCTGTGCTCACAGCTCAGAGCCCGGAGCCTGCTTCAGAATCTGTCTCTCTCTCTCTCTCTGCCCCTCTCCCCCTCATGCTCTGTCTCTCTCTCTCTCTCAAAAATAAATCAATATTAAAACAACTTTTTTTCAATGTACGAAGACAGTATGTTTTAGGAACTAGATACGTACTTCACAAGAGGACTCTTGCCGGTGTGTTTCTTGTGGATTACGGTGTGCTGGAGCACATCTACAACGGAGGAAGAAACAACTTATTATACCAAATGCTGCTGCCAAAATCCAAAAGGGCGATGCAAATAATTTATGTGACGGTGACAGTGTCACCAGACCGTGCACAATGCTTCTAAGCATTTTTCACAGAAAACTCCTTAAAGGGGCAATTTTTCAAAGACACACTAAACTCGTGAACTTCCTTCAATATCCTCTCCCATGTGTTGTACCTGAGAGCAAATTGGCTTTGTCCAAAACTAAGAAAATTCACCTCGAACATGCTGCTGCAAAACCACAACCTCCAATTTTAGGCTCTTTTTTAAACCGTTAAAAACTTGAAGGGTCTCAAACATTCAAAAAACACACACCTATTCATGTAAGAAACACCTGCGTACTCATCTCCCAGGTTGCTCTACAAAGCTCGAACAACAGGGTCTCGACTGCAAGGGATGACTTATACACAGATTTCTTTTTTCCCCCAATAAACCAGTACTGCAAACTTACTTTCTCTTCTTTATGATTTCCTTAACATTTTCTTTTCTCTAGCTTACTTTCTAAGAATACAGTATCATAATACATCTAAAATACAACCTATGTATTAACTGACTGTTTACGTTTTTTGGTAAGGCTTCTGATCAAATAGCAGACTAGTAACAGTTAAGTTTTGGGGAAGTCAGAAGTTACACATGGACTTTCAATGGCAAGGAGGTTGGTGCCCCTAACCTCTCTGTTGTTCAAGGGTCAACTATATTTGCCTCTTTTATTAAGAAACAAAATATATCACAGAAATAACTGTAGGCCCCTCTCCATTCCATTAGACTTCCTCCCTCTACAGAGATAAACTAGCTGAAATGTTCTAGGGAGTGTTTTGATGAAGATTTACAGTCCCCAGAGAAGACCCAGGGATTTTTCCATCACACACGAGGCTGCTGTGAGGACTTCCGTATCCGTCCCCTGAAAACACGGATGACAATTTTCACAGCAGCAGAACTGCTGGGCAGTAGCATAAAATTAATTACTTCCAACCTCACCACCCAGTCGAACTTCTGTCCAAAGGAGTTGTGCCCACTCATGTTCCCATCCGCAGCAGATCGGAGCTCCCATTGCTTCATTCCCCTGCTAACGGCAGACTTGAAATGTTTTGCCAGTCTGATGAGCGTGAAAGGACAGCTCGCTGTTTTTACAGTGTGCATTTCTCGGACCACTCGTGAGGCTAAACACTGCTTAACCGCCGTTCACATTTCTTCTTCCATGAATTAACTATCTTTGTCCTCACTGTCAATTAGACTGATTCTCTCATTGAGTTTTTGGAAGAATATTTCTATTGTCTGGATACAATCTTTCTTCAACCGTGAATATCCTGTAAATACCTTCTAACTGCCTGTTTTTTGGTTACAAGTTCAGTTCTAATTTAGAATAGAAGGAGCTCCACCACGGTCACGCTCTGTTTTGTCAAGAAAGCCTTCTTGTCCCAGATTATTAACATTTAAAAGTTCACTTTTACGTTTTATATAAAGTTTATATGTTTCTTTTGTTATTTACTTGAAATTTTTGTGCACGATAAAAGTAGAGATCTAATTATATATTTTTTTCAATTGGAAAGCTGGCCAACATCGTTTATTGAATAGTCTTTTTTCCTCATTTATTTATAATGCCACCTGTCACATTCCAAGTTCCCATATGTCTGTTTCTTGGCTCCTTAATCTGTTCTAATGGTCTGTTTGCCTATCCCTGGGCCTATATCAGGCAAAATGACTTATTCCAGTGAATCCAAACTTACCTTCTTCTTGACTTGAAGCTTCTGAGCTGTCTTCCTTTAAGTGTTCTAATATTTTAGAAGTCTTCAGAGAGGATTGTAAATTATCTGCGGGAAGTATTCAATACCATTAACTTTTTAGAAAAAAGGTAATACATAAAGAAAACACACAGAGAATGACTCTCTGTCCCAAGAAGAGGAGAGTGGAGAGTCAGTGGTAAAGAGAACATTTCTTCTAGTCGGGACCTTTACAAAACCAAGGTGAAACAGCACAAAACACTGGCCTGGGAGTGGGGACCCTGAATCAGGGAGCCTGCCCTCCCCATGAAAATCATAGGTCTGGAGCAGGCGGCCTCACCTCCGCCAGCCCCAGGGGCGCTCGTGCGGTATGAGGGGGTGCGCTAGATTAGGGCTTCTCAGACATCGGTGGTGTGGGAAGGCTTTTCAAATCTCCTACGTGTTGTGGAGCATTCCTTTTATAAAATACAAGTAGGTGTGGCAATGTCCAACTGCTACAAAGCCTCTCAAGTGTCTACCAGGAGTTTCTAGTCTATTACAGAGCAGTGGCCCGCAGGGCACATTCCGATAGCCCCGGATTAGTCCTCAGGTTAAGATGCAGCCTGGTAGGGTTCCAGAGTGTGCTCTAGTGAAGTCACTGAGGAGTTAACATTTGTTTTCTCAGTTCTCAGGACACAGAATACTACTATCGATCCCTGGAGAAGAAAGGCAGAGCTGTCGTTTTTTTCAAAAGAGTGCAAATGAACTTTGACAACGATCTGTTCTCTGGTGAAACAATTTGGACATCCTGACCACGTTTTCCACGATCCCAAAACATTTCCTTTAATGCATTTTAATTTCGCAACAATCTGATGCCTTCCAGTCTACTACCCACTTTAGCACCGTGCACGTAAACACTGTGCAGCTCTCGTGGTGAGTTTCTAGTATTTATGTACGCACTCCTCACTTGGGCCAGTTTTCCTGGGTTGCCTGTCAAAATCTGAATTAAAAGTTTAACTTTGTGTTTTCAGAATTAAACAAATGCTATTTATAGATGTTCCTTAAAAAGTACTTACACTCGGCTCAAGCAGAAAGAAAGCACGAGTTGTTAAATCTATACAGCTCTAAGGTGATTAGGACTCTTTAAAAAACAACCAGCTCCTGCCACTGTTTGGACATAAATTTAATCGTGGAGTCATTCATCTCATCGCATTAACTAGTCATCGAGAATCACACACACACACACCATGAGAGAAATTTTAAAAGTTAACTCGTGTTACCACATCCAATCATATTACTTTTTTAAAATTCTTTTTCTTCCACCTCAAAATGAGGAAATATGCATTTTCTTTCCTCTTTAGGTATAAGAAAATAAGATTTTGTTGGTAGCAGAAGGAAAGGTTAAAAAAAATAGCCACTTGCCATAAAGGCTGTGCTTGAAGTTATTAGCGCATTCACCTAAAGCACACATCAATGTTCCTGGCAAAACATTTCTTTAAAAAGGCCGTTGAGATAGATGTTAGAAGTACACACAAGGCCGACTGTGATGAAGCATGAAACATGAGGGCAAAAGCAACCTACAGGAATAGACGAAAAACACAGGGAAAAATCTTCAGGAGGTAATATTTCACTTGGGTCTTAAAACAGGTGTGATTTTTAACAGGCTGTGCCAAAAGGAAGGACATTTAGAAGTTCGGGTGCAGAATGAGCCAAGACACCGGGACAGGAAATGGCAGGTGTACTGAGTGGGTGCCAAGCCTTCGAGCAGCCAGAGCAGGAGAGACTAGCAACGCGGCACAAGGAGACTCAGGGCAGGGCTTGAATTTCAAACCAAACTTTTAAGGTTTTGAAGAGAGGATTAACCAACTGATCCCTGAGGTAATCCTGGGCTAGGTTAAAGTAAACTGAGAAACCAGAACTGGAGAGACGAGCGAGGCTTTGCACAGGGTGTGCGTGGGAGAAAGGCTTAATGGCCCATGATGGGGCTGGTAATGAGGGGCAGAAAGGAAGGCACCCTGCACCCGGCAGGGCAGCACCTCCACAGCCTGTATGCCAGGTGTGACAAGGCCCTGGAGGACCCAGTATGTCCACGAGATGGAGACAGCTGGCCTTTCCCTTGCAATCAGTCTGTTCTGTGACACTAGCTTTTATACACTATTCTCTGTAAAACTGCAGTGTCAATTTCATTGAAAACGACAAATGTTTCTTAGTCATATGCCACTATTCCTCAAGTGCCAGCCCCATACAAGGCAGCACAGTGAGACAGGAACGCTAAGCAAGAACACATCCGATTTCTAGAGAGGAGAAGACGCTTACTGAGGCTGTGCAGAGGGTCTGGTGATATGGACTGAAAGAAGCTGTGCACTTTCTGACTCTGTAGAAAAGCTTGGGATGAAGTTGAAAATAGCTGCCTGCACATAAAAGAAAAGAGAGGTGTTAGTTTCACATAATATAAACCCACAAGAGTCTCAGTTTAGACTGTAAGGCAATTTCATGCAGCAGTTTAATTAAAAAAGTATATCGGGGACACCTGGGTAGCTCAGTCGGTTATGCGTCCGACTCTTGGTTTCAGCTCAGGTTATGATCCTGCAGTTCATGAGTTTGGGCCCCAAGCCGTGCTCTAAGCTGATAGCGTGGGGCCTATTTGGGATTCTCTCTCTCCCTCTTTCTGCCCCTCCCCCACTTGCATGTATGCACACACTCTCTGAAAATAAATAAGTAAACAAAAAGAAATACTGTTTTTCTAAGGAAAACAATATTATTTTCTAATGTATTTTCCATAGGAAGAAGAGAATAAAAGTTAAACTTATTGCAAAAATCTGGTAACTGAGCCTATTTTTAATTTCCTATAATCTAGTGGTATGGTTTCACTTTTGGCAAAAAAAAAAAAAGTTGTTTCAGCCTTCTGCCCAGTGGTCCAACAGCCATCTTTCTGCTCATATAACAACTGCAACCCCTCTAGTCTCCTTCGCAGGTGTTCCTTTCCATCCCGTGGCTGACGTGAAGGAGCCTGCCCACACTCTGAACGGAAGAGCCCAGGAAGCTGGGGTGCTGGGAGCCCTGGACACTATGGAATGGCGGGGTCTGGTCAGTTACAAGTACCACTACACCCTAAGGCATGACTAGCTGATGATTCGCTCTGCTGCGTATCCTTTCCAGGATTCTAAGCTGTTATCTTTGAAAATCAGCTTTCCTCACATTTTATTAGTGTAATTAAAAGATTCAAACTCAAGTCTTCTCTACAAAAGGGACTCTGCAGTAAGGGGTGTAGTTACAGCACAGAAACTAATGGAAAGTTTCCTCAAGAATCTGGATACCAGCTCAACCACATAAAAGCTGATTTACTCTACATAAGTTACTTGGCCTTTGAGCTTCATTTTCCTCATAGGGAATATTACCAATTCATCAAGGTTGTGCACTCACACAGTACACAAAGCTGTCACCCTGCTCAACATACATATCCTCTTCCATTACTTTTGAACATCTTAAATGATCATTTAAAATTCTTAAATTTCTCCCCAAGGTTCCTGACCTATCATTCAGATTAATGATAAAGTCACTGAATACCTTATCAAGGGATGACCCTTATGGACCAAAATCACCTCATACACCAGGCAAAACTGCTTCTTGGTACGCAAATGTGGAAATAAATATTAAATAGGAAAACAAATGAGAAATGAAGAAATGGAAGAAAAACTAAGTGAGGAGCTGGTCTAAATCCCCAGGTCTCTACACGTTACTTGAGACTGGGGATTAAAACCTGAGGACAGTGGTAGAGGCTATGACCCATTTACATTTACAAACCAACTGGTCCAAAGACAGACACACCTTTAATTCAAAGCCTGAATCCCAAAAGACAGCCTGGACCCAACTACCACTCCAAAAATCAACTGCTTGTCCACTGTGGGAACACGGAGCTGTACATTTAAGCCACATCAGAGAGAAAGGCAAGGCTTGAAGCCAGAATACAGACCAAAGTCAAGGTTCAGCAATACGTAACCACAAGACGGCAATTATACCTATCTTTATTTTTTTTTACAAGAGACTCTTTTTTTTAATGTTTATTTATTTATTTTGAGAAAGAGCAAGTGGGGGAGGGGCAGAAAGAAGGAAAGAGAGAATCCAAAGCAGGCTCCATGCTATCAGCATGAAGCCTGACACGGGGCTCAAACTCACAAACCATGAAATCATGACCTGAGCGGAAATCAAGAGTCAGACGCCCAATCGACTGAGCCACCCAGACGCCCCCTTATCTTTATTTTAATGTTTTATTTATTTTTGAGAGACATAGAGACAGAGTGTGAGCAGGGGAAGGGCAGAGAGAGAGGGAGACAGAGAATCCGAAGCAGGCTCCAGGCTCTGAGCTGTCAGCACAGAGTCCGACGCGGGGCTCGAACTCACAGACTGTGAGATCATGACCTGAGCCGAAGTCGGCCACCCAACCAACTGAGCCACCCAGGTGCCCCTATTTTAAAATCAAACTGGCTACAAGCTAACATATTAAATAAGAAAAACAAGATTATCTACAGACATGACAGAAATTACCCAGCCCCAATGTACACTTCAGTAGCATATTTTCATTTTCCTAACGGACAGTGTATCTGTAACAGTATTTATGCAGTGTGTCCTGTACCAACTCAATCTCTACTTCTCTTATAAACTCATTTCCTATTTCTCACATACAAGCTAGCCACATGAATCAATAAATTTTTAAGGGAAATATTAGAAAATAAACCATGTTTAAAAATAAAATTTTTAAAGAGGAAAATCTTTCCAAGCAGGATATAAAACTCTGAAACCATTAGAGAAAAGATTGATAAATCTGACTACATTAGAAGTTAAACTGTCCACTTGGTCAAGAAATAGCAACAAACAGGGCTCCTTTCCTTAATCTAACAAATAACTCTTATAAATCAGCAAGACCAATAAAAAGTGGGGAGGACTGAAAAAGCCATTCACAGGAAAGTGCAAATACAGACTAAACACAGACCCAAATACAGACTAAAACGAGAGAGTCTTCCTCTCTGAGACTGGCAAAGACGAGAGACTGAGAGTATGTGTCTGCTGAGGTTGTAGAGATACAAATACATGGAAGGCTTCTGGGGTACAGAGTGCTGCTACCTCCTTTGAGTTTGGAAATATCACTTATTTAAAGCTGCATAACTTATGACCAACTTCAATTCTAGAAATTTCTCCTACAGATAAATGTATCAAATGTGTTAAGAAACATATGTGGACATTCACTGTAATACTGTTTGTAGTAGGTTTAAAATATTTAGACTCAAAATGGCCATAAAACACCCTGATTATGATACAACAAAAAATAGATTATGTCGCAAATAAAAAGGCAGCAATCTTTTTATGTGTACCAATGTGTACATGTATGTATATTTAATGAAAAGAGTAAGTGGCAGAAAAGTATGTATAGGATAATTCAATTTGCACAGTATAGGAAATATACACAAATACATAAAATCAAAGGTATGTACGTGCACAGAAAATTTCTGAAAAGTTACATAAGATTTTTAATGAAGGCTATTTCTAGTGACTGAATTTGGAGAAAGGGCAATTCGGGACTTTTGGCATCACACCTTCCTTTACATTCTTTACAAATAGCTTCAATAACACCTTTATAAAGGACACACGCGCGTGTGCGCCTCTGTGATTACCACTGAGGAGAACCCTAAAAGCCGTGATAAGGGTCGGACATACACGTCTTAATTGTCATCTTGGTCAGAGGCCAAATCTCTAAAAGTGGCCCCTTCATAGTTTTTCCCCTCTGAAAATTTCTAACTTATAGATAAGTTACAAATAGAGTAAAAAATATATTTCTGAGCCATAAACAGCTCATCTCTGACACCCCCAACACCCGGCAAGATGTTAGCGTTTCCTACAAAGACATTCTCCTGCAATCATATCAGGACATTAACACTGATAAATTAATACTTAATCCTCAGAGCCCACTTAAGTTCTGCCAGCTAATCCTGAAGTGTCCTTTTCACCACACAGGCCCAGCTGCCACCACAGCTCCTCGTGGTGTAAGGCGACAGCCCCTGCAGTTTGTGGAATGGTCACAGTGTGAGTTTGTCTGAGGTTTCCTCGTATTTAGATTCACAGCAGGAATATCGCAGGGCTGAGGCTGTGTTCTTTTGCTACAGCCTATTGTGTGGTAATTGTGACTGACCCCCTCACTCATCAAGTTCACTTCACTTTACGGGATTAAAGTGGTATCTGTCAGGCTTCTCCATTCTAAAGCCACTCTTCTTCCCTTTATAAATAATAAGCAGTGTTTTGTGGGAAAGGACTTTGATACTGTAAATATCCTCAAACCTTCCATCTATTCATTTATTATTTATATTAATATGGACGCATGGTTTCCTATTTTATTCAATATTACAGTTTTATTATTACTTAGATGTTCGAATTGCTCCAGATTTGATCACTAGGAGCCCCTTCAAGCTGGCTTCTGTCCTTTTGACCAAACCACTTCATTCTTTGAGCACTTCCTTGTTCTGCGGCACAACAGGCTCGTCTCGTACTTTTCCTGCCCTGGCCCTGCTATCAGCTTTTCCTCCCAGGAGCCCTAGTTGTGCTCAGTGGAGAACGGGTGTTACAAGTCAAGCTCTGAACACTAGGTATCCCCAGTGCTACAGGCTGTGGCTGCTTTCCAGACCCTTTCTTTCTCTCCTTTCTTCTTTTTATATGTTTATTTACTTTGAGAGCGTCAAAAAGCACAAACGAGTGGGGGAGGGGCAGAGAGAGAGGGAGAGAGAGAATCGCAAGCAGGCTCCAGCGCAGAGACTGACACGGGGCTTGAACCCACAAACAGGGAGATCGACCTGAGCTGGACGCTTAACCAACGAGCCACCCAGGTGCCCAAAGACCCTTTCAATGAACAGAGCCAGGGAATATATGTGTATACACACAACCATATTTATTTCTGTATCTTCCTGTATATACCCAAAATCATGAGTTTGCATCAGTATTTTCAATTCCAATCAGACACTCCAGGGTTCATTCTGGTTTTCTTCTTTTCTATAGTGTAACTCCTTTCTCTAACAGATGGAAACTTGGTCCTCACTATTCTTACTATACTAATTAGGTCAACTCCCTATAGTAATGTATTCCCACTGTTGCCCTGCCCGCCTCCCATGCGGGTGCCCTCCTGACACCAGCTGAGCTTGAACGCCCTGCCGGCCGCCTCTTCAGGTGTATGCCCTCTGAAACACTGTGCCAGCCTCCCAGAACCATGCCCATGACTGAATGACTCCTCCTTTCACTTGGGGGCCCTTTCCTAGTCCCTTAGGGCACATCCTCTAACACGGCTGCTGCCGCCTGCCTCGCTCTGTTCCAATGAGTGGCTTCAGGACTTTCGTGTTCAGGAGGGGCGGGGGGGAAAGGAGGACAGGAACTGATGACCACTCTTTAAAAGTCACAGTCCTACAAAGATCCTAGACACTAGTATTCCTGAGACTTGAGCCACAGTTTAGCACATCTCCCAGAGTACACATGCATCAAGTTTTAAAGTAACAGTTTAAGCAGAATAATAAATATCTGAGAACATGTAAGAGTATTTTAGAAATAGTACCAGGAGGAGGAAAACCAGATCTATCCGCTACGAACAAACTGTAAAGTTCTAATAATTAAAAAGTGATCCCAGGACAAGAATGAGATTGTTGGGAGGAAAAATCCAGGAGCAGGGTACATACCTAAGAATGTAGGAAATCTATAATATAAGAAAGAATCAATTCACTGTTTGGAAAGAAAAAGAGATTTAGATCCTGACTTCGCTTGGTGTAACAAAACAAATCCAAAACGATGAAAGGGACAATAAAATAACAGAAACTATCCCATAGATGAAAAGTACATTGATGGGGCACCTGGGTGGCTCGGTCGGTTGGGCAGCCGACTTCAGCTCAGGTCATGATCTCGCAGTCTGTGAGTTCGAGCCCCGCGTCGGGCTCTGTGCTGACGGCTCAGAGCCTGGAGCCTGCTTCCGGTTCTGTGTCTCCCTCTCTCTCTGCCCTTCCCCTGTTCACACTGTGCCTCTATGTCTCTCAAAAATTAAGAAACATTAAAAAAAATTAAAAAAAAAAAAAAGTACATTGTGTTTCAAAAGATGGATCGTTTCAAGCTTTTTTAAATAAGTGAATATGTGTGGCCCAAACTCAAAGGGTACCAAGTGACCAGCCAGTCTCATTCCTACTCCCACAGCCCCTCTTCTTCCCTATGCGCAAGCCTCTCTGCTATCTTACTGCATATTTTTTCAGAGATAACCTTTGCACACAAACATGTATATAACCTTCAAAATGGTGATATTCTAGTAACTGTTCTCACCTTGCTCTTGCTCTCCATTGTTCTTTTTCAGTAAGGCCTCACGGTATGCCAGTAATGAATGTCCCATGAGTTAACCAAGTCTCCATCAACATCTAGCTGTTTCTAGTCTTTTCTTGTCAAAAATTACAGCAGTAAACATCCTGGAACACTCATCTTTGCATACGGTGGGAACACACTTGTACGATAAACTACTACGAGGGAAGTGGTCAAAGGTTATCTGCACTTAAGCTGTGATCTCACCAAAACAGCTTTCCACAGAAATTTTACCAGTTTATGTAACTGGCCAACAGTACCTGCCAAACTTCTGGATCTTTGCATATTCAACGGGTTAAACAGAAACTCGTGGGAGGTGAAAAACCTGTACTCTGAAAACTTAAAACATTGAGATGACACAAATAAATGTGAAGACAGTCCATGTTTATAGATTAGAAGAATTAATATTGCTAAAATGTCCATAGTACAGATTCAATGCAGTCCCATATCTAATAGTGTTCTTCACAGAACTAAAACAAACCCCACTAAAATGTATATGGAATCACAAAAACCCCAAACGGCCTAGGCAAACTTGAGAAAGAAGAAAAAAGCTAGAAGTATCACAATCTCAGATTTCAAGCTATATTACAAAGCTACAGTAATCTAAACAGTATGGTACTGGCACAAACATAGATGTACAGAACAACAAACAGAATAGAGAGCCCAGAAATAAACTCACGCTTATGAGGAGCATGGATAAGGGAGGCAAGAACACGCAACTGGAAAAAGACAGTCTCTTCAATAAGTGGTACTGGGAAACTGCATGGCTTTGTGCAAACGAATGAAACTGCACCACTGTCTTAAGCCATACACAAAAATTTGAGTTTAATAAACTCAAAATGGATTGGAGACCTAAATACGAGATAGGAAACCATAAAGCTTCTAAAAGAAAACACAGGCAGTAACTCTGGGGCATCGGCCTTAGTAATATTTTCTGGATCGGTCTCCTCAGGTAAGGGAAACTAAAGCAAAGTAAACTACTGAGACTACATCAAAATAAAAAGTTTTTGCACAGGCGCGCCTGGATGGCTCAGTCGGTTAAGCATCTGACTCTTGGTTTCAGCTGAGGTCATGATCTCAAGGTTCATGGGTTCCAGCCCCACATCAGGCTCAGCGCTGCTGGTGTGGAGCCTGCTTGAGATTTTCTCTCTCAAAATTAATAAAACTTAAAAAATAAAGCTTATGCACAGCAAAAGGAATCATTAACAAAATGAAAAGGCAATGTACTGAATGGGTGAAGATATTTGCAAATGATATATCCAATAAGGGACTAATAACCAAAATATATAAAGAACTTCTAGAACTCAACACCAAAAAAACCACAAAAAATCTGATTAAAGATGGGCAGAGGACCTGAGCATGTGTTTTCCAAAGAAAATATACTGATGGCCAACAGACACGTGAAACCATGCTCAACGTCACTAATCATCAGGGAAATGCGATCTAAAACCCAATGATATTCTATGCCACTCAGAATGGCTACTATCAAAGAGACAAGAATAACAAGCTGTTAGTGAGAATGTGGAGAAAAGGGAACCCTTATGCACTGTTGGTGGGAATGAAAATTGGTACAGATGCTGTGGAAAACAGTAATGAAAAACAGGACAGAGGTGTCTTAAGATATTAAAAAAGAAATATCCTACAATCCAATAATACTACCTCTGGATATTTAGCCAAAGAAAATGAAAACACTAGTTTGAAGAGATACATGTACCTCTATATTTCCTGCAGCCTTATTCAAAATAGCCACGCCATGGAAGCAACCCAAGTGTCCATTAACAGATGAATAAAGAAGATGTGGTGTACACAATGGAATATTACTCAGCCATTAAAAAATAATGCCATCTTGCCATTTGGGACAACATGGATGCACCTAGAGAGTATTGTATTAAGTGAAATAAGCCTGAGAAAGACAAATATCATATGATTTCAATTATATGTGGGATCGAAAAACCAAATGAACAAACCGTCAGAAAAAGGTTCAAATACAGAGAACAAACTGGTGGTTGCCAAGGGGAGGGGAATGAAGGATGAGTGAAATCGCCAAAGGCGACTAAGAGGTACAAACTTCCAGTTATAAAATAAATTAAGTCATGGGATGAAAAGTACAGCACAGACACTATAGCCAGTAATACTGTAATGACTTTGTATGGTGACGGATGGTAGCTACACATTTTGAGGTAAGCATACTGTATTATGCATAATTGTCAAATCACTGTTCCATAACTGAAACGAACACAATACTGTATGTCAACTATGTACTTCAATTAAAACTAAATTTAGAAAAATTTTAAAAATTTTAATGTTTATGTATTTTTGAGAGAGACAGAGCGTGAGCAGAGGATGGGCAGAGAGGAGACAGAGAATCCGAAGCAGGCTCCAGGCTCCGAGCTGTCAGCACAGAGCCCACCACGGGGCTCGAACCCACTGACCGCGAGATCATGCCCTGAGCCGAAGACAGAAGTTCAACTAACTGAGCCCCCCCAGGTGCCCATAAATTTAGAAACTTTTTAAATTAAAAATTTTTTAAATGTAGTAGCCACCTAAAAACTTAAAACTTGAGGTTTTAATTTATATTTCTGCTTATGAGCTGCTTTTCATATGTTCGAATGACGCCTAAAAGTCCAGTTTCTCTGTGCTATTTGTTCATATAGGCTCCCATTTTTCTACCTGCTTTGGACTATTAGTTTTCATTACCTTATTGATTTTTCAGGAGGTTTTAATAAGAAAGAAGTAATTACAAGTATTTTTTCCGGGAACTTCAGGTTTGTCTTCACTTTGTTTATAGTATATTTTCTTCTTTACATTATGTAGAAATTTGATTTTTGAATACTTAAATTTAAATTTTTAATGGTTTCTAAGTATTATGTGATACTTGGTAAAAATTTTTTCATACACATATTATAAATTTCATGTTTTCTTTCTTGCATTTAAACTCTGAGCCGTCTAGAGTTAACTTTGATGTAACGAATGACATATAGTTCCAGCCTAACTTTCCTCCCATACGTTTACAGAGATCTACCTAACATTTAACAAACAATCTAGGAATGACTTTCTAATAGTGAAGAGATAAACAGAAACACAGAAACAAAGACTGACAGACCTAACATAATATTTTAAACTTCATTTAAAAAATCACTAACTGGGCACCTGAGTGGCTCAGTCAGTTAAGCGTCTGACTCCTGACTTCAGCTCAGGTCATGATCTCACAGTTCCTGAGTTTGAGCTCCGCATCGGGCCCGCGCTGCCGGCGTGGAACCTGCTTGGGATTCTGTCTCCCCATCTCTCTGCTCTTCCCCTGCTTGCTCTCTCTCTCTCTCTCTCTCAAAATAAACAAACTTAAAAAAAAAAAAAGCACCACTAACTGAAAAATACTATATTACTAAAGGTAAGTTGTTAAAGATCAAAAACCAATAAGATTCACAAAGATACATTGATAAAGGACAGATGATCTTATAAAATATAAAAATGGCTAAACAAAAAGATACTGAATTTCACTAATGAAGGAAATGAAAATTAAGCCAATTTCACCTGTCAAATTAGCAAATAATTTTTAGGTGCCGCTCAAAGTTAGTCAAGCTGTGATAAACAAGGATGTTCAAACACTAAGAACACGTAATGCTGCTTAACGAAACTTTTCAGGAAAAAATAATATACATGTTATCAGGGATCCTAAAACAGGATCTTATTCTTTAAATCAGTAAATCGGTTTCAAAGAATCTCTCTTCAGTAATTACTCATAAATGTGGAGAATGTTGTAGGCACAAAAATGGTCAAAGCTTTATTTTCAGGAGGGAAAACACCTCAGAAAATTGTCTTTCTTCCCAAAAACAGAGTCAGAGGATTGTATGTACAGCCCGAGGGGGGAGATATTCTGCATCCACTCGAAAAATCTTGAAGAATTAAATACAAAATGCTTATAATTTGAGAAGAAACATACGACATAAAATGGCGTATCTAATATTAGGCAAAACAAAAAGCAAATAGGAAAAATAAAAATGGCCAGTATGAAGTTATTTAAATAACTGCCATCTTTTCATTACTTTTCTGTGTTTCCCAAATGTTCTCCACTGAGCAGCTGTCGGATTTACCAAGGCCCCAAACGGCCTGAGCGCACCGCATGCCTCTACACGGAGCACCAGCAACGCACGGAGACCTGCCGTCTCTCACCACTCGGAGCCGGAGCGCGCACGGGAGAACGCCGAAGCCACTACCGGGCCGCCGTGGGACGTCGGGCAAGGGAAGCACCGGGTCTGGAGCCGGCCTGGCAGCTCGCGGCCTCGCGCAGGAACCGGGCGCACGCGGCGGTCAGGGCCGAGGCGCACACCGACCTGCTCCCAAGGACGCGAAGGTGCGCGCTCCGCGGCGCCCCGCACCCCACGGGCTGCCTCCTCCAGCGCGGACTACCGGCTCCGGGCTGCCAGACGCCGCTCGGCCGCCCGAGGGCCACGGCTGGAGCGCCACAGCCCGAGAAGCTGCCTCCTGAGCCGCTTCAGAGGCGGTGGCCTGAGCGCTCGCCACCCTTCCGGGCCTGCCACTCAGCGCGTGGGCCACGGACCGCGCGCCTCTCCCGCACCCACCGGAGCCCCAGGCCCGTGCCCACGAGGGACTACGGAGCGAGAATCTGCACCTTCACCACATCCCCGGGGATGCAGGAGCCCTGACTTCTGAGGAGCTCAAGACACCCAGGAAATCAACCCGCTCTTCCTTCCTGTCATCACCCACCGTCCCTGGAAAGCTGTGACCGCGCCCTACTGCTCGCGTTCTCTTCCGGAACCTTCCTGCCGCGCCCCGCAAGGCCCCCATACCCGGGCTCTTCAACAAACGGACATGCACCTCCTTATTCAGACTAAAATCCCGCTAGCCCCTGGGGTCTGGCTGTCCTCACGCACCCACCTTCCGGTCGTGTTCCCACATTCATGTTCCCACATTCGTACTAGGTTTGGCCCCTGCCTGTCTCCTCCACTCCCAGAGTTCCACAGCCCACTTCAAACTCCACCTGCGTGACCAGCAAACCTTCGGAAGCCCTGCTTGGCTGCCCTTCCCCCAGTGACTTCTTCCATCTCCTCTCTTACTCCGGTCACTTACTTCCACACGCACATCCTGGATCTTGTCACACACCAAGACTCTCCTTCCCAGATTTCAGCTTCTCTCCATGGAGGCGCAAGCAAACACTCGCCCCTTCTTCCCAGCCCTACCCCACCCTGAGAAGCCTCAGTGGGTCCCGCCAGCCCCATCGCAGGGGGAGGGTCGCTACCCGAAGGACGCCCATCTCTGCTCACTGCTGCCTCAGCGAGGCTACTTCACTGGGCCGTCTCCACTCGCTCAGAGGCGGACAGCAAGTCCCACTCAGAGCCTGACTCGAAGCCATACGTGCTCCAATGTTGCTTTTACTTATTTTACTTACTAATAACTGTAAGTTTCCAGTAAGACAGTTTGTTTCCTTGGCCATTACTCCTAAATTTCTCTCTCCTAAAGGGGAGCCCTCAGAGAGGGGCGAGCACAACAATTACCAACAACCACGGAGACCACAGCCCACACCTCTAAGAACCCCCCGGGAACTCTTTCACCTCAGAACCCCCGAACCCAGACACGTCACACTAACTTCAACCTGATCCTGTATGCACACTTACTTGCTTACCCCCAACGCCTCTTCGCCAGCTGTGCTTCGTTGTCAGACTCCCCATCTTCACTGTGAAAACTTCACACTCTTCCCGAAATTCCCTGCCCCACCTGTCCCTTCATCACATCCAAGAACGTCCTTATCCAACCACCTGCTTTCCTAATACTTGAACCTGAAATGCTGGCAAGATTGTTAAAAATCCACACGGCAGGGCAGACCAATACCACGATCATTTACTGACACTCGAACTCCACACCTGGCCGGCGTAGGGGGTTTCCTCTACCGGGTTGTTCTTCACACCCCCACACAACCACTGGGTAAGTCCCTCCTGCTCTCAAATGCTTGATCCCCGCCCCCCAATATAGCATATCTACTCTCAAACCAACTCTTACTGGAGGGAAAAAATACAAGCCATCAGGCAAGAGATCCTTCAACTTCTCATCATGAAACAAGTACATTTACCCACATGCACACCTGACCTTGGGCCGCCGCCGCTGCTCTCACCGGGTCTTCTCCTCCTCCTCACTGCCCGGGCACGCGGGCACCCATCCCCGGGCCTCGGCCGGCATGTGCACGCACCAGCACCCTTAAGCTCGCTGCCTGGCAGAAGAGCGGGCGTGCAGGAAGCGGTCACCTCCCTTCACTTCCCAACACGTGTGCCTGGTCTTCTTTCTTACTTGACTACTTAAAACAGAAACCGTCTCCAGAGTTGAGCTCTTGGACAAGGAACCCTTTCAATAAATATTTATGGAGAAAATAAGAGGTTCACTCAATGTCTGCAGATTTTAGAAGCAATTATTCATGATATCAGAGAGCTAAAGACTTCAATGATGAAAGTAATTAGTTTGATGTTTCCTGCTGTGAACCTAGACCTAAATAACACGCGGATAAAAAGTCCATTTTAAAAAGTACTCCACAGAAAAAAATCTCTTGTCATCTCCCTTCAACTCCATTCCAAGCCCTCCGCTGCCCACGAACCTGTCTGGGACCCTGTGGTGACAGCGTCAGGTAAATTGTTACCTTAGGATGGGCTCTAGGTCAGGATGTCGCCGTTCTTCCCTTTTCAACGAGCCCTGATTCAGGGCTCTTAAGATGGTTTTGTCGAAAGTCTCCGAAGACACTTCCTTTGGGAGCTAGAAAAGAAAAACAGCAAGGCCAATGTTGAGTTTCTCACTCACTGCTAAGTTATGTCACAAACCAGAGGCATAAAGGGAAGACAAATGTCTCTTGCTCAGTAACATCCCAAAGCAGCTCCTCTCTAAATCTTCATGACATACGCCCCGTACTGAAGCAGCGTAGATCTTTCTAGTAGGAAACAGTCTTCTGCCTTCTGGGCACACGTCGGGGCTCTGCGAAAGTGCAGAATAACCCCAGCAGCAATCAGTGTGCTTCTGGGACACGCCTGCATATCTCTCACATTCAGAGTTCCACATGCCATGTGAAAATGACACCCACACCAAGGTTCTTTAGTTAAACAGAACATTCCACATAGCATAGCTAACATTTTAATCCTCGAAACAGTACTCTATAAAGTGTTATCACCGCATTTATAGTTATCACCTTAGTGCCTCCTGTTTCATATCCGAATCCCAGGCAACGTCAGACCACCAGTGCTATGCGCCAAATAAAGAAGTGGGTGTGAAAGATGGGGTGAAAATTCTCAATCCTGCTTACATAAAAAGCACTAACTGAAGGGTTAGTACCCTTTCCCTCAACATGATGAAGGTGCCCTCGGAGCAATGGACCAGAAACCACACACACAAAAATCATCACTGGGCCAAGAACGTTTTTATTGAAAAACAAAATTTAAGTCATTCTGTTTATTAACTAGCTTTTTAAAATTCCTAATAAATTGATTGATAAAATTAGCTTTCTGATGTTTTAAACTTGCCTTCTGATATAGTCTTTACAATGAACTCCTGAGTTACGGGCACTTTCACTAACATTAAGAGTAGAGCCATTCACACGGTATCGAAAGCGCTGCAGGAACAAGCTACACAAACTGTCAGTTTACGTGTTGAACTTTACCTGGAAAACCTAAAGCCAAGTATTCTTTGGACAAATGAGCATTCTGAGTCAACGATTCCGAAATGGAAAATTTAACAACAGCAGCATGAAGTATTACTAATTTTAGGTAGTGAAGACTATGGCATCAAGATGTTTTGTCAGAATGAAGCTCTTCCTGGTTCTTTCGTAACCCGGTAAGGCTGAGGGCCTGCTGGCCACGCACCACTGTGGAGAGCATGTCCTCTGATCACGAATAGGAAGAAACAAGTCTGTATCTACATATTTCCCAAAGAAACGACTATCTCAATATTTACACCTTACTACTACTGTAATAATATTAAGGATACTAGGCATAGTTCATATTGCCCATTTTAAACATATTTCCTGAATATCTGTACACAGTCAAAGAAAACCAGCTTCAGCGGAGAAGTCCGTTTCCACTACTGAATCACTGATGGTTCTTCTAAGTGCAGGAAGGCAAGAGTATATAAATTTTCACCTAGTCAATGACTGGTCACGTGACTGGGCAGAGTGCAGATATGTAGTCATCAGTATTTGCAAAATGCTTTATTTTCAAGTGGTTTTTATCTTCAATTTCCAAGCACTATTTCCAGTCCTAGAGGAAGGCACAGTTGCTAAAAATACAGCTTTAAATCATGTCTCTTCTATTCTAGTCCCTTCTGAATTTCCTCACCTCTCCGTCTTCCTTGCAGTACCCAGCCTCCCAGCTCCGGGCCCCAGCTCAGCCTTGCACCAGCTCAGACTGCTGAAAGATCTTTCTCTGCCATTACAAGCTTCTCTTTAAAAACGCTGAGGCCTGGGGCCCCTGGGTGGTTCAGTCGGTTAAGCACTTGACCCGACTTCGGTTCAAGTCACGATCTCACAGTCCGTGAGTTTGAGGCCCGCTGTGCTGACAGCTAGCTCAGATCTTGGAGACTGTCTTCAGATGCTGTGTCTTTCTCTCTCTCTGTCCCTCCCCTGCTCACACTCTCTCTCAAAAATAAATAAAACATAAAAAAATAATAATAATAAATAAACGCTAAGGTCTAATGGAGAACAATCTATAAACCCCATTACAATTTACTTTTTGTAACTCTTCCTGTTCATCACTCATTCATTCAGTCAACAAATATTCAAATCCCAACCCTGTCCTAGGTACCATTGTAGGCACTGTGGATACAGCAGTGAAAGATGAAACAAAAACCCTGCCTCCGTGGGGCTACCATTCTTGCGATGAGAACCAGACAGGTGTCAGGTGCAGTCTCCAAGCAGCAGGGGAAGGGGGCTTGGATGCGAGGACAGAGGCTGCCATCTACACAGTGAAAAAGGACTGGAAAGCACTGACCTCACACTCACTCTCCCACATTATAGCAAACAGTAAGTGCAGTTAAACAGCATCTACAAAAGTGAAAGGTTGCTAGTATGTACAGGTTGTCAAAAGGACACTTTTTGCTCTTAACTTTTGTAGATGATTTTAAACGGAAGGTAAAAAGGAGAAAAGATATATGGTAGACTTGAGAGGGTATTTTATAACAGGCAATTAGTCTCTGGAAGTACACAATGTTGCCAATTATTTCATTTAACTTGATAAGGCATCTGTCCTACTTTAGAAAAATTCTATATTCAAATGTTGGCTAACTGGGAGGACCATAACCATGAGTCTGAGGAGTGAATCAGTTATCGGGGCTGTCTTTTTTTATAGCACTTAAGCTTTCAGAAAAATTGCATGATTGAAAAAAATGAAATCTGTCAACACGAAGAACCAGCCGAAGCTTAGGGATACCCAAGAGAAGAGACTGCCTGGTGCCAGGCTCTCTCAGTAAGTCTCCCAGCACCACGTGGGACAGGCTGGCAGCACCCTCACCCTAACGTGTTAGGTAACCGGCCTTGACAGGTGGCAGCGCTGGCCCCCACACCGCAAGATATTTCAGCCTTAGCTCTACCCCTGCGCCTTACCCTCGAGCCTTAGAATTCCGTCATGGGAAGGGCAACACGAGAAAAAGAAATGAAGCACACTGCTCTCTGACCCAAATGACACCTATTCACGACTACTTGCCCTGAAACCCTGATAGGTCTGTTGTATGGAGATGGGAGAGTCGGACACACACAGAAGAGGTTCTGTAAGCACACGCATGGCCATGGTGCAGGGCAGCCCTCCCAGATTTCTTCAATAGGCAGACTGCGAGCCGGGAGCTCGCTTCTCCTCTTCCCTGAAAGACGGTGCTCACACACCCGGTCCTCCCACCGCTCGCTCTCCTTCCTCGCCACGCTGTCTACGGACCACGAGTCCCCAGCGTATGACCTTCGGCAAGTGGAAATCAACAACCCCGCCCCATCTTTACATGCAGTTAGGTCACTATCTTGGAAGGAGCAGAAGCCATTCTCAGTCCTGAACCAAGAGGACCCAGTTTAAAATAAGCTGCAGGAAAATATTCGAGCTGTCCCTGGGTATTTCCAGCGGAATGAACACGGACAGTCCATCACGCTATGTTCTCCTCGGAGCCAGCACCTACCATGCTGCTCGAAGCTCTGCAAGCTGGGGACGAAGCGTCTCTTTTAGCTTTAAGAATGGAGACCCATGACTGAAAAACCAGCACTGTCCTGAAAATTTCCGATGTTATAAGTTCAATAACTACATCACACCTTGACCCAAAAGTTAGTAACTGAGTTGGGAAAGTTTCCTGTTTCTGGACTTTCTGTTTTATCTCCTTATTAACAATACATTTTAAAATATATTTGCTTATCGTAAAATAGTAAAAGTACTGGTTAACCATTTAAACCTGTTTCCTCTTTTTAATATTTAGCTCTATCCAAACACACTTCAATAAAATGAAATCAGTGTCAAAGAAACAGGCAAGAATTTGAACAAAATGACCAAAGCCACCTTTTACTTCCACAAGTGTGTAGAAAAGGTTCCCATGAGCCCTTGTTCTCAATACTCTGGAGGGTCTAATCACTGGGGGAAGCCGGAGCTCCAAGAAGGAATCAATGGCCACGTGTTAAAGGAAGTCCACAGAGGGAGTCGAGGAGCCGTGAGGTCTAAGAACCACAGCAAATCCTAACGAGCCTCAACTCATCGTGCAGACGCACTCTTCCACAGGAAGTACCCTTGCAAGTAGCCGTTAACAGTCATCTGGGCAAGGAACCAGGAATAAGGTTCCATTTTTTTCAATGTGGAAAATCCTTTGTTTCCTTACATCGGTAACGTAAGAAAACTTACGTTTAGAATAACATGACATTTTCTACAGGCAATGAAGAACTCTAAGTCAACCTTTACATAGCGTGGTTAAATCTTCCTGGTGTCTGTTCTGATATTGAGATTTTTGGATTCTATATATATACATATATCGTAAAAATCATTTTAACAACAAAATCTATACTTTTACCTTCAGTAGAAATTCCTGTAGTTCTTGGTGGGTTTTTGTTACTGTTGTGACTGAAAGATCAGACCAATTTACCTGATTTAAAAAAACACACATATTATATGGTTATTTCTTAGGCGGGAACCGGCTGAAAAAAAGCCATGTGTAAAACAAAGGGCCTTACTTAAATTTTATTAAGATTAACGATTAGAAATATAAAGTTAATCTGGCATTGTCAGAATTCTTCGAAGTTGTTCAAATTAACTGTACATTGACATGTTCTACTCCAAAAACTTTTTAACAATTCCTTTCAAATCGCATGGTTTTTTTAAAAAGTTGTCTTTAAAAATATGACCGTATTTTAGCAATTTTTCAAAAGGGAAAAGTTGTAGGACTCTAAGATGACCCTTTGACAGTATAAATCTATACACCAAGACAGGTAAAAATTGTACCTCCTGGAACTTATTACATATGAATTCTTCAGAGAAATAACTAGAGTTTACTGCCCCTCTTTGGTAAGTACTATGGTGTATTTTTATGGGGATTTATGGCTTATGAAGAGGTTTCATCTTTATCTCAATTCTTTAAAATCCTATTAAAGTATGCGGGACAGGTCTGACTACCTCCATTTTCAGATGGAGGAACTAAAACTCAAAATGGTTCACATACTTAGATGTGACCCTAAGGGAGCAGAAGAGCCAGACTGAAATCTATTGTGCCATTTTCCCTCTTAGATACTTCGAATTCCATGGACTTGATGGTGGTCCACCGATAATGTCTACATTACAAGGATCTGAGCCAAGTAGACACTCAAACTGTGCAAATACCTACATCTCATCAAGTAATCATACCATTATTAATCAGATATTTAAGAATAGGTAAAAAATTGTATCTACCAACCCTCAAAGCAAATATCCTTATTAACTGGCACATCTTTTAAATGTTTTTAAATTATTCAACATTCGTTGAGCAGCTTCTTAGGTGAGACACTGTTCTCAGTGAAAGGGATAAGACAGCCGAAGTCTCTGCTGGCAGAGGTCAGTCAGGGCCTAGTGCGTGAGACCCGTCACAACGAATGAATATTTAAGAACTCCCATCAGTGATCAGGGCTCCAGAGACCACGAACAGGGCGTGGTGCAGGAGGACAGCACATCTGAAGGGTGCTGACAAAGACCTCACGGGAGGGAGTGTTTGAGCCAGCCCAGGAGCTGAAGGGACGTGAGCTGTGTCTGGGAAAGACTGTTCCAGAGCTGAGCTGGGGATGACAAAGGCTTTCAGGAAGGAACAAGCTAAGAGCTCCAGCAACGAAAGGAGAGCTAGTGTGACTGAATGAAGAGAGCATGGTGGCTTGTGCTATGCGTGACAAAAATGTTAAGTGAAACGTTCGGGGATAAGGATTTAAAATTTGCAATCTGAGGGTACGTCTCCAACAAAGCAGAAGCCAGAGTTCTGAAATTCATTCTCCAGATACACTAAGCAAGTCAGATATGGTGGGATGACGGAGGATGAAGACTCCTGCTCTCCATAAGACACTAACCAACTAGAGAGGAAAAACATGTAACCCAAATAGAAGAATATGAAAATTTTATGATGGTAGTAGTATGCCTTGAATGAGTGGAAACACATTCTGCTGGAGGATCAGAAATGGCTTCATGACACAGGTACAGCTAAAGTGTGGCAAGCAATACCTTCGGGGAGGAACTGAAGTGAGGGAGCACAGAAACGTGGCGTCGGTCCATTTGGCTTCAAGGCGCTCAGTCCAACCTCAGGAGAAAGGGCCAGACAGTGAAGCCCAAGCAGAGGGGAATAAGGAAGACGTGGACAAGGAATCCACATTATGGTCAACAGGCAAAAAGGAGACATGGGGAGAAACAGAGCCAGACTCTACGGTTAATTAGACAGCTGTCTGAAGGACAGAATGACGGGAAAGCAATTAGAGATGAGAAGACAAAGCCAGGGAATAAAACCTTCATGGAAAAAGAAGAGGAGGAGAAAAATATCAGGGAAAAACCATGCCAAGGAAAAGACAATGCCCGTGCTCTTGATTTAAACAATACTAGCGAAAATGTTTATTTTTACTTTTAAAGATACAACTTCCACCTTGAATTGAAGGCTCTTATTTATTTTGAATAAAATCATCAGAGTAATTTTAATGTGATACAATTAAAAACTTGGCAGACCATGCAGTACATACTGAAAACAGTACATTGCCTTAACGAAGACAAACTGATGTATACGTATAGCTTCTTCTTAAATTAGCAAACCCGCTGTAAGTTTTTCCAAAGATCAATTTTCATTTCTCCCACAAAGTCATTTAACACAGTACATGAGACAAATGGTGGGGGCGAGAGGGGCTTACTTTGAAGGTGTACTCCCAATATTTGTCAGCCCTTTTTCTCTGGACTCCTTTCAACATTATCTTCTCAATGTGCACAGCTGAAAGAAAGAAAATATGCTGACGTGTTCCACAGAGACCAGACGCGTGTTTCAGTTACCCGGTTTGACAAATGTTGAACGATTAAGCTATTTATCTTCATCTTTACTACTGGTCTTAAACCATGAAATAAAACCAACAATACGCAGAAGCATAGCAATGTGCTGTTCATCCACAAATTTTTTCTATACCCATTCAGCATGCTGAGTGCCGAAATAGTTTTGAGCATTCCCCTAAGCACCAAAAAAAAAAAAAAAAAAAAAAAATGCACCTACAATAAAGATTCTTTTTCTAGAGAATAATTTTCAAAACTGCTTGTTATTCAAATTACCACAAATACAGCACTTTATTCAATTATTTATGCTTGGTAGGTAGAACTAAAAGAGGTCTAGTTTTTGTTTAAATTGAAAAAAAACCCTTCAAAAGTAATATATTAAACTGACAAGAAGTTCTTTCCAACTGGGAATTTAAAACTTGTTCAACATGACCCTTAATATCATATAATGGTATTACAAATGTTATAATGAACTATGAAGGTTCACTATAGCAAAATTCTTCACAATGTATTACACAGATAAAATCATGGTCATAAGTTACATTAGGAACTCTGAACTCAACTAGGGAAGATGATCAGCTTGTTAATGAAGCAGGCCAATGTGCAATCCCCCAAATTACTCATGTTACACATCCTTCAATAAAAATATCATCTTGGGGCGCCTGGGTGGCTCAGTCGGTTAAGCATCCAACTTTGGCTCAGGTCATGATCTCACAGTTCATGGGTTCAAGCCCCATGTCGGGCTCTGTGCTGACAGCTCAGAGCCTGGAGCCTGCCCCTCTCCCACTCACGTGCGCTCTCGCTCGCTCTCTCTCCCTCTCTCAAAAACAAACATTAAAATTTTTTAAATTAAAATAAATAAATAAGAAAATCATGTTTCAGGAAGCAAATCTCTTTACAAATTGAAAAGAGCCAGTCTATTAACCATAACACAAGGACTTAAGGGAGAAAAAAAATGTTGCTCAGGATATAAATAGAAAAAACAGCACTTAAGCAATAATGAGACTGGCAGTAATGACATGATAAAGGTCACAGGGAAGAAGTCAGGAGAGTGACTCCACAGACTGGGGTCACTGTTAAATTCAAGGGACAGGAGATGGAGAAGGAAAGGAAGGGATTTACTTAGAGAGGAAGAAGTTAAAATAGATGAAGCAAAAGACAGAAAGTAACACAAGCATACAGGAAGAATGAAGATTGTTCTAGATCCGGGACTGTGGGCAATGAGAAAGCAGGAAACATAAGCTACAGAAATTTGCTGGTAAGCATTCTTAGCAGACTGAGGAGATACCATTACCAGTATTTTGTGCCAACGTTCCAAATATATAGTGTTTGGTGGCCCACTTCTAGGATAACTTCCCCTCACTGGGTGAGAAATGTTGAGGATGGAAACAAAAGAAAATCTCAAAGGCCAGGTGAGAAGCCGGTAACTGGAACAGTGGCAGCACAACAGGGAAGGGGAGGGGAGGGGAGGGGTAGGGAGGGTCTGTCAACAGCTTTTCTATTAACTTATGTAAGGGACGATGCTTTTTAATAAAAACCATCTGAACTAGTCTATATTCGGAAATACAAAGCGGCTCCGCATCGGCAAATCGGTGGGCGAAGGGGTCGGGGACCACCAGTGGCATCACGCTGTCAGTGGGCATTATGTGTAAGGGAACATGGTCGGGTCTACAGTCTTGCTTTCAAGTTACCCCTGTCATGACCGGCCAGAATCAAGAGGAGGAAGACGAAAGTATGGCGGGGAATGGCCGGTAACAGGAGACCCTCCAACCCTTGTAAATTAAAACTAAGAAGCACAGATTACATACATATGTTTAAAAATAAAGAACATAAGGAAAATCATCTATAGTACCACCTATGGCTGTTAGCATTTGGATGTAGTCCTCTGTTCTTCTAAAATATTTTTATTTAAAAAAAAAAAAAAGGACCTTCAGCGTAGAAGCAAACTCTGCTTTAGGTAACTCACAGATGTAGTGAGCACGGTTGAAGGAATCTGAGTCAAGTAGTTTAATAGTCTTGAATGGACTTGAATAGGTAATTATGTAAACTTTTTTTTAAACGTTTAACATTCATACCTAGTTTTTCCTGCATGAGGAAAAACGTACGCTGCGAGAAGGATTATTGATGGGACTGAAAGGAGACAAAATGGTGTCGATTCAAAGCTGCTGTGAGTGTGACACGCACACCCTCGGCTGCCCAGGTGGCATCCACGCTTTCCATTCCTGTTTTCCCCTCAACAATTATTCCCTCAGGGTAATGGACCCCCCAAATACGAAGAGAAGTGAGTGAAAGAACTCATTTCTTTACAGATGACAAGGTTCTTTCAATTCCACCATCCCAGCCCTCCCTAAAACTGCATTTCTGCAGGAAGCACAGACTTGTAAGACACTGCTTCACTGTCTTACAGTGAACTTCTGTAAAATTTAGTCTTTCAGTGGCTGCTGAGCACATTCCCCAGGTAAAGCACTACCCCAAATACTTTAGGACTATATTAAAGATTTTGCCCTCCAGAAGTGTGCAACTAGATTTAAGACAACCAACCACGAGGCAGAACCAGATCAGCACGAGTCAGGTATTGCCAAGCAGAGCCTAGATGCAGACTCAAAAAAGGGGGAGACTTGCGTTTGAGCCAAACCTAGGACTTGTAGGATTTCTCTATTCCAAAAAAAGAGAGAGAAGAGTTAGAGTCAGCCAATGTAAACAGCGCTCTGCAACCTTCCCCGGGAAGTGGACACAAAACACACCTTCTCGCTGGGCTCTGTGCGGCGCCACGGGCAGTCCATCGTGAGGTATGAGGGCTTGTTCTAGCACACTGGCCTCATCACTCTGCGGGTAGTCACCGTGAGCCGAGTCACTCTGGAGGAGAAAGAGGGGCACGTGTTCATCCACTGCACAGACTAAGAACAGACAACTCCATACAAATAAACAGAGTAGAGTCTTCTACTTTTAACAGAAACTATTTTAACAGCAATTGTTAGAGACCAGGTAAGTGATTATACATTAAGGGCAGAAAAGGACAAACTGTAAAAGGTATTCACCAGGAAGGAAAAGAAGAAGCATCAATATTTATCTTCATATAATAACAACACTCTATCAATTATTTACTGTCCCAGTTTTCTTGGGACATACTGCACATTTTGCTCGAAATTCCCAATGATATCAATTCTACCCAAAGCGACCAGAATCAAAGGAATACATATAAAAGATGCTCTCTCCTTTATGCTAACCTTCTAGAGAGAAATTGTAGTTTTTACATTAATTACTAAGCAATTTTTATTCACTACTTGACTTTAGTGATAGTCTAACAAGATGCTCTGGTAGGAAAAAGTTTTACGAAAGGTTATTGTATCTACTAAATCTTTCTGAACAAGAACGTGTTGGACAGTGAGTTTGCTGTAGTAAGTTAGTAATGTTAAACCACCTAACAGCAACTGGGTGCGCCGAGTTTGCTCAGCCCATCGCTGTCCTCCGTGAACCGGAGAAAGTTTTACTCCTAGGAGAACGGCTGCTTGGAGTCGGAACGGCCTGCTACCCTTACACACAGCTCTCCAGAAGTGAAGCCCTGGCACGTATGTACTGTTACTACAACACCCTGGTGACAGTTCTTCATCACAACTCACACCGCAACTTCTTCCATGTTCAGAATCTCAAACTACTACTCAGACCAAAACTACCTCCATTTCAAGAGACAATTATAATTTTATACATCTGTAATAAATAATATACGTTAATTTTTAAATATTGTATAAACTTTGAAATGAAGTAACGAGAGGAGCCTGAACTTCCCAAGAATCCTAACAGAATATTCTGTTCTGCTGTCTAATCCTGCATGCTGGCCTGGCCCTGGGTCTGGGCTGCCAGGTGACAGCTCTATCTCTGGGAATAAAGCATCACATCAGACACTCCTGGGAGCCATGCTTCAGCCTTATAGTTTGTCTTCCTGAGGAAATCCAAAGAAATAAGTATTTGTCTCCACAGAACCACTTAGTAAGATGGAGAGCACAGATTTCTTCGTCAACATCCAACTTCCAAAACATTTAACATGATGGCATTCACCAATTTTCAAAATTATGGATTTTAAAAAGGTAGACACAGGAATTCTTCTAACAACAACAAAGTTACCTATACCCTATTCCAGACCATATAATCATTTACTGCAAAACACTAACACCACACTGGCCTAACATTGCCCGTAAGGACTTTACAAATCAATATAAATAAAGCGCTGTAATCCTCTCGAATACCTGTGTTAGCTGGAAGAAGTTTGGTTGAAGACGTTGACCATTTTTTACAGGATATTTTTCTACATTGCACATATGTGGCTGATAAATTAAAAATAACACCTTCAAATACAAAAGCAAAATATACAAAAAACGATTTTCATGTGGGAAATGCAATCAAAACCACAATGAGATACCACTTCACACCTATTAGGATGGCTATAATCCAAAAACACAGAAAACAATTGGCGAGGATGTAAAAAACAGCACAGCCATGGTGGAGACAGCACAGCAGTCCCTCAAAAACTTATAAAGTGTTACCATATGATCCAGCAATTCCACTCCTAGGTGTATACTCAAAAGAACTGAAAGCAAGGACTTGAACAAATAGGTTTTCCATAGTGGCATCACTCCCAATAGCCAAAAGGTAGAAACTCAAATGCCCAATGACAGTGAAAAGATAAAATATGGCATATATACAAAACTGAGTATTATTCAGCCTAAAAAATACATGTTACAACATGGATGAATCTGGAGAACATTACTCTAAGTGAAATAAGCCAAGCACAAAAGGACCAATAATTGGTAATTCCATTTAAATGAGGTTCCTAGAATTGTCACCATCAGAGACAGAAAGTAGAAACAGTGGTTACCAGGGGCGCCTGGTGGTTCAGTCGGTTAAGCATCCAACCTTGGCTCAGGTCATGATCTCACAGTTTGTGAGTTCGAGCCCCACGTCAGGCTCTGTGCTGACAGCTCGGAGCCTGGAGCCTGCTTCAGATTCTGTGTCTCCCTCTCTCTCTGCTCCACCCCGCCCCTCACTTTCTCTCTCTTTCTCTCTCAAAAATAAACATTAAAAACATTTAAAAGAAAGAGAGAGAGAGAGAGAGAGAGAGAAAGAAAGAAAGAAAGAAAGAAAGAAAGAAGAAAGAAAGAAAGAGAGAGAGAGAGAGAAAGAGAAAGAAAGAGAAAGAAATAGTGGTTACCAGAGGGGTGCCTGGGTGGCTCAGTCGGTTAAGCAGCAGACTTCAGCTCAGGTCATGATCTCACACTTCGTGGGTTTGAACTCCGCGTCAGGCTCTATGCAGACAGCTCAGGGCCTGGAGCCTATTTCAGATTCTCTGTCCCCCCTTCTCTGCCCCTCCCCAGCTCCCGCTCTGGCGCGCTCGCTCGCTCGCTCTCTCTCTCTCTCTCTCTCTCTCATAAACATTAAAAACAATTTTTTTAAAGAAAAAAGAAATAGTGGTTACCAGGGCCTAGAGTGAAACGAGGGTGAAAAGGAGTATTTGCTTAACAAATATAAAGGCTCAGTTTGCGATAAAAGAAAAGTTCTGGGAGTGGATAGTGGTGATGGCTACACAATAATGTGAATGGACTTAATGCTACTGAATTGTACACTTAAAAAGCTGTTAAAAAGGCAAATTTTATGTTCTATGTATTTTACCACAATAAAAAATAAAAACTGTTTAAAATAATTTTATTATGCTGCCTCCACAAATAACATATTGAAACGACCATGAAAAAGTAGTTTGCTTCACAATCAAAATCACATTTTTAAAGTCTGAAGTTACACACTTTAACAGCCAAGAAAAGGCCTCTTATTTAATAACCTAGGGAGAAAAATGGAGTTTTGAGTTTCTATCTAAGGACATAAGTTCATCAACCCAGGAAATACCTACTAATTAAGCACCACCCCACACAAATGTCAGTATGCATCAATGCTATAAAACCATTTATAGCATTTAGACTAAGTTTAGAAACTATTTAGATTTTTACTAAACTAATAAAATTGTAAATTTTATAATCTAATGCCTCATGAGCCACAGAGGTCAAAATCAAGTTTACTGATCTCAACAGTGAATGGCTCTCCTCTCTTGTCTCCCACTGCCACACGTCACATCTGCGTTCTTTACTCCGAGTAGGGGGAAGAGTGCCAAAAAACCTGAGAACGACTGATTTAGCAGAATCTTATAGAGAGGAATTACACCCACTTGTTCTATCAAGTTCAGATTCCCAGGAAAACACACGATAGTTGACATGCCAGAATTGGCATTCTACAAAGACTAGTTAGATGGAAGTGTTAGGACCAAGTGAAAAGTGGAGAATTTTTCTCTGCTTGGATTAAGAAGATGAAGTTTAAAAATTCTAAGCCTGCAAAAATATGCACAGGAACACAAAATACATTAGAATGTGTGTGTTCTTCTTTCTGTAACTCATCTGAGTAAAGCTTTTTCTGTCCATGGCACGCCTGCGCTAAGAGCGCCTGGTTAGCTCAAATCCACACGTCGTGTAACGCAGGTGGCTGGACAGCTCGTCCATTCCAGAGGTTACTCAGATCTCAGTTTTATATGTGTATATCCATCCCAACTACAGACGTGCGAGGTCTCAAATGCAGGGCAAGTCTGTGAAACAGTCAAGCGGCTGGATGCTCTTCTCTGGGAACATACCATGAGAACAAAGGTCACACTGGCTTCCTTTTACCTTAACAAAGGTCGAACTGTAGATGGAGTTTATTTTAGCTCATCTAACAATCTTCTACATGTTTCCTCTAGTCCCCTGACGCAGACTAAATTAAAAAATACCAAGATGGGGTGCCTGAGTGGCTCAGGTGGTTAAGCATGTGACTCTGGCTCAGGTCATGATCTCACGGTTTGGGAGTTCGAGCCCCACATCAGGCTCTGCACTGACAGTGTGGGACCTGCTTGGGGTTCTCTCTCTCCCCCTCTCTCTCTGCCTCTCCCCCACTCATGCTATCTCAAAATGAAGAAAACTTAAAAAAAAATACCAAGGCAATCTGTGTTAAAAAAAAAAAAAAGCAGAAATTAAGACTGTCTCAGCTTTTTAAAAGATGTACTAACTTCTTTAGATGTCTGTACATTCATCAAATGAGACAGAAAATGCTAACATTACTATACAACATCCTATTAAGGTTTTGTGGTAGATTTAAGACAGCTAAAAATACTTTGATACCCCCACCAAAAGGTGGATCTAATTCCCCAGCCAGCAGGTCTGGGCTGACTCTTGAGGCTCATATGAACAACAGAATGAGGGAAGGGACATTCCGGGATGGCCGAGGGCAGGCCAAGAAACCTTGCAGGCCTCAGCCTCCTGAGCCACCACGTAAGAAGTGCAACTGCCGGGGCGCCTGGGTGGCTCAGTTGGTTAAGCGGCCGACTTCGGCTCAGGTCATGAACTCACAGTCTGTGAGTTCGTGCCCGGAGTCGGGCTCTGTGCTGACGGCTCGGATCCTGGAGCCTGCTTCGGATTCTGTGTCTCCCTCTCTCTCTGCCCTTCCCCTCCTCATACTCTGTCTCTATGTCTCTCAAAAATAAATAAACGCAAAAAAAAAAAAAAAAAGAAAAGAAACGCAACTGCCCTGATGACGCCACATAGAGAGACCACACTGAGAGCTGGCCTCCAGGCCCCAGCTGCGTTCTCCAGACACCGCAGCAGAGACAAGCTGCCCCTGCTCTTAGCCGCCAGTCTAAGTGCCTGGCCCTTCGGCCCGTATAACTGTGAGAAATAATAAAATAGTGTTGGTTTAAGCCAGTAAGTTTGGGGATAACTTGTTACACAGTTATGGATTTTAAATTCTCTTCTTTCAATAACCAGGGTTGCAACTAAAGCAGATGTTATTATTTATGCAAGATTCATAGAGAGCCTTGCTTTGAAAGTCAGAAAATGATTTGTTACTAGAAACAATACTGAGATGGCAAATTTTAACCATTCTGGTGGAAGAAGAGGGAAGAAGCCGGGAAGAACGTGAGAGTTACTCCTCTCTGCGAGGCCGTGGCGACCGCGTAGGCGCCTGCCTCGTGTCTGCTCCACGGGAGAGCGCACCCCAACCCAAAGTTATGCCTGCACCACCTTCTAGCACGCGAGGAAAGGCAGAGGCTGCGAAGGAAGAGACGAGACCGGTAAGCAGCGTGTGAAAGCTGCACCTCCCATGACTGCAGCACCATTCAGAGGAGGGACGGCCGCTCCCAGACAGCCTGGGTGCCTTTTCCGCGTCCTTCCGAACTCAGTGTGGCTACAAGAGCGCGCTCATGGTGATCTGGCAAGGTGAGGTGGCAGACAGAACCATCCTAAAGCCCCAGTAAGTGCACTCTAGCTACTGAATGCGGGGCGGGGGGGTTCCCTTCACTGAACCCGAGCGCACTCTCTACCACCACGGCCCCAGACTGGACCTGGCCGCGGCCACCGCAGCTACACAAGTTCTCCTCACCGTGACACTTGTGCACTAACAGCGGTGGCCGGTGCAGAGTAGGGGTGGACTGCAACTGCGTGGGTGGAACACGATGACAGATGGAAACATTACGGTAACTTTCTGTGTGTTTTGGGGAACTCTATGAATTTATTACGAATTTAAAAACCATTAAAATTGTTGAAGGTGTCTTTTCCAGAGAACTGAACTTGTAGGATGTGCAATTAGGGAATCTGGCAAAAGAATGCTAAGGGGCTGCCTGGGTGGCTCAGTCGGTTAAGCATCCCGCTTTGGCTGGGGTCATGATCTCACAGCTCAGGAGTTCGAGCCCCACACTGGGCTCTGTACTGACAGCTCAGAGCCTGGAGCCTGCTTTGATTCTGTCTCCCTCTCTCTCTCTGCCCCTCTCCTGTTCAGGTGCTCACTCTCTCTTTCTCTCTCTCCCTTTCAAAATTAAACAAACATTTAAAAAAAAGAGAAAAGAATGCTGATAAGGAAATCTACTGGGAAGAATGGTAGTGGAGAATGAAAGACAAGTGAGGGCGGCAGTTTTCACCCCAGGAAAATGTCACTGGCCTTGAGGTTTTCCTAGTAAAACTACCTTCAGGTTGCTGCCTTCAACCTGAATAGCGCCATCTGTAGGTGGCATGTGGAGCTGACAGGCGGATAGGTGGGAACTGCACACTGTACTGGACTACAAAGGTACGGAAGGCAGAGGGCAGAGGGCGGGGCAGTCGTGGCAACAGGTGCCCAGCCAGACCAAAGCTGGGATCCCTCCTCTCTAGTACCAGCACATCTGTGTTTCCTTTACCAACCAACCTTCTGCTTTCCTGCTACAGAAGGGAAAAAGTCTCTTGTCCCCTAGAACTAGAATGTTGAACCAGGAACTGCTACCTCTCTGGGCTAGCAGCCCCCAAACCTTTAAATCCTCACTTTGCCAGATGTTTGGGGTGAGAGGAAAAGAACACGCCCATAAGGATGAGTACCAGAGGACTGTGCCTCTCCTCCCAGCCCATATACGCCTGCTAACTGGCCTCTTCTTCCCTGCCCCACCCCACGGGAGATGAGAGGGAGGGCACTGAAGGGGGTACTTGGTAGGAAGTGAGCCCTGGGCTCAGAAGCCCGACCGCCAACGGCGCTGCAGGGACTCCCGGCTCCTGAGCAGAGTCGCAGCCTTCAGCTCCAGTGGGGAAACATCCGGGGGAGCAGGCAGAAATGGAAGCTCACAGAGTTTAAAAAGGATCCTTGATAGTGAGCGACTTATCGGTTGGTAAACATGAGAGATCGGAAAACACCTGTGAGAGCAGGCACCTTCCCTAACTGACAAAACCACTCAGCACTGCTCTTTCGCCAGGCGACCTCTCTGTCAGCATGACGGCCTCTTCCGCAAGAAGTACTCTCCAAACACACATGGTCACGTTGGCGCTTCTAGGACCAGCAGTGAATTTCAATAATTTGATACTCCCCTTCCCAAAACCAATTATATTGGGGGAAAGTTATGTCTCTTTACTATCCTAACAAGATATTCCTAACAAGAAACACAAAACTTCCCCAACTCTTAGATTGTAGATGGCTCACTTCAGTGACCCAAGTAAGTTTTTAACTTGCTGATCCTAAGCAAGGTACTATCTCAACTCCGTATCTGACTCCTACTGGTCCTCAAACAAATCATAAATTGGAGATCAACTACGAACAACTAAGATAAGAAAACGGTTTGTAATTTATGACTTTTCCCATTCTAGCAAACATCATCCATAGGTTTGCACCAATTTATATACGCCCCCCCACACACACAAAAAGCTAATTTGGACTATAAATGGCCTGATTTTAAAAGAATAATTAATAAATACACTTATTCAGCATTTACCCATTGAAGATTCAGTTTAAATATATACTGTCCTATGCTTTCCACCTAAAAAAAAAATTCCTTTTATTATTTCCAAAAAAGTTGTGCCTATACCACACAGCTGCAAGTACTGTTAAAGTAGCTGGGAAACAGAAGCCTTACAGGACTAAAAAAAAAACGCACTTTCTAATGTACTTTGTTTTAAAACAATTTGTCATATTGGTATTTTTCAGAGCTGTATCTAAAACGCCTAAGCATAGGAACTCTTCGGTGAATTTCTAGGATATATGCAATGCTGACTCCCCCCAAAAATGAGACACAATACCTAAGCCTTTGGGGAACTTAAAATCTAGGAGGAAATTTTAACTTAGCAAAATTTTTGAAAAACAGAAAATAAAAAATCATAGAAGTACCAAAATTACAGCACAGAATACACATGCTGCTGGAATCCAGAAGCGGCAAAGAATCACAGGGACAATTTCAGAAAACATCAGGCAAGAGGTGATGGCAGAGCCCAGCTGTGACTGGAAGGTGCGATGTATGAAAAAAGTGGGAGAAAGGGATTTGAGTCCCAAGGCCTACTGGAGGCCAGGCTCCATGTCACTGCGAGATAGGTGAGATGATTTACTACTTTAGGAAGACATACCTGGCAGGTGTATCCAACAGGTGAGAGGAGAAAGGCTGAAAGGAGTGGAATCCATCAGGGATAGTCTCAAAGGAGGATGACAGCAAGGATAAGGGAAGGGTAGATTCGGGGTAGGAGGGGAAGAGAGGCTTAAGGTTATCAAGCAAATTAGAGTGATAAGAAGTATAATCACTCCCTGAGAGAACCGGATTAGTCTGGAAGATTTTTTTTAATCAAGAGTCATGCTGACCATTCACATTAAAGTGTGAGTGGGCGTTTCAGGAAGACGCGCCATGCACGCGTACACACACCTCTCCAATGGCTTTCACGGCAAGGCAACGCGTTGACAACTTACTCCCCTCACCAGACTGTCAGGCCCTCTGTAACCCAAACCCTAGCATCTCTTCCAACTTTGCATTTCTGTTCATCCACTGCAACCAAGTTGTGCTATCTCTGAACAACTGATAGATCAAAAGACACATACTACTTACCCCTGTTCACCAAGCCTTTCCCCACAAGAGGTCAGGTTCATCCTCGGGGTGGTTACAGGCAAGAAATGGTGATGATACCCCTTATTTTATTCTAAGCAGCCTGAAACTTGTAGAGACTAAACAAAACTTGCCAAAGTGACCTTTTTAAAACCTAAATCTGACCTCGAATAAATTCCCTCTTGAATAAGCATGAAACACTTTGAACGAGCCAAGACATTTAGAGGGGAATTAAAGGCCAAATGTTCCCTGGAGCAGAGGAAGAGCAGAAGGAAACGGACTGCCCAGCGCCCAGCAGCCCTGCCACCTGTAATGTAAACACCCGATTAGGCACTTCCTTTCTAGAGTGACTGTTTACAGAGACTGGATGAAGGAGGCTTTTGTGACAAAGCATTCTCTGTTACAAGTCCTTCATAATGAAAAAAATCTCAATAAAAGAGAAGCTCAGTCTGCTCCAGGGTAGTGCATGTCTTTCTTCGCTTCTCTTAAAAAAAAAAAATTTTAGTTTAATACTTCTCAAAGACAGACAAAAATAAGCATAAAAATTAGCCAATTTAGTAGCTTCTATAGAAAATGCATAAAATGTGCCTTTATTGCGCATGGATTCCAAGCTGTGCTCTGAAGTAACAAAAAATCATATAATTTAAAAAAACTGCAAAATAGCTTTAAATTATAGACTAGCTAAGGGGATAAAGATTTAAGTAAATTACAGTTGCACGGGAGTTAACGATAATCCAAATACGGAATACGTATATTCCCCCAATCCTATCCCCAAGCCCAATATGGAGAGAACAAGTATTTTAATAATTTGTGACCCAGAGAAATACTTCCTTTGGGTTTATTTCATCTGTAACACACTGGATCTCTATAATGTAAATATTAAAAATAACTGCCCCAGGGGCACCCGGTTGGCTCAGTCAGTAATGCACTTGACTCCTGATCTCAGGGTCATGAGTTCCAGGCCCATGATGGGCATGGAGCCTACTTAATTAAAAAAAATAGATAAATAAAAAATAACTGTCCCAAATAAACATCTCAAACACTACCTTTCCAACTACCCATCCTTCCTGAACACCAATCAATTTAGAGGTATGGTATTAGAGAATATGAAAAATATTTTATTATATGGACTTTTATTAAGTGGGAAAGAGAAAAAAAAAAACATCCCCATTCCTGAAAACAACCGAGTTAACCATCTGGATGGCTACATTTTAGTGGAAAAGAAAAGTGCATTGAGCATCATTCTCAAGAGAAAATTCATGCTCAAGACAAGATTTGAATTATTTTGCACCTTATCTCATTAATTCAATCACCACAACCTCAAGTGAAAGTTATTATCCCCATTTCGAAGATAAGATTGAGGCTCAGGGACTTAAGTAGCCTGGTTAGTGTCACAGAGTGGCAGAGCAGGAATTTAAGCCAAGTCTAGTGCTAAACAGCCTATCACCCTCCAAGGCCTTTGGTAGCCTCTATGGCACACCTCCTGTCCCCTCTCCCACAAAACTATCACAAAAGGTAGTAAAAACAAAAGGTGTAGATATACCACACTAGTTAATTTGAGGAACAGAAGTTGTTTCCTTCCCATCTCCCTCTCCTCCTATTGTGGTCTAAGAAAGACCTTCCCTACACAGTGGAAGAGATTCCCAGTAGCTCCCATTTTTCTACTAAAATAATCACTAACTGTGATATTCTAAAAGCCTCTTCCAAACGGCATTTCTTAACTGAACTGCTTTTATACTTCACTGCTGCCAAACCAACCTAAAATTTCCTATAGAAGACACGGCTGGCTCTGCTCCCCACTCCCAGCCTGTGAGATGGTATCCCCACCCTTCTCCCATCACCCTCCAGACAAGACTCAACTTTTACCTATAATTGCCAACGTTTATTGAAGATCATGCATCAGACGTTATTCTTCAAGTACTCATTCCGTTTAATCTTAACAATCTCACATAAATACTGTTATTATCCCCACGGTAGGAGGGAGGAAAGCCGTCTCAGCACCCACTGCTCCAGTGATACTATTCATTTAAAAAGTCTCCCAGCAGTGGCCAACAATTAAATAAAAGTATTTACTACCTGGGAGATTAGTCTTTTTTCTTAAAAATCACTTTTAGAAAGAAAGCATCTTTTTAGTGCCTAATAGAATGACAACAGAAATCCTGACCACCGACCTCTCCTCTCTTATTCTAAGACAGCGCTCTTGGAGGACAGGGCTGCCACATACACCGTCAGGTCATCTCAGAGCGGGAGCCTTTATGTTTAAACTCTTTTTGAAGAGTCTTCTTTTCCAGGCCCCAACACTACCAGTACACTACGTGTTCTATTAAAATGAGTTAAGATTATTGCTCTGTCAAGTACCACACAGCTAATTAACCTGTTCCATGAGAAAGCGACGATTTTGCAAAATTTTTTTCAGTATCTTCATTTTTATAAATAAAGGCCACTTAACATTTTTTTGAGTTCAAGTATGTTTTTTATGACTCCAAGTAACATTAAATACTATCTACTACAGTAAATACTATCCAAAATTTTCAGTTTCTAGACTTTATTCAAGCTATCTGCCAAGCAATTATGTTTTGCGGATCCTGAAAATACGATCTGCAGAGAAACACAGCCATACCAACAATATTAACCACTAACCGCCACTATGATAATGTATGTGTTTTATGTTTTTCTGCCTTTGTGTTGCTAATTGGGGGTTAAATCTCCAAAATCAGGATATCCATTTGGATGAACAGTTAGAATGTCATTAAGCTTGCAAAGATAGGAAACTTGGCTGTCTTTCCTCTTTTTAATGAAACAGCAACAAAACTAGCATCTTTTAAAATACACAGTTTTTGTTGTTATTGTTAACACATCATTTAGTTTGGGTTCCTAATAACAAGGGACCCGTTTTTAAAAACATTTTCATCTATGCTATATACGCAGTCTGTACCTTTATTAACGCAGAACTACATCAATCACACAAATTTTATGTTGAATTTTATGTAAGTGACTGCCAGTCACCACCAGTTGAAGAACATGAACTTTACACACAAGTCTCCTAAAGGCAATATTTATATTGTAATCCAATGTAACATTTACTCTAAATCACAGAACATTATCCAAATCACATAAGAAAACTCGAGAAATGTTACTTTTAAATATAAAAGTTGTTTAATCTTCTTTCATTTTTCTAAAATGACCTAACTAGCATATTCTAGTGGTAAGTTTGTGGACGGTCATCTCAACTATCTGCATCCCAACGACGGTATGTCACTAAACAGTTGCTGGCACAAGTCAACTTCAAAACATATAATTAATATAAAATTCATACTAAAGCACAGATTCTACTAGCTTTTTACAGAAAATTTTAAAAGAGAAGGTGCTGCATATTAGGTATCGAATACAAGTCTTGAAAGAGCCAGAAACACTATTCCAGGTGAGTACACTTATTCTAATGGAAAAGGAAATTAATTCCACCTTATGTGCGTTTAGTATGGACCAAAGTAGTAAGAAACAGAATGATTCCTGGCCGAAAGTTACACAAGTGTCTAAAAGGTTACTTCCGGGGCAATGAAAGGCTGCCACACGAACTTCCCCTGGCCTTGCTCGGAGCACTGCGTGGGTGCGTCCACGTGGTTCTCCACTCAGCCCTGCGCCCCGGCCTAGCCCGCGGAGGCCGAACGGAGCCCCCGGGAGGCGCGGCCCGACCTCAGCCCGCCCCTCCGCGGGAGGGGCCGGCGCGCCAGTCACGTGGGCGGCCGTAGCCGCCATCTTGCAGGGAGGGGGAGGGGAGTTGCCCCGAGGAATGGATCCCCAAACGAGTCCTCCTGTCCGCGGCGGCGCGTCACACGAGGTGGGGGGGCTCGGACGCACCGCCGCGCCTCCTCGAGAGGGACGTGCCACACTCGGGCGCCTCCCTGCAGACTCCAAGGTGGGCCCTCTCCCGACCGGAGCGCGCCGGCGGAAGGCCGAGTACCAGCTGGTCTGGACTGCAGCGAATGGAGACGGAAATCTATCCACCCCCATCAGCTGCCTTTAGGGTGACAGCTTGGGAGCAACAAGATCCGTGGAAATGTCTTCAAGGCCAGAACAAGCCACAGATGAGGGCCACGGAGTCCACGCTAACAAGCGGAAAGTGCGGGGTCAGAACAATTTAATGAGACGTGAATGATTTGTCACGGTAGCCCTAAGCTAACCGAGAAAAAAGTTCATCACACCACCGGTGTCTAAAAATAGCCTTCACCGTCACCTGTAGTACGTGTATCCCCTATGATTTATTCACCCACTTCAACTGATGGCCCCAGGACAGGGCATTGCCTGAGAAATAATGATGTGCTGAAATTAATGGCCGGGTGCCCAACCTCACTTTGCCCACTCCTCCCAGCACTCACTGGACGCCACAAAAGGCCACACACTGCAGTCAAGATAAAAATCTCATTACTCTAGGTTGCACGTAACTCTCTCCTTCTCTAGTCGCCTTCAGACCCTTTCATTACAAGCAAAGTTTAAAGGAAATACAGACTCCTTGCAGTTAAAATCAGAACTCGGTTATCCTTGCTGGAATGAGGAAAGGAATGATATAACTGTTCCACTGTGAGACATTTTTATTACGCCTACAATCTAAGGTTATCTCGACAATAGATAAGAAATTTTTAAAAATAAGACATAGTTATTGCTTCTGATTTCAAGCTTGCTTCTCCGAATTAACGACAGTGGCTTATACGACTTTTTAGAATTATTTTAGTGAGTATGCTACGAGTGGAAAGGGCTTTTACCAACAGTATACACAGTGGCATATTAGTATTAAATAGACACTAGATGCCCAAATTTCAAGCTCGCCAAGAAAATAGGGTAGTAGCATTACTACAACGGAGTTTGATAAAATATATGCTACAATGGGAGTCGCTTCACAGAAGTCTCGTTTTAAAAAGGAGGGTTCAGCCTGGATTATTGCTAAGTCCCTTCTAGCTCCCAAATTCCTCAATTCAATGGGTATGAAGTCCACCCAGCCCTTAGAGAAATACAATGCCCCGTTTTAGTTCCAGAGGACTGAATGACAGCAGATACACAAGTTGAATTAACTTTCAAGAAGGGAACAGGAAAAATCCCCTTTTCCAGTAGGTCATCCTAGAGATCACCTAAGTTGAAATGCATGGCAACCAAATTACTACCTTTTAAATAACTGTGCACCACAACAAAGTTATTGTACATAGCTTTTACTCTACTGCATAGTTTTTACTCTAACTAAAACCTACTCTCCTCCCCTCCATTAAATTGTTACGATCAAGGGTTTTATATTGGGCCTAGATTTATTATTAGATGCTTTTATGGCTCTACCTAATTTTGTCTTCGTTAATGTTTCAGACAAATGATTCATCTGGGTTCTTGTCTACTACGTTTTGGTGTTTAATAACTTCTAGAAAACAACACTATGCCTACATTATAGGCCCGACAAATACCCCGGCTTCAAATCTGTAGGCAAGACTGAAGCCTGATAGAAAATAAGTTATGCTAGAGGTAAAGGGCGTGAGAGCAGCCCGCTCTAAGAGACGTTTTTCTACCCAGACAACCTGCGCTAATACTCATCCAGTTTGAGTCGATTCGCAGCTCTCCATCTTCGCTTTTTTTCTGGGAACATCAAGTTTGAGCAGGAGCCAAAAGACCCTACGACCCCTTTAAACTCAGGCGTTCGCCGAGCGAAACCAGCCCCTTTGTGCTGAAGACCAGGGCAGCACGCCGGGAGCGCACCTTTAGAACACCGCGGCGAGGTGGTGAGGCAGAGCTTTAAAACTGTAACCAGAGCGCCAGATGGCGAGAAAGAGAAGGCGCTGCCCGGGGCTAGACTGCAGCTAACACAGTCTCCTCTAGCGCTTCGCCTTTCCTAGCACCTGGGGCGAGAGATGCTCCAAGCCAAAAATGTCCTGAGACCCTGCCCCCGAGAGGGGCACCCGGCTGAGAGCTCCATGTTTTCCGTGACAACTCCGGCACGGAAGAGACTTCTAGAGCATTCTGTTATGGCGGGTGCCTGAGGGGGGGGGGCGGGCGGGGGTAAGAGGGAGAGAGTGGAACTGAACCGCCCAGCAGAACGAAGATTAGTTAGTATTACGGGGCTGGAAGCCGCGGGGTGGGTATTCCGAGCCACCTGCGCCGGGCTGAGGCTCGGCCAAGAGGTGTCCGAAAGCCAGGCCAGGGAGGCCGCCGGGGCGGTGACCGCAACGCGGCTGCTGGCAGGCTCGCGCGCCTTACCTGGGCCCGGGGTCCGGCAAAGTTGCACGGCTCCACCTGCACCTCTGCGTCCTCGGGCCCGCCGCGGAGCGCGGTGCGGAGCCTCTCCAGGTGCTCCCTCAGGGTGACCCGCTGGTGGAAGGAGAACGCCGGGTGCAGCGAAGCCATGGTGAAGAGCAGCAGCAGTTCCTCCTGGGCCCTGAAGCCCAGCCCGCCGCCGGGCCGGGGCTCGGCGCCGCTGCCTTCCGGGCCGGAACCGTCCTTCTCCGCGTCCTCCTCGCCTTCGCCGTCCTCCCCGCGCTCGCCGGGCTCGTCCTCCGCGCCTACCCGCGAACCCTCGCCCTGAACCGCGCGCAGACTCTTGAGCACCGAGTCCACCTGGGGCAGGAGGCGGTGCAGGCGGCCGGCGGCCTCACGGTTCTCCGAGCCCAGCAGCGCCAGGTAGACGATGAGGCGCGAGCGCACGGCGGGCTCTCGGAAGTCGGCCAGCGGCCCGGGGTCCGAGAGGCCGTTGGCCTTAGCCTCCGAGTCGCGCAGATAGTGGTAGTCCTTGCGCGCCAGGTCCTCCAGGCACGAGCCGAGGAAGCGGAGCTCCAGCGGGTTACACAGGTCCAGCAGCCCGCACATGAACTCCAGGCGCTGCGCCGAGCCCAGCACCAGCCCAAACCACTCGTATACCCGCTCCTGCTCGCGCAGCGCCGCCGCGGGCCCGCCGCCGCCGCCCGGCATGCCCGCCCCCGCCGCTGCTCCGCCAGCAACAGGCGGCCCGAGCCCCCGGGGCGGCGGTGGAGACGGCGGTGGCGGCGGCGGCGGGGGGCCCCGCGGCGGGCCCGCGGGCGACGGTGGCGGCGGCGGGGGGCGGCAGTCCCGGCGGCGGCGCGGCGGCGCCTTAGCGCCCGGCCGTGCGTCTGCCTCGGGGTCCTCCGCCTCGGGCGGCGGCTCCACGGGGTGCGTCGGCTTCAGCGGCAGCTTCATCCTCAGCATCCTCAGCTAAGGCGGCGCGGACATGCGAGCGGGGGCGGGCAGGCGGGCGGGGCTGGGAGGGGGGGCGGGGGCCGAGGCGGCGGCGCTGCCGTCAAGAGCGGGGCCCCTCCATGCCGCCGGGGGAGGGCCGGGGCCGGGGGCGGGTCTCGGCCGGCGAGGGGGGCGGTGGCCGGCCGGCGGGGTCGCTGGCGTCGTCTTCCCGGGCCGGAGGCGGGGCGTGCCCGCGGCGGCTCCTCCCCCTGGGCTAAGCGCCGGCTCTAGGAGCCTGAGTGCGGGTGGGAGCAAGCAAGCGTGTTCTCCTTCCTCCTCCCTCTCTCCCGTCGTCCGCACTGGGCTGGGGCGGCGGCGGCGCCTGAGCGGTTCCCTCGCGAGCCGGTGTGGACCCAGCGGCCGGCAGAGGAGGAGGAGCGGCCGGGCCGGGCGGAGACGCTTGCGGACTCCGCGCAGGCACCTCAGCCAATCAGCGGCCAGGGTTGACGGTTGCGTAGTTCTCCCCGCCCCCAAGGGCCACCTCTTTGGGAAGCCACGCCCAACCGCTACATGACCGCCTCTCTCTATCTCCCGGCGGCTTCCGCGCGGTCCTAACATCTGGTCTTTGCCAGCTTAGGGTAGGACGCGGGTTGGACGGTGGGGCGGTGGCTGATGGCTAGGTGCGCCGAGCGCGGCGAAGAGCGTGCGAGGCCCACGTGAGAGGACTAACGGGGGTAATTTCACGTTTTCCGAGGGCTCTAGCCCGATTTTTGACTACTGACTCCCCTGCTCTGTGTCCTCGCGTGGGCCATCGCCCCACCTCGGCCAGCGCCGTCCGCTTTCCTCCGCCGCCGCACTGAACGTGTGCTGGGAGCGGAGGTTCTTCTGAAGTGAGCGCGCTCACCCAAGGCGAGTCCTCCACAGCCCTGCCGACTTTCGGGTAGTCAGCAGCGGCATAATTCCCACCACAACTTCACCAGGATCGGTTGTGTTGACTCTCTGAGTTGCAGATCGGGGAACTGGCTCGGGAGGCAGGATTGTGGCTGTGGTTGGGGGGCCCGGACGCCTCAATGCCAAGCGAGAGCCCACACCGTGTGCTGGCTGCTAGGTGCCGAGGTGGGGACGCGCGGCCCCGGGGGCGCAGAGGCGACGCGACCCGAGGGAGTTCCGCGGCCTCTGGGCGGAGGCGGGGCGCGGTGATGTGGACGCTGCTGGCCTAAGGGTTACCTCTGATCTGTAACGCTTTTTGGAAATAATTTCCACGACAGTTTAGCAAAAGTCCCTCTCCGCCCCTTCCTCCATCTTCTGGGGATTGTTTTATTTGCTAAATAACATTTCTGTGCCTAACGCTAACATTTTGGATCCTTGTGCCCATGTAAATTCCCTGTTACTCGAGGAACTTAGTAAGATACCACCTTGACAAGCTTAAAACACTTATTTTTTTGTTTGTTTAGTTTTGTTACATTTTTAAGGTTTGAGTTCCTTCAAAATGTCTCTCTCTCATTGTAGGGTATTTTTTCAGTATAGCCCCAATTTTTAATACCCATCTAGATCTTCAGGTTAATTTGAAAAGGTAGGTTTGCTTTTAAACCCTTGATATTTTAAGTCTTACTACAGCTAAGTAGTAGGAGTATGTAAAAAAACAGAAATGACACTAACTCTGAAATGTTGGGACATCTGTGGGAGAGGATACGCTGAGCCCTTTATCTCACAAGTTTATGTCCTAAGAAGCTAATTTATAATTCAGTAAAAGGCTGAACTGAAGCCTAAAATCAGTTTCACCAATAAAGCAGGGAGAGGGAATTATTTTCAACACATTTAAGATGGTCAAAGTATATGAGATCATTCTTCCATGTAATTTACTAATTCCTTACATTTTTTGAATATTACACAGAAATCATTACAATCAGAAGAAAACTTTGTTAAGGACTTTAATTAACAATCCTTGCTCCCTCTTGCTGTCAGCCTCAACTTCCCTGGAATCTTCCACTCTATCTCATCTCCTCCCACTTTTCTAAAGCTTAGCGTGAAATCCCTTAGGCAACCAATAATGGTATATTAGTCTGGCTAGATACTCATAGGTCTGTATCAAGTCACCTGTCCAGATTGGAGATTGGGATATCTTGTGTAGTAAGGTAATACTTAACCTTGGGAGGCGTTTTTCCATGTGACTCGGGCTAAAGGTCTTTACATTTTGTTTGGCAACAGGAAGCCGTTTGGTAGGAACTCTCAACAATATTTGACCCATAAACTTTATATTAGAATTCAGATTTGTAAAAATCATAATGATGATGATGATGTTGACCTTTGTCCTTCTATCTTTGGCCAATATTAGAAAGTGCAGAGGTCCAACCTTTTGCATATATATGACATCTATAAAATGATTTAATGATTCTGGTTGTCCGTCAGGTGTACAATTTGCCATTTATCCCCCAGCGCGTTGTTTCAGAGCCCTCTCTCCATACTGTAACTCACTAGACCAGGCCTCAACTTTTTCCCAACCTTTGTAAGTGAAAGAGAACACATTCTCTGGGTAAGAAGAATATCCTGCAGTGCTTTCTGGGAGCAGCCCAAATGGAAATCCCAGGATGGGACGAAGGCGTGTTTTGTTGGGGAAAAACTGCCCAGATGATTCTAATTAAGACACCCTAGGAAGGTATTCCTCCCACCAGGCCTACCTATTGGTAACACCTGATCTAGATTCTCTGGTATTTTACATAATTCCTGGATAATTACTCAGGCCAGATATTGGTACTGTGGTAATGGTGGGAGTATGTTTGTATCTTAAATTGTTCACAGAGGAATATACACCATAAAAGACATCTTTAAGGACACAAAGTGCTATTGTCTATTGTCTCTAGATGATATTTAAGGCATATTCAATATGCTATTTAATGCGCATTCACTGTGTTTATTTGCTTCCTTAGCAACGAAAGATGATATTATTGACATTACTGTCGAAACATTTATACGTAACCAGAAGCCTGGTTTCAAGTTAAGATTCTACTTTGGCTTAAGGCACTAGCCAGTGATTGAGAATTGAGCAGACTTTACAACCCTCCCTTTTGCAGTTGGGTTACTGTAAGAAATTTCAGTAAAAGCACAGTTAATTGAATGGTTCAGAGCAGACTAATAATGATACCTACGCTATAAGAAAGATGCCCAGATACAGCTACTTCTAGCTCAGACAAGCACCTAATCTGATCTATACCAAGAATTTGTTCTTTCAGTGTTTGTGAGTGTTGACTTACTTGCTCCCTCTCCCACTACACCTCTCTGTTGCCTCCATTAGAAAATAAGTATCTTAACATCGGTCTTATTCAATTTTATGTTTTGCTGTATGGAACACAGTAGATATTAATGAATATTTGCTGAGTGAACAAACAAATGAATAATGATCCAGGAACCAAAAGTAACTGCCAACTACTTCTGGGGTCACCTGAATCTTTGTTCAGATCTGGAAGGGAAAAGAAAACAGTCGTGTTCCAGGATTGCCAACTAGTGCTGAGACTCATTCTAAATGAATCGGCTTAGGTTACAGACCTGTTGGACAGAAGCAAGGGAAACATAGATACTAAGGAAGCAACCTATGTGTGTCCAAAGCCATTGTTCTTACAGTCTATACTTTAGATCACTTAAATTGTCAAGGGTTTAAGGTACCTCAAAAATAAATTTTTGTTTAGTTCATGCTTTTGTTTACTTACACCTTTAAGAGTTATTAAATATTATCTTTAAAGATTACAGTTAAAAAACTGGTCTTAAGTTCTTGCAAACAACATGGATAAATTACTCATTGATCTACAACTTAAGGAGAAAATTATGTATTTAAAGTTAAAAAGACACATCTTGGTAAGGTTTACAAAAGCACACTATAAGACGTGTCTGACATGGAAATCATCGGTATTGATGCAATGACAATATTATCATTGGTAAGCTAGGAATCCATGCCCAACACGGGTGTATGGCACCTTTCCTGGAAGACTAGTGTTTGGGTAAATTCAGAGTCTCCCTAGAGTTGTGGTTTCATTTGTCAGGAAGATTCTTTCAAACTTAGATTGACCAGGTGGCCCAAGTTCTCCCACTTGTACATTGAAACTTTTGGAGAAGCCATGGAATCCACCCTTCTTTGTTTTTTATTTTTTGTTATGTTTATTTTTGAGAGAGACAGAGCATGAGCGGGGTAGGGGCAGAGAGAGAGGGAGACACAGAATCCAAAGCGGGCTCCAGGCTCTGAACTGCCAGCACACAGCCCCATGTGAGGCTCAAACTCACAAACTGTGAGATCATGACCTGAGCCGAAGTCGGATGCTTAACTGACTGAGCCACCCAGACACCCCGAGAATCCACTAATCTTTGAAGCCTGTCCAGAAATAAACTTGATTCTAAAGTGGATTGATTGGGGGGCACCTGGGTGGCTCAGTAGGTTGAGTGTCTCACTTCGGCTCGGGTCATGATCTTGCTCAAGCCCTGTGTTGGGCTGTGTGCTGACAGCTCAGAGCCTGAAGCCTGCTTCAGGTTCTGTGTCTCCCTCTCTTTCTGCCCCTCCCCCCTCACGCTCTCTCTCTCTCTCTCTATATATATATATATATATGTATATATATATATACATATACATATATATATATATATGAAAAATAAATAAACATTTAAAAAAGAAAAACTCAGGAACTAGTACTCGCCTGGTTCTATGCGATGTCTGCAAATAGACTTTTTGCCCAACCATGAAGCCTGCCTCCCCAAAAGACAATACTGCCTTCTTTTATTTTGTTTTAATTTTTTTTTAACATTTATTCAGTTTTGAGAGAGAGAGGGAGTACACACACAAGCCAGAGAGGGACAGAGAGAAAGGGAGACACAGAATCTGAAGCAGGCTCCAGGCTCTGAGCTGTCAGCACAGAGCCTGACATGGGGCTCGAACTCATGAATCGTAAGATCATGACCTGAGCTGAAGTCCACCGCTTAATTGACTGAACCCACCCAGGCGTCCAGGGTCTAGAGACCCATGGACAGGTAGATTCGAAGTGTCTGAAGTTTGGCTTGCTAGATAGAAAAATAACAGGCCCAGTAGTGTTCTCGGGAGTGGAATTTGCTGCATTCATACACTTCTTTAAATATGGTTACATCAAATTATTGGTGAGCTGTTTAGTGGTGAACCCAGCTTAAACCCACTGTCTGTTTTCATAAAAGAAGCCTAATTTTTTTTTCAAGCATCCAGCCTTCTTCCAAAGATCCTATGTGGTTTGAGAGATACCTTTGCCAGTTCCATGGATAGATCTTGATCAGTAACCCAATCAGAATAGCCCATACTTCTTGCCAGTTGGTTTAGAAATCCTGAACTATTGGGATATGTCGAAAGGACACCCAAGCCAATAAACTCTGTCAACTTGGCACATCTACTCCTACCCTGCAAATCCAGCAGAATTTGAGTATCAAGAATAACGTACCAGTGAATAAAAAAGGGTCCAAGTCTACCGGGATTCTCAGAGGAAAAAGGGGTGGACGGGGATCCAGGGAGAGCTCTTCTTTACAGAAGCATGCCAGCTAAACACTTGAGAAGGAAAGTATGAGGAAACTATCATTTTGCAACCACCATATGTAATGATCAGTTGACCACTGGGTGCAAAGTTGCTGGCAACGAGGAACATTCACATGTTCTCAAAATAATGCCTCCCTCAATTAAAAGGGGGAAAGGTCCTTGTTCGTGGGTAAATCTGATAGGACACCACCTTACCCATGTCCCAATAGCATTACCAAGAGTGGGACAATCTAATAACCCTCTTCATGTCATGGACATCATCGGAAGAACATACCATTTGTAGCATTCTTGCCAAAATGTTTACACTGAGTCTAATCATGACAAAATAAGACAAATCTGGATTGTGGGACACTGTATGAGACAACTTAAAATCTTAAAAACGCTTAAAAATCTTAAAAAGTATCAATGTCATGAAACCAAACACAGACGGGACCAAAATTGTTCTAAAGAAAACTAAGGAGGCAAATGCAATGAATGACCTATGATGGATTCTGGGCTTTAAAAAAAAAAAAACTCTAAAAAGACACGTTGGGAATAATTAGGTAAGTTTGGAATAGGGACTTCTATTTAGCGGTTACTTTATCAATGCTAACTTTCTTGGGTGACATAATGACCTTGTGGTTTTATAATAAACTGACCTTGTTTTCAGTTGGTATTTGCTGAAGCACTGAAGGTTTAAATGTTAACGATATCTACAACTCATTTTTTATTTAAAAAGTATAGCGAAATGAAACAAATGTGGCAAAGCAGTGACAATAGGCAAATCTAGGTGAAGGGTACGTGGGCGAACATTGAGCCACTTCCACTTCGCCTTTCTGCAGGCGTGGTGTTCTTTTCAAAATAAAATGGGACACATGGAGACTACAAATCCACATCTGCAGGACGATGAAAGGTAAAAGACACTGTATTACATTTATGAGTGCAGTTTAGCACAATTAAAACTGTTTCATTAATTGGTTTTATCATTGGGACAAAATGCTAATCAGAGTCCTCTTTAAAACTATAAACAAAATAGGGGGCGCCTGGGTGGCTCAGTCGGTTGAGCGTCCGACTTCAGCTCAGGTCATGATCTCACAGTCTGTGAGTTCGAGCCCCGCGTCGGGCTCTGTGCTGACAGCTCAGAGCCTGGAGCCTGCTTCTAGTTCTGTGTCTCCCTCTCTCTCTGCCCCTCCCCCACTCATGTTATGTCTCTCTCTGTCTCAAAAATAATAAACATTAAAAAAAAATTAAAACTATAAACAAAATAGAATAATAAGATTTGTGCAAGGAACCTAGAAGCGTGATTGAGAACTGGTTTTCTGCACTTGTTAGCTCAATATATTGGCCTTCCAAGAAATTAAAGAGGGAAACTGGTTAGAATCAACCTGTACTGGCTTGCAGAGTCAGAAGTTGTCCCAAGAGTCAGTTTGTCAATGTGTTCTGAAGGAAACCTGGGACACAGCCAAATGCAAGCAAGGTCGTCCTCAGATAGAAACACTTCTGAAGAAGGGTACAGAATAATCCTCTGGAACCAAACTACGGAAGTCACGGTGAAGTACCAGGAGGATGTCGTTCCCTGTGGGGTATGTTATAGTGAAGTTACCCTAATTTTTCATTATCTGCCTTCTATCAAAAGTGATTTAAGGAGATTGCTTGTAATCTAAATAGGGAAAAATGGAGAGTCAATGCCTTTGTCAAGGTTAACGCAGGACTTCTCAACGTAAACAGTTGTTGCATCTGGTGGATACTTTTCCGTAACCAGATCGACAGACTATGGCTGGGAGAAGACCTAGTTCTTTGGGCTTTTCCCTCTCTCTCATGAAAAGTCTCTAAGACCACGCAGTTTTCACCCTGTGAGTCTGGTTCAGAACCCAACAACCTTTTGATTAGCAGTTCAGTTTCCCATTGACTTCATGCTGGGAAACAGGATATCCTAGAGAATGGGAATGTATAATCTACTCCCAAAGAAAGGGATATTCCACACTGAAATAAATACATTGACCTTCGGCTTAGGTCCCTTGTAAATTTCGCTAGCAGTGTCACTCCCCCTGAATCTTGTCAATTCGGAGTAAACAAGATCCCTTTCTTAGAGTCTGGTTTATATATGGTACCTTGAGCTGCCTGCTGTTCTTGTTTGGCTTAATTTTAGTTTACACATACTTAGATCCAAATACTACCATTTAAAGAGTACTATTTTTTGGGGGGAAGAAAAACGATTTTGAAAGAATTTTTAAGAACTATAAAACTTTAAATGTTACTTAACTTTGGAGGACTGGTTACAAATCTTTATGTAAAGAGGAAAATACATACTAAACATTAAAGACTTAAACCCCATAAACAACTGATCCTATCTAAGATTTAATTAATTTAAAAATACGTTTAAATCATATCTATAACATATATAAATGGTGAATTTTTTTTAGTTAATTAAAAAACTACTCTCTCGAATAAACTTTAAAAAACAAGAGGGCACCTGGGTGGCTCAGTCTGTTAGGCATCTGACTCTTGATTTTGGCTTAGGTCATCATCTCACAGTTTGTGAAATGGAGCCCCGCATGTGGGGCTTGCACTGACAGTGTGGAGCCTGCTTGGAATTCTCTCTCCCTCTGCCTCTCCCAACAAGCACCTGTGTACTCTCTCTCTCTCTCTCAAAATAAATAAACTTCAAAATAAAAACTATTCAATTAAAAAACACCCAATTTGTTTGTGATGGGGAAAATGTTTTATTTTTCAACTGATTTTGATGGAACTATGTGGATACGAGGTAAGCAAATATAACCTAAATTAAACAATACTCTTGCCACATTTTTCCAAGAGCACATCTACACATCAGAACACTGGGTTTGTAGACTGACTGTACTTGAAATATTTTAAAAAATACTTATGTTGCTCTTCAACATCAAGTCAAAATTTATTTTTCTTGGGGCGCCTGGGTGGGCCAGTCTCGGCCTCGACTTCAGCTCATATCATGATCTCATGGTTCATGGTTCAAGGCCTGCGTTGGGCTCTGTGCTGACAGCTCAGCGCCTGGAGCCTGTTTCAAATTCTGTGTCTCCCTCTCTCTCCGCCCCTCCCCAGCTCATTCTCTGTGTGTGTCTCTCTCTCTTTCTCGCTCAACAAAACAAAACAAAACCAAAAATCTCTTGCATTCAATATTTGTATTTAAAATGTTCCTTCAACATTTAAAACCTTAAGGTTTTAAAGGTTTTTCTTCATAATTCTTAATTATGTTACTATTTAAAAACGCATGAGGAGACCTTTATTTCACAGACATGTAAGCTAAGTCCAAACATTAAGATTTTATCTACATAGGTCTACTGTTTTTCAGACTTAACTGTGCTTGTGTGAGACTGGCAAACTCACAGCATATGTCATTGTTGCTATTGAAATTTGGATGACCTACAGAACCATTTCCATTCTTTCAGAAGTCTTTGGCTGCCATGCCAGACGGGTTGGAAATGAGAGAAGAAATTTAACAAAATTGTCATTTCCTGACTTCTAACCTCTGAGGAGTCTTGGGCTTCAACTGGTGACTCAAGCAGTCAGCCATATGGAGGAGATGACTGCCTGGTGCTAAATTAAGACTCAAATAGACATTATGAGTTCTCAAACCCCTCCCACTTTCTCCTCCCATACCTGCCCTCTGACTGCCAGGTCGCACAAGCATTAAATGTCCAATGGCAAGAAGGGAAGCCATGCTGCGGATTCATCCTAGCTTCTGCTCCCATTTGGGACACTCTGGCAATGGATCACCTTACAGCTCACATTTCTACCTGTCCTGCCTGTAGACTTAAGCAGTGACCTTAAGACCTGATGTCACATAGCAAACGCAGAGCTACTCTAATAATGCAGAGTTGCCGTGATTATCCAGCTCCACCTAATCCTTATTGGCCAGGGTGTTCCCTATTCTAGTCATTTGAAAAAGAGCACAGAAATAACAGCCAGGAGAAAATAATCATTTTTCCATAGCAAAGCATAAGTCTTTCTAAACAGAGCAACAGCAACAGTAATACTCAAAACATTTATTGAGTATTGAGTTGTGTGCTGTTGAAATGATCACTTTACACATAGTTTCTCTTCATCTTCGTAACATTCTTCTGATAAATGTCATTTTACAGATGAGGAAACCGAGACTGAGAGTTGAGCCGTTTTCCAAGGTTTCCTGCTAGAAAGTGAAGCATGATTCAAACCGGAGGTGGCCGCCCAAAACTACATTTTTAGCCACTGTACCATCCTTTCAATTCAAGGACCAAAAAAATTTTAAATAATATTTACCACTTATTTCCTCACTATAGAAGTCACAGATGTTCACTATTAAAAACCTGATTGCGGGGAGGGAAGAGGGGAAGGAAAAAAAGACACAGAGAGGGAGAGAGACAAAACATAAGAGACTCTTAAATACTAAAAACAAACCAAGGGTTGAGGGGGGTATGGAAGAGGGGCGAGTGAGTGACGGGCACTGAGCAGGGCACGGGTTGGGATGAGCACTGGGTGTTGTTGTAAGGAAACCAATTTGACAATAAAAAAATTATAAAAAAAATAAAAACCTGATTAATAAAATTTTGATTAATATTAACGATTTTAAATTAGTCATAATTCCACTGCCTATAGGTAACTATGCATTTCTTTTCCCGTATTTTCCTGTGATTATACGTGTGTGAGTATACATATATATGTGTGTGTGTATTTGTACAGTATGTATATATTATAAGCTGTAGTTTGGGGGTACTACATTTTTATCTTAAGATGATACTGATTTCCTAATCTTTGGATTATTCGTTGCTTGTATATAGAAATATAACTCATTTTTGTACATTGATCTTGTACTCCACACCTTGCTGACTTGTTCATTTCAATAGTGTGTGTATTCTTTAAGATTTTCTATAAATAGGATCATGAGTCTATGAATAAAGCCGCTTCACTTTTTCCTTTTTGATTAGGGTGCTTTTTAAATTCTCTGTTTGCATTGGCTAGAATTTCTAGTGCGATGTTGAAATGGAAGAGCTGAGAGTGGATATCCTTACCTTAGTCCCCATCTTAGTGGGGAAAAAATTTCAGTCTTTCACTTCTGAGCATGATGTTAGTTGTACATTTTTCATACATGCCTTTTATGAGATTGTGGAAGTTCCTATCTATTCCTAGTTTACTGAAGGTTTTTATCATACATAGGTATTGGATTTTGTCCTGTGATTTTTCTGGGTCTTTTGAGGTGATCATGTGGTTTTCGTATTCTATTCTATTTTATAGTGTATTATCTTAAATGATATTTAGCTATTGAACCAACCTTGCATTCCTGAGATAAATCCCACTTGGTCATAATGTATCATTTTTATTTTCTATTGTTGATTCCAGCCCCTTCTGACAGCTGCCTCTCATCACCTACTCTTCCTGAATAGAACTACCTCCCTGTGGAGCTGGGGGAAGGGGTGGAAAGGAACAGCCCCAGGCTAAAATGCTGCAGACTTCTACCAATCTTACTGAAGTTCAGGAGCTTATCGCAAATAAATTCTTCTCAATTTGTCGTATTACTTTGGTCAATTTACAGAGTACCGAAATAGTTGTTTTTGATAGTTTTGTCCAATTTTATCATTGCTTTTTGGGAAAAGGATTTGGCATGCTTCTCCCTCCATCATTCTTATAATCCTGCCCCTGCCTTAACCACCCTTCTCCCCAGTGGTTTCCACAGGGATGCAGTATACATCCTCAACTTTTCCCAGTCTATTCTAGTTAATGTTTCCGCTTCATGCAAAATGTAGAAAACTTGTTATGTATAGGTTCATTTATTGCTGTTTAGATTTATATATGTTTGTTTACCTTGTAATATAGAGGTTCATTTACCATTTCTAAAGAGTGTATGTAAACACTCCCCCCGCCCAACTCCCATCCTTTACAGTATATTATTGTATAACTATGTGTATCTACAAACAATGTTCGGGGTTTAAAGAACCGCCCCTTTTCATTTAAAAAACACAAATTGGGGGTGCCTGAGTGGCTCAGTTGGTTAAGCATCCAACTTCAGTTCCGTCAGGTCATGATCTCATGGTCCGTGGGTTCGAGCCCCGCGTCAGGCTCTGTGCTGACAACTCAGAGCCTGGAGTCTGCTTGGGATTCTGTGTCTCCCTTTCTCTCTGCCCCTCCCCTGCTTGTGCTCTCTCTCTCTCAAATAAACATTAAAAAATAATAATAATAAAATAAAAAACATAAATTGTTTTAAAGAAGGAAGAAAATTATAACAAAAACTCTTTACCTATGTTATGCATCTGTCAATAGCACATGCCTTTTCTTAAGTTTAAAATTCTTGAAAGAGGAAAGAAAGCCTTTATATTTTAGGGACGAGTGTCTAGAATAATAGCTGTGATTCTTTCACTGCATAAAAGGCACAGAGGGTTATTTGGGGCCGAGGTATTATGTGCAGAGTGAGTGATGTGTGTGGACTTGTAACACCTTTGCCCCCGTGCAATGACACAGAACTGACCTTACACACCTTTTACATCAGGAGAGAACCAGCGTCCTCCAGTATGGTGTGACTGTGCCATAACTAATCACTGCTATCTCTTTGACATTTCAGGAAATGGTATATTTTCCACTCCTAGTTGTTCTAGTTTATAGCAAAATTATTGAGAAAGAGTTTTTAGGGTGTGGTTTTTGTTTTAGTTGTGTTTATGTTTTTGGAGACAAATAGTTTATTTCGTTTTCAATGCTATCTCTTAGAATATTTTTTTCTCTTGCCCCCAAATGACCTCTTGGAGAGGTATAGTGTTAATTTTCTGCTATGTGGATGCTCACATGTCTGGTTCTACTGCATTTATCTATTTTGGAAAGTTAAATTTTAGCGATCAGAGAGCATGTTTATCTAACTTGCCGTGAATAGGCATATTAGGCTTGTGCTTTATTCCTTGTCTGGAATGTTTCTTATCTTCTTCTCATTCTTCCAAATCTCAGCCATCCTCGAGGACTGAGCTCACATCTCGTCTTTCAGGAACTCTTCTGTGGAAAATCCTGCCTAGAAATGTTCTTTTTCTCCTTGCTTCCTTCATTCATTTAGCAAATATGTATTGAGTGTTCACTCTTTGTAAGACATCGATTAGGTCATAGGTATATAAAAGTTGTACCAAATAACTTTACACTTACAGATAGGTTTCTGTGTTTTATGTCCCCAGTTAAATTGTGAGTTCCTTGGACTACATCCACCCCATTATTATTTATTGCATTCCTTATAAAGTTTAGTAGGGTGGCTTCTATTTAGTAAGGGATAAAGAAGCAGCTTAATTTACATGATGATTACATTTGTAGACTTCCTTTAAAAATATTTAAGCAGGCAAGACACACATAGTTCTAATACTTATGTCGTTTAATCATTCTACCCAAACTATCCCAATACAGTTATGGAACTAAATTTTGAAGCTATTCAAAAGTCAGTCATGTTTTCACATCAACATAATGACTCTACCTGGCTCCCCAGTTTCCCATTATTTTCCCAGGCTCTGTAAGAATGGTGGTGGTGGTGGTGGTGGTGGTGGTGGTGTGTGTAACCACATAACACCATGTAAAGCATTAAGTAGTCCTGGCCTGGGTCATATTCCCATGTGGTGTCCCTGACAGTATAAGGCCCCGTAGAAAAAACACTGTCCTGGAAATCAGGACATAAAGCTTATAATCCCTCACCGATGTCTGTTTCCTCCTTTGCAAAATATAGGATACGGGAGGTATCAGGCTGAGTGATTGCTACAATCTCTTTGAGCTCTAAAATTATATGAGCTTCTGCGGGCTGCCTTCTTTGAATAAAAATCAGGAAGTGGAACATCAGAATTTGGTGTTCAAATATAGTCTACATCACTTGCAAATTTTAGCCTGCTGTCTCCTCATTTTCTAATGTTTATGATGAACCGTCATTGTGAATCCCGTTTGCCTAGTCGAGAAGGCCCTTCTCACCCTGTCTGTCTGTCTGTCTGTCTGTAAGTCTTCCCCTGCTCCAGTGTCAGGTTCTACCACTCTCGGAGGAAAGGAACTAACCTGTCTTCTCCAACCATCTGTCTCCCCCGAGCCTCATCTCCCTCTGTGCTGCCACACCCCCTCCCACCCAGCCCGGCAGCCCTCTTTCCTCCCCAAGTATTTCTATGTATAATTCTTGTCTATCTGATGGGACATGGACCATATGTTACATTTCTTTTTATGACTCTGTGTCGAATAAATAAACTGATGAAAGCCTGATTTTTAAATTCAAATATAGTCACATTAGTAAACTGCTAAAACCCTTTCAGAGGCGTAGGCAAAAATAAAGGGCATTTTTATATAAATTCGATGTGTAGCAAACTGCATTAATGGAATATTTGCTTCGTGTAAGTTTAAGGAGATGATTTTACCAATAATACTTACATTAAATAGGCTACTTTAGAGTGCTGCAACCATTTTGTAAAAAACTTGACAATATGTATCACGAATCCTGAAAGTTTTTGCACCTTTTAATATACTTATTTCTGGGAATGTATCCTAAGGAAATAATTCTAAATCAGAAAAAGGGAGGGGGAAAGGCTTTATATGCAAACATATGCATAATAGGATAATCTTCAGCATGAATATCCCAAAGTAAGTGAATGGGCAAATACCTCATATACACACGAGACAATATTATGTAATGTAACCATTAAAAATGTAGTTGGTAAAGTGTGTATCAACACAAGGAAATGCTCTAATACACTGTTGAGTGAAAGACATCAGAAATAAAAGTTTACATATAGCAAAACAATCTGCAAAAATATAAGTAGAAAAAAGAAATGGAGGAAAGTGTACTAAAATGCTAAGAGGGTTACGTTTTTATGGCAAAATTGCCATTGGAATGTTTTCTTTCTCTTTGTACTTTTCGTTTTCCAAATTGTCAAAATCGAGCATATATTCATTTTGGAATGGAAAACAATATAATTTCAAATATGGGGGCATCAAGGATTTAAGTTTCAAGCAGACACTTTTTAGAATTCAAATATCTTAGTGATTCGGTGTCCGAAGAATACGTGGTTGTCTAAATAGAGGTTCAATCTTTTCTCTCTCTCAGTGAAGTCAAGTCTGAAGAGTGATCTAACCCCTTGGTCACTATTTTGACTCCCTTCCTCAAACTTTCTGGTCATACCGTCCCACAGAGTCCTTGGACTGTTCAGATCTCCATAGAGTTGAGAATAATCTGTGAAGAAAAGGCTCAGTCTCCTTCCCTCCGCTTTATGGCCGGGATACCAGCTCAGTCAGGTAGTTTTCAGTCAGTCCTTTCTCCTGAAAAGGCAGAAGTACCGGCTATGGTTCATTCCATTTGGCCGATCAACATGTCAGAGACTGGTCGGTGGTCTTTTCACATCAAGGACTGCACACACAAGGCAAGTCCAGCCGTGGGGACACACACGCTGAGACAAATTTATGATACTAAGAAAGTACATGCACTTTGCTTAAGGCTACACTAAATTCGCCTGGTACTAAGTTTTAAATCTGTTTAAACTTCCTGTTTAGGAATATCCGCCTTAGAATAATTGGTGTATTTTAATCAGAAAGGAATCACAAAGGAATAGTCATAACAGGATCAGATACTGCCATTGAAAAGGGAAAGAGTATCCTGAGAAACAGAACTGAAACTGAAGGATAGAAAATGAAACGAAACTGAAACCTAGCCAGCAAAGCTATTAAAAAAAAAAGTGCTGATCTTAACAGAGTCGTAGCAGGTAACTAGATATGAGCCAGTATTACCAAAAGTAAAAGAAACAAATGTCTCAGATTGTCCTCTGTTATATCTGAACGCAAAATGAAGCAGGTAAAGAGCTGTGTGAACTCGCAGAAGCTACTTAACCTCTCTGAGTCTCAGTTTACTCATTTGTGAAAATAGGTGTAAGAGCACACATCAGCCTAGATTAAACAGAATCTCAGGGCTTTGGGGAGCCTCAGGGACCATCAGGCCTGACCCCCTCCCACCAGTGCAGGGCCTCAGTCTGGCCTTGCCTCCTCCCATTCACCTGACATTCAAGGTCACATCTCTCCTGTCAGGACAGTGAGTTCTCACGGCAGCCAGAGGCTCCAACTGAGTCCCAAGCATCGGGAGGGGTGGGGTGAGAGAAGAAAGGAGGAAAGAACATTAAACCAATCTGGCTTCAGAAGACAGCTCTGTGGGGACCGCTGAGTGGTCGAGGCAGCTCAGACGACATACAAGCAATCGTTGTTGCCAGAGAGAGATAGTCTATGGTGCTAGAAAGTGAGAATGGAGCCAAGCACAGGAGACAGGAATAGGGATCACTGGGGAAGGCAAGCTGTGCAGACAGGACACTGTGTTCAGAAGAGAAGAGCCCTTCACTTGTCTAAATGCTCTATCGCCATCTTGAAATTCTTAATAATCTTAATAATCTTTTAACAATCTCACGTTGCCTTGGAGTCCGCAAATTATGTAGCCATATCCAAGACTTGCTTAGCAGACGGCTGGGGGAGGAAGAGGAGGGAAATACAGGGAGATCAGGAACCGCAGGGGAATGTGTGACTTTTTCCTGTGCCCCAGGGAATGGCTAAGACAAGGCTGCATTGTGTTTCCTGCCCCCTGAGGATTGGCTCAGCACCTGAAGGATACATCTGAGGCTTTCTGGGGACTGAGCTTCATGCCCACAGAGGCAGCTCCATGGAGGTATCTGGGAAAGGATGAAGAGCCTGGTTGTTGTCATTTTCCCCTGTATTTTGCTGAGGTAAAATCCACATAACATAAAAATAATCATTTTAAAGCACAGAGTTTTGGTGCACTCACCACGTTGCGTAGCCATCACTTCTGTCTAGTGCCGAAGCACTTCCATCATCTCAAAAGGAAGCCCTGTTTCCATCAACCAGTCACCCCCTATTTCCTGCCCCCCACTCCTTCGACCTCTGGTAACCACTAATTTGCTTTCTATGCCTATGGATTTACCTATCCTGGACATATCATATAAACGGAAGCAGACGTTATGTGCCCTTTTGTGTCTGGCTTCTGTCACTTAGCATAATGTCTTTGAGGTTCATCCCCATCGTAGAACATAGCATGTAGCACTGGAGAATTACGGACGAATTCCATTCCATCGTATCGATACGCCACATCTTGTTCATCCGTACAGCCGTTAACGGGCACGTGTGTTGTTTCCACCATCTGGCTATTGTGAGTAGTGCTGTAATGAACATTTGTGTACAGATTTCTGTTTGAGTACCTGTTTTCAGTTATTTGGGGTATATACCTAGGATGCTGGATCACATGGTAATCCTGTTTCACTTCTCGAGGAACCACCAAACTGTTTCCCACAGTGGCTGCACCTTTTTCCATCCCCACCAGCAATGTAGGAGGGTTCCAGTTTCTCCACGTCCTTGCCAACCCTTGTTATTTTCTGTTAACTTTCTTCCTAGTTGTAGCCATCCTCGTGGATGTGAAGTGGTATTTCACGGTGGTTTTCGTTCGCATTTTCCGAATGACTAATAATGTCGAGCATCTTTTCACATGCTTGTTGGTCACTTACATTATCTTCTTTGGAGAAACATCTGTGCCAGTCCTTTGCCCATTTTTGAATTTGGTTGTGTGTCTTTTTTATCGTTGAATTCTAAGAGTTTCTAATGTGTTTGATACAAATCCCTTATTGAATATATAATATGCAAACATTTCCTACCATTGTGTAGATTGTCTTTTCACTTTGACAACTAGTCCGTTGATGCCCAAAAGCTTTCAATTTTTATGAAATACAATTTGTTTTTTTTTCTTTTGCTTGTACTTTTATGTCATTTTAAAGAACCCGTTGCCAGATCTGAGGTCAGGAAGATTTACTCCTGTTTTCTTCTAAGAATTCTATAGTTTTAGTTTCTAAATTTAGGTCTTTGATCCATTTTGACTTGATTTTTGTATATACTATAAAATAGGGGTCCAACTTCCTTTTTTGCTTGTGGAGATCCAGTTGTCCCAGCGCCATTTACTGAGCCCTTATTTTATTGGCTTGGAGCCCTTGTCAGTTAGCTATAGATATATGCATTTATTTCTAGGCCTTTGATTTTATTCCATTGATCTGTATGTCTTAGCGTCCATTGGTGTGGATAAGAACGTAACAGAATGGGCCTTGCAAAGAGTCACAGTCACACGTCAACACATCCTGGCCAGAGGTAAGCTACATAGAGCTTGGTAAACTCGAAAAAAAGAGTAGGGCTTTTAACATTAAGCATAAATACTACAAACACATTTGCTGAGACAACAATCCAGGGACCTGTTCCTGAACTTGGAATAAATATCTGGAGACAAGCTGAGTAGGCTTACCTGGCAGACCTGTCCTAGAAGCCATGGTTCTTGTCTTGGTGGCTGAACTCGTTCTATAGATACAAATAAACATCTTAAGGAAGGGCACATCCATCAAGGACACTGCAAACAATTCAATACATGATGCTCCATAGGCTGAAACCAGGAAGAAGTTACGATGCACATACTCGAAGCTATTTTAAATCAATCCCCTGTTTTCCATTTGGTAACATAACAAATTGTTTTTCTCTTCCTTTAGACAAAATGATTAAAGGGTAAATTTAGTTCAAATATATTTGATCAAATTGTCCAAATAATTTATTATTTACAATTTAAAATTTAATTAAAATAATTAAAATAATTATTATATTGAAATTTTATGATCAGTATGTTTTATGTATTTACATAATTATAATACATTTGTATTCTCTTGTTAGTTATTAGTAATCCCTCATTAATGAAAATGCTTAAAACTTAGTCTTTTTTAAAAAAATGTTTTTAAGTCTATTTAATTACTTTGAGAGAGAGGGAGAGAGAGAATGAGCAGGGAAAGGGTAGAGGGAGAGAGAGAGAGAATCCCAGGCAGGTTCTATGTGGGGCTTGAACTCACGAACTGTGAGATCATGACCTGAGTCGAAATTAAGAGACGCTTAACCAACTGAGCCACCCGGGGGGCCCCAAAAATAAATCTTTAACTTAACAATTTATTGAGCACATTTTGTGTACCATGGTGGATGAAGGCATTTGTTTATTTACTCAACAAATACTATTTGAACGCGCGCGCACACACACACACACACACACACACACACACACACACACACACACACCCTGGGCACTAGGGTGGGACAGGAGCAGCCCCTGCCCTTCCTGTAGCTACTGGGTCTTCTGTCAGTCCTGTAAAGGGCAATGAAGCAGAGTTGCAAAATGCTGCCACCTTCCCTGGCTCCACCAGCTGAGTCCTGTCCCAGGGCCCTGAGCTTACCAGCTGATCAAGGCCACAGGTTCGGGGACAGGGGGTGGGAGGTGGGGGTCCTAGCCTCTCAGCTCAGCCAAGACCCGTAGGAGCTTTTCATGTGGAATTTTACTGGGATGCCAAGGGGAATCTCAAAAGGACAAGAACAAAAGAGAAATACCAAAGCAGAGAAAGAGACAAGTTTACTCAACATGGATCATTTATCCCAAGGGAACAAGAGTTCTGGATTTCGGTCTTACCCAAAGGATCTTTTCCCAGACCCCAGTTTTCCACACACCGCCCCCAGGACTCCTACCCTGCACCTTCCTTTGGCTGCCACGGTCTTGGAGGCTCTCCGGGGGAGGGATAGGACCTTTCCCCAGGTCCCACAGACTGTTCTAGTTAGATTACAAAATCTTCAGACTATCTCCAGGTGTAAATAACTTAGGAATGAGCCCTAGGCCCCGCCTCTAACCTTTGCAGGGCCGCGAGGCAGAAGCGCAAAGGGAGGTCACATCCGGTTTGTCTAAATATTTAAAAGTTATAAATCAAGCTAACAAACTGTCAAATGACCTGCGCTCCTTCCTTGGCAGATACAACTTCATAACGACACAGACGGCAGGTTCCTTAGGATTTCCTTCCCCTGCCCATGGCATACCCCTCTTTTCCTTCCTGTTTTGTTCCATAAAGGATCTTTTGTTTCTCTATGTAGACACCCGAGTCAACATGTCCATATTCTGTTTTATTTCTTATTACCTCTGTTATCATTATAACTGTAATTGTTTCATTGTAACGATCTACAACTATCTCAATAAAAATTAAATTTTTTTTTCAAAAGAGGAGGAGGAATGAAGAGAGAGAGAGAGAGAGAGAGAGAGAGAGTGTGTGTGTGTGTGTGGTATGCGTGTGGTATGCGTGTGGTATGGCCCACAGGCACAAACCAGGTGCCCCCTGTGCTGGGCCTGTCTGCTTCACAGGAGCCCCTGCGGCCACATTCAGCTTGCCCCTCCTCACAGGACAAGGGGCCCACGGGCTAAGAGGTCTTGCCCACTATTTGCTGAGTGCTCCCCCTTCCAAACCATGCGTCAGGTGGCCAGGGCCTTTGGGGGTTCTCCAGCCCATTTCTGGGGCCTGCACGGCCTCTCCCTTTTGCTATCACCCTGTGTGGGTCTTGGCTCATTGCCAGTGTGTGTACCTCTAGGACCAGGGGTGGCTGTTTGTGGAGACTAGGAACAGATTTTGACTTGGCAGATGAAGACCTATAATGCCAGTAACCCCTGCACAGGGATGACCCAATGGGGGACGGAGGGCGGGCACGTCGTTTCTCTCCCCTTTAGCCATAGAATTCTGGAAAGGAGAATGAGGAGAAGTCAGAGGCAGCTCTAGACCACTCCCTGAGCTCCTGTGAGTGGGACATGGTTCATAAAACACGCAAGAAGCAAGATACACTGCTCTGCTCCAGCCAACCAGTAGCCATCAAGTGAAATGTCAGGCACCCATCCAAAGATTAAAGCGTATAAATCTGAAATAGAACAAGGCTTGGTTCATTATGTCCCTCTTCAAACCACAGGTGGATTGCACTTCTCTGGAAAGGGCTGTTGATTCTGGCATCCAACACCCAACAGTTCAAGGTATAGTAACATGTTCTAGGTCCTTCTGGCTCTACGGGAACACCCGATCAGGAGGCCCGCAGCAGGACCTGTGGCCCTGGGGCTGCTCCTTGGGGCAAATCCTGTCAGACATGAGGGCTTCCTGGTGTGCAACAATCCCATTCTCTGAGAATAAAGTGAACTAAGATCTGGCTGTTGTGGCACAGGAGGAAGTATGGCCCAGGGGAGAGCTGACCGGGGTGGAAGAAAGTTCTGGATGTTTAATATTAGTAACAGAATCATCCGTCAATCACCAAGTGATGGATGTTTTAGAGTTTGGATTATTTTTTCTATTTCAGCCTAATTTACATTTCACAGCAGACTTTTGGAATTACCATCTTGGGTATTTATGCACTTGGTTGTTAGTTGCCCTCCCAGAAGAATCTGAAGCAGCTTACCTCCTTAAGGTTAATGTGTTTGGGTCCTAAAACTCCCCAAAATGCATTTGGTCTTGTATTAGCCAACCAAAATTTCTCTTGGGAAATCGTCAGAGCAAATAAAGAATCGAGGAGGGAGAGGCATAGTTCAGCCGGAGGACACTTGTGTCCAGGAGCACCGGAAACTCATTTCTGCTTGTGGCCATACTGGGGGAAAAGGGTGCGACATTCAAAAAATAATTTCTACAGGATCGTTCCGGAGAACAGGGCCTGACACACTGTTGACCAGAGCGGAGTCTCTCAGTCAGTGTCCTGTGAAGGGGACGGAGTGTCTGGCGGCCTATGTCACAAACACTATTTCCCACCTGTGCTGTGTTGACAATCATACACGGCCCCGACATGCACGTTTCCACCTGGAAGTCTCCAGGAGCTCCTCCAGGGCCGGGACGAGAGAACCTTTGTATCTATGTCCTAAGAACGAGGCATCATGCCTGGCATCTGGGAGGCACTAAATAAAATGTTGAGCAGAAGTTGCAAGCGTGCTTTTTATAGATTCCTCCAAGTCATCTGTTAGGATGCGGAGCCGGGAAAGATCAAGGACAGAACTATTGATCTTCCAGGTGCCAGGTTGACAATTTATTAATCCATGTTGGAGGAATATGAAGTCTAAAAAGGAGGAGACTTTGCAGGACATGGCAGTTTTATTCAAATGCTAGAAAGTCGGTCCCAGGAGCAAGCTGGGAACCAGTGAGCGAAAAACAGAGGAAAGGTAATGTTCTCGAGAGAACAGTATCATGGGTGAGGGCTTCGGGACACGGATATCCCCGTTGCTGCTGGAATAAGGGCAGATGCGCGTTTTTTTCTAGGACAGAATTTGGTAATTGGTCTGAAAGTCTTAAATAGGTGCAGAAACTTTGACTCAGGAATTTCATTTCTAGATTTTGGTCACTGAAATTTATCAGTGTCACAAAGATACGTGTACAAGGATGTTCGACACAATATTGGTTATCATAATGAACATTTAGAACAACAGGAATTTTTGACATAAATCTTGGTATATATATAATTTTTCATTGACGAATATCATACGACTGTCAAAATGGCGATATAGGTTATACTTACTTGAATGAAAATATGTTTGTACTATATGGTTAAATAGAAAAAGCAGGACACAATGGGACAATTTTAATTTAATAGAATTATATTTGTATGTATGTAGAGATACAGAGACAGAGACAGAGAAATTCATGAAGAATATATACCAAGATGCTGATAGCGATTATTTGGATTGCAAGAATCCAACTAATTTAACATTTTTGTTTTTGTGTTTTAATTTATTTGAGACAGGGACAGCACAGGTGACAGAGGGGCAGAGAGAGTGGGAGAGAGCGAGAATCCCAAGCAAGCCTCACCCTGTCATCATGGAACCTGACGCGGGGCTCTGACTCATGAAACTGTGAGGTCATGACCTGAGCCAAAACTAAGAGTCAGACGCTTAATGGACTGAGCCACTCAGGCACCCCTAACACTTTTGTTTTTATCTGTTATTTCTACACTTTTAACTATGGATATGCGATACTGTAATACTAATGCTAATACTAAAGAAAGTTGGGGCCCATAAAAATGCACCTGCTGTTCATTAAGTCGGTAAGCTTTCTGCTTCCCGAAGTGCTCAGCTCGACATGAAATGGTTCCGTGGGTGGATGTCGGGGGAGGAGACCTGGACCAGAAGAGGCTAAAGCCACTTTCGACCGTAGATACACTGATTCCATGAAGGAAGATGGTGACAATGGAAAATATGTGTAAGTGCTGCACACACGTGGTCACGTAAATATGGCTTTGCAGAAATAATATTTTAAAATTTGGGGCGCCTGGGTGGCTCAGTTGGTTAAGCGTCAGACTTCGTCTCAGGTCGCGATCTCACGGTTCATGAGTTCGAGCCCCACATCCGGCTCTGGGCTGAGAGCTCAGAGCCCGCAGCCTGCTTCAGATTCTGTGTCTCCCTCTCTCTCTGTCCCTCCCCTGCTCACACTCTGTCTCTCACTCCCCAAAATAAATAAACATTAAATAATAATAATAATAATAATAATAGTATTTTAAAATTTTTTGTAAGTTTTTTTGGTTTTTGATGATGAGAATATCATTTAAAATCAGAAGTTATGGGGCACCTGAGTGGCTCAGTCTGTTAAGCGTCCGACTTCGGGTCAGGGCATGATCTCACAGTTCACAGGTTCGAGTCCTGGGTCAGGGTCTCTGCTGTCAGCATGGAGCCCACTTTGGACCCTCTGTCTCCCTCTCTCTGGGCCGCTCGCCTGGTTGTATGTGCTCTCTCTCTCTCTCTCTCAAAGATAAATAAAATCTTTTTAAAACTCAGAAGTTATATTCTTAATATTTATTTGCCTCTTTCTATGACTTCTTAATGAGCAACAACATAAGAACTGGAATATTCTCATTTTGTTCACTGTTTGGCACATCATACCTTTGTGTCTGGCTGTGAAAACAGAAATAATATGTGCCTCTCATCCCACTGGGCACAACGTAAGCTCCGTGAGGCCAGGGATTTTATTTGTTTTGTTCCAGAGCCCAGAAGAGTGCCTGGCACACAGAAAGCACTCAGGAAATATTTCGTGAATAAATAAATGAGCGTTGGCACGGTAGAAGAAGCAACTTGGAGGAAAGCTGCTCTGCAAATACATGCTTTTGACTGTATTCGTTTTAATTACTTTAAAAACAGAGGGGCGCCCGGGTGGCTCAGTCAGTTAAATGTCTGACTTCGGCTCAGGTCATGATCTCATGGTTCACAAGTTCGAGCCCCGAGTCAGGTTCTGTGCTGACAGCGCGGAGCCTGGAGCCTGCTTCGGATTCTGTGTCTCCCTCTCTCTGCCCCTCCCCTGCTTGCCCTCTGTCTCTCTCTCTTGAAAATAAATAAGAAACATTAAAAAAAAAAAGCCCATGAATTTGTAAATGGAATTCCAAAACAAAAACTTATTTTTTATGTAATCAATTTTTCAAATTACTAACGTTCTTTGAAAACCAGATATGGGGCGCCTGGGGGGCTCAGTCGGTTAAGCTTCCCACTCTTGACTTCGGCTCAGGTCATGATCTCACGTTTCATGGGATGGAGTCCCCACCAGGATCCTTGCTGACGGCACAGAGCGGCCTTGGGATTCTCTCTCTTCCTCTCTCTCTCTCTGCCTCTCTTTCTCAAAATAAATACATAAACATTTATTTTAAAAAGAAGATATGATCTTCATATATCAAATATATGATATTTGTGCTTTATATATCATATCGTTAACAAATGAAAACTACAGAATATGTTCTAGATAAACACTGTTCGATAGAACTTTCCGCAACAAGAGAAATATTCTATATTCGCACACTCCAATATAGTAGTCATTAGCCATATGAAATATTGAGCACTTGAAAAGTCTCTAGTTGAGAAGGAGGAGCTAAATTTTAAATCTTGTTTAATTCTAATTTACACAAATTTATTTAAAAATTTTTTTAAGGTGGCTCCGTAGCGCAATGGATAGCGCATTGGACTTCTAAAAATTTTTTTAATGTTTATTTTTGAGAGGGAGAGAGAGAGAGAGAGAGAGAGAGAGAGAGAATGAGTGGTGGAGGGGCAGAGAGAGAGGGACACACAGAATCGGAGGCAAACTCCAGGCTCCTAGATGTCAGCGCAGAGCCTGGTGTGGGGCTCGAACTCACAAACTGTGAGATCCTGACCTGAGCTGAAGTCAGGCAGTTAACTGACAGAGCCACCCGGGCGCCCCTAATTCACACAAATTTAACTTTGAATAGCCACATGTAGCTGGTGGCTACTATATCGGACAGTGCAGTTCAAGAACAAACTTCTAACCTTACTGCACGTGACAAGGAAAATACCTCATGTTGACCAAGACACTGTATAAAAGCAAGAAACCGTTACTGCAGTTTACACTGAATCTTATGCTGAGAACTAAACCCAGGGAACCAGCATGCGTGACAGTAAAGCATCTTTCATAGATTTAAAAAAATTCTTTACCCCACAGCCTTCCCAATCTCCAGTAGTACTGCTACGTTCTGGACATTCCGCAAGTTTATTTGTTTCCAAGACAAGGTTTGTAAAAATCACAAAATCCAAAGCAATGATGTGTCATTTTTTATTAGAATAAAAAGTGCAATTTGCACGAAGAACATTCTTTTATTCTAGAGCGCCCTTTTCGCTTGCTGACTACTATACAATACTGCTTTGGTGATGTTAGATATAAAGACTGGTTTTGGTTAGTTTGGTTTTCACCTGAAGATCCTTGTGGCGTTATCTGCAAAGCAGATCCGGGCATGCGGCAACTGAGTGACAGTAGAACCGAGGCAATCGCTCGCAAGAGCCAGCCTACTCCCTTCCTCAGAAGCCTTCGTGAAACACTCATGCAAAGTGTTCTTTAAATTAACCAACTATTTCTCTTCATTCTTCATCTTATTGAGGTGTAACTGTCCCGTGGCCATTCTCAGTGATATCGATGTTACTGTAGGTCAAAGAACAGGAAGGAATTTAGGAGAAAAGCCAAAATGGAGGGAGAATGCAGCTTGTGGAATTTAACAAAAAAAAATTATTGTGAGGGGCGCCGGGGGGACTCAGTCAGTTAAGCGTCCGACTTCGGCTCAGGTCATGATCTCATAGTTCATGAGTTCGAGCCCCGAGTCAGGCCCTGTGTGACAGCTCAGAGCCTGGAGCCTCCTTCAGATTCTGTCCGTTCCTCACTCTCTGCCCCTCCCCTGCTAGCTCGCTCACACACACACTCTCTTTCTCAAAACTAAACATTAAAAAATTTTTTTAAAATTGTTATGAGGTTTATGAAGAACTATAACCAGTTGTTGAATGGGGTACACTCAGAAAACAGCTCAGCTTCAAACACACATTGTCCGGTCTCCCTTCCGGGAAATGAGAAGCCTTGGAGGTCATCGCTGAGTCCTTCCAAAGCTTTATCTCAGTTTCCAACCTGTCACTAATTCCTGTATTTATTTCAGATTTATCTCTTCCTCTCCCATGGCCACCATCAGAGTCAGGCACTTCAACCTTGGATTAGAGGCCCTCTGTCTAACCCTAGGGCCTTAGACCAAATGTTTGTCTCCCTCCAAATTCTTACATTGAAATCCTAACCCCAATGGGACGGTATTAGGAGGCGGGGCCTCTGGGAGGTGATCAGGTCCTGAGGATGGGGCCTCAGGAACTGGACTAGTGTTCTTTTGTGAGACCCAGAGAACTCCCTCCCTCCTGCTGCCATGTAACGACCCAGCGAGGAGACGGCCCTCTCTGATCCAAGAAGGCGACCCTCAGCAGGCGTGGAAGCTGCCGGGGTCTCGATCATGAACTTCCAGCCTCCAGAACCGTGAGGAATAAACATCTGTGGTTTATAAGTCACCCAGTCTGCGGTGCTTTGTTATTGCAGCCTGAATGGACTGAGGCATCCAGTTCGAAGGTCTTCCTGCATTCCCAATCCAGGTGAGTGTTTCTGAAACCATGAAATTTCATCGTTCACCCAGCAAAAGAATGGAATGAACGTCCTCTTCTCACCCAGGGGCTATAATGTCTTGTGTTACTTATTCCAACAGGTCCCAGTTTAATCTCGGCAGCATGATATAAGAACGAATGAAAGGTTGTCTTTGCTGGGAATCAAGAGTCCCGTCTACCACAAACCGATGTGTGTCCTTGAGCAAGTCACCTTCTCCCTGGGCCCGAGATTCCTCATTTCTAAAATAACACCATGAGACTGGATAATGTTTAAATTCTCTTCTAGCTCAAATTTAAGATTATTGTCGGTTTTGTCACCTAAGTTTCCAGTTCTGTCACAGGTTCATCCTATTCTCTCTAATCAAAAGTAACTTCTTGGGACACCTGAGTGGCTCAGTCTGGTAAGTATCTGACTTTGGCTCAGGTCATGATCTCACGGTTCCCGAGTTCAAGTCCTGCATTGGTCTCTCTGCTGTCTGTGGTCTCTGTCTATCCCTCTCTCTGCCCCTCCCCCGTGCACTCTCTCCCTCTCTCTCTCAAAAATAAACATTAAAAAAAAAAAAAAAAGAATCTTCCGCTTCTCAATACATAGATTTTGGACCTCTCTTTGCTTCCTTTTTCCAGCCTCGCTCAAAGCCCAGGTCTTGGATCACAATGACACATGTTGATACAGCCTTTTTAAATACTCACTTACTGTCTGCATGTAACTTTATTCCCAGTAGACACCTCGAGTGCTCGCTTCTGCAGCACATATACTAAAGTAGACACCTCAATAACAGAGATCAGATTTCATAATTCAAGCATACTGTCCTAGTCTATATATCGAGTATACCGTTGTTTTAAAACTGCTGCGGGGCCCCTGGGTGGCTCAGTCGGTTGAGCGTCTGACTTTGGCTCAGGTCGTGATCTTGCAGTTTGTGGATTTGAGCCCCACGTCAGGCTCTGTGCTGACAGCTCGGAGCCTGGAGCCTGCTTCGGATTCTGTGTCTCCCTCTCTCTCTCTGCCCCTCCCCTACTTGATTGGTAAATCAATCAATCAATAAAACTGTTGCAAACACACCTGGGCAGGCCCATGCAGCAAGTACAGTTATTGAAGTTCCTCACAGCGGACGGCTGTGCCCGGCTGGTAGCCTGGTTGATGTCTTCGCTCAATTCAATTTCTTGTCATTTCAGGTCCTCTTTGGCTGTCATTGCCGCACATTCCCGCCTGTGTTTTATTGGTGGAAGTTGTGCCTTTACAAAAGCAGTTCTCAAGCTTTTGGGCCTGAAGGCCTCTTTATACTCTTAAAATTTGTTGGAACTCCTGAAGGTTTTGGTTTATATGGGTTATAGCTTTATAGTTATGTACTGTTTTATAATTTTGAAAAGTATCAAATCACTTAAAAGCAATAATAACTCTATCATCTGTTAACATAAATGATATGTGTTTACGAAGAATAGCTGGATTTTCCAAAACCAAAAACAGTTTGTGAGAAAAGTCCCATTGTTTTGCATTTTTGCAAATCTCTTCAGTATCAGGGTTACTATCTCTTTAATATCAAACAGCTGGATTCTCACCGCTCCTCCTGCATCCACTCTGTTGTAGTATGTTGGTTTAGTTTAAGTATGTGGGGCAAAAATCTGGTCTCATACAGATATGTGTTTAGAAAAGAGAAGCGAATTCTCATAGCTTTTTTGTACAATTGTGGACATTCTTCTATGAACCCTCACCTAAAGCAGATAAGAACCGTTTCCTGGGGTGCCTGGGTGGCTCAGTCGGTTGGGCGGCCAACTTCGGCTCAGGTCATGATCTCGCGGTCTGTGAGTTCGAGCCCCGCACGGGCTCTGTGCTGATGGCTCAGAGCCTGGAGCCTGCTTCGGATTCTGTGTCTGCCTCTCTCTCTGCCCTTCCCCTGCTCACACTCTGTCTCTCTGCCTCTCAAAAATGAATAAACGTTAAAAAAAATTAAAAAAAAAAAAAGAACCGTTTCCTGAGGTTAGTGCAATGGGGAAGCTGAAATTGTACCTGTGAAATTTCCCGTCAGTTGCATGAATCCTTTGGTCTGTCTTGCACTTTGAACGGATCTCGCATCCGTGCCCATGCATAATTTTATAACAATCGTGCATTGAGTATTTGCGAAATATTGGTTCACTGAGTTGTGGAGATCTTCTAACTACTGACCCATTTCATTATATAATCTTGGTGCCCGTCTCCTCTGAAAGGTCTTTACGTACTAGGAAGCTGTCAGACGTATGATGCCCAATACAAGATTTTTTTAAATCGAATTTTGGCTTGTAAAAGCTCAAGGGAACAAATACTGGCAGTTGCTTTGGTGTGACAAGCTCACTTGGGTCATTTTCAAGAAAACAGCTGCCAAGCAGTCAGGTCTGAATAAGCAGAGTCTCCAGTTGTCCTTTCGAGTAAAAAGGGTGTTCCATGTAGAGAGCAGTTAGTTCAGTCCACAACTCAAACAACTGCACAAGTGCTTTTCCTTGAGATCACCATGGTGGTTGGATTGTAGCAGAAGTGCTTTGGGTGCACTTCCTGTTTCATCGCACGGAATAGTCAAGAGACATAGCAAAAAGTCAAGACTTCCTCCTTACCAAGGACATTCTCACGGAAAAACTGGGTTGTTTTTTTTTTTGTTTTTTTTTTCTTAACCCATCACGGACCAAAGAATCCATGACTACTGTTGTAGCCTGGCGCCACTGCCGCGCTTGGTACCAGGGCAGCAGCAGTGTTGCCCACTTGCTTTTGTAGCATCCAACTGAGTGGCAACACCATGAAAACACAGATACCATTTAGCATTATTGTGATAATAATTTTGACAGGGCAGACCTCCTGAGAGGGCCTTGGAGACCCCCAGGGGACCGTGTCCTCACACTTTGAGAACTGCTGCTTTATGTTCTGTTACGGGCTGGAATTGTGTTCCCCGTAAAATGTAGATGGTGAAGCCCCGATCCCAACACCCCAGATCGTGATAGTGTTTGGAGATAAGACCTTTACGGAGGTGGTTAAGTTGACATGAGACCCCGAAGGTGGCCCGAATCCAATCCGACCGGTGTCCTTATGAAAAGAAATCAGGACACACACAGACACCAGGCATGCGCGTGCCCAGAGGGACAGCCACATGAAGGGGCAGCAAGAGGGCGGCCACGCGTCAGCCAAGGAGTGAGGCCTCAGAGTTCTGACCTTGGACTGGAGCCTCCGACCTGTGCGGAAGCACACTCCCATTGTCTAAGCCGCCCAGGGTGCTCGTCAGTCCTGGCCGCCCCGGCAGGCTAGTGCAGTCTCCCTCACGCCCACCCCGGGTGTCAGATGGCCTCCAAAAGCCATTCCCCGCCTCCGTCTGGCAGGCGCGCGTGCAAACGTGTCCCCGACCCCTGCGCCAGCGCCCGCCGGCTCCCCTTTACGGCGACACCGCGCCCGTCCACATTTTCCCCTGGCCTGGGCAGTTTCCCACGCACACGCCTGCACACGCCTGCACACGCTCTGCTTGAGTCTGAGATCTCCGAGTTCGTGGGCCATCCCGTGACTTCTCTGTAGCCCCGGGGACCCAGAGCAGCACTCCGCCCATATCCACTCCCGAGCGGTGGCCACGCGGACTGTCCGTGTGCGAACCCAGCAGCTCTCGGACGCACACCTCGCTCTCTTCTGATGGACTTTTACCCCCAGGGTCGCCCGACCCAAAGCCACAACTTGTGTAACGTTACTCCAGTGCACGTTTTAGCAAATTTTTAAAAACTATCATGTTATAAGAATGTGTTACTTTTCCTAACGTCTGTATTAAACATTGGGCCACAGTCAGACTTTCCCCGGGCACCATCTGAAAGGAAATTTTAAAGTTTCATCTCCCATTAAGACTTTCAGCTCATTCATTCCTTTTTTAATAATTACAATGACCTCACTTACATTTTCCCCCCCAAAGACAGTTCCTCTTTGTTCCTCAGGCAAATTTATAGTTCTGTATTGATGATAATATGTTGGCTTTGTGCTTTCTATAAATTCATTCGTTCAGTCCAGAAATGCTAAGTATTTGTGCCAGGAGTAATTTTAGGTGCGAGGGAAATTGCAATGAACAATACAAAATCTGTACCATCAGGAAGCCTATGAATAAAATGTGATTTATCAAACTACTTTGGTATCAAAATCAGGGGGTATGTCTTTTGTCTCTTGGTATATGTTTTGAAAACTTCTCCCTGAATTGTTAGCAGTAAGCATGTTATCGGCACAGGTACCGTTTTGGAGCTATCTTATGCAGATGCTAAGAATGTCATCGTTACACACTGTGTCCATTAGAAAAATATGAGGCCACAGCTTCCTAGTAATTTGTTCTAAAATCTCACCGCTACCTTAAGAAAGAAGGGACGGTGTAGTATTGGCAAAATTCATGTGCAGTTGCCCACGGTTCTCCAGAACTCAATTCCCATAACCAAGAATGATGTTGTGATGACTTAAGATCGTCTCAAAAGATGTCCATGTTTCTATTTAATGGGGCCCTCCAAAACTAGACATAGCAATTTTAAACGGAGTGATTTTTAAACTGAGCAAATCTTACGGAAATAACTACCAGAGGAAAATGAGCCTTCTTATATCTGTCCCTACTCATCACAATTTAATTATAGAGGATCAGATAAAACACTTAATAGACAGATGTAATTAGTGTCATTAAAGTGCCTTTCAGTAGTAATGGAAAGAGAAAGAAGAATCTGACAAATTATATATAATGACTCTCCCGTCCTTATTGTTTCCAATGAGTTCACAGCTATTACCCTAACTTTCCCAATCCTTTCCTTAGTCTGTAGGCCAGAATTGAGATTATTTGTATGTGAAAACAACAGCTAATCCCCTGGACATGGGGGTGGACTTAAATCAGACACCACTGCAGTAAGACCACTTCACTCCCTTGGTGATCGGTGACTTTCCTACGATGCTTTTGGGTGAGAATCGAGCCGTATCACCTAAGCCTCTTCTGTGATATCCGCTGACGACAGAAGAGTGGTTTGATTAGGGACCGTCCATCCGGCCACTACCAGCTGATCTGCCGTCTCCTGGGACCTTCGCCTGGGTCCGTGCATCCTACAGGGTGCATAAAGAACTCCACAGGAAGGAAAGAACAGAACTTCCACTTCTGCCTTCATTTTTATCTCGTTCTTTGGTCTTTTCTATTTCTGTGTGTGCTTCATCATATCCGTGCCGCCTAGGAGTTTATGTCTATAATTTACAAGTAAATAAATGCATATTTATTATATATTTATTATTTATATGGAGATGCACGCTCGACTGGTTTATTGATGGAGCGTGCGACCAGAAAATGTTTGAAGACACCGTTCTGAACAGCCAGGGTGGAATTATCTGGATAATACACGGTGAACGAAACCCTATGGAAGCGGGAACCCGAGCAGCAGACCGCTCCGCCTTCCCTGTCTTGGAAGAGCATGGGGTCGGCCAGTGTAGGGGGCGGAGGCGGCCCCCCTCGGCCCGGTGCTCTCTCAGGTGGGGTGACGGGAGGCCCCTCCGCAGGAGCTCCGCTAGCAGGGAGCCTGGTGCCCTCAAGGACTTCCCGGTGCTTCCCAAAGCCCGCTGGCTCCTGGGTCCTCCCGTCCCACGGGGTCTCTGCTGTCGCGAGTGCCCCTGCGGGCTGGCGGGGGTGACTGCAGAGTGCCCCGGGCTGGGCTGGCCCCACGGCTGGGGTTCACGGGCGGCCGGCCCCCAAGTGGCAGAAGCAAAGCATCTCTGCCCTTTTTCAATCCCTAGAAAGCATCCCCGGCCGGCTGCGTGTGCCCCTAGTTGTCGTGAAACACCCCTTCCGGCCTCTCACTTGAGATGCAAGGGCACTGTGGTGGTGGGCTCCGAGGGACAGACAGTTTGCCGCGCCCAGACACACCCGTCGCCTCTGACACTAACTTTAAAAAAATTAGCTCTGCTTACTGGCCCCTTCCCAGGGGCTTCTCACCAGATCGCCTGAAACGCCCAGTTAGCGCAAAGAATCCTTCTCAAGCCAAAAGCCCTCAGGTCCCCGCTGGTACTGCGGAGCGACCACATTTCCTCTCAGGGGCGGATCTTCCTGTTAGTGCGGCCAAGCCCTAAACACTTTCCAGAAAATTCTTGGTAGCATTCCTTTCATTCAGTTTTCCCTCAAAATGAGCAGTTAACTACGCCTCTTGGGCGAGAACATGATTACCTTGTCAAGAGAAAAGATTTCTGGTTCTCTGATCTTCCTCAGGTGATACACGTCTCTCTCTCTCCTCCATCTCCCGGCCCCCAAGCAGCCGCTTGAAAACATTTGTTTACTTCTAGTTCTGAGGCGCCCGTTTCGGCCTCACCGTGGCCTTGGGGTCCTGATGGAAAGGAACACCGTTCTGAGTAGCTGTCACTTGCTTTTCGTTTTAGTTCTTAAAATGCCTTTCATTGGCAGTGACACAGTCATTCGATCACGTCAGACTGTGTTCTGTTGGCTCTGGAAAGACGCGCGGATAGGACCTCTCTAGCCTTCCAAGCCTTCTCTTTCTCTTTTCTCTTTGTGGCTCGAGGGAAGACTCGTGCCTTGTGACTCAGCGAGACGTACTTATCGCGAGAGCGTGTGACGCTCGGGCGTATGCGTCCCGCTCTCCGAACGCCCGGGGGAGTTCTTACCAACACGGTGCTGCGTGGCCGCGCGCTGCGAATCTTTCACCGCACTACACCCCGGATCCCGAAGACCCAGCCGATGCAATAAAAGGGTATGTGTATCCGTGAGACCCACGAGAGGTAGGGTGACGGTAAAAGAAGATGAAAAAGATAAGCATTGAAAACAAAGAGGTTTTAAAGGTCTGCGAAACGGTAAAATTAAAAAATGCATCATTGAATACTAGAAAATCGCCCATGGTAGACTACCTTCTCCGCGAGCCCTTCCCCCTCCGTGCCATTCGACTCTGTTCTCCTGAATTCCTTGCTTCCTCGCGTGGTAGGTATTTGTTTACATGGCCTGTCACATTCGATTTCGGTTACTCTGGGAGAAAGAAAAACTAGATTTTGTTTATCTCCGCATCTCCAGTCCCCAGTCCGGTGTTTAGAAAACAGCGGATGCTCCATAGAGGTTTATTAATGGGAAGGGGAAGGGAAAATGTTCCTGAGAAAGGAATAGAGAAAACCTATTGAGAGAGAAAATTGGAATCTAGCACATTAACTAAAAGGAACACGATGAGTCTCTGTGCCATAGAAAAGGTTATTTTATGCAGCCGTAATGTCATGTTTTCCCTCTGGCTTGTTGGAAAGGTACCGGGAATCACCCACGGAATTGGGCTGGGGGCGACAGAGTGGGGAGTGAGATTCATTGCAGACGGTGAATTTTAGAGAGGTGTTGTTCACACCGATGGTGTCTGATAGGCTGTAAGAATGAAAGCAAATTAAATTAATCACCAGGCGTGAAATGCCTTTGAATCTACTCGGAATGATTTGGAGATATTTTGAGAATTAAAGATGAGTAAAAGCAGCAGCCCAAATGGGGAACTGAACAGCCTCTAATAAGAGCTGGAGGAAAGACGGCTCCTACCTACCGTCCTTCCTATTCCCCTCCCCCTCAACGCCATCACAGAGCAACGGAAAAACATGTCGGTGTCAGCACACCGGCCAACATCCACAGTAGAAGACGCGTTTTGGAGATAGATGCCCCTTTCGCCATTAGATTTAAGAGGCAAATGAGGGAAATAGGTAAGGAGATGGGGCCCGGTGCCTGTTTCACCCTGTGGTTTTAGCAGAGCCATTATTGAGCACCTCCATTAATATAAGATTCCCCCAAGGGTTCGTATTCTGTTAATATGGAAGAAGATGGAATTCAGGGTTTTTATATCTTCTGGAACAGATGGTTATAATTTCAACTTCAGGAAATACAAGAAAGAAGAAACGCCGTCAAAAACCTTAAAGTCCTAGTTTCTTATTTTCCAGGCCAAACCCTGCAGTATAATTGTATAAATAGTTCTGAGACTGTCTTCTATTTTTCTTCCTTCCTGGAGATAATCCGCAAAGTGTCTGTCTGGACACATCTAATGGTGAGCCAGATGGCATTCCGAGACTCGCTTTTCTCAAAGTCTGAGATCTCGTCAGATGCACTGGAATGATCTCGAGCTGGTGGAGGGAAGCGGCGTTAAGTACCGAAGCTGTGGAATGGAAGGAAGGGAAGAGGATCGAAGAACGCCAGGGGAGGAATACATACTTTAAAAGGCAGCAGGAACACTTGAGGGCGATGTGAGAAAAACCTTATATGTATTAAATCCGCCACGATCCTCGTGACGCAGTGTTGCCCTGAGCTAATCTTAACACTATCAACATATCTTAACAGCAGAGTAAATGCTATATTAGGGCTTATAAATATTTCACAATCAGACTTGTTAACTGCAAGACTTCCCCTGCAGATTTGAAGTTGAACAGCTTTGGAAAGAAATCATAATGTCTTTAAGCAGAGCCGACGAGCCTTTCCTTCAGAGACAGCCAGATGCTGTTCCAGGAGACCCCAAACCTTGCTTCAGACCCAGGGGCGGATGCTGAAAACTTACCCGGAGCTTCAGTACTTTGACCGAAGGCTCCTCTCCCTGTCAAAACACACCCTCCCTGAACGCCACGTTTTCATTCCCACTCTCACGGATATTACAGTCAAAATAAGCCGTGTAGACCAGTCTCTTAGAGATCAGCTAATGAGCATAGTTTAGGTCCTGAGCATAAATTTTTTTAAGTTCAATGGTTTTAATACATTCACAGACAACTAGCTCTTTTTATGGCTGAATCATATTCCATTGTACAGGGATATCACATTTGTTTATCCCTTCGCGCGTTGGCAGACATTTGAGTTGTTTCTACCCACTGTGACTACTGTTGCCATGAACATTCACGTACCAGAATTTGTTCGAATACTTGTTTTCAATTCTTTTGAGTATATATCAGGAATGGGATTGCGGGGTCATGCAGTAATTCTATGTCTAACTTTCTGAGGACCTGCCAAGCTGCTTTCCAGAGTGGCTGCACTATTTTTACATTTCCACCAGCAACGATGAGTGTTCCAATTTCTCCACATCAGCACCAACGCTTGTTTTCTGTTTTGTTTTCTAATAGTCATCTTAGTTGGTATAAAGAGGTATCTCATTGGGGTTTTGATTTGCATTTCTTTTATAACTAATGATGTTTAGCATCTTTTCAAGTTCTTTCTGGCCATTTGTATAGGTTCTTTGGAGAAATGTCTATTCAAGTCCATAGTGTGTTTTTAAATTGGGTAGTTTGTCTTTTAGTTGTTAAATTGTAAGAGTTCTTGGGGGCGCCTCGGTGGCTCAGTCAGTTAAGTGTCCGACTTTGGCTCAGGTCATGATCTTGTGGTTCGTGGGTTTGAGCCCTGCATTGGGATCTGTGCTGACAGCTCAGAGCCTGAAGCCTGCTTCGGATTCTGTGTCTTCATCTCTCTCTGCCCGTCCCCATCACGCTGTCTCTCTTTGTGTCTCGCAAAAATGAATAAACGTAAAAAAGTTTTTTAAAAATTATCAACTGGTGGTCTGTCTTGTTTCACTTTCTGCTCCAACACACTTAACATTTTTGAGAATTACAGAAAGAAAAAGGAATCTTAATGAAATTGAAAAAAAAAGGTTTGAATTGAATGGAAACAAAGGTACAAGATGTAGTCAAAGATGTACTTAGAAAGAAATTTATAGACTTAAATGCATGAATTAGGGGGGAAAAAAGCCTGAAAATCCAATGACCTAACTATCTCAAGAAGTTCAAAAAGAATAACAAATTAAACCCTAGGAAAGTAGAAGAGAAGAAAAAAAGGGTATAAATTAACAAAATGCGAAATGAATGTACAATAGAGAAAACCAACAAAGCCTAAAGTTGGCTCTTTGGCAAGACTGATAAATGGAATAGATCTCTACCAAAACTGAAAAAGAAAAAAAGAATAGACACAAATCATTTATATTAGGACTGAAAAGGGGACATTGCTAAAGATCTTACAGACTTGAAAAAGGTAACATAAAAGATCATGACTACCTTTATAACAATAACCAAGAAAATTTAGATCAAATGGACAGATTTCTAGGCAAACATACCTTACCCAAACTGAACAAGATGAAAGAAGAAATCTGAATCTAATATCTACCCAGGAAACTGAATTTTAACTTTGGATCAAAGAAAACTCTAAGGTTAGCTGGCTTCACTGGTGAAGTTTTTCACACATTTAAGAAAGAAGTAATTAAATACACCCAATTGAAAAAAGACAATAAGGAGTGAAAGAATATAAAAGGTTAAATAATAAAATTTCTAGAGGATAATATAGTAGAAAACCTCATGACCTTGGAGTAGACAAAGATTTCTTGGGAAAAAAATTTTTTTTAATTTTAGATAGGCTACACACCCAACATGGGGCTTGAACTCATAACCCTGAGACCAAGAGTCGCATGCTGTACCAACTGAGCCAGCAGGCACCCAAGAGTAGACAAAGGTTTCTTACGTAGGAAACAAAAGGCACTAATAAGAAAGAAAAGGCCTTATCATAGTTAAGAGGTTATTCATCACAAGAAACCATGGAAAGAAGAAAAAGGCAAGCTTTGTGGCAAGAAAGGACATTTGTAATACATACGTTTTACAAAATACATACTCACTCCCAGAAGATATAAAGAACTACAGATCAATTTTTTAAAGTACAGAAAACAATTTAAAAATGAGCAAAGGATTGATAAGCGTATAAATAAATGATTAACTTCATTAGTCATCATGGTAACACTAATTAAAACCACCGTGTGATACCACACCATACCTATCAGAATGGCTAAATGGAAACAAAAGAAACCACTGATAATACTACATTTGGTGATGATGTCAAGCAACCGGAACTCTCCTATGCCATAAGAGTACAAATCAGTAAAACTACTTTGGAAAACTGTTTGGCAATTTCTGCTAAAGTTGAAAATATGCAGGGGCACCTGGGTGGCTCAGTCGGTTAAGCAGCTGAGTTCAGCTCAGGTCATGATCTCACCATTCAGGAATTTGAGCCTCACGTGGGGCCCAGTGCTGACGCCTCAGAGCCTAGATAGAGACTGCTCCAGTCCCGGGACCTGAGTTGGGCAAAGTTGCTGTTTGCTAATATGAGTCTTTCTTCATCTGTTGCCATTTTGCTTTCCTTTTGCCCCAAGGCAGATGACAGACGAATAACCAAGCCCTCACTTCTGAATGTATTGGAAGCTTCTCCTTCATTGTGTTTCTCCCTTGCTTATGTTTTCTCCAAACGCTTGTTTCTTTTAATTTTCTTAATGGTTATTTTTGAGAGAGAGAGAGAGAGAGAGAGAGAGAGAGTATGAGTTAGGGAGGGGCAGAGAGCAAGGGGGACACAGAATCTGAAGAAGGCTCCAGGCTCTGAGCCCGACATGGGGCTCCAACCCATGAACCGTGAGATCATGACCAGAGCCGAAGTCAGATGCCTAACCGACTGAGCCACCCAGGCGCCATTCTCCGAACTCTTGATGTACTTGCGCCTCCTCTCTGTGTCTTGCTCTTTGGGTCACACGCTACTCTCCCCTTCCATTTTCTCTCCCTCTCCACCCCTGTCCCCTTTCCTCCTCTTCTCCTCTGTCATTACTTCCCATTTCTTATTTTTACTCCCTTCCTGAAGGAAGAATGTGCAGGGCAGGGGCGGGAAGTGTGTCGCTTTCATCGCATAAGATTTTACATTCTTCATTTTCCTGTTGAAAAGGGGGTAAATCGAAAATACTTTCCCTAAGAAGTATTGTCGTGTTCAGGTTTTTCCCATTTTAGCTTTCCAAGAGGAAGGCTGCTAAAATACAAATCATCGGAAAATGTTCCATCTATTATAAATGATCGCCTGTGGGTGTGGCAAGATCATAGGTGATTTTTATTTTCATAAGTTTTTACACAAATATTCTTTTTAAATTTTTTTCATGTTTGTTTATTTTGAGAAAGAGAGAGAGCAAACAGGGAGAAGGGCAGAGAGAGAGGGAGAGAGAGAGAATCCCAAGCAGGCTCCACGCTGTCAGCATGGACCGTGAGTTCATGATCTGAGCAGAAATCAAGAGTTGTACGCTTAACCGACTGAGCCACCCAGGTGCCTCTATTTTCGTTTTTTAAAAATGTGTATATATTTCTGTATTTTAACGGTTTCTACATTCCTTGCAAATATTATTTCCATTAAGATGTTAGCAATGGATTGCCACATCAACTCTGTTCGGCTTTAAATTTTGTGAGTTTTGGAAATTAAATGTAGAAACAATAAAAATTTGAACTCGTTCTATTTCTCTTCTCAGGTGTTATGGGACATAATCGTGAGGTTCTTTTTACTTTTTCCAGAGTTGTTGATCGGGACTGCCAGGTGACATACAGGAGGCCCCGTGACACTTGAAGTTTAGATAAGTGATAAACTTGGGGCATCCATGAAAAAATTATTTCTGGTTTCGTATTTTTATTTGCATTGTATTTATATTGCATTTTGTATTTTATTTTGTAAATTTTACTTGTAAATTTATTTTTTTATTTATTTTTGAGAGACAAAGAGGGACAGAGTGTGAGTGGGAGACGGGCAGAGAGGGAGGGAGACATAGAACCCAAAGCAGGCTCCAGGCTCTGAGCTGTCAGCACAGAGCCCGACGCGGGGCTCAAACTCACAAACCGTGAGATCATGACCTGAACTGAAGTCGGAAGCTCAACCGACTGAGCCACCCAGGCGCCCCAGTTCTTGTTAATTTTTAAAGAGACAACGTTCCTTTCCTCCGTACCATCAGGGAAAGAACAGAAGACAAATGCATAGAGGACTCTAATATAAGACATACAATGATGCAGGTGGAAAGAGGGACGGCACGGTGTTTTGGAAGTTGGAGGAGCGAGGGCTACCTCTGTTCGTGGGGTCAGGTGCTCACCCAACACCCGAACATGCACTAGGATGTGGGGGGGCTGCAGATGGAGTGGGCCTGGATTACAGAATTTACAGTCAGGCCACTTGAGCTGGGGAAAACAGATTGAACCAAAGCATGAAGATCAGATAGAGAGGGTACGGGGAATAGCAAATGACTTAGAGTGAAGAGAAGGGGGAGTAAGGAAGATGTCAAGAGATGGGGTGGCTCTAAATCAGGACCGAGGTCTGATCTTCATCACGTATCCATGGCGGTGCTGCTAAGGCGCCTTAGTAGAGCCATGACGAGACATTCAAAAGATCGTTCTGCATCAATGACAGAAAGGATTGAAAGGGAGATTTCCCAGCTGCTGGGGGAAAGGCAGCTGAGTTCAGGAGCCATTGAAATAATGCCGATTTCATGATTCCCCTGTTTAAAAACCCTTTAGTGGCCTCTCACTCAGGAACAAGTCCAAAAATGCTTCGGGTGGAGTTCCAGGCAGGTGCCTTGGGTGGTGTAAAAGCCCTGTGGTCCTTCCTGCCTCCTGCCTACACCTCTTGCTGCTTGTGTGGTATCTCTGTGCTCAGGTCACATGGGTCCCCCTACAGCTCCAGGCATCCGGGATATCCTGTCTAAGCCATCGTGTTGGCCGTTCCCTTTTTCCTGACACTCTTCTCCCAGCACGTGGCCCTAGCATCCCCTGCCTGGCATTCAGATCTCAGTGTGGTCAACCCGCCCACCAAAGCTGGCCTGGAGCCTCCAATCCAGGTAGGCCCTCCAGGTACATGCTTCCCGAGCACCTCCAGTTCCCCTGGGCACACCTGCCATCATGTACGTATTTATAATCTCACTGCGTCTAACCCTAGGAGGGCAGGGACGGAGGGCAGGAACGCGGTGGGCTCACACACCGCTCACCGGGTTCAAATGCATAGCCACAGACTTTCAGTAACTGCTTGTTGACTGCTGAACACAGTGGACAGTCACGGGACCCTTCCACTAGGACAATGGTGATGGATGTGACGGAGAGGAGAGGGGAAATATGGATTTGTAAGTCCATGCTTGTCCCTCTCCAAACTGAATGCTCTAGAGCAGGCGGTCAGCAAACTAAGGATGAGACCCAATCAGGCCTGCTGTCTGTTTTCATAAATGCTGTTTTACGCTCATTTGCGTAGGTATTGTGTATGGCTGCGTTCTTGCTGCGCCAGAGGTGGGTACTTGCAACAGATAAAGCCTACGAAGCTGAAAAGATTTACTGCCTGGCCCTATGCCAACAAAGTTTGCCCAACTCTGTTCTGGAAGAAAGACTGCAGAGGTTCACCATAATAACGACAGTGGTGATCTTTCTGTGGCAGGATTAAAGATGAGCTTTAAGTTCTTCTTAATATCCTGCATTATTTACACTTTCTACAAAGAATATACATTATTTTTATAATCAGTAAGACAATATAGGTTATTAAAAATCAGAGTGCCCTGCTCATTCTTTTTAGTTTTTTATTTGTAAGTGTTTTATACTTTTTCTTTCAGGAAAAAATTTGTTCATCAGAGCAACTTGCTTGGCTGGCTTTGGGAGAACATAGTAAGACAGCTCTAAGAGCAAGAGGAAATTCCCGTTCCCCACATTTCCTGCACTGCTGGGACTGTGCCTTTCTGCTCTTTTAGGAGTCTGGCTTTTGATTCAGAGGATCAAGCTGAGTGTTTGCACGAAACTTGGATTTTCCAGAAAAGGTGCACGTGTCACACACTGCACGTGTCCGCGATCGGCATCTTCACGAGGCTGCCAGGTAATAGCTAATGGTATTCTGATTGAGAAATATTTTCTATATTTTAATAACAATGATTAATATTAATGAAAACTGTAAGATACAGACATGATTCTGATTGAAGATTTACTTTAAAGTGTTAGCAGATGACTTTAATTAAAACAGAAAAGGGGGCGCCTCAGGTGGCTCAGTAGGTTAAACATTCAGCTTTGGCTCAGGTCATGATCTCACGGTTTGTGAGTTGGAGCCCCATGCCCGCTTCGGATCCTCTGTCCTCCTCTCTCTCTGCTCCTCCCCCTACTCTCTTTCTCAAAAATAAACATTAAAAAATATTTTTAAACAGAAAATGAATAACCCAGATCTTTAAACATCTCATAAAGAAAAAGAAGGTCAAATTTCCCATTTATTTACTTATTTATCTACCTATTTATTTTTTTAGAGAGAGAGAGTGAGCACACACACGCACGCGCCTGAGCGGGGGAGGGGCAGAGAGAGAGGAGAGAGAGAATCCCAAGCAGGCCCTGCACTGTCAGCGCAGAGCCGACTCGGGGCTCTATCTCAGGAACCGTGAGGTCATGACCTGAGCCAAAATGAAGAGTTGGACATTTAACCAACTGAGCCACCCAGGCACCCCTCAACTTTCCCATTTAGACATCCCTCTCCTTCCTTTCCTTCCAAAAAGTCTCAACATAATTTAAGTAATTATTACAGAAATTTTCTGCTTCTAATTTTCCATTAGAATGAAAACTCTGAGGACAAGAATATTGTCGGGATTGTTCGTGACTGCACGTTGGCACATAGAACCCTAAGGGGCACACAGAAGGTGCTCGGTAATAAATCTTTGTTGAATGAATGAGTAAGAGAAACAGGTAAGAAAAGACTGGTCCCTGGGCAGAGTGACCTTTTGCAAAACATAAGAAGAATCCACGCTTTTAAAAAACAGAAAACTAGGAAAAGGAAAAAGAGGGAGAAAAAACTCTGCTTGCCTTGAAAGCTGTCGTTATTTGGTTGCATTGTTTCCTCCCGTTTCCGTGTACACAGTTTTTCAACGTCATGTTAGCCATGTATGGACACAGTTGTCTTCCTTTTAAAGCGAATCTTACAGTGTGACGATCTGCCATGTGATTTCAGAGTCTTTGGAGACACTAATTGTAATGATTATATGATAAAGTGATGGAATTGTATTATTTTCTCAGTAACGCCCGGTTTCTCTTCTTTTGCAGTTATAAATAAGGCTGCAATAAATACCTTTGTGCATTTGGCCATTTTTCAAAGAAAGCACTCAACAAGGGATATGTCAGCCCAGAAGGCCTAGGTTGTGCTGCATACCAGGGAAGCCCCAAATCTCTGTACTTTCAACAACAGTGGTTTATTTATTGCTCATGTTGGATGTCCACTGCAGAAATGGAAAAATGCAATTAAGTCTTATTAAACGTAAGTTCCCTTCCATTCAATTCAAGAAGTAGTTGTTGAGTGTGTCTCACAAGGCTCATGGCTAGCCCTGAACGTGTTGAAAAGATTCTCTGATGAGTCACAGAGAAATGAAAACTGGGAGCTACATTTTCATAACACACTGTACAACAGCAGAAAACCAAATCGATGAAGGCAAAAGATCATTTTTCTAGTCTAGCCATTTGTATGCCACGTCTGCATTGTTTTACTTGTAAGTCTCTTTTCCCTGTCTGCTCTTAAAAACCCACCTTTGTGCCTAAAGGTCAGCCTGGCATGTCTCTATGCCAGTGGCATAGCCTGGGCAGACTCAATGCCGGGCGCTGGGATCACCAGCCTCGGTTTTGCAACACCCCCATGCTCCCGTGACCTCAAGAGCTGTTGTGAAATTTTCCAAACTAAACACATTTCAATTTACCAAAAACAATAAAATTTTTAAAAATGCCCTTGAGGAAAATAATCCTACTGCTAGGAATTTTCCTAAGGAAATACTCCACCTGAGGAAAAAATGGTAGACGCATGAAGATCTTTAGTATAGACATTTGTAACAGCAAATAGTAGGCAAATTGTAGGATATTTATGAGACCGAATATCCTGAATGAGTAAACCTTAGTATGAAATTTTCATAGAGGCTTATGATAATTTAAGGTGAAAGTGGGGCATTTATGATTTCTGGTTATGATTTAAGGTAAAAATGGGGGGAAAGGGACAATAAATTTCCATCTATGTTGTGCAACTATGTATAAAATGTGATTACGCTAAAAAAAAAAAAAGACCCGCAGGAAATGCAGCAAATGAAATGGTGATTTGTGAATGCATGGGAATTTTGCATTATTTTTAAAGATTTAATATCTGCTAGTTTTAATACTTAAAACAATAAAATATTTTTTAAAAATATGGTAAAATCCATTTCTGAGAGGGACTCTGTCAAATTCATGCTTTTTAAAGTTGGAAATAAAGCCTTCGGTAGATAACGAATACTGTCCCGGGAAGCTGATTTGTTAGCTCTCCCGGAAGCCCCAATTCCTCCTTTATCTGCTCCGCTCTTACTCTTCATTACTCAGGAACTGAATTATTTAGATAAAATGTTTTGAAATAGAGCAGTTGGGAGAAAGAGCACCCCTTGCTATCTGATCTCCGGCTGCCACTCTGCAAAACTTAGAAGGTGAATGGATTCGAATACCAGGGCGTGCTTCTGTACAAAATACGTGGGTCTAGGTAACAACAAGACCTTTCTCAGAACTGACTATACTCGAGTCTTTCATTTGGCTACAGATTGGGCACAGAGCAGACACTCAATGCTTTGCCGACAAACTGCAAAGGACAAGAAGTCATCCAGTGCTCACCTGAAACCTGAAGGAGGGAGGCGCTGTGTCCTCTGGAGCCACCGGTGTCACGAAGAGGGAGGCAGGAAGGAGAAGGGGACAAGACCCGGGAGCCCCTGCAGAGAGCACAGCTCATCGCGGCGGCCCCGGGGAGAGGTCTCCAGGAGCCTTGAGCAAGGGCTGCCCCGGTAGAGACGGAGGCCTTCCCCCCATCTGCTCTGGGGTCTTCCCGCCGATTTTCGCAGCCCGGTTGACGAAAGGTGGGAGGAAATGGCTCATGAAGACCATCGGCCGCTGGACTCACGTGCCTCACGTCAGTATATCACATTCTTAACTGGAAGCTCCTCTGGCCCCACTGCTGAAGGCACAGACTCTTGGAACCACTGTTCATTCTCGCGTCAAAAACTCTGGAAACATTGCTGTGCTTTGCCATTTGAATCCATGATACACCGACGAGGTCAGAGACTTTTGTTTTTTTTTTTTGAGTACTTTTTAACAACTCCTCCCTTTGTTGGTGGTTTGTTCATTTTTGGTGTTTTTGGCTTGCCTGGAGCAGATCTGACGTCCTCGCTTGGCAAGCTGGACAGCCGACACATCGCGGCAACCGGAGCCTTCTAAGTACTACCGATGGCTTCGGTCTGGGTAGCCAGGGGCCGCATGCCACAGTGTCACCTTGGCTGTGCTCCTGCAGACAGTGTGGTGGCTGTTGACAGCGGCATGTGTCCATCTGCTTCTCTGGGCTGAGCCTGAACAGCGAAAGGACCAGTGTGGGTTTGTCAGGGACGAGGATGAGCCTTAAAGAGACAATTCGCATATTCTCAGGATGGGAAGACTTGATGTACATGCCTTGAGCGACTGCTGTGTGATTGCTCAGGTCGAGCTGGCTCCAGAAGGCTCCGGATCAGGAACCCGGCCAATCTGGGTGGCCCGGCCGTCTCCACTGGCCTTGTCTCCACGTGTTCTTTTACCCTACTTTGTTGCAAATTGAGCCGAAAGAAGTCTAGCCCTTGGGTGATTCTAAAGTTTCAATTCCCTTTGCAAAATATTTTGAAGTCCTTAGTAGAGATGAGAGAGCGATTGCTACATACGAGTAATGAGTTAGACCTGGGTCTTCCCCTTCGGGTGGCCGGCGGGAAATTTCTTCCCTTGTCACGCTGCGGTGACATCCAGGAGGCTGGCATCTTCAGAATGATAGCCTCGCCTGCATGCCTGGGTTTTGCTTCACTTCTGAAGAAGCTTTCAAAAATAGCAACAGCAACAACAACAATAAAAAACCCTTTATTGAAATTACCTGAGGTTTCCTTTTGCCAAAGATTTAAAAGATGCAAAGATTTCAGAAAACTGTGGGAAATGAGCCCTCGGCTGCCAAGTTTCAGGCAGGAGAGAACACTCTGGTTTTTGTCGTCTGCTGTAATAAATCATTAATTTTCCCATTATATTACATTAAAGGGATTAAAAGGGATACTACCCTCCTTTTATCCAATTTTATGAGTCACTTGTATGGTGGTGTTTCGTGAGAAATAAAAATGGACCAGACAGTGAAATAAACCGTGCACCAGCAGAAGGCTTCTGTGTGATAGGACTTTCTTTTAACCCTTCCTGTCCACTGGGGGTGAGGGAGGGGGAGGTTCTAGGAGGGAGGTTTTATTCTGAAACACGGGCCCTCAGGGCTATGATGGGATCAGAAGCCTGTGCCTATGGGGCCTCAGGGAGCTGGGGAAGCAACACTGTACCCCTCTAGGGCATTGGGCTACAAGGACAGGCCCTCTGTCCTACAAGCTCACGATACTGGTTCCTTAGGACTACCTTAAGAAATCCCATAAACTAGGAGGTTTAGAACAGAATGTATTTTCTTACACTTCTCGGGGGAGGAGGCAGAAGTCTGAGATCAACATGTCTGTAGGGTCGTGCTTCCTCTGAAGGTCCTAGAGAAGGAACTACTCCAGCACTCTCTTCTCGTTTCTGGTCATTCTGTGGTTTATGGTAGCATGACTCCAATCTTCACACGGTGTCCTCCCTCTGTACATATCTGTCTCTGAACGTCCCCTTTCTATAAGGACACTAATCAGATTAGATCAGGGGCGCACCCTGATGTAGGACCCCATCAAACTAATTGTATCCTTAATGACACTATTTCCAAATAAGGGTACCATTCTGAGGTTGTAAGGGCTAGGGTTGTAACAGAGGAGTTTGGAGAGACAAAATTCAACCCACGGCACTCACCCAGGTGGGCTTTTCCCTGACACGTCTCTTAGAGCTTCAGATTCTCCCTCCCAAGGCTGCAAGTAAATTGGTACGTGCGTCAGGCTTTTCAATGCATATGGTGAGATCGAGTCCTCTCCCTTGGCCCCACACCCTTTAAAGAGGAGAAAAGCTAGCTTGTAGGAAAGTCCAGATGTGGTTGAGGAACCCCAAACTTGGTCCGTGCCCTCCGTGTGCTCATTCCTACCTCCTCGGATTACAACCCTCTCCCCAAATCCCCGTTCACGGACCCATCTGGGATGTATCCGCCCTGAAAGAATGAAGCACAAGATTGTGGAATCTTAGTGTTAGATCTCGCAGTTCACCTGGCCCAAATCCCTTCCCACAAATCCCTTGACGTTACGTTTCTGCTACCAGAGTCTCAAGCCCCGTGAACGAGATCCATTGTGGAATTCTGGGCCTTGGTGACCAAGAGGGACAGGTTTTTTGCAGGGGCAGGAAAGGCCGATTATGAGCTTTCTGAGGTCATACTCATGAGGCCAAAACCATGTGGGTTTTCATGCCTTACATTCGAAGAGCATCTTCCTTGGAGGCCGAGATTCTGAAGAAGGACGGTGGGTAGGTGGGGAATGGGTGATAACCCCAGAATTACCTGAAGGCCGTCATAGGATGACCCTACCACCATCACACTCCCATACGCTCCGCCTTAGAAGTAAACAAGTATGTTTGAGCCTTCAGTCCTGCTGGAGGAGGGGGTACATTGAAATCCTGCTCTGGGAGCTCACAATGCTTTTGATGTGTAACTCCTCCTCCGCCTCAATCAGGAAGAGCTATTCAGAGTGATTACTGACACACCCGAGCTCACAACTGCCATGTCTGCTCCTCTTTCCTATTTGTTGCCCTTGTTCTTTGTTCCAGTTTTTGTCTCCCACTTTTTTTCTTCCCTTTTTTTCTCTTCATTCATTTTACTTACATATAAGTATATATAGCTGAATATATTGTTGCCATTCTTCTCTGGAACAAAGTGTTATTTGTTTGAATGGTTAAAAATAAAAAATTAGGGGCACCTGTGTGGCTCGGTCATTTAAGCGTTTGACTTCTGCTCAGGTCATGATCTCGCGGTTCATGGGTTCGAGTCCTGCATTGGGCTCTGGGCTGACAGCTTAGAGCCTGAAGCTGCTTTGGATTCTATGTCTCCCTCTCTCTCTGCCTCTCCCCTGCTCTCTCGCTCCCTCTCTTTCTCTCTCAAAATAAATATTTTTAAAAAAATCTTTAAAAAAATAAAAGTGTGTTATCTTTGCTTCTTCCTTCTTTGATGTTCTTTATGTAGAACCGATCCCAAGCAGGCTCCGCACTGTCAGCACAGAGCCCCAAGCGGGGCTCCATCTCACACAGCATGAGATCATGACCTGAGCCAAGATCGAGTCAGGTGCTTAACCGACGAGCCACCCAGGTGCCCCTGTTAACGGTGTTTTTTATTTCTAGCATTTCTTTTGGTTCTTTCTTAGGACGTCCATCTCTCTGCATCCATTGTCTGTCTATTCTTACATTCTGTTGACTTTACCCATTAGCGCCCTTAGCACGTTCACCATAGTCATTTAAAATTCTGACATCCCTGCCATGTCTGGTTCTGATACTTGTTCTGTTTCCTCAAACTGTATTTTTTTTTTTACCTTCTGGTATGCCTTATAATTTTTTCTAGGTAGCCAGGTATGTATGGTGCCCTGGGTAAAAGGAACGGATGTAAACAGGCCTTTTTGCAATGTGGTGGCCGGGGGGCGGGGGGGGGGGGGAGTATCCCACAGCTCTGTGACAGGTGTCAGTGTTCTAGGGAGCCTGTGCCTCTGGACTGTGAGCTACACAGTGTTTCTCAGCTTTTCTCTCCCCCTTACGTGGATCGGGCTGGTGTGAACAGCCAAGTTGGGTATTTCCCTTCCCCTGGCTCTGATAACGCCCCAGCAGGTGAGGCTCTGGTTACCAGTCTTCCCTGAGGGCAGGTCTTCTTCAGAACACAGTACTCTGGCCTATTTCAAAAGGGTTCCTCGCTTCCCCCACCTGCCTAAAGCAGGAAGGCATTTTTCTCTGGTATTTAAGGTGGGGAACCTGGGCGGAGGTAAATCTCACAATATTGTCCACCATCAGCCTACAGCAATTGCTCAATTACCTCTGGGTTTTCCTACCCCCGAGGAGGGGACGTTAACGTCTCTGCTTACAGCCAGTGACAAGGAGACCCAGGGGAGGATCGTGGAAGAACATTCTCTATTCCATTTACTATTACCCATTTCTCAATGCTGTGTGCTTTTCTTTTAATAGGCTTTCGCCTCATTCTTAAGGTAGTACACGGTCATTGTATAAAACTTTGGAAAAATCAGAAAAGTATGTTTTTTTTTAATGTTTATTTATTTTTCAGAGAGACAGACAGACAGAGCATGAGCAGGGGAGAGGCATAGACAGAGAGGGAGACACAGAATCCGAGAGAGGCTCCAGGCTCCGAGCTGTCAGCACAGAGCCCAACACGGGGCTCGAACTCGGGAATGATGAGATCATGATCTGAGCTGAAGTTGGACGCTCAACCGACTGAGCCACCCAGGCGCCCCCAGAAAAGTATGTTTTTTAATGGCTATATATATAATCCCTTTTTTTAGCCAGAGAGCAGTACTGCTAATATTCTTATATATTTTGTTTCTGATCTTCTCCTATGTATCTGTCTAGACAGATAGATGGTGGGTCAATTCATAGACTAGAATTGATATTGTGGATTACGTTTTCATATCCTACTTCCAATTAAAGTGCTATTACGAGGGTCTCCTATGCACATCATATTCAGTGGCCGCTTAACTGTACATTACTAGGATTTTCTACAATTTTATTAACTGTCCCTTGTTTGGGAATGTTAGGTTTGGTAATTTGGGGGTGTAAATATTTGATAACATTTGATGATTTCCTTTGTTTAGTATTCTAAAAGTGGGATTTTTTTTAATCTTTGGCATTTGAGAAAGGGTCAATCTCCTTTTTTTAAGTTTGTTTGTTTGTTTATTGAGAGCGAGCTTGTGCGCACAGGGGTGGAGTAGAGAGAGAATCCCAAGCAGGCTCCATGCTGTGTGCTGTAAGGGGAGGAGCCCGGCAGGGGGCTGGAACTCATGAATTGTGAGATCATGATCTGAGCTGAAACCCAGAGCCAGACACTTAGCCGACTGAGCCACCCAGGTGCTCCAAAAAGTGGGATTTCTGAGTTAAAGGGCATGAGCATTTGAAAGGATCTTGATAAACACTACCAATTTATTTCCAGGGAGTCTGTACCCTTGTCCCTTGCACATCCTAGTGTTGTCTTTCATGATATTACCACTGCCCAACATATCGGTGGATAGTTCTTTGTGGAGTAAAAGGCCACTGTCCTGCTGTGGAGGGAACATGGAGAGGACATTCCCAACGCCTCTGTTATGACATGGTGCCGTTGATAAGCCCACAACGGCAGCGCCCTTCTCTCTGACTCAAATGCTTTGGTTATTTTCCCCCACTGCTTCTGTAGAACGCTAGTGAGCACAAGACCAAGAGCTCAGAGAGAAGAAAGCATTGCCAGAAACCAGTTACTTGTTGGTTTTTTCCTAAATAAACCCAAGAAGGAGACGGGAAAGGAGGGGATGGAATGCACCAAGGCGATTGTTAGTAGCTCACATTTCCTCTCAACGAGTCACGTGAAAACAGAGCCAGTATTTCACGAAGCAGGAAACCGGGTGATTTGGGTGGAAACACCGGCCATATCAGCACTTAGATTGATCCGGAGGCCACTTCTCGAAAAAAATCAGTGTTTGCAGGACCCACAGATGCCGCTGAGTGACCTGGGAAAACCTCTCTGGCAAACCCTCTTTCCTAACCTCTTCGTTTCATGAAGTGTTTACTATGAAAGAGTTTAGATGCTTTAAGAAGGTAGACCCACAACCCAGCTTATAACAGACGTAACAAACAGAGTGACCCTTTGCTCACTGTCACACTGTCTTCTTTCCACCTTTGCACCCCGACACCCAGAAATAGCGATGATTCATCATTTAGTGTGTATCATTCCCGTGTATTTCCTGAAACTTTGCTACATAGGTATGTATCCCTAAGCAAAATATAACCTTGCTTCCCATATTTATTTGAACTTTTGTAAGGATACTGAATGCTTCTTACTGCAACTTGCTTCTTTGTTCCATATACTGTCCATGAAACTTGCTCATGTTGAACATGTGGCTCGGGTTCATTCATTTTTGCTGTTCAGTACTCCTTCATATGTAAACGCCACTTCCTTATCCAATCTCATGATGGAGACTTAGGTGGTTTCTTGTTTTTTCACAATTAAAAACGATGCCACATATATTCTTGTACACAATCTTGGGCAACTTCCTCCGGCTTTCTCTATAGCTGTGGCCAAAGTGTCTGCACAGCATTAACTCTTGTAGATATTGCTCGTTTGCTCTTCGAGAGAGCCGTGTCTTCAAGCGCCCCCGTCCAGTCTCATCGATTCAGCAGTACCGATTTAAAGTCTTGTTAATCTGATGGATCGTAACTCGCACATCTTCAATGACCACTTTTAGCGTTTCTGGATGTGTTTATTGGCTATTGGCGCTGCTTCTGCAGAGCCCTGCATTCATATTGTTTGCTTAGTTTGTTCATATTGTTTGCTTAGTTTGCTTTCGAGGTTGTTCACCTCAGTTTCAGATGCACAAATTTGAACAGACTGAGTACCACGATCAACCCTGAAAGGGGGAAAGCCGTCGCCCAGGGGCGGCACTGGGGGAAGTGGCTGATGTGTCCGGGTGGTGGTGATGGGCCGTTCTTTAGCTACGAGCAGATGGAACCACAACATTCCCTGTCCCCCTTCTCCTGCGGGGGAGGGGCCTGGGCAAATCTCCCAGATGGCTGTGGGAGGTTCTTTTAGGAATGACCCTGGAGAACCAAGTCAGTCTAGCTCTTCCGATGAACCAGTTCTTAGCTAATTTACACTGAAATGGAATTTATTCAAAGAGTGCCATTAATGCTAAAAGAGTCAGAGAACCAGGCGTGGACGAGGGTTTCGGAAGCAGGAAGGAGACCCCAGAGCACTCCACAGAACCGGGCTGATGGAGACACCCCCCCTCAACCCAGACACTGGACAGCACCGAGTCTGACACTGGGAACCATGGTGGTGACTTTGCCCAGAGAGGCTTCATTATTTTAGTGAGTACAAAAAGTCAATTTGAGTGGATTCAGGAGAAAATGGAAGGAAGGGAAGGCAGAAACAGCCCTGGATAGAGAAGCTCCTGTAAAGGGAGGCAGGGTATGAGACATGGCTATGAGGCGTGTGGGCTCAAGGCGGTTTTGTTCGTCTGTTTTAAAGGTGGGGAACATAACAGCAAATTGGTGTGCTCACGGGAGGGTCCCAGTGCCAAAAAGAGAGCAAACAGCCATAGGAACAGTTTTAAATAGTGGGAGGGAAGGGGCTGCTTTGTATTGGGAGGAAGGACGGATCCAGAGAAGAAGTAAATGGGGACAGACGCAGAAAGACAAGAGATCGAAGGATGTGGTATCTTGAGAGCTCTTTGCTGAATTCTTCTGATTTCACACAGAAAATAGATCTATTGCCAATAATTAAGAGGGGGAGCAGGAGATTGAAGGCTTGGGAACAGGAGAGAAACAGATACGGCAATCGAATTTCAAAGGTTTTTGTTTTTATTCCAGGTATTTTTATATCCCACCATAAAAATCAAATTAATAAAAATCCCTTAAAATGTTCACAAATGGGGCGCCTGGGTGGCTCAGTTGGTTAAGTGTCCAACTTCGGCTCAGGTCACGATCTCGCAGTTCGTGAGTTTGAGCCCCGCATTGGGCTCTGTGCTGACAGCTCAGATCCTGGAGGCTGCTTCAGAATCTGTGTGTCCCTCTCTCTGCCCCTCCCCTGCTTATGCTCAAGCTCGCTCTCAAAAACGAATACACATTAAAAAATATTTTTTAAAATGTTCACAAATGAACAAAAGGAGGATGTCAATTACATGTATTGCTTTCTCTTCGGAATCAACTGCTCACCCTAAGAACAGCTGCTCTCTCAACACCATCCAGCTTTGCAGGAGTTCTACAAACCACAGTCTGTTGACCTTTCTCCAGAAACGAACATGACGGAAGAGTTAACATCTGCTTGGCCTAAGCTTAAAGTCCGAATTCTAATATTTATTCTGACTAACCTTCAGTGAACGACAAAGGAATCCTTTAGAGCCAAGGGAAAAATTTAACCAATGCCAACAGTCTGTGACAAGTGCTACATTTAAGAGAAAAAGAGACGAATCCAGAAACGGCCGGTTTTGCTCTGCTCCAACTAGGAATGGTCTTTTTATCCTAGGAGAATCAGAATAACCTTCCATGGCCGTGTACACAGCACCAGTGACTCTGCCTACCCCAGACCCTGGGATGCCAAGCACCATGGGTGTTTAAAAACTGTTTTGAAACTCACCGCCCACACTCGCCACCTCCCTGCACCCAGTGAATTTCAACACCGGCCTGGTGGTGCAATGTTGATATTCCCCTGTGAGAAACTCCTCCCCAGAGGCTGTAGGAAGGGACAGGCTTCTTAGGAGCAGATTCCCCCCCACACTGATTTGATAGCGCCTGGCAGACTTGTAAATAAATACATTTCATTCGAAAATTTATTTTCAGCACAACATTCTGCGGGGCCATACATTTTCTCCTGGGCTCCTTCCTTCCCGTCATGCCTCTCATGCTGCTGGCTACCAACACCAACAGAAGTATGGATTTGACGACCAACGATTTGTTCCATTTCATTTAAAATGGTCATTGGACCCTTTCCACCATCGCCTGATTTCTCTCGGGGCTGATCTAACGTAGAGATCTGTGCCCGGGCACATGTTAATTTGTTAATTGAGTTAGGGCCCTGCCAGGACGCCAGAAGACCTTCACTCGGCTCTCTCCTGTGTCTCACAGTGACACGCTGGCTGCAATGAAGTTACCTTGGTTGAAACCACGAGAGCGGATGAATTGCAGCCAGACTGTGACCCTGCCCACAGTTCGTCATCCCAAGGGGAGGCACTGTTCAGTCTCGGAAGGGCAGAGCTCAGAGAACAGGCCTCGGGGCGGGGAGGCGGGGAGAGCAGTGGTGACTTGTAATCAGTGTCCCCTTCTTCTGGAAGCTTTGACACACAGCACGTAACGCCACCGGGCTGAGAGGCATGACTCAGCACCCTGGCTCCACTCCTGGGAGCCACTCTCCACTCCCCAGGACTGCAGTTTCCCTGCTATTCTCTGTGACTCAGCTGTCGCCACCTCCTTGGGCAGGTTCTGCCCTAGGTTTTGTGGGACGCAAAGGCCTTACCGCCAGGTGTACCCGCAGCCACTTCCCGGGGAGACCAGGAGGTGTGCCCACTCCCCCACCCCCGGCAGCAGGGAAGGGTTTCCCGCGAGGATGCCACGCGCCAAGTCCTCGGGGACGCGAGACAGTCTGAGGCTGTGAGTGAGCACGGGGAAGCTCACCAGGGTTTCTCCGCTTTGACATAAATAACTCCGCGCTGGCAGATGGGACGCGAGCCAAGGAGTAATGAATACTAGGACAAACAAACAGGCCTCCGGGACGCCGGCTCAGCCGCTCCAGACCACGGCTGCCAGCAGGTTCGGAGGCGGTGGTGGGCGCACATCGCACCGGCGACGCTGCTGCAGCCGTCGTCGGGACGAGGGCCGGGGCGCGATCGCCAGGCAAGGCCTCGCGGCGCAGAACCGGAACCGGAGCGCGCGCTCGAAGGGGCGCCTGCGCGAGGCCGCTCCCCGCCCGCCCGGAGGTATACACGTCAGCCGGCAAGGCAGGGCTTCCGCACGGATGCTGGTTCCCGGGGACGCGCTTCACACGCCGCGGGCGTCGGGAGACCGCGCCCGCCCCACCTCCGGCAAACAAGAATTTGCACTTACGCGCATGCGAGCAGAAGGAAACCCTGGCTTTCGTCTAGCAGTACTGTATGCTCTACAACGAACCCTGCGTAAGACAGGCCCTTTATAGCGCTGTTGGGATCCTGTTAAGTGAGGGGGGAGGGGAAGTGAGATGAACCCGGAGCAGGAACATTGGGGAACGAGGGACTATGGGAGGTGAGGTTGCCTTGAGCTCCGCCGCCGGGAGGGGGGGGGGGTGGCAATTATGGTGATGACGTAATGACGACGTAATGATGACGTAATGGTGACGAGTGTAAGGAGAGGCCAGCCCAGCCGCAAAAGGTGATGGGGAGAGGAAATGGAGATTCCTGCATTACACTCGGATGGGCTCCCCACACTCAGTGGAAGCAAACTCAGGTCCTCTCCGGATAAAGGCATCCCCATCTTAGGCCCTCAGGATTTCCCCCAAATGAGGATCAACCAGTGAGTTCGGAATCAGAGATCATGAAACCTACATGCAAAGAGGCCACCATGAGTGAGAATCAGAAGAAACTATGAGTCACGGAATGAAACCTCCTTCCTTCAGGTAATGAAATGATCAGATGCAAAACTATATAAAGTAATAATGTGTCCAATGTATTAAGACTGAAAAAAAAAGAAATAGGCAATCGTTAAGAAACTATAAAAAAAAAATGACCAGGAAGATTTTGAGAAAAAAAAATTTTAAGTCAATGTGAAAAAATGAAAAATAGAAATGTCAAAGTTAAAAAAAATGCACCTTGATGAATGGTGAAACAGCAAATTAGATTTAGCTGAGGAGGTCACTTTGTTCCTTGGACAAGTATGTATTTAATATCTACCACAAGTCAACTACCATTCTTGGCTGTGGGACCACAGCAGTGGACAAGACAGACAAAAGTCACTGCCCACACATAGGTTACAGAACAGATTATAACAAGTCAGTAAAAGACATAGCATGCTGTTTTGAAAACCTAACTCAGAGAAGGAGAATAGAGATTCCTGGGTGTGACTAGAGCTATATTTTAAAGAGGAAGGACAGACAGGGCACCTGGGTGGCTCAGTCGGTTAAGTGTCTAACTTCAGCTCAGGTCATGATCTCATGGTTCATGAGTTTGAGTCTCGCGTTGGGCTCTGTGCTGACAGCTTGGAGCCTGGAGCCTGCTTCAGATTCTGTGTGTCTCTCTCTCTCTGCCCCTCCCCCATTCTCTCTCTCTCTCTCTCTCTCTCTCTCTCTCTCTCTCTCTCAAAAATAAATAAATGTTAAAAAATTTAAAATGAAGAGGAAGGACAGAAAAACACTTGGCTGAGGAGTTGACCTGTAGGTAAGGATTTGAAAAGGATGAAGAAGCAACCCATGAGAATATTGAGGGGGAAGGGCATTGCCGACAAAGGGAACAGCAACTGCAGCGGCCTAGAGGTAGGGTACACGGGCTACATTTGACCTCCTTAGCAGATCTGGGTCAATGTGGGAGGAAAAGTGGGGGGTGGGGGTCTAGGAGGTAATGGGAGGCAGGTCCCGGGAGGCTTGCAGAATAAGAGAGGATATACCAGGTAGCAGTCATACTCGAAAGGCCCATACGATAATGGTTATGAATTTATATTTGAATTTAGCTGTAAAACACGACTGACAGTAATCCCTGAAGCTCCTTCCATCCTGGCTCGTCTGCCGTTTCTTCTCTTGTTCTGGAGTCTGCTCCTCCGTCTAGTCCCTCTTTGAGATTTTCCCTGATCCCTTTTGCCAGATTTATGTGCTCCCTCATCCCCGTTGCTCCCTCACTCTGCACGACATAGAACTGACAGTGCGTCATGGTAACTGTTGTATGCCTTCGACCAGGAACCGCTTAAGGACAATGAAGCACCGTAATCATCTAATTCGGTGCTCAGTACATTGAACCGCGCTCTATAAATCCCACCGGATTATGGCAGGCAAGGGCTAAATGGTAACTGTTCGCAAGAATTCTTTCGGTGGTGTTACCGGATTTGGTTTGTCTTTAATTTAAGCACACTGCTGAATGTGCAATCAATATTTTAGTAATTACGTACAAATAGTTCTCATTATAAATCAAAGTTGTTATTACTGCCTGTAGCTTTGGCTTTGGTCTCTTTTCTTGGAGTCGGGGCTGTTTTCCCAGAGTCGGCAGCCTGCTCCCATGCCATTGGCCTACCAAGCTGCACGCCGGGGTTAGCTGGTTAGGAGGGACCGAGACCAGTCTCCGGACACGGCTAGAGTAGATCTTAAATACCACACTCGCCAGCGAGAGGGTCAGGCCTCTGCTCCTCAAAGCAGGATTGTGGCTAGAAGGCCACCATGACCTCTAAGAGCACAAAAGAGAGACTGGAGAGAATCCAGTTGCAGTCACGAGCGAGAGTAGGAACCCTTACATCAGAGGCCAGCGCCCCGGAAGATGACCTATCCCTCCATTTTCAGTTAGAGAGAGCTGTCCTCCGAGCCCACCGCAGACGCTACGCCAGCCACAGGCTTGAGGCTTTGATTTGACTTCTTACAATCAAAAGGAAAAATACTTGCATCTCTCTACTTTATCTCAACATTGCATCTGCCGTGATTGTCCACAGAGCCTTTGTTTCGAGCCCAGCACGGACATCATCAGAGGGCTTACTAACTACTCTTTTTAAAAGACAAATCAGGGGTGCCTGGGTGGCTCAGTCGGTTAAGCATCCGACTTTGGTTCAAGTTATGATCTCGTGGTTCTTGAGTTCAAGCCCCACATCGGGCTCTGTGCTGACAGCTCAGAGCCTGGAGCCTGCTTTGGATTCTGTGTCTCCCTCTCTCTTGCCCTTCCCCTGCTCACACTCTCTCAAAATAAATAAACATTAAAAAAAAAAAAAGACAAATCGGTGTGTCCAAACCTCTGCTGTACACCTCCCTTCTTGTTCAAAGCGACATTCATGTACCTCTCTGGGCCCTTGTGCACCGAACCCATGGGAACCCCACCTGACTCGCCCCCCACACCCCCCACACCTGGTTTCCACCTGGGTCACCACGAGTCACCTGAAGATTCTATTCCCTTCTTGCTGGTATAAAATAAATTCAAAACCCTAAACAAAGATTCTGAGACGAGATGAAAACAAAAACCCAATTTACCCAAAGAACTAGTCATTTACCCCCTGGAGGTACAAATAGCTTACGCCTTATGCTGAATCGGGGTGCTGAATTAAAACAAACAGAACCCCAAAACACACACACACACACACAAAACCACGTGTTAGATATATAGTTAAGCCTTAACCTCCAGCAGATGACTAATGGGTGTTATGCTGCGTTTTGTTTCTTGTTAAATTCCCAGGGATAATTATTTACTCAATAAAATTGAAACAGTTATCATAGCATAATTGGAAGCTGAGGGTAGTAGTTTTCTCTCCCCGCCCCTTCCCAGCTGCAGTTGACACAATGTAGACAACATGATTATTAGTCTGCGTCTACAGCTTTGTGACAATTTATGGGGAGGAAATCCGCAGGCCTCATCTCCTCTAACAGTCCCCCTGAAGGTGCCCCTTGGAAATTGTTCCCTGACCTGAGCTGTCACCCTGTTATTTCTAACTGATTCATTTTCTCCACTCCTCAGGAAGCGGGGGTGGGGGTGGGGCGCTGTTTTGCAAGTTTGCTATTTGGGAAGGGGAGACCAGCGAGCTAGAAGTTCTCTGCTTTTTCATCTGCAAGCTTCTCAGGGCTGGGAGGAGTTTGAACCATTCAAGAGGACCACCGGGCATCTGTCCAGTGGTCTGAGGGTGACCTGGATGCTAAATGGGTTTCAAGATTAGGAAATATTAGGAAGAGATGGGACCCGGGCGAGCAGAGGACTACCTATCCATCCTGCCGGTGAGCTAACCAGAGCCCAAGGGAGGGACGACTGTGCAGCTGAGAGCTAGTCAGGAGTTAATAGTTTGTGGAAGATCTGGGTCTAGATCAAGAGCAGGTCATGATAGCTCCCCCTCCACACACCCCAGAGGCTACCGACCCCTCTCGCCACCCTCTTTTATGGCTCTTTTCCTGGGCCTCTTCTGACTTTTCAAAGGTACCATCCTTCCGCACGACATGAATTTCTACAGCACCCTGGGAAACGCGATGCCTGGGAAGGGGGTGGGGGTGGGGAGGAGCTAACCTCTATCTGGAACACATCCCCCCAAATCGCTCCAGTTTATCAAACTAGGGTTCAGGAATCGCGAACACAAAGCATATGTTTGGGGCACGTCTGGAGGGTACAAAATGGCCCTTCTTAGAACCCATTTGAAGGCAGCAACATTTCAGCCGTGTTCCGTGTAGCTCCTTCTATTACTGGGCGAGGCAGGGGAGGCCGCCAGGAAGGAGAGTGCGCAGTCCCGAGATTTCTATCTATCTGGGCCGCCCAGCCCTTTGTGCGGCACGACAGAGCTGCTGCCTTTCTTGGAAACCCGCAGCCCAAGGCCTCTCTGCCTTTTCCCCTGACTCACAAAGGCCTTCCTCTATCTGCATTTTATTGCTCCGGACATCGAATGGCTGCCATGCCAGGCTGCAGAGATTCCTGGGCTCTGCAGCGCCTCTGAGTCATCCTTAGAGAGAGGAGAGGAGCAGAGAGGCAGATGAGCAGGGCACAAGCGGGCTTTGTCCCGGGGAAGACGGTGGAGGGAAGTGGCAGCACGCCGAAAGCCCAAAGGACGCAAAGACACTGCTAGTGGGTGTTCCGTCCTCCTCGCCACTTGCCTCTGTTGATCCCCCCATTCCTGAAGTTTTGAGACATCAGCCCCTGCCAGCTGGGAGCCCAAGGAGATCGTACTGAGTCCTGCTTAGAATCGACCAGTTCGCTGGGGGCGCCCGGGTGGCTCAGTCGGTTAAGCATCCAACTTCGGCTCAGGGCATGATCTCACAGTTGATGAGCTCGAGTCCCACTTTGGGCTCTGTGCGGACAGCTTGGAACCTGCTTCGAATTCTGTCTCTCTTTCTCTCTCAGAAATAAATAAACATTAAAACAAAATCTACCTGTGCTCTGAAAATGACCGCTTTCTCCACCCCCCCCCCCAACAGGGAATAAACGACGCCATAGAGATTGAAATTATCTGTAATGAAGACACTTCTTTCTTGGAAAAGGTAGTTTCCTTTTCCAAAGGGGATAAAAGAGTACTGACCGGCTGTTATTTCAGATTATGAAAACACACCACAGAGGTGGCTAATGCTTTCCTATTATCTTCAGGGATGGTGGGAAACTAAGGAAAAGGGAAGAAGACTTGAGGATTTTCTCCCTGAAGGTGAAATAAGAGTTGCCTCTAGGAGCTCTCGAAAAATAGTAAATAGGACCTTGGAAAATATCATCAAACAAGAGAAAGAGAAATACTTATATGCTCTCTTCTGAGCAGCAGGGTGCTAAAGCCGTTTTCTCGGCAGGAAGCCCCGATTCACCGTGTCCTCACAACCCGGGAGCGCACGAGGGAAGTGTCTGGTGATCGAACCTGTTAAAGATCTGTTCGGCCAAGGCCAAGGTATGAAGGGGGAGACTGTTCCCCCCACACACACTCTTCCACGGTCTACAACCGTCGCCTACAGAGGATTCCGGCGCCCAGCAGCCCACACAGTTCCATCCATCTCCTCAGGCCACCTGCTGGGCCCCTGAGCCCATGGAGCCGCCATAGGCTCACTGACGTGTGACAGCACACTGCTGCCCTCCTGCCCAGAGTTGCTCCGTGTGCCTCAAGCTCCCCGTCTGCTGTGCGGGGAGGCTTATACCTAGGAAGGTGTAATATCGGTTTGGGTTTCTTTGCTCCTGAGAGCAGAGCCTGAGTAAAGAATTGAGATCAGGGGCACCTGGGTGGCTCAGTCGGCTGGGCCTCTGACTTTGGTTCAGGTCACGATCTCGCAATCCCTGAGTTCGAGCCCCATGTCGGGCTTGGTGCTGACAGCTCAGAGCCTGGAGCCTGCTTCGGGTTCTGTGTCTCCCTCTCTCTCTCTCTCTCTCAAAAACAAACATTAAAAAAAAATTTTTTTTAATTGGGAGAAGATTTATCATTTGGAAGGTGTATTGATTTCCTAGGGCTGCCATAACCAATTACCACAAACTGGTGGCTTAAAATAACAGAAATGGTCGGGAGGGGGGCACCTGGGGGGCTCAGTCAGTAAAGCGTCCAACTTTGGCTCAGGTCATGATCTCCCGGTTTGTGGGTTTGAGCCCTGCATCGAGCTCTCTGCTGTCAGCACGGAGCCCCCTTCGGATCCTCTGTCTCTCTCAAATAAATAAATAAATAAATAAACATTTTTTAAAAATAAGTAACAAATGCATTTTCTCACAGTTTTAGAGGCCGGAAGTCCGACTCGAGCCGCTGGCAGGGCCACGCTCCCTCGGAAGGTTCTAGGGGAGTATCCCCTGTGGCTGTTCCTGGCTTCTGGTGGTTGCTCGCTATCCGTGGTTTTTCCCGGGCTGTAACTCATCACTGCAAGCTCCTGTAGTCCCATGCACGGCCTTCTTCCGTGTGTCTCTGGGAGTCTTCTTTTTAAGGACACGCTCATTGGATTTAGGGTCCACTCGACTCTTCATTACACCCCGAAGTTCCGAGCGGACACGAAGTTTGGGGGAAACGCTCTTCCACCCAGCACAGGGCTCGAGGCTCCTCTTAGGTTCCTAGTTCCGGAAGCAGCTAATGTCGACAGTGGGGGAGTGGACGCCACGCAAGGGGGCGAAGAAGATCGCTGATGCTCAGACACCTCCCTCGCCGCGGGTTCCTGTGGCTGAGTTCCCCGGCGACCGAGTTCTAAGCAATTTGCCTCAATTTCAAGACTCAAGCCTCGGAGAAATGGCTCGTATGTCTGAGGGAGAATTTCCCAAGCTCGGATTCTTAGGGGGGTGGGGAACCTTAGAATCCCCTGGCTGGGGGGAGGCGGGGGCTTTTACTGAGAACACCTGCTCCGGAATTCTGCCAGGGGAAGCTGCGTCTTGCAAAGGAATCTGTGCATCGTAAGCTGCTGTCGCTCTGCAAACGTTTTCTGCGTCTCAGGCGTGGGACTTCTGTTTCAAACCACGGCTACCTACCCGCTGCCTGGCCATCAGCCGGCCAGAGCCCTGGTCTGGGGGCTGGGGAAAGGTGGGGGGGGTTACAAAAGAGAAAATACACCAAGAAGCAGCCCGCTGAAAGGGCCGACCACCCAAGTTTCCCTCTTTTTCCATCTTCTAGAATAAGAAGCCTCAGATGTGTAGCAGGGCTGGCAAATCCCAGTCTGGCCGGCTGCTTGAAATCTGGCGTCACTTATGTGTCCGAGCAGCACGCCGTGTCAGGAAAGGGTCTGAGGCCGCACGTGCGCTGAGTGGGAAGAGCCGTAATGGAGTCGCCATCTACCACAGAGGTCCCCAGGGACCATGAGGGCACGCGCCACACATTTGTCATCCCCGGTCTACAGCTTTGGGGGGGACCCTTTCCTCAATACGTTGTTGCCAGGTAGAGGTAAGAGGATATTATGTCCTGATATAAAAATATACGAAGTCATCAAAATAAGCTGTTGCTATATTACCACTCCTTTTTTCTATTTCTACAGACATCTTCATGCTCGCTGCACAAATCTTGTGAGTTTTGAATCATAAATTCTTAGAGGCAAGGCACGGCATCTGCTTATACCCCGCAGCCGAGTGCAGGCTGGGTACCGGTTGTGTCACCGGGATGACGGGGCCGGGGCCAAGCCTGAGCGCCGCTCCTTGGAGTGGGTCTGGAGGAGTAACCAAGACATTGGGGATGGGGGTGTTTTAGTCCCAGCTCTGCTGCACGCACCGCCACGGCGGTGCGCTTCAGCCCTCGGCATCTCAGCGTCTGCATCTGTGAAAGGGGAATAACCTTTCCACCCCCACCTTCCACTGAGGGTTGGTATATGGCGTGGATGGGGCAAAGGTGTGGGTGCAAGACAGGCTGGAGTTGTCTTTTATTTTTTTATGTTTATTTATTTTGAGAGAGAGGAGGAGGCAGAGTGGTGGTGGAGGAGGAGGAGGAAAGAGAGAGAGAGAGAGAGAGAGAGAGAGAGAGGGAATGAATTCCAAGCAGGCTCTCCACTGTCAGCACAGAACTAGATGTGGGGCTCGAACTCACAAACCATGAGATCATGACCTGAGCCGAAACCAAGAGTCGGACGCTGAACCGGCCGAGCCACCCTGGTGCCCGTGGAGTTGTCTTTTAGAAATCATTCCTGCACATTCTGAGGGCAGCGCCATGACAAACAAGAATGTTTGCAGAGGAGGACGCTGCCCAGGAACTCCCGCGCTGACGACTACAAAAGTCTCCAGAGCCCGACGCTTGGAAGAGGCCAAACAAGGAAGCATGACAGTCTGAAGGGTCAGCCGTGCCCCGGGGCCGGGGCACAAGGAACGGTCTAGGGCCGTGGTGCCAGGAGCTGACCTTTCACTGCACTGGCATCGTGTGCCAGAGCCCGGGACGGGCGGCCAAGGTCAACTGACCTCACAGCCCGCCCCTGAGGACGTGGGAAGGAGCCTTAGAAATGATTCAGTTGAACGTCTGCTTGTGAGCTTGTGAGGAAGCAGGAAGAAAAGCCATTGTTTCAGGATCCCGAAGGTAATTAGTGGTTGAAAGGGGAAAAGAGCCCCGCTTTGCAGATGCAGGAAGGAGGAGTGCAGGGAGCGGGAGGGAAGGCCCAGCAGGGGCCCCGTAGTCCCTGCCCACAGCTGGCCTTGACCCTAGGGGCGTGGGGTAGACTCTAATGTCCGTGGGTTCCTCCCCGGGTAAGGGGTTGCAGCCCGAGTGGGAGAAAATCGGCCTGTGGGACTTTGGTTTTAGCATCTGTTTAGGGGCGCCCGGGGGGCTCAGGCAGGGAAGCCTCCAAACTCTTGATTTCGGCTCCAGTTCATGAATCCGAGCCCCGCATCAGGCTCCTCGCTGACTGCGTGGCACCTGCTTGGGATTCTCTCTCTCTCCCTCTTTCTCTGCCCCTCCCGTACTCTCTCTCTCTCAAAATAAATAAACTTGATTTAAAAAAAATTAATCTGTGTAATCCTACCTAATGAAACCAGCTTGAAAGCAAGAAGTCATGGGATCGTGAGAGCAGAAGCGGATGTGGCTGAGGTCTGGACCCCAGCGGAGAGGCGTCAGGCCTTCTAGGTAAAGGTCGTGGGGTAAAAGGTGGCCAATGGGAGGGCTCCACCTGGTGCAGGAAAAAGACGAAGGAGGTATCGTCTGCAGAGAATTTTAAAACATTCGTAAAACCATCTAAAAGTTGGTGTGTTTTTCTCTATAACCTTGCACTGGTAATTCTTTTTAAAAATTTTTTTTAAATTTTATTCTTGAGAGACATAGAGTGAGCAAGGGAAGGGCAGAGAGAGAGGGAGACACAGAATCCGAAGCAGGCTCCAGGCCTGAGCTGTCAGCACAGAGCCCGACGCGGGGCTCAAACTCACAGACTGTGAGATCATGACCTAAGCCAAAGTCGGAAGCTTAACCCACTGAGCCACCCAGGCGCCCTCTGGCAATTCTTAAGTAATGATCCAGTATCCTGCCCTGAATAATCTTTGGTTTGGTCTAAGTTCTAGACAATTGTGCTTACTGTGGAGTTTCGTGCTACGTACTTACGCCTGAATTAGCACATTCTTACTCTTTATCCTTTAAAAAAAAAAAAAAACGCTGTATTCCACTTGGAAGTTAACTTGCCACATGCCTTTGTCTCCAAATAGCGCGTGAGAAGCAAACAATGGGAGCCCTTGTAGACGGAGCCGCGAAGTTGAGTGGCTTCCATTCTGTTGTTGTATGGAACTGTTCGAAAATATTTGCAAACTGGCAGAAGCCATTGAATGAGGCACACACCACTTTAAAATGATTCCTTGAGATCAGTGCAAACTGTGGAGAGGACTATTACTCCTGGGAGGAAACAAAGTGAGGAAACAGAAAAAAGAAGTAAGTTTAAGCAAGAGACCTTAGGAGAAAGGGCCAAGCTGCCAGTCTCAGACGGCCCAGTGAAATTCAAAGGGCTGCGTTTGAAGCCCGAATCGCTTTCTCTAGGAACTGGAGAAGAAGCGACGGCTCAGACAAGTCCCTACTTGCTGTCTTTTGGCCACTTCCTCTCATTGTTGCACGTGTAAAACTTGAGACCCAAATACAATAAAAATTTGTGACCAATTTGCTGGTGATGGGTGTTGAGCGAAAGTTTTTCCACGGTGAAGACACTTGAAAGCTGCCAGAATCGGTCCTGAAGAAACAAAGATGGGAATTCTATGTATTGCCCTTTCTGGAATTTGCTATGACATGTGATTGGTATCTGCCAAATTTATCTTTAGGCCTCAGGCTTTCCTTCACTACTTATATCCTCTTGTTACAGGGAAAGGAAGACTCCAGCGCATGTCAGCTCTACTTCAATTTGTAAAGAGAGAAAACTTTAGCGATTAAAATGAATAAAAAAGATTCCCCGATGAACTCTGTGACACGTCGGCAAATCCATATGCCTATTGAAGGGGACAATTCAGGATCCGTTCCGATGAAATCATTGTCAAATGTGCAGAAGTCTCAAAGACAAAAAATGTAATTAATGTTCTATTTGTTACCAACATGTAGGCCAAAGGTCTCCCTTTCCTTAAAAAAAAAAAAAAAAAAAAGACGTATGTACCCCCTCTCCTTTTTGGGTAATGTACTATTATTTATCTACTTATGGGTTCATTTATTTAACTTCCAGGATTTTGTATGTGAAGTGTAATAAAAGAAAATTTTGGGGGATGCCTGGGTGGCTCAATTGGTTAAGCGTCCAACTCTTGGTTTCAGCTCGGGTCATGATCTCACAGTTTGTGAGTTCGAGCCCCTCGTCAGGCTCTGTGCTGACAGTTGTAGAGCTTGCTTGGATTCTCTCTCTCCCCCTCTTTGTGCCCCTCCTCTGCTTGCTCTCTCAAAATAAATAAACTTTAAAAGAAAAATTTCATTCCCTGCAATTCTTTCCCTGTTGTTATTGATTTTTCTTTAAATTCATGATATTACTCAACTTACTGTGTGGATGATAGGAGAGTTGTTAAAAAGAATCCACCCTAGGTTTGAAATACAGGGGGCCAGTGCTGGAGCAGGCATGGCATTCTGGGAGTTTCTGTCCTATAAAGGTAACACTCACTCTCTCAGAGAGAATAACAATATATAATTTTGTGATAATGAGGAGAAAATAACGATATATAATTTTGTAACAACAGCACCAACACCGATACTTAACATTTTCTCTGGTGACTTGATCACACACATATTTGCATCTGCTTCTCTTGTGCCCAAAGGCAGAGGGGGCTGAATCCTGTTGGATGCAGGTACCTTGATTCTGGTGGGGGGATGTCAGCTTCTACTCACGGTCTCTTATGTCAGTGGAAGGCCAGCCTGAGGAAGGACTGGGAAACCCTGTAGCCTTCCTTCTGTTCTTTCGCCCTCAGGGATTAAATCCTCTGCCTGCCATGCTCCCTTCCCTGGCTCCTTCTCAAACCCTACCCGCTGGAACCTGGTGCACAAAGCAGAGCAGCCCTTAGCACGGTGTCTGCCCCGTAGGCATCAAGCCTCCGGGCTCTAGGGACGGAGGGTTTAGTGACAGAATTTGAGGCATCGGCCAACAGTGTTGTGGGGAGGAAATTTAGGGGCAACCAGTTGCCTCTTTTGAAACACCTCCTCTGCAATTGGCCGGTGGCTTAAAAAACGTCACAACTGGTAGATGGTTCTGGCCTTCCCACGGGGCGCCTACATTAAACTCTAATGAGACTTTTCATCTGGCGCCCACTCTCAAAGGGTGAAGGATTGTGAGGCTTTGGCCCTGCCCCAGAACAAAGGCTGAGACTGATTAACAACCCCTTCCCAGGAAGGGGGTGCCCAGAATGCGGGCTGAGGGGGTTCCATACTTGCCACTCCTGTTTTGCCTCCCAGCTGTCAAAGCCAGGCGTCTGTCCCACACCCTAAGGCCACCCTCTCCTCACACGTTCGACAAAGGAGTAGAATGAAAATCTGGATACTGCGGCAAACGCAAGCATACATTTGGCTTGTCTGAATTCACGTCAGGTTTTCCTTGAGCCAGGGTCATAATCTGAGAGGTGGGGGCCAGGCCACATTTGGAAGAGACACTTGGCAACTTTAACAATTGGCAAAGAGGCAAGAAATTGGTAAACAGTGTTTTAAAAATATGCAAAGGCCCAGCATTTTGTATTTCATCTCTAATGCTTGTCTATGGGTATTTGCTGCCGGTTTTCAGGGATTCCAGTACCTGTTACCCAGCGATTACAAACCTCCACCTGTTACTGAGGGGGGCCTTCAGGAATACACTCAATACACTCGTGCCTCCGGCACCCCAGAGAGAGTGAAGAGCAGAGGCGTCCTGGGGGGTGATCTCAGGGACCCCAGAAGATCCCTGCCTTCCAAAACACTTGCACCACCTTCTGGGTGGGGAATAAATGAGGAAAAATTCTGTCTAGGGAGAGAGAGAGAGAGAGAGCCGTTTACAATGTCTGTTGACCTAAAGTTGCTGCTAATCAATTTTTTTCCCTGAGATCAAGTTTTGATGGAGGAAAAAAGGGAAGAAAGACAGGGGACTGTAACTTTGATTGATTGATTGATTGATTGATTGATTGATTTTGAGAGAGAGCACAAGTTGGGTAGAGGCAGAGAGAAGGAGAGACAGAATCCCAAGCAGGCTCCACACCGTGAGCGCAGAGCCTGATGTGGGGCTCGGACTCACAAACTGCGAGATCATGACCTGAGCTGAGATCACGAGTCAGACACTTAACTGACTGCACCACCCACGTGCCCCGGGGGACTGTAACTCTGATGGGAGAGGAAAGAAAGGGATATGGGAGAAGAAAGGGCAGGCACCCTATATCAGGTTCGTCTATTGCACAATGTCCCGGGGACGGCTCAGAACGTGCAGCTGCCGTCGAGGCTCCCGTGCCGATTATCTGGGGGAGGTCAGCATACCTGGCTTTGACTTTTTGGGTCCTTCCCTAGAGCCATTCAGGTGGCAAACTGGGAGACAGCAGGGAGCCCCGTGCTCACTTCCCCACTGTTCACAACCCAATAATCAGCACGGACCCGGGTGAGGTAGAGACAGACTTGCTCTAGTTGCGCCTACGGCAAAAATCTGTGCCAGGGTGTTCGGCAGCTTTGCTTCGGCGACTCATCCGTAATAATTATGTCCACCTCTTGTGTTTATAGAACCCCTCTGCTCCTAAGTTCTGAGAAGAGCAGCAGGAAGAGAAGGAGAAAGTTATTTATTGAGGACCTGCGATGCACCAGACCCTGTGCTAGAAAGTTCCATGTTTTATTTCCAACCCTCATCATGATACCACAAGGAAAGAACCATTTTTGCCAACTCACAGTGGGTGAAATTGAGGATTAGGAGGATGTCCTGAAGCTGGTATTCAAAAGACACTTTGTCACTTAGAAAAAGCAAAGTCTTAACATGAAAAGATGCTCGACATCACTCATCAGGGAAATACTAATCAAAACCACGATGCGATGCCACCTCATGCCTGTCAGAATGGCTAACATTATCAACTCAGGAAACAACAGATGTTGGCGAGGATGCGGAGAAAGGGGAACACTCTTGCACTGCTGGTGGGAATGCAAACTGGTGCAGCCACTCTGGAAAACAGTATGGAGTTTCCTCAAAAAATTAAAAATAGAACTACCCTACAACCCAGCAATTGCACTACTAGGTACTTACCCAAAGGATACAAAATGCTGATTTAAGGGGCTTGTGTATCCCAATGTTTATAGCAGCACTATCCACAATAGTCAAAGTATGGAAAGAACCCAAATACCCGTTGACTGATGAGTGGGTAAAGAAGAGGTGGTACTGCAGAATATTACTCGGTGATGAAAAGAATGAAATCTTGCCATTTGCAACAACGTGGATGGAACTAGAACGTATTATGCTAAGGGAAATAAGTCAGTCAGAGAAAGATAAAAATCATATGATTTCACTCATACGTGGAATTCAAGAAACAGAACAGATGAACACAGGGGAAGGGAAGGAAAAATAAAATAAAAACAGAGAGGGAGGCAAACCATAAGAGACTCTTAAATACAGAGAACAAACTGAGGGTTGCTGGAGGGGGAGGTGGGTGGGGGGATGGGCTAAATGGGTGACAGGCATTAAGGAGGGCACTTGTTGGACAAGTGTTGTATGTATGTGATGAATCACTGAATTCTCTCTCTCTCTATGTATATATATGTATATGTATATGTATATGTATATGTATGTATAAAAGAAAAAGCAAAGGCTTCTATGGCCAAACCAAAGGGGAGGCCCCTTTTAAGGTACATGGCAGTGGCAGGGAGAGCTCTTTATTTCGTCCCCTTTGTTTTCACCTGATGCCCAGCTGTGCCGCCATGTTGAAATACTTACAGTGATCGTTATGGGAGAAGCCCATTCAAGTTCTTCTTGTCCAACTAGAAATGCACTTAGCCCTGTCCTGTCAATCCATCCCATCACTCTGAGTGTTCCAGAAGGTTGTTAAGAGGCCCAGAGTGTCCCTTCCGCCCAGCGAGGGCCAGATGGCATCCACTGATGAGATGCTGGCCAAGCCTTCTCTGCCCACCGCACCCCTCCGTGCCAGGTGCCAGGCTAACCTGGTTGGGAGGTGCCTCCTGTATTAAGCCCCTGGGCCCTGAGAACCTCCTATGACTTATTTCCATTGACTTTGTGGTTTGCTTGCGTGTGGCTCCTGAGCTCTCCCAGGGCCCAGAGGTAGAAGGAACCTGCTCACAGGAAAGGGAAGCAGTCAGAATTCTGTCTAATCTGAAGATTACATCAAACATTAAGGACGAGTAAAATCGTCTTCTAAATTTGTCCGAGCAGTGCCCGTGTGCCTGCTTGAGATCTCTCATTCATTCTGGAAAGGCTCCCATAACTGCCTTCTGAACAGGAGGTCAAGGCTCAACCTTCGGTAGAGCTCCATCTAGCGGAATTGTTTTCCATTACAAGCCGCCAAGGGAGTCCCTCCTGCCTAAGGAGCCTGGCATTTGCTTCTTATTTTAGGCTCTGTGTCTGCCGGATGATTGGGCATTTCCTCAGTCCACATAAGCCGAGTTAACATATCGTGGTAAGCAGGGTGTGTGTTAACTGAGCGAGACTATTCCAAAGCCCCGAACTTGAGTTCCATTTACCCTTGACTAGGGGGAGCAGAGTGGGTCTCTCATGCTGGGATGGAGCCCCTGGCCACTGGGAAAGTGGGGGTGGAGGTGGGGAGGAGAGGAGACGACAATACAAATGTCCTGGAAATTTCCATATAAGATCGGGCACGGGCAGATTAAATGAATGTTGTCCTCACGAAAACAGGCAGGCGAGCTGGCAGCCCAGGCTTCAGAAGCTGGCTCCCAGCCATCGAGAGAGGAAAATCCCCATCTGTCCCCCACCCTCCAGGCTTTGTACGGAGGTCCTGAATGTTCAAATTCTTCCTACATCACCTGTTGCCCGATGTGTTCTGAACGCAAATGATTTTAGTCTCCTCTTGCCCCTCTCCTTTAGAGGCAGCTTGCTACAATTTTATAGGGTTAGAATTTCAGGGAATTAAAAACTGCTCAGATAAACTCCCACCACCCAGCCACCCTGGAACTTCTGCCAGGAATAGTGTATTCGTTTCCTGGGGCTGCCTTAATGAAGTACCACAGTTGCTGAAAGCAACAGAAATGTATCCTTTCCTGGTCCTGGGGGCCGAAAGTCCCGGATGCGGGTGTCAGCAGGGCGATGCTGCCTCTGTGCCTCCCTTCCAGCTTCTGGCGTTTCCAGCCATCCCTGGCTTCCTTAGCTTGTAGACAGGACACGTGAGCCTCTCCCTCCAGCATCCCATGGTGTCTTCCGATCCTTTCCTCCCTGTGTGTGCCAGGGTCCTGTGTGCGTTTCTTCCACTCTTCTCATAAAGACACCAGTCAATTGGATTAGGGGCTCAGTCTCGTCCAGCGTGACCTCATTGGATTAGGGGCTCAGCCTCCTTCAGGGTTAATGCCTGTCTCGATTCTATCTGGCAAAGATGCCATTTCCTGAGAAGGTCACATTCACAGGTACTGGCGGTTAGGGCTTTGACATATCTTTTTGGGGACACATTCAAGCCATGAGAAATAGGAAGGGACAACAGCAGGCGGAAACCACAAGACAGCACTAGTGTCAAGGGTGGGGAGGGAGCGTGGAGGCAGGGACTCCTCAGAGCGGCTGGTAGTGGCTTTCTCCAGTTCCCACGTTCCCATGCATCCAGACCTCCGTTACAGAGACTGCGAAGGCGACACCAGACGAGACCCTGCCGTCACACCCTGTTAGTTTGATGAGATTAGAAATATGTTTTTGAAAATTTTTAATGTTTATTCATTTTTGAGAGAGGGAGGGAGAGAGCAAGCGTGAGTGTAAAAGTGGGGGAGGGGCAGAGAGAGAGGGAGACTGAGGATCCCAACCAGGCTCTGTGCTGACAGCAGAGAGCCCGATGTGGGGCTCCAACTCACAAGCAGGGAGATCATGACCTGAGCCGAAGTTGGACGCTTAACTGACTGAGCCACCCAGGCGCCCCAGAAATACAGTTTAAACGTGCTGTTTCCTTCAGAAGGCAATCAGGGCCCATTATTTATTTGGAATGTCTTCTATTTACATTTGTCATTAACGTATTGCCTTTTATTTTTGGTGGGTGGATAGGAGAGAAATATGACCCATTTAACATTATCTGTGCATTTCTGGTTGACTGAAATAGAGTTAGCCAGAAATGTGTAGAAACTTTCAATCATTTTATCTAGGATTCCCTCTTATCTACCTTATTTATTTAAAAAAATTTTTTTAATGTTCATTTATTTTTGAGAGAGAGAGAGATAGAGGATGAGTGAGGGAGAGGCAGAGAAAGAGGGAGATACAGAATCCCAAACAGGCTCCAGGCTCTGAGCTGTCAGCACAGAGCCTGACGCGGGGCTCAGACTCAAGGACTGTGAGATCATGACCTGAGCCAAAGTTGGACGCTTAATCGACTGAGCCCTCCAGGCGCCCCCTACATTATCTATTTGATAGATAATTCAATAGATCCTATCGCACCAAAGCATAGAATGTTCTTAATCCTTACATTTTTTACAATCCTGTTGGCTTGTTATTGACAACGCACGCATGTTTGCAACACGTAAGTGCTGTCCTTATAGAAAATACTTCACTCTCCCTTCCAAAGAGACATAATACCAATGCCTGTCACTTACTGACTGCTTCTATGTGCCAGTCACGGTGCTAATTGATTTCTATGCAACATTTTATTTAATTCTTAAAATAGGCTGATGCTGTATCGTTTCCACTTCACGGGCGAGGAAGCTGAGACTGGATAGCGGACCGTCTTGCCCCAAACCACGGAGCTCTGCAGTGGTGAAGCTGGAATTCGGATTCGAGTTTATGAAAGCGTATATTGGACTACCTTCATATGGTATCCTCCACAGTCATCCTGGGGGATTTCCCTTGACCCCTCTAGTTCCTTTTACTCACCCCCACCTCTGACTCACAAGAAGACCAGCTCAGGTTCAGGAATAGAGACAAACACCTAATGGTCCAGACCCATTTCGATGTCCCCACCTGTTGCTTTTGACCACTAGGTGGAAATCCGCCTGCTTTCTCTCCTCCAAAAGATCTTGAGCTTTTTACCAAATACATTTTTGAAGTCATCACCCTCTTTGGGCCCCCCAAATCCAAATGCCTATAGAGCCAGAACCACATTACTAGTGAATCGAAACACACGGAACTGGGCCAATGGACGATCCTGTTCGCCACTTCAATAAAAGCGAAAAAAAAAATCCCACGGTGATTCCAGATGGGGGCCGAAGCAACGATCTACTTATACACGGTAGACACTCTCAGCTTCGAAACTACACGAACATGTGCTTTCGATCCAGAAAGAGCTACGTCGATGGGCTAATCACGATAAAAGTTATGTAGCTAAAGCAGGTGAAGGTGTGATGAGCAACTTTAAGATGCCTTGGCAGCTTCTATAAAATCACATCTAATCATGGTGGGCTATGAACCTGGAGTAGGCAGTGGATGGAGAGTAGTGTCTCTCTGGGTGTGGACTTGACCTTACTGGACAACATGCCGGGCGCTGTGTCAGGGACAGTGTGTACACCGGTGAGCCAGATAACGTAAGCCCCGGCTCGCATCACGCCCTTGCTGTGGTAGTTACAACACGGATGGGGAGACACGCCTGGGGGTTGTGTATGTGGGTACGTGTGCGTGTGTGTATAAACGTATGTGTGTGCTTGTTGTACACAGCTGGTCTTCGTCGCTCATAGTTTCCAAATTTGTGAACTCACCTACTCACTGAAATTTATTTTTAACCCCCCGAATCAATACTCGTGCGTCTGCGGTCCCTTGCTGAGATGCGCGGAGCCCTCGAAACGTTGACCCACTTGATGTGACACATTCCCAGCTGAGGGTGAACCGGGCAAAGCTCTGTCTCCTGGTTGCAGCCACCACACTGCAAGCACGTGTCCTTTCCACAGTCTGTTTAGTGTCACATTTCTTGCACTTTTGTGCTTTTGGTTGATTTCGCCGTTTAAAATGCCCCTAAGCACGGGGCCGAAGCTCCACCTGGTGTTCGTAAGTGCAAGAGGGCCGGGGTGAGCCTCGCAGGAAAAACGTGCCGGAAAAGCCTCCTCCAGACCCGAGTTAAAAATGCTACTGCTGGGACTTCAATGTAATTAATCAACAACATATATTAAATAAGGTGTCTTTAAAAAGAAACACACATAGGGGCGCCTGGGTGGCTCAGTCGGTTAAGCGTCTGACTCTTGGTTTCGGCTCAGGTCACGATCTTACAGTTGGTGGGATCGAGCCCCGCATCAGGATCTGCGCTGACAGCGTGGAGCCTGCTTGGGATTCTCTCTCTGCCCCTCCCCGCCTCACAATCTTTCTCTGAAAATAAATAAACATTAAAAAAAAAAAAAAAAGCAGGGCACCCGGGTGGCTCAGTCGGATGCTTTACCTGGATGGCTCAGTCGGTTAAGCATCCGACTTCGGCTCAGGTCAGGATCTCACAGTTTACTAGCTCAAGCCCTGCATCGGGCTCTGTGTCAACAGCTCAGAGCCTGGAGCCTGCTTCGGATTCTGTGTCTCCGTCTCCCTTTGCCCCTCCCCCATTTGTGCTCTGCCTCTCTCTCTCTCAAAAATAAAAATTAAAAAAAAGAGAAACACGCATAAAGCAAACTTAGGTACTGACCAGCTGATAAAAGAAAATGTGATCAAAACCCGAAGAAAACTAACCCCGCACTTTCCCTTGGAGCAGTGGTTCCCGGCTCACCGACACAATGTTTATGGTGACCTGATGGATCATGACTACTGTGAATAAGAGTTGGCCGCATATTTTAGACGCACACACAGAGTTAGACGGAGTATTAAGAGAATTCCACGGGATCCCGATGAGGGGCGGCTGCCAGCAAGCTCTCAGATGCGTCCCGTGCACGGAGATGGGAGGAGGGATACGGATGAACGTCACTACACTAGGCGGAAAGAAGAGTTATTAGATTAAAAGCTATCGGATCTAGAAAGGACTTCCGATTTGTAGATCAAATTGTCTCATCTTTGCGTCTTTTGTTTAAGGCAGGAAGGTAGAGAGAAGAAAAGGGAAGGTGAAAGCCCACGAGTGTCCCACACATGAACGAGGGGATGGAAGGGCTGGGGAGGGCCGACTTCGGATGCCATGAGGAACTGAGAAAGAGCAAGCCTCATCATGTCCCAACAGGCTCCAGGGATGATGATCATAGATGCTAAAATGTTCTCATCATTTCGCTGTTAGTTTTAATCCTCTCCCCTGACTTTTCCTGCCCTCGCCAGCACTAAATTGCCTTGGATGATTTCAAACATATTTCTAACCTTATTTAGAAGTGGAGGGGAGCAAGAAAGAGGTCCAGAGCGGGGGCAGGGGGCAGGGGAGGGGTTCTCCCTTCAGCGCCAGAGTGAGGAGGAGGAAGCCTCGAAAGGAGCAGATGGGGCAGCTAAGAAGAGCAGCCAGTCAATCTGGGAACTGCTGAAAAGAGAAACAAGAGGTTGTCCCCACCACACAGAAATTGTTCTAAGACAGCGCCCACAGGCAACTGGTCCTTGGGCGACTCGGGTGACTTCCCCGTGGCCACCCATCCAAGAGGAACCTGGACCTTTTAAGAACCATGTCAGCAAGTTTCAAAGACTACAGCGATCGGGGCTGGTGAAAAATGCGCGGTCAGCTCAGAGGGCTTTGTCGCCCTCTCTGAGCCGCGGAACCAGGAAGGCGACTCCTGGCCCGGGGGAGAGTGCGGTGTAAAGGCCGCTGGAAGGAAGACAGTGCTCCTCAGAACCAGTCAATACCGCCTTTGTGTCCGTATCGCAGAAAATGATCTTTCTACTGGGAAGTGGAAAATAAAAATAAGCCCAGGACGTGAAACCCGGAGAGGCTGGAGCCGACGGTTTCACCGTCCTGAGCGCGCGAGAGCGAGAGCCAGCAGGCCTCCGAGCCCAGAAGAACGAGTTCCAGAGGACTGGGGGCCTTTGCAGCGGCGGTCCGAAGAGCCAGATCCATGAGAGAGAAGTGACAACTCCCAGTGACAAACCCGATGTCATGATTCAAGGGAAAGGAGGAAAGTGGGGTGCGAGTTGTATAGACCGCTGAGTATTCATTCCTGGCTAAGGGTTACATCTGCTATTTCTGTTTTAGCCCTGGGCGTGAGCACTAACAACAGGTGGGGACAAACTAACCACATTCCCCGTTTTATAGGACCACGCTTATATTAGCCAATCACGGGCCATCCGGAGAGCTCACGTGTGTGGACTTTGGCAGAGGCTCTCACGGCCGGAGAGAGGCTGGCGAAATGTGACTCGGCAATCATCGCGGCACAACAGCCATAGCCGGGAAGCTCACCTGATCGAGGGCAGGGGCTGGCTGGTGGCAAAGCTCCCTCCCAATTCCAAAGGGCAGGAAAAGTGGCGGGATGTCAGTTTTTTGGAGCAAGATGTGGCTAACCGACTACGTTTCTACTGCTGCATTTGCCACTGGGAATACGCAGACGTGCTCCTCCCTTGAGTGAGCTCGAGTCACAAAAAATTAAACCCAGTAATTCCACTAAGTTTCCACTCAAAAACTTGTATATAAGTGTTCCTAACGTATTTAGCCAAAAGGGGGAAACAAGGTGCACCTGGTACAGGTAAGACAGCCACCAGCATATACGCTGGTTAGGCTCCATACAAGCCCACGTCAGCCATAAAGAAATGGCTAGGTTTCCAGAAGGTACGATGGAGCTCCCATTCTCTCAGCCTAAATGTGCACACCTCTCCCCTGTGAGGACTTTATGAATTAAATCTGGGCTGTGGCTACTTAAATTTAAATGATTTGGTGACAGATGGTGACTACCGCATAGAATTGTCGACTCATTATGTTGTAGCCCTGAAACGAATAGAACACTCTATGTTCATTAATCCTTCCACTTAAACATAAATTCATAGCGGCGCCAGAGTGACTCACTTGGCTGATCATCCAACTTCAGCTCAGGTCACGATCTCACAATTTGTGAGTTCGAGCCCTGCATCAGGCTCTGTGCTGACAGCTCGCTACTGTCCCCTTCTCTCTCTGTCCATCTGGCGCTCACACTGTCTCTCAAAACCGAATAAGCATTTATTCAAATATATACATTTATTATTTACAATTGAAGAAAATTTAAAAATCATTTGCTCAGCGGCACTAGCCATGTTACAAGTGCTCAGTAGCCACATGTGGTTCGTGGCTACCATATTGGACGGCACAGATTCGGAACATTTCGGTCATCTCAGAAAGTTCCGTGGGACAGTTCTGATCAAGAAGCTTCACTTCCACCTCTGAAAGCACTTCTGAGTTGTCACGGGCACCCCAGCTGAGTTCGCCTCCTGCTTGGCCCTTTAGGACTAAAATCCGTGAATGCCCTACAGACGGCCGCTGCTGCTCGGCCTTGTCAGAAGCTTGAGCCGCTCGTTAACATTTGTCAGCACAAAGCGGAACATCATGCTTCCTCTCTTAAGTGGCGACTTCCCTGACGGTTTTGCCAATTTTATATTTTATGCATCACATTTCCTTTCCTAAGTCGTGGTGATGAATGAAAACCTGTCAGAGTCTAGAGACAAATGTAGGAAAACTGAAGAGAACTGTGAGAGAGATGCATTAGCCAGAGGACCGGGTGCTGACTGGGCTGACTTCGGCGCGCTGGCCGTTAGGCAGACCTGGAGCTGAGTTTGGTTATTAATGAGGCTATCGTTCACGATCAAGGGGTTGTGACAGCAAGCAGTACAGGTGGCCATTATACCAGAGCCGATTTGACACACCTTAATCGCCACAGCCAGGATAATTGATTTCAAAGTCTTCGTAGCTTGATATTCAGATAAATTGGTACTTTATGGAGCCACACCCACTTAGGGTTTCCGTCTAGAGTAGAAAATCCACAGTCCTAGCAGAAATTGCTCCCGGGGAAGATATTTTTCCTGTCTCTACCTATGTCCGAGGACCCCTAAAAAAACAGAGATGAGAAATCGCCTTCTCCCAGTGATTCGAGGCTGTCCTAAAAGCCTCAGGGTTTTTTTTTTTTTTAAGGTTTTGTTTATTTTGAGAGAGAAGTGGAGGGGGAGAGGCAGAGAGAGAGGGAAAGAGAGAATCCCAAGCAGGCTCCACGCTCAGCCTGATACCGGGCTTGATCCCATGACTGTGAGATCATGACCTGAGCCGAAATCAAGAGCTGGAAGCTTAACTGACTGAGCCCCCCAGGCGCCCCTCCTAAGACAGAACTTTTGACTGTTTTGGTGAGTCAAAGAGAGGCACTGTTCCTGCCCAGGCAATTCCCAGAGGAGCCTCGCTGAGGCTGTTTCTGGGAGATTTTTCCTCAAAGACGGAACTGTGTTTTGCTCAGACATGTCAAATCACCCAAAAGATCACAGGAGAATATTCCTGGCCCGGGTTTGACATCACGGCACGTGCTAGTCTGGCTGATAGCTATACACGTCATTTTTGCAGGAAGGTGCTGGCATGCTGCATGCATTTAAATTAATATTCAGAAACGTGGCTGGTGTGGTGAAAAACAGATTTTGGCAGAAGCAGCTGTGGGGCCCTTGACAATTACAGTTGAGAAAATATACTACAGCGGCTGGAGCATAAATTATGAAGTAACCTTCCAACTTGACATTTTTGGAATTTCATATTTTCCAGCATACGGAAAGGGAAGACAGACTGCCCTCGTAGTCAAGCATGTCCCTCATGGCCTATTGAGAGGCCAAAGTCACGGCAGAACACTGGTATGTATTGGACGCAGGAGAAATTAGCAAGCAGATGTGGGTGCTGGTTCATCTCTGCGGTAAAGGCAAATTCTTGAGGCCAAAGTTTCCAGTGTTGTATGAGGTATAAGATGGGAGAGGGGAGCCTGGGTGGCTCAGTTGGTTAAGCATCTGACTTCAGCTCAGGTCATGATCTCATGGTTTGTGGTTTCGAGCCCCACATCAGGATGTGTGCTGACGGCTCAGAGCCTGGAGCCTGCTTCGGATTCTGCGTCTCCCTCTCTCTCTCTGCCCCTCCCCTGCTTGCGCTCCCTCTCTATTAAAAATGAATAAATGTTAAAAAAAAAAAAGATAGGAAGGGGTTAAAGACATGGGATCAATCATTCATTCATGCATTCATTCATTTATTCAGTTGCTTATTTGTTTGTGGGAGAATGAAAATTCCACCCCCTCTTAAAGCCTTCCTTCCTTCTGCCCTACCTCTGTGGGGAGAGGGTCTTGGAAAGACAGATGAGCTAGGCAGACATATTAAATATGACAATACACATTAGTGGTCAATCCTGGTGAGAAGGGCTTGTCTCGTTCATGTCCTGCTCTGAGGAACCCGAAGATTGTATGCCTTGCGCTGAGGAGGGCAGGAGGAGGGACCTAGCTCTGCCTTCCTGGATGGGACAGGATGAAGGTTCCTCATGATCCTGTAGGCCAAGGCCAGGATGGATCCAGGATCCTGGGGAAGGGACGGGGAAGCAAGGAGAAAGGGAGAGGAAGCAGAGAGAGCAGGGACCCTCTCAGGAGCACATGGAGGAAAGCTCTGAATGGGGGGAGGGACACTGAGAGAAGTAGGGTAATGTCTGGCCCCATCTTCTGGAAGCACATGTGTTTCCGATTGGCCAGAAATAAGAATGTTTTCTTTCTGGTAATGGAGTGATCGGCTGGCCCTCAGACCCTGGGGGAGGGGGGCCGGAGGCTAATCAAAGACTTGTTCATCCAAAGATCCTTGGAGGCCCTTTGTGAAGAGCCTTAGGAATTTCACAATGGGATCTTCTCTAACAGCTGCTTCTAAGGACTGTCTATTGGAAAGGAAGGACTCGTGAGTGAACAAATGGACACAGCAGCTATGAGAGAAAGAAGCAAATAGTCACTAGTATATGGAGGCACCTATGGACAACACTAGGCTCCCTCAAGAAGATTCCAGGAACAGGTGCTTTACAGTTAGGTTCTAAAATATCTTAGTCAAATTGCTTGCTAAGGCAGACAGAATAATGTTCCCCAAAGATGCCCACGTCCTAACTCCTGTGACCTGTGAGTATGTTACCGCTCATGGCAAAAATGACTATGCAGATGTAATTAAGTTAAGGGTCTGGAGATGGGGAGATGGTTCTGGATTATCCGGGTGGGCTCAGTATCATCACAAAGGTCCTTAGAAGTGAGAAGGGAGGCAGGAGATTCAGGGTTAGGGGACATGGGGCAACAAAAGCAGAGGTAGGGGTGATGCCATCGCTGGCTTTGGAGATGGAGGAAAGGCCACGAACCAAGGAATGGGGACAGCCTTTAGAAACGGAAGAAGGAAAAGAAACAGATTCTTCCCAGGTCTCCAGAAGGAACGGTCAACACCTTGATTTTAGCACAACGAGACCCCTTTCAGATCTCCGATCTCCAGAACTGGAAGATAATACATTGATGTTGCTTTGAACCGAGTCTGTGGTCACTCGTTACAGCAGCAATGAGAAACTGATGTGCTTGCCCTTAACCAAATGACCTAAAGTTTTGATGAGAAAAGTAAAAAGCACAGATTTCTTTTGTTCACATTAGAAATATGAAATATTATCTTAGGAAGGCAAAACAAAGCATGAATAACAAAGAGAATGTAGGTTCCCCCCAATAAGTGGGACTCTTACCTGTTAATGCCCTGTTTTGGCAGCCTGAGAGTAAGTGGGGGGAGCCCCGCCCTGCCCACACACCAGCCAAAGCAACACCCGCACGGACAGACTGGACCTCACCACTCCTTCCTGCCGTGCCCACCTTCGGCTGCACTTTGCCCGGACTCACTCCCCTGGGGAGTCTCCAATGAGCCCTGCCGCTCCCAGGGAGCCCACCTTAGGAGGTCACCATCGGAGCTCCTCTTAGGAAGAACTGGTCACCAGGCTTTGTGCTAATCCAGATGACAACCCCCACCCCCCTCCCCGCCAAGGATGGGCTATGTAAGCATTGGTTTTATGTATCCTTTGTAAACATTTCTAAAGTTTATTTACTAATTTTGAGAGAGAGAAAGCCTGTGTCAAGCAGGGAAGGGGCAGAGGGAGAGAGAAGGAGAATCCTAAGCAGGCTCCACACTGTCAGCACAGAGCCTAAGGTGGGGCTCGATTCCCCGAACCATGAGATCAGGACCCGAGCTGAGATCAAGAGTCACTTAACCGACTGAGCCACCCAGGCGCCCCTGAATTGGTTTTAGACCTGCGCGGCCCCACGCTTTCTGGAGGTGCTGCGGAAACCTGCTGGCTCTCCTGCAGGAGCACCCCCACGACGAAGACTTCAAACGTTCCCGAGTGACAGGATCATGCGATTGATAAATCAGCTATGTATTACTTCCGGCTGTGAGCTCATGTGACAGAAATGAAGGTATTGTCCCCTCCCCCTTCAAGGCAGCCCGGCAGCCTTGTCTCAGGGTCCTGGAGGGCTGGGTTTCTCTAACCTTGTTAAAACTTTAATTTTCAAAAGTCTGGGCCACAGAGCTCAGTTGTCCACTGAGGAACGGGTCTGCATTTGTAACAAATGATCACAAACTTGAGGCTTAAAATGACACAAATTTCCCCAAAGGAAACAAAGCACTAATTTGAAGAGACACCTGCGCCCCCATGTTTAGTGCAGCCTTATTTACAGTCACCAAGATATGGAAGTGGCCCAGTGTTTATCAGTAGACAGATAGATAAGGAAGATATGCACACACACGCACACACACACACACACACACACACACACACACACCCCTCACACACAATGGAATATTACTCAGCCGTAAAAAAGAATGAGATCTTGCCATTTGCGACAACATGGAAGGACCTAGAAGGTACTAGGCTAAGCGAAATAAGTCAGGTTGAGAAAGGCAAATACCACATGATCCTGTTATATGTGGAATCTAAAAAAAACCCAAACAAATGAATAAACAAACAAAAGGCAGAGTCACAAACACAGAGAACAAGCCGACGATTACCAGAGGGAAGGAGGGGTGGATGGGCAAAATGAGTAGGGGCAGCAAAAGGTACAGGCTTCCTTCCAGTTACGGAAGGAATAAGTCGTGGGAATGAAAGGCACGGCGTAAGGAAGATAGTCAATGGATTCTGTGTTTCCCTCTCTCTCTGCCCCTCCCCCGCTCACGCTCTCTCTCTCTCTCAAAAATGAATAAACACTTTAAAAAAAAGGAATCTAGTCAATGGTATTGTATAGTGTTGTACGGTGACGGTGGGCTCCCCTTGTGGTAGAGAGAAGTCACCGTGTCGCACGCCTGAAACTAACGTAACATTGTGTGTCAGCTATACTCAAATTAGGAAAATATAATAACATAAATAAATGACACGAATTTATTTCGCAGTTCTGGAGGTCAGAAGTCTGAAGTGGGGCTCGCCGGGCTAAAATCAAGGTGTCGACCGGGCAGTGTTTCCTTTGCAGCCTCCAGGAGGAGGTTTCCTCCCCTTTTCCTGGCCCAGAGGTGGCCCGAGTGCCCTTGTTCAAACCACTCCTGACTCCTTCCATCAATCACCTTCTCTTCTGTAGTCAAATCTCCAACGCTCAGCCTACCAAGAGGCCAAGGGGGCTGAGAAAGTGACGAGACGGGGGTTAGATCCTGCAGGCCTGTCTGCATGGGTTTCTCCGCCCCTGCCTCCCTTTGCGGCACCCTGCTGGCAGCAGAACTTCTGATAGGGTAACCAGACAACCAGGCCCAAAGCCGTGAGGCTAAAGATCTCTGTGTCCGAGTTTTGCTCAGGAAGAACATGGCCGTCCACCTTCCAACAGGCCCCAGGAGCTGGCACAGTTAGACTGTGCAGGACCACGGGACCGCTCAGACAGTCTAAAAACTAAAGGCCTTCCCCCACATTTTCTGGACAGACTCCTAGCATCCCAGGAAGCAGAGGGGCACTCTACAACCTGACAGAGCGTGCCTTTCTTGGTATTCTTGTCAAATGGAGGCACAGACTACATTTGATTTTATTAGGATAAAAAGTATGTCAACAGAATTTTTTTCAATTTATTTTTGAGAGCGAAAGAGATAGAGCACACAAGGGGAGAGGGGCAGAGAGAGAGACGGAGACACAGAATCCGAAGCAGGCTCCAGGATCTGAACCGTCAGCACAGAGCCCGACGCAGGGCTCGAACTCACAAACCACAAGATCACGACCGGAGCCAAAGCTGGATGCCCAACCGGCTGAGCCACCCAGGCACCCAGCATAACTGGCTGCTAAGGCCAATATTCTGGTGTGTCAACTTTCCCATCACGTTGTGATTATCCCCTCCAAGGGTCCTGCTTTTTACAAAATGAATTTTCTTATCTCCAAGGCTTTAGGGGTCTTTCCTTTCTATTTTATGCGAGGGGGGGATCCCCCCAAACCACATGCAGACAAGCCTCCGGTGGGACCAGCTCAGAGCTCCCAGGTGCCTGGATAAGAATTCTCTGCCCTTCCCCCAATTTGAACGTCTCTTCTAGAAAAGGCCGCAGTGTGCCTTCGGGGGCAGGTGTGAGGCTTACATGGAAAGCTGCTTCTCCAGCCTGCCCGGCTTCGGGCCCCATAGACCCTGCGCACCCGGAGGCCGGTCAGGTGAGAGCCCAGATGTGGAACCAGAGGGGACACGGCCTCACCACCCTCCGTTCCGCCGGGAAGCCGGCCGAGGCAAAACCAACAGGAAAAACGGCTGCATTTGTTCATAAGGGACAGGAACGTTTTGCTATTTAAAATCAGAGGTGACCGTAGTGGCTTCTCCATTTGAAGGGCACTGGGCATCGTTCATTTCTGAGGGAAAACTAACTCCCTCCTGCTCCGTGGAGCTGAAGAGACCAAAGATTTCTTGCCCCTGCCATTTGTCATCACCCGAGGTGGATGGCCTTGTGCTTAGGGGGTGCATGGGGGCCTCTGGCTGTGCAGAGGCAGGAGGGCCAGGGCGACAGGGGCCTGGGAGGGGGGTGCAGCTACACTGCTTGAGAAATTACAGAACAGAGTTAAAGGGTGGGGTCAAAGGAAGTTCAGAAATGGAGAAGTATGGCCTTGGGAAAGAACGGGGGTGGGGGGGGGTGACCATGATGGACAAGATACAGACGCTGCAGAGAAACCTGCCCCGTGAGAAATCTCCAACATGGGGGATTCACGTCATTCGTGTTATCTGTACCTTCTCCAGGTAATGATAATATTGAATATTTCTTAGGTACTTAGGATTGGTTTACCTCATTTATTTCTCATAATTGCGAAGTGGGTACTATTAATATGCTCATTTTGGGGGTGAGGGAGGGAAACACAAAGAGGTTAAGTAACTTGCCCAAGATCGCAAAGCCTTTAAGTGATGTGAGCCCCAAGTCGGAGCCCAGGGGTCCCCCACCTTGACCACAGAGCCGCATTGCCCAGGCCTGCAGTCAAGGCCACTGTGAACACACGCTTCGGGGGGCAGGGGGTTTGGGCAAGGGAGGCCGACCGCGCCCAGCTGGGGCGGTGCAGCAGGGAGATAAGAAGGGCTCTGCGGGGCAGCCAGCCGGGTAAGCAGGAGCTGGCCTTGAAGCAGGCCCAGATCCCCCGGGGCCGGGGTGCACAGAGACCCTGGGAAAGTCCCCAGATGTAGCTTGCAGCATGGGCTGCGTGCATTTCCTCGACGGACTTTGGGATTTTGTGTCGTGCCTGACTAGATAAATAACATTCTTAGAATTAACATTTTCCAGCTCTTAGAGGTTTTTAAAGATTATACAAATGACATATTGCATTTTTTGCATCTTGTTTTTCTATTTTGTATGCGGTTCTTTGGTTTTATTGTATGGAGTCTATATTTGTTTTCACTGTTTACAGGATCTCACAGAACCAATGCTTATTTCTAGAAGTTATTTATCTATTGTTAATGGACACTTGGGTCGTTTCTACTTTGAGGCTATTTTGTGAAACGACGCCCTGAGCCTGTTCGGTCATGCATCCTGGTGCCTGTCTGCACAGGTTTCTGCACGGTGTTGTGATGCTCTGATGTATAACAAGAAATATATGTTTCATCTTCATCCTGTGGCGAGCACAGAGCTCAGGAAACCCTTGGGATTTCCTAAGTGGTAAGAACAATAAAGGTGTCTTTTAGTATGTTAAAGAGGTGACTAGGGAAGCCCCTAGGTCACTGAAGGATGGGAAGGGGGGGACTGGTTCCCAAGGGAACCAACCAAATGCTAAGAGCATTGGCACTTTCCGTCCCACCCCCTCACTTTCCCTGCTCTGGGGAGGGGAGAGGGGCTGGAGATTGATTCAATCACCAATGACCAATTATTTCATCAACCATGCCTATGTAATGAGGCCTCCATAAAAACCCAAAAGGAGACGGTTCCAAGAGCTTCTGGGCTGGTGCGCACACGGAGGGCTCCTGGAGGGGGCACGGAAGTTCCGCACCTCTTCCCCATACCTTGCCCTACGAATTCCTTCCTTCCGTCTGGCTGTTCCTGAGTTACATCCTTTTATAATAAACTGGCAATCTAGTGAATGAAATGTTTCCGAGTTCTGTAGCTGCTCTAGCAAAGTAATGACTCCAAGGAGTCATGGAAACCTTGGATTTATAGCCCATTAGTCAGAAGAACAGGTAACATCTTGGACTTGTGGTTGGTGTTGGTATGGAGGGGGACAGTCTTGTGGGACTGGACTTTAAGCCTGTGGGATCCGGTGTGGGAGATTTGCTTGGTGTGGGGGTAAAAAAAAAAACCAAAAACCCACACTGGAACTGGTGTCAGAATCACAGTTGTAGACCTGGTAGTGAGATACCTCGGTCATAGGGGACTCATACTTGAACTTGGTCATATAATGTCAAACTGTTCTCCAAGGTCGCTGCCCCCAGTTCATTCCCACCAGCAGTGTAAGAAGTGTCTGTGCCTTTGTTTCCTTGTGGACAACTGATATTGTTAGAATTGCTCAAATTTTACCACTCTGTCAGGTATGTAAGAATATATCATTAAGGCTTTATTTTGCATGTTCTTGATGAAGAATGACATTGGGTAGCTTCTCAGATGTTTATCAACTATCTAGATTTTCTCTTTAGTGAAGAACCTGTTGCAGTGTTTTGCTTATTTAAAAAAAATTTTTTTCCTTTTTTTCTTACTGCTAGAAGTCCTTCATGTATTTTGAACACTATTTTAGTTACATGTATTTCAAACATTGTCTCCCACACTGTGGTTTTCATTTGTACTCTCTTTATGGTGTCTTTTGATGAAGATAAGTCATTGAATTCACCAGTCTTTTCCTTATGGTTAGTGCCTGTTGTGTCTTCTTTATGAAATCCTCCCTGATTCTAAGGCCATGAGAATATTCTGCTTTATTATCATTTAAAAGTGTTATCATCTTGTACATTTTTACCCAGTTCTCTTGTTTTCAACCACACCTTCCTTCTTTCAGAAGCTCCAGGTGCTTGACCTTTCTGAGATTCTGAAACACCAGCAGACCTGCCTCTTGGTTTCGCCCAATACCACGAAGGTTTCAACTTTCTCTGATCTGCTGTTAGTTACTGGTCGTCTATCTACTTTTCAGCTTCCGAAATGTTGATACTTTCATCTTCTTTCCCTGTCATCTTTTTCCTTATGGGTTTTTTCTGTGTGTTTGTGCATACTTACACTTTTACTGTCATATTAGTGGGGTTTCGGGAGGGAGAGGCAATAAATACAAGTGTTCAAATTTCCATGTTTAATCGGAAGTCAGAGCAGCATTGCTTATTAAGCAACAAAATTGGAAACAATCTAAACATCCACCCACAGAAATATAGCATGGTACGTCCAGGCAATGGAATAGCATGTACCATGGACAACATTGTGTTACAGAGAAGCAGACCAGTAAGGTATTAAGAACACAAGATTCTGACACTCACCAGCTGTGTACCTCTCCATCCCTCAGTTTCTATAAAATGGGATAATCATATACAGAGATGTTGTGAGGATTAGGAGAGTTGATATATGTAAAGAAAGACGAACAAGTGTAAATACATAGTCATGAGTACATAAGTGATTATTGTTAAAAAGAGAGAGAGAGAGATTATGGTTATTAATAAAATAATGAAGTGGATTTATACCCGGAAGAATGGCAATCTCTCCAAGGTATATTATTAAGTTAAAAAAAAAAAAGCGGCAAGGTGAAAACCAGTATGTATAAGAGAAAAAAAAATACCTATAAGAAAAACAGTATGATCATACTTTGAAAAGAACTAATGTGCAGACATAAATGTGCTGAACATTTCCGAAAGGATACTGTAGAAACTGTTAAAAGGTTTTCTTGGGGTAGAAGGTAAAGGGACTTTATTTAATGTCTTTGGTTTTTTTTTCTTTTATCATGGGTTTTACCATTATAATTAAAAACAAGCAGATTAAAATGTAGATAATTGTTGAAGCTGGAGATTAGTTACAGTATCTCTACTTGTGAAATCTTCCAAAATAAAACAAAACCTTCTTAAATGAATTAAAGCAACAACAAGTATCTCCGTCAGACACTCTGCAAATTCCAATGGTGAATGTTTGGATGGCGTGAAATAATTCCTTGAAGAAAGCTTCCCTGTCAAAGCTACACGGGGACATATCCCCATAGCGGCAGACAGGAACCATATCGTAGAGAACCAGCTGCTCCAGAAGAAAGCTACTGAGGTCATAGTATTATTGTAGGGTGATTTTATTAAAAAATTTTTTCTGAAAAATGTTTTCTAGAGATCCTGGTGTTTGATTTCAGGAGCCTACCAAAGACAACCTTTTTAGGGAACCCGTAGCTTTCTCTACGGTTCATGACGGGCACAATGACCTTCCATGTGAGTGAGAACACAGAGTAACTTCTCAATTCCCACAGAAGGTTATCGGCCTTGCTATTTGCTTACTTGGTTTCCAAATTATACTCCACAACCCTTGTGTGGCAAAATACAGGCTCAAGGATTGTACTCTCTCACAAGTAGGTTCAGTTTAAACTATCGTTTACCCAGCTCTTTGCGCTGGATGGGAAAGGCGGTCAACAGATGATTGCCTACATAGCACATGCGTTCCATTTGTTCCTGTAAGTATTTTGAGTTTCATTGATCATCGTAGAGCACCAGAAGCCTTGATACTTGAACTAAACCTGATGAGCTCATCGTAAGATTATCTTTATCTAATGTTGCTATAAAAAACGGCCACGTGAAATCTATTTCTGTCCTTGCTAGAAAATGATATGCACATACCACCCATATAACCCCATCTGAAAAGGTTATTTCAGAAATTGGGACCAAGAAAATTTTCCTATTCCACTATGGAACTGAAAGGACTTCTTCCGATATTGAAAATCACATAATTTAAGCATTTCTCTCATGTTCGCAAGTTCTTGGGGAGCTCGGATCCATGGCTCAGTCACAGCAACTCTGTTAACGTGAATTATGTGCTTGCGTTCTCTTTGTTCCTTATTCTTTACTTTCCGTTTCTAAATGTTGTGTACGTCTGTTACTGTCTCTCTGCATCCTTTTTTATTTAGCGGATCTCTTCAAAAGTTTAATAGATTCTATCCCACACATACACACATTTCATTGGGCAACAGGGGACTTGATCTCTTTCTTCTGGCGGGATAATTAGGAATGGTTTCATGAAGACGCGGCACTTGGAGCAAGTTGTCGGGGATAGGAAGTTTTGACAAATTCTGGCAGAAGAAACAGTGTGGGTAAAGAAGTGATGGAAAGAATGGACAGCCCATATTTGAGAAATGGTAGGATTTGGTTTAGTCAAGGCGTGAGGTATAAGAGATGAATGGAAACCGGACTGGAAAGATGGCTACGCTCAGCTCAGTAGGAACTCACATGTTAGGCATTACAGCTTAAGAGAAGGATTTTTTTCCCAAAATAAGGGAAACTACTGTATATATTTCAGGCAGAGCATAGATAGTATCAAGAGAGAGTATAAAGACAAAAGTAGGGTCGCCTGGGTGGCTCAGTCGGTTAAGCGGCCGACTTCGGCTCAGGTCATGATCTCATGGTCTGTGAGTTCAAGCCCTGTGTTGGGCTCTGTGCTGACAGCTCAGAGCCTGAAGCCTGCTTCAGATTCTGTGTCTCCTTCTCTCTGCCCTCCTCCTGCTCATGCTGTCTCTATGTCTCAAAAATAAATAAATGTTAAAAAAATTTTTTTAAATAAAAAAATTAAAAAAAAAGACAAAAGTAAAATAACTTTTACCTGCTACAGCAAGCTGCTACAGTCAGCTGATGTGACTTTGAAATGGGACTAAAAGCACCTGCGGAGAGCCTGACCTTGGCAAGAACATGGAAGATGAGAGTGGCATCGAGCCTACCAGGCAGTGGCCAGGCTCTCCCCCAAACTCTGCTGCTAGGGATGTTTAAATCATTCCTTTCTTTAGGAGTCCCTTGCTAAACATAAATCAAACAATATCACACACTTAACCATGGCATTGAAATAGACTCCCACCTGATAATTCATGAGGGAAGGTGTTTTGTTTTTGTTTTGTTTTAACAGAAGAATTCCAGCCAATAACTTCAAAAAGGATCATGGAGTTTAATAATAACCATTTTGCCACTTTGAAACAGTGGATCTAGGCTACACTCATTGGCGGATGCTCCAAATATCGGGTGAGCCTTTGAGGGCAGGGAGGGATAACATGCCCCCGAGAGAAAGAACATCTAAAGATGAAAGGCTTTCTGATGAAGTAATCAGTCTGACCTCCTGGCTGATCTAGGACAGATAGGCGTAGGGAAACATGGGACCTCACGACAAGAAACAATAGGTAGGACGCACCACCACCCAGGAAGAATGCTTGTGCAAAATAATTGAACCTGAATCTAATCACAACTTGAGATGTCAATATCATCTTACAGGAGAAACAGTAGAAGGAGGAACTGGTTAAATGACACCCTGAGGCAGCCACCAGCCAAATCTAAAATGTGCAAATTCTCCAGGACAAATAACCTGTTTTCAAACAGATCAATGGTGTTATTTTTTAAAAAGTGTGTAACAGAATAGAATAAAAGGGGTTAAGAGACATTCAAATCAAATACAATGTATTTGATCCCAATCTGAACAAACCAACCTAAACAAACCAACCTTAAAAGGACTTTTTTTTTTAACTTTTTTTTTAACGTTTATTTTTGACAGACAGAGAGACAGTGCATGAGCAGGGGAAGGGGAGAGAGAGAGGGAGACACAGAATACGAAGCAGGCTCCAGGCTCTGAGCTGTCAGCACAGAGCCCGACGCGGGCCTTGAACTCACAGACCGCGAGATCATGACCTGAGCCGAAGTCGGCCACTCAACCAACTGAGCCACCCAGGCGCCCCAAAAGGACGTTTTTAAGACAAAGAATTTTGAATAGTGCATGATGTCAAGGAATTATTGCTAAATTTTAAGGATAGTGCCAGGTTGGTTATCTTTAAAAAAACAAACAAAACATCCTTATCAGGTAAAGAGGCGTATTGAAACTTACCTACCAGTGAAATAACATGCTGTTTAGGATTTCCTTTAAAACACTCCAGAAAAAAAATTAAGGGAATAGGTGAAATAAGATTTAGAAGATGCTGATAACTATTGAAGCTGGGTGGTGGCTTCGCTATATTAATCTCTTTACTTTCGTGCATGTTAGAAAATTTCGGTCATACAGAGATACTTATTTTAACAGACTCTTTATAGTGACTAATTTGAAAAGCTTTTCTATATTTGTTTTGAAATTGATGTGGCAAAGGGGTCGTTTTCGTGTATGGTGTATGACTTCGGACTTAGAAGATCAAGAGAATGAGAGCATTATTTTACCTAGTACAAAATAGCCCTTTTCTGCACTTAGGGTTTGTGGAGATCAGAGATAAATACCTTTCATGACTCTCAAAAAGAAAAAAAATTTTGAACTAAATTATCTCCTGGCGTCTACTGCCCGGATCCCTGGAAACATCAAGGCCCATAGACCCTTCCGTGATCCACAGGAAGACCAGCTTCTCTCCCCAGCTTATCTATTGACAACATAACCCAAAAGGCCTGGACCAAACTCAACAACAAGCCCCATATTGCCGATGTGGATACCTCAAGCTAAAACCTGATCTGCTAAAAGGTACCTACAGATACTGACAAACTAACTAAAAATGTGTTCATCTATTCAGTCTCTTGGTCAGCAATTTTTTTTATGTTTAATCATTTTTGAGAGACAGAGAGAGACAGAGCATGAGAGAGGGAGGGGGGAAAGAGATGGAGACACAGAATCCAAAGCAAGCTCCAGGCTCTGAGCTGTCAGCACAGAGCCTGACGAGGGACTTGAACTCAGGAACCATGAGATCATGACCTAAGCCGAAGTTAGACTCATAACCAACTGAGCCACCCGGGCGCTCCTCTTGGTCAACAAATATAACAGAGCATCACTTCTGTGTATTTTAAGGGTGCAAGTCTTTTTCAGTGAATGGCTTCTCTCCTAACTCCTCACTTCCATTATCATCACGATCATGTTTATTCTGAGATGGTCAAGTGGGAGAACACTGTAGGAGACAGAGCCAGTTACCTACTACACCAGGAAGAGCAGGTGCCCAACAAGAATGATAGGCAGAGCTCGGCAACAGCGAATGTCCCTGTTACCTTGAGGGCAATCCTGCTCATCCTCCATGGTGGATGTGGGGATGTTACTGCCCAGACCCCATTTAGAAGTAAAGAAATAGATTGTCAGCTGCTGGAAGTGTTGCCAGCAAATGGCCCTCAGCTGTCACCCCTCTTTAGGAATTACCTTGGCTGAAAACAGCTATTGTGCCCCCAGAGAACCCCACTTCCTGGGAAGCCAATGTGTGGTTGACTCAGGAGTATAAAGGCCTTGGCCCCCTCAGTGCAAGACAAATCTGAAAAGCCAGGCCAGCTTCGGGGCTCCCCATGGGGTTGGCTGAAGCCCACCTTCTCCGGCCCAGTCCTGCTTCCTTCCTTCCTCTTGCCCAGGTGCTGATCCTGAGAATATTCCCTACCCAACTTCCAGCAGCTGATCTCCATCTCGGAGTGTGCTTCCCAGAGAACCCAACCTGGGATACCTCTGATGGCACCACTCTCAAGAAGAGCTAGACAGATGTCCTCAAAGGAGCCATCCTGCTGTCCCCAGCTACTATTAGGAGGGGTGAAGCCAAGTCTAACTCCTGCCTCTTTCTGCCTTCACAGGCCACTCGTAGATAGGCGGCTGAGAGAAGGGAAGGAAAAATCAAGTCACTGATACCCACTGCCCAGCAACAACAACCATCCCTCTCACAGAAAGGTGCGGAGACGCCATTGTTGCCAACATCTCGATTAACAACATCTTCACTGAAATTACTTTTTTGCTTAAATTACTTGGATACAAAGAATATTAAATGGTTGACTTGCCTAAAAGTGTTTATTATGGAAATAACGTCATTCCTTCTGCTATCTCCCCCATGTAGACCACATACGTACTGGGGCAAGACAGGCAGGTGTCTCCTCCCAAGACAAAGACAAGCATGGGACCAGAAGTGTCTATCTTAAATGCTACTGGCTCCATCAGTCCTGCTTCTTGTGTTCACCGCTGTGCCTGGCACAGAACCTGGCACTCAATAGGAGCTTGTTAAGGATTCATTTAATTCAAGAAAGAAAGAAGGAGATCCCACTTTTGCCATGAACCTCTTATTGGTGTCCTGACCAGAATATCGTATATCCCGACCTGGAACCTTGAGCTATTTGATGGAAGCTATTCTATGTTGCTCTTTGTATCCCTGCTCCCTGTCACTGAGTCTGGCACACAGTAGGTGCTCTGGAAGGTATGACTTGAGTGAATAAAAAGTTCTGCAGATCAAGGGTAGTGTATAATCATCTGTCGCTGAGTAACAACCAACATCAAATCTTGGCAGCTTAAAATGGCCACCATTATCTGCTCACCATTCTGGGCTTGGCTGGGCAGTCCTCTGTGGGGTTGCTCCTGAGGCTGTAGGGTCTGAGAAGGCCTCATTTGAATGTCTGGTACTCCCAGTCAGGGAGCCTCAGTTCTCTTCTGTATGGTCCCTCCGGCAGCCAAGGGCAGACGCCCAGGTACTTGTGCTTACCGAGGCTCTGCCTGGGTCACCTGCTGTGAATCAAGCCTCTGCCTGGTTTGCATAGGCCAGTCTGGGTCACATGGCCCAGCCAGCATCGACGTGGGAGGAGATGACCCCAGGTCCCAGATGCAGGGAGGAGAGATTCATTAGAGGCCACGAAGCATGTCACTACCTACCATGGGCACATTGCCCCAGGTTTAGCCACTTAGGGCCAGAATTCTGGAAGAATTATTTTTCTTCCAGGGATTCCCAGGTGGTGGGTATTTCAGAAGCAGTAAAGCAACAACAACATAACAATTCAGGAACAGTTGGGCAAAACCGTGCAGAGGAGCTAAGCATACCCCCGCCCGCAGTGGCAGCAGGTACATTGAGTTGCCACAACGGTGCCTGGACAACCACCTCCTCTGAATTTAGCTCAGAGAGTTCCATCCCCTCCTAGACCTCTAGGGGTAGTGGGCCTGGCCACCTAGATTGGGGGCCAGGGGCAACTGTGCCAACAACTAGGCCTAGGGGCAGGAAGCCATGAAAGAAGGGATCAGAAGAAGAGGTGTGGGGACAGGTCTGGGAGCTGGAACCAGAAAGGTCTCAGTCATACCCTTGGCTGCTGAATTGGTCAGCAAAGGACTCTGGCTGCTACCCAATCCCCATACACCCCAGTGCTCAGCCACCATGCACCCTGAAACCTCAGAGCTCAGCACCCAGGTCCTCTCTCCACTCATCTTTTGGAACCCCTGATTGTCATGCTCTGAGTAATTAGTAAAATGAGTTTGCCATAATTAAATCATTTCTCTTCTCATCGCCTTCAACATGGCATAAACACTAATCAAGTATTTATATAACATCTGCTGTGAGACGGAAGTCGACGGAATGAAGGCTTTCCAAGGTGAACTATTTCAGTTCCTGAGACTTCCAGAACTCTCGGACCTTAACTGGGAAGCGATTTATTTGGGAGGCATGGGGAGAGAAAAGCTGTCCGTGGCTACTGAAACACCTCTGGAGTAGAGGCAAATGCACGTTTGCATGGGTTGCAAGTCAAGGATAAGTTAGGATCAGGACAGAATAACCCGGGATTAATTACGTAAAGGAATCTGTTTATTCCTGCGCAGGCTTTTAGGTTCCTTGAAGGAGTGTGGTCCACAGTAGGAAGACTAGCGGCAGGAGAACCCCCCACCCTGCCCAACACCAAATAACCTCAAAATAAGGTCACATTTATAGGACTCCAACATATTTTGAGGAAACACAATTCAACCCACACCACCACTCCCCATAGACAACATATCTGGGAAAATCCTTTCTTCTGTAGCACTGGGCAGAGGGACGCTGAGAAGCTCGGAGCCCCGTCTAAGATTTGGTCCAGGAGTCTCTGAAATCCTGGGGAAAAACGCTGACCCCTAGTTCTAAAGCTTTAGTGGTTCTCCATTGTGCTGACTTCCATCTAGAGGCTAGAAGTCACCTTTGGGGGTGCAGTTAATTCATTTGCATTGGGAAAAATACACTGATATACCTTTTATATAGGCAAACTATCATATAGGCAAGTATCCCGTTCTGAAATAAGATGGGTCAAGGGAAAGGCATTTCTTGTCATATAAAAGTCTGTCTTTGTTAACTTGCAGAGTGTTTCTGGGGGAAGCAGTTAGGCCTGGATTCTGGGTAGGGCAAAAGCAGTTTCAAGGGCCTTCCTTTGCTTGGGGTGGGGAGAGGAGAAGCAGATGGCGGGTGGGAGTCATAGGTGGTGCAATCCAGAGTCAGGCCGGAGGCTAAGGAGCAAGTTACCCTGAAGCTGCAGTGGTGTGCTGGAGCTGGCTGTGCTGGACTTTTGAAAAAATGTAAAATTGTCATGAATTTTGCAAGCTGGTTGGTAGGCACGGCTGTCAGTAAAAATCAGATTAGGGGCCCACTTGGGTGACTCAGTCAGTTAAGCCCAACTCTGGATTTTTGCTCAGGCCATGATCTCATAGTTTGCGAGTTTGAGCCCTGCTTGGGATTCTCTCTCCCTCTCTCTGCCCCTCTCCTGCTCCTGCTCTCTCTCTCTCAAAATAAATAAACTTAAAAAAATCAAATTATGTCAATTTACAATTAAATAAATGATATTAAAAATAAAGTTAACAAATACTCAAGCTCCTTGCTTCCTACTTACTTTCCTGTTTGTTGAGGGCTATCATGTCAGTCGATGTAAATCTATGAATGTTGCATCACCGAGCACCTCTTCCCAGCTCCCCCTCCACGGCAGCACGGCCGGCAGCTTGAAATCAGCCACGGTGGGAGTATTTACACCACAGAAGCACGCGCACTGGAATCGAACTCATCTCGCCGATTGCTGAGCACTTGCCAACACACCGCTGGTGGGGGACACAGTGGAGACTCTGGGAGTTGTCCAGTTTCCAACGCTGCCTGCTGGAAAGGGGGAATTAAGGAGCAGGCTAGTGTCTAAGCCCAGGGTAAACCAACATGGAGGAGCCCAGTAGCCTGGAAAGCAGGTGACAGGGTGGCAGGAGGGGACGTGTAAATGGAGTGAGGCTCAGTTCGTACAGCGACACCTCTAAGGATTTGTGCACCACATAAGCTCAGTGCTAGCGACTGGGTACTGCTGGCCCGGCTCCCTTCCCAGATCCCCACGTTAAAAAGAATACATCAACATGGCTTGTGGATTCTCAGGAACAGTCTCAGAAGGGAACCCAAGAAACGGTTGAGTTTCCCGTCATCCCACAGGCAGGGGCTCCCACTGTTGTTTTCAGGGAGTGTGACAGCTTCTCAGTTCCAGAAAGCCAACTGCGGTCTTTCCTATAGGCTTTCTCAAGACCTGCAATGATCTCATGTGCCCCATGACACCCCAAGGGGGTACCATTTGTAGCATTTCCCAAAGTTAGCTGTCCACGAAATATCTCAGGGGCCAGCGCTCCACAAAGACAAGCTTTGGAAAGCTCAAAACCAGCCGCGTGGACATCATGGACGATGACCTGGCCAGCCGGGCGTTTTCCAGCCCTGGCATAGCTCGGTGATCCTGAGAGAAGGAAATGCTTGTTATCTTCCCACTCCTGATTGTGCTCAGGAGGAGCCCGCCCTCAGACCTCTTCCCCCTCACTCCATCCCCCAGTGTATGTAACGGGAAAGAATCTTCGGGCAATGATCTAATAAGGAAGAACAAAGTGCAGACTATTGGCAATCCCATCGTGTGGTCAGGAAAACATCGGTGAGGGCCAGGGTTGTGAAATTTAGCAAATAAAAATATAGTTATATTTTTTAAGTATAGCTCAGTTAAACTTGCATTCCAGATAAGCAAGGAGAAATTTTTTAATATCTGCATGTCCCATGCAATATTTGGGACATACAAATGCTAAAAACATATTTGTTGTTTCTCTGAAAATTTAAGTGGGTTTCCCGTATTTTCCCAGGACCACAAGTGAGGGCAGGGTTTTGGGGGTCAGATCTGGTGAGGTTTTGAGTATGGCCACTTAATTAGCCACATGAACAAGGTAAGCAACCTCTTTGACCCTCAATTTCCCAGCTATGAGTAATTATGAGAGACAGTATTTCCTTCATAGGGTGGTGGATAGAACTTGAAAGTCCATAAAACGACCCCAGCATGAGCCACCGGCACATCGGAGTTGCTTGACCACTGTTAGTTCCACTTTATCCTCACACTGTCCTCTTTTATTGGGGTTAATTGTTGAGGAAACACATAATTTTATGGGACTCCTGAAGGGTATCATGAGCAACAGAACCACTTTGTAAGACTTTCACTGCCCACCTTTCAGCTTCTTTGGGGCTTTGGTAGTTCAGGGTCAGGAGCCGACTGACAGTTGCCTTCTCATTATTCCCAGGATAGCCCTCTAAGACTCCACCAACCTCAAAGCCATCTAGAAGCCATTGTGAGACTAAACCGGTAGCCCCTTGTCTACCTAGTAATTGAAACATTCAACGGGGACCATTAGCTGAAATCTTCACAGAAGCCTCCACGTGTGGATTTTACAAATAATGTTCACTTGGCTTGGGAATTACTGCTGGAAAAACAGGCCAGGGAGGAAAGAAGAGCTCTGTTCCCGTGGTTCTCCTCCGTGTCTTTCCCCGCCACCCCGTGGCTGACACATCTCCCTTTTATTCTCAATTTCCCAGGCTACCGAAGGAGAGCTGCAGAATCGATGCCCCAAAGACGGTGACGACCTCAGGCTGGATTTGTCCTGACACTGGTTTATAGAATTATTTTGATCACAGATTAATACCCTAATTATGTTCCATTTGGACTGATGCTCATGATTTAACATTCGTTTGGAGTATGCCTGGGTTAACTGAGAAAAAAACCGGTTGGGAGGTGAATTCGAGGCAAATTTGGAGGAACTCAGTGTTCTAAACTGCTTGCGTATAATTCTGGAAGTAGATAGTCCATATGTAGCATATACACAGCTAACTTTAAAAAAAAAAAAAGCCATTTCCTGCAAGAGAAATGAGAACAGTCCAAGGTTGCCATTGTTCTAATTCTGGTTTTGGTTTTCCCCAGAGCACAGGAATCTTCACGATCTCTTCAAAACAATGTTAAGGAAGTCGAAAGCTTCCTTTTAATGAAAATACAACCTCATTTGAATGTTTAAAAATACCCGTGGAGCATGAGATCGATTGCTATCCTACCTACTGCCTGGGCATCTAGGAGGTCTGTACAAGTTTTAGTTAAATAGTAACATGGAAAAAGTCATAATTCAAGAGCACGATTGCCCAGAAAAACACTTTATTTCATTATTAACTTCTTTGGATTGATCTAAAGTGTCCAGAAGCCTGGCTTTTAGGTAACAAAACAAAACAAACTCTGCCCCTCATTAGCAATATTTTTAACTGTTTGTGGAGTCCGTTTGTGGACAATACCGCGCGCTGGTGAGGACCAGAACGAGGCGATCTCTCGTGCACGGTCGGATTGTGAACATACACTGGCCAGACAGTCCAGCCTGAAAACCACGTCCACGTGAAAACCTGTATGTGAAGGTTTATAGCAGGGTTATTCATAATTACCCTAAACTGGAAGTAACCCAAATGTGGCTCAACCGGCCTATAAATAAACAAACTGCTGTGTAGTAATACGGCTCAGTAATAAAAAGAAACAAAGTCCTTATACAAGCAGAAACAAGCATTCTACTAACAGAAAGAGGCCAGCCCCAAGTGGCTACACACCATATGATTCCATTTATTGCGGAAAAGGCAAAGCTGTAGGGACAGAGAACAGACGAGTGGTTGCCAGGGGCTGGGGTGGGGAGGAAGTGACTGACTACAAAGGGTCAGGGGGGAGCTTTGGCAATAACAGAAACGTTCTATGTCTTGATTGTGGCGTGGTTATATGACTACATGCATTTGTTAGAATTTATAGGATGGTAGATCTTTTCGAAAGGTAAATTTTACTGCATGTAAATAATATTGTCTCAATAAAACCCATCGAAGAACCGGTCCTATTGTGACTTCCTAAGTATCGTGCCGATGTTGAATAAGCCTTCGTCAACAGCCTTGATGCAGTGTGGGGAGGGTGGGCGGGTCCTTCGCTGGCCGGATGTTTGGCCCAGGTGCCGCGCTACACCTGCTCTCTGTCCGGGCAGGAGGCCGTGCACTCAGTAGACTGGGCACATAGCCGAGCTACAGTGCTCTTGAATAGTGGCCACAAGCCGTCCCTTTTAGAAAAGGTCCTCTGTCCCACGATGCTGTCTGCTCATCGAGCACACTGTCCGTGGGTGCTGGGACACGGACGTGTCAAGGAACCGGTGGGTTTATATTTGTTTGCTTGGCTTTAACGATGTCTTAGCCATGTCATGGTGGCTGTTACATTATTTATAACAAATACTGTAACAAATATGCAGTCATCATCGACACAGACCTAGGGAGCCCAGAGCACACACCTGGTGGGAGGCAGTCATGGCCAGATGCCCGCCGGCCGCCACGCAGGGGCGGAGGGGGGGGGGTTGCTCCGCCTTCTAACACTGCACATGACTCTACATCTGCTCGAGGTGCTAAAAGAGGAGAAGCAGTATCCTACTCACAGAATGGAATCTTTTTTGGGACCCGGGCCCACAGACTGTATGCTTAGCATATAAAGTATCTAATGCAGAGTGTTAAGGCTCACTATTGAATTTGAGGAACTAAGTCTGATTATAATGAAAAGGTTTGCAGTCTTTTAAAAGTATTTTCATTACTGACTTCCTTCGTTCACAGCGGTTCAACCCTAGGTACATCATTTCGCTACAGCTAAAAACAGAATTGTTTAGAGGAAGCAAAACATACCGGATATAAACACGCCCGGGGAATCCGCAAAATCATGACAATAGGGGGCAGGCACACAAGCTTTGGAGCGTGGGTGCAAATCCACACACCAGCTTCGTGAGCTCCTGGAAGTTCATTAACCTCTCTGACCCTATTTCCTGTTCTGTAAAGTTGACAATAGTCCCCTCACAGGTTGGCGATGGTGATCCCACGACAGAGCCTGTGTGTACGTTACTCAGAATGTGGCATCAGCAAACGGTGGTCATTCGCCCAAGTGTCAGCTGATGGGAAGTGAGGCTTTCTCTTCGCCCACATTCTCTTCTTCTCCCTGTGACACTGCTGCTGTCGCCCCTTCCCTGGTGGTTTCCAGCAGGGGATTTATTTACAATGGGAATTCAAGGTCAAGATCAGAGGCCGCAGCCAGTGTCAGAGAGGCCCTGGGGGGCTCGGCGTTAAATGACAGCTCAGCATCGGGTGAGGATCCTGGTCAGAGCTCAGGGCCCGGGCTGTGCTGACAGCTCTGACCTTTGAACTCATGTGGGGCCCGCGGCCTGTGTCTTTATTGTCAGGAATTATTTTTCCCCCAGATTTGTTGGGATATGATTGTTATACAACATTGCGTAAGTTTAAGGCATGCAATGCACTGGTTTGATACACGTATACACTGTGAAATTATTACCACAATAAGGTTAGCACTTCCATCACCTCATAAATTACAATTTTGCGTGTACGTGTGTGTGTGTGGGGGGGGTAAGAACATACAAGATCTAGTCCCTTAGCAACTTGCGAATATTTAACACGGTATTGCTAACCATAGTCACCCAGCTGTATATTAAAGCCCCCAGAACTCACACATCTTATACCTGGGTATCTGTACCCTTTAACCAACATCTCCCCATTCCCTCGCCCCCCACGCCCCTGGCGACCACCATTACGGTCCCTGTTCTGGGGGTTTGGTGTTTTAGATTCTGCAGATCAGTGAGATCCTCCAGTATTTGTTTCTGGCTGGCTGGCTTTTTTGTCATGCCCTCAAGGCCCATCCATGTTGTCGCAAAGGGCGGGACTTCCTTCTCTCCTACGGCTGCTGCTTCGTGTCTCAGGAATTACTGCTCTATCCTTCCTTTGCTTTCTGAATCATAGCCAGTTCCGGCTGAACAAAAATGCCTGTTTTAAAAAGGAAGGAAGTCTCACAACGATGCTTATCTAAATAGTCCCACTTTCCCCCCAACTTTTCCAGAGCAGAACCTGAAACTGCAGCTACTTCTTGTTACAGCTTCCAACTAGAAAAATACATTTTTTTTCCTTGAGTCATTAAACAATAGCAGAATTAGGAAGAGAGAAGGTTTTATGGTGATCTCATCCGTACTGTTACGGGACCTAAGCAGTTTGGGGCTACGCATAGTTTAGGGTGCACACGGGGTCCACCCTCCTCCATCCTCTGCTGGACACATTCCGGCCACAGGCCTGACTGTCCCAGGTGGCCGTGTGTTATGTTAATGACCCTCCTTGGCCACGGCTGATTGGAGTGACCCGCACGGCCTAGGAACAGTACCCTGATTTAATATTTACGTTGGGATGACCAGAGTCTATCTCTTAGAGTTTGGAACTGGATAGTTCGTATACTGTACATATACCTACACAAAGTTCATATATTACCTACACACACAGACACACATACCTAACTGGCCAGTAGGTAGTGGACACTGGGAATGGAAGGCTTCGGGACCCGAAGACTGGGGGAGAGAGCAGCCGTCATACGCAGCGTGCAGAGCGAAGTTGCGAAGGGAGACAGAGAGGAAGAGGAGGGAGAAAGGTTAGAAGGCAGTTTTTGGAGCTCCATCATTCCTACCTTTCTGACATTCTGGGGGTCGTTTCTCCCCGGTCTCTTGAGATCCCGCTCTATATTGACGCGACGCCACCTGACGGGGTTCCTAGTTCCCAAAACCTTTGTACGAGCCACCAAAGCGGGCAGAGGCATTGCTGCTGGTTTCAACTACCACCAAGCAGGGCTCAGTGGCTTAAAAAAGCCACGCACGTGGCCAGTGGCTGAAATGGTGAGGCGGCGCCCAGACCGTGCCCTTTGTGTCTGAGGGGGGCCTTCCCAGGGAAGATGGGGTCTGTGCTTCACCGTGAAATGGAGCAATATGCCCACTGGGGCAAGGGGAGCAAACAGGGTAATTTCTAGGAAAAGGCCAAGTTCGAAGAGCAATTGGAAGAAGGTTAAGCTGTAGCAAGAAGATCTTACCACGGCACTCTCTGGAGTCAGGCGCCCTGGGGTGGGGGAGGGACACGGAGGTCAGAAGAGGGGATAGGAACAGAGACTGACAGAGGAAAGGAGAGAGAAAGGGACACAGAATGAGGAAACACAGACAAGAAGGCAGGGAAGTTGGAGAGGAATCACGGAAGAGGATGGGGAGGGGCAGCCAGAGAGACGCCCCGGTTCTGACACTTTCTTCTCATCAGCGACCCCTACTCCACGCCATGTCCTCTCCCCATCTTGATTGTTCTTGTTTTCTGATTTTTTTATGTTTATTTATTTTTGAGAGAGAGAGAGAGAGAGAGTGTGTGTGAGCCAGGGGAGGAGCAGAGAGAAAGAGAGAGGGAGATACAGAATCTGAAGCGGCTGTAGGCTCCAAGCTGTCAGCACAGAGCCCGACATGGGACTTGAACTCATGAATCATGAGATCATGACCTGAGCTGAAGTTAGACACTTAACTGGCTGAGTCACCCGGGTGCCCGTGTCTGTCTGTGTGTGTGTGTGTGTGTGTAAGAGTTACTAATATCTTCCCTGTCTATCTCACAGGAAAGAAGTCAGGTCCAGGGGAAGAACTGTAGGAAAAAAGCTAAAGTCTGAGAAAAGAGCATGGGCAAAGGCCCTGAGGCAGGAGGTGTGTGCACTGGAGAGAAGACCAGTGCCACAAGAGCAGAAAGAAATGGTGCGAGATGATGGGGGGCCATGGAGTCCATGCGAAAGACTTTCTTTGGTGTTTGGGGAGGGAGGGTAGTTGTGGTCAACTTCATATCTGATTCCTCTTTTCCCATCATCCATCTGTCCACCTCCGGCATGCTCCTCTCTACCACCTGCATGTAAATACAGCCACACCTCTTTTATTTTTCCTATTAATTGCTGGAGCCCCGTATGTCCCATTGCTAACACGGGAAGCTCCCCCTCTAGTCATCCAAGAAACCCAAGCTCTTACTCAGTCCGAAGGGAACAGCTCATCCTTCCAAATACCCCAGAGAGGATGAGAAAAGCTCGTGAGCTCAGCTGTGCCTGGTCACAGCCTCCGGTCACTGTCTAGCACTGTCCCCGGCACAGATACTTGGGTCCTGCTGAGGGGAGGCAAGGCCCCGGGGTTAAAGGCCGACTTACCTTGCTCGCGCATGGCCCGCCGTCTCCAGAGCCGAGTCGGAGGAGGCTGGGCCTGCGGGAGCCCCCGCCTGTCCCACTGCGACCCCACCACCAGCGCGAGAGCCCCTTCGCAGTCCTTGGCGTCCTTCCTGCTGGGGGCCTTCACTTAGGACGATCCTGGTTCTTCAAGAAGCTCACCGGCATTGACCCTCTCGGGCGGCTGCTGGGCTTCCCTGCCGCCCCACTTCCTCGTCCCCCGGCACTAGCCTTGCAGACAAGGGCCACCGTGGTAGAGGCATTCTCATCAGGGCGCAAGAGCCCCCGTTACCCTCCTGGCCAACAGACCCTACGTGGTGCTCCGTTCCTGTGCCCAACAGCCTTTCCCATGATAACAAAATCCATCTATTCCAAGCCCACCTGCTCTCTCCACTTCCACGAGGATAATGGGGTTTGTCTTTATTTTTGTCTCCTTACTCAGTAGCTCATTAGTGTAATATTATTAATATAAAACTAATGAAATGGGGCGCACCAGGGTGGCTCAGTCAGTTAACTGTCAGACTCTTGACATCAGCTCAGGTTGTGAGCTCACAGTGCGCTGGATGGAGCCCCACGTCGGGCTCTGTGCTAACAGTGTGGAGCCTGCTGGGGAGTCTCTCTCTCCGCCCCTCCCCAGCTGGTATGCATGCACGCTCACTCTCTCTCAAAATAAATAAATAAATAAATAAACATTAAAAAAAATAATTGAATCGGTGATGGGCATTAAGGAGGGCACGTGTTGGGATGAGCACTGGGTGTCATATGTAAGGGATGGAAGTTCGAGCCCCACGTTGGGCATAGAGTTTACTTAAAAAAAAAAAAGTAGGCAGAAGATTTGAACACAGAAGAGATAAAGATGACCAAATAAGCTTACGAGAAGATGCTCAGTTGTGGACTACAGATTAAAGCCACAATGAGATACTATACATCTAGCAGAATGGTTCAATTTAATAGGTGCCTGGGTGGCTCAGTCGGTTAAGCATCCGACTTCAGCTCAGGTCATGATCTCATGGTTCGTGAGTTCAAGCCCCGCTTCGGGCTCTGAGCTGACAGTGTGAAGCCTGCTTTGGATTCTCTCCCTCTCTCTCTCTCAATAAACTTAAAACTTAAACAAAATGAACAAGTGATAATACCAAATGCTGACAAGGATGTAGAGAAACTAGGACTCTCCTTCGTGGCTGACGTGACTGCAAAATGGCACAGCCACTTTGAAAAACAACTTTGATTGAAAAACAAGTTTGCAAATATATATTTATATATATATATAAATTGTCCCAAACTGGAGAGAACCCAAATGTTGGTGAATGGATAAACTGTGGAACAACCATAGCATGGAACGCTACGCAGCAACAAAAAGGAACTAATTACTGATGCCCGGATGGAGCTTAAGGACAAGAAGCCAAACTCCAGTGGGTACCTACCATATGACTCCATTTATATGACATTCTGGAAAAGGCAAAACTATAGTGACAGAGACTAGATCGTGGTTGCCAGGGGGCAGGGGTAGCATGAAGAGGGTTGATTACAAAGGGAAACAGGAAACAGGAAGTTTTAGGGTGCCGAAAATAATGTATGTCTTGATCGTGGTGGTTACACAACTACACGTTTTTTTTTGGTCACAACTTATAAGAAAACTGTATACCTAAAAACGGTGAATCTTACTGGAGGAAAATCACAAACTTAAGAAACATGATGTCAAAAATTATGTTTGCTTTCCCACTGACAGAGTAAATATCTAGAAAAACCTCTTTTAAGAACTTTATTTGTCGTGGTTTGGTTTTTATTTTTTGTTTATTTTTTTTAAGCAGGCTCTGCAGCTAGCGCAGAGCCTGACACAGGGCCCGAACTCATGACCCCGAGATCAGGACCCGAGCTGAGACCAAGAGTTGGACGCCCAACCAACTGAGCCACCCAGGTGCCCCTCTTTAAGAACTTTAAATATACATTTTTTCCAAGGTTCCTTTGCCAATGAAATGGATCATAAAAGCCAATAAACTGAATTTGCTTCTCCACTTTAGGATAAGATGTTTTGCTGCCTCTGCCTAAATTCAGACAACTGTAAGAGTCTCATCTTAAGAATGTAGTTTTTCTGATGACTCTACAGTCCACGTAGCCTTGTTTCTGGGCTACACCTGCCCGTAGAAATCAAGAGCCTGCGTCACAGTGAAACGCTCCACTTCCCTCTGAAGGGGCTTGGGCCTATACGCCACCTTGTCCAAGCTGGTGGCCAGTTTACCATCCTATCCCTCCCAAACCGGGAGAGACATCAGGGACACTGGGAGAAAAAGAAACACAGCCTTTCAACCTGCAAATCCTGCATCACTTTCCCCAAATGTCAGCGGGCAGGAGAGAAAGGCCCGCCGGGTCCATTCTAACTGTACTGGTCGGTTAAGGCCAGTACATTGTGGGGCTACGTGGGGCAGAAGCCCCCTCCCTCCATGGTTGATGGCAGAAGATGGTAACTTTGAGGCAGCCACCACAGGTCTTGTGAATTGGGAATACTCTGGAAAAGGCACAGCCCTCAGACCTAGTTTCAAAGAGTGGGAGGGGCGTCTGGGTGGCTCAGTCAGTTAAGCGTCCAACTTCGGCTCAGGTCATGATCTCATGGGTTGTGAGTTCGAGTTCCGAGTCAGGCTCTGTGTTGACAGCTCAGAGCCTGGAGCCTGCTTTGGATTCTGTGTTTCCCTCTCTATGCTCCTCCCCCGCTCTCAAAAATAAATAAACATTAAAAAAAAAAAAAAAAGAGTGGGATGGCGTTTAAGGTGGAGGGCAGAGTGAGTTAACAGGAAGTGAGTATGAGGTCGGAGACCCCCTCCGTGTCCAGGGATGGAGAGCTGCAGGAGACAGAGGGCGAGTGCCGTAGGAGAGGCGGGGCTCTGCCACCAGAATCTTCTAGGAGCTCTGCCGGCGCACGGTGGTGCCTATCCCATTTCATTCTCGCCCCCCACCCCCCCCATGAGCCCATGTCATCTTCAGTTGCCACACATGGAACATAAGGCTAAGAAGTGAAGCCACACGAGGGAAGTCAGCCAGCCAGCGCCAGGGCTGAGTTCTGACTCCAGGTCTGACCGCTGCTCTCCGGCCTGTCCCGTTCCGGAGGGGAGCAGGGAGGGAGCCTCGCCGGCGCCTGGGGCAGAATGAAGTCCCTGTCGAAGTCCTGTGACTTGTCATCTTAACTTTTATGCTATTGCTAATCTTTTTAGGTGTATTTGTTTATTTTGAGAGAGCGTGTGTGCTAGCAGAGAAGGGGGGAGGAGGGGGGGTAGAGAGAAAGAGGGAAAGAATCCCAAGCGGGCTCTGTGACGTCAGCGCAGAGCCTGACACGAGGCTCGAACTCACGAACCATGAGATCGTGACCTGAGCTGAGATCAAGAGTCGCACACTTAACCGACTGAGCCGCCCAGGCGCCCCCCCCCCACCCCCAGCTCTGGTTACCTTATTCTTAAATGAAGAGTTCTTGCTGTTGTCGTTGTTGGGAAAGCACTCCTGCGTGTCAGAGTCACTACGGGGAGCGGGAGAAAGCGATGTTAACTAAGCGGGAGTTTCAACTTTACGTTGGAGCCAAGATAACTGTGTAGTAATGAGGGAAAGGGGGAGAGAGAGAGAGAGAGAGAGAGAGAGTCAGGCTCACAAGAGCCTGAGAAATCAGGGCGAAGAGGATCATGGAGGGTCACAGTCCACTTGGGCCTGTCCCCGCTTGGAAATGTATTCTGTGCTGCCCTTGTTCAAACCTCAGGGGACACCGGGCGGTCTCACCCGGGGAGGCGGTTCCTCAGTGGGGCTGCCGTGGAAATGTCGGTCCGGAATTCCCAGCGCCTGCGGCCCCTACCCTGCTGGGCTTGGTGCCAGCGCTTCCGCCGGACGTGCCGTGCCCGCCGGCCCCGCCACTGCCCGGTTTTCGGTCCCCACCTCTTTCTGGCAAGGCTACAGTTATGGCGAGGTGGTCCGTTCGCCAACAAGGCGCGCCCGGGGCGGCCGGGAGGAATCCCACAGATAACCCGTCCTAGGAGCTCCTCCGGCGAGCAGGGCAAGGTCCAGAGTCTTCGCTAACTCTCCAGGACGTCCCCAGAGGCCTCAGGACTCTCTCCAGCTGACTTCGGCTCCTTTCTCAGGGACGCTCAGGGCGCCGGCAGAGAAAGCACACTAAATAAAAATAACGACTCAGCAACGGGATGTTTAGGCCTTTGGATGCTTATTCCCGCTCCTCAAAGGGGGTTATGCGACTGGGGCCCACAGGACCCCACAGCTCCCCAAGGCGGATGGCTAAGGGGAGTCACAGCCCCTCAGACAAATAGCAAACGTTTCAAAACGACACCTCTCCCACCAGAGACGGAACCTTAGGTCCAGCTCACTCTTCTGCCCGGTTCCTAACCGTACAGAGTTGGTTTGCTGACTCAGCCTGAAGAGTGAACTGGACATCTTTTATCTGTTACTATAACAGGCTCCTCTACCCCGGCGTCTCACCAGTTTGCTCGGCTTCACCAAGAGTCGCTTTTCCCTGGTCTGTGCCAACGGAATGCAGTAGCACAGTAGGCCCAGCTCCCCAAGCGAGTGTGTTTGGCTTCAGAAGGAACTTCAGTACCTAAATACGGATGTGGGGGCCTCTCCGTAGGAATCCACAGTTCTCTCCACCAAAGGGATGTGACGGTGGACAGATGGTAAGAAGGACGCACTCTTCCCATTAGGAGCCGGGGGTCTGTTTTCCCCAAGTCTTCAATCCGGGCTGCCCGTGTCTTGCTGTGGCCAAAAGAACGTGGCAGAGGTAACAGCACGCCAGTCTGAGCCTTGGCCTCAGAGAGCCTGGCATGTCTGTGCTTGCTCTCTCAGAACTGCACCACCGCCAGAGAGCAAGGCCCGGCTCGCTTGCTAGAAGGACGAGGCAGTAAGCGGGCAGGGCTCAGTCTGGCCCCGCCAGCCCCAGCCATCCGGCCTGCAGCCACCTCGTGGGTAAGTCGGCCTATCCAGCCTCACCCAGGCCCAGACCCAACCACGCTGAGCCAACTCACGGACCTGGAACTCCAAAATTTAGTGGCTTATTACACCGCAGGGACCCATCCCCTCCCCTCCATAGGAAGGTTCCAGTACATCACATTCCAACTGCTCTTTGCACTTACAGGTAGAAAGAGAACTGAATTCTTCCTTCTTCTGGTTAAATGTGGGTAGGAAACCCTAGACTTCACTTCAACTCTTTCCCTGAACAGCCAACCTGTATTTTAAAGAATTTTCTTATTATGAGATCAACAGCAGATATAGCATCAAAGGGAAGCATTTTCTGTCCCAACTCTGTTGTTGAGGGTTCCACCAATAAGACACAATGTCACCAACATTTGACATCACAGCGCACCTTAGAGATCAAGAGTAAGTCACACCATTGCCTTACAAAGAGGCATGACTTTCCTGCTTAAGAAAGTCATGAAAAAAAAAAAACAACTCCTATGGTCAAATATAAGTTTAATAATCTCTTTGTCACATTCCCCAAACAATTTTTCATCATTGTCTTCATTTCATTCTGTTTACATTTGTCACATACATCTCTGTAGTCCATAGACACGGACCTATATTTGCTATACGCTTCTACCACTTAATTGTGTGGGGATCAATATAGAATGTGGGGATCAGGGTAGGAAAGAATACTACCTTTTTCTGAAAGTAGATTCTTACGTATTTATTTAGCACCTTTTATTTAAGGAGCTCAAGATACTTTAACATTCACTGTAGCATCCTTTTGTTATCTCTGGGTGAGGGAAGTGTCGAAAATGATCTCTAGTGCTTTTTTACAGAAAGAAAAATGAGAGCGCAGAAAGGTAAAAGTAGCATCAGGGAAAAGATGAACAGTCATAGTAGGAACTTGGGTCTTTAGCTCAGCATTCTACTCTGTGAACCATATTGTGTCTGATACATTCCATATTAGAAGGTATAATGGTTTCTTCCATTTTTATAACATCTCTCTTTTAAAAATTTTTTTTAAATGTTTGTTTACTTTTGAGAGAGAGAGAAAGAGAGAGAGAGATAGTGCTTGAGCAGGGGAGGGGCACAGAGCAAGGGAGACACAGAGTCAGAAGCGGGCTCCAGGCTCTGAGCTGTCAGCACAGAGCCGGATGCGGGGCTTGAACCCAGGAACCGAGAGATCATGACCCGAGCCAAGGTCGGATGCTTAACCGACTGAGCCATCCAAGCACCCCATAACATCTCTCTTTGGATGGATGTTAACAAAATGGGCAGAACAGCTAGTAAATTCCCACAAACAAATTGTCCTGGCAATGTGGTTACTTCCTGCAGTTTTTTGTTTGTTTGTTTGTTTGTTTGTTTTGCCAGCTAAGGAGTCCCATAAATTATAGAGCCACCCTCTGTTTCTCCCTTAAAAATCATAGCTGACTGCTATTATTCCAGCATTTCCAGGAGATCTGCAACCGGTAGGGAGAAATCAATGGCCAATGGTCATTCCTTCAGCTGGGCACCTGTGGCACCTGGCATATGAGGAGATTAAATACTCACGGACCACAATGGATGGACCAACCCAGGTAATTCCTTTCAATGTGACTCATGCTGTGTGTTTCCTCACAAGAGGGCTGGTCTAAAAGAAAGGTATCTCTGTGAGAAGTTTTTTTTTTAATGCATAATATGAGGATTCTGTTTAAAGTAAGAACGCCAAGTTGCGGCAACTTGGATTTTTAGAGATTAAGCTAGGACCCAATGGCCTCTGCTAGAATGAGTAAATACATTCACCTTAGGGGCGAACTATTTTGGGGGTGAGGGGGAAGGAAGGACACACTACCACTTAGTTCTGCCTGAGGATTGACAGAATCTTAAAAACATTCAGGGGAAATTAGGGTTTCCCTTTTTCCTTCCTTTAAAAAAAACGAGAACACAGAAAAATTTTCAAAAACAAAAAGTCACTCCATTTGCTCCCTGAGTCTCCCTCTAAGCTTCACAGTCCTAGCCTTTTCCCAAAAGTGCTTAGTACAGACCTCCCTACCCTCCAAAAGAGCCGTCACCAAAACATAGGCAACCTACTTGCAGGAAGGGGTGCAAAAATATGTAAAGAAGACGAGCACCCTAAGGAGAATTTTCAACAAAATAGTTACAAAGTAGAAACAAAGGGGGGGGGGCGTATATCAAGAAAAATGCTATGGAAGTGACATACAAATATGGGAGGGGGGAAGGCCCAAAAAGAACAGAACAATCACCAAGACAGATGCCATAAAGAGACAAACTACTGATGAAATGACAATGGGGAATGGGAAGGAATGGAGGAAAACCCTAAAAGGAGGTAAAAAGTGGAGCGACGTGTACCCATGTCATCAGTTGATAGGTAGGTGACTGTGGGTAACAGTGAATGGTAATAATGAATGTAGGTTTTTAAAAAGTGCCCGATTCTATCAAGAGCAAGGTGGGTGGAGAATGTCAGGTAATTTGACGATGTACCGAAGAGAGGGGCGTCTGGGCGCAGATCCGGGCTGCCGCCCTGCCCCGCCCAGGAGCAGGTGCGCGCGGTTCCCCAGGCCCCGCCCAGGTGCAGGTGCGCGCGGTCCCCAGGCTCCGCCCAGGCGCAGGTGCGCGCGGTCCCCAGGCCCCGCCCAGGCGTAGGTGCGTGCGGTCCCCAGGCCCCGCCCAGGCGCAGGTGTGCGCGGTCCCAGGCCCCGCCCAGGCACAGGTGCGAGAGCCCCCCCCCGCCCCCCGCCTCCCGGCCCGCCCCCGGCCCCACCCAGGCGCGGGTGCGTGCAGCTCCCGGCCCTCCAGTTAGGAACGCACGGCCCCGGTGGTGCCGGCCAAGGCCGGGCTGGGTGGCCCCCAGGACTGCGCCCGCCCCACCGCAGAGCGGCTCCGGAGGGGGCGCCAAGAGCCGCTGCAGGTCCCCGGCCGCTCAGCGCCGCGCCCCTACCGCGCCGGCCTCGGCCTCCCCCTGCTCCTGCACCGGCCGCGAGGCCTTGTCGGGCCCGGGGTCGCCGCACTCCTGCAGCCCCGCGCCGGGGCGCGCCTCCAGGTCGGCGCACGGGTCGGGGAAGCGCGGCCCGAGGCCCGCGAACGAGTCGCAGCGCGGCGGGCTCTCCTCCTGCACCGGGCGGCCCACCGGCTCCCCCGCGCCGCCGCCGCCGGGCCCCGCCGGGCCCTCCTGGGAGTTCTGGCTGACGTAGACCACGATGATGTCGCCCTTGAAGTTCATCACCTGCCCGCTGGAAATAAACGTGGAGTTACTGTTTCCAGTCACATTTCCTACAAGGGGAGAGGAAGAGAGAACACGCAGAGGGTGAGTCATCAGTTCTTGGTGAGAACTTGGTCTTGTGAGAGAGAAGTTTCCCAAGGAAGCAGGCTGTTCTGAGAGCGGCCTCTCCTCGCCGACACCGTCCCTAAAGTGCATCTGACGCTCGAGGGGTTCCACCGTTTGTCCTCTCGCCAGGCCCGACCGGGGCAGAGGAAGGAGGGAGAGGAGAGCAGCAAGACCACGGGCCACGCTCCAGTCGTCCTCTGCCACAGGGGACTCGGCACACTGAGAGCACGCGGGGTGGCAGACTCACAGACAGGTGCAGCTGTCACCTAGGAGTCGGTGTGCGTGCCGGACACCTACATGCAGCAGACAGCCGGTGACCTGCTCATGTCCGCGCTGACAGCTCAGAGCCTGGAGCCTGCTTCGGATTCGGTGTGTCTCCCTCTCTCTGCCCTTCCCCCACTCGCACTCTCTCTCTCTCAAAACTAAACATTAAAATTTTTTTTTAAAGGGGGAAATGTTTCTGTAAAAACCCAAGTGACTGCTTTGCAAGGACCCAAATAAGAGGACTCAAAACAAGAGACAGCTTCAACAAGTCGCTGAACTGGTGCGGTGGTTTGGGAAAGAGAACTGTTGAGAAACAAAACACAGGAAACGTGCAGACGGATCGTGCACTCAGATTTGCCTTGCACATGTCTGTAATTTCTCATTCCACACTAAAGACAAACAAAGTGGAAATTAAGATCGTGAGGTTAATGTAAAAAGGTCTCAGGAGGGGCGCCTGGGTGGCTCGGTCAGTTAAACGTCCAACTTCAGCTCAGGTCATGATCTCACTGTTCGTGGGATCAAGCCCTGCATTGGACTCTGTGCTGACAGGCTCAGAGCCTGGAGCCTGCTTCAGATTCTGTGTCTCCTCTCTCTCTCTGCCCCTCCCCTGCTCATGCTCTGTCTCTCTCTCTCTCTCTCTCAAAAATAAACATTAAAAAAGTTTTTTTTAAAAAAGTCTCAGGAAACTGTCAACACGTAATACATATGGCCTTTGCCAAAAAGAATCAGCGTGAATATTAAGTTATATGTTTTAAATTTAAAAAGATATTTAAGAGGGGCTCCTGGGATGGTTCAGTCAGTGGAGCATTCAACTCTGGATTTCAGCTCAGGTCATGATCCCAGGGTCGTGGGATCGAGCCTCGCATTAGGCTCTGTGCTGAGTGTGGAGCCTGCTTGAGATTCTCTCTCTACCTCTGTCCCTTTCCTCAGTTTGCACTCTCCCTGAAAAAATAAATTAATTTTGGGGGCACCTGGGTGGCTCAGTTGGTTAAGCGGCCGACTTCGGCTCAGGTCATGATCTCACGGTCTGTGAGTTCGAGCCCCATGTCGGGCTCTGTGCTGACAGCTTGGAGCCTGGAGCCTGCTTCGGATTCTGTATCTCCCTCTCTCTCTCTCTGCCCTTCCCGTGCTCATATTCTGTCTCTATGTCTCTCAAAAATACATAAACATTAAAAAAATAAATTAATTTTTTAAAAAGTATGATTTTCTCAGTACAGCTCCTCTAGTCTCTTGTGACAATATCAGTGACAAAGGACAATATTGTTCTTCAGTATAACGTAAAACTACAGAGAGGGCATCGCTAACCACTGTGTGATTGATTTATGGTTTTGAATTTAATCTCCCATCTTCGTCGTCGCTTTCACACTGAGATTTATCTACTTATGGTACGTACGATTTCTCTCTCATTTTAAACTTTTCCAACAAATCATCACGAATCCATTGCTGTTTGCCTTCTTCTTTGTCCGGTTCTTCAATTTGAGCCCAAGTAAAAGCCCATGTTTTATCATCAAGATCCTGTTTAATTATTTACACTAAGAATTTTATCCCATGCCAGTTGCCTCATGGCAAACAATATCTTCGATATAGAAGCTATAGTCTTTTTTCCTTCCCTTCCTCCCTCCCTTTATTCCTCTCTCTTTTCCAAAATGGAGCTCAAATCCTTTTGTCCAAGATATATTTAAACATTTCAGGATCCTTTGATTCATAGGCTGGATCAAGAATATTATTCTTTGGGAGGAGGCGGGGGCAGAATGGGGGGGTGGACAAGATCTTTAAGTTCCTAACAATTAGGATGTAACAAAAAGTTATCTAGAAAGAATATGAGATTCTCAAACAATTTATTCTTCACATGGGTTTTGTTTTTTTTTTTCTTTTACCCAAGGTATAATTAATGACAGAACCCACCCTCAGTTAGGGCCAAGCCCACTGCATCCATGCTGACTACTTTGCTGAGAGTAGTCAACTCATACGGACTAAACTTCCTTAAAAAGCTTTACTGATCTGGGGGCACCTGGGTGGCTGAGTCAGTTAAGTGTCCGACTTCAGCTCAGGTCATGATCTCACAGTCTGTGAGTTTGAGCCCCGCGTTGGGCTCTGTGCTGACGGCTCAGAGCCTGGAGCCTGCTTCAGATTCTGTGTCTCCTCCTCTCTCTGCCCTTCCCCTGCTCGTGCTCTGTCTCTCAATAATAAATAAAAACGTTAACAAATTAAAAAAAAAGCTTTACTGATTTGTCAGTGACAGTAAGTGGGCAGAGCCGTCTTCACAGGCATGTGACCGGTCAGCTACATGGGGGCCTGCGCTCAGAAGGCCATGCCTGTGCTGTCATCATCTTGAATTTCTTATTAATTTCTGCACATGGATGCCTCAAGTTTTCATTTTTCAGTGGACTCTGGAAATTATGTAGTGGGTTCTGAGTTGGCAGGCAGCTCGTAGAAGTACTGCTCTGGGGGCAGGGAGGGTGAGCACCTGGGTGGCTCAGTCGGTTAAGCAGCCAACTCTAGATTTCGGCTCAGGTCATGATCTCACGGTTTATGAGTTCGAGCCCCATGTCGGGCTCTGCACTGATGGTACTGAGCCTGCTTGGGATTCTCTCCCTCCCTCTCTGCCCCTGCCCTGCATGCTTGCTTGCTCTCTCTCTCTCTCAAAAAATAAATACGCTTAAAAAAAAAAAGAAGTATTACCCTGGGTTTCCCCCCCACACAGATGGTTTCGTTCATTTAGCATCACTTTTTGGAGGTAACATCTTGCACGCTGGACCTCTTTCAATGCTGCAGAAGTGTTTGTGAATCTAATTTTCTGAGCTGATAAAGAACTAAATGTTTAGTGAAACACTCGGCTGCAGAGGCTATCTTCTGGCGCCACTATAAGATGGATCCCACGGTACGTTTCCATGGTAACGACGGTAATGGAATCCAGAAGTTTTGAGTGCTCCCTCTGTGCCGGGCAGGCCACCCCGCGTGTGAGCACTCCAGGTTTGCTTTCGCCCTCTCCTCACACCGCCTCGAGGACGGAAACTGCCCAACAGCCTCTTTCCTCCTGGCTCATCCCGATACAGACTCACCTGCAGCGCATCTAATTATGTCAGTGTCACCCTGGCGCTGTGGTCCCTGAAGAGCAGAAGGTGCCAACTGGCGACTAAAAGCCATGAGGTTTCAGTGGCTGCCCGACTACAAGAGAATGACCTGTGAGACAGAGGAGAGAGCAGGGGTCTGGAAGCTTCTGGTCTTGTGGTCTGGTCTTGTTCTCCTCGGCCCTCCCTACCTGTGGGATTTGGGACCCACCGCCTCACACCTCCCTAGATTTCGGTCTGCTCAGTCTGTGAAATGAGAATCAAGTTTCCAGCCCCGCCAGTCCGGCAGGCTGCGGCCACACACAGCAGCACACAATCCCCGTTTGACAAAAGAATAAATGAACGCGTGAATCCCCACCCGCAGGACGGCACAAGGCTCAAACGAGATGAGGGGTCTGCAAACGCTTGGGAAACAGCAGGGAGCCAGGCACGGTGCACTGATGGCATTACTACTCCGGGAACGTAGTGTCAGTGCGTGTGCAACTCGCAGGGAAACAGACTGATGAGCCGTGGCGGGCGGTAGTGTTATTGTCCATCCCTGTCTTGTTGGAGGATCGCAACAGGTCTTGAAGACGGAGAGAGCACCTCCCCCTAGAAATCTAACCAACTTCTGTTTTCTTCGCCGAAATAATTCATCATGAAGGCTGTCACTGGTTTGAACACTCATCTGTAGAGCTGTACCCAACCCCCCACGGTCTTGTTCCTCCTCACCATGTCAGCTATGACCTGCCTGCAGCGCGAGAGTAGATCAAGGTCTGTTTAGAAGGGGCTGGTAATATCCTCGCCCTGTAATACACCTCAGTCCTGCACTGTCCTTCTCAACAGCAATAATTCCTTCAATTTCAGACAGAAAGGTTTTATAGCATTATGCAAGCTGACCAGAGAGGGCAAGGCCCTGGGATGGCGAGTCAGCAGGTCGCTTGTCAGCAAGCTGCCTGATCACGCGGGTGCTGTGGGGCCTCCTCAGCGTGGTTGCCATGGCTTCTGCCATTGATATCCACCCTTAAAGGGGTAGCTCTTTCCAGTGAGTGCCAAGGAAAGCCCCAGATTGTTCTGCTGTGTGGGGGAGACCCAGCCCTTGTTGGTAGCTGCTAAGGGGAAATATGGAAAGGGAGGGTGCCCGTGTGGCAGTCAGAGTTTGACTCTTGATTTCGGCTCAGGCCATGATCTCATAGTTCACAGGATCAAGCCCTGAGACAGGCTCTGAGCTGACGGTGTGGACTTTGCTTGGGATTCTCTCTCCTTCTCTCTCTCTCTGTCCCTCTCCTGCTCATACTCTTGCACTCTCTCCCCCTCTCAAAATAAATAAATAAACATTGAAAAAAAGGAAAATGTAAAGGGAAGGATGGCATAGATGAGGCTTATTCAAGATGTCTCGCAAAGGCCTGAGACTTTTAGTCTCCACTGAGCCTCCAGGAATACAAGCCAAGCAAGGGTCTATCTCCCCCTCTTCCTTAACTTTCCTCAGCTGCCTTCCCGACGACTTTCCCCTGCTGGGCTGTCCCTGGCAGTGACTGTAACTTATTTCACTTGAGGAAAAAGATGGGGTTGGAGGCATGGGAAAGAAAGAGCTTCCCTCACAAAAGAACCGGTGATCCTGAAAAGAGCACCTGTCCTGAGACAACTGGTGGAAGGGAGAGGACTCCTAGGCTAAGGTAGCCATCACTTGTTGCACAGACCTTAGTGCCTCTTCCTGTGGAACCTTCTGGGCCTGGCCTGGCCACTGCCCCCTTGTTCGGCCTCACTCAGAGTTGCCAGCTATCCCACACTTGTGTTTGCCTTTATTCTACAGCACACTGAAGAGTCTCCACCACACAGTGAACAGACGAAATCAGTATCAATGGCCCCCACGTAATGGCAGCAGTGCCGTGGTTCAAGGCACGGCTTTACAGCAGAGAATCAGGATGTCACAATAGTCTCCTGGTCTCTCAGGGCCCCTGGGTGGCTCAGTCAGTTAAGCATCTGACTTTGGCTCAGGTCATGATCTCATCGTTCATGAGTTCAAGCCCCGTGTCGGCCTCTGTGCTGACAGCTCGGAGCCTGGAGTCTGCTTCAGATTCTGTGTCTCCTCTCTCTCTGCCCCTCCTTCGCTCATGCTCTGTCTCTCTCTCAAAAATAAACAAACATTAAAAACATAAAAAAAAATAGCGTACTCATCTCTCGACACAAGGCAACTGGGAATTGTATTTGAAGCTACCTAAAAGTGGATTTGGGAGCCAGAATGGCATGAAGATTTTTAATTAAAATAAATTTCAAAGAATTTCTAACATTTAAAATGGACTGGTTCAGTTAACATTAATATTTCATGTGACCTAACTAGCAGATTTTCCAGGTAACTCGAGGAAGTTCAAAATAGCACCGAAGTCAACAGAGACAACGGACAAATAAAGGGTCCCAGCGTGATCAGCAAGATGCCTACGCTTTGCTAAGTCCATGCATCACGTGGCCAGCTCCACGGAGTCCCTGGTTCCTGGGCAGAGGAAACAAGCTTCATTTTAAGAACTCCATCTCTAACAGAATTCACATTTTTAAGCAAGGTAAAACGCCCTCTTCTCAAAAGCTTATTATGTTGTTTAAAATGCATAACGTATGAATACTGAATCAGAAGAACTAGAGCAAATAATACCACCCAATTGTCATGTAGATTTTCTTCCAAGGAACAGAGCTAAAAATATACACAAATACACTCAAACTACCCAGGCTACATGGAGTTCTTTTGGAATTTTTTAAAAACTCATTTTCTACTTAACCCATATGCTTCTCATGTGATTCTCCTTTTTATGGAAATATAAGCTCTGTTTTAAGCATTGGGAAGAAACGGAGTATATGATGATAAGGGCTGGGAACCAGTATTTAATAGTTCCATTCTGAATCATGCTCGGAAGTTAGTTAGAATGGCTTACGAATGAAACTCCTCCAGAGTGAGCCCCGTTAGAACAGAGAGAAAGCAAGCAGGAGTGATTTAAGTATACAGTGAACAAATTCTGCATATATTTTGAGATAATGCATTGACTTCTAGTACCAGTGAATATTGCCCAATAAACCAAATCACTGAGCTAATCCTTGCCGTTACAGTACTTAGCTAAAAGTAAAACCCAAGCTAGCAGACGGCATTCCAACAGAAGAGAAAAGAAAGTTGGAAACAGAGCATTGTCCCCTGGGGGCACTTGGGGGGCTCAGTCAGTTAAGCGTCCAACTTCGGCTCAGGTCATGATCTCGTGGTTCCTGGGTTTGAGCCCAGCGTCAGGCTCTGTGCTGACAGCTCAGAGCCTGGAGCCTGTTTGGGATTCTCTCTCTCCCTCTCTCTCTCTGCCCCTCCCTCACTTGTTCTCTCTCTCTCTCAAAAATAAATAAGTAAACTTAAAAAAAAAAAAGAAGAAATAGAGCATTGTCCATTGCCTGGGGGGAGTGGAGGGAAAGAGAGGAAAACTGAAGTGGGAAAGCCTTTATTTGTCCTTTCAGGGTGGAAATGGATGGTCAAGAATAGTCACTTAAGAGAGGGGGACCCAGGGGATGGGAGAAATGGGGTCAGGCAGGTGCCCTCCATCCTCCAATGCCCTTGGCTCCCAGGAATCAGCCTTGGTGTGTCTGTGCCATTTGGATGAACCAGCTCACCTTTGCCTCCTCTACCCAGGACGCTGAGGTCTGTCCAGGATAATTAATGCCACTCCTTCCGTCCCCTGCCTGGCCTCCAGCTCCCCAGAACAGACTGAGGAAGCAGGAGGCGGAGAGTGAGTTTAGGGAACAACAGGGAGGCGTGGTCTCTTGTTCTCTAGTTACTCACGACTGGCTGAATGAACGAACGAGACGAACATACCATGACTAAGTCACCTTGGGAGAGACTGGAAAGATCAGGTGTGGCGGAGCTCATGGAAATTCCCACCGGATGGCGCGGCCGTGTAGAGAAGGCTCGTTGAGAAAGGCGCGAGGGTGCGCGGGCTCAGCGAGAAGCCAGAAGCCAGACGGGCCGCACAGGCAGCACACCTGCCCTCCCGGTTCACACAACGCAGAGTACTAACCACTATACGTTCACGGCATGCCCTCCCTGTTCAGAAGTAGCATCTGAGGGGCACCTGGGGGGCTCAGTCTATTAAGCATCTGACTTCGGCTCAGGTCATGATCTCACAGTCCGTGAGTTCGAGCCCCACGTCGAGCTCCGTGCTGACAGCTCAGAGCCTGGAGCCTGCTTTCGGATTCTGTGTCTCCCGCTGTCTCTGCTCCTCCCCCACTCATGCTCTGTCTCTCTCTGTCTCTCAAAAAATAAGTAAATGCTAAAAAAAAAAAAAAAAGAAAAGAAAAAAAAAGAAGTAGCATCTGAGCTGAGACTTGGAACGACAGGAGGAGTGGGCACTCTGGAAGAAGGGACGGTGCCCAGACAGGGTGGCTGGCACTCACCGAAGCACGGTACAGCACAGAAGAGGAGAGTGAGGGGTGTTCGTACTAAAAGAGGCTGGCTTTGGCCAAAACTGAGGCGGGTGAGCTGGGGAAGGGGAGAGCAGGCTGAGGGGATCTCAAGTTACTGGCTTCTTCAGTCGTCCGTTCCCTCACCTCAATCCCTACTTGCTTTGCAAGCTTTCCCAAGTCTCTGTGGCTCAGCAGACTCTCAATAACGACATGATAGAAAACCAAATAAGTAGCTGCTGTTCATTAATAATCACTGTGGACCCTGTCAATAAACAACTGTTTCCAGCTCAAAAGTGGCCGAAGCAAGTAAGTGACTTCAGGAGCCAAAAGCAAGTCACCAGCCACTACAGACACATTATTCTTTCTTTCACAGGAAAAAATTTTCTAGACACAGTGAGAATTCTCAAACTCCAGGTGAAAGGATTTGTAACCAAGGTAACCACCACTATGTCATCAGGAGAGTAATTTAAGATGTAAATTCAGAAGGTTGTAGAAGACGTAACCAGATGTATGTTTTCCCCTTATGGGTCTTCGCTAACAATTCTCGCTGCTTTTTAAGAGTCATAACATTGAGTGGTGCTGGGTGGCTCAGTCAGTTAAGCATCCAACTTCAACTCAGGTCATCATCTCGCGGTTTGTGGGTTCAAGCCCCATGTCGGGCTCTGTGCTGATGGCTCGGAGCCTGGAGCCTGCTTCAGAATCTGTGTCTCTCCCTCTCTCTGCCCCTGCCCTGCTCATGCTGTGTCTCTCTGTGTCTCTCAAAATAATAAACACTTAAAAAAAAAAGTTAAAAAAAAACAGAAAATGGCCTTACATTGGATATTATTTTTAAAAGTTACGCTTGTAGATCTGTTTGGAGAACCATCATTTGCTTCAAGGGGATGCTGAGTGCAAAGGAGACACTCCCTCCTACTGAGGAAGTGCCCAATCATGTCATTGTTTCCAGAAACCACTTGATTTGGTTGCAAGTTTTTTTTAATTATTTTTGAGAGAGAGAGAGAGAGAGAGAGAGAGAGAGAGAGAGAGCATGCAAGTGGAGAAGGGAACAGAGGAAGAAAGAGAGAAGCTTAAGCAGACTCCATGCTCAGCACAAAGCCCAATGCAGCTCTCAATATCATGACCATGAGACCATGACCTGAGCCAAAATCCACAGTTGGATGCTCAACTGAGCCACCCAGGCACTCCCGGAAGTTTAAAAACAACAACAACAACAACAACCCACATATAAAAATCTAAAACCCAAGAAAAAAGGCCACCTCTGTCAAGTCCCCGAGAGCACAGTGGCTTCCGGGAGATCAAAGAGGAGTAGACCCCTCTGATCTTTCACTCAAGCTCCATTCTCTTTCACACATTATATAGAACATAAATTATGACAACCTTTAAAAAAAAAAAAAGAGCCATAAAGAGGAAGTGCTATTTTGACTGGAAACCAGAAGGCCTGTTCACGCAGAAGCAATCGCGGAGAGAACAGCACAGCCTCAAAAATCAGTCCGGCCGCTGTTTCTCCTCAGGCTAGAATGAACTTGGCCCTCTTGCTGGCATCCACACGCAGGCTCTCGACAGATGTTTTGCATGGCTAAGCACCAGATGAACAGAGAGAAGGCAGTGTAAACTTTCTGCAAATTAACACCACTTAGTTGATGACACGTCTTTTTTTTTCTTTCCTCCATGCCTAGCTGCTTAGCGCTGGAGAATGAAATGATAATAAAAAACAGACGAGGGCATTGTTTTAACTCTTTACAGGAGAGCACAGGTCTAGCTTTTAGCTTCATGACACTAAGAAAAAAAAATCTCTCTTTAAGTTTGGCAAACATGGGGTGCCTGGGTGGCTCAGTGATTTAAACATCCAACTTCCGCTCAGGTCATGATCTCATAGTTCGGCAGTTCGAGCCCTGCATCAGGCTCTGCACTGACAGAGCCTGGGAAGGCTTGGGATTCGCTCTCTCCCTCTGCTCCTTCTCCACTTGCACTTCCTCTCTCTCTCAAAATTAATAAATAAACTTTAAAAAAAAAAAAAAAGAAACAAATTCGGCCCACTCTTCTCCCAACAATCGCTGAAGGTTTTTACACAGTGGCAAACATCAGGTTCCTAGTGTCACCAACTGAAGCACCGGTCCACCTGTGGCAGCGTTACCGAGACACGGCCACCGCCTACACTCAGCTTTGGCCTCCTGGCTCCCCACGGTCCAAAACACTGGTGTTTCGTATGTCTCTACGACCAACAGGAAGAAAATTAACCACTAAAAAAGAAATAGAATTATACCAACGAACAGTAGAGCCAAAGTTTCAGTTATGGAAATTCCTTAAACTCTTATTGTTGAGGTCTTCTGAAGGAAGAAGACATCAGCTCTTTAAAAATATCCCCAAACGTATCTCCTCCTTTCAGTCTGAGAACTGATATTATAAAATTTGCACATCAGCAAATTCGTGTAGTTACAGAAAAACCACAAAGCTTGGGAGACAGATTAAAGCACATTACTCTACCAACTAAGCCAGAGGCCACCGCCAGCGTGAGGCAGAAGAGACTCAGTTTCGGGTAGGATCTGGCTACCTCAGGGTTATAAGATAGTTCAAACTCCAGCTGCTAGTACTACTTGTATCTAAATAAAGAGGCAGGAAAGAAAAAGAAAAGGCATCCTAAGATGAAGGCGGTCCACGAACGGGCTTTTTTCCTTTTTCTTTTGGAGGGCGGGAGGAGTCTGTGAAGCCCTTTATATATATTTTTTTAAGTTTATTTAGAGAACCCGTGGGGGCAGGGGCAGAGAGAGGGAGGGACAGAGGATCCCAAATGGGCTCTGTGCTCACAGCAGAAAGCCCAAAGCAGGGCTCGAACACACGCACCGCGAGGCCATGACCTGAGCCAAAGTGGTACACTCAACAGACTGAGTCACCTGGGCGCCCCCTGTGAAGCCCTTTAAATGGTATGTATCCATGTATTCATTTTCTGGAGAGAGTGTCTGTAGCTGTCAGAAGACTCTCAGAGATCCCTGACCCCCCACGTGGTAGATAGTACCCGAGCCCACACCGTCAGCGGCAAAGTTCCTTATAACTACATAATAAACCAGACGGTGTTTCGGCCTGTGAAAAAAGTTGTAACATTATAACTGGTGGGCTATTCCTGCCCAAGCAGTGATGCAGCGATAAGCCTCTATCATGATTTTAAACTGTAGAATTATCCTCCTGGTCCCATAAATATATTATATGCAGTGGTGGTAAAAGGGGCTTCTCATACAAAGCATTAAAGGACACTTTTACTGCATCATTAATTTGGTAGAGAACCAACAAGCTGCTCTCCATGAATATTAATTAATTAAGGATGAACTAAACAACGTTTGTCCCCTGAAAATGATAAAAGCTTCCTCAGGGGAGATTGGAGGTGTAGGTTGCTTTAAAAACAAAAACAGAACCCAGAAACCGGAGGGGACGCCTGGACTCCGGCCAGTCCCCAGGTCAACGTTGGCACGGCCTTCGGAGCCTCAATGCCGGGCGTGCGGCACGTGGAAGTGAAGAGAGCCCCGGGGGTGGAGGACAGTCACACGGCAGTGGGCACGATCACGAACCCAACAGCGGACTGAGTCCAAACCCACCCTGCCAAGAGTCGGTCAGGAGAAAACGGGTGAGCGGAATTTCCCCCACATCAGCACCCTTCCTCCCCAAAGGCCTGTGACACTTGTCTTCAAACGAGGCACAAAGAACAGGCCTTTTTTAAAGCTCAGAAGGGAGAGACCAGGAAATCACTCACCGGAGGCAGGTGGCTGGTCACCGGAGGGGCCTCCAGACCCACGGGCCCCCCCTCGTCGGGCCGGGAAGCCTTACATCGGCCCCGTCTGCGGGCCGGCCGGTCCCATCTGCAGCCTCTTCGGGCGGGAGGCCCATGCCGTAGGCGCACTGGGGCAAAGGTCCACTTTTCAGGGAGGGCGTGAGGGGCTCCCCGTCCTCCCCGGGAGGGTCTCTGCAGCCTGGGCAGCCCCCTGCAGAGCTGGGGCCGGCTGCCCAGTGGGGGCAATTGCCACCCTCCGCTTCTTTCTGCAAGTACTTTTCGGGGGCTGTGGGCGTCCAGTGGGTCCGGCACAGGGGCTCGGCCAAGTGGCAGCTTTCAGAATCCAGCAGGCTCTCCGTCCCGGTGAAGCACTGGCTTAAACTGTCATTCTCCCCCACCTCCAGGGGCTCGGGGAAAGGGGGCATGGATCTGCTGCCAGCCCGAGTGAGGGACAGCGAAGAGTCTGGGGTCTGGGAGGGCCTGTCTACGTATTCGTCTTCCGTGGGCACCTGCCTGAAGGGGTCCCCCTCCGTCTCGCTGACCAAGGTGAGCAGCCCGGCATCCTCCCCCTGCGCGCAGGGACCGCCGCCTGCACACGCGCCCCCGCAGGTGCCCACGCCGTCGGGCCGGCACATATCTTCGGGAAACACCTTCTCTTCCAGAGTCAGCAGTAAGACACCTTCACAAATTTCACGCTGACTGGAGGGTTCCATCTGAGCGCTGCCAAAACTGTGGCTAGAGGACTCCTGCGGGTTTCAGTTCAGAAGGCACAGGTGTTAATACCCAGACTTACCAGAACGTGTTCCTGCTCCACACGGCTGAAAACGGTTTATAGGAACCATTTCCACCGTAACGAGTACAGATGGACCACTGGCTATGGCACTTTGCATCTGTTTTCTAAAATTACGGAGTGGGGGAGAACCCTAACGTGGAATCCAACCAGAAATGAATGAATCGAACTGCATTTCCCACGAATAGCACGTTCGCACCCAAATAAGGCAAAGAGCTAACTCAACTTAGGAACAGAGTGTTTGGTCCATATATGTTCAATCTAAATTAAAAAAAAAAAACAACTGTAAACAAATGATGAATTCTGGCTAGTAGCTTTGGTTTTTTGCTGTGGTTCGGTTTAGTAATTCTGAAACTACTTTCTGTGTGTTCTGGCATTGAGCAAAGGAGCAAATATACTGAGAATAATGGGAGCCAGCTTTCATCCTGTTGGGAATGGGAGAGATTGGAATTGGGAGAATCAGGATGCGCTCCCAGCTTAAAGTGTGTATTCTTTGTACCTAAGACAATAGATCGAAGGGACAGAATTGGATAACTGAAGACATATTAATAATTAATACCACATGTGGATACTAGTTTGTAACACTATTACATTTCTTGCTTTTGATAAGGGTACTATGGTTATATAAGAGACTGTGCTTGCTCTCAGGAAATTCACACATGTATACCTGAGGTACAGGACCATGAGGTCTGCCTTTCACTCGAAAATGGTCCGCGAATAAAAGCACACATAGACGTATATACACACGGACAGCCAATGATAACACCACGTGATGAAGTATAAGCAATTGCTGGGTCTGAGTTTAGGGCATGTGGCAGTTTTCTGGTACTACTCTCCCTGCTTTTCTAGACTTTTGATTATATCATAATTAAAAGTTACCAAAGTAACTATTTTCAATCACTCTGGAGTAAAAGAAAATGGCAGCTCTTTCCTCCTTGGAACCTGCGCTAGGCGATCAAGACCGGCACCAGGACACAGCGTAACTGACGGATGTGCACAGAGGCGATGCGGGGCGTGAAATGCAAAGAAGACAGCATTAGGATGAGCAGCCGCATGGGCTTGGGGTGATCCCGCAAGCGACCAATCCTGGGGTCGGAGGCTCCGTCCCTCCAGGCTGTTCCCCTCTCCCAGCGGGGCTCGCATTTGACCGCTAACAGCTACGTCAGCCTAACTGTGAAAAGTACGTAAAGGAGGCACTTAAGACTTTTAAATTTACCTTATTTCCACTTAGGCGGCCGCAAGCCTCATTGACCCAGTGCCACAAATTAGCTAGAAAAACAAAGTAAGGATAAGAACTTCATATTATCATTTCCTCTAATTCAGTATTCTCAACCACTCTGTCAGCTGAGTGTGTCTCTAAACACAGCCCTCTGCCAAGAGATCCTGAGAGAGAAAACATTAAAAACAAAAAACAAAAAACAAAAAAAAAAAAAACACCCAAATCGAAGACTCCTCCTACAGTAACCAGAACTTTCTGATCTCTGTAAAGCCAAGTAGCAGGCACTAACGTTCTTTCAAATCCCTCTGGGCACACTGGGAGTAGCTGCTGGGACTGCAGGCGGTCTCCTTCCCTTTGCAAGGTTTCTTTGACTACGAGGGACAGGGACGAGGGACAGGCGGGTGGGGCTGGGCGCTGAGGGGGAATGAAGACACTGGTCTGGGACACTGCCTTTCCAGTCCCCTTTCCTGTAGCGTCCGGACGATACAGGAAAATTGCACGCCAGAAGGCTGTGTCAGACCCCACTGAGTTCCAGCGGGCCCCTAACCCATAAAATCCATGAATTTCTGTTCTACAAAGATAAAATTTCACCCCACCTCCACTGACTTTGGTGGGGGGGCTGTCCATTCTCCCCTGGAAGATAATCAGGTCATAATAACAGCTAACGCTCTCTCTTACATGACCTTGTCCGGTCCATTTCACTTCTCCGCGCCTGGGTTTCCTCATCGTGAAACGGGAGAAATACCAGCGCCGCCTCATGGTGCCGTTGGGATTTCGTGAGCACGTGTGAAAGGCGTAAGCGTGCTGTCACAGGCTAAACATCCGCTATGTGTCAGTTACTGCACATAACTGTACCTAACCGGTGGGTCTGCGTCCACTGTTACTGCACCTGCAAGGGTGTTTTCTATCTACAGCCAGAGGGCTGTTTTCACTGCTCTTTGCTAAGGCTAAGGAGCAAATTCCTTAAGCACGCCTGCGGCACTCCGCCATTGGCCACACTTCCCCGTCTCATTTCATCTCACGCTGCTTCTGCTCCAGCTGGCACTGACCTTAACTGGTTCCGGCTGGCCTTCAGATCTCAGCTCCTTGTCTCTTCCAGGAGACCCTTGCTGGCCCCAAGGTCAGAGCACCCCCTGCTATCTGCTCACCCGGAGCTCCACAACTTCCCTTTCAGCACTCTGCCACCCTGCGGGCCTAACCCTGCCTGGCCCACTGTGATGTTCCCTAACGAGTCCCCAGGGCTGTCCCGTCCCCGGTAGCCAATAAGCGTGAGCCCCGTGAACAGATAAAGAGAAAGCCGACAGCTCTAAATCCCGATTCAGTAACTGGAGGAGCCATCGTCCTTCTCACTGATGAGGGACGGCAGTAAGAGTTACTCCAGAGACAAAAACTAAAAAAAAAAAAAAAAAGATCAGAAAGCTGTTTATCTCACATAAACTTCACAAGTGACCCTCCCATCTGAACATACATTATTCAAATCCCTGGTTACTGGGTTGCTAGGGAAGTGGAGTGGCATTAAATAAAAATATTCAATAATGAGTAGACTCTTCAAAAAAAAAAGTCGTTTAGGGGCGCCTGGGTGGCTCAGGCGGTTGAGCGTCCGACTTCGGCTCAGGTCACGATCTCGCGGTCTGTGAGTTCGAGCCCCGCGTCGGGCTCTGTGCCTACAGCTCAGAGCCTGGAGCCTGCTTCAGATTCTGTGTCTCCCTCTCTGTCTGCCCCTCCCCCACTCATGCTCTGTCTCTCTCTGTCTCAAAAATAAATAAACATTAAAAAAACAAAAACAAAACAAAAAAAAAAGTCGTTTAACGCTGTCCTCTGCTTCACACATCCATCTCCGAACAGCATCTTTCCTCTTTAAAATCTTTTGATTGCCCAGCGTTTCGTTAAGTAACGTGACGTTAATGGAAACAGCGAGGTAGGCGGGGATTCATGATGTCCATGCATGTGGTTTGGGAGAACCGATCAAATCACAGCAAAGCCGAGGTGGCCGTGATAAACACCGGAGCAACCGACAATGGAAAAAGGATGGGGGGACCACAGTGCTCCGAGAGAGGAAGATCTGACCACGAAAGCATGAAGAAATCTCTCAAGGAATCCTTTCTTAAAAATGATGCTCTTTCAGCTCTGTAGTGTAGAAGCCAAATGTGATGGGGAGGCTAAAAGGCAATATCGATTGTTCTTGATACAAAGTAACACCTGACTATTCATTCTAAGAATGAGCAGCTAAATTTTACTAACGATAATCTATTTTCATAACTTCATTTCCATATGTCAAGACCCCAATCAAAACTTTATGTCTGCCATTCACTGGAACATTTGTCTCTATTTTAAGTGCGTGCATTAAAAATGCTGGTATTCTTGGGGCGCCTGGGTGGCTCAGTTGGTTAGGCATCCAACTCTTGATTTAGGCACAGGTTGTGACCTCATGGTTCGTGAGATGGAGCCCTGTATCGGGCTCTGCGCTGACAGCACAGAACCTGCTTGGGATTCTCTCTCTGTCCCTCCCCTGCTTGCTCTCTCTCTCTTTCACCCTCTCTCTCAAAATAAATAAATATTTGGGGGCACCTGGGTGGCTCAGTCGGTTAAGCGTCTGACTTCAGCTCAGGTCATGATCTTGTGGTTCGTGAGCCCCACATTGGACTCTGTACTGACAGCTCAGAGCGTGGAGCCTGCTTCAGATTCTCCCTCTCTCTTTGCCCCTCCCCTGCTCTCAATCTCTCTCTCTCTCTCAACAATAAACATTTAAACATTAAAAAAAATAAATACCTTTTTAAAATGTTGGTATTCTTGGAAAAAGGCAATTAATTCACACCTGGTGATGCATGATCTATCCTACGGGAACACACAGCCTAAGAGTCAGTTTCCTGAACCTGGAATATTTTCTTCGCTTACACATCAAAACGCATGATGGGTTTTTATTTATTCGGCCAGGGAACAATGAGTTCGGTATAAAGGGTATTCTCCTTAGTTTAACTGCAGCCAAGCGAAGACACTTATTTTAAGCAGATCGCCAGAGGCAGTCATGGGCTATATGTACATCTTCCAAAGTGTATACTTAGAAAGGTATCTGCTTCCTTTAAGATTAATTTTCAAAAACCCATGTAGATACAATACCTGTTACTGCTTTCCCTTTTTTCCTATAGTAAACACCAAAGATGAGAGCAGCAACTAATGCCACAGATACGAAGAGAAGCAGAATAATTAACCCGGGCAAGTAGATCTTGGATCCTGTATCGGAAGAAAACAAGAGAAAGGTGTTGAAGGTGATTTCATATCATTCTCTAATTCTTTTAATTTTTATTTAAAAACAAAACCCTTGGAATCCAGCCCCGGAATGGAGGATGTTGGTCTGGCATCAGAGCAGAAGGACGGTCCCCAACTCTGACGGGAGGTGTGCAGAGACCGCTCACCTCCAAAGGGGGAAAGTGACCTTGTAGCCAGCCCGTGCCCCTCCGCAAGTCAGCCCAGAGCCATCTTGAAATGTTGTTATTTTAGCACGACTCGAATCATGCCGACCATGACTTCCAGATGCATCTTTGCTAACCTACAGAACAACACCTCAATCCCTCCAGGCAGACGGCCTCCGAGGCTAAAGGAAGCCCCTTATCCTATCTCTTTCCAAAGAACAACATGGCACCAGGGTTCTGCTGGTCATGAGAACAGCACCATGGCCATCCTGCCAAGTGTTTCAGGGATGTCATCTACAACAGGACGTGACGCAGCCCCCTTGATTGCTTCATTGCAACCTTTGTATGATGAGCTCTTGGTTTACATGCCCTGGTTTCTGGGACTCTCGCCCCTCCTCTCCTTCTCTCTTGTTAAAAGTACCTCTTGGGGCGCCTGAGGGGCTCAGTCAGTTAAGTGTACGACTTCAGCTTCAGGTCATGACCTCGCGGTTCGTGAGTTCAAGCCCCGTGTCGGACTCTGGGCTGACATCTCAGAGCCTGAAGCCTGCTTCAGATTCTGTGTCTCTCTCTCTCCCTGCCCCTCCCCCATTTTGCTCCATCTTTCTCTCTCTCAAAAATAAATTAACATTTAAAAAAATGTAGCGTTTGGGGCGCCTGACTTCATCTCAGGTCATGATCTCACGGTTCATGGGTTCAAGCCACGCATCGGGCTCTGTGCTGACAGCTCAGAGCCTGGAGCCTGCTTTAGATTCTGTGTCTCCCTCTCTCTCTTTGCCCCTCCCCCGCTTGTGCTCTGTCTCTGTCTCTCAAAAATAAATAAACGTCAAAAAATTTTTTTGAAAAATTGTAGCTTTTTATTCTCTCAGTTGTTTCCAATGTTATCTTTAAAATGGTCTTTTTTAAATGCTCCTCAGTGCTAATTCCATATCCAGAATGCTTCGATGTCCTCCTGTTTCCCAAAATGTCAAATCTAAACCCCTAATTTTCTTAGACCATTAACGCCATTAATCTGTGGCCTGGGTTCTCTTGCCTCATTATGAGGGTCTTCCTGTTGTGTGCCACTTCCGGGGCTGCCGTGTCTGGACCCACCTCTGCACCATCTCACCCCCTGGGGAACCAGCATCCAGGTGACAAAAGCTGTTCTTAAGATTAACTCGATCTACAAAACGTGCCATATATAACAATAGCTCTATTCGAACTCTAGTTGGTGACCAAACACCTCTGCGGTGACCCCCACTATCCTGCCATATTTGAGCCTTTTAATTCATGTTTATAGCTCAATTTCTTCTTTCTTTTTGTTTCTTCTTTCTTTCTTTCTTTCTTTACTTTCTTTCTTTTGTTCTTTCTTGCTATTTTTGCATATATGAATATTTTATGAGTCATCCATTCTAGCACAGGAAATTTTCCAGTAAACAACATATCTTGAGTTAGAACACCGGTAAAGGTGAAGGGTGACCATGGAGAATATGGGGTGAAGATGGAGAGGTGAGCCCCTGCAGACACAGCACGTACTTTGGAAGGCATCTAAAAGAGCTGACGAGACCGGGCGCATCTATGACCAACCCGCTCTGTTGGAACATACCATTTGGCGGCTTTGTAGACGGCAGAGAAGAACTACAAATCACATCTGATTTGTCGGTCCCATGACGTACTTCCGTCTCTCCAAGAATGCTACAGCTGTGGAGGCAAAGTTAGTTAAGCACTTTGCTTTTATATTCTTGATTTAAAAAAACACGACACAAGGCTCTACTCCTCTAGACTGCTAGCTCCTTCAGAGAACTGAGGTCTGCCTGCACCGTTCGAACCCCCAGTGCCTGTCACCCACTGTAAGGGGGGCAAACGAATAAGCAAGAGTAACCACCACCAGGGTTCTCTAAAGGCTAGTCTTTGAGCATGGGTGTCTTTGGTAAAGATGCCAAATGGTTCGGTGGCCTTGGCTGAGTGGTAAACTTGGGCTGAATGCTCTTTGAAGCTGAACACACAAGAAACCTTTTTAACAGAAAACGTGGATAAGTGTATCAGGAAAAAATATCTAATGAGAATTAATATATTGGGAATTTATCAGTATTCAATAAAAAGCACACAATGGAAGGACCCGGGAATTCCACTATACACACACACACACACACACACACACACACACACATACATATAATTTCACTGCACACACACGCACTCGCATTAAGTGTGAAACAGTATATATACTGTTACACCGTAGAATTATTTATTACTGCCATGGACTGGCAACTGCCTAAATGACCATCAAATGGGAACTTATTAAATAAAATGACACTACAGCTCTGTGGTGAAACACTCCCTACAAAAAGCCACGGAGATCCAAGTGAACACACGTGGAATGAGCTCCCTGAAGCATGCATCATGTGAAGAGCCCAAGATGTTTAGAGCATGCAAACATTTACACGGACAGGAGGCTTCCGCACGCACGCACGCTCCGCGTACTCAAACCTCTGGGCGAGTACGCCCGTGGCGTGGGGAAGCCGGGGAGTGACTGATAATAAACATCGGAAGTCGTTTTTAAGTAAATAAGGTTAGGAAAAAGAGACTGCAACTGTAAGTCAAGTCCCAGCGAATGTCCAAAGCGGTGCGGGGCTCCCGTCACGCATCAAGCCGAAGACGAGTTGGACTGGTCTATTTCCCCCGCACTCCACTGACGGACTTGTCCCATTTCGAACACGGGTTTGAGAAGAAGCCTCACCGAACTGAATCCGTCTGTTTTCAACCCGGAAGAGACAGGTCGAGCTTAAAATCAGCAAACTCGGGGCGCCTGGGTGGCTCCGATGGCTAAGCCTCAGACTTCGGCTCCCGTCATGATCTCACGGTCTGCGAGTTCGAGCCCCGCGTCCAGCTCTGTACTGACAGCTCGGAGCCTGAAGCCTCCTTCGGATTCTGGGTCTCCCTGTCTCTCTACTCCTCCCCCACTCCTGCTCTGTCTCTCTCTCTCTCTCTCTCAAAAATGAATAAACGTTAAAAAAAATTTTAAATCCAATCAACAAACTCTCTTGGCTCCTCTGTCACTTACTTGGTCCAGGGTTTGCATTTTTCTGTGGAAGAGAAGGCAGCCGAGAAGGAGCCCGCAAGGCAGGGCTCGCACACCGTGTCCTTGTTGAGCTGCACTGTCAAAAAAATGGACAAAAGAACACGCAAAACAAACAGGCACACTTAGAGATCGGCCAGGCGGGTGTCCCTGAGGACCCGAGATCAGGAGGCACCCCCCGTGCCTCCACCTCCCCGTGCCCACCCTCACCGCCTGCAGTCGACTGCTTTGGGCCATCCTAGGTGCAGAGGGCCCAGCATTCAAGAACCGCGGGCAGAAAGGTAACTGGCTCGCCGTCGGGCCACTGACATCAGAATCTGAGTTCGGTACTGATGCTTCGCTGTTCAGAGCCACTGTCCTGGTCACGGGGGAGCCTGCTGTCGGCCTGGTTTTAGCCAGGCACCCGGCTGCTCCCCCCTTCCAGCCTTTGGGGATTACCTCAGTCTTTGTCTACAGAGGATGGCAGCCTTTTTACAGCTTTCAAGGCAAACTTCCTGTCTTGACTCCTGACGGGCTAAATCTTACCTGTCCAAATACTACAGTGTTTGTAACAAAGTTTTCTCAAGCAAAAACGGAAACAGAAGCGACCCTTCCCCCCAAAACCCTATGGATCTCTTTCTCTTAAACCAAGAGTTGGTAGCAAATGTTTTCTGAAAAGGGCCACACAGCAAATGTATTGGGCTTTGCAGGCCTTCTGATCTCTGCAGTAATTACGTGTAGCACAAAAACATCATCGACAATATGTTAAGAAAAAAAAAAAAAAACACAATATGGCTGTGTTCCAGCAAAACTATTTACACAAACGCAGTGGTGGGATGGAGTCTGGACCCCTGCCCTAACCCAGGGCTGCACAAGCCAGAGTTGGTGCAGGTTAATAAGCCTCCTTCAGATCTCTAACGTTCCTCACCAACTAGGTTATCACAATAGGAAATGTCTCCAATTTCCTACGTCTGTTATCCTCACTGTAACTAGCACGTGAGGACCCTCTGGTAATTCCAATAAGGAAGAACGCTGGCGGGCACCCGGGTGGCTCAGTTGGTTAAGCGCTGACTTCTGATTTCGGCTCCGGTCATGATCTCACAGTAGTGGGTTCAAGCCACGCTCAGCCTGGAGCCTACATGGGATTCTCTTTCTCCCTCTCTCTGCTCCGCACCTCCCTAAATAAATATTTTAAGAAAAGAACATTGGCTACCATATGATATAATCAGGCTACTGGTGCCAAAATCACAATTTACTCTTGAAAGCAATTTACTCTTGAAAGCACTCTGTGATTTATTTTCATAAATAAAGCACTAAAATAAGAAATCATTTTACTAAATACTAAAATTAGTGTAATTACACTTTCTTTGTCTGAAGTCAAATGGGAGGTACATTCTTGATTTCTGTAATGGCCTCAATAAGTAGGGTACCCCAAAATATACAAAAATGCTGATTTGAAGGGGCACATGCACCCCAATGTTTACAGCAGCACTGTCAACAATAACCACACTAAGACAGACCCCGAACGTCCATCGACTGACGAATGTGTATATATGTATCCATACATATATACATAATGGAATACTACTTGGCGATCAAAAAGAATAAAATCCTGCCATTTGCGACAACGTGGATGGAACTAGAATGTATTATGCTAAGTGAAATAAGTCAGAGAAAGACAAATATCGTATGATTTTACTCAAATGTGGAATTTAAGAAACTCAACAGATGAACGTAGGAGAAGGGAAGAAAAAATAAGATAAAAACAGAGAGGGAGGCAAACCAGAAGAGACTCTTTTTTTTTTTTTAACATTTATTTACTTTTGAGAGACATAGAGACAGAGTGTGAGCAGGGGAAGGACAGAGAGAGGGAGATACAGAATCTGAAGCAGGCTCCAGGCTCTGATGAGCCATCAGCACAGAACCCGATGTGGGGCTTGAACTCACAGAGGTGAGATCATGACCTGAGCTGAAGTCGGCCACTTAACCAACTGAGCCACCCAGGCGCCCCCAGAAGAGACTCTTAAATCCAGAGAACAAACTGAGGGGAGGCGGAGGATGGGCTAGATGGGGGATGGGCATTAAGGAGGGCACTGGTTGGGACGAGCACTGGGTGTCATATGTAAGAGATGAATCACTGGGCTCTGCTCCTGAAACCATTATTATGCTATATGTTAACTAACTGGGATTGAAATTTCAAAAAAAGTAATTATTTAATAATTAATCTAATAATCCCCTTAATCTAGTAATTTGATTCACCTTGAAATGATATTAACAGAAACCCAGTTAACATCTGGTTGCTCACATTAATTCAGGCAGCTTTTAAAAAGATTAACACACTCTAGAAGAGTAACCCTTAAAAACAAAAAGACTTCCTAAGGAGCCACAAGTCACGCATGGCTCTAAGGAAATTAAATCCATGCACTTGACTTCCACACCTACGATTTGAAACACTAACCTGCCAGAGGCATCCTATAGGTTCTCCCTTCCTCTTTCCCTGGACACAATCACACTTTTCCCACTTTACAAAAGAAGGTACATTGCTTACCCACTCCAAACCCCACTATGCTGCCAAACCACTGAGACGCAAAACAAACAAACAAACAAAAACCCACGAAAAACAAAAACAAACAAAAAAACCCCACAACAAATCGAAATACTGGTAACGGCAAAACTCCCACAGTCAGAGCACCTGCATCCAGTGTCTGCCTTTTCTTGTCTGTCAAGGGCACAATGTGAGTGGGACAAGACAATGGGGTACTGGGGCCAGGGTAAGTTGTTCAGAATTCAAAGACACCGCAATAGGGCGGGGTGGGATTTTCATTCACCCACTTTGCCCCCTCCAGCCTCCAACTATTTTCAGAAAATGCGCCGTTCCCAAAGGAATACGGCAGAGAGACCATCCATCAGAGAAAAGGCACCTTTTCTGGTGCAGGTGGCAAACTCGTGGGAGGGCTCTGGGCCTTGTCTTAGAATCAAATTCAGAAGAGGGTTGGCTGTCATAGGGAGATTTTGTTTTTTTAATTTGTTAAGAGATTTAAAAAAATTATATTATTTTTTAATGTTTATTTTTGAGAGACAGTGCATGAGTGGGGGAGAGGCAGAGAGAGAGAGAGAGAGAGAGAGAGAGGGAGAGAGAGGGAGAGAAAGAATGAATCTGAAGGAGGCTCCAGGCTCCGAGCTGTCAGCACAGAGCCCAACGCGGGACTCAAACTCATAAACCATGAGATCATGACCTGAGCCAAAGTTGGATGCTTAACCGACTGAGCAACCCAGGTGCCCCGGATTTTTTTTTTAATTTTTTTCTTAATGTTTATTTAATTTTTGAGAGACAGAGCATGCGTGGGGGAGGAGCAGAGAGAGAGAGAGGGAGACAGAATCTGAAGCAGGCTCCAGGCTCTAAGCTGTGAGAACAGAGCCTGACGCGGGGCTCGAACCCACAAACTATGAGATCATGACCCAAGCCGAAGTTGGATGCTCAACCGATTGAGCCACAGAGGTGCCGCCCCCCCAGATTTATTTTAATAATTAAAAAATCAAGTCAGACTTTTTCCAAGAGAAAGTCCATCTGCTTCAGTTGATACATTTGGTAACAAGGACCGGCTGTACCACTGTGACTCTGATGGGCATCTTCCTCCACAGGAACTGAAACGAATACCGTCTTAATTCTCCTAATCCTGTCCAAGTCTTCTGGGTTAAACCGAGTTGCCTCTAAATGAAAGATCAACAGGTATGAATAATCATTTGTTACATCTTAAAAAAACTGTGTTGGGGTACTTTCCAGAAGGCGGGGCAGCAAATGTCTCTAAGAAATACTTTTCTGTCAAGAAGATATCTATTTCTTTACTTTTAACAAAACTGAGAACACAACTGAGTTCTTAACTGAGAGATCATTAAAAACATCTTTTGAGGGGCGCCCGGGTGGCTCAGTCAGCTGAGCGTCTGACTTTGGTTCAGGTCTTGCCGTTTGCAAGTTCAAGCCCTGCAGGGCACAGAGCCTGCTTTGGATCCTCTGTCTCCCTCTCTCTCTCTGCCCCTACCCCGCTTGCATGCACACTCTCTCTCAAAAATAAATAAATAGTCAAAAAAAAAAAACAAACCCAAACATTTCATGTCACACCACTATGTGACCTGGACATATCACCAAGAAAGTGTCGAAAGAATGGATACTTGTCTAACACAAGGCTTCCTTAGCCATTTGGTTCTTTATGGGACCAAGTTTCTCAGCACTTGGTGGAAACAGAATTAATGCTGAAATCTGTTGCATTTTAGCAATAAATAATATTCAGCCATGAATATATGAATAAGAAAAAAACTCCACTCATTAAGTTCGTAAAGTTTTTACAGTTTTAACATATTTTTGACAATCGGGTAATAACTGTAATAACAATTTAGTCCAGAAGTGTTTTTTAACTCTTAGAACCTTGAGTCACGGGAAATGTTTTGAAATTAACAATCTCAAATCCATGCAGAGTTTTGATGTGGAAGTGTATGGAAAAGGTGATTAGTAAAAGGCCCTCCAAGCATAAAAATACATTAGGATAAAATTCAATGGGGAAAGTGAAATGGATACAAATCAAAGGAGGGAAGAAAGAACCGTATAAACCTTCCAAGATTTAGGACGATTAGTGCGTTTTCTCAAAGGAGGAGGATGCTATCAAATTGCTATGCTGTTTAGACGCCACTGAATTCCATTTTTAAAAGTGTTACTGCTGTTATAATTCCTTGGAAACTAATTCCTTAGCAACTCTTTGCATTGGCAATAATGCAAAGTTAGCTGCCAACTTAAAAAACATATGCCGGGGGCGCATGGTTTTTCAAAATCCTCTAAGGGGTTGCACCAGATTAAAAAAAAAAAAGGGGGCGGTCTGAGGACCGCTGCGTTACCCCTGCCGGCCTCCGCGGGGATCCCAAGGCGTCCGGGACGGGGAGCCTTCGGGGGAGTGCCGCGCGCCCACCTGCGCCCGGAGGAGCTTAACCCGGCCCTGCTCAAGGGGACCCTCCGGCTGCTCCAGCGCCACCTGCTTCCCCGGAGCGGGAATGACGTGGCGACGCCTCTCCGGGCCCGCGCCGCCCCCGCGGGAGAGCCCGCCTGACGCGCGAACCGAGCCCCTACCCGGGTGCCGGGCGCCGAAGCCCGGGGCGCACTCGGCGTTGCGGCGACAGCAGTCACAGTCCGCGCTCCAGTGGTAGCCGGCCGTGCAGGCGCAGCGCCGCGGGGCCGTCCGGTTGCCGGGCTCCACGGCCACCAGGGCCTTGCCTGCGGGAGACAAAGACACAGCGGCTCACCTTCCACCTTAGGGCCACTCCGCACCCCGGGGACGCAGCGCCTGCCTGGCTCCCCGCAAAGGCCTCCCCCGGGACAGTGGGTTTCCGGGAACTCCCCAGCTCCCCCCCTACAGTGATTGCACTAAAACAGCCCAGCAGGGTTCTCTCTCCCTCTCTCTCTCTCTGAAAAATTAAGAGTCTTGTGAGTTGTTTTTTTTAAGTTTTATTTATTTTTGAGACAGAGAGAGAGGGGGCATGAGTCGGGGAAGGGCAGAGAGAGGGAGACAGGATCCCAAGCTGGCTCCCCTCTCTGAGACCGTGACCAAAGCCTGATGTTTAACGGACTGAGCCACCCAGGCACTCCGAGTCTTGTGATTTTTTTAACAGGCAATTTTCATGTTAGTAGGAGGGCTAAGAACTGGGGAGTTTGTGATCACTGTCTATTTCGGCTAATGCAAAATAGATTTCACGGCTGCTTAATTTTTGGTGAATTCAAATGTGATCGATAGTCAACACCAGTGCTAGCCTGCACCTAAGAGAACAGGGATCTGGAGACGCGGATTCATCCTGGGCTGCTGCGGGACCAGGAGCTAATCAGGGCTGCGAACACACGGGTCACCGTGCAGTTAGAGCAGTGAACGCATTACAGAGGCGGAGCCTGCTGACAGACTTGGAAGGTAATCTCCCCAGATACTCACAGCAACCCGTTTGTTGTCTCTTTGCTCACAACACGTGGCGAAGTCCTCTCCTTCTTACCCCAAATCTGCCCTTCCCACTTTTTGTGGGAGAGAGGTCACGCTTACACACACCGGGCTGTCTCCATTATTTGTCGATTCATATTTGCAACTTCACCCACTCGCGAAAATTTTATGGTAACCCCCAAATCAGTACTCCTGGCACTCTGGCCGTCATTCTTGGGCACATGCAGAACAGTGGAAATTTCGAGCCACTGGCTGGACATGCATGCCCTCAGCTGAGGTCAGACAAGGTCCCGCTCTGCCTTCTCGTGACAGCTTATACTGGAATCAAGTGTCCTTTTTGTGGTCTATTTAGTGTCCCATTTTTGGCATTTCTGTGCTTTTTAAAAAATTTTTTAATGTTTACTTTTGAGAGAGAGAGAGCGCACGCATGCATGAGAGGCAGAGGGGCAGAGAGAGAGGGAGACACAGAATCCAAAGCAGGCTCCAGGCTCCGAGCCGTCAGCACAGAGCCCCACACGGGGCTTGAACTCACAAACCGCGAGATTATGACCTGAGCCGAAGTCAGAGACTTAATCAGCTGAGCCACCCAGGCGCCCCTGTGCTTTTTGTTAGTGATGCCACTGCTTAAAATGGCCCACAGTCATCGTGCTGAAGTGCCGCTTGGTATCTCCAGGCCCCTCAAGAAGGCTGTGATCTGTCTCACGGAGAAGATGCATGTTAAGATAAACCTTGTTCAGGCATGAGTTACAGCGCTGTTGGTTGTAAGTTCAATGTTAATGAATCAGAATATTTATTAAGGTGTCTTTAAACAGAACCACACATAAAACAAGGTTGCGCATGGATCAGTTTACAAAGATGTCGTGACCAGAGACTCCCAGGACTCTATCCCTGTGTTGCCCCTAGGAGCAGTGGGTCAGTGTGTGCTAGTTCATTCCTGGTGGTGACTTTATAGAACCTTGACATTATTCTATGAATAACGGGAATCAACCTGTTATTCACACACACACACGCGCACGCGCACACACTATATAATACAATATTATTTGAAACAGACTTTCCACCCCTACGGGACCCCATCTCACCTGGATTGTCCAAATAGCCCCTGTACTTATACTCCCGAGTACTTACAGAAATTTGTCATGGACTGATTGTGGGTCCTCTCGGAATTCATGTCGTAATCCTAACCCCCAGTGTGATGGCGCTAAGAGGTACAGCCTTCGGGAGGCGGAGAGGCCATGAGGCTGGAGACACATGTGTGGATTAGTGTCTCTGCTCAAGAACACAGAGCTTCCTCTCTCTGTTCTGCGCCGTGTGGAGACACAGCAAGAAAATCGTGAAATCCTGAAGGGGTCAATCACCAAGGACCCGACCATGCCGGCACACTCATCTCCCACTTCCAGCCTCCGGAACCGGGAGAAATAAAGGTCGGTTGTTTAAGCCACTCGGTCTGTGCCATTCGGTTAGAGAGGCCCGAATGGAGCAGGGTAGAGTTCCAAGGGAAAAAGAAACAAGCAGAGCCGACCCCTGTCTCCTTCCCCATCTCGAGTTACAGCCAGCAGGGAGGGGATGCTGCCTGGAGAAGCCTTCCTGCGTCCCTCCTGGATCCGCTCCCCGGGGCCCAGGTCACCGCGGACCAGCACCAAGGCCAACCTGCACAAGCGTGTGCCTAATGCCACAACGTACACGGACGAGGGTCACTTCCTTGGAAAATTCTAATTCCACGACCCCGCTCAAGTGTGAGTGCGTATACGCCGGTGTGGTGATAAACAATTTTGACATATTTTTAAGTATCTTAATGCACCAGGGTTTGGGCTTTCATCGACTTTGGCAGGAGACAGAATGAGTCTTTATTTCCAAGAGACAGCAGTGAGTCAAGGTCATTACTAAACAGTGGGAAAGAAAAAAGATTTGATCAGATGCTTCTGCTCCATGGAGTTTCCATGCTACCTTCTGGGGCCAGAACCCTGCCAGCTGTCTCTAACACGCTAGAAAATTCTGACGCTTAAACGAACAAACAAACAAACAAACTTCTCTCCTAGTTCTGTCTGCTGAAAAGAACCTATAAACAAGGATTGGTCCGGTACCAGTGAACCTCCCTAGCACCCAGACTGAGGTTGCGAAATAAGATGTCCCTCTGAACACAATGAGCGATTCTTAAAGAAATGGCTGGCTTGAGGTTCGAGGCAGGAAATGTCCAGGTCCATCTTGGAAGCAGGAGAGCTCTTAACGTCACCTGGGGTCCTATCAAAGACTGGGGAGCCCCCCGGAGGAGGGGAGACAATCTGAGCATGCACACAACTAGCAACGGCAGTAGATTAAAACACCTGAGCTATGTCTACACGGCCGCGTTCATGATATTCACACGGATCCTTTGGAGAAGCTTGGCGATCCAGTCATTGTTTTGACAAGTGGTACATAAAGTTACAAGCATTCATTCTGATTTCCCGTATCTACTGTCCTTCCGGGTGACAATTCGTGGAGGAGGGAAACTCCTCCAGCTGTTAGTGAAGGAGCGATAGAAGGTCACGTTTCTCCAGCTCCTCATGGAAACGGACTGAGCCCATGATGGTCGACGGCCGCTCGCATCACAGGAAGAAAGAGAAACAGCCACTGCATGATCCCTGCATCATGCCAACTACGAAGCAGTTTTGCAAAACAAACAAACAAACAAACAAAAACACCCAGCTTCTGATGAGCCTTCTAGACCTAACAACCACTCTGCAGGAAATACAGGAGACAGAAAAATATGTTACATGACACAAAGGGAACGCAATCGGCAGAAAGCAGACTGTGGAAACGTCACAGGATTAAAAACGTGGTTTCTGCAACAGAGAAACTAAATGGAAAAGAAAAAAAAAGAGGAAAAGGAACTTCGAGGTCGAGACTAAAGGGACATATTTTGATCCTGATTCCTACAATTAAATTATAATTAATAATTTTTTGAGTCAAAATAAAAAAAAATTATAGCAGTCCGATAGGGAGCTCACACTGTCCAGGAGGACACTTATTGGGCAGGAAGAAGACTTGAAAGTCAGATGTGGCTTTGAGTCCTGCTTCTCATTTGTTAACCTTGGAAAAGTCACCCAACCTCTCCGGGCCTCAGTTTCTTCCTGTGTAAAAGGGGATAATTGTGGCCACCTGGCAGGGTTTCTGTGAAAATTAAATAATACAGCACACACGGAAACACTGTGGCAATAGTCCGCTGACTGTAACACGTGTTCCATGATTAACTAGGGATGCGATTATATTCCAGAACAAAAGTTCGAAATGAAGGGGCGCCTGGGTGCCTCAGTCGGTTAAGTGTCTGACTCCTGATTTTAACTCAGGTCATGACCTCATTGTTGTGGGATTGAGCCCCGTGTTGGGCTCCGTGCTGAGCATGGAGCCTGCTCGGGGTTCTGTCTCTCTCTCTCTCTCTCTCTCTCTCTCTCTCTCTCTCTCTCCCTCTGTCTCCCCCCGCCTCCCCTGCTTGCTCTCCCTCTCTCTCTCTCTCAAAAAAAAAAAAAAAAGAAAGAAAGTTCGAAATGAAGAATGTCACACACTGCTTCTGGGATCTGAAGCACTTACTTCTGGGGGTCCAAGGTCAAAGCTTCTTCCTACGCCCCCCAGGAGAGACAGCACCACTGCAGCAAAAATACCACTTCTCCGCACTTGCCCCTGATCCGCCGGACTTACCCGAGTCGCACACCTTATGCAGCAAGCATTTATCTTCTTCATTCCAGGTGTCCAAGTACTCGTCTGGGCCACAGGGCAGGCATACACTCTCCGAGGTAGTGGTGCATTTGGAAGACATGTACTTTCCTTAATTTAGGAGAAGAAAAAATGCACCAATTGAAAATACAGCAAACCCCCCTCTCCCCCCCGCCGACCCAATAACAACAAAAATACACCAATCCACTGGACCATTTAAAGGACTGTGGTCCCAGGAAGTCCCCTAACACAGTGGGATACTCGGGATGAGGCCACATCTCAGCGAGGGGCCCTCAGGCCTCCCGCTGGCTGGCACAGCCTCTCCCCGGTTTGCTGCGCTCAAGGTCACAGCAGCATTTTAGCTCCTCGTAAAAGATCGTCTTTCCCAGCCCACGTGTCTGCGGACCAGGGAAAAGGAAGGTGCTTTTCTAACAGGTAACTGTAGAACTTGAGGGGTTCCCTGGGGGCTTCACAAGAATTTCACGTTACCCCTGCCCTCCCGTCTCCCAAATCCCCTCTGCTGGTACCCTAGAGACTGAACTTCTTTTGTCCTACATGAACTGTGGGCTCAAGGGGAACTCGGTGCGACCACACAGTACTACACACACACACGTGCACGCATGCACACGCATGCATGCACAGGAGAATCACCAGATCTTGCTTCTGTGCATCAAAAAATATTTATAGCTGGACTATCTAAAGGATCTTATAACATAACCGTGGTTTCTAGAACGATGAATGAGTGAGGACTCCGTGGACTTGGGGCTTTACTGAGGCCGTAGAAACACTCGGCCACAATCTGGCAGAGCAACAATGGGGGACAGGTCCGCCTTCTGCCCTGCGGCAGGAGTGTGGGGAGAAGGTTTAATAGGGTGTAGGCAATTTTCAGCAGCAACAATTCCAGTACGGTATCCCCCCAAATTTTCTGTAAGATACTTTTAAGTAAGAGTTGCATTTTATGGGCTGTAAGTTGGAATTGCAAAGTGCTAAAATATGGTTTTTAAAACCTTGCTTTCTCAAGACATAGTATTTTAGAAAACTGTGTTCTAGCCTAAATTAAGTGCCAGTGTCTGCAATTGCTTTTGATTTTTAAGTGATTTTATCTACTGAGAGAAAGGTTTTTGTCTTCAGCAGTGACATACACTACTGTAACCTGCCACTACCGTAAAAAGTCTACCCAAATTTCTTTTTTTTTTTTTTTAATCTGGCAGGAAAGAAATTATTCCGTGGATTAAGAGCAAGGAAAGGTGGCTCAGAAACACAAACCTGGTTCACATTTATTACAGCATCGTCCAAAATGCTCATAATGCCTCTCACGGGTACACGGAGGGGTGATCTGAAAAGTCACCTGAAAAGGAAATTGACACCGGGTAGAGACTTTGCACGAGTCCCTCCTGGATAAAACCAAAAGCGGATCGCCGGACTCCATTTCTGAAAAGCATAAGAAAACACCACCAACAGTCCTGCTCTTTGTGATTTCACCTCCCCCGAAACGCCACTTTCTTATCTGAGCGCGTTCCCCACTAAGAATGTATAAAACCAATTGGCACTGGTGTAAAAACCCATTGAAGCATTTAAAACTATTCCGGTTATGCTCACCGTAACGTGATGGATTACGGTCACGGGGTGGACACATACATGCTCAGCAACTTTGGCCATAAGACCGTAGGGAACAGAAGGAGGCCCCTTAATATACACATTGTATACGAGGGATGTCAAATTCGGTCTTGCAGACTTTCTCTGAGATTTTTTAAACTTATTTATTTTGAGAGAGAGAGGGAGAGAGAGAGTGAGCGAGCACATGCAGGCAGAGAGAGAGAGGATCCCAAACAGGCTCCACACCACCAGCACAGAGCCTGATGCGGGGCTCGAACTCACACACCATGAGATGAAATCAAGAGTCGGATGCTTACCCGACTGAGCCCCTCGGGCGGCCCAGACTTTCTCTGAGCTTTAAAAGATGTTTAACACTGCTTACCTCTTAAAATTGAAACATGTGGAGAATTTTTTCAAAGCGGGCCCACAATGTGTTACAGGAACCCCACAGGGTTGGCTGAGTGCCCTCCCCCCCACCCCCCCAACCCCCCGTCACTGGCCGCTTAAGCTTTTTGAGCCTCTGTTTCCTTTCTGTACGATTCTAGATACGAATACGATTTCCAGATCTGCCCATCTACGTACAAGAAAACAAAACAAAAAGCCAAGTCCCCGACAGTCACTCAGATTCTTATCACTTTGCCGCAGCAAACCTCTTTCTGCATCAGCTTTCTCGGGGCGCCAGACGCGACACCACAGTCCTGTGGGCAGGCAGGCAGGTCGGAAACAGGACGGTGGCTGGCTTTGGCTGAACAGTCACCGAGGGCCGCAAACCCTGTCCTCAAGGGGCTTAAACACACCAGGGTGCTTCTCCCCCACCCTCCACCAGAGGCGATCCTACCCGAGCCTGAGAAGGCCAGGGAGGGTGTCCTGAGGGCTGTGGTAAGTGAGCTCAGTCTTTCAGGAGACACAGAGATGGGCCGGATGAGGGAAAAGGAACTGGCAGGGGGAGGTAGGGAGAGGGGCAAGGAAGACTTAGAACAGTTTCTGAGGCCCCAAGGCCCGAAATGACACGCAGGGGTGGGGGTGGCGAGGGAGGCCACCAGCAGAGTGGTGGGGGACAGCAATGGCAGAGCTCACAGACGGCTTCACCTGCACATTGCAGAGCACATTGCAGAGATGGAAGGTGTGGACATAACAGAGCTTAGACGAAGCCGTGCAGCCTCAAACGACCTCAGTCGCGGGCGGAGTTTTATTACGCCAGCACCACACCCAGAAAACCCGATGCTAGCTGCGTGGGGTGTGGGGGTCGCAGCCAGTGGGGACCTCTCTGACCTCCCGAGGGCCAGGCAGAGGGCTTCCGGGAGGGGTGGGGCAGGGAGGTTTACTTTGAGGTCAGTGAGAATGTCGAACGTGTTTCTGGAGCCCCGTGTGCCGGGGAGGTCACCACTGGCCCGGCTAACACTCCCCGGGGACGCGGGACCCATTGGATGCTCCCCACGGGTGGGGGCAGGACAAGGGCTTGAGGGCCCCCAGTGGAAACTAGGACGAATGATGTCACAGAAGCCACCCCTCCATTCTGCGCTCTCTCTTTGTTGTAACAGGAACCCGTTCCTCCGGAGGCGGCCCTGGCCTGCATCTAGGGCGGCAACAGACACACGGGGAAGACGAACAGGAGCAAGCCTGAATTCTCCCGAATAGGATTCAGCTGAGCCTAACGGTACGCGAACCCTCCAGCCACGCTGATGACAAAGGCAAACAAGGGAACTGTGTGGTCGGGCCTCATTTCAGACGGTAAAGGTTACTGATTGCTTCTGACCCACAGCAAAGTTGCAGCAGGCTCTGGGAGATAAGCACAGGCTTTCTGCTACCCACAGAGAGGTTCTTTTTAGGGGAATTTGGTAAAAGGCCTACCCCTGAAGCAGCTGCTTAGCACACTGGCAGGCCACTGGCTGTGTCCTCGCCTCCAAACCCTGCTTCCCGTGGAGTGCCATCTGACGCGAACATGCGGACGATTTGTTTGCCATCCAGGACGCACGCCGCCCAGCCATTCCTGAACCCGGGGATCTTACACCTTCTGGCCGGAGGTCCAGAGGTGACCGGAGGTCCCAGTTCCTCTACAGACAATTCCTGAGAATTCATCTCTCTCTCCTAAGCTTGCTGTGACGTCACACCTGGACACGACTTCTTTTTAAAAACATCGGTATGTAACTCACATGAAACGCACCCCTTGAGAGGGTACAGTTCGGTGGCTTGTAGTATACCCACAGAGCTGTGCCGCCACCACTGCCAAATACTTCTAGAACAGCTTCATCACCCCCACACCGACTTATCCACTTGACAGAGCTACAGGATTACAGATCTTTTAAGAAGCGCAGCGATTTTGCTGCTGGAGAATTTGCCACGGCGAGGCGGCCAATTAAGGCATAAATCCGAGGCATGGCTTACACAGAACGCGATTTTTTCTTTAGGCACATTGTATACTCTGCAGGATGGAATATATACACAACTTACAAGGCTGCCTATATGTACATTTAGGAAATACGGTTTGCAGGTAAATAGAAAGAATCTGGAAAATTAGGATGCCTGCCCACTCAGGAGAAGGCAAGCCATGCCTGTGTCCGTTTTCCTCCTCCATCCTGGCTCTCTCTGCCAACTTTCCCTCCACGCGCAGAGACGCAGCTGTAGGATGACCCCTCCTCCTGCAGGCCAGAGCGAGCGAGTCCCCGGACCGCACAGCACGCGGAGTCTGCCGAGTGCCGGCCTCACCCCGGGCTCCACTCCCAGGATTGGGTTCCACGGGCTTGTTGGTAACTACGAGGAAATCCGCTGGCCTGTCTTGCTTCTGCCGGTTCCCGGGGGACCGCCTGCCTGTCCCCCCAGCTTCCAAGTCCCCGAGTCCTGCCTGCCTAGCTTGGTGTCCAGTCAGCCTGCGCTCCATCTCCTTTACGCCCCGAGCTCCCTTCTGCCAATCTCCTTCTGCCTGCGGGTCTTGCCAAGTACATCCTTTAAATGCCATTTTTTGGCGTGAATGAATGGATGCCCTCCAGCCCCTCTTAGTCCGATCCCTCCTTTTGCCTAAGGATTGTAGGTGTTTTTTTTTTTTTTTTAAGTTTATTTTTGAGAGAGAGAGAGAGAGAGAGAGAGAGAGAGAGAGGGGGAATCTCAAGAAGGCTCGGCACTGTCAGCAGAGGGCCTGACACGGGACTCGATCCCATGAACCAGGAGATCATGACCTCATCTGAAATCAAGATCAGATGCCTGACCGGCTGAGCCGCCCAGGCGCCCCCTTCCTACAGGTCCTAGTTCTGATGTCTATCATCTCGCCGGCACCCGGGGAGAGTCCCCAGGCCCTGGAGCCCCCGCTGGTCCTCAAGCCTTCCCTTCCGACTGCTCAGAACCTGGGCCCAACTCCATGCTCCAAGAGCAAGTTCTCAGTGGTTGTGAGGTGGCGATTATTATTGGCAGCAATTCTAGCAAGGCAGTAATTTGATAAGAAGCCGTTCCTGCTCAAATGTCACAGAAGTCCACTCACCTGGGGCGTAGGGGACGTTAGCGGAAGGGCTGATGCGTTAACCCTGAAGTCTCCTGACTGAATCGAGACACACGACCTTGTAGTTGCCTAGATCTTTTTGTCGCTGAGCTCCTTTAGGACTGACTTGTTTCCTTCTAAAACAATGGAGCTTTTGAACCATAGTCGTTTTCATGAAACAAAGCAGAACCACTTTTTGCATTTCTAGTTATTAAAGAAAGAATACAGTAACACGATACAAAATTCAAAAGTAACAACAGGCTCAGGGCTCACAGGCTGCTGTTTATTTTACCAGACGATGAACTCGCCCAGAATAAGCGTGTCCACAGTCAGTGGAAGGTTTTGGGAGGCACGAGGGAGATAATAAATTGTAAGTCGAGTTTCTCTGTATAAAGCTGCATGGATTTATTCCCCAACGCAAAGCCGTGTTGGATCGAATTCCGAAAAACCCGAAGGAAACATAACATCTTTGCCAGGGGAGCTACAGAGACCGATGGGGCTCAATTTAGATCCCGTAGGGAAGGTTGACTTAAATATTTATTTTTTTTGTGCTGTTAAGCAACCCAATTGTAGTGAAAGGCATTAGGGATACTAAAATTACTTGCTGGCTCTGCTGAAAATTCACACTGACGATTAACAAAGCAGAAAGAAGCTTGGACCCTGCTGTCACACCAAGGGGAAAAGGAACCCAACCCCGAAAAACAAATGAGGGATTTTCCATAGATTCTGTTTTATAAAATATCATCCGTGACTATATTTGAGAAATTTGGCTACAATTTAAAGTAAAGATAGTATCAGATTTCTGAATGTTACAGTCGAATTGAAAGCTGTGGTTTGTGTTAAGAGAGAAACTATTAAATGTGAAAATTCCACGTCACTTCCTAGTCCTGCCGCCCTTGAGAAAAAATATCCTTAAAGAGAGTCCCCGGTGAAATTGCAACTCCTCAGAAGAGGATACAAAGAGATGACTCAGTGACCTGTGTCCCCCCAGAACTTGTTTGCCGGGACTGCCTCACTCCAGGAAAGGGTCTCTGAAGCCGTGGTTTCTAGAAACAAATGACCAACAAACAAAACCTAACGCTGCCCGGATCGGAGCGGCCCAGCAAAGGCTGCTGCTGCTCGTGGGTTTCTTCGAGGGCCTGTCTTTCCGGGCTGGCTGAGAACGGAGGCCGGAGGGGCCGAAGCGCCTCCCCGCACGGACACCCCAATTCGGGTGTCAGAACGCAGACCCTTCAAATCGAGACGTTCTGGGGGACCTTTTCAGCTCTGCTCCTTCCTCCGCGCCTCCCCTCCAGGACCTTCCGGAGGCCGGTCTCCACTTCATTCCCGAGCACGGCGCGGGCACGTCTAGTGATACACAGGAAGCCTCCTGCCCTCGCGCTTCCTGGTTGCAAGTTCATTAACCAGAAGTGGAAATGACACAGGGGTCATTTGTAGCTCGGCAGTCTGATAAATAAGATAGGTGTCTACAGTAAAAAAAAAAAAAGGAACTCCTAACCCCACTCACGTCGGACAATGCCAGCCTGCAGGAATTGGGCAGAACAGAGGGAGGGGCCGGCGGACGCGGAAAGCGGTGGAGGAGGAGGAGGAGGAAGGGCCTGGGCCGGGCGGCTCGCTGGTTCGGGCGGTGGACTCCAGGGCAGGATTTTTCTCCCCTGTTCTCCGAATCGAGCTTCCGGTTTGTCTGGGATGGAAGAATGCCTGACGTTTCTTGACCAAAGCTGTCTGGGTTTCTACAATTTGAGGGCAAGGGAGAGGGCAAGGGTAAGGCCTGAGTCTTCTCACCTGTAAGATGGAGCCACTGCAGTGAGGATCAGGTGTGATCACACCTGTAAACCAGGTAGTCCTGGCGAGCAGCAGGCCTCAGAAAAACGGACGCTCTGCTTCCTCACTGCGAAGTTAAAAAGATCTTTCTAGCAGGGTGTGGGGGAAGGAGGTGAGGGAACCGCAGTTTTCACTCAGCACAGCGGCAGACCCCTGGTCACGGTCAAGGGTGGGGGGCGAATTCTAAGGCGCTCACCTGAGCGGGATTAGTGAGCATACATTACTTCCATCAGATCATTCCCCGAGCGGGTGAAGGAAGCACTGTCACCAGGAAGGGGGACAGGGTGGAAAAGAAAGAGTGGGGACCTGCGGGAAAATTCCGAAGTCCTGACGGTCTCCCTGAGCGCACCCGCCCCATTCACTTTTAACCTAGCTCTGACCACCAAAAGCTGATGGCTTCGGATTTCAGCCGGGGGACTGGGTGGAAGAGGTTTTTAATCAAAGAGGCTTATTTATTTATTTTTTAAAGCATGTGTGATTTCACATAAAGAAGTGCTTTCTCCTCATGGGGTTGAAATCGTGACAAGCGGTCGGAGTCATTTCAGTGGTTTTCTGTCTGGGGGTTCAGTCCGTGACATGAGCCACGCTTGGGTGAGGACAGACAGTTTCCTCAGGGCATCTGCTGGTAAAGCGGCAGCTAGACTGCCGCCGCCAGTGATTTTCGTGAACTAGGACATAACTGAGTTGTGACCGAACGCCCTTCCAGGCATTTTCGTTGCAAATAAACTTGAGAGAAATTCAAGCCCACAGGTGTACAAAGTATCAGACTTTTTCTTTTCTACAAACCAAAGCTTCACATTTCATACTTCAGAACAACAGGACACAGGCACCCATAAAGACAGCATGTGGTAAGGGCACAGAGAGAATAGAGGGGCAGCTTTTGGAGACTCCCCCGTGCACCCAAGAAGTCACCTAGCATAGTCCCATCACCTGGGAGACCCCGAGCTATGGGACACATTCAGAACTGGCAGACACCGTTAAGTCAGCCAGGTATGTGGCCCAAGTAATAATGGACGTGGATTCAGAGAATCAGAGGCTTTAAACAGAAAACTCCCGGAGTGTTTAAAATATACCCATTGGGGCACCTGGGGTGGCTCGGTCGGTTAAGCGTCCGACTCTGGGTTTCAGCTCAGGTCATGATCTCATGGTTCGTGGGTTCGAGCCCCACATCAGACTCTGTGCTGACAGCGCAAAACCTGCTTGGGATTCTCTCTCCTTGTCTCTTTGCCACCCTCCCCCCCCCCCATGTGCTCTCTCTTTCTCAAAGTAAATAAATAAATGTCACAGACTACGAGTCTGGAGTTTTGTCGCGTCCAGCAAGAGTGGATGCAGAATCAAATGAGAGACTAGCGCCTGGGAAGAGACAAGAAACCCAAACAGGCGTTTCAGTCTCCGTATTTATTGAGCTCACAAGATCTGACCCACGTGGTGAACGTGAAGAAAACGAGCTCTCACACACGTGAATGTGGAGACTACAATCCGACAGTAATCATTAACTTGTGTGTTAAGAAGCAAAGGGTCTGGGGGCCTGGTGGGGTTTGTGATCCAAGTACAACAGCATATTGGCGTCAGATGGAAAGTAATTTCCTGCAGGGGATGTAACAAGTTACTCGTGATTCCGTTACAATATCTCCCTAGCTCACCTCTTTCGACCCGTGGTGGCCGCTTTCTGCCCTAGGCTTTTTTTGAACCCATTTATGTAAGTAGAACTTGTTTCCCCACAAACTTGAAAACATTTAAAAAAAAAAAAGAAAAAAATACCTGCTAGAAGTGAGGCTCGAGTATTCTCTGATGAACATGGAAGGACGTGTCTGGTTTGTTTCAGAGATTGGGAAGGCGGCCATGATGGTCACAAATAACTCTGCTAACCGACCTGCTACTAAAAGGTCTGGGGCATTCTAAAATGCATTCCACGAATATGCTTCCAGTGACGAAGAGGCTGCAAACGCCAGCTCGAAGGGCATCCATCACAGCTGGTCAACTCCTACCCGGCTCGCGGAAAATCACAAGCATGAATCAAGCCCCTCCCCACAAGCAGAACACCTTCCAGAAAGGGGTTATGATGCATTTACTCCCTGTTCGGAGAAGAGAGTAAGGCCAGTCATTCCTTTGCCTGGTCCTTGCCGAGCTCATGACCGGCAGACACAGCGTGCTCCAGTGTAGGGTTTAATGCCAGACGGCGATCATCACCCTTTCAAAGCTGTCTAGAGTGAGCCCTCCCGTACTTGGGCCAGGGATCGGCTTGGTGCCGGACTAAAGAAATTAGCCCCTCCCTGGCCTCTCAAAGTGGTCAGAACTGGACACGGGCAGAGAGAGAGAGGAAAGACGACGGTCATGGAGGCCCACATGACAGTGCGGGAACTGATCAGGTATGGGAAAACTCCACGTCCCACTCATCTCCTGGATATGGCCCTCGCTGGCAGGGAAGGAGTGAGAACGCGGGTCCAGCTCCAGGACTGGGAAGACATCAAGCCGCGCAAGGAGGGGTGAGGGGCAGACAGAGCAGGGCAGGGCGACAGGAAGGCAGGTGCTTGGACACGTGGAGGGAGAGAGAACAGGGAGCAGGGACGGCCCTGCGCAGGAGTGCGTCCTTGCTTACAGTCCACGGAAGACTGACAATAAACATAAAATGAAATCTGGTTGTAATGAGTGTAATGGAAGAAATAAAATGTGAGCGGTGCTATGACAGGCTCAGGAGGGGACCCTCTGGTAAGACGACATTCGGTGGAGACCTGGATAAAGTGGGGGAACGAGCCAAGTTCATAGCAAGCATCAGGAGGAGGAGGATTCCCAAGTGGACGTAAGGAGCGGGGGGCATTTGCAAAAGCCCGAGAGTGTGCAAGGCTTGGTCAGGAAGAGCAGGACGGTCCACGTGACATGCAGTGCGGGAGGGTGGCACAGGAAGTCATACAACTGATTCCAGAATCCTCCAGATCGTGAGTTAGTGCACCCCTGCAGTGCCCGGACTGTGTGGTGCTGACTTTAGGTTCACGTGGGACCATCAAGGTTTAAATAATAAGCACTCCATGCTATTTTCATTACTAGGCAGGACTTACAACATCTGCCATAGAGTTTTACTTTACTTTATATTTTATTTTTTAAAAATTAAAAAAAAATTAATGTTTATTTTTGAGAGAGAAACAGAGCACAAGCAGGGGAGGGGCAGAGAAAGAGGGAGACACAGAATCCGAAGCAGGCTCCAGGCTCTGAGCTGTCAGCACACATCCCGACGTGGGGCTCGAAACCACAAACCATGAGATCATGACCTGAGCTGAAGTTGGACACTTAACTGACAGAACCACTTAGGCGCCTCCCTCCCAAATTTTTTTAGTGTTTATATTTGAGAGAGAGAGAGACAGACAGATAGTGTGTGAGTAGGGGAGGGGCAGAGTGAGGGAGACACAGAATCTGAAGCAGACTCCAGGCGCTGAGCTGTCAGCATACAGCCTGATGTGGGGCTCGAACCCACGAACCATGAGATCACGGCCCAACTTTAAGTTGGACACTTAACCCACTGAGTCACCCAGGCACCCCTATTTAAATGTTTTTTTTATATTTTATTTACTTTGAGAGAGAGAGAGAGAGAGCAAGCAGGGGAGGGGCAGAGATAGAGGAAGAGAGAGAATCCCAAGCAGGCTCCAGACTCGGAGCTGTCAGTGCAGAGCCCGATGTGGGGCTCGAACCCACGAACTGTGAGATCGTGACCTGAGCAGAAACCAAGAGTCAGACACTCATCATCTGTCATAAGGGTTAAAACTTTTTTTTTTAATTGTGATAAAATAACATCAAATTTACAATTTTAAACATTTTGCTTTAAGATTTTTTGGGGGAATCGATATTATGCACAGAAAAAAAGCTGATTTAGGTCAGGTTTGGCTAAAAAATCCTTAGAAACGTAGAGTAGGGGGCCTGGGTGGCTCAGTCAGCTAACCGTCCAACCCCTGATTTCAGTTCAGGTCATGATCTCACGGGTCCTGAGTGTGAGCCCTGCATCGGGCTCTGTGCTGACAGCGAGGAGTCTCCTGGGGATTCTCTCTCTCTCCCTCTCTCCGTCCCTCCGTGTCTCCCTCTCTCTCTCTCTTGCAAAAATAAACTTTAAAAAAAAGTAGAGTAACTTCTGTCTTGACGCCATTTTGGCTTAGCAGCCGTTAAACAACTGACCCAGTTAGCCATCTTGACAGCTGCTTTGTAGGGACCGTGGGCATCTTCCCTGACCACCTTGGCTCCGGGGGTGCTCTTTAAGAAAAACCAGAGGCTGCACTTCCTCAGAGGGGACCTATCAAAGCTCTATTGATTTTTGCTTCACCCTCTTTCCTACTTTCCTCACAATACATTCATTATCTCTGCTCCCTGAAAAGAAAACATACGGCCCCAGGGAAAATGAAGAAATAACCTTGCATTTCAAAACCTTAATTGCAAGTGTCTTTGTCTTCCAGACAGATAAAGAGGGAGACAAGGTTGCAGCTGTGGGCTACTTGAAAGGAAAGTGCCAGGGCCCCTTTGTTTCCTAAACACAGTCATGAGGATGGCTTTGACTTGTCCTCATGGTATCACCCACCAGGCCCCCATGAATGTTCCTTTATTCTCCCAGTGCCTGCAGTGAAGGCTTTTCTTCCCTTCCTTCTTTCCTTCTTCCCTTCTTCGTTTCTTTTCTTTTTCTTTCTTCTTTCTTTCCCATAAATTTTTTAAATGTTTCTATTTGAGAGAGGGAGAGAGAGAGGAAGAGAGAGAATGTGCACGCACGAGTTGGGGAGGCACAGAGAGACAGAGACAGAATCCGAAGCAGGCTCCAGGCTCTGAGCTGCCCGCGCAGAGCCCGATGTGGGGCTCGAACCCACCAACCATGAGATCGTGACCTGAGCCCAAGTCAGACGCTTAACCAAGTCACCCAGGCGCCCCTCAAATTCTCTTTCCTAGTAGGGACAGAACACGGATCTGCCCAACCCGCACACAACACAGCTGCTCGGCCTCGCGCCCGGCACAGATGCCCGGAACGGCACCCTGGAGGGGCGCTCCCTGAGCTCACTCTAGGTTCGCTCTCCAGGCAGAGCAGCCGGACGCTCGTCACCTCTGCGTTCCCTGGCCCACGAGAACCACTCTGCACGGTTCAGGTGACATCCAGTCAGCCATACATTCTGATGCTTTGCTCATTTGTAATTTTACCCATAAATACAGCCTTAAAAGCCTGGCCACAGGGACCCCAATCGGGCCGTGGAAAACCTGAACTCCTCAGAAGGGGACAATTTTTTGTGATTTCATTAAAAATGTTTTTAAACCTGGTAACCATTAGAAATGAGCGGGTTAATGTTTAAGAGTGATTCCAGCTGTGTTCCCGCTGAATTTAATGGTCCCTGGGTCTGACGCTCTACTGTCACAGGTTTGGGGCTGTTTCTAAGTTTCTTGCTCTTGTGCATTCGTAACACGTGTTATTATCCACCCGAGCCCCACTGGAGGCTCCCTCTCTCCAAGGGACACCTCAAGTCCTGACGGTGGCCAGAGGCTACGTGTGTCCTGACCCTCTTTCTTTTTGGAACTTTTCTCCAACTACTTAGTGCAGTGACTTTTAAGGCCTTGAAAAACAATTGTCGGGAATAGAAAGGATTTAGATTTGTGCCATGGTAGAGACATCAAAATTTGGGCCAAGAGAGAAGTCCCCACATTCACTGTAATTATAGTAATACTAAGACATATAGAACCTTTAAAATAGAACAAGACTGGGGCGCCTGGGTGGCTCAGTCGGTTAAGAGGCAGACTTTGGCTCAGGTCATGAGCTCACCGGTTTGTGGGTTCGAGCCCTGTGGGGGGCTCTGTGCTGACAGCTCAGAGCCTGGAGCCTGCTTCGGATTCTGTGTCTCCCTCTCTCTCTGCCCCTCCCCCTACTCATTCTCTGTCTCTCTCAAAAATAAACATTAAAAATTTGAAAAAAAAATAGAACTACATTTAACCTACCTTTGGCCCGTCTTGCCTCCACTCCCACCCCGTCCAGGATAGATCCGGGCAGGTGGCGGGAGGGGGACACACACGGGACCATGAGGTCACCCGGCAGGTGCAGGAGCAGGGCTATCGCACGGCGTATTTCTGCCGGGGGAGCACGGAGGAGTCAGAGATGCCTTTGCTTCAGGAAGTGACAGAGGTGATTCAACACATCACGTTTCTTTTCCTCCTGAGTCAGGGATCAAGTGGCCCACGGGCCCTGGGCTGCGTGCCCCGGGTGCCTGTTTAAACTTTACTGGCCTTAGAGTCACAGCATTCTTCTTTTTCCATAATAGCAGTTAGCAAGAGAAAGCCTGCAGGAGCCTACATCCTTGAGCACAGCTGCAGACTGGCTACGGTATTTCCGAAAACACTAAAAAGCTTGCTTCTGTCTGCCCGCTCCTCGACCTCCTTGCTCTGCTCCCCACCCTGTCTTGCAGATGCATGAGCACCTCCACCAGCGGGGCAAGGCCACGCCCTTGGAGAGGACTCTTGGGAGAACTTCCAGCCCCACCACTTAGGAACGTGCAACGCGGGCCTCGCTGTGCCTCGTTTCCCCTCGTTCCCCCCACCTTCCTGGCCGAAGCGGAGTGAGGATCAGAGATACTCTAAGGGCGCCTGGGTGGCTCAGTCGGCTAAGTGTCCACTCTTGATCTCTGCTCAGGTCCTGACCTCGCGGTTGGTGGGCTCGAGCCCCGCGTCAGGCTCTCGGCTGAGCGTGTAGCCTGTTTGGGATTCTCCCCCTCTCCTTCTCTCTCTGCCCCTCCCCTGCCCTCTCTTTCTCTCAAAATAAATAAACAAACATTAAAAAAATGAAGAGAGATAACCTACGTAAGGCACCTAGCATGTGCCTGGCACACAGGAAGGATTCAACAAACGGCAGGTGTTTTTAACATAATGGGTCATAAACTATGAACTTAGCTGAGCTCAAAACCTTCCTGTGGAATCCCAGGGTCTGTAACAGCGGTCCTCAACCTTACGCAGGCATCGGAATACCCTGGGGGAGTCAGGCGTTAAACCGGATGGCTGGGCCTACCTCTTGAATTTCTGATTCTGGAGACACCGGGTAGGGCCTGAGAATGTGCATTTCTAACAAGTTCCCAGGTCGTGCAGATGCTGGGTCCAGGGACCACACGCGCCACAGGGCAGAGTCCCAGCTCCTGACGGTAGTTCACACAGCCCCTCACGACTAACCAGGGCACCCCCCCCCCCGGCCCCCTCCAGCTGGCCTCATCCTTTCCTGGTCTGTCTCTCCTGCCAGCCCTGGACTCCCGACATCAGGACTGGATTCAGTTTTCCCCGGTATGCTCTGCTCGTCCCCACCGCTGCCCCTTCCCCTGCCGTCTGCTCTCGGAGTCAGCCCTGCGTTTCCAGGACCAGGTCCCGCAGCACCTGCTCGGCTCTCCCTCGGGTCCCTCCGCCCTGCCCTGTACCCCTGGACACCCCGCCATTCCTCTTTCGTAGACCTTTAGACCCTCGTAGCTGCAAGGAGTGCCGGACTGTCTCGTCTGATCTTCCCTGCGAGACGGGGACCCTTCCGGGTCACAGACAGTGTGGCAGAAGCCTGACGGGGTCCCCTGGCCTTTCGTTCGCTTGTGGTTTTTGCCAGTTAAGTTGAAAATCGGGATCCACTGAATTGAAAGGAAAAAAAGCTGACAAGAGAGGCTAAAGGAACCAGCATGAATAACTCAGGGCAGAGGGAAGTTGTGGGCGCCGACGGTCTTCAACAATGGAAACATTAAAATAAAGAACCCTGACCAACTGATCTTTCCCCCCGCGCAAGAACAAATTTGAGGAAACAGGGTCAAACTGTGACATATTAGATTTAGGTCTGCTATAGGGAACTTCCTGATATTGGGGAATTATTAACTGGGGTGGCAAAGGCAGAGGTGAGTCTCGACTGTGCTTTCCACTGGAACGGGTTCTCAACGACCATAAAGTTTCATATGGGATCCTGCCTTTATCTCGGGGGTACAAAGTTGAGAGGAGGGAAGGGCTCTTTACAGATTTCTTTTAAACCGGATATGGGTCTGGCAGCTGTCTGTGCTACTTAAGGATACACTTTTGAGTTGTTGCTAACTACATGACAAAGAGTAACAAGTTTTTTCTTTTTTCTTTCTTTCTGTTTTTTTTTAAATCAGTACTTAGGGAAGTGGTGTCGCTTTTCCATTTGGGGGGTGTCATGAGAACCCACACGTGCCAACGCTGCGGTGTTCACTGGGATTTATGCAATACCACAGTCCTCTCTTCCCACTTGCCAGGTTTAACCATCGCATTCACGAAAAGTTAGAGTTTTTCTTCCTCATTTTTAATGGAAAGTCTTCAAATTTCTGGTAGCTGGAGGAAGTAGCTCTTGCGCTCTCAACAGCGAACAGGAAATGTAATAAGTTATTATTACTCCGATAAACTGGAAGGCTAGTTTTCGCCGTCGGTTCTTCCTTCCACTTTGAAACCTGGCAGCTTTCGGACCTCGCTGGTGCCAGACAGGCCTCTGTGCCACCTGCTGGGCCGGATTTTTGGGGGGCGGGGGAGGCATAAGGGAGCTGAGCAGAGAGAAAGGGAAACATTCCTCTTAAGCACTAACAGGCCACCAGGAAAATGAGTTTCGTGCAAGCAAAAAGTGCTTGCTGAGCCAGGGGTCCAAGGTAAACAGTGCTTCTGTTTTGGGGGCCGGTGGTATTTGAGGCCAGTGTGGGCAGACCGCGGGTCAGGTCGCACCTGCTTTGACGATCGACCCTCTGGGATCCCCAGCTGCTTATCTCTCGTTTGTCCTGCGTTTTAGATTCTGCCTACATCCTGAACTTCTGATTCAAAGACACCTTTGGGCCAGGATATGGTTCTAAATTCCAGAGCACACGGGTTTCCTGCGGATCCCAGTGCCTTGGGGGCTCTTGGCTTGTTTACCTGTATCGGGGGTGGAGAGTGTCTCTGCTTCACAATAAAACAATCCAAAGCCGCTGGGATTCAACAGCCCAAACTTCACCCTCTTTTATTTACTGCTTGTTTAGGGGGAAAAAAAATCCTTCTTTACTTGAACCTGAAGACAGAAATTACCTTAATAAGCTGTGAGAAACACAATCCAAGTGGTCGGCTATTCTAGATTGTGACATCTATCACATTGGGGTGTGTGTGTGTGCACGCTTTGTTTTTTAAGTAATAGGTCCGACCACATCCTTTGCCCCTGTATTGTGGGCGCTGAGCACAACCCCGCTGGGTCCCAAATCACTCCTGCACTCGGCTTCTCCTTTTTCTTGCCACTACGCCGACCTGATTTAAGACTTTACTAGCTCTTCCCCAAACCAGGGCAGTGGCCTCCTTACTGCCCCCCGCAGTATCGACCCACCGGGACACCCTTCCCCATAAGGCACACATCGGATCACGACCCTCCCCAGCCCGCAGTACAGCAAGACAGCCCCTAAACTATTTTGCACGCCTCACGGCCCGGCCCCCACTCCCGCCCCCCCCCCGCCCCCCGCTCCCTGCCGGCCCTTGGAAACCCAGGAACGCCATCCTTTTAAGAGTTCCCTGAAAACACTGCACTGTCATGTCTCCCGGCACCAGGCACCCTTGGGCCCCCAGCCCAGATGCTGCCCTCCTGCCCCCTCCTTCTGGGCTTTGGACACACTGGAAGGTAAGGAAGGAGATACTCTTTCGGGCGGGTTGAAGCACGCCTCGTCCTGGGCGCCCACCACACGTGGCAAACGCCGCCGGGACACAGGTCTCCTCCCGTATCCTAAATGTCCGAGTGCACCCCGAAGACAAGGGGCTGTGGCCCTAGTCTCTGTCCCCTCAGCCTGATGGGTGTCCCCCACGCAGTTAAGTACGTGCTCGCTCTGTCGAAATAAATGAACACAGATTCGGTTTTCTTCCTCACTAGTGAGTCCCCTGCCCTGAATGTGGGAGCCCACAGACATCAAAGGCTGGCAGAGGAGGGACCCACAAAACCGACATGGAGTCGTCGGCACACATCCACACAGAACGCGCTTCGAGCTGCTGCCGGGGGTGCTGCCGTGAGAACAGCCGTGCCAGCCCGCCCTCGACTCTGGAGCCGGAGGGGAAGCCTGCCGGGGCCGCTTGGGCAGGCCGGGCGCGCTGGCAGGAAACAGGCTGACAGCGTCTCTCGGAATGAGGACAGAGATACGGGCCGTGTGTAATATCGTTCACCGCCCACTCGGGGCTCGACCTCAAAAGCTCACTAAGAACTTCAGACGGACCAAGTCTTCTGTTTAGCTGAAGCCTCCTGTCTCGGTCTAGGTTTCTCGGGGCTCAGTGTCTGGGGACAGAGAGAACGAAATGAGTGTCTAGCAGGGGATTCCGATAGGAAGCCTGCTCCTGGCGAGCGAGGGGAACACGAAGAGAAAGTGGAGGACTTCCTACCAGCCAGGGGGGGAACATAACAGGGCTTGGAAGGAAGATCTGGCGGGCAGAGTGCTCCCCGGGCCAGCCCTGGACGCGCGGAGGTGAGGTCAGGCTGCTGTGTGCTCAGTCGGCGGTGCTCTCCTCGGGGGTGGGGGTCAGGAGGCCGCAGGGAGAGAGGGTGGGCACCTGGCCGGGACGAATCACCTGTAAAGCTGATGACCAGGGGTGCAGACCCATCTCAGAAAACAACAACAACAAAAAGGGCAAACAAACAAAAAAACACCAAGCCAAAAACAAAGCAACACAAGAATGGCCTAGACCAAATTCCTAGTCCGGTGCACACACCGTGTGGGAAAAACCACTACTATTTTTTTTCCATGTCCTTCAAAACTAGGAAAATACAGTGAGGGACATTTTTTTTTTTTGGCATTTATTTATTTTGAGCGAGAGAGAGAGAGACAGAGCATGAGCAGGGGAAGGGCAGAGAGAGAGAGAGAGAGGGAGACACAGAATCCGAAGCAGGTTCCAGGCTCTGAGCTGTCAGCACAGAGCCTGACGCGGGGCCCGAACCCATGAGCGAGATCATGACCTGAGCCGAAGTCGGACGCTCAACCGACTGAGCCACCCAGGCGCCCCAGTGAGGGACATTTTAATACTGACATGACAGATAAAGTTCACGCAGCACCTTCTTAAACACAAAACTCTCCGCAAAGAAGGCCTGGGTTTGGAACTCCCCTTTCCATGGCCTCATAAAACACTCGTTTACTGACCTTCAAAGATACACCTTTATTGTTTCGGTTTTCCTGGGGTAAGAATCGCTGGTAGATAACTGAAAAAGCAAGCTCAGATTTCCTTATCAACCCGGAGAATGTGTTTATATTACAGATGGGTCACTTTGGGGGGAAGCGGTGGGAAGGAAATACCAGGGGAGGCGTTTGAAACCCTTGCTATCAACAAAATGAGCTGAAGACCACTGGTGCACAAGCGGTGGCTCTCCAGACAGCACCCCCGTGGCCAGGAAGCCGGCGGGGCAGGGGCCTGACCGAGGGCACGGGCTCCGCTTAAGGGGCTTTCCTCTGTGGGGTCTCCCCAGCGGCTTTCCCAGGGCCCCGTGGCTTACCTGCCTCCGGTCGGTCTACCTTACCCCCTCGCCAAGAGCCGTACAAGAGTTATCTCAAAAACTATAAATGTTTAATGTCCTATCTGTTGTTGGCTTTCCTGAATTAAGTGCTTTGCACTACCTGTAAAGTCATTCAAAGAAAAAAAAAAGTGGTGTTTTTTTTTTGTTTGCTTTTTTGTTTTGTGTTGTTTCCCCCCCCCCCCAAGTCTTTTAGGCCTGCACCGGTCATGCCATCGTCTCGACTAGAAAGCTTTCCTTCCCCAGTTGCCTCTTGGAATCAGTCCCTCTCTGACCCTTCTCTTTCCTACCCACGCTGCAGAGACCCCGGCAGAAACCCCTTCCTCCAAAAGCCCGCCCTGACTGCTCGAGCTTTACTTGTTCGGTCCTTCCCCCTGCCCCCCTCTGCACTCCCGTCATCACGTGCTACTTTATTATTATTACAGGTTCACCCCTCTAGTCCTCTGACTAGACTGTGGCCTGTGACACAGTTGTCTTCGTCCTGTTTCCCGCTAGCACAGTGTCGTAGACCATAAATGCCTGCTGGCCTGAGTAGGAATGAACCTGCCCTTAGGTCTTAGATAACTGGGGACAAACACGGCTGTGTCTAATCAATTACCTTAGATAAAACAGAGTTTCTTTAAAAAAATCTTTTTTAATATTTATTTATTTTTGAGAGGCAGACAGAGCACAAGAGGGGGAGGGGCAGAAAGAGAGGGAGACACAGAATCCGAAGCAGGCTCCAGGCTCCGAGCTGTCAGTACAGAGCCCCACTCGAGCCTCGAACCCATGAACCGCAAGATGAGGACCTGAGCCGAAGTCGGACGCTTAACCGACTGAGCCACCCAGACGCCCCAAAACAGGGAGTTTCTACGATCAACATAAAAACATAAAAGGATTTTATCTGTGGGCAAATACTCCTCTAATGTCGGAAGACAAATTCCCTCACAAACAGAGGCAGCAGAGAGATAATCGCAGAAATGCTTTACAGAGCAAACCTGTCGGCCTTCCAGGTACATTTAAATCTTTTTACCATAACGTAAATGAAAATAAATACTTGTAGATAAAGCACTTCCTAGAAGCTGGTTTTACACAACGGATACCCCCTGGTCTCACTGAGCAGTTCTTCAGGTCTCACCCAGGATGTGATAGAACTTCAATGGATTTCCAACATAATTCCTTTTTTTGAACAAATAGAATAGGTTGGCCAAAGAAGCAGTCATTAAACAGAGTACCAGTACCAGCAGCGAACACACCTTATTGCCTGGGGAGAACGCTGCAACACAACAGCTAGCTTGAGCTTCCAGAATTCGTGGATTTCCACTGGCGAGACTGCGCGCAAACGTCTCTCGTTTGATTACAACTGTCAATATCATTTGTTTCCTGTTTAGACGTGATTAAAAACTGCACAGAAGTCAAGTGGCCAAAAGGGAAAGGGAGGGGAAATAGCACTTGTTGAAAGCTATCTCTGAAAAATAATTTTGTTTGGACAGGATTTGCTGTTAATATCTGAACCTACTGCGTTTTATGAATAGATGTACATATACAGATTTTGCAATAACAGGGTGGGATGCTTTTTTTTCTAATTTTTAAAAATGTTTATTTATTTTTGAGAGAGACAGAGCATGAGCGGGGGAAGGGCAGAAAGAGAAACAGAATCTGAAACAGGCTCCAGGCTCTGAGCTGTCAGCACAGAGCCTGATGCGGGGCTGGAACTCCCAAACGGTGAGATCGTGACCTTGGCCGAAGTCTGACGCTTAACTGACTGAGTCACCCAGGTGGCCCGTGAGATGCTTTTTTGAAACTGCACAGGTGGCTAACAGTTCACTGGAGCCCTGGTCCTTTAGTTCAAATAAGGAAGCACCCTGTCCAACCTGTCGAGCACTTCATTAAGCAACACCTGATGTGCTTAAAATGAAAAAATTCCACTAGGTTTTTCCGCCTTCTTTTCCCTCAACTATTCTGAGACCCATACCCGTCGTCGGAACGAAATAGAATGAACCTTCACGAGAGTGGTCTGTTATTTCTGTCAAGGTTTTCATCCTAGGCTGGCTCCCCCCACCCAACCCCGGCCTTCTCTGCCCCCCAAACGCAGCTCTACAAGCGCCTGGGCTGTCTTCGCTGGTTCTGGGTCATTCTGCAGAGCCGTGTTAACATAACAGCCTCAGCCAACTGTAACAGAGAAGGGAAATCTGAAACTGCCCAAACCAAGAAAACCACCGCCATTTACTCTTCCCTCTGAGGTACTTCCAAGTATACAAGGTTTTACAGAATTTGTGGTGGTGGGTTTGCCGCACTGGACAGCTCTTCTCCAGGAAGACAGACAATCAGTAACCAGCTTTCTTTATTGGCAACCGTCCTGGGTGAGGTGGGGAAGAAATCTCTGCCAAAACCAGGCTGGCAACAGAGATCTGGCACTCCGCACCAGGCAGCCCTCCCAAGCAGGGGGGATGGCCCCCGTGGGGAGCCCCAGGTGCATCCCAGGCTGGGGAGCCCCAGGAGCTGGCACCGGGGAGGATGACCACCGCCATCCCAACTCCTGCACAACAGCACCCCGTGTGCCTCGGTTTCTCCAAATGCAAACAGTATTCTGTCCTAATATCATCAAAGTGCTTCGGAGCACAAGTGATTCCATGGTTATAAAGAGCCAGAAACTGACCTGTTGGCCCTTAAGCTGTCAGTGGGGAGAGTCGGAGGGGAGGACGAGACGTAAAAAGCAAGGGAGCATAAAAAGGAAATCTTATGTCAGCTCTTCTGCAGAAACTGCCGAATTCGGTTTCACCGCGCGCTCTAGACGTCCCCGTGAAACGACGAGCGCTGATCTTCAGATGACCACGAAACCCAGGTGGGGAGACGGTGCGAAGCCAGGCAGAGGGGGTGGCCTAGAGTCCCGAGGGACTCAAAGTGGCCCGGAGGGAGAGATCCTATTTAGGAGTGGTTACCCAGCGTGGGCATGTGTGCGGCTCACTCCGTCCGCAGGGGGACAGGGGCCGCGTCTGCACAGCAGCTACCCTGCGCGCGCACTTGGCGCTCCGGAAATGTCTGGACAATAATCGACCTCAGAGCCTGCCCCTAAGTGGAGTTTTGGGAGCCCGTGTGCGGGTGCCGGGGGCCCGCAAGTCCGCGTCCTGCGCCCCAACACCCCTGCACTCGCCCTTCCCCTCCCTCCGCCGTCCCACCCGCGGAACCGCCTCGCCTTTCCGCCCTCTCCCGCTTCTCCGTCCAGGTCCCAGGACGTCTCGCAGCGCGCGCGTCCGGGTCCCTCCCCGGGCTCCCGAGGAGAACCGGGCGCGCGGGGAGCGGGAGCGGCGGGGCAGCCAGCTTACCTGCAGCCGGCCGAGCAGCGCGCAGATCGCGAGCAGCGCCGACAGCGGGCGGCGCCGCCGGGCGCGCGGGGCCATGGCGCGGTGGGCGGGCGGGCGCCGCGCTCTGCGGCCTCTGCGGCCCCGGGCTGCGCGGCTGTCTGGGACCTCGGGGCCGGCACGCCCCGCCGCCGCGCCCCGCCCCGCCCCGGTCCGCCCCGCCCCGCCCCCGGTCCCCGCCCCCCCGCGCAGCGCCCCCTCCGGCCGGACCCGGCGGCGCCCGCCAGGTGGTGCCGGAGCGCGCGGCGCGCGCCTTCTGTTGGGCGAGCGGGCGGACGGGAGGCACTGCGAGGTGAGGACCGTGAAGGCCACCTAGGGGGTTCGCCCCCACACCTCCCCCCCCGCCTCCCGCGTCTTCGGCCGCAGCGGGCGCGTGAGTTAGCCCGGAGCTTCCAACTCTTGGCACTTTCAGGTGGCACGCAGGCAGGTCTGCCTGCGACCTGTCCTGCTGCGTCTTTCACGTTCGCGGGCAAGTACCGGTCTGCACCCAGACATCCCGGACCGGCTTCCCGGGGAGGGAGTGGGCAGCGGCGGCCTAGCCCGCCGGTCCCCGCCCGCCTGGAGCCCGCGCGCTCAGCCCTAACAGAAGGGGCCTCCCAAGCAAGGGTGGATACCCCGCCACCGGGAATTAACCAGAAGAGGATCTTCGGTGGGGATTTCGTGGAGTACAGTGCAAAGGTCACCACAGTATACCATCCAGCACGCTTCGTACAATCCTCCCTCAAAGTTTTCTGGCCAGCAGCCACTTCCTCTTGCCTCTCCTCCAGTACCCTTCTCTGGGGTGCGAGACACCACCCCCGTCTCCGCCCCCGCCCCATCAAGCCTTGACGCAGCCCCTTTGCTGCTGTAGAAGCTGCCAGCTGTCTGGGGGCACTGCACCTGTCGTTCTGGTCACTTGCTATTCCTTGCTTAGGAGTGTATCTTCCCTCCCATTCTAGGTTGCTGCTGGACGCACACATACACCTGCTCCTTTGTATAGATAACTTTTTGAGAAAACATACTTGCTCGATGTCAACAGAAGGTTGTTTTGAATTTCTTGAGTGCTAGAACTATCTACAAGTGCCTTACTTTCGGCCCAGGGCATGGTGTATCCTATTCCATAGGATCTTCCACCGTCGTTGGGTGAAGTGGGTTTTAAATGTCGGTTAGGTCAAATCGTTTGAAATATCATATCATTTTCTGTCTACTTGTTCTGAGAAAACCGGAAATTTACAACAAAAACTGTGGGTTTGTTTATTTTTGCCTTTCAGATTTCAGCCCTACCCCCACCCCTGCCACGTTTTTGAAGCTCAGGTTAGAAGCATAAACATTTGGGATTATTATATCTTCTTGACGAATTGACTTTTCATCATTATTGTAGGTCCTCCTTGATCCATGATAAAACTTTGGGTTCCGAAGTCTACTTTGACATTAGTTATATCGCGACTTCACCTTTCTCATGAATAGTATTTACCTGGGAGATCTCATTCTATCTTTTTTCTTTTTTTTTACCTTTAAAATAGAAACATCGGGGGCACCTGGGCGGCTCAGTCGGTTAAGTGTCCGGTTTCGGCTCAGGTCATGGTCTCACGTCTGTGAGTTCGAGCCCCCATCGGGCTCTGTGCTGACCACTCAGAGCCTGCTTCTGATTCTGTGGCTCGCTCTCTCTCTGCCTTTTCTCCACTCATGCTCTGTCTCTCAAAAATAAATAAACACTAAAATAAATAAATTAAATAAAATAAAATAGAAACATCGGCCTTTCTGTCTATGGACACTGGCAAGTATCTTTAAAGTCTCCCCTCCCACTGCTGGCGTGTCTAAGTCAGAGGGTCCCAAAGAGTCTGAATAACTGCAGAAGCTCTTTGTCAGAGGTTCGAGCTTTGCAACAACCCATGAGAGTCTCAGGAGCCACTTTGAGCAACGGGGAACGCGCACGGACTGTGTGGTGATGAGAGGTGCAAACACCATGCGCTCTGTAGGCTTCGGGTTTGTCACGGATGACTCCGTAGACAAGATTGACATTCCAAACTACCCCAGCTGTGAAGTAAGGAAAAGCCCTGCCTAAGCAAGGGATGGCTAGTACTTTCAGCCAAAGAGGTCGAAGTGGTTCTGGAAACTTCGGCGGTGGTCGTGGAGGTGGTTTTGGTGGGAATGACAGCTTTGGTTGTGGAGGAAACTTTCGTGGGCTTTGGTGGCAGTTGAGGTGGTGGTGGATATGGCGGCAGTGCGGATGGCTACCCCGGATTCGGTAATGAAGGGAGCAACTTTGTCGGTGGCAGAAGCTATGATGATTTTGGCAATGACAACAGTCTTCAAATATTGGACCCATGGAAGGAGGGAATTTTAGAGGCAAAAGGCTGGCCCCTATGGTGGTGAAGGCCAATATTTTGCCAAACCACAAAACCAAGGTGGCTATGGTGGTTCCGGCAACAGCAGTAGCTATGGCGGTGGCAGAAGGTTTTAATTACTGCCAGGAAACAAAGCTTAGCAGGAGAGGAGTGCCAGAGACGTGACGGGGAATCGACAGGTGAAGTCAGCCAAGCACAGTGGCGGCAGGGCCTAGCTGCGACAAAGAGGACATGTTTTAGATGAGACTCATGTGTATGGGCAAAAAACTCGAGGACTGTGTTTTTTTGTGACTAATTGTATGACACGTTATTTTAGTTTCTGTTCTGTGGGAAGTGTAAAGCATTCCAAGAAAGGGGTTTAATGTAGGTTTTTTGTTTTTCGTTTGTTTTTTGCATCCATGCTATTGATTGCTAAATGTAATAAATAGTCTGGTCATGATGCTGAATAAATGTGTCTTTATAAAAATGTGCTGTGTGAAGTTAGTCTACTCTGAAGCCATCTTGGTAAGCTACCTCAACGGCGTGTGTTCGCGATTCCTTCAGGGAGATACCAGGTTCCATTTGAAATTTACTTGCAATCTGCTTGGGCACAGAAGCCATTGTCTCTACAAACCTTGGTGTCGTTGAACTGACAGTTAATGTGTCGTGACCTGGAGTTCACTATTCAAAGGGTCACCCGAGCGAAGTCATGGAGTTTATTTGATTATTAATATGATTGCCGGCACATCTTATGCAATATATCTAAACTGAATTATGGTATCAGATAAAATTATAGATGGAATGAAAGCTCGTGTGTTCCCATTATCATGTGTAATCAATAAATGATTTAATATCCTCTTGATAATAATTTAAAAAAAGAAACATCGCTTTCGTTGACAAGTTAGGGCCACAATGGACAGCGTCACAGAACAATAGAAATAGTAAAATGGCAGCAGGCAGGTTAATACTCTTCACCCTCACCGTCTCCCTCAGCAGTATCCACTCCAACCTCCTCATAATCCTTCTCAAGGGCAGCCATGTTCTCATGGGCCACAGAAAAATCTCTTTCCTCCGTGCCCTCGTCCACATACCAGTGAACAAAGACATGCTTGCCATGTATCAGATCAACCTTGTGGTCCGGTCAAGCCCAGACCTCACCAGTGGCTGTAGTGTTGCTCAGCAGGCGCTCGGCTCTCTGTATTTTAGCCAGGTCTCCGCCAGTACCACCGTGGCGGGCTGGTGATTAATGCCAGCTTCGAAGCCAGTGGTGTACTAGTCCACAAACTGGATGGTATGCTTGGTCTCGATGTGGCAGTGGCAACACTGACATTTTTGGGAATCCTGTCGCCATGGTACGACAGGCAGCAAGCCATGTATTTACCACAGCAAGAGGCATGTTTTGCCCTCTGGTTGGCTGGCTCAGAGCATGCCTTGGTGATCTCTGCTTCAGGAAGCTGTTCATAGTAGGCTTTCTCAGCAGAGATAACAGGGGCATATGTAGCTAGTGAGAAGTCAACGTGGGAATAGGGCCCCAGGCTGGTCTGGAATTCTGTCAGCTCAACATTCGGGGAGTCATTAAATCTGAGCGAGCAGCAACAGAGGACATGATTTTGCTCATAAGGTGGTTGAGGGTAGTGTAGGTTGGGTGTTCAATACTGATGTCACAGATGGGCTGGTTATCTACCGTGCAGGCGCAGTCACAGTGTTCCAGGGTGGTGTGGATGGTGAGCACGGAGCTGTAGGGCTCAACTACAGCTGTGGGAACCTGCGGGCCTGCGTAAATAGAGAACTCCAATTTGGACTTCTTGCCATATTTGACAGTTGCCATCAGCAGGGAGGGGAACCCAGAACAAGTAGCCCCACCAAAACTGTGGGAAACCAAGAAGCCCTGGAAACCTGGGCCCTGGTGGGCGAACTTGGTCCACTGACCAAAGAGCTCAGTGATCTCCTTGCCAATGGAACGTGCCCACCGCCATAGTTATTGGCAGCATCTTCCTTGCCCGTGATCAGCTGCTCGGGGTAGTAGCGCTGGCTGTAGGCGCAAGTGCAAACTTCACGCGGCACAATGAAGGTGTGGAAGGAGTCATCTCTTCCCGCAATGGTCTTGCCACTTGGCATCTGGTCATCAGGCAACAGAGCTACCAGCAGTCATCGTCCATGTGGCACCAGCCTGGCCAACATGGACGGAGATGCCTGAGACTTCGAGGGCTCTGCAGGGCTGGAGAAGGTGAGGGGACGGTGACGAGGATCCCCCATTGACGGACAACAATTCGGGGGGAGGGGAGAAGCGGTGAGAGGCAGGCCAGCCCGGAGGACCCAATGTATGCCCGCCCCTCCCTACCCCACTCTCCATCCCGGCCAAGGGGGGCAGACCTCAGACCCTGTCCCGGCCCGCGCGGCCCCGCCTCCGAGGCCCCCTCCCCTCCCCCCCCCGCACCTCCCCCCCTCCGCGGTGCCCTCTCTGCGACACTAGCCCCGCGAGGTTAGTCGCCTCTGCCGGAGGGGGTGTGACGCTGCTCGGTCGGTTGAAAGGTTGGAAGCCAACTTCTCGGAAGGAGCCAGATCTGAGAAGGGGAGGAGACGTCCCGGGGCCACAGACGGGCCGGCGGGGCGGGGAAGAGGACGGAGAGGGCTATAGGAAGGAGAAAGGAGAAGCGTCCGCCCCGTCCCATCCTCACCGACGGGACGCGTCGGGCAGGCAGAGCCCAGGCGAGGAAAGGCACCCGGCGGAGGACGCCCAGGCCAGAACCTCAGGGGTGCAGACCCTCCGGCGGACTGTCGACGTCTCTGGGGCCTGGACCCTCCTTTTACATTCAGATCTATTTATAGCGACAGCGTATAATTCGCTCTAGCTTTTACATTTATTCCATTTGACAGTCTCTCTCCTTTGACTGCAGTCTTCAGACCATTCGCATCCAATGTGATTATAGATACAGTGAAATCTGAGTCAGCTGTCTTGCTATTTTTCTGTTTGCTCCATCTTTGTCCCCGTGTTCCCATCTTCTTTTGGATTATTTTTTGGCATTCCATTTTCTCTCCACTGTTAGCTTATTTTATAGATGTCCTTTTTTTTTTTTTTTAGCTCTGGGTTTACAATATGCACCTATAACTTAACCACGGCCTGTCTTCAGATACAATTCTGCCACTTCACGCAAAGACCTAGGAAGAGCCGATTTCCCTTTCCCAATCCGGGCTTTGTGCTGCTGCGGTAGTCCTGCTACTCCTTTTGCTCGGTGGCTCCCTGCTGTGCAGCCTGCTTACTTTTGTGCTTTTGGAAAGTAGTCCCGTAGGGATGATTTTAAAAAAAATTGAAAGTGTGAATATCCTTTGACAAATCAATTCGGTGTCTGAGAATCTAATTCATCATAGAGATATACAAGGATGTTTTATTACCTTAGCATTTTCGTAAAACCACAAAGAGAAAAATGTGAGAGTTCATGGAGAAATGGCAGAGAACAATGAAGTCGACCATAGCATAGACTACAATGCAGCTGTTTAGGAAAATCAAGCGGTTTTGGAAAGACGTCTACTGCGTGCTAAGTAAAAGAAGCAAGTTACAGAGTCATATCATCCCATGCTTGTAAACAATAAATGTGATTTTATTTACATATGCAAAGGAAGTTTCTAGAAAGACAGTAATGATAGCAAACACCAACAGCATCCTTAAACATGCAAATCCATTTAATTCCTGCAACAACCTTGTAAGGAATATTATTAGTCCCATTTTACAGATTAGGAAACTGAGGCACAGAGGGGTTAATAACTTGCCTAGGCTCACTTGCCCATAGCAGCAGAGCTGGGATTCAAACCTCGGCTGTTCTGGCTCTCTGGAGTGCTCTCCCGCCTTGCTAATATCCAGTGAGTTGCAGAAGGGAAAGGAGACGCCAACAACTTTATTGGGGCCTACTGTTGTCTGGAATGTGGAGACGGGCTTTCTAGAAAAAGTAGTGGTATGAAAGGCAGGTGAGGGTTAGTTATGGCTACACGGAGCGGACTTGTGGGAGAGGGCGCGTTCACTGTGGCACTTCATGAGAAATACCGGTTTGCTCCTGGCACCTTGCCAACATTAGCCCCTTCTTTTCTCAAAAAAGATGAAAGGACTTAAACTTCTGCTTGGAAAGCCCCAGAGGTGAGCGTGCTGGTTTTGGAAGCACTTTGAACAATAGAATGCCCATGTTAACACATTAAATCAACTGGAGGGGGGGGGAGCTTAATTAAAAAAACACTATAAATTACTCTTTGAGGACTGTTTCTATACTTACAAAACTATCGCTCCCATAATTCAAATATTTTATAAATATTAATGTAGGATGCCATTTGTTAACAACAAAACCCATCGCAATGGGCCTGCTGTCCTCTTTCCTATAGCATTCTTAGGAGGAACATGGAAATGATTTCAAATAGTGTTTTCCTCTTAAGTGAAGGATGCACAATTATAGCTAAAGAGGTTGCTCGTTACTTACAGAAACTATTTTAAATGTTCCTTACAGTTTAAGAAACCCCACGTGTATAACTAAATTTTGGTTGTGTGTAGTAAATGTAAAAATGCATTTTAAACAATAGATATTTTAATATTCCGGAAAGTTATATGTTTCTGATCTTTAAAAAAGAATCGGCTGACAATGAATTGTACTTACTCGTATTAAGGAAACACCAAGTGTATTATGCAAATACAGGAATCGAAGGTTTAGATGAAAACTTTTTTATATGGATAGTGTGCATCTCAGCCTGGAAATCCCCACTACTTCCCACTTCTGCATGAACTGTTTAATTTTCAGACTCAAAAAGGTAACATAAAAGTATAGCTCTCATTTTTATGTTTCTGGAGGATGGCTTTTAAGTCTCACATTACATCTTGGGGTAATATTTTAACCTTACTGTAACACTGTAATCTTTATTTAGGCAGCAGAAAACAGAGGCACGATCCTGTTAATGAAATCTTTATTGTTAATGAAATCTTTATTTTTTGACGTGGCGATAGAATAGTTACTGTGACGGTGGTAAGGAGCTAAAGAGAATACATTAAAAAAGTGGTTATGAAGTAAACATAGGACTTTATAAATCTTTCGTTCGGTGAAAACTTACTAAGAACTACAAATGTTTTTATTACCTATCCTGTTATGTTCTGCCCTTCTTCTCATCTTGCCTATACAACACTTTTTAAACAAAAGTAAGGTACTGATAAATCGGTGTCTATTCAGAGATAAATTAAGGTGCAATATTATCTGGTAATGATACCCAAACTGAGAATGAAAATTTGTGAGAAATTTTGAACCGTATACATGGAAACCTATCTTGCTTGCTTTGGTGGACAAGAATTTTTTAGTTCTACTGATTTGGTATTCAAAATAAATGAATTTCTGGACCGTAAAACTAGTAGTTATCGCTACTTTTGGATATTTTGTTAGAGATAAAAAGGTTTCAAGTGGAACCAGATCATTTATGTGTCCTCTATTTGCCTTCTTCTTAACCCTAATGAGATGATGGAGAAAGTAGCTGTCTGTCCCTTACAAATGAACACAAGGACAGGAGTCATCCTACATGCTGATGGCAAAGTTCTGCTCTCAGAGAGGTCAGGTTCACACTGGCCACAAAAGACAACTGATTCTGGCATCCAGAGCGACCCAGAACGGTTTCTTTTTACCTGTACTTTTATTGAATAGAACATACATAAAGCACACAGTTTGGCTAATTGTCATAAAATGAAGACATATATAGAGCCTGCGCCCAAACCATGAAGGAGAACATTACCAGAACCCCGAAAACCCCTTTAATCGTTACCCCTCATCCTTCTTGATAGATTTAATTATAATACCAGTGATTCACTTTGTCTGCTTCTGGACTTTATCTAAGTGAACTCTGCACAGTCGTATTATCTTGTGTATGGCTTTTGTTCCTATTGCTTGCGAGAGCCACCTAGCTCCTTACTGGCTAATCCTCTGTTGTATAAATAGATTACACTTCATTCATCATTTCACTGATGAAGGATAGTTGGGTTATTTCACACATTGGTGGATTCAGAGTGCTAATATTTAGTTTAAGAGTTTACACATCTAAGAGATGGGCCGGCCTTATTCTTTCTGAATTGGGTCAAGTTTTGGTATCGGGATATTGGTGGAAAAGGCTGTGAAATATACGGAAGAACTTTGAAAGGGTGTAGGAATGCCATTATTTTTTTCCCTAAGTATTTGGTAGAATTCACCAATGAAGCCATATGGGCACTGAGGTTTCTTTGTGGCATTGTTTGAAATTACAAGTTCAATTTCTTTAATAGATCTAGAGCTACTGAGATTTTCTGTTTCTTCTTGGGTTGGTTCTTTCAAGTTTCGTTTTGTTTTGTTTTGTTTTTTAAAGTCGACTCCATGTCCAACATGGGGCTCGAACTCACAACTCCGAGATCAAGAGTCGCACGCTCTACTGACTGAGCCAGCCGGGTGCCCTGCTGTGTTGGTTTTGGTAAGAAGTTTTTCTTTCATTTTAACAGGAATACGTCCTTGCATCTTAACTTTTTAACTTTATTGGTACTATGGAGGATGATTTTCCTTTTGCTTGAATAATTTCTTATGGTTTTTCATTTGGTATGGGTCTGCTGGTAACAATTTCTGTTCTTCAGTGGGGTGGGTGAGGGCTGTCTAAAAATATCTTACTTCACCTTCATTGGAAATGTTTATTTATTTATTTGGGGGGGAGGGGCAGAGAGAGAGGGAGAAAATCCCAAGCAGGCTCCGCACTGTCAGCACAGAGCCTGACACGGGGCTCGAGCTCATGAACCCATGAGATCGTGGCCTGAGCAGAAATCAAGAGTTGGATGCTTACCCAACTGAGCCCCCCAGGCGCTCCAGTAATTTCACTTTACAAGGTATTCTTGCTGCCCACAGAGCTCTAGGGCGACAGCTATTTTCTTTCAGCATTTTAAAGACATTGTCCCTTTGTTTTCTGTTGGTAAGTAAACCATCAGTCTTAGAGTTGCTGCTTTTCAGATTTTCTCTTTGCATCTGGTTTTCAGCAGGTTTACTATCATATACGTAGGCTTAGTTTTCTTCAAATCTATCCTGGTTTATGGTTCTCATTGACCTACATGGTTTTTGTCAGTTTGAGAGAGTTCTTGGCCATTTGCTTGTCAGATGATATTTCTACCCATTCTCTTTTCTCCTTCAGCATCTTATGACTTTTACCCTCTTTTCTGTGTGTTGCATTTGAAAATATGTGTGCTGCTTCCTGTTTCCGATTCTGTGGTTCTACACGAAGGGAGTTTGGAAGTTACCACTCTGTCCTAACAAACAAGTGAAAAGCTGAATAAACTGGAAAAATCAACAAATCTTAAATCCCTAAAAGAAGTGAGGTCACAGGGCATGCCAATCCCCCCCAAGTTGAAGAGATTGATAGGCAAATACAGAGAGTCACAAGTGACCAGGTTAGGAACTCATGAGCTAAAACCTCTGTGGGAATCATGCTGGGGCAGGAAAACCAGAGCTGTAATTGATAACTTGCTGGAGGCTCAGAGTGGACAAGTCTGAGTCAAAGACTGTAGGGGGACCCAATTGTAGAGCCCTCCCTGCTACTTTTGTAAGATTTGCCTCCAGGAGCTCCACCAGGTTCTCACAGTAAATACCAGGGAAAACTCTCCTTGGCAGAGGTAAAGGAAAAGGAACCATTCTGAAATAAACCAGAGTATTCTGGTTTTCTTAATAAGGACTGTGCTCAGGGGGAACTAGTTAACCAGAGCCTAACCTGGCAAGAATTCTCACATTCCAGCCCATTGTCACCGTCCTGTCCCACCTCACAGGGAGAGAAAAACTGAGACATGCTTTTTAAATTCACAGTCCAGAGGGACAGGCTCACAAAAGACCAAGACCTAATCATAGGACTAGAGAATATTTATTCCTCCCACTCGTGTACAACTTACTAACGCATGATTAAACTCCTATTTACAACAGTTCCTTTTATCTAGTACATAATATCTGGCTATCAAGAAAAAGCTGCAAGGTATACCAAACGGCAAAAATAAGAATCTGCAGAGACAGAACAAGGATGAGAACCAGACATGGCGGGGATACTGGAAGAACCAGACTGGGAATTTGAAACAACCATGATGAATATGCTAAGGACTCTAATGGACAAAGTAGAGAGCGTGCAAGGACAGGCAATGTAAGCAGAGAGATGAAAATCCCAAGAAAGAACCAAAAGGGAATGCTAGAGATAGAATACACTGTACAGAAAGAAAGAGTGCCTTTGATAGGCTTATTAATAGATTGGACATGGATGAAGAAAGAATCTCTGAACTTGAGGACATCTCAAAAGAATCTGGCTGGCTCAGTTGGTAGAGCATGTGACTCTTCACCTCAGGGTTGTGAGTTTGAGCCCTACCTTGGATGTGGAGCCTATTTAAAATAAAAACTAAAAAAAAAAAAACCTTGCAGAAATGAAAAGCAAACAGAAAACATCGGAAAACAACAAAATAAAAAAAAAAAACAACCCAAAACAGAATATCCAAAACTGTGGGACAACTACAAAATTGCATACCAGAAGGAGAAGAAAGGAAGAAACAAAAGAAATACTTAACACACTAACGAGTGAGGATTTCCCTAAATTTATATCAGATGCCAAACCACAGATCTAAGAAGCCCAGAGAATACCAATCAGGATAAATGCCAGAAAAACACATATAAGTGTATTATTTTCAAACTATAGAAAATCAAAGATAAAGAGAAAATCCTGAAAGAAGAGGGGAAAAAACACCTTACCTGTGGAGGGAAGAACAACCTCCAACTTCTCAGAAACCATGCAAGTAGGAGAAGAGTGGAGAGATGGAAAGGATTGAGAGAAATAACTCACCAACTTAGAATTCTGTAACCTGTGAAATTACCCTTAAAAAGTAAAGGAGAAATAAAGACTTTCTCAGGTAAACAGAAATTGAATGTATTTGTTGCCAGTAGACCTGCCATAGAAGAAATGTTAACACTTAGAAGGAAAATATTATTGGTCAGAAACTCAGATTTATATAAAGAAAGGAAGAGCACCAAAGAAAAAATAAGTGAAGGTGAAATAAGTATTTTTCTAACTCTAACAGATAACCGTTTTTAAAAATAATATCAACAATGTGTTTATGTATGCCTATGTGTATTATATATATATGCTTATACATAAGTGAAACAAATGAAAATACTGATGTAAGGAATGAAAGGAATTAGGATTATTAGCATTATTTTGCTATTATAAGTTATTTATACTACCTTTGAAACATTACAGTGTTCTGTGAGAGTGGACTCGGATTAGCTGTAAATATATATTAGAAACTCTGGTAAAAAAAAAAGTTAAAAAAAAGAAGTAATGGGGGACCTGGACTGACTCTTGATTTTGGCTTAGGTCATGATATCACAGTTCATGAGTCCAAGCCCCACATTGGGCTCTGTGCTGAGGGCACAAAACCTGCTTAAGATTCTGTGTCTCTCTCTCTCTGCCCCTCCCCCTACATGTGCATGCACGCGCTCTCTCTCTCTCTCTCAAATATTTAAACAAAAAGAAGCAAAATTGATATGCTAGTAAGAAAGAAAATGGAATCATATAAAATTCTTAATTAAAATCACAAAAGAAAAAAGAGTGGAAGACAAAAATATGAACAAAGAACAAGTAGAAAGTGGTACCAAATATGGTAGATATTAATCCAACTATATTAATACTTTGCACCTCAATGGTCTAAATGTACCCATCAAAAGAGATTCTGAGAGTAGCTCAAAACATGAGACCCAACTATATGTTATCTACTAGAAACCTATTCTAAATAAAAAGAACACATACAGATTAAAAGTGAATGGATGGAGAAAGATATACCACGCTAACACTAATCAAAAGAAAGCAGGAGTAGGAGTATCTGTGTGGTTCAGTAGGTTAAGTGTCTGACTCTTGATTTTGGCTCAGGTCATGATCTCACACTTTGTGAGATCGAGCCCCACGATGGGCTCTGCACTGATAGTGTAGAACCTGCTTGGAATTTTCTTTCTCTCTCTCAAAATAAATAAACTAAAAAAAAAAAAAAAAAAAAGCAAGTAAGAGTAGCTAATTAACATAGTAAGCTATGTTAATTTCAGACAGAGCAGACTTCAGACAAAGGAAAGTTATCAGCGATAAGGAGGGGCATTAGTAATGATAAAGGATAAATTCTTTGAGAAGATATAACAAGCCTAAAATGGTATGTGCCTAACAACTGAGTGTCAAAATACATGAGACAAAAACTGATATAGCTGCAAGGAGAAATAGATGAATCTGCTATTATAGTTGGAGACTTCCACTTTCTCAAATGGAAATAAAATCAGTACAGATATAGTTGAATTCAACGACATTAATCAACTGGCTATAACTGACATCTGTAGACCATTTCATCCAATGATAGCAAAAAACACATTCTTCACCAGCTCACATGGAACACTCACCAAGATAGACCGCATTCTGGGGCATAAAACACATCTTAACAAATTCAAAAGAATAGAAATCAAAAAATTTCTGCTGTCAGATCATGATGGAATTAAATTAGAAATCAATAACAAAGATAAATGGAAAATCCCAAAATATGTGAAGATTAAACAACTTCCACATAACACATGGGTCAAAGAAGAAATATCAAGAGAAATTAAAAAATATCTAAAACTAAATGAAAAGGAAAGCAATTTATTATAATTTGTGGGAGGTAGCAAAAAACAGTACTTAGTGGGAAATTTACAGCATTGAATACATATTTCAGAAAAGAAGATCTAAAATCTGTCATCTAAGCTTCTACCTTAAGAAACTAAAAAAACAACAAATTAGATCCAAAATAAACAGAAGAAAAGAAACAATAAGAATTAGCACAAAAAAAACTCAGTGAAATTGAAAACGGGAAATCAATTAAAAAAATAAACAAAACCAAAAGCTGGTTCTTTGAAAAGATCAAGACAACCAATAAGCCACTAGTCAGGCTAACAGAGAGAAGACACACATTACTAATATCAGAAATGAAAGAGAGGACATCACTACAGATCCCATGGACAATAAATGGATGTAATAAAGGAATACTGTGAACAACTCTATGCACACAAATTTGATAACTTAGATTAAATGGACCATTTCTGGGATGCCTGGCTGGCTCAGTTGGTAGAGAATGTGACTCTTGATCTTGGGGTGGTATGTTTGAGGCCCACATTGGGCACAGAGATTATTAAAAAAAAAAGAAAGAAAGAAATGGACCCATTCCTTGAAAGATACAATCTGCCAAAACTCACAATCAGAATAGGCTTATATTAAAGAAACTGAGTCAAAATATTAAGAATCTTTCAAAACAGAAAGCACTAGGTCCAGATGTGTTTACTAATGAACTCTTTTCAAAATTTAAGGAAGATATTATACCACTTCTCTGCAGTCTCTTCCAGGAGATAGAAACTGAGAGAATACTTCCTAATTCATTCTATGAGGCTAGCATTACCCAAATATCAAAACCAGACACAGACATGACAAGAAAAGAAAACTACAGAGCAATGTCTCATGAACAGACTCCCACACAGTGAAAAATCTGCATATAACTTTTGACTTCCCCAAACTTTACCAACGGCCTACTGTTGACTGAAAGCCTTACAATAACATAAACAGTTGACTAACACATATTTTGTATGCTTATGTATTATATACCATATTCTTACAATAAAGCAAGCTGGAGAAAAAGCAATGTTGTTGAGAAAACCACACAGAAGAAAAAATACATGTACAGTACTGTACTGCAAAGAAAAAAATCCATGTGTAAGTGGGTCAACTGTAATTGAATCCTGGCTACTCCTAAGACACCACCTTTCCTGCTAAGCTTTTAAGTGGAGGCTTTTTATTTCTGTTCTCACAAACTCCTGTACCTTACAGTCTGGAGGTAGAACAGGTACCTGATTTGATTTTCATTTTTACTCCCAAAGGAAGTTTCTATCCAATTCACCTACTTGAATATTCTTACTAACACATATTTTTAAAATTTTATTGGGACCCATTCCTCAGATTATTTCCCCCCTCACTCTAATACCTCCTTTCCCCCCGCTCCAGTTTGCATTCTATGGTCCATCACTATAATCATTCCTTCACAAGTAGCTTTAATGTCTTTGTCCTTTCTCTTTCTCTGAAGCATCTAGAACCCAGCCCTGTTTATTCTCTGTATACTTCATACCTGTTCCTGAATAGTCATTGTTGGCTGGAGAAAAAAAAAAATTCACTTGTGTTAACTAGCTGTCTTTATTTACTTAAAGTTTTTATTCAAATTCCAATTAGTTAACATATGTATAATGAACTAGCCCTCTGTAAATTCACAATTACTATTCTCAAATGGGCTTTCAAAAGCAGTCCTGCAATTGCCTCACTAATTCACTCTGTCATTCTCAAAGACAAACATTTCTACCTTCTTTCTCTTCAAACCTCTAATACTTTCCATTTGCCAGCCAAATTAATTTCTTTACTTCATACTTCACTGAGAAAATAGAAGGAATTAAATGGAAACCCCCTAATCTTCCCACCACTAAATCTACCGAATCACCTCCAACAGCACCTCTGCTTCTCCCCTGTTACAATGGAGGCCAGTCCCTCCGTCTGTGCTCTGAATCTCAACCCCTCTTGCCTTCTCAAGGATTTCACTCTCCCAGTTTTTGCTGGTTACTGCCGCTGCCTCATCATCTTCTTTCCTTTTCCAGGCTTATTCTCATTAGCAGATGAACATAACCTCATTTCTCCCATTACAAAGCAAGACTAAACAGAACACTCCTTGGACCTCATGTTCCTTTCTCGCTACCAGCACCTCTGCTCCCCTTTATGGCCAACTGTTTTGAAAGAGCCGCCATCTCTAGTCATGGTCTCTCTTTAACCCACTCCGGTAAGGTTTGCATTTCCATTAATCTGCTGAAACTATACTGAGGTCATCAATGACTTTAATCTTTCAGTGGGTTTCAGACCTATCCTCATCTTGAGGCATGAGCAGCAACTGACCCTCCTTAGAATGCTCTTCTCTTTGCTTCCACGAAGCCACACTCCTTTGGTTTCCCTCCTATTCTCACTGTACACTCCTGGTCCTTTTAGTAGTTGGTCTTGCTCTTGGATTCTGAAGTATGGGGAGTGTCCTGGGGCTCACATTTGGATCCTCTTCTCCGCGGCTCCTCTCTCCCCAGGCCATCTCCTTTAGTCCCGTGGCTCTATCGAAATACTCATTACTCCATAATCTAGGCTGAGATCCAAAGAGCTAACTTCTTCCTTGACACTGCCACAGATTAACTCTTGGACATTGTGAATTTAACACATTTAACACAAAATTGTAGATTAACTCCACAGACTTATTCTTTACTTCTTCGCTACTGTCAGTACCCATTATTTTATTCAGTTATCACAGGCAGAAATCTCAGTGACATCTTTGGTTTTTCCTTTCCTTCGCTCTTCACACCCAATCTGTCATGCCAATTCTACTTCCAAATATGCTGCAGATCTCCTCCTTTCCCTCCATTTTTGTCCGGGCTGCCATCATCTCTTGCTTGGACTACTGCATTCGTTAGCTTCTGCTATCAGCCTCTACTCATCTCCTTGTCAAAAGCATTCTTACAAAGCAAAGTATATCTAACACAAATTGGATTAAATCATTCCACTACAACTATTCAAAGGCTTCCCTTTCTAACTTCTAATCTAGTGTACAAAGCCCTATATGATCTGGCCACACTCATGTCCAATTTCATCTTCTGGTAGTGTCTCGGCTCTGTTGGTCATTTTTTTTTCCAGTTCCTTGAACATAGCACTATTTCTCATCTCATTGCCTATGTGCATAATGCCCTTTTTTCTCTTCCTATTTTTACATTGCTAAAGCCTATTATTGTTCCTAGTTTTCAAGGTGTCACCTCAGAGGTGTCTCCCAAAGTAAACCATAAAGATAATCACCCTAACTAAAGTACGCCCTCCTGAGCCCTTCTCTCTCCACTTGTTTGTTTCCACACCTGGCTGTAAGCTCTGCTCTAGGTCAGTTTTTTTTTTAAATTTTTTATGTTTATTTTTGAGAGAAACAGAGTGCAAGTGGCGGGGGAGAGGCGGAGACAGAGGAAGACACAGAATCTGAAGCAGGCTCCAGGCTCTGAGCTGTCAGCACAGAGCCTGACGCAGGGCTCGAACCCACCAACTGTGAGTCGTGACCTGAACCGAAGTCGGATGCTTAACTGCCTGAGCCACCCAGGCGCCCCTGCTCTATGTCAGTCTTATTCACTGCATCCCTATGCCTAGCACAAAGTAGGCACTCCGTAAATGTACACTGAATGGTGAATGACTTTACAACCTTTAGAAAGGGATGGCTTCTCCACACTGATGGAGCACCTGATGAGGTCTGCTGTTGAGAGAGGGTTTGCCCAGAGAGCCAGATTTGAATACAAGCTCTGTGCATACACACATGGCACAACTTGTAGGGACTTTTATTTATTCCATGTTTTCTACCTTGGATATAAATAAGCTCACTATAAGAAACAAAGTCAAATACTTTGCTGAGGTCAAGACGCACAAGATTATACAATTCTCCTGATCAACAACATACAATAGCTCTATGAAAAAAGGACTTTAGGTTAGTTTGGCAGGTAGTCTTGGTAAATTCATGCTGTTTTGAGGAATTCATAAATCATCCTTTTAATCTAATTGGCAAACTTTCATGGAATGGGTATCAAGCTCTTATTCATTAATTCATTCAATTAATGTTGAGTACTTATCATACACCAGGCATTCTTCAAATACTGGAGACACATTGGTTGAAAAGGATAGACAACATTCTCTCTCATGGAGCTGAGTCTAGTGAAAGAGACAGACAATAAAAAAAAAACACAAGAAAATGAGTATCGAGAAGAGTAATTATAAAGAAGAAAACCAGGGTGATTGCAGGGAAATATAGGTAGGGGTTACTTTGGATTGAGTGGTCAGAAAAGGTCAGAAGAGGCTTTCTATACATTCTGGATGGTGATCCACATGTTGTAAAATCTACTGGCTTCTCAGTTTTGAAAATCAGGACATTTTCCATCTCTAAGCTGTCATCGCTCCATGACTTTCTTGAGGATGATTACATTACAACACGGTGTGTTTCAGTAGCATGACAACTAAAAGGAAATGGTCTCTAAATTTGATAAGCCATATTTACCTGTTAACATCGGAATACTTTCGTAGTGTCTGCAAGAGACCAGGATTCTAACTTTTGAAATCACTGGTCAATGGTTAACTAAACAGTTTCCTTCTCTTAGATAACATTTAGGAACCAACTATTTTCAAGAAATGGCAGTTCTTGTTCTTCTTCCATTAGTATGAAAAGTTTAGTTACAAGGAACCTGGAAGTTCAAACTAAATACCAAAGAAAGCTAGTTACTGTAAGAATCAAATATAGACTAAGAGACATGAGTGAAGTCGCAAAGGGTAAAATCTTTTACAAAATCTAAGTAGATTATGTAACAAAAAATTAATTTATTGAATTAATTTACTTAGGCTTTTGAAAAAAATTGTAAAGACAGGATTTGGTAAACAAAAAATAAAATTACCTTACCAGTCTTCACTAGGCTGGAAACTCTGGGAGTGGTTAAAAGTAGGCAAAAGTAACAATCAAAAGTGGTTTCTGCCTTCTATTGCAATTTTAGGTAAATCATGCATGTCATGGTAACCTATACACTTACTAGAAAATAAAAGTATGGGGGAGGGGGTTAGCCACAATTACCCATGCTTTAGTTATTCAATGGTTTAAAATTTTTAATTCTACTTTGAACTTTCGTGATACTCTCTCTAAGTGCTAAAGCACTTTCGGGTTTACTATTATGTAATTTTCATAAAGTTCTGTGAGGAATAGAAGGCATGGTATCATTTCCATGCTCTTTAATGGTAAGACAGAAAAGAATGTTAGAAATCTATATTTATAAAATTCATATAAATTAGAAAATGATTTGTATTATGAAAAGCATTCACCTTAGGTTCAATACTTAATATATGACAGGGAGATTGATGAACAGAGGAAGTTAAACATTTAAAGAATTGCCAAGTGATTATCCAGAATGAAGATAAAGGGTCTATAAAACTGTAGTCAATGAGAAATTATTAGATTTCTATTACTTAGGAATGTCTACATTACACAAGGTATTTATAACATTTTCAGCTTCATTGAAAATGAATATCCTAAAAATATCTAAGGTTGCAAAGGCCAACAATTCAAAAGTAAGGGTACTTTAAAAAAAATTTTTAAAAGCAGACCATCAACAAATAACTGACAAAAAATTAATATCTATAACATGTAAGACAAAATGCCAGCTTACAGACAACATAGATTTTACTACATTAAAGTCCCTCAAGAAATTCTATTCATGCAGTGATCTTACTGAAATAAATGTAACGGGTTAATCTTTAATGGAATAAAAGGAAATTAAAATAGTATATATTCTGCTTTATAGACATGCTTTAGACAGAATTTTCCAGCTCTTACTGAAGACTTTTAAGGAAAGCAAATAATTTACATTTTCACCACACTGAACTGAAGGAATTACTTTTGTATTATCAAAAAGATATAATAAAACTTCTATTAAGTTTGCATTAACTGTCATGTTATGACTGCTGTGGTCTAACAGTGGATAGGAATTTTTATTTGAAGATTTTTCTTAAACATGCCAATGAAGTAAACCATAAAGGCAATCAAAGCAGTTTCCTGTAGTTAGTTCTGAAGGGAAAATATGAAGACTGATGTGCCCCTCAAGAGACTTGACTAGAGTGTTAATTTCACAGATGAAACGCATGCAGAACGCCCATACGTAGTGCAAAAACAGCCAAATGTTAGTCTAATTATTTTGCCAATATGCAGAAATCCACTAGATACATTATATTTTATTAGTCACAAATATCTTTAATCTCTTGTTTTTAAAATGCACTGAAATAAAATAGTTACAAAACCAAGCACACTGTAAAGTTACATTAGAACATTCAAACAAAGTCTATGAAAAGCTAAAATCATTTCGTGGTTTGCTTATGAAAGAGGTAACATCCAACGCAAAGTTGGAATGTTGTTACCTAGCCAATCTGGTGAACTTCATTAATTAGAATTGCTGATTAAAAAACTCTTTAAGCATAAGTCTTTCTACAAAAAATAGTTAAGAAATTCGTGACCAGCACAAGAAAGTCACTGCAGTTAGCTTTCACGGTTCAACGATCAACAAGGTGGTGTCCAGAGAAAGCTCTGTTCTTAAGAGTTCCAGTAATGGTTGAAAACAGGTTATCTTAAAAATTGGGGTCATGAAAAGACAATTCAATACACAGTGATTTCACCTCCCATATCAGAGACTATTTATTTGAACCAGTTGAGAAATTTGACAGCAACTTGAATTGAGATTCCATTAAAATTACTTACAATTTCATTCAGGTTGAAAGTCCATGTGATGTTTAGCAAAGTAACCTTTCAAAAGGGGTGACTGATGCAAACAAACGAAGGTCAAGGACGTCTATGTATGAAGTTAGATGTTGCTACCATTCAAGCTTCGTTCTTGGAATAATTCAGCAAAATTACTAGCTATGGCTTTTCTGGGTTTCTGAAAAATTTTAGTCACTGGCTTGCTTTAGAAACACTGGAATAATTTCAAGTTAGCTTTTCATAAGGTTGCAAACTTAGGATTTTTTTGTTAAGTTGAATACTTTAACTTGTACCATTTTTATTTCTGTTTAAAAAGAGTGGGTAGGGGAGTTTTGTGACCTGTTTTGGAAGAACACACAGTGTCCGTGATCAGTGGGGCTGGTCAGTCTTGTCTTTAAAGAATCTACAGTTTGCTTTAAAAATAACTGTGAGAATAAACGTGAAGTCTTATTGACATTAAGACATTTGACAGCAAAAGAAGGGAGACTCCCTTGAAATATACTGTGTATCTTACTAGCTGTTGCTTTTAAAGGAAACCATTAGCGTTTAGTTTAGATAAATAGATTCATGAATTAATAAAAATAATTCTATTCGCTCATCTGGTAATGGGTATATTTATTCTACTGCATTTCAAAGCAAATGAGAGCCTTAACACTTTCTTTAAACTGTCTCTGAAATATATTAATTTTATAGCAACAATCTGTTTTTAGTGAAAGTGAATTATTAAATAATTTATATAGATTATATTCCTTACAAAATATATTAGTACATTTTAATGAATATATTCTTTCTCATTTCCTTCGGCTTGGATATAGGATACATAGTGTTTCAAAATGAAAATAAATACACATAGCCAAAAACAAAACAAAAACAAATATGCAAAAACCGTTTATTTATAATAGATCAACATTTTTGACATGAAAGGTAGCCACTTTCAATTTCTCAGGAATGCCTAGAATCCAACAGTTTCTGAAAGACTAATCTTAGTAATTATTTCACTCTAGGTAAAAGAAAGAATTTCAGAATGAACTTTTTAAATGGCTTTGTCTATGGCAACTTACTTTATGAGCTTGAATGTGTGGTAAGCTAGCTTTCCCAGGAAGAGAGTGTAATCAGCCATGTTCAAGTGTGTTAACCCAGTTTATACAACAAACATGAGAATCACCTACGTGCATCGACTGTGCTCAAACAAGAATTCTCTTTATCAAAATATTCGTTTTTCAAAAAGGCCTCACATTAACCCCTCTAACCAATCACCCCCTTCTATGTCCAGGACCACTCGTCTCTACTTCAAGTTGCATTACCTTATAGACAACTGTCAAATTCCAGTGGAACTGTACACTGACTTAAGACTCTATGTCATATATATCAAACACAAGAATAGTCACTGACTTTAAGGGACAAGGTGTTAACTAACTGATAATAATTTAGCTAATGTCATTTTCAGTTTAGAGGGGAAAAAAAGCAGCCCCCAAATGTCCTGAACTTTTCGGTACTTCTCTGTAACACACAGAATGAGAGGATAATCTCTGAAATTAAAATCATTAGAAAATATCTTAAATAAAATATTTTACATAAATAAGTGTTAAATCTCAAATTCAAACCATGTTTTCCTGTGTATTTAAATTTGGGAAAGAATTCACAATTATTAGCTCTTCTTACTTACATTTATTTTTGAATCTTTAAATCTATTACACATCGGTTTTTAAAATTCACCTTGGTTACCACTCCCCGTGTGTTTCTGTGCTGTCCTTCCTCAGGTAAGTCCACTGTATGCATGTAAATGCTGGGGAGGTTTGAATAGCACTTAAAGAATATTCATGAGAGCTCTGAAATGTGGAAAGTTTCATTATTATCTACTTACTGTAGGATTTGTAATTCAAATTCATCACAGCATTATAAAATACCGTGTGAATGGAATGCATACAACTCCTACAGACACACAAACTGAAGTCCAAAAGGCACAGAGTAATGCTGGTGGCTCTTCCTAGTCAGTTAAGAAACAATAAAAAGTCTGTATTATTCTTTCATAATTTAAATACTTAAGTAATCTCCACTTTTATTACTTTATAACAATGACTTCAAATTTACATTATTTTAAGTACCATTGTAATAGCTTAGTGTATAATACAGATATTTGCTAATATCCCATCCAAAAATTAAAAAAAAGAAACCTCTTCACTCTATATATATATAAAAAATTATTCTGAAAGACGAGAACACAGAAGAGGGACTCGGTACAGACTATAAACTCAATTTTCTATTACCACAGTTATAACTCCAAAATTAACAGATATACAGCAATAATCAAAAGCAGTGCAAATATCTTTGGAGGTTAGGATGAAATTATAATGCAAGAACATAAAACAAGGAAATAAAAAAGGCAAGTACTTCAAGTACAAGGAACCAGTCTGCTTGAGGTCCATCTTAGTGTTTACTGGGGGCTTCCTTCCTGCTTTTACTTCTTTCTCTGAAACACATTGGCCAACATGGCACCTGATGTTGTCAACTGGCCCATTTTGTTCAAAAACTTGGTCTTTGTATCTTCACTCACTAAGCTTGCAGCAATTGACATTGAGCTAGGAAAGAAATTTTAAAATTCAAGTAAAGCAATTAAAAAACTAAAATATCCATTTTTTCAGTTCTTCAGCAGTATAATAGTAATAAATACATTCTGAACTGGTAGCACGAAGGGAAACTAATAGTTACAGAGAGGAGTTTTTATGCACCCTGGTGGGTCAGGAGCTTTCGTGTTCATGGTTGATGAAGGACGCAGTGGTGGTGTAGAGGTGAGGAGCAAGTCTGGAGTGAGCCTGAATCTTGGCTCTGTCATTTGCCAGCTGTGGGATCCTAGGCGAGTTATTTAATCTCATCTGTAACGTAATCCTCATTTGTAAAGTGGAGATATCCTATTACCTACCTCATAGGTCTAGTAAGAATTAAATTTAAGTGTGCAGGGCTTATTAGCAGTGCCAGGAATGTAGCAGCAGGCTGTAAGTGTCAGTAGTTATTCTTATTATCAGCATCGCTTCCTTTAATTACAGCAACCCTGGAAGATAGATACTATCCCTATTTTCACAAATGAGCAAATTAAATCACAGTGAGGTTTTATACTGTGCTGGTAACAACCGTATGACGTGTTTCTTTTTTAGGGGTTAGGAAGGAGGAGAATGTCCTCAATTGCCAGTTGCATTAGTTTCAATCAACAATTTTAAATTCATTTCTTCTTCCTTTTTGACCAACTTCCTGTATAGGTTAAATAATCTAAATAACTACTGAAGATTGCTAATTTATCACACTACCAAACAGACTACTGATCAAGTACAATTTTCAGTGATCCAACAAGAAACCCACTTTACTGGACCCACTTTACTGTGGCTTTGGCCAAGATGCTTTAGATCACTCTGATTCAATTTCTTCAACTGAAAAATGCAGACTGCAATCACTACTGCAAAATATCCCGAGGACTAACGAAGAAGGGCAGTGAGTGGTGAGGTGCAGAGGCTCAACGGATGTCCACTGAAACCACAGATGAAGTGCGGGCGGCCAGCAAGAACTTCTGGTTTTCTGTAGACCTTAAAGGTGTGCACTGTGTATTACTAAGTTAAATGCCAGCCCACGACTCCCGTCTTGAAAAATCTCTTCTTCCCACAGCTCTTCTCCTAGTACAACCAACCTGGCCTCTCTCTTGTCTCTACTTCTCTCTTTCTGTCTTTTCTCTTCCCAAAAAATAAACTGCCATAAGGTGCAACATTTGGTTCCTGGTTCTTCAGTTACACAACTTACTCTTGAAGTTTCAAATAGCATCTCCATTAGGAGTTCGGGAAAAGTCCCGTTAATACAATTGTTTGTTCGGTAAGATAATATCAAGCTTTTTTTCACACTCTAACTTTAGAAATGACCCACCATTTTTATTTCCTTATTTGTTAGTGGTTTTACCATTTTTCTCTCCTCCCAACAGTGAATATAATGGCTCCCTCTCTTCTATTTAAAATACTCTAGTATTTTAAAATATAGTATCAAATACGCTGATTTTATTCTATGAAACATCATTTTTTTATAAATTTTTTTAATGTTTATTTATCTTTGAGAGAGAGAGAGAGAGCGAGCGAGCATGAGTGGGGGAGAGTCAGAGAGAGAGAGGGAGACACAGAATCCGAAGCAGGCTCCAGGCTCTGAGCTGTCAGCACAGAGCCCGATGCGGGGCCGAACCCACGAACCGTGAGATCATGACCCAAGCCGAAGTTGGACACTCAACCGACTAAGCCACCCAGGCGCCCCTATCATTTATTTTTATTCCCACTGACAATACCTTCCAATTGAATTACTCCAATCGTCTTAGATCTGGGCTCCGCTCCGTGCATGATCAGATTAACTTCTGAAATTTAACTTCTGAAATAATCACTTCTTCATATCCTACCCATTCTTAAAATCTTCAATGGCTAATTACTACCTAATAAGATAAAGTGTGCTTGGCATTCAAGAAACATAGCAATCTAATTCTTGTGGGGATGTGCTTTTACCAACCATTACTGCTTAATTTCTAGATCCCCTTGAGTTAAGTTTGCTGAGTTTAATGTTCAGAACATTCTTATCTCTTTCTTTCTCTCTGATGTCTAGACATCCTGTAAGTCTCAGTTCAAGTCCTATCTTTTCTATGATGCCTTTCCTTAGTGTTCTAAGTTTACAGTGCTGTTTTCTCTCTGTAGAACAATACTGTAAGCTGAAAGGTAAGTATGATTTTAGTTTGCATTGAGAAAAACAGGATACGCAGGTCAGATAATACTTGAGGTACTACCAAGTTTTAGTGATATTCTAAGAGGAGGGCAACAATGATGTTGAAGAGTCTGGGATGTTTGCTGTGGAGAAGAGAAAATTTAGAAGACAGACACTAATGTTATGCGTACCAAATTAGATGTAAATATTCATCTGCATAGCTGTATATATTCGTACAGCTCTACTGATATACATTACAGCCACCTGGAGAACTCTTTGAAAGCACAGATGCCTTGGCCTAACCCCAGTTACTCTGATTCTTTCCATATGGTATAAAGGACCCAGGTATCTATTTTACACAAAGCTTTTCAACAAAGAACCATTGCGTTACAACATATTTTCCTGAAGAGAAAGTTTACATTTTTATCCGTTTTACAAATGGGTCTGTAATGCTTCCCCATCCCTCTGCCAGATGATGAAAACTATTTTAGAGAGTAAACGTTATAGAGACTTTAACTCAGGATATTTTTTTGGTAAAAAAAATAGAGTTGTTAAAAATGAAATGGGCTGCCTTGTAAGGTAATATTGTCTTCTTCCTGAGAAATCTCAGATCTTTCCTTTGCAGCTCAAATAAAATTGGTTGCCATTTTTGTTGATTTTGAATCTGTAGAACCTCTTATATAACTGGTTTCTTTTTTTTCACTTTTTTTAATTTTTAAGTAATCTCTACACCTATTGTGGGGCTCAAACTCACAGCCGAGATCAAGAGTCATATGCTCCACCAACTGAGTCAGCCAGGTGCCTCCTGGCTTTTCTTCTTCAAAACTATATCGTACAATATTTCTCTCTCTCTCTCCATACCATTCCATTAGGCGAATTAATGTCAAAAGGACGTGGGAAGTCATCTTGAAAAGGCTTGCAATGGCCAAAGCTGGGATAATTTGGGCATCAAAAGAGAGTAAGTACGATGCAGTGAATCACATCAAATATTTGAAAATACACGTGTTTATGATGCTTGAACAAAATAAGTCACCATTAGAGGGTGAATCAATTCATTATTTTGGAAAACTGGTAAGTAAAGAGAAAGAACTGAACATTTATCTTGACTGTACTATAAAAAACTCTATCATTGGGTAACTGTAGTACATATAGGGGAAGGTTTTCTTTCCTGAAGTATTCTAACTCACAAATGAGGAGTGAATGACAGAATTAGATATTTTAGTAATTCGCTATTACTAAATAGTAATGTTATCTACTTTAGTATTACATTTACATACTAATGTACGTTAGTATTTAGGAATAGCGAATTACTAAAGTATCTAATTCTAATGTATTTAGTAACAGCTAATGAATTAGTGGAGTTAGGCATTGATCATTAACAGATGCTATTATCACCAAAAAAAGAGAGAAGCACTGTCTCTCTCACAAAGAAAACACACCTCTTCCTATGAAGCAGTCATGCAAACAAAACAAAGAAACATGCCCTGAATCTTATGGAATCTCTAGACCCAGAACCAACAACCAAATTTATAGGAAATACAGAGGAACATGTTAAAACAACACAAGAGAAATGCAATCAGCCAATTCAGACTATGGGAACCTCTACAGAACAAAGACTCGGTTTCTTCAATAAGTAAATTATATGAAGAAAAAAATGAGATAGAAGGAGAACCTATGGATTAAAAGAGACTTAAGCGACATGTCAACTAACTGCAATGTATGGAACTGTGGGTCCTGACTCAAAGAAACAGACTGTAAGGAAAAACACAAACACAAACAACTAATGACACTTACGCAACAATTAGAAATTTGAACACAGGCTACATAGCTGATAATATTAAGAAGTTGTTATTTTGGCATGATAATGACATGTTTTAAAAAAAATAGCACTTATCTTTTAGAGATATATACTAGAATATAGGAGGGGCATGGATAAAATAAAATATGAGTTGATAATTATTGAAGTTGAGTGATGAGTACATGGGAATGCACTCTGTTATTTTGTATTTATTTGAAATTACCTAAAATACAAGTTAAAAAAATAATATGGAAGATTTGAATAATGGGGAAAAATATGATTATAAAAACAAACCTTTTCTTTTTAGGAGTCATATAACTGAAACAATTTTGGGAAGTTTATAAAGATATTTTTTCTCTTTCTTAATTCATGTACGCTAATTAACGAAATTTCATTTAGAATGTATTTCACATATAATTCTTAATTTTGTCCCCAAAGTTTTTATACTTTAAATAAGGCACCAAATAATCTTAATACTTAATGTATGACAAGTGAACAGAAGTATTTGCTTTGGTGTTAGTTTTACGGATTTTGTGTTCAGAATTGAAACCTAGAAAGTATTTTTATTGTTTTAACTTTCCAAGGTTACAATTGTAGAAGAGCTCCTACCATCCTGGGAGGCTAAAGAAAGGGTTCTTACATGCACTAAGAGGTAAAAGCCTCTAAGCGTACGCATGTGGGGAGGAGGTTGGGGGTGTGGAGGGGTAAGTGTGTGGATGGGTATCTAGCCTGGTAAGATGACACACTTACTCCTGGTAGTCAGCTTCATAAAGGAAAAGACTTTGAGCTTTTTATGCCTAACCGAGTCTATTTAAGATTAACTGCTCAAGGTTACATAAAAAGGCAAGAGTACACACAGTCTATCTGTAATTACTTCCTCTCCTGAATGCCCAACTTTACTCTTCCCCAGCTATGCTTATATTTTAACTTCAACGAATCTCTGAATTCTGGTTGGTTTGGCTGGGAGCAGAATCTCTGAATTCTGGTTGGTTTGGCTGGGAGCATATGAATAGAACATTCGCGAGTTTAGAGTCCTCTGTGCGGTCAATCGAGTTACGACTTATAACTCCAGTCATGGGTTTCTACGAAACTATTTTGACCAGGGACTCCCACATCCGGCAACCTACCACAATGTCTTTGGAAGCTTTTAAACACACAGATCCCAAGGCTGAATCAGATCGTTGAGAGGATGGCACAGAACATGGGGTAGAGGCCTAAATTTTAAATTCCCCAGATAATTCTGAGGCAGGTGGTTTATAAACTAGCATTTGATAACTGCTGATGTAAATACCTTTCTTACCTTCCAAATAAATGACTACAAAGTCACACGAAATAAATACCCTACTCATTTATAGGAAATTTAGATAGAGAAATTACAGTTAATACGAAGCCTTAAAAAAGAATTCAAGTCTTACCCTTGAGGCTCTTGGACGGTCTTGCTCTCTACTTTTTGTTCACATTCCTTTATCATGGAACTTAAAATAACCTGATTTCAAAAACAAGGACTTTAGTGAAATACAGTTTACAATAGTGAAATGCTATTGTTTAAAGTTTTTAATTTAATTTTTAACAGTCCCCAAAACATGCAAAGTTTTGACAGTTACTCTGTAAAAGGAATTCACCTTAGATTGCTATACTAGGTACAGAAACAGCTTTAAAAGACCTCAATCATATAACCTAATAATTGATTTTGGTCTTTACTAACATTCCTTCTGAATCTGATATCAATTCTCCCTTAGCTTTCCCTACCAGCTAATGTTAAAAGTAAAATTTGTATACGTCTAGCTAGAAATTTAACATATACACATTTACACATATTTTCCTAGTAAAAGCTGTTCTGTCCTGCGCCCCTTTGTTTTCTCCAGGTTGCAAACAGCAAGATGCTCTATTTTACGTCTAAAGCAGAGACCAGGTATAGGTCCGCGGCTACTAAAATACAGTTGGGAATATAATGAGCATCTAAGAGTTAGCACCATTTTTGCACGAAGACAGAGAGAATGATGGAAAGGGTGGAGGGATCTAAGCTGCTCCTTCAATTGCTGGTAACCTCACCAGAAACTGAATGGTCTTAAATATTCCTGGCCCATATTCGGGTACGGAGGTCACTAACCAACAAATATTTACTGTCACCTACTATGTGCCAGGCACTTTTTCAGAGATACAGAATGCACAAATAAGACAGACAACACTCTCTCCTTATGGAGAGCTTATGTGCTTGACAATATAAAAAAATGGGTAAGTTATATAGTATATTAGAAGGTGATAGGGCTTTGAAAAGAGTATTGAGTTAAAATATAGGGATCTAGGAGGTCAAGGTTAAGAGTGTCACAATTTACACGGAGGTGTCCCCAGCAGGCTTCATGGAGATGACATGTAAGGAAAAGCCTGAGGGAGATGAAGGAGCCAAGTGTTTTAGATTCTGGGAAGAGGCAGAGCAAAGGCTCCATCTAAGTGGGAGTGCGTCTATCACGTTCTAAGCAAGGAGGCCAGAGTGAGCCAGCGTGACGGTAGAAGATGAGGTCTGAGACGTGAAGAAGGAGGGGCCGGATCTTAGAGTGCTTTGCAGATCATGGTGAGGACTCTGGTTATTAAATGAGACTTCTGTCATTTGCATGTTAGATCTAGATTCATCCTTTTTTGAATCTTTTCTGGTTTGCCACTCTCTGATCTCACAGATTATAGATTTTGTTTGCTTGTTTTAAATGTTTATTTATTTTGAGTGAGAGTGCATGGACATATGCGAGTGGGGGAGGGGCCGTGAGAGAGGGAGAGAGAGAGAATCCCAAGCAGTTTCCGTGCCATCAGCGCAGATGTGGGGTTCCATCTCACGAACTGTGAGATCATGACTTGAGCTGAAATCAAGAGCTGGACAGTTAACCGACTGAGCTACCCAGGCGCCCTTAGATTTTGTTTGTTTAGCTGGTTTTTCCTTTATTATTTTTAGGGGGAGTTTTTTGTACTTTTTCTGCTTCCCGCAGTGTCTGTTTCCTCCAGTGTCCTCTTTCTGGCATGTATGTTTTCATCTCCATCTTGGGGGTGTTAGAGGTTTTTCTCAAATGCCTGGTGATCTTGGGAGGTCCACTAAAGACCAGGGCACTAAAATGCTGATTGGAATCTCTTCATGCATGAGTAACTTCACTTTAAGGTGAACTGGGCACAAACCAAACTTCTGTCGATCTTTCCCCCTTGGGTATAATCCTAGCCACCAGCATTCTTCGATCCAAGACGGTGAAAGGTAGTGAGGTGTCAATCACTATGCCTTTCTTTCCCTCTTCTCATCATAGCACTCGCTCATTCCCGCTTCAGCTATGTGGGATAGCCCAAGTTTAGAAAGTAAAGCTCTAGTCTTCTATGAAGGTTGGAAAGGGAATCTGGGAGTCCGATACTTTTAAAAACTTTTACCCACTCCTAGTTTCAGTCCAGCCTACACTATGGAGAATGGCGAAATAAGCCTTATGACATCTTGCTTGTCCTATCTTGCACACTTACCTTTCATCTTGGATGCAAAAATCCTCGACAAAATGCTAGCAAACCAAATCCAGCATCATATGAAAGGAATGATACACCATAACTAAGTGGGATTTATTCTAAGAATGGAAAGGTTGATTTAATGTCCAAAAATCCATTAGCATAAAACAATGAATCAAGAGATTAAAATAAATAACCACACAATCATCTCGACTAATGCAGGAAAAACAACTGACGATATCCAACACTCCTTCCTGATAAATGCATTCAAGCAGCTAGCAATAAAAAGGAGCCTCCTCGACTTGATAAAAGGTACCTATGAAACACACCAAGCCAAGATGGAAAAAACGAAAAGGAGAAACAGATAATTCTCAATCATAACTTTAATGTGTGTTCCGCGCCTCCCATAAAGAAGAGGAGATACTGAAACGTAGGGACACAGCACAGATGGTCACAGTGGCTGAGTCATCAAGGGAGCTCACCTCGTGCTCTGGAGAAAGGTGCTCCATGTCAGTCCGTAAACATCTGAGACCAGGTAAAAAGTGATTAACCATTAAATCCTCTGAAATGACTGGAGACCAGGGAGTTAAGGGAATTAAAAAAAACCAAACTGGTATGTCCAACAGAACAAGAGGAAAATCACAATGATGCCTCAGGCATGCAGATCGCTTAGGCAAACAAGCTTCCCTCAAGCATGATCCTCATTTGTTGAGTAGTTACTTATCAAGAGTCAATTGTGTTAACTCCCACAAATCCTTTATGTCAGTGGTGTGGATGACTGTAACATTAGGTAATTAATTACATGTTATGTAAACACATGAAATGAGTGTAAACAGTAAATCGTGTAATTTAATTGGATGAGTAGGAAATGAAAATCAATGTTTCCATGACCACTAAATTGAAGTTTAGAAAAAAAAAATGGTAAAGGCCAATCGCTTAAAACGTGGCTGTTAAATTATGGGATGTATGAAACAACTGTAAGAGATGACGAAAAATATAAAAATCTGAAAAAGGTCTACCCCCAGTAACAGAATTGTTTCCAGATCCTCTTTAAAGCAACATAAACTGAAAATCACAATTACGTTATGGATGTGGCTTATTTAAGAAAGGTGATACTTAACTCCGCAGACTCACACAAAAGAAATGCCTCGGTCCTACATCAAAAGATTGGTAAAGAAAATATGTATTTTAAGTTAAAGTAAGTGATATACACCATTTTCCTGATGTCCTGCTTTAGCCATCCTATTAAACAGACCTGTTATTGGTCCTAATAGAATTGGGTAAGAGAACTTTTGCTGTGATGATATAAATTTGGTATCAGTTATGTTTCCTGGTCACTTTTGCATTTTATTGATTATTCTGACATTCAAAGGGATTAAGAAAGAGGGTGCATTTCTCAAGAAAATAATACAATTTGTTTACTAACATCATATTCTCACCTTGTCATAGTTGTTGGTCATTTAAAAAGTTATTTAATGTTATACCACATTAAGGTGAAAAATGCCAGTAAATGAGTTTATAAAGAGGAGTTAATTAGGAGTGCCTGGGTGGCTTAGACTCTTGATTTCGGCTCAGGTCATGATCCTAGGGTTGTGGGGTCAAGCCCCACATTGGGCTCCGTGCTCTGCATGCAGCCTGCTTAAGATTCTCCCTCCCTCCCTCTGCCCCTCTCTCCTGCTCATACTCTCTTTCTGAAAAGAGAAAAAAAATGAGTTTACTAGTCTTTTTTGGAAAAAATAAATAATGGATGTTATTGAGTATAATATATAACTTTTCCTTAAAAATAGTTATGATATAAATAAACTTAAAAAGATAGTTATGAGTAAAAGTTGTTTATAAACAAGGGTCCTATAACGAGTGACTTATATTTACGAATACTAAAAATACAGACAACATTTGGTTGAACCAATCCCTATGGTCATAGAGAGGGCTACAACATAATGGCTATGTAGTTTTGTTTTCTAGATATGGGGAAAATACCACCAAAATGTAACTGTGAGTGACCTTTCAACTGGGAGTCAAGAGTCTGACCTAAAGAAACATGGATACAGATTGAGCAGCTGAGGACGGCCTTATTTGTTGGTAAAGGGTTAAGTCTCCCCCTCTCTTTCTACTTACTGTTTGGTTCTACCCTTTCCCTGTAGAATCACACAATCTTTGCTAAGGTTTGGAAACTTAGAGGTCATTTCATTCTATCGGATATCAGGAATCAGCTCTACCTCATCTGTGAATGAGGGCCACAAGGCCTCTAAGCCTATCTATGTCTATGATAGGACATTTGTAGTTTCACAGGAGGTATCACTCCATTTTTAATAGCTAAACTAGAAAGTTTTTCTTACAAATAAAATGAGACTCTCTGTAATCTTCCTGTTAGTGTTAGCTCTACACCTGAGTTACGCAGTGTGCCTAACCCTTATTGTATGTTAACCTTTAAAATAATAGTTAAGAAAAAATAATTTTTGAATCACCTTTTTATCCCCAAGCCATCTCTTCTCCAGGTTAAGCATTCCTAAATTCCGTTGAATTTTTTGTAAACATAATCTCTTCATTTATTACTATACCTAATGTGAAGCATTATAGTTTTTCATGTCCTTATTAAAGTATGATGTTGAGAAGAATACTCTTGTGTTCTATCAGGTCAGAATGCAATGGAACAGCAGGACAGATTTGGATCACAGGACAATGTGATTTTATTGTGGCCACACCACTCTGTTGACACAAGTTATGACTCATGTAGAACTAACACTTTTAGTACTCAGACCGGGTCTATTGTTAAGATGTTCTTCCCCTTACTATATTGGTGTAAAGACTTCTTTATACTTACTTTATATTGTGTACATACCTAAACACACAATAATATTCTTTCTACACAGATTCTATGCTCTTTAGAAACCACTGCCTTGCCCACTTGGAATATCTGGTTTTATGCAGCCACAATTTTTGATCTTTTGACATTCCAGTTTCCCTTGAGGGAAAATGAGTTCCTAAAGGAACTCTGCCGTATAAGATTATACATCACTTTTTCCTTAAGGTTTTAAACATCTACTTTCATGAAGTCTACGAAGGTATAAACATAGCAATATTTTCTTTCTTTGACATGCCATTATTACTTTCTTGAAAGGGTCTTGTCACTTCTCCATTAGTAAAGAGTTGTTCCTTACTAAATCAGAATATCACTTCTTCTTTTTGCTTCCTCTATCTTCTCTAAGTAGAAAATGCCAACAAGATAAATCGAGAATAATAGTAAGTTCTCCTTTTAGTGGAAATAAACTTATAGAAGATATATGGACAGTTGAAATTACCAAAATACGGTGTCTCTGCCACTTTATAATTTGCATTATAAAAAACATGGCTTATGTCATCCACATGAATAGGTGATTTATACTAATTCCTAAAAATAAGATGCTCTCAACTATGCACTGAACTTCAAGTTTTAATATTTCCAAAAGGACAAATAGCTCCTTAACAGATAGCTTTATGTTTCTACTTTCTCTGTTTGATTTATTCAAAACAAAATCTCCCTTTGGAACATTCCAGTCAGGAATCCGGTGCCAATGAACTGGTATACACCAAAATAGCAATCAGTGGTATTTTGGAGCACATTGACCTTATTTAAAATTCCTTGTTCACTTTACTTACTACTTCAAACTGGTAAATAACAATTCGGAACCATAAATATCAATGCAGCTCTTTCTGTGTCCTCTATTTTCTCCTAGGAACCTCTCTCTACTGCCATTTGTCCTGTTATAATCAGAATTCTCTGATTCTGAGTATTCGACCTTTCAATCCTTTTTCAATCTCTTATTTCCTCTTTTTTGACCTCGCCTGCCTTTTCATGGGAGAGTACAGAAGCCGGAGCTCACTCGGCTCATCTTTATCTTTGCTTCCTTCTTGGTTTTATTTTACTAGTCCTAGGACAGTAGAGACAGCATGTCCTGGGACAGCTAAAGTTCTTTGTTCTGGTCACAGTTTTGTTTTTAATTATAAAAACAATAGAAGTCACTAATCTAAAGTCACTTTATGCTTTAATCATTTATAAAATGTAGTAGCTGACATGGGTTAGATGATGTGGGAGTTTTCCTTCAGAGAGAATCTTAAGCAGGCTCCACGCTCAGTGAGGAGCCCGATGTGGGGCTCAATCCCACAACCCTGGGGTCATGACCTGAGCCGAAATCAAGAGTCAGACGCGCGACTGACTGAGTCGCCCAGGTGCCCTAAGTTTTCCTTCAGCTCTCCCACCGCTGCAGACGATCCGCTCTGTTGGCACTGTCTGTTTCAACGAGTGAGATCGCGCCATAGCATTCCACCGGATACAGATGGTTAAACATTCACTGAAAAACCCAAATGCTAGAACACACACAAGGCTTCCCTTTCATTAAAAGAAGCCTCGGCTACGATCATTTCTTGCTCAGTTACATAGCCAATTAACATAGCCAAAGCTTTAGTCAATATTTTCAAAATTATAAAACATAAAAGCACAGAGGACTTAAAACGATCTTTTAAAATTCTGAGAGCTAGAATAAGGAGTGGGGCAAGTCGAATCGAAGTTTTAATTTTCTATAATCATTATATAAGTAAGCTGAAGAGAAAAAATACTACTTTCCAAACTTCAGCAACTGAGGTTCCACCACAAGATTGGTCATACAAATATAGACACATTAATAAAGCAAGGATACAACAACAGGAAAGTGCACTGTAAGCTTCAAAAAGATGGGTGGCAATATCCAGTCTTTTCGAATCCACAATCTGTAAGTTGTTCACCAGGGCTAACTTATGCAAGTGTGGTATAACGACTGAAAAAAGAAAAAGAAATTTAGATTTTTATCTAAAACGTTACACAGAGCACACTCATACATTAAACAAAATTTTTTTCATTTTAAAATTTATAAAATTTCATTTTAATTTGTAGATGATTTCAAAAAGTTACCCACTTCCTTTACTTGCTTTTTCTTCCCAGAGAGGAAAGCGTGTTTTTCAGAATAAAAACATTTGGGAGGAAGAGACCACAGCACTGGTGCTCTAACCTGATTATGAGAATGTGTACAGGCCAGCTGGCCTCACTGAAATTAAATTTCCTAATTTAAGAGATGAAAACCAAATAAAAACAATCTACTTTTTGTGTTATTATCATCTTTACAAATAAGTTTCTTTATGAAAAGCAGGTATTACCATTGCTATTAAAGGGTAAATACAGTATACTTCTTCTCCTTCAACATCAAATTATTTCACTCTGTCATAAAATATTTCTTAACTTTAGTTTCTAAATTCTTAGCAAGACAAATGTCAAATAGCACTGGTGGTTTAGTTCAAGTCACTCAAAGAGCTCACAATATCATCTTCTGTCTCAGTGAATAATGTAAAATTTCAAAACTATAGATGATCTGCTGCTAAAATAAAAGCGATGGCCCAAGAACCAGCATCCAGTTCGGTCGCAATGAGCACCTCTAGTGCCTAACATGGTATTTTCTAAATACCAGTTCCCACGAAAACCAGGGTTCCTTGGAGAGATGGTTCCAGGGTCAGTGACTATCGAAGCGTCGCTCGCAGACCCCTTTCTCAACTCTGCTCCCTTGGGGATCCCAAAACACCTTACGCACATACTTCTGACCAACAGTAGTGACTTCTTTCATGTGTGCACTGAGTTTGCCTAAGTGAAAGCCACAATGTCTTCCTAGAAAAACCTCCTGCTTCCTCAGTAAACCAACAATATAGTCGCAATTTTTATACTTACGTTAGTAAACGGCAAAAACTCCCCACAAAAAGTTAGAGTACCAATGGCCAATTTTAGGGAATTTGACTTGTTAAAATTAATAACAACATACTTAAGAGGAACTCTAGAAAAAAAATTAGGAGACAAAAACTCCAAATGTTCATTCATTTCCCTGAATTCACTGAAACTCCAATTCACGAACTGGCATGCTGAGGCCCCAACACAATGGCGGCTCTCAGCCTCTCCAGAGAATTTCTACCCAAATCTTTAGATGGTTCCTTGAACTTCTTTATCTATTGACACACGGTCTATTTATTCCTTCTGCTCCTTTTCTGACCACCTAAATAAGCAATCTTTTTCCTAGAGTTTTTTCTCAGAAACTTGATAACCATACTGCACAGTAACCCCTGAAAACTGTTTAACTAGAAAACAAATTCATAGAAGTTACTTTAAACTCTAGAGCCAACTAAAGGCTATAATTAAAGATTCTCCTAAATCTCAAAAACAGACAAAAATTTACTATAAGAATTCAACGTTTCATTATGCACATATTATCCTAGCTACTACATCTGTAGCAATTAACTTACTTAATTGATAACCTCTCATATGGAAATAAGTGGTTAAAAGATTTAATAATCGAGATACATGTAATTCTACAACTGACCTTCAGTGGGCAAGGAAAACAGGAAATGTACAACGTAAGGTATAATAAGGCCATTTCAGAAGAGAAGCCTTTCTCTTAAGGACAGATTGGACAGAGTCTACACTACAGACAGAATAGAGAGAAATCAATAGGAGACTTTATAAAAATAGATTTCAATAAACTTTCAAAAAATAGCTGGGGTAGATTCAACAGCCAAACTAAAGGGAATCTTATCCTCTATTTTTGTAAATGGGCTCAGAACTGAAATAAAGAACTTCTAAAAAAATTAACCTGAAATGTAAAATTGCCATGTTAGAAAATCTCATATGACTGAACATTTTCAGAGAGCCTTATAAAGTAAAAAAGCTGAAAACACACAACAACAAAAAGACTGCATTGTGTTCCAGATTAAACCAATGGCTCCTGAAATAAAACCAAGACCAAAAGGTCCTATTGATAATTAAGAGTTGGGAAAGAAAAAGGCCACTGGATGAACCCCAATGTCCTCTATTCTCTAAAAAACAGAATGACAAATATCTAAAATGCCACTGCAGGGAAGATATTACAGCCCAACAATTCTCTGTCCTTCCTCTAAACTCCTAAAAGCAAAGGTCTATCAATACAGATGGATAACAGGCCGGCATCCTTGTCAATACGGGCTCTACTTTACCACTAGCCTGACTAATATAGCACATTAAGTTCCTCAGGGTAAAGTCTGAAAGTAAACTTTATTATACCTATTTTATTATTGGCTTATTATACCTATTCAAACAGTGGAAACCTCTATCCTCAATCTTTTCCTAAGCCAACCTTTGTTATTTTGGGACCAATATGAAAAGAAAATGTCTTTCTTCTCTGTGATGCATAAATCTTTCCTTTGAATGTACACAAAAGGTTAGATCCTGTTCTAGAGAGTTGTTAACTCGACAACATGGCACACACCAAAGACTCATTGACTATTTAGCCAATTCCTTGATCCGAGAGCCAAGACTTAGACTCTCCACTTCAGAGCAATATCCTCAACAAAGCTGGTCAAAGTACCTACAGAGTTTTTACTTGGTTCACGTGTAAATTTGATGTTACTTATGTGGAACTATCCCTATTGCTAACTAAAATACCAACACTTTTCCTGCTAACTAACTGTGAAATACTGCTATTTTCTCCTCATGTTATCAACATTATTATCCATTAAAAAATAATCTCGTGATTATGTTTCTGTAGCTTAGTAAGTGTCATGCTCTCGGCAGACCTTTTGGACACGGCTCTCCAAATCCTAACTATTTTTTGTATATTAAAAATATCAGGCTGGAGATGCACCAACTAGACCATGGGTGAATCCTATTTTGTACTAGAAACCAAAATGACTTAAGAAGCCAAACTTGTGGTCCTCTCTGAAGCCTGTCAAATTGCTAAAAATTAAAAGACTAAAGTACAGCAGTGGTAACTGACACACTTTTGGAGTAATAAGTACTGGATGATTTGATGCCACTAAAGGAAATTACTGTCATAAAGGCTGAGGCCCACAGTAAAAGAGGTATTAGAGAAACTGGAGAAAATGCTTTAGCAGATAATCATGCAGATCATTTAGTAGATCGAAAAGCTACGTAATAAAACAAAATCATTTATCATAGCTGAACGGCATGGTAAGTGCAAGAAAAGCCTATTTTTCATAAGAACATGTCTAGAAACACATAAAAATTTCCTTAAATATGAGAATTAAATAATAAGCTCTAAATATAACTTGGCATACATAGTACTTTGAAATTCAGTTATTTAAACATGTTTTAGAAATGACTTGAAAGTGTTTATGAGTTACTTTTCGTATGTGTTACAACAATCCCGTGTATAGCATAAAATCCACCCAGTAATAGTAATAGTATCACTGGCCACTTCACAGTAATCAACTCGGTTCGCTTTTCCCTGTCAGTAAACAGAAGATAAAGTGTACAAGGGTTTAATACAGGACAAATCCTCAGAGGAGCTTCTGGTTTTGATCTTACGTTACAATTCAGGAAAAAAGGTAAAAAATGCAACTTACACTCATCTCGGAACCTTGGTTCTGCATTAGGCCCAACTCTACCAAATGTTTTTATGATCTCTGTATGCAAAGAATACTGGTCTTGGTACTGAGGATCTTCCAGGAAAGAAGCCAACTGCATTTTCACTCTTTCCAGCAACTTAAAATTAGACATTTTACAGTTATTTCAAAGAATTTTAAAAACTGAGTAGAGTTGTTAAAGAGAAAGATACACATTAACATGGCTTTCAACATGATTTATATCAATATGACAGTAGAAACCTGGAATAAACAACACATTTTTATTTATGCTGGTTAATTCCTCTTTATTTTTACAAAAAAACAAATATTCCCTTAAAGACTATAGAAAAACAAAAGATCCCACAGTATTTAGAGAAAAACAATATTTATAGTGATTCTGTATCTAAATTTTAATTCTTAAAACCAATCACAGTAAGTTACCCAATTATTCACCTTCTGAAAGCAATGAGTCATTAGTGACTTATATCTTACTCACATTTCCCTAAAAGACATTTTTATTTTAGGATTTAAGAATATGTTGAAATTCTGCCAAGACTGCAAGCTTTGCAGAATGATACTTTTTAATGTTGCTTCACAAGTGAAATACATAAGGAAAAAATGGAAAACTTTCTCCCTGCTGTAAGTAACAAAGTTGTTTAATTTTTATTATTAGAAAATCTGTATGATGAAAGAACTTCATAAAATAGTGTTTCTTTTTTTCCGGGGGGGGGGGGGGGGTGTAAAATGTGTATTTCCATTTAAGTGGCTATGTAATATGTCCTCAGATGATTTATTTTCTAATCTGTAGGGTTTTTCATTTGTATAAAAACATGTTAAATTTGATAATAAAGAATGAAATTGTGATATTAATTTTGAGAAGTGTCTTGCAGCTAATGTTGCAGATAGAACCTAACACACTCGAAACTAAATCCCAAGTTTCTAAATCAAAATACACTTTTAGGGAAAAAGATCTTGATAGTCTCCTGAAGTGGGCATGACAGAGGGTTGTCACAGTGACGTGCACCGCGACGAGAGGATACCAGCCCGCTAGACTTGCACATGGATGCAGTTATGAGAGCAGAGGTGCCCTGGAGCCTCCATTTGTGAAACTGAGATAGGTCTGTGGTCCTAAAGTTATCTGGCAAATTGTCTTCAAATCTGTGCAAACTGGCAATCAGGAATTTGTGTAAGGCTCTCCAGAAGTGTCCTGGAAAACAGAAGGCTTTGGAACTAGATCTGGTTTGAAGGATTATTCAAGACTGCGATACTCAGCGAGGCTTAAAATAGAACATCTAAGAGTTGGCGTGTACTTAATTCTCTAATTGAGAAGAAAGACTAGAGATTTCCTTAGGATATGAAAATATACTTTGGGTAAGGCTATCATGTTTTCAAATCCTGAGCTATTCGTCTGGCCCATTTAACCAACTGAGAGATATAATAAAGGTGTAATACTCCCTGCCCCCTACCACTGGGTGCACGGATGGTACTGTATCATCACCTCAACAGCACACAGGTAATACATTTCAGTCATTTCCTACCTCTCTTTGAATAACTGTTTCCATAATAGTGCCGAAGGCCGGAATTGTGGCAATCCTGACAGAGCTGTTAGAATTAAAAAAGAAAGAAACTGAAATTTTCTTTGAGATGAACCGCGGATTATTAAAATGTGTATCAAAGTAAGTATAAGGTAAATATACTGTATTAGTCTCTAGCAATGACAAATTAAATTAAAAAAAAAAAGCAGACCAAGAAGAATGCTCAAAAAGACAGACAGGATAACTTAAGGTCGCAGTCTGTGGAACTCACAATTCAGGATCACTGGACAAGGTAACAAGGGCCGGAGCAACCCGCTTGTCAACTAACGCTTCACTCATGCCTCGAAGAGTCAGCTGTAAACCAGTCAACATGCAATAAAAAATGGTTTGGTAAACTGGAATGAGAACTGGGTTAGCTGTGACTGAGGATGGGCAGGCAGACTCATTGGTCTTTCTTGGTTTAGTCACCCACGCGAGACATTAAAATGTTAAGCCTTTGGTTCATGCCACTATACTTACTGGTAACAACATGTTAGTGAGATTAGCAGAGCATCCTTTCTCGGCTTGGAAGAAATAGTCCATCAGCATATTTTAAGTTTAGGAAATGTTTACTGAGAATACTATTAACGTATTCTTTTCAATTCATGGCCTCCAAATGAGAAGGTTGACTTAAAAAAAAAGATACATGAACAGTATAATAAAGTTTAATATCAAGTGAACATAATCCAATGTTATTATTTTGAAGAAAAAAATCTATTCTTGGATGACTTTAAAAGCTGATGGTTATTTCTTGATAGGCACATTTTGAAAGGGATGCTGAATGTAAAAGGCAGGGATGACACTTACATTTCGGGGTCACTGGAGAGAGTAATGAGAGCAGGAACAACCCTCTGAGCTACCAGAGTTTCGTTCACCCCCTTCACCAACAGCTGATTGGTCAGCGCAGGGGGTATTCACAGGTGGTGCATGGAAAGAGCAAACACAGTGCCACGGGAAGAAGAAAGGAACAACCAAGAGAAAGAGAGAAAACACAAAAGCAAAACCAAAATTAGAAGCTAAGCAAATATTGCTACCAGAATGATTTAATAAAGGGAGAGAATGCTTAGGAGGAAAACAAAGCTTAAATAGCCTAGCAGTCCATAAAAAATAGCCTAGCAGTCCATAAAAACAGAGTTTGTCACCAATTCAATGGCAGTTTGTACTTTTGGTCAGTCTCCATGCAATTTCCATGTTCAATTAAAATGCACTTTAAAAGAAAGCCTTCGTCTTTTCTTTCTTTCTTTCTTTTCTCTCTCTCTTTCTCTCTCTCTCTCTCTCTCTCTCCTTCCTTCCTTCCTTCCGGCTAAAAACAAGATAAATATTGGGTTCTATAGTTAAAATTTTTGAAGAAAATCTGTTGTCATTTTAATTATGACCAACAAGGTACAAACTGAACTGTTTTAAACCAAACTCAAATGGTTAGCAGCCACCACTAAGCTGCTTCTGATTGCCCTATGGCAAATCAACTGAAAAATCACAGGAAAACTCCCAACCTTTTACAACCCATAGCTTTGTGTTTTGAGGTACAAAGACACATAACGCAGCCTGAGTGAAAAGTATTCCATGTGGGATTAGATCTGGGTTCAGACTCCAGCTCTCCACTTATCAGCCATGTGGCCCTAGATGCATTACATAATCTCTTGTTTTCTCATCTGAAAATGGTGATACTGTTATCTGCCTTAAAGGATCACTGTTATACTAACTATGAAATATGCCTAAATATCGTGTCTAACAAATAATAGGCATTCAAGAAATGTGAGTTTAATTATTATGAGTACTACAAGGATATAAGATTTATGATATATTTGAAAAAAGAAATTAGTAATTAGAAAACTGTTTTGGCTGGTCTAAGTAGTTAGCATTTATAGTTTATTGTTTTACATTTCTCTAAAAGCTCAAATGAGTAAGAAAATAAATATGATAGGCACAATTAGACCTATTTCTATAATCTAATGGTAAAATAATTCATTTAGCAACCAACCCTAAATCTAGAACAGGAGGACAGTATGGAGCGTTATACATTTTGTTTTTAAAAGGGCAACATCCTAGGCACCCAGTGGCTTAGTCAGTTAAGGATTGACTCTTGATTTTGGCTTGGTTGAGGAGATCAAGAACCGCGTAGGGCTCCGCGTGATGATAGCGTGGAACCTGCTAGGGCTTCTCTCTCTCCTCTCCCTCTCCTCCCGCTCCTGCGTGTTCTCTCTCTCAAATAATTATTACACAAAATTATAAAAAAAAATAAAAGGGCAGCATCCTAATCCTACATTTCCAATTTCAGAATTTAAAAACAAATTACTTCTGGGGCGCCTGGGTGGCTCAGTTGGTTAAGCGGCTGACTTCAGCTCAGGTCATGATCTCACGGTCTGTGAGTTCGAGCCCCGTGTTGGGCTCTGTGCTGATGGCTCAGAGCCTGGAGCCTGCTTCAGATTCTGTGTCTGCCTCTCTCTCTCTCTGCCCTTCCCCTGCTCACGCTCTGTCTCTCAAAAGTAAATAAACGTTTAAAAAAATGTATAAAAAACAAACAAACAAAAACAAATTACTTCTAAATGCTTATCAATCTGGAATGGAACTTGGCCTTGCAATGGAACTAGGCCTCTAGGAAGATGGAAGGTGCTGTGGAATTTAGAGTAACAAAAACTCAACACTGTGTGCATGTTAACACGTTCTTCCCACATGCCAAATCAGAGACAGCAGAGCTCGCTTTATGTGAAGATTCTTAATTTTACAATAATCTGTTACCATTTAACAACTGATTCCCTTCCCTTTCAAAACCTACTTCAATATTCTGAAATAATTTTATAAAAATACATGGATGATTAAGCTGGAATAAAATGAAAAAAGAAATTTTGCTACTACCTTAAACATTCCAGACATGAGGCAGAAAGAAATAGGGGAAAGAAGTTCAAATAGTGTTAAATAAAATTTTCTTCTCTGTACGTTTTTATAAATAAGATAGCTTAGATCTGAATCAGTAAAGTGTATCTTAAAATGTCTGCTACCTTGTGCCAGCCAAAAAGCATTGAAAAAAAAAAAAAAAGAGGGCTAATCCAGGGGGCAAGTTAATTTTTCATTGCTCTGCAGTTTTAAGTGTGATTTATTTACTAAGCTAGAAAATCAAAAAGCAAAATTTGTTATCAATTGTTATACACTTTATGTACAATGTATCATTTGATCTTTAAACCTGATGAGCTCAGTACAATTATTATCAATGTTTTAACAGATGAAGAAGAAACTGAGCCTTGGCGAAAAAGTTAAGTAACTTGTCCAGGGTTTTAGAGGCAACAGGAAGTCGAGTTAGAAAATGGACTCAGTCACATCTGTCCTACAAGCCCAGGACTTTTTCGAGTTGGTCTACTGTTACAGGATTAGCTTCCTTATAACTGATAGGAAAAATTATTCTATGAAGTTCTTTTCTGCATCTTTTGGGAAATCCATTATGTCACATGATAAAGTTTCCTAATAAATCAATTTCAATGACACCTGTTGCTTCAAAAATATACTGCCTCTTATTTAACAATGAAAATAAAAAACAACTAGGTTTTTGCCCTTTGTGTCCTGCTGTCTGAAAACTTAGAGCTTTATTTAGTGTTCAGTTTCATGAAATATCTCATGTCATGTTCTTGGTAGATCCATTTTTTGCTTTCTTCTCAATAGTTTCTGGTCTCACATTAAAAAGTTTTCTTTTATTATAAATGTCCTGCTATCTTTTTATTTTTTATTTTTGAGAGAGAGTGTGAGTAGGGGAGGGAAGAAGAGAGAGGAGGACAGATGGTCCAAAGCGGGCTCTGCATGAGCGGCGAACCCGATGCAGGGCTTGAACTCACGAACCATGAGATGAGGCCCTGAGCCAAAGTCAGACACTCAACTGAATGAGCCACTCAGGTGCTCCTAAATCTCCTGCTTTTTATGTTTTTATTTTGAATTAACTCATTTGGGGGTGGGGAGGAAGCAGGCACAATTGTATATTATAATGTATTAGTATAAAAAAATCTTATGAAACGTTTATTTTTTAATACAGTTTTGCTCAATATAAGAGTCACTGACAAAAAAGTAACTTTAATTTCTTCTACTGATGAGTTTTACTGGCATGATCACTGAAAAAAATTTTTTTATCATAAATGAGTTGGAAAACATATCGAAATAATTCTCTCGATTGGACTCAAGTTCATAATCAACCTGAAAGAACACTGAAAACTGCGGAAGCACAGGTATAGTTTCCAAACCAGCACTGACTGCAAACATAGAAACCAAAACCAGACAAAAGCCACATATAAGAAATAAGGCAGAAAGAACCCAAAAACAAATAAAAAGAGAGGATGTTTCATTTTATTTAAATTATTTTCATCTATATTGTATGCTTTACCAGTGAATATGTAATTTGAGAAACAAATGGTTTAAAAGAAAGAAGTAGCTTTTAGGGTCTTAGAATAAAATCCTATGAAACAGTGTATTAAAGACATAGTTCTTTGTATAAAAGGATGCATTTTTCTCTCACGGATGACTCTTTTCAGCAAACTGAATAATCAAAAATTATTTATGCCCACAGGAACTTATGCTACAGATCAATCTGAATTTTAAATTTGGCATTCACCTTGACAAAAAACACTTGATTATAGTTTTAAAACTCTAATTATGTACAATAACGGAGGGAGTAACATGGACAGAGGATGTTCAACCTCCCCGTTAAGACGAATTTTCTTTAGATTTCATACATCCATTTTATATACTTAAAAGTTTTAGAAGATACATATTTTAAACATACCAGTGCTCTATTCCTCAAATGGCAATTTATCTTAAATTGTGGAAAAATTCTGAAATTCAGGAAGAACTGAATTATCCAAAGAATTGAATTATCCAACTCTTTTTATGGAAATAAATGCTTTATTTTAAGAATCACATGCATATTAGGCATAATTTTAGCTTAGAAAAATATACGTTCTCTAAACTATTGTATTACTCTGTGAAATAACAGCATGTTAAGGAAAAAAAAAACCAATAATGGTAATGATACCTAACATTTCTTAAGTTCTTATGTGCCAGACACTGTTTTAAGGGCTCTACTAGTATTAATTCATTTCCTATTAACAAAAATCCTTTGAGATGCATAATTATTATCATCTTCATTTTGTAGATGAGGAAACTTAGGCACACAGAAGTCTGAACTTGCCGTTAAGCGGCAGAGACAGACACTGAACCCAGGCAGTCAGGCTGCATGGCAAGACTCAGGAGCAATAAGAACACTAAATCAATTTTTGTCTTCAAATACAAGCTCGAGAATAACAAACCAATCGATAAATGAAAGAATGAATAAATAAATACATAAAGTAGGCTATGGCATAATTTCCTCTGTGATGAATATTTTGATTCTCAAAAGATAGGCATTTCAGTTTTCATACTTAACTTGAGTAGGTGGCAACTTAAGAAAATCCAGTTACATTATATGAACACTCTCTTCTCTTGTAATAAGTCTACGGGCAGTTAATGTATCGGGATGTTATTCCAGACATGATTTGTGAGGAAATAATCAAGCAGAAGTAATCAACAAAGTAGGTATTCCCAGATTTGCAGTAATTGATTTTTTAAAGTTATTCATGAATCCAACTATATTTTACAACTTTAAATATGTTTGATATTGTTTTACTTAATTTTAGTAGCCACTTTATCTCAATAAATAGAAAAGTATAGTCAGGAAAGATTTATACAAGACAGAGATTAAAATAAGATTTAAAAGAAAATTTAAGAAGTAGAACTGAGAATAACATCCAAGGGACCAGTCACATCCAATTAAGCAATATTTAAACATTCTTAAATATATCAAAGCTGAATTTCTGCCCCATCACACAGTACACAACTAGATACTGTTCAATGCCATAACATATACATCGACATAGCATAGCATGCAAAGGCTTTAAAAAAAAACATTCCCTTCCCCATCTTCCAAAGAAAATCATTATAATCAGAAACGAGAGAAGCATTTGTTCACATACCTCGAACATTCTAGCAGCGGTACATCTCACAAGTGCTGAAGTATGGACAACACCATACCATAAAACAGTTAATAACAACTCATGGTAGGCTGGATTTGCACTGAAAGAAAAAACTCAGTGTTAAAAGTGAGGGCTGCAGTGTCCTACTGATGTATGGAAAAATACTACGTTTGTAAGTAATATTAATGATAAAAATATTGGCAAAACATACGAAATTAGTCTGTATGGTTTAACGGGTTACGTCCAAGATTCTTTAAAAAAGGAAGTCACCTTACAAAGCTACAAACTTTTATCATACTCAGGAATTATACTTCTAGGTTCTGTAAACATTTGCAATTCTGATAGAAATCTCAACTCTTTAATAGCCTACAAGTTAAAAGTATAAAAAATAAAGGAAATTTACCTGGGAGGAAAAAAAGAAAGAGCACTGGACTAAGAGCCAGATGGGTAAGTTACAACCTCTGTGGGTCTTAATTTCTGTATGTATAAAAACTAGGGAAGCAATACTTGTCCTATTTACGTCATATGTTTATTGTAGGATAAAATCAGATGAACTCAAATCACCGATACGTAAAAAGGTGACTGTGAAGCCTATCTGAATGCAAGACTGTACTGTTACTAAGTGCCGCAGCCCGTTTGCAATAAAGACAGAGATAAACCGACATTAACAGCGAGATGATGTGGTTACGAGCGGGATCAGGCACCAGGATGGAAAAAGGAGCTAATGAACTTTCACTTGGAGCTCCTTTTTCAGTTTTGGGAAACTAAATTTTCTTCAAATCTGAACTTTATTTCTCCAGCTGCTTCAAGGAAAACATAGGTCTGTACCATCTCCCCCACTCTTTTATTACAATGTGTTGATTATAAAATATTGAGAATATACAAATAAGCAAGACCAAAAACCTAGACAAAAACTAAAAGCACTTCTTAGGCCTCAAAACCAAAAGATTTGGTGTGGTTGCCAATATTTTTTGACTCAAACTATGTATCCTATAAATATAATTTTAAAACTTTATATGAATTAAAAAACAAATATAAGCCATTATTTTTACCCCAATTCCACAAAAGAAGCCTTCAAGCTATCGAGAGGAGCGTGCGATAACGACAGCAGGGTCATTACATCTTCTAAGAATCCCACTAACAGTTTTCGGTCTTCTTCCTACAAAGGATAAAGATAATGAATTTCCGAGCGATCGAGAACTAAAATACTAATTTCCATCTACAATTAGAAAGTTTTACCAAATATGGGGGATATCCAGTCTCAGAAGCATTTTGATTAAAGATATTTATTAAACAAATTTATCTATGATCACAATGATCATAAGGACAAAGACTATCTTGATTCATAGATCCTTAGACCTGTGCTGTTCATCATGGTACCCGCTCACCACATGCAGTTATGTAAATTTAAATTAAAAATTAAGTACAATGAAAGATTCAGCTCCTTAGTAGCACTAGCTACAATTCAAGTGCTTAATGGCCACAGGAGGCTAGTGGCTTCCTCATTGGACAGCTCAGATACAGATTATGTCCACTCTTGCAGAAAGTTTTACTAGACAGTCCTGCTTTAGAAAGTGAAAAGGTATATATTCTTTTATTAAAATTTATTTTTACAAATTTTAGTTCCCACTAATTTTGGCACAAAATACTTAAATACAAACTAGTAAAAGCTATCCCCCTAATAGAAAATCATTTCCAAGAAATTATCTTTGCAATACTACTAATACTAATACTAATACTAATACTAATACATCATATGTTTATTGTAGGATCAAATCAGATGAACTCAAATCACCGATACGGAAAAAGGTGACTGTGAAGCCTATCCGAATGCAAGACTGTACTGTTACTAAGTGCCGCAGGCCGTTTGCAATAAAGACAGAGATAAACAGACATTAACAGCGAGATGATGTGATTATGATTAGTGGTGAGAAGCTACGTGCTTGTTGAAATACAGAGTATTGTGTTCTTTTTCCTGTATCTTTTTAAAAATTTTTATTTTTTAATATAATTTATGTCAAGTTAGCTAACATACAGTGTACACAGCGTGCCCTTGGTTTCGGGGGTAGATTCCTGTGATCCATCCCTTACATACAACACCCAGTGTTCATCCCAACCGGGGCCCTCCTCAATGCCCGTCACCCGTTCCCCCCTCTCCCCCACTCCCCACCAACCCTGTTTATTCTCTGTATTTAAGAGTCTCTTATGGGTTTGCCTTCCTCTCTGTGTGCAGTCACATCCTTGATTAAAAAATACTCTATATTTTTAAACTTTCTTTAATAAGCCATTATTACCATAATCAGAAAAGATTTTTTTTCTTATATTGTACTCTATTAAGAAATATATTGTAAAAAAATAAGTCGGCTAAATAAAGAAGGTTAAAAAATAACTTTGTATGTTAAATTAACCCGAGTTTATAAAGGAAGGGAATCTGACATTCTATCAGGAAATAAATATATAATAAATCAGAGTTAAGATTTTTGTCATTAGGGATGTATTAAGTTAACAATAAATAGCTTCTCATTAATATTAATAAATAGATCTATGAAGAATACTGGATTGCCACCATCATTTTTTTCTACCTAATCAGATTCATTTAGAATGAATAAAGGATGAAAAACAATAGAATGAATAAAGGACCGACAAAAGTAATGATCAGCACAGTGTCAGAGCGGTTTTGGAAGACGACAGTCTGTTTAAAGCTCAGGACGCTGACAAAGCAGCATCAGAGCAATGTTGGAATAGAGATTTTACCCAGTTTTAGTTGCCTACTATGTCAAACACAAAGTATACATAAAATTGGAAAACAAATGGTAAATCTGAAAAACTTAAAGTGTGAAATGAGCATAGAATCCTTTTAATATGGGGGCGCCTGGGTGGCTCAGTTGGTTAAGCAGCCGACTTCAGCTCAGGTCATGATCTCACGGTCTGTGGGTTCGAGCCCCGCGTCGGACTCTGTGCCGATGGCTCGGAGCCTGGAGCCTGCTTCAGATTCTGTGTCTCCCACTCTCTCTGCTCTTCCCCTGCTCACACTCTGTCTCTATGTCTCTCAAAAATAAATAATAAAAACGTTAAAAAAAATTAAAAAAAAAAAGAATCCTTTTAATATGAAAATTTAGTACAATCCTATTTCTCATTTTTGAAATCTCAACACAAAAACTGTGTTTGATTCAAAATAGTTTTTGACTAACAGCTTTTCAGTTCTTTTTCTCTTTTAAAGAGAGTGGAAAATGGTATGCATACTATCGTGCCTGGCAATACGCTAGGAGTTAACCGCCATGAGTTTAAGAACAACAATAGAGACAATCTATTAAAGTTACATGTCTTAAAATACCCTGCGCACAGGGACTGTGTGTGTATTCATATTCTGAGGCGGTCTTTGAAACTAGCGCAGAAAAGAAAAGTTTAAAGGAATACTGTGCGACTCTAACAGAACTGGAGCTTCTGTTGAAGGGTACGCGATACCTGTAGGACCATGTTTGAAAACTGTAAGATGGCTCATATCTGTTTTGGAAAAAGAGCGTAATAAATAGGAATTCTACTTTGAGTTCAAAGGGGAAAAGAAATGTTAGGTATTAATGGGGGAAAACTCAGGAAAAAAGGTCTTCCTTTTTGATTCTTAATTCTAGATTCTATTTATTTTTATTTTTTTAAGTAATTTCTATGCCCAGTGTGGGTCTGGAACTCATGACCCTGAGATCAAGAGTTGGATGCCTAACCGACTGAGCCAGCCAGGTGCCCCTCACATTCTAATTTCTAATTTTTAAAAAAATGTTTATTTATTTATTTATTTTGAGAGAGAGAGAGAGAGAGAGAGAGAGAGAGAGAGAGAGTGTGAGCGAGCAAGCAGGGGAGGGGTAGAGACAGGGGGAGAGAAAAGAATCCCAAGCAGGTTCTGCACTGTCAGCCTAGAACTTGATGCTGGGCTCGATCTCCTGAACTGTGAGATCAAGAGTCGGATGCTTAACCAACTGAGCCAGCTAGGTGCCTCTCACATTCCAATTCCTAAAAATCTTTTATCCTGAATCCATACTTTCACCTTGCTGGTGGGCTGCCTCACACTTAAAAATGACTGACATACCTTAATATAGACCATGTGTTATTTCCTTCAAACAATGTTAAGTGGAATGTGGTAGTTTTTGTACTGGTGACTGCTAACGAACCACACCTCCTGGTTCACGCCTTTGTTTCCTGCCCTCTTCTGGAACCTGGGCTGGGCCTGTAATTTGCTTTCACTAAGAGAAGGCAATAGAGTGATGTGCTAATTCCAAGCCTAAGCTTTGGCCCAGCAGATGCTGCTTTTGCGCTCTGAGGAGCCCTGAGCCACCACGGAGACTGAGGCTCAGTCACCCTAGCTGACCTCCCTTCCAACCAAAATGTTGAATGCAACAACATGAGTGACTGACCCCCAGCAAGACCACAAAAGAGGGGCCAAGTCGAGCAAAGCCCATGAGCAAATAAAAGGGTTATAATAACCCATTATGTTTTAGGGTAATTTATTATGCAATAACGAGAAAAATAAGGCATTATTAAAAAGTATTTCGCTAAAAATGATAGATACAGTATCCTACAGCATTTTGTAGTTTGTTCCACCTAATACATGTGTTTTGTTTGCTATTTAGTTATGAAAAATTAGTCATGAAACACAATGAAACTTTGCTAAGTGCAATCTAACACTTGTAACAAAGTATCAAGAAGCACACAATCTCTAAGTTTCTTTGTTCAAGATTTGCTCAATGAAGACTTATTCAAATATGCTCTCCACTGTAAATTACTTATTGAATAAAACAAATATATAAATTTTGTTTTCCTTTATGGGTAACAATAACCCCATAATCTAATCTAATATATATTGTTAATAGATATTTTGTAATGTAATATAAAAGTATAATACTATGTATCTTTTTAAACAGAAAGCGCTTTTCTATTTTCTAGCAAAAGGATTTTTCCCTTACCTGAATATAACACGTAAGGACTCCTGTTGCATAAATGGGGACGGTAGCTTTAGTGAGGACCCCATTTCCTGCCGAGGAATCTAAAATCATTAAAACATTTTTAAAAATCTGCATGTATTTTAAATGTAAAGCAAAAAGTCACAATGCAAATTATATTTAAAATTCCAACTGGTTACAAGGCTTACACGTGCATACTATCATTACTTTTGAAAATAATTTTGATTAAAATACATATCCATGGTTGTTGTAAAAATACAGCTTACTAATTTTATAAAGCCGTTAGCATAAACATTTTTGATAGATGGGAAAGAACTCTAATAACCAAAGTGAGATGCTCAACTCCCATTTCCATACTCAGAAATCGGAGCTTTCTTGAAGTCTCCCAAGTGTCATTCCGTATAAGCAGGTCTTAAATTGTTACGCTTTCGATCTGTAGTATTTGGTAAAAGGTAAAGGCACTCAGCTAAAAGGAGGCACCTGGATATGTATTATTTCATCTGCTCCCAGATACAAGATAATACCTAGTTTCCAGTACTAGTCTAGTTCCAGAGCCCTCCTGCGTCCTTCGGGGATTTTTGGCCAGATGGCCCTGCCTGGTTTTGCTGGGAAAACACAGGTGAAGTGAAGTGGCAGAAGATGGGAAAGCATCCCAACGCAGGAGAGTACCCTGTGACTGCGGTAAACTACAATGAAATCATCAGTAGATGATTTCATAAAAGAAATTCTAGAAATGATATGACATTATTTATAGCAACAACAGCTCTTGCTTATTGTTCTTTAGGCACTATTGTAAGTGCTTTGTATTTGCTTTTATGTACCCCCAAAGTTTTAATTACTGTTTTCCTATTTTTATATGGTTTTAGATTCTTTTCAGAAAACAGTACAGAAAAAATTTGCCTAACTGCCCTGAAGGAATTGTACCAATAAAGGAAGTTCTATTTTCACAACAATTAGTACTTGAGGTTTGTTTATGCTCTTGGGAAGAGTAATTTTTTCTTTGGGGAATACTGATATTGGTTGAGTATGACTATGGTAGTTAAGAGTTAAATCTGAGCTTAGGAACATAGGCTTAAGTTGGATTCATAAGTATAGACTACATATATAAGGATTAATAATCTCTTCCTATATGAACAACTAAACACTCAGGGCTAACTAATAATGCTAAAAGCTGTCAGTTTATAAAATATGTAAATATTCTTCACTAATTGATCATCAGAATTAGTAACTAAACAGATAATACCAACTATTAGGGATTCTAAACATTAACCCTTGAAAATAGAAATTTTGGGAAGCATTTATCAAAAAAAAGTCTCATCATGTTTCAAACTTAAAAGAAAAAGGTTTATTTATTCGTCTCTAACTATCTCTGAGGACAGCCTAAGAAGGGCTTCCTAGATTACTTCAATCAAATCACTAAGGGAGGACGGTGATAAGAATTACCAAAACGTGGACATACAGGTAATTCTTATCACCGTCCTCCCTTAGTGATTTGATCACTAAAAAAATAAATAAATAAAAGGAGGGTTATACATTTTTCTTTCTAACATTTTCTACAACTTATTCGTAGAAACTAGAAAAATACACAGGAACTTAAGATCCACAAAGAAACAAGTTCTTAGGCCGATGGTGCTATAACTAGACTTCTTAAGACAGATGAGTGAAAACTATCAGCAGAGGGACTGGAACTGCCCATTCAAGTATGCAGGTTTTTTTTTTTTTTTTTTAAGTTTATTTATTTTGAGAGTGAGAGAGAGTGCATGTGCAAGTGGGGGAAGGGCAGAGAGAGGGAGAGAGAATCCCAAGCAGGTTCTGTGCTATCAGTGGGGATAGATCTGATGACCATGAGGTCTTGACCTGAGCTGAAACCACGAGCTTAACCGACTGGCCCACCCAGGTGCCCCTCAAGCATCCATTTTAAAAACATACATGCATATCTTACATTCTCATCTACTATATCTGATTCCATTTTAAGTGTTTTAAATAACTAATTATGAATTAGAGGTCTTTTGTTTTATAATTTTCAGTATTGTGAATATACCACTTCAAACTACAAGGGTACAAGTACTCAGTTCGAGAAACTCAGACTTAGGTCAATTTAATTGCAAGGAAGGTAGATATTTCTAATCAAATTAATAAAGATTAATCTCACTACTAATCTCATGGGAAAGATGTAGATGTGACACAGTTATAAAGCCAAGAAATAAATTTTCCTTTTCACTTGTACTTCCTATTTCATTTATACAATTTCCACACAATGAATATAGTATTTTTCCTAAGTAAAGAGATTCAATTGTTTTTAAAAGTAATAACAACTGGGGGCACCTAATGGCTCAGTCGGTTGGGCATCTGATTTTGGCTCAGGTCACGGTCATGCGTTTGAGCCCCATGTCAGGCTTCGTGCAGACAGCTCAGAGCCTGGAGCCTGCTTCAGATTCTGTGTCTCCCTCTCTTTCTGTCCATCCCCTGCTCACACTCTGTGTCTCTCTCTCTCCCTCAAAAATAAAAGTTAAAAAAAATTAAAATTAAAATAGTAGTAACAAATGAACTTACCAATGTTTTCTTCAGACAGTCTTAAAATCTCCTGGAACTGAGGTTTGACCTAAGCAACCCAAAGAAAATATCCAAAAAGTTTCAGTCCAAGGGCTCAATTGAAGATTAAATAAATAAAATGTTTACTACTGCTACTTCATTCATTCATTCATTCATTCATTCACTTTGCTTTATGGACCATTTAAGTGATCAGAAATATAACAATTCTTTTTTTTATTTAAAGTTTATTTTGAGACTGCGAATGCATGCGCGAGCTGTCAGCATGGAGCGTGATGTGGGGCTCGATCTCACAAACTGTGAGAACATGATCTGGGCCAAAATCAAGACTCGGACACTAAACCAATTGAGTCAACCAGGAGCCCGAGAGATAGAACACTCCATAAGAGGCTTAGAATAAAAAAGGAGTCAAGTTACTAAAAACAACACCTTTAGAGAAAAAATATTTTCAAAATCAATAAGTCAGTAGGTATTTTCTGAAGGGCCTTCAGTTTTCTTCACTAGATCAAAATAATTTCCAAGATGACTTTATGTGCTTGAAATTACTACATCTTAAAACTTCATGATAGAAAGATTATTTAGGTAAATATTATTATATGATTAGAATTATTTTTTTAAAACTTTGCTGTATTTAAAAGGAACGAATAGGAAATTCCATTGGTTTAGGGGATTCAATAAGTAACATTCATCATGCAATTTCCATCTGTTTAAATTTTAACTTCCTTAAAATTTAAATTTTAGCATCAAATACAGAATTTACCTATAAATTTTAAAGCTCTTAAATGGTTATTTCAATTTTTTATTATTAACACTATCATAGACTTCAGATTTCAGGGCACTGAAGTCAACCACTTACTGGTAAGTATTTAAGTGAACTCCTACTTACTTTTTTTTTAATAATAGCTACTTCTTTTGGAAATGTCAAACAATTTTTGCCAATGTTGATAACCATAAAATCAAATTATATTTAATAATTAGATACTGGTGAAAAATGTAAAATGATCGTGTTTCTTCTATAGTAGCATCAAGGTCTAAGTGTTTGCCCTCCTAGCGGCAGGTCAGGCATAACAACTTAAACGGAGGTGAAGCCCCCCCCTTAGAAGATTAATCTACACCATCATACTTACAGAACAAAAAGACACTGAAGTAATTTCTTCATTTCACCCAAGCCAAGGCTAAGCCCAGATAACTTAATTATTATAGGTCACAAACATAATAAGACTATAACTCATTTTCTGAATTTTGTCCAAACTGTACCAAACTATGTTGCTGTACCAAACTATTTTGCTTTAAATGTTTAAATAACTACGGAGTAAAGTAATAGTTAATAGTAAAGAGTTGCACAAAATTCTTACCTTTTAAACGTCTTGGTTAGCATTTGATTATAACAACCATATCTTTTTATGTTTTTATTAGCTCTCTAAAGAACTGCACTGACGATATGCTAGCAAGACGAATGCATTAAAGATGAAACTGGATCTAAGGACATTCCAATTGTAATATCTAAAACTGTAAGATAGCCTGGATATGCAGATGTGACAAATACTAGTTCTGGTAGTGACTGAAATATGCAGCATGAATCTCAAGTGTCCATGCTATTCGAAGAGCTGGTCTTGCAGCAAGTCTTCTATAGAAGCTACGTTGGTTCCACAGCCACCTGAGGTTTTGACCAAAGTGCGCTGGGCAAACAGCCGCTCCCTGAATGCGTGGTAGACGGTAAGGCAGTAGGAGCGCATCAAAGATCAGTGGAGGCCCCTGATACGGTCTATGCTGGAAATCTTTAAGAGATCCAGCGTGTGATGTTATATCCAAATCTGGATGCAAACTAAGTTTAGGCTAAGTCAGCTAAAAACGAATAAAGATAAGAATACTACTGACTAGAATTTTCTCTTACTATCATAGCTTTCTAAGATATCAAAAGGTAAAGGAAGAGCTCATGCTTTTATTAACTCTGTCACAGCATTAATTAACACATTACATTTCGATATCTCTTGCATATAAGAAAATATGGAATACAAGTTTTTACCTTAGTGTTTGTAAAAATTTTGCCAAATGTCCGGCAAAGGCGCCAGAAAAATCTGGAGAATTCATGGACACAGGCAGTTGAAGTAACATTAATTTTGCCAACTATTTCTATAAGTTGTGGCAACCTGAATGTGAAAGGAAAGAGAAATAGGCAGGGGATACATATAAATTACTGTTTCCTTGCCGATGTCTGAAACAATGCAAATCTAACAACCTCTCTCGTTTTGCTTTTCATAGCCGGTAAAACTAGATGATGAAAAGGTTGAGATGCTTTGAAAAGGTTTTAAGTTTATATTCTACTCTATGGACTTCTTAAATTTTAACTGCTTGCCATAAAATACATGGCACGGTAATGGTAGAGTTTTGACTATGGAGTTAATGGCACACAAATCATTGGACTTGCTGCTTCACATAAGAGCTTGGCTAACAAGGCATCCATTTTAGCTTCAACAATGACAGTCTGGACGTAGTTTAAAATCCATCAGCGCTACTAGACAACACCAAGGCAGCAGACAGGTCTTTCTGACACAATCCGGCAGCACCACCCTCAGAGATAAATACTGACATATCCGGTGGTATAAATCCCCTGTCCTAAAGAAGTTTACCACAGATAATGCCAAGTTCTGCTTTGCTATATAATCTATATTTTGTCCCTCAGTGCCAAAGCTAAACACAGTGAGCTATCTTCCATCAACTGATGGAGGTATGACCAAAATGATATGGAGGCAGTAACTTACAATTGATTGACAACCCATAGTAAAGTCTCCCAGCCTGTTGTACCCTCGTGTTCCAGCTGGTAATCATAAAGTTGTAGCAGCACGGCCAATTGCTCACGACTTCCAATTATAGTAGACACATCCTGAAGAGGCGACATGGGCCGAGGGAACCTAGTCACTATAAATAATAGAAGCAAAATAAATAACGTGAAAATGGCGGTTTGTGAAGCTAACTATTCTGTGAAAAGGAAAATAAGAGTCTGTCTCCTGATATTTAATTGCTTACTATAAACTTTAGAAAACTGAAATATATTAATCAAATATTATTTTTAAAAAATGAAGCATTCTTGTCATATGTGAACAAGTTTAACACATCTCAAAAATTAAGATTTTAGGAGACTAAATAGTTAATAAAGGAATACTATAATGAAACAGTTTGCTAATGAAGAATAAAATTTCATTTAGGTTAAATTAAAATTGGCCCAAATATAAGATGCTGGCTGAAACATGGATCCGAATTTGGTCAGAAAAAAACCAGAAATACTTGAAATTTCAGCAGACTACTTATGACAACGAAACAGAGAACACTTCTTGATGGCTACTAAATGGACAATGCATGCCGACAGCTCATTAACTGTTAGAAACGCCTAATTGCCCAAGAACTCCTGCATACAGGCTAATATCCTAAAAGACGCAAAAACACAGAATTTTCTCAAAACATATTAATGGCTTAAAAATTATAATTAAACTTAAGAAAACATGAAATACACATAACTTTAAAACGTTCAAACACAAAATTAAGATGTTATTGTCTTTATACACCAACCAACAAATAAATGAGTTTGGGTAACATGGTACCTCTAACTACCTGAGGTTTCTGCCTGAATTCTCCCTGTATCTCAATCCAGGAATAAAGAGATCTGGATGGCGAGGGATATTTGTACAGAAATTTATCATGTCAAAGCATATCTGATGCAATTTCAAACAGGGTTACATAATTCTTGTCACAATCTGCTATACTATGATAGAATGAATGCCATTCTTTCATAAATACTAATAAACTACTGAAAAATAATAGAACAGTTTAAAGTAAAATAGATATGTCAAGATTAACTACAGGGAAAGTGAGGTCTAAAGATTTAAAGGTAGGTCTAACAGAAGCAAAATAATGTCAAAAAATAAGCAATTATTTGGATAACTCAGTTATTACAGGTTAAGTAAACAGAATGGTTCAGAAGTCTCAAAACATTGTTCTATTTAACAGGGCTTTTAACAATATAGAACTATAGAAAGGTCCCTAGAATGTCATCTTAATAGGATAGCAAAATACCAGCATTTTACTGTCAATAAAACAATCACAATTATCCCAAAGTAACAGCTGTTACGACTCTTTAAAGTATTTCTCTCTCACTAGAATGTAAGCTCTCTGAAGGCAGAAAGTTGGGTCTATTTTATTCATGAATGTATCTAAGGGTTTAACATCGTGCCTGACATATGTATCGGCTACTGCTGTAGAATAAATTGGTAATAAAAATATTGGTGTTTCTATTATTTTAAGAGAAAATAAATCTTCACTTAGAATAAGTTATATCCCAAATATAGGGATGTATATATAGGTGGACATATAGACAAAGGTATATAGACCCTAAATAAGAATATAATATTTTCTCAAAATAAATAATTTATAACCAAGAAGTGGGTATAATAATATTAACATTTATGGCTGCTATTAAAAGTCAGAGACTCATATTCAGTCTAAAAGAATTAAAACGGAAAGGTTGTTTTTGGTATGATGAAGACATAATCACAAGAAAAGGTCACATAAATACTGGAAGAAATAGATACAGGATGGTAAAGCAGTTGTTTAGACAATTTTCATCTAATCCCAGCACATGCTTGGCATCAGGTAACATTTAAGAGTTATTTTCATACATGAATGAATGAACAACAAATGTTATAGGTTAATCTATGTACCCTCCTAAAAATTCCTACACTGAAGTTCCAATCTCAGAATGTGACCTTATTAGGAAACAGTGCTGTTGCAGACGTGATTAGATAAGGTGAGGTCACATGGAGTGGGGTGGGCCTCTAGTCCAGTATTACCAATCTTATAAAAAGGGGAAATCTGGACGTACAGACACACACAGAGGGAGAAGGGAATATGAAAATGAAGGCAGAGACTGCGGTGATGCGTCTATAAGCCAAGGAATGACAAAGAATGCTAGCAAGCCACCAGAGGCGAGGAGGGAGGCATGGGACAGCGGTTTCCTCCGAGCCGTCAGAAGGAACCAAACCTGCTGACAGCATGATCTGAAACCTTGAGCCTTCTAGAACTGTGGGACAATAGATTTCAGTTTGTGGTATTTTGTTATGGCAGTCCTAGCACGCCAATACGGCAGGACAGAAAGAGAAAGAGTGGGAATTAGACAGGAAAGCCCCTAGGCAGACAAAGAACCTTAATACATGCAGGGGTGGAACCTGAAGCAGTCAGCTGTGAATGCTTTATGAAGACTTTTCTTAAGAGTCTGAATTTTCCTTCTCCTCAGTAACATTTTAAAACATTAAATTAACTCAACCCCATTTATTCTCAAATTTTCCAGTAAAACAGACATTCAAACAGAATACGCCATTTTTGTGCTGTGCTTAGTGTATCTTTGGACACTGCTTCACATCTCAAAGGTTGTAGGTAAACCGCCCACAGTTTATACGAAAACTGCAATTCTAAAGATAATAAGGATCTGCTGATGTTCTCAATGTTAGAATTCTTTTGTCTGTCAGAAGTCGGCAAGACACATGCACAACTTCACAAATCTGGAAAATCTGCAAAGGGATCTCATACAGAGCAACCGCTTGTCTGTGGCCATTTATTTCGGGGGTTGGGTGCAGTGGGGTCACTGAGTGCCATGGGCCAAAGGTCACTTGCTGGTTAGGTGGACGTTGCGATAAGAAAATACTGGCCTTTGCTATTAAATTCACATATTTCTGAAAATAAGTCATATTCCCTCTTTGGAGAAAAACTTTTTGTCGCATCTGCTTATATTCCTGTCAAGGACAGAGTAGAAAAGAGTAATTACATTTACCTGTCACTATTGAAAAAAAGATGAAACAGGTGGGGGAGAAAAAGTGTAAAGAAAGTGGAAATGACAAGCTTCATAAACTGGCACTGGTAACTATTAGGTGGATCCTTTCATTAATTCAGCTCTATTAATGAAAGAAAATTTATTTCGGTCACTGGAAAAAAAAAAGTTATAAAAAGCCTATCGATTAAGAATGGGAAAGAAAGTACCAAGATGAGAAAACTATACCATGAGGCTTCTCCATAAAAGATGAAGCCACAGTTGACCCTGGCTCTCGTCCCATCCACGACCACGGAATTCCACACATATGTTTTAGTAATTATGCTTTCGTATAAAGTGACTTTTAGAAGTTAAACCACAAACAATTCCTGGGGAAGCTAAGCTGCTGATGCTCTACAGCTTCCTTCCGCAACTCAGTTCAGTACCTTCTATCTGGGGCACTTCGCCGTGAAGCTTGGCTTTGCCGGAGAAGGGCGCGTTCTGCAGCACTAGCGCAAAGAGAGAGGGGATCAAGGACTGCAGAGCGGAAAGATACATGTGCAGCTTATGTTCATCCAGCCCGTGCTCTCCTTCCTGAAACATAAGGAGGTGGAAGCCAGCTTTAGTTCTCTGAAATTAAGTATTTATAATGCTCTTCCTTTCCATTGTTTTACAATGAGTAAAACAATTAAGAATCTGTATTGTAGACTCGGAACAACACCTAATGGAGATATCTATGAATCCTTTCTTAACTTCTCTAAGTACATGAAAATGTGAGGAAGCACTAAGGCACTATATGAGCAATACAGTCTTTTATATATGGAAAACTTCAGAGTGAACATTAGTTATTTCCATTTGTATGAAACTTCTTGTACAGGCTTTTTTTCTTCTCCCCTCCTCCCCCTTGTGTATTTATTTTTGAGAGAGATAGAGAGAAAGAAAGCAAGAAAGCGTGAGCGCAAGCAGGGGAGGGGCAGAGAGAGAGGGAGACACAGAATCTGAAGCAGCCTCCAGGCTCTGAGCTGTCAGCACAGGGTCTGATGCGGGGCTCGAACTCATGAACCATGAGATCATGACCTGAGCTGAAGTCGGATATTTAACCCACGAGCCACCCAGGCGGCCCCAGGCTTTTTTTCTTTTAAGAGGGTCTTGTTCTTTGAAATATCATAAGTCAGGAAAAGAAATTAAAGTGAGTCACAGGAATCGCGTTAAATGTTCGACTGCTGAACCAGCAATAGCCTTTGCTATTTTCCGTCTCCCACATCTGATCTCCTTCCACAGATTTGGTGGCATCTGTATGTGCCAGCACCGAAAGCACTTTAAAATACTTCCGTGAATAGATGAAATGTTGGAGAAAAAATTTCAAAAGGAAAGAAAAGAGATAACAGAAAGAACAAAAGAGTAAAGGACTGGTATGGAACATAGAAACCTAATGTTAAACTGAAAAATCGAATCATTAGAGATAAAAGTGTTTACTAATAAATATATTATATTCCAATATTATAAAAGTTGGGTCAGAGGTACCAGATATGTGAATTACATACTATCAAGTTCTAAATTAATCTCTTCATGGAAGAATTACTAGCTATGCTGAGTACTTCAGGTACGTTTAATAGCAAAATGGAATTAACCATGTTATGAAATGGAACTTAAGAAAAACAAGGTATGGATGAATCTCAGGTAGAAGGAATACGAACATTTAAAAACTACTTAAAAAAATTTCCCAGGTTTCATAAAAAAGAGTACTTTCCAGTCTAATTGTCTCTTTATACTTTTTTTTTTAAATACCCACTTGAAATTTATAGAAAAAACAGCCCAATTTTTAAATTAAATAAATACATATAAGGCTGTCAACAGAGTAGTTAAGAGCCTTAAAGATTCCTTAAAATTTAGGGGTAGAACGGGTCAGAGTTGGGTGTCAGTGACCAATATCAGATCCTGGTTCTGTCATCTGACAGCCGCCGGACCCTGGGCAAGCCACCTAAATGCTCAGTTTCCACACCAGAACCAAGATAAAATTCAAAGAGTTATAAGAATGAAATAATATATATTACTTATGAAGTATCTACTTTAATGCATATAAGAGGCATTAAAGAAATCTTCTAGACTCTAAAAGGGAATTTTAGTATGGAAATTAGATCAAGAAGTTACTATCTTTCAACATCATTTCTTTCACTAGGGGAAAACAGAAAACATTCATTTTAAGAAGTGAGAAAATGAACTACTGCAAAGAAATAAAAATGAGGAAGCGTTCTGACACTGTGTAAGTAAGAAAGCTTTAGAGACTAATATTTTAGTTACCTGGATTCCAAGAACCAGAGCTGATATTTTACCTAAAAATCTTTAAATCTTCAGAAGACACGAGGAAGAGCTAGCTTCCTGCATAACGTACAGGTGAGTTCCACGAAGGTGCTACTTCAGCTTATAAACCCAGATCATGCCCTGCCTCGCTGAGCTGCAGCAAAGCAGAACTTCCTCAAACCTCTCTTGGCTCCGGACCAATAAAATCTTTAACTGGCAAATTATTAGACTGCTCAGCGAAGGGGTACTTTCTGTCTTTGTTCCCCAGCGTTCTTTCAAGATGACTTACAACATGCTCTTTACATTTCTATAAACTGTGTAAATAAAGAAAGCATTTACCCTGAGAAGTTTTTCTATCTTGTTCAGCAATGTCGGTATAAGATGAGACTGTAAATTTCCAAGTTCTGTAGTCCAGGCAGCATAGGCCGGTAAAAATACTTGATGCGTTGCACTAACTACTCTTTCTGAGGGATCACCCAAGGCTGACAGCAACAATTCAAAACCCTGCCAAAAGGAAATAGATAAAATTTAGATTTTTAAAAGAAAAAAAAAAAAAACCCTTAATAAAAAGCAATGAAGTATACACTGTAGTACATTTAGAGAACATTTTAAGCACAAAAGCAAGCCATTCATAATCCTATCCTTCCCGTTTTCTTTAAAGAAAATGTCATGTATCCACGGATGTGGAAGCCAAACAGAAATGGTGGTAAACATGGCATGCTTTTTGCCGATTTCCTGCCACAAAACCATGGGAGATACTGTCAGTGAATCATAGCGCTCTTTCTTTTGAATCGAAGGAGTAAAACTAGGCAGCCAACTGCCATGGGCGAAAACTGGCATGCCTGCCAGTTCTACCAGAGATTCCTGGGTAGCTGAATCAGAGATCTGGAATACTAAATTCTTCGGAGCTTTATAATGAAGTAAATGAGGTTCATTCTGAAAAACATACCTGTTGATATTTGTCTGGATCATCAATGTATCCCATAATGATACCAAGGCTTTTGATCACAGCTTCTCTTACTAAATCCGCCTTATCTTCCATTAACATTTGTTGCAACATTGAGAGAACCAAGGAGCTACGGATTTCTTTCTGAAAGTAAACAAAAATATGTTTTTCCTATTTATTTTACACTAGTGGCAAAAAAGTACAGAAAATGATACAACAGGGGCGCCTGGGTGGCTCAGTCCGTTAAGCGGCCGACTTTGGCTCAGGTCATGATCTCATGGTCCATGGGTTCAACCCCGCGTTGGGCTCTGTGCTGACAGCTCAGAGCCTGGAGCCTGCTTCAGCTTTTGTGTCTCCCTCTCTCTCTGCCCTTCCCCTGCGCACATTCTGTCTCTCACTCAAAAATAAACAAACATTAAAAAAAAAAAAAAAGAAAATAATATAGCATCCATCCACATATTCAAAAATCCAGATTAAATACATATGAGCATTTTGCTATGTTTGCTCTAAGTCTTCATTTTTCAAAGACATAAAACATTACAGATACGGCTTCAGTTTCACTCGTCTCCACCCTTCCTCTCTAAAGATAACATCTACCCTGAATTTGGTATTGTCTCCCAATAAATACGTGTGACTCCTTCAAACCCTACAGCACATAGTAACATGGCAGCAAGCACTTCTGCCCTCTGCTAGAGATGGACGATGACTCTTCTACCACTACCTGTTTAACTCAGAGAAGAGCACTCTGGGGATAACAAACACCACTCCAGTAATTAAAACATCTGCCTGCGGTAGGAGTTATAAAATCCTGGTGTTCCTAATTTTTGAAGAACTGAGAGAAAAACTTCAAACGGGATGATAAAATATGGGAATAAATGTAAAAATACTTCAAAGGGAACTGCATTGCTATTCTTAGATGCAATTATTTAATATAATGTCAACCACTGTTGTGTCTTAATTTCATACAATTTTTTTTTGTTAGAGAATATTTTAGCCTAATTAATGGCAGAAGGTAAAATAAAGAGCTATCGTTATGCAAATTCTTCTCCTTCCTTACCTTCTTTGCACCATTATAATTTGATCAATGTATAAAATTCTTCAAACCCAAACTTGTTTACATATAATGGTTAGAATAAAATAAAGATAGAAGATGACCATTTTTATAAATTTACAGTGTGATTTTAATATTCAGGGCAAAATCTGCAGTTATTTATTATCTTTTTTTTTAACGTTTATTTATTTTTGAGAGACATAGAGACAGAGAGTGAGCAGGGGAAGGGCAGAGAGAGAGGGAGACACAGAATCTGAACCAGGCTCCAGGCTCTGAGCTGTCAGCACAGAGCCCGACGCGGGGCTCGAACTCACAGACTGTGAGATCATGACCTGAGCTGAAGTCGGCCGCTTAACCAACTGAGCCACCCAGGTGCCCCTGCAGTTATTTTTAAATGACCTAGTTTTTGCTTTGACTTCTTAGAAACAAAAATATATATAATTTTAGAAAGTTTGGTCACATTTAGGTTGGTGAATATGCTTTTTAGTACAGCTTTGTTTACTTATCCTTTAGGATAAATACTGCCCAAAAAACTGCCTTGAAGATCTTCAAATGAGTTCTTGGTTGGTATCAGCACGGGCAATAAACAGAAGTAAGTAAACTTCAGCTGGGTATTTGTTTCGCATGAATCTGGACTGAGGTCAACTGTGGCAGTTAGCTTCAGTCTGCCAGAAGGAACCCGCAGGACAAATCAGGTTCCACTGAAGCCATGACCGACCACACACATTTTACTGTTATCAACTGCAGTGGGATATAAGGTAAGTAAAGATCCGTGGAGGAAACACTAAATCTATTATTAATACTGCTCAACATTCTAGAGTCAGGGAGGGGCAGTGTAGAACAGCTTTTTTATCCCCTCTGTGCTTGTGATGTTCATCTGTCTTAGAACAGTAAATAAAAAGATGTCCAAACTTACTCATGTGTATCTGTCTATATGATTTATCGCAATAATAAAATCCTAGTTTTCTCCAATAACATAGGAGAATATTAAAAAAGATATCGCCATACCCAATCCTGGTGAAGGTATGGGAAATTAAGAACTCTAATGTACTGATGACAGGCGTATAAATCTGTGCTATCCTGGTTAGGGGCAATTTAACACTGTCAAAAATGCAAATGCTGAAAGAGGCAAAATGTGGAGGTATTAACAGTATAAAAAATTAAATAAAAAAAACAACAACATAGATACCCACACATGAACCTGTCAATAGTGTTTACTGTCAGGGATTAAGAACATAATATATATAGTTGATTAATTTTGGGTGAGAAAAATTCAAATATAAAAATGCAAACTGTTACATGCTTAGATTTTTCTTTTCTGTAAGAAGCGATTGAAAACTATTAATGGTACGGGCACGGGGGTGGGGTGGTGGCGGGGAACAGCGCGGGGGTTCAGTCGGTGGAGTGGCCAATTTTTGATTTTGGCTCAGGTTATAATGCCAGGGTTGTGGGATCGAGCCTTGTGTCAGGCTTCACACAGAGCTTGGAGTCTGCTTAAGATTTTCTCTCTCTGTCCCTCCACCCCTCTTAAAAGGCAAAAAAGTTTTTAAGAAACAATGACAGTTCTTACAGGAAGGTAAGGTGCCAATGCTCCACAGGATTCCGCCACAAGGAGTCGTCTCTCTGGGTATTTGTGGTTAATCTAGAGTGAAAAATAAATAAATCAAGCATAAACAACATAACCTCCTTTCCTGCAGCAGAGAATTACTTTTCACAATAAATCCTGTTAAGAATGCAATAAAGCTTTTTTTTTTTTTTTTCCACTTCTGGGAATCCCTGTGTGGCTATAACTGGATCAGGAATAAGGGAATCAGAGAGAGCCTAAAAAATGAGGTCACGAGGGTTATCTGTTAAAGAAAAAAGGATAAAGCAAAGATGAAAACGTGGCAAGGTGTCTGGAGACTGTGGGCTTGCCTATGACTAGGCTTTCCTTAGGATGTCAGGAGCAATTTTCTCCGGCCCTAGAAACATAAGTTTATTTTTAAATTTGAAAAACCCAGCTTCTGAATCTGATAGACATGGCTTATTAATATGTGCCAGGAATAACTCGTCAGTTCTCTTTTTTAACTAAGGGGTTAGGAAGCACGTTAACCAACGATTTAACCAGAACCCTTGACTAGGGATAGGATTTTGTTTTTAAAGTAAGCAGACTTCAATCCATTCCTGTTTGTATATGCAAGATGATGGAGCTTTGCTGTTGTGATGACTGCACTGAACTATAACAAAAATAACAAAAAAATGACACATACTGGGTTTTGTTCCCATATGTCTTCTTCATAGAATATAAATCTTTCCTTGACTGGAAAAGAAGTATATCTGTTCTCATATTCCAATATGAAAAGGTGACATAATTCATTAATGTATTGGATGCCTAAAATTAAGAAAAGAAATTACATAGCAATCTACTGGGCAACAGATTGGAGATAGCTGGCTAGATAGATCCCCAATATCCATGTTTATCCAGGTTGTAGAAGAGGTGGTGGTAAAGATGTTTCTAACTAGTATCTGTAAATTAAATTTAATCTAGAAATAGTAATCCTGATAGCAGAATGGTTTGAATGTCAAAGTAGGCTGTACATAAACTTTCGTTTTGCTTTTCTTTAGTCTAGCTCAATGAGCCTTGAAATTAAATGTACGTACTAAAATCACTGCATTTCTTTATATTGCAGCCAATACTAAATTAAATTAATAAAATTCCATTTGCAATAGTATCAGAAAGAATAAAATATTTAGGAATCAGCTGAACAGAAAAGTATAAAAATTATACTCTGAAAACCACAAAACACCACTGAAAGAAAATTTAAAGGAACTAAATAGATGGAAAGACATCCTAAATTCATCCTAAATCCAAGTCTCACATTGTTAGGATGGCAATATTCTCCATACTTATCTACAGAATCAATGCAATCCTCATGAAAATTCCAGATGGCTTTTGGAAGAAACTGACAAATTCATCCTAAAATTCACATGGAAATTCAAGGGACCCAGAATAGCCAAAACAATCTTGGAAGTAGGAGAACTAAGTTCAAAGGGTTGGAGTTTCTTTTTGGGGTGATAAAACTGTTCCAAAATTGATCACGGTGATGGTTGCCCAAGTGTGTGGGCACATTAAACACCACTGAACTGTGCACTTTAAATGGGTGTATGGTATCTAAGTATCTCAATAAAGCTCAATAGAAAGAAAAGGAAATAGAAAAAACTGTTAAATATTATATGTACCTATAAATAATGGTACAGCATTGTAAGCTCAAAGTTGAATATATTGTTTGCAAGTTAATTTAACTTTCAACAATTAGAGCCTCATCTTAAATTAGCAAGCATTATAATCTAGAGATGACATAAAAGATTGTCAGAGATAACAGGACCATATATAATTTTCACTTTACATATTTAATTTAGATCAAACTCTAATAAATTTCAAAGAAGAAAATGAATACTCAAAGAAATTATGAATAGAATTCTAAAAGAGCATATGCTCTAGTAATATTCCAGAGACCAGTGTTTTTTTTTAAGAGTAAGTGACTATATTATGATAAATAAGGTCACAAAATCTGTCTTAATAATAAATTCATCTTTTCTTAAGATGGATAAATTACCCGCTAATGACCTAAACATCAAGTCTAGAAAGTCAACGATCCTGAGTTCTACATAGGACTGAAATATTAAAATTTAATATAAAACCAAAAGTACTTTTAGTAGATAGTGAGTTGGATTATAAATATAAAAACTTCCCACATCAACGGTTTACATTTTATATTCTGTATATATTTGTAATATATACAAGTATACAATACATATATTATTTCTATTACTTACACACACACACACACACACGCACGCACACAGTCTCCTTGCTCTCCCTTGAAGTCACTGAGCACGCGCCTGAGGGCTTTTGTATTTGCAGTAACTCACTTCACTCGGATCCTTGTGTAAACATCACGTTCCCAGAGACTCCTGGTCTGACCACGCTTTCTAAAACAGCATTCTCCATCATTCTCTAAACCTTATCCTGAGCTATTTTTCTTCATAGTTTATAATAAGACTTATCAATTATTTGTTTATTCTTATCTCCCCCCAAAAAGGTCTCTGTCTTTCGTTTACCACTGTACCTGGCACTGGAACTAGTTCCTTAAATATTTGTTGGAAGAATGAATGAAGCAAGGCATCCCAGAGCATTCTGAAGTGCTATTAAATCACTGGGCTGGACTACTGAAACGGCAGCATAATTTAGATCCTAGATAATTCCTAATGGCGTTTAAGAAAGAAAATATAAACACCTATAATAAATTAGAGTATAACAGCTAGGGGAAAACCCAATACAGTTATTTACCTGTTCCCAGCACTGCGGTAAAAGTTCAGCTTCTACACGTGTTGGTCCAACGTGGCGTGCGAATGCCACACAACCTGTCAGTATCATTTGCCTGAAAAATAATACAAATCAACAAAGACTTATATTTACATTAGAAAGCACACCTAGGATTAAGGGTAAAAAGAGTCAGCTCTGGGGGCTCAGTCAGTTAAGCCCCCACTCTTGATTTCGGCTCAGGTCATCACCTCATGGTGCATGGGTTTGAGCCCTGTGTTGGACTCGGTGCTGACAGTGTGGAGTCTGCTTGGGATTCTCTCTCTCCCTCTCTCTCTGCCCTTCCCCTGCTGGCTTACTCTCTCTTTCTCTCTTAAAAATAAACAATGGGGCGGCTTGGGTGGCTCAGTCAGTTAAGCATCCAACTCTCGGTTTTGGCTCAGGTCATGATCTCATGGTTTGTGAGTTCAAGCCCCACACTGGGCTCTGCACTGGTAGCATGGAGCCTGCTTGGGATTCTCTCTCTCCCCCTCTGTCTTTGCCCCTGCCCCACTTGCGCTGCCTCTATCTCTCTCAAAATAAATAAATAAACATTAAAAAAAAAGTCGGCTCTATAATTCACACAACATACAGTATTTTTGTATAATCAAATGAGACTTTTCTTACAACGGACTAGGCTGCCACCAAGAGAATGAGTTCCTTAAGACTCGTTCCTCCAACAGCAGCAACACCATTTGTGAGACGTGAAGTTATTCTCTGTTGGTGTGAAGCTGAATCTCATAACCGCCTAAATTAACTTCACTTCCATGTATTCTGAGATATGTCTAATGCCTCAAAATCTAAGAACTTCAGTTTCTAGCCACTAAAACAATCAGCGATTATTCCCCCAGGATTTCTATAACTTAAGACTAGGATATCATATCAGTAAAATGATATTTCTTATATTTTTAAAAGTTTATTTAGTTATTAGTTTATATAGCTATTTTGACAGAGAGAAGGCAAGTGCGAGAAAGAGGGGCAGAGAAAGAGGGAGAGAGAGATACAATCCCAAGCAGGCTCTGCACTGACAGTGTGCGGCTTGATACGGGGCTTGATCTCACAAACCAAGAGATCATGACATGAGCTGAAATCAAGAGTCAGATGCTTAACCAACTGAGCCCCTGTAAAGTGATATTTGCACCAGCAAAATGATATTTGCCCCAGTAAAATGGTATTTCTAAAATCAGAATTTTATACCCAAGATAACTGCAGTAGGCAGCCACTGACATGGTTCCCAGTGATGTCCGCCTCCCAATATTCATGTTGTTGTAGACTGGCCCAAATGACCTGCTTCCAGGTAGAAATCTGTTGCATTTCTATACACCAATAATGGAGGAGCAGAAAAAGAAATCAAGGAATCAATCCCATTTGCAATAGCACCAAAAACAGTAAAGCAATTCCTATCAAAATATCACCAGCATTTTCCACAGAGCTAGAATAAACAATCCTAAAATTAGTTTGGAACCACAAAAGACTCTGAACAGCCAAAGCAATCCGGAAAAAGAAAATCAAAGCTGGAGGCATCATGATTCCAGATTTTAAGCTATATTACAAAGCTGTAGTCACTAAGACAGTCTGGTACTGGCATAAAAACAGACATATAGATCTGGCATAAAAATAGACATATAGATCAATGGAACAGAACAGAGAACCCAGAAATGGACCCGCAACTATATGGTCAACCATCTTCAACAAAGCAGGAAAGAATATCCAATGGAAAAGAGACACTCTCCAACAAATGGTGTTGGGAAAACTGAATGGCGACATGCAGAAGAATGAACTGGACCACTTCCTTACACTATACACAAAAATAAATTTGAAATGGATGAAAGACCTAAATATGACACAAGAAACCATCAAAATCCTAGAGAACACAGGCAACAACCTCTTTGACCTCAGCCAGAGAAACTTTTTACTAGACATGTCGCCAGAGGCAAGGGAAACAAAAGCAAACATGAACTACTGGGACTTCATCAAGATAAAAAGTTTCTGCACAGCAAAGGAAACATTCAACAAAACTAAAAGGCAGCCTATGGAATGGGAGAAGGTATTTGCAAATGACATATCTGATAAAGGGTCAGTATCGAAAATCTATAAAGAACTTATCAAACACAACACTCAAAAAATAATTAAGCCAGTCAAGAAATGGGCAGAAGATGGGGCACCTGGGTAGCTCAGTCGGTTAAGTGTCCAACTTTGGCTTAGGTCATGATCTTACGGCTCGTGAGTTCGAGCCCTGAGTGGCGTCTGGGTGGCTCAGTCAGTTAAGTGCCCAACTCTGGCTCAGGTCATGATCTCACGGTTCAAGAGGTCGAGCCCTGAGTTGGGTTCTGGGCTGACAGCATGGAGCCTGGAGCCTGCTTCAGATTCTGTGTCTCCCTGTCTCACTCTGCCCCTCCCCTGCTCATGCTCTGTCTCTCTGTCTCTCTCTCTCTCCCCCTCAAGAATAAACAACAACAACAACAACAACAACAACAAAAGAGGGGTGCCTGGGTGGCTCAGTCAGTTAAGCGTCCGACTTCGGCTCAGGTCATGATCTCACGGTTCACGAGTTCAAGCCCCACGTTGGGCTCTGTGCTGACAGCGTGGAGCCTGGAGCCTGCTTCAGATTCTGTGTCTCTGTCTCTCTCTCTCTGCCTCTCCCCACTTCATGCTCTGTATCTCTCTCTCAAAAATAAACTTGAAAAAAAAGAAACGGGCAGAAGACATGAATAGACACTTTTCCAAGGACACCCGATGGCTAACAGACACGTGAAAAGATGCTCGACATTGCTCATTGCCAGGGAAATACAAATCAAAACCACAATGAGATACCATCTCACCCCTGTCAGAATGGCTAAAATTAGGAGCTCCTGGATGGTTCAACTGGTTAAGTGACTGACTCTTGATTTTGGCTCAGGTCACGATCTCATAGTTCTTGAGTTCAAACCCTGCGTTAGGCTCTGCGCTGTCAGTGCAGCACTGTCTGCCCCTCCCCTGCTCGTGCTCTCTCTCTCTCTCTCTCTCAAAAATAAACATTAAAAAAAATTAACAATATATTTGTGCTTAAAAATAAAAGAATGCCTAAAATTAACAACATAAGAAACAACAGTTGGCAAGGATATGGAGCAAGGGGAACCCTCTTGCACTGATTGTAGAATGCAAACTGGTGCAGCCACTCAGGAGAACAGTATGGAAGTTCCTCAAAAAACTAAAATAGAACTTCCTTGTGATCCAGCCATTGCACTATTAGGTATTTACCTAAAGGACACAAAAATACAGCTTTGAAGGGGCACATGCACCCCAATGTTTATATCAGCATTAGCAACAACAGACAAACTATGGAGAGAGCCCAAATCTCAACTGACTGCTGAATGGATAAAGATATGGTGTGTACACACACACACACACACACACATGCACGCACACACACTGGAATATTACTCAGCCATCAAAACGAATGAAATCTTGCCATTTGCAATGGAACCAGAATACATTATACTAAGTGAAATAACTCAATCGGAGAAAGATAATACCCTACGATTTCACTCATATGTAGAATTTAAGAAACAAAACAGATGAACATATGGGAAGGGGAGGAAAAAAAGAAGAGAAGGAAACAAACCACAAGAGGCTCTTAATGAAAGTGAACAAACTATGGGTTCACAGAGGGAGGTAGCTGGAGACGGGCTACATGGGTGACGGGGATTAAGGAGGGCACTTGTGATGAGCACTGGATGTTGTATGTAAGTGATGAATCACTGAATTCTACCCCTGAAACCAGTATTGCACTGTATGTCAACTAATTAAAATTTAAATTAAAAAAAAAAAAAAAAAGAAAGTCTTTCACTTTGTGCACTTGAGAGGTGTTACAGACTCCCCCCTCAATGATATTTGGACCACACTTTGAGAATCACTTGTTACAGCAAACCTTTCTATCTCTAGAAATAAGAATATTCTGTTTATTTTGTATGTCCTTTGAGTTTGGGTGCTCAGGCTTCAGGAAGCAACTAATCACCAGCAATGTTGTTACCACAAAGCTGATGTAATGAGGAAGAAAACACCACCGAGATATCAAGAATTGATTAATTAAAGTTTTTTCTTTTTGGTTTTGGTTTTACAGTTATGAACAAACAAATGCTCTGCTATAAGAAATTTATTTTGGAAAGTTTTGAGCCTTAGAAAGATTCAAAATTGAAGTTAATAGTACATATGCTTCATGATTTGATTTTTGTATCTTCAATTATGCCTAGTGATTAAATTTCATATTGACTATGAAAAAATGAGTGTTATTTTAAATCACTTTCTTTTGGGGTAATCTATCACAGAACAGTATATTTAACTAATATAATAACTTCATTTGAATTGACAGATTGAAAACTTACAAGAGTTTAGAATTTTAAATATAATTTTTCACTCTTCAGAATGAAGTTCCACTTTAAATGACTTTAAAATGCAGAATTATAAGATTTCCTGTTCTGGATTATCTAGTTCAAAAGAGTAAAACCTGATGGAAAAAAAAAAGTATGTTTTCAATATATGTTTTCTTAAAAAATTTATTAAGGTTTATTTATTTTTGAGAAAGAGAGAGTGAGAAGGGAGGGGCAGAGAGAGAGAGGAGGACAGAGGATCCAAAGCAGCCTCTGAGCTGACAGCAGAGAGCCCTGACGTGGGGTTCAAACCCATGAACCATAAAATCATGACTGAGCCGACGTCTTGACACTTAACTGACCAAGCCACCCAGGTGCCCTTTCTATACATGCTTTAAAGCAGCCAACTTCAAGGAAAAGCAAATTAGAATGTTTTATTCATATTCGTTATAAAAATAGCACTTGAAGCCCAGGCAATGCTCATTGCTATTTCTCAATATAAGTCAACTTAACTTAAACTGAAAAATAACTCTAAATTTCTATTTAATTTAGCCAGATTAGCTCTAACTATTCTCTCAGGTTGAGGAGAAAAATGACAAAGAACATCTGGACAACAATGACAAAAATGTTGAGCCAGTGTATCTTCATCGTACTTTGCAGCTTCTTCTCACTTACCACATCTTTCTTGTATTTTTATCTATCTGATTCTCCGTTATATTTATATTAACATCTTCTATGTCTATTTCTCAACTCTTCCTTTGCTTTTCTACTTCCTACTTTGGGAAGGCAAATAACATGAATAAAGAAAAATGGAAAAAGAAATTCCAAGGTTTACAGACAGCATTTTAGCTACCAGTTCCCCAATGAAAATTTCCTAATATCTGAACATTGTTTTTTCTCCACTTAGTGTCTTAAAATCATGAGAAGGCACATATATTCATTTCACAAATGTCTGACTGTTTTAATAAATGAACTTAGGTAAAATTTAGGCATTACAAACACTTGCATGAAACCCTCACATGAAATGACTTTGAATCATGAGTCACCATCTATATACTAAACTTGCTGAAAAAATGTTAGGTCCCTAAAGGCAAACTTCTTAGCCAGCAAAGTTAATTCTAAAAAGTATGACAGTTTTGAAATACAGGTTGAAAACAGAAAAGGTCAGATGGCCTACAAATTATTAAGAGCATTGGAAACAGGCTCCTGTAAGGGCAAAAATAAATGTTCTCACTTGTAGAAAATCGCAGGCGAGGGATTATTTGACTAGTATGTGATGCAGGTAGAAATATGGTGGCAATTATGGTTGTTGGCAAATAACTGGCAAAAAGCACCATTACTAGGCATAAAATCAAATTCTTCGTAGAAGACAAAGAAGCCTGAGATTTATTAAGTCAGGAAAAGTAACGAGTGGTTATATGACACATATATCACGCTAACTTAAACATTCTGCTTTGTTAGTTATTCACATTATACATAGTGAGTCAACTGATTAGTCTATTTCAGTAAATAACTTTATATCTGTAAGGTAAAAATTTAAAATGTGGACATGAGTGCTGAATTCCTGACCTAGCTCAACCTGACATAAGGCTAATAGGTACTTCTGGCCACCAGGTGGCAACTCTTAGCTTTCCATGCAGAGTCTGAAAAGAGCCTAGAGATCTAGGCTACATTTGCCTTGCAAATTTAAAAATAACAATGTAATAAATGGTATTGAATTATTAATTAAGTTCTTAAGATAGGGAATAGTATTTTTCAAGGAGAAAATAAAATATTAATTTTCTTATACAGTACCATCAAACTGTCCTTAGAAAATTTTTAGTTTGCAATGAACACTACTAATACAGTGATTTAATTTTCCCTTTTTTTTTAAAATTTTTTAAATATTTATTTCTGAGAGAGGGAGACAGAATGCAAGTGGGGCAGAGTAGAGAGAGGAGACACAGAATCTGAAGCAGGCCCCAGGCTCCACGCTGTCAGCACAGAGCCCCAACTCAGGGCTCCAACCCATGAACCATGAGATCATGACCTGAGCCAAAGTTGGACTTAACCAACTGAGCCACCCAGGCGCCCCAAATATCCCTTCTTTTTATTGGACTAGCAAGTGAGGACTGCTGGCGTAGATTCATCTTGACTGGATCCTGACAGGACATGTTTCTTCACTTGCTCAGCTATATTCTGGTAAGAACAGGAAAGAGATATATACTCATAAAGTTTTAAAATCTATATCACTATTTTTATTCTCAGAGTTGAGAGACACCTTGTATTTAAAATTCTGAGCTTTTAGTCCACAAACCAAGAGCACACTGTACACACTATATGTTAGCCAATTTGACAATAAATTATATTTAAAATAAAAATAAGGACTTTGACTAGGAGACCAATTTTTGGAAAAGTTTTATACGGATCTTTACTGTTTATAAACATGGACTAGATCTAGGTCTTCCAAAATGTGTTTAGGTCTTTTATAATTTTCCATAAGGTTTTATAATATTAAACATCATTTGTAAGATTTATTCCTTGGGGGGCACCTGGGTGGCTCAGTCGGTTAAGTGTCCGACTTCAGCTCAGGTCATGATCTCACGGTTTGTGGGTGGCTCAGTCGGTTAAGTGTCCGACTTCAGCTCAGGTCATGATCTCACGGTTTGTGAGTTTGAGCCCCAGGTCAGGCTCTGTGGTGACAGCTCAGAGCCTGGAGCCTGCTTCGGATTCTGTGTCTGCCCCTCCCACGCTCATGCTCTCTCTCTGTCTCTCAATAATAAATAAACATAAAAAAACCAAAAATTTAATAATAATAAAAAAGATTTATTCCTTGGAATCTTACCTTTTTTTCATCCTAATGTAAATGGATATGGTTGGACCTTGAGGACATTATACTAAGTGAGATAGGTCAGACAAATTCTCACATGTATACTGTAAGATACCATTTATGTGTGGAAGTTTAGAAAGCTGATCTTGTAAAAAGAGAGTAAAACAGTAGTTACCAGGACATGGGGGTGGAGGAATTGGGGATATGCTGTTTAAGGATCCAAACTTGGAACTAATAGATAAGTAAGTGTTGGAAATACAGTGCACAGCACAGTGATTCTAGTCAACAATACTGTATCATAAACTTCCAAATTGCTAAGAGGCTAGATCTTAATTGTTCTCCCTAGAAAGAGGTAATAATTATATGACATGATAAAGATATTAGATAACACTTTGATAGTAATCATATTACAATATATAAATGTATCAAATCAACCCACTGTATACCTTAAACTTACACAATGTTACACGTATCAAGTATATCTCAATAAAAATGAGAAAAATAAAATAAAAAAAATAAAATTTTGAGCTTTAAGTGGCTTCGTTGATTAAGTGTCCGACTTTGACACAGGTCATGATCTCATGGTTTGCAAGTTGGAGTCCCATGTTGGGCTCTGCTCTGACAGTACAGAGCCTGCTTGGGATTCTCTCTCTCTCAAAATAAATAGGTAAACTTTAAAATATATATATATATAAAATGTTGAGCTTTACTTGTTTTATGTTACATTCTTATGATTTTCCAACATTCTCAGATGAGGTAAAAAGTGACAGTCAGTAAAACGTATTGAATATGTAAAGTTACCAACCTAATTGTGAAGTGCAATACTATTGTTTTGGAAAAGTGCAGGCAAATATTTTTCATTAAGACAGAAAATTATAACAGAGACACATTTCGACTGCCCATATTTTATCATCAGTGCTTAGTCAAACCTACTGACTCACGACGCTGTTCTGTTCACACGCACACCTGCGAGCCTCCCTTGAAAGCTTCGCCCTCACTCTCTGAGGCAGACATCATTATCACTTGATCCCAACCTATTTCCTATTCTTCTGGAAAGTCACCTTGATGTGTGTCCCTTACCACCCTCAGACAGAACTAATTTCTCCACTCAGGTATCAATAGTTGTGGGCATTCGAGTCACGACAAATAAAAACAAAATACTATAACCCTCTAGCCACCTAGTAATTAGTTTAGAGTCAGCCCAATGATGCAGAAATGCATATATTTAATATTTTAGTTTCTGTAGAGCCTATTAAGAAGCCATGATCTATGTAATTCATCTGTGGGAAAAAGGGGGAATATTTAGGAGTTCTTAGAAATCAAATGTGAAAGATAAAGGCAAAGAAATATTTGAATTAGAAGTCTAAAGGTAGCTAATATAAAAGTGTACAAATTCAACATGAGTAACTGGAATAACAAGAATGAAGACATTGCAGAACTTTGTGAAATGAGGCCAGTGGTTTCCTCTGTTTGTTAAAATAAATACTGGGACAGAAAGAAGGCATTTAGGTTAAAATGCTAATCTTGGTGCCACATTAGTGAAGTTAATCAATCAACATGCTATTTATTTCCCAAAGAAGTAGTTGTACCCACCTCTGCTCATCATCTGGCCTCTTGATCAAATTGAAAAGTATATGGAGAAGCTGATCTCTTTCTTTAGGCTCAGGATGTAGGCATGCTGTGCACAGTATGAGGGGGATCAACTCCTAGAGAAATACGAAGGGGGGAAAAGTCAAAGTAAAAATGCGTTGCAGAATATTCTTTTCTTCTCCCAGAGTATTCCTAAGTGGACATTTAAAATGAAATAAATCGCAACATACAAAACAGCAAATTCTAACTTTGTAACATTTGATAATTCAAGAGAAAAAACTGAAACATGTATTTATGTCGTGGCTGCAGAAAAGTGTGAATCACAATATAATAACATGTAATAAGTTACTGAAGATTCCACTAACCTTATTTTCTTATCCAGTCCTTTCCAATGGTCTACTAATTTTTGTACTATATAACATTTTATCTTACCATAAGCTGACACAGTAATTTTATTTTTGAAAGTGTGTTTAAAGAAAAACTTGCAGAAGCTAGCTATATTTTAAAGCTTAGAAAGCTAACAGACAACTCATCCCACTTCCCCAAGTACGAGATCATGTTTTTATTAAGATTACAAATAATCAGTAATTTTGTACCCTTCTTACTGAACCCTACGGCTCAATAAAAAGACCATTTCCACAAGCGTTGAATGCTCTCAGCACTGCTACAGACTATCAGCAGACATGTTTTATGTTCAAATGGAAATTTTTAGTAATATCTTAATTGTTGCACATTCAACATGCAGAGGTAAATTCAGTATTTTGTAGGAAAATAATAACAAAAGTTTATTTCTCTCTTCCAAAGAATTATTTAAACCAAATTTCACATTTTAATCAACCAAAGACAAAATTCTAATATACATTTAAAAGACATTAATGTTTTTCATTTTGGAATGGATTTTCAAATCTAATGAGAATAAAAGTCCAGAAGTAATATTTTAGGAGAAAAACTTTCTAAACTATAAGAATAATATTTTACAGTTACTTTATGGTAATATATTAAAGAAATAACTATGATGTAATAAGAACAGAATGATTATAATCCCACCATTTTTTTCCCATCTACTTCCTACCCACCAAAAAGTGTTAGTAGATTTAAAACAGGAACTGACTGCTATGTAATATTGCATGACACCCTGCAAAAAAAGTCTACGCTGTAAGAGAAATATCTTCCTGTGTTGAAGATGCTCCCTTAGAAACAGATGATAGAGTTTTTAGAGGAGTTGAGACTGAAGTTTAAAGGGATGACTTGAAGTTCCTTTCTATATTTTTAAAGTCTTTATATATTATTTTAAAATTATAATTACCTGGTATAAATCTTAAATTGAAGGTACACAGATATAGAGAAGAGCTAAGAATACATCTGAGAAGTAAAAATGAATTTAAAACATTTATTTGGTCATCTTTCTATTTGGGCACTGCTGTAGGTTTTACATTAATGAGCAAATGGAAAGCAAAAGTAACAAAAAGTAATTAGGGAAAATGACTTTGTACTGGGAATGAAAGACAAAGCATAGATATGGATCCTATGTTGTTCTATAATGTTTTCACCAAAGACTCAATATGATGCTTGATGGATTAGCCTTGACTTCACAGAAGAAAATAAACAATCTTTTATGAAATACTCGAGTAGGAGACCATTAATCTCAAGGACTCTCCTAATCCTTGGAGGATTCCGTTTAGACTGCTAAGAGCCAACGATCCTCATGAGAGGACTAAGACATTGCAGCATCAGCATATTCCACTGAAAGGAGAACCTTAAAGATGAAAAAGCAGTTATTCTAGAAGCCACTAACAAAAGGAGACAATATTTTAATGTGTGAAAATCAAGAAAAGCTCTAAATATTTTATTTGTATTTTCTCTCCTGTCAGATCCTTGTTTCCCAAGTTTTCTTGCTTCCTCCTCAACCTTCTTCATACGTTTCCATTATGTCTGCATATACACTTTTCCATAATCTTCTTCCATTCGCTTTCTATTCTACCACTCTTTAAAGATAAAGTTATGAGATGTAGGTAATATATTTGCTGTAACTGCACACACATACACACTGTTTAAAATATAAAATATATTTAGCTTCTTTATCTCAAAAACAAGCATAGCAAAATAATTGTGTAACTATTTACTCTTTGTGCCTTACACTCCCCCCTCCCCTTTTTTTTACATCATGAATCTTAGTGATCCTTAATCAGAGAGGAAGTTTATGTCCTACTCTAAAGAATCTTTTAACTGAAATATGGCTATAGACGTGCCAAACTGAAAACCTAATGAAAAATCACAAACCTCTCTGATTTTTATTTTCTTCAAGTAAAACACACAAAATTTAAGATTAGAGTAGAAATGGAAAATACTTGATATACATTCTGCAATTTCCTTATCTATTGCTTATGGAATTGTTCATTTTTCCTTCTGAGATCAAAGCTGGCCTCAAAAAGCCTTAATACGGCACTTACCAAAGCACTTCTCAACACAGCAGCTATTAGCAACACATGGGAGGAAAACCTTTGTCATTTCTTGTACCCTTAGACTCTCAAATTCTATGAATTTAGGGCCCTGAAGGAAAATATTTTTCACTTTTTTAAATCACAGTAATATGTTATATTGCCATTTGCTTTTATTTCTTGCTGGCAAAATTAACAACATATAGGAAGTCACTGCCTAACATTTGTGGATGAGATTCCATGCCAAGGAGGATTAGGTACCTCTTGGCACAATAATGGCTAAAACCGTTGTGTATAAAGTAGGCCAGTCTCTTCCTCTTTTAGAAATACAGAGCTGAGAAGAGGCTCAAAAAAAAAAAAGAGAAAAGAGGAGTCTGTTTCTCATAGGATCACCAAGGATTTTAATTGCTAAGTTATGACTGGCTCCAAATATCTTAATTCTGCTATCATTCATGTATTTACTATCAAGTTCTATTTGTACCACTCTTGAAATAATGAATTCTGTATGTATGTATTTGCTGTTGTATGTTCACATTAATTTACTGTGAATTTATCTTTTTAAGCTTCCGAAGTATTAATACATCCACATCAGAATTTATTAAATCTGCGTTTAGCATTTGTACACTATTCACAAATTTATAGGTTTGAATTAATATTCTCCCTTTGCTATCATCTCTCCAGTGAAGAAGGCTAGGGTTTTAAAAACACTAATTCTTGAATAAAACATTTGAAAATTGGTAGCTGAATTTCCTTCAGAGGACAAGGTGATAGTGGTTCAGAAAGGTCTTTAAATGATGGCATATTAAAAAAATGTATTGAGAATAAGAGAGCAATGTTAGATATTATATCTAAAGGTTAAGAATTTTGCACATGAAAAGATCCTTAAGCACATTAGACTTAAGATTGCATGTTGGCAAAAAAATAGTAACCATGGTAAGAAAATACCTATGGCTTTGGTAACATATCCAAAAGGTAACGCATCCCCTCCGCCCACACACAACTTTACTGTGTAAACAAAAATCTTAAATATTTCATTTAAAACATGCTCTAGCAACTGATAGTACTCAGTAAATGCGTCTTGAAGTGAAATGTAAAACAGATGTCCCACAGATCACTAGAGGAAATCAGAGCAGTAATCCTTTTGCAGAAGGCATTATTCCAATACTTTATTATCCTTTTGGAAAAGAGATTTCTAAGGCCTTTTAGAATCCACTAATCTAAAAGGATTAGTAATTTACATTTTACTCAAGTAAATAACTTTCGCAAATTTAATAACAAAGCTAGTTCTCTCTAATGAAGGATCATTCGCCCTTCAGCTCTTGGGTTGCCAACAGACTTTTGGACAGAATTAAATAGAAAAAGGCCTGTACCATTTTAATTCTCTTTTCAGTTCTATAAGTAAAACAAGATAACTTTTAACGGTAATAAAGAAATCACTTTAGAGATAGAAATGTCTTTAGAGAATTTTACAATTGATTTTATGAATTTTTTACCTAACTTAGTCTTCTTAAGATTAGTGTGTTTAGACCACAAAAATGGGGATGGGGTAAAATGGACAGACAACGTGAATGATTAGATGCCGGGTGGGGGGAATGAAGGCAAAAGCAAAAATGTTGGTAAGATAATGACTTCAAGATCTGAAAGAATCCTAAAACAGAAAAGGAAGCATTACTTTTAGATCAGATGTCAAGGAAAAGATGTTTGCGTGCTTCAGGTGAAGAAGAAACATTCTACAGTTCTAGAAAGGTAACACATTAATCCAGGAAATTATAGTTCCCTCCTTGCCCTTACTCTTCCATTAAAATTTTTCCTACAGGGGCACTTGGGTGGCTCAGTTGGTTAAGCGTCTGACTTTACCTCTGGTCATGATCTTGTAGCCCATTGGTTTGAGCCCTGCGTAGGGGCTCTGTGCTGACAGCTCAGAGCCTGGGGCCTGCTTTGGATTCTGTGTCTCCCTCTCTCTCTGCCCCTTACCTGCTCATGTTCTCTCTTTCTCTCAAAAATAAAAACCATTAAAAAAATTATTTCCCATAACTCAAGCTTCATTTAAAACTTTTAGGTAGTTGTTATTTAAAAATTTCCGTCTAGTCTTTTGCCTAGAAATGAAACAATACCAAATTACAATTTAAATTCAAGTAATGATAAGTGTACACCTTTTGATTTAGATTTTCAGTTGAAACTTGTCAAGATGTTGGCAGTAATAGACTTAGGAAAAAAGAAAGGGGGGTGCCTGACTGGCTCTGTTTGCAGAGCACGGGACTGACTCTTGGTCTTGGGGTCATGAGTTCAAGCCCCATGTTGGGCATAGAGTTTACTTTAAAAAAAAAAAAGAAAGAATATTACAAAGACTCACACAAGAAAAAAAAACCCAAGATTACTCACCTCTGGAAAGTTCTATACTTCAAAAGCTTCTAAAATACCTATTCTTAGAATTATTATCTATAATTCCTGAGGCTCAACCTTCAGGAAGCCTAACTAAAATAATATGAATGACTTTAAAACTCTGATACTGCTAAAGAGTATGTGATTTACTTCCAAAACTAACACGTACATACACATAGGTTAAATAGGTAAAGAAGATGGACTGAGCTTATCCCGTCACCATACTATTTTACTATACTTATCTGCTACTCTTGCATAACTCTTGAAGGGGTTAAAAAAAAGTCTCTCCAAAATGTGTCACTTTGACTATTTCGAGCTGAAGGCAATCAAAATCCAGCAGACCCAAGAAAAACTTTTACCTCTCCCTTAAACTACCAAAAACAATTTAGATAGGGAGTCTGGCCCAGAAAGAGCTGTCACCAAGAGATGGCTATTTTATCTGAATGACTTATCTGCATGGAGGTGAAACATCTAATTACCAAACATCTGCTCTTCTTATTGTCCTGTGAATCACCCTCCTCCTCTTTCTTACCCCATTCCTTAGCTAGAGGTAGCCTATAAACCTAATTGCCCAGCTTGTCTTTGGGTCTTATATTGCTAAGGGACCTCCATACAAATGTAAATTTAATTTTCTCCTATGAATCTCTCCTATACTAAACTGATTACTAGACTAGCCAAAGAACTAGAAGAGTGTAAGTAAAACCTTTTTCTCCTCAACACTCTCATTCAGTAATAATTACCTGGGCTATTATTAGTTAAAACTTAGTTTAAAAAATAGGTAAAAAATTCCCCAGGGAGCAAACACGGTTTCTTAGAAGATGAGATACTTTAGAGATACTAACTATACTTAAAACTTTTAGACAATCAGTTCTCTTCTTTGCCTCCTTTGTTTTCAGCTTTAATGAGATTTATTTTATGTATCATAAAAATTCAAGTGTACTTTCAGTGGTTTTTAGTATATTCAGAGCCATGCAACCATCACCAATCTAATTTTGGAACAATTTTAACATCTCAAAAAAAAGGCTTGCACTCATTCCTCATTTTCACTTGCCCATCCCCATTCCAGGCCCAGACTTCTCCTTTGCTTTTCCGAGTCAGCTAGCTGAACGGCACATATTTCCTTGGCATAGAATGAAAATAAAAGTTAAATTTAGATGTATTATTTAAGAATGCTTTTAGAAGTAATCTTTTATGAAATCTTATTCTTAAATCACTGAAATTCCCCTTCAAATGCATTTGAAGCAGAGATTGTGAAGAATCAACTTCTTTAGCTTATTTACTAAATACATATATTTATTCTGTAATTTGGTTTGAAAGAGTCAAGTTCTTCAATGAACTCATTAAAAGGAATTACTACATAAGCCACAAAAACAAAATTTGTTCATGATTTTTTTCCTCCCCAAATCAATAGAACAAGTTCAGAGGGTTGTCTGGGTAGCTCAGTCAATCGTGTGACTCCATCTTGGCTCAGGTCAAGATCTCATGGTTCCTTAGTTCGACCCCCATGTTGGGCTCCACATGCAACCTGCTTGGGATTCTCTCCCTCCCTCTCTCTCTGCCCCTCCCCTGCTTGCACTCTCTCCAAATAAAAAAATAAACATAAAAAAATATAAGTTGGTAAAAAAAAATCATTATTTAATAGCATATAGGAGGAAAAATTTTTTTCACTTTTTATTATCTCTGAAATTGGGATGTACCTTACAATGGAGAATATGTCATAATTTAACTGTAATTCTTTCTTAGAGGTACATAATTATTAAAATCAATGGCATCTTAGACTTGAAATATAGTACGTTAAATTTAGAATAATGCTATCATTGTGACCTAAAGATTGAGTGGGGCTGTTTTCTTTTAAAAAACAAATAACACTAACATCTATATTCACTGTGCTTTTTCCACTTTTATAAAAAATAAAAGTTTAATTTATAAGATAGCTTTAATTAACATTAATGTTACTCCTTTTGAAACAGTGAGTCATAAAATGGATCATGAAGAGCATTTCTTCTTTTTTATTACTTTTTTAAGGCATAGTCTTTATTGTTTAAAAATACCTATAAAATCATGTTTGACACTGAATATCTTCTATTTTAGCCCTTGTAATTCATAAAGGTAAGGTTTAGTTGGTCAAACTTTCATTTTAATTATACGTGTAGTTATATAATGGCACATCAGGTAAAATGCCTCTTACTGAGAGTGTGGCCAATAATGTCTGAAAAAACACTAATTTACAACATGTTTAAAAGAATATAAAATGGGATGTCTGGGTGGTTCAGTTGGTTGAGAGTCAGATTCTTGATTTTGGCTCAGGTCATGATTCCAGGGTGATGGGATCAAGCCCTGTGTTGGGCTCTGCACTCGTGCTCTCTCTCTATAACAAAAATCTAAAAAAATTTAAGAAAAATAAAAAATAAATAAGACTATAAAAAGACTAGATTATTACGCAGCCTTAAGAACGAGAAAGTTCTCTTTGTACTGACATAGAAAGAAACAAAAATACGTTACATGGAAAAAAGCAAAGTAAAGAATAGTACATAGAGTGTAGTACCATTTCTGTAAGTCATAGAAGAAAGATCATATTTGAGTTTGCTTAAACATACAAAGTATCTCTGAAAACACACAATGTAGCTCTACAATAATATTTGGAGACCTCAATACCTCAATAACAAATAAACCACTAGATAGAAGATAAGTAAGGAAAATCGAGGAACTGAACACTATAAAATAATTAAACCTAATAAACAGATATGGAACACTCAATCTGATGATAGTAAAATATGTATTTTTCTTAAGTATGGAACATTCTCAAGGATAGGTCAGATGTTAGGCCAGGCAATTCTCATAAGTGTTAAAACTACAGACTAATATATCTTATGAATTTAGATGCAAAAATGGGCAAAAAAATACTAACACTAAATCCAACAACACATTAAAAGAATTATACATTATGACCAAGTGGGATTTACCCCTTGAATGCAAGGGTGGTTCAATATATGAAAAATCAACAACGTATTATACTATACCAATAGAACGAAGGGACAAAAATCATCTCAATGCAGAAAAAGAATTTGACAAAATTCAATATCCTTTCATGATAAAAATACTGCAAACAAGGAACAGAAGAAAATTTCCTTAATATGATAAAGGGCATTTATGAAAAGTCCACAGCCAGTATCATACTCAATGGTGAAAGACCAAAAGCTTTCCCCATAAAATCAGGAAGAAGACAAAAATATCTGTTTTCTTAAAACACCTCTATTCACCATTGTACTTTAAGTCCTAGCCAGAGCAATTAAGCAAGAGGAAGAAATAAAAGCCATCCAAATTGGAAAGGACAAAGCAAAACTCTATTTGCAGATAATTTTATTCTGGATAAAGAAAATCACATAGAATCCAACAAAAACTACTAGAACTAATAAACTAATTCAGCGGAGTTGCAAGGTATGAGATCACCATAGAAATATCAGTTCTGTCTCTATAAATGAGCAATGAACAATCTGAAAGAATATGAAGGGGAAAATTCCATTTACAATACCATCCAAAACAATGAAATACCTAGTAATAAGGTAAAACAAGGAAATGAAGGATTTGTACACAGAAAACTAGAAAATACTGCTGAAAGCAATTAAAGACATAGATGAATGAAAAGAATCCCATGTTCGCCAACTGGAAGAATTTTAGCTGTTGTCAGAATAGCAGTACTCTCTAAAGTGATCTCTAAGTTCAGTGCAATCCCTATCAAAATCCCAATGACCTTTACGGAAGAGATGAAAGTGGAGCATCGAATTCCTACAGAATCGCAAAGGGCCTTGAACAGGTAAACAATATTGAAAAAGAAAACAAAATTAGAGAATTCATACTTCCCAATTTCAAAGCTTAGTACAAAGCTACAGTAATCAAAATAGTGTGGTTGGTACAGGCATATGGAGAAACATAAAAGACCACCAGGGGGCGCCTGGGTGACTCAGTCGGTTAAGCACCTGACTCTGGCTCAGGTCTTGAACTCACCATTTGTGGGTTTGAGCCTGCGTAGGGGTCTGTGCTGACAGCTCAGAGCCTGAAGCAAGCTTGGGTTTCTGTGCCTCCCTTGCTCTCTGCCCCTTCCCCACTTGCACTCTGTTTTTCTCCCTCTCAAAAATAAACAAACATTAAAAAATAAAAAAATGAAAAAGACCAATAGAATTGGTCTCCTAGAACTGAGAGTCTAGAAATAAATCCAAACATTTGCATACGAATGATTTTTGACAATGACGCCATGACTATTCAATGGGGACCGATTTCAACAAAACATGCTGGGACAAGTGGATAATCACATGAAAAGAATTAAACCGGACCCCTGCCTCACTCCATATACAAATACAAAATGGATTAATGACCTAAATATAACACCTAAAGCCATAAAACTACTAGAAGGAAGCACAGGAATAATTCTTCCTGACCTCAGACTTGGCAACAGACTCTTAGATTCGATACCAAAAACAGACGCAACAGACGAAAAAATATATAAATCAGACTTAATAAAAATGAAAACATTTGTCCATCAGAGGGCATTATCAAAAATGTGAAAAGACAACCTACCAAAAGGAAAGAAATATTGCAAATATATATAAAATAAGGGTTTAATATCCAGAACTGTTCTTATTCTTATGATTCAAAAGCAAAGACAAACAAACCAATTAAAAAAACAGGCAAAACACTTAATAGAATATACTAGAAACTAATAATATTTATAGCATGTGGGATGGTGGCTCAGGGAGAGGGGAAGAGTTTTTGTTGTTTATCCTCCTATATTTAAAGAGATATTAAACCATGTGAATGTGTTACTTATTCAAAACCTTAAATCTTTTTTCTAATTATTTAAGCGGCTGGGATATTATTATGACCAATCAGTTTACTGATGGACATTTTAATTGTATTTGCATACCAGTAAAAAGGCTTATACTGATAAAAGATTATATAAAACTTGAGAAATAAGAAAAAGCAAAATATCCTATATAAAATATATATGTAAGGAATTAAGATGAAACATTAAATAAAAATAATCTAATACCAAAGGATGAAATGAAATAAAAGTTTTGTCCTTTCGTGTCCTGGGATTGGTTTCAAACCAAACCAAAATAAACTTCATTTTTTACCAATTTAATTTCAAGAAAATACAACATTTGATATAAATGGTAAGTTTTCTGATAGAATAACGTACAAATAATTAAATAAACAGAGAAATGATCACTTCTTCATGAAATTATAAGTACATAAATATTTTTTAAATACAAAAAACTTAAAGTCAGCCAGAAAAGTAAACATCATACCACAAACAAAATATGTATGTATAAATATATACGCTTAGCATATATATTTATATGTATCTGATTACTGATGATGCAAATTTATAAATATTTCATGCAGTACAATCAGATTTTAGTGGTAGAGTCTTTTATGATAAAAAAGGGGAAAATTAAAACAAAAAGGCTTAATCTGCATCTCATAACAATTAGGCTTCTGTGGTATTTTAAAGATTTTATTAAGGAAATATAGTAAAAGGGATGCAAACATTAATGCATTGCATTGATTATGTTACAAGCTAAAAAAGGAAAAGAAGCTCAAACACCATTCTGCCAGGCAGAACTGCAAAACATCTGAAATTGGACACTGATCCTTCAAGATACAGAAAATTTTCCACACTTATTAATATCTCACAACTCTTTTTATATATGAGGTAAAATAAAACCACCAGTAAGAAGACAGTCTTTTAAATCATTTTTTAAATCCAAAATGCCTATAAGAATAAACACTTAATGTTAGTTTTACATGTAAGTTGCTACATGTAAGTTTTCTTGAGGATCAGTACAAATTTCTTGCGCTAAACAAATAATTAAGCTTTATACGGTTTTGCCAATGCATCGTGTATTCATCATACTGTAGGTCCCATGAATTATGATTGAAATCAGTGGTAAATATTAAGAAGATGATAGAAGAGACTTATAGCGTACATTCTAAAATGTTCTTAACCCATTTTTTGTAAAAACATGTTGTGAACTGGAAGTCGATTTCATAAACTGAATAATTCAAATAAATTATTAAACTTGATTACAAAGAAATCATCCACTGTCATTTAAATTAGATAATAGGAACTTTCTATTAGTCTTTTCTTGGCTAAATAGAACTCTGAAGATAACTCTCTACAGTATGGCTCATAACATAGGCTAGGTGTGCTACAATATATTGGCTACTATAGTTTGGATATTTTAAGCACCTGTCAATAACAAGTTAGCTATAAGAAAAACAAAAGAAGGTACTTTCAAAAGTTATTGTAGTCAAAGCTATAACTATCCTATCATCATAAGACAAGTATAATTATTGATGAATATAATAAAACTAACAATCCTAATAAGCAACTACGAGTACATTTAAGAAAAATGTTATATTATTAGTCCCAGTTAATTTTCAACACAAAGGGTCTATTTTTGTAGACATATTAAGCATATCATATCGAGAGCAGAGATCAAATAAATTAGTTAACTGGTGATGTAAAAAACGGACAGTATTCACGGCACATAATGGACCTACAGTAATAGTTAGTGCTGCAGAAGCTAATGATGCTTTAAGCAAAATTGGAAAAACATGAATACCATGCATTTTTACCGAACTCACCTGACAGAGGTGTAAAACCATTCTCTAGGAGCAGAGATGCATGCACAAAAGTAAGAATATGATTGCAAGTAATAGACTTTAACAAAATAAAAATATAACACTAAACTTTGAAATGACAAAAAATGGACAACACGATGAGATTACTGGGATGAAAACACTTTTATGTGTCTCACCTCTCTCTTCGCCAACAGCACATTAGGAACAATGTGTGGCAGGCAGCGGCCCAGCATTAACATAACACTTCTCTCACTGTCTGCAATCCGAGACACCTAGAAACCAAAGAATTAATAAATGATGACCGTGCAGAACTTCCATGAGTGATGGTACCTGAAGTTCATGCTTTAGACCCTGCCACTTCTGCTCCAAATACACATCCAAAATTTCAACTAATGATAGCAATGATAATAACAAGAACTTCGCCATCATCAACAATAACTGTGTTCCCCAATAGGATTGACATTTCTGTAAGCAGGAAATGGATCAAAAACACCAGTAAGAAGCCAGGGTGAATCCAAAGAGCCCCACTAGGCTTCAGTTCTGGGAACAAGCAGGGATAACATAGAACGGAGGCAGCCTCAACGATTTTTTTTTTTAAATTCTTGAAAAGATGCCCACATTGCTTCGATCTATGATTACTGTGAGAGTTAACAGAGCGAAGCTGCAGGCAAGAGGAGGCCCATGGAGGTTGACCCGGTCTTTCAGGGAGGATGGCCAGAGGCCAGAAATGCATCCAAACCAGCCTCCAGCTCTTTCGCATTCTCAATGACATTGTGAAACACAAGCCCTTGAGAGGTCAAGTGGGATCAACCACAAAATAACTAGAAAGGGAGAAGTGAGTATAAAGACAGAAAACAATTTTAATGAAATACCCTCTCAAGAGGGACCTCCAACAAATACAAAGCACTTGAGGAAAACTAACCTGAGAGCTAACAAACTCAGCGATGGAAGATAACTATTCCTAACGAAGTAAAAATAATGGAGTGATCTAAAAATAACTAAAATATCACCAACATGTACACTTACATTGGTTTTCTGAATTATACTAAAGACAGGCATATTACCATACGTCAGTAGACATAACAAATTAAAAACAAGCTACAAAAGGTCAATTTAATACAAATAAACTTTACTCCAAAGAACAGAGAAATAATCAACTATCTTCCTTGAAAGTTTAAACTCTTAGGAATTAGTCTTAGAGCATTATTTTAAAAAATAGATGTGCATTTGACATAGTTCTATCACAGTTGTTTTGGGACGAGATACTGAGAAGCAAAACCAAGTATTTTAAGAAAGTTCCAAGAAAAAAATGGTATAATTTACCTCTGATCCTAAACGACTATCTGCTGACATTCGACAAAAAGAGAGGAGAGCCTGGTGGAAAGCGGGAGACAATTTCCTAGAAGAAAATTGGATGAAAGGAGGACAATACCAAACAGTTACCACTGGCATTTAGAAGGTAAGCTGTACGTTATAACTCCCATTCCTGCATTAATCCTGCCCCTCAAATGCTGACTGGAGTTTTCAGCCACCAACGACTTGGAGGACATTTCGCTAGAGAATTATACGGGGGAAAAAATCAGCAGTAGTGGCTGACCTTAAAATTGTTTGATGTTACGTGAGTGCACAGCCTGTAAATGTGAGTGGATCAAACCTGAAGTGTACAGCAGGTCAATGATTATAGAAAGTATTTGCAAAAGCTGAAATGAGGACTTTTTTGTCCCCAATTCTCAGTGGTCCCAGAAAGGTAGATAGTAGATCCAAAGTTGCTGACAGCAATCAAAAGTTTTGCAGACTATCTAATGATAAAATGATAAACCTTAATGTTACAAACCCACATAAAAGAGGTAAAAATTAAAATAAATGAGGCAGAAGCTCAGTCAACATTCAAGGTATATTGTAAAGAATTTTGTTTTGTAATTGAAAATATTAACTTATTTATGTTAAATAAATGACGTTAAAACATTTATATCTCTAAAAGGACACTAGTTTCTATGTAGTTACATTCATAAAACATGACTCTCAGTTGTACTTTATGTGCTCAATCTACAAAGAAAAGGGATAACACTAAAAGTTACAAAACAGAGGTTATTTAGTATACACTACAAAGTGACATTCAGTAATTTCTACGATTACAGTTACAGTAATGTACCAAATTTGAGTCTATTTGCTCATTTATGTTCCTTCTCCCATAGTCTTTCAGTGGATTCTCCATAATCCACCTAATTGCCCAACTCAGAAACCAGGAATCAGTCTTTATCTTTCCCTTTCTTCTAACCTCAAATTCAGTCAATCAAGCTTTTATCTTCTATCTAGAATTCTACCCATTTCTTTCTAATACAAGTCAGGCTGAATCATTTCTTACCTGGATTCTTCCAATAGATGCCCTATTAGTCTTCTTTCTACCAGTCTTGCTACGCTCCATTCACCTCTACCTCACAGGACTCTCTAGAACTTAGATAACATCATGTTCCATGAGCTAACATGGCTTATATGTCTTAGTCTCTGTTTAAAACTTGCTAGATTCTTCTTAGTCCCCCAAAGGTGTGGTATTCTCCTAGTGCAGGCTGTCTTCCCTCAGAAGGAACACTCTTCCTCCTACCTCTTTGTCTGGTTAGCTCTTAGTTGGTTGTCAGGTCTCAGGTTAGACACTTCTTCCCTGAAAACTTTCTTGCTCTGATGACTAGGTTAGGTGCCCTGATTGTGTGTTCCCAAAGCAAGCTGAACTTCATATATTATTATTTTTCATACTTTATTATGATTGTCTGATTGTTCATCTCTCTCACACTATAAGATTTGTGACTGAAGGAATTACTGCATGTTTTGCCTTCCATTATATTCCTTGTTGACACCGCCTGGTACATAGTTAAGAGCTAAAAATATTAGTTGAAGAAATTTAACAACCATCTTCTCTAGGAAGTAGCTTTGGCATATCAAAAGAAATAAAAAGAAGTACTCCTAAATACTAAAGAACTGCTACAAATGCCATTATGGTTGCGTATTGTAACATAGATTTTTATGACTCTATCTTACACATACTAGAAAAAAAATGTACCTGGAGGACTGGGCCATATCTATTTCAACTCTGTAACCTCCCTTACACCTAAAGAAAAAATATGGCTAGTGGATACACAGAAGGTTGTGGCTCATCAGTGGAAAAGATTTGCTTACAGAAAAAAAAAAAAATCAAATACTTCTTATAATGAGTATCTCTAAGTCTAAAAGAAATCAGTCATACTTTCCTATTATATCCCAACATTAGTATAATACCCATCTACTGTGCAATAGGAGGAGGAGGGGCACCTGGGTATCTCAGTCAGTTAAGCATCAGACTCTGGGTTTTGGCTCTGGTCATGATCTTACAGTTCAGGAGTTGAAGCCCTGCATCGGACTCTGTGTTAATAGCGCAGACCCTGCTTGGGATTCTCTCTCTCTCTCTCTCTCTCTCCCTCTCCCTGGCTTGCTTGCTCTCTCTCTCTCTCAAAAATAAATAAATACACTTAAAAAAGAAAAGGAAGAGGAAGTATGACTATGTGGTTCCGAATACACCATAGGCTATTTGTGAGGATTAGATAAATTAGGAGACATAAAGGATTTAGAACTGTGCCCAAAATATAAAAAAGAGTCCAGTAAATATTCCTTTCTTAAAATGATTTTTTCACATTATAACCTAAAAAAATTTTTAATTCTGTTGTCTCCTCCACTGGAAAACCTGGATCATAAAGCACAGGTGCCTTTATTTTCTCATCAGAGTTCAATCACTGAGACCCAATAAATATTAAGTAAATGAATCAAGAGAATATTACTAATACAATATTAGTAATGGAAGCAGTCACAGGAAAAAGGACTAGGAGCAGAAACAACTCCCCTGTTTACACTGGTAACTGCAGTACCAACAGCTCAGTGAGTCTGTTAATGACAGGATTGAGAAGTGTTTACAGCACTTAGAACATACATATTATTTTATGAGTTTAAGTACTTGGCTAAGATAGAAGCTACCTCATTTATGTTTTAATTCTCTTTAATGTAATTTAACTTAGTAATGACATTGTGATATTTTTTTTTGAGACATGTACTTTGCTATGTGTTAAGTTCACGTCGAATGTAAAAATTCATAGCCTGACCTGCAAAATAAGCAATGAAAAGCAATGAAGCTCCTCCAGTTTGTCAAGGAACCAAATACATGAAAGATGCATTTCAAGACATAGGATGCATACTAACCTATTGGGTTTATCAAAATGGACTGTGTTTTTACTTGATGGAGAAGAAGAGGGCATTTCTTCTCTTTCTCTCCTGGGGACAGAATTTGGGAAATTCTCCTTAGGAATAGTGGAGTCAACTTCATCTGATTTTGAGAGATGGATATCCTTGTCTTCTTCCTTGTCTGAACTATTTATAACTGGATTCTGTCCACTGTCTTCAGAGTCTTTATGATCCAAAGAAGGCTGAACAGAGTCACAAACTACTGGGATGGCGAAGTGTTCATTTTTGAGAAAGTCCATTTCACTGTAGAAAGAAAGAGAAATGATCAGAGAACAAGTATATTTCTTAAAACTTTGGCAATAGCATAAACCTCATAACAGATTTAATGCATTAAAAGTATAACACATTAATAGAAAATTGGTTGGCAAGCGACTAATCTTTTCTGTACCATATACACGAATGATTCATATACCTAAAAGTATAGCTACAAACTCTTACCAATGAAGCATAAAAATGGCCTTATAAACTCTGCTTTGAATTAGTGCTTTTCTGTATTTACAAAATGGGAAAAAGTGCATTTAACCCACAGGATTATAATAACAATTAAATGAGATAACCTGTGGGAAATCTTTACATTAGTGTGAAGGAGTTATTAATACTGACACAACTATGGGGAAGTAAAAACTATCTTATTCCTTGGTTCCAAGAGTTAATTAATTATATGAAGGACTTAATATTTTTTTTTTGGGGGGGGGAAGGAAGATCTTAAATGTAGAAAACAATTAAAAGACATTCTTTCAAAAGTATTAGAATATGAAAAATTATGTCTTACAGCTGAAATGTTATTTTATATATTTATATAACCTGCCGATTTCTTTTAAAACTTTAAGAGATTTTTTAGAAATGATTAAGTACTAACCTTTCAAGTCTTCTGATTTGCTCCATCAAAGACCATTTCTCACTATTTAATAAACTAATTTTATCTTCTAATTTCTGTACTAGCAAGGAGTTCTAAAATCAAAATGGGAGAAAAACAGAAACTCAAGATCTCATAGCATGCTTTTACACAGTTTAAAAACTTTTTGTGGACTTGGCTAGTTAGTTAACGTTGCTCACCTCCACAGTCTGAGGAGTTTCAAGGCTTGGCGGAAGGTTGCCCAAAACTGGTGTAAGAGCCTCTAATTCATCTTCTTCCACACCACTGGCCACGTCCACAAGATCTTTCCCGGTCACCTGATGATTTCCGAAATCTCGGTAGAGTTGCAGTAAGTCTGGAGGTTTGGGAATGTTTAGTCCTACATCATCCCATAGTTCAAAATCCTAAAAGATAGATAATAGTAACACTTAAAAAAAACTACGAGGAAATTCTATCTTGTATTTTTGAGATTCATTTTATTCCATTCAGGCTAATATCTTGAAAACCCAACATAATCATAATTTTGCTGTAAGGTCAAAGTGTAGGTTCCAAGTAAGTACACGTCACTGTTAAACTCACTTTATATCTTCCACTGTCTAATATAATTCTTGTAAGTTTCCTGATATTCTAGGTAAACAGGTTTAACTGTCTTAGATGTCAGAAATGTTGCACATTTTTTATGAAATCTTTTTATGAAATCTCTCAAAAGCATAAACTCTTAGCTTTTAAAATTGTGTTAACTTTCAAGCGTATAAAATATACTTAAATATTTGCATGAAATCATAGAACATGTCTATATGAAGAAAATCTTAGTTCATAAATTGTACCCATTATTTATAAGTAAACTATTTGATGGCATTAATTTTGTTCTTCCTTGCTTTATTATTCTAACCTATATATATTTAGTGTAATCTCTGGTGGGTAAGCAAGCAATTTAATCTGCTTGCTTTCTTGCTATAGCTGTTTGAATCCAATTTATATTATTTTTACCAAAAAAATTTTTTTTAAGTTTACTTAATTATTTTGAGAGCGAGAAAGAGAGAGTGCACACAAGTGGGGAAGGGGCTGAGAGAGGGAGGGAGAGAGAATTCCAAGCAGGCTCTGCGCTATTAGCACATAGCCCGATGCACAGCTCGAACTCATGAACCATGAGACCATGACTTGAGCAGAGATCAAGAGTCGGAAGCTTAATCGACTGAGCTACCCAGGCGCCCCTAATCTAATTTATATTATTAAAAATGCTTTTGACAATTTTCAGAATCCAAATAGCTGCTCTTCGATTTGTTGTACATAAAGCTTTTTCTTGAATTCAATCTAACACAATTTTATTACCAAAATACAAAAAGGCATAGTATCTCAAGCATCTATGGGCAAAGATTTTTTTGAAGAGCTTTATAAAATTCCAGAGTAATCAATCACATGCAAATATATTGTCCTACCATTCTCTCTTTCTCTAATACAACAAAATTTAGTGCTAATTTGATGTCTTATAACTTATTTGTTTATAATTTATTTGGGAAACTTTCTCTAAGAAACTATGCCACATTCGCCTCAATGTTCTAAATGTGTTCCTCTTATTCCTTTGAGGTTTTATTTGAATAATGAGAATAGCCATTATTGAGGCTTAAATCTGAAGCAGATATAAGGCAGGTATTAAAAGTGGGGGCTTTGGAGAAATCAAACCCAAGTATGAAATTCCTATCTGTCTCCATTTATTACTGTTAAAAATTAATTGGAAACTTAAGCATATCATCTGTAAAATGGGTACACTTACCTCTGAGGATTTTTGTAAGGATAAAATAAAATGTATATTAAGGTGTTAACACAGTGCTTGGCCTACAACAAGAACTAAACAAATTTAAGCTTTAAAAAAATTATTAAATGACTATTACACATATTATTCAAATGTCCACTTATCCATCTATACTCAACAAACATTTATTAGATATCTACCATGTGTTTAGAAAAAGGAATAAAATATTGTTGCCACTCAGGGGCTTCACATTCAAGAGTGAGGACATAAAGAAACAGGTAGAATCTGAAGTATCATAGACACTAATTAAAGAACTGTCAAGAATTCAGGGAGAGGAGTCAATTTCTATCTTGAGGCAGAAGGGAAGATTCTGGAAGGTGATAACCTGTGTGCACTCTTGTGGAAAAGGTTAGGTCCTTACAAGGCACATGGCAATGAGGGGACAGGAGAACTAATTATATTTCAGATACAAAGGGAAATAACAAACAAAAGCACAAAACTCCGAAGGAACCAGATATGCGGAGGGGGATGCAAACCCTTCTGTTTGACAAGATTACAATAAACAGGCAAAAGCTAATTTTGGAAAGGCAGGTAGAGGATCAGCTAAAACAAAAGATGAGACTGTTTTGGAATTTAGAATTGATAAGGAAGGATTTAAAATAGCTGGTAGGAGATGGCTGACGTGAAAACGGAGATCTTTAGAAAGCAGAGATATTAATAAGATGAAGAAATAGATGTAGTGGGAGTAAGACAGCAACAAAGTCAATTTGGCAATGGGCAGATGACCAAAAGAATACCAGACTGTGTGGGCACAGAAGTGTTTGATAAGTAGCATTATAGAATTTTACCATATGACTTCTAAAAATTTAAAGAAACTAGATAAAAAAGAAAGTACATTATAACTGAAAAAGGAAACAAATCATTGTCAAAATAAAAAAAGGAATTGTACCTGATCATCATTTTCATCTGAAAAGGTTATTGATGTAAGCTTGTAGTTATTCTTCAATAAAAATTCATTGACTAAGAAGTTTAGAGCTCTCTTTTCAAGAGGTTTGATTGGTTCCTACAGGCAAAATAAAAGACACAATACTATAAGTTTCCTTCCATCAATACTTGTGCTACCATTTTATGTGGAAGATACTTTTAGGTCTGTCACTCACCCACCTGAATTTCAGGACTTGATTTGTAATTTTTTCGTTCCTGTAAAGGAACTTCGTGTTCTGGTGGAAGAAAATACAAATAATACTTTACTACTTTACATTTGAAAATATCTCAGCTACTTCTACATTGTCAAAGTAGAAAAAGGCTCAAAAAAGTTTTATGTACACCACCTGCAGCCTTTGTCAGGTTGGCTCGGAGGGCCTGAATGGTCTCCTTGGCTTTCCGTAGTTCAAACTCCAGGACTGGACAGGGATTTGGAATAAACACACACAGGCATCCAACCAAGAAAAGGGAAACAAAAATAAAAAAATAAAAAGCAAGGATGGGCATGAAAAAAAAATACAATCTGTATCGAAAACAGAAAGCATGCAATCTTTATGAAATTTGTGAACGCATGCAGCAGAGTTGGTTTGCAAGCAAACTGGTGAATGTTTTCCATAGATTTAGAATTCAGGGGGACTGCTGATCAAATGTTCTAGCTGTCTGACAAGGAAGAGCTCTATTTAAAAAGAAAATCTATGGCCTACTCTCATTTAGGTAAATAAAAATGGTAGTCATCTGGGTGCTTGTACTTCACTCAGCATAGATAAGAAAATGCAGTGGAATGTTTTCAGGTGATATAGTTTTACGGAAAAAAACCAAAAATTTAGATCAAGTCCAATCAAATATATTTAAAGAAAATCTTAGTTTTAAAAAAGTTAAGGGCATTTTTAAATGCATTATCTAGAATAATGTTATAAATCAATACATAGAAACATTAGTGAATATATCCCTTCATTAAGATACCGCAGAAATATGGTTTAAATGTTCAATAAACGTTGTCATAGCTATAAGTTTTTCTACTAACAAATGTTATGTTTTCCACAAATAAGCATAGATATGTTAAACACATACCTCAAAAAATGTTCCTACGGTTTTAGGTTTCATTTAAAGCCAAAGGGTAGGAACAGTTTGTCTTTTAATTTCTATTTAAGACCATTCTAAAGTAAACGTGTACAATTCTAAATGTACGATACCTAGGATACTATGTAAAATTAAAGTGGGATTTCTAAGTTTCTGATAAGTCTCCAAATAGATATCTCTTCATGTCAAGAGATATTAACTAATGAAACTCAAAGATTTCTCTTGTTATTGATATGATAAACACGAATCTGAGGAAACATTTTTAAAAGCTCTTTAAAATGTTTCATCACAAGCAAGATTTAACTATATGTGTCTTTACTGGGAACTTTCTTTAAAATACGTAAGTATTGCTCTGAAGAAAAAGCAAGCTTAGCTGTGGGGGGAAAAAGCCATTTCCGTGAAGTAAAGCTCTGGAAAAAGTAAGTGATCTTTGCCACAACTGGGTATTTAAAAATTATAGTATTTAAATAGTTCTGCATAGAAACCAGCAAATTGAAAAATTTTAAGGTGGCAATTTTTTCCTAATTGGCTAATAAACAGAAAAAGAAGATGGCAATGAGATGCTATCAGAGACAATACAGGTATAAAAATATATGGAAAAATTAGGATTCACTCAGTTTGCATATTTCCATTAAAAACTCAAGATGTAATTGAATCACATCTAGTACATGAAGGCCAATTATTTTGATGCACAGAACTTCACTGCAGCAACATGAAAGCACAACTAAAAGTCAGATGACACATATGTTACTATTTCTTTTTTGGTAGTTAGCAATGCTGATCTGCAAACATTTCTGTGCAACAAAGGTAAAACATTTTTCCTAAAACACTTCTGGAAACAGAGTTTGTGTTTAAAATCAGACGGCACACATTCAGTGTGTAAGTACAAAACAGGTTTCATTTCAAAGCTCTAAGTAATTGATTTTGATCTAAAAATACTTAACTATGCCTTAAACAAAATCAGTAGATGTATCGTGCTTTCAGTATCACTTATAATTTACTAAGACATATTACAGAACAATTGCAGATCAGAAATGCCTGCACCAGAATGATAGAAATATGAAAAAAATAAATAAAAAAAAGGTTAAAACACAAACTGTGAAAAACTCAAATTCAATTGGTGAAAAGTTTAGGTGACTTAGAGCAAAACATTGAATGATCAAGGCACAGAAAGCCAGAAAAACCCATGTCAGACGGCAAGAATTTATATTTTTATGCACATCTACAAATACATTGCCAAATGTCACTAAAAGTTACCAATGCTTTAAAAAGATAGTGCTTATCAAAATGAATTCACTCTGCTGCATGTTTCTTAATATACAATATAGACTTTGAAAGACAAACGCATATATATTTGAAGCTATAGCACATTTCTATAAAGGCACAGTATGATCAATTGCAGTTACATGAGAAAGTTTCACAAGAAAAATCTGATATATATTTACACATATATGAATTTGTCTCTTCTTTATTAAAAAACACTGGATTAAAGCCTAAAATTAATTATCCTATAGAGATAAATTGTACCAAAAGAGATACATTGTACCAAATAACCTCCAAGTATTTTTCAAATATTTTAATTCTTCATAAAAATGCTTGTTGTGTATGTTTGTAAAAACAAAACGAAACACTGTAGAACGAACTACCAACCTGCTCACTCACTATCTCAATCCTCTACGGGTACCCTAACCTACTGAAGGCAATTTTATTGGAACTAAAGTAATAAGTGCAAAGATGTAGATATATTCCAATATTTCATATAACAATCTTACCAAAATAACTAATGATTGCCAGTATAAGCATCTCCAGAGTGATTGTAACCGTTATTTACTAACCAGGTTGGAATACTGGTCTACTACCACAGGTATGTGAGTGCTGCAAGTCATGTTCTCGTGACTTTACATAAAGGTAAAGTGTTAAATTTCAAAGCAGAAAAAAAAAAAAATCAATCCTTTGTGGCCTAATCAATGTATCACTGGATTTATTATATTGAAATATTTGTTAGTCTTAAGATATTTTGGCACGAAACTCAAAATATTTTAGAAGAATTTTCCCGTAACTCTGATACAACTCTGATCAAAGTATTTTTTTCATTCCTATCCCTGTTCACTGTGGAAGAGTTCCAATCAACTGGGCTGAGCCACGGTCCTTGCCACGGTAGACACGAAATGGTCTTCTTTCAAGTCAGAATTTCCTGGATTTGTTTTTTCAAAGTGATTTGACTTCATAAGAAGATACCACTTCCCCATTTTTTTTTTGTTTTTTAATGTTTATTTATTTTTGAGAGAGAGAATGAGCAAAGGAGTGGCAGAGAGAGAGAGAGAGAGAGAGAGAGGGACAGAGAGAATCCCAAGCAGGCTCCAAGGTATCAACACAAAGCCAGACATGGGGCTCAAACCCATGAACCATGAGATCATGACAGGAGCCAAAGTCGGACCCTCAACTGACAACTGAGCCACCCAAGTGCCCTCATTTTTCAAAACTATTTCCTAATTTTTAATACTTATTTTATTATCCCAGGAACAGTTCTAAGAAATAGGAAAATTCTTTTCAGAATATGAGTTAAGATAAAAATCTATTCCTAAAATGATACAAAAATCCTAAGGCAGTACCATCACCACCCCTCCTGGGTTTAGAGAATTCTCCCTGCCTATTGTAAACATCAGAAAGGAATACTATTGTTAGACAAGACTTAGAAGATAGGGGGCGCCTGGGTGGCTCAGTTGGTTAAACGGCCAACTTCGGCTCAGGTCATGATCTCATGGTCTGTGAGTTCGAGCCCTGCGTCGGGCTCTTTGCTGGCGGCTTGGAGCCTGGAGGCTGCTTTGGATTCTGTGTCTCCCTCTCTCTCTGCCCTTCCCCTGCTCGCGCTCTGTCTCTATGTCTCTCAAAAATAAAATAAAACATTAAAAAAAATTAAAAAAAAAAAGACTTAGAAGATAGTGAAAAATAAATGAATGGAAGCAAGATGTAATCTCCATAGTTTATAGACATTTAGTTTTCTATTCATCCTAGTGAGAAAAAAAAAAATCTTCTTCGCTGAATCTTAAAAGAAAAAAATTATTCCTATCACTGTCCTCCCTGCTTGGGCTCTCTTATAGAATCCTCTGTCACCCATCTCAAAGCTGGTGTTTTTCAGAGTACCATCTTTGGTCTTTTTCTTACCCTACATACCCCACTGGATTGATATTTACTCTTATGGTTTTAACTGTGACAACTACTCTGAAGATTCAAAAATCTTTAAACCTTTTCCCAAAGATACAGTCCTACCTAATTATCTCTAGGGCATGCCCACCTGAATGTCTCATAAGTTTTGAAATTCTATCTAAATGAACTTCATCCTCCTCTCAAATCTGCTCTCCTTCTTCCTCCTGTAGCCTCTCTCCATTAATGGCACCACTATCTATCCAGATGCCCAAACAGAAAACCTGGGGATTATTCTTCACTTGAGCTTACCCCTTGAGCTTACTTAGTCCACATTTATTAAATGTTCAAGCCATATTAATTCCAACCCTTGAATAACCCTTTAAAAAGCTATTCACCTCAATTGTCTCTGCAATTATCCTATTTCAGACCTTCATGCCTTATCATATAAGTTATAACCCCCTAGGGGCACCAGGACAGCTCAGCTGGTTCAGCATCTGACTCTCGATTTCAGCTCAGGTCCTAACTCACAATCAGGAGATCAAGTCCCAGGTTGGGCTCTGTGCTTATCGTGCAGCCTACTCAGGATTCTCTCCCCACCTCCCCTGCCCCTACCCAGCTCATTCTCTCCCTCTCTTGAATAAATAAACCTAAAAAAAGTTACAGCACCCTACAGCCATATTAAAAGCTTGCTGCCTTTAAAGCCATGTTGGAGCATCTATCCCATTTAAAGTCACACAAAATCATAAAGATTTAAGTAAGGCTCAAAATAAGAAAAACAAAAAGTACTACTAATAGGAAGTATAGATATCTGTACTAGGGGAGAAATACATAAGAAAGAGGCAAATGGGCTTATTTAATCTGGTAAATCTGGGTATGTATGCTACGGGCCAACAGCTCAGGGATGAGAGGGCTACTGATGCTGCTTCTTACTCAGAGAACAGGCCAGGTTTTTCCCAGGCAAAAATGGAATCATTTTAGAATGTCTACTAGATTATGTAAGCTTTATACAGGCTTCAAATGTCTACTTTGTTGGTCATTGTTAACAGAACAGGCATAATACCTTGAGTATAGACTAAGCACTCCACAAATATTAGTTGAATGAATGGATATTCAGAGACTCTGATGTTAAAAGACAGGTCACGTGAAACTGAGACAGGGTTATAGGTGGTTCCAAAATTAACAAGGCCCTTACCACAGTTCTAAAGCACTGAGTATCTGTTTATATTACAGATACGGACATTTTCGGGACAAATTCCTTGAGAGCAGAAACTTCATCTAGTGCCTAACACATAGCAGATGCTTACAATGTCTAAAATAAACTTTAAAATGGCAATCCCAACATTTAAAATAGACCTGTCTCTTGCTATCTTTAAGAAAACTTAAAAATTTAAGGGGTGAACTGTATATGTACCAACTAACACTATATTTCTTTAATAACATACAGAACACTCAGGTTAAGCTCATTTTGGTTTGGTGTCTACTTTAAATCACTTTTATGTGAAAATTTACACTTCTAAATTCAGAAATGGAAAATACTTAAAATTAAAAGCTTTTAAAAATTTACTTCTTTTAAAAGAAAATGGCTATATTGAAATTATCTTGTATGGGCAAGACATGATTCTGCGAGCCACATGAATGTACAGGTGGGTCAAAGTGACAGGCTAATAATAAAAGATATATCATGGGCTCTGGAATAAAAACGTATGTCCTGATCCCTTATAATATGGAGGTTACTAGCAAATTTGTTAATCGTGGTGAGTCTCAGTTTTCTGACCTATAAAATAAGGATATCAAGACCTATTCTTCAGGACAGTTAACCAGATTAAATAAATAAAATATTTTACACAAAGCACTCCAGCACAGTGCCTGGTACAGAGCAGACACTCAATATACATTAGTTCATTTTGAGATGTCTTCCTTTTCAAAGGAAAACCTATACGGACTTGAAAAAATAACCAGATTTTTAAATTTAGGAAAAACATGGTAAGAATGATGCTGAGAACAAACTTAGTGTCTATTTGTCTTATAAACAGCAACAGCTAAATAAAGAGTGTAGCAGACCCTACATTTACGTGGTGGGGCAATGAACTCAAATCAATACCTGTGTTATCTATAAATTCCTATCCGAGATGAATATAGAAAAAGTTAATAAAGAAATTTCTGTTCTTTCTTAGTGAGGTTTACATAGGATCCAATCACAAATGCAGAATCTTTTCTGGATTATTGGTATTGGTCTTTTGATAAGCTTTGAAGTTACTCGCAATTGTTAGCAAAGAGTCAAAAATCTTTTTGAAAATGGGAATTGTGATTAATTGAAACTTTTTCATAAAGTGTCACTCACATATCATAGATTGGGTTCAATAATAGGCAATGGTACAAAAGCTCTGTAAGTCTGAAAGTTCCTTTCTTATAATAACACACGTTTTCCTTCCCTTTTCCACTGAAGATATAAGATAGCATTTATTTACATATTAGTATTGTATAATGATCAAAAATTACTTTATCTCCCCAAACCTAGAGACAGAGCATAATTTTAGATTAAAAATACAAGGTAAACCACTGCGTATTTACAATGTTTCATTCTTAGTTATGCTTGGTTATATAACAATTTGCTTTTACATCAATGTTTCCCCTAAATAGAAATACTAAAATATCTAAACAACGAGAATAATGATGAACCCCCCTTAAATCTAACTAAATCTAAAATTGAGGGTTTTGAAATTAAAGGAAAGAAAATATGTGATCAATTTTGGGGTAGGAGATACTTTCTAATTATATAACCATTTGAACAATAATACAATGCAGAAAACTAGATATATTTGATTAGTCTAATGAATTACCATGTATTTAATATTTAACATAAAATATCTAATATCTAACATATACTGTATAATTATATACTATTTAACAAATGATAAGTAGGATAAATTAGTCCTAAAATTATTCAAATAATTTATGTTTAATCTGTTAATTTTAAGATATTACTGATGTGATTTATTGTTTTGATACAAAAGTTAATAAATACTGCTTATGACTAAATCATGATTTGACATAGGGAGCCACATTAAACTCTTCCAACGACGTCCCCATTCAATTGACACTGCTACTATTTACACTGCTGACTCCTCTCTTAGCTTCTGCCAAACTGAAAAGAGTTTCATCCTTTTTTTTTCTAAATCATACATTACCATCTGAGACTTAAAATTACCCAATATTTCTATTCTTGAGCAATGACTGAATATCATATATTGAAATGTCATTTTTAATTGGGTCAAACCTCATTCCTCCTGCTAAGAGGTACCGTACTGGACAGTAAGTTGTGGGCTCTGTTGCTGAGCTATCTGCACTTGAACTCTAGCCCTGCCACTAAAGTCTTATATAATCCCTCTCAGTGTCTCAGTTTCCTGGGGAGGAAAGGATGATGGCAAACCTGTAAGTCTATGAGTTAACACACACTGTGATTAGAATAGAGCAAGAGCTACATAAAAATATAACTTACTTTTATTCATAATGACCACAAATTGGTAGACTGTAATAAACTTCTCACAGTAAATGGAAGAAAAATTCAACAGAGTTGGTCCAGAAAGGAATCCTCATTATGGGTATTCCCTGACATTATGGGTATTCCCTGATCCCATACTATCCTCGTGGGCTCCATCTGTCCCATGTGGCATCCCTCCTACACTGGGAGCGTTCACCATTCTGGTGGAGAGCAAAATATCTAAGTGATGTCTGTCTATTTTCCCCATCTAAGAGACGATGTTCTGTGAAAATTATAATTCCTATAAAGCACTCAAGAATGACTTCGATTACAGATAGCCATAGCTTTGAGGCACCTGACAAGTACCAGACATTTGACCCGAAAGAAGCCAAGCCTGCTACACTGGTAATTTCCTGGAGGGACCCTGACCAGAACCCTACTGGCTTCATTAGATGAGGGCAGAACACAGTGAGTATTAAATGGTCTTCTGAAGTTCTTATAGATACAATGGTGATGCCCAGAAGGCAGAACTGATGGGAAGGAGATTGGTATGAATAACCAAGCATTTAGAAAGTGTTGGTCTTCTTATTGGAATAAGCAAGGTCCTGGAGGCCTCTGCTGTACCACATATTAACCCTTTATTTTCTGGCACATAGGGAAGTCAAGAGAAATTTCTGGAGGGATGCTATGATGACTAGGGAGCACTTACCGGTCTCAAGACAAAATTTTAGTAACCAACCAGCATGGAAGTACTTCAACCAATTTTCACAATCAGTAGTGTTGTGTTGATCTATAACATCTAAACATCAGCTCTGGTTTGGAAGATCAAAGGAACCTGTTTCATACCAGTTAGTGAACTACATGGTTGTAAACTGTTGCCCACAAACAGAACTAAGCAAATTTTAGGTGTGCATAACCAGAAACACACAGCATGACTGGAAGAGGAAGTTGGGGATTAGGATGTTCCCTATAGCCAATAAATTAGTAATACAACTTTGCGTATTAACTTTTATAATTATATTCACATACCAAATTTAGAAGGAAGAGAATTCCTCAAGTCATTTTATTATTTCTTGAATGCGAAAGAATCCAAATCTGTCTTTACAGTGTTACTCACCTGCCACTCTTTCATCTGTTTCCCTGTTCCCATCATCTGAATATCTTGCAAAGTCTAAAGAATCAAGAGTACTGATGCTCCCAGCTCGATCTGTAATAATGAGAAAAATAAATTTATTTTTATTTAAGTGTCAAGATAAAACACTAGAAATCATTCACCTATGAGTATTATCAGTTAATAAAACTATGATTCTAAATTCCACTAAAACAGGGCTGCCTGGGTGGCTCAGTTGGTTGAACGTCCAACTCTTGATTTCTGCCCAGGTCATGATCCCAGGGCCACGGGATCGAGCCCCAGGTCAGGCTCCACAAGTGGAGCCTGCTTAAGATTCAATCTCTCTCTCTTTCTCTCTCCCTCTGCTCCGCTCTCCTGCTCACGCTCTCTAAAATAAATAAATAAATACTACTGAAACAATAAACTAAAGTAAAAATGCTCACATTAATTAAACTACTTAATTTTTTTAAAGTTTATTTATTTATTTTGAGACAGAGTGCACGAGCAAGGGAGGGACAGAGAGAGGGAGAGACAGAATCCCAACCAGGCTTGACACTCAGCGTGGAGCCCAGCTCAGAGCTCAATCTCACCTGAGATCATAACCTGAGCTGAAATTAAGAGTTTGGCACTTAACTGACTGAGTCACCCAGGTACCCCTCAATTAAACTACTTTAAAATAACTAAAGTTTCCCTGCCCCAAACTCTGGCTAACTCCTTAACAATGCACACATAGGGCGGACTGCAACCAGTATAGTTAAAGACAAAAAACAAAACAAAACAAAACAAAACGAAACGGAAATGAAATTTAAGCTACTCTCTTGAGAGTTTGCAGACTGAATTCTAGAAAATAATTTCCAATGGAAAAAAAAAAACACTTTTTGAAAAAATAACAAAATCCTGTTTTCACAGCATAGCACACAATTGTCCACATATAGTCCAAAACTACTTCATACACAAGAAGCAGTAACATGTGACCCAGTCTCAGGACTAAACACAATCAACAGGGACCAACCCAAAGATAATCTAGATATTGGAATTAATAGACTAAGATTTAAAAAGAACTACTAAAACTATATGCAGTGAAGTAGAAGAGTTTGTGCATACAATGAAAAAAAGGAGAAAATCTTAGCAGAAAAATAGAGAATATTAAAAATACCCATGGAAACCCTAAAATAGGAAATTATAGTTTAATAACAAAATAAAAATAACTGAGGAAGGAGTCAGTGACCTTCAAGATAGATTAATAGAACTTGTACCATCTTAAGAACAAAGAGGAAAAAAAGATTAAAAAGCACTGAGAGCCTCAGGGACCTATGGGAAAGTAATAAAAGATCTGATAAATGTGAAACTGGGGTCAACAACAGATAAGAGAAGAGACAGGACAGATACAAACTCAAAAAGCTCAGAGAACACTAATGAAGATAAAGAGAACAGAAACTTAGGCACATCATAATCAAATTGCTGAAAACCAAAAATGAAGAGAAAATATTAAAGGCAGCCAGGGAAAAATAGTATTTTACACATAAGGGAACGGCAGTTTGAATGACTGATTTCTCATAAAAACCCCATGAAACCAAAGGTATCCAGATTGGAAAGGAAGAAGTATAACTATTTCTATTTCAATTATAAAAAAACTATGGAACCCAGTAAAAGATAATTAGACCTAAGATGTAAGTTTCTAAAAGTTGCAGAACATGCGATCAACACACAAAATTCAAATTTTAAGATACTAGCAATGAACAATCTTAAGGCAAAATTCTTTTTAAAAATTTCATTTCCAATACATCCAAAAGAATAAAATACTTAAGAAAGACACCCCTAAGCTCATAGATGAGAGATCCATCCACGTTAGGACAGGAAAAATCCTTAATACACAGATTCAATGGAAACCTCGCAATCCCTATTTAAAAAGAAAATCTTTGTTGATTTTTCACTCCTTCTTTTGCAAATACTGTGAAATTGATCCTAGAAAAAGCAATCTTTTTTTTAATGTTTATTTTCAAGAGAGAGTGGGGAAGGGGCAGAGAGAAAAGGAGACAGAATCTGATGCAGGCTCCCTACCAACAGCACAAAGCTGGATGTGGGGCTCAAAACCCACCAACCGTGAGATCATGACCTGAGCCGCAGTCAGATGCTCAACTGGCTGAGCCACTCAGGCGCCCCGCAATCGTTTTTTTAAAAAAAGTTTATTTATTTGAGTAATCTCTATACCCAATGTGGGGCTTGAACTCATGACCCCAAGATCAAGAGCTGCACACTCTTCCAACGGAGCCAGCCAGGCACCCCCAAGGCTGAAGCAATCTTGTAAAAGAATAAGGTATACAAAAGGCTAATGAGTACACTGAAGGATGCTCAACATCATTAGTCATCAGATAAGTGAAAATCAAACCACAATGAGTTACCATTTCAAACCCACCAGCCTATAATCAAGAAGACAGATGCTAACAAGTGTTGCAGAGGATGTGGAGAAAGCGGAAACCGTGTATGTTGCTGGCTGGAATGGAAAATGGCTCCACCACTTAGGAGAAGTTTGGCAGTTCCTCAACAAGTTAAACATAGAATTCTCATATGGTATATACCCTAGGTATATACCCTAGAGAAAGGGAAACCTACATTCACACAAAAACTTGTTGAGGAGTGTTTATGCACAACATTATTCACAATGGCAACAAAACACAAATGAATCAAATGTCCAACTGATGAATGGATAAATAAAATGAGGTATATCCATACCATGGAGTATTACTCAGGAAAAAAGTACTCACACATGCTACAACATAGATAAACCCTAGAAACACACTAAGTGAAAGAAGCCAGACACATAAGGTCATATATTGTATGATTTCATTCATATGAAATGTCTAGAATAGGCAAATCCAGAAAACACAAAATAGATCAGTAGTGATGGAGGAGAATGAGTACTGACTACTAATGGATATAGGATTTCTTTCAGGGGTGATGAAAACGTTCTGGAATACAGAAAAACAATGATCGCCCAATTTTATAAATACACCAAAACTACTGAATTGTACCCTTTAAAATGGTGAATTTGGGGTATATGAATTATACCTTACTTTAATAAAAAGACAAAAAAATCCAAACGTTGGCCAAGATGTGGAGAAACTGGGACTCTCATCTATTGCTGGTAGGAATGTAAAATGGTGCAGCCACTTTGGAAAACAGTTGGCAATCCTTCAAAAGACTAAACATTGGAGTTACCATATGACCCAAGCCAATTCTTCCTCTGTCCAAAACAAATGAAAACGTATGTCCACACGAAATCTTGTGATTGTTCACAGCAGGATTAGGCACAATGGCAAAAAAGTGGAAAGAACAAAATGCCCATTAACTGATGAATAGAGAAATAAAATGTAGCATATACATCCATACAACTGAATGTTATTCAGCAATAAAAAGGACTGAAATACTGATACATGCCACAAACATGATGGAGTTTGAATATATGTACATGAAAGAAGCCAGTCACAAAAGAACCACGTATTACATGTAAGAGATGTACGAAATAGACAAATCTAGAGGCAGAAAGCAGATTAAGTAATTTCCTAGGGCTGGAGGGTGGCGGTGAATAGGATGTGTGATAATGGGTGAGAAACTTCTTTTTGGGGTGATTAACATGATCTAAAATTAGATTAGGAGATGGTTGCACAACTCTATAAATATACTAAAAACAACTGAATCATATACTCCAAATGGGTGAATTTTAAGATACTTATATTGTCTAAATAAAACTATTAATTTAAAAAAAGGTACAATTTTGGAGTTGCAATGAGAAAAAATGCAACTCAAAATTCTGTATTCAACAAAAATATCCTTCCAAAACGAAGGCAAGATCAGTTCCCTAAATATTTTTCACAAAGGTCCTTGTGCCTCAAGATGCTCCTAAGAAGAGTTTAAAAAAAAACAAATGTAGGTGTGTGTGTGTGTACCATCTCAGGTTTTATAGTACATTATCCGTATATATCAAAGAATCAGAAAAGTTGTGAGGTAAAACAAAAGATAGCATTTCCTAAAACCATTTATCCAACACATTCCTTTTTTGAGTTCTATTTCTTATCACAAGGAGATAATGTTACTCAGAACCCATTTTGAAAAATGTTAAACTGCTTTCTCTGTTTTCTATAATTTAAAATCATTCATTTGTTAAGGGAAATAATGTGTCAGAACAGGGGTTGGCCAGCCAAGGTCGGAGCCAAATGTGACCTGAGGCCTGTTTTTATATGATCCCCATACTAACGGTGGTTTTAATGTTTTGTCATTAATTCATTCACTAAACACGTATGAAGCACTATAATCTGTCCCAGGTACTGTTGTAGATTCTGGGTACATACCAGTGAAAAAACAGAAAAAGACATAGTATGCCAAAAGATCAAGTACTATGCAGAAAAGTAAAACAGAAGAAAAGGGAAAATTAATTTATACAAAAATACCTCAACTTTTATTAGATCTCTGTGATGTAGTTTTTTTTTGTTGTTTGTTTTTTTAAACGCACCGTCTTGTCTCTTGGATCTCACTTCACCATCAGTGACTCCCAGATTCAATGGAGCTGTGTGGAAGGCTTCAATCAGAAAATATTTTTTAAAAAATGCTTTTTTTTAATGTTTATTTACTTTTGGGGGGAAGAGAGAGAGAGAGAGAGAGAGAGAGAGAGGGAGAGAATATGAGTGAGGAAGGGGCAAAGAGAGAGGGAGACAGAATTTGAAGCCAGCTCCAGGCTCTGAGCTGTTAGCACGGAGCCTGACGCGCGGTTTGAACTTACAAACTGTGAGATCAGGACCTGAGCTGAAGTCTGACGCTCAACTTACTGAGCCACTCAGGCGCCCCAATCAGAGAGTATTTTAAACTGAGCCCTAAAGAATAATGCCCACCAAGTCAATGAATGAGGGGAAGAACAAACAAGTTTTCAAAGTGGAGGACTAGTACGGTGTAAGTAGTAAGATTTCAGGGTACAGAAGGCCAAGGGGTCAGGTAGGCTAGGATGTAAAGGACCAACAAGGACATTTTGTAATAGTGTACAGGAATGAGCCAGTCTGTAAAATACATTAATAAAATTGATTTTACAAAGGAATCTATTTCTATACTAAATTTTACACTTACACACACAGACTAGTTTCCCTACTCAGAAGACACTGTAGGATTTTGCAAGTGTTGGGGTCATTATTATAAAATATATTGCTGTATTGCTGTTTTATTGCATAGGAAATAATAAAAGGAAATAAGAGACTCAAATATTCAAATTAGGGAAAGAATTATTGAGCTGCACTTAATACTTGAACACACTTCATATCCTAGTACTATTTGTCAGGTAACATCTGAAGTGCAGGGGATTCTGTGTCGGCCAGACTGACAAGGTCCCGGTCCTTAGAGAACAATCTACAGTGGAGAAGAGAACAATGAGTAAAAAAGAAAATCAACTAATAATTTTTTAAACTTTTTTTTAATGTTTTATTTTATTTTGAGACAGAGTATGAGCAGGGGAGGGGCAGAGAAAGAAGGAGACACAGAATCTGAAGCAGGCTCCAGGCTCTGAGCTGTCAGCACAGAGCCCGATGTGGGGCTTGAACCCATGAACCGTGAGATCCTGACCTGAGCTGAAGTCAGACACTTAACTGACTGAGCCACCCAGGCGCCCCTAATTAATTAATTAGATTAATTCAGATGATCAAACTGCACATAAAGAAAATAAAGAAGCCAAGGCCAGAGGAGTAGGTTGGGGTGTAATATTAGTGTGCCCTTCTGAAGAGGTGAGAATGAGGTACAAGAGTCTCAGGCAGACCGGAGTCAGGAGCAAGAGGCTACTGTAAACAATCTGAAACCCACTGTAAACAGTTTGAATTTTCTTTCAAGTACAAAGAGAAACAACAAAGCACACAATTCTTAGAAAATCATTCTGGCTTACATATTTGGCTTATATATGCTATAAAGAAAGTGGTTTGTAGAGAGACCAATGAAGCTAGAGAGTATTAAGCTAAGTGAATTAAGTCAGAGAAAGACAAACACCATACGATTTCACTCATATGTGGAATTTAAGAAACAAAACAAACAAGCAAAGCGAAATAAAGTGAGAGAGGGAAACCAAGAAACAAATTTTCAACTCTAGAGAACAAACTGAGGGTTCCCAGGGAGGACGGGTTAAACAGTGATGGGGATGACAGGAGCAGAGCTCACCCACGACGAGCACTGGGTGTTGTATGGAGGCGATGAATCACTAAATTGTACACTTGAAACTGATATTAAACTGTATATGCTAACTGGAATTTAAATAAACACTGAAAAAATAATAAAATGAAAATTTTTAAAAGATGCTATTACAGTCACGTAGGTAAGAGAGAATCAGACTTAAACCAGAACAGTAGCAGCAAAAATGTGAGAAGTGGTCAGATTCAGGTTATGTTTTTAATGTAGAACCACATGTCCTGCTAATACAATGATGTGGGTTTAAGTAAAAAAGCGAACACAAAAATGACTCCTACGGACTTACTTTACTGAGTCTGTAATACGAGATATAAAAGGTGAACGAACAGAGGAGCTTCCCAGGTTCTGTGTTTCAAGTGCACGGTAGTGGTGGGGAGAGTCCTTAGCTTTCACCAGATCTGTAAACGCCTCTTAACAGAGAACACTACATAAACATTCTCACTTAAGTGAAGAAATCAAAGCTGACGTTCCTAAGGGTAACCTATCTGGCTAATGCAAAAATGGGAGAAACTAGAGGCTAGGTCGTCTCTTATTAAAAAGGGTGACTTTACACAATATTCACTATTTATGCTGATGTAAGGAAATAGACTATCTGTGTTGAGAAAGCACAATATGGACGACTCAACGCAAATCATAGAAACATAGATTTGGACCCCACATAGGGCTCCCCATTTTTTTTTAAACGTTTATTTTTTTTGAGAGACAGAGAAACAGTGTGAGCAGGGGAAGGTCAGAGAGAGAGAGAGGCAGACACAGAATCCGATGCAGGCTCCAGGCTCTGAGCCGTCAGCACAGAGCCCGATGCAGGGCTCAAACCCACAGACGGTGAGATCATGACCTGAGCTGAAGTCGGCCGCTTAACTGACTGAGCCACCCAGGCGCCCCCATTTTTTTATTTAGTTAGTTTGTTTAAATAATCTCTACACCTTTACACCCAATATGGGCCTGAACTTAAAATCCTAATTTCAAGAGCTGCACGCTTTCCAACTGTGCCAGTTGGACAGGCGCTCCCCATCTTCTTTTAAAACCATCAGTACATTGCAATGACCGAAATGACTTCACTCTTTAAACAGAGCTGTGTCATTATCAATGTACCTCACCTTTAAATTCCTATTAAGGTGAACTAAGTAAAATTCTAGTGTAGCACTCTTCTTAGAACACCATGTTTGCATCCAGAGAAGTATTTAATATCCTTACAATTTAATTATACCTGATAAATAATAACTTGCTATTAAGTTTCAACACGGCATAAACAAAAATAATAAGAAAACCAAAATATTACAGTAACCCTCATTACAGCATAATTTCTTTTATGCATGAGCCAGGAAATAACAAATAATAGTAAACACAGAAGAGTCAAAAGTTCACATTGAAAGGGCACCTGGCTGGCTCAGTTGGTAGAGTGTGCCACTCTTGACCTCGAGGTTGTGAGTTCAAGCCTCACATTGGGTGGAGAGATTACTTAAAAAAAAAGTTGAGGGGCACCTGGGTGGCTCAGTCAGTTAAGTGTTTGACTTTGGCTCAGGTCATGATCACACAGTCCATGGGTTCAAGCCTTGCATTGGGCTCTATGCTGCCAGCTCAGAGACTGGAGCCTGCTTCAGATTCTGTGTCCCCTTCTAGCTCTGCTCCTCCCCTGCTTATGCTCTCTCTCTCTCTCAAAAATAAATAAATAAACATTAAAAAAAAAAGTTCACATTAAAAATGAGTTGAACTCAGGAACACTACTCAAGAACCAAAAAACAACTACTGATATATACAACAACATGAACCTCAATGCTTTATGCTGAATGAAAGAAGACTCATACAAGAGTACATACTGTATACTTTCATTTAAATGGCGTTTTAGGACAGGTAATAGTAATTTACGGTAGAGAAAAATCCTAACAGTAGTTCTTGGAGTGGGGTGCTACCTGGGAAGGAGCATGAGGGAACTTTGGGTGGAAGTAACGTACATATTGACAGGAGTCTGGATTACAACAGGTGTATTTTTTGGTTGAAACTCATCAAACAGTACACTTAAGACTGACATATCTTACTGTATTTATAACTTACCTTGAAAGAAAAATAATTTTAAATATTGAGCTCTTGTTAATGACATGCATACTAAAGTATTTAGAGGAAAGTATACTGTTATCTGCAGCTTAATTTGAAATGTATAAAAAACAGGATGGATTTTTGGATGAACAGAGGGTTGGAGAAATATCTAGATATGAGACAAAGCAAGTAAAAAAGGTAAAAATAATAAAACTTGTTAGATTAAACATTGCTAGGATCCGCCAACTCCTAGATTTTAATATCAGAGTTGTAATACTGGGCAATACCTATTATTATTGTCTTAAATGACAAAAAATTTTTTTAATGTTTTCCCTCTACTGTTTGAAATCGAAGCTTACATAGTGAGAATCTGCCTTATCACGGAGGCTATTGATACATATTGCTTACACTGCTTTCCAAAATAAGTATAGACAGCAATCGAAATTCTATCAGTAGTAATGTCAATGCTTGGTATTATTATTTTTAATCTCACCAATTTAACATATTGAAAAAATATATCTTCTTAATTATGCATTTCTGATTCCTGGTGAACTTGAACACTCTTTGAAAAATATATTAGCCATCTACCTTAAGTGTGTGTGCATGAATTTTCTATTCACATTCTTTGACCATGTATTTAATATCTGGATTTCCCGGACATATTAGTTTATCTGGCCATCACTGCCCTAACCAGCAACTCCAGCCGAGCGCTATATCCTCCACTCTTCCTCACGTCTTAGCTCCTTATTCCGATGTCTCCAACATGTGTATTATGTATGACGCATGAATGCTCAAGAGGATGAACTTTTATCAACCAATATTTTGATATTGTGACATTTAGTCCTCACTGTTTTATTCCTGACTTTCATGGAATGTTAAGGATGATTTTGGTGTGGGGAACCTGGATGGCTTTGTTGGTTAAACATCTGACTCTTGGTTTAGGCTTTGGTTATGACTTCACGGTTTGTGCTTCAAGCCCCACATCAGGCTCCATGTTGATAGCACGGAGCCTGCTTAGGATTCCCTCTCTCCCTCTTTCTGCCCCTCCCCTGTGCTCTCTCAAAATAATAAATAAATTTATTATTAAATTTATAAAATTATTAATTTATAATTTATTATTAATTTTATAAAATTAAAAAAAAAGAATAATGTTAGTTGTTGATTTCAGATCAATTTTTTTAATGTTAAGTATCCATCTAATGTTAGTTTTCTAAGTATGTCTTTCTCTTCCTCTTCATGTTGTGTTTAATCATACATATAGACTTAGGTTAAGGCTGTTTAACTACCATACATTATTTCTCCGTTATACTGTTGTTATTTCTCTGGAAGTTTCAAAGAACTTCTCTATATAATGGAAAAGTCCCTGGGGAGAGCAAACACACACAGTTTTCAAGTTGGCATTATTATGGCCATTGAAAAATATTTTCTAAATGTTTTTTTAGTCCAAGCCATCAACTTTATATTTTCCAAAAAAAAGATCTGACACCTTTCTAAATAATAACTATGATGTCACAAAGGTAAAAATCTCCTAATTCATTTAAATTTGTTCTACTATATCAGAAAAAAAACCCTACTAATGAAGAAAATAATTCACTTTTGACTGAAATAACCTATAACAAATTTTGTAAAAGTACTTTGGATTTTTAGACTAATAACAGGTAACACTAAAGCTCCAAGAGAAATATGCTTCTTCGGATTCAGCCACAATTTTTTCCAAGGTTAAGTGGCTTTCTAAATACTCCTAAAAGAGAAAGAGTTTGAAAATTTTAACCTCTTTTATTAAAAAAGAAGCTATCATATTCTAATATGAAGTATACCACAAAGCATTTCTTCAAATTCTAGGACTGTGTAACTTCTTAATAATTCACTTTATAGCTCAAGAAACTGAATGGCTCAGAAGTTTCATCGTAGTTGGCAAACCGGTAAAACCTGTATGTAGGTTTCAAATTAAGTCTGAGAACTAAATTCATTATACACACTGTGACTATAAAACATGCAGATTAATTTTATAAATCATGTATGAAAGTCTCACATATATTTATATTTAATATTTTAGCACTATTTACAGGATGTACTTTTACAATAGTTTGAAAAACTGAAAACCAGGTATCTTTTATGGAAATTACATATACTTTAAAAACTAAATGTAATTAGGGGCGCCTGGGTGGCTCAATTGATTCAGCACCCAACTCGATTTCAGCTCAGGTCACAATCTCACGTGAGATCGAGCCCTGAGTTGGGCTCCATGCTGGGCATCGAGCCTGCTTGGGATTTTCTCTCTCCCTGTCTCTGCCCCTCCTCTCCTGTGAGCATACGCACCCTCTCTCTCTCTGTCTTTCTCTTTCTGTCTGAAAATAAATAAGTAAACATTAAAGAAAAACACTAAATGTAATTGAACAGGGGCGCCTGGGGTCGGAAGCGTCTGACTCTTGACTTCAGTTCAGGTCATGATCTCATGGTTCATGGGATCCAGCCCTGAGTCGGGCTTCATGCTTATAGCACAGAGACTGCTTGGGATTCTCTCTCTCCTTCTCTTTCTACTCCTCTCCTGCTTGCATGCTCTCTCTCTCTCCCTAAATAAGCATTAAAAAAAAATGGAATTGAACATCTGTTGACAGGTAAAGAGTACTGGTTAATTCAATTAAACATTTATTGAACAACTATTGTATACCAGGTTATTGACATGAAGGTACAGTAAGGTTTTAAAGGACAATTTTTTAAAGGATGTGGACACAAAAGTCCGTGTAGGTGTGTTGTGCATGCTTATTAAATGTTTCTGTAAATATACACAATAAGTTATTAATATAATTGATGCAAATAAGTAGAATTAAAAATTATCAGGGGCGCCTGGGCAGCTCAGTCAGTTAAGCATCTGACTTCAGATCAGGTCATGATCTCACAGTTCGTGAGTTCGAGCCTCACACTGGGTTCTGTGCTGACAGCGCTCAGAGCCTGGAGTCTGTTTCAGGTTCTGTGTCTTCCTCTTTCTGCCCCTCCCTTGCTCATGCTCTGTCTATCTCTCAAAAATAAATAAACGCTAAAAAAAATTAAAAATTTTCACTATATGCTACTCCTCTTTGTACCATCTGAGTTTTGTTGATAATTTGGTATTATATCCCCGAAGACATTTAATACTTTTTATAATATGAGCATTTGATAATTAAAAAGTCACAAAAATACCCAAATCATAATGAAAGGACAGGGAGAAAAGTATTACCAAACAATTAACTTTATATTTCAATTCTTTCAGTAAAGGTGGTTTACTGAACCATGCCTAAATAAATCTTACGTCACGGTAAATAACAAAGAAATATTACTATAGAAATTCAGTATATAGAAAGATAATAATAAATTTCTCTTAAAGGTAATTATCCTTAAACCTGAGATTGTGTATAAACATTTTTATATGTTAACCACTTAAATTAAGTATGGATCTTAAGAGATCTGTCAAGGACAAACTTACGTTTATGTTTTCTGATCCTCAATTCTTCTCCACTGCTGGAGCTCATTTCGCTGACCCCTATGTTCAAAATATTTGAAAGCTATAATCTCAGAGGTAGTCCAACCCCCACGTTTTCACAGATGAGAACACAGAGTTATGTATTCATTTAGTATTTAGTAATCCTCAGTGAGGAATACAAAATTCAGTAAGGTCCTTGTCTTAAATAAGCTTATAAGCCACTGGAATTAAGTCATGTATATAGACAGCAACGATACAATCAGATCACTGTATGTTAAAAGTTAAATAAATTATTATGTGAGGAAGGCAGGAATAGAAATAGAAAGTCTCCCCATTTGTAGTTGGCTTTTTCTCTTTGTCACAAGATTCCACGATGGGATAGACTTCAAAGTCAAAAGACTAAACTTAAGAAGAGACTTAAATGCAGAAATTTTATAACAAACTATTTACTTAAAACTTCTATAGTGCTTCTACAGTGATTTTACCATGTGAATGGCTGTCAGGCAAAAAGGAGGGTTATTAATAACCATTATCAGTATTTATTATATTTTAAGGGCAATTAAATGGCTCAATCATTTAAGCATCCTACTCCTGACTTAGCTCAGGTCATGCTCTCACAGTTCATGAGATTGAGTCCCACACTGGGCTCTGTACTGACAGTGTGGAACCTGCTGAGGAATCTCTCTCTCCTTCTCTCTCTGTCCCTTCCCCGCTTGCGTGTGCACTCTCTCTCTCTCTCTCTCTCTCTCTCTCAAAATAAACATTAAAAAATTATTATTGTTATTATATTTTTAACATGTTCTGACCACTTATTCTGCGCCAGACACTTTCCGCATTTAACCTTATTTAATTAACCTCCTAACAGCCCTCTGCGAGAGGAGTCGCTGCCATCTGCTTTTCACAGTAGAGGAGACAATGCAGAGTGACACAGCGAGGAAGTGGCAGAGTAGAAACGTAAAGTTAAGCTCTCTGATGTGGAGGCCTGAGCTCTAAACCATGAAGTTCTCTTGACTAATAACTAAGAGCATGCAGGTTCAGATCTAGGTTCCAGGTAAGCGGGGCTTGATAATGTGAATCGCCTCAGAAAGATGAGACTTGATGGAGCTTTGCTCAGGCAAAGCTGAGGGAACAGACTACAGAGGGAAAGGCTAATTCTTGCAAGGAAAATTCTAAACTCACATACTTACAGGATACCACTGCCTACCTAAAGATTATTTCTTTAACATAGCTTCAACATTTATTCAAAGCTCTTTCCCAGGCACAGTGTTAGGCGCTGGTGACACAAAGACAAATAAAACATGGTCTCTTTTCCACACTCATGTTAAATAAACATTTATAAATCGCCTACTTCAGGCTTTGGTTCCAGATATGAAAGAAGACACAGATACGAGGCATAAACTCCAACTAACATCTTAAAAGAAAAAAGCCTAGTCAGCTAAAACTCACACCCCCAAATTTCGCTATTAAAAGTTCATCAGAGGGCACCTATGTGGCCCAGTCAGTTCAAGTGTCCAACTCTTGATTTTGGCTCAGGTCATGATCTCACAGTTGTGAGACCAAGTGGCAGGGCGGGCTCTGCACTGACTGTGCAGAGGCTGCTTGGGATTCTCTCTCTCCCTATCTCTCTGTCCCTCCCCTGTTCTCATGCAAGCACTTCTCTCTCTCTCTCAAAATAAATAAGTAAACATTAAAAAAAAAAAAAAAGGACATGCTCCAGACTGAGTTTTATTTATTTTTTCTTAATTTTTTTTTAACGTTTATTTATTTTTGAGAGACCTAGAGACAGAGTATGAGCAGGGGAAGGGCAGAGAGAGAGAGGGAGATACAGAATCTGAAGCAGGCTCCAGGCTCTGAGCCGTCAGCACAGAGCCCGACGCGGGGCTCGAACCCACAGACTGTGAGATCATGACCTGAGCCAAAGTCGGCCACTTAACCAACTGAGCCATCCAGGCGCCCCCAGACTGAGTTTTAAAAGAAATAAAGAAAAAATATATATACATACATATTTACAAAAATTATATTCAAGAGACCCTGAGTAAACAATAGGAGTACAATGAAAGTTTTGTATATGGACAGCATGGTTGAAAAGGCAGGAAGAAACAAAACATTAGGAAGAACTTTACTATATAGATCCACAATAAAATACTTTAAAATCACTTTTATCATATACTATGCAAAAAAATGGGAAAAAAAGTAGAATTCCTAAACAGGTTTGTAAATTCTTTTTTTCTGTAATATACAATTTTGCTAATGAAAAAAAGGTTTGGAAAAAAAAAACGTTGAGAAAAAGTTGGTTTAGACAGGAGGAAGCAATTTCAAAAGGTTTTAGCTACCGTGACATAAATAAACAGCATTTAAAATCAATAAGAATAGGATGGAAGAAGAGAGTAAAGGCAAAGAAACCAGTTAAAGGTTATAAATGTTGGTCCAGATGTGAGCTAAAGGGCTTAACTAAGGCAGCACACAAGCACAGAACTGAAAGAGGGTGAGAAATAACATAGAAGATACGATGACACTGCTTTGAGTGGTCAATCTTACCTACCTACAACAGGACCAACTGGTTACAAAAACAAATCACCTCATTTCTGATTGCTGGGAAATTTTGAAATAATGGGTGGGAAAATCTGGAAGAAAGCTACACCCATGACTTCAATTGTGGTCTTTTCTTCTTTGAGGCTTAGTCATGCTCCATGACTATACCAGAAACTTGAGATACAACCATGCGGCAAAACTTCAAGATTGAAAAAGAGAGTATAAACGAATTTGGCCTTGGAAGATAATTTCATTCAGAAGAACCATTAGTGACCATATTTGGCTCTAATTTGAGGCTCAGCTGATCCTGGTCCACCACAGGGCCATTCTAGAACCACGTGTAGGGTATGCAGGTCCTGATTCAGATTAAGTGAAGCACCAGGTTGACGTGGACATCTTGGTGAAATTAAGTGATGCTTTAGGCAGATTATTCACCTCTGCCTCAGTGTGGTGCTACAGTTTGTCACTTTGACCGTTTTTTTAATGGATGGTCAATTTTATACTATCTGACCTGCTTTCTGCATTAAGGACGGTGGCTACTCTGACGAAGTTATTAAGATATACTCTGAATGAACTAAGCTATGTTGCCCAATCATACACTAAAATGACCTAAGAACTCCTGCTGAGCTACTTTAAAGCAGACAAAAAACAGCAGTTGTGTGTGATGAATGGAGTGCAGATCTTGAAGTTAGTGATCTGGGTTGGAATCCTAGCCCTGCCACCAACTACAAGATTTGTGGGAAAATGTAACAGAGCATACAAAGGAAGGTAGGCCCCTGTGCCCATTTACCAATCAGCAATCCTCCTCTGAAGTATCAAGCATTGTTTAGGCTCTTTTTTATGTATCTTTTTTTTTTTTTTTTGTATAGATGTTATTTTTACTTCGTTTTGTTGTTTTAAATTTATTTATTGTTTAATTTACCTCCAAGTTAGTCAGCATATGGTGCAACAATGATTTCAGGACTAGATTCCTTAATGCCCCTTACCCATTTCGACCATCCCCGCTCCCACAACCCCTCCAGCAACCCTCTGTTTGTTATCTATACTTAAGAGTCTTTTATGTTTTGTCCCCCTCCCTGTTTTTATATTATTTTTGCTTCCTTCCCCTTATGTTCATCTGCTTTATATCTTAAAGTCCTCATATGAGTGAAGTCATGATAGTTGTCTTTCTCTGACTAATTTCGCTTAGCATAATACCCTCCAGTTCCATCCATGCAGTTGCAAATGGCAAGATTTCATCCTTTTTGATTGCAGAGTAATATTCTATTGTTTGTATGTATCTTTTCAAATTATGCTAGGGATATGCAAATATCCTCTTTGTACATAAATGGAAACATATACATACTGACTGCATCTTAATTTATTCAATTTATAATATAACTTGGGGATCATTCCATATCAGCACATGTAGACTATTTTGTTTTAATTAACCAATCCTTTACTGTTGATCTTTAGGTTGTTTTTAATCTTTAATACTTTTACTTATAAATGATATTTAAAAAATCTTGGTTCAATTATTTTAACGCAAACATGTATGTCTATAATAAATTAAAGAAGTAGAACTGGAGATTAAAGAATATGTATTTTTAAAATGTGATCAGTATCACCAAGTTTCTCTCCAGAGTGTCAAACCAACAGTGTACGAGTCCATATTTTGTGTTCTAGCCTTCATGTCAACATATATTTTTATCAAAACTAGGCTCAGAAGACAATATTGCTTGTAGAAAAAACCTGTTGGGAAGAGTCCAGTGAGACCATAGATTCAAAAATTACCTATCAATACAGGCTTTTTGATACAGACCTCTTATTTAAAGGTTTAGGAGATGGGGCACCTGGGTGGCTCAGTCGGTTGAACGTCCGACTTCAGCTCAGGTCACGATCTCCCGGTTTGTGAATCTGAGCCCCATGTTGTGACAGCTCGGGGTCTCGAGCCTGTTTCAGATTCTGTTTCTCCCTCTGCCTCTGCCCCTCCTCCACTCACACCCCTGTGTGTGCGTCTCTCTCTCTCTCAAAAATAAACAAACATTGAAAAAAATATAAAAAATAACGGTTTAGGAGATAAAAATCAGTATTCTTACTATTATGACTCATTAAAGGGCACAAAATGCAAATATTCATCATTAAGAACACTGATAAAATGGACTAGAATTTTGGTGATACCTTCATTCATAATTCTCATCATTCCACCTTACATTCTTTGGTTAACTCTCCATATTCACACATCTATCTCTGACAAAAAAAAAGAAAAAAACGGTTTCGATTCTTGGGGCACCTGGGTGGCTTAGTTGGTTAAGCATGTGACTCTTGATTTTGGCTCGGGTCATGATCTCACGGTTCTCGTGAGATTGACTCCAGAGTCCATACAGCCTGCTTGGGATTCTCTGTCTCTTTCTTTCTCTCTCTGCCCTTCCCTGTACACACACTCTCTCCTCTCAAAAATAAACAAATAAACTTAAAAAAATTTTTTTCGATTCTCACCATGATTGTAAAGAATGTCTTTAAGAAAAATGAGAAACTTTAAGACTGTTGCTAGGTCCTTTTCTTTCTTTCTTTTTTTTAATGTTTATTTATTTTATTTTGAGAGAGAGGCAGGGCAGGGAGGAGGGAGTGTATTGCTGAGAGAGAATCCCAACAGGCTCCACGCTGCGAGTTCAGAGCCTGACACACGGCACAGCCCGACCCCACCAATCAGGAGATCAGGATGTGAACCAAATCCAGAGGCAGAAGGTCAAACAGACTGAGCCACACAGGTGTTCTACTAGGTCCTTTTCTAATGGTAATTCTACTTTCACACACATACACAGAATATTTCCAAGACACTCCATGCAATGTAATCAAAAAAGCTATTGGTATAAAATAGTTTTCTTTACTGACACACGCTAAATATATCCTAAAGAGATCTGTATCAACACTATAATAAGAATTATAAATGGATTCTGAAGATTTCCTTTCCAAACAACATTGATCCTCAAGGTTACAAATGGCAACAGGAGATTAAGAATAGATAAACTGGTACTCAGGTACCAATAGTTTGTGAGCAAAAAATGATTTTTTACAGTTATTTTGCAAATTCAACTAATAGATGATATTTAATATAAGGTAACAAAAAAAAAACAGACAAATGCCAGACACATATGAAGAAACAACTTATCATTCCAAATAAAAATAAAACTAATGCAAATCCCCCAAATCAAAGAGGCACTGTGTTCAAAATACGGGCAAATAGCAAAACACTATTTACTTAAATATCAACAGCATATTTTTAGTATAAATAGAGTAGAAACCATAATTTATCATCAAATCTCACAGTACTTAACAGGTAGAAGCCAGTAAAAGCAATAAGCTGTTAATATTTAAGACCTTTCTCAACTGATATTTGTAATTTTTAGACCAAGGTAAATGTTTTTTCATCATAAAATCACAGGGGAGAGGGGCATAGTTAAAAGCCATATAAAAATGAGGCACCCGGGTGGCTCAGTCAGTTAAGTGTCCAACTTCCGCTCAGGTCATGATCTCGTGGTTTGTGAGTTCGAGCCCTGTGTCAGACTCTGTGCTGACAGCTCGGAGCCTGGAGCTTCCTTTGAATGCTGTGTCTCCCTCTCTCTCTCTGCCCCTCTCCTGCTTGCACTCTGTCTCTTGCTCTCTCAAAAATGAACAAACATTAAAAAAATTTTTTTAAAGCCATATAAAAACAAATTAATCAAACTTAGCTTTTCACCTAAAATTACTAAACAAAATGAAAATTATATAAATTCTAGGTTTTCTTCAACCAAGTTTTAAAAAACAAATGAACAAACAAACAAGCACACATTCTGAAGATCACTTTCTTTTTGAAAAATAGAAAGGATAATTTAAATTTCTGACAGAAATAAGGTCTGTTTTCCCTGATTAACATCCCTATCTTGTATCCTTCCAGCCAAAATGCCACAATGGCTTGAAACCCCAGGCTGCATTTTTATAAGTACCCGAATGGAATCACTTTATTTAGCAGAGCCATGGTAAGCATGGTCCCAGATGTTTTAAATAAGGCAAAATATAAATGTTATCTTTTCTTTACCCTCACATCCTTTTCCTTTTCCTCATTCATGATAAAGACTCTAAATATGGCCAAATAATAAAGTTACTATTTATTCAAAATTTCACTTTCTCCACAAAAACTGTTTCAACACTGCATTTGGCAATAATTTTTCTATATCTTAATGTGGACACTATTATCTGTGTCACTATTCTGTAGTTCTTTCACGTGTTAGTTCCGCCGCCTTTTCAACATGCACATAAGCTCAAACACCTGCATTAAACATCTTTTGGATTCCCGCAATCCTAACTGATTACACAATTTAATAAATATATTGATCAACATAAAATACTGAATACCAACTATATCCAAGTCACTGTCTAGCCAGTGAGACTATGTGACTAAATTTCTACAAGAATTAATAATTTTGAAGCTACAAGAAAGGCATAGGCAAGAAAAATGCCAGTCATGCAACAGATAAATTTAGGAATGTATCTGGTCTAGACAACAGTGGAAAGGCTCATTCAGCTAAAAGCAGTGAAAGTAATAAATTATTTTATTGAAATAGTTTGGAAATATTTTAGCAATATTTACTGACATTTTCTCTCAGAAGCCAGAGGAAGCACTAAACCCAATTTCAACCTAACAAGGGAGGAAGTACTTTGTAAAGTGGAAAAGATGGGAACGCTGGAAGACTGTAATCATAACGGCTTAGCATTGGTGCTACTGAAAAAGGAACACTGAACACAGTCAGATATGTGCTCTTTGAGAATTCTGAGAAAAGATAGGCAGGATCGTGAAACAGAATACTTTAAAAAGGGAGGAAGATGACTCAAGAGGGCTGTAGGCTCACAAGTGAAATTATCACAATCATAAATGACTGCCTTCTGACAAGCTACCTTATAAAAGCCTGAAGACATGGTAAATAGAGAATAAAAGAAATCCATCACTAACAGGCATTAAGTCATTTGTCTTCTCCATTTGATCACCTACTGTCTCTACTATAAAAGAAAAGTTGGGCTCATCTCTGAAATTACAGCCCAATTTTGATTAGCGCTCTAAGACTTCAAAGTGGAACCAGCGTTCCTCTGGCGAAGATACTACAATCTGCTCAGTGTTACTCAATGACATGCCACGATTTTTATCTTGCAATCTAATTGAAAAGCAAAACAATTACTAAATGGAAGTTTATTCTGGCCCAACTGGGAAATACACGGAGGAAAAATATACAAATATTGTGTGCTGTTCAAACAATAAAATTCTTCTAATGAAAATATCAAACTTATAAAGTTATAATTCTTATACCATTTGAATGTTTTATAAATATGGATTACTCTTTCAGTCAAGATAAGGTCAAATACAATATGAAGACTTCTTAAAGTATTTTAAAAGCACTATCATACTATAGTATTTACCTAAGGTCAACAGACTTTTAGGTAAATAATTCAGTAAATCTTGCAAAATTAAACTGTTTTTAGACATCGATGAAAGAAGCCACTTTTGGTTATATATTATTCTGAAGTATTATAAATTTTCAGATCAGACATGTATCAATCAAAATATATACAAAAAGAAATAAAAATAACTTAATGTTTTAGATAATCCAAACTATCAATCTTTTTTTTTTTTTTTTAACATTTATTTATTTTTGAGAGACATAGAGACAGAGTGTGAGCAAGGGAAGGGCAGAGAGAGAGGGAGACACAGAATCCGAAGCAGGCTCCAGGCTCCGAGCCATCAGCACAGAGCCCGATGCGGGGCTCGAACTCACAGACTGTGAGATCATGACCTGAGCCGAAGTCGGCCGCTTAACCGACTGAGCCACCCAGGTGCCCCCAAACTATCAATCTTTACACTGTATAATCAACCAAAACGTTCTTATGGAGCATCATAAAATCATCATCCAATTAGCCACAACCAACATGCTAAACTTGAATATAGGGGATCTTTAAAAACAGGCAGTAGTCTAATCCTAGACAATCACTTATCCTCTGAATTTCTAAAATATAATTTGTGCATTCCAGAGCTGAGTCAAAATCTGCAAAACATGGTACTAAGCACAGACTTATTTTAGCACTTATCTATTTTCTAACTAGATTAAGAAATTTATAGGCACTGATATTTTGATATATACAACGTATTTGTATTTAAACTGTACTAAAGTTTGTGCTATAAATGTCTGCACATTTATGGAAAGAATATTTAAGAATTAGTTCTTTTAATAACTTTAATCGAACTGCAGTCCTGCCATCATAGACCTAAATGTAAAAGCTAAAACTGTAAAACTTCTAGAAGAAAATGTAGGAGAAAATTTCTGCAACCTTGGGATTGGCAAATATTTCTTATCAGGACACAAAAAACATGAATCTTTAAAGAAAAAGAACTGATTAACTGGACTTGAAGAAATTTAAAAAACGACATGCAAACCATATGGGTAAAAGGATTTGCAAAACACATATTAATAAAGGACTTGAATCCAGAATATATAAAACCTAATTTAAAAAATCGGTTAAAGGCATGAACAGACATTTCACAAAAGAAATATATTAATGGCAAAAACCTCAGGAGAAGGAGTTCAGCATCACTAGTTCCCAGGGAAATGAAAATTAAAACCACAATGAGGGGTGCCCGGGTGGCGCGGTTGGTTAAGCGTCAGACTCTTGATTTCAGCTCATGTCATGGTCTCTCGGTTCCTGGGCTCCAGCCCCATCTCTGGCTCTGCACTGGCAGCCTGGAGCCTGCTTGGGATTCTCTCTCCTCTCTCTGCCCCTCTCCTGCTCGCTCTCTCTCTCAAAAATAAATAAACGAACATTTGAACAAAATAAAACCACATGAGGTATCACCAATCTCTCATAGAACGAGTTAAATAAAAAGCCTGAAAATAGTGTTTAGGGGATGTGGAACTCTCCTACACTGGTGATGGGACTTATAATGGTGCAACCACTTTGGAAAACAGTTTGACAGTTTCTTATAAACTTAAGTATATAGTAACTACATGACCCAGCAATTGTATTCCTAGGTATCCCCCAAATGAAATGAAAATATGTGTTTATGCAAAAGAAGCCACACAAAAGAATATATGTGCTCCATGATTCCATTTATATGACGTTTTAGAGCAGGCAAAACTTTGTACAGAAGTGGTTCCCAATCTGGGGAATTTTGGCCTTCCCTTCCCTGCACAACATTGGAGACATTTCTCGTTGTCAGGACTTGAGAAAGGGGGTAGGAATGGTTGCTCCAGGCATCTAGTGTGGACACAGAGGCCAGAGATGCTGTTAAACATTCTAGAATTATCAGGCCCAAAGTTTTGATAGTGCCCAGGTTGCAAAATCATTATATAGTGATCGGCGGCAGTCTAAAGGTGGGATTGGGGATATAATGCCAAGAAAAATGAAGAAATACTGAGGATGATAAAAATGTTCTATGTTTTAATTGCGGTAGTGATTAGTTTTTGAAAACTCTTCAAACTGTACATTTTAAAATAGCTGCATTTTGTTGTATGCAATCTTACAGCAAAGTTGATGATAAAAATTACAGTGCCTGTCAAATAACATAAAGCTGCATAAAATAGTTTAAAGCGATGTTTGCTTTTTAATCTATACGAAAGGAAAACACAGGAAAGGTAAGTATCATTGGTGAGATTACTGATTATTCTTACTATTTTCTCTTCTGTTCATTTCTTTGTAGTCACTTGAAAATACTGTTTACAGTTCAAATTAAAAATGTAATTAATTCTTTTTTTTTTTTCAAAGTTTATCCATTTTTGAGAGAGAGAGAGAGAGAGTGTGTGTGAGCAGGGAGGAGCAGAGAGAGAGGGCGACAGAGGATCCGAAGCAGGCTCTCCTCTGACAGTAGCGAGCCCGACGTCTGGCTCAAACCCGGGCATCATGAGATCATGACCTAAGCCAAAGTCCGTCCACCGACTAAGCCACTCAGGCATCCCTAAATACAACTATTTCTGTATTCAGAAAGTTTTAAAGAGAAATTTTCACTATGAACAGTGGTATCAGGCCGTAAGAAGGTAGGCTAAGAAATTCAACTAGAATAAAGTCAGGAAGTAAAGAATAACCTATTTCATTATACGAGTACAGTAGAAAAACAGCAGGTGCAATTAAGTCATGTTCAACAATAGGCTAGGGACGAGACAAAGTGTGAGGAATAGAAAGATGTCGCTCAAGAAGTACCTATCTGATGGAGAAAAATGATGTTGGTAACAAACCAAATACAAAACAATTAAAGACCAGAGTTTACATAGGCAGGTAGTACAATGAAACAGGCCACTGAGGGGAAAAAAAAAAGAAACAAGCAACTAACTAAACATGGGGGGTGGGGGGAGCATTTACAAAGAGGACCTTGAGGCTGGCCGGCAATGAGAAAAGCTCTTCCTGAAAGAAGATTATCCCGCATATAGAGCAAGGAAGTTATACCTACGGAGAGAATTGCGTATCGAGAGGGAAATCTGCCTAGGGTTTACCTTGACAGAAAATGCACTCTTTGCTCTTGTACTGCATCTAGATTTGGCCACGGAAGTCTCTGGCACCATTCAAAAGTAGAGACCAAATAATCAGTTAGGCTGCAATTTAAAAATCGTACATTTAACATTCCTTAGTAAATTCCGGTTGGCCTCATCGGACACACTCAAACTTCTCACACCATTAGTAAGGGAAAATCTCAAGTTGCCTCCCAAAAGAGAGTACTGGGAATGCTGAGTACATCCTTGATGGTACGTTTTCAAGCCATAAGAAATGCTTAAAAACACATGACGGGAGGGGTAAACAATCACTTTATACTGCCAAGAACGATTAAAACTTGCTAAGAAAGTAAATTCCTACCTTCAGCAGAGAAAAAAAGCCTGCCAGGCGGTGGCACCACGAGATAGACTACAGGCAGAACTTGTCCGCCTTGCTCTTTAGATTTCCCGTAATTTTGGAGGAAACTACTGAAATTAAGGCATCGAAAAGGAATTGCACGGACTTAAACAGAACACATTTTGGGCAGCAGAAAATCCAATTTTTGAGTGAGAAAGTCATTCCAAACACAAAGGGTTTTTAGAGGATCCGACTCTACGCAATGAACATTTCCTATTCTTTGCTCTTTCTTGACTTTGAGTCAAAGAATTACTGCAAGCAATTTAAGAAAGCCAGTTTCCTGGTAGTGGTGATTCAGGAGATTAGAGGAAAAGGAAAAACGATTAAAGCGATAAACCAGTTTGCGAGGGAGCCTTCTGTAGTCCGTAACAGCCAGTGAACTAGAAACTGGATATTTTAGATACCGACGCCAACAGAGGAACCCAGGAGCAAGTGCAAGACCAGCCCAAGGTTGGAGACACACAAGAGAGAACAGTCGCTGCTAGATCCTTTGCTTCCACCGCAAAGACTCCCATCCCACCCTTTCCAAGTCTCTCTCTAAAATGTTTCTACTACTACCTGCCTAGAAATACCGCCTCCGCGACAATCTCGACCACCTTGCCAGAGACACAGGCTGCGTTCACTTACTGAGCTGTCCCCCGCCAGACGTCGTACTCGGTTCCCGACCTCCTGCGCCTCCAATGCCAGCTGCTCCAGGGATCCCCGGCGGCCCCATCCCCGGCGGGGTCCCACTCTGCCTCTCGAAGTTGCCTGGATTGGAGAAGTAGTCGCGCAGCCGAGGCAGTTCGCGGCCGCTCTCTAACAGCTCGGTGTGCAGCTCTAGGGCGGTCAGCAGGTATTGATCGCGCAACAGCTGAGCCGCGATCGCATCAATTGACAAGCGGGCAGGGGTCTCCCCACAGCCCCCCAGTGCCACCGCAGCCGCCGACACCTCCCCAGGGAGCCCTGGCCGCGCACTGCTCCCTAAAGCCACGGGATCCTGGGGCGATAGCGAGTCCGCAGAGCCAGGATCTAGGCCGCTCCCGGAACCCAGCCGAAGTCCTGCCCGCCGCTCCTCGGTCGCCGCTACCTCGTCGTCGTCTTCGTCCGAATCGCTGAGGAATGGATTCACACCGCCGCCACCACTGCCACCACCTCCAGGCGCCATCGCCGCCATCTTATCCTGTCAGGACTGTGGGCGCCTCCCTGACTGGCTCTGACAGGCCGCAGCCTCAATTCCCCCTAAGCTGCAGCGGGCACTGCGCACTTCCACAACCCTGGCCTGGCCACGTCCCACCTCCCCACCCGGAGACCAGGAGTAGACTCAGGCAGGAGGTCCGGATGCAGCAGCAACCCGCTGCCTCAGCCACTGCTGCACCAGCAGCCAGGCTCTGCAGGCGTCTTCCTGGTCTTCAGTCTCGCGAGAAAGAATGCGCGTCCTGCCCCTCTCCCCGCCCCAGCCCCGCCTCAGCCCCGCCCCAGCCCCGCCCGTTCTCAACGCCAGAGAGCAAAGATTGAAAGGCCCGCTCCCCGCTCAAAGGCAAAACTCCGCCCACACTCCTCTTTGATTGGACAGAGGAGGAGGGAGGGGCTGGAGTTGCCAAGGACCGGCCCTAGAATTATCGCGAGAGCAGTCTCAGGGCAGGTAGGGTTCGGGGGCGTTCCGCGGTTGAGGGGCAGTTTGACCGTGGCTTAGGGAGATTGTTTTGGCTGTCCTTTCACCCGGCAGAGGGGAACTCTGCAGAAGAGCTGGCTCCTGCCTTTGCGTCGAGGAGGCCTCATTCCCGAGAGTACGCCTGACCCGGATAAGCCCCAGGTAAGCTCGGGGACCAGAGCGCAGAGGTGCAGTGGCACCAAAACTGGCCTCACGCGGCCGGACGCGCTGCTTCCCTAATAGTTCTCACTTTTTTGTTGTTGTTTGCTGCCAGTTGGTGACATTGTCTTCGCACGTGTAGCAGATGCCCAGGGCAGTAGTTAGAATTTGACATCCTTTTTCTTCCTTTCCCAGCCAAGTGACTGCCCGCTCTGGAGGCCTGGCCACAGCACCGGCTGCTGGAACTTCTAGAAGACCGCCTTCTAGCCACCGAGTTAGTGCCGTGAAAGGGCGGAGTGTGGGGCGGGGTGGGAGGTGGAGAAAGTAACCGGACTGTAGAACTCTGGGTTTTGGATTTCGTTGGATCTGTGGATAAATATCCTCAAAGCCTTGGCTTGTGTAACAAGCTCTGAGGGGCTCAATGAGCACGTAGGGTTTAAAACACAGTTTGCACAACAAAGACCCTTTAACGTACCAAATGCAGCCCCATCAATAGAGAGATTAAAAGTAACTTGGTCTTGAAACGCTCAATGAGCTGGTCAAGTCTACTCCATTAGTAAGTACTCAAAGGAACTTTAAAATCAGAAAGCCTTCTTCTCCCACTATGCCTTGCAGTCTTTCTGACTTGGCCATTTAGGCTGGAAATAAGGTATTGAGTGTGGAACGTAATTATTTTAAAGCTTGGATGCTTTGGACACTTAATTTCCTTTATCAAATGTTAGCACGTGGAGTATAAAGTTCCACGTTTATCTTTTATGTCATTTCTTGATTACCATCCGAGGTGGTAAAGGGATGTTAGTTTCTAATCAACAGTACTGGAACGCTGTTCCTAAGAGCTTCTATTTTCTTCACACATAAACTGCCACTTTTGCAAGGTTTTACATTTCCTCTGTATAGCTTTCTGTATAGCTCCTTGTAAGCACCAACATAAATAGGTAGCAGTAATTGTTTTATTAGGGGAGTTACATGTTTCATAGAAGTAATAAAGTATCTTCTTTAGCTCTGTGGAAAAATAAAAATAGAGCATTCTTATGTAACCATAGGTTAGGTTATTGGTTTACATGTAAAGGTATGCCAACAGTTAAGCGTAGGCTTTAATTTCAGTTTGCCCCGACTCAGTAAACTAAGATTTTCATTTGAATGAGGCTTTGGGTTTTTTCTTTTGTTTTTGCCGGAAGTTTTTTTTTTTTTTTTTTTGACACTATTAGTACTAAAAATTCAAAATATTTTTTACAGAACATTAGCTGCTAATGTTTGAATTCTAAATATTTTTCTGTTATATATATGGAAGAAAAAGATGAAAAAAAAATCACCATCTTAGGAAAATAGTATCGAAAGAGCTAATGCTGTATCCTGTTACTATTTATTAGCAAAAATGATCACTGATGTTTACTGTAATTGAATTTTCCAGAGAGATTGAAAAGGGAATCAATTTCTGGAATGGAAGAATGGGAGGGACTAGTGATTGGCATGGAAAGGGCATGATTGGAAATGGATTATTTATATGAAGTCTTTCCATCTCTGGAATGGAATTTTTAGAAATCTCCTGCACTAAGGGTGCCTGAAGAGGATTGTGCTCACAGGGGGGAGAGCCTAGTGTTCGCATCCCAGTTCCACCAATTATTGACTGTAACACCTTAAAAAAGTTACTTGACTTCTCTCAGTCTCGCTTAACATCTACCTGTCAAGGGGATAATGAAAGTACACAATTAGGAATGTGCTTGTCCCAGTGCTTGGTATTATTATAGTCAGTTATCAATTAGTGCAATATTAGTGTATATTGAAAATATTTGAGAGGGTTTTGAAAGTAAAACAAATATCAACTATTTAGCAGCTAAAGCTGGAAAAAGCAATTAAGTCAGTAGGGTACAAAGGGAATATCTTTAATTTAGGGTCTGATTTCTAAAATGCCAGTTGGAAATAGATTTAAAATATGTTTTCTCAGAGAGCTGTAAGAAGTTGGCCATAGAATTGCTTCCATGATTGACTTCCTATACAAATCTGTAGTTTCCTGATTCTCCTTCACTCCTATAATCATGGACTTGTTTATATGACCTTTCAAGACCACAGCACATCGACTGGCCGTCTTCTCAGTAAGTACTTTTCTTTTCCGCAATACACAGAGGTTTAGTTATCAATAAAAATGTTTAAGAAGTGGCACATACCAGAATATTAATAATTGCTGATCTCTACTTACAATAATTTATCATTAAGGTGGTTGGGAAATTTTCTACATAGCAAAATTGCATTACTGTAGGTCTTTCCAGCTAACGTGTCATTGAATAATGAGGACAGTCATTGAAGCTTGTATCTTAGCAATGAAATGTTAAATATCGCTTTTTCTTTTAAACGGTTCAAATATTTTAGAGCCAAAAAAATACCTTTTGGCTTTCATAGTCTTAAAATAACCACAAGTAACATTGTAAATGCAAATTTTGGGTTGGTTAAAGTTTTAGAAATAGCTAATTTTTTTAATGGTTTTTCAATGCATGGTAAATATTCCACAGGAATAAGTTAAATCGCTTTTATTGGAACATGGATATGTAGGTGTCTTTTAAAATTTTTAGTAGTTTTTCATTTATTTTGAGAGGTTTTCAAATGATTGAATCATGAGAGTTTCAGTAAATGTGCACATTTTCAGTAAATGTGAATAAAATGTATTCTCTTTTAAAAGAAATATTTAAGTAATAATGTTATTTAATATACATGTACTGGGAAATAATAAGATAGGTAGTATGTAAAGGGTGATATTTTGGAATCACTGCCATTTTATGTATAGTAAATGACTTAAGCATAAAAGTCTGATGTTTTGTTTTTTTCGGTATCCTAAATCTTCGCGGTTCATGTGGTCTAGAGGAATAAAAAGAGAAGCAAGGCGGCCTCTAGTGGCTACAGTGCATATTACATGTACATTTGAAATGATATTCCTAAATAATTTATTCAGCAAACATTTGAGTCCTTACTAAGCACTTAGAGCTGTAATGAGTTTGGGAGAAGCCCTGTCTTGCTGTCATGGATTTATAATTAAGTGATAGAGACAGACATTAATCCAATTATAAAAAATAGCTATGTACTAACTAACTGAAGTACTGGTTTTGGCTCTTGGTTTGGACTGCATAGTCCCTGAGGAAGTAATGCTTGAAAATGCTAGTAGATGTCATGAGACAATGGAGTGAGAGAGGACGGGTTGGAAGTGCAGTTTATGCAAAGGTCTATAACAGTAGGAAGCATAGGCTACTTAAATAAAAAAGACCAATGTGGCAAGATGCCTTAGAGAAAGTGGGAGTGCCTGGAGGCAAGGCTAGAAAGGGAGGCAGAGGCCGGTCCTGTAATACCTTGTTAATCATATTAAGGTTTCTAGTCTTGATTAGGCTGGGAGAGAGGCACTGAAGCATAGTACACAAGGGGAGACATATTCAGATTTGCATTCTGAAAACAGCAAAATCAAAAAGTAATACATGGCTATACAGCCTGAGAAAAGGTTATAAAGGCTAGTTCTCTTGTCTACCTGAGTGGAAGGTGGTGCCATCTCCTGAGACTGTAAACACTAAGGGGTTAGGAGGGTTGTTACCACCTAAACAAGGTTCAGGGGGGATATCATGAGTTTGGTTTTAAACATATTCAGTTGGTGTCTCACGTGGATGTTAATGTTGGAGTTACATATAAGAATTTAGAGCTGTTTATAAGACTTTTGTATATAGGTGCTAGCTGAAGCCAAGAGTGGATCAAAAAAGTCTACATGGACGGAGGGCGGCCTGGCTGGCTCAGTTGGTGGAGCATGAGACTCTTGATCTCAGGGTCGTGAGTTTAGGCTAAATGTTGAGCATCAAGATTACTTAAAAATAAAATCTTAAAAAAAAATAGACAGGAAGTATAAAAGTGAGAAAAAGCCTAAGACCAAGTTTGAGTAACTCCAAGACTCAATGACCAGATAGAAACCATTCTACTTTGGAGAGAGAAGTAGAAGGAAAACTGAAGCAATGTCCACAAAAGCCAAGAAATGACAGCTATTTAAGAAAGAGGTCATGGTCAACAAAGACAAATTGGGTGGAAAATGGAAGACTGAAAGCCACTAGATTTTGAAATATTGGCTACATTACACTAGTGAAAGCTTTCTCTCTGATGTAATGGAAACAAAGGCTCAATTTAAGTTGTTTGAGACTTAGATGATTAAGGAAAAAGAGATCATATTATTTTCAGAAAATTCGGCTGCGTTGGGAAGAAAAGGACAGCCAATCCCTTTAAAATTTTTCTTTATCAATTTTTATATTTGCCAGGTATATCCTTAGCATAGGTGTGGCTTAACTTGTTTTCAGTGCTGTATTTCAGTGTTGTAGTATTTCATTGTGAATAAAAACTATATCTGTTCCTTTTGTTAGATATTGTTTATGATTTTTATTACAAATAGCAAAAGACAAAAATTGAATTTAAAGTTTTTTGCCTGTATTTGTATCTGATGTGGAATTTATCTTAATACATTCTAAAGTGGTAGCGATACTAGTGCTTCTGTCCATTGGTTAAAACATAACTTAGAGCTCTATCTCATACCACATACAAATACATTCTAGATAATGACAGGTGAAAAAAATTTAAAACTATTTTTATGTAACATAAGGACAAGAGAAGTTTTCTTATAGAAAACACAAAAAATTCAGTCCAGAAAAGGATAAACTTGGTGAATTATATTGTATCAAATTCTAATACTTCTATTTAACAAAAAGCACCACAAACTTTTATATAAATGTATACATATTTATATCTATATCTGGAGACACACACACATACACCTGCATATAATATAATGTACAAGTCAAAGCAAAAAGGCCAACATCTGTAATCCTATTTGATCACAAGATAAAGACACACAGTTGAAAAGATAGGAAACCCAATTGGCCAGTAAAAACATGAAAAGATGTTCACACACACTAGTAATCAGGCAAATAGATGCTCACACCACAGGATGCCGTTTCATCCTGTTTAGATTGGCATAAGGTCCACGTGATAGTGCCGGTCAATTGTGGGGAGTCTTGTATGCTGCTGGCATGCATCTAAATTGTTATTGACACTTTGCTACTCTCTCGTAAAGTTGAGAATACAGTCTGTTCCAGCAATTCCACTTAATAGAGATGGTTTTCAAACTTACGTGTATATAAAATAGTTTGAAATACATTTTTCACTACAATGTGCTATGTTCATATACATGCACATACATAAGGAAAAATTAAAAATACTTTTTCAAAACAATCCTTTACCTTACTACTTTCGAAGTACCTTATTGTGATGTATTCTCTATCCTATTCCCTTCTATTTTATTTTTTTTAAAGAAAAAAAGGCGATTGCAATCCACCAAATTAATTTTGTAGTGGATCATCATTCTGTTTTTCTTTCTGAAAATCTCAATTTTACCAGGAGAGATATGCAAAATTGCAGAATTCTTTGTAGTAATGACAATCGGGGACAATGTCTATCGGGATAATTTTCAAATAAATTATAGTATAGTTAGAATACATATATGTCTAAATCTTTAAAGTAATTTATAAATTTTTTCGGTAGGGCTGGCTAGAATAGGCTCATAAAAGGAATAATGGCTTTGCACATATACTGGTAAAAACTAATTTCTCAGTAGAATGGGGAAAGCATGAGTGGAGATATTGGTGATTATAATGTTAATCGAATCTTGTAGAATGACAGCTTTTAATCACATAATTGACTAGTTTAAAATGTGTTTCCTCTGTGTAGAAGAATTGCAAATAATTTATGTAGGTACTTGATGGTCTTAGTAGATAGAGCATAACTTAGCATAACTTCTTACTCGTTAAGTATTGGTTGCACATAGTGACTTTCTTCCAAAGAGTATAATATGAAAGAGGAGGGAGAATCATTAACTTTATTGTGGAGAAAGCTGACAAACACTCCTTCAGCCAGATGATCAAGTTTAATATCGATTGTGATAAGCCACGTTGATGGTACGCACCCTTGATAATGTGATAAAAGTGGCATTTTACACATGTAGTTTTCCTCCCCCAAATCCATAACCCAATTCTAATCAATGGAAAAACATCAGGCAACTTCTAATAGAGGAGCCTCCTATAATATACCTGACTAGCACTCTTCAGAACTTGCAAGTCATCAAAACAAGCAAACTCTGAGAAATTGTCACAGCCAAAAGAAGCCTAAGGAAACATGATGGGTCGCTGTACTGTGATATCCTGGAACAGATAAAGAACATTAGATATGAAGAAAAAAATCTGAATTCTTCCCAAGTGTGTAGCTGAGCATGAATCATCTGAATAACTAGGAACCTCTGTTGGTCTACTGGCCATGAGGAAATTTGATAATTAGTTCTTATATGGCATGTGTAAAGTCACACATAGTTTTCACTTGGAAGTGATGTGCATCATGATGAAAAAAAATACATCCCCCAAAATAATAAGTATAAAGAAGCAAATGAACTAGTGTTAATTATGTAGCTTAATAGTTTACCTGATAATCTCAGTGTGCAGGTCTCAACTACTCTCTTACAGTTTTGACTGGCAATATTTACGCTTCACATGGCAGGCTTCTATATTTTGGTAGCTATCATGAGTAGTTAAGAACACACTCTCTAGATGACATCACAGAAAATGGCAGAGGATGGCCCTTAAAAGAGCAGTTCCTCTACTAAAACAAACGAGCTGTCAAAGAGTGATAGAATTAGCTTTTTTGGAACTCTGGAATCTGATCCAATATTTACGGCAAGTAGCAGACTGCTTAACGATGAAAAGGGCAATTGGGTTTTGGTAAGAGAACGCCGTGGCATTTGTGTCCCTGGATTACCATCTCATTCACTGATGTGGCAGGGGCAGCAGCTGTGGGGACTGTGGCCTGCATTCGTCGTGGGACTTACTGGTATTTACTTTGGACTTGGTTCTTAAAATACTGGGGTCTGGTGGTATCAAAGTCCTGTGGCCTGGTGGTTTCCTGAGAGACCAACACAGAGGTCAACTTTTGTATCATGCTCCCCCTTCCCCCATGTATACACGTACCTCAAATGCATGCAGTGCACGCAGAAAAGACCTCACAGGTCCGTCAGCTTGCACATCTGGTGGATCTGCGGGCTCTATGCGAGGAGAAGATGGTCAGGCTTAGCAAAACAGACAGATGACTGAAACCATCAAAATTCAACGTAAGCAAGCCCTAGTGAAGAGGGGAAAATCTGATTTCCAGGATTATCACACTGTAATATTAAAAATGCAAGTTTTCAATAAAAAAACTTGCAAGGCACACAAAGAAATCAGGAGACTATGGGTCATTCAAAGGAAAAAAAGTCAATAGAAATGATTCCTGAGGAAATCTAGACTTTGGACTTCCTGCACGAAGACTTTAATCAACTGTCTTAAATATGCTTAAAATGTCAAGGGAAACTATGGACAAAAAAAACTAAAGAAAAGCAGGAAAGTGATGCATGAACTATGAGAGCATCAGTAAAGAAATAGGAACTATAAAAAGGAAGAAGTGGAAATACTGAAGCTGACAAGTACAGTAATTGGAATGAAACATTCACTAGATGAACTCAACAGAAATTTGGGCAGGCGAAAGGAAGAACGTGGAAGTGGGGACAACTGGAATTATTCAGTTGGAGAAGCTGAAAGAAGAATGAACTGAAGAAAAGCCTAAGAGAACTATGAAACACCGTCTTTAAATAGTGAGCTTTTCAGTATGGTTGATGCTGATGTGGACATTAAATCACTTAAAGCCTGTGAGCTTAGTAGATAACCTTTATTTACAAGAACAAAGGTTACATGAAATCAGAGCCATCCATAAAATTTGTGGTGGTTACAACTATGACTCTAGCCAGCATTATCTCTTGAGTAGTACAGGCTTAGGCGCCAAAGTAATTTTTTTCTACTTTTTATTTTGAAATATTTTTAGATCCATAGAAAAGTTACAAAAATACTACAGAGAGTGATTGTGTTATTGTACACCCTTCACCCACTGCCCCTAATGTGAACGTATAACTACAGTATAATAAACACCAGGACATCAGCAGTTGTATCATACTATCAACTAAACTACAGTTCTGAGTTGAAATTCACTAGTTTTTCCACTATTGTCTATTTTCTGACTCAGGATCCAATCCAGATATCCTTCTTGCATTTAGTTATGTCTCTTCAGCCTCTATTCTAGGACAGTGGCTCAGGCTTTATGTTTCAAGACCATGATACTTTTGAAAAGTACTGGTCCATTATTTTGTGCACTGTTTCTTAGTTTAGGTCTATCTGATATAATCCCATAAATAGATCGAGGTTAACATTTTTGGAAAGAATACCACATATTCTTTTGCCAAAAATACTATGTCGTGCCTTTCTTAGTGTTCCGTATTAGGGTTACATGATGTTAATGTGTCTTATTACTGGTTAGGTTAACCTTGACCCCTTGGTAAGGTGGTGTCTGAAGGATTTCTCCATTGTAAGTTACTGTTTTTCCTTTTGTAATTAATATATATTTGGGAGAGATTTTTTTTTTTTTTTTGAGACTGCCAATATCCTGTTTTCTTCAAACTTTTGCGCACTAAGTTTAGCATTTATCAACGGATCTTGGTGGCAATAACTATTACTGTGGTGTTTGCCTAATTGTAATTTTATATTTCCCTCAATCCTTCTACATTTATTAATTGGAATTTTCTGTGGAAAAGAGGTGTGAGATTCTCAATTCATTAATAATGTTGTATACTGGTGGAGATACGGATCAGAATCAAGTTACTACCTGATTAATTATCTCTAACATCATGTTAGAGAAAAAAGTATCAGCTATATTCTCATTTGATTTTCCTTCCCGGAATTCTTTTTTTTTTTATTTTAACTTTTTACTTTATTATTTTTCTTATTTTAGTTGGGGGGAAAGCCCAGAGGGAGAGAGAGAGAGAATCTTAAGCAGGCTCCATGCTCAGCTCGGAGTCCCATGCAGGGCACTATCCCATCATATCCCTGGAAATGCAAGAGTTGGATGCCGAATGGACTGAGCCACCCAGGAGGCTTCCTTCCAAGAATTCCTTTAAATATTTTTATTTGACCTTATTTTCCTTATACTGAAATAAATTATTTAAATATAAAGATCACTTGAGGAGTACCTAAGTGGCTCAGTCAGTTAAGCGTCTGACTTTGGTCCAGGTCATGATCTTGCAGTTTGTGAGTTCGAGACCTCATCGGGCTCTGTGCTGACAGCTCAGAGCCTGAAGCCTGCTTCAGATTCTGTGTCTCCCTCTCTCTGCCCCTCCCCTGCTCATACTCGGTCTCTCTCCCTCTCTCTCAAAAATAAATGAAGATTAAAAAAAAATTTTTATAAATAAAACGATCACTCAAAAATGCATTAGAAAGTATGTGAGTTTGGGGTTAAGCCTGTGTATAAAATTCCTGAAAACCAATTAGAATAAAATATAATCACCAATGAAATTTAGTATGATTTGGAGAGTACAATGTATAAGATAATTACTTTGAGGAAGGGAAAAATTTGTATGATGTAGTTTAGTGGGGAAACCCATTTATAGGTTTTTGAAGTGGTCCAGGTGAGGAAATGATGAACTTATGTGGTGGCTGTGAACGTGGATAAGTGAAAAACACAAGCTATTTTGAAAATAGAACCCACCTGGACACGAGAAATATTAAATAAAAATACAGTGTGTATGTCATTAATATTTGGTGATAATGAATATTCTAAGTCGTAATCAAGAAGTTACGAAATTGACTTGACTGGAGCAGGAAAATACAGTATGCCTTTTTCTTTTCTATTTCATTCAAAATAATGTACACTCAACTATTTAGAGTTCCATTTAAAAAATAAAAATAAAAGTTGAGTTGCTTTATAAGCTAGTTGTTTAGAGTATCCCTAGTACTTTACATTTGTACGGTGCCATGTTTTATTTACTTCCCACTAGACTCCTGTCATGGAATAAGGCTTATGGTGTCTTTTTTTAGGAGTAAGGAGACTAAGACAAGGAATGACGTGACTGGGATCCTGCTGTTCTTATATAACAGTGCGATTTTTATTTTGGCTATTGCAGCTCTAGGAAAGTCAAAGTTCTCAAATAAAAATTTTGTTTCGCTACTTAAATAATTGTGTAGTGGAAAATTTATATGATCCTTTAACACATAGACTTTGATACTGTATTCAGAAAAGCTGTGTAATAGCAATGGGAAAAAAAGAACATAAGTCCAGAGAGTTATTTGTAAACGCAAATGAAAGTGAGAAGTGATCTAGGTGTTTGCTTATTTGTGACCATGAAAAAGAGAGTCCTAACATTCGCATGATAGAGAAGAAATATTTAAATCAGTGTAAACATCTGTATATCCAAATATACCATGTATACTTTAGCTCTGAATAGAGTTTAAGATCTAACTGAAATGAATTAAGTGCTTGAAAATCAGCTTACTTTAAATAACTAAATATGATACTTGATAGACTGTCCTGGACTGGAGGATAGAAAAAAGGAGGATAATTGAATAAACTGTTATGAATAATTTTTTTAAACTTTTTATTGTCAGATTGGTTTCCATACAACACCCCGTGCTCATCCCAACCCGTGCCCTGCTCAGTGCCCGTCACCCACTCTCTTCTCTCCCATATCCCCCTCAACCCTCGGTTTGTTCTTAGTATTCAAGAGTCTCTTATGTTTTGTCTCCCTCCCTCTGTTTGTCTTTTTTATTTCCCCTCTTCCCCTCCCGCCTGGTTTTCTGTTAAGTCTCACAAAGTCCACTTATGCATGGAAACATATGGCATCTGTCTTTCTCTGTCAGACTTAGTTCACTCCGCATAATACCCTCCAGTTCTATCCATGTTGCCACACATGACCAGATTTCATTCTCACGTTATGAATAACTTTAGACCAATAAATTTAACAATTTGTATGAAATGGACAAATTTCTTTTTATTTTTTTTAACATTTATTTTTGAGAGACAGAAACAGAGTGCCAGTGGGGGACAGGCAGAGAGAGAGAGAGGGAGACAGAATCTAAAGAAGGCTCTGGGCTCTGAGCTATCAGCACAAGGCTTGATATGGGGCTCAAACTCACAGACGGTGAGATCTGAGCCGCACTCGGAAGCTCAACAGACTGAGCCACTGAGGTGCCCCTGAAATGGACAAATTTCTTAAAAGACGTAATTACCAGGGTGCCTGGGTGGCTCAGTCGGTTGTGTCCGACTTTGGCTCAGGTCATGATCTCACAGTCTGTGAGTTCGAGCCCCGTGTCAGGCTCTGTGCTGACAGCTCAGAGCCTGGAACCTGCTTCAGAATCTGTGTCTCCCTCTCTCTCTGACCATCCCCCACTCATACTTTGTCTCTCCTGCTCTCAAAAATAAAAAACATAAAAAATTAAAAAAAAAAAGATGTAACTACCAAAGCTCATTCAACAATTAGTTAAGAATCTCAGTATCCCTATATATGTGAAGAAATTGCATTTATAATCGAAAACCTTCCCACAAAGAAAACTTCAAGCCATTGGTTTCACTGGCGAATTGTTACATAATAAAGGAAGAACTAATACAAATTCTACACATACTCTTCCAAAAAATAGAAGAGGTAGCAATACTTCCCAACTCATTGATACCAAAACCAGAGAAAGACATCACAAGGAAATAAAATTATAGTCTAATATCTTTCATAAACATTGCTTTAAAATGCTAAACAGTATTTTAGCAAATGAAATCCAACCGTCTATAGAAAAGATATTACTTAATGACCAAGGGGGAATGCAAGCTTGGTTTAACATTTGTAATCCAATCAGTATAATTTATGATATTAAGAACACTGAAATAGAAAACCAAATGCTCGTGATCATCTCAATAGGTCCAATAAAAGCATTTGACAACATCCAGTATCCATATGCCGATTTTAAACTCAGCATATTAGGAGTGAAAGTGAATTTCTTTACCTTAATAAAGGAAATCTAAAAAACCTAGAAAACTGACAACTTTCACCCCAAGATTGGAAACAAGGCAAGGATTTCTATTGTTACCACTTCTATTCGCCATCATATTGAAGGTTCTAGACAGGACAGTAAACATGAGACAAAAATGAAAGACATTTATATTGACAAGGAAGAAGTCCTTTATTCGTAGAAGATGTAACTATCTCTAGAAAATTGAAAGACATCTACATAAAAGCTACTTGTTTATCAGTGTTGCAAGATGCAAGGTGAATGTATAAAAACCGGTGTTTGAAGAACTAACGAGGAGAAATTGAAATAAAAAATACCACTTACAATAGTATCCAAAAATACAGAATTGTAGGGGAGAATTACACAGTCATGAGGAAAGCTTTGAGGGTTATGGGTATGTTCATTATCTTGACTATGTTTATTGTACATTTTAAATCTGTACAATCTATTATAGGCCAGTTATGCCTCAGTAGAGCTATAAAAGTGCTATAAAGAACATTATTGGGGCACTTCAAAAATTGGAGTACAGATGGTAGATGAGATAAAATACTGATGTTGAATTTACTGAGGTTGACAACTGCTGTAAGAGAGTATCACTGTTGTCAGGAAATAAACACTGAAATATTTAGAGGTTCAGGGCCATAGAGGATGTAACTTATCCTCAGATGCTTCCAGAACAATATTATGTAATTTTATACACATGCATACACACATGGATGTGCGTGTACGTACATGAGGGGTAAGATAGATGAGGCAGGGACAGGAAAGGCAAGACAAAAAATGATAAAGGAAATGAGGAAAATGTTAACATTAGATGTGTGTGGCTAAGGGGTTTACTGGCTTTTGTACCATTATTCTTGCAACTATTTTCTCAGTTTGAAGTTCCTTTCAAATAAAGATTAAAAATCTGTATTTTAAAAAGGGCTGTCATTTACAAAAATTCCTTATGTAGGACACAAAATAAATAACTAAAAAAAAAATTAATTACCTTAACCCAAATTGAAAAGTACTGTTTTTTGAAAAACGCTTAAAAATGAAAAGGGAGGGGCACCTCGGTGGCTCAGTAGGTTAAACATCTGACTCTTGATTTCGGCTCAGGTCATGGTCTCACAGTTTGTGGGTTCAAGTCCTGCATCCAGCTCTGTGCGGAGCCTGCGTGGAATTCATTCTCTCTCTCCCTCTCTCTCTCTCTATCTTTCTCAAATTAAAGAAATAAACTTTTAAAAAAAATGAAAAGGGAGGGGAAAGTATATTAAGAAAATGTCCGTTAAACACATAAGAAGTTGCTCAATGTCACTGGTCATCAGGGAAATGTAAATTAAAACCACAGTAGGTTACAGGTGCACTCTCACATAAAGAAAGGTGAAATTAACAGGTTAAAATACCAAGTATGTTGGCAAATATATGGAACAACTGGGGCTATCAGACATTTCTGGCCTGGAGGACTTTATGCTAGCTGAAATAAGCTAGTCACAGAAGGATAGATACTGCATGACCCTTCTTACATGACATACCTCAGAGAGTCAGACTTACAGAAGGGGAGAGTAGGATGGTCGCCAGGAGCTGGGTTGGGGGGAGGAGAAACGGGAGTTGTTGTTCAACAGCTAGAAAGTCTCAGTTTTGCAAGATGAATAGTCTAGACACAACATCGTGTACAACATCTTGCCTATAGTTAGCAATACTGTATTGTACACGTAAAAATTTAAGCGGGTAGATCTCAAGTGTTCTTAGCAGAATTAAAAAAAAAATACCCATAGAGATAAGGAAGGTAGCAGCTGGGCAACGAAGCTAAAGTTGATGCTTTGGTATGAAACGCAGTCTGGGATTTGGTTCTCTAAGATTTACATCTATTCAGTTAGATTTTAAACTCAAAGAGAAAGGCAAGCAAGTTTTTCTCACATGATGAATCAAACTTCATGTACATCGGGAACAATATTAGCTAATACTTAATGAGTGCTGACTGTGGTAGGCCTTCTGCGTATTTTACACATATTAACTCAATTCTATAATACCCCAGCAGGAAGGTACTATTGTTATCCCCATTCAACTGATAAGGAAACTGAGGCACAAAGAAGTAAATAACTTGCTTTAAGTCACACAGCCAGTAAGTAGAGAGGACAGGATTTGACCCCCGCAGTAGAATGCTTTGGTACACACTCTTTACCGTCATGCCATCCTGCCCCTCAAAGAAAGATACTGAGGTCAGTCCTGGACACACTGGTTATCTGAGTAAGTGTTAGGAAAAGCTTAGGCTCTCCAGTGATGTGACCCAGGATTCAAATCTCAGCTCTTCCCCTTACTGTGTTTGGAGGATCACTTAAGGCCCCATGAGACTCAATTCCCTGCTATGAAAATGGGGATTCTAATAATTCATAAAGCAGATTCTGAGGATTAAAGGAGCTACTATAAACTTAGTAGCCAAGTGCAGGGTCTGATGCAGAGTAGACCGTCAATATTAGCTAATGCTATAATTGAATACTCTTACTATGGAGATACATTATACACAGCATATAAAAGAAAGTAAAGCACATTACACTTACTATAAAAAGTAAGTTAAATTCTTAAATGGCATTTATAGCAAAATTATGTATTGTCAATAAAGTTTTGAAACACTTTATGAAAAGACAGTGTGTATAACAGGTGTGTAAAGCAGTTTGGAAAAATGTTTGGCAGTTCTTTATATAAATTTAAACATCTGCTTGCCATTTAACCCAGCAATTCTCATCCTGCATCCTTAATCAAGGGAAATGAAAGCATGTGTACATAAAGTCTTGTGCATTTACTGTTCTGAGAAACTTTATTTATAATAGCCAGAAACTGGGAACAATTCACATATCCTTCAAGAGGTTAATAGATAAACATTTGTAGTATGTCCCTACAGTGGAAGACTCCTTAATATTAAAAAGGAACAAACAACTAAATCATATGCATGAATCTCAAAACCATTATGCTAAATGAAAATAGATACAACAAACTCTATATTGCACAATTCCATCTCGGTGATCATCTAGAACATTAAACACTCATCATTTTTTTTATTTTTAAAGAGAAATTTTTTAATGTTTATTATTTATTTTCGAGAGAGAAAGAGACAGAGCATGAGCAGGGGAGGAGCAGAGGGAGAGACACACACACAGAATCCAAAGCAGGCTCCAGGCTCTGAGCTGTCAGCACAGAGCCTGTTGTGGTGCTTGAATCCACAAACCGTGAGATCATGACCTGAGCCAGAGTCAGACGCTTAACCGACTGAGCCACCCAGGTGCCGCTCAGCGTTAATCTTGAATCACAGAAAACAGATCGGTGATTGCTTATGGGCAGGACTGTAGAGCAGGGATTGTCTGCAGAGGGACATGGGGGAACTTCTTGGAGAGAGAAAAATATTCTACATGTTGATTCTGTGGTTAGTTACATGAGTATATATTTGCCAAAACTTAGAAAACTTAAAAATGGGTCCATTTTTATATATAAATTATACTTTAATAAAGTTGATTGAAAAATTTAAAAATAGGTGCTAATCTTTAGAATGCTTCAGAAAAAAATTTAGTAAGACTGTTGACCTTAAAATAACTAACACTTGTTTAAATAAGCAGAAGGTATTATGACAGAGAGCCCTTACACTCAAAAAGAAAAACAGGGGTAATTTTACTGTAATATGCATATGTTTAAGAAAATTAAAAACACCCTTTAGTAGATGGCTTTTTAGATCTGAAAGAGTTATCACAGAGTTCCTTGATAAATACAGAATGTTTTAATGTTTATTTATTTTAGAGAGAAAGAGACAGAAACAGAGTGCAAGTGGGGAGGGGCAGAGAAAGAGGGAGACACAGAATCTGAAGCAGGCTCCAGGCTTCCAGCTATCAGCACAGAGCCCAACGCGGGGCTGGAACCCACGAACCCAGAGACCATGACCTGAGTCAAAGTCGGACGCTCAATCGACTGAGCCACCCAGGAGGCCCAGAGTGTATGATTATTTAAATCAAGGAAAATGAAGGAGGGGTCTACTTCTGGTCGTCAGAGAAACCTCAAGGAGGTGACGTTTGAGAAGATGTGAGAAAGTTGAGAGACAGGCTGCCGTGGGACGAGCCAACTGAAGAGCCAAGATAGATTGTGTGGACCCGAGAGGTTTCCCGGGTACAAGACCTTCAGGGCCCCAAGCAGGAAGGTTCCAGGCTAACCAGGAGTAGGCTATCGCCTCCACTCGTGCTCTCCGTTCTGTCTTTTCTGGCCTTCGTAAGGGTGTGTGGCTCCTGCGATTGCCCCAGCTCTCTGCTGCGGCCTTGCTCTCTGTCTGCATTCAGAATCATTCCTCAGCACCCAAATTTATTTCTAGCAGAAGAAAACCATCTAGTGGCCCTACGTCAATTTTCATTTTCCTTCTTCAGAGTTAATGCTCTCCCAGAAAGCTGTACTCATTCCACTGTCTTTCCCTTCCTTACTCCTGTTCACTTTCCAAACAAGTACTTTAATAGGGCTCAGTCCTCAGTACTTTGTTGAAATTCCTCAGTGAGGCTAACAAGAACCTGTACGACCAAATCGCTCCGCAGCCCTGCTCTTACTCCAGTCTTTATCTGACACAGTTGACCACACCTTCCTTTCTTGAAACACTGTTATTAATAACAATTTCTGTATTTGAAATCTTGTCAATTAGAGTATTGTCCTCTATGTCTCCTTTCCAATTCATCAAATTTAGTTTGTTACACTGTGTCTATTTGAAGGGATAGCTTTTTCTTTTATAAAAAATTTTTTTAACGTTTATTTATTTTTAAGAGACCTAGAGACACAGCGTGAGCAGGGGAAGGGCAGAGAGAGAGGGAGACACAGAATCTGAAGCAGGCTCCAGGCTCTGATGAGCCATCAGCACAGAGCCCGACGTGGGGCTCGAACTCACAGACTGTGAGATCATGACCTGAGCTGAAGTCGGTCGCTTAACTGACCACCCAGGCGCCCCAGGGATAGCTTTTTCTGTAGGGGGACTTGTGAGATTAGAGAAATCTATATTGCATGTCTTACATTAATTTATCATTAGGAGAATCAGTATTCAGCTAAAAAAATGTTTCTAGATATGGTACATGAAAATCCTTAAAGGGGCTTACATAGCATTTGACTCAGTATTGCATTTATATGCAATATTTTAAACACAAAATGGGAAATGTCTGAAAGTTAACATGAAAACTACAAATCATGTTGACACTTTTAATAGTGAAAAAAATGGAAAAAAACCCTCAGCGCTTAACAGCATGGAGGTGATCAGGAAAATTTCAATGTACCCATAGAATAGAGCATGGTAATGGTAAATGGTGTGTATGAAGAGGGTGTTTTTTTTAAGTAATAAAGAAATCTTATGTATAACAAAGGAAAAATATATAAGAATATATAAATCATGAGCTTTTATAAAAATGTAGAATGGATAACAACTATAAGAAATGTAACTGACATTTTTTTAGATGGTAGAATCATAGATGATTTTTCTGTATTTTCCAAACATATCCCAGCAATTGTTTTATTTTTATGTTCAGAATACCATTATTAAGATGGTGGTTGCTGTGTAGTTGAAGTTCAGATATATTAGAAAAAGCAGATTATTTATCCCGAGAGTCTTGCCTGTAGGTTGTAGACCAGCATCTTCTAACTAAGGGACTTTTTATACTTCGGAATATCTTTGATACTTATTTAACTCTTAATTCTCTTAGGAAAATAGTGGCCCATAATTTGGCCATTTACTCTATGTCATATTCTTTTTATGATGTGCTTGACCTTGACAAGGGTTTTTTTTTCCCCAGTGTTTCAGGGTTTTTACAAGGCATTTTGCCACCCTTTCCTACCGTGATGTGATTCTTTGGGCCAGGAAGAATAAGACATGTCTATAATTAAAATTATTTCACCTTTGGTGTTTTTCAGCCAAGGGTCACCGTATGTAACTAATGTAGTTGTATTACAAGAAAGACAAGTTAAGAGTACTTTGTTGTTGTTTTTAATCTGCAGGGAGATTCACTGGCAAAAGTAAATTATAGACTGGCTTGAAAAGCACTCCTATGGATTTGATCTTGGCAGTTAATGCCATGCTGCCTTACACTATTATTTAAATGTTTCATATTGTTAGTTTTCTTTCCGTAAGTATTTGTAAGCTTATCTGTGACTTTGTCTTCTTGGTGTTCTCTGTTGTATCCCACACATAGTTATGCACAGAATATGTGCACAAACATTCTCTTTGAATGAATGAATATAAACTTCACTTTTTTGTATTGGTTCAGCGAACTAAAAGTGTTCCCTTAATGAGTATACATTTTCTGAAACACATGGAACTTAACTGCTTTTTCCTTGCTGTAATTCAGCTAAATGGACAAAAATGCATGTTATCTCCTCTACTTGGTGATTATCATGAGAATCTACAAGCATCCTGAGCTGATAACCAAAAGCCAAAAAAAAAATTTCGCAAATATTGAAGTAATGTTAAAACCAAGAATACCAGTGGTGGTCACGTGGGCAGCCATGAGCACCGTGCATGATTTTCTGTCTTATACAGGATTTGATTTGACTGAACCCTGACTCATTTTTTAGGCTCAGTTAATTCTTTGTTTTTTGATCCTGTGTTAGTTTCTATGAACTTAGCATGCACTTGAATTTATTGTAAATAGTTTAGTGGTGCTAATTGTATATTATACTTGAACTTTTTCTTTGCGCAAGTGTATTTTATCATGTATTTTATCTTAGTATTATCTCATTATTAAATAATGTTCATTATTACCACCATAAATGAAAGTGAAGTTGTAAGTTATGTAATATTTTAAAATACATGTTCAGTCTATATGCCATCATCAAGTATGTAAAAATATGTATAATTGCATTAAGGTTTACCCAGATTTCATTTTGTTCCCTCACTCAGTTTTTCTGGAAGACTAGTCAGCCACGCCAGATATGCTGCTCTTTTTGTTTTGGGATTGTTCGTACACTTTTGTGTTCTTCGGCTCCATCTTCGATATTTATTTTACCTCTCCTTTGGTTCATGGAATGACTCCTCAGTTTACGCCATTGCCTCCTCCAGCAAAAAGATTAGTACTGTTTGTTGCGGATGGCCTGCGGGCGGATACACTTTATGAATTAGATGAAAATGAAAATTCTAGAGCTCCATTTATTAGGTAAGCATGTCAATTGATACAAAGAAAATGTTACCCTGATATTGTATGATCTCAGGTTGGACATAGAAGTGATGACGTGAAAGAGAACAGGGCACTTATGTATCTGCCTTTGTCTTGTGGATCAACAGGTTTATTTCTTCCCAGGAGTTATGTGTGACCTTAGCTGCTTGGCCTAACTTGTCCTAATTCCCCAAACCTGGCTTACAACTCACTATATTATCTTTTTCTTATAAAATAAGACTGTTACATTTCTAAAATAACGACAAGCATAGGGGCGCCTGGGTGGCTCAGACAGTTAAGCATCCAACTTTGGCTCAAGTCATGATCTTGCCGTTCCCGGGTTCAAGCCCCGTGTCAGGATCTGTGCTGACAGCTCAGAACCTGGAGCCTGTTTCAGAATTGGTGTCTCCCTCTCTCTCTGCCCCTCTCCCACTCGTGTTCTGTCTCTCTCTCCTTCAAAAATGAATACACACTAAAACAAAACAAAAAAGAGTATCTAACCCAGTAGTGGTAGTTGTTATTTTGGGCGTCAGGCATCCATCTTGAAGACCATTACCAGTGCAGTCAGTGTTGCACAGCTGGTTGCTCTGCTGGTCCTTCCCCTGCAGCGGCATTGCTGGTGGTTTGCTTTCTCTGGGATCCAACCTAAAGAATATTGACACCACTTTTTAGCAAAAGAAAACTTTTGACTGTTTTAATCTCAAATTTAGGAATGTAATTTAACTCCTAATTAGGAGTCTAGCCATTTCTCCTACACTTAATTTTTTATTTGGAGAATTTTTCAGCACAGAGAAATTGAAGGGATTATAATGATGAACATCAGTATACCCTTATCCTAGGTTTAATAGTTTTTAATTGTTTTCATATTTGCATTCTCTTTCTCAAATTTACACACACATGCGCTCAAAGTTTTATTTTTTCCTGAATAATTTGAAAGCAAGATCTCATGCACTTACTGCTGAACGTTTCAGCGTGTATCACCTAAGAAGAAGGGCTTCCTCCTGTGTGACCACAATACCACCTCACACCTAGTGAAATTTGACTTTGACGGAACAATATTGTGTGTTATTTCTTGGGTAAAAAAACCATCTGAATACTTTGTGGCCTCATACGCATGTGTAGTGTTTGGACGGCTCTTTGTCTCACCTTGGCTCACTTACACTGCTGAATCCAACTAGTCAGCTGGGCTCGGCTGGGATCAGAACTCACAAACTGTGAGATCGTGACCTGAACCGATGTCAGATGCTTAACCGACCTGAGCCACCCAGGCGCGCAGAAAGATTCCCTTTCTTCTTAAATTTTGACTCACTTTTTGGTTTTGATTCCGTCTAGAATAATCTTATTTTTCTAAAGCTCTAACAGGACTTAATCATAGTCTCTATTAACTATTGATCGATAATATCTTTTAGGAATATCATAATGCACGAAGGCAGTTGGGGAATATCTCACACCCGTGTGCCAACTGAATCTCGGCCAGGTCACGTGGCCCTGATTGCTGGGTTTTATGAAGATGTCAGCGCAGTTGCCAAAGGTATTGTCTGTCTGGATGACTGTATTATATGAAAACTTTGCTGCATAAATGTTGCTTCTTTAACACTGAATCATCACACAAAGTGATGTGTGTTTTGACATTCTTTTGGCAAGTATTTTAGTATGCCTTACTCATAAATACACCCTGGTGTTGATTCAAGAATTAAGCTTTGTTTTTATCATCCTGTGTTCCTGAAACAATCTGATTGGTTGGATCCATGGTTTTCTTAGATGTTAGTTCTCAAAACTTCAAAAGAAATTCTGTATTTTAGTAAGAAGGAAATTATCTATCGTAAACTTTAAAAGAAAATTATGGTATATGAGATTACTTAAAAATAAAATCTTAAAATAATTTATGGTATAATACCTGTAATAAAATCTATTATCAGTTTTGCATTTGTTCTGCAATTAATCCTCAATGTTATTATTTGAAGAATACTACTTTAGGGGTTATACTAATACCTTACCAAGTATATATTGCCGTTGTTACTATTGGCTTCTTTTCTCAATGACCTGAAGGATGGAAGGAAAATCCTGTGGAATTTGATTCTCTTCTTAATGAAAGCAAGTACACATGGAGCTGGGGAAGCCCAGATATCTTGACTATGTTTGCCAAAGGTAAGAATCATTGATTATATTTCCTCGCATAGTATAGGTAATTAATCAATATGGTAATCTTTATATATTACTTACTGTATTTATTGATTTTTGAGATACTTGTTTTTAATATTTAACATCTGACATAGGGATGTGTATTACAATGGATAGACATGTCCATCTGATTTCAAGTTGTACTTGAAATATTGCCACATCATATACTTGTTAGTATCTTGGATTCAGTGAAGTGGTATATGGCTCTAACATTTAACAGCTTTATAACCTTGGGCAAGTTAGATAACTTCTCTGACCTTCAATTTGCCTTTTTAAAAATGTGATAATAACAATCTCTGTCTCATAGGTTTGTTTTTAGGATTAAGTTAGGTAATTCTTGCGAGACATTTAGCAACATGCTTATCACATAATTCTTCATTATGACAATGATGTCGATGTCTGGTTCATTTTATTTTGATAAATTTTAAGAAGTTTGTAGATATTCACAGAAAGATTTAAATGCTATAACTTATAATTCCTATTATCATTGTTCAAGCTTAATGCCGTTTGGACTTGGTGTGTTTGTTTCTGTGCATTGATTAGAAAATTAACATATATTATTTTTTAAAAAATCAGTTGGATTCCATTTAAATTTTGTGTCATTAAATGCTTTTTATTATATATTTTTTTATTTTTAATTATTTTAATGTTTATCTTGAGAGAGAGAGAAGGATAAAGCATGAGTTGGGGAGGAGCAGAGAGAGAGAAGGAGACACAGAATCTGAAGCAGGCTCCAGGCTCTGAGCTGTCAATACAGAGCCTGACACGGGACTCGAACTCATAAGTTGTAAGATCATGACCTGAGCTGAAGTCGGACGCCTAACCGGCTGAGCCACCCAGAGTCCCTTTGAAATGCTTTTTAGTGAGAGCAGAATGACTGGTCATTTCACTTACTGAAAAGGCTTTATAACCTTATGTGTAGCCATAAGTGTAACCTTAATAATTGGAATTGTTGACTATTAATTATATGTCCTGAAAGCAAAATATACATTCAGAATTTTACATATATTCATAGAACATTCTTACGTAGGGCAAGCCAAAAAACCTCAGACTGCTTGCCATTGATATATATATACTTCCTTCTTTGGAAAGCATTTTAGCTTTGGGGGGAACTGGCGGTGGTGAGAATGGATTAAGTTTCTAGGACTCACCAAGTTTACCTTTCTACTTCTGGCTGTAGTTGATAGGATAGGACCAACGCCTAAATCAAAAACAATCCAATGGAAATGTTCCATTTCTTATGGAAATGGTAATCAACAAAACCACTGAGATCTTTACTTAGGATGTGGGAAGTGGAATAGCTGAGCAGTAGTAGTATCTTTGGAATTGAAGAAGAAGATTATTAAAAGAGATTATTCCTTTGTTATATCTCTTCCTTGTGACCTGTAAGAGCCTATCTCAGAAATTCACTAAGTTGATTAGATTCTTAATGAAATCTTGGAAATGTGTAAGATTAATATGTTCGTTGGCCCCTTCAGAGAAGGTAGCAATAGACAATACTTATTCTCTTATATTTAGAAAAATACACATATTCTATAAATAAGTTTGAATTTTCTTCTTGCTTTTGGAAGTGTTGTAAACCAAATGACTTCATCTATTTTAAGCTGTAGCATTCGAAGACACACAGATTTTTTAAATAGGTTAATCTGTACAGGGAGACAGATTTGGGTGTTTATTTTTGTGCTGTTGTGTATCAGCATTGTGACTTTGGCCAAGTTAATTAACTTACATGTAGTGTATCTGTAAATTAGAATGTTATTGTGAGAAAAAAAACAGTAGTATGTGTTAAACCATGGTCTGTGGCACATAAGATAAATGTTAATTATTCCCCCTATCTTTCTCTTCCTCGTCATAACACACAATGCTTCGTGAAAAATTCTGGTTACTCTCAGAAATCCTTAAATGACTATCTCATGTTTTATTAAGGCTTAAAAAATTGTTAAAAATATTTTTCCCCAAATTTCCTCCTTAGGTGCTCATGGAGACCATGTTTTTGCATATACCTATGATGCTGACAGTGAGGATTTTGGTGCCCATGATGCAACAAAACTGGATACTTGGGTTTTTGATAAAGTTAAGGTACGTGCTATTGAGTCGATAATCTTCAGCACACATAGTTATACCTAAAGTACTAGAGACTGATTTGTTAGTAAATGCATCTTAATTTTTTCCTACTTACATGAACTTGAGAGTTCTATATTTGTAGTGTACTATTTTAGAAAGACTGGATTCTAAGGCACTGCACATCCTATAATAACCAGTTAGTGAAAGTTTTTAAAAAATAATGTGAAAAGATAACTTTTAAAAATTCCATGTTTCTGACCATAAAATGAGCCACAGATTGGAATTCAGGGAACTCGCGTTTCATTCCCAGTTTGCTGAATAATCCTAGGTACGTCTTGATCTTCCTTTGACCATACAATAGTCTCCAACAGTAGGGGGACCATATGAGATGTATGAAAAATGCTTTTGAAAATGCTGTTCAAATGTGACGCATAGAAATGTGTTTCTATGTATTTGTTTAATCTAGCTACCTCATATAACTGGAATCATACCGTATTTGTCCTTTGTGAATGGCTTGTTTCACTTAGCATCATACCCGTGAGCTTCATACATGTTGAGTCTATCTGCTTTTCAAAACTGACTTTGTGCATCACCTCCTCTTTTAGGCCTTCCATGGCTTCCCTTTGCTGCACCTCACTTCCAGTTAGACTCAGATAACTCTTCTGTATTCCCTTCATGCCGCTGTCTTTTTTTTTTTTAACATTTATTTATTTTTGAGAGACAGAGCATGAGCAGGAGAAGGGCAGAGAGAGAGAGAGAGAGGCAGACACATAATCTGAAGCAGGCTCCAGGCTCCGAGCCATCAGCACAGAGCCCGACGCGGGGCTCAAACTCACAGACCGTGAGATCATGACCTGAGCTGAAGTCGGCCTCTTAACCGACTGAGCCACCCAGGCTCCCCCATGCCGCTTCCTTAAAGTATTTAAAGTATTCTTAAATACTTCCTTATGCTATCCCATAATTGATGATACATGGCATGTCCCCCTTCCTTCCTATATACATCTTATTGGCAGAGGTACTGACTCTGTCCCATTGTTATCTCTACCAAGGAAGTGTCTGGTACAGAAATGCAAGTATTAGCTTAGACTAGGTTCAGTTCTGTATAATAGGAACAAAAATGCGGCTTAAAAGTTTTCTTTTATCTCAGTAAAGTTAATGCCAGAAGTAGGCAGCCCAGGATTGATGCAGTCCAGGACTGCCACATGGTCCCACGGTGTCCTTAAGACCCAGTCTTGAATTTCTCCTATGTCCTCAGAGCATGAGTTTTATCTTCCACGTTTTTTCATGATCCAAGAGATACTGGAGTTGCAGCCATTATTTCAGTGTTTTTGGTCAACAGTGCAAGGAATTGAAAAGGACCTTCTTTCCTGGTTATATTTATTTCAAAATTTTTTTAAATCTTTATTTTTGAGAGAGTGGGAGAGAGACAGAGTGTGAGCAGGGGAGAGGCAGAGAGAGAGGGAGACATAGAATCTGAAGCAGGATCCAGGCTCTGAGCTGTCCGCACAGAGCCCAATGCAGGGCTCGAACTCACGAACTGGGAGTTCATGACCTGAGGCGATGTCGGATGTTTAACCGACTGAGTCACCCAGGCGCCCCTGATTATATTTATTTCAAAGAGCCTTAAGGCCCTTACCATCTTTTGACTGAAATATTTGACTTATATCTTATTGGCCACAACCACTAAAGCACATCTAGCTGTGGGAGAGGATGGGACTATGTAGGTTTAAGGTTGGGGCATTGCCATTGTTTCATGAAATCACAGGTTTTTACTCAGAAAGGGAGACTGCATGTTAAGGTAGTCATCTAGCAGTCTCCCTTGATGTGTAACAAGTATTTGTTGAGTGCAGAAATGAATGAGTGCCTTTGCAAGGAGATGAGAATAAGTGGGGGCTGATGGTCCCGAGTATCCTAAATATGAAGGGGAAAGTAGCTAAGGGTATATTTCACCTCTTACACCCAAAAGACCAACTTTTCAAAAGCCAATAGGAATCAAACAGGTTGAACTCTGCAAGATTAGTATTTCATAGCTTCTCAGATCTTGTGTCCGTAGATGAATGAATAGCACTTCTTACATGGCTGAGTATTTTTTTTAACCAGTCATGGAACAAATTATAAATGTACCTCAACTTAAGTTACTAGTTCTTTTTTGGTTTTTGTCAGCTTTCAGTGATGTCTTTAGAATTTAATTCCTTTCTCTTAAAAAAACTCACCACTTTCATCTAGATTTAAAACTTCTTAGGGGCTAAGTAGAATGTATACGAGAGCTAGGGGGCAGTTTTATGCTTTTGAGGAGGATGGTAGCAGGTTACATATGGTTTTTTATTTACTTCTATTCTTGAATAACAGGTTTCTCTAATGGCACTGTTTGTAGTTTTTGGTATCTGTAATTTTGAAGGGTTATTTCAAAAAATACTCCAGACTTTTGTTGGACAATGAAATTTTTCTTGTTAAAGTTACCATCTACTAAGAGACATTTATGTGAACGACATTTATGTATCTTGGCAGAACCTGTTGATTTATTTAAAATAGTTTAAAAGTATTCCCCAGAGATACTTGTTACATATTCGTGTGTATGTGAGTAGAAGTTTAGTTCATTGTCTTAGAAGGACTTTATGAATCCATTTTACAGTTATGAAACTATAATAATTTTTGATCCATATTTTATTAAGTGAGCATTTTTCTATCACACAATGTGAAGAACAGGTTCTAGTCTTGGTGAAAAGGAACTTGTTCGGAAGCTACTCACAGCATTCAAGTGAGCAGTAATGGTTGGAGGAGGGTGGTAACCAGACAAGACATTAAGAAGTAGTCCAGCGCCTAAAACATTTAAAAATGATAAAATATTCCTAAACCGTCACTACTAGTACTGTTTTATTTTTGGCTCCTCTCAAAATGTTTTTTTCAATCTGGTGTATTTTATTCAGCGCTTAGGAGATCTTCATGAAATCAAGGTCCCCTTCTATAACCCTCGTTTGGCCAAATTATAACCCAGCTCACTCATTATTCAAGTGTTGATATCTGAACTGACAATAAGGACTTTGTGTTGGTAGGTTCTGAGGACAAGCTTACACAGAATAAGATAATTTACTTTTATAGTTATGTATAAATTTAATTAAATGTTTTCATCAGAATTATTTTTTAAGTAAAATAAATGAACTAAATTTCTTTAACTGATTTGTTACATATAGGAATTCTTTCATGCTGCCAGAAGCAACCAGTCTTTGTTTTCTAAACTAAATGAAGAAAAAATAGTTTTTTTCTTACATTTATTAGGAATAGATACAAATGGACATGCTCACCGACCATCATCAAGGTAATTTTAATGCTGTGGTTAATTTCATGTTTTTGAGGGACTCAGGGATTCTATTTGAACTTTTACAGTATTATAATTTTTTTGTAATTATCACATTACTTACATTCTATATTCTTTTATCAAGGCAGAGAAAAAACTGTATATTTTAGAAATATTTAAGTAAATCTTGGGGAAAAAAGCATCTATATGATGTTAATATTTATATCACAAAAAGATGTAATTAGCTACTTCTTATGTGTTCCATTTAATTAATATTGTATCTAGCAAATAATTATATAAATTTTGTATACTATATTTCTTAAATTAAAAAACTTTTTTTAAGGTTTAGTTTTGAGACAGAGAGAGACAAAGCATGAGTGGGGGGGGGGAGGGCAGAGAGAGGAGACACAGAATCCGAAGCAGGCTTGAGGCTCTGAGCTGTCATTACAGAGTCTGACCTGGGGCTCGAATTCAGGGACTGTGAGATCCTCACCTAAGCCGAAGTTGGATACTTAACTGACTGAGCCACCCAGGTGCCCCTTTTTAAATTTTTTTTTAACATTTATTCATTTTTGAGAGAGAGAGAGAGACTGAGTGCAAGCGGGAGAGGGGCAGAGAGAGAGGGAGACACAGAATCTGAAGCAAGCTCCAGGCTCTGAGCTGTCAGCACATAGCATGATGCAGAGCTCGAACTCATAGTGAGATCGTGAACTGAGCTGAAGCCAGACGCTTAACCAACTGAGCCACCCAGGTGCCGTATACTGTATACTATATTTTAATAGCCCTCCTTATATAGAACAGCAAATATTTTTCACAGTTTTGCAGACCATAGGAAGAAGATTCCATGTTTTACTTTTATTCTTTACTTAGAATTTGGTTTAGGTAAGTCTAGCTGTGTATAACACCTGTTGGTTAGCTGCTGGTAATAAAAACCTCATGCTCCCTTTCTTTAACATGATGGACTATTTCAAGTGATAGATTCATACCAAACCGACCTATTCAACTCTATGGCAGCTTAAATATAATTTGTTTATAATGTTATGTTAATGTTTTATATCACAAACATTCTGAGGGATGAAAACATTTTATACTTGAAACAGTGATACCTATTAATGTGACAAGAGCCATATACTTTGCATTATGAGAGACATGAACTTGAAAGTCACAATTAATGCATTTGAGATGTAAAAAGCATTCATTAAAATATATTTTCAGGGCACCTGGTTGGCTCAGTCAGTTGGGCCTCTGACTTCGGCTCAGTTCGTGATCTCGCAGTTCGTGGGTTCAAGCCCCGCAATGAGCTCTGTGCTGACAGCTCGGAGCCTGGAACCTACTTCGGATTCTGTCTCCCTATCTCTCTGCCCATCCCTGCTTGTGCTCTGTCTGTCTGCCTGTCTGTCTCTCTCTCTCAAAAATAAATAAGTAAACCTTAAAAATATATATATATATGTATATTCTAATCAGTGTTGGAGAGTATTCTCCTTTTAAACTATTTCTGAAAACTATTTCAGATTCTTTTGCTTGTTTATAAGGAGAGAATGTTATTTTTAAAAATATAAAGAGCTTTTATTTTAAAATATTAAGCATGAAATATAAAAGTGTTTAGGAGTTAATAACTTCAGATGATTCATATTAGGTTCACGTTGAAGAAATTTGATTTTTCCAAACTAATGTAATTTAATTTGCTCTTCAATTTCTTTTTAAACAGGGAATATAAGGACAATATTAAACTAGTGGATGTGGGAATAAAAGAAATGGTGTCCCTTCTTGAACACTTTTATGGAAATGATGGGAAAACGGCATTTATCTTTACCTCTGACCATGGAATGACAGACTGGGGTTAGTCTGTCTCTAAGTGACCTGTACTTTATCATTAGAGTAGCTCTAAATGTGGCTTGCAGATGTCTTGGAATGTCGGAGAGGATTAGATGTCTTAGTACATGCGAAATGTCTAACATGCAGTTGCATGCTTAACATGTTAGTGTAAAAAACCGTATATAAAGAACCTTTTTTCTAGCTATAAAAGGAATATATTCTCATTTAAAATGAGAAATTAGAGAAAAGTATGCAGAAGAAAACAAAAAGTGCCTATCCTATTATTTATCTACCTAGTGTTAACTGTAAGTGATGACAAACAGGGTAGGATTAAGGTGGTATAACCAGGAATCGTAGGGCCCCTGAAAGTCTACCCTAGATGACCTTGTTCTTTCTGAGAGATTCCCAAGGCAAACACGGTGTGTGCACAGAGAACAAAACAAGGCAGGGATGAAGTTTGAATCCCCATATCACAGTACAGAATTCTAGTGAGCTGTTTCACTTTGTAAGGGGAAACTCATCAAGAGTTTTTGCTGTCCGCTCCAGAACAGATTTGGCCTTGACTCACGGAGTGTCCCATGTGGCACTACTCTGGCCGCATCGCCACCAAGTCTTCTTGTTAATATTCTTGTTCTTCTTTCAACTAGTCAGTCAACAGACGTTCTTTTTGTTTTGTTTTTGCCAGTCTGTCATTGATGCTCTGACTTGCTCTGGGAATATTTTAAAACTAATTATTATGCAGAGTTGCAAGCATTTGGGAGTGTGGTAGCTAGAAGTAGAAATACATATGCATCAATTCTTTAAAATGATTTTTTAAAAAATAAAGATTTAGGTATAGGTTCTTATATTCTTGTCTTATTACTCTTGATGTCTTATTTGTAGGTTTCCACGGGGCTGGTCATCCTTCAGAGACTTTAACTCCTTTTGTGGCTTGGGGAGCTGGAATCAAGTATCCCCAAAAAGCATCAGCTCAGAAATTTGATGATGTGTTTTTGAAAGGTATAAACATTTATCTTTATTGTTTTCATAAATATAAATGTAAAATAAAACCAAAGTGTAGGGGGGCATCTGGGTGGCTCAGTCGGTTAAGTGTCTGACTCTTGCTCTCAGCTCAGCTCGTGATCTCACTGTTGATGAGTTTAAGCCCTTCATCAGACTCTGTGCTGACTGTGTGGAACCTGCTTGAGATTCTCTCTTTCTCTCTCTCCTGCCCCTCCCCTCCACTCTCAAAATAAATAAATAAACATTAAAATAAAATTAAACCAAAGTTTAACTTCAAAAAATCACTTTTCAAATTATAGTTTTCATTTTGATATTTGTATCATTACTATTTTTATGTGTTACTTTTGTATAGTTCTTATTTTTGATTTATAATATTCAGATTGAAATATACAGTCTTAGTTATCTGCCTTATGAAGATACAAGTATAAATTATACTATTGCTTTTTTTTCCACAAGCCTTTTTATTGATGGGATTTACATTAAATTACTGAGTCATATCTTAACCTGCAAAGGCTATCTATCAGATAAATCACCCTTAGGTCACAATTGACATTTCACACCTGGACTGATTTTGCCATCTCTAGTCTAACTTTTGAAGGCTTTCTGTGTTAGCCAAGCCTCTCTTCTTTCCTAATCCATGAGGAAAATGAATTCCTTTTTCCTGGAGCTCTGCTTATTTTGTGAGGTAAGGTTTTTTTTTAAGAGTTCCAAACTTTTTATTAATTGGGCAAAACAAATTCCTTTCAAATGCCTCAGTCCAGATTAGTTGCGTAAAACTTATCCAAAATACTTGTTAAAAATACAGATTAAAAAACAAACAACTTTGCATTGGGGCAGGCTCAGTTGGTTAAATGACTTTTGGTTTTGTGTCCGGTCATGCTCTTATGGTTCATGAGTTCAAGCCCTGCATCGCGCTCTGTGCTGACAGTGCAGAGTCTGCTTGGGATTCTCCCTCTCTCCCTCACTCTCTGCCCCTCCAACATCTTTCTCTCTCTCTCAGAATAAATAAATTAACTTAAAAACAAACAAATAACAGATTTCCAGACTTTGTCACTAGCTATTTTAATTCCATGAGTCTGGGTGAGGCCTGGAAATTTTCTTTTTAAAACCGTCTCCAGGGATTCACACTCACAGCCATGTTTACATCTTTCTGTCCTAGAAGACTCTTTGGTTTGCATCATAAAATTTACTTAGACTCTTTTCTTGAATTTATTTTTTTATCGAGATAAAATTCTCATGCCATTTTAACTCATATTTTAAAAGCGTACGATCCAGTTCTTTTTTAGTATATTGACAAGACTTATCGTCACCTCTACTATCTAATTAAAAATCGTTTCATCAGGGGCGCCTGGGTGGCTCAGTTGGTTAAGCGGCTGACTTCAGCTCAGGTCATGATCTCACGGTCAGTGAGTTCGAGCCCCCTGTCGAGCTCTGTGCTGGCAGCTCGGAGCCTGGAGCCTGCTTCAGATTCTGTGTCTCCCTCTCTCTCTGCCCTTCCCCTGCTCATGTTCTGTCTCTATGTCTCTCAAAAATAAACAAGTGTTAAAAAAAAAATCGTTTCATCAGCACCCCCAAAGAAACCCCTTCCCCATTAGCAGTCACACCTTCTTCCCCCCCTCTCCCCGTTACCTGGCAACCATTATACTTTCTCTCCCTCTGGATCCGCTTCTTCTGGACATTTCATATAAGTGGAATTACTCGCTGTATGGTCTTTGTGCCTGGTTTCTTCCACTCGGCATAATTTTTTCAAGGTTCCTCTGTATTGTAGCATGTATAAGTAGTGTATTCTTTTATAGCTGAATGATATTCCATTGTCTATAGACCATAATTTATTTATCCAGTCCTCTTATGGACATTTGGGTTGTTTCGACGTTTGGCTCTTATGATAGTGTTGGTATGGACATTTGTGTACCAGTTTTTCTGAAGACACCTGTTTTCTTTTCTCTTGGCTAGGTACCTAGCGATGGAAAAATGGGTCACATGTGACTCTGTGTTTAAGTTTTTATTTTTTTTATTTTTTTTAACGTTTATTTATTTTTCGGAGACAGGGCATGAACAGGGGAAGGGCAGAGAGAGAGAGAGAGGCAGACGCAGAATCCAGAGCAGGCCCCAGAGCAGGCTCCAGGCTCTGAGCCATCAGCACAGAGCCTGACACAGGGCTCGGACTCACAGACCGTGAGATCATGACCTGAGCTGACGTCAGCTGCTTAACTGACTGAGCCACCCAGGCGCCCCTCAGTTTTTGCAGACCGCCACACTATTCACCAAAGCAGCTTCACCATTTTATATGCCTGTGCTCTGTGGCAAATGGATGAGATTGGGTCTATTAGGCTAAATGGAATGTTTGTACTTAGGAGATAAAACTTTGGCACTTGATTCCTCAGCGAATGAATGTTTTAGAATAACTTGACTTCAAGAATCATTACAAAGGAATATATTTTTTTTTCTATGAATATTAGGTATCACAAGTTATAGAGAAAGGGAATGTGCTTTTTTTCCTTATCAGGTAATTAGTGTGAAATTTTTAGTAGCTGACTAGTAGAACTAGGAACACGTTTTTAAACTTTGCCAGCTTATTAAAGGAAATTTCATCATAAAAATATCTTAGAGCCCTTTTGGTAATATGTCTTAAAGTCGTTAATTGAAGACGTGGTCTCTCATAATCATTTGTTTTGATTACTGGTTATTGAAATTTCTGAATTTACATGTAGAAAAATAGAGAATGAGGGTATCTCTGAAGGCAATTTTGATTGTAACTCACTATAGGATTTTATCATTTGGAATCAGTGACAGTAGGAACATCACAGCTAACTTTTTAAGTATTTTGCAAGCAACTACCATTACAGAAAAAAAGAAAGGCTTAGGTTGTCTAACAGACTATCAATTGCTTTAATTACTCCCTGGAACAGGACTGTCATTAGTTGTAGTCGTGCTGACAGCTGTTATCATTGTGCCTTTTACTTCTATCTTCCCTTCCTTACCCTTTTGATGTTTTGAACCAATTGTGTGCAAATGAACATTTTGAAATTTTAATAAATCATCACAGAAAACACCAAATATTTACTTTAAAGTTGTTCTTTTAAATTCTAGTTTTAAAAATACACAGCTGTGCCTATTTAAGTGCCTCTTTTGTTCATAGTTGGCTTAAAAATAGACCTTCCCAGTACTTGTACTTCACATTACACATTGATCTCTCTTAATAATGAAACTATTTTTTTTTTTTTTTTTAAATCTTGGGGCACCTGGGTGGCTCAGTTGGTTGAGCGTCCGACTTCAGCTCAGGTCATGATCTCACGGTTCATGAGTTCAAGCCCCACATCGGCTCTGTGCTGACAGCTCAAGAACCTGGAGCCTGCTTCAGATTCTGTGTCTCCCTTTCTCTGCCCCTTCCCTGCTCATGCTCTGTCTCTTTCTGTCTCTCAAAAATAAATTAAAATGTTAAAAAAAAAAAAGAGCAAATGCTTTAGAAAAGTCTTAACATCAGCCATTGTGTCTCGTTTTGTTTCAGAATGGAAATTAGAGAGCTGGAAGAGGCAAGATATCCATCAGGTATTCGGTTCAGTTTTGTCACGTTCACGTTTAATTTTCTCTCCTAGAAGACGTTGAGGCTGAAAAAAAAAATCTGAACAAGAGTATTAATAATAATGATGATAAAGTATTTTTCAAAACATTTCAATTACCAAGGGAAATCCTTCTAGTGCAAATATTTTAACCCAACTAATCTGTCTTTTGGCAAAATAGAAAAAGCTTCAAGTAAAACTGAAAGAAGACTCCCTCCAAATAACATTGGCTAATTAAAGAATTATTATGTAAATTGAAATCTGCAAGGCTGTTCAATTCCTGTGATTTCTTGTCATGGTTCCTTGGCTTCGTTGCTCTAAGCATAGAACTAATAAAACCCTGTTATGGGTTTTTTTTTCCTGTAGTATGTGAGTTACCGTTTCTTTTTTATTAACACATATTTTATCTTTAATTCTACCCAGGATGCTTACAAATGCAATGGAAAAAAGATAACAAGAACATAGGTTACTCAGCTAGAAACTTTAGATCACAGGAAAATGCATGGCCATCCTAATCAAGTTAGACTGGTAACATTATGTGTAAATATGAAGGCTGGAATTTTCATTGTTGAAGATACGCTCTGCAAACAGCCATCTTCACTGTTTGCAGAGGGCATGGCACTGTTGGTATACTGCCTCCGAGGTGGCAGGAGTATTTTACCTTCTCCGGGTCACCTTACAAATTGGCACTGCTTATTGTGGAACGTAAACTGAGGTCTAGGATCTCGTTTTCAGGCCTGTGGGTGCAGAAGCCTGTTCTCTGTCAGCCATATTAAGAGGGACGGCTGCATATTACCCAAATAAATGGAAAGGTATAAAATTAGAGTAACAGTTTAATTAATTTGTAGCAAAAATCACCATCAGAATGATAGGGAATAAATTGAAGATCATAAAACATATAGCCAGACTGGATTATGATTTAAACTAAATATAGGTTCAGCTATCGCTCTGTGACTACTCTACTTCAAATCTACATTAGGTGAGAATTTCTTTATCCATTCCTTCCATTAGCATTGTTATGTGTCCGCAGTGTGTTTAAAACATTGTGCAAACATTAACATTAATTACATTAACATTAATGTAAAAGAGATAAAATGGTGAGAAAAAGCAGACAAAGTACTTACCCTGGGAAACTTCCAGTTTAGGGGTGAGAACAGACACTAAGCAAATTATTATACATATAAATGTAAAATTACAGCTGTGATGAGTAGTACAAAAGAGGACTGTGGAGCCGTGAGAGCAGAGAGTGGACGTATCTGATAGGCTGTATGGTTCGCAAAGTCTTCCGGAGAAGTAGAGGTTTGAGCTGAGACTGGAGAATGAGTAGGAGTTACCAGGCACCTGGTGTTCCCTCTCCCTTTCCAGGCAGGGGCAGCAGCGTGTACGCAGAGCTCTGGTAGGAGAATACGTGGCATATTAGAGGAGCACAGAGAAACCGAGGCTGTGGAATGATGTCTGGGTGGGCACTAGACCCCTCCGGGCCTTACGGGCCTTACGGGCCTATGGACTTAATCCTGAAGCTTGAGGAAGCCCTCGAAGTGTTTGGAGCTCAGAGAGTGACACAATCTGTTTTTTGGGAAAGGCTCTCTCTGGCTGCGCCACGAGGAACAGATTAGAGGAGGTCATCAGTGGATTCTGGGGGGAAGGCACCGGCAGTGAGAGGCCCCTGGAGTTTTCCAGTTTTCTGTGGGATGGTACTGAGAGAGTCAGATGGTAAAAAGTGAGAAGCACTGAGAGCCTGGGACCAAACTCCAACTTTAAATGGGGACCTGGAGTTGGTATCTGGAAAGAAGCCCCAGGTGAGACTGAAGACATGAGTGGAGTGTGTGGTGTTATGGCTGCCACGAAGGGAATGGTCTACACAGAGCTGCTGAGAAGTCAAGTGATTAAAATAACCAGAAGAGCATTTGTAGCTACCATTTATTATGGGGTTATTATGTGCCAGGTACTTTATAAATGTAATCTCCTTTAATTATGCCATAACTCCTTCAGGGAGTTTTTTCAGATAAATAAATGATAAGAAAATAAATAGATGATAAGGAAACCGAGTCATTGAGGAGGTCAAATAACCTGCACAAGGACTCAGAGATTACAGGCAAGGATTGGGAACTGGGTATTCTGACATCTAAACACTTTACTGCCTGAAAAATTAAAAGGACTAATATAGAAACAGATAGAGAAAAATAGAGGGTATTAGCTCTGTAAGGGAGAGTGTCTGTGGGATGGTGAAGGACCAAAGGAAGTTGTAGTGGGCTGAGGAGTGAGAGGAAGATGAGGAGATGGAGGTAGAGGCACAAACCAGTGTCCGGGAAGCTGGTGGGGGGGTGGGGGTTATGTCTTTTCTGGACTTCACTGTCTGGCCAGACCTTCTGGTATATACTTTCTTTCTTAATATGTACCTTTCTCCAGTTAAAGCCTTGTCTTGCTATTTACTTTCTGGCTAGTCAAGGCATCCTTTTCGTAATACTGAAAAACGTTACATCAAGTGGTCAAGCTCTTCGGTGCCAGGGTAGTAACTTTTTATCCAGTGTGTAAGTTAGTGCAGCGATAGCAGATGACACTTTTAGAGATTGGTATCTATTGTGTATTAAATAAATGTTTGAAGGTAACGGGTTATAATGAATGTCATGATTATAGTCCAAAATATAGTTGCATTAAATGATATAATTTTCTTAATGATGTCTGTAAACTTAACTAGAACTGAACATTTTCTGTTTGTAGGCTGATATTGCGCCATTGATGGCTTCTCTTATCGGAGTTCCCTTTCCCCTTAATTCAGTGGTAAGGAAGAAAATTTCTTTTTTTTTTTAATGTTTATTTTTTGAGAGAGAGAGAGAGCCAGAACATAAGTGGGGGAGGGGCAGAGAGAGAGAGAGAGGGAGACACAGAATCTGAAGCAGGCTCCAGGCTCTGAGCTGTCAGCACAGAGCCTGACGCGGGGCTCAAACCCACAGACGGCGAGATCATGAACTGAGCCGAAGTCAAATGCTTAGCTGACTGAGCCACCTAAGTGCCCCAGGAATAAAATTTCTTATCAGCTTTCAGAATAAAAAAAGTCACTGTACAGTTAAATTTACATTTATGTCTTTCTGAATAATCTTTGGTTACATTTAAAACTTATTTTCCTCTGTTTTTTCTAAGTATCTAAGTAAGTAACTGCGTATGTATTATAGCCTCCAACATGGAGCAGAAGCCTAATAGCTTTTGTTTAAAATTTTTTTATTTTCTAAAATGTATATAGGTTTATCTTTGTATTTCAGTTATAAGTGGTTATATATATATATATATATACTTATATGTGTATATATATATATATTTTTTTGCAAGCAGCAAAAACTGAATCCATTTAAAGGGAATTTATTAAAAAGATATTACTGGGTTGTTGAATTGAAGGGGTGCTCATAATCCAGGCTTGGAAATGAACAAGAACCAAGGGAGCACCAGAGACTTGGAAGAAAGAACCAAACCATTGTGCTCAGTGCACCAACACTAGGGGAGAGTAGTATTAACCTGTTGTACTTTTTATTCCTTGCCTCTCAGGAGTCAAATTCCACTGCTTACCTTGTGAGTGGGCTAGCTTGGGTTATTTGTTTATCCTTCAGTAAAGGAAGGTAGGGCTCCATTAGAAACCCACTGTGGGAGTGCCTGGGTGGCTCGGTTAAGTGTCCAACTTCGACTCAGGTCATGATTGTGCAGTTTGTGGGTTTGAGCCCCGCATTGGGCTCTGTGCTGACAGAGTCTGCTTCGAATTCTGTGTCTCCCTCTCTCTCTGCCCCTCCCCCACTGGCACTCTGTCTCTCTCTCTCCCTTTCTCTCTCTTTCTCTCTCTCTGTCAAAAATGAATAAATATTTAAAAAAATGTTTTTTAAATAATGTCCTCTAACTCAGAACTCTGAAGAAATGACCCTTCTCGTCATAAGTATATGTGTATGTGTAGAACTGAAAAAAAAGTTTAACAAAACAGCCCTTACTCTTACTATGCATGGTATACTCTCAATTTTCTTATTATGTCATTTTTTCTTTTTTAAGGTTACTGGCTGTGGCCCACCGTAGGGATTTTTCATGTGTGCAAAGCACTTAGTTCACTGCTTAGCACACAGTAGTCTTTCAGTAGATAGTAGGTTTTATTGAATTTACTTCATCTCTATTGCTTTATTTACTTTATTATATCTACTTTGTGAGAAAAAAATAATAGAACATATTTCAGTTATGGTTTTAAAAAGTACATTTTGCTTAATTATTTCAGTAATTCTTCTACCTGTCTTGTCTTTATTGTTTCCTTTGTAACTCTGTTTTGTTTTATAAGAATAGCCTGAGTTGTTAATACTAATAATATTATACTAATAAAATTAATACTGATATTAAACCAGTGTTTTTTTATTTACAGGGCATCCTTCCTATAGATTATCTTAACAACACTGATCTCTTCAAAGCAGAGAGCATGTTTACAAATGCAATACAGATTCTTGAACAGTTCAAGGTAAAACAAGACACAAACAAAAATAGATACTGTGACAATTTTAACATCAAATATATTAAGCGAAAATATAAAGATATTAGCGTCTACAGTTTATGATCTTTAAATTTCGTGTCTTGGACTAGTATCATAAAGTTTAACATCTGTGAGGTGCATATCCGAGGAATCCATTTGAGTATGTAGAAGTGCCTTTGAGGACCATCGCATATGCTTATGAAGACTACACAACAACCCTTTACTGATTGGAATTTGCCCCATAGAAGTACTATTAGAGATTGCAACATTTCTTGTCATTTCATGTACAACTGGCATATGCATTAAGATAAGTTAGAGAGGTGACCATTTCACTGAAACTTTCTGTTATTCTTAGTAGTGTTAATTCAGCTTGGCTTGTCTTGTTTTCTAAGAATAAAAATCATACAGTTTAATTAGATCAATTCTTTAATTAGTTTAAAAGAACAGTATATTCTTTTGCAAGCTTGATATGATTAATTCTCAGCTCATTGTGGTAGTATGATAATCTGAAATTTTTGTTTAAATACTTAGGAAATAATATAGTAACATAAAATTCCGCTTAGTTTCAAAGTAGTGAACCATCCCCAAAGAGCCATTTTAGCGGATGTTTGTGTTTCAAAATGAAATTAATTTGTGTCTAATTTATAATATAATAAAATATTTTCATACTTGGTTCCCAGGTGAAAATGACTCAGAAAAAAGAAGTTACTTTGCCGTTTTTGTTTATACCATTTAAGTAAGTCTCATATTTTTTATTAACTTGTAGGAAGGAATATTTTAATGAGTTTGAGTGCTGACAGGATAGATTAGTTACCTAGAAACTTTTTCTTTTTTATTTATATTCGTGCAAACTCTAAAACAAAAGCCTCTTCTCTTGCTTTTGTAAATAATGGGCCAGTGGCTGGTAAAGGAGATGAAAGGGGCACAGAGAACTGTGGGAGACGTTGAAGAGAGAAATTCAACAGGGCTTGACTGAAAGGGTGAGGCTCTTTGCGTGGTTGATTGGAACATGCTAGGGCCCATTATGACTTGTAAAAATAAAGAAGACTGGTTCCAGGGGCAAAGGTGAATGTTTCTGAGTTCAGCTTACATTTGAAGAAACCAATTAATTAGTTAGAATTAGTTAGACATGAAATTAGGGTAACAAATTAGCAACTTGGATCACAACAGAGGTGAGAGTTGCTTATGAAGCTTCGAAGGCATCGCCATAAGTTGCGATGGTGGTGTTAACTATTACACGTGTAGGAGGCTCTGGGAGTACGTAGAAAGTGACAAGAAAAGGCCAATAAGACAATTCTGGGAGACGCTGACAACTACTGGATGGGTAAGGAGGAGAGCAGACTTAGGGGGGCAGCAGGATTTTGCTGTCCTGAATCTGTTTTCCTTGAGTCAGGATTGGGGAGATTTGAGTCGCAAACCTAGCTCTGCACTACGGACTTGGGCAGGTATATTCTGCTTCCTTTACTTCTCCCCTTCCTCAAGGTTTGTTTTCAGTTTGCAAGGATTCACATTCAATTAGGAAGGATTTTGCTCTTGACTTTTGATTGAGCTCGTTTGCTCTTCAAAATATGGGTGTTAGCAGTGTGTTCGAATGATTTCATTGGAATTATTGTTGACAAATCGGTAGAACTAGTGTGATATTCATAAGCTAGAAAGGCTTAAATACTGCCCTCCTCTCTGTTAGTGTGACCGCCTGCCTGACTTTGGGTGTGTGTATTTGTGTGAATCGGAGAGCAAAAACCAAGCACAATTAGGATTTTGCAACTTATTATCATATGAAATTACCTACCCTAAATATTATGTAATATACATCAAAGGTGGAATTATTTTTGAAGACTGTCCCTAATTGTAAGATATCACATATGTGTGTAGAGATTATATGGCAAGTTTTTACTATTTGCCCCATATTATAGCATATACATATCATATACATCTGTTTATTTACAGTGTACTGGTGCAGTCAGAGCATAATAAAGTAAACAAATAAATAAGAAATATATTAATTCTTGGGATGAAGAAAGTACATGGGACATTGGAAGGGAGACTGTGGGTTACTTTAGACCAGCCACTTTAGGAAAACTGGTCTTTTTCTGAAAGAGGTCCACTTCTGCAAAGAGTTCAGGTGCACACTGCCTGCCTTCTTCCACTTAGGCCTGCTGGCTGACCATGAACTTGCCCTGCTTTGGTGCTCAACATCTGCCTGCAGAGTCACTGCTAACTTTTTGTCATCTGGGGGCCCTACAGCATGGTTGATTCCTGAACCCTGGAGCAAAGCTATATCCCTGCCTGCAGACTTGTCTGGCTAAAAATCACCATTTCTCAAAAGCCTCCAATATGACCAAAAAGTATGTAAGGTAAAATGAAGAATTAACTCCTAAGGAAATAATTTAAGGAACAGAAAAGAACTTAAAAATGTTAAAGTTCTCAGAAATATCTGAGGAACTATTGTATCCATTAAAAACAAAACAAAACAAAACAAAACACACGTTACAAAATGAGAAAGGGTACAAGATGCATATTTTATAAAACAGAAATGCAACTAAAAACGTAACAGAATGATAGGTTACACAAGAATAGTCCAAATGGGAGGCAAACCCTCCAAATTAGAATAGCAAAAGGAAATGAATTTTCATATATGGATTGAATGAGAATTTTAATATATAGATGGAGAAAGAAACCAGAGGAAACAGGAAAGCACACATTTCTTCATCCCCTGAAACAATGACAAGTGGATACTTCAGGGAAAAGGAAACGTTTCAAACAGGACAAGAAAGCAGGCCTCAAATACAAAGCAACTTAATATGTAAGCTGATTTTGAACAGCTGCTAGGAGTATGAGAAAGAGGATTCATTTGAACATTGCACATAGATCAAAGCTTCAACGAAATAAATGGGAAAATCTGATCCTAGCATAAAACTTAGCTACTCACTGAACAGTATTTAAATAATCATAATAAAGTAAATACTGGTTTTCAGCTTTTAGAGTCAAACCTTTGGCAAAGCAAGGAAGACTTAAGTATGATTACAGAATAGAATGTAAATGTTTCCAGCCTTGACAAGCGTACAGGGTTACATGTTGGAAGTCAGAGGAGAAGAGAAACATAAATGGAGTTAGTAGTGGTGCTACAGAATGTGGAGATTCTGGACATAGTTGAGAAAATAAGACAGAGGTTTAGGTATTACATTATTTTTTAAAATATTTTTTTAATGTTTATTTTTGAAGGAGAGAGAGAGAGACACAGACTGTGAGCAAGGGAGGGGCAGAGAGAGAGGGAGACACAAAATGCAAAGCAGGCTCCAGGTTCTGAGCTGTCAGCACAAGGCCTGACATGGGGCTCGAACCCACGAACCACGAGATCATGACCTGAGCCGAAGTTGGACAGACACTCAACAGGCTGAGCCACCCAGGCACCCCTACGTATTACTTTATTAAATTGACCGATGTAAGGGCACCTGCTTGGCTCAGTGGGTAGAGCATGCAACTCTTGATCTTCGAGTTGTGAGTTTGAGCCCCCTTTGGGGGTAGAGATTACTTGAAAAAATAAATCAAGTGACCGATGTAGCCAACAGAAGTGGTAAAAATAGTAATATAACCATATGGGTGGGGGGGACAGCAGAAACAGGCAGAGTCAGTGAAGAGTCAACAGACAATCAATCCCTCAGGTCATCTAGTCAAGGAATAGTAATAAAAGCATATGATTAAGAAAAATGGTGGTAACTACAAGTATAACTAAAAACAGACACTTGTAAAAGTTTTTGTCTCTGGGCTGGGGAACTGAGAGATGAGAAGGGTAGGGCAGGTGTTTATTGGTTGTCATTATACCCTCTGCACTTTTTTTATTTTTTAAAATTATGTGCATCTTTTACTTTGGTAAAGCATATACTTAAAAAAGAAACAAAAAACAAAAGGGAGTTCAATCATTGGTACAAATCACAAAATCATGAAAATAATGGGCATAAATGAAGAAATGTATTCTTGCATATAAACGTTAGAATCATTACCTTGAGTTATATGAAAATGAAAAATTCCTTGGTTATTATACTATATTTAGGAAGTAATTTGGTGAGGATTGACATTTTTACAATATAGAATATTACTATCCAACATTTACTTATTTATATCCTCTATTATGTCCTTAAGTAAAATTTTATAGTTTTCCTCACAAAATACACTTTTCATTATTTTATTCCTGGACATTTTATTTCTATTATGAGTAGTATCTTTTTTAATTATGTATGTTCAGTATACTGGGAAAAACAGTTGTTGCCATTTAGCATCTGAGTACCATGGACTCTCTGTTTTTCTCTAATCCAATGAATTTATTCGTTTTTATACCATCTGTTTTCTTCCAATCACCTTTATATATAATACCAACATTATCCCCTAAGAAGCTATGTCAGTGATTGTTGGCGCGTAAACATCATAGTAGATGAAAGAACATAGTTGTCATAATAAAGTGACCAATGTAGCCAACAAAAGTGGTAAAACAGCTCAAGTTCTTATTACAAACAATTGTTCAATGAAGGCCTTCTTTCTTGAGAAAGGCCATATTTCCTTTTTTGTCTTAGAAATATATTATTCACTCATCAGTTCTTAAGTTTGAGAAAATTTATCTAGGATATTGACATCTGACGGTTCACGGTCTTGAGATTTTACTTATATGGTCGACTTCACCAGCATCACTAGATTTTAGTTTAATGATATCTTTCCACCATTCTTCCATTCTCTTATTTAGTCTTGTCCAGCATGAATAACTTATGAATAATGTAATAATTCCTAGGGTGATGAAATAGCAAATGTTTCAAGATGTGAGAAAAATATAATTGCTAGGGCCCTTTAACATATCTTGTAAAAGAGTCCAGTGGATCCATATGGTAATTGCATATCCTATTTTATCCTGTTTTTTAAAACAATAAGTAGATTTTATCTTTTATATCTTAAAGACTTCTCAAGAATAAAAGTCATGTATAAAGAAACTCAACCGTAAGATTAGGTCCTTTGGACTAGTGCTATGACAAGGGACCCGCAGCAGATGGAGCTCCAGGACTAGAAAAAGCAGGAAAGTTTTGACTATGTGAGCATACCTTGAGAAGGAGGAAATACACTTTGTATAGGAAAACTGTGTATAATAGAGGCCAAAGGAGGGCTCAGAAAGACTTTAAAGGAAAAAAATTACATGAAATGGGAAAAGAACAAGAAAGATCTCTTCAGGGATATTTTAGAAGAAAGTGAAATGGGAAGGAGGTACTGTACCTTGCCAATAGAAACAAGAATGCTATTCTCTTTTACTTAAAAATCACTATATAAACTCAGGGCAGTTAAACTTTAACAAAACATTTTATTTTCTGCCCAAACGGCAAAAACTACTTTTGTTCTTTTTAATATATTTGTTTCTGTAAGGCTGGTACGGATTAAGTTCTTTGCTTAGACCAAAGTTAAATACTGATTTTCATGTGAATCTTTCTACCATGTCACCCGTCTGATATACTATATATGCAGGTTCCTCCTTCAAGATTGAAATTCCTCTTTTTAAAAAAGTAACTTTTATATATCCCATACATACATAGAAAATTTTTATTTACTCAGTTATGACTTAAAAGATGAAAATAAGGGGGCTTCTGGGTGGCTCAGTTGGTTAAGCATCCAACTTCAGCTCAAGTCATGATCTCATGGCTCATTTATGAGTTCTAAGCCCCGCGTCAGACTCTGATGTCAGCACAGAGCCCACTTCAGATCCTCTGTCGCCCTCTCTCTCTGTCCCTCCCCACTCGTGCTCTCTCTCAAAAGTAAACATTAAAAAAAAAAAGATGAAAATAAGATTTTACATCAGTGGTCAGTGCAGTGGAATGTAGATTATTCTAGAAATAACTTATTCTTTCTCTGTCTTTACCTTCTTAAAGTATCTCTCCTTTAATCTAAACAGACATTCTAAAAAGGAATGGACTAGATATCACTAGGTATCCCTAAAATATCATGTGTAAGTACAAATGAGATATTTTTGTAATAAAGATGTAAAATATAAAACACTTCCAAGGGCAGCATTTTAAGATTTTGTCCTCCAAACACTAGAGACGTGAATAGTTAATGATAAAATTCTCGATAATCCTAAAACATGGTTTACTTGCTTCTACAGTGTTCTAATAACTAAAAATAGATGGAATAGTAGCAATTATAGCCAAGAAATGTGCACAATTAATACTCATTTTTCTTTTTCTTTTTACTTAAGCATGATCTGTTGGTAACAGATCCTTTAAAAACTTGATGTTTTCAATATAAAAGATTTAGTCAATAAAGAACTTTTTTTCATACAAATTACTATTAGAAACATTCTGCTGCCATGATCATCAAATATTACTTCTACCAAGTTCTCCCTCCTCCTCTGGGAATCTAATTTGCATGTATAAGTATTAGGGCCATTCACAGTGGCTTGTGAGTGTGCTTCTACTGTCTTTTCATTTGGTCCTGTTGTTGAGTCTGGTGGTTTTTAGATGAATGCTTATCATCGTGAATTAAAAGTTTTGGAAGCCCTGGATTATCTCATTCTCCAGTGAGGTTTTACCTTTTCCTCTGACAGAATGACAGCTAACTCAAGGCCACATTGCATCTGTTGTCTCCTCTTCCTTCTGGTCATGTCTGCTCTTGGAGTATAGCCTCCAGGGAGATCTCAGTGGAAAGCCCTTCCTCCGTGGCTCCTGAACATCAAGTTTTGTCTCTTCTGTATCTTGAGACTGGTAAAACTTCTGCCCTCCCGTTCAGGGGCTTTCTTCATAGCTGCTTGTCCGCTTTGTCCTACACAGCTGAAGAGTTCGCTGGCTGTCCAGCTCACTTCCCTTCTGACTAGCACGTGACCTCTGTTTCTTTACCTGAATTCTCCACATAGAATAGAAGTTATTGCTTACAAAAGTGTCTTCTCCTATTCTTCTTAAGACTTCACCTCAGAAACTATTAAATCAGCTTAAGTCATTCCAGATAGCTTTTCATTCATGTCTTTTTTTAAAAAATACAGAATGAAGGGTACCTGGGTGACTCAGTCAGTTAAGCCTCTGACTCTTGGTTTCAACTCAGGTCATGATCTCACAGTTCATGGATTTGAGCCCCACATCGGGCTCTGTGCTGACAGTGTGGAGCCTGCTTGGGATTCTCTCTCTCCTTTTCTCTCTACCCCTCCCCCGCTTGAGCGTGTGTGTGTGTGTGTGTGTGTGGGGGGGGGGGGGTGCATGTACGCACACACTCTCTCTTAAAATAAATAAATAAACAAAAAAATTAAAAATCCAGGATGAAAATAGTGTATTATTCTCTTATTTTTCTTCTCTTTTGGATCCTCAAGTCCTGGCTGCATTGGCAGCCACAAATTTTATTGTTTATCTCCGCAGCCTGACAGGATTGTCAAAGACTGTATTGGATTCTCCACCTCCTGGCAGCAGCCATATGCCCAAGTTCTCAGCCTTTTGCCAAAAATAAGAATGGCAGATGCCCTAAGAGTTGCCGTTTGTAGAATGCTGGGCTGCTTCTCTGGTTCACTTCTCTCTAGGATCTTAACTCTTCCTCTGGGTAGTCTCAGTGGCTCTCCAGCACCTTCCAAGTGATTTTTTTTTATTTTAGTAGGCTTTCTAGTTGTCCCTCCATGGGAGCATTGGTATGTCCAAGCTTCTCCATCATGGCCAGAAACTGTGGGTAAATTTTAATGTTTCAGTTATTTTATTTTATTTTATTTTATTATAATAGTTTATTTTCAAATTGGTTTACATATAACACCCAGTGTTCATCCCAACATGTGCCCTCTTTAATGTCCGTCACCCCCGTCTCTCCCCTCCCTCACCTCCCTCACCTCCGATTGTTCTTAGTCTTTGAGAGTCTCTTATTCAGTTATTTTATTTTTAAAAAACTGGTTAATAAAATGTGAATGAAAAAGTAATTCATATACACAATAAAAATTATACAAGCAATAATAAAATGTTACCTCTTCTGAGTTCTAGTTTTACAGTCTTTTTCCCTGGAGGCAAACTGGCAGTTTCTTATGCATCTTTCTCTATGTCATATGTACATGCGTATCCCTCTTCACACATGAACGATGGAGAATGTAACAAAAATCCTCATACCCACAACCAGATTTAAGAAATGTTAAAATCTTACCGTATTTCTCTAGATCTTCTCTTTTTCTTAAGAAATAAAATGGTATATGGGGCACCTGGGTGGTTCAGTCAGTTGAGTGTCCGACTTCAGCTCAGGTCATGATCTTGTGGCTCTTGGGTTCCAGCCCTGCATCCGGCCCTGTGGTAACAGCTCAGAGCCTGGAGCCTTCTTCGTACTCTGTGTCTCCTTCTCTCTCTACCCCTCCCCAGCTCGTTCTCTATCTCTTTCTCTCTCTTTCAAAATTAAACATTAAAAAAATTATTTTTAAATAAGTAAATTAAATGGAGTAGGGGAGCCTGGGTGGCTCAGTCGGTTGAACACTCAAGTCTTGATCTCGGCTCAGGTCATGATCTCACAGTTTGTAAGACTGAGCCCCACGTGGGGCTTTGCACTGACAGTGTGGAGCCTGCTTGGGATTCTCTCTCTCTCTGTCCCTCTCATCCTCAAAATAAATAAATAAACTTAAAAAAATAAAAGAAATAAAATGGTATCATGTAATCGAATCCCTATTTTTATTTATTAGGGATGCTTCGGTGGCTTAGTTGGTTGAGCGTTGGACTTCAGCTCAGGTTGTGATCTCACAGTTCGTGAGTTCAAGCCCCACGTCAGGCTCTGTGCTGACAGCTCAGAGCCTGAAGCCTGCTTCAGATTCTATGTCTCCCTCTCTTTCTTCCCCTCCCCTGCTTACACTCTGTCTCTCTGTCTCTCTCTCAAAAATAAATAAACATTAAAAAATTTTTAAAAGAATAGGTGACACTAAGATTGATTTTACACCCTTCTCAACTTATAGGAAACTAAAAAAAATTGATTGGGGACAAGTTTATAAGAGTCTTTAATGTCCTAATGCTACGGCGAGATTTGTATGGAACATTTTGATGAACTCTAGACATATTACAAATCTTTGGTATGTCCCAGGGCACCTGGGTGGCTCAGTCGGTTGAGAGTCCAACTTTGGCTCAGGTCATGATCTCACTGTTGGTGAGTTTGAGCCCTACAGTGGCTCACTGCTGTCAGCCTGTCAGCTCAGAGCATGCTTCAGACCCTCTGTCCCCCTCTCTCTGCCCCTCTCCTGCTTGCATTCTCCCCCAGAATAAACAAATACTAAAAAAAAACAACCACCTTTCGTATGTCCCAAGATTTATAAACATTAATTTTAGGAAAGATACAAATTAGCCTAATGCTGGTTTCTTTACCTAAGTGCTCCATATATAACATTTCATATATAATATAATGAAATGTAAATAAAATAATATAACGTAAATACTTTTGCTTAAAATTATCTCATCCTTCATTCTTAAGAGTTTGCCTGAAAACATGTATTAAATTAGCCTAAGTAATTTAGCTCCAGACAAGCCTTCATCTTTTAACTTAATTTACGAAATAACTAGGTGCTTTAAAAATGGCAATGTATACTATTCTCTTATTCCTTCCCCTTTAAAAAATTTTTTTTTTAGTGTTTATTTTTGAGAGAGAGGGAAGGAGTACCAGCAAGGGAGGGGCACAGAAAAAGGGAGATAGAGGATCTGAAGCAGGTTCCATGCTATCAGCACAAAGCCTGATGTGGGACTTGCACTCACAAACACTGAGATCATGACCTGAGCCGAAGTCAGATTATCAACCAACTGAGCCACCCATGTGCCTCTTTCCCCTGTTTTTAGATTTGCAATATTTTGATACCATTTTAATCAATTAAGATTTATTGATTCATTTTATGTTCTTAGTACTTTGCTAAGTATTATTATGGTTTTTAATAGAAATAATTAATGGCCTACATGGAAATTAAAATTTAATTGAAGAGAAATAAATTGATAGTACATCACACTAAAATGCCAGTGGTATGAGGTGGGATTTGAAGAGGACCATAAAGAGTGTTGAAGATTTGACTTTGGAAAGCAGAGAGGGAAGGATCTTTATGAACAAGAACTCAGATGCGAATGAATACAAGATAGGTGAAGAATGAAGCGTGTAACCATTTTATAGCTGAGCGTGTACATTTGGGATAATGGGAAATTAAGTAGAATAGAAGAGATGCTCACCAATAGTCCAGGAAGTTTAGAATTGCTGAAGTAGACAGTAAGATGCCCATATCAGTTTTCAAGTTAAGTTAGAAACTGGAATTCATATTTTAGGGAGCCGAGTGGATGGATCAAAGCAAGAGAGGGAAACCAATTAGAAGAGTTTGATAGAAATTTGGAAAATTCGACCTGGATATTACCTTCAAAGAATTCTTATGCCCTTTGGCCCAGTGATTACAGTCCTGAGACTTCTAGGAAAATATTCCAAAATGTGTGGTATCTGAAGGACAAAGAATTGGACCATGGCAACATTTTGAAGTAACTCGTGTTTCTTTCATGTGTTCCCACTTCCTGGTATCTTTATCCTCCAAATCCCAGTGAGTCCAGAGGTAGACTTTTCTTGCACTCTCAAATAGTAATTGGATTCCTCTGAGTTGAAAGATCTGGGGATCCTTGGAGTAGCACAGTTCTCAGTCAGGGGTGCTTAGAGACCTCCAGAAGACTCAGAGATGAGTTCCTGGGGTTCATGAATTTTCTGAAATTGTATGTAATATTATATGCATTTTCTAGAGAGTATCAGATTCAGAAAGAAGTCTACGACCCCACCCAGTTAATAACATTGCATAAAAGATTTACTTCCTATAGGTCTCCATCTTATCTTTAGAGATTACTGGAACCAAGTAGAAGGAAGATAAGTGATTATATTGTATTAAATCATGTCAAATTGTCAATATTTAATTTAGTATTTTTGCATATAAAAATGTCAATTTCGTAAGATCTAACCCTAATAAAGCTTTAAATAACTTAAAAAAAATTTTTTTTGATGTTTATTTATTTTTGAGAGACATAGAGACAGACTGTGAGCAGAGGAAGGGCAGAGAGAGAGGGAGATACAGAATCTGAAGCAGGCTCCAGGCTCCAGGCTCTGATGAGCCATCAGCACAGAGCTCAACGTGGGGCTCGAACTCACAGACCGTGAGATCATGACCTAAATTGAAGTCGGCTGCTTAAATGACTGAGCCACCCAGGCACCCCAACTTTTTTATACTTTTTAAATTTGAAGGTATTCACTTTATAAGTTTTAATTAAGCAGTATACATTCAATTTTGTGTTTAAATATACTTATTTCAATCAGGTAATTGAGTTTGGGTCATATTTCTTCAGTTTTTACATTCCATAAACTTAATACCTTTAGATATATTTCCAGTTTATGCAGTATTAGGAGTATTTCTCTTGTATATGTAAGGCTTCTACTGTGGTAAAATATCAGGAAAATGACAGAAATAAAAGATAAGGGAACCAAAAAAGGTATATTGTGTAGTATAAGAATGGCAAAGGGGTTCAATTTATTCATTAACTTTGATCGTTGGTTTTGATTGCCTGGAGTGTTTTGATAATGACAGTTCTAAGGCCCCATCTAGCTCAGAGGTACCGAGAGCCGTCCACACTGGATTTGCCTCGTCTGTTGTGTCTGCTTAGGATGAGCACGCAAAGCTCTGAGCACTAAAGCTCACACCACTAATTTGCTGTTCCATTAATTTCATTGGTTTCGTCAGAATTTCTTTATTAGCCAGAGTACTTGATTTCTTCAAAATGTTGGGTTATATGACTTCATAAGTATAGTTTAGAGTTGAAACTTTGAGTCAAGAAAACCGAATTTAACTATAAGCTATTTCTTGGGAGGGTTTAGATGACTAGCAATAATACAGTTTAGCTTTAGGTTTCTTACTTTTTTTGTTTTGTTCTGTTTTGTTTCAGTTTTTATTTTCTCAACTTTTACCATCCTTTTATTTTTCAGTTAAGAAAGAAAAAAAAGAAAGAAAGAAAAAATGTCATTGAAATGAGGAAACATTTTAATGCTAACCTTCTCTTTTGTAGGTTGCTTCCTGAATCTAAGCAGCTAAACATTTTAAGAAAAGCAAGATCTTATATAAAACAGAGAAAGTATGATGAAGCAGTAAGTACATGGGCCTGGCGCGTATAAACCGCTCGTCATCATTTGGAGTATGGGGAGGGGTGAGGTGTGCAGTGGACAGCAAAGTGGACAGGCCTAGGAGCTTTACTGAACACTAAGTAAAGATCGAATTTTCTCAGTAGCTGCTTTAGCCATGGACATATTTCTGTTATTTCGGATATCGTTATGGGTAAACTTTTTAAGGTTAGCATTGGAAATGGACAGTTGCCATTTTCTATAATGAGAAAGTGTATTCCAAATTTCTATAACCCTACTTAAATGCATAACATTTTAGAACATGGCATATTTGTGTATTTGGAATTATCTCCACACTATCAGAAGCCCAATACTGATTTATACTGAAGCTTTGAATCTTCTTAAGAACTACCCTTCTGTGGTTTTCATTGATTTTCTTTTTGTTAAATGGTTACAATTTCAAAGAAGGAAAGAATTTTATTTTTGGTTTCTCAAATTGCCTAAGTAATACCATGCATTTCTAATGTTTACTTATGGTTTTAAAACAGTGAGCCATTGTTTTCCTATTTTAATGATGCTTTATAACTGACTTGGGTAATCTGACATGAGAAAATGAAAAATGATAGAAATGTTGCTATATGGGACCAATATTCGAGAGCCTTCGTTTCTTTCCTTCATGTGTCATCTGTTGGTATTTCCACAGAATGAATCATTTTAAATCACTATGCATATCATAGTTTACATCTTAAAGGCCCTTTCTTATCAAGATTCAAAATTCATTCTATCCAGGAATTGTTCTTGTGCTTTGCAAGAAGATCCTCGAATAATTAAAATCTGTTCTTGATCCATCATCTACAGTTATGCACTCTAATTTTAATAATTTTCCTTCCTTTAAAACTTAGGTTTTCTTATTCTTCCCACATGGCAACTTATGTCTTCCTTTCTCCACAGGTCTCCCTTTGCAAGGAGCTGATTCGTCTTGCATTGAAAGGATTGTCCTATTATCACACTTACGACAGGTTCTTCTTGGGCATCAATGTTGTTCTTGGTTTTGTGGGATGGACATCTTACGCTTCTTTGTTGATCATCAAGTCTCATTTTAACCTTACTAGAGGTGTTAATAAAGAAGTAAAGGTATGTTCAGAAAATATAATTAAGTTCAGATAATGGTGTTAAATCACTAGGACTGGAGAAAGAAATTGAATCAAATCAACTGTAATGAGTTCATACAGTGTGCAAGTTGTACTAAGCTAACTCTTACCTTTCATTTGCTTTTGTCATATTGGGTCTTTTTTTTTCAGTTATCTTTATTTCTTTGGTTGGGAAAAGAGTATATTAATAATAATGGCCCCATAACTTAAGAGAGCAGCTATAAAGATAGCTGTATAATTTAAATTTTCCTATGGCATTAACTGTTGATTTTCTGTTCCTTTTAATAATTATTTAGCATGTTGTAAGCATCCCATATCTTTCTAGTACAGGTGGTCAGAAAACTACTTCAAAGCAATATATTTAACTTTATCTGATATTAAAAGTTTAGTAGCTGGAAAGTGATAAAATCGTTTATTCAAAATGTCCCTTTTTAAACAATGTGTTTTCTGGAACTATTCTTACCTTCTTTCAACCTTCTGAAATTTCTAATGCAAATTTTCAGAACTTTCTATTTATTTTCATTTTAAGATTCAGTCCTGGGTCACCTGGGTGGCTCAGTCAGTTGAGCGTCTCACTTCGGCTCAGGTCATGAGCTCACAATTTGCTCTGTGCTGACAGCACAGAGCCTGGAGCCTGCTTCGGATTCTGTGTTTCCTTCTCTCTCTTCCCCTCCCTCGCTCATACGCTGTTTCTCTCTCTCTCTCAAAAATAGATAAATATTAAAAAAATTAAAAGAATCAGTCCTTAGTTTACTCTACTTTCAATAAAAAAAAAGCCCTCAAAAAACTTTAATAATGCTTCCTATAACTGAGTAGATAATAATCGTACATATGTGGTTTTACTACATTTAAACACTTTACTCTTTTTACATATATTGCTAATTATTATTTGTTAAGGAAAATATGCCACTTCGTTTTCTTCGCTTCATTCTTTCTAATCATTATTACCATGACCAAATCCTCTAAAAGGTAATATAATCAGGATAGCATATTATTAATAATAATAGTTATTATTGCAAACATTTCCAGTGGTAACTTTTTCTAGTTTTATATTTTATTTTTCTATAATGGAAGGAAGAACAGTAGTGTTTATTCCAATTTTTTATAGTGCTTTAATGCATCTTAAATAGTTCCCCCCAAGTAATTTTCATTATTTAAATGTGTGTAAAATTGGCTAGAACGGGGATAATTTTTGACGTTATAGCAAGAGAGACAGAACCAACCATGTTTTAGTAATGGCATTCTGCTGGGTACGTGGAGTTTATTTTGTCATTTTAAACTCATAACAGTGCTGAAAGCAGGCATTATAATTTCTTTTTACAAAAGAGGAAACCAAAGCTCTTTAAGTATTTTGCAAAAGGCCACTGAGCTAGGCTATGAAGGAATTGAGACTTGAATCCAGAACAGACTTATGCCAGACATTGTCTTTTCATGTTTATCTTGCTGTTTTGGTTGTTGAGAAAAGATATGAAGTCTTTAGATTGAGGAGTCAACATAATTTCATAGCTGATAATTCTCCTTTATTCATTAATCTGATGATGCAGTGAATGTTTAATCGGATGTACAGTATAATGCTAACTACTGCGTAGGCCTTATGAAGAAACCTAAAATCCAGATTCTGCCCTCCAGGAGCTTAGAATTAAGTAAAGTAGGTAAGAGATGTACACACATAACCACCTTATCAGACGTAGGATGCTGTACTACACTACATTGCAAAAGACAGCTTTAACATTTAACAACTTTACTATATATAGTTTGTGGTATATATTAAATAGAGGAGAGCTCACCTTAGGGAGGATGGTGAAAACAGGAAAAAGTAAGTCTTGGTAGAAAATTAACAACTACAGGGAGAGGATGAGAATTAAAGCAAATCAAATGATCTAAACAGAGGCAGAGTTGGGAAAATGTATTATTTTGCTGGGATAGTAAGTAATATTTATTGAGCCCCACTATCCCAGGACCATGTTGGGTGCTTGGCATGCGTTATTCAGTTAAGCTTCACACTACCTTAAATCTGGCGGTTATGATTCTCATAATATGAATAGGGGAATTTAGGCTCAGAGAGTTACACGGTTTCTTCAAAGACACACTGTTAGGAAATGACAAAACTAATATTTGCCGACACTTAAATTCATGGTCTTTCTACATCATGCTGCTTTTGAAATAAAAAGTTCAATTTGGGGAGAATGTGGAAGGTTTGTTCAAGGGTCTAATAGGAGATTATACCAATGGCGTAGATTAGGCTGAAGTAATCAAAGACCTCAAATGCTAGACTATAGCTTTTAAACTTTATTTTGTGAGAAGTTGGTGTATCACTTAGAGTTAAACCAGAGAAACAACCAGTGGGATCTATGTATTAGGAGATTTAGTGTAAAGAAGTGGCTTATGTGATTGTGGGGGCTAGTTAGGGAAGTCCTAAACCCACACAGGTTAGGCCGTGAGGAGGGGCAGACAGCAGCCTGCAGGCAGGACCCGGAGCTATACTCGGTAGCTATGCTTCATTCTATGGGGAAGTCACCGGAAGTCACAGTTGAGCTCTTCGAGCTTTTCAACTGATTGAATCAGGCCCACCCAAGTTACCTTAGATAATCTCCCTTACTTAACGTCAGCTGATTGTGGACTTTGTCACATCTATAAGATACTTTCACAGCAACACCCAGATCTGCGTTTGAAGAACTGAGCACTGTAGCCTAGCCAAGTTCTGTTTGACACACAGAACTGACCATTGTGTCAGTTTTGACCATTCCAAACTGACCATTAGAGTTGAGAGTATTAAATTTTTTTGAACCCTCTGGTTCTGTTTGCAAAACCATTCTGATTCCTCTTCAGTGACAGTTTATAACCTAGTGAAGTGACACAACCTGAACAGTTCTGAAGGAAAACTAAAATGCCAGTGGTCACTAGTCTTAACTGAGGGGAGGCATGGAGAGCAGTTCAGAGGTAAGATGACCACGGCCGTGCATGTGTTAGAACACGACGCTTGTGGGTGGGGTACAGGGAGGCTTCGCTGGGAGGTTGTTGCCAAAGTGAAATCTTAACGGGTGAAGAGGATAGCTCGGTAGAAGAAAGGAAGATGACACACAGAGCAGCAGGTGCCAGAAGAGGAGAGAGGTAGCATGGCTTCTTGGAAGAGCTGCAAGTCACTGGTACGGCTGGAACAGAGAGGGCTCCTGGGGAGGGAGCGGTGGGCTGGCAACAAACACTATCGTCACTGCCATGTGAGGAAACAGCTCTAGACCAGCTAAATGGGTTAGTCAAATTGACAAGTAGATGGAAGAAAGCCTTAGAATTAAATTTACGTCTGACTCCAAAATTTACGTCACTTCTTCATGATGGTGTCACTCACATTAGACAGGTCATTTTTAATTCATCGCCATTACAAGCAGTGAATATTTTCTTTATAATTTGCTACAGCTCCTCTTAATTGCATTCTGCATGTAACTTCTACATACTCGTCTTTGCCTTGGCCAGTTCAGATGTTACTTGCTTTAAAACTAAATACCCTTATTTTGCCACATGTTTCCCTTTATTTTCTTATTACCTGATAAAATACCCAAATATTAACCCCTTAAACCAAGTCTCATGATTCCATCTCAACCCGTGGGGTTTGAACTCCGTGGAGTACTCTGTGCCGGGGTGCTCCCAGCACCGGCTACGGAGCAGACCCTGAGTGTGCAGCCTAGTGGATGCTCCTTGGAGGGAGGAGTCATCATGGTGCAGCAGCATGGTTCTTTATCATTGGATGGTTTTTGAGGGACTACGGAAAGGTGGGGAGTCAGTTCATAATGAAGTAGAAAATGTCCCCCACGCTTATTATTTAAAAGCCTTTTGGGGCACCTGGGTGACTCCCTTGGGTAAGTGTCTGACTCGTCTTGATTTCCGCTCAGGTCATGGTGGGATTGAGCCTCGCGTTGGGCTCTGTGCTGAACGTGTGGAGTCGGCTTGGGAGTCTCTCCCTCTTTTTCTGCTCTTCCCATCTCTTGCACTGGCACTCCCTCTTTCTCTCTCTCTCTCAAAATAAAGAAATAAGCTTAAAAAAAAAGCACCTTTCAATCTCTACTTCAGCTGACCTGAATTCTTTATGATTTCATTTCCTATGAGTGGATATCATTGATAATGTATATTTTAGGTATCAAAGGATTAGATTATTATACCATGTTATACCAATTCTAGAAAATCCCCTGAACGTTTTTTTAGGTACGCGTTTTTTTAAGTTTATGTATTTTGAGAGAGACAGAGACAGCACGAGTCAGGAAGGGGCAGAGAGAGAGAATCCCAAGCAGGCTCTGCGGTGCCAGCACAGAACCCGTTGCAGGGCTCGAACCCATGAAACTATGAGATCATGACTTGACCCGAAAGCAAGAGCTGGATGCTTAACTGACTGAGCCCCCTAGGTACCCCATTATTTACTCTTTTAAACTTCTTTTGTTATTATTTTGCTATTCTCAATATAATGTAAAACTAATCTCACCTCTTAAATGATGAATACATGCCTCAGCCACCTTCAGCTTTAGAGGCTCCGTCTCTCCACATCTATGTGAGATTTGCCTCTTGCTACGGGACGCCCATTGCTGTCTCACACATCTCCTTTTCCAGTGCTGTTCACCTTCAGGTTTCTATAGCACCTGCTGCGAGTAATGCAAAGACGTAGGGGAGGAGAGAATAAAAATGAAGGTAACAATAGCAGCCATTATTTATTAGGCTGTAGTAATATTCCAGGCATTTTGTTAATCTCTACATAATCTCATTTAAGCATTACCAAGCTTGATAAATAGATATGGAATGATTACTCCCATCTTATAAATGGGTTGAAATTAGGCCTCAGTACAGTTTTGTACTTTGTTCCTGGTTGTATATGGTTGTACATTGAGCAAGTGACTGAACTAGAATTTGAATTCTGATCTGTGTAGTTCTAAACTCTTAATCACATTGTTGTGTCTCACCTTTAACTATGTCCTAATTTATCCTTGTTTTTTACTTCCTTTCTCATGACATTTTATGCCAGTAAGGAGGAGTTATTAATTCTCACCTTATTTTGCTTTGGCTAGCAAAGTAAGGGGAAAACAGACAAAACAAGGGACAGAGGAAAGAGAGAACCATATTACCCCTCCATTGCTTTGTTTTTTGTCTGGTGCTGTTCTTAGCATCACAGCCTTCCATAGGTGCATTTTTTTCCAATCATTGGATGTCTGTCTCTGAAGTTTGCTTCATTACTCCTGGCCCAGAGGACCTACGGGCATGCACAGCCCGTGTAGGCCATCACTCGTGACTTACATTGAAGAACTCCTTTCTTGTTTGGCGGGTGGTTGGGAAGAGAAGGTATGACTGAGTGAACACACTGTGGTTGGGCAATGGAGAGAGAAGCGTGGGCAGCATGTCAAGTTGGAGTTTGAATAGATGGAAGCATTGTTCCAAATGAGGATTAAGTCCCAGTTTATTGTGGATTAAATGGGCTTTTGTGAGCTAGTGAGGGAGCTCAATCAACATTTATAAGATTGTTACTAAGGAGAAATATGTTCAAAGTTCCAAACAAGTTACTTGCAGACAAATCTGAGGAACATAGTCACTTTTAAATTGAGAATTGCCTAATTGCAACCATTTCGGGATAGCCAGCTTTTTCTTCCTGTAATGTGGCTTCTCCAATGACAGAGTTTTTTTAAATGCAGTTCTTCAATTAATCATGTAATACGTATCTTCACTTTGTAAAATCTCTTTTAAAAACCTCTCAATTAGCATGAATTTAGAAGTGTTTCAATGTTCTGTTTGATTTTCAGAAACCAAGCCACCTCCTGTCATGTAGTTTTATAGCTATTGGTGTTTTTGTAGCATTTTTCCTGCTACTTCAAGACTGTCCCTGGACTTATTACATATATTGCTTGTTGCCAGTGCCAATGTGGTATGCGGTTCTAAGAGAGTAAGTAACACTACCATGCTGTCTTATTTCATTGACAGTGAAATCTGTATTTAAAGTGCATTAACTTTCTGTAGCATAAATCATCAGAGATATTTATAATACCCTCCAATTTGTGAGCCCTCCCGCTTCATTGATAGCAGGAGAGGGGCATATAAACATCTTTTTGTTTTACCTTTCTCTTTTGACTTCATCCTTATTGCCAGGAGGTTGTATTGACCTTGTTCCCTTCTTTGTGTATCTTTCCTAAGAACCATCTGGACTAACAGAGTGATTGATATTGATGGTACTATGCCAGGAGGAACTTATAAGTTTGTCTCATCACCTCAGATTCCAGTGTATCTTCATGTTTCCCAAGGAAATTTGCATGTTTTCTTTCCACACAGTTTTGCCCCTCCTTCCCTAACTATCATGTAAACCTAGATAAAGGGAAGTCCGTAATTAAATCCATGCTAGTAATGTGAACATACAGAGAGGGGTGGATATTGTTCACAGGTGCTATGGTTCCTCCTCGAAGTGCCTCCTCACAAGCTGGAAGTAAAATGGGTTCTTACCGCTGTAGAAGATGCCAGAGGCTGGACTCCCAGGCGAGTTTCAAGCGCTTTAATACAAAACCGCTCAAACGTCAGACTCAAAAACCACTCAAACATCAGCAAGGGTCATGTTGTACATCTTGTCAATTTCTGTATTTTCTCCAGTCAGCTGGAATTTGAACTTAGTCTTGGGCATCCAAGCATCCCCTGAGGAAAACCAGACCCGTAAAGCAGACCAGGGAGTGAGAGCTCAGAATTAAGGATATTGTCAGGGTTGGCCAGCATGTTTGTCTTTACACGATATGTATTTTTATTCTAATTTTTGTTAACTTCGGATTTGACCACATCTTTGATCTTTAAGTATTAAAAATATTAAAATATTAAAAATACCAAAAGTAAAAATTAATATATAACAGAAGTATAAGGCAAAAAGACACTATCAGAAGAACATAGTGTTGCTTCTCTATTTGAAAGGAATGAGATTGCTGGACAGACACACTTAAATCAGGTTTTCTCTAATCTCATTCACTCTGGTTTAAAAATTTTTAGAATGAAAAGTTTTATCCCTGCAAAACTTCTATTCTACTACAGAATCCTCCTGAATTATTAAATGTCCTAATGATGAAGATGAGCTATCTGTTTAAACTCTAAAAGGAAATGTGATTTTGAATGTATGCTGTGTTCTGTCTTTATCTTTTTAGAAAATAAAACATAAAAATTCACTTTTCTTCTAAAATCTTCTTGTAAAATCTTCTAAATGATTTTACAAAATCATCTCTTGTTTTTCTGTGCTTATTCAACTTTTGAGAACAAAAAAAACATTCTCCTCTTGACTGGTATTAGCTTTTCTTTCCTACATGGCACCTTAGTAGTTTTGATAACGTTATGTGGCCATTGTTTTCAATCAGAAAAAGATCATAAACCAAATGATACCAACCTTTTATAATTACCTACTTAATCACTACAAATGCTAAAAAGTTTTTTTCTAGTGATGAAATGCTAAAAGGACTCAAGTATGTAATACATTTTTAATGGTTATGGATTCACATTTAATTACAATGAGTGTACAATTAGTGACATTTTAAATTGGGTTTGGAAAAGGTTATTTAGCTCAGTGAAACAGTGCAATTAAAATTTTCTCTACTGGGACACCTGGGTGGCTCAGTTGGTTAAGCGTCTGACTTCGGCTCAGGTTATGATCTCGCGGTTCGTGAGTTCAAGTCCTGCATCAGATCTTGCGGTTTGTGAGTTCAAGTCCTGCATCAGGTACTGTGCTAACAGCTCAGAGCCTGGAGCCTCCTTCGGTTTCTGTGTCTCCCTCACTCTCTGCTCCCCAACTCGTGCTTGGTCTCTCTCTCTCTCTCTCTCTCAAAAATAAATAAACATTAGAAATTTTTTTCTCAGGGCCCCTAGGTAGCTCAGTCAGCTAAGTGTCTGGCTTCGGCTCAGGTCATGATCTCATAGTTCGTGGGTTCAAACCCCGCGTCGGGCTCTAAGCTGACAGCTGAGAGCCTGGAGTCTGCTTCAGATTCTGTGTCTCCCTCTCTCCCTGCCCCTCCCTTACTTGCACTCTGTCTCTCTCAAAAATAAATAAACATTAATAAAATAAATAAAAGTATTTATTTTTCGCTACCTAGATTAGGAAAACCTATGTGTATTTTATTAAGACGGTTGAGATTTCAACATAAAATTAGCCTTGATGGATTTAAATTTTTTTCCAGTTTTTATCCTTTTGGGTTCATTGTATTTTATTTCTGATTATGTATCTGTAATTGTATGTACTCATGTTTAAGCTAAAATCAAATATTTATCATTAATTATTATTTTTTAAAAATAGATTTTGGTGATCATTATCAAATTAATTCAGAAATTACACTTTTTCCTAAAATCTAGGTTTCAAAAAAAGAGGTTTAGGTAAGTGAAGCCATTGAAAGAAATCTGTTAGTGATTATGTTAGTTTTTGAATAACCTATGAATTGAAAATTCCCTGATTTCTAGGTTTATGCAGTTATTATTTTTATCATATATGACCTCATTTTTTTGCTCAATATATAGTGTAAATAATATTTTTATAAATGATCTTGTTAAACAGGTTTCAAGTTATTCAAGACTTTGTAATATTACTGTCGACCTTTCCTCCAAGTCATTTGGTTGGATACCTGTTAGTCTTAACTCTGGGAATTGAAATATTAGTGAGTAATTTACCATATTACAGCATTTTCAGATCTTTTTCATACATATGTGACTCCATTTAAATGACCTCATTTTTCATTTCTTCTTTGGAATGCATTACTAGGTTCTCAGTTTTTTCTACCGCTACATGCTTACAGCTGGACTTCTTGCATTTGCGGGTTGGCCATTTATCACCCAGCTATGGACTCGAGCAAAGGTAGAAGTACTTGTTTTGACTTTAGACGGATTAGTAGCTACTTTGTTTTCATGTGTGTTTAACTCAGGGAATCATTCATTTTTAAGGAAAAGACTAGAATGTGTCCTTACCTACAGAGCCTGGTCCTTTTGACAGGAGCACTGAGGTTGCCTTTAATGCTTCAGTGATTCACATAGACTTTCACATCAAAGTGTATTGGTCACGTGATGATTGAAATACTCTAGATGCAGAACTGGTACATCCTTCTCTGAATCACTTCCTAGACTCTGGTAGCTTCAAATATCTAAATGATGGTATTGTCCAGAGCAACACAGTGGCTTTGGAGGCATTGCTCTGAACCCAAGTCAAAGGAGTCACTTTTCACCTAGCCCTGAGAATGGGCTCATGTCTCCACTTTGATAAATTTTTATGGAGGTAGCAGGAGGATAGAAATATCTTCTTTCCACTACGTGAGGTGGATTCTCCAAATAATGGTGTTATTAATAATTTTTTTCTTAATCTAATTACAAATGTATTTTTGCTTCTTTCCCTCCTGAGCTCAGTCCCTTGCAGCTTTCTTATAGATGTTATCAGTGTCTGGTATAACATAAGTCGATGGAAGTACTTGCTATGAAATATGACCCAGGTTTCAATCCTGGGTGTTTCATTTGCTAGTCATAGACCTGGTACTTTACTTATACTTTTACATCTCTGAGCTCAGTTTCCTCATCTGAAATATTGTGAGTAATATAACCTACTTCTTGAGGTTATCATGAGACTTTATGTAATACAGCACCTACTATTAACAGATCACTCCCCAGTAGTAACTATATTATTTTTTAAACAGCTGTAAGGCTTTGCATATAATCTTTCCAGCCGTGCAGTCTATGAAACACTAAACACAGTTTACTTTACCGTATTTGTCTAAAGATAACTTTTTTTATTTTTTCTAGGGCATCTCGCTGAGTTGGATTTTCTTCTCTTTGCTCCTGGCAGTGTTCCCACTGATGCCCGTTGTAGGACGCAAGCCAGACATCTTTCTAGTGTAGGAACAATATTTTCTTTTCTTTTCAATATAATTGTTTTTCTCAAGCACTATGAAATATGAACCTAATCTTGGTCATGAGTTTCAAAATAAACTAGTGAATAAACCAAAAGTTAAAATACCAATATCAGACCGTTAGTCATAATTTTGGCTCAGGCTCTGAGAAGCATTAAAGCTCCCTGGAGATGCTTCTGGGCCTTAAAAAAATGAAATTGGGCCAAATAGTGGTAACTTAAAATGTAACAAAAAAGAAGAATGTCTAGAGGCTTTTGGATATTGAGGAATCAGTAAGAGCTTTCATTAGTTGCCAAAAATGAGAAGACCTAAAAGTCCCTGATATAACCTCTGTCTTTGCCTTTGAACATGTCCAAACTTTAAATGTCTTAGGAAAATGAAATTCCCTCCTAATCTGCACGTAATGATCTCTAGGGGAGGAAGCTCCGTACTTTGACGCCTTTACCATGTTTAGTCACTTAAACCGGCTGTGTGTGTGTGTGTGTGTGTTTGCATGTATGCGTGTGTGTATTCGGCAAGCTAAGTGATCTTTATTTGATGTAAGAGTTCCTCTTATTTTCTAATCATATGATCATCTCTCTTACTTTCTTTCTTTCTTTTTTTTTTTTAATGTTTATTTATTTTTGAGAGGGAAGGGACAGAGAGAGATGGAGATGTAGAATCCAAAGTAGGCTCCAGGCTCCAGGCTCTGGGCTGCCAGCACAGAGCCCGAAATGGGGCTCGAACTCACGAGCCGTGAGATCATGACCTGAGCTGAAGTCGGACGCTCAACCGACTGAGCCACCCAGGCGCCCATTTGTTACTTTCTTTTGAACTCTGTATAAACAATTCATTTTAGCCTTTTAACGTAATCCTTAATAGATGAAATATATCGTGTTTTGACTGAAGGAAGATTAACTAAATGATTGATATTTTTTAAAGTAGATGTTAATTTTTGAGTATGTGTTATTTATATATTAAACACATTTTTAGCTCGTTTCTGTGAAATACCAGTATGGAATAAATCAGAATTATTCCCAAAAGTTGATTTATTAGCAGAGCCCAAAATAGTTTGTATTGAATTCTAAGACCATACTTCTAAGCCATATTTTATTAATAAGTGTTACTAAGATATTTCCCATCTGTTGTAAAATATAATAGCCTGTGAGAAGATGAGTTCAAATATTTTCATTTATTTTTTGCTTCATATTTCTTGTGAGCTCTCCTGTTGTCTTTACAACGTCCCTTTCTCTGCTTTGGTCAGTCTCTGCCTTTCTGTCCTGCTCAAGCACTGTTGACAGAGTTGAGCAGTTTTTACATGGTAAAAGAAGAGATTATTCAAATGGTCTCCATAGGGGCGCCTGGGTGGCTCAGTCAGTTAAGCGTCCTACTTCGGCTCAGGTCATGATCTCACGGTCTGTGAGTTCGAGCCCCACATCGGGCTCCATGCTGACAGCTCAGATCCTGGAGCCTGCTTCAGATTCTGTGTCTCCCTCTTTCTGCCCTTCTTCTGCTCACGCTCTGTCTCTATGTCTCAAAAATAAATAAACATTAAAAAAAAATGGTCTCCATAGAAATTTGCCACTTGCAAATTTTACTAAAGATGAATCCAGGAGGCAAACTTGTTAGAACATGAGAAATCTAATTTGTATGTTTAAAAATTATGTTTTCTCCCTCTATGCATCTTAATTTAAATTCTTCAGTGATTCAAGTTTGTGTTGGTGTTCTAGTAGCTATATTTGCAACTTCTTCATTTTTACTCCTGGTTCATGGAGAAATTTCTACCCTCCATTTGATCTCTCGCATCACCTCCCTTCTTTAGAAACTTGCAAAGATAGATATGTGAAACATTCAAGGATAAAATTAAAAGAAAAAGCAAAAAGTAATGCGGCTATAATATTTATCTAAAGTTTTCTAAAATAAAACCATATTTTTCAATGAATTAAAATACCAAATTATCTTTTCGATAAAGAAAAAACAAAGTATCTTGATCATAGATGGCTGTTTTCATAGGTTTTAATGGTAATTCATACTAAATGTATACCTACTTTTCCCCCTTACAATTCTCAAAGAATCAAGCAAAAACAAATAAGCATTTTCCTAGGAATTCCTGTTTTGCATTCATTGTTAACCCTGCCTTTTGCTCTTCTTATTTCTTTTTAACCAACTCCTGTGCTCTTGGTTGCTATATTGCCTGCTTCCAGATTCTGTCCTCAACCTAATTTCGGTTGTCCTATGTTATTCAGAGTTTTAGGAGGTGAGAAATAGAACTCAACATGAGTGCATCATTTCCTCCCAATCAGTTTCCTTCAGCCTCAGGAACCTGGTGGTCTTGAAAAAGTGTAATTTGTTATTTCCTTACTGTACAAATGCCTCACCTGCGTGCTTCCTTTGTGACCTCTGTCCTACCCTTCCTTTACCCAGGAGCAGCTGACGAAAGATTAATGATAGAAAGAACCATTGTGTCCTACCAGCAACGCTAGGGATTAGAAATGTTGATCCTTTTTGTATGAGTCAGTGCTCAGAGTCAGAAAGTTTATATTGTAGATACTGATGATATGTTTGACTATTTTTTATATTGTTTTCTGTAAACCACTCCCAGTCAGCCTAAGAATTGTGGTGGCTGGAAAGTCAAGAAATAAGGTAAAGATACCTAAAAAATTGTGAGAAGTTAAAAATAACCCCTCCCCTATGTGTTTCCATCCTCAGATTTTTATTCCTGTTATACCTGTTTCATCTTGATAAAACCAAATGGCTGATTTACATTAAAGTGTCTAATATTTTTATATGATATGTGTTCAGTAAACCAGTAAACATCTCAAGAAAATTTGAAATTGTAAATTGTGTTTTAAAACAGAATGGGCGCAGGCTTGCTGGTTCTTCTGCTCTCCCTGTGTGTTTTAGCATCTCTCATAAAAAGAAAAGACAGTTTTATAAACGAAGAGCTGTTGCTACATCTATTTCAGGTCAGTTACAGATTTTCAACACCATGTCATCCTAATAATATACCAAAATATATCTTATGGTTGTATTAATGATATTGTTCTTAAGATGCTATCATGTTTCCCTTACTCCGTATCTGCCAGTTGGGAAGAAAGTTTTCTGTGTAAGATATTAAATGGAAATACATTCTCTAAAGGGTATGAAAGAACAGAAAGTTCAGCAGGAGGCAGCCCAGAAATGCCAAGAAAACAGAGGTTAAGGAGACATAAGAGGCATCCGTATTGACCAAAATGTTGGACTATGAATGGCTTCCTGTGGACTCAGATTCTGTGTTGCTCTCATTTGAGTCAGGAGAAAGGTAATCTTTGAAGTGAGAGCAGCCTCTGTTTACATGAAGAATAGTCTGTTTAAGACTTCAGATGGCATGCCACGAGAAAGTCAACTTCACCTTGGTTGCTGGCTTTGCTGTGGCGAAAAGAACTTTGAGCTTGATGTTTCAAAAGTGAGTCAATTCCCTATAAAAAGAGAAGAAATATTTTGTCAAATGTCCTGTCAAGACATTGGAACATGTATTTCATTTTAAATGAAATGACTGGCTTTACACTGAAGCCCACAGCTACCTTTGACAGAATTCATATATAATTATGAATACTTTGACAGAAGTGAATGTTCCTGGATCCCATTCGATAGGAGCAAATATCATGTTAAAATTCATATAGGGTTTTTTATAAATAGCCCTGAATATAAGGTAAATCTGTTGTGAAATTTCTTTTTTATGTTAACTTTATTAATTTGTGCTAGGTGCTGTATTGTATAGCATATTTTTGGTGATTCCAAGACAAATATCTTTTAATATTTTAACATCTCTGACATGAGAACACATCTTACAATTGAAAGGATACTAGGATTGTGTCATAACTTAATCAACAGCATTTGTTTTTCTAAATTCGCTGAAAATATAAGAGAAATTAAATGTATCTCAAAGAGTGGTGAGGAGGTTGCTAATCTGATCTCTAAGGGTTTACATTATTCACAGTCAGAGCTTATGTCGTTTCTTAAAATGGCAATTTATCCTCTAGTTCAGAGATGAGCGAACACTTTTCTACAGAGCCATATCTAAATGTTTTAGGCTCCTGGGTTGTTTGGAGTCTGTTGTAAATCCTCCACCCTGCCACTGTAGTGCGAAGGGCGCTGTGGACGACACATGAATGAACGGGAGTGACTGTGTTCCAACCAAACAGTATTTGTAAAAACAGCCTGCAAGCTAGAGTTTACCGGTTCTCCGCTAGTTTCTATACATCCCCCAAGAGTATTGTACCTCCTGGTGTTCCCAGGACCAGCTGAACATTCAGGCCACGAAAACATGTCGAACCAATGGATATGACTGGGTGAGGGCCAGAGGTGGAAGACACTTAACTACATTGCACCGTCTGCATTTCCATGATTTCAGAAATCTTCAGAGCTAATAATGAATATTTCTAAGTAGATACAGTGTGACCACATATACCAAACTCTTGTTGAAAGTGTAAAATGCTTCATTTCATGTTTGGAAAGGAGGGCCTCTGCTTAGTACAAGAATTCTAACATGTAGCCTTGCTGCAAGAGGGTGAGCTGGTCTAATTTCAATAGCTTTGGGGCTAGATCCCAGTTGTGTTGAAGCACTTCCCTAAGTATTCTTTTTATATATGAATTAGACTCACCACCTTCTCTTCTTTTTATGTGTTTGTATTTATTTTCAGATGCTGGGCGTAGTGCTTTCTATGTGTGTTATGTACAGCACCCATAAGAGTCTACTCAAGAAACAAGGATTGCCTCTTCTTAACCAGATCATTAGCTGGATAATATTAGGTAAGAGGTCAAATTAAATGAGTTAACGTTACATCAAGTCATGCCTGAAAATCAGCCATTTACATCTGTATTATTGGTATTGAAAGAAATAATTTTGTTGAATGAAAATAATAATAACTGGCTTTATTTTTATCTCATGCTGGAATTTGACCAAGAAGATTAGAACTTTTGTCTCCATTGATGTATTAATAAGAATAACTTGGTAGAATATTATTGGCCTGATAATAAGGCTGTGTACATTTATTCACATCTCATAAAACTCTGATTCCAGAAGAGAATAGATTCTTATCCTGAAATTTCATGTCACTTCATAACTTCTCCATTCTTACACAGCGACTAAGAAACAGTTCAATTTTATCTGTACTTCCCTCGCTGAAAATAACATTCATTAGTCACCTCCCAACACATTACACATTTTAAAAAGCCAGTTAAAATTTTTAAAACACATTCTTCTGTAGTACCTTTCCTTAAGGATCCTGAAACGTGTATCTGGAGGAAACAGATGGAATGCAAGGACTTAGGGTTCTGCTTCCAGCTAGAGACCAAGGCAAGCTTGAAGTCCAGGCTTTTCATTAAAAAAAAGACACTTTGTGGTACCTGTGAATAATGTAGCATGCGATGTAACCTATTTTTTTAATGATTTTTGTTGTGCCATCTTTGGATGGAATTAACCTTAAAATTGATGAAGGGCATTCTGCAGGCCTTCAATTACCTCGATTTAATGAAGTTACTATTTACATTCATTCTGAATGAACAATATCAATGACTGCTCCTTCATTTAAAAAAAAAATGTGTTAAGTTTGTGTGTTCTGGCATGATTCTGTTCCCTGAGAATAATAAAGGTAGACCAAATCCCTGCCCTCCTGGAGCTTATATTCTGCAAGGAAGGGGTGGCTAATATTCTAGCGTGGTGACTTATAAATAATGATCGTTGTCATAGAAGATGTCAGTTTTTAAATCCCCAGAAAAAACAAAAACTCTGAATGAGAACTGTAATATTAAAGGGGAGTTGTTCTGTCACAGTGTATAGCTTCACAAGTACACAGTCATAGCACATAACAGCAGAAACAGTACACGGCAAGTCAGGGGTCTGATACGCCCAGTAGCAGCCCAACGCTTGCTCATTCCTTTTCAGTGCAGCCTGGCTCACTTCCTTGGTTTTCTTACCCACCTAGGGGTAAACCACAGTGAAGAAGAGAAGCAAAGAAAACACAATTTGTGCACGTTTCATTTATCTCATTTTTAAATCTCTAAAACTTCTAAAAAGGTTGAAGAAATAGAGCATTTACTAGAATTACAGAAAGCCATCTTCGACTTCAAGTGCTTGACTCTTGTCTGTGTTTATGAATATATGTATGTGTAAAATTTTTTGAAGGCCATATTCAGTACTTTTATCTATTCTACCATCCTTACAGTAATTTTTCAGTTGACCTAGCAATGTTCATGGCGTTTTTTTCTCTCTTTGTCTTTTATGACATTGACATTTTTGAATATAACCAACCGCAACCCCTACCCCTCAATGGATTGTTACTCAATTTGAATTTGTCTGATGTTTCTATGTAATTAAATTGAGGTTATGCGTTATTGGCCAGTGTACTGCATAAGCGATGCTGTGCCCTTCGTGGGGTCACATTTATAGGCTCGTGGTCTCTATCTGTCCCTCATTGTTGATGTTAATTTCCATCACCCTATCAAGGTGTTACCCAGGTTTTTCACTGTGTTATTTACTGTTTCTCTCCCTCTCTACAACGAGTAAGCTGTCTGTGGGGACACACTCTAAGGCCATCAAATACCCTCATCGAAATTTCTCCCTAGATGTAGCATCCATTCATAAGTCTTTCCTGATCCAGCCTTTGTCACGATGGCTACAAAATGGTGATTCACTAGCTCCGGTGCTCCCACTGCATTTACCTGAGGCTCTCGGCATCCTGCTTTAAAAATCTTCCCTTCTTTGCTTTTCATTTATTCATTCATTCATTCACTTATCTATTTATTATTGTCGTGGACTCCTATTTTTTCAAAATTTTATAACTCATTATTGTTGATATTTTGGTGCTCACATTGTCCCAGGCTTAGCCAGAAAGAGCCCCTTCAAGCTACTTATAAATAGAACCCCTCCATAATTTTTTGAGCACTTTCTTATTTTCTGACATTAAGAAGATGTTTACTTTACCGTATCCGCACTGCTCCAGTTCTAGAATCAGTTATTTCTCTAAGGAGCCGTAGTTCTTTTTATTGGGTGAATGGCATTAGACACCGAGATCCGAGTGCCACATGTGCTCATCAGCACTGGAATGTCTTTGCTTCTTTGTTCTTCCGCCAACAGAGCTAGGAAATACATGCTTTTATATACATAGAACTTCTCTTCCATATAGACACATGTATACACATACATTTACACACACACGTGCATATAAACGTGTGTACATAAACCTCCACATACTTCAGAAATCTTAAGTTCACACTGATACCTACAGTTCTATCTATCTTGCCTTCCCCCCGTTCCATGTTGATATGCTCCTCCCATGATGATAACTAACTCCGGCTCCCGACAACATCAACACATCTACTCATTTGTTCAGTCCTATAGTACATCTAATTTCAGGACTGTGTCACCCACACCATCCCAGTAAGCAAACGTAATAGTATTCGAGATTTGTTTGCAGTTCTCACTCTGCCCCCATGTTTAACCTTGCCCAAGACTGAGGGTTTATGGTTAAATACTATCTTCATATTTACTTGGATTTGCCTGCCTCCCTCCCTCCCTCTCTTCCTCCCTCCCTTTCTCCATTTTATTCACTGTGATGAAGGTATTCATTTGAAGTACAACTAGCTTTGTTTGTTTCAGTTTGCTGTCTTTCCTATTCTTTATTTTTTTTTCCGTGTATGTAGAATAGTGACACGCTTCCACACATAGAAACTATACAAAAGGCGTACTCAAAGTGCTGCTCTGTTACTGTCACCCATGCTCCTGTACTTCCAATCCCTCATGGACTACAGCCTTCTTAGCTTTCTTTATCCTTTATGTGTTTCTCTTTTCAGTGGTAAATAGATATAAGTACGTTTTCTTATTTTTCCTTCTTTCTTTCACAAAAGGTGTAGCATTTTATATATCTTTTGTACTTTGCAGCTTTCACTTAATACTTCTTGGTAGTCACTTCACATCAATTCATAGAGTTCTTTATTCTTTTTTACAGCTATTTGGTTTTCCATTGCATATATATATATTCCATTGCTTATTTAACCAATCTCCTATGCTTTCTTATTTAGGTAGGTGATGACTTTATTTTAATTACAAATAATCCTGCAACAAATAACATTGAGCATATGGGTATTTCATAGTGTTAAAGGATATTTTCAGGATAAATTCCTAGAATTTGTATTACTGATGCAATGGGTAAAGGCACATGTAGTACTTTTTGTTAAATTCCCCTCCAGAGGTGTTGTACCATTTTTCATTTTTTGTAATGTTTATTTTATTGAGAGACAGATAGAGCATGAGCAGGAGAGGGGCAGAGAGAGGGGGAAACACAGAATCTGAAGCAGGCTCCAGGCTCTGAGCTGTCAGCACAGAGCCCGATGTGGGGCTCGAACCCACAAGCCATGAGATCATGACCAGAGTTGAAGTCAGACTTTTAACTGACGGAGCCGCCCAAGTGCACCACCATTTTTCATTTTGCCAGTAATATAGTAAGAGTACCTATTTCCCCATAGTCTCACCAAAATCTTTTGAACTTATGCCAGTCAGCAAATTTATGCCAATGCCTATCAGTTATTTTCAAGCTTTGGGATTTATGCCAATCTTATGTTTGAGAAGCGGTCTCTGTGTTTTTATTTATATGAATCTGAAGTCAAACATTTTTTCACATGCTTGAGGACCATTTTTATATCTCTTTTGGGAATTATCTATTCATCTCTTTTCCCTAGTTTTCTATAGAATTTTTAGTCATCCTTTGCTTTCATTTTTAAAAGCTCTCTATACATTAGGGATATTAGTCCTTTACTGTGATATATGTAATAAAAATTTTTCCCAGTTTGTCAGTTGTCTTTTGACTATGCCTATGTCTTTTGCCCTGCAAATGATTTTTATTTTTTTATAATCAGTCTTCTTTTTTAAATGCATCTGGATGTTTAGTCATACTTAAAAAGCCTTTCCTGAGACCTAGGTTATAGAGGAATTCACTCATATTTTCTTCTAGTACTTGTTTACTTTTACCTTTTACATTTCAATCCTTGATCTATTTAATTATTCTAAATGTATGGTTAAGAAAAGGAATTAATTTAATTTTTTTCCAAATGGTTATCCAGTATCAATAATAAAGACTTTATTTGCCCCAGTGATTTGGGATAGCACTTCTGTCATACACTAGATCGCTGCTTTATTTCTAGATTTTCTGTTCTATTCCATTCATATGTCTATTCACATGCCAGTAACACACTGTTTTAGTTACAGAGATTTCATAGTATATTTCAGTAAAGTATGAACTTTAGGATCAACTTGGCCAAACTTCAAAAAGGGCCACTGGGAGTTTTCATTGAGATTATATTAAATATGTAAATTAACTTAGGGAAAACTTGCGTTTTAGTCATGAGTAATGTTGAGACATTCTAACCAAGAACAAGGGATATGTTTCCACCTAGTCTGTTTTTTTTTTCATTCCCGTCTACTTTTGTGCCTCTAAAAATAGTCTGTATAGTTTTCTTCATAAGTATTTTATCTTCTTTGTTGCTATTATAAATGAGCTTTTCTCACTCATTGTATCTTCTAATTATTATTTGAGTATAAATTGCTGTTGGTTTTTGCAGATTAATTTTATATTCTGCCTCTTTACTGAATTCTCTCATTTCTCGAGGTAGGTTTATCATTTTACTCTCCAAGACTTTCCAAGATTTTCCAAGTATATTATCGTGCCATTTACAAATATAGGCGTGTATTTCCCCCCTTTCTGTTCCCTTTCCTCTAATTATTTTCTTTAGTTTACTTGCATTGGCTAGTAAACAATTTAAAGTAAGTGGAGATAGTAAAGTTCCTTGATTTTTTTTTTTTTTTCTCCTCGATCTGTGGGAATGCCTCTGGAGTTTTCCCATTAAGATAGATGCTGGCTTGGGGTGCCTGGGTGGCTCAATTGGTTAAGCACCCAACGCTTGACTTTTGCTCAGGTCACAATCTCATGGTTCATGAATTCAAGCCCCATGCTGAGCTCTGCGCTGCTGGCGTGGAGCCTGTTTCAGGTTGTCTCTCTCTCTGTCTCTCTGCTCCTCCTCCACTCACTCACTTGCATTCTCTCTCTCTCTCAAAATAAATAAACAAACTTAAAAAAAAAAAGATGCTGGCTTTAGGATTGAGGTACATATATTTGTCATGTTAAAGAAACTACATGCATTCCTGTTTTATTTAGAGTTATTAGGAATGCATAGGTATTGAATTTTTTTCAAAGACTTTTCATCATCTATGGAAGTAGTAATGTGACTTTTTTCTTAGACTTATTAATCTGGCCTATTAATAGGATTAATAGATTTTTTTCATATTGAACCATCCTTGCATTCCTGATATAAAACCCTAAGACACATTCGATTATAATGTATTATTTTCTTAATGTCGTGTTGGAGTCCATTTGACAATATTTTTCCAACAGTATTCATAAATGATATGGGCCTTTAATTTTTTTTAATATATTTTATATATTGTCCTAAAATGTACTTTGTCTGGTATCAGGATTGCAACCCTGAATTTCTTACTCTTTCCATTTGTCTGATCCATCCCTTTATTTTTAGTCTTTTGAATCACTGTGTTTTAAGTCTATCTTTTTATTCAGCATTGAGTTGGGTTTTGCTGTGTGTGCTAATTTGAATTTTTTCTTTTAATTGAAAATATTCATGTTTACTAATATGATTCTTAAGCTTGGTCTCAATTCTGTCACAATTTTTTATGTTGTAGTTATATGCATACTGTGCTGTATTATCTGTGCTTCTTTCCATATTTGGAATGTCTTGTATCATTTTATTTGTTGTCTTTATTGATTTAGTCATTGTTTTGGGAAGGCAAAGTTCAGTCTACTGCTTTTCTCCAAATACATAAGTGTTCCTCTAGGCATAGACTTTTATTTTTATTTATTTTTCAAAAGAATATTTATTTTTAATTATATTACAGAAGAGGTCTCATTTGAACTGGCTTTTATAATAAGAAATATTAAAATGTGATTTTTTTGTTAAAATATGTATTGGGTGATAATAACAGTATTGGAACTTATACATCTGAAAAAGATCAGAAGATCTTTGTCTAAGAGCACTATCCATATAGCTTTCAGAGTCTTGCATTTTGCAGTGACTTGACTTTGAATGAGATTGTCTTTAAATTTAACATACTACTAGATGTTGACTAGTCAGAATAATAGCAACTAATAGTTATTAAGCACCTGCTATATCCCTGGCACTATGCTCAGGGAGCATTTTATAAGCAGAGTTGTATTTAAACCTCACAACAACCTTTTTATATCATCTCTACTTGACGGGTGGGAATACTACTTTGATGGGTTACTAAACGTGCCCCATGGTTAAACAGTTAGTAAATGATTCAACCAGGATTTCATCCCAAGTCATCTGTCTCCATGCTCTGGAGCATTCAATGCCATGTATGTCGTCTGCCTAACTAGGGGGATGAGGAAGTTAGGCATATTTCCAAAATATTTCCCAAAATAGAGACGGGGAGTGTATGTGTTGCTGCCCCTTCTCCTACTGAAGTAGGAGATTCTCTCTCTCTCTCTCTCTCTCTCTCTGTCCCTCCCCCACTTGCTCTCTTTGTCTCTCTCTCCAAATAAATAAATTAATTAATTAATAAACAAACAAACAAATAAATAAACTCAAAAAAAATGTTCGAGTGTCACATTTCTTGCAAAAATGATTAGGACAAGTACAGCCCATTTGAGAGGTCACAGAAACAATAAATGCTACAAATGATACTAGAATCGGTGCCTCTAAATTCACATACATTGTGCTGGCTGTACTGACACTACCCTCCTTTGTTTTATTGCAGCCTCCTCCCTCGTCCTGCCGCTGCTGAGCCCCACGAGTCTCTTCGAGCGGTTGTTTAGCATACTTCTTTCTTTGATGTCAACCTACATTCTGCTAAGCACAGGGTATGTACTCTTTTTAAAACTTAATTTTTAGTAGCAAGTTTTAAATGATATGAACCTTTCTCTTTGAATATTTTACCTCTGGAAACGAAACATGTGTAAGTCTTGAGGAATAAATTAGAAATATTTTCTGCTTCATAAGAACTATATAGGACTTGAATTTTTTTTTTTTTTTTTTTTTTTTTTTTGCATCAAAGTTAGCATATTGTGCAACAATGATTTCAGGAGTAGATTACTTAATGCCCCTCATCCATTTAACCCACCCCCCTCCCACAACCCCGCCAGTAACCTCTGTTGTTCTTTATATTTAAGAGTCTCTTATGTTTTGTCCTCCTCCCTGTTTTTATATTATTTTTGCTTCCCTTCCCTTATGTTCATCTGTTTTGTATTTTAAAGTCCACATATGAGTGAAGTCATATGATCTTTGTCTTTCTCTAACTGACTAATTTCACTTAGCATAATACCCTCAAGTTCCATCCACGTAGTTGCAAATGCAAGATTTCGTTCTTTTTGATTGCCGAGTAATACTCCATTGTATATATATACCACATCTTCTTTATCCATTCATCCATCAATGGACATTTGGGCTCTTTCCATACTTTGGCTATTGTTGATAGTGCTGCTATAAACACTGGGGTGCATGTGCCCCTTCAAAACAGCATACCTGTATCCCTTGGATAAATACCTAGTAGTGCAATGGCTGGGTCATAGGATAGTTCCATTTTTAATTTTTTGAGGAACCTCCACACTGGTTTCCAAAGCAGCTGCACCAGTTTGCACTGCCACCAGCTGTGCAAAAGAAATCCCCTTTCTCCACATCCTTGCCAACATCTCTTGTTGCCTGAGTTGTTAGTGTTAGCCATTCTGATAGGTGTGAGGTGGTATCTCATTGTGGTTTTGATTTGTATTTCCCTGATGATGAGTGATGTTGAGCATTTTTTCATGTGTCAGTTGGCCATCTGGATGTCTCTTTGGAGAAGTGTCTGTCTATTCATGTCTTTTGCCTATTTCTTCACTGGATTCTTTATTTTTGGGTTTTGAGTTTGATAAGTTCTTTATAGGTTTTGGAGACTTGATCTTGAATCTGTTGTTTTCTTATTTTCATAGTACTGCCTGGTGTCTTTGTCTTTCTGTTTATTTCCTGAAGTTGCTAAAATGTCATTTTACTACAGTGTTAGAAAGTTCTGGTTGACTATGGAGAAACTTAAAGTCTCAAACAATGACTTGAAAGAACTGTAGCTCTGTGACATTACTTACATGCACTTCAAATTACACCTGGTTTGTCTGTTCGTATTTGAATGTTGTTTTTTTTTATTTTAGAGACTATATCCTATGACGTATATCATAGTCCAAATATTCCTTTCGATTCAGAAACTTTCAGAAATTTCCCAGAAATTAAAGAACCCATTTTTATTTAAGATTTAAATTTTCTTACAAAACAGGAACAAAAACTAGCAGCTTGATTTGGGGTGGATCTTGAAGTGTTCTCTAGAAGTCTGTGAAACAGTGATATAATTGCCCCATCTGCTTTTGAAGAAAAGGATTCTTTACTTGTCTTTGAATTTTATTTCATCCCTACTTAAATGCTGATGAGGGTGAGAAATATGTACATTATAACAACAGTAGATAGAACAGATAGATCAAATCACCACTACTCATTTGGGCTAAATTTGGCCCAAATGTAGGATCTTGATCCCAAGTAGACTACACCTAGGGATTCACTGTGCTATCAACAGATTATTCCCAGTGTAGATGATTTTGCAAAGCTATTTTGGGTTCAAGATGTAAGTTTATTCTTTGGGAAACTCAGTTGTCCTAATTCAGAATTAGAGGGATGTTCTCAAAAATCTTTTCATAGTAGACTCTGGCATTATAAGTGACTTACGCCCTGGGAGTTCTTGTAGTCCTCAGATAAGAGATGATCCATTGGGTAGGAAGCTTTGCCTTACCAGAGCTCCCCACACCTCCTGCCTTCCTTTCTCCTTGCAGAACCAGATCTGGGGCACAGCTGTGAAGATGTAATACAAGCAACATGGAAATTTTCACCAGTTACCTCATAAGATCTTAAGAGGGGCTTGCTTTGAGATTGAGAACTTTGAATTTTCAAGTTAAACTTGAAGTCTATCAGGATGTTCTTACTCGAAAGTGATAAACATAATGTGACCTTAAAACTGTTCATTCTTTTCCCCTTTATTGGTGAAATTTCAGGATAAATAATTTAGTTACAATCGGAATCCATCAAAGTTTGTATGAATTAGTTTGTAGTCTAGATAAGAAGGCAAAAGGTAAAATCATTTCTATTCTAACCCACCATTTTGGAGTGACACATGAGTTTCATTAAGAGATCATACCTAGAGATTGATGTGTTTGAGGGGTGCCTGGGTGGCGGTTAAGCATCCAACTTCAACACAGGTCATGATCTCGCAGTTCGTGAGTTCAAGCCCCACATCAGGCTCTGTGCTGACAGCTCAGAGCCTAGGGCCTGTTTCAGATTCTATGTCTCCCTCTCTCTCTGCCCTTCCCCCACTCATACCTTTTGTTTCTCTCACTCTCAAAAATAAATAAACATTAAAAAAATTAAAAAGAAAAAGAAAAGTATGTGTTTGAAAGGGTCCAGAGATACATGTGCCAGCTTCTGTGTAGTCCCTTAATAATCTATAATCCCTCTTCTGTTTTGAACCTTCACATTTTTAAGCAATAAACAAATGTAAAGGAATGTCTAGAAGATTTAAGAAATATAAACAAATCTAGAAATAGATCTGGTTTGCTGGTTAGAAAAAAAGGAAAGAAAGAGAAAGGATGATTAAAGTTGAATTTTTAGTAAAAACAATATTTCATAATGTTTTAAATCATCAATTTCACAGTCACACAGATACCAAAACATATTGCCATAAGCACATTTAATTTGTTTTAAGAAAATCTAAAAAGCAAAAATTCAGGCATAAAATCAGAACAGTAGTAATGAGTATGACCTGGTTAACGAATGTATTAAGAAATGTATTATTCAACATCAAAGTATATTTACCTTTGCAGAAAAATGCAACAGGGATAGCCTCAAACAGCACGGTCTAACAATTTCAATTAGTACATTTTTCAATGTCAAATCGGTTTTGCAAAACTAATAGTCCACCCATCATTGTTCCACATTACTATTTTGGACAATCTGGAGGGTTCTCTATGAAAAGCAGAGAATACTCACAATTATAGGATGTTTAAAAGAAATGCAGTTTTATTACTTTATAAAAATACAGTAATAGTAATCCTGAATTCTAACAATGTATCCTTGATTTAATGAATAAAGAAGAGTCATTTTAATCAGCATTTGATTATTTTTATGCAAATGAAAGCTATTGTAATGCTTGAAAGTAGTCCTCTTAAGTTTGTTAAACATTTCCCGCTGAAATTTTATTTCTATTACCCTTTGCTGAGCAAACTATAAAACACAGCTAGATGCCTTTTCTGTCCTGTTGAATTTGTAGAAGCCAAACTAGCAGATCCTAATTTCATAAGGTTTTATTATGTACACCGTGAGCCTGTGATGACATTTTATTGGTATTTCAGTTTATTAATTCAGATGTGTAGACTTTATACAAGATATTGATTGTCTAAAGAAAGAAAGTCCCATAGGAAGATTGTCTTTATCAGATTTATTCATCTACATTTTACAAATGAAAATGATTATAGTTTATAGTTTCTGAAAGGAAATAAATCTGTAGCACAATTTGTAGAACTCTGATATTTCTGTTTCCAAAAATTAGGAAAGAATGCTTTCCTATATAACTGCAAATATTTTAAGAAACCGTGGTCCTCTTTCGTTTAGAGTATACACCTTCTTGATTCAGTTAATCAAGAATTGTTTTTCCTTTCCCATCTCCTGTGTCCTGACCACCAGATGGATGAATGGGCAGAACAGTTAGTATATACCCCGGGTGCATAATGGAGTTGTAAGCCTCTGTACAATAAGGACTTTATTTTACAGTGTGAGGCAATTACAAAATGCAACAATTAAGGTATTGTGACTTAATTTGATTGAGAATTATAAGATATAAAGAAATGCCTAGTGAGGGGTGTCTTGGTGGCTCAGTTGGTTAACCATCCCACTCTTAATTTCAGCTTAGGTTATGATCTCACGGTTTGTGGGATCAAGTCCTACATCAGGCTCTGCACTGATAGCACAGAGCCTGCTTGGTATTCTCTCTCTCTCTCTCTCTCTCTCTCTCTCTCTCTGCATCTCTCTATTCCCCTTTGCATGCTCTCTCTCTCAAAATAAATAAATAAACATTTAAAAAAATAAATATTTATAAAGGAATGCCTAGTGAAAGAATTCGAGGAGGGAAACCGAATTGGTGCCATCAAGTACTCATGTAGTTGAACTAAATGCTAAGGAATGGCTGGGACCTACACATTCTAAATCAACATTTGTTTTTCAATTATTTTTTTAAAAATCATTGTAAAAATAGTATTAATCACAATTTGGAAAGTAGGGATAAAGGGGAAAATCAGTCTATTAACCCTACCACTCCTGCTGATATTCTGGTATATTTCTTCCAGTCTTACCTCTATATTTGTGTTTTTAACATGGTATTGACCATAGCCCACATACTATTTTATATCTTTTTTTTTCCTACCCAACATTATTTTAGAAGCATTTTCCCTGGTGGCTCATAAGCTTCCCAACCATCATTTTAATAGATACTTAATATTCTATGATGTGGATGAACCTTGATTTATTTAGCCATTCCTCTATTTTTGATCATTCATTTATTTCCGTTTTGTATTATTATAAATAATATTTTGAGCTATGTTTTTGTACACCAGCTTTCTACATGGTTTAGATTAGATCTCTTTTTCATTTCTCACATGTAATATAGGTGAGCCATGGAGTGTGAATTTTTTTTTTTTTTACTTTTGTCTTCAGAACAGTACCAGTTTAAATTTTTTTTTAATGTTTATTTATTTTTGAGAGACATAGAGACAGAATATGAGCAGGGGAAGGGCAGAGAGAGAGGGAGACACAGAATCTGAAGCAGGCTCCAGGTTCTGAGCCGTCAGCACAGAGCCCGACGTGGGGCTCGAACTCACAGACTGTGAGATCATGACCTGAGCTGAAGTCGGCCGCTTAACCAACTGAGCCACCCAGGCGCCCCCAGAACAGCAGTTTACAATATCACCAGCAACCTATGACAGGTCCCATCTCATCACATCCTCCACGGTATTTGGTGTTTTCATTTTTAAATAAGAACATCAAATGCTATTTTAATAGGTCATAAATGGCACAGCTTTGTATAATTTTCTGTACCTGTTTTACTAATGATATTTTCTCATGTATATATTGTCTATTCATATGGTTGGCATTCTACATCTTTTTTTTTAATGTTTATTTTTATTATTATTATTTTTTTTTTTTGAGAGAGAGAGCATGAGTGGGAGGAGGGCAGAGAGGGAGACACAGAATCTGAATCAGACTCCAGGCTCAGGGTTGTCAGCACAGAGCCAGACGTGGGACTTGAACCTCTGAACAACCAGATCATGACCTGATCTGAAGCCGGATGAATGCTGAAACAACTGAGCCACCCAGGCATCCCTTTTTTTTTTTTTTTATCTTTTTAATGTTTATTTTTATTCATTTTTTTTTGTGAGAGAGAGAGAGAACATGAGTAGGGGAAGGGCAGAAAGAAGGGGTTGGGCATTCTGCATCTTATGTGCCGAGTGATTGATTTGTGTATGCTGTCTTAAATCTCAATACTTCCTTCTGCCTGGTCTTCAGTGTTTTATTTTTGTGATCAGTAATAGAGTTTAAAGCATCTTACTTCCTTTGCTTTCTCATGTTTAGGAAATAGCGCCAAATGGAATAGAGTTCGTTAGGTGAAAAATTTGAGAGAAGTAAAGTTTTTTTGTTTTCTTTTGGTTAATTTCATTTTGTTTTGAAACTTCCACTTGGGTCAGTACCTCACCCAGCAGATACTTACTGTTAGCTGGGCACGCAGTGGTGGCGCAGGCAGAAGTACAATTTAGTGGGAAACACATGTCAGTGAACAGGGGACTCAAATAGTGTGAGAAAAACTATAATAAGTATTTGGGGGGCGGCCAGGGTGGCACCCTTATCCCAAACCAAGCCGGACGAGAATGAGAAAAGACTTCTGCCACCGTCTTATCTCCCGAGCATTTCTCCTTTGTCCACCTGATAGTGTCCGCATTAGACCAGCCTAGAGACATACTGTACGTTATGGAATCACTTCCTAGCTTGCTTCCTCTTTTTGTTTTTTCTCTTCTGTCAACAGTATTACAACAAACACTTCATATGAGAATTATAGTTGGATTATTTTCTCAGGGTACATTCCTAGAAGTGATTTCATTCGATTCTGGTATATGATGAATATTTTGGGGGATTACAGACGCACAGCATTGAATTGCCTTCCAGCAACACGTTTATTTTATATAGAGCATACGAGAATTAGTTTTCATTATACTCTCGTTGACATTATTTTTTTAATGGATAAATGTGGTAAGTGATTATGGTATCTTCCTGTTCTTTTAGTTTCCATATCAATTATCAGTAAAGTCAGACATATTTTCATGTGTTTATTAGCTCTTTTTTTCATTCTTTCTGAGAGATTTATGCCTGTATTGCACCCACTTCCTTTTCAATTTGGGACATTTGCTTGCTCTTCTATGTATATTAATGATTTTAACTCAGCGATTGTCTTTTTACCTTTGTCTCAATGTTTTCTTTCCTTCTTTGTGTATTCGTTGTTTACCTTATGACTGATTTCTGAATATCTCTACTATATTAAAATTGTAATCTCAAGATTTAATAAATGTCAAAAAAAGATAACACTGAAGTTGATATTTAAATTTTCCTTTCCTACTTTCTTCTTCTGGAAAGCCCAGAAATTTTAAATTTTGTGATATTCTGACTTGGAAATGTTATCAAAGTTGTTTTAATTTTGAGAAAGACCTCTCAGCATAAATTTGCATATTTACCTGTTTAAAGTTTTTTTACTTTCTTTTTTTCTCCCCTCTTACTTTTTCCTCCAACCCCTTACTCCTTAGGTACGAAGCTCTCTTTCCATTAGTATTGTCGTGCTTAATGTTTGTCTGGATACAGATGGAACAAGAAAGCCTGCAGCAACATGGTGTTTCCCGTAAACAGAAGGTAGCAGGGCAGATCATTGTTGCATTTATTTAAGAGTAAATATTGTCTGTTTTAGAAGGAAGTTGCACAGTGTTAGTCCATCAAAAATTTTAATGACTGTCATTTAAGGCAGTCATAATTAAGTTAGTAATAAGCAATTTGTAAGAAAAATTTTGACTTATAACAGAAAAGCATGATTTTATTGTTTTATAAGCATTAAACAGGTTGGGCTTAGAGATTATTTGTGAATCATTGATGTACAAAAACAGCAATTCAGATGAAGAGTAGAGGAGAAAGAATGCTTGTATCTTATTTTCTTCTGTTTTCATATCTAATTTTTCTTTCTCTCAATTTATTTTAATCATAAGAATATTTAACATTGTCACAAGTCAATTCATGAATTTGTTCAGAAGGTGCCATTTGTGTGTTCAGTGTTGTTTTTCTCTTTCTAGTGGTCCTATTCCAAATTGTTTATTCTGCTGCCTTAGTGATCGTGGTCTCAGTCCAAATCTTAAGCTGTTTATTCAACATGGTACACTTTGAATCGGCTAAAAGCCAGCTAAATTTTAAGGACACATTTATCATGCTCAGCTATACAGTGAAATTGATGTCTCTTGTCTTTATTTTAGAACTGAAGGTAATTATAAGAAATTGGTGACAGAATGTTTACAGCTTTACTGAGGTCAGATAAAAAGAATATTGCAGAAAAACACCTTCATAGTTGATCCATCAATCCATCCATAACTGGTTCCAGTTGAGTTTACAGAGAGTAATCGATAATTTAGATAATTAATTTCAATAAGAAGGAACTTTATTGAAGTACATTAAATAATTACTGGCTTTTAACTTTCAGCCCTGGAATATTAAAACAGTACATGAAAAGCAGTTTTGATCAGATTCAAATAAATGGTTGGACTGTCCTTAATAGTAAATATTAAATATTTTAATATTAAGCAGATATTAAATTTAAAAGTAACATTTATTGTATCATTTTTTAAGTTCTGTTTTTTAATGGAAAACATTTCTTTTTATATAAAGGAATATTAAAACATCCAAGGAATTTACTGGAAAATTACATGGGAAGTGGAGGAAGGGGAAAGTCTCCCTTTAAACTCCCCCATGAGTTTTTATATTTTCCGGAGAGAGGGGGATTAAGCAAGAGTGCATCCATATTGTTGGAATTGAGTGACTTTCTATTTTACCAAAAATAGAAATATTTTATAGTTTATAGAGTGATAATAATTTTTCTACAAATAGAATTAACAGAATAACAAAGAAACAGAGAAATAATTTGATTTTATCAGGCTTTTTAATATCATACCATATTTGAGTTTTAGAAGATCAGGACCCTGAAGAATCAGGACTTCAAAAAGGGAAGAATTATATAGGGATTTGAAGTGAACCCTTTATATGGGATAAGGGAAAGCTCACATCTCCCGTTTATTGTGCATTCGGCAATACTACAGCTCCGTCCAGTATACTGTTAGCAACGTAGTCTGCCTTTTGGCAGATTTTATTAAGATGTAATTAAGCTAAAGGAACAGCTTGATCTTGTTTTTTTTTTTTTTTTTTTTTGGTCAGTACAAGATAACTTTCTAAGTGTCGAACTTAGACTAGAAGTTTGCCTTTGGGGGTAGAAGTAAGAGAACTGTTGTCGTTCATGTATTTCCGACTGTCTCCCAGGTCCCCAGTGTCCAGTTCACCTGCAATACTGATACGACCCAGCTTCGGCAGCTCTATCTGGATGACATCCGTAGGGCCTTTTTCCTTGTATCCTTTGTTTGGACTTTTGCTTTAAGGCGCTGCAGCCTCCCATTTAGTGGAGTAAGAAGGTGTTTTCCCTTTTCGCTTAGTAGTGGTATCTCCTGGGAGGGGGTTAACCCCCTGTCAGCCGTAATTTTCTTCATATGATTCATATTTTTAAAAAAATGTTGCAACTGGAGAAAAGTCAATATCATTCAATTAAACAAATGTATATGCGTGTATTCTGCCATCCAAGATATCGACAAGTAATATTTTGTCACATACGTCACACATTTGAAAAAAACCTAAAACATTACAACTAAAGCTTAAGTTTTTTTTTTAATTTCCAACTCCACTCTGATTTCCCTCATCCAGAAGAATCCACCGTTATGAGTTGGTTTGTATCTTTTTGTGTGCGTTTTTTACTGTGCTCATGTCATATAACGTCTACCTCACCAAGTTTTCGGATCACATCAGAGGCAACATTATGTGAAAGCTATTAGTGTTAGAAGCTTGAAGGACAATATGGCGGAACAAAATCTCACTTTGGGAAGGCTGACTGACCAGCTTCAATAAATTCACAGGGAGGTATTTCCTTTGAACTTCACCGTGGTGTTTGTTCTCCCTCTCTCTACCTCTTGCTTCTGCCCTCAGTGTTGCTCTCTCTTTGCAGGCTCCTTCCACTCACCCTATACTAATAAACACTTCTTCCCCTGAACGTTTCATCTCCCTAAAGTATAATTTTATCTTGTCTTTTCTGTTTACTGCCAAGCTTCTTAAAAGAAACTATAGTTGCTGCTACCATTTCCTCCCCATTTCTGTACTACAGCCTTAGGCCTCGAGCGCCCAGAGTGGTACCTGGCACACAGTAGCTCCGTGAAGATCTGTCGGATGTCCCTGCTGAGACTGTGTCCTCACTGGTCTGCAGGGGCTCCCTGACTGCACGGCCCGGGCTTCAGTTTTACTTGACCACTCTATAACATTCGACTCTTTGACTTCTCTTTTTCTTTTTCCTTGACTTCCAGGACATGATCCAGGTCCTCTTCATAGCTTTTACATCAGCTCTATTCTCCTTTACTAAGCCTCACTCTTCCTTTGTCTGATTTTGAGTGATGTTCTTCTCCAAGCTCTGTGCTTAAATTTCACCTCTCCCTGTGCCTGAATAATGTCACCCTCTCCCATAGCTTTGACTGACACCTCGTGCAGACAACTCTGAGATTTACTTCTCCGACCTTGACCTCTCCTGACCTCACGAGCCATTTGTCTGGTATTCTGCTAGGCATCACCAAATATATGTCTGAAACTAACAACTTCCCACCTTTCTCCAAAGTGTCTCTCTGGGAGGCCTCTTCTCGTTGAGTGGGATCATCATACTCCCAACCACACAGGCCATTAAACTTGCTGTCATATTTAACTGTTCCTTGTCCAGTTCTGAAGTCCCACTGTCTGCCCTCATTCTCCATGTCCGGTCCCAGTACGCCAGCTCAGACCTTCTTCGCCCGTAACATGAACTACTGAAATAGCTTCCCAGTTGTATTTCCTACCTATAATTATTTATCTCCCTGATTTGAATATCTCACTGTCACTGGTATTTCTTATTTGCATCGCTCACCTACAGTGTTTGCGGGCTTGTCATTGTCTCCACAGTAAAGTTGGAGGCTTTTTATTAATATGCCACTAATCTATTAATTAATTAATATTCCACTAATCTATTAGTTAACTGATTAATATGCCACTAATCTTGCTTTGTCTTTCACTGTATCCTTCAATAAACTCTAAACTTCTGTCACACCTGTTAATGTTTCTTGACTATGTCTTCTATTTCTCCACTGTTTACTTAAAATGCTTCTCATATAATTCTATATATTGTCTTAATCTTAGTTAACATATGAGACTCCGGGACTATTTTGTTCATATTTATATGCTTAGTGCCTAGCTCTGCCTCCGACATTTGCTAAACAATAAATGTTGGTTGGTCAGTTGATTGGCTGAGTGAATAGATCCATGAATACATTCGAATCTCAAGTCACCAACTCAAATGCCACCTTTTCACTGAAAGTTGTCACAATTCATACATCCTCTTCAGTGTTTCTTTACCACTTCTGTGTACGTGTCCATAATAATATAGTAGCTAACATTTACTGAGCCCTTTCAGGGACCAGGCGGTATTTAAGTACTTTCCTAGCGGTTAGTTCTTAGATACCAGTAGGATTAATACTTACTTTTTACTACTGCACTAAAAGAAATGTAAGCTTAAGAAGTGTCAAAAAGATGCATAGCATTTTGTCATGTCTCATTCTCTTTTGAGTTATTGTAGAACATGGCATCCTATTTCTTTCTAAGCCTTTCAAAGAACCTAGCACGCTTCACATGTGGCGGGCACACGGCGAGAGTATGTGAAGTGAGATGGGATTTCACCTGGAGATGCCTGTCACGTGCCCTGGCTCCATGTTCTCCTTTTGAAAAAATCATCAGTGGCAACTACAGCTTGCCTCTGTGAGAGAATAGGAAAATGCCCTCCCAAAGGTGCCAGTGACAAGTGAGGACGACCTCGCACGCCTCCCGTTTTTAGCATACTGCCTCTTCGCCTGGCTCTTCAGCATTCATTCGCAAGGACGTGTAGTGGAACGTTAACTTACAATGGTTTATGTCCAAATGTACAGGTTAAAAATCAAGTTACCTTCACAGAACAGGCATGTCTTTTCTCAATGAAGGAGAAATTTGCATGAATTCTGACTGGTTTTGGCATTTCCTTAACTCTATTTAGGTTTTCTTCTCAGTGACAGCATTTTTTGGAACTGGGAACATAGCTTCTGTTAACAGGTAATTTTAAATGAAAATAGCATATGTATAATAAATATTATATAAATATTATATAAATATTATGTTACATAAATTATATAAAAATTAATATTATATAAAAATTTATAAATAAGTGTAAAAAATAATACAAGTTAGATTTTTATTCTGTGCCATACTCTTTATCCCAAAGGGTATATTTTGGAGATTGGTGTGTGTTGGCGCATGCAGATCTACTTCATTTTAGTGGCTTCCTAATATTCTTGATACAGTGTAAGCTTGTGTGTTAGTAGTAGTTTTCACAAAGTCATTTTAAACAGCCTTTTTAGCAGAACATTCTTTTAAAGTTACAACTTGAATTCTAAAATCTTTTTTCTTTATGTTGGTTCCTTAGCTTTGATCTTGCCTCTGTCTATTGCTTTCTGACCGTGTTTAGTCCTTTTATGATGGGAGCCCTGATGATGTGGAAGGTCAGTTTTTCTATTTTCTTATTTTATTAAGATACTGATTAAGATGATCAGTCCATGGTGGCATTAAGACAGGTTATGTAACGCATTAAATGGCCTTAAGATCATAAAGTCATTCTGACAGCGTGACATAGCATGGAAAGAAGGTACCTTACCATATGGGAGGTAGGACCCTTTAGCTTTTACTCCAAAATACAGCTAACGTTTTTTTTGCCTTATCCTTAAGCCCATTAACTTGCACAGAGTAGAGATTCTATGTAAATCCTGGGAGGGCCTATCCCAGATGACTAACGCCTGGGGAGAAGCGCAGTGCCGATCGGAACTGCAGTGCCCCCAGAGATTCTGTGTGTTCCCCACAAGACCGCCAGCATGCTTTACCCAGTCCTCATGACTCGTGCACCTAGAATTGATTGACTCGCTCAACAAATATGTCACCGAGTGCTTACATTCACAGTAACGCCATGGGCACCGGCTGGACACTGACGGTACCGAGATCTTGGCAGGCTCCTCAGCTCGGGAGGTTCGGCCTCCTGTGGAATGTAGTTCATGTTCTTTCCTTTCTTCTGCAGGGTCATTAGGCTTGGCTTATTCTCTCTACCACAGTGCCTGGCACATTTGACGTAGTTAGAATATATTTGCCTAAAATCTAATTACTTTCTCTTCAGGTCACAAAAGTAATCATTGTTAAAAGTATGTGTCTCTTAATTGGATTGATATCCTTTTTTTGTTACTGCATTGATACAAATGTAATCCTAAGAAATGTCAAAAAGATATTTTTCTCATGTCCCATTTTCTATTGAGTTATTTTAAAACGTGTTATTTCTTTAACTTTCAATTAGGTTTTTTCCCATTTTTGTTAAACATATTTATTTATTTTTGAGAGAGAGACAGAGTCCAAGTGGGGGAAGTACAGAGAGAGGGGGAGACACAGAATCTGAAGCAGGCTCCAGGCTCTGAGCTGTCAGCACAGAGCCTGACATGGGGCTCAAACCCACCAACCATGAGATCATGACCTGAGCGGAAGTTGGACACTCAACCTACTGAGCCAGCCAAGTGCCCTCAATTACACTTTTTAATGGTAGTTGCTCTCTTTTCTTAGTCTATCGAAGAGTATTGGCCTTTCATTAAAAATAAGAAAAAAGTGGGCACTGGGTGGCTCAGTCGGTTAAGTGTCTTGACTATTAATCTCAGCTCAGGTTACGATCCCAGCGTTGTGGGATCAAGCCCTGCATTGGGCTCTGTGCTGACAGTGACGAGCCTGCTTGGGATTCTCTCTCTCCCTCTCTCTGCCCCTCCCCTGCTCACACTCTCTCAAAATAAATAAATAAAATTAGAAAAAAGTAAAGAAGGGGCTTTGTTGGTTGAGTTTCTGACTCTTGGTTTTGGCTCAGGTAATGATCCCAGGGTCGTGGGATCGAGCCCCACGTCAGGCTCCATGCTGAGTATAGAACCTGCTGAAAATTCTCTCTCTCTCTCTCTCCTCTGTCTCTCTCTACCCCTCCCCCAATCTCCTGGGCACGCTCTTTCAAAAAAAATTTTCTTTAAAACAAATAAAGAAAAACAAAAGTTTAAATTAAAATACTAAATCTCACATTCAGCCATGTTCAGAGCTGTGCTGACATAATGCGCTGGATGGCTTTTTCGACTGATGTGGCCGGAAGGGAAGGTCCTCCTGAATTGTATTTTAGTCGTGCTTCCTTCACTTGAAAGAATCTTACGCAGTCTTAAACATCATTTCTTTTCCATAGCTTCTCTCTCCTTTCTTTTTCTTATACATCAAGTGTGCGTGCGTGTGTGTGTGTGTGTGTGTGTATATATATATATATATATATATATATATATAATTGGTTGCTAGAAACCAGTATCTCAAAATATTAACAGTGTTAGCTCTGGATTATGGATTTTCAATCAGTATAAATTGTATTATACCTTCCTCAATTTTTTAATAAATATTTTACAGTGAGTCTAAATTATATAAATCAGAAATAAAGTTGTATTAAGATAAATGAACAAAAAGCAATGGCAGAACAGCTAAATCATGTATATAGAGTTATAGTATTGAGTGACCAGACGAGTCCAGGAATCTGTAAATCAAATTATCAGGCCCTCTAATTTATTTGATTTGGGGCATTCTGTGCCTCTCATACTCTCTTGGAATCACTGGAACAGGGTCATATATTATTTTGACTTAAATCAAAAATTTGTATTATGTTAACTTTGGAATGAGTGTGGAGATTTGTTATCTTTTCATACTACATGTGCCTGTCGATGTTGATTTTTGAATCCACTTCATCACTATTTTATATGTCATTGATATTACGCTTTTCAGACTTGGCTCTTCACTAATGTATAAAATTTATTTGAGAAGTTGAAGTATTGCTAGAAGCAGAAATAGCATTTATTTTAAGTTTTCCAGATTCTTCAGCTACCCATGGCATGTTTGTTGTCCTTTTAAACAGATTTTAATCCCCTTTGTCCTTTTGATGTGTGCTTTTGAAGCGGTTCAGTTAACTACACAGTTATCATCAAAAAGGTAAGATGAGTGTTTAAGAAGCATTGGGTTTGTCCATGTCCAGGCAGTGAGACTGAACACGTGATTACTGAGATGCTGTAAAATGGTCATTTATTATAAAAATGAGAGAAAAAAATGTCATGCCCTTGTAGCCAGAGTTCAGCTGTCATTAGAGAAAATTAGTCGGTTAGAGCCTCTAGCGGACAAATGCGTTTTCTCAGCAATAAAATATTATTAGAGTATTATTCAACCTAGCGAAGAGCTTCCCTAGAAAACAGTAAAACATAAATGTTAGATTATAGTTAATGACTTGCTTATTGTAGATGTAACTGTGCTTACAAAACACAAGGGACATCATTCCCTTTTCTTTTGGGTTCTTTCTTAAATACGTATGAGACAAATGTGTTAACATTATTTCATTTTACATGGCTTTAAATTAACTGTTCTGCATGTCAATAATTTACATCGTTTCTTAGTCTTGTTTTCTACACATTTGACAAGTGGAGTGGGAATTATTCTTTCTAAGTTTTGAGAAATTTCTGAGCAGTCAGTCTTATGCAATCAAGACTCTGGAAGAGAAGCTGTCAACGCAACCATTTGCTTTTTTTAACCAATAAAATTGCCTCATCAGCACAGGACTGATCAGGCTCTCTGAAAGACACTTGAGATAAATATGAAGCTTCTTAGCAGTTATTCTTGAATCAAACTGGCATATTCAATGCTGAAAGAAATAACTAATATTAGCATAAATTTGCATATTCTTTTTGATGAGTTTAAGCTAGAACTGAGTTTAGCATATTCTTATGCATCTGCTGTAATAATAATAATTTTAAAAGATTTTCTTCCACAGTTTAAAAATAGTAGCAATTTCCTTCTAGTTTAATTTAGTATTTTTACAGCATATTTACATGAATTTAACATTGGAAGCATGTATACGTTGTCAATATCACATAAAAATAGTTAGAAGCAATAAAAAAAAACTGACAAATGACATGTACTTTCTTGCATCTCTGTGAACGGATACATATTTGTTGGGAAGGATTTTTAATGTGTAACAAGGAAGAGCTGATGACATGTGGAATGAGAAGTAGAGGGTGTGTGTGTGTGTGTAGTGACTCTGTCCTGAGATTGGCACAACAAAAAACTAAATATCAAGATAGAGAACTGAGGCCAAGATGACAAACTCAAGACTTCATAAATGTCTTCCCTGTTGACTTCTAAAGCTCTACAAGTGACTTGCATTTCCCCCTCAGTGTCACAGTGATCCTTCAGATTAATACACCACACACTGAGTCCGGCAGTTCCCTTTCTTAATGGTGAAAACCAGCTCCTCATCTTGTCCTCCTTGACTGATTCATCATACAAGCCTATGTCCATCCATTCCTTCTTGCTGCTTGCTAAAATCGCCACTTGCTAAATATCACTGATAGGATCTCTCCTTTTTATGCTCATTTTCAATCTCAGTGTTTATGTTGAAATTAGACGTGGTAGACACAACAAACTTTTTGAAAGCCTAGGGGTAAGGTGGAGGTGGAATTTACACTAATGACTGGCTTGTTAGATCCCTAATTCCAGGGATGAGTTCAGTGTAAGAAGCCAGTGAGATGATTCTAACTGCTCTTCTTTCAACTCATTGCTTACGTTAGTATTAAACAAAGGTGAAGTAGAAAAGCTGTGTTTGTATTATTTTATTTTGCATGACTTTAAAATTAATTTTTCTAAATAGCAATAATTTATCTAGTTTCTCAGCCTTGATAAGTGGCTTCATCTCAAAGACTTGTGTATTTTGGGTAGAGACCACTAAAAAGAAGTATCCGAGCATGGAGATTACTTAACGGTCGATCCATGAAGGATGCTTTTGAAAACAACAAAAAAAGATGCTTTGGATTGTAAACAATGACTATCTAACTAGGAGTTGCTCTCACATAACATGGAGTGCAGAGGTTGGCAGTCCAGAGCTGGTGTGAGGTCATCAGCAACCCTGCGTTTTTGCCCTTCCATTCTTAGAGTTTGGCCTTTCTCCTCATGCCTCCATGCCTCGTATCTGCCATCCAGCTAGAAGAAGGACCATTAGGGGAAAAGGCAGAGAGATATGTCAGCTGGTTCTCACCTCCCATCAGGGAAGCCGTTTCTTTCCCAAATGACCCATCCAGCATGTTTCAGAGTATGTCTCAATGAGCAAAACTCTAAAGGGCACATGTTCCTTCTGACCTAGAAGGCGGTTAGGGACAGAGAAGTGGTTTGCAGTGGCTGTGGGAAGCAGACAACCTAGAGTGCCTTTCACAGTTGAGGAAGATATTTTCAGGCCAGTGTCTCTCACAGCATGAAGGCACATGCAGCTTGAAGACCTTCGTCCCCTTCGTCCTGCATCAAAACATAAGAGCGTACCGGACAGCAGTGGAGAATGAGAAGAGTTTTAGGATTATAGAAGTATTAACAAGCAACCAAACAATGAGACCTAAAAGGGGGTAGTTTTCAGTTCTACGTTTGAGTACATACTCAACTATACAAGAGAGCCATGGCTAAACAGTAGTGATTGAACAAGAATTTGGGGAGGTCAGATTGTCAGCAATGTGATCCAGCAGCCAAGGACCTAGTTTCTCATGCCCTGTACTAACTGAAATGGATAGATGTTTTGAAACTATCATTTTGAATATTCTATTTTGTTCTCTTAGATGTTTTGATCTTCAGGATAGTATGCTTCCCTGTTTAGGAATCCAAATTTGAATCAGAATTATACCAATATCCAATCACTTTTATTGGGTGAGCATTTTCCAGGGGAAACTCTATTAAGCCAGCTTAATTTTTTAATTAATTTTATATGAAGTAATTTTAAGTTACTTCCAAATGTTTTCATTTTGATTTTTAATTTATTGAAATTATTTTTAGTGAGGTCAATTTTTAAAATTTTGGTTCCTTTATCTAATTTTTATCTAAAAGTCTAAGAATTCTAGCTCATGCTGGTATGATTTTTTTAATGGTTATTATTTCCAGCAGATCTAATGTACCTAGGTCAGATTATAGACCTGGTTTTTGTCAAGAAGGTTTGCTTCCTCCGTCATCGTTTTGTCAGTTATAGATTTTACCCTGGGTGGTTTTAGCTTTCAAAGCTATTATTTATTTTTTGGTGGTGTTTCTACCATGTCTAATTTATTTTTTGGTGGTGTTTCTACCATGTCTAATTTATTTTTTGGTGGTGTTTCTACCATGTCTAATTTTTTCTGGGTCAAATGTTGTAGTTTTCCATGGAACCAAAAGGAAGAAGTTAAGTCAGTCTCGTGTCTAAAAGAGATGTCACAACGTGTAGTAGTAGCCATTTTTAATTTTATGTTATGCCGATTACTTCCACCATTCATTTAGCACGTGATGTTTTGAATTTCCGTTACATGCCAGCCACTGTTCTAGCTGCTGGTAGTACATTGGTGAATAGAGCCTACCATCTACTCAGTGAGACAAATAATAAATAAAACGTTTGCCATAAAATGTCAGATTGTGTTAAATGTCAGGAAGAAAAATACATTGAAGAGACATTTAAGCAGAGACAGGAATAAACACAGAGTGAACCACGAAACCGTACAAGGAAAGAGCACCTTCAGGTAGAGTGGGTACGGAGCACACGCAGGGCATGAGGTGAGACCGTGTACTTGAGGAGCGGCAGGAGGGCCAGCCTTAAGCAGAGTGTGCCTGCAGAAGAACTGAGGGAAGTCGAGTCGGAGAGACAGGCAGGGACCAGATCGTATGAGGCCAGTTAGCCCGTAGTCTGGACTTCCAAAATTTTCCTAGTTGTGGCAGGAAGCCACTGGAAGGTCTCAAAGGCTCCTTTGTCTTTTGTGTGCAGAGTGACTTTAGGAGGACAGGAGTAAAAGCAGGGAGATCAGTTAAGAGACCATTAGAGCTGAGCGATCGTCGTGGGTTGGTGGCGGTGGTGAGAGGTAACATTCAGTATCATTTGTATAAAAACCCGGTAGCATGTAATTATTTCTTGAATCAGGGGGTATTCATGGGGTAGACTCTTAGGATCTGGGTGCTGAGTAGCGTGAAAACATCTTAGAGATAAAATACCAAAACTCACCTGCTTTTAATGGAAATTCCCTGTCCAGAACAGGAAAAGTAATAATCCCACCCTACTTTCACAGTGATTTCAGTACCATAGGTATCGAACACTGTGTCACTTTTGTGCCTTCCTGTTTGAACAACATATGAATAAAGTAAGGGAAACAAAGGACACATTCACGGGAGAATGGTGAGCATGCTGAAGGCTTCTGAGAGGAGACAGTGCCTTGGGGAGACACTGTGCCTCGTGGCCGGGGAGCACAGGCTCTGAGGCCAGACTCGCTGAAGTGAGTGTTGAAAGTCCGCTCTCTCGCTAGCTGTGTGACTTGGGCAACTTCTCTGTTCCTCAGTCTCCACAGAATAGTTCAAAATATGCTCCGGAAAAGCTTTTTCCTTCTTGTTAATGAAGCCTTAGATCAGACATCATATTCTCTGATGCACTTTTCTTACTCAGCTGCCCTCCCCTCAGATTCCTAGGTAAGTTAGGTAGCTCACAGGGTGATGAACTGTTTCTTCCGTTCACACCCTGTTGTGGGTTCAGTTGTCTACCACCACCACCACCCCCAGCCCCACCAAATGCTTACGTCGAATGGGACTATATTTGAAATAGGACCTTTAAAGAGATAATTAAAGGACACAGACAGAGGAGAGAGCATGTGAACACAAAGGGAGAACACGGCCATCTACAGGCCGACGAGAGAGCCCTCAAATGAGAGCAACCATGTCGGCACCTTGATCTCAAACTCAGCCTCCAGAGCTACCAGGGAATACATCCCTGCTGTTGAAGCACCATCAGTGGTACTTTGTTATGACGGCTTAAGGTATTGTTCTACAACAAGCAGAATAGCTAAAATAGAAAGTAGTGACACCAAAAGCTAAGGAAGATGCAAAGAAATTGCTCTAATATATTACGGATGGGCACATATATGGTATAGCCACTCTGAAAAGAATTTTAGTTTCTTATTAAACTAAACACGCAACTGCCATAAGATCCAACAAGTGCACTCTCTAGTATTTGTCCTAGAGAAATCTGTGCCCAGGTGTTTGTAGCAGGTTTATTTGTAATGTCCTTCAGAGCTTGCATTGTATGTATCAACTGATACATACAATACCTTAGGTGAATTCAAGAGAATCAAGCAGAGTGAAAAAAAATAGATTCCCGAAAGGTTACAAAGTGTTATATAAATGATTCCACAACACTCTTGAAATGGCACAATTCTAGAAATGAAGAACAGTTAGTGGGTCTCATGGGGTGGGGATTAGGCAGAGGGTTGGTGCAGGGAGGTTAGATGTGGCTATAAAAGAGTATCATGAGGGAGCCTCGTGATGATGGAGACATGCCGTGTCTTGACTGTATCTGTCAGTATCCTGGTCGTGATACTGTTCAGTGGTTTGTAAGATATTACCTTGGGGGAAACTAGGCAAGGGGTACATGAGATCGCTCTATATTGTTTCTTGTAATTGCATGTGATTAGGTCAAAATAAAAAGTTTAATTTTAAAATCATAATTTGTGTCCTTTTCCTACTGTTGAGATAAATATTCAAAATGTTAAATAACATTTTTGAGTTCCAGCCCATCACTGTGGGTCAGTTGCCCATGGTAACATGGAAAGAGCTCTTTTCAAACAAAGTAGTATTCTCAGAAGCAAAAATGCTAACAGAATATTGCGTTATTGGATTGTTCTAATTTTCATTTTACTGTGCTTTTAAAATGTGCCTGTTCTATTATGTGTAACCTATCTTTATTTTTTTCCAGCCTTTTTCTCATGGTTCTCATCATATCAGACATTATGGCTTTGGTAAGGCATTACTGGATAGTCAGTATAAATAAGATTGAGAAGTTAAGTGCCTATTTAATTTAATCAAGAGAAATCGAACGCATTTCTGTGCATGAAATCTTTAGATATTAAGTTTTAAGTACTAGCATAATTTACACATATAAATTACTTTCTTTTTATATGACTTGTGCAGGAAAGGTGTTCTTCTGAAGGTATCAGAAATCTTCCTACTTGATTTATTTCAATCTGTCATTTTATACGTAGTCTTCCATGGTGCGTTGTGTCTGAAATGAACCTTCCATAGGAAGTTAACGGAAAACTCTAACTTTAGATTTAGGTAATACATCATTTTCCTGCTTCAAATGTTGATTATTTTAACCCTTCTCTCAGATCGAGAAAAGGGAGGAAGGGAAGGAAGGAAGGGAGGGAGGAGGAGGAAGGAAAGAGGAAATAGAGCTTTTCAGGTGGGAAGATGTTACCAAGTTGACGGCTCTAATAAGTGAGTTCTGAGTGAAGAGCATGCAGGTGGGCCTCTGGTTTGGAATGTACTCACAAAAAGAACCTGCTTCACATCTGCAAGTTCAGGGGGTTCTCAAAACTGCCCTCAGGCTCGATAATTCCCTAGAAGGACGGAACTCACCGAAAATGTTATATTCACAGTGATGGTTTATTATAGGAAAGGTTACAGATGGAAGTTAGCCAAGGGAAGAAACTCAGAAGGCAGAGTCTAGGAAGGACGCTCTGGTCCTCTTGTCCTTACGGAGTTATAGCAGCGTGCGTGTGTGACGTACACAGGGAGGCCTGCCGACCAGGCTTACTTTTTAATGGGGATCAATCACGTCTTGTTCCCAGGGCTGACCTTTAACGTCCAGCCCTTCTAGAGGCGGAACTCATACCACATGGCCCAAAGCCCCCAGTATATAACTGTCCAGTGGCTGAGGGCCCAGGCAAAATACACCCATCAGGCACGACATCCCATGGGCCTAGATGTCACCCCAAGTAACTGAAGGCAAAGGCCAGACCTCTCTTTGGGTCAAGCTAATGCCTCACTGCACAACATGCTCTGCCACAACTGGTGAGAGACCCCAAGTAGGGTAACTTCCCAAGTCAGGCTCCTAGCCGCTTGATTGAGAGGAGAGCACTTTGTGTTCTGTTGGACCGGATACCTAGTACAGTCCTGAAACTGATTACACATAATAATGTCAGGACAAATCAGCTTTCAGTTTTGCTCACAAAGTGGCAAATGAGCAAGACATGTTAACAGAAGGGAATTTAAATTCTGATTAAATTCGTTTGACTGAATGGTGATGCTACACCTAGCTCTCAGGCTATTGCTCATTTTATTCCAAGCAAGAATTCCTGGAAAGGGCATATTCTTCTAGATTCTAGTCGGATAGTGGTTATGAGAGGACAGAAATCTGAAACCCGTAATCCTAAAGCATTGTTTTTCAGCTGAGTCAAAATACCTTTGTTTTTGATGGAGCTATATTTTGTTTTCTTTTACAGCATTTCTTCTTCTTGGTCAAGGATGATGGCAGCTGGCTTGATATTGGAACAAGGTGCAGTATATATTCATGTAGAAATTCTTAAGAGTACAGTAAAAAAAAAAGAAAAGAAAAGAAAAGTAACTTGATACCTTAGTAGAAAGTGCCAATTTGAGTTTTGAGGCAAGCATAGCCAAGTAGCAATTATTTTAAGCCTCTGGAGGTGCGACACGTCTCTCCAGTTCTTAGCATTAGCATGTTAGCAAGCGTTTCCCTGGGACGATGTAGGGATAGATGGGAACCCTGGAGAGCAGGGAAGGTGCGAGAGAAACTGCTTGACTCTGGTCAGGGTTTTCAGAGAAGGTCACTTCCAGAGTCTGTGTGTTCTCCCAACCTGCCAGTCTCTTCAGAGAAATGACGGTGCTCAGTTGCAGGATGAAGTTTACGTGCCGATCTCAGTTACGTGCAGTCAGTATCTGCCCCATAGGATCTTTCACATGAGAACATTTCACGTGGAAATCGTACACCAGTGTTATGTAAAGCATAATCTGAGCCATTAGTCCCTTTTTTCTTTGCTGAGATTTGACTGAGATTTGACTGTGAACGATTGCTCTAATCTGTTACATTTCTTCTCTTTGAGAGCAAGAAAGCAGGTTTGGTCTTCTTGCCTTTTTGTTTCCAAATGTACTTGGAGACAGGATACATTTTTATAGACTGGTTCTTTTTTTTTTTTTTTAATGTGTGTTGTTTTTTTTTTAAGAGAGAGAAAGAGAATGTAAGCACGAGTTGGGGAGGGACAAGATGGGGGGGAGAAAGAGAATCCCAAGCAGGCTCCACGCTGTCAGCGCAGAGCCCAACTTGGGGCTCAAACCCACAAACCGTGAGCTGAGATCAAGAGTCAGATGCTTAACTGACTGAGCCACCCAGGCGCCCCTAGACCGATTCTGCTTCCTTCAGTCAACGTTCATTCGGCACCTGCGGTGCTGGGAGTTGTGTAGGTCTGGGTGAGGCTGTGTTACACCTTCTCTCCTCTCTTCCTGCCTCTTAGGCAGCTCACTCCTGGTACTGCCTCGTTATTCATAGACACATTTGCCTCTGCGCCGCATCTGATCTGAATCTCTCTCCTTCCATGTGTGCCAGGCACATGAAAGGTACTCCCTGGACCATTTTGTTTTCACTGCTCTTGAGCTCGAATGCTCAGGGAAAGTTTCAGCGTCTTCTATCCAGCCCTCTGATCCCAAAGCATCCAGACAAGGTAATGTGTCGGAGCATAGGCTTTAGGCCAAGGCAACTGGGATTGAACAGTTCCTGCCACACTTTAGCTGGGAGACCGTCAGCAAGAGACTTAATCTCTCTAATCTTCCCCTGTCTCGTGCAGTCGTCTGAATGAATTATTCCACGTAGGGCATTTAGCACAGGGTCTGGCGTCTGATAAGCTTCAGTAAAGGCAACTCTTAGTATTGATGTTATTCTGTAGTTCTATTTTTTTATCCTTCAGAGTGCTTCTTGCATTTGATATACTTCCCTTTCCTCTCCAAAGTTTAATTTGTTTTCATTTTAGACATAGGCCAGAATTTTGTTTGGAACATATTCTTGTAAACTATAGTATTTTAGTTTAGTTTATAGTATAGTATTGTACTTTACATAGTATAGTATTATAGTTTATAGTGTTAGTAGAGAGGGAGAGAGTGCGTGTGAACAGGGGGAGAGGGGCAGAGGGAGAGAGAGAATCTTAAGCAGGCTCCAGGCCCAGCGCAGAGCCCAACTCAGAGCTCAGTCCCACAACCCTGGAAATATGACCTGAGTTGGACACTCAGGCCACCAGGTGAGCCACCCAGGCACCCGTTTGTATCTTATTTTTAATTGTGGTAAAATATCGATAATAAAATTTGCCATCTTGTAAGTGCGCAGTCCAGCAGCATCAAGTACATCCACACTCTTGTGCGATTGTCACCATCGTCCATCGCCAGCACTGAGAGTCAGTGTGAGCCTGACTGTGGAAGGGAATGTGGGAACTTTGGGGATACTGGAAATGTAATGAGGAGGAAATAAGCCAAAAGTAGTTGTGTCCTTTGATGCACAAAAGTTTTTAATCTTTACGTAGTCCAGTTTGTCTACTTTATTTTTGTTACCTGTGCTTGCTTGATCTTTTTTAAAAGAGGCTTTGAGCCATTGCAAAACTTGTACTTAACATCTAGCATGACGCTCTTCCTGGCACTTGCATGGTACCTCCAGGCCTCTTTCCTGCATTCCTTTACACAGCCATCATGGGAATAAAGTGTTCATCAGAGCACAAAACAATTGCAGAAAGAGAGCCTACAGACGCATGAGACAAACACTGAGAGCATCATTCACGCCGAGGGAAACAGCATGGTGCGTTAGCACCACAGGTCGGGAGCGCTTGGATGACCCCCACCCACCCTGCAGGACTAGCCGTGAGAAAAGGGTATCAACTCCGTGTGTCGTACTATAATTCACCTACGATATTTATTACAATACTGCAGAATTGATTAATGCCGTACAGGGCAAACGCTATAGGAATATTTTGTGCTAAGAGTATTTTTTGTGATGAGAGCCGTCCTTCACATACGGTAACCACTTGTGCAGGTTTACCTGGAAGGGTCCTGGCTTATGTCTGTAGTCCTGGTATAATCAGTACACCCTCATCAACTGAGCATTAAAATCCAGAGGGGATGGAAAGGTGATAAAGGCATCGGCAGTTCGTAAGTCAGGTTAAGCCGCACTGTGTCTCAGGCTCGGTGCTTTGCCCTCACAGCTCTAACTCCCTTCGGTGGAACGCTTGCCCTGAGGGACTTCTCGAAGGCGGGTGTAATAGGAGACTTCAGAGCCCGGGTGCTCTTCATCAGGCTGAAGGCAGTGAACAGTCCTTCATAAATTCCCCACACACTCCCCTGGTCACCCCTTGCTCTGCTCTGCTTGTCTGCTTTGTCCCTTATTATAACGTCCAAAGCATGCCCTCATAGGGAAGGAAGATGGTTGCAGAGGGGAGTGGGGGATGGAAGGAGTCGGCATGGAGAAACAGACTGAAATCTGAGTTAGAGAAATTAGGCTTTCTAACGGAATTACCCGGATTGAGGCTGCAGGGGGATGCTTTTGTTTTGCAGCTGCTCCTGTTGACAAGTCAGAATTTTGTAATCTTCTCTTTGTGTCCTGTGCAGCGGTAGCGGCACACACCACCTCGGGGAGCCGTGGGGTACAGGTTGTGATGGGCAGGGGTGCTTCATGCATCCTCGCCGGCATCTGATTCGTTCCCAGGAAGAGGCTTGGATAATGGCTAGAAAATAGGCTTCAAGAGTCAAAGCTAAAGCACCATATGAGCAATCAGGTTCGCATATCAGAACCTCATGATTGTACTCTGCATTCTGCTTGTGAGAAAGTTGCTTTTTAAGTTCTGGGTTTCTAATGATTGCTGTGTGAATGGATATGTGAAAAGCTGAGATGTTAACCATGTTGCAGATATTCCTAAACTTATTGGCAGTTTTTCCTTAAACAGGACGGAGTTATTTGAATTGTGCTCTGTGGTGGTTTCCCTTTTGTGGCTAATTTTACCTCTAAACTCCTTTTTATTAGTAATACAGTTAATAACTTCAGCTGTAACTTGCCTGTTATACACAGGGATGGAATGCTGTCCTTTTGTCCTCACTAATCGATTGCTTTATGAACACAGAAAAGGTGAGACTGTGTCCCAGAATTTTCGAGAGGACTGGGAGCTCGCCAGCCCCACGACTGTGGTCTGCATGTGTCTATAGCGGTCACAGTGTCAGCGTGGTGATCGCCGTGGGTTTTCGAAATAGGTTTGCGAGATTCCTAGCAATTAGTTTCAGGTTAACAAATAAGTAATAGTTTCCTTAAAAATTAAGATTGTGGGGGGCACCTGGGTGACTCAGTTAAGTGTCCAACTCTTGATTTCGGCTTAGGTCATGATCTCGCAGTTTGTGAGTTCAAGCCCTGCATCAGGCTCTGCACCTACAGTGCGGAGCCTGCTTGGTATTTCTCTCTCCTTCTCTCTCTGCCTCTTTCTCTCTCCCTTTCTCTCAAAATAAAGAAAATTTTTTAAAAACTTTAAAAAATAAATAAAGATTGTATCGGGGTGCCTGAATGGCTCAGTTGGTTTAAGTGCCTGACTCTTGATTTCAGCTCAGGTCACGATCTCGCAGTTCATGAGTTCGAGCCCCACGTCAGGCTCTGTGCCCACAGTGTGGAGCCTGCTTGTGATTCTCTGTCTGTCTCTCTTTCTCAAAATAAATAAACTTAAAAAAAGTAAAGACTGTATTATTCGGGCCTGAGACAGTATTTGTGTTTATGGGTATAGTCCAATACGTTTCAAAATGCATCTTCCAAGCAGATTTTATCAAATTAAATTGAGAGTCTTACAGGAACACACTGCAGCCACGATAGTCCCCTGAGCCTGTGGCTGTAAGCTCAGGTGGTTCTCTGGCGACCTTGTGGCATCAGGTGTTCTTTTGACAGCCATGTGAAAAATATCCTGCCCAGGCCATCGAACCGAGCTGGGCTGACAGAGCTACAATTCAGTACTTTCTTCTTTTGATCTTTTTATACTGTGTCTTCATTCATAGCAGGTCACAAACTTTACAGAGTACTGCCTTTGATACGGTGTACTGAGAGAAGTGCATTTCTCAAAACTAGAGAAAAAGTCCTTTGAGGTAATTTTCATAACTATAAAACACATTCAAATTTGTGTTCTTGAGTGTATTTGGTGTGAAGTGAACAGAGTCCGCATCATCAGTTTGACTGGTTTCATTTGATAACGGTGTTCCCCGGAGTCGCTTCCTGCAGGCCCTGTTGTTGCACTTTATTAAAATACAGGTGACAGTCGCCTGGGTGGCTCAGGCGGTTAAGTGTCCTGCTTCGGCTCAGGTCATGAACTCTCAGTTTGTGAGTTCAAGCCCCACGACAAGCTCTGTGCTGACAGCTCGGAGCCTGGAGCCTGCTTTGAATTCTGTGTCTCCCTCTCTCTCCGTCTCTCCCCAGCTTGCACTCTGTCTCTCTCTCTCTCAAAAATAAGTAAAGACATTAAAAAAATTTTTAAAACTATAGGTGACAACTAAAGTATCCTTTCTCTTTAGATATAATGATAACTTCTCATTATGTCCAATACTATTTTAATACCCTCCTAAATGTCATTAATAAGTGCAATAAAATATCTTTACTTTTATAATGAATACTAAGCTTTATTAAATTCAGTTATTCTCAAACTTGTCTTCTCCAGTATCTCCAACAGATCTGACCGGCTTCTATTGTCCATTACCCTGACTGCAAAGTACAATCAACCTTTTATCTGTCACCCCCTGTACAGGCTGAATAGGCCTTCCTGGTGACTCTGTATGCCCCTCCCCACAGACACCCCGTCCCTCTACCATCAACATGTACACCTTGAGAACCGCTAATTTAAATGATGTCACAATAGTCAAGGAGCAGCTAAGCTCATTTCCAGTTGAAGTTGAATGCTGCTTTAACCCCACTGTGCCGAGACGATACTGAGACCCGGCACACCGTATGATTCGATGTGTGAAGGCCATGAGCTTCACAGCCGCTTCCGGTCAGTACCGTTAGCTTAAATGAGCCCAACGCTGGTGGTTTCCGGCCACTCTAAGGAGATAAGTGATCTATAAAATACCTCTTATAAATAGACTTCCACTAAATTTGACGATAGTCACCTACCTACTGGTGTTATGAAACTTACTTTGTTAAGCAATCAAGTCATATTTAATATCATTTGTTTTAAAGTAATTTAGGAGCACCTGGGTGGCTCAGTTAGCTAAGTATCCAGCTCTTGATTTTGGCTCAGGTCATGATCTCCTGGTGTGTGGGATCGAGCCCCAAGTGGGGCTCCGTGCTCTTAGCCCATTCACTGCACACCCTCTCGGTCTCCCTCTCTCTCAAATAAACTTTCTAAAAAATTTAAAATATTAAAAGTATTTAAAATAATTTAAAGTATCAAAAGTGATAAAAGGTCTGAAAAAGCAGAGTCTGGGAGACAGTAGCTTTACTTAGAGATTCATAAAGAAATGTGTCCTATTTCCTTTGTTTAGATTCCTTGACTAAAACATTTACTTCCCTTAATTTGAATTTGGGTAACAGTTGGGAGAAGGGGTTGCTGGTAGTTTTGTTAACGTACTTCTAACTTCTGTCAAAGCTCAGCGTGGTGTGCTCTAAAATGCCAAAATACTTAACCTTAGGACATCTCGGGGAGTCTGTGGGTGTTATGCAGAGGGAGCAAGAATTAGAGGTGGAAAAGTATCTTTGTTTCTAAAAGCTGGATTTTGAAATTCAGTTTCTTTTGGTGATAAAGACGCAGGCACTGCCAGTACCAATCAGACATTTTCATAACATATTGCAGTTGTTGGAGATATCTCAAAATATCATTTATGTTCCTCACTACTTCTGTAACAAATTTTTTTTTTTTTTTAACATTTTGATACCTATTTCAAGATCATCGGGGCACCTGGCTGGCTCAGTTCGGAGAGCATGTGACTCTTGGTCTCGGGGTCACGAGTTGGGTGTAGAGAGTGCTAAAAGTAAATAAATAATAAATTTAAAAACCATCACTAGTATCTTTTGTAATTTGGGGTATTTTATGTATACGTTTGGAGACATGATTTAGATCTCCTGCTCTTTCCCGTATGTGTCGTGTCTGCCTCTAACGTTTCTTTTTCTCCTGTAGCATCAGCCACTATGTGATCGTCATGTCCATGACCATCGTTCTGGTGTTTCTCAACGGCCTGGCCCACCTGCTCACGACAAAGAAACTCAAACTCTGTGGCAAACCCAAAAGCCACCTCATATGATGTCGCCCAAGCCATCGTTCAGCATCTGGATCTGCTTCCCATTCTCCTGTCACACTAAACTCTTATCAAGGACTCAGTAAGAAAATCGACATTGATACACAGCATATTCTGCTCCTGTGGAGAAAATTACATGCGGAATTCTGAGTTTACAGGTTATCTGGAATAAAGGAGCTTCCATTTTCTTCAGTTTCTGTATGTGTGAAATGGTGGTTCTGTCTGTGGAAGAGCATCGTAGACTTTGCCCGTTTCCAGTTTCTCCCTCTAGCTGCCGGCTCCTCTCACTGACGTTTCAGAGCCGCTGGAGCAAGTGCACCTGCCCGGAGCTGCGGCCGAGAATGCGCTCCCGGGGGCGGCGCTGCTTACATCCACAGCCAGCGTGGGCTAAGCTTGGAGGAGGTCACCAGGCGGCACCATGAATATCTATCAGCGCTCAGCCCTGGGTTTGCAAGGAATGGTAACGCTAGAAAGAGAATCAGGATCTGGTCCTTACGGAAGCTCCAGTAGAAACCGCGTTGGCAGGTGTTTGCCGTTTTCCTTCAGTGGGGACACCACTGCCTTCTCAGCACTGTTTCCAGGGCTTCCCAGTGTGCCGGTCAGGCGCGGCTGGCCTTCGGTTCTTGTTTTCTGTTTTTTCCACTTCTGGATTCCCATTGGAATTTCTGGAGATAGAAAGGTAGAAAATACTTGGTATTCATGTCTGATTCAGGGAAAAATTTTTAAAGGATTAATTTTTAATTGTAGACTCAGTATCTGTTACCCCCCAGAGCTTTAATCATGTATCGTTTCAACAGAATTCTCCAAGTCAGTGGTTAAACTTTCTGGCGATATCCTAGGAATCAGTGTTCAAATTGCTTCTCCTTCTGCTTGGAAGACCCCAGCCCAAAGGCCTAGAGTCCTCTCGCTAAACTTAAATGTCCATTTGTAAACTAATTATAATGGACAAAATATTTTTGAGAGTAATTTTTATTTGGATTTTTCACAAAGGGACCTTTATATATCACTGTAGAGTTGGCCTGTTGCCCATGATGTGCCAGTATTTTGGCTGATGCTAAGCTTTGCTAGTCCGAGTCCCATTTTTTAAAAAAATTGCTTTTGAATTAAATTATAGCACAACTAATTCACATTAATGACAAAGAATCCCTATACAAAATACTACATTTTTTAAATTGGCAGGTGAGTGAACAAATACAATTTAGAAGATTCAAAACTCAGTTTGGCAAACGTACTTAATTTCTGCATACGACGAAGTATGGTGATAATTTGTTTGTGAGAGTACTTCATGGTGTACCAATGACAGCACTGTAGTGCAAGAGAGGAAGGAGATGTAGATCTCAGTATAAGACCACATGCCTCGGTCTCTTCTAGAAAACCTTGCTGGACAGCTAAGCAGCCGCTGTGACAGATGACGGTGTGGGCAGATATGGAACCCATGGACTTTCACATTGTCTCAGGATTTTTAATCCGCTTTTTCACAGGTCAGAGAAAGTCGACTTTATAAACACCATTTAACTCCTTTTATATCTAGTTTTACCCTCCATCTTCTCCCAGATTTCCACACAGAGGGATTAATGCATATGTTGTTATGGCATTGGAAGAGGTGCTCCGCGATTTACCTTTATTTTGCTCTCCGAAGCACGTCTCGGTGCCGTTTGGAGTCCGCGTGAGCTGACGGCAGGGAGGTGTGCTCGCAGCCCAGCCTCGCCCCGCCGCACTGTTATCTGGACGCCTCAGACTCGTTTGGGAACAGAGTTTGCTAGCCAGGCCTTTTCTGTTGTGCGTCTTATCAAATAGCTTAAAGTGTTTTGAAATGCATATTTTTATATTGAATAACAAGAAAAAATAAATATTATTTAAATGTATTTCTGTTTAGGGCATTTACTTTTTCATTCTAACTATATCAGATTTCTAAATCCAACTTCAGACATTTGCCGGTTAGCATTTGCTTAAATAAGGACTTGCTTTGGGAATTAAAGGAGGCATATCAGGTTGAGAAACACTGAATGAAAAAGCCGTGGTATGTCATGAGGATACTCTAAGGACGTAGGAAACTAACTGCAGTCTGTCCCTAATTAACCAATGTTTTAATTCTCTGGATGATTATATTTAGGGTGCACTGTTTAGAACACAAAATGCTTTTTTAGTTTTTAGGAAAATAATGGTATATATGGTAATATATTTTTATAATAATGCCCTCAAAATGACCTCACAATGATAGAGCTGGTCTACATACCTAGATAACCTACTAATCACCCACAGCATTGCTTCTCATATAAAACTCCTTCCAAATCTCAGCCAGCTCAGGTATTAGGAACCTATATGTCCACCGTCCCTACGCCCCCAGTTTTATACGCTCGCCGTAGTAGACTAGGGGCTCCTTTGCTCCTCCGCCTTTCATACACACCTGTGCCATGAAAAATGTAATTTTTGACGGAGCTGGCCCAGGGGGAGAGAGGTGGCAGCTGTGCCGGGGGGGGGGGTGGGAGAGGGACTGTCTCCAGAGGGGGCACCAGCTCTGCAGGGTTCCAGCTCTCCTGGGGAGAGCCTGGGGAGCTCCTGTATTTCTCCCCTTTCCAGAGTCGTTCTTTATATATGGACGTTTCCTCACCCTCTGCAAGGGGCTTTGTAGTGGGAGTGTTCTGGTACGCGTGTTCGGTACTATGGTAACATTTCGCATCTTTGCATTGCTGCATCAGCGTGGTATGTAAAAAAGGGAGATGCGGTTTCCGCACTTCACACGGTGCAGAATAACTCATTCTGTAGCAAGGGCGTCTGCGAAGTAACGTATCACGTACTAATTTCCTTAGAGACACAGACGGATCATCACTTTTTCAGCTCCCAGCTGCGGTTATTTATTTGCCGCATAGCATTTCTCAAAGTACGTCTCTTAGAACATCGGCTACTTAGGAGACAAACAGATGTCATAACCAAAAGGGTTCCCTGATCAAATATATTTGAGAAGCACTTAGTCAAACAAAGTTAAGTAGGTGTATTTATCGTAGTACTTAGGGAATTTGGTCTACGCATTATGAAGGGAGAAAGATCGCAGGAAACCAGCGGTTTCCACTTGCCTGGCTGCAGACCCTCCCTGAAAGTCTCCCTTCCTACGGGGGAGCACACTTTAGAAATGTTGTTACATACTTTCACACTTAAAACCTCAATTTGTCACACTGTTTGGGGGTGTTATATGTTTAATTGAATCTGTTTTCCTGAGAAGATTTTAATACTTAATGTGGGAAAACTTTAAAAGTACTAGCAATCTGGGGTGCCTGGGTGGCTCAGTCGGTTAAGCATCCAACTCTGGATTTCAGCTCAGGTCATGATCTCATGGGTTCATGAGTTCGAGCTCCGTGTCAGGCTCTGTGCTGGCAGTGTGGAGCCTGCTTGGGATTCTCTCTCTCTCTCTCTCTCTCTCTCTCTCTTTCTCTCTCCCCCTGCCCTGCTCGTGGTCTCTCGAAATAAATACACTTAAAGAGTGTACTAGCAATTTCACCTGCCTCTGTATAAATTATGCCGACGATGATCTAGTCTTTCATGTGGGGCCCTTCAGTAGTACCATATGGCATCCAGTTCGTCACAGAGCATCACACAGCCCTGAGAGAATCTGGACGAAGTCTTTATATTTTATAGCCTTTACCGGAAAAATAAACTCACAGCAAATACTGGCTTATTTTCTTGTGATTTGCCTACAGAAGGCGATTACTAGTTAAAGTTTTATGTCTGCCTCGGTTTTTCTGTTTTGCTTATTTCTCTCTTGCCCTGTTTTCTCTCTTCTCTACTCATGTCACGCCTGTCTCTCAGCCATGTTAGAACCCGATGTGTATACAAATAATGGGTCTTCTTCGTGAATTAGTTCCCATCAGTTCTTCCGTGCAGTGTGGATACGGTATGCGTGTACGGTGCTCGGCCGTGCCGGTGTCTGCTGGGCACTCTCTCCTCCAGGGGAACTGTGCCTCCGTTGCTAACCGTGTATCTCTGGCAGGAGCCAGATGGTTTCTTACGGCTTTTCCTTCACCGTAGCTGACAAATTTAGAGGTGCACTTCTGACCCGATCTGGGCCAATCTGAGTTCTTTGCAAGATTTTCAAGCTAGAAAGGAGAGAAAATTTCTTAAGACGCAAAGTTCAGGAGCTAGCTAGTGATGGGTAGGTTGGATTGATCTACTCAAGATACCTTCTAATAGGTAACCTTCCATCACATGCCTATCTGACAAAAAGAGGGATTACTTTTACTCTGATTTCCAAGGACAGTGGATAAGGACGAGTCCAAAGCTCCACTTAAAATGTTGATTTTTGTGTATTCTTTTTACCTCATGCTTTCTAGATTGGAAATCGATGGAACAGAATGGTTCCGTGATGTTCTTCACAGGTCTCCGCGGCTCTGCCTGGGAGACCTGCTGCCCAGCTTCCCTTTGTTCCAACCATCTTGTCACCTTTCGCATTCATTTCCAAAATAATTTTGTCTGTGTCTCTTGTGACTTGCATCCAAAAGTGTTAATTGTCGTGTGTGCCTTGAATGTGTTTGTAAATGTATCTCTTCGATATTTAGTGCAATTTCTAATTACGCCTTTTTAAAAAACTATGATAAAACTTACAAAGTGCCAGGCACTGTTTAAATGGTTTACAAATACTGAACTATTTAATCCTCATAACAACCCTGTGAACAAGGTATTATTATAATACCATGTTACAGATGGGAAAACTGAAACACAGGGTGATCGATAAAGAGCCCACCACTAGTATAAGACTGGCTGGCTGGCTGGCTTTGCTTTTCCATTTTAAACAGACGGTTGCTGCCAAAACATATCCCAGGATCTGCATAAGAGCATTTGTAGATGTTTGCTTCCGAAAGCAGTCACTGTACCCAAGCAGGTGATATGAAAACGAGACTCTGCAGTTGTGCGTGCATAACCAAGCGTAAACAGCATAATTAAGAAAACACACTTTTAAAGTTGCCTACACGCCTGTAATTGGCACGTGGCAAGCTTGCACCAGACTCTTAACGTTTGCGGCACAGGCCAGCTGTCTTCCAAATGGTATATAAAGCAAAAGGAGCAAGTTTCCTCACTCTTACTCAGTTAGCATTAAGATAAGAAAGGAAATATTTGCTGACTATTTTCAAGCACTTGAAGTTTCGTAAAGACCTGAAAGACCAGAGTATGCTTAGTGTAGTGGGTCTGACCGTGGCCGCTGGAAAGATAGGCCCACACCCTAACCCTCGGGACCTGTGAATGTGACCTTGTTTAGAAAAACGGTCATGGCAGATATAATTAAGGATTTTGAGCTGAAATCACCCTGGATTATCCAGGGGGGCCATAAGTCCAATAGCAAGTGTCCTTGTGAGAGAAGAAACGGACACGAAGATAGAGGCGGTGGCGAGGCCACAAGGCAAGAAAGGCCAGGAGCCACCAGAAGCTGGGAGACGCCAGGAAGGCTCTTCCCTCCGGGCCTTCAGAAGGAGGGTTGCCCTCCCAGCAACCCTGACTTACAACTTCTGGCCTCCAGAACGATGAGAGAATAAATTTTCATTGTTTGAAGCCACCCAGTTGGTGATAATTTGCTATGGCGCCCCTAGGAAACTAATATATGTGGGGAATTTAGCTTTACAGAACCGGACTGAGTCACAGCACTTGCATGGCTAACTCAGAATTTACTGGATCACGAGTTTGAGTACCATAGTTCACCCTAAAATGTGGATATAAAGATACCAGCATGTAAACCTAGGGATGGAGTTAATTACTCTTTACTGTCAAGATTGCTGATGATTTTTTCTGGAACATTTCAGCCATATTTTTCTGGAAGTAAAGAGATCCTGAGACTTTCCATTCCTTAATATTTCTGGTATTTATGCATCTGGATTCGGTTGAAACCAGAGAGTTGAAAGCTTGTCATAAATCTGGTTGCCTTTCAAAGCTTCGCCCTCGGGCTCATTTGAGAAGAGCCTTCACCCTCTTTAGCACCGCGGCATCCATGACCTAATCCAGAACGCTGGAGGGAATTTTCCCACAGGAGCCCTGCACACAAATCCTCTCAGTCTTGATCCAGATTTGGCGTGAACTAGACATGCCACCACAGGCCCCGTGACAGGGCCTGGCACCATCACAGGAACATTCCCTGAACCTCAGAGTGAAGCCTTCAAGTGATGTTTCCTTTGTGAAGCCATGAGTTTTGTGTAATGTTAACTGACACTCCGGCTTATGAGATCTTATCTCACGTCAATCTGAGGGTTGGAGCCGCTGTTCTTCTTAATGCTTCTGGGACCTCAGAGCCTGACCACACTCTAAGATGGGAGAGTAATGAAGTGAGGGCCCGTTAGTCATCCCCTGGACCTCTGCATTGGGGAACTTGTGTGGCCAGAGGTTTACTGGTTTCCTTACTTCACCTGGGGGGCCTGCTCCTCCAGGTGGGACAGCGCTGGGGCGGCCTGGATGGCGTTACGAGCTTGGCCCAGCGCGGCGAAGCTCTGATGCGAACTCAAGAGGCACGCGACCCCTGTTGCTGCGTCAGATGCGGTTCCATCAGAGGCTAGTCGGTGCCTCCTGCGGAGAACTGTCTGCTCACTCTCCTTGTTCCTGGTGACCCAACTCCCAGCTGTTACTGTTGCTTTTCTGAATGGCAATTTGAAGTTCTGGCCTTGCTCCTGAGTAGATCCGGGGCTGTAGCAATCACCAGTCCGAAATACCCTATTCTCTTAGTCATCAAGTTCAGCTTTTTCAGATTGAGCCATTTCATCTGACTGTCAACAGAACAAAAGCGCTCTCCTTCAAGAAAGAGTTTTTCTTCCTTTCATGCATCCGCCTGCCCGACCATTCTTCCGTGCACCCCTGGGTCTCCCTACAAAAAGTTTTCCATGAGTCCTTGAGTGTCAGCTGTGAAGTTGGGTGAAGGAACCCGAGATGGTTAAAACCAAATACTGACTTCACAATCCTGTTCTCAGGCTTTGCAGGTGACAGAAAAGCCAGCAGGAGTAAGATTAAAAAAAGAGAGAGAGAGAGAGAGAGGGAAGAACCAAAGGTGTTCTCTGGATCGGTTTACCCAGGAAGGCAGAAAAAATGAAAAGTAGAAATAAAAGCCATCAGAAACATGAAGCAAGTCTGGGGTGCCTGGGTGGCTGGGTCGGTTAAGCTTCCAACTCTTAATTTCAGTTCAAGTCATGATCTCAGAGTTCATGAGATCGAGCCCCATGTTGGGCTCTGCAGTACAGCTCAGAGCCTGATTGGGATTCTCTCTCTCCCCCTTTCTTTCTGCCCCTCCCCCATCCATATGCGTGCACGCGCTGCGCGCTCTCTCTGTCTCTCAAAATAAACTTTAAAAAAAAGAAAGAAAAGAAAAAGAAGGAAAGAAAACCAAAGAAAGAAAGAAAAGAAAAACAAAGAAAGATGGAAGAGATCTTCCACCAGTGCTTCTTACCGCCCCCTTCCTGTCCCAATCAGAATCAGGTCACTGCTTGGGAGAGCTCCAGGGGAGAAGACGGAGAAGGCTCATGGTAGTGACTCACCAAAGTCACCAGGAGCCTCCACATCGCCGCATCACTGGCCGGCCCAAGTCTGTCGTGCTTGAATTTTCCACAGTCTTTGCTTGTGGCCACCACTTTATAGCCTTTGTCTGTGCTGCATTCCCACGGAGACGTGACGGTGCTCTTCCACTGATGCGAAGGACAAACACGATGAACTGCTCTTGGCGAATCGGGGCGATGTTGGGATCTACGAAGACTTTTTTCCTTTTTCCCTCAGACAGCAACTTCCTTACTTGGGAGGCAAACCCCAAACCTTGGCTTTGTTAGATCCACATTCTACGGAGCTAAGAAAGCAGAATCGGGCAGTTGCTATGCAAGAGACAGTAACACGTCTCATTTGGAAACCTCCAGCGACTTTGATCTACTTGAAAATGTAGATCATTTTCAAAATGGCACTTTGTTCGGAGCTGTTATCCTTTATTGCACGGTGCGTTTCAGTTTGAATAATTAGAACCACAGTGTGGACAAGAAGGAGAAGAAACTTGCTTCTGAAAGTTGAAGCAGAAAATTCCTGAATATTTGCCAAGAAGACTATTTTTGCCAGCTACTTGCCACCTAAACAATGGCATTTCCTTCGACTGAAATGTTTTCAAAGCCTTTTCATTTCTTCTGTTTCTTTTTAGAGGAGATAGTTGAATGGCCTGAGCCTGTCAGAATGGTTTGACTCATTGTTTCCGGTTTGCTGACCCCTTGGAAGGACAGATCAACGGCTCGGGAGAAAGTCAGTGGGATCCCCGTTACCGTTGCTGCTCCCGAGGTTTCTGCTCCAGCTACTGGCAAGGAAGGACTCCCCCAGGAGGGCCAGGTATGCGAAGGCCTGAAACACCTTTCAACCGGTCAGGCATTCTTATCCTCGGAGTCACTGCTTCGAGGGGCAGCGAGGGAGAGAGGTGGAAGTGAATTTGCCGGGTCCGTCTGTGGATCATAGAATCCGGTGCTGGCAACAGCCCGGCTGCAGGAGAGCACAGTTTAAGCAAGGATACTGGAATTTAATATGTGCTGTGGGGAGTGGGGGGGGGGGGAGTATATTTAAATAAAAATAAGTATTTATCATCTTGGTGTCTTTTTAAAAGCTTGTCCCTCAGGGGAAAAATCCTTCCTGAACCACCCCTGGTCTGCACATTGGCAGTTGTTCCGGTTTCGCACTTGGTCTGTGATGACAAAAGTGTCACCTCCTTCCTTCACTGGCAACTGTGATGTGTCTGTCGGGTCCCCAGAGCAGACCCACTCCGGGGTGTCTGTGACAGGGTGGCGGTGGGGGAAAGCACACTGCCTACGTTGGGAAGTAATAACAAACATCCAACTTGATGTTCTGGTTATTACCCACGGCGTTTGTAAAGTAGATTTCTCTCCGGTTTGAAAGGTTTGGCTTTTTAAGGGGGCCTGCAGGCTGCTGTTTATCTTGGCTCTTCTGCCTGTATCGGTATAATTTGTCTTTGGTTAGTTCTTGGGGCGGTGGAGTCTGTACTAATCAGACAGAGTGAGACTTTTCACTTGCTTTTGAAAGGGAAACTAAGTGCATGCCATTCCTTAGAGTTTATAATCCTTTAGCTGCCCAGATCTTTTCATTTTCTGCCTACTTTTTATTTATTTTTTGAGAGAGATAGTGAGTGGGGGAGGGGCAGAGAAAGACGGGGAGACCGACAGAGAATCCTAAGCAGGCTCCACACTATCAGCGCAGAGCCTGATGCAGGGCTCGAACTCACAAACCACGAGATCATGACCCGAGCTGAAACCAAGAGTCAGGCGCTGATTTTCTGCCTACTTTTAAGTGATCTCTTGAAAAGGGAGGAAATAGCATTAAACTATATTCTGTCATTTAGATCTCAATATTCATCTTTCCGGAACTGAGAATACTATTTTGCACACGTCCCAGACCTATGTAGGCTCCAGTATTTGCTCAGTCCTGCAGCATCTTGGATTGGCCTTACGGAGTCTTGTCCTAAGGTGAGTCACCCGGTATTTAGCCAAAGACTCAAGGGGACTCCCTCTGCAGCTCTCTGGAACTCTCCCTGCAGAGCTCCCTTCTCTGTGTATCTTGCCCTGCACTTTCCCACGGTCTTAGTAGTCCAAACCTCCAATTTCTTTCTCTTCTGCTCAGCAAGACCACTGCACTCTGTTGGGCTTCCTCCTTGTGACACAGTCTAGAAAGTGCCTGCAGAAAGGGTATCACGGGACTCATCTCTTAAGGATCATGGACGTGTGCTTGCCTTTGGCGCCTAACTTCTGAAACCCCGATTCCATATATTTTGTCTAGTGTTGTAGTTGTTTACTGCAGCAGAGCTAGTCCGGTACCAGTTAATCTGCCTTGGGCAGGAGCAGAACCCCAAATGTGCTGTAGTGAGGAACCTCCTTTAGAAAGGCAGCTGAGGGAGGGCTTCCCCAAGGAACAGATGATGCCGAGGGTATCACGCGGTGGGTCACCTGGCCCCCTGAAGGGGGGCCCTCTTTTGCCTCCTAACTGGTTCCTCTGACATGAAGTGGGGGGGGAAAGGGTTTTTTCGATAAATTTAAAGACAATGGGCTTTGTTTTTGGTTTTCAGCAAAATCCTAAAGTTGAATGTGTCTAGAGCTAGTTCCCGGTAAGGTCCCCTAGCTGTTTACATTCGGGATGTGATTTTTTTTTTTTTTAACTATGTGTTCTATTAGTCCAAAAAGTAAAAACCTTCATGTGGTTAATGAAATGTCTTGAAGGAACATCCAAATTTGAAAACGATATCCATCTCTGGCAAAAAGTAGAACTGAGCCCTCCAAATGCTAAAAGCTCCAGTTAGCGCCAGGCTCTCACTTTGTGTCAAGAGGTGAGTTGCCTGGGTTCAGGTGCTCGCTGTGCCTGCTGCACCTGCCGCTCTGGGCCAGCTCCTTGGCTCCTCTGGGCTGTGTGTGTGCTTTTTCTTCTGTAAACAAGGGGTTAGACTAGCTTCTTTCTGACTTCAAGGCAACGAGGGGAAGGCTTTTGTTGCATGTACCTGATTTCAGAATCAGTCCGGCAGAAGTGGATTTCAACCTTGGACCTGCTGCCGCTGGAGCCCCAGTTTTCTCATCTTAAAAAGCGCATCGATGTGAAGGTTATTATGAGGACAGGTGAGAGCAAGCAATGAACTTAGCCTGGGGCCTGGCGCGACGTGGAAGTCTGTGGTATGCCACACCAAAACGAAACTTCTAGAGTAGTGAGTGGTAAGTAGGCATTCTACAGCCTGCGGGTAGTGGGTTGGTGCTTCTACAAGTTCAGGCTGATGGCCACGTGTAGCCTTAGTGAATGTAGGGCTTAAGTAAGAAAGGCATAATTCCAAGCACTTACACAGTGAAGGAGGCAACGAGTTTTACATGTGTGTGGATCAAATGGAATTGTTTCACCGAACATGTGCACGAGCGATTCCCTTAGGGCTGGAAAACGCCGCCAACCGAGGTTTCTATTTTGGTCCTCGACCTGCTCTCTCCCTCCGCCAGCCTCCTAGCTCCACCCGCCCAGCTGGAGGCCCCCCCTGGACGACGTCGTTCAGCTTCCTCTCTTAGGGGAAGTAGGACCCCACGTCGCTTTCTCTGTATGTTCTCAGAGATTCCTGCGTTCTTGACTCCGTGTCCGAATGCCCGTCACCTCCCAGGCAGCTCAGAGCTGGGCCCTCGAGTTCTGAGCTACCGTCAAAGGTTCTGCCTGCTCTCCTCTCACGGGGGGGAAGGAATCAACAGGAGAAAAACGGGTAAACTCTGGTAACAGACCGTGTCGTTTGCTGGTGACCCAGCATCAATGATCTTTCCCTTTTTTACTCACTCGACCTCCCCTCTGTTCAGGGTGGCCTGACAGAACGTAGACTTCAATCTCTGTGGTTAGGGGAAACAGCCTGGCCACTGAGCTGTAAGAGCGAGTTGCCTGGTGAGGCTTTCGGGAATGCTTCTTATAAAGGGGTTGACTCTGCAGGCCGTGCCTTTTGCACTTTCTTTTCACCTTTTCTGGGATGAAGCATCACCTGGAGGTGGAGGACTCTTCTTACGAACGTGGTGCTAAAGGCCACAGCTTGGTCTGAAAGTGAAGGAGCAGACAGCTAGAAATAGGGCAGGTTACTGGTCGTACCACGGAGCTGCCAGACCAGCCCTGGATGGTCACTCCCGGACTCCTTCTTCTACAGCCATAATAAGCCCCCTGCTTTATTTAAGCCACTGTTCAGTTGGTGTTTCCATTATTTTCAGTATGCAAGCCTAAGTGATTCTCCTTTAAGTGAGAAATTGAGATAAATATTTGTTTCTATACATGGAAGAAGTGATAAACTCTTTGGCATAGGAGGTATGTAAGCAAAGGCTCAATGGTCATTACACAGGGATGCCTGGGGAGTCCTCCAGGAAGTGGGGAGTTGAATTTGTCAGGAAAGCAGAACATGAACTTACAAAGAAACTCATGAACTTATAAAGAAAATCATCTGAGGCGTGCCTGGCTGGCTTGGTTCATAGAGCATTCAACTCTTGATCTAGGGATTGTGAGTTCAAGCCCCACATTGGGTGTAGAGAGTACTTAAAAATAAGTCAAAATTTAAAAAAAAATCATTTGAGATAAAGGTGGTTTCTGGCACCTCAAAGTGAGATTCAAATTACTGTGAAATAAAATTTCTTTATTATTTTAGCACTTAAGGAAGCCACAATTGATGTATGTGACATACTTCTGCTTCCCACATTTTTTCCAACCCACGAAGATTTGAAAAGAAACTTGAAAAAAAAATCAGCCAATTCAGGAAACACGGAATTGTCATACAGTGTATTAAGTACACCTTAATTAAAAAAATGGGTTGCTTCGGGGCACCTGGTTCGGGGTGTCTTGGTTGGTTAAATGTCTGTCTTGATTTTGGCTCAGGTCATGATCTCAGGGTTCATGGGATCAAACCCCATGTCAGGCTCTGTGGTGGCAACGTGGAGGCTGGCTGGGATTCTCTAGCCCCCTCTGTCTTTGCCCCTCCCCTGCTCACATGAGTACTTGCTCTCTCTCTTTCTCAAAATAAATAAACTTAAAAATATGGACTGTTTTCATGTCTACTCCTATGGGACTTCTCATTAATCATGACAAGTTCAACACATGTTTATCCTGATTCCTTCCTGGAACCTCACTAAAATTAAAGAAATAAAAATACAGAAACCCACAAAGACAAAGAGAGGATAAGAGGTGAGAGAGGCAGGCAAGAGAAGTTGAGAAGTTTTTACAGACGATGGACAACAGACGAGTGAGAAGGGAAATCAGTGGAGGAGAAACACATAAAAATTAGTGCCTGCTACCTTCGGCTAACATTCTTAATAGCGAAATATTATAGGCTTCCTGCCCCTGATTGGAAGGAGACAAGAATGCCTGATACTGACTTTTCTACTTCTATTCAACATTGTATTGGAGGTACAATGAAACTTAAAATAATACCATTTACGATAATAACTCGAAACATCAGCTGCCAAAGAACAAACCTGTTAGAAGTTTTAAAAAATTGTTTTATAAAAACTATATAATATCATTAAAAGAGACTTAGAATATTGAACTAAATGGAAGGATTTACCACGTTTGTGGTTTGGAAGAGAGAACAAAGAGACAATGTTGTAAAATTGTAATTCCTCCCAAATTAATTTATAGGTTCAGTGCAATTCCAATCAAAATCCCAGCAGGTCATGTTGTAGAAATTGGCAAGCTGATTCTAAACTTACATGGAAATGCAAAGGGTCAGCAGTAGTGTAGAAACTGGCAGATTTATTCTAAAATCACAATTACTATGATGTTGGTACAAGACGAATCAATAGAGTAGTAGAAAATAGAATATTCAGGAATAAACTCACATAGATAAGGACCCCGAGAGCAGTGAGAGAAAGGCAATTTTTCAACATAGATGGTGTTGTGTCAATTGGATATCCATATGGGAATAAAATGTATCTTGACTCCCTATCTCACACCATATTTGAAAAGGCAGTTCCAAGTACATTGCAGGGAAAAGAAAGCCCCAATGCCAGAAGATAATAGGCACAAAAGTCACTAATTATATGTGAAAATATTGACGTTTTGGATTTAAATTAAAATTAAGAACTTCTAGGGGCACCTGTCTGGCTCCGCTGGTAGAACATGTGACTCTTGATCTCCCAGTCTGAGTTCGAGTCCCACGTAAGGTGTAGTTTACTTAAAATGAATAAAAAATAAAATATTTAAAAAAATTAAGAACTTTTGTTCATAAAAAGACTCCAATATGTTAGTTACAAGGGAAACTAAAGAGTCAGAAAAGATACTTGCAATACATTTAATTGGCCAAGGGCTTATATCAAAAACATACCGTTTCTTCGAATCCACAAGGAAGAGGGCTGAAATAACTTCTTCAAAAACATAATAATACACACTAGTCGCCCTTGATCTGCAGTTCCGGGCTTCCGGCAGTTTTGGTTACCCGGACAACCGCAGCCGGAAGCACGTGATCGTCCTCGGACGCAGCGCAGCATCAGAACGTAGATGGTAGTCCAGCGCCAAGTCCCGCGTGACGTTATTCTCCTCACTCATCTCCCATCATCTCGCGTTGTGACAGGAAGAAGGTGAGTACAGATGACCTTGAGCAACACGGGGGTCAAGGGCGCCCCACCGCGCAGTCAGAACGCCACGTGTAAGTTTTGACCTCCCGAGATTTAACTTTTGATAGACTACTGTCTGTTATTACTGAGAACACAGTCGGTTAACACGCATTTTGTATGTTGTATGTATTATGTACTGTATTTGTATAAGCAAGCAAGCTAGAGAAAAGGAAATGTTAAATCATAAGGAAGAGAAAATATATGAGCAGTGTTGGACCGTATTTATAATAAAATCCGCGTGTAAGTTTGACCCGGTAAGTTCAAATCTGTGTTTTTTTTTGTTTTTGTTTTTTTGTTTGTTTTTTAAGGTTTATTTCTTCTTGAAAGAGAGTGTGAGCAGGGGAGGGGCAGAGAGGAAAGAGAGGGACAGAGCGTGTGAGCAGGGAAGGGGCAGAGAGAGACAGAGTCCAAAGCAGACCCCGAGGTGTCTGCACAGAGCCAGGTGTGGGGCTGGAACTCCCGAACTTTGAGATCATGACCTGAGCGGAAGTCAGCCGGCTCAGCCATCCAGGCGCCCCTAAACCTGTGTTTTTTACACAGTCAACTGTATAATATTTTGAGAAATATTAATTTCTCAAATAATATTTTCTCAAAAATATTTTCTCAAAATAATTTCTCAAAAAATATTTTGAGAAAGAGACCACATTCAGGTAACTCTTATAATAGTATGTGGTTATAATTGTTTTATTTTATTATTAGTTATCATCGTTAGTCTCTTACTGTGCCTAGCTTATAAATGAGACTTTATCCGGGTTGTATGTTTAGAGAAAAAATGTGGTACATACAGAGTTCTATAACATCAGTGGTTTCAGGCATCCTGGGGGCCTTGGAAATGACTCCCATGGATAAGGGGGGACTACTGTAGCAGTGTTTCAAGGCATAGATTCTAGACCAAGGTCATCTGAGTTCAAATCCTCCCTGTGTCTTTAATTAGCCTGTAGCCATAACCTCACTTCAGTGCTCCAGTGTTCTGCTAATAATAGTACCTGCATCTTCAGGCTGTTGTGAGGCTTAAATGAGCCAATATAAACAAAGCTCTGAGAACAATTACTGGCCCTTTGTGCTGACTACAGCAATGCTTATCACAATTGTCAAGGATTAAATCTTTGTCTTTATCCAAAACTTCTCTCACGCCATTTACACTATATGGCCTTCAGGAAATGTTTGCTGTTCCAAGTCACTAAAACCTTGAATAATGTGCCGTTCAACCATAACTCTTACCAAACTTTGAATAGTTATATGATTTATTATAAATGCACTCACTCATTAAGAAGTATTGGAGTAATACAGAGGCGATGAAGAATAACTCACCTTTATTTAATACCTACTGCATGCCAGACACTGGTCTAAGCACTTAACACACTATTTCCCCTTACGGCTATGTGAGGTCTTCAAAGTAGAAACTATTATTATCCTCATTTTATTTTATAGTTTATTTATTTTGTGAGAGAGTGAGAGAAAATTCCAAGCAGGCTCTGTGCTGTCAGTGTAGAGTCCGATGTGGGGCTCCATCTCACGAAGTGTGAGATGGTAGCCTGAGCCAAAGTCGAGAGTCAGATGCTTAATCGACTGAGCCACCCAGCCACCCCTATTATCCTCATTTTAAATGCAAGGAAACTGAGGCACACAAGAGTTAAGAAACTTGCCCGAGCTCATAAAGCCGCATAGCCATACTGAGCGGATCAGGACTGAGCTCCGTTGATCTGAGAATCTGCTGGAAACTTTCTATAGGAGCAGTCAGGTGTCCACTAACTCATTTAAAAAATTAAGTATTTACATAATGACATGTAACACTGTTCTTTAGGGTTCTCAGGGATGCAGGGTATACTCATAAAATATAATTCAAACTATATTAATAAGCAATTCATATTGTATGTATATAAATAAACTATAATAATGTATTACATGTAGTAGAAAAACACGAGCAGGCAATACACTAAAACAGTGACACCAGTTATTTCCATTTGGTGGGATTAGAGCTGGTTTTATTTTCTTTTATAAACTATTTCATATTTTTCAATTTTCTCTAATAATTTTACTGCAATGTTACCGTTATAAGAAAAAATATTAGAGAGAATTGTATATGGCCACAATTTCCAAACGCTGATTGAAAACTGAAAAATGCAGGCTGTCTTCAGTCCTGCTGAGTCTTTGTGACCCACTCAGGGGCTCAGCTGTCTTTCAAAGTCAAATTTTGGGGGAAAATTCTGTTTCTGAATGTCAGGGTTATTTCCACATTTAATCCCAGATTGGGACAGACTTCATAGCTCTAATCATCCATCTTCTGGGTGGAAGCAAAGCCACTTCTTTTTGTTGCCCTTCGAGAATGCCGGCGGCCGGCGTGGGAGGTGTCACACAAGGCGGGGGGAAGGCACTTTCTTTGGGCAAGTGAATGTCAGGGCAGCAGGCACTTGAAAATCAATGTCATTGTTCAGTCTGTGGGCAAAAGACTTCCTGCGTGGACTTGAGACCGATGACTGATGGCAGGAGACATGGGGAGTTGGGCTGGGCAGTCACTTCTGGTCAGGAAGGGAAACTCTGGGGACGCCTGGGTGGTTTAGTTGGATAAGCTTCAGACTCTTGGCTTTGGCTCAGTTCATGATCTCAGGGTCATGGGATCGAGCCCGAAGTCGGGTTCCTTACCGCGTGTGGAGCCTGCCCGATATTTTCTCTCTCTCCCTCTGCCTGTCTCCCTCGCTCACGTACGCACATGCCCGTGCTCTCTCTCTCTCTCTCTCTCTCAAAAGTAAAAACCCCAAAAAAGGTAAACTTTGGAGAAGTGTTCTGAGATGCGGCAACGATGCTGGTAGCTAGGTCTGTGAGGGAAGGGGACAAGTCTGGGCAGGCTCCAGGGTAGCCAGGTCATCCAGGTTGCTCCAGTAAGGACCCGGAAGTGTTCGCTAGGCTCCTGGTGGTACCCCTGAGAAACCCAGCATGAGGCAGAGTCTGGCGGAGAAGAGGTGAAGACACACGCTGTCTTGGCTGTGACATTTCAAATGAATTCAGCGGCAGCTGGCCTGGAGTTGACGGCACCTGGACGCAGACAGGTGCAGTAGGGTCGTGGTGTGAACCGCGGTCATGGACAGAGCAGGGAATCGGGAGTCCCTGTTTCCCTTCCCTGCCAGCACCATGCGGGCAGTCACGTGATCCTGGTGCAAACAAACGAACTGAGGTCGCAGCCATCCATCCCCCAGCTGGGTCCTCCCCTGTCCAGCACCTGCTGCTCCCACATCCAAGGCAGGATTCACGCCATCTTCCTCTTCCTCTCTCCCCCCTCTCCAGGCTCTGACTGTTCTGAGGCTTTTTTCCTGAGTCTGTCCGGCTATTTGTTTTAACCACATTACGCATTTTTTTTGGAACAGCCCTGCCTTTGAAAAAGGACAGGGAGAGGAGGAGGGCAGAAACGTGAAGGAAAACCTGTCAGAATTTGACCAAAGCCAGGACTTGGTGAGAAATGGGAGTTACAATGACGCCGAGGCTTTTCTGGTAGATGAGTAGCTGGGGCCGTAGGGAGCCGTATGGTCATCCGAGGCTCTGGTTCTTTCTGCTCTCACCTTAGCGCACAGGGGTCACTCATAGCCGCGGGGTCTGGCCTCTGGGCACAAATGCTGGTGGTGGACAAGAGTTTGGGCCTTTGGTAGCGAGAGGTTCTCGACAGAACTTTTCATACAGATGAGCGACTTTCTTGCTCACCTACGCTCACACCCCGTGAATTTCTCAGTATTACAGGTGGCAGTGCTTCAGGAAATACACGACAAAACGAAGATTTATACGGCCTGATTTAGAACCTGGGTATTTTCCCTCTCTCGGAGTCGGGCATTCATTTCTGAAACGAGCTATACACCAAACCAAGATTGACGGGCGCTGGGCCTTGGCACCCCGCCACAGCATGCCATTTACGTCGATGGAGCAGATTAGCTCACAGGGCGCCCGAGAAGGTCCGCTTTGGCTGAACTGCCGAGACCACGGGGAACTTGCTGCACTGTTCTGTCTACTGGTGTCTGTGTTTGAAGGTTTCCAGGTTAGAAAGTCCAAATTTTCCCTTCGTGTCCGTCGGTACTGGAATGTCAGAATGGCTGCAAGCGCTTTGGAGATGGGGCTTCGAGGACGTTGAGTTGGAGGTAGCTTTAGTTTGGGTTTAGTGGCATGTATTTGTGATTTTTTGTAGTTTCTTTTGTTTATAGCAGAGTTCTGTCTATTCTTCTGCAGCAGGAATGGCTTTGAAAAATACTCCTCCTGCCTGGTGTGCTGACTTAACTGGCCATCAAGACACACAGGTGTCGCTCAGAAATCAAACCATGTTGTTAACGTGTTTGTCCCTGGCACGCAGCCCCAGTGCATGAGAGACAGAGAGAAAGTTTGGAAAGCAGTCTGTGCAAAATCCTTCTTATCATCAGATGTAAAATTGGATTCTTTGATACCTTATCAAAATTGGGAGTTCTCTCTTACCAGGAATACAAGAGAATGCAATTATCCATGTACTGTATATTTTAAATCTTTTTAAAAATAAGGATTGTTCAAAATCATATTTAGAAGATTCTTTTTTTGTTAAAAAAAAACACAAACCCCAGGGTATTGATTTAATATATTCATCACGAGGGCTCAACCAGAGACTTAATCTAAAAAACAAAACAAATATGACAGCACAGCTGAAGATATGGAATCTTACAGATGAAGGAAATGGCAGACTATCTACAGCGAAACTGAAAAGACAATACAAGGAGAGAGGCTGGAGACCTGCTTTGAGTACGTTTCTTGCAGATATTTCTTTAAAATAATTTTTTTTTTGAAGTTTATTTATTTTGAGAGAGAGAGAAACAGAGGACATGAACAAGGGAGGGGAAGAGAGAGAGGCAGAGAGACAGAATCCTAAGCTGACTCCAAAGTCCGATGTGGGGCTCTACCTCGAACGATGAGATCATGACCTGAGCCAAAGTCAGGAGCCTGACGCTTAAGCAGCTGAGCCACCCAGGCGCCCCTCTTGCAGAAACTTCTTCAAGGCGGTGGGGTTTTTCCAGAGCTCGGCAGCATGTGTGCTCCAAGGGCTGTCAGTGTCGGCTTCTCCCAGCGGCTCTGGGTGGACAGCAGGATGGTCCTTCAGGATGTCCAGGCGGATGTTATCCTGGGCGTCCACGCTGCGGTGGTAGCGGGGCGTGAGGAACTTGACCGTGGGCGCGTTGTAAGGATAGCCACTGGGGAGCTCCAGGGAGAGTTTTTACCTCACGTCTTCATACACTGTGCCAGCCGCTCCGTAGATGGTCCGCAACCATTTGAAAAGGTCGTCCGATTCAGGGGAGGCAGGGGTCCCTTTGTCGCCAGACATCACGAGGGTCGCCAGCTCCTGCTGTAGCCTCTTGCCCACAGGGCCCCGGGGGGTGACCCCACTGGGCTCAGCAAAGTTGCGGGCGGTGGCTACACTGGCAGTGGCTGGGTTGAGGTCCTGGGAGGCCATCCGGGTGGCACCAGCAGGGAGACGTAAACTCGGAGAACACGACTACAACCCAAACTTAGAAGATTCCCTTTCTGTGGAGCCCAGACTTCTAACAGGATTACGAACACCAGAGAAGCCTGTTTGTGAACACACTGATTTTACGCATTTTATGCATACAAACTAAAAATAAGTTAAAAACTGAGATCAGTCATCCTAGAAGGAAGAATGATTATTTTTCTATTTTCTCTGTAGAAAATAATAGTCTAAAATAATTGTAATATGAAGGACTGATTAAAAGTAAGCAGCCGAAAAATGTAGGGATAGAAGTATTATAGGAGTATATCAACAGTGAAATAATTTAAAATATGATTTATTGTATTTACTAGCTTTTAAAAATTATAATTTAATGTAACCTCTTTTCCCATTCTAAATGTATTTTTATATTTTATTTTTATTTATAATATAGTATTCTTTCTCTTTAAGACACCCCTCTCTCCAATTGTATAAACTTCAGGTGCTACAGTGGCCAGTCCTGCTTAGTTTCCCTCACTGATTCCTCCTTTTCTCTCTGATTTCCAAACTTTGGAGAGCCCAGGGCTCACTTCTTAGACTTTTCCCTGTCTGGATTCACTCCCCAGGTATATGGGTAGTCAGGGTTTAACTAGAAAAGCGCAACCACAATGGAATTGGGATTTATTGCTGCAATTGGGAAGGGAGGTCTGAAACGGGGCAGGAAGAGATCAGAGCAGAATTCCTGACTAGGAAGCACTGGACAGAGTTGGGACTTCAGAGGCACACGCAGCTGCTACCGTCGGGACCACGGCAGAGAGATGGAGGAGTCTGTGGAAGGCTATTGCCTCTGAGTCTGGTGGTGGGCTTGGGGCCGCTATTGGGCAACAGGGCCACCAGTTGGGAAGAGGAGCTGGATGCAGAGCGGGAGAGAAGGGCATGAGCTGGAGCCACCAGTGCCTAAGTGTCTGTCTCCGTCCGCGTCTAATCAAACACTCTCCAGGGAGTAATGATGGCTGCTTCACTCCCGCCCCCCAATTTCATGCACATCTTTTTTGGTCAGCGCTAATCTGGAACCATACAAGGGAAGAGGTTCTGGAATATACTTCTGTTTGGCCAAGGGAACACGGTTCAAAAGCACATGCTAGGTAATCTCACTTTGTGTTGTGGCTTTAATTCCACCCATATTCTGATGATTCACAAATTTGTAATCCCTGTCTGGCCTTCTCTGGAATTCAGATTTATGTCTAACTCCCTCCTTAAATCACCATTTGGATATTTAATAGATGCTTCAAACTTAATATGTGAGAAAAATGAGCTCCTAATCTGTTTCCCTGAACCTGTTCTTTCCAGAATCTTCCTCTGAGGAAGAATCCAGGTGCTCTGGCTGAAAATCTCGGGATTGTCCTTTTCTCCGGTCTGTCCCACCCAACAAGTAATTGATCAGAAAATCCCATTGACTGTTCCTTCAAGAAATATCCACTGACTTACTACTTCTATTGTAGGCTGGAAAATTGCCCCCCTTCTAAGAGATCCACACCCTAATCCCTAGCATCTGTGAACATTACTCGAAATAGCTTGAAAAAGGGGGTCTGGAGCATTGATTGAATTAGTGATCTCGGAATGGGGAGATCATCCACGTGAGACCGAAGTGCAATCACATGTGGCCGTAAGGAGGAGACAGAGGGAGATTTGGGATCTCCCCCAGAGGAGAAGGGGAATGTGAAGATAGAGGTTAGAAGATGCCAGCCTTGAAGATTGGGATGATGTGGCCACCAGTCAAGGAAGGGCGCAGCTACCAGAAGCTCTCAGAGGCAAGAGGCGGAGTCTAGAGAACGCACAGCCTTGCTAACACCAAGATCGTGGTCCAGTGATGCTGATTTTGGACTTCTGGACTCCAGCACTGAGAGGGAATAAGGTTCTGTTGTCTTCAGCACCAAGTCTGTGATCATTTGTTACAGCAGCCACCAAAACCAACTTACCGTTTCCTCTCTGCCGTCGTGTTGTATGTACAGTGCCACCGGAGTGCCTAGATTATTCCAGCAGCCTCTTGTCTAACTGACCTCTCTACCTTTAAAAATGTAATTCAGATCACGTCACTCATTTTTCGAAACCCTTCTGTTGTTTCCCTTCTCAGACAGAGTACAATATGCTATTTTCATCATCAACTTAGTGAGCTCTGTTTAACTTGGTCACTTTCTACCTGTCTGGCTTTACCAGACATTCCATTCCTTGATGCTCCTCGAGCATACAAAATGTGTCCCTGCCTCAGGACTTTTGCACTTGATCTTCCATCTGCTTAGGTTGACGTCCTGCCTCCCATAGCCACCTGGCTTACTTCTTCACTTGATAGATGAGACCGTCTCTGTCCATGCTTTAAAAAGTACCGGCCATCCAGCCTCACTCACTCTCACTTTGTAACACTCTTCCTTTCTTTCTTCATCCACAACCATAGCAAAGTCTGACAGATGTATTCTTGCTTAGTTTTTTAATTCTTCACCCTCCCCCATTAGAATGTAAGCTCTTTGAGGGCAGGGATATCTATCTGTTTGGTTTTTTGTTTTGTTTTGTTTTGTTTTTACCAGTGTTGTATCCCCAGTACCTAGAGAGGGCTATGATGTGTAATGGATACTGAATAGTATTTATTGAAGGAATGAATTATCCAAGAATGCTGTTAGTTTTATATTGCAAACATTTTACTTCATTGAAAGTTCTTGGGGCGCCTGGGTGGCTCAGTCGGTTGGGCGGCCGACTTCGGCTCAGGTCATGATCTCGAGGTCTGTAAGTTCGAGCCCCGCGCCGGGCTCTGTGCTGACAGCTCAGAGCCTGGAGCCTGCTTTGGATTCTGTGTCTCCCTCTTTCTCTGCCCTTCTCCTGCTCACGCTCTGTCTCTATGTCTCAAAAATAAATAAACGTTAAAAAAAATGTTTAGAAAGTTCTTGCACTGAGTCATTATAAGCAATCACCCAACTCATTCCTTGGTTTCATTAATATTCTCTGGAGGTGGGAATGCTTCCACTTTTCCAAAGGTCACTGTGGCCAGCAGTTGAACTATATCTTGGATTTGGTTGTAATGTAAATAATGAGACTAACGTGCATTCTAGAAAGGAAGGCCTTCCCTCCCTTTCTATGTCTTCCACATTCCCCTACTTTAAACTGAAGTAAGGGCTTAAGTGGGAATTCGGTATTCCTTTAAGGGGTTTTCCCAGTCCAACGGTCTGATCCCGGCTGTGGTTTAATAAGCCCCATTCAGCACATCCATCCTCCCCTTCTGATTCTTCCTCCCCCAGTCACTTCCTGTCACAGCAACCCCTTTCAAAATTAAACTCCAATTCTAAAACAAATGAAGCACGGGCAGGAAGAGGGGGATGAATCACAGCATATGGGAACAGTTTTGTTTGGAAGCATGATCAGCATTCTTTGCAAACAAGCTGTGGCCATATGTGGCAGGGCGGGTATAGACGGAGCTTTAAAATACAAGCGATGAACTGTGGGAAGTGGCTGAGTTAGAAAGCTCATTAGTGATTGGTTTGATGTGATACCTTCAAAGAAGTCTCTCTCTCTCTCTCTCTCTCTCTCTAAGGAGATAGATATTTCTGCGACTTTTTATATATTGAAAGATTGCAAAGAGGTGGCCTGTTGTGAGTTAAAATTCTTGCCATTTTAGCAGAGAAGCTATGGACAACTGGTTAGGACTTGTTTCTCGGCTAAAACCATGGTCACTTGAATTCGAATTTATTGGTATCCCCACAGGAGTTGTTTTTAGAACCAGACCTATTGCCTCTCGGCGCTCATCCCTGAGGAAGAGAGAAAAGAGATGTCACAGATGTACACGTGTTTCTCTTATTGATTGATGCATTTTAATAAATATTTTTGAGTTCTGACCAAAAGCCAGGCCCAGTGTTAGGCCCTAGATATTTGATGAGGAGCAAATATCCTGCATATTCTATGGTGAGCAAAAATCACCACAATTCCTGCCTTCATGAAGCTTACAGTCCAGAGGGAACATAGTAATCAAATAATCTCACAAACAAATGAAACATAGCAACTGTGGTTTGAGTTACCAAGGAGAACAACAGGATGGATTCTATGAGAGACTCTGACGGGAAGCCTGACCTGGTCTGAGGCGTCAGGAATGATGGTTGACTCGCAGCTGAGAGACAGCTTATTTAAGAGGGGACAAGGGCGTGCGCAGAATTCAGGGCGGAAGGGTGATGTGCCCAGTTGCCCTGGGGCCCGTGGGGTTGCAGTGTATTCAAGGAGCCGTAACAAGTACAGTGAAGGGCCGCGAATCTGGGGCTTGAAAGCGAGAAGTCAAGAGACAGAAAAAAGAGGTAGGAAGGGACATGACTACCCAGTGCCTCGTGGGTTATGTTAAGGATTTTGATCTCCCTCTCAAGGAGAAGCCATTGGGAAGAGTCAGGGCAGCTAAGAAAGAGCACAGCCCCCCACCCCCAAGCTCTCTCTTATACCCCTCCATTTTGGGTCACAGACAAGTGCTGGAGGGTGGTAGAAGGGGTAAAAAAAAGGTGAACCAGAAACTTACTGATCTCCTCTCATAAGGCTTACAGTCTAGGATACAAGATGCATGATAGAGATAGTCCATAAGTAAACACTTTCAATTTACATAATGTAACAAAAGAACAAGGTAGGAGTCTCTGAGATCAAATGACAGTGTCCTGTCCTTGGGTGGAACTAACAGGAAAACCTCAGGGAAGCTTTCTTCTGAAGGTTAGGTTGACTAAGTGTTGTTAATATGATTATTGGTGGGGCACTTGGGTGGCTTAGTCGGTTAAGCATCTGACTGCGGCTCAGGTCTGATCTCACCATTTGTGAGTTCGAGCCCTGCATCAGGCTCTGTGCTGACAGCTCAGAGCCTGGAGCCTCCTTCAGATTCTGAGTCTCCCTCTCTCTCTGACCCTCCCCCACTCGCCTTCTGTGTGTGTCTCTGTCTCAAAAGTAAACATTAAAAAAAATTTTTTTTAAATATGATTATTGGAAAGATACTGGAAATTTCAGTTCGCCTTATGTCTTCTACTCCCAATCCCTATTTCATTAGGTGACCTTGACTTTCATGCTTTCTCCCTCCGTATGTAAATGGCAGGGAGTAGGTAGCAAGGCACTTATGTTTCTGGAAAATGCAAAAGCCCATTTATTCTGAGTGCCAACTCTGAGACATACATGGTGGTAAATGAAACAATAAACTATCAGATCATTGGGCAGCTCTGATTTTGTTCTGTCTATATATAATCCACCAGGAGGGTAGTAGTATTGATATTTCTAAATTAACACCCTTTTCCTTACTAAACCAATTACTTCCAACATGTTACAGTTCATCACCTCAAAATAGTTTGTTTTTTTTTCCAATCAGTTGAAGACAGAAAATCCATAAGCAGTTTATCAGTGTGTGGTGCCGTTTGCATTTCAGTGCTGCTCCCAATTTGGATTTTCATCATTCTTTGTACTCTTAGCCCCATCTCTTCACAAATTAATGTATTTGTGTGAAAACAAGCAGCAATTCTTGTTTATAAATGTAGCCTGGAAACCAGCCAGAGCATACTTACTAGAAACTTTGGGTGTGGTTGATTGTTCCTGAAGATAAAACTCAATATTGTTATTCTTCTAAATTGACCTAGCCCTTTCCTGAAACATACCAGCCCTGTGCCTACAATGGAATTGTATGTGGCAATCCACAAAGAACTATTGAGCATGGTTTTACTTCTCTCTGAACCACTTGCCATATCTGTTTAATATACTTGATAATTCTGATTTAATTCCGTATCAATCATTTAACAGTATCTATTGTGGGCAAATTACTTATTCTCTGAGTTTCCCTTTTTTCTTTAGTAAAGTTGGAATAATTATATCTGCTTTGCCCTTTTGATCTAGATGTGAAATTCAGATAAGAAAATATTTGTAATTATTCTTTGTAAACTCAGTATTTATGTGTAGGATGCCATCCTCACTACACATGGTAGAATTTCATCACTGACCCCTAATTCTTCACCCCTTCCTCTAACTGAGCCCTTTGACGTGTGAATTTGCAAGTCCCTTTCTAAAGAGGGAGGGTATATTTCCCTGCCTCTTGACTGTAGCTTGGATATATTGCTTGCTTTGGCCCATAGAATATGGTAGAAGTGACAGCATGCAGTTCTGAGCCTCAGTCTAAAGAAGCCAAATATGTTTCTGCTTGTGTTGCTGTGCTCTGCCAGTTTCCAGAGAAGAACACATCTCTGGTCCCAAGAAGATGAGAGGCATGTGGCGCAAAGCCTCTCCAGTCTAGATACCCCAGCTCAGCCCCGCCCAGACCCCTGACTCCCAGCGGGTCTGCAGATACGAGGGTAAGTCCAGCCCGGGTCAGCAGAAAACCCAGCCAAACCATGTGAATTAAATAAATGTGTATTATTATGTAGCACTGAAATTTTGATGGCATCTTTTAAAAAAAATTTTTAACATTTATTTTTGAGAGAGAAAGAGACGGAGTGTAAGCAGGGAGAGGCAGAGAGAGAGACAGAAGAATCTGAAGCAGGCTCCAGGCTCTCAGGCTGTCAGGCTCTGTGCTGACACGGGGCTTGAACTCATGAACTGTGAGATCATTAACTGAGCCAAAATCTGGTGCTTAACTGACTGAGCCACCCAGCCGCCCCGATGTTGTTTTTAATGTAGCATCGCTATAGTCGTAACTGACTGACCTATCATCCTCAACCATCCGCCCACGCAGCCTCTTAAACATCCTCCAGTTCACTAAGACGATGGTATCTTCTAGGGAAAAAGACAAGGGATTTCAGTTTTGAATAGATTTTTCCTTCTCTCCCTTCTCTTTTCTTCTTTTCCTCCTCTTAATTTCAAAAGTAAATTGTTCAGGAGTTGCAAATATGAAAATCTCCACATAGCATTCCAAATAGACTGAATAAAAGGCTCAGTAGAAATCTGACAAATAATGTTTTAGGGAAAATGTTTACTTCTGACTGGTATGTAGATGAGGCATCTGTTGTGATCATAGGCTTTCTTGTTTCTTGTCTGATTTGTAAACAAGACTAATCTAAGTATGTGCAAAAGCAGGGACAGGGCATCAAGTTGCTCCAAGAGCCTTCGTGTGTCACTAAATTTGGGAGTCTTTTAGGACACCTATATGATGAGCTAATGGTTCGATATAACACACGCATATTGAATATACACCACACGTAAGGCATAGTGTAAGGTCCTGGGGAAATAGAAATGAGTAAGACCTAGTAGCTCCGTCTTAATGATCCAGAAAGGGAAATGAAATGCAAATTACTCATCATGTTGTATCTATTATCTATTAATTCTGTAACACACTTTTTTTGTACTTTTTCACATGTTGAAACCATATGGTGTGTCATGGTTTAGTTGATAGTGTTTTTTTCATTCTTCGTGGCATATAGGATAACAATACAGATTACACTTGAGATCCTCTTAAAGCCACGAACATACAGAAGTAAGTTGCTATGAGAACAGCATATATACTATGTCATAGGATCAAAAAGCAAGGAGGGATAACTTCTCCCAGATAACCCAGAGGGAGACTTCAAAGAAGAAGGAGCGTTTATATGAGATGGATTTCAACAAGAAAAAGTGCTAGAATAAAGACCACCATGGGTCAACTGGTTCCTAAACTTTCTGTCACCAAGGGATACTTTTATTGCCTATCTCTTCCCCCGTCCTATGTTGTTTTTATAACGATTTTGTCATTGTAAATAAATATACATTTATCAAGAGATACTTCACTTCTCAACTTGATAGCAAAAGCCATCTATTACTGGTAATCAGAATTTCTAATCAGATGAGATCATCAGTATTCTCCTACTGAGTTAGCATTTTTGGCCAAAAGCCAAGAAATTTAATATCTTGGTTTGTACTAGGATTTTTGAAATATTGACAAGAATTCATCCTAGATGGGAACTCCATTCAACATGAAAACTTGCATCCTGAGAAAATAAATAGACATGGGACACGTGATCCTTAACATGGTTTGCCTAGTCCCTTGCACAGAGGAGGAAAGATTAGGAGAGGTGAGACAGGAAGTAAGAGAGGACCAGCTCGCGGAGAGTCTCGAATGTCATCCTTAGGAATTTAGACTTTCATTGTAACCATCACTGAAAAAAATCACTAGCTTGAGTATGAAAGGACACATAGTGTGAATTTGGTTACCAAAAAAAGAAGACGACGAACTCCTCTATATTCACAGCCACAAGAAGGAAAGCCTAGATGACTAAACTCCTAGCTAGAGGACACAGGCGTGCCGTGGCCTGCGCGGTCACCTATAGCGCAGCAGCTGCCGGTAAGCGTAGGCGTGCGTAAGCCTCGCCGTCAGTTCTCTCTCTCTGATGTGAGGATGCCGAGCAGAGTATTGCCTAATAGTAAGAGCTTACTTCTGGAGTTAAACCACCGGGGCGCATGCTCTGATTCCATGGCATGTTAATTCTGTGGCCTTAGGTGAGTTATTAAAGATCTTCGACCTTCAGTTTTCTAATTTATAAATGGAGAAAATGATACTATCAATATTAGAAGCTATTTGTAGGAATGACATAATTTTTGTCCATTGTCAGATGCACAGTTAGCAAGACTTAACACTTAATTATGATTGTTCCTTTTAGAACTTGCTTGGAAATTCAAATGTCAGAAGACTGTATGATGGCATAGAACAATAAATCTAATCTTTTCTCTTCCCATCATCTCCTAAGATGCCAAACTGGCTGGGGATCAAAACCCTAAGGAGAAAACATATGCTCCAGGCACCAGCTTCATCTTGGCAATGGTCTGCGTTTAACTTGACAGCAAATAGGAGGTGACAGCTGAACCTGGTGGGGAGGTTCCAGAAGGGTGGTTTTCTTGGAGGACTTTACTGGGAAGCTCACCTATTGCAAATAATTATCATTGTAAATACATGAGAGTAGGGGATAGAGGATTTTACGGTAGAACGTTCTGGAGTCTCTGGACAGGGTTGAAGTGAAGTGGGAAACAATAGATGGAATACATCCTGTCGATGAGACTATGGCTGCCATCATCACCTCCATTCCACAAGTTTCTTTAGAAATTCCTTTTAATCTGCCGTATCTGAAATTGGCACTGCAGAAAATATTTTTCCCACAAATATGCTTAAATATATGCTGAGCAGTAATAATTAAACCTTATCTTCATCATGTGCTTTTGGAGTGTTCAAAGTGCTTTCACATTTACAATTCCATGTTTTTCACAATGACCTTTTGAGGAAAGTGTGGTGGTATTATCCCTCTTTTCCCTACAAGGAATCTAAAATGCTAAGTGGCAAGGGAAACCTACCTAATGTTCATGGTTAGTAAGTGAAAAAGACTACCTTGTGACTTAAATTTGAGTCTCCCATGTCCTTGTCTGTATACGAAGATTCCTAATTATTTTCTCAGTAGGCAATGAGAGTCATGATGCATCCCCTTTTTGGAGAACTTCCCCCCATGTTAATTATATTTTCTTATGCAACAGTTTTATGTCCGGCCTTGCTGCTTCTAGAATCACAAGGGACTAACATTTGCTGTTTCATCCTGCATAGTTTTGGGAGGACGTTATGGAAAATTGGCAGCCTATCATTTCCTTCATCCGGTTCCATCCCAGGCTTTCAGAAGCTTGGAGACTTGGACTTATCTGTGTAAGTTAGGTGAGGGTCGAATTACTGAACACCTGGTCAGAGTTAGACTCCATTCTTCTTTTCACACCTTAAGTGTGTTCACCTTCTAATCTTTTCTGAATAGGGCATCAACTGTAAAACAATGGATTCCCTTCCTTTTTCTTTCTGGGGTCAAATATAGTAAAATCCACTGTCCTTTACAAGAAACAAAACTCTCTTCTCTGGCTCAGAGACTTTTCACATTCTTTCCATGTTACTCAGCGTTCTATAGTCATTTTGAGGCATACAACACCCCCACCCCATTTTCCCCCTCTTATTTGAAACAGGAAGTCGCCCCTGGGAAATCCTTGGGTGAAGAAAAACAATGGAATGAAATCTACGTTAAGAATTCTCATGAAAGTTACAATAGCTTTTTGCAAAAACCCCAGTATTCCCATCATTTTACTAGTAGTTCTTTTCCTATACTATCAGCATTTTCTTAGTAATTGTGGCAATGGTCGTTAAAATCACCTCTTCTGTTTCAAAAGGACTGGTTTGGTTATCTCTGTAACAGACTTTCCCCAAATTGACTGGCTTGTAACAGCATTCGTTCATTTGCTTATGATTTTGCAACTTGGGGAGGCAAAGGAAATAATTTGGGTGGTTCTACTGATCTCTGAGAGTCTCTTGTGCAGCTGCAGTGGTCTGGAGGCGTGAGGGGGCAGAATGTTCCAGACGGTTTCTGTGCAAAGTTGAAAAGTGTCTCCCAAATGTCACATTTACCCAGAACCTCAGAATGTGATGTTATTTGGAAAAGGGTCTCTGCAGATGTTGTTCGCTAAGAGGAGACCGTGCTGGAGTAGGATGGGCCCCAATTCAGCATGACCAGCGTCCTTATAGGAAGAAGAAGAGAAGAAGAACACCATGTAACAAGGGAGAGTTACTAGAGTGATGTCACTGTAAGCCCAGAAACACCGAGAATCGTTGGGAACCACCAGAAGCTAGAAGAAGCAAGGAACACACTCCCCCTCAGAACCTGCTGAAGGACCAGCCCTGCCGACACGCCTTGATTTTGGACTCATAGCCTCCAGAAGTGCGAGTGAATAAAGTTTGTTTTAAGCCACCCAGTTTGTAATAGTTCCTTACAGCAGCCCTAGGAAACGAGGACAGACTGACTTGCCTTGGCTGGGATGGCTGGAACAGCTGACTGACTCTCCGTCCACCCTCTCGCCCCTCCCCCTCCCATCTCTCTGGGTCTCTCCATCCATGTGGTCTTTCCACCAGAGTAGTTGGGCCTCTCTATGTGGAGGCTCCATGTTGCAAGAGTGAAAGTAGAAGCTACTAGACATCTTACGGATCAGACCACATCGTCAGCTTACCTCTGCCGTGCTCTGTTGGCTGAGGCAATTTGCAGAGCCTGCTCAGATTCGGGAGGAGGACGCAGACTCCACGTGTTGATGGAGGAGTGACAGACATCCACAGGCATGGAAGGACTTGCTGGTCTTCGTCTTTGGAGTCAGTCTCCAACAAGGATTGTGGCCACCTGAGTTTGAGTATTTTACTACATGACCTCTTAGTACAAGGTTAACTTATGATATAGGCTTAATAAGACTTCTTTTTTCTTTAATTTTTGAAGATTTTTATTTTAGAGAGAGAGAGAGAGAGCATAAGGGCCAGAGGGTCAGAAAGAGAAGGATACAGAGGATCCGAAATGGGCTCCACACTGACAGCAGTGAGCCTCTTGTGGGGCTCGAACTCAGCAAACCATGAGACCATGACCTGAGCTGAACTTGGATGCTCAACCGACTGAACCACCCAAGCACCTGGCTTAACGAGAATTCTTAGACTGACAGTCTTCTAAACTTTCAAGTCATGTTTTTTTCTTTTTGAATAATTTATTGTCAAATTGGTTTCCATACAACACCCAGTGCTCATCCCAACAAGTGCCCTCCTCTGTGCCCATCACCCACTCTCCTCCCCTCCCACACCCCTCTCTCCCCTCAGTTTGTTCTTAGTCTTTGAGAGTCTCTTATGTTATGTCTTCCTTCCTGTCTGTGGCTTTTTTTTTTCAAGTCATGTTTTTGAATGTCCTGCCAACCTAAGCCTGTGTGTTGGCCTCTCCCGGCTGGGCAAGCCAAAGTCTGGGGTTCAGGCAGCCCACGCTGGGGCTCTAGGATCTAGAATTCAGCACGGGGTGGGTGCAGTTGCCCATGGGAAAGATACTGTGGCATCGCCTGTGGCAGAAGTGACTGTTTCCAAAGTCAGTTATGACCACACTAGGTGCCATTCTCCAGGCCAGAGTTTATAGGAGGAAGGCACCCTTCTGCGAAAGATTGTAAATGTTCACACACTCGAGACGATGCGTATGAACAGGTGAAATAGGAGGAGAGGTAGTTATAAGACTAAAAATCAACAGCTGAAAACTTGAACGTTTTAGAGACCACAGGTATTGAACTTGAGTTGAGCTGAACTTGGTTGGGTTCTAAATCCCTGTACTTTCACTATACACTGCACAGTATTTTTTTTGAAGTACTCAGATGTCTGCGCAGGAACTTAAAAAATGGTAAAAGAAAACAAAACGAAGCTATAACCTAATGTTATTAAGAAATGGAATGATATTGTAGAGTGATGCGATAGGTGTCTCTTTCTCAGGCAACATATTTTTTCCTTAAAAATATGTTACTATTATCTGACACATACAGAAGAATATACGTATTCCACATGTATGTAATAATATACACCGTGAGCCCGCCACCTCACTTAGGAACTGGAGCACTGACAATATCGTTGCATCAAACTTCTTCCCCTTCTCCACCTAGACGATCTCTCCCTGATCTTTAACCACAATTCTGAATTTCGTATTTATCATGGCCTTGGGTATTAGGCAACTAGATCTTCAGGTTTTAATTAAAAGAGGGGGAAATCTAGCTTGGTTCCTAGCTAACTCTAAAACAATTGTCTGGTTACTAACCTGTTAACTCATCTGCATTTTGCATAGCCTATAAAAGTGTGGCAGCGACACCTATGTGACGAGCAGCCCCTGGAAGGGGTAGTGAGTTCGTGAGTGCCGCTGGGGCTGGGATAATGCCTCACGGTTAGCCACGCGTAGTAGCTTCCTGCCTCCGGTCTTATCCCGGCACGGTGGGCCCAGGGCGCTTTCAAAGACCGTCTTTCCCATTCTGCTCTTAAGTTGCGTCTCTTTATCGTCTTCTCCTTGGGTGTCTGGATCAGCTGTACTCCAACTCTCATCTGTAGCCTCTACAAGACTGGAGAGACTAAAGAGTTTCAGGCCAGAAAATGTGGCAGCCAGGGGGCTGTACCAGCAGAAGTGTGAAGTAATTTGCATAATCTGTTTTCCAAGAAAATCGCAGAAGCATGGAAAAGCTTTTTCGGGAATATGCAAAATCTCAAAGGTAAAAGAGTCCACCTGGGACACATTTGCTGTGGAGTTCCTTCAGGGCCATATGAATCATGCAAATTCTGTTATGATCACTTTCATTGCAGACAAACACATTTTTTTCCACTTGGAGAGTTTTTAATTTCATTTTCCTTTTATAAAAGTAAAATGATATGCACATGGGTTTCTGGTGTTGTTGTGCAGAAGATTTAATAATAAAGTGCGCTATTGCCGCCTCTCCCATCCCCGGTACAGTTTCCTAGAGTCATCTACTTTTAATAGTTTTTATTTCCAGTTCTTCTGGTGGCCACCTGAATATCCTTAACTACTACGCTACTTCTTGTCTTATCAGGAACACTGTTTGTTCATTCATCCCTACTGAAGTTTGATAGCATTCTATTTTTTCCAGTGGCTGCAACTGCGTACTCTTTGATCTCATAACTTATTACTTTCCCGCATTGACGGACATGCCTGCTGCTCAAACACGCCAGGTTTACTTCTGCCTCAGTTTCCTCATCCTTGCCTTTCCTACCGCCTGGAATGCCTTTGCTCCTGCTACGCACCCACCCCACTCCCTCCAGTCTTTACTTCAGGGTCGTTTCGAGAAGACAGAGCTGGGATCGAAATCCGGACGCCAGCTCCAGAGCCCTCCCTCCGAGTGTCCTCCACACATCCTCACATCGAGCTTGCTGGACGTACATTGAACTCCTCCGTGAGTGGATTCTTAGTTTGAAAATGAACGATCTGTTTGTGCCCTGCACGGTAGGATTATTGCCCTTCGCAGCTCCCCAGTCACGACTTCGGTGCCAGTCAGAGGAGGCTGCCAGCGGCAGCGGGAGGCGGGAGGCTGGTGAGGCTGTCATCCGTCAGAGGTGGCGTTTCCTTCGCCGACATGTCCAGTGGTGGTCCCTCTCCTCTTCTCTTTGCTGTTACGGATTTATCCCTTTATTTCCATTTGGTTGATGTCTCAAGTGTGGAGGAAAGCAAGGCAGGAGAAGCACAAGGAGGGAGGGAAAGCAAACGCCAGTGGCCAGTGCCTCTGCTTGCACAGCAAGCCCCAGCAGACAGAGTTTCTGAAATTTTACTTTAAGATGAAAATCTAGGGCGCCTGGGCGGCTCAGTCAGTTAAGCATCTGACTTAGGTTTAGGTCATGATCTCACCGTTTGTGAGTTCGAGTCCCACATCAGGTGAACCCCGTTTCTCTCTCTCTCCCTCTCTCTCTCTCTCTGCCCTTCGTTGGATTCTCCCTCTCTCTTTCTCTCTCTCTGCCTCTTGCTCACATGCACCCTCTCTCTCAAAATTATTATTTTTTTCTCTCTCTCAAAATTATAATTAAATAAATTTAAAATGAGAATCTGGAACAAAAAAGGTAGGGGGAGAACTAGAATTTATATTGAATGGCTCACCACGTGCCAGACACTAAAATAACTTATTTCCCCTGTATTACTGAGCTGATATTTCTGAAATAATTATATAGAATGATTAATTTATACATCTTTAAAAGAAGCCTGAGGGTAACTAATGATGCTCACATGGTTTAGAGTTCATTGGATTAGACTCTTCTTCTTTTTATATAAAATAGAGTAAAAGGACTTGCAACCCCCTAAAAACAAAGCCAGACTCTGCCATTCCTAATGATATTCTGCAAATTTCTAAATATAGCTTTGATGAAATTTGGGTGCATGGGGAAGTATCTTCTTTATCCATTCAACTATTAATGGACGCTTGAGTTACTTCCATATCTCGGCTATTGTAAAAAATGCTGCAATAAACATAGGGGTTCATATATCTTTTTGAATTAGTGTTTTCATTTCTTTTGGGTAAGTACCTGGTAGTGGAATTACTGGATCAGATGGTAGTTGTGTTTTTAATCTCTTGAGGAGCCTCCATATTGCTGGATTACCTGGCAAAGATCTTTCCATTAGGACCAGTTAGGACAGGAACAGTCTTGCCTGAGAAACCACTAGAACTATAGGAATAAAAACCGGTAGATTTCAAAAACCCTTTGGGCAACTGCAGAATTATATCTTGTAGCAAACACATTAAAATAACTTCCAATCCATGTGTTGTGGGGAAACTGAATCAATTTCTGTGCTGTCTTCAGAAATTCAAATTAAGTCATTTTTTCAAAGGGAAAAGAAGTTGCATAAACGCTAAGGTTGACCACTTCTCGATAAGCTCTGTTCTCAAGCAGACAAGTGTTTGGAATTACTTTCGGAAGGCTGTCAGCTTCTTCTTGTTTGGGTCTAAATGAACTCCTAATATAAAATGTTCCTCAGTTAGACCTTGGCAGTCCCCTGCTTACAGATGGATTGCGTTCCCCAAATTGGATTCTAACCCAGTTGTTAGGAAATAAGAATACATTTTGCAGTGAAACAATGTTACACTCGATGGTTAGAGTCCCAGGCCAGCCCACAAAACTCTATTTAACTCCCAGTGTTCTAAAAACGATATGATAGACCAGTGTTTTTCAAATTGAAAGCCTCAACCCATTAGTTGTTATAAAAGCAATTTAGTGAGTGGTGACATCCTTTTCAACATAATGAAATAGAGAGGCGCCTGGGTGTCTCAGTCCGTTAAGTGTGTGACTTCAGCTCAGGTCATGATCTCATAGCTCACGGGTTTGAGCCCCACATCAGGCTCTGTGCTGGCGGCTCAGAGGCTGGAGCCTGCTTTGAATTCTGTGTCTCAGTCTTTGCCCTTCCCCAACTCACACTTTGTCCCTCTCTCCTTCTCTCAAAAATAAACATTTTAAAAAATCAAAAAAATAAAAACAATGAAATAGACTAGAATGGAAGCAGAAAGTATCAGAGCACACTGCAGGAGATAAGAATAGGTATTGTTTCATGGAACTCCTGTTTCAGATATGTGTGTAGTGTGCACATGTATACTGGGTAACAATGCAAATGTACATTTTACTGTGGTCTAAGTCCAAAGAAAATTCGAGTAGCATTGCAGTAGCTACTATGTCTCCCTTTAGGACATGTTCAGAATCACAATTCTGGGTGTCAGGCTTACATTTCTGCAGAAACCTTGGGTTTCAAGTGACTTAAACTAACTCCTGTTAAGCAGGTGATGGTTTGTAGCAGTGTGGAGATGTGTGTGCGTAGCTCTTGAATGAGAAGCTGGGGTCCCTGGGAAGGAGAAGAGTAGGAGTACTCTATGCTGATGGAGTGGGACGTTATGACTGGGATTCCCAGGTGGGAGTTGACAAGTTTTTTTGTGCTACTTGTGAGCTAAAAATGGTTTTTACACTTAAAAAAAATTGTTACATAAAGAAGAAGAAAATGTGACAGAAACCATATGTGGCCAGCAAAGCCTTAAATATTAACTATCTAGCCCTTTACAGAAAACGTGTGCAGAACCCTTTGTTGTAGGGGAACAAGGAGCTGGTAATTGTGAGGACTCCGAATGAAGTAAGAATAACCCAAAGTGCACTCCAAGCACCAAGCCAGAGGATAAGGGTGTGTCTACACCTAGTGTAACTACAATGGATCAAGAATAAGGATAAACTTTAAAAGTTCTTAGTGAGAATAGATGGGAGTTCCTAAGAAGTGACTGTCAGACTAACAGCCAACTTCTCATTAGCCAAGATAGAACAGAAGCAAAGTATTAGAAAAAATGCTTAGCTGAAGTTTTATGCCGGCTAAGTTATCTTCCAAGATCAAGGGTCAAATCATTGGTCTTAGCAGTATTGTCTTTGGATCTGTGCCTGAGTCAAAGCAGAAATGAACAAATGGGACTACATGAAACTAACAAGCTTTTGCAAAATGAAGAAAACCATCGATAAAATGAAAAGACAACCTACTGAATGGGAGGAGATATTTACAAATGATATATCCAATAAGGGGTTAATATCCAAAATATATAAAGAACTCATATAGCTCAACTCGAACACACACACACACACACTCTCTGATTTAAAAATGGGCAGAGTGGCACCTGGGTGACTCAGTTGGGTAAGCATCTGACTTCAACCCAGGTCATGATCTCACAGCTCATGAGTCTGAGCCTCATGTCGGGCTGTGTTGACAGTTCAGAACCTGGAGTCTCCTTCAGATTCTGCGTTTCCTTCTCTCTATGCCCCTCACCCACTTGCACTCTGTTTCTGTCTCTCTCTCTCTCAAAACTAAACATTAAAAAAATTTTTTTGAAATGGGCAGAAGACTTATTGGATAGACATTTTTCCAAAGAAGTCGTACAGATGGCCAACAGACACATGAGAAGATGTTCAACATCACTCATCATCAAGGAAATGCAAATCAAAACCACAATAAGATACTGTTTCACACCGGTCAGAACAGCTCTTACTAAAAAGACAAGAAATAACAAGTGTTGGCAAGGATGTGGGATAAAGAGAACCCTTGTGCACTGTTGGTAGGAATGTAAATTGGTGCAGCCACTGTGGAAAACAGAATGGATGTCCTTAAAAAATTAAAAATAGAACTACCATGTGATCTAGCAATTCCACTTCTGGGAATTTATCTAAAGAAAACAAAAACACTAATTCAGAAAGATACATGCACTTCTCTGCTCATTGCAGCATTATTTACACAATAGCCAAATATGGAAGCAAATTAAGTGTCCATCAATAGAAGAATGGAGAAAGAAGATGTGGGGTGTGTGTGTGTGTGTGTGTGTAATACTATTCAGGAATAAAGAATTATAGATCTTGCCATTCGTGACAACATGGACTTAGAGAGTGTAATACTAAGTGAAATAAGTCAGAGGAAGACAAATACCATATGATTTCACTTATATGTGGAATCTAAAAAATGAAACAAATGAACAAACAAAACAAAGCAGGAACAGACTCATAAGTACAGAGAACAAACTGGTAGTTGCCAGAGAGAAAGGGTAATAGAGGGGTGGGCAAAATAGGTTAAGAGAATTCAGATGTACAAACTCCCAGTTATAAGATAAGTAAGTCGTGGGGGTTTGAAGTACAGGATAGGAAATATGTTCATTAATATAATAACAACTTTGGGGGTGCCTGGATGGCTCAGTCAGTTAAGCATCCGAATTCTTGATTTGGACTCAGGTCATGATCTCACAGTTTGTGGGATTGAGCCTTACATTAGGCTGCATGCTTCAAGCACAGAGGTTGCTTGGGATTCTCTCCCCCTTTTTCTCTGCCCCTGCCCCCCCTTTTTCTCTCCCTCTCTCTCTCTCAAAATAAATACATAAAATAAACTTAAAAAAAACATTTCTTTAAAAATATTGTAATAACTTTCTATGGCAACAGATGGAACTTACTGTGATCACTTCATAATGTACGTAAATGTTGAATCATTATGTTGTACACCTGAAACTAATAGAATATTGCATGCTGACTCTACTTCAATAAAAAAGATTAAGGGTTATATAGAGAAAATTTCTGACATAAAAAGTTTATGATAATTTCCCTTCTATAATTCTTCGGTGAAAGTAACTATTACAATAAGTATTCAGGGGCACCTGGGTGGGTCAGTTGGTTAAGCATCCAACTTTGGCTTAGGTCATGATGTCACAGTTCATGAGTTCGAGCCCAGTGACAGGCTGTGTGCTGACAACTCAGAGCCTGGAGCCTGCTTCAGTTTCTGTGTGTCTCTCTCTCCCTGCCCCTCCCCCAATTGTACTCTGTCTCTCTCTCTCTCAAAAATAAATATTTAAAAAAAATAAGTATTCAGCAAGAAGTAAAGAGAATCCCAAAGGACATTTGTAAAAACTAATGTGTATTTGACCATAAAGACTCAAGAACTGTCAAAGGATTAAATCATATAGAGTATGTTTTCCAACCACAGTGGAATTAAGCTAGAAATCAAAAGATTACTGGTAAATCCTCATATGTTTAGAAATTAAGTAATGCATTTCTAAAAAGCCATAGATCAAAGATGAAATATTTAAATCAGAATGATAATGAAATATGACCCATCAAAATTTGCAGGAGGTAACTAACTACCTAAATATTTAGTGAGAAATTCATAACAGTAAAACATCTGTGGGCCCCTGGGTGGTTCACTCGGTCGAGTGGCCAGCTCTTGGTTTTGGCTCAGGTTATGATGTCACAGTTGTGGGACTGACCCCTGCTCAGTGTGGAGCCAGCTTGGGATTCTCTCTCACCCTCTCTCTTTGCCCCTCTCCCCCCAAATACATAAAAACTTAAAAAAAAAAAAAGTGTGAGAAAAAAAAGGAAGGCTGAAATTGAAGAGTTAACCGTCCATCTCAAGAAGTTAGAGAAAGAATGACAAACCCAAAGAAAGTATAAAATAGAAATTAATAAAAATAAAAGCAATACTATAGAAATCAATGAAATAGAAGACAGATATATAATAAAAGAGATAATAAGGCCAAGAGTTGATTCTTTAAAAAGACTCCTAACATGGAAATCCCCTGGTGATATGAATCCATTAAGAAAAGAAAGATGACACATATAACCAATCTTAGGAATGAGAAAAGGGTCATCATTACAGATCTAATAAGTGAATGATAAATATCTAAATGATAAGAGAATACGAGCAATTTTGTACATATGTTAAGTTTGAAAACATAGATGAAGAAGGCAAATCCTAAAAATATACAACTTAACCCGAACTGACAAGATGATAAAGAAAATTTGAATATGTGTAAATACTAAGGAAATTGAATCAGTAATTTAAAATCTTACCAGAAAGACAATACCAGGCTCAGATGGATTTACTTGTGAGTCCTACCAACAATTAAGGAAGAAATGAACAATATTAAGCTCTTTTAGAGAAAGAAGAAAAGGGAAAATCCCCAGTGTATTTTATGAGGCAAGTGTAACCTTGGTATCAAAATTTTACAAAGACTTAATAAGAAAGGAAAGTTACAAATTTTACTCATGAATATACATAAATAAATTTTACTCATGAACATACATAAATACAAACATAATAAATTATTAGCAAACCAAATTAGCAATGTGTAAAAGTAACACACCATTTATCAAACAAAACTAACAGGATGATTTGCCTACTAACAGAATAAAGTAGAAAAAGCATATAATCATTTCCATAGATGCAGAAATGATATTTGATAAAACCTCATTCCTGGTAGCAAATCATAGCAAATTAGGAAAGGAAGGAAAATTCTTTAACCTGATAAAGTCTTGAGAGAGAGAGAGAGAGAGAGCTGAAGTGCCCTGGAGCAGGCTCATGCATATTTAGAAAGGTGATAAGTGTCCTTGTATATAAGAATTAGATCCCCGTCTACACCATTGAGAAAAATAGATCCTAAGAGGATTAATGCCATGTATTTGAAAATAAGATTTCCAGAAGAAAATATGGGAGAGTATTGTTATGATATCAATATGGAAGAGAACCTCTTAGGAAAGACATAGAAACCACAAACTTAAAAGATTCATGAGATTTAGATTTACAGTGTTAAAACTAAAAACGTTTGTTCAGCAAAAGACATCGTAGTGGGGTGCCTGGGTGGTTCATTTAAGCATCCAGACTCTTGATTTTGGCTCAGGTTATGATCTCCTGGTTCATGGGATTGAGACCCATGTCGGGCTCTGCCCTACGCGTGGAGACTGCTTGAGATTCTCTCTCTGTCTCTCCCTCTGCCCCTCCCACCCCTCTAAAAAAAAAAAAAAAAGCCATCATAGCAAAGTTAAAGAACAAGTCCAGATTAGGGGAAGATATTGTTTTTTTTCTTGTAATTTTTTTTAAATTTATTTTTGAGAGAGAGAGAGACAGAGACCGAGTGCAAGCTGAGGAGGGGCAGAAAGAGAGGGAGACCCAGAATCTGAAGCAGGCTCCAGGCTCTGAGCTGTTAGCACAGAGCCCAAAGTGGGGCCCGAACCCATGATCCGTAAGACCATGACCAGAGCCAAAGTTGGGCACTCAACCAACTGAGCCACCCAAGCGCCCCAGATATTTGTTTTTTTGTTTGTGTTTATTTTTATTGTTTTTATTTTTTTATTCTCAAGTTTGTTTTTAAATGTTTATTTATTTTTGAGAAGGTGAGAGAGAGAGAGCGAGTGTGCATGAGAGTGGGGCAGGGGGCAGACAGAGACGGAGAGAGAGAATCCTAAGCAGTCTCCTCGCTGTCAGTGCAGAGCCCAAGGCAGCGCTCAATCCCAAGAACAGTGAGATCAAAATCAAATCAAAAGTTGGATGCTTAACCAACTGAGCCACCCAGTCACTAGGGGAAGATATTTGTAAAGGATTAATAACTAGAATTTATAGATAGATCCTAAAAATCAGTAGAAAAAAGACCATCCAATAGAAAACTAGGCAAAGGCTACAATCAATAATACTGAAAAAAAGAAACGAGGTGGTTGAAAAAACATGCAAAGGTGCTTTCCCCCACCTGCTACCAGGAGAATGGGAATGGAAGCCACATTGTGACATCGCACATATCAGAAAGGCAACATCTAAGAAGTCTGACCATGCCAAGGTCAGACTGTGGTGAGGGTGTGAAACAGTAAGAACACTCTCGTGTTACTGGTAAGAGAGTAAATTCTTCAAACTACTGCCGAGAGCAGTTTGGGAATAATTAGTAAAGCTGAAGATGAACCCAGCCGTGATTCACTTCTAAGGAGGTTCTCCTCATGCACACGTAACTGTGCAAAGCGAGGAGTGTGTTGGCTAACCTGACTGTGCTTATTGTGGTAGTGATTGCGCAAATACATGTGTATTGAATTATCCCATTGCACACTGTAAGCCTACACAAAGTCCTATGTCAGCGATATCTCAATCAAGATGGAAAAATGTATTGTAAAGTTTTTTTAAAATGTTCTAAATCTTATAAAAGCACATAGGAAGAAGACTAGAAAGAAACTCGTAAAAATCTGAGCAGTTGTTAATAATCTGGGCAGTGATATTATAAAAAAAATTATTTGCTTTGTTTTATTTTTTGGATTTTCCTAAATTTCTCCAAAATGTTACTTATAAAAATATACTTAAAAATCAATGCATCACACAAACAAGAGCCAAACTGAAGTACTGCTATAGAAACTTCCCTGCTAGGAACCATAACCCTCTTGTCTCTGGCCCATGGTATTTCCCTCTGAACTTCTCATTTTTCCCACAGCTTCTGGGCCAGAGACGACAGACCGGTCATAATTAATATGCAAATGCTGCAGGTCACCCTCCCCCCCCCCCCCCCGCCAGTGGCAGCTGTCCCAGCAGAAAAGCCCTTTCTAGCTCCATTAAATCGTTTGGCTTCTTTCTTTCTCACAATGTGTAGATTACTTTTATGGTTCCAGAAATCCTCGTGAAAACACTCTTGGTCTGAGATAACAAGTCAACACGACTGATTATTTTGGCAGGTTCTCTGGGCCCACTTTCCATGTTCAAATACTCCTGATGAGAAGAGCATCCTTCAGTTGAATAAGTACACAAATCGTTGCTTTAAGAACTCAGGTATCACAGGGCGCCTAGGGGGCTCGGTTGATTAAGCATCCAACTTTGGCTCAGGTCCATGAGTTCGAGCCTCGAGTCAGCTCTGTGCTGACGGCTGATCGCCTGAAGCCTCCTTCAGATTCTGTGTCTCCTCTCTCTGCCCCTCCCCTGCTTGTACTCTGTCTCCGTCTCTCTGTCTCTCAAAAATAAAAATAAATGTTAAAAAAAAAGAACCCAGGTATCAAATCAAGAGCAAGCCACTCATTTCTATATAAGTAGTTCTCAAACTAACTTAGCAGGGGTCAGGATTACCCGAAGACTTGCTATAACACAGTTTTGATTGGGCCCCACCGCTAGAGTTTCTAATTCAGTCGGTTGGGGTGGGGGCTGATATTTTGCATTTTTTTTTACTTTTAACTTCTAAATTTTTAAAATTGAGGTATAATCGGCATATCACGTTGTGTTAATGTCAGGTGTATGACATAATTATTTGATATAATCATTGCAAAATAATTGCCATAGTAACTCTAGCTGACATCCAGCACCTTAACTAGTTATCATTTTTTTTTTCTTGTGATGAGAACTTTTAAGATCTACTTTTTTTTTAAGTTTTGCTTTTATTTTGAGACAGAGAGAGAGAGAATCCCAGGAAGGATCTGCACTGTCAGTGCCCAGAGCCTGATGTGGGGCTTGATCCCAGGAACCGTGAGATCATGACCTGAGCTGAAATCAAGAGTCAGATGCTCAACTGACTCAGCCACCCAGGTGCCCCAAGATCTACTTTCTTAGCAACTTTCAAATATGCAATAGAGTATTAGTAACTATAGCCACCGTGCTGTGCATTGTATCCCCATGACTTATTACAAGAATTTGCATTTTAAACAGGTTCCCAGGCGACTCTGCTGCTGGTGTGGCAGGTCTGGGGACCGCACTTTGAAAGTCACTGTTTCAGATCTTGCTCCCTTCAGGCATGGTAGCCATGGTTTAGAGGTCTTTTTTAATGACCTCCTTTATTTCATTCGTTTGGAATTTAAATGTTGATTTTAGGCTTAAGAACCAGTAGATTCTGCTGTCTGCTACTCATGTTCTATCCCATGAAAAAAGTGTAATGCTGCCCAAATGGAATCCTTCGTCACTTGCTTCCTTCCCACTGGACGTTGAGAGAAAAATTCAGAGGATTTTGATGTCAGGTTGTTGAGTTATAGGGTTCCCAGTGAAAGCATCAAAAATAGCTACTGTATTTTTTTAATTTTATTTTTATTTTTTAATTTTTTTAAAGATTTTATTTATAGGTAATCTCTACACCCGATGTGGGGCTCAAACTTGAACCCTGAGATCAAGAGGCACTTGCTCTATGACTGAGCCAGCCAGGCACCACTAGTACTGTGTCTTTCTAGCACCCAACATTGCTACTGTGTCTTTATAGCAAAGATTGTCACTATAGCTTTTTAAAGCAAAGATCGCTACTGTATCATTGTCAGTGTCAGAGATTGCTGCTGTATCTGTTTTCTGATCCGCAGTAGAGAATTTGGGCTTCTTGCTGAGACATCTGCCAGAGGTCATTTTTAAATTATGTAGAACTTATACACACACACTCTCTGACGATGGAGAAGGACACTGTTCAGGACCGGAATAGGGTTCTAGGTTATTAAACTATAATTAATACCTGGTTCCTCTGTCTGGTTTTATTTCTGGTTTGTATTTTGGACTTTGCTCCACCAGACGGGTGTTCTTATTTAAACGTAATATTTCCGGTGCCGTCCTCTGCTTGGTGACCATCCTCACCCACTGCTTGCTTTTAAAGCACTCGCAACCTTAAAGGCAAAAAGAAAAAAAAAAAAGTTCGACAAGAGGAAGAGGAAAGAATTACAGGCTTCAGGAAGTGCTGTACTTGAATCTTCTTTTCCAGACAGGCTGGCAGACTGAGGTGCTTAATCATATAGGGCCCTACATGCATCTCTGCAGGTAGTATTTCTACAAATTTTTTAAACAATTTGAAGAAATAGGACTGGATTCAGTAATACATGTGTTAGTAAAAAGGAAGAAAAACACATACTCTTCCCCTACTTTTTACCTTCTCTCTTTCAATATTAATTTAAGAAGAAAACATGCAGGCCACCATCCCGTTCACAGATGAGCCTCATTTTTCTTTCTGAGCTGATTCTTTGGTTTGGCTTATTTTAAAGTTGTTTCTCCCCCTTTTCTCTCTTTCTTTTTTTTTAAAGATGATTTAGAGCCATCATCTCAGTGACAAAAATAGCTAGTCATTAGTCTAACACTAACTGAATGGTTCCTTTAATGGGCAATCCTCAAGGAAAATAGAAGCAATATTTTCTTCAGTTAGTTATTACCGAAATCCTTTTCTGATGTGCAGTTCCGTCTCCAAACGACTGTCTTAGGATTTAAATGGGTTTAAACTGATACTATTTTATGAACGTATGTAGACTAATAATACTCAGAGAAACCCTGGGCAGGGGCGTCGGTACGTTGGAAACCTTCTTGCTACCTGTTAAAACACCAGACTTTTGGGTAATGATCTCCTGAGGACAGCAGGAGAAAAAGCGTAAGTGAACTTTCAACCAGACTTCTAAGCGTCTTTGAGGAGACTTCTGCTGAGCCCTCTAGGCAGTGACAGACACTTACCAGAAAAATCTATTCTCTCAATCTGTTTCCTGTGCCTCCTGCTCCACCTCAGCGTACCTGCTAGTTGTTCTTGGTCCGTCCCTTCTATCTTCATTCTCCTTCCCCAAGCTCTTCTCCTTCCTTCTTTTCTGACCTACAACCCTCTCTTCTGCTCTTAGCCCTCCAGAAAGCTCCTGGAGATAAGCTCCCAATAATGAGTGTCTTCCAAAGGGAAGGATATACAACGAGGAGAAAGTATGGAGTGAGGGGCAGGGGGAGGGTTGGGAGTGAGGGATAGAACTTCAAAAAGGGAGGTGTACAGTAGCCCAAAGGTGGAAACAGCCCAAATTTCCACCGTCAGATGAATGGATAATAAAATATGGTCAGGACGCCGGGGTGGCTCAGTCTGTTAAGCGTCTGACTTCGGCTCAGGTCATGATCTCATGGATCATGAGTTCGAGCCCCATGTGGACCTCTGTGCTGACAGCTCAGAGCCTGGAGCCTGCTTCGGATTCTGTGTCTCCCTCTCTCTCTGCCCTGTCCCACTCATGGTCTGTCTGTCTCTCTCTCAAAAACAAGCAAACAAACAAAAACCCAAAATGTGGTCTATACATACAATGGACTATTACTCAGCCATAAAGAGGAATGGAATACTGACGCATGCTAGAGCATGATTTGTTTTACGCTTAATAAAAGAAGCCAGGCGCGAATGGTCATGTATTTTATAATGCCATTTATGCAGAGTATGATGATTGCACAACATTGTGAATGTACTAAATGTGAGTGAATTGTTCACTTACTGACTTATTTATTTATTTATTTATTTATTTATTTATGTAAGTTCCATGCCCAGTGTGGAGCCCAATGTGGGGCTTGAACTCACAACCTTGAGCTCAGGACCTGAGCTGAGATTAAGAGGGGGATGCTTTAACCGACCAAGCCACCCACGTGCCCCAAATTGTTCACTTTAAATTATTAATATTGTAATGATTAATTTTTGTTACATGAATTTCATCCCAATAAATTTAATTTTTTATATGTTTTTATTTATTTTTCAGAGGGAGAGAGAGCAGGGGAGAGGCAGAGAGAGAGGGGAACAGAGGATCCAAAGCGGGCCCCGTGCTGACAGCAGCGAGCCTGGTGTGGGCCTTTAACTCCCGAACCATGAGATCATGACCTGAGCTGAAGTCGGAGGCTTAACCAAATGAGCCACCCAGGCAGCCCTCTGAATTTAAAGAATTTTTTTCAAAAGAGGGACATGTGCAAAAATTTCCAACTCCACTTTTTAGATTTTATAACCACATCGCTTTAATGGCATCTCAAAGAAAGTTTTACATTTAATTTAGATATTAAGCAAGGAGAGGTCCTGGGTTGACCTCCAGATCTGAAGTATTGTATCAATCTTCAACAAAAATAGCCCTAATCACAACGGGGATAATAAAGTCTCCCTATGAGTCAGTGATGGACCCGGGAATGGGTCCCAAGAAACATCACCTCTCAGGCTCTTCTACATTCTGCTGGTATCTCTCCCTGTCCCTGAAAATCCTGACGTAATTGAAGATGCCTTGGCAATGATGTCATCCACCCAACCAGGAGAAAGCACAGAGGAGCCTTGAAACATGGGTTACAGATGGCCACGTCCTTCAGAGGCCGCCGCATTCGGAGTCAACTCTGCCCTTGGCAAACTTGCGAAGCAAGACGAACTCTGTGTGGGCCGCCCTTAACTCACTCTCTTCCAATCCTACAACCTTCTTGGGGGCCTTCCTTCCCCTTTACCTTTTAGGCACCTAGAGACAGCTTCTACTCCTTCATCCTCCCCCCCCCCCCCATTTCTTATTCTTCCATCTACAACGGTATTTAGAAAAGAGACTGACACCATTTCTTCCCTGGGAGTGAATTTTCCGTAAATCTCCCAGACAGATATTGTTAGAGATATCTCCACTTTGCTACTGGACATTTTTGCAGCGTTTCTGAGCGTTCACAGGACCCAGAGTCCACCTCCATGGTGTGCTTTATTTAGGAAGAGGCTCACTGGGAACAATCACTACTGCACAGCACTGTCAAGTTTGTTTGAAATCTAGGTACCGCAGAATAAAGTCAGAGCCGCCTAGCAAGAAAACTGACTTTCGACAGATTGAATTGTAGACAATTAGAAGTATATAAAAGTGATTAGGATTCTAGTTTTAGCTTTGCCCACAGGCAAATAGCTGGGTTTCTCCACCTAGAAGAATCAAGGAGTTGATAAGTGATCTAATTTGGACTAGATCCATTTTAACTAAAAAACAGTTTATCCTCAGGGAATTGTGAGTCATTTCTATATTCTCTTCCCCACACCACATGGTATCCATTTATAATAACATGCAACCAGTGTCCTTGCTTCACCGAGTCACAAAGATGGGGCATCGGGTGATGGGCAGCTAAACTATAGTCAGAAAAACAATATATCTGTGCTTGCAAATAATCCACTTTTAGCCTCTCACTTTGTTAGTACAGCCTCTTTTTGCAACTTCAAAATCATTAACTATTATCTAGTTTCAAGAATGCATACCGCATTTCTTTTCTTTCTTTCTTTTTCTTTTTCTTTTTTTTTTTTTTTTTTGACTTTTAAATAATCTACACCCAACACGGGGCTCGAACTCACAACCCTGAGATCAAGAGTTACATGCTACCAAGGAAGCCTCCAGGGACTCCGCATACCCCATTTCTGATTCTGGTTACCAGGTACCTATATGAGAGCCCCTACTTTCTAGGTACGAAAGGTATTATCAGTGTTAGACGATCCAGTTAGCAAGCGTTGGGAACTGCTGGTCAACCAACATAACTTGGGAGCTTTGTCAGCTAGTAGGTGTCTCTCTGGGAGCTCAGCTTGCTTTGTGTACTGCCCTCTCCAATCTGTCAGGTCACAACTATGCACCAAAGGACAAGAAGGTTGAGCAAAAATCTCTACACCTACATCTCACTCCCAATTTTCACATATTTTAAATGCAGACTTAAAAAATCACAAGGAATATTGGCAAAGTAGTTGTGCAAAGAGGCCTTATCAGGATCCCTCTTTCAATGAGACTTAGACACTCATCTGCATCTTTTCCTGATGTTTTGGTTTGCTGGGTGTTCACTGAATATTTGCCATTGGTTTTTATAAATCCTCTTTAGGGGTGGGAACTACATTTTCTCCTCTTCTTATTTTCAATATTTATTTTTCCATTCGAAGTTCAGTCTTTTGGGGGAAGTTCCTAAGTCTGTGTTTGGGAAAATTACGTGTGGGGTCGATGCCAGAACTCTGGGTGACTTTGAAGTCCAGACAACACCAAACTAAACACAGTCATAGTTTTCATTGTTTTTGTTTTTTTTTTCCCCTCTGCTATTTGCACAAGTATCAGTTACACTCAGTGCCTTTGGGCAGGTCCCTGGAATCTTTAAAAACTAGATTGATCCCCAATGAGTAAATTAACTCAACAATACTGCACAGATAACATCCACATGCCTTTGAGTACACTAGAAGGGATATTTGTAAACACTCTTCAGAATTTTCAAAACAGCATTGGCTAAAGAGGTGAAGTCAGCCTTTATTTTAAAATGTTTTATTAACACCATTTCAGAAGACTTTTTAGGAAGTCAAACTGAATGACAACAGTTTTGGATGGATGGTTATCTTGAGTTTTTGTTTTGTGTTTTTTGTACAGCTGATTACCTGATGTAGCCAAGAGGTGCAGAGAGGAAATGGTGCCGAAGAATGGATTTGGGGAAGCTCGGCTCCTCTTCCGGTTCCTAGGACATTATTTAAAGAACTGGATGTGAAAATGTATCCATGACATTAATCATGGATTAAAAAAAAAAAAAAAGTTGAATGCACCACCCTTTTTTCAACAGCTTAACCAGACCCTGTATTTACCTTATATTTGTTTTTATCAGTACACACCTCATAATGTAGATTGGCACTGTTACTCTCCCCTCACCCCATAAGTCTTTAGGACAGTTAAGTCCTGGAAAGATAAAGTAACCCCTAGACTCAGTGGAAGGCAATCAGAGAGTCAGTATGGTTACTTCCAGGTTTTGAGAGCAAGTCTACACGTGTAAAGTTTTCTCCGTGTTTCTGACCTGTGGTCGCTAGCAATTTTATGTTTAGTAATATACCAGGTGTATTAGTTATCTATTGCTGCATAACAAAATGTCCTCAAATTTAGCAGCTTAAAATGTTTAGTAGCAAACATTTCTTATCTCACACAGTATTTGTGGATCAGAAACAGCTTTGGTGAGTCGTTCTGGCTCAGGGTCTCCCCTGAAGTTACAGGCAAGATGTTGGCCAGGGCTATGGTTATCTGAAGGCTTGACTGGGCCTGGAAGATCCACTTCCAAAATAGCGCGCTTGCACGGTTGGCAAAATGATGCTGGCTATTGGCATTAAGCCTCAGTTCTTCACCATGTGAACTTCTCCATCAAAGGCCTTGAGGGTTCTTGGGGCACCTTGGTGGCTCAGTTGGTTTAGCATCTAACTCTCAATTTTGGCTCAGGTCATGATCTCACGTTTCATGAGATTGGGCCCTGTGCAGAGCCTGCTTGGGATTCTCTCTCCCTTTCTCTCTGCCTCTCCCCTGCCAGTGCTCTGTCTCTATCTCAAAGTAAATAAATAAATATTAAAAAAAAAAAAAAAAGTCCTTGCGGGTCCTGTTGACATGGCAGCTGGGTTCAAAGCAAATGGTTCAGCAGAGGGACAGAAGATACCATATCTACCATATCTTTTATGATCTAGCATAAAATCAGTTCTGCAGATCACAGTTCTGCAACATCCTGTTAGTTATAGAGACCAGCCCTGGTCAGTGTGGGAGGAGAGTACACAACATGGGAATACCAGGAGACGGGGGGCGCTGAGGCCATCTCGGGGACTAGCCGCCACACCTAGATGTGCCTGGTCACAGTATCTTGGACCAGAGGAAGTCATGGGGGAGCCAGTAAGTCCTCCGTTTTCGGTGGCCTCTCTTTGAACTATAGACTCTCCTACCTCCGAGGGCCTATCCCTGGTGCATCTCCCTAGCTGCCTTCCTGTTTTGTTTCTAAGCCTTTGAAAAGTCTGGAGTCCAACCTTAAAATTCCCGAGAATCAGAACATGGCAGAGTTGGAAAGATCAACAATTACCTGGTCCACTTCCCTCCCTTTATAACTATCGCTGTTCATAAGACCAATCTAAGATCGTTCTTAGACAGTTTCCCTGTGATAACCCATACTTATACGTCAAATTTAGGGCCCTGGAAATTTCCTTTAAGTGACTTGGCTTACTAAGGTCCAGAAGGTCGAGGGTTTACAAGTTCCCTTTATACTGCCTCCCTTCTTATTTTAGGGCTTTGCTCTCTGCAGTAGCACACACCCCCTGTGGCTGCGTGCATGAATGAACAGAGGATCAGTTTTGAAGAAAGATGGGGAAAATGCTTATGACCTTTGACGCCAGGAATGTAAGTAGGCAAAGGACTAGAGGGGGGTCGGGGTATTTTATTTCTCAGTTCAGCCCAGTATATGCTCCCGCTCCAATCTGGTGGGAATGGGGGTCATGCCAGGGATTGAAGAGATAAGTGGACCAAACCTCTCTTACTCAAATCCACCCTTCCTTGGGCCCTCCCGGTCAAATACCCAAATCGATTTTCTTCTCTCAGAAGGGGTCATGGGATTCCCTATTCCTTACTCTCACGGCTGTCCTCCTGGGCATAGTTTCCAACATGGTCAACCAAATGGCAACAGAAGCCACTTCTTTCCAGGCTTGACCCAATGTGGGTGGAAAACTGAAAGATACACTATTACATTTCTGGTGAGGAGAGGGTAAGAGCAAAGAATCGGAACTGAGAAGGCCTCTGAGGCTTTCGTTTTTAGAATGGGACTTATTTTGGGACTGGTCCTCTCCCCTCAGGCTGCATGTTGTAATTTTACATATTAATACTGCACCAAATGCCAGCACCACTCGCCTCACACAAAAATGACAGTTCTTCTCATTACAGCTCCAACCCACTAATGATGCTCTGTATGTTCCGTTCAGGCCACATCCGGAGAAGTTCTAAAGCTCTGTAGCTCAGGAGAAAGAGCAATAAAATTGCTAGCGTAGATGACTTATACCTGGCATTCATTAACCTGGTCTCCCCTTCGATATCGAAGCCATACAGATATTTTTCACTATGTTTTGTTGGCATTTTCCCATCCATTTGGACAGGGGCCAGAGGCAACCCCTCTCATGAAGAACTTTGAAAATCTGACTTGAAATACTGCAGACTCGTATCCTTTTTAGCTGTTTGGCAAAGTGGCTTGAAAATTATGAGCGCTTGAAGATTTCAAATCGTTGGCACTAATAGGATCTTCTGTTTCCAGGAACACTGTCAGGCCTTACATCTTGTTGTTCTGCTTAAACGATGCCAGGTACTAGCAATATTTCTAGGAGTGTTTTCTAACGTGGGGTCTGAGACTTGGTCGTGTGTGCGTATCTGTGTGTGTGTGAGAGAGAGACTGAGGGCGGTAGAGATAGAGACAGGAGTGGGGTTTGTTTGCAGCCCCTGAGGGAAATCTTAGAAGCAACTGGTACTGAGGCCAGAGCATCAAAGACTAGAGTGGGAGGATTAGGTGGGGGTTGGTTGAAAAGTCAGAAAATGTTATAAGAACAAAAGGAGCTGTGAACAGTGAGAGACTGAGGACTATTGGCTAACAATACAGGGAAGGAAATGTTCCTACTGTAAGCAACAGGGGTCCTAGACAGTCTGCTTGGTGGTCATGAGTTCCTGACAGAGAGAAATTGGAGCAAGTCATTTCCCAGAGAAGAGGCCATTGCTTTACTTGCTGGTGCTTCCGAAGGCTGTAGGTCTGTGCCCTGACACCCCCCAAGCCCCTGACCTCCACTCTGGCCAATTTCAGGAATATCCAAGGGGTCCTTTGTAGCAAACGGTCCAGTATAAACTCCGCAAACACCCTGTAGCCGTTTTAACCTAGCTGGACCCAAAGGAAGCCCCAAGAAACCTACATAAGCTGATTACGCTGGGTAGCATTCTTGACAGGCTTGAGCAATGGGGAAAAAAAAAAGCTCAACAAAGTGAAAAGAGGCAGCTATGTGTTAAGGACCCGAGTGAGGGAGGTGATCAATGCAGGCCAACACACACAGCCAAAACACTGGTAACAAGTGAAGATAACACCACTCGCCTCATCTCAGACGGAAAGAGACTCTGGACAAGATGATATTACCTTTCGTATTATTACGTACCACTTCATAAATATCATTGGTCTTTCCGTAGTGTTTCAAGGACTTCGTAAAAGACGCGTGTCACAAAAGGCTGTGTTTAGGAATGTCCGCTAAGCATCGCGAGCCCTGTTCCCTGAACTTGAGGAATAGGAACAGTTTTGGTTTTTTTTTTTCTGTGCTACTCACACGGGTTGGCGTTCCTGGCATAGTGAGGGACTAAATGAGAAAACTTGGACTCTTACAGAGCCTATGATTTCAAGCACAGATGAAGGGGAGATTTTTGGAGCAGAGAAATCATTGAGAGGAGATGAAGTACCAGAGCTGGTCTCTTATACGGTGGCTCCTTGGCCCTAAAATCTCTTCCCCCGGAGTGCCCCAGATGTGTTGGTTCACTTAAGATCACCGTGATGAGAGATCGTCTGGGGTAAGGTGTGTCTTCTACGGGGAGGCTGTTGCAAGCTATTAGTCATTATTCATAGGTTATGCGGATTCACGTATGCAGACCGCTTTCCTCCTGGTATAGCTGGTATTGGCTGTGCTGAGGCAACGGACTTCTGATTTGAAAGCCACTGAAGAGCCACTGGCTGACTGCGCAGCGTGGAGCATTTGAGGGGAGGACACAGCTCTAGAATTCTAAAGTAGCCGCCATGAGGCAGCTCGAGAACTCTGGAGACCAAGGATCGAGGAAGAATGCCAAAAAGGAGGACCGGCCCAGAAACTTCTCCAGGCCATAATGTGGTTGGAATATAGAAATAATAGTATAGATCTGGAAACGCATATAGATCTGAAATTCCTGAGGCGTGCATCTTGGCAGGGATTCGGATAAGAAAGTTCACTTCTGGTAACATAGATTTAGAAGTTTCTTTGCTGCAGGACTTCTCTGAGCCTTTAATGTGCTAATAAGCTAATGAATACCCAAAAGAGGACTACAGTCTGCAAGGGTATTTATTTTACCAAACATTTGGAGAGTATCTCGTGGGCTTGGTGTTCAACAGGACACGTTGTGGGGAATAAATTTATTGTTTATTTAAAACAAGAGCATCAAAATCTTGGGCAATATTTTCACCTCTGAACCTCAGCTGAAAATAAAGGTGTGCGGTTGGGCCATCTGTTTCTTTCTAAGTCTAGAATCTAGCGCCCAGGAGAAATGAGAACAGGTCATTCGAATGAAGAGTGGCTGGGCAGGTTAGAACGGAAGCAAAGGCAAGATCCAGTCATCATGAAATCTCTTCAAGGCCCATCTCGCTCTAAAAGCGGGAAAGGAATTCATTTCTTCCCGGGTTCTTATTCTGCTTTGGCGCCTCCCGGGGGGGCCGAGCTCGGGGTGTTCCATGCTTCAGTTGCTAATTTTCCCTCTCCACCCAAAGTGCTCAAACCTACCCAGCATGTCTCAGCTAAGTCCTGCCAATTTTGTCTCCTGAATAGCTCTCAGATCTGTCCCTGCCTTCCAAACCCCTCGCCTCGCACCTGGCTCCCATCCGACTGCTCTAAGAGCACGTCCCATGTCTCCTCCTTTCGAGTCCATTCTCCACACCGCAGTCACAGTTTGAAACACAAATCTCATCTTGTCCCACTGTCCCAACCCCTGCCCCACACTCACACTCCACTGCCCCCAATTTAGTGTCTTCTCGTTTTTCTTAAGGCATGGTCAGAGCTCTTTATTGAGGTTTTGAAGGCTCTAGGGGGGTCCTTACTCACTTCTGCTGCCTCATTTTATCCATGTTGTCCCTACTCTGTATCCCAGCCACTGGCTTCCTCCAGCCCTCAGACTTCCTGCTGCCATGTGCCACAGGGCCTTGACGCATGCTGCCTGCTTTGATTTTTTTGCTATTCTTGATCTCTCAACTAAAGCCTCATTTTCTCAGGGGATGTGTTTCTGATCTCCTTGGCCAGGTCAAACCCTCCTATAAACAAGTCATCATGGCACCACGTGCCTTTACTTTTCACTTACTGCAGTTGCCTTTTCTTTATTTGTTATTTAAGTTTATTTGTTTATTTTTTTAGTAATCTCTACACCCAACATGGGGCTTGAACTCATGACCCTGAGATAAAGAGCGGAATGAGCCCCTGCAATTGCATTTTATATTTATGTCTGCAACTGTGTGATTCATGTCTGTCTTCCACATTAGACGGACTAGTTACATGCTCCATGAAAACCGTGTTTGGCCATAATTGCGTCCTGAGTGCTTCACACTGTGTCTCATATGGGGGCCCCTCAATAAACACGAAGAAATCAGAAGATATTGTTTCATTTCACAACATGAGTGATGGATAGGACCTTCAAATCCCCTCAGAAAGTGGTTTTTGCCTGAGGTTCATGAAGGATATCCATCTCCAGTGAATGTATACATATGTTTGTGCAGGTGTGTTTTTCTGATGATAAGTGTTCGTGTCTTTTAACATATTCTCAGAGGGGCCACGTGCTACTCCCCTTCCTCCCAAAAAAGTTTATAATAACAGTGGTCCTGGTTTTTGTTTTTTTTTTTTTTAATTTTTATTTTCAAAGGAATTCCTTGCTACCCAAATGAATTTTGAATAACTAATATGTGACGAGTCCACACAAGGCAAGGCAAGGTCAAGGCCAAGGCCTGACCGATTGGACTGGTAGAGATTCACCGAAATCGTCCTCGATGAAGACAGTCTATTACATAGATCGTGCAAGGAAAATAACCCAAGTGCCAGCTCCCCGTGGATGTAATCCCACATGCAAAAGAGGATGACACCGAAATAAAATGTCCATCATGAGTCACCTGGTAGCCGAGGGGCCAGCCTGAGATAGTAGCTAAACAGGCTTTTGGTCTGCAGCTTGATTCTGAGGGGTGGGGAAGGAAGCCTCCGGGCTCTTCAGAAGCTGGGAGGCGCTGACAGACTGCCTCCAGACAACCTCCCTCCCAGAGGGGCGGGGTGTGGGCGGTAGAGCAGCCCTCACAGGCGTCCTGAGGGGACTACAGGCCTTTGGCCACGACCCAGGTGAGCCGTGACTGGAATCTCGCCCATGTGGCCCATGTGGATGCCTGCAGGGTCCCCATTTCCTCAAAATATGACAGCCATAGAGAGTGAATACTTGTAGACAGTGGGAGTGAGGATGGTTTAGACCAGTCCAACCATAGAACGTGTAGGCAGGTTATTCCTAACCAACACTCCTCCTCTGAGATCAGCTGCTCCAAGTGGCCTGCTTGTCGTCCCTCTAAACACTTACAGTCTCTAAAAGTTCGAACGATTTACTTATCTTTCTGCCTCTTAATGGTTCTCACGGCAGTAGCAGTGGGTCAGAGCTGTCTAGTTGTAGGAATAGCAATTTTTTGGATCCAGGGCCGCTTTGGAGGGGGACAGTGGGATGCATCCTGCATTTCTAACAATTAATTTAAAGTGGACTTTTCACAGGTGGAGAATTGTTTGTATTTTAAAAATGGCCTCCAGGCAGTAAAAGGAGCCAAGTTTTGCTAAGACTGGAGAGGATGCACAGTGGGATAATTCCCAGGCCCAGGGATGAAAATCCTGCCCCCCACCCCCACCTCCTGGGTTCGGTAAGCTCACGGGGCAATGTAAGGAGGTTTCTGGTGAAGGAGCGCAGACCACTGAAGCTCGGAGGAGGAGGCGAGGGGAATCCCGTGAGGCCGGGAGAAAGTGCAGGTTGAGTTCTCTTACAGTGAACTGACTTAGCCCCAGGTTATAAGCAGCCCACACTCTGATTTTAATAAGTTTCAGGGCTGGTACTTCTTAGTAATGAGCAGACTTTAAAGGAAATGAAACCACCTCATGAGTTTTAGTTCATTTGTTATATAGAAGAAAGCACTCCGATTAGTGATCGGAATAGCGGTAGGTAATGTCTTGGAACCAACCGACGAGTTAAAAAAGGATTTGGGAATCAGACTAGTTCTCTGGCCTACTTTCTAGCTAATAGAATTTCAGTCTGTCTCTTCACAGAATCTCAGTGTGTGGGCCCTTCTCTGATTGAGAAAGAGGGTTGAAGACAACGCCGTCTCCTAGCAGTGTTGAGTAAGTTCCTCCTTTGTGAGGGGGGCTATCTCATGCTTGAAGCTACTATGCAGTAGTAGATTGAGACTACTACCAATGAGAATACTATCATGGAGACTACTATCATGGAGAATGACATACTTGCAAGCATTTTTGGAACTTCACCATGAGAGAATGTTTTGGGGAACTCGGCAGCCAGCCAGTTGAAGTAAATATTCGTGTGTGTCCCAGCAAATGCCCCATGTCTTCCATGTTTAACCGTATACAGCAGAGATAGTAAATGTCATGAGTCCTGCATTTTCTTGGATCCTAGGTAAATGCAGGAAGAATTGGCTTATGGCGTTGAAGGAGAGCCTCAAGCACAGGGCCATTGAGGGCTTGCTGAATGCAGTGGAACCGCTGTCTTCGGAATGCCAGGGGCCAGCCGCCATGGAACTAGTCAACCTGAACCGTTCCATGGTGTTTATCTTCAGGAATCTTGAGGCCCAGCCCCGGGACCCCTGGGCTTCCGGGAGGATCACTACGCCTCTGACGAGCATGGTGAGTGACCTTCCTAAAATGCTGATGGGGGAAAAAATGGAGACGAAACCACAGTATTTGCGAAAACTTAAGAAATGATGACACGATTTGGAAATTCAAGCTCTTGTTTCTAAAATGCTTTCTCAGACACGAATTTGCTTAAATGACCTTGACTTTTGTATTTGTTACCTGTGAAATGGGAATATATTTTGCTCCAACTTTCAAAGATTTTGTAAGGGCTGTTGCACTAAAATAATGTCAATCACGTTGTAAATATATATATAAAAAAAGCCAATCGTGTTAGCAGATATAAAGAATAGTATGTTGACCCTGTATAGCCCATGAACCAACTGAAGAGGCTGGAGAAAACTCTTACATTTAAGTCATTAAAAATTAGTAGCCTTTACTTTATTTTTGGATTTTAATTTAAACCTGGGCTTTACGAGAGAAGAGTCTCTCTGTATTCTCTGAGAATAGACATGAACCATTATTTGGGGAGAGAAATATGATTTTGAAACTCATTTCCAGTGCCCGCACTCTGAAGGCACACATCAGGCTTCAGAGAACACTGGCCTCCTGGGAGCACAGACGCAGAGACTGTCTTTGCTAATGATCTGTAGTAAGAGGGGAAAAGGAAACACAGGTGATCTTTCCCTGAGTTCTCCAGGACATTCCAAAGGAGCTCACCAATTTCTATTGGAAACCAACGGCGAAAAATTCCCCTGCTCCCATGTAAAAATGTCACCCCACCAAAGTGAAAATCTGTAATAGTGCTTATCCTCCATTATAGCTCTGCTCCTAAGCCCGGCAAAGGACATCTTCAAACTTTGCCTCTTTTCTGCTCAAGCTTCCCAATGGCAATGCCTGATGGACTGATAGCATCCCCACACTGTTATGTTCACATAGACTGAAACCCAATAACGGAAAACACAAATCAAATTGGAGCGCATGAGTCACCGCCCTGGCGGGGCGGGCGGGAGGGATGGGGCGAAGCAGTTAGCTCTGAGCACGCCAGGCGTCCGCGGGGAGAGCTGAGGTCGGATGCTGGTCACGATTTGGCCCAAGGGTTTTGCATTCCTGTTACACTTCAGGCCCCATCATGCTCAGTGACTCATGAATGGGGCGCCAATGAGCACATGGATATTATGAAGAACAAAGGAAAATGAACTGAATAAAACAGACAACAAAATGGGTGGGGCTTGCCCAAGGGGGTGCCGCGGAGTCCGAAACGGTGAGTGGTCTGCAGCTGGGCCTGCGCCAGGCTGGGGCATTTGTTTCCAAATGGGAAGGGGGAGGGAGACCGAGGCTGCAAGGAGACGCGGACCGCTTTGCTCGTGGTCATGGCGGTCGCGCTGCTGTGTCCGGCTGGGTGAGCTCACAGAGGAGCGCGCACCCTGTGCACCCTGCCCCTATCCCAGCACTCTCCCGCACGGGAAATACGTGACGTTCGGCCATATTGGTCCACTTGGTGGGATGGGGAGGGAATGGTGTCTGACCCTTGCCCTTATTGGTAGAGAGTGGTCTTCTTGGCTCCAACTTTACAGCTCCTGTATGTTGAGAGTAGGTTTTTTTAAAACTTGGGAAAATTGAGGTGTAAATTATATACACTGTCTTTGTCCTGCATATAATTGTTACATTAGACCATCGAAGCTACTACAACAAAGTACCACAGATCGGGTGGCTTACAGACCACGGGTATTTACGGCTCACAGTTCTGGAAGCTCGGAGATCTGAGATCAAGGCACCTGCACGGTTGTGTTCTGGTGAAGGCCTTCTTTTGGGTTCATAGCCAAAGTGTCCGTGCCTTCTGTCTGTATCCTTACCTAGTGGAAGGGCTAGTGGGCTCTGTGGGGGTCTCGTTTATAAGGGCACTAATCCCATTTGTGAGGGCTCCACCCTCAGGACCTCACCCTATCCTAATCACCTTCCAAAAGCCCCACCTCCTAATATTATCATATCTGGCTGGCGGTTAGGTCTTCGACATGGGAATGGGTGGAGGGCACAGTCAGACCATAACATACAGTAAAGTCACATGCGGTAAGGCTGGGTGAGTTTTCGCATATGCACATGCCCGTGTGAACCGCCACCATTTCCTTACCTTGCTGCTCCTGGTGAGTGAGGCCACTCGTGATTTCTCCCATCCTAGATTCGTTCTGCTCTCCTCGAGCCTCGCGTAAATGGAACCGTGGCAACAGATGCTCACGGTGCCTGCCTTTTTCACTGCACTTTATCTGAGATTCATCCTCGTTGGAGGCACTGGTGGGCAGCCATCTGAAAGGCGTGCTTCTCCCGTCTTTGGGTACTTATTTCACTTTGACCGAGGTTGCTGTGAAGTGTCAAGAGGACAGATGCCATATGTAAATTCTTTCAGCTAAGACGTTCTGCCTAGAAATAACTGGAACACGGTCCGGGGTCGTGCCGCAGCAACTAAACGAACACTGTTTATGGTGCATATTTTCTTTCCTCTGTGTGCCTCTCTGCTTCTCATTGCGGGGTGGACGCATTTCCTCCAGCCTCAGGAAGGCGGCCTTTTGTTCACCAGGAGTCACAGAACTGCCTTTGGCTAAATCACAGGGTGGTTAAGGCTGTGACTGAAATTTAGGAGACAGCGTTCAGCGTCACCTTTGATGATCTAAGATGGCACACGGGAGACGGGAGCGCCTCCGGAGCCGCGGACAGAGGCTCAGCTGTGGAACGTGTGCTCACGGGGTCTCGGTGCAGTTCACTGGTGTTATTAAACTTTAAGGACCCCTCTGAGAAGGATGTTTTGCTCCAAATAGCAGTGTTCTTGGGGAGACTGTGACCCGGTGACCTCACACAATTGACTCTCTCATTTTGTAGAGAATCTGAAGCTTCTCGCCATTAAGCTGACCAAGAATAGCAGTGCGGTTTCCTCCTTTTCTGCTCTAGCACATTCCAGGGCACCAGGAACTGTGCTTCCTGAACATAACTGGGACGGGAGGGAGCTTATGGAAACGCAGTGAGATGAAGGATGCACAGAGCCAAGTTCACAGATGCTGCACGTTGGGAAATGCCACGTCCCTGAGCAAGCTGCACAGAGGGTCCCCTTGCATTTGGTAACTGTAAACAGATCTCTTTTTTCATGTAGCCCTTCCCCTACAGCCCAGCAGCCCCAAATAGATAATTAGCCCACAGCTGAGGTGGCCGCTCAAGCCTGTGGCTTCTGGGCAGCCCCTTCTCCTGACGCATACAGTCTCAGTGCCTCGTGAAAAAATGCCCCGAATGAGACAGGAACGTTCACCTATGGGAGTGCCTGGCTATCGGCGTGATGATTTTCTTCACGTATTGATAAGCCAACAGATAAAAGCATTTAGAAAACAGAAGTGAGGGGCACCTGGGTGGCTTAGTCGGTTAAGTGTCTGACTTCGGCTCAAGTCATGATCTTACGGTCTGTAGTTCGAGCCCCGCATCGGGCTCTGTGCTGACAGCTCAGAGCCTGGAGCCTGCTTCGGATTCTGTGTCTCTCTCTCTCTCTCTCTGCCCCTTCCCCGCTCATGCTTTGTCTCTCCTGCTCTCAAAAATAAATAAACCATAAAAAAAAAAAAGAAAAGAAAACAGAAGTGAGAAACAGTTACATTGGAAAGAGGTGAAGGGAATCCCACTTCAGAAGGACTGACCCTCCAGGTAGAAGACCAAATAAAAGAGGAAAACCACAGGAGTACAAGTTGGCCAGATTTATATTCTCTTCTGCGCGGTGGATGAAAGAACTTTCTCACATGACGGTCATACCCCTTGCGCTGGCGTCGTGAAAGTCAGGCACAGCGCTGTGTCTCGTGTAGGCAGCTGAGGTTCGTAGGAATGGCTCGAGTCTTTATTATCTCGTGGACCAGACAGAGACAGAGTGACACTGTTATTTTTGCTTTACCTCAGGGTGCAAATTCTTTCTTGTTTTTTCTGTTTCCTGACCGTGGTATGTCATACCCTTAATCTGGAGCAGAGAAAACTACCAGGTTTGCTCTGGAGTCCCTCCTTCGTTTGTTCCAATTCCTGCCCCGAAGGTGCAGATGCGACCACCTGCGATGCTTCATGATTTTCCGACTCAGTATCATTAATATGACGTTTTCTTTAATCCGATGAGCTTTATTTTCATAGGAGGAATGAATGTTTAATACACAAAGACCCTCTTGTACATTAAAAAAAAAGTAGAGCCACATGATATTAAAGTTTAAGCATTACTTCTATCTGGAGGTCTTAAAAAGCCCCCAGGGGTATAAATTTTATGTCTCGGAAGTATCTGCTTTTTAGGATTTTTACTTTTAAGTAATGTCTACACCTAATGTGGGGTTCGAACTTACGACCCCGAGATCAAGAGTTGCATGCTCCACCCATTGAGCCAGTCAGGTGCTCCTGTCTCCGAAATATTTTTTCTTGTCAGTTTGTCCACTGAGATCAGGAAACAAGAGCCATCGAATTCACTTCTACCAGGCTTTGTCCACAGTGCCTTTAACTTCTGGATGTATGTGTTCGTCAGGGTTCTCCAGAGAAACAGAACCCACGAGAGAGAGGGAGAGAGAGAGAGAGATACGAACATACATGCATGCATACGTACATATGTAGATTATTGTAAGGAATTGGCTCACGTGATAATGGGTGCTGGGCCCCCCCATGATCTGCTCTCTGCAAGCTGGAGACCTGGGAACGCTGACGGTGCCCGAGTCCCAAGGTCCAAGAACCAGGAGGTTCTGATGGTGTAAGTCCCAATCCGAGGGCAAAAGACCGGTGTCCCAGCCCAAGCAGTCAGGCAGAGAGGGGAGATTTGTCCCTTCCTCTGTCTTTTTGTTCTCTTCAGGCCCTCAGCGGGGATGAGGCAGGCCCACGTGGGAGAGAGCAGTCGGCTTCACTCAGTTTCCCCTCTGGAAACACCCTCCCGTACATATGCAGAGAGGACGTTTACCGAGTATCTGGGCACCTGCGACCCAGAGAAGTGACACATAAAAAATTCATCCTTACAGTGTCTCGGTCTCCTCTTTCCCCCCAAATCCCCTTGTTTGTCAGCGTTCCCGGCCTGCCTTTGAGGGCGGGGGCGCAGCAGGCCACAGAGCAGGCTGCAGCACAGGTTCGTGGGAGGACACTGAAAGCCTTGTTCCATATGTCCAGGCGTGGTCCCTGGGCTTACCTTACTTAATGAGATGAGATTTCTGGCCTGATCATGGTATAGATTTGATTTGATTTGATCTATCCAGTTGTAGAATACATTCTTATTAAACCTGTGTAAAAGAATACCATGGTTATGGAGAGAGAAGGAACTTAGTAAGGACACTTTGAATAATATTCATTTAACCATTGTTGCCATTGCTTTATCCTATTGTTTTTTCCAGAATTATTACTCTTAAGTTTTCCCTCGTGATTTATGAATTTACTGCATTAAGCTCTTTCATACCATTTCCCCCTCCCGTCCTGAATCCTGAGGGTTCATTGGGCACCAGTTACCATTTAAAAAAGATTTCAGACCCGTTTGTAACAAGTGTAACCTGTTCATGAGGGTCAGTGCTGAAGTAAGAATAAAGAAAAGAGTTTTCCTCATGTGTGCATCTAAAATATAAGACTGGCCGCCGTTAAATTGGTTCGTTCTGTTCATTTAGTTCTAGGGAATAGTGATAGTGTGTTTCGTTGCTCTCACACTAAACAGTTTATTTGCACTAAGTCTTTTTTGCTTTTGAAAGGGAATGTTCTGGGAGTCCTGATTCGGTCTCACGACAGTCTCGCAGAGAGCGGTTAAGTGGTCATCTTATAAAAGGAAGCCTGTATCTGTGGGTCTCGTCCTTCCTAGTTTCAACTGTCCTGAGGATCTGTTCAGGGCTTTACTGAAGCTCATTTGATATTTCTTTCAGAAGACTCCATTTCTGACCTGTTGCTCCATGGAGAGCAAGACTCTAAGGCTCTAGTTAATTATGACACATCAACAGTGTCAGAATGCAGAAAAATAGAAGTCTTCACTGAGGTGCAATAATTGATCGGTTTAATGAGGATTTAGTTGTTCCTCATGCTGAGGACAAGAAACCATTATAAACAGTAAGGACATTGTCAGGTATCCGGAGTCTTTAATTTATCCCATAAAGTCTATTCTGACTGACATCCATTGACAAGTATTTACAGAGAAAATATTTATATTGCAAAGAGCATCTATTTAGAAAATCAAGATGTCTCTTCAAAATTAACCTATGTATTGTTTTTGGGCCCGTATTTGTATGTACATAAGTATGTTTCTGACATAAATTGCATAATTACTGAAACATTTAGATTCGTATCATTGTATGTATATATAATTAATACAGAGAGGTTTAGCTTTTTGACTTGCTGCTTATTCGTATTGTGGACATGACAGTGTCAAGTGCATTAAAACTAGAGAATGCCAGATTATTTCTACTCTCTCTCTCTCTTTTTTAACATTTATTTTTGAGAGAAAGAGAGAGAGTCCACGGGGAGTGGCAGAGAGAGTAGGGGAGGGGGAGAGAAAGAGAAGGAGGGGTGGAGAGAAGGAGACAGAGGATCTAAAGTGGGCTCTGTGCTGTCAGCACAGAGCCCATTGTGGGGCTTCAACTCACAAACCGTGAGATGGTGACCTGGTCCAAGTCTCAGACGCTGACCTGACTGAGCCACCCAGGCGCCCCAGTACTATCTCTTTCTTTAAAAAGGTGAGAGAGCAACTCTTTGCAATACGCAGTGGACATCTAGGAAACTCCAAAGATAACTTAAGTAGAAGAGAAATCTTTACAGTTTTGGAGTTCTGATTTTGGGTCTCAAATTTGGGAAACGGAGTATCAAGAAGAGTTAAAGGAACCATGAAAAGAGCATTAGCCATAGACGCCCTGAAGACAAGGAATGTTTTCAGGTAATATTTAAAGGAAACAGCAATACAGAAAAATGATTATTGGACACTCTATTTCAAAACTAAAGACGTTTTGTTAAAATCAATTTAAAAGTGTGACAAAAACAACCAGCTTACAGAGCATTTTAGTAAGAAAGAGAACCGCTGATATCTGCGCACAGAACACCTTGTAACTCTTGCCTTTCTTCCTTTGCTTTTGTTAGGAGCGTTCTAGCTACCCGAGGATCAATTTACGATTTTAACAGAGAGAGAGCCAAATTCTTATTTTATTCTTTTCGATCACCATCCATGTAGCAACTCTTGGCAAATGACGCACAAGCCTCGTTCCACCTTGTGAAGAAATCACTGAGCCATTTTTGCAAAAATTTTAAACATCTTTCTTTGTTCATTTCAAATCCACTGTATGTAAGCATTATAAGCCCAGACTCTTAAGTTTATTTTTATTTTTTTCTGTATTTGCAACATGTCCTCAAATTGTCTTCTATTACCTTCTTTCATGTTCTGGCACAACCAGACAATTTTATTTAAAACAAAACAAATAGAATACATCCATCATCTTGCATATATATCTCTCTGTATTCAAATGCATCATTAAAATGATTCTTTTTTTTTTTTCAAAGACTTTCTTTTTAAGTTAGCTATACATCCAATGTGGGGCTCAAACTTACAACCATGAGATCAAGAATCACATGCTCTATCCACTGAGCCAGCCAGCACCCATAAAAAGATTCTTAAAGTAATCAATTTATACATCCATTTTAACCTGCTTGATGATGGCAAGAGTGTAGTCAAACTAGTATTTTCAGGTGTGTAAGATATGTACCAATACCTTGATTTACTGTTCAAAGTCTTAAAGTTGATTGGTGGGGGTGTAAAATGGTGCAGCCACTGTGGAAATCAGCTTGATAGTTCCTAAGGAAGTTAAACACAGAATTACCGTGTGACCCAGCAATCCCATTCCAGGGTATACACACAAAAGAACTAAAAACAGGTATTGAAAAAATGCTTGTACGTACATAGTGACAGAAGTACTATTTACAAGAGCCAAAAATGTGGAAACAACCCAAATGTCCATTATGGAAATCTGGATAAAGAAAATGCGATATATACATACAACAGATTATTATTTGGCTGTAGAGATGAACACGCTCCCGATGAGCGCTACATCATGGGTGAACCTCAAAACCTTATGCCAAATGAAAGAAGCCAGACCCAGGGGCGCCTGGGTGGCTCAGTCGGTTGGGCGTCCGACTTCGGCTCAGGTCATGATCTCACAGTCTGTGAGTTCGAGCCCCGTGTCGGGGCTGTGCTGACAGCTCAGAGCCTGGAGCCTGCTTCGGATTCTTTGTCTCTCTCTTTCTCTCTGACCCTCCCCCACTCATGCTTTGTCTCTCCTGCTCTCAAAAATAAATAAAAACATAAAAAAAAAAAAAGAAAGAAGCCAGACCCAAAAAGTCAAATATTGTGTAACTCCATTTGTACGAAATATCCAGATGAAATCCATAGATACGGAAAGCAGATGGGTGGTTTCCGGGGCCTTAGGGATAGGGAGGAATAGGGAGCGACTTCTTAATGGGATGAAGTCTGGTTTTGGGGCAATGAAAACACCATCTCATTTGAGACTAGATAGAAATTGGTGTTTTGTCCAACACTGTGAACGTACTAAACGCCCTGACTTATTCACTTAGTTTTATTTACATGAATTTCACTTCAATTTAAAAAGTAGGGATTTTGGGGCACCTGGGTGGCCGAGTGGGTTGAGCATCCAAGTCTTGATTTTGGCTCCGGTCATGATCCGGCCGTTCATGGTTTCAAGCCCCGAAACAGGTTCTGTGCTGTCGGCTCAGAGCCCGCTTGGGATTCTCTCTCTCCCTCTCTCTCTTCCCCTGCCCCACTCACACACATGCACTCTCTCGCAAAATAAATAAACGAAAGCTTTAAAAAGTAGGGATTTCATATATATATAGATTTCATATATACTATATATATAGATTTCATGTATATGGTATATAGATTTCATATATATGATAAAACATATATATCTATGATATAATATATATGGTATATATATATGTGTGTGTTTTTGTGTTTTTTTAACTTTAAAGTTTTGTAAACTAGTTTTGTATAAGCTAGGGATGCCTGGGTGACTTGGTCCGTTAAGCATCTGACTTCAGCTCAGGTCATGATCTCACGGTTCGTGGCCTCAGGACCCCGCTCGGGCTCTGTGCTGACAGCTCAGAGCCTGGAGCCTGCTTCAGATTCTGTCTCCCTCTCTCTCTGCCCCTCCCCCACCCTCACTCTGTCTCTGTCTCTCAAACATGAATAAATGTTAAAAAAATTTTTTTAATTTAAATTTTTATGAACAAGTTTTATATAAACTAGAATATTGGTTTTTGTATTGTGATAAAATCAGGAAGAAATATAATTGCTTTGAATAAAAATTTTCACCCTGAATAAAACTATTTCTTAGACTTTTCCATAGATTTATACTTTATAAACCCATATTTATAAACAAGTATTGAAAATTCTCAAATTGTATTTGAAGTCCCTTAGCATTTCTTTGCTCTTTATCTTGTAAACCATAACCAAGGCTATTAATTTATCTGAGAGTTACACTTTTTAATTCCTCTCAGGTATAGATTCATCAAGCTTTTGAAGTTTTTTCTTAAAAAACCATCACATTGAAAACAGTAAGGTGTGCCTGGGCGGCTCAGTCAGTTAAGCGTCCAACTTTGGCTCAGGTCATGATCTCATAGTTTGAGTTCAGAGCCTGGAGCCTGCTTCCAATTCTGTGTCTCTCTCTGCCCTTCCTCTGCTCGTGCACACACCCTCTCTCTCTCACCAAAAAAAAAAAAAAAAAGTCTGTTTGAAAACATTAAAATTTGATTTTCCTTCTTTCTGAAATTACTTTGAAATTTATTTTAAGCCTTTAAAGTTATTATTTTAAATTTAAAAGAGCGTTTCCATATGCCAGTCAAAACAAATGCTTTGGTAAATACAAGTAACTTTACAATGTAATTTGCTAATTATTTGCCCTCTTTGCTGTGACTGGTTTATCCGTGGAATGCACACAAAATGAAAGATCTTCATTCACCAGTTAATCTCCACAAGTGTTTTGGGTGGGGGCAGGGAGGAAAAGGAAATGAAACTTGGGAGAAGGGGGGGGTAGCCACAAATACATAACATGCTTCCTTTTACATGGAGAGAACAAGAAAAAAAAATTTTTTTAACATACAGAAAGTACCAGAGGGGGCAGGGAACGGGCTGGCTCAGTCAGTCGAGCATGCCACTTTTTTTTTTTTTAATATTTATTTATTTTTGAGAGAGAGAGAGAGCATGAGGGGGAGAGGGGCAGAGGGAGAGGGAGACACAGAATCTGAGGCAGGCTCCAGGCTCCGAGCTGTCAGCACAGAGCCTGATGCGGGGCTCCCAAACTGTAAGATCATGACCTGAGCCAAAGTCATATGCCTAACCTACGGAGCCCAGGCGCCTTGAGTACGCCACTCTTGATCTCAGGGTCGTGAGTTCAAACCCCATGTTGGGTGCAGAACTTATTTAAAAAAAAAAAAAAAGTTCTTCATGGCTTCAGTTTTATAACCTCGGCTGGAGATTAACAACAACAACAGAACACAACAGCTCACAAGTCTAGTCATCGTATATCTCAGAAGGTTATTTGCTTTTCCAGTTGGCACGGGAAACTTTTTTGAATAATAGGATCTCACCAAAGGGGAGGTATTGCTGGCTGACTAGCCAGAAGCCTGCTCCCCCCAGCATGACAGAAAGAGGTAGCAGGCCTTTGTCCCCCTTGGGCCCCAGTCAGCCTTCAGTTGGGGCCCAAGAAACTTGCTCATTGCAAGTCAGGTACATCCTTGCCCAGAGCCCGATGGCATTTCTCTCTGTATCCAGTCAGTCCACAGCCTCAACTGTTTCTCCTCATTTTATAGGATGCTTGTATTCACATTTCAAAAATAGAAGTTACCAGCAACCCCAGGTCTGTTTGTCAAACAAACAGAAGACGGATAAAAAAGATAAGACAAGCCAAGGTCTCTGCCACCTGACAGAGATCATCAGATTCCCTCCCTTTCAGTCACCAACAGGGAATAAAGTTTTGCCCATGCTCAAACCACAACTGGGACCAGACTCGATCCAGGAACGCAGATAGAAGCAGCCAGAAAACTCCAGTTAGGGAAGAGACGAACAAAGAGGCAGTGATAGTACAGCTCTCTTGCTGCATGAGGTTAATTCTGGAAACCAGAAAAAAAGGCATGTGTTGGTTCACCCAGCACTTGAGACACGCAAGTTCTTAGCTAAGGCTCAGGCAGCTCTGGTAGGGGAGGCCTCTTCCTCAGGTGAATCTCACCGGAACCTCCAGAACTGGGAAAAGACTCCGACACAAAAGCATTTGGAAAAGAAAACCATGCTTTTTTCATTTTTTTCGAAATGCAAGGGTGTCAGACTTCGAAAGGATTGATGGGCCAAATAAAAAATACGACAGGAAATTACCACAGAGATTAACAAGATGATCGAATTGAGACAATTGGTTTATGTGAATATTATATTTACGTCTATCATACTTACTCATATTAATTTTTGTTATTGTCTCTTCACGAGGGGGAAAGAATGTTTCATGGGATCATCATGCTCACAGTCTATGTCATACCTATAAACGCTTCTATTACGAAGTCAAAGATAAAACTTCCCCTCTGCCCCCTTTGCTTTAAAGAAAATTAACTTTTATAGGACACGTTCAAGTTTTTGTTATCTTGGGGGCCGAAAGGACAACGGTCTTCTTTTTTCCTGTGTTATGTCATGTGTTTAATTATGATGGAACCAGGAAAAAGTGTCAGTTTTATGGCTCCGACAATTCGCAGTGTGTCTTGGCGCCTTCAGGGGGTCTCCTCTCACACCTGTTATGGGAGGAATTGACATTCGAAGCCCTAGTACCTCAGGGTGTAGCTGTATTTAGAGCTAGGACCTTTAAACCCACGAGTAACTGAAATTGGGCATAAGTTTAGGCCCTAATCCAGTCCGACTGGTGGAAACGAGACGCACAGAGAAGCGGCAGGCGTGCACACAGGGAGGGCCCGTGCAAGGACACGGTGGGGAGGTGGCGGGCCGCCAGCCACGGAGAGAGGCCTCAGAAGACACTAACCTTGGCAGCACCTTCGGCTCAGACTTGTTGCCTCACGGCTGCAAGAAATTAAGTTTGTGTTGCTCAGGCCGCCAACCCTGTGGGACTTTATTATGGAAGCCCTAGCTGACTCCTGTAATGCCCTGCATGTCCCCTAAAGAATTAGCAAGTCCTGAAAATGAGACCGGGTGACAGTCAGCTGTTGTGACTCACGGCTGGACCTTGTAGGGCGGTGCTTCTCAATCCCGGCTGTACACTAGAGACACCCCGGGAGTTGTTAAAAATAGAAATTCTCGGGCCTCACTTCCAGAGAACCTAATTTAAATCTTTCTGGGGTAGGTCTGGACCTTGGTGTGTGTTTTTTAAGCTCCCCGGGTGACTTCAATATGTAGCCAGTGAGAACCCCCAAGTTCTTGCGAACAATGTTTTAACCTACCTAAAGCTAGTCTACCTAAGCTCCTGAGTGCCGATGCGTGCTCTTTAAGTTGCATCAACACATTTTCCAAATCCTGCCGGAGAAACAGGAAACCAAGCTTGTGTTCCAATTTGTAAACCTAAAGTAGGGCACCCTAAGGGCGGTGGACAGAGTCTGGTCCTAGGCGCCGGGAAAAATAGTTTTGACTACACACATTTGAACTGGGAAGAAAACATTTCTTTTTAAAGTTTATTTATTTATTTTGAGAGAGGGAGCGTGCACACGAATGGGGGAGGGGCAGAGAGAGAGAGGGAGAGAGAATCGCAAGCAGGCTCCGTGCTGTCAGCGCAGAGCCCACCTCGGGGGTTGATCTCGAGAATAGTGAGATCATGATCTGAGCCGAAACCAAGTGTTGGACGCTTAACCGACTGAGCCTCTCAGGCGCGCCAGAAGAAATCATTTTTAAAAACTCCGTCATCTAGGGGTGCATAGGCGGCTCACTTAGTTGAGCATCCGACATCGGCTCTGGTCATGGTCTCACGGTTGGTGAGTTCAAGCCCCACATTGGGCTCTCTGCAGAGCCCACTTCCTCTGTTCCCCTCCCCCATCACATTCTCTCTCTCTCTCTCTCTCTCTCTCTCTCTCTCTCTCGCTCGCTCTCTCTCTCAAAAATAAACATTTAAACAAAATAAAAATCCATCATCTATCAGTTCTTGGTCTTGGAAATGGATTTATACCTTTCTGTGTAAATATTTGATAATAAGATCAGCATATTTTGATTGTCCATGCTGAACCATGCGTAGAGTAAGCCTGGAGGAGGGTGCAGAGAGGAATGAACCATCTCGGGAAAGCTCCAGAATGTGTTCTCGGAGTGTGTTCAATGAGAAGGGAGACCGTAGGACAAAGAAATCCTCAGTTAGCCAAGTCTGGAAAGTACTGCACACGATGTCCTCTCCTGGTGGTTCATAAAGCCCACAAACATTTTAAGGGATCTAAGCAAGCCTGCATTAATTAAATTAGCAGTTTCCAGACTTCAGTGACCAGCGATTACTCTCCTTTTTGTTTTTCCTTTCCTCAGGGTAACAGCCATTATCATCCTGCAAGTGGTCCTTGGAATACACTGAAGGCAAAGTTAATTCACGGGATTTCGTCCCCAGTTGTTGGGGGAAGGGGGCGGGGATAAATCTCCAATTTATTTGAGAAACAAATCCGTCATGCTAAAGCATTTTGGAAGCTTCTAAGCTTGACTAAAGGGTGTGGCCTGGGCTCAGGCAGGAGGTGCCTGTGTCTCACCCCTCTGTCACGGCACGCGTTCATGGCACTGGGGTGTGTCTGTGCCCATCTCCGCCCCTAGACTGTCAGATACTGAGGGGCATGAGGTGCGCCTGGCATGTGGGAGGTAGTAAATGTTTGTCGAATCCATGAGTGAATGAATACGTCACGTTTCTGCAGTGGTGGGACACTTCACCACCCTCAATTCCTAAGTCCTGACAACCAGTATATCTGTTTTGACACAGGTGTGGTTGAGGAAGAGTTATTCTTGTCTGGTGACCAGCCATGAACCCAGTCCCCCAGAGAATGAGAGGGAGAGGTGGGTAGACAGGCCTTTGTCCCCTTGGGGCCCCAGTCAATCTTCAGCTGGGGCCCAAGAGGCGTGGCTCACCGTGAGTTAGGTACATCCTTGCCTGGGGCCCGATGACGCTACTTTCGGTATCTAATCTTGTCGCCAGCCAGGAATACTTCTAAAACATGTCTCTCCTCATTTCATAAGATGTTTGTACTAACATTTCAGCAGCAGAACGTTTTCAACATATTACTGAAATTACTTTTATCTTCCACATTGTTTCAGTGACAAATGGTTTGCAAGATTATAAATCTCATGAAACAGTAATGGCAAGACGACAGCCATCTTATGCAAAATTCATAAGTATTGTCTGGAAGAAGTAAGCCAGCAGAGACAAGGACTTAAATGTGATTTTTAGCGTTGTCATTACTGCAGGTGGTGATTATTAAACCATCATCTTGATACATTTGATACTGGCCCAAAGAGTTAATTGCTGTGAGTTTAACTAGTTGCTATGCATTTATTGAGAGCCAAGCCCTGCCCTAGAGGCTAAAGTAACAGGCAAACAAATCCTGCCCCTGGAGAGTTTCCAATCTAGTTAACAAGACTAAATGGGAATGAAAGCAACAAATGAATCCGAAAGCAACTTGCAAAGAAACACCAAGTGATTGCGGCTACCTGATGTATTTGTGCTTAAGGTCTGTAGACCCAAGAATGGTGGGGTGGGGGTGGAGTTAATCCAGAAAGATGGAGCAGATTTAAAGGATGAAGGGAGGAAAGGTGGAATTTACAGGTGAGAGAAACAAACTTCTTTTTTTATTTTTTTATTTTTATTTTTTGAGAAACAAACTTCTAACAGGAATAGAGGCCACGCTCAGAAAGAAGTAACAGTTTTATGAAGTGAATTATTTTAAAAAAATTTTTTTGGGGGCGCCTGTGTGGCTCAGTCGGTTAAGTGGCTGACTTCGGCTCAGGTCATGATCTCACAGCTCCAAGGCTTGTGAATTTGAGCCCCGCAGTGGGCTCTGTGCTGACGGCTCAGAGCCTGGAGCCTGCTTCACATTCTGTGTCTCCCTGTCTCTCTGCCCCTCCTCTGCTCACACTCACTCCCTCTCTCTCGCTCTCTCTGTCTCAAATATAAATAAACATTAAAATTTTTTTAAGTGTTTATTTTTGAGACAGAGAGGGACAGAGTGCCAACAGGGGAGGGGCAGAGAGAGAGGGAGACTGCCAAAGCGGGGCTCGAACCCACGAACCGCAAGATCAGGACCTGAGCTGAAGTCGGACGCCTAACCGACTGAGCCACCCAGACGCTCTTGAAGTGAATTCCTTAGACTAGCACTTGGACATCAAATAAAGAAAAAAAGTTACTTTGCAAATATTTTCAAAGATTTGCTCATGCGTTTCATTTCGAAGTAAGAATGTAAGTGGTAGATGGTAAGGTCTTGTGAATGGGACAGCTGGTGCTGTCTGACGTGTGACAAGCAATGGAAACTGCCTAGCTGGAAGGATTAAAATCACTGAAGATCCTAGTGTCTGTCTTGTTGGCTAAGAGGCAGGGAAAAAGCAGGGATGGACAGCCCCAGCCCCCATTTCCTTCTACAACTTGTATGGGAAGCAGAGATTTTTCTCCAGGCCCAAGATCTAATGCGCCAGAACTAGGAACCGGTTTAAAGCCTTTAACAAGGAAATCGAATCCGAGGACTCCCTAACCCTTTCAAGATGTTGAGAACTTTCTAAATTTAGTCTGTGGAAGGTGAAACTAGGGGAAGGCAGCACTCACTCTGCCCTGTGGCAGATTGAGATGTTTACAGTCTGTGTGTTCAGGTGGCAATTTGGTGTTTGAGTGAAGAAAACAAGTGGCACCGTGAGGTGGACCCGGCTTGGGAGGGGGAGGGGAGGGGTCAAGAAGAATTAGGAGAGAGGAAGAAAAAGGGGTTTTGTTAGTTTCATTGGTGTGTCCTCTCAATTCCCTTCCAGACAGAAACGCGAAGGGCAAATTCAGGGAAGGGCTGTGAGCTCTGAATATGGCGGCTTACCCGGTAGTTTTCTATCTTGTGAGACGCGAAACAAATCCCGTCCAGTCCTCAGTAAAGAATCCTGAATTCGGAAAAAGAAGAGAGTTATCGGGTTGCTATTTGATGGCCATTGTCGGTAGGAGACTGGAGAGTGCTGATTCCTGATACTCACAGAGACTTTTTGTTAGAGGACGATCTCGAGACTCACAGATGACAGGACAAAGTGATATTTAAAGACTCCTATTAGTGTCCGCGTTGCTAAATCCTTTGTCAGGGTGGTGGAGGTTAATTCTAACCTTGGGACCAAGGTAATCCCTTTCCCAGAGCTTTGTCTTTGAACCTGCTCGGGACTGGCACACCTTCATCCTTTGCAGGACTGTTCTGAGGATTGAAGAGGATAATATTCTTAAAGCCTTCGGTGCAGCCCCTAGCCCTGAATGTGAGAGAGACATTGTGGGCTTTTCGTTTGGTTTTGACAGTTATGAATCTTAGATTTGATTTTTGCAAACAATCAAAAGTAATTTAGAGTGAAGTCTGAGGTAGAAGGAAAGGGGTCAAATCAAGAGTCAAGAGTCCAGAGCATTGGGAGCTCAAAGCACAGGTTTCAGGGGTGCCTGAGTGGCTCAGTCGTTGGGTGTCCCACTTCAGCTCAGTTTATGAGTTCAAGCCCCGCGTCGGGCTCTGTGCCGACAGCTCGGAGCCTGGAGCCTGCTTCAGATTCTGTGTCTCCCTCTCTCTCCGCCTCTCCCCCACTCATACTCTGTCTCTCTCTCTGTCTCAAAAATGAATAAACATTTAAAAAAATTTTTTTAAAAACCACAGGTTTCAGAAATGGCAAGGCTGTTTCATGTGGTTCATAAGCTAAAAGTGAAAGATTATATTTCACTAAAAATTACTGGAAGAGAGAAATCTTTGAAAGTATCTTGAGAATAAGTTTCTGCATGCTTAACTTCACTCGTATGTGTCCTTTCTGGTAAACTCTCTGCACGGCACTACAGGCTGTTGAGAGGGAAATCCAAAAAACAGTCAAGGAGGTCTCTGTCGTGGGGGTGAGGGCGGAAGGGGAGATTTGGAGGTGAGGGCTGGGGTACCAGCCAGAGAAACCAAGTAATAGGATCCCAGTAGGTGGCCTCAGTGCCAAGGCTGTTGTTGCTACAAGCACCGTCTTCTGTCTCGCTCGGGCTGGTGCCTTAGGGACGGAGAAAAAACCCCATCCTCTCCTCTACAGATGAGCTGGAAGAACAGCCCCCAGAGGTAGCGTCTCTTTTGACTCGGGAAGACAAAGAGTTTGGGTGGTTGAGCATACCTGGATTTGGATTCTGGCTCTACCACGTAATAGCAGCTGGGCAAGGTATTTAGTCATTCCCAATCCATTTTTCTTTTCTAAACATTTGGGCCATTGAAGTTTCTTCAAAGGATTTTTATTTTTTGTGATGGAAAAAAATGTGAAGATTCCATAAACAGAATAGTATACATAATAACCCCTCATGTATTCGTAACCCTGCTTCAACACCTATTACTTTAACGCAATCTTACTTTTTTCTACTTTTACCCAACACCTTCCTCTCCAGATTGTTTTAAAGTAAATCGTAGGCATTTTGTCTTTTAATTCATAAATATTTCAGTATGAACATCTAAAAGATAAAGTCTCTTTTTAAACCTGTAACCACAGGGGCACCTGGCCGGCTCGGTCTATAGAACATATGAATCTTGATATCAGAGTCATAAATTTGAGCCCCACGTTGGGCAAAGTGTTTGCTTAAAAAAATAAATAAGATCTTTAAAACTGTAACAATTCTGTAATCACACCTAAAAATATGGTCAGTAATTTCATAATGTCAAATGTCAGCTACTCCATCAGGGTTCACATTCCTCCGTTAGCCTCATGATGGTTTTTTTTTTTAAATTTTTATTTAAAATCCTAGTTAGTTAACATACAGTGCAATATTGGTTTCAGGAGTAGAATTCAGTGATTCCTCGCCCAGTGGGCACCCAGTGCTCATCACAAGAGCCCTCCTGCACACCCATCCTCCATCTAAGCCCTGCCCCATCCAGCTCCCCTCTCTCTTTTTAGTCTCATAATGTTTTTTTAAGAGTTGGTTCAAATTTGGAGTAAAAATATGGTCCGTATTTTGCAATTGGTTCATGTATTTTCTTATTACATTGGATCAACCATGACTTGAATAAGAAGCCATCCCTAACTTTGCCAGCTGCCTTTATGAGGAACCATTGCATTTATGGTACTTATGGAGGGCAGGTATGAACAATGACTACAATACTACCCTACTTTATTGCCAAGGGGTTTCAGAAGTATTGCATTATAAGCTTTATCTGGGAGGTAACTTTTTCATAAGTGAATAAACAGACCTCTCTCATTGAGACAGATCGCATAACCTGCAGAATCCTTGTCACCCCTCCTCGTGAAAGGATTATTTGTCCCTCCCCCATTGACAGAGCCATTGAACTTGCTCTGGCCAACAGTCTGTGAGTGGAAATGACGTGGACCACTTCTGGAGAGAAGCCGTGAGAGCCAGCATGTTAGTTTCCAAGTGCTCTTTCCCGTCTGTCACAAGAATGGCCAGATCCAAGACAGAAACTTTCCATCCAGCCTCCATCTAAGAGTAAGCGTGGCACAAAGCCACGACCGCCCAGTGATGGACATGTGGTGTAAGTGGAGAATAATCTTAGTTATAAACCACTGAGGTTTCGGGGTTGTTTATTACCACAGTATAACCTAACTTACACTGACTGATCCCCTCGCCAGTGGTCAAGCAGCCAATGGTTAAACGTGATAAGCAGCCCCAATGTCCTGATGAAACCCTCCAGTTTTTACTAGAGACGATGGTTATCCTTTGATTTTCTAAAACTCACTTTCCTTACCTATTCTGATTTCTGAAATCGCTTGAGACACCTAATTAATATCTTGAAACTTTTTGAGATCGTATGTATATGGCAGGACTAAGCAGGATAGCACCAGTGTCTGTAGACATTGCAAGTAGTAAGTATTATGAATATGCTCCCCATCAGAGCGGGAGTGAAAACAAGGCGACTGAGAAATTAGTAATCTAGGAAGTAGAAGAAAGATGAAAAGGAGACAAGAAGTGTGTCATGATGGATGAATTTGTTTGGTGTTTTAATTTTCCTTGCTCTGAACTGACAGGGAGGACTTTGGCAAGAAAGGAACTTTCATCAATCTCGCTCATCTCTTTCACCAAAATGAGAGAGGAAGTTTTTGGTTCATGAAAAAAAAATGTAAAAAGACCACTCCTAGGATGGAGTTTTTAATTTATTTGTTATTATTATACTTTTTAAAGCCAATATGCTTTAATTAATGAAAATATATTAAGCCACACATGGTCTGAGCGATGTATTTCAAAACCATCCCATAATCCTTCTTCAAAATGCAGAATACAAGCACTGAAAAAGTCTTTGTGTGCTGATATCGTGATGTGAGGGTAGTGATTTTCATAAATTTCAGGCCCCCAGTAATTCTAAAGAAATGCAGATGTACAATTATATGCTATCTTAGGGAAGAGTTAGCTATTCTCTTTCTGTCATCTGTGAGGGCTTCTTCATTTCAGCCACATCAACTTATTTCCCTAACTATGGCTATTATGAAGATATATCAGTATTTTACTGGACAGCCACCTCTTTTTCCTTAAACACCAGCTGGTAAAACATTTTCTTTATAATATTCAGGAAGTCTTTTAGTTTTAATAAATGGAGGAGAATGATGTTCAGAACACCTATTTCACGGTAACTCACATCAGCGTTAGAACCACAAACGGCATCTCCATTTAGGTTTTCTTCATAGGTTGGGTATGCTGTTGTCCATCATCTTCCCCGAAAAACTAGATGCGCATGAATCCCACGTAATGAAGAAAGGCATCTCATATCTTTGATGCAGCCACAATTAGCCACATGGCTTCACACACCCACTGAGAATCAATGAATTTTCTGAAGTGATTTGAGAGTGGAAATACATTAACATTTGATAGTCACAAACCTCGGACACAGTCAATGTAAAAAAAAAAAAAAAGAGCTCATATTGAAATTAATTGTACCTGTGCAAAAATCCACCCACTTAATCTTTCGAAGTGTAATGGCATATACATTGTCTAAGTGTTTAATGTATTATTCCTTAAAATAAGTATTTTGATGTAATGTCCAAGTAGAGTGACTGATGTCCTGCTTTCTACTTGATTTCTGTGACATTTATTGACATTTGATGTTCAAGTAAATACTTTTCTGAATATTTATATCTTTCAAGTTACTTTATGCACACTCTGGTGAGTGCACTGGGAGTACCCAACCCCATATATTTAAAATGAAGGTCTCGCCTCATTCATTATGTTTGTAGGGTTTGGCTCTAGCGTGCATTTCGGGATATCGAGTGAGGATTGAATTCCAGTTAAAGGCTTGGCCACTTTCTTTTCACATTTTACAGCTTTGCTCCTGTGTGGTAACTGATATTGCACAAGTTGTGAGTGCCAGATAGAGGCTTGCACTAGGATGGAATTTTTAAAGTTCAATTTTGGCATCGTATCTTTTTGTTCTTATACGCCCATATGAAAATGGCGAGTTTGGGGATTAAAAGGCCTTCTCTCTTTTTACTCTCCCTTCCCCTTTCTCCTTCATTTTATCAAAAGAAAACCCTTAGGGCCAAGCTATCCTGTTAGTACCCAACTCCATAGAAGAGGGTGTGTTATAAAGGCTCTCGTAGCTCAGATAGTGACAAGTTTTAGATGGACTGCTGGATTCTATATCCTCATGGACTAGGTAACTGTTAGGCTCCAGTGTATTTATTCTAATAGCTGTGGATCTTTGAGGAAATTAGGATCTTTGAGGAACATGACACATGTTCCTGTGTCATGTGCAAGGAACATCTGGCCTCTACTGTCTGTCGAAAATAGAAATTTTCTCAGCAAAAAAACTACCATGCATATACACCAGGAGTCCATAAATATTTATTTATTTATATCTTTATTTATTTATTTAACTTTTTTTTTAAGAGAGAGCATGAGTAGGGGAGAGGGGCAGAGGGAGAGAGAAAAAGAATCTCAAGCAGGCTCTATGTTCAGCACGGAGCCTGATGCAGGGCTCAATCTTACAACCCTGGGATTGTGACCTGAGCTGAAATCAAGAGTCGAACGCTCAACCTACTGCGCCACCCAGGCACCCCCATAAACATTTATTGAGTGCTTACTGTGTGCCAGAATTTCTAAGACTCAGCCCCAAAATTAGCAATTTGGAATAACTGCAGGATCGGCCCAAGATTCCACATCATCTTGGACCCAGCACATAATTACAGAACAATAGAAGAGATGGGAATAAACCTTTGAAAAGCGATGATTTGGCTTATAACGTTTCCATTTAAAATGTGAATTGGAAAGTCAAGAAAGACCCACAGATAAGCATCCAAATGGAAGAGGCGCACACCTGGCACTGATGTGGTGGTGTCTGGACGCTTGGGCAGCGGATGGCCAGGAGCACAGGTGCAAATCCACTAGCTGAGATGCTCATGAACTCACTGACTCGCTCCGAGAGTGTTTATTGCCAGGTAAAACGCGCATGTCTTTTGAAGGATAATTACAATCCAGTAACTGCAAGGAGCCACACTTTAATGGACTTGGAAGTTCCAAATAATGCAAATAGTTTTTTGAAGAACACAGAGCATATATATTTATACCCACAGTCAGCGTTCTGTTTCACTCTATAGTTCTGACATAATTGCTGGGAAAAGTATCCTTCATTCCATCCTGGTGTCAGTATGAACTCAGTTCTTTAAATCACCTGTAATCTGAGGACAGCAAAATATCCTTTTCCTTCCATCAGCCTTTTCTTGCTCATAGATAGATGTTTGAACAGGTATGAGAGAAATAGGTTCTGGCAAGCAATAACTTGCAACTGCAGCTGTTTGGGGGCCAAAGGAATCAAGGTAAGTTCAATCTATGGCAAGTAGAAGCCTATTGGCTATTGTCAGAGAAGCAAGATCAAGGACCAAAGGCTAGCTCTCCACCCAGCCACAATTTACTGTTTTATTACTTCCCCATAACAGCCTAGAAGGCACAGGGAACCCTTGCCTCATGTAGAAATGCTTCTCTGCTGAAACACTAATTGGCCAGAGTCAGGAGGGTCAGCTGGGCTGTTTCTGTTTTACTCACAAGGCACCAAAGACAGGAAGGTGTTTTTATAGGCTAGAGCCTAAATCAGTTGGGTTTCACATATTGCTATTAAGAGTTCATTTGGGGGGCTCCTGGGTGGCTCAGTCAGCTGAACGACCAACTCTTGATTTTGGCTCAGGTCGCAATCCCAGGGTCATGAGATGGAGTGCCGTGTCAGGCTCCGTGGAGCCTACCTTGGATTGTCTCCCTTTCCCTCTGCTTTTCTCCCCCCCCACTCACTTGCTGCCTCTCTCTAAAATAACAAATAAATAATAAATAAGTAAAGATCGTTTGTGAAAGGTGCTAAGAAAAGAAAGATTAAAGAGATAATTAATGAAACATATCAAAATAAAGCTTTACCCTAGTGCCCACTACCTCTGCCCCATTCTAAGTAAGAAACTTATTCTATAGCTCTTAGGGCAAGGTGGCAGGGTGATCCGTTGATGGAATTTAAGTCCTGGTAGTGCGTCTTTGATAGCATTTACCTTGTTGGGATTTGGGGTGAGGCAAAATAGGTTAAAAATGTGTAATTCAGGAAATGGTAATGGCAAGTTATCAAATGAATTAGAATTTCATTAAGAGCTAGAGGAAAATGGAGATCTTGTGGCAATGAATCACAAGAAGCAATGCTGCCACTTCCAGGTAAAGAGCCAGCAAGTTTTGATGATCTAACAAGACCAATCAGCAGTGCATGCGTTCTCCATGACCTAGTTAGTACTACTGAGAGATGAATGACCCCAAAACACAGCCACTTAAAAAAGAAAATCCAATTATGTATTTTCTCTCCGAGTTCCTGAGGATCAGGAACCCAGGAGTGACTCACCTAGTGGTTCTGGCTCAGGATCCCTCATGAAGTTGCTGTCAAGAACTCAACCAGAGCTGTGTTCATCTGAAGGCTCAACTGGGGCCGATCGACCTGCTTTCGAGATGATTTGTTCCTATTGCTCTTCTTGGCTGGAAGGCCTTCTCTCTATGTGGACTTCTCCATGGGGCTGCTCAAGTGTTTTCACAACATGGCAGCTAGCTTCCCTGAGACAGTGGCCTGAGAGTAAGGAGGAAGCCACGATGCCTGTTATGACCTTTCTCAGAATTCCTATGTGGTTGCTTCTGTCATATTCTCTTTGTTAGAACCAAAGTGCAACCCACGCTCAAAGAGAGGGTGATTAGGATCCAACTTATGAACATAAGAGTAGCAAAGAATTATGAATGTATTTTAAAATGGCTGCAGAGGGGTGCCTAGGTGGCACAGTAGGTTTAGTGTCCAACTTGAGCTCAGGTCGTGATCTCATGGTTTATGAGTTTGAGCCCTGCCTTCAGATCCTCTGTCTCCTTCTCTCTCTGCCCCTCCCCTGTTCATGATTTCTCTCTCTCTCTCTGTGTCTTTCAAAAATAAATTAAAAAATATATTTCAAAATCAAGTTTAAAAAATGGGGCACCTGGGTGGCTCAGATGCTTAAGCACTGGGGTTAGGCTTGATTTCAGCTCAGGTCATGATCTCATAGTTTGTGAGTTCGAACCCTGCATCAGGCTCTGTGCTAACAGTGCAGATCCTGCTTGGGATTCTTTCTCTCCTTCTATCTCTACTCCTCCCCGACTTGTGCTCTCTCTCTCAAAAATAAATAAATAAACCTAAAAAAAAATCAGCAGGAATCAGGTTCCTGCCTGGCTCAGTCAGTAGGGCATGTGACTAGATCTTGAGGTTGTAAGTTAGAGCCCCACGTTGGATGTGGAGATTACTTTAAAATAAAATCTTAGGGGTGCCCGGTGGCTCAGTTGGTTGAGTGTCTAACTTTGGCCCAGGTCATGATCTCGTGGTTTGTGGGTTCAAGCCCCAGATTGAGTTCTGTGCTGACAACTCTGAGCCTGGAGCCTGCTTTGGATTCTGTGTCTCCCTTATTCTCTGCCCCTCTCCCACTCACACTCTCTATCTCTCAAAAATAAATAAACATTAAAAAAATTTTAAATAAAATAAAATCTTTAAAAAAATATTGTCACAGTAATGAATCACTGGAAGAAATTCTGTCCCTTTAATGCAAAGAGCTTACTATTTTTGATTAATATAAACAATTGTTCATGCATACTCCATAGTTCATAGTTAGATCTTTCTTACATGACAGTGCTAAAGAAGGATATCCTTTTAGGTGACAGGTGACAAGGAAAGAGTGAATTTGTCTGGAATTTTTAAAGAAAATAGAATTCCCCAGTGGACTCACCTGGGGATGGACCAGTAAAAAACATTCAGGAGCCCCAGTAGACCTGATGCACTAGAAGCACACCAAGCCCACTCCACTGTTGTCAGATTTGCCTGAATAGTCTTAGCCGTTTTGTGGCTTAACCTTATTATGTTTTCTTCTACCCTTGATCAGTGATGGTGCCTGTTCTATGTTGCTCATGTTCTTTGTGGGACCAGAAATTTGGGGAATGAGAAGTCTGGACCACACATAGAGTATAATGATCAGTTCTAAGCTAAAAAAAAAAAAAAAAAAAAAAAAAAAGGCAAGACCATCAGATAGAACAGGATGGAGGAGACCCCAAGCTGTTCTGTGTGCAGGAAGCTTGAAGACCCCTGGGCATTTTGACCTGGAGAACGTGCTGCCCATATTCCCTTGGAACTTCCCATGGAAGTACTAGCTGGCTGAGTTCCAGCTGCCCGCCTATGCATCTCTTTGTTTGAGGGCTTTCTCTGAAAGTTGGAGCCCAATCTCTCTCAAGAGCAGCCCTCAACTAGTAACTGATGGGCGTTGGTGTATAAACCCTTGGCTTCCTCAGTCTTTAGGTGGGATAACCTTGAGGCCAGGGTTCTATGCTGGCTTCTAGGGTTACCCCAAGACTGAGCTTAGGTTGTCCACAGTGGTCATTGACTTGATAACACCCTGTTGACTACTTTCCTTTTCCTCTCAATTCCCCACTCCTCCACTGCTGCTTCCTGGAACCCCCTCCCAGATAAACTACTCACATTTGAATAAATCGTTATGACAGAGTCTGCCTCCTAGAGAACCCAAATTAAGACAGTGAATGACGTGACCACAGTCTTCAAATGTATAGATGACTGTCATGTAGAAGAGAGATTAGATTTACTATTCAAAAGGGAGACTTAGGAGATGCCTGGTTGGCTCAGTCAGAAAAGCATGTGGCTCTTGATCTTGGAGTTGTGAGTTTGAGCCCCACATTGGGCATAGAGATTACTTTTAAATCAATCAATCAATCAATCAATCAATCAATCAGCAAACTTTAAAAAATAAAGGGTGAGACTTAGAACCACTAGATAGTAGTTATTAGGAGATGGGATTTGGGTTAGCATAATTCCAAAATAATAAGATGCCCATGATGATTAATTTTATATGTCAACTTGACTGAGCTAAGGGATGTCCAGATGATGGGTAGAACATTCTTTCTGAGCGTGCCTCCAAGGGTGTTTCCGGAAAGGATGAGCATTTGAATCAGTAGGCTGAGTAAAGATCACCTTCCCCAGTGTGGATGAGATCATCCAATCTGTTGAAAGCCCAAATAGAACCAAAAGGCTGAAGAAAGGGAATTCACTCTCTCTCCTTGGGCTGAGACATCCATCTTCTCCTGCCCTCAGAGGCGGGTGCAGCTGGTTCTCAGGCCGTCAGTCTCAGACTGAAACACAGCACCGGCTTTCCTGGCTCTTCAGCTTGCAGACAGCAGATCGTGCCGCGTCTCAGCCCTGATACCTGCCGAGCCAATTCCTGTAACAAATTTCTTCTTACGTATATTTATAGCTATCCCATTGGTTCTGTTTCTCTGGAGATCCTTGACTAATACAGTGCCTAAAAACTGATGGGGTTGCTTTGGGAAGTAATACATTCAGTATTACAGGGGATATTTACACAGAGGCTGGGTAACCACCAGGGATATGTAATTGATATGAAACCTAAACTAAGTGCTTTTGAAGGTCAGAGATGGGTTTACTGTGATAAGGAAGCTGAAACTGGCGGGTTCTCCCCTTCACAGAGCCTTTCAAGGCCTAGCAATGGGCGTACATGGCCACACATTTCCATAAACGTGCAGATCTTTCCATCACTACCGATGAAGGCCACTGATTTTTAAAAATTTTTTTTAAATGCTTATTTATTTTTGAGAGTTAGAGAAAGACATAGTGTGAGTGAGGGAGGGGCAGAAAGAGAAGGAGACGCAGAATCTGAAGCAGGCTCCAGGCTCTGAGCTGTCAGCACAGAGCCCGACGCGGGGCTCGAACTCACAGACTGCAAGATCATGACCTGAGCTGATTCAGCCACCCAGGCACCCCTGACTTTTGTTTTTTTAAAGATTTTGTTTTTAAGTAATCGCTACACCCAATGTGGGCCTCGAACTCACAACCTCAAGATTCAGAGTCACCTGCTCCACGGATTGAGACGGCCAGGTGCCCCAATCACACTGACTGTTTTGACCACAACCTAATATTTTTTTTTCTCAGAATTTCTTGAAACAGAATTTATCAGAATTCCAGGGTTTGGAGATAACACGTGTAGCAGTGCGGGAAATCAGTACGATTCATGGTGAAATTGCATGGTTTTATGTATCATTGTTTTGATACATTTTATATGTTTTGATATCATTTCATAGGATATCAATATCAGATTGAATTTTATAATATCTGATCTATCTTGTCCTGACAAAGAATGGTGGTTCTAGATGAAATACATGCAAAATTGCCACCAACACAGAGTAGCCTGAAAAAACAAGTGACAATGGCAAAAAAGAAAGCCCAGTGACAGAACCCTTACACTAAGAGTAATTTGATAACATGCTCTCAGTCTTTCAATGTAACAGGAATTATAAGTCTTCAAACTGTATTTGTGTATTCTTTGATTTTAGAATAATTTTTAATATTTTTCCATAATTACTAACCAGCCAAAAATTTATTTTATTATTTTATTTTTTATTAAGTTTTTTATTTCCAGTGTAGTTAACATACAGTGTTATATTAGTTTCAGGTGTACGGTATAGTGATTCCACACTTCTGTATATTACACAGTGCTCATCATAAGTGCACTCTTTAAACCCGGTCAAAATTTTAATTAAAAAATTTTTTAATGTTGATTTATTTTTGAGAGAGAGAGAGAGAGAGAGAGAGATAGACAGAGAATGAGCGGGGGAGGGGCAGAGAGAGAGGGAGACACAGACGCCAAGCTCCAGGCTCCGAGCTGTTAGCACAGAGGCCAACATGGGGCTCGAACCCACGAACCATGAAATCATGACCTGAGCCGAAGTCAGACGCTTAACCAGCTGAGCCACCCAGACACCCCTAAACCCAGCCAAATTTTTTTTCACCCAGCCAAAAATTTAAATATGACAAAAGGAAGTATGTTAGTAGAATCCAAAAGGTAATCTGAAATAAAATGGTTGTAGTATTTCCCAGCTTTTTAGAGTTTCTATCTGTTGACATTTTTTTCTCCTTTGAAATAAAACTCACTTTTGTACCTAATTTTGCATTCATAATGTGCCCCCCTCTTTTTTTTTTACTGCAAGGGACCCACAAATAATTGGAACCTACCACTATCTGAGATACTTTTTGATTGTGACTCATGAATCTTTCTGCTTCCACGAGCTGAAGGGTAACCATGTTGTTTACTATCTGATAAGGAATATTTTATGAAGTAGAATAATGAAATGTGTGGCCTTCTAGTTCTGAAGTGCAGAGAAAATTCCCAGACGTACTTTTATTTATTTTGTATTTATTTTTCTTATTTTTTAATGTTTGCTTTTGAGAGAGAGACAGACAGACAGACAGACAGAGCACAAGCAGGGGAGGGGCAGAGAGAGACACATACACAGAATCTGAAACAGGTTCCAGGCTCCGAGCTGTCAGTACAGGGCCTGACGCAAGGCTCGAACTCATGAACTGCGAGACATGACCAGAGCCTAAGTTGGACACTTAACCGACTGAGCCACCCGAATGCCCCTATTTTTCTTATTTTTAAGTAATATATACACCCAATGTGAGGCTCGAACTCGCAACTCCGAGATCAAGAGTCACATGCTCTACTGACTGAGCCAGCCAGGCACCCCTCCCAGGCATGCTCTTAATAAAATCTTAAAATACAAAGTCAAGGCTGGCAAGACCCTCTGCTGTCTCTCTATGACCTTGTCCCCTTAGAGGGACATCATTTTGGATGCCTCTCCACACTTTCTACAAAGCATCACATAAACTAAAGGGACTCTGTAAGAGAGTTACAGATAACAAAGAAAGTGAAACGGTAAAACTATCCTGTCCAATGCTTTCTAATCTATATAATTCTGCCTCAGGGATGAAAAAGTCGGTGCTTACATAAATATGTATGAAATATTAATCTGAATATCAACCTGAGGAGAAAACTGAATAGTAAGACAATGAAAATTGGCCAGTTATAAAAGCGGGTTAAACATTCCTTGACTGAACAGGGATAAGGTTACGTGGCTACAGCAGGAATTAGCAAACTATTGTGCATAGACCAAATCTGATCCTGCCTCGTTTGTATATACGATTTTATTGAAACAGTCATATTCACTTATTTACATACAGTATGTGGCTGCTTTCACACTGTTACTGCAGAGTCGGTATGACAGAGACCGTATGGCCTGCAATCATAAATCATTGGCTCATTGGCCCTTCATAGAGATGTCTACCAACCTCTAGTCTAGAGCTAATCTTTGGGCTAGACAAAATTAGTTTCTGTGTCAGTTTGTAACGTAGATATGTATGGGGAATAATTCTTATTCTGTAAAAAAAAATTCGCAGTAAGAGAGATCTTAATTTTGTAATAGAATTTTAACATTGAAAAAAACTTTGACATTGAAAGTTGTAAAGCTCTATTCAGGTCAGGCTCTTAGTCATGACTGCAGAAGAGGAGAAAGATCAGGTTTAAAAATAAGACTTAATTTTTTTAATGTTTATTTATTTTTGAGAGAAGAAGCAAGTGTGAGCAAGGGAGGGGCAGAGCGAGAGGGAGACCCAGAATCTGAAGCAGACTCCAGGTTCTGAACTGTCTGCACAGAGCCTGATGGGGCCCAAACTCGTGAATCGTGAGATCATGACCTGCGCTGAAGTCGGACACTTAGCAGACAGAGCCACCCAGGTGCCCCTTTGGTAAACGCCTGAGCTCAGCTGCTCCCATCTGCCTTTCCGGCATCACCAGCCGACACTGTCCCTGCCGCCCACTGTGTGTATATGTCTGTGCACATGTACCTGGGTGCAAGTGAACACACACGCGCGCGCGCGCGCGCACACACACACACACACACACACACACACACGCTGTGCTTTGGCTGCGTCCATCTCACAGCTCTCCGTACTCCCTAAACATGCATGCCTCCTATGTCCTTGCTTTCGCTGTTTTCATGCCTTCCTTGTGGCTGAAAACCACTCATTTGTCCCAAAACTCTAGCTGTGAAGAACACGAATCCAAATTCATTTTCTTTTCCTTGGAGCGTGCTTGGGAAACGGGCTCCTCTGTCTCCGTCTCCCCTTCCTGAGCTTTCCGTCCCCTGCCTTTGGGCGAGTGAGAAGACATTCAGAGGGTCCCGTCAGTGCTCTGCGGCTGTGGGCCCTCGGAGCGACATTTTTAATACTTAGAGGAGAATCCTAAATCCACCAAAGGACCAGCGCCCGCACAACTCAGGGAGGGTTTCTGACATTCTTTCAGGCACGCACTCGTCTTTTTAACTTCAAGCGTGGCTTCCCTGTGAGCTCAGTCAGGGCAAAGCCGAGGTTTCATTCTTGGAGTGGCCACCGACGTCCTCAAGGGAGCGGCCAGCACGTGAAGGTGTGTGGCCTGTGTTTATTACAGGAAAGAGTGAATGCACATGGGGGCATGGGTATAGAGGCGTTCCTGGTAGGAAGGTGAGCTATTAAGTCAGATTGCCATTTAGTGGCCTCTTAAACAACCCGGGCACGTCTGGCCATTCCTCTCAGACAGCCTGTTTCCAGTGATTGCAGTCCCATGGCCCGGGGCAGGGCTGCCATGTTGCACGTCTCTGGTACTCAGCATACAGGCCGACCCGCTGTGTGCAGCTGGCCCCGGGCAGTGCCAAGTGCACGGCTGTCGAGGTGCACATTCCCAGGTTCGATTTCCAACATCGGCATTTACTACTATATTGACTCTGTGCAGGTTTCTTAAATTTCTCCAGACTTTTATTTGTCCATCTTTAAAATGGGCGAATCATACATCGTGGTGTTGTTATACGGATGACAGGTAAGGTATGACACTGAAAAAAATGGCAAATGCTTGGGGCACCTGAGCGGCTCCATTGGGTAAGCATCCGACTTCCGCTCAGGTCATGGTCTTGTGGTTTGTGAGTTCAGGCCCTGCATTGGACTCTGTGCTGACAGCACAGAACCTGCTTGGAATTCTCTCTCTGCCCCTCCCCGACTAGTGGTCTCTCTCTCTCTCTCTCTCTCTCTCTCTCTCTCAAGGTAAATAAACTTTAAGAAAGAAAAAGAAAATGGCATATGCTTAATAAATAAGCTTTTTGTGATACGTGTTTGTGGTTAGTTGGGAATCTTCACTGGAGACCTACGTCACCGTAAACCATCTTCGCGCAGAGCGGTTTTGGTGCTGTGATATGTGAGCGTTACTGGATGGGTTTCCTAGGACTGCTCTAACAAGTTGTCACAAACCGGGGGGCTTTAACAACAGAAAGTTCTTGTCTCTCTTCTGGAGGCCAGAAATCCAGGGTCGAGGTGCCGGCAGGGCCGCGCTCCCTCTGAGGGCTGTGTGGGAGGATCCTTCCTTGCCTCTTCTAGCTTCTCGTGGCGCTCCTTGCCTCGCAGCTGCATCGCTTCAACCTCCTCCCCGGTCATCACCTCCTTCCCTTCTTTCCTCTATGTCTGGGTCCCAATTTCCCTCCTCTTACAAGGACATGAGTCATTGGATGAAGGCCCACCCCAATCCAGTGGAGCCTCGTTTTAACTTACTCACATCTGCAAAGACCTATTTCCAAATAAGGTCACGCTCACGCTTACTCGAGCTTGAGGCTCAAACATATCTTTTGAAGGGACACAGTTCAACCCATGGTAGCGACCGTGAACGTAGTTTGGCAGGGAGGAGAAGGTTCTCTTCAAGAACCTGCGTATAACCTTGGACAACTCACTTAGCTAGCTTTTTTCCTCCTTGTCCTCACCGGTACCATCCGTGAAATGAGGAGATTGGATAATGTACTCGCTCAGGGCCCGCGGTCTTAATGTTTTATGGTTTTGTGAAGGCTCTCAGGGTCCAAATCCAGCGAGCCTGAATTCCTGAGGTTCTTCTGTGATAGCACCCTGAGACAGCTGAAGTGGGGACATCGGCCTCATGGATGAGTCCGTCGGCCAGTATGGGTCTCACCTGCGGTGCTCACCTCCTCTGGGCCCCGGGAGCAGCTTCTTGGCAGCCGTATGGAATCCATGGGGACCCTTTTCCCACCAAGATTTGTTCTTTGTTCCCTTTTTTTTTTCATTCTAAACCACTGATGGTAAATTTGATTTTGATTTTTGCAAAGCCTGCCTCCATTTCAGTAGATTGCTTTAGGGTCAACCTGTATTTTAGTCGCTCCTGTTGGCAACTTTTGAACACTATTAAGAGCCTGGATAGGATGCACAGATTTTTTGGAGAGATGGAGCAGATAGGAAAGCCCACACAGTTTACTTCATTGGCTTGACCGTGGATCTTCAGACTTGAACCCGAAATAAGGGGGAAAGACCCCTTTGGCCCAGAAAATACTCCATAAAGAAGACTGTTTCACGCATGTGAAGCAATTGCATGTATTTATAGCTTAGAAGAACCTTTAGGAAATCCCTAGGGCTTTACTGTCAAAGAACCTTTAAATCCCAAATGCAACTGGAGTCTTCCAAGTCTTGCAGTTTTTATTATGAACGATGTCATTACCTAGGAAATAACCACCCGAACCACATTCTTTGTAAAGATTCTATAGCATACACCTCAAAAGTGTACATTTTTCTGTAAACAAGTGTTACGCAATATAAACTTGCTAAACCGATTATGCAAATTTTGTAAAAATAAACGAATACAAGGTGCTTAAATATATCTAATATCTATATATTACACACGCTAGGAGCTATATTTTGCCCTTCTATTAAGTTTTGCCAGTGTGGATTGAAAATAATGGTGATGAAAATAGTCAAAATAGCAATGCACAATTTTAATTGAGAATAATATAGTGCTCGGGAACCTGATAATGAATATAATAAATCTCACACAACGATGCAATTAATTTCCTGATTTATTAGGAAAGTGTTTGCAAAGGTAAAATTCAGCCCGGTTCCTATTAATATAACACTGACTTTGAATTAGTGGCATCTGAATTAATGAGGTTTCATTTTGAGGGAAACTTTACTTTTTAAAACCATTTATTTTGATTATATAACTTTGTGTGTGTGGTTGCATCCATGATGTCGTCAATAACTCGAAGTGCCCACTCACGGGACGCAGCGGTGTCCCCCTCAGAGCCACGCTAGCGGAGGCATCGATTGTGGAGACACGCCTAACTCCTGTTAGTTGTGATCCTGTGGGTTGCTTTAATCCTGAGCCGGTGGTTTGTTGCCCAGTGGCCTGCCTGTCACGGTGGCTGTGAGGCAGAGTGGTGCCAAGTCAAGAGCTCAAACCCTGGAGTTAGACAGACCGGAGAGCTCAAGTGACATTTCCACAGCTTACTAGCGTGTGACCTTGGCCCTCCTTGTCTTCTCTAGCCCTCAGGTTCCCCATCTGTAAAATGGGTCCTACTGCATAGGATAGTTAATGGCATGGACTGGGATAAAGCAGGGACCTGGCTCTTCGGGGTCAGCCCATGGGATGAACTAGCTGCGGTCTTACTCTCCCGCCCCTGGAAGTGACCAACATTTAGAATCGCCTTGTAGGAAACGTGGATGGAACAAAACTGAAATCTCTATATGCTGGGGGTTCGTGTAGGTGGAAAGGAAATGGGCCTTATTGGATCTTACTGTGGGATAGTTGGTCTGGATTGGAGGATCTCATAGCCCTTTGAAGGTTTAAGGCTTGATAAGAAATAGATGTTTGACTCCTGTCCCCGGTTCCAGTCACAGGGCTCCTAAAACTCTTGGAATTTCCTGAGTCATAGGATTGACAGGAGCATCTTTTGTTATTTATAATGGGCTCCTCTTAACCACTCAACCTGAGTTTCTCCTGATGAGGTGACTTTTGGCAGTGTCCCTAGACAGCTTCAGGATGGGGGTTGGTGGCCAGAAAGACCAAGCCGTGATCGTAAGGTTGGAACTTTCGGCCCTACTCCTTGACTCTGAGGAGGGAACAGGGGCTGGAGTTTGAATTCGGTCACTAATGGCCAAGGATTTACTCAATCATGCTGATGTGTTGAAACCTCCATCCACACCCCCGAATAAGGGAATGAGGGAGTCTAGAGATCTTCCGGGTTGGTGAACCCCTCCATGTGCCAGGGAGATGGGGTGCCCCAACTCCATGGGGACAGAGGCTCCCGTGCTGAGGGCTCTTCTGGACCTCGCCCTCCATACCTCTTCATCTGGCTGTCCATTCATACCCTTTATAGTACACTCTGGTGGTAAATATAGCATTTCCCAAATTCTGGGAGTTCCAGCAACTATCAAAACCAAAAGGGGGGCATGGGAACCCTAGAATTTACAGCCAAGTCAGAAGGAAGTGCAAGCAGCCTGGACCTCCCATTTGCACTGGCATTTGAAGCGAGAGTGGTCTTCTACTAACTAACTACTTGGGGTAGTTAGCGTGGGTCGGATACCCAGACAGTGCCGGAGAATCAGGGAATCTGAGAGCCATTTCCGATAAGTTTTGCAACCAAACCCACCCGTGCGTCTCGTTTTCAAACCATCAACTAGGAGGGGCAGCTGGGACAACGTTTCTCTTGTGCTAGGCTGCTGCAAAGGAGAGATGTATGTGTTTCTTCCCAGAGTTTGCGGTGTGTGTGTGCGATGACCCTGATGGGGAGGGCCAGCCCTCTCCTCTGGACAGCTGTTGTCAGATAGGCATCTCATGGTGAGAAATCAGCGGCCTAAATGAGCAACCAGGCGCCGAGAGTCAAGAAGCTAAGGAAGTGAGTTACCACAGCCAAGGTCATCCTTGAACTGCAAAAGAGGAAGCTGTGTGTAAGACCCCTCGTAGGTACCATACTTAGTATGACAGCCTTACAGATCCGTTCAAAACGCTGCCTGCCCCGGACTGAAAATATCTCCCTTATTCTCCAGGATTTTCTCATTCACTACGGTTCTTTCTGGAAGTGGGTAGGGTAGAACAAATGTAAATAAATGCACAAATAAATAGATGTCATTTTCATTATCTTGTTGCATCACGAGGATGAATCTCATTTTCAGGAACTTCCATGCCCCTCGGGAATCATGTGTCTACCCCTGTGGTTCACATTTTCCATTTTGAAAAGCTTTTCCACAAACCATTTTCTTCTACTTCTGGGCCTATGAAGCGAAATTAATTGACTTGCCTCCTTTCCGTGGTGTCAGCTCAGCCCCGTTACGTTGGATGCTAGAAGCCATGTGTTATAACGCTCCATGAGAACAAAAAAATGTTTTCCAGCTCGTAAATTGCTTTTTGTTTATTTAATTTTGTCTTTCACGGACTATATATTCAGCATATGCCCCTGGGGTCTCTTATACATTAACAATTCAAAAACCACTGACCTATAATCATATTAAAACTCCCATTTTATCTCCAGTTTAACCATAACAGAATCCTCTTACAGGAGTTGGGGCAGAAGCCTTGTGAACAGATAATCTTGCCTCTAAAATGCCAGGGCTTTATGAAGTAAGTAGGGATTACAAATTCAAATTGTGAGCCATGTTATTATTGTAGATTCTGTCATTATCGTACAATTACAAAGCACTCCAAATTTTATTGGTTGATCCATTTAGCTATCTCCTGATCAGTTTAGTTGTTTTGTTTTGTTTTGTTTTGCTTTGTGTTGGTGGGGACGTCCGTCCCTGCCGACAGGAGAAAGTGAACGCAATTCACAGTGATTCCTTGCAGGTAACAGATGAGAACTGGGCATCTCAGTGATTCGGAATCGAGAGACCATTTTCACAGTAACCTGGGTGGATTGTCGTCACGTAAGCGTTTTGTCCTTTTAAAAAGTAGCTTACGCCTGGGACTTTTGAAGGCGAGGCTGAAATTTGTTTCTCCGGCTGAACTTGGTCCTTCCTAATCATTGAGGTTAGTCCCTTCGCCTGTTTCTGAGTGGAAAAGTGTTTGTTTAAAACAACAATTGCACTGAACGTCTGCCAGGTTTCGATTATCCAGACAAGTCACAATGTCATGTTAAGGACAGCTCGGTCTAAATTTTATTGTTCAGTTTTACTGAGAGTCAGGAGAAAAAGGGGAGAAGTCTAAAGCCGCAGCTCTCCGTGGCCGTTCAGTCAACCTTTCATGTGGCTGTTTATTCGATTTGATTTTTGCACAATTATTTGGATTACCGTGTAGTTAAGCCAGGCGGGTCATTACAACTGCTAACAGAATCAACTATGTAATAGCATAGTTCTTTGACCACGTTAGGACAAATGAGGTGACATTGTAAGATTGTGTAACTAGTTTATTAGACGGAACGATCTCGGTGGCTACAAAGAGGACATGGAGCTATTTCTTTTTCTTTTCGTGGCTTTGCCAGATCTCCGTTCCCTGACCCACGATGGCACAGTGGACACATCTCACTGCTTATAAGTGGCTTTCAGTTATAAGAATGATCCCCCTTAAGTAGCTATGACTCATTTGCAAGGGTTAAAGTGTCTCTTCTCGTCTGAATCAAAACTTCAGTCTCCCATTCAAGCCGGAGCTGCTTCCTTCCCCACCTCTGGCCTCACCCTTGGCTCAGAGACACCGCAGGGAAGGACCAGTGCCCTCCTCCTTCTTCTGCCCTCCCCGCTGTCTTCTTGGGGACAGCGCAGCCTCTCTGGTGGGGGAGGGGGGAAGGCTTTCAGTGCCCTCCCGTTTCCGGCCTGGAGTGGGCGGCAGCTTTCCCTCTTTCATTCGATAACTTTCTCTAATTACTCTTTTTTATTTCCAGTCTTTCTTAAATAAGCCGCAGATGGTCTTATGACGAGAAAAGTCCCATCGAGCCTCTGTTTACGGAACATACATCCCAGCACACGTATATTCCAGTGTAGAAACCTCACTTCACGTGATTAGAGAGTTCTTCAGAGATCAGCATTGTTCCTAGAAGCTCCTTGGTTTACTAGGAAAGAAGTGACTGTAGAAAGTGGGTGTTGAGAAGAATAGCCCATATTGACCTTTGGATGCTGTTATTTTGCCCTTTAGCGTCCAGAGCATCTGAGTGTCTGCTTTGCTTATCTCCCTGTGCACATGACAAGGTGACATTGGCGTCTGCACTGATACGGGTGGCTTCCATTCCTCACAGAATCAGGGCCGTCTGCCTCCCCTTGGTACCACCTCCTGGGTAGTGGGTGGTCTGAATAACACGGAGAAGAGTCCTGAGCTTTGTGCTGTCTCTGCTTTAATTTGTTTACATTTTCATTTAACTACTCTGTTGGGAACATTAAATCAATGTGGATGATTTTTGAAGAATGTAATCTAGAAAATTCAATTATTTAGCGCCTGGAAGGGTTTCAAAGATTAAAATGCTGTGCAAAAATATGTAAGCATTTATTATTAAAATTAAATAAATGTTTGCTCCATGCAATTAAATCGCATTGTCAAAATGGTGTGTTTGACTCCTCCCGACACATTTTGTGTTATTTTTATTGGGACTTTTTCTAATGCTCCCAGGCAGAATTAGAAACTTCTCTCCTCTGTTGCTCCCATAGCTTTGTCTGTATACCTCTATTTTAGCTAAATCCAATTTAACTAGATTTTATTTAGTGTCAAATAACATTTATTAAGTGTAAACTAGGTACTAGTTACTGTGCTGGGCTCCAAGGAAGAAAATGTTAAGTTGTACCTTTCATCAGACTACAAGAGTGCGTGCAAGTGCATGGGTGTATTCGTGTGTGTGTGTGTGTGTGTGTTTTAACTTCAATGCAGTCGGTTCCCTGGTAACAACAAAATTCAAAGGAGGCAGAGGGAAGGGAATGAATGCCTATTAGCGTTCCAGGTGCTGACAGCTTCAGAAATGAATGATTTTGATTGCATTGACTTAACTATGAAAGCTTTCAGCAAAACTGAGTCCTTTCCCTTTTGTAAGGATTCTTTTTTTTTTAAGTTGATTTATTTAGTTTTGAGAAAGCCAGAGAGAGAGAACACAAGTAAGAGAGGGGCAGAGACAGAGGGGGACAGAGGGTCTGAAGCGGGCTCCATGCTGACAGCAGAGGCTCAAACCCACAAGCTGTGAGATCATGACCTGAGCCAAAGTCAGACGCTTAACCCACTGAGCCACCCAGGCGTCCCTGGAAAGATTCAAATCATCGTGGATGGGTAGAGAAAGGATTCCTCCTACCCGCCCCCATGGAAGAGGCGCAACAGAGAAGGATGGTGGTACAATTTTCCTTTCACGGGTTTTGCCCTTGAACTTGGTGAGTATGGTTCTGCAAATTGGAAATATTTCTTAGGTTTCCAGGTTGTTCAAGTTTCCAGCGAGTGTGCCAGGCATGATGGCAACCTTCTTCGTAGAGTCAAGGAGTTTTCTTCATTTTCTCATGTAACTCTGACTTATTCACGGAGGGATGTTCCTGAATATTAAACAGCTGGTATTCAGAAAAAAATATTGGTAAGGAACAGCATGCATGGTTATAAAGTGATTGCAGATATAAGAGTCGCAACATCAAGATTTTGGCCTAGACCTCTGAGTATGAGCAGAGAGATTTAAGAGGGAAGGACATCAAATAAACCAAAAAAAAAAAAGTACTAAAATTAAAATACAAAAAGACAGGGTAATAATCACCAATCATTTGCCTGTGTTAAAAAATGCAGGATAGGGTCAGCCACATTATAGATACTTATTATTGAAAATTTGAATTCTGAAAAGGATGAGAAAAACATTTTCTTGTTTTCTTCTCATCTATAAACCTGTGTCACAGCCTATTCAAAACTCCTCAGAAGCAAAAACACTTTCGAAACGACTTTTGTGAGGCTGCAAGTTTGATAGAATATGAGGTTAACTGAGTGTAAAAGACCAATAAAATAAATAAATGGTGAAAGATAGGGGCAAAAGAAAATGAAGGGAAGGATCACAAAATGAACAGAGTAATTGCCTTTTTTACGTGCCCCAGAATGAATATGGAAGATGCGAATCTTATTCCTTCGAGAACTGGAAAGAATCTATTAGTAAATGATCTGGCTCTGGAGCCTTATTAGGAAGTAGTTCTTCGATGGTTCTTGTTATTGCCTTACTAGTACATTGGGGTATTTCTAGTTTCGATTTTGGAAATTTACATTTTTTCAGAAAATTGCCAGGCTTTAAAATTGATTAGCATAGACTTGACTCTGCTGCGAGAATTGCATTTGCAAGTCTATGCTAATCTATTTAAATTCCCTGCATATTTGTTGTCGCATACTTGACCTGTTCTAAATTTGTGTTGTGGTTTTTATTTTTTTATCATGTAATTTTTCAGAAATGGGCTATTTTGCTTATTTTTTCTCACATATAAAGTTCTTGAACTTGTTGACCAACCCCTACTTTTATTAATTTGGGATTTTTACCTCTATTATTTTTTTCCTTTTCTTTATTTTAAGTATCTTATAATCTTTTTCTAGCTTCCACAGTCAAATGACTAGATTTTCTTTTTTCAACCTTTCTTGAACGTTTCTTGAATAACAGCTTTCAAAACATCAGATTTCTTTCTAGGGAACAATTTTGGCTAACTACCTTAAGTTTTAATATGTGTGGTTCTAATTTCTGTTTTTTCTAGACAGTTTGTATTTTTATGGTAACAGAATATGTTTTAGTTGTCAGATGGTGGAGTGTTTTTTGTTTAAATTTCTTTACTTTTTTATTTGTATTGATAAAAGAGAATGTGACCTATAGGATTTTTGCTATTTGGAATTTATTGAAATTATCTTTTTTCTTCCTACATATTTAACTATTTGTGTGTGTGTATATATATACATGTACACATACATATGTGCGTGTGTTCCATGGATACGTATAAACTAATATTCTTAAACAAATACAGTTGTTAATTCAACCTTTCTACATACATTAGTCAAATATGTTATTCTTTCTTAACTCTGCAGCATCTTCCTCATTGCTATATACGTACATTTAGGTCTCTACCAGCCTTAGAGATTTTTTTTCTATGCTGCTACTCCTTCGAGGTAGTCCTGGCTCTCACCTGCACTGCACTGATAAGTGTTAAGAAGAGTCAGGTACTGTATCCAAAATCTATAAAGAACTTATCAAACTCAACACCCAAAAAACAAAATAAGTGAAGAAATGGGCAAAAGACATGAACAGACAGTTTTCCAAAGAAGACATCCAGATGGCCAACTGACACATGAAAAAATGCTCAACATCACCCATCATCCGGGAAATACAAATCAAAACCACAATGAGATACCACCTCACACCTGTCAGAATGGCTAACATTAACAACTCAGGAAACAGATGTTGGCGACGATGCGGAGAAAGGGGAACACTTTCGTACTGTTGGTGGGAATGCAAACGGGTGCAGCCACTCTGAAGAACAGTACGGAAATTCCTCAAAAAATTAAAAATAGAACTACCCTATGATCCAGCAATTGCACTACTAGGTATTTATCCAAAGGATACAAAGTGCTGACTTCAAGGGGCGCATGCACCCCACTATTTATAGCAGCACTATCAATAATAGCCAAATTAAGGATTGAGCCTAAATATCCATTGACTGATGAATGGATAACGATGTGGTGTATATACAATGGAATATTACTTGACAATCAAAAAGAATGAAACCTTGCTATTTGCAGCAACATGGATAGAACTAGAATGCATTAGGCTAAACAAAGTCAGTCAGAGAAAGACAAATATCATATGATTTCATTCTTTTGTGGAATTTAAGATACAAAATAGATGAACATAGGGAAAATAAGATAAAAACAGAGAGGGAGGCAAACCATAAGAGACTCTTAAATCCAGAGAACAAACCGAGGGTTGCTGGAGGGGAGGTAGGTGGCGGATGGGCTAAACGAGTGATGGGCATTAAGGAGGGCACTGGCTGGGATGAGCCCAGGGTGTTATATGTAAGGGATGAATCACTAAATTCTATTCCTGAAACCATTAGTAAGCTATATATGAATTAACTTGAATTTAAATAAAATAAAACTATGTGATAAAAAATCAATTGAAAAGAGGTTAAATAAAGTACGGGTCAGAATAACTAGAATAAAATTTGAATTAAAAAAAGGAGTCAGATACTCTTACCAACTCTGGTACCTCACTACTCTCTCCCTCTTTTCTAATGTAAACCGTTAAACCTCCTTGGAGTATGTATGCTGAGGAAGGTGTAGAGGTGTGAGCAGATGAGCTCTGTGATGTTAAAGAGTTTGCACTGGTTTGAATTTCAAAGCTCTCATCAAGATTCTCTGACTTGGCTTGGTAGAAGTCAGCTTCATCCCAAGGCTGGTTAGGAAGAGTGGAGAACAAGGGCAGAGTAATGGCTTCTCAGACCAGAGTTTCTATGACATCATCCCTTCTTTGGCCTTTTCCAGCAAAGTAAGAGTGGGAAGGGGGAGCCTGACACTTTGAGCATCTCTGGTGTTGAGTATAGAAGAGTGGAGAGCAGGAGCAGCCTCCATGATGCTGGCAGGTGGAAACCGCAGAGAGCTTTTTCTAGTGAGAGCGACCTAGAGAAGGAGAAAGAGAAGCTTGGCCAATTATTTGTAGCCATCAGGTCCTCTCTGCAGGGTGGGAGGTGCTACCTCCTCTCCGCCTACTTACGGAAACACCCTTTTTAATGTACTCTCAGTCCCCTGCTTTGGCAGACAATTCTTATCTATGTTACGGATAACATTTTTCTGGGCACTACCTCAGCCTTTCCCAGCTGACACCTTACACCCACATGCAAGATCCAGAGCCAGAACCACTTCGCTCAGACACCTCTGGATTCCCCATCCCCAGGAAAAGTGCCTTTTTTTTTTTTTTTTTTGAAGCCTCTAAGTTTGGGGGTAATGTGTTACACAGCAATAGCTAACCATGATAGTGCACGAGAGTTTCACAAAGATGTGCAATGAGGGTTAAAAGAAAGACAGGTCATATCCCCACAGGAGGACAGTAACAGCCTCCAAAGGAGGGGGTGGCATTTGGGACGGGTCTTGTAGACAACTGGGCATATATGCGCATATGGAGGAGAGACAAGAAACATTTCGGGAGAAAGGACAAGGAGATAGAAAAGTGAAGGTCATGTTCAGGGCAAGGGACGGTCTCCATGATCTGCATCTATGGTGCAGATAGGAGACGAGTGGGCGATGAGGTAGGTAAGGCGGGTTGACACAGTGAAACACCTGCGTGGATCCTTTTTCTTGCCTAAACCCCTAAGGGCAGTCATTTGCCCCTTGGACCTCTTCTGTTTCTTTATGGAATTCCTTGGTGATCTCATTCAGATCTAAATTTTAACCAGTTTCTACCTGGTTTGCTTTAAAAATCTAACTCAGACCTAACCTTAGTGGTTCAGTCTCTCACCTCCAAATGCTTGTCAGTCTTTTCCCCCTGGGTATGCCACCGTTATCTCAAATAGTTTTGGCTCCTAAATTCATCTTCCCCTCCAGCCATCCTCCGTAAGGGACCGCCTTAACCTCAGGGATGGCACTGCTACTGGCTGTTTTCCCATGGACCACTAACTGGGGAAAGTTGTGGGAATCCAAAAGACGAAGTCTCTTGTGGAATGTTTCCAAGGGCGCGATTTAATGCCATTGAATGGAAGTCTGGGGGACAGTGGAGAGGAAGTAGTGTCTATATGGCTACCTTTAGAGTTATCCATCCCCTCTCCCCACCACGTGTCCTACCCTTGCCTGTTACCGTCTGTGGATGACTATTTGAGATCCCATCAAAAGCAGCCATTTTCCATTGATGCTAACCCTGAAAGCACCTGTTGCAGGTGTGTGCATATAATTCTGTACCGGCGAGATGAGGTTCTTGGGAATGGTTAGTCCCTCCCGCTGAAGCTTTTGTCATCACGTTGTATTTTTCTGCAGTTAGTCATTGGATCTCATCACCGCTGCCTCCCCTTCCCTCTCCTGAGATTCTCAGCCCGGCTGCAGGTTAGGACCCCCAGGGAGCTTTCAGGAGCTCCCTCACCTAGTCCTCACTGAAGACCAATTAGGTCAGAATATCTGGGGGTGGGGCCTAGACATCTTATTGTCTGGAAGTTTGTCCTGTGCCTCTAATGTGCAGTCTGCCGGTACTGGCAGATGAGAAACAGCATTGCCTGGGGTTCCGATGCTGACCGAGCCTTTAATTACTCTGACCTAGAAAAATCATTCACACTTTCTGAGAATTGATTTGCAATTCTATAGAAGGCGATAAAACTTTCCCAGCAGAATTATTGAAGGGGCAAATGAAACAGTGGTGTGAAAAGGCATGGTCACTGTAAAGAACTAGGCACTGTTATGATCATCACACTTCTGCTGCTCCGGGTCTGATTCCAGCCTAATCACTTTCGCGGGCGCTAGGACTCTCTAGCTGTGACCCTCTGCCTCCAATTCCTCCTGCACACCAGGGTCACGTCAGCTTTTCTAAATTGTGCTCATGCTCAAAGACTGTCCTGCTTTCCATTTCCCATCAAACTGATACACCCTCAAATTGAAACCCAAATTACTTTTGTAACCTTATCTTCTATTTCCTTAAATAATGGTTCATCTGCATCCAGCTGTCTAGCCAGCCAACACATGTTTTGAGTTTCTGCCGTATGACAGCACTGAGTTATACAGCTCTGGGGTAGTGCAAAGATGAACCAACGGTAAGTGAACCAAGAGGCTGACCATCTAGAAGCTCATATAAATGCTTAGTTTTAGTTAAATATAATCTTGGAAGAACAAAGAATGCCTGAAATTCTATAAAAACAAAAACCAAACAACCTAATTCAAAAATGGGCAAAGGACTTGAACAGACACTTCTCCAACAAAGAAGGCCTGCAAATGGCTAATAAGCACATGAAAAGATGTTCAACATCACTAATCATTAGAGAAATACAAATCAAAATTACGGTGAGATGCTACTTCACGACCACTGGACTGGCTATTGGAAAAAAGGGAAACAGAAATATGTGTTGGCAAGGATGTGGAGAAATTGGAACCCAAGTGCACTATTGGTGGGAATGTAAAATGGTGCAACTGCTGTGAAAAACTGTATGGATATTTCTCAAAAAAGTAAAAAATAGGATTTCCAGATAATGCAGCATTGCACTTCTAGGTATATATCAAAAGAATTGAAAGCAGGCACTTGAAAGATTCTCGAACACCCACATTTATAACAGCATTAATCACAATTGGAAAAAAGTGAAAACAACCCAAATGTCTATTTAATGAGTGGATAAATTAATGGTGGTATATCCATACAAGGCAATATTATTCAGCCTTGAAAAGGGAGAAAATTCTGATACATACTAGAGCATGGATGAATGTTGAAGACATTAGACTCAGTGAAATAAGACACATTAGGAGAAATGTTGTATGATTCCACTTTGAGGTACTAGAGAAGTCAATTTCACAGAGACAGAAAGTCGATGGCAGTTGTCAGGGCAGGAGGAGCAGAAATGGGGAATTATTATTGTTTAATGGACGCGGAGTTTCGATTTGGGATGACGAAAGTTCTGGAAATGGGCAGTGGGGATGGTTGTACCACACTGTGAATGTACTTAATGCCACTGAACCATACATTTAAAAATGGCTACCATGATAAATTTTATGTTATGTACATTTTATCACAATAAGAAAAAATGCTGTTTCTCTCTGTTGAAACTCCGTGCAGCAGTCCATTTGACGTAATTAGTTTCTCATATGAAGACTGCTCTCCCAGGGGAAAAGCAAAGCATACTTGTAGAGGTGGCATGTTGGGATGACTTTGGTTATAGGTAGCAGTAAACAATGCAGTGTCTCCTACCATAGGAAGACTCTTACCTCACGGAAGGATAAATATGGAGGGAGGGCACGGCAAGGACTGGTTGGCTTGCAGACAGTGATGTCATCAGCCTCTCACCTCTAGAATGTTCTCCAGGAAGCTCCCCTTGTTACAAGGCAGTTGCCCCCATCCTGACATCATATGCAGATCAGGTAACATCTAGCAGCAAGAAAAAAAAGGGGGGCACTACTTCTTCCCAGAGTGAAGAACTCTTTTCTAGAAGCCTTCCAGCCACCTTCCTCTTGTGATTCCTTATCCAGAACTGTGTCACATACTCATCCCCAAACCAATTCCTGGCAAGAGAAATGGCACTACCACGAGTGACCACGTGACCAGGCAGGATCGCTGAAGTCGTGTGGGGTGGGGTGGCTGCTGGAACAGAAGAAGGGAGATGCTACATGGAAGAAGAGCAAAATAGACTAACAGGTCACAGGCGACCACTGAATCTTGCGAGAAGTATGATCTCGCGCAACTTACTTCTATGTATGTCTGAATCTCAGTTTCCACAACTGAGGGGAACAGTACCTACCCCAGCTGGGTGGATGGGAGGAGTAAGTTAGGTGATGTTTGCAAAGTACCAGAGTGATTATACACATTATTGTATTAAACATGTCTTCATTACTCACCCAGTAAGTGCTTGATAAATGGTAGCCATCATTACTGTTCTTCTTCCAAACATGTAAATGAGCATTTGCTTAGTTATCATTTTTATTTATTCGTTTTTTAAAGAAGTCATTTTTTGTTTGTTTATTTGAGAGAGAGAGAGAGAGAGAGAGAGAGTAGGAGCAGGGGAGGGGTAGAAAGGGAGAAGAGAGAGAATCCCAAGCAGGTTCTGCACCATCAGCATGGAGCCTGATGTGGGGCTCAAACTCACGAATTGAGAGATCATGAGCTAAGTGGCAATCAAGAGTCAGATGCGTATCTGACTGAGCCCCCCGGGTGCTCCTGCTTGGTTATCTTTTTTAGCTTACCCAGCGTAGGTGAGGACTCAGAAAATAAATGGCATCTGGGTATTCCACCATGGGTTGTGGTATCCAGTTCTGTGAGCACGAGGAGTCCTGAGGTACGTCAGTTTGCTAGGGCTGCCGTAAGAAAGAGCCACAAACTGGGTGGATTAAACAACAGAAATTTATTACCTCACAGTTCTGGAGGCTAGAAGGCTGAGACCAAGGTCTTGACAGGGTTGGTTCCCTCTGAGGGCTGTGAAGAAGGCCTGTTTTCACATCATCTTTCTTCTGTATGTGTCTGTGTCCAAATATCCCCTTCTTTAAATGTTTATTTATTTTTGAGAGAGAGAGAGAGTGTGTGTGTGTGTGTGTACGTGTACAAGTGGAGGAGGGGCAGAGAGAGAAGGGGACAGAGGATCTGAAGCAGGCTCTGTGCTGACAGCAGAAAGCCCAATGCGGGGCTCAAACTCATGAACCATGAGATCATGATCTGAGCTGAAGTCAGACATTTCACTGACTGAGTTACCCAATGCCTCAAGAGTTCAACATACAAATTATGAGAGGACACATTTCAACCCATAACAGAGGGTAAGAATAGCTACTAGAAAGTCCATATTCCTGAAGCCCAGAGTGAGAAATCTCAGGTCATGTCATAATTCTCTATCCCACCATACCCATCTCCCTCCCCAGTGGGATTTGGAAATAACCCTAAATTCCACTTTGGCTGAGCTGGAGTAGCTAGGCTGTAACAGATTTGTGAAGAAACAACTTAGGGAAAATCCCCTGAGTGCTGACAGCGGAAGCTAGGAAGCATGACTCTGGAAGGGAAAAAAAGAAATTCCTGATTGGTCATTAAAATGAACATTTATTAAGCACCGATCATGTGCAGGCATGAGCCCTCCGTCCTGTATGATTCGAGGTGTGTGTGGGTGGGGGCGGACGAAAGGAATAAACAGGAGTTCTGGTCTTTAGGGATGTGTTGATGTGCACATAGCAGCTTGCTATGACATAAGGCAGAGCACACTGAGTTCGAAATAAAAGAACAATGGTAGGTCATAAGAATTCACAGAAAGTAAAAATGAATCTGGCTGGAGAAATCCGAGTGAGCTGTGAAGGGACAGAAGGGTCCCTTTGAAGGGACAGAAAGCCTGGGTGGCTCAGTTTGTTTAGCATCTGACTCTTGGTTTTGGCTCAGGTCATGATCTCACGGTTTGTGGGTTTGAGCCCTGTGTTGGGTTCCATGCTGACAGTACAGAGCCTGCTTGGGATTCTCTCTCTCCCTCTCTCTCTGCCTCCCCCCACCCCCCTCAAAATAAATAAAATAAATAAAGAATAAAATTCTGAAGGGACAGAAGATCATGGTGAGAGACAGATGTATACAGCCTTGGAAACTTGAAAGCACCAAATCTTTGGGGATTGACGATTATAAACGTAGGTCATGTAGCTGCATAAGGTACAAAGAAAGTGTGAGGGTGACGAGAGGGAAGAACAGATTCACTCGAAATCTGGGGGAGCTTTGGGGCCCTGAAGTACTACGAGCTACTGCGTCAGGCTTCGAAGCCACTTGCTGACGTTGGGCTCCCACAGGAGCTGCTTGGAAGAGGCTGAGATGCGTGTAAGCCAAATCCAGTGGAATTACCTGGAGACCGCGGTCCATGGCAGAAATCTCGGTGCAGACAGTCAGGAGAAGTGCTCTGGATTTGGCAGACCTGGGTTAAGACCTGGGTTAAGTTCACGTTCATCGTTTATTGGCCCTGCCTTACTGGGCAAGGTGTGTCAGTGGTGTAGGCATCAGTTTCCTTGCCTGTAAAGTGGGGGTGATCATACTATTTCTAAGGTTCTTCCGAGGACGGATGAAACACTGACGGCCACGGTCAGCGACCATCCGGTACGCAGCCCCAGCAGCTGTTCACTAACGCAAAACAAGTTGTTCTTCCTTGATTTTGGACTTGATGGCTCTCTCGAGGTTCTCTTGCCCTGTAGCAGAATAATTTGGGTTCTTTAGAACAGTCAGATATGCGAACGGGCCAAATCACTGTGGACATGGTGAAGCAGAAAGCGCGCTCCACCCACCGGGAGGGAGAGACAGAAGAGCAGAGGAAAGACGTTAAAGCAAAAAGAGGTAGAAAGTACGTACAGAACATCCTATTCACCCTTGAACTATCCTGGCCTCTGCAAGGGTCTGACCTCTAGGGGATGCAGGCCAGAGGTTGACGTCTCTGCTCCTGACCACTAGAGGGTGCCCTGATTTGACCCTCGGGATCCGGGAGGGCCTGAAACAGATGTTTGCTTGCCTTGTGTCAGAGAGGCTGCAGCTCAGAATGAGTGTGGCTCAGAGCAGAGACAGTGGGGAGAAGGGGTGGCTGAAGCCGGGTCTGGACCTGGGTCAGGTAAAGGGGTGCCAGGTCAGCTTGAGTAAGGTGCAGGCTAGGAATGGAGTCCAGAAGGATGGATTCCAGAAGGACTGGAGCCAGCTTCCTGGACCAGTAGGACGAAGTAGGAGATTCACACTTGGGTCTGAACAGTGGTGTGGAGCCTCCTTGTTTTTGTTTTCCTCTTCTTCTGTCTCAGAGCTGCACGACCACACCATTCGGCAGCCAGATCAGCAGGTTAGTGGAGGGGAGGGGAGTGGGTTCCAGGAACCTGACGGCTGATGGAAAGGAAACGTAGGGAGGATGCTGATTGATGGGCACGGATGAACAAATGGATGAAGATACACCTGGAGGGAAAGAGAATAGGACTGAAGATGGAGGGGCGGGACAGCGGGTAAGGGAGGAGCTACCTATTCCAAATCTTCCCTGGCCGATTGAATGTGGTCCCTCCAGCCCATTAGGCAGTGAGAACAGTGTCTCGCGTTGATTGTACAGTACAAGGAATTGAGTTCAGTTTATAATGATTTCCCTCTACCATACTTACAGCAGACATTAGCAACTGACCGGTGGATATGAGATCTTGCTCAACCCGAAACTGTACACCCGCTGCGGTCGAGGGGGGTGTCTAGAGGACTTTGGTATCATAGTCTAAGGTTGATACTCACCCAGGACACACCGAATGGTTATATTGTTTATGGTCATCATCCAGACAGATTGGTGGATGTCTAGGTCTACATCTGGTTAAAACATGTTGACTCTTACCCCTGCCTATGCTCACACAATTCTAGACAGCTGTTTTATAATGTCTGCTGTACCTATCAAAGATGAGGTTTTAAAAAAAAACGAGTTGCCTTTGTTCAATCCATCACCACTTTTAGAAAAGCAATCTAGATATAGTTCCTATGGAAATCCTTTGGGGTTTCCAGAATACTTTAGTATTTTGTTCCCGATGAGGTTTCATTGCCCTTAGACAGAGAGTACCTGGTTCTAAGTAGGTAAGAGATTTAACAATGGATCAAATACAGTACCCCTCTCACTTGGAATACCTTATCGGAATAATCCGTCTGTTAGAATTGGCTTAAGTAAGGCCCCCAAATAAAAACCAGTTTTGAAATGTACACTCTCTTTAGCAATCATTATCGGTAAACTAGACTAGCTATAGTTTAAGACTTCTTTTTTAGACTTTTAAAAAGATTATATATGCCTTAAAGTGACAAATATCACATAAGGGAAAAGTATACTTGCAAATTGAGTGAGAAAAACTCACTCTGGCTCCCTTACTTTCACACAAATCACTCTACTTCTGACACTTCTGGTCACCAAAGGTGTGGGTTTTTTTTTTCTCCCCACAGCAGGCAATTCTCTGTGACACCAGCTGGGCGTCCTACAATTCAACCCCATTCTCACACTACCTGGAGATACAGCCAGACCCACAGGCCAAAGGTTCAGCCCTGCCAGCCTGCTGCCCTGTGTCCCCACGCCAATTGCAATTCCAATTCCAGGTGGTCACCTGTGCACCTGACCACCGGCGGGCCATAAGGCAGAAGTTCATGGCCTATCACTTCCTCCTCGGTTTCAATTACTTTGTTAGAGTGGCTCACGGAACTCAGGGAAATAGTGTACTTACTTACTGTTTATCAGTTGATTATAAAAGGACATGATAAAGAATACCGATAACCATCCAGATAGAAGAGCTGCGAGGCACAAGGTAGTGGGGAAGGGCCGGGAGGTGGCTCGCCTTCTCTGGGCACACCCCTCCCCTACACTTCTACAGACTCACCAACCCAGGAGCTGTCCAAACTCTGCGCTTTGGGGATTTTTGCGGAGACTTCATCACACAGACATGCTCGGTCATTAAATCCATGTCCAGCTTCTCTCCCCTCCCTGGAGAAGGGGATGGTGCGGCTGAAGCTTCCAAGCTTCTCCTCCCCGGATGACCGGCACTCAGCCAGGAGCCCAACAAGAGTCACCGCATTAGAACAAAAGGCATTCCCACCACCCAGGACGTCCTGGGGGTGGGGAGGGTTTAGGAACTCAGCACCAGGAACAGGCGGCAAAGGCCGAATATCAGAACAGAAGATGCTCCTGGTGCCTTTATCCCTCAGGAGATTACGAGGGTTTCAGGAGCTCTGTGCCAGGAACCGGGGGCAGAGACCGAAAATGCATTTTCTCTTCTTTCACACAAATCAATTTGGTTTAATTATCTATCAGGAAGGATGATAAAGTGTTTGGTGAAATATGGCTCCTCGGCTCATCGCTGACAGCATGTGAAAGCTGGCTGACTGTGGGGTGCTACTTCGATGTTTCCAAACAACTCTGCTGAGGTATAATATACATACCACAAAATCCACTTGTTTTAAAAAATTTTTTTAGTGTTTATTTATTTTTGACAGAGACAGAGACAGAGTGCAAGTGGGGGAGAGGTAGAGAGAGAGGGAGACACAGAATCTGCAGCAGGCTCCAGGCTCTGAGCTGTCAGCACAGAGCCCAATGCGGGGCTGGAACCCATGAGGCTGTGAGATCATCACCTGAGCCGAAGTTGGACGCTTAACCGACTGAGCCCCCCAGGCGCCCCTGAATCCGCTTGTTTTTAAGTGTGCAACTATTATCAGAATTCAGTTTCAAGATGCAGTTTTAACATGTGAAACTCAAACATGTTAAACAGAAAACTCACCTTCCTTATTGGACTGGATTAAGATCTTTCAGGATTGTAAGCACCCAGGGTTTGCTTGTTTCTTGTCCTCACCCTCTTTCTTTCTCTTCTCCCCTTCCCTCCTTCTCTTCTTTCCTCTTCATGTGTTAGGTGCTCAGGGTAGAAGGTGAAAGATCAGTAAGACAGTCACAAAATCCATGAAAGACATCATCACATTCTTTTGTGGAAGCGTCATCCCCCATGGAAGGGGTGTCCTTGGGTTTATGGGGCCACATTTATCTCAGCCCCACCCCACGTTCTCCGAGATTTAAGGGCTCGGGCCCATAAACACTCGGGTACCTGTGCTCAATGCTGTGGGTACAAAGATGAATAAGAGCTCATCCCTGTCAGGATTTAAACAGCTTTAGTTCAACCTCAGGTGACTAAGCATCAGTCAATGTTACGGTCGTGACCCAGTCCTCATCTCTCGCCCTTTGCCCCTGGGAAGGACGGACGCATCTCTTGCGCCCTGTCTGATAAGGGCTCACTGCCCACCCTGCTCCCTCACTTCCTCACTTCCCGCGGCGAGCTCCCTGGCCACCCAACTGAAAATTTAGACCTCCCACACAGAGACTTCATCACCCCCTGTCCTGCTTGCTTTGCTCCCCTAGGCCTTTTCACCCCCCAACGTGCAACTGATTTTACTTATTTGTTAGTTGTGTATTCTCTGCTTTCTCTGTTCGAGTGTGTGTTCTGTGAGGGCAGGGATTTGGGTCTGTTTTCTTCTCTCTTCTGCTCCTGGGCTAGACTCAAAGAGTATTTGTGGAATGAATTCATGACTATCTGATCTTGATCTTGCTCCACAGGACCAGCGTCCGTCCTGACCAGCCCTCATGCCTCGGTCTGGGGTGTGAGGCCAGAAGCTTTGACCGCGCTGCCCGCCAGCTTGCAGCTCCGAGCCCGGCCCGGCCCGGCCGTGGCTGCCTTGCTCCCGGACCGGCCTCACCGAAGAATCCGTTCCGACGTGTCGTTGCCTGTTCTCCCCTGACTCAAACGGTTGCTGCCTGCCCTGGCGCGGCCCCCAACTAGTCTTAGAACTGGCCTCTCCCAGTCTGCCCCAGTTAATTAACCTTCTCTACGTGACAGCTTTACAAGACTGGACAGAAGGCAGAACACCCATGAAGCTGTGTGAATTAGAATACCAGCCAGCGGGAATGAATGAGTAAGGACGGAAGTGACCCCACGCCGCGCCGAATGCTTGAATCCTCCCAAGGAGTTGTCTTGAAAGCAGCTGAAAAAAAGAGTTTAAATATTTTGGAATAACTACGGGCCCCTGAAATTAGCTTCTTCAAAGTAGGCCTTAAGGCCTCTCTTGTATAATCATAATATTTATAGGCTAAACTTCCCGAGTAAAATTTTGGGGTGCGATAACTTAACCAGCCTATTCCAAGTTCCTGGTCAACATCACAGATTTCAATACTCTCATTAGCGTCTCATTGAAAAAAAAATTTTTTTTTCTGCCTTGAAATTGAGGCCGATAATAAAGACTCCTAAAGTCCTCTACTTCAAGAATACCTGAGGCTTTTAAAGCCCACATCTAGTTCTCACTCCTGCCAGGTGCACAGGGAGGAACTTCAGGGAACAAAGCAAAAAGGGGTAGCCGAGTGAACACTTTAATTAGGAGAGAACTGACAGCCATCGAGCTATAAAGCTGTCTCTTGGTGACCGATTTCTGTATGTGCTTAGTGACAAGGCTTTTGGAAAGACCATTAACAGGTTTTACTTGTGGAGCAAGACCAGGAGGGCCAGTTGAGTACAGTTTGAATTTTAGCAGGTCCTGCTAAGCCCCCTCATTGGCTCGCAGAGTTTCCTTTCCTTTTCTTGGCAGAAGCACTTCAGTGAGCTGCGGGGAAAGGTTAGAATAGGAGCTCTTTCCCTGCGGAGGGGACAGGAAGACGGAAAGACAGCTCCATTCCAGCAGCCCGGGAAGGCTGCCTGCGCTCTGTTGATGGACTCAGTTAAGCCCTGAAGTCCGGGCAGGTTGGTAGGCTTATCTTTACCAGAGTCAGAGACTAGAGTTTCGGATCTCATTCTGCATAGAAATCCTTTAAAAAGAGAGCACGGATACCCCATCCTCTACCAGCAACTCTCCCTCCTCCACTCCATAATTTTTCAGTCACAAGAGGCAAGAGGCCACATAACATTTTCTTGGAGGAACTAGTCATTCTAAGCATGTCCCTAAGGTAGGAGTTCGGTTTCAAGGTGGAGAACAAGGTGGGCCCCGGTGGTCCGCACCTGGCACCTGCCGTATAACCCTCAGGACTTGCCCCTCCCTTTCCCTACTCCCCAAACCCCCTCCCAGGGAGCGAGGCGGTGATGGTGGGGGGAGGATATCTATTCCGGCCTCTTCGGACACGTCCTCCTCGCCACAAAAGCAGGGCCCCTCCCTGCTCGGATTACGTGAACTTTTAGGGGCAGCCAAAAAGTATCTGCGGTGACGCGGATCCCAGGGCAGTTTCTGGAAACGTGACGATACCAACTCCCTGGCTCGGTCCCCCGGCCGCCAGCCGCTCACTGGTGCCCGCCGGCCTCTGTCCCTCCCCGCCCGCCCCCGCCCCCTCGGCTCTGCCCTGGCCGAACGCGGCCTCTTCACACCTGCTTGCCGCCCAGGTCCCACCCGTGCGCGGTGGAAAGACAACGCCGAGGTCCCGGCCGAGGTTGGGCACTGGGGCACGGCCGAGGGAGCGCGCGGGCCAGGGCGGGCGGCTCCGCGCTCGAGGCGTCGGTGTGCCAGGCCGGACTGACGGACGCACGTCCCGGACCCGCCGCCGCGGGGGCGGGGGGGGGGCGGGGAGGAGGTGTGGGAGGAGGTGGAGCCGCCGGGGAGGGGCGGTGCCGCGGGGAGCGGAGCCCGGCCTCCCGCCCCCACCCCCTTCGGTGCCTTAGCCTGGGCGGTGACACAAAAAGCTCCCGCTCGGAGCCGAGCGCCTGGCGGCGGTGTCCGACCCGGAGCGCCGAGGGCGGCGGGCAGGTGGGGCGCCTCCCGCAGGGCCGAGCCGGGAGCCGGGGCTGCGGGCGCCGACGCCGCGCTCCCCGCGCCCGCCCCGCAGCCTGCTGCGCGCGTCTGGCGGAGCGGGTGGCGGGCGCGCCGGGACCACCCCGCGATGCTGCCGCCGCCGCCGCCGCCCCTGTAGGGAGCCCGAGCCCGCCGCGGAGAGAGGTCGGTGACTTTCGGTTTGTTTCTCTGCTCTGGCCCTCCCGGGTCGGGGGCGGCGAGAGGGGCGCGAAGGGATGGAGGGCTTCGCCTCTACGGCGGCCGCGCCCGCAGCCAGGGAAGCGGGGAAGGGGAGCCGCTGCATGGAGTGTCGGGGGGCGCCTTTTGGACTGTGGATGGGGGAAGCGGGCCGCAGGGGGGCGCGGGGAGGGGAGCGCGGGCCACGGCGGGGCGGCCCCCAGGCGCCGGGGAGGGGGTCCCCGGAGTTGCGTGTCTCCGGAGCGCTGGCGGAGTTGGGCTGGCGGCTGGGGCGGGGGAGCGGCGCTGTCGGCGGCTCCGCGGAGTCCTCGGATGCCCCCTGGAGCTCCGGTCCGAGGGAGCGCGTCTCGTGCCCGCGCTGCGCGCGCCCCCGCGGGTGCACGTGCGCGCGCGCCCCCGCGGCGCCCCCACCCCGCACGCACCCCGGGATGGTCCCCTAGCGAGCCCCAGGTCGAGCGCCTTCCCTACCCCCCAGAAGTTGCCCTCGCGCGCCACTCCGCGGCCCCGGGGCCCCTCTCGGGAGGAGAGGGAGCAGTGGCGGGCCAGATGTCGGGGGTCTTTTGTGCGGACCCACGTGCCTGGGGCGCTTGCTCCTGGAACGGCAGCGGCAGGACAAAGCAGGCTGGACGCGTGGGACGCTGCATGCGAGGCGGCGGTCCCCGAGCCCGCCTGGGGGTGGGGGTGGGGCTGGGGGAGCGCTGCGCGCTTTTGGAAAGAGTAGAGAAATCGGCAAAACAGAGTGACAGTGACTTGATGAGGTGGCGGACAGGGGCGAAGGAAAGGATGCTTGCGAATGCAGCGCCGCTGTGTGTGTCTGGGCGGGTGACCGGGCGCCCCGCATTCCCATATAACCTGGTTTACTAGTGTATTTTGCCAGTGTGTGTTTGCCCCAAGATGTTATTCTATGCCTTCTTGTCTTTCTTTCCCTTTGAGGGGTTACAGTTGCTGGTAGAAGCTGTACCACCGGGGAACTTGGGGGCGGGGGAGACTGCAGCGGAGTGGGGGGGAGGGGGTATTTATCCTATCGAGACAATTAGGGAGCGTTACGCCCCCTCCGCGGCTGGCGGGCGCTCCACACCTCCGCCGCCTTCTCCACCTCCGGGTGCACCCACTCCACCGCCGCTGGCCGGGGAGGGTGCTCGGATTTCTTTCTCTGCTGCGCGTATCTAACCCTTACTGCATGTATTTCACTGCAGGCTGAACAAAGCTCAGGCTCAGTTGTGCTTCCTGCCTGTCAGCCTCTTGCCTCCCAAACGCGTACCATTTCCACTTGATGTCATCACGCAGAAGGGGGTGAAAGGGACTCGGTGACAGATGCAGGTAACCCCCAGTAGTCTGGGTAGCCGCCTGGGTGTCTCTGGGTCGTTTGGGCCAGCAGTGTTTGCACGGGGCCGTTTGGGTGGTTTCGGCATCCATTCCTTTCCTGTCTGTGTGGAGGAGCCCCGGGGGCTGCTGAGAACTCCCGGTGCTGAGAAGGAAATTGCAAATGACTTTAAACCTTCCTTTTGAAGAAGTCCTTGAGGGCAGGCTGCGTTTGGGGTTGAATAAATTCCACCGGCTTTTTGCTGATGGGGATTTTGATATAATCGATACACAGGCAATTGTATCTGAACGTGGGGTTTGGATCTATGCCTGCTTTCTTATCTGTAGTGATACATTTTGGCTTCAGTCTGGTAATGGATATCGCTTGTTGAAAAGGTATCACCATAAGGCTGATTATACATTTGACCAGTGCTCAATTAGGGCATTGGTCAAATGTAGTAACCTTCTTATGAAATAATGTCTCTCCTCCAAGCCTTCATTGTAATAGTGCTTGCAATATCAGGAGGGACATGCCAGCAGTAAGTTACTGGGAGGTGGAAGGGAGGGCAGTTGGGGGAGCAGAAAGAGAACAGAGAACCGAAGCTTTAGTTAAGTTTCCATTTACATAGCCACGAACCATTAGGCTCTCAGTCTGCATTTTATCTTTAGGTCGTTGGTTCTTTTCCAAAAACTCTGGCCTGTACCTTTCTTTCCAAGGATAGTTCTGCTTTGATGTCAACCTAATGAAATCTGGGGTTATCTCGACAGAGCTCAATGAAAATGTAACCTTCAGACATACCAGGACACCTTGGCATTGACCTTGTCTCCTAGAGGGCAGAATCCTGGCGTCCTGCACAAGGAGCAGAGAATAAGGCTGGTGAGGAGGGTGGACTCCAGGGTGAGCTCGTTGGGAGAAGGGATTGCGGAGGGCCACAGGCTCCTGGTGTTCTGTCTTGCACTGCAGACACAGCAGCACTGTGGCTGTGGCCGGCTCTCTTCGTCACCGTTGCCGCCCCCAAGCCCACTGAAAGATACAATTTACAAACTTGAAAGATTTGTCATTCACCTCGAGGGTGGTTGTGTTTTGAAAGGTGACTTTAAAAAAAAAAACAGAAGCGACACTGGCTTTTATCCGTATACTCAGAGCATCTAGGAATCACTGGGAGAGGTGAAGGAGTTATCTGGTCTCAGCTAGAACAAAGGCCACCGCTTTGGGAAGATCAGATATGTGATGGTGTTAGGATAGAGGTACTTTGACAAGTAATTTTAATGTCAGCAATAATGCAGGGCGTGTGCTGTGTTCCTGCAAGAGCAGAAGCCACGTGATGGGATAATAGGGAGTGTTAATAATGCAATAGAAACAAAGGGTGTGGTTTTTTTTTTAATAGAAAAAATAAATACCTCACACACAAAATCCCGCCGCCCGCACATGTAAATGCACGTCCAAGAACAAAGATAGCCATAGTGCAGCGTTAGGCTTCCTGTGGTTTTAAACTGTGTGCAGTAATAAATCCTAATAAAGTGGCGTATTGATGCTTATTCTGTTGTGTTTTTTTTTCTGTTTTGATTTGTTTTGTTTTGTTTTTTAGGTGGAGGCTCCCCGCCCCCAGATGTCTGCAGTAGTGTCTTTAGCTGTAGGTCGGGGGAGCCCTAGAAGGTTATTAGACCAACCTTTGCGTCCGGTGTCGAGTCCTTTCTACAGTGTTCATTTAATTCATTCGGCAGATGTTTATCAAGCACCTGATAGATCACAGACTGTGAAAGATGCCAAGGGGGTGGGGGGACTGTCTGGAGACATAAACATGAGCCACCTTCAGGGAACTTATTAGAGTCCTGATTCTCATTAAATTCAAAGGAAGCTAGAGAGAGAGAGAGGAACAAAGGGTGGTATTGGCCTGCTGAGGGAGGAGCATATGATCATTGAATGCCTCTTTCATTGGGGAGATCACCACTTCATTAGTGACTGGACCTGTTGTCTGAAGGTGACCTTTTCTTCAGCGCTTCAGCGAGATTCCACATGAATGTTTAGATTTCACCATTGTCGAAAGGTCATTCTGTCTCATTCTTTATTCCCTCAGAGTTGCCAGAACCTGTCTCTCCTGTCTGCACCCTCTACTTTTCGAAGAATTACTTGAGTTTTGAAACAAACTCTGCTTTTTTGTATTATCTGATTTAGGAAACAGTGGCGGGGGCGGGGGAGGGACTTTTGCAGGTTCTGTCTTTCCTAAACAGCGACGTGTTGGCAGCGTAGGTTAGGTTAGGTTGCAGTACAAAGTCACCTCCAAATCTCAGTGGCTGAACACAGAGTCTTTCTTCCCCGTGCCGTGTGTCCCGCGTGGTCAGGAGGCGGGCCCTGCACGTCGCAGTCAGTCGAGGACTCAAACTGATGGAGGTGTGATCTCTAGCGTGTCTGTGAGGTCACTGCAGTGTTGGAAAGGAAACTCCAGAGGCTCTTACTGTATTCGTGACATGGTCGGACCCGACCCACAAGTGACTTATGTTGCTTTGGCCGCAACTAATCCTGTGACGCCATTTAAACCCCAGTTCGATATTTCTTGTCCTGGAAAAGGGAGAACCGGATATAGGTGAGCATCACTCATGACTTCTGCAGGCGGCGTGGCCTAGATGAGGTTATGAAGTGTGTTCCTGTGGGACTAGCTCCTGCTTTGTAGACATTGGGTGTTCACGAGTGCAATGAATGAATGATAAATATCTTAAGGAATTTGGTTCTACCCCAACATGGTATTTACTGATATGTTGGTATTATATTTACTAATAACGATTGTCCACTGATGATCAAATAAAAAAGTACAATGTTCTCTCTTGTCGCCTGTTTTGAGTAGTTGTTTATTCTGAAGTGATAAGCCAGGAGGTATTTCCAGGGCTAGTTCTAGGAGGTTCTGTGTTCGGCATTATGTAATAGAGAGCTGTTACTTACAGACTTTCTCTCCCTCACCATCTGCCTCTTGTCTAAGACTTCCTGAGTTCGTCTGGAACAGCCTAGGGTAGAGAAGGAGAGGCTGTTGGCCTAATAAGGGCCTCAGCTAAGACTTCCAGGGGGCAGGAATGTGTGTAGGGTGGCCTTGGGTCACCCCCTTGCCACTCTGATATTAGAAAAAGCACTCTGGACATGCACCGTTTTCTGGTCACGGGACCAGCAGTTCTGGAACATTCGTGCTTCCCCCAGCAACCACGTTGACAACGTTGACAACGAAGGTGCCCAGTTTTAAAGCCTTCCTCGCAGCACTGTCTCTAAAAATAGTTGGGTGCCGAGGGGGCAGGCGTCGCAAGGGGCTGTGGATTAAGCAGCCGGTGGCTGGCAGAGAGAGGTTGCTGGAAGAAGCGCCGGTTCCCCAAATACCTTTGCTCGTGTTGTGACAAACGCATGCATGGATTAGAATTTTTAGGATTTGATAAGTACCTTCGGCATAAGCGTGGAATTTAACAAACTAGTATTGCTTCTGGCTCAGTAATCACCTTGCCGAAGTCATTTCTATAGAGACAGCTCTGCCCAGACAGGCGATCTGGTAGGATGCCTGCTGGGCCCTGAGTCACAGAGGCCAGAGGACATCAGCGTTAGCCTCGGAATGCAGAGGCTGCCCTCGGCGTCCCCGGAGTGAAAAAATATTGCACCCAAACGGAGGGAAAGTGGGAAATGAGCAGCTGAGAAACTCGCAGGGAGAACCAAGGGTCACCCATCGTGACCTCCAGGAACCAGTTCCGGGTGCGTGGGGGCTGGGCCGAGCGGAGGCACGGGCCTAGCAGGAGGGAAAGTGAGGCCCTGAGGGCTGGGCTCAAAATATATTTGGGAAGCCCCAAAATACACTTCCGTATTTTGTTTGGCCTCTTGAGCGCCCACCGCGTTAATTGCATGACTTTAATTGTCCGTCCAGGTGGAGGACACTTGCGGAGTGAAGGTGCTGCCCGCCGCCAACGTGGTGTGGTCCCGAAAGCGGAAGGGAGGAAGGCGTGGGTCTTCCTGCTCCTTCCGCCCTGGCTCCGTGAGCCTCGAGGAGCCCACCTTAGCGATTGAAATCTCCATTGGGATAAAATAAGTCCTTGTTTTATGTTTAAGGATTTTATTTTTCCTGGATGACCTACTGTCATTGTAAGATGTAAGGCCAGCAGTGTATGCGACTTGTTTCTCCTTTGGGCGGCTGTCCAGGCCTGTGGTTTTTCTGACCCAGACCCTGTGTGGCTGCGGAGGCTTGGAGTGCATGTTTTTGTAGAATCGTGGGGTTGGGGGCTCCTTGGGATCCAGTGGAGCGGAGGGCATGAGTAGGGCAGGACGGCTTCTTTGCCCACTGGATATTAATTCCTGCATAAGTAACACTCTCTGCAAACATCTCGCATGATAAAAGTTATTCTGACATCACACAGGCTTCCTGGGCTATCAGACTGCTTGCGGGGAGGGTACAGATCATATGCGGACAAGCCGCTGGTGGAGGCACAGTCGTGAGGAGGTGGAATGTTGGAGTGCCGTGCTCTGTGCTGGTGTTTTCTTTCTACTCCCCCACCCCCCCCCACCTACCAAGGAAATGTAACTTTCCTGACTCACTTTCCATTTATAAATCCAGATAAGCACACTTAATACACTCCTCCCTGAGGTTCCATCAGCATCGATGAGGTTTTGGCAAAAGCTTGGACAGATAACTGTGAAAATAGGAGCATTCTTATTAATATTGGAGTTCTGCTGATTAACAGATGAACTTAGATGACCCCTTAGTGACAGTTCCCCCGTCTCCCTTCATTTCTGTCACCACCGCCATATCCCAGATGGAGACCTTATTTCTCTGGACTGTAAGAGTGGGTACCCTTACCTCCTGGCTTTTCCACCCCAGTTCAAATGCTGATACCTTCAGGACAGTAGGCCGTTTGAATTGTTCATTTCCTTCCTTGATAGGGGATGGCTTTCAGTGGCTTCTGCTTTTTGGGGATGAAGTTCCTATTTGTTTAGTCTTCCCTTGAAAATTTTCCCGACCTAGACCCCAGACTTCATGGTCCTCCCTGACTTTTGCTGTGCCTGACTTTAAAATGCCACATTAGCTGGACGGTTAACACACTCTTCCCCGCAAATGCTTTGCATAGCCTGTTTTAAAACTCTGGAATATTCCATGGCCTACAATGTCCTCTCTCTATACTCTGCCATTAAAGGTGTGACTTAGCTCTTAACTCTTCTGAAAGATTTAAGTCTGTCACCTTCGCCCACCCCAGTCCTTCACTCCTGCCGGGTTCTCTGACAAGATTGCCGGCATCTCTCATTCAACGTTCTTTCATTTGTTCTACGAAGGGCACTTATCATAGATTGTCTCATCACCTGAGACTGAGGTGATAAGACACCTTTTCTTTCTGCTTCATTGCAAGGAACAGAAACCCACTCAAGCTAGTTCACATAAAGGGAGTTCTACTGAAAAGATGCCCCAGGCTGGGAATGGGACTTTTCCAGTCTCTGCTCAGCTAGGGGGAAAGGGCGAGGGGTCTGGTTGCCGCCGAGGACCCCCTCGAGCTGGTGGATGTAGGGACTGAAACGAGCAAGATCTCATTTCTCTTGCAGGCTCCTTCGAGATGAGCACTGGATGAGGTTTGGACCTGTTTCGGATTCCCCACCATGTTTGCACAACATAAGGGCCCACTAAATAGTCAGCGATGAATATTTGACAGCAGATATTCCACTGCGATAAAGGAATTATGGATGCTTTCGGCCCATAGACCTACAGGAAGTTAAGAAGAAGGAAACTTAGTCGTAAGAGCTTCCCCTACTTCCATTAATAATGATTAATATGGATTCAAATTAGAGTCGCCAGGCTGCATTGTACATTTCAGTGGTTGGGAAATGAACGTTCTCACTGAGGGTCATCATTCGAACAAAATGAATTGTGATTGGTAGTCTGTTTCTCGATTTCAGTTTGTCTGCTTCTTCCAAACCAACAACAAAACAGACAAAAACATCTTCTCCTTTGTGACATATAGCAAGCCGTGTTAGAACTCTACACCCTGTAATCTCCAGGCCACCCCACACTCTCAAGAAGCAGACTGTGCTGTTTGGGTTGGACCTGTAGTGGGTGACAGTTCGCCACAACCAGCTACCAGATCTGTCTCCCTTCGAAATTAGCTTTTAGCCATAAATGCCTTTGTGATGTCTGGTTTGCCTCGCCTCTTTTGATTTTGAAATACTCATTCACATGATAGGAACTTTTGTTTCACACTTGGAATGCTTGATCATTATGGAGAGCGTTATTATGAAAGAGGTAACGTGTTCAGCTGCTTGAAGGAGATGGCCAGGAATACATTAACATGAAAATGTTCTCAGCTTGAGGGATAATGAATGGAGCGGAGATAAATGTCTCAAAAACAAAGTATTTGGTGTGATATTCTCTTCCAGGTGTATCGCCTGGGGTGGGTTTGTAAATTGCTTCTTTGCAGGTTAGCGTGAGATTAAAAGTGGTTGCGAAAACGTGGGTAGATCTCTGTACCTCGTGCGGAGAATTTGCCCCCTTGTTGTGTGAGGCATAAGGATTATGGTCATTTTAAGTGAGCAATAGCTAATTCCACCATACAGCTAGGAGCCGTCCTTATCTGGGCTCCATCCCAGACAAGTAGACTTGTCCATCCAGCCCTACTTCATCACGCGAACCCGTAAGAATCCTAAGGTAGGAATCCATCCGTTCACCTCTGGTGAACTGTGAGAATCAGTTACCGAAACCGCATATTAGGTATAAAATTTGCTGGGCACAATTCTGTACAATTCTAAGTAAAATCCTGGCCTTTCCTTAGCTTCATGGACAAACTTGTAATTAATTTGGTTTTCTGCCTTTTATTTTTTGCAGCGGCAGAGCTAAAAGGGGACCGAGTAAAAGAAACGCATCTGATACTCTTCTCTGTCCATTCTTGATCCCTTACCAGCCACACCCACCTTACTTGATCCAAATTTAGTTGAGTGATTAAAAACATGGAATTTTTGAAGCAGGATGGGTTTGGGTTCGAGTGTCGGCTGTGCTGTAATGACCTTGAGTAAGTAAGGTCTGACTGGGCCTTGGTTTCTTCATCTGGAAAATGAGGAACGGTCAATCTCATGGAGTTATTTGAGAGTAGGTCGGATCATTTACATAAGGCGCTTAGCGTGTTGCCCTGCGCGTTGGAAACACTACATAATGGCGGCTAGTATTAATGTCCATTTTATTTAGCATCTACTATCCACCACTCTCGGTGTCGAATTCTGGAAATCTCGGGATGAAGAGTTGGCGGTCTAAACTAAAGAAGCTCTTTAACCAGCCGAGAGGATAACCACATCCAAGTAACTATGGCCTTTGGCATTTTTATGAGAATTTGTCATGTCATCGGAGTCTTGTCATTGGAGAGTCTCTGTAAAGCTTTGCTTAAATGATGTGGCGTTTAAAATGACAGGCCTTCTCAGGAGGAAGCTGGAGGAAGCAGAGAGGCTCGGAGGCCTCCTACAGGGAACTCTTCCTTAAAGAGCACCAGACTCCTTTCCGCTGTGGCCTCGCTCCTCCCAGGCAAAGCGAGGGGCTGGTTTCCTCGGGGCTGGTTCCCGGGGCATAGGATGACCCCCTGACACAGCTTGTCCAGGACTCAGAGGATGCCCAGGTTGAGGGACTTTCTGTTTTAAAACCAGAAGAGTCCCAGGAAACCTCGGATGAGTGAATCACCCTACTTAGGGGTCCTGTCCTGGTCTGGTGATTATCTTCGAGCACCCCGAAGCAGGCTTTGGGCACGTTTCACACGCTTAGAGACGCAGCCATCTTCAGCAAAGAGGCAGGAGAGAACAGGGCAGGGGAAGACCCCAGAAGGCCAGCTTGGCTTTGTCAGTCCTTTTATTTATGCATCTTCTTTCGAGATGGGACCTTTATTATTATTATTATTGCTATCTTTATTAAAGAAGAGATCTCTTCAGCACAGGCGTGAAAGAAAACGACCGTATAATGTAAAGGTAACGTTAATGGGATCTTTTAAAAATGTTGCATAAACCGTGGTAGGGCAGGGTCGTACAGGGCTTGGGGCACAGTCGCCATTCAAAAATACTTGTCGGGGGACTGGCAGAATTTAACCTTTGAGAGCTGGATTCCAGTTCAGGGCTGGATTGCTGATCTTGGTAGGATTTCAGTCCGGGCCCTCTGGCTGCTGATTTGGAGATACGTCCCCCCAGATCTGCTCTGGGTTCCTTTGCTGTGCAGAGGCCTCCAGTGTTTTTATGTATGAGCTTATGCTCCTGACTGTTTGGTTTTTTCTCCTTGGCGGAACCACGCGACGCGAGCTGACGAGTTGCCTTGTCTTCTGTCTGCAGCTAAGGATGCTTCTGGAACGCGCACATGTTGTGAACATAACGGTAGCGTGATAGGAGTGCTCGTGTGCCCGGTGCCCAGGGCCTCCCTCCCAGAGTGAGGGAGAGATTTCCCGATGAGTCTGTTCCTCCCGAGCGGGGGGTGGGAAGGGCACCCGGCCACTCTGCTGCGTGGACATAGCTGGAGCCTGGGCTCCAATCTGCCGACTTTCCCTCTTTCTGAACCTCCATTACTAACACGTGGGATTGATGACGACCGATAAGGCTCTTGGATAAGCCACAGATTGTTCTAGTCTCTAGCTGATGCCTCCAGCGATAACCCTTTGTGTTCTGCTTCTTTTTGGGAAGTGTAACTGTTTATCGGGGGTGTTAGGACCTGCAGCAAATTGCCAGAAACAGTAATTAGCTGGGTAGTTCTGCAAAAACCCCATGCACATAGCACCTGAGCGCAATTGCCAGACACTCACGTCACTCTTTCAACTCGGATTCCTGTGTAATCGCTACGCGCCCTGAGAAATCATATTCATTTATGTTCCTGATAAGCCAGATTTCTTCATGGGCTATTGCTTCACCTAAGAAAAAGGTAAATGGTTTGTCTTTGGAAGGGGAAACTCACAGGCAAGCAGAATTCATTTTCTAAATTGCCTTTATTTCTACACACGGATGCTAAATATTAGTTGAAAGAGTTAGTGTTTCTTTGCAGAATCACCTGCTTCCTTTTTTTTCCCCATCGGTGGAGTCAGAGCTATCAACAACTAATCATTCACACGCCGTGAGTTTATGTCAAAACAGTAAACAAGGTATTCGAGCATCGCATCTCACGGCAGCCATTCTTTCCTGCGAGGAGGCCTTTGATTTGCAAGGGAAAAAAAAATGCCTTCACTAAGGAGTTAAAAAGAATATGTTAAATTTTGCCCCAGATTTATTACACCTTATTTGCGGAACCTGTCCGTGGAGAGTGCCAAACCCTGTCTTTAGGTTGCTCCTTAAAATAACACCCTCGGGAATCAAGGCTCGTCTGGAATGGAAATTGAAAAAGAGACGCTGTCCGGACAGTTTAGAATTCCTCGTAAATTAGGAGGGCAGTGGTAATCAATTTTGAAGTGTAAATGTGACTCGGCCTCAGTCCTCTGGTTGCCTTGGCTTTCATTTGGCTCCTTGTCCTTGACTCATGGCAAAGGGCATCGTCATTGGATTCGGTTGCTACTCTTAGTTAAAGGTGAATGGGCGTCACATGGATGTCCACTTAGAACACCCTAGAAGCGGGTTGTTTTCGCTACGGGAGGAAGCATTTCTGCACCGGCTGATGTTCCCCTGGGTTCTGGAGTCCACTTCCCTCAGTTTAACTCCTCCTTTGAGATTCTGACTTGTAAAGAAACAAATTTCTTCCTTTTATGAGGCTTTTTAGTGCTAGGTGACTGGTGTCGTTCGATATAATCTATAGTACTTAACAGCTAAATACACTTTATTTTCCCAGAGCTGATCACAGCGAAAATGAGAAAAGGAGAGAGAGGGACAACAGTTTGAGGGAGGAAAAATGAGTTAAAGCGAATAACGGGGTAAATAATTGGGTAGGAGTGTGGTTTTTTTTTTTTAAACTCTATTTTAGCTTCAAAATCAAGAACAACTGTTGTTTACATGGCGGTATTGGCTTCGTAATTAAAAGCATCTTGCCCAAAGCAAATTGACGTTGTTATTAATAATGCATGTTCTACAAAATGACATGGAAGTTTATCAGATGCTTTCCTTCCCAGACTGTCTGGATTCCACCGGTGTTTGGATTGACAACTGAAAGGAAGTGGGGGGGGGCATGGGGAACTACCTATGGTACAGAGAGAACAGATAACGTTTATTATCTGCCTCAGGCGCAGCCCTAACTGCTTTAAGCATGTTATCTGAGAGGCGGTGGATCCTGGAAATTAGGTGACTTACCCAAGGTCAGCTGGTGAGTGTATGCCGGAGCCGAGATCGGAATTCGTGCCTCTGTACTCGGAGCCGCAGCGTGGGTGCCACATTCACAACTGAGATTTGGGACAGAAAAAAAATGCAGTCACGCTTTTTTAAAAAACGGATTCAGTATAATATAATTTAAAAAGAGCTCTGACTGCTGCCCTGTTCTGTCTCTGGGAACCCAGACGGATGATTTGGGTTCGCGTCTGCCTCCATCAGTTTGATGTTGACTTTGGGCCGCGTGGCTTGGAAGAGTCAGCGAGGGGATCTGCTGGGAAATTTGCAGGGAGATTGCCGACTGTTATCCGAGCTTTGCCCTGTGCTAACAAGTTTCTGTGTAGTTCGCTGGTGTGAATTGTTTCTTGAAGGGCCACTTGACTGAGAGCCAGTGCATGTAGCTGGGAGCTTAAGACTTTCGTGAATCCGCTACTAAAAACATTGTTTGAACAAAAGAGCATTTCTTACAACCCCCCTCCCCTGGGTACTGTTCTGCCTGACACCACAAGGGGAATAGATCATATCCGTTCATATTGCCATTCCTTCGTTCACGTAGTTTCCTTGTCCTGGAAAGCCTTGTCTTCCTGTCCCCCCACCGCCCCTTCCCACAAAAACCCCATGTCTTGATGGAAAGCTGAAAGCATATGCTTGCTTCAAGACTTCCTTCCCATTCCACCGCCTTACGGATTCTCCTCCAACGCTCTTAGGAAGAAGGAAGAATTAGTTTTCCTTCCATTTGTTCTTAATTTTTATTTTATTTTAGAGAGAGAGGGGGAGAAAACCTTAAGCAGACTCCACGCCCAGCAGAGAGCCCCACACAGGGCTCGATCCATGACCCTGGGGTCATGACCTGAACAGAAAATCAAGAGACGGGCACTCGACTGACTGAGCCACCCAGGCACCCCCCCCCCTTTGTTCTTTTTAATCCCATTTACCTCCGTGTCTGATAATTTTGTCCGTGGTCACCTCCTTGCTCCACTGAGAATTCTGACGGCAGGGACCTTGTCTTGTTCAGGAGTTTGGATGAATGGATGAAGGAATGAACAAGTGAATGAACAGTGCTGTGTGGAATTGTGGGGATTGATTAGAGCGTATCTTCGTGAAAAGTGGTGGTAAACCTGAGCCTTGACAGGTCATTGGAGTTTTGTAAGTGGATAGAGGCTCACCACAATCCAGCATTCTTGATCTTTGGGACTGGGTAGTTCTCCTTTTCGTGGGGAAACTGACCTGTGCACTGTGGGGTGCTCAGTAGCATCCCTGGGGCCTACCCACTAGACGCAGGCGCCCCGTTGTAACACTCACAGATGTCTCCAGACATTGCCAGTGTCTCCTGGGAGTCACAGTTGCCCCTGCCTGACCACCACTGTATTAGACTCCTTCCTGCATATAGGGGGGGCCGTGTGACTGATTCTCACCAATGGGACGTGTGTGAAAATGAGAAGCCACTAAGAGGGGAGTGTCTTTTCCACATTTGTGGCCTTTCTGGTCTTCTGGCCAGCTGCGGGGAGAGTGGTGGAGGACCGTGAAGCCCTAGCGTGTGACGGAGCCACGAGATCGAAGACGCCTGGGTCCTGAATGACTGTGTGGAGCAGACCTCCCTTACCCAGCTGCACTGGAACGCAGTGTGAAGAAGCAAGGAAACCATTATTGCATTAGGCCAGTGAGATTTGGGGGTACTTTATTCTGGCCCCCTGCCTAACCTTTCCTGACATTTGGATCAAGAGACCTTGCTGGCATGGCCATGCCTGTATTCCAGGTGGTGAGTAAAAACAGACATTCCAGCCACGGAAAAAGGGACAGATATTTTTGTTCGTTCTTGTATAGCATCAGCCTTAGTGCTCTTAAGTCTTTTAATTTCTACATTTTGTCAGAAAATGAGATAATGATAAACGTGAACTTGTTATTTCCACCACTCTGGTGGTTCTGACATGTGAATGTTGAGCTATAAATAACTTTAGTAAAAAGTAATAAAACCTCAAATATCCTAGCAGGTTTCACTTCACTGTGTATGAATATGTGTCTGTAATGCAAGTTCAAGGTGAGGTATTTGTGGCCATTTAGGTCTAATGCATTTTAACATTTTGGGAGGAAAAAGGACAGATGTCGATACCCTGCAGTCACGGCTGTTCCCCACACGATTAATTAATAGGTCTCTGTATGATATGATGGGCTTTGAAATGGACTCCTATATGCTTAGTCCAGCCGAATGCTGTGGATTAGTGCCCTTTAAAAACCCGACCCCGAGAGATTGCTTATCAGACCAAATTCAGCGCATAGTTCTCAATTTCTTTTGCAGCAAGTAATTGTATCCGTGGTTGTGTCTACACAGAGCCACTGACCAGCATGCGAAAGTCAAACGGTTTCATTTGGCACCCGTCTGGAGGACAACAGCGGGGCTGTTTGTGGGAGACAATGGCTGTTTGTGGGTGAGCCCTGCGGTAGCCGAGGGCTCTGTGTGTGGTTCCGTGGTCGAGGTGCCTGCTCTGTCTGCACAGCATCCCGTCTAGGGGACAAAGAGCCCCCCTCCTGAATTTTCACCCAACCGGTCGGTCGGTCAGAGAATCCCTGTCAGGAAGCTGAGTAAATGCAGATTGACAATTTTAAGATGGTAAAGTCCCCCTTTCTACCTAACAATCCTCTTAGCCATCTCAACTACCAAATATCAGATTCTTGGGTTTTTTTCCCCAAAGAGAATGCTTCCACAGTAACCAGACTAGCTAGCATGGATGACACTAATTATATACCAGGCTCTGAGTGGTTTGCATAGAGCGTGTGCATAATTCTCACTGCAGTCTGAAGGGAAAGGTACTATTAATATCTCCATTTTAATTTGTCTGTTTACAAGAAATGGAGGCTACATGACTTGCCCAAGGTCGCAAAGTGAGTAAAAGCCAGAGTGTGGACGAGCGCGCAGCCACAAATGCCTCCGGAGTTTACGCTCTCCGCCCCTGCAGTGTGCTGCCTCAGAGTCTTCATTCTGTTCAGGAGACTCGCTTGCTCCGAGATGTTCCATATTTTCATGAATTCGGCGAACATCTGTATATGATGCTTAAAAAGAGTTATTGATACTATTGCTGTATTTTTGCATTGTTTGAGCATAATTTCCCCATTTGGCCGTCAGCTGATACTCTTGCGTCTTTCATAACTCTGGGCACAGTGCTTCCTTGTGGGAAGGTACTAATGTAGACGTTGCTTTGATTATTTTCATACCGAGATGCTCCTTTGGGAGGTCACCTCTGTCGGGGTAAGGATACGTGTGCCCAAGGGACTCACCCGCCAGGGGGTATTGGATGAAGTGGCACTGGAAGTCGGAGAGGAGAGAGTACTCCGGCTCAAGGATTTAACATGGCTTCGTGCAACTTACGCTCGCACGATGCTCTTGAAGTGGGCGGTAGAATGACATTCCAGCGGCAGCAAGGTGGTAGGGGAGAGCGGATGTCGTCTTCTGGACCCCAGATAATGCCTTATGACTTCCGCATGGAGGGCGTGAGCTGTGAGCTGTATTGGTAGGAAAAGGATTAGAATAGCTGATGGAAAGGTGGGGGGGGGCGGCAGCGGTTTGGGATTTGTTTGGCAGGAAGTCATTGATGGTTTGGGGGTTGGGGAGGACGCGGGTTTGAAGCTCTGCTTTTGGAAGCTTAATCTGGCAGCAGTCAAAGGATTGGATTGGAAAAGACAAAGGTGGGCAGAGCAGCTGGGGTCCAGAAAAGATGTAGGGAAGACCCGCACCCCAGGAAGAGGGCCACGGGAATAGAAAGGACGCATGAATGTGAGGGACATTTTGGAGACAAAATTGGTGGAATTTTGGGGACCCGTTTAACGAGAGGCGGGAGGTAAATCGGTTTTCTAGTCTGGGGGACTGGCTGAATAACAGTAACAAACGTAAAGTTACATGGAAAGGACTGGATTTGGAGGAGATCAAGAGTTCTCTTTGGAAGTGCATTTGGAAGAGAGGTCAGAGCTATACCTTTGAGAATAATCCGCTTCCAGATGGCTGTTGTGAGTCTGAGGTTGAACCATGTTGCCAAGTGGGAGAGAGAGCCTCGGCGAGCTGGCCGTGAAAGAACATAGGTCGAAAGGGAGGTAGGAACAAAGAAAACACATTCGTTTTCTGGAGCAGAGGATACTCGCATGTATGGAGGACTAAACGTGACTCCATGTCATAGTGTAGCTTAATTCATACGTGTTATTTCCAAACTGATTACGATTTCTCCTAGATTTAAGATATCTGAGCTGTTTTACAGGCCGTGCATGAAGAGTGTTCCACGGGCCTGGAACATTGGGAATCTGTTGGATGACGCTTGGCTCATCGGAACCGGCTAACTCACCAGCCCCTGGGCAAGCTCAGGCTCCTTCCTGTCATTGCCTCCTGGCTTCTCTTCCTTCCTCCGTCCTTCCGTTCAGATCCTAACTCGTCCTTTGATACCCTGCTCAAATCCCATTTCGGAATCCCTGCTGATTGCTACCGAAAATGACCTTTGCTGCCCCCTACATCTCGTAGACCTGGCGTAGGTCCTGGGGGCGGCCAGCTGCTGACCGCTGATGGATGCGGGTTCCGGGGGAGCTGCGCCTACCTTACGTATCTGTGCATCTCAGGGACCTGCTCATTTTTTCCCACCAGTAAATGTTGTCATAAACTATTACCCTCTAACTGCCTCGTAATCTCCTTAAAGACTGCAGTGATCTAACGCTTTCTCACATTCGCCCCCACTACTTTGGATATGGTATCTTAATACTTCATCCCCCCCCCCCCACTGTTTTGGATATGGTTGCTTAAGGGCTGTATCGTTGGGAGATTTCTTTTCTCTTTGGGGTCCTGCATCTTGGTAGTTGAGTCTCGTAGTGGCGATTGGAAGTATGACATGTTGGTTACCACCCCTGGCTTAGTTTACATTTTACTCAAAAGACATATTGACTATCTCGATCGATTCTTCTCTCTCTGGTCAGTTAATGCGCTGTGAAGCTAGCAGCAAGGGGAGAGTACTGGGGCAGATTGCCCTGGAGCGGGGCCTTCGGTTTCATGTAAGAAGGTGGGAGGAGATTTTCAGGAACCAAAATATACTTGGAGCCTAAGTGGGTAGGACAGTAGTAGAGGCCTGAAATTAGTTTTTCTATTTCTAAAATTAAATTAATCAGATGAAATTTATTTAGCATAGTGTGTGGAGCGCTCCCAAATACACAGAATAAAACTTCGTGTTTAGGTAGATTAGGAACATCTTTTGGGGACGGGAGAGGCTTTCATTTTCCTTTTTTTTTTTTTTTTAAGAATCAGACACTTAACCGACTGAGCCACCCAGGTGCCCCTCTTTTTTTTTTTAATGTTTATTTTTGAGAGAGAAACAGAGAGACAGAGTGCGAGCAGGGGCGGGGCAGAGAGAGAGAGAGAGACACAGAATCGAAGCAGGCTTCAGGCTCTGAGCTGTCAGCACAGAGCCTGACTCGGGGCTTGAACCTACAAACCACGAGATCATGACCTGGGCCGAAGTCGGACGCTTAACCGGCTGAGCCCCCCAGGCGCCCCTCATCTTCCTTCCGTGGGGTTTGTTTACTAGTATGATCTCTGCCCCATCAGCCTCAAAACCTCTAGCGTAATCAGCTGCCGTTAGTTCGCATCTTCTGCCCTACACTCTGCTCTAGCTGGTTCCAGTGTCTCAGAAAACAATCTGCTTTTTTGGGTCGCGAGAAGGAAGTTTATTTCTTCAGAGGATATGTCAGATGTGTTCATAAGTGGCTGCCGGATCATCAGGTTAGTACACTGGCAGAAAAAGCAGCAAATGGCAGTGGCATTTGGAGATGGCATATGGAGATGGCGACATTTTGGTAAAATTTAATTTTGTTTTTTTAAAATGTTTATTTATTTTTGAGAGAGAGAGAGAGAGAGCCCACGCCACCAGCCTGGGAGGTGCAGAGAGAAAGGGCCCCAGAGCAAGCTCAGAGCAGAGAACCCAACATAGGGTCAGATTTAGCAACGGTGAGATCACGACCCCTGGCTGAAGTCTGACGCTTAACGGACTGAGCCACCCAAATGCCCTTCCCTTATTTTTTTTTAAGTAAGCTCTATGCCCAGCCCAACGTGGGGCTTGAACTCTTGACCTCAAGATCAAAGTCTCATGCTCCACCCACTGAGCCAGCCAGGTGTCCGTGGAGTGAAATTTTAAATAGTGAATATCTTTGAATTGACTTTATAAGTTAAAGAAGCAAGTGCTTGGCAGTAACTACGTCCAGAGCGTTTTGTGAAGCTCTGTGTAAGGTATCCAACCTAATTATCCCAATAATTTAGGAGTAGGCTCTGTTTTTAGCCTCATTTTTTTGTGAGCAAACTGAGACACAGGAAAGTGCGGTAGCTTGGTCAAGATTATGCTGCTGAGCGGCAAAAGCAGCACGCAAGCCATGAGTATGATGGGTGGTAGCACTGGTACTGAGAACATCATGACATGATACAGCCGTGTCTCCAGACTTTTGCCGTAGCAGTTGTGGGAAAGTACCAATCAAAAGAAGCAGCCGCTATTAGAAAGAAAAGATACTAACAAAGAGCGTCTTTATTGTAACGATTTGCTGGCTACAAAGATGAACATGATATTAAAGATGAAGTACTAAAACTTTCAGCGCTTTAATTTCGGTCACTCTGTGCTGTAGTCATAATAGAGTTGTAATTAATTATCTTATTGTGGCTATTTTATTTCCACACCAGAAATTCATCTGGAAATTATAGTGCAACAAATAGCTGCTGAAATCATGATGGTGGTAATTATATCCATGACATAATTGTGGAAGTATAGAATAATGAGGTTATTTTGAGGGAAGTCCACGTCCGTCGAATAGTGAATGTTTTTCAAGTGTAGAGCGAGCCAGGCCTAAGGAAAGGGGCCTGAGTATGGATTTGTAATAATATCATGGAAGTAGGTGAGTTTTCAAGAATATTTTGGTGACTAAGAATTGCACTGGCCAGAGTGCATTTGGAATTTTTAACCAGATCTTATCAAGGTCGTTAGTAATATTTTTGGCTCTGGCAGGTTTTTGTTTTGTGTTTTTTCTTAAATAAGCCTTGTTAGTCTCTAGGCTATTGTTTTATGAAGCCTCCGTTTCTAACCCTGGAAATAACTTACATCTCCAGGTTTGCTGTCTTCCCTGCTGTAGGGTCCCTTTCTGGAGTTTCCCCCGTAAGAGGTTTTATCTTCTGCCGAGAACGCCTCCAGATGTCAGGAGCTTACAGTGTCCCAAGTAAATTGTCCCATTTTATAGTCAGGAAAAGCCGAGGCTAAATGAGGTAAGTTGGTAGACCATCCTCAGCGGTTCAGAGGTGGGCCTTGAGCGAGCCCTGACCGAGTATGCCATGCGGTTCAACCCTGGTCGTGCTCCAGGAATCGTTCCGTGTCTACCCCAGCCGCCCAGCCTTCTTCTGATGGTACACTATCAGCAAACCACAGGACCCCGTCAGTGGGATCGTACCCCACGGGCCTGCAGAGTATCCTTGGTTTTACCATTAGAGATTCATTCCTGTGGTGTGGTGAAAACTGCAGGGGGATTGTGGTCTCTTGGTAGATGGAGGGCCGTAGCCCAGCTCTGCTAATTCATCAGCCTTGTGATCCTGAGCAAGTCATTCCGTGTCCTCAGTTGAGATGAGACCGGTAATACTTATTTCAGAAGGTCACGGTAAAGGTCATGGTTAATGATGATAACTGATGTGCGCCGAGCCCTTGCAAGGTGCCAGGTGCTGTTTTAAGTATTATGTATCTGTTCGCTTGCTTCCTTCTCAGGAGAATAGGCTGAGGTAGGAACCGGAGGCAGGCCCAGAGAAATTAAATGAAGCTGGCGTATCGACGGTTCGTTATAAATTAGTCCCTTTCTCTTTTCCTTTTGGGTTTTATGTCCACGGATCCCTTGCTAAAATGTGAGCACCCTCGTGAAGGATGACACAGTCACCTAATCACTTGGATCAAGTATTCGCCAGCCCCGCTGGGAAGCAGGTGCAGAGAGGGAGTGGGCGGGTGCGATGGAGGGAAGGTGAAGACCACAGGTTGTACCGTTATCCGGACAGATTGGCGCCGCTAAGACTTGGGGGCGGGGTAGTGGGCGGGGTAACGGGCGGGATGCGAGGACGCAGGAAGGCCTTGAGGCACTCCGTTGCAACTGCACCGATCAGCCTGGGATGAAGCTGGCCCCTTGCTTTGGCTTCGCTTTTCTTTTTCTTGGATCTGGAGAAGGCAGGTGAACAAACATGCCGGCAGGAAAACAGGGCTTTGGTCCTCTTTCTCTCTTGGTTAACCTTAGAAGAACTCCTCTCCTTTCCACATCCTTTAAAAAAAAAGGGAGAGAAAGAACAGTGATGTCCTGGAGCAAAACCTAGAGGGAGTGGGGTTGGGTTGTCATTGGCCTGGACACAGACCCCGACTCCGGAGCGGTGCAGACAGCGGGGCCACGAAGTCTCTCCTGAAGGGGAGAGCAAGAGCCAAGGGGCGGGGGGACAGACCCGGACACGGAAGGAACTCGCCACACCTTCTGTGTTGGGGTAGAAGAAAACCAGAGCAGGTGAGGCCGCTTAGTTGAGAAGAGCTGTGTGGCAGACGAGGAGATGAAACGAACGCCACGAAGCATTTTTAAAGATGCCGTCCTTGAGTGTATTTGCAGTAATAAATCCCGCCCTCAGACACTGATCAGTAAGGCCTGTCTCTCTTTGGAATGCGTAGGCCAGTCCCAGCGCAATGACATTGGGCCACCCAAGGCTTCCTCTGAGCTCCGAGCCCCACCCCCAACTCCAGCCTCTCTATAATCCTCAAAGCAGGAGATTAGTGTCAAATGTGGGTCCAGTAAAACAATATTTCCGTATTTCCAAATTACTTGTTTCCAAGAGAGCGTGAGGTTTTGGAGCCATGGAAAGAGACGATGTGACAAGATACATGGTGAGGCCCAACTTGGGTTGATAGACTTGCCCATCATTTTTTTTTTTTTTTTTGCACCCATAGATTAAATTCAGCTCAATGTATAAGCCTCTATTAGAAAATACGCTTGCCTATAGTGAGTCCTGATTACACTGTCACCGTTGTGGTGGTGTCCTGTTCAAGACACATAGGCTTATAAACGTTCTCATTTTGTCATTATATCATTGTCGCATGGATAGTTAGCAGTTAAAATATGAGGCTAGAGCGTTCCCACTTCTGTGGATTTCCCTACTTAGAATTTTGTGGTAATTGAGATGGTGAAGACTGGGGTTTCCTTTAGTGCGTCATCCTTACAAAGAAATAGAAGGCTTAAGATATTCACAGAACAAACAGGCTTACCTGCAAGGTGTGAGAATGTTCTAGAAATTTTTCTAAGAATTTCAAATCTTATGAAAGACCTATATTTAAATTTTTAAAAATATGTTTATTTTTGAGAGCGAGAGAAACAGAGCATGAGCGGGGGAAGGACAGAGATAGAGGGAGACACAGAATCCAAAGTAGGCTCCACGCTGTCAGTGCAGAGCCCCACGCGGGGCTCAAACTCCCCGACTGTGAGATCATGACCTGAGTCGAAGTTGGACAGTTAGCTGACTGAGCCACCCAGGTGCCCCAAGACCTATATTTTTATGAACAGTGAATACTTTTAGTTCTTCTATTTAATCACTAACACGGGAACCCTAAGAACCTCAAGTGGAGGCAGCCCTTTACCCGCTTTAAGCCATGTGCGAAGCCTCCCGTATGCCATTGACCTTCTCACGCAGTTGCTTTTGTAATGCCTGCTCCTGACTCCCCTACACCCTTTCCTGCTCTGCCTCTTCCCTCCATGTAAGCACAGGGCACAATACCAATTTTTCGCTTTTCATTCATTTAGTGGACAAATTTGAAGTTACTTCTAAAGCCTGCACTTGTCCTTGCGACCTGAAATGGCTTCTCTGGATGCTCAGGGCAGCGAATTCCCGGCAGGGTCAGCTCACAGTGGTCAGGCTGCAACTTCCCACCATCCTGTGCTCTCTGAGCTGACCCTGAGCAGGTGTGGCTGCTCTGGAGACACTGAAGAAGCTGGAGGAAAAGGGAAATAGCGGGAAATATTTAAGAAAGATATCCTATGATTTCACTCATCTGTGGAACTTGAGAAACACAACAGATGAACAGAGAGGAAGGGAAGGAAAAATAAGATAAAGACAGAGGGAGGCAAACCATAGAGGCTCTTAAATGCAGAGAGCAAACTGAGAGTTGCCGGAGGGGAGGCGAGTGGGGGGATGGGCTAGATGGGGGATGGGCATTAAGGAGGGCACTGGTTGGGATGAGCACTGGGTGTCATATGTAAGAGATGAATCACTGGGTTCTACTCCTGAAACTATTATTATGCTATATGTTAACTACTTGAACTTAAATTTAAAAATTAAAAAATGCTTTTCCCTGGGAGAAACACCTCTGAACATAGGGTTACAAGCCTACAGTGACACTTGAAGCTGACCTCCCTAGTCAACAGCTTGCTCCGAATGGCTGTGCTGGATACAAGGAAAACGGGGAGAGGTTGGAAAAGCCCAGCTCCGCGCATTACCGTGTGTCTCCTTGGAAGGTTTTGTGAAAGAGGCTCGAGCATTCAAATCGCATCCCCACCCCGTGGGGCTCATTGAGTTCTAAGAAGGTGAGCAAAACAGATTTAATATAGAATTTGTTTTAGCCAGCAAAGTAGTTTTAGGTTAATATCACATTCTTGTAGGTTGTGTTTTTATGTGCATTTTATGTGTTTTCCCAGTCGTGCGGGGTTCCTCAGAGAATTTGCATGCATTGGACATTTGGAACCATTTTATGGGCATTTAGGAGCATTATTTTATATTTTAAATTATTACCGTGAGTGATGGTTGTTACCTTTGCTTTTCACGCTGCATCGCTGGTGGTATCGGGGTTTATTTGGTGCCCATCTCCCAGTCAGGAATGGATGCCACCTGGTAAGACTGGTCCCGTGGGCAGATCAGCCTGGTTACATCCCTCCGCCCTGTGGCAGGGGCCCCAGAAGAGCTGCACACAGTGGGTGCGCTCCCTCCTTACAGCTAAAAAGGGACTTCCTTCACATGTCCCTTTGCTCCCCCTCCTGCCGCTGGGAAACAACAATAAAAAGCAGACTGAGTTGTGGACTCCGTTGTCATGTTCTTGCTTTTGGGACGCATGGGTCACTCTCGAGTTCCCATTCTGAAGATTTTCTCTTGCTGATTTTAAATCCCAAACAGGCTTGTTGCATGAAGCCACTGGCTGGCGAGCAGATACATACGGGTTCTCCCCTTCACGTGGTTGCAATGTTTGAATGCTTTGTGGGAAAAACACTCCCTGACAGAGCTTTTCAAAAGTGCACATAAACCCGTCGTCCCCTCGTCTTCACGTTTCAGCGACCGAACTGAGTCATTTCGGGACAAGCTCCTCAGCCCCTGTTGTTTGCCGTCGGTTTTGCTTTTAAGTGTCCCTGCTGATTTGCTGTAACACGTTCGTGAGTTCCAGAGGTTACAGACCGCCTCCCCATGGCCCTGCTAAGCTGTGGGAAACAGGGGCAGGTCGTGGGAAAGCCGTGCTGGGATCGGAGAAGCTCACACACTCGAGGAGGAGACAAACGAGCGTCCCTAGCGTTGCTAGGAAGTCATGGATGGTCAACTAAAGGAAAGAACATGGTACTCCAGGAGCATAAAGGTGGGGAGAAGAGACACCCCCCCTTCCAATGGGGCCTTGGAGGCTGTTGTAGGAGGAGAGGTGGAGGGGGAGCATGTAGATGGAGGGAGGGGGCTGGAGAAGAGAGTGTGTGTCAGATGAGGCTGGAAATGGAACTGAGTCACCAGGGGACGCGTGGAGCCTGATGGCTGTGTGGGCCCCTCCCTTGGTCGTCAGCAGTGAGTAGGGTATTCGAAGCAGTGGCCCAATCAGATGGTTCAAAGCGTGGGAAATGAGGCAGGAAGCGTGGGTGTGAGTCCTGGCTCTGCCAGTTACTTGCGCTGTCACCTGGGCAGGCGTTTTGAACAGCTTTCCGCCGTCTCTTGCTCTGCAATACGGGGCCGATGAGGACACCCTCCCCAAGCCGTCTCAAGGGTAGAGGAGTCACCATCTGTAACTCCCCGGCATGATGGAGGGCTGGCGGGGATCTGGCTGGGCGCTCAGGAGCGGCACACGGGAAGGTTGGAGTGAGGCGGAGCCTGGGGCTGGGCCGACCTGGTTGGCAGGGATCTTTGTGGTCGTCGTGCGTCAGGTTCCCAAAGGTGCGCCCTGTGGGACCTCGGAGTCCCTTTGGAGGCGGGCACATGTGGTCGGGAACATCCTTGCCGGCTTCTCCTCTCTCGGCCGGGTTGTGAACCCCAGCAGTGGCTGCAGGAACAGACCTGAGAGAAATTTCAGGAGGCAGAATAACCTGGGCCTGACGAAACTTCAGAAGCACTAGATGATCTTGGCTTTCGGACAGCGTGGTTACTCCAGCGCCCAGTTGTTCTAACGGGGAGACGTGTAATTGGATCTCAGCTGGCTCGGTTTCCTTGCAAACTAAAAGCAAATTGCCATTTTTAGAGTCGTATGCAGGTTTCTTCGGGGAGATGTGGGCAGAAATCATGGGGATATTTGCCTTTAATTTAAAATGAGTTTCCTTGGAAATCCGTTGGATTATATGTTGAAATGCTTAACGTCGAGAAAATGCTTTTCCGAGGCACCAAAGTATTAGTCCATTATCAACCTCTCTGAGGCAACAGAGACTCTAAGTATTAAATTCCACAACGGAATGGGGGCTGCTAGCAGGCGATTATCAAGGACTTGGGTTTAGGCAGTTTGCAAAACAATTCAGCCAAGTATGTAAAGGCAACGGGGGGGAGATAGTATTGCTTTTTTTGTGCTGCCAACCAGGTTTGTCACATGGATTAGTAATTTAGATAGGAACAGCCATGAATCACTGCTTAGGGTTTCGCATTTAATTTTATCCTGGAAGCAATTTCCTTTCACATTCTCGAGCTGTAGTTATCATTAATGAATTAAACATTATGAAACCCAGAGAGCCACTAATTCATTTTGAAATAAGTAGACATTTAAATCTGAAAAAGAAACCTTAAATTTTGTTCAGTGGTGTTTAATATTTTCAAGCTGACAGAATGGGGAACGGTATCTCGCGGACGTGTTTTCCCAGAGCGGCTGGTACAAGGGGGTAACGTGGGCCTGACATCTTGGTGGAGGTTTGAGGCATGAAAGAAGAAATCAAGTTTTCTCAGTGGCCAGTGGCTGGGTGTTTTCTAGAGGGGGGAGATTAAAATATTTGGAAAAGGAAGCCGATTAGAGTCAGGGCTCCCCACCCGGTCAAGGTCCTTATCTCCAGTGCTTTCCAGCTTCACCCTTTCAGTCCTGTCCTCCCGCGGGACACCTACCATCCTTCCGTGTCCCTGCCTTCTTCTGCCTTACCAAGCTGCTTTGGGACAGGGCTCCCGCAGCCATCGAGGTTGTTGGACACAGTCTGCGGGAGCCTCTCGGACACTCAAGTTCAGCTTCAGGAAGGCACGCTCGAGTGCAGGTGACGACTGGGCAGGGGCCGCGTGGTTACAGAGCTGGAAGATCTTAGAGCACACAGCGAGGTAAAGCCAGCCTCCTTACGTTTCAAGCCTGGAAAACGTCAGTTCTTTCCCCTCAAAGACGCTTCAACGTAAAGAGCTGGCCGGAGAACTGGCAGCTTGCGTCTACGGTCACATCACGTGAACGTTGCTATGTTCACGAAAGTGTAAAGGGGCTACGTGTCAAGGCCAGCAAATTCGATTTGGACATGGAAGGTGTCTAGAACTTTTGTGTAACTCGTCTTTTTTTTCTCCAGACAAGACTCACCCCCATCTTCCCTCTTTTGAAAGCCTTTTGCTTGGTCGACTGAAGTTATTTGCGGAAGGGTCATCTGTGGCCGCCTGCGGTCTGGTCTGAGCCTCAGTTTCCTTGTGTGTAAAAGGGGATGGGAACACCTGTCCTCCTCTCTGTTACACAAATGGGCAGAATGACTAAATGAGATCACAGATAGGAAAACACCCTTCTAGTACCTTCTGAAGGATGGGAGGCAGAGAGGCACTGAGAGGGTCAGGCGGGAGGGGGCGAGTCTTCCTGCTCCATCGCCTCCACTCCTTAGGGCCTGAATTAGTCTCCCTCCTCAGAGGAAGGAAGGTTCCTCTGAGGGACTCAAGACCTTGTCTTTCTTCCTCCAGTTCAGTCAGGGGGGCGGCCCTTCTGCAAAGGACGCGCCCCGAGCACAAACTTGTGTTTTCTCTGTCCTATTTGGTGCCGCTTCCAAACCCGGAGGTTTGTGTCATCTCTCGGTTGTTCATTTCCACCTCCTGCTAATTTCCCAGGGCAGCCTCGCAAAGTCCAAGGAACTGAGCGGCTTAAAACAACATAAGTGTATCGTCTGACAGCTCTGGCGGCTGGGCGTCTGAACGCAAGGTATCAGCAGGGCCACGCTCCCCGGAAACCTGTGGGGAAGGACCCTTCCTTGCCTTTTCCGGCTCCTGACGCCACTGGCAACCCTCAGGCTTGTAGATGCATCTCTTCTCGTGCCTGTGTCATCACAGGACCCTCTTTCCTCAGGTGTCTCTTCCCCTCCTGACGAGCACACCAGCCATGTTGGATTAGAGCCCCTCCCATCGGCATGACGTCATCTTGCCGAATGACGTGTGCGGCAGCCCTGTTTCCCAGCGAGGCCACATTCTTTTTTAAAAAAAATTTTTTTTTTAAATGTTTATTTATTTTTGAGACAGAGATAGACAGAGCATGAGCGGGGGAGGGGCAGAGAGAGAGGGAGACACAGAACGCGAAGCAGGCTCCAGGCTCTGAGCTGTCAGCACAGAGCCCAACGTGGGGCTCGAACTCACAGACCGCGAGATCATGACCTGAGCCGAAGTCGGACGCTCAACCGACTGAGCCACCCAGGCGCCCCCTTTTTTTTTAAATTTTTTTTCTTTTTTTCTTTCTTTTTTTTTTTTTTTTTCCCAGCGAGGCCACATTCTGAGGCACAGGGGCTATGGACTTGAACACAGGTTTTTTTTTGAGACTCCCTTCCACACCCCCTCCACACACACACACACATGCACACGTGGATTGCTACTCATTCACACCACAGCTTCAAGTCCCTTTTCAGGAGGCAGCACGTGCCACCCGGACAGGAAGGCAGCTCCCCCAGCTCTTTCCAGAACTGGTAGCTGTGACGTTAGGTCTCCATCGACTGCGTCGCGGAGCCCCTGAGAACGTGGCCCGTGAGGCTCCTGCCGCACTTCAGAAGAAACTCAAGAGTTTGAATTAGCACCAAACAGCCCTCTCATGTTCTGTTGCCGACTTCACTTAAGTCAACTAAGCCTGAAACCAAGAAGCTTCGATGGTACCAGTGGGAAGTACAAAAGTCCTTCCAATTTTATTGGAAACAATTGGTTTTATCAGAAGTACTGAGTTGGGAATTTGAGCAAATGCATGCTCCGTCCTCTTCTATGCGGTGGAACAAGAATGCGGCGGCCTCAGAGTCCCGCAGGCAGGTGACAGGGTCGCCAGGGGACCCCGGCACGTGTCCATAATAGGGGGTTGGCCCACATGGGCCAGAAAGGACCTCCTCTGCCCTCTTGCACTGGTGATTGACATAACTCAGTGTGTAAGAAACCCGGCTTCCCCAAAGAGGGCTCGACTGTAAGCACAAAGCCAGGAGACTCTGGCTTAGTTTTCATTGTGCCCCCATCTTGCCAACTGAACTTAGGCACGGTTCTTGTTCGAATGGGATCCCAGGTTTCTCATCTCTGTGTGAAAATAGTGAAATTTGCTGCATCATGGTGTCTGCAGGGCAGTTAATAGGTTGCTGTATGCAAGCTGCTGGCAGACCTCGAGTAAATAGTGAGGGGCCGATAATGAAGACAGCCATTCACCAGCTCCGTCTCCACCAGTAAATGGAGTTCAGGCTGAGACGGAGGCATTTAAGTAAGAATGTGGTCTGAAAGGCAGAGGGTCGGTGGAAGAGCTGCTGGTCTTGTCCTTGGGGCCCAGCCAGGCCAGGAAGGAGTGCGGTGGACTTGCGCCGTGGGAGCCCTGGGAGGAAGTCCACCTGTCAGATGAGACGGAGGAGCTGCAGGAAGATCGGGGACTTGGGGACATCCCCTTGGGATAATGGGTCGCAATAGGAAGTTGAAGGAGGCAGAACTGGGGAATATTCGCAGAGGTGGCCGTATCTCAGGGACAGAGTCCCAGTCCTAGAGCATAGGGTTGAAGGGATGGTGGATCCAGGTGTTGGGGGAGGGAGGGGCAGCCAGAGGTCCAGTGAGCCTCAGACGTGGAAGGCTAAGGAATCAAGAACACAAGTGTAGGTAGAGGCGCCTGGGCAGGATGTCATAGCTGAGTCGGCATTCCGGTGGGACTTGGGTGGGGACCCAGAGGATTACACCAGAACTACTTAGACATCTCCGCTAAGGTTAGGGTTGGTTCTAGAAACTGGAGTAGGTGGGAGGGATTCGTTCGTGACACAAGAGGGTGGACTCCAAGTTGAGACAGACCACGTCTGGGACAGAGCCATCACCCTACCCTGCTTCATTCAATTCAGTAGACTCTGTAGACTTAGCAGAGATCCTAAAAGTAAAGCTAAAGACCTGAGCATTGACTAAGGCTGTTTCCTGCTCCTGCTGTTGTTTTAGTTAGCTGATTACTTAAAGTCACAGGGCAAATGCATTACTTTGGAAAATGCTATTTAAAAAAAATTTTTGTAAGTTGTTTTTTCTTTTTTTTTTGAGAGAGAAAGAGCACGAGCAGGGGAGCGGCAGGGAGAAGGAGAGAGAGAATCCCAAGCAGGCTCCGTGCGTGAGTGCAGAGCCTGATACAGCAGTCGAAACTCACGAGCTCTGAGATTATGACCTGAGCCGAAATCAAGAGTTGGACGCTTAACCGACTGAGCCCCCCAGGTGCCATGGAAAACACTGTTGAAAGTAGATGTTTATACACTTCCATGACAAATTTACCTTAAGTGACTGTTGACTAACAGGGCTGGGGCTGAGGGGTGTTTTGTGATAGAGTGTTGTGCAAAAATAGAATGAAGAAAGGCAAACAGCCCTATCTTTGATAGCTGGCCAGGGCCCAGAAGACGTGGAAGTGGTGTGGAATTTTACAAGCAGAATATGGCCGTGAACCATGAGTCTTCGCCATTTTAAAGAAATCTATGTACCCACAATGGAGTATTACTCAGTCATAAAAAAAATAATGAAATCTTGCCATTGGGGACAACATGGATGGATCTAGAAGGTAGTAGGCTAAGTGAAACAAGTCAAAGACAAATGCCATATTTCACATATATGTGGAATCTAAAAAACAAAACAAACAAGCAAAAACAGAAATAGACTCCTGAAAACAGAGAACAAACTGGTGGTTGCCAGAGGGGAGAGGGACGGGAGAAGGGACAAAATAGATGAAGGGAATTAAGAGATCCCAACTTCCGTTATAAAACAAAGAAGTCACGGGGATGAAAAGTCCAGCATGGGGAATGAGAACGTTGTGTGCTGAGTACTCTTACCGTGATGAGCAATGAGTGATGTACAGGTTGTCGAGTCTCTCTGTCGTAGACCTGAGACCAGTAGAACATTGCATGTCAATTACACGTCAATTATAAAAATGTAAAAAAAGTAATAGTAGGTTATAAGGAGAATTGCAGTAATAACAACAGACAGCGAGGAGCATTCTCTTGCCTGTCTCTGCTTGTAGACAAAACCCTGTTTGTATGGCTGTTGAAAATTTACTTCATTTTCCAGGACTCAGACCAGAGTATTCTGAGGCCCTACAGGTTCAAAAGCAAGGCCCGGGTGGAACATATGACAGCTTTTGATGCAAAAATTATTTTAGCGTCACCGTGAAAACAAAATCACACGGACAGTGCTTCATGTCCTCAGGGAGGCATCGAAATGAGGTGGGTGATTGGGAGTTGGGTGCCTCGCCTTTGGATGCACCATTTAATTTCCTCAAAGTCTGTTTTCCCATCTGCAAAATAGGAAACATTGTACACTTTCTCCCTTTCACGGTGTTGGGGAATGACGCAACACCGGAAACTGATCTGTTACACACCTGGTAAGTAGGGACTATCGGCACAAAGGTAAATAGTCAGATTCTCCCCCTTTACGCCTGTTCCCCTGCATCTTATTTTAATTATATTCACTCCGGAGTTTTGATTGAAAAATGCTTGTTTTCCCGTGTTTTACTACTTAATTAATCTAAAATGTTGCCCTGAGTAATGGCACTCTATCCAGACGAGGGCTCTTCGAAGAGGAGAAATTGTGCAGAAGGATGTTTGTAAATAATGCTTAGGTGACACGATTGTGATAATTATGGCTTTTTGAAGATGAGTTTTATAGCAAGTCTTCAATTTTCCTGTCACTTGTTTTCTGGGCTCTCCCACTTAAGCAAGCATATTTGTTTCATGGAACTAGCTCTTCGGGGACCTGGATCCTGGGACAGCTCAGCAGCTCTGTGAATCCACCTTTCATTTTCTGCGGCTAATTTTGCAGACTTTGGAGAGGACGCGGGTGGCTTTACCATCCTCCTTCCCCACCCCAGAGGACAGGAGGAAGAGGGTGTAGCAAATTCCTCACCACTCACTCTCCAGCCTGTAATGAATAGCCCTCCCTGCATCAGACTGACCTTGAACGCTATACTGGACCCCGGGTGGCCAGAAGGGACCCTAGTGATGATGCTCCCATGATGCTTTGTGTGGAATCCCCAGCTCAAGGATGACCCCTCCGCCCATTCCCGCACATCCCTTCTCTGCCTCTTGGGAGGCTCGGAGCCCTGGAGGCGGCCGGAAAGTGCAGGAGCCTCCTGCAGTTCAGTATAGGCACCCTCAGAAGTCTTTGAGATAAACTCCCGGGACTCCCAGGCTTTGTAGCTTTCCCAGGGGGAGGGACCCAATTTTCTGTCTCACCATGTTGTTCTCCAGTTTTAGTTGTTCATGACATCGGTGTCATGTCTTTAGTTTATTTACCAACTCAGTTGGAATCTACTTCCAGACAGAAGTCAGCCAGTAAACTTTGTTAATGGCTCTTTTTGGAGGCTTCTAGAGTCAGAATTGGAGGAGCCCTTGGAGGGCATCTTGCCAGCCCTCTCACCGTACCAGTGAGAACCCTGCGGCCCAGAGGAGTCGAGTGGCTGGTCCAGGTGAACTAATGGCGGAAGCAGAACAAGAACCAAGGCTCTTTAACCACCTGGATGTAGGGAAACTTGGAGTAAGGAATTCCTAGCAGGTGTGCCCTCTTTTAGCTTAGCCAGGTTATACCTGAATCACATGGATTAGGACATCCGCATTTAATTACAAGGTTATGGGTGACTCCTGGTAAACCAGAGCTCCCGTGTAAAGCTGCCTTGTTGGAAAGCTTTAAAAATGCATTGGTCGACTTTTCTGAATTACTGGTCCAAAGTGACTCTTAGTTGTCAAGGGATCTTGCTGCCCCTAAGAATCGTTCCAAACTATTGGTTCTAAGGGTATGAAATGATAGCTTCAGAGCATGGATTCGGCGTGAATCAAAGCCACGAAATATACTCCGGCATTCCTCCTCTCTCCCACCACATTAGCTTATTTAAAATCTATTCTCGTGGTTCGAATTATTCCGCATGACCTTTAAAACGCTGTTTGTTGTTATTTTACAGTTTTGGGTACAGAGTCGATGAGTTATCTTAGCCCAGGCAAATCCCGTAACTCTCTCGTATTATACCAGTTGCATTCTGATGCGGCATTGATTTTTTTTTCTTCCTGACTTACCATTTTCACATCAGACTGAACACAGACTCAGGCAAGGTATAAGCTTGGCAGTGAGATTTGCTTGGCTTGTTTACTTTCTCCCGTTGTTAAAGTGGCTATGATTCAGCACCAGGTTCTCCTCTCCCGGATGTGCTTGGGAGGAGGGGTATGTGAAATCCCAAGGCATCAGTGAGAGTGTGACCATCGTATTAGAATGTCCTTTGTGTCGAGAACAGCCTTACCCACTTCTTCCTGATGACCCTAACTAAACTAATACACCTTCCAGAAGACCACTATCTGAGATTCTAAATGCATACCACCTCCGCGGTTAAGAAGACAGAAAGTAATTCCAAATAGCATGCAGGGCCCGGACAGCACTTATGGTTTTTCTCAAGATGGTTCTTATATATGTGTATGTCTTAGCGAGTTCAGATTGTGTTGCTTTCTTAAAACTGAGAGCTCGCTTTTTCTCTGCATGTACTTTCTCGTGCAGCTAACTCTGAGATAGTTACAACATCATAGTCTGTATGATGAATTACTGCCTCAGTGGGCTTGCTGGTTCTTCCGGCCGTAGGGCAGGGGTCTGGCTTGAAGCGTCTTTACCAGTGGTAGTGCGTGGAAGTTTCCACTTGGCATGTACTGGCTGAGGAACAGAGATAATGACTGAGGCTGAGCGAAAACACTTCTTGTTAGCAGTGTGGCGAAAGCTCGGAGAGGAAAGTAATATTGCAAACATCACGTTATTGCGGGGAAGCAACACTTGCGGCAGAGAGAAAGTGGGACTTAGAAATATGAGGTCAGATTTAAATCCAGCCTGGTCCCAGACATGACACCCGGGTAAGGCATGCAGCCCCGAGTCTCAGTTTTAATTGAAAAATAAGAGTGGTGGGCCTGGGGGTCAGGCACAATGGTCATAGTGGTGACATTTGCCTTATTCCGTGGCAGGCTGAATAATGGCCCCCCAAGATACCTTGTCCTAATCCCTCGAACCTGTGAGTGTTACCTTACATGGAAAAAGGGACTTTGTAGAAGTGATTAGGGATCTGGAAATGGAGAGATTACCCTGGGTTATCTGTGTGGGTCTAAAGTCATCGCAAGGGGCCTTCCAGAGAAGTGGGGGGCAGCGAAGGAGCCATGCAGGGATCAAAGAATGCAGGTGGCCCCCGAAGTCTAAAAAAAAGCAAGGAACGGATTCTCCCCTCAGGGCTTCCAGAAGGAACCAGCCATGCCCACACCTTGACTTTGGGTTAAGGAGACTCATTTGAGACCTCTGGCCTCCAGAACCATAAGAATAAGTTCATGTTGTCTTAAGCCACTAAAGTTGGGATCCTTTGTTACAGCAGCAAGAGAAAACGAATACCGCCTAGCTCTTGTAAGATTAAATGTGACTTTGTATTTCTATATTTGTCAATCTCAAAGTGCTACATAGTTGTGAGTACTTACTTTTAAAATGCTTTTTTATATTCATCTGAGTTTCCAGATTAAAGTGGTATAGCTATGTCAGGAAGACCGGGAGAACAATTTCAATTATGCAGCAAACAGATCGCGTCTGAACATTTAAACCCATGCCATCAACTAATTATTAATTATGAAATTGTTCATGGTCATTAGCATCCGTGAGTCACTTTTTAGTTGAGCAGACAGGTGTGCCCCTTGCTTTCTATACCTGTGGGTCTCAAGCTCGGATGCTCAGTGGAGTCACTGGGAAGGCTTTTAAAACTCCCAGTGTCCAGACCTCACCCCAGGACAATTAAATCAGCATCCCTACAGGTGGAACTTGAGCGTTGGTGTTTTTTAAATCTCTCCACGTGATCGTAGTGTTCAGCCAAGAATGAGACCCACTGCAGAGGTATTGTGTCTGCTGAGTAAGATTTTAAATCTGTTTTCTGAAGTCTGACGACCTTAATGTTCTTTTGAGTTTTGGGGGAAAAGCTCTGTGGAGGACTCTATGTCATGTCTTTCAGTGATATTACCAGAATCAGTTTGGGAGTTGTGGTGTAATTCTGGCAAGAAACACAAAAGTCTAGTTAGCCAACACCTTCCGAGATGATCAGCCAATTGGTGTGCCCTGAGGGCAAACACAATTCCAATAAGCAAATACTTTTCTCCTTGTATTGACCAAAGGGTTTTAAAAGCAGAAGTGAGGGAGGGAAAGAAGGATGTTGAGATCTTCTCCTTAAATGGTTGAGCTCCCTGAGAATTGATGAAAACTGTATTTATTCATGTTATGTGTCCTAATGTTTCCAGTCTGGTGGAGAAAATAATCATTTTTGGAATCTCTTCCTTTGGAGCCACCGTTGGCAGAAGCCGTGGTCTTTGAAAGTTGCCATCCCATGTTCCTGGGTGCTTTGAGCCGTGATGTGTTGCCGAGGGCCTCTCTGGGCTGCCTGTCACTAAGATTGCCCTTGTCTTTCACAGCAGGTGATGTTACCTGCATCTTGTATGTCACGGGCAGTGGGGGGGTGGGTATTATAGATAAAATTGTTTTTATAAATCACAAGGTGCTATGCAAGTGTTGCTCTTGTATTTTCAGTGGGCATTTGGGGTTGAAGTTAGATGATAGAAAGCCTGTAGCATAAACTTACTATCTTCATGTGTAAGACACAGAATCTGAAACAGGCTCCAGGCTCTGAGACATCAGCACAGAGCCTCACGCGGGGCTCGAACTCACAAACCGCAAGATCATGACCTGAACCGAAGTCGGACGAATAACCAACTGAGCCACCCAGGCGCCCCTCAAACATTTTATATTAAGAAAGAGAGAGAGCATGAGTGGCATAAAGGGGCAGAGAGGTGGGAGGGGAGAGAATCTTAAGCAGACTCCATGCTCAGTGTGGAGCCCAGCCCAGGACTTGATCCCACAACCCTGGCATCATGACCTGAACTGAAATCAAGAGTCGGATGCTCAACAAACTGAGCCACCCAGGTGCCCCAGCATGTGATTTTTTAGTAGTCATTTAGCTGGTTGTGTTTAATTTTCTTACCTATATGCTGGCGAGGATGTGGAGAAATGGGAACCCTCTTGCACTGTTGGCGGGAGCGCAAACTGGTACAGCCGCTCTGGAGAACAGAACTACTCTGTGACCCAGCAATAGCACTGCTAGGAATTTACCCAAGGAATACAGGAGTGCGATGCATAGGGGCACATGTACCCCGATGTTCATAGCAGCACTTTCAACAATAGCCAAATCGTGGAAAGAGCTTAAATGTCCATCAGTGGATGAATGGTTAAAGAAGATGTGGTATATATATATATATATATATATATATAATGGAATACTACTTGGCAAAGAGAAAGAATGAAATCTGGCCATTTGCAGCAACGTGGATGGAACTGGAGGGTATTATGCTGAGTGAAATAAGTCAGTCAGAGAAGGACAGATACCATATGTTTTCACTCATATGTGAATCTTGAGAAACTTAACAGAAGACCATGGGGGAGAGAAAGTGGGGGAGTTACAAACAGAGAGGGAGGTATACCATAAGAGACTCTTAAATGCAGAGAACAAACAGGGCTGATGGGGGTGAGGGAGAGGGGAAAGTGGGTGATGGTCATTGAGGAGGGCATTTGTTGGGATGAGCACTGGATGTTGTATGGAAACCAATTCGACAATAAATTATACTGAAAAATAATTTTCTTATCTATAGATGAAAACATTAATGGTTGGCTTTCTTCAGGTTGCCTTAGGTGGGTTTGGGTGTCCAGATAGTAGGGCAGTACCAGAGTGTAGCTCTGATACTGTTTAAATCTTGGCTCTGAAACTTACTGACTGTGAGATGCTCAGGAAACTGTTTAACTTGTCCGTACCTCAGTTTCTGCATCCTTAAAATGGGTAAATGAGATACCTTCTCATAGGACTGTTGCAGGGATTAAGTGAGGCACCTGGAAAACTTGGTACCATTTCTGGGTGTTGCATAGATCTGTTCTTCCACCTCCTCGCTCAAATGTGGGAAAGTTCCAGAACCTGGGTAAGTGTTTTTTCACCTTTCTTTCTTCCCTCTTTCCCTCCCTTCAATAAATGTTTATTGGATACCTGCTACTCATAGGAACGACACTGTGGCTACAGTGTTAATGCACAGTAGACAGTGTGTTCCAGAACTTTAATGGTTTAAAAGTTCAATTTAAAATATTGATACAAAGTGGCGATGGGGAGGGACCGGGTGAGCAAAAGCCTGACTGTTTCTGTTAGATCAGAAACGTAAGACTTCAGTGGTTTATCTGTACCAACCAGAGTAAGATTGTAAGCTGTTTTTTGTAATTGTGGCTATCAGTAGATGGCCTTGGGGACCAAATAGAGGAAGTTCGTCGGTATGTTGTTGCTGCACTGAGTGGTCGCCTGGGAAGTGGACATGGTTCTCCGATCTGATTTGTATATAATCAGTCATTTATCAAAGCAAACGTTGTGACAAGGCACGTCTCTGTGCTTGGCACTGTGCCAGCTGTCCGGGGGCCGGGAGTGGGGAGGGGGCTGGTCCCTGCCCTGTGGAGCCTCCTGAATATCAGAAGACTCTAGATTTGAGGGCTGGGGTACTTCCATCGTGTGAATGCTGGGTAGAAGCTTCAGGAAGCTTTCACCAGACCCCTGAGCTCAAAGAAGTTTTGGGGTATTTTATCATTCATGAAATTGTTTATTCTTTAACCTGCATTTTGGGTACCATTCATTCACAAACAGATTTACTTTGTTGTCATGAATTATATCTTTTTCATAGAAAATAGTCCAAAATGAAATCCTCTTTTCCCAAGATTTCCCTTGGTTTACCTTTCTTGTACCCTAATCAAGGCTGTGTGGGTTGACCCTGCTTTTCAGTAACTCTCCATGAGAGCTATTAATCCAGTTTGGTGGAGATCATAATATCCATTGTGTTATTTTCAACTCCGCCTGTCAAGACTAAAAACGACAATTATTTTAAGGTCGTAGAATAATTCTGGAGAATGCTCAAAGAAATTTTGCACTTTCACCAATTCTACTTAGAACCACATATGAAAAATGATAATGAGGATTATAATGATGATAATGATTACATTCGGCTTTCAAGTGGTTATTCCGTTCCAGATAATGTCCTGAGGGCTTTGCACATATATTCTCATTTTATCACCCAGCAACTGGGAGCCCAGTGCTTTCTTAGTGTTCGCATTTTACAGATGAAGAGCACAAGGGCACAACAAGGTTGGATAAACTCACCAGTGAAGGTCTCCCATTTGACTCCAGATGGGTCTGACAGATGTGTTTTCTACCCCACCGTATTCTTGCTTTGGGCAAAATGCTCATGAGGAGGTTGGGGGAGAAGAGCCTCTAGAAAAGACAGGAAGGATAGATTAAGTAATTCGCGTCCATATATCCCTGACAGGTTTAGATGAAGGGGCGTTGTATTTAAAGAGATACGGACATGAGCTGCTGAGAAATTGAGTATTGCCTCAGGTCACAGAGTAAATCATTGATAGAACTTAATCCAGAAGCTAGGTGCTCTTCAAAGTCCTTCAGTGAAGGCTCAGCGGACGCAGCTGCACAGTCTACATCAGTTCAAATGAGCCGATGAAGGAGGGATCCATTTTGTGATGGGTCACCTGAAATCAGAGGTTTAAGAATTTTTAATTGGGATTAAATTCTAAAACCGCACGCGGGTTTTGGCATCTGTTTGGGCAGTTCGGGCACACCCGGGCAAGGTCAGTTTGGGCAGCTTACCTCAACTCAGCAGTGAATACTTCCTTTGTGTGGCTGTTGGGAGGAACCGGGGCTAATGGCACCTAGAACTTTGTCAGTATTCTCTGTAATTTCTCAGTGATTGGTCACTTATTATGCATTTGAAATAACTTCAGGGGAGAGTTGGATTCTCAAAGCCATAATCATGGGCCTAGGAAGCTCTTCAGGGTTAACTTCAAGATGGCAGAAAGGGAGATTTTCTAAGAAGAAATTCTCTGGCCATACCACATAGCAGGTGCATCTCGGTTTTTGTGTGTTGGGCGCTGAAGACCATTTGCTGTGGAAAGGGGACTCACTGCTGAGGTGGTGAGCCGTTAACCTACCCCCTCCTCCCACCTCTTGCCCAGTGCAGTGTAGCCGTGACACAGACTTGACTGCCAACGGCTAACAGTGAGGAATAAGGAAAGCTCCCGGCCCTTATCCAGCCTCCCTTTCCGTGCCCTTCCCCAGATTGGTCAAGACTCCAGGACCTCCCCTGGCTAATGGGGGTGTGCCAAACGGTCTCCCGTCTTCCCAGACCTTCCCTGCATCAAGGGAAGCCAGCCTTCCCTGCCCTCTGGCTTCTTGCTGAGTTTGACTACTGGCAGGAGATGATAGGACAGAGAAGAGAGAAGTCGGAGCCCTCCTCTGCTTTCCCACCCCCTTGTTCCCTCCCTGCCCGAGCCCCCTTTTCCCCTCCCTCTCTATTAGCTCCTGCTGGAAAGACCCCCTTTCCAGGTTCCAGAACACTAAGATTTTATTGATTGTGATGATAGCTCCTTTCTCTTGCCCTTCATCAGCTCTGGGGTTGGTAGGGGCCTTCTAGTGTTGCCAATCCCTGGGGGCCTTGAGAGGACCCTCACCCCTGCCCAGACCTGCGTATAGTCCCTTCCTTAGCCCTCTTCAAATACTCCCCAGGAAGATGTAGCTGTGTCCAGCTTAGGTCCTGCACGGACTGGATCGCTATGAGTTACCAGCCCACGGGGCACCTGGGGGGCTCAGTCGGTTGAGCGTCCGACTCGGGCTCAGGTCATGATCTCACTGTTCGTGAGTTCGAGCCCCGCATCAGTCAGGCTCGCTGCTGTCAGTCTGTCAGTGCGGAGCCCGCTCAGGATCCACCGTCCCCCCTCTCTCTGCCCCTCCCCCGCTTGTGCTCTCCCCAAAATAAATAAATATTTTTAAAAAATGGTAAGCACATGAGTGTTGCTCGTTTTCTTACCAACTTCCAGTTTAATTAGAGGAAGGTGATAGTCGAGGAGGGATATCGATTTATTTTTATTTTTTAATTTTTACTCTGTCCGACACACACACTTCTCTCTTAGGATATGAATTGTTCACACACGTGGTATAATCTTAATGGTCAGAAAAATCACGGAAGCCTGACATCTCTTGCAAAAATTATGGAATCCTAGAAAACCTTGGTCGTGGTGGACAGAGAGAGAGAGAGAGAGAGGACAGAGTCAGTAAGAGCCTATTCTTCCCGCCCCCCTGGTGCTTTAGTTGGCTGCTTGGACAGAAGCTCACGAGCAGTTTTTCAGGGACGCATCTGTCTGGTATGTGCCAGACACACTTCTAGATGTCGGGGATGTGGCACCGACTAAGACACACGTGGAGCCCGTGTTCTGGGGACTCAGGGCGACGCCAAATAAAATAGGTGAGTTATACACGGTGTCTGAAGATGCTGTGTCTAGAGAAAGCTAACTGAAGGAAGAGGAGAGGGGATGTTGGGAGGCCTTGCAATTTGTAAAAACGCAGTCAAGGAAGGCCTTGAGGAAGTGGTGTTTGAGCAGAGACTTGAAGGAGGTGAGGAGGAAAGACACGTCAGTATCTGAGAGCAGAGACTGCAGGCAGCGGGGAGAGCAGGCCTGGAGCTGAGGGAGCAAGGGGAGGCCCGGAGGTGTGGCGGCCATGGCACAGGGCCCCGGGGGTCATTGGAGGAACTTTGGTTTTACTCCTCACGGCACATGTGGCTATCCTAGAGCTTGAGGGAGGGGCCCCTTGCTCGGACTTTCCTCTTACCATACCCTGGACGCAGTACCCAGAGTAGACTGGGGGGGGGGGGGCAGAGGAGGGGCCCAGGGAGCCAGACCACCATACTGCCAGTGCTCCTGGCCAGAGGGCTGGTGGCCTGGACCAGGAGGGAGCAGGGGAGCAGGGAAGAGTGGTTCGATTCTAGACCCTCGTGGAGAGTGAAGCTGGTGGGGTAGGTGGAACACGAGGCGTGTGAGAGAGAGGAGACCGGATGGTGCGGGAGGTTTTGGCCTGCGCTGCTAGCAGGATAGGGGTGCTAGGAAGTGGGATGGGGAGGGCCTGTGGGAAGAGTGGGTTTTGGGCCGTGTTGGGCGGCGGGGGGGGAAGAGACCAAGGGTTCCATTCCAGACGTGCTCACTTTGGGAAGTTTGTGAGGAACCCCAGTGGGGGTCTCAGATGTGTGACTGTTGCCCATGTTTGGTAATTTTAATTTTCAAATTTTATTACCCTTGGAGACTGGCTTTCCCCGTGGTGTGTTTTAAGAAAAAGAAATGTTTAGGGGCGCCTGGGTGGCTCAGTCGGTTAAGTGTCCAACTTTGGCTTAGGTCATGATCTTAACAGCTCGTGAGTTTGAGCCCTGAGTGGCACCAGGGTGGCTCAGTTGGTTAAGTGTCCAACTTCAGCTCAGGTCGTGATCTCACGGCTGGTGAGTTCGAGCCCCGTGTTGGGCTCTGTCCTGACAGCTCTGAGCCCAGAGCCTGCTTCGGAGTCTGGGTCTCTGTCTCTGTCTACCCCTCCCCTGCTCTCTCTCTCTCTCGCGCGCACGCTCAAAATATAAACTTTAATTTTTTTTAAAGAAATGTTTATACCATGGCTATAGTGATTTTGAGAGTAAGCCTCAAGGCAGGCTATTCGATGCTTATATTTTCCGTGGATGCAAAGCCATCTTTGCATAGTTAACAGATTCGAAGACACTTGTGGGAATTTATTCTGAGCCAAGAGACTCTGGCCTGTTTTACCAGCTCCTACTATAACTACACCAAACCTTTTTTAGAGCAGAGCGGCCTGCTACGGCATTATGCAACAGGGCTTTCGAGTCGGCCACAAAAGCAGACCTCATGCAACTGGAAAGAGCACAGTTAGCAAGGTTCCTGTTTGCTCGCGTGTTAAAACTCTCCTGCCCTTTTAGATACGTTTTTCCTTTGAAGATTATTCTGCTACCTCTTTCTTGTGCTTTTCTCTCCACTTCTTCCTTCTCCTGTATTTCTGAAAGTTCTGTTTTCTTGTTGCCAATGTCACATTCGCTCCCGAAGTGAAGTTAGGCGACAAGTAGGGGAGAGAAGAGTGGTCAACACAACTCGGTTGACCGATTACCTGTGTCATCCTCAAAACAGTATTTTGAGCGAGGTGTGATTTTTCTTGCTCAACGGATGAGGAAACTAAGACTCAATGAGGTTAAATGATTTGCCTGAGGCCACATAGTGAATTAGCAACGAGTTGAGATTCCCACTAGTGAATTTCCAAGGTCCAGGGAGTCTGCTCTGCCCAAGCAAAGTTCTGTCTTCGGCAGTTTAGCACTTCTAGATGTTAGTGCCTTGCCTTATCTGGCCTTACCGATGAAGGAGAGGGGAGCAGTGCGAATATTTCGGGGCCCGATGCCTCTTTCAGAAATGCTTCTACAAGTTCAGTGGTGGTAGGCGGGGCGGCAGGTTCTCAGGGCTTCCATCTGAGCAAACAGTAAGGGAACGCGCGGCTGAAAAGCATGAAGAGGAAGGAGCAGGTGCAGTCCCTGTTTGGGACCACTTTTACCTCTCCATCTCAGCCTCTGAGCTGAAGAATTGTCCAGCCGGGGAGGTGAGGAGGAAGGCTCTTGGCAGCAGGCACGGCCAGCACAACAGGAGGCAGGGCTGAGCCTGGGGAGATGAGACAGAGGCACAGGTGCGGTGGAGAGGGAGAAGTGGTCTAGGGGAGACAGAAGTGGTCTGCTCCGCAGTACTAAACGGCTGGCGTACCTTCGACTTTTTATTTCATAATCCCAGAGCTGCTCTTCAAGGTATTTTTTTGGTGGGGGGGATTTTTTTTAAAGGTTCGGAAAAAGACCAGAAGAAGCGAGAGCACGGTTGGGTGCGTGTGCCTGGGTGCTTTTGCGCGAGCTTAGGCTTAGGCTCAGGCTCATCATGTGCAAGTGTGATTACTGGGAGGACAGGTTTAACTGGGGGGAATGTGAGCTGGGCTCCTCTGCTTTGGGCAGGCAGTATCTCAGAGTAGGAGTGTGAGTGCTTTGGGAGTACTCGCATGCACCCGGCGGCGTCTTAAAGGATGCCTGCGCCTACCTGTGTAAGATGAAATGATAAAAAAAAAAACAAACAAACAAACTACATTGTAAGGGAAGAAATCTTTTTTTTTGAAAGTTACATTGTTATAAAAGTCTTAGCTCTTTTAATAGTAAATAGACTCAGTTTTTACAAAGGAATCAAGCATTTGACAAAGATAAAGCATAGAACATTTGTTTTCTAGGTAGATTACGTTAAGTTAAAGAAAAATCTCGGTTTACAATTTTTTTTAATTAAAATCAGACTAGTAATTTAAGAAAAACTTTGTTCTTTTAACAGCAAAACAACAACAGAACCCACAAATTTTAGTTTTGTACCAGCTTACTTGCTAAATTGTAACTGACACGGTGTTACGTTGAATGCGCCTGATCTCGTCTGATCTCGGAAGCTAAGCGGGGTCGGGCCTGGTTAGTACTCGGATAGAAAGAAATCTTCTTGACTATAAACTTCACACTTCAGCACCTACATAGATGAAAGGTTGAGGTTTTCTAGCACAAAGCTTCCAGATGGCTTGGTCGGTGCGCGCTGTACGCCCAGCTGGCGTGGGCCAGCATGCGGACTTGGTGAGGGCTCTGGCGCCCCAGGCCAACTTCGTTGTTTAACTCGATTTTATCCGAGATTCCCAGCATCTCTCTTCTTAGCACAGGCAAAACTGTCACCTCTACAAGCGAAGAAGAAAGTCCTCTTAACCCAGCCTCCCTACCGTTATAAAAACCTTACAGTATCACCCATATTTTTCTGCCCTTGGATCCACTTATGGCCCCCAGGAGAAGCAGAGGGAATAAAGTGAATGAAATAGCCTCTTCGTTACTTGGCCTCCATAAATTGTTCATCACCGAGGTGAGTAGGTGACCGAATGCCTTTTTGCAAGGCCATCGTGAATATCTAAGGGTCATCAGAGCTTTTAAAATCTAAGGTAAAAATGTATTTTGCTCATTCCCTTAAGAAATCAAGCTGCACTATATCTTACTGCTCTCGTCGGAGATACAGGTTTAAGTCCATGTGACCTACAGAGTCATGTTATTAGTACTTCTATTCTCTCATAACCTCTAGAGTTACTGTGTAGGCACAAGATGAATCACTGTGACTGGACAACCTCTGCTAGCGATTTAGGAAAAAAAAAAAAAAAAGAAATCTGACCTCCAGGTAAAAATGCTTGCTGGGAAGGCCCTACCGTCCCAAACACGTTCCTCAAACCCAAACAACGATAACAAACACACGAGAAACACCGGAGCCACGGGGCTGGCTTATTCCACCAGATCGAGATGACGAATGTCCTTCGCCATAGCAAGAGGTGGGCAGCAGGGTAGTGTTTCCATGATTCCTGGTGTTCTGTTCCTTAGAACTCTTTTCAGGTTAGTTGTGTGAGATTTTATCAAAGGCGTTTGCTCGTAAATTTGACTTGGACTTTGATACGAAATGCCAGGCAACATTTGTGCTTCGTCGAGTTTCACGCTTTGTGCCGTTTATAGATGCCTGGGTGCTGTAGGCTTTTAAACAATCGCTGGCAATCCCAAAGAAGTTAATGTCTAATTTGGTGAGGTTCACCTTGGGAAACCAGTGAAAATGTCTAGAAACACACTATGGACCTAAGTCGTTTCTAGCTAGAGCTGACTTTTCTATTAGGGTGTGCACGAGCTGAAAAGTTTTCTCAATCAGTCAGAAATGGTTGTCGAGGGGGCGCCGGGAGGCTCAGTCGACTGAACGTCGACTCTTGATTTGGGCTCAGGTCACAATCTCACGGTTCGTGAGATCGAGCCCCTTGTTGGGCTCTGCACTGGCGGTGTGGAGCCTGCCTGGGATTCTCTCTCTCCTTCTCTCTCTGCCCCTTCCCCACTCACACTTTCACTCTCTCTCCAAAAAAAGGGGGGGAAAATGAGGTATTGCTGATACACGCCCACATAGGTCATTCTAAAATCCCTCCGACAGAGCGGGCCGGCGGCCACCTGGCCAGGTGTGAACTTCGAAATGCAGCATACTTGGGAGGAAAACCCATCAAAACCACTTCCATTCTGTGGAGTCGGGTGGCTGTGGTTGAAGGTGCTTGCCTGAAATAGTCAAGAAGCAGGAAGCGACTCGGGGCGGCTCACCCAGGAAGGCGCTCAGTAGTCAAGCATTTGACCTTTCGCCATGAAGGAAGGGATAGGCCAGAGAAGAGCCTTGTGCGGGTCCTAATTTTTGCGAAAACAAGTCCCCGCGGAAGCAAAGCCCTTGTGACTGTTGGCCTGAGTCTGACAGCTGCCAGGCTTGTTAAAATGACAGCAGGATTCAGAAGAGAAACGGGCAGCTTGGAACACGAGAGAACGTGTTCTGCTTTTATGTCTGGCGTGTGGTCAGCTGTCAACTAATAGAACCGCGCCGTGAGTTAGAGAAGCAGGCCACAAAGGGTCTTTCACGAAATGTTTATAACGTGGAGTTATTCTGACCCTCGCTGTGTTGGCTGCAAAATGGAACAATGGCTTCTTCATAACAAATTGTTCAGTAGGAAAAAGTGTGGTAATGGGAATTGCTGGCTACGTTTATAACAAAGCGAATGTGATAAATTTGCGGTAAAAATAAATGTGAGCCCTTAAAAAAAAATCAGAGCTGAGTTCAGTTTTGTAATTCGCTGTTACGGTCCTTGTGCTGCGTTCAAAGTAATACCTTCTAGCGTATTCCTCAGGTCAAATCCAGCCTGCCCCCTGTTTCTGTAAATCAAAGTTTTATTAGCACACAAGCACGTCCATTTGTCTGGGTGTATACATGGCTGCTGTCTCCAACAATGGCAGAGTCGCGTAGTCGTAACAGACACTGTATGGCCCACGAAGCCTAAAATATTTACCATCTGTCCCTGTAGAGGAAAAGTGTGTTGACCTTCATTCTAGAAGTTTCCCACTGAATGCAGCAGTGGTGATTCATTGACACGTTAACGTTTGGGAAGCACTGGCCGGGGGCAGGGGTTCCTTACCTGGGGCCTCAATGACTGGACTCCACGAAGTCATGGGCACGCTTCTGCTTGTGCACATGTGTATTTTTCTGCACCTCCACCCTCTCAGACGTAGAGGAGTCAGTACTCGTTACCACTTTCTCAGAATGGTTTGTAGCCCCTCAAAGTGAAAAATCATTAGTCTAGAAGAGGGAGACCTTGACTCAAAACTCATGGATTCATGTTTGAAATGATGGTTACAAAGCTCTCACTACTTTACACCAAGAGAAGTCAGACCAACTCATGCTTATTTATGTGTTTTTAAATAAAGAATATAAGATTTGCAGTCCAGGATACGCCTGTGAGATATGACATTTCGTAACTATTATTAATGGATGGGACTGTTTCATGGATATTGGTTCCTTGAGCCTTAATAGCTGGTGTCATATCACATTGTGGTTCTGAGATATTTATTACGTGCCTCTCCCATTTGGAAAAATGAAAGCTCTGAGGTCTAAAATTATAGGCCTTTGTGGTGACTTTTTATGGGTATCTACTAGAAATGACTGCTAGTTAGCTTGACAACGTTATGAAACATCCATCATGTGTGGAACCCTGTAGGAATTTCCAAGAAGCAGGAGATGGACTGTATAATGGGCTGGGGCTGACTTCTGATCACCTTACCTCTGAACGGCTGTTGCATGTTCTCTGTGAGGCTTTCTCACCCCAGGTTAGGCACCTGTAGTAGGTAGTAGGAACCAGAAGATTTATATGTCGTCTCTAGGTTACCTGTCTGGACACGTTTCTGGGGATGGCAGCTGGCCAGATCAGTAGAGGAAGGAAGAACAATGGTGCTGTTAGAAGAAACTGTGGCGGGGCGCCTGGGTGGCTCAGTCGGGTAAGCGTCTGACTCTTGATTTCAGCTCAGGTCATGATCTCAGAGTTCGTGGGTTCAAGCCCCATGTTGGGTTCCACACTGATGGTATGGAGCCTGCTTGGGATTCTGTCCTCTCTCTGTGCCCCTCTCCTGCCCTCTCTCTCAAAATAAATAAACATTAAAAAAACAACAACTGTGGTGTCAGAGGTAGAGAAAGTGGAGAAGCTCAGAAATGCAAGTCTAGCTGAGGAACCCTGACTTTGGAACCAAAATATCACCCCCACAAACCTAAAAAGGTACATATCACTTTGCTACACTGCCTTCAACTTTTTTTTTTATCCATTAGAAATAAATATAGAGAAAGATGACGGTCACCATGAGGAACGTAAATATTTTTTTTTTTTTGGTGCTATTTTTTCAGTGGGAGAATTCTTCTCTGAGACAAACAGGTTTGTGACTTCTGGGCTGGTTTTGGGCTGCCTGGAACCCACAGACTCTGAAAGTCCACCTGGGAAGCCAAGAAGTTAGAAACAAACATGCAGATTAGTGTGACAAGGAGAAAGACCAAGTTTGACATGATCAGACAGAACTAGAAGCTTCTAGACCAGAGCATGAGGCTTCGGAAGAGGAGAGGGAGCCGTGGGAGACAGGACAGGACCTCTGCTTCGTAGGCATAGCTCCTTGGGTTATGGGCTATGAAGAAAAGACACACCAGTCCAAGTTGCAGGATCCTAGGCAATTTAACTGATGTTGAGGCTTGTCCGCTACATGGAGGCAAGACTTTGGACATCTCCAGTGGAGCTCAGCTCCCAGCCGCGTCCACTGACAGGACCTGGGAACAGTGATAGCTGATGGCTATGAGCACCTCTGTGGTTGCTGAGATCTTGGTTTCTTTCTTTTAAGGATTAAAAACAAAAATTTTTAAGTACTCTCTACACCCAACATGGGGCTGAAACGCACAACTCCGAGATCAAGAGTTGCATACTCTACCGACTGAGCCTGCCAGGCGCCCCACTTAGATCTTGGTTTCTAAATGCCATTCTGCAACTGCGAGAAACGAGCTCCTGGGAGAAGCGGCTGATTCTGGGCCTGGGGCAGAAGAAGTGTAAGATGAGCCTAAAAAATCTTTTTATGTCACAAAGTAAGGAGGTGCTCAAAGAATGACGGGGACAGAGGAGCCAGCCTGAAGGAGCCCCCGGTAGCCAAATAAATTTACAGCATTAAGATAAATATGGCAGTAATGAGTCATAACTCATTGAATAATATAAAATCAATGAACCCATACTAGTATGAATAAAATGAATACAGAAAAGAAGACATTCGAACAGAATTTCAATTAATAAATGTAGAAGAAAGGGTAGAATTAAAAATCCCTGTCTGGCAACCATCATGTTATAGTTAATTCAGGCAAGAAGTCTTACGGCATGCTAAGGCGAGTGGATGAAAATTTGATAAGGAATAAGCTTTATATAGCCTCAGCATATCTCTCTGCAAAATACTTGTTAAATACAGAAGGGCGGCAGATTAAAGATTAACTGTGCAGTAGAGAAACTTGGGAGATACAAGTGATCAAGTTAATATAACATAACCACCTATTAGAATTACTTCTGTAAACCCTCTCCTCTCCCCTCCAAATGACATATAAAAACTGAATCTATTCATGAGAAAACATCAGATACACTCAAATTGAAGGATATTCTACAAAGTAACTCTTGGTCATCATCAAACTGTGAAGGTTATAGAAAGGCAAGAGAAGAATGAGGAACTTTCAGGTTGAAGCAGAATGAAGAACGGTGACATGTAAGTTACAGCCTGTGACCCTGGCTTCTCTCCTTTTGTATTATTAGGACATTTGGTGACATTTTCTGATTTCAGTAGTTGTACCGCTGTTAGGTAGGAAATACTTTGAGCGTACAAGAGTAAGGGACCTCAGGTCTACAACTTACTGTCAAATGTTACCGGGAAGGGGGAAGTTATTTGTTTGTTTTGCAACGAGGTGGGGGTCCTTTGAGTAACCATTGTATTTATTGAAGTTTTGGAAGCTGATGGCAAAGGTCAGCTCGGATTGCTGATGGGTGAGGAAGGTTGAGAATAAATCAGCAGCCCGTGCTGCGGTTAGCAGAGAAGCAGGTACCAGTAGGGACAAGAAGGACAAAAGAACAGATGGGAAGTAGTAGTTTAGGATAAAGGAGCATCAGCGTACAAAAAGGCAAAAGTCCCCCAGGAAGGAATACGTGGAAGGCAAGGAGGTGAATCCGGGAAAAGGATGGGTAAGACTTTGGTAGATCTGGATGGGAGGGGGAAGCAAGGTTTCGAACAGCAGAGAGGCATCAACTTACGTACTGGTCCTTGGCTGGAGCCTCCAGGGCCAGCCTAGTCAGTGTCGGCTCTTCCATGTCTTTCCAGCCATCGTTAGTGCTGTCTGAGGATGCTCTGTGACTATCCGTAGATGCTTTGGGGCCAAGCTCGGTGGGAGGGGTGGCAGGAGAGGTGGTTTGCCAGGGACTAAAGAAAGATTACAACAGTTAATTCTAGAAAGAGAGGTTGGTTTCAGTTCACCCTGAGGTATGTTTCATTTGATCTTGGTTCTCTGAGATTCCTTTCTGCTAATACTAATGAGAATCAGGCTGGCTTCAAGTACAGGCAGAAAGGTGAGCATTTAAGTATTACTCTCTACCTTCGGTTATAGGGCTGAACTTTGGAGTCCTCTTGTAATTCCTTCTCTCATCCCTTGAACATGCCAAGTAAATGGCAGAGTTAGAAGAGCCCGGAAATCGGAGTGCCTGGATGGCAGTTGGTTAAGCCTCTTACTCTTGATCTCAGCTCAGGTCATGGTCCCACAGTTCATGAGTTCAAGCGCCAAACCTGCTTGGGATTCTCTCTCTCTCTCACACACACACACAAAGAGCCCAAAATCAAATGAATAGGATTGTTTGTATTTTATATTAATTTAATTCACCAAAGATATGACTGCCTAGCATGTGCTTAAAAGCCGTGGTTTCTAGGGACCAAAAACATGCATTTTCTGCTCTAGAGGAACCAGATGGGGGAGGGAAGAATTGTGAATGAACAAGTAGTTGTGATGCAGCCTGGGAAGGTTATTCATAGGGGCTGATACAGGGCTGTGGAACTGGGGAGGAGGGAGCCTCCAACTGTTTTGATTTTTTTTTACGTTTATATTTGAGAAGGGACAGAGCACAAGTGGGGAGGGACAGAGAGACACAGAATCCAAAGCAGGCTCCGAGCTGTCAGCACAGAGCCCGACGCGGGGCTCGAACCCACAAACCATGAGATCGTGACCTGAGCCGAAGTCAGACGCTTAACTGACTGAGCCACCTGGGCTCCCCGCCTCCAACTTTATAAGGGTTATGGAGGGAAGCCTTCAAGTCAGGAGGAACAGCGTGCGTGTTTCTTCAAAGAAAGGCACAGAGGCAAAGAGCCAGGAGTTGGAGGGTGTCCTGGAGCCTCGGGAAAGGTGTGGGGGTGGGAGACGGAGCCTGTGGGATTAACGGGGATGAGGTCTAAGAACCCTAAGTGCCACTCTAGGGAAGCTAAAGGAGAGAATGCATTTGGGTCCCGTGAGCCAGGAGCTCTGCTAGACGCTTCGCCTGGTAAAACAGAAAATTAATCAAGAAAAGCACAAGGGGCACCTGGCTGGCTTAGTTGGTGGAGCGTGTGACTCTTGATCTTGGGGGTGTCGGTTCAAGTCCCATATTGGATGTAGAGGTTACTTAAAAATAAAATCTTAAAAAAAAAAGGTAAGAAAGCACAAAGTCAGTGTATTCATTTACTCGGGCTGCCGAGACAGCATGGCACGGGCTGAGTGGCTTTGACAACCGAAATGTACTTTCTCACAGTTCCGGAGACCGGAAGTCTCAGATCTGGGTGTCATCGGGGTTGCTTTCTTCTCAGGCCTGCGTCCTTGGCTTGTAGATGGCCACCTCCTCCGTAAGTCTTCATGTGGTCTCCCAGACACCTGTCTGTGCCCTCATCGCCCCTTGTAATAAGGACATAGTCGTATTGAATTAGGGCCACCCTAGTGACCTCATTTTATTTAACTTAATCACCTCTTTAAAGGCCCATCTCTAAACATGGTCACATTCTGAAGTGAGAACCGGGGTTAGGACTTCAATGTATGAATTATGGCAGGGGCGGGGGGTGGGGGTGGGGACGCGGTTCAGCCCATAATAGGAAGTTGTATTTTTGTAGAACCTCCCAAGTTTATGAAGGATGATTGGCAGCTTTTTGGGAAGCCTAAGAGGCTTGCATTAGCCGTATTTAGCTTTCTCTCACCTATAATCTTAGAAATAGGAGGACTAACTGAACAGGTGGAATGGAGATGAATTTTACACATTCGCAGGCATCATGACACTTCACTCCCAGAATACTTCCAGCATATATCTCCCGAGAACAAGGACATTCTCCTACAAAATCATATCATCACACCCAAGAGATTCATCATCAATTCAGCAACATCATCTCATGTATAGTCCACATTAAAAAATGTCCTTTATCCCTGTAGGGTCCCCGCCCCCTCCGTGGTAGATCCCAACATGGGTCATGCATCTTCTTAGTCTCTTATGATCTAGAACAGTCTCCTCGCTTTTGTTTTCCTTTCCACGATGTTGCCAGTTTTGAGGAGCCCATGAGAATCCTACGCGTCTTGTTCCTTGTGACTAAATTCAAGATGAACATTTTGGGCTGGTACCTCGCAAGCAATACCGTGTTCTTCCATGGCCCGCCGCCCAAGGCACGTGACATCAGCCCGTGCTATTATTGGGAGGTGCTAAGTCAGAGCTTTGGTTAAGGTGATACCCGCCAGATCTCTCTGTTGTAGAGATGACTTCTCTCTTCGCCATCGAATAAGCAATCTGTGAGCTGATCTTTGAGGCAAGTATATGTGCTGTGTGGTCTCCCAGCAGCCTTTCATCCCAGGTGATCTTTCTGGATGAGCATTGCCTAAATCGGTCACTACGTTGGAAGTGACAAAATGGTTGTCGAAATTAATCTGTCATTTTTCATATATAAGCCAGGAGTCATAGTTAAGAGAGAACTTCCTCCCCTTTCCTCTCTGTCTTCTTCTCTTTCTGCTGTTCCCCCGTTTGATTATGGTGGCTCTCTTATGATGGTTATGTTCGCTCTCTGAGCTCAGTTGTTTGTTTATATATTTAATTTTAGGGTTTGAGTTTGCTCATCCTTTTTGATTTAATTAATTTTTTTCACTATGTAAAATGTATACATGACTCAAGTCACAGCTGTACAAGAGATACTGAGAGAGGCCTCAGCCCCCCAAGCCCTTCCTCCCCATTCCCACCCCCCCTTAGGTGTGGCCATTTACATTAACTGGTTTGTTCTCTGTTTACGTGTGTAAATAAGCACATGTATCTTCTTTTTCCCCTTCTTTCTTCCACCTTGCTTTTTTTCCCCCTTCCATGCCGTTCATAGCATCTTCCACATTCTTCTGTATGACCACATACCATGCAACTCCAACTGAGTGGACAGAAACCAATTAGCTTCTGGGAATGGGAATTTAAATTTCTCCCACCACCCCCCCAACCCACCTTATGGCTGTTACCAGTAATGGTGAAATGAATTACCTTGTAAATGTTTGATTTTGTAGTAATGGAAGATGTATTTTCAGAGTGAGCACTTGGCAGTGGAATTACTAGGTCAACAGGTAAATCACACAGAGCTTTATTAGATAACGAACCCCCCCCCCCCCCGTTGTGTTCTCCCAAGAACAACGTGTGAGTGTGCCTGGTGTGGGATGGATTGTTGGAGCCCTTTCTAGTTAGAGCGAGGAGTGATCAGTGGCTCTCAGACCTCAGCTGACCTCACAATCAGTCAGGGAGGTCTTCGCGTTGGTCCCACACTCCCAAGCACTGATTTATTCAGTGGTCAGTGGACATTATGGGTATGGATTCAAATGCTTTTGTAGAAGTATTAGTTTAACATCTAATTTATGAACCTACACAACAATCCGTTCCTTTAACTTACCATTTTAGGAAGAAGTAAATGAAAATATACTTTTAATGCACGAATCTTAACCATGTTCATGGTTTCTGAATTCCCTACAAACACTGGTGACCGTATGTCCTTAATTTTTCAAAAGCGGTCTGATTTCAGTTAGTTTTCATTTAGTCTATGAGTATTCATTGAGCTCTTATTGGATGGCAGTCATTATCTTTGTACTAAGGAAAGGTACACAAGACGGGCCCGATCCCTGTCCTCAGATATTCCTTCTGCTTGGGGGAGATGCAGGTAAACAGGAGACCCTTGAGCCCCTCAGTTGGTCAAACACAGGGTATATATAGGTTCCCACCCTGAAGGAACTCTTTCCAACCGGGGAGGCACAAGTAAACAGAATATGAGAACGTAGGAGAGGCGCTTAACCCAGCTAGAGGGGTAAGAGATGATTTCTTGGAATGAGTGGTGGGCCTCAGGGCTGAATTTCTCCAGGCCAAGGAAGGGGCTGGCATTCTAAGCTGAGAGAACGTGTGTACAGGGGCTTGCAGGCAAGTAAGGCATGTCGCTTTTGCAGAAGTACAAGTGGCTCAGAGGGACTGGAGGGTGGACTTCAGGCCAGAGCATGACAAGTACTTGGTTAAGCAACCAAGGGCCACATCATTTGCTCCAGCGCCTGGTGATAGGAGGTGCTCAGTAATTCACTGGATGGCTGGTTGCATGAATGATGACTTGCCGATTTGTGGAATAAAGCAGTTTTGCATTACCGTTTGGCAGAAGTTGGTATTCCCAGTGTATTTGATATGGGAATGAATTTTTTTTTAATGGTAAATGGCAATCAGGTTATATTGAGAAGGGTCGCCCGGGTGATGTATTGCCCCATTCTAGATGGATGGGCAGAAAAAAAAAAAATCTCTTCAAATTGTCGTCATGACGTTTCTGTCTCTTTATCTGCTTATTATAATCCAGCTTCAGGGATAGATGGCATTTAAAAAATGCATAGCCCCGTTGGCCTTGAGAGCCCTAGAATGCTTCCCATCAGCGAAAGGAAAACAAACAGATGAGACTAACAGCCGGGCCTCGTGTTCAGTGATGTTAGCTCTAGAATCACTTCCTCAGGAAATTGTATTTGTGCGCGAGTCTGTGGTTCTGTGGTTTCATTGATATTCCATTGACGGGAACACAGGGATTGCGACAGTTACAGTGAAAGACGGGAGTTCCTGTGGGCGCTGGGACTGACTGCAGCTGCCAGGGTGGGGGTGGGGAGAGAGTGGGGGGCCGGGGAGGTAGTTGGGGGGGAGAAGGGGAGGGGGGATGGGAATGTGTGCTATGAATCACCTTAGGTTGGAATTTCTTTGAGGCTTTGCTACCTCTTCCCTCCTTTCAATGTAGGTTAAATTCGACCTTGTTTTATTTTAAGTTACTCAGTAATTTGAGAGCATTAGAGAATTATTTTCTGGAATAGACTGGCTGTCTCAATAAACCGATCTAATCTGATTCCCATGAGCTCCATCAGCTAAGGGCTTGTGAGGCATCTACTTTCAAGCCTGTCTTTGTTGTTTTTACTCCTGGTATTCTCTCTCTCTCTGTGTTTTACATTCAAAAGTAGAATTTGGCTCATCTAAGAAATCACTAGCATTGTTTTTGGTTCTATTTTGTGACTATTCTGAGAAAGGTAAGTATGAGAATTTTTTTCCACAAAGGAAAGGAAAGCTGAAACTCAGTAAGTTAATTGGTAGATTAAACAGGCTTAATTTAATAGGGTGGTACATGGCTACTTGGGAAATATTTTTGTCTTAGTGAACTAAGAGAGCATTTTTCCCTAAATAAGACATCAATTACTTACTTAACTGAACTACTAGCTTAGGACAAATATTGTGTACTCTAAGAATCGATTGATGGATATTTTTATGTTTTAGTAGTTTTTGTTAGGTAATATGTATATACATCTGTACTTAAAACAAAAATTCAATATCCGTGTTGTGAGTCTGTGTGCAGACTTTACTCCAGAATGATTGTATCCCAACTGAAAAGTATCCTTTTGCATTAGTTAAAGATTATTATTAAGGGCTGGTCATTACTGATTAATTCAGATGTTTAAGTGACTGACTGCCAGTAGTTTAAAACTGTGACAAATATTTTACTTCACCTAAAATTTGAATATATTTGATTTTATGAAGAATAATTACAATAACTCTGTAATAAAACTAGTTTGAGACTTAGGAATTGCGTCTTTTACTTTCAAAAATATGAGTCGGATATTTATGTGGCCTTTATATAAATATTCTTATAGATCATGACGCAGATATAGCCTCACATGCGTGTGCTATATTTAGAATATGTATTTATACATTCTGAAAAGATTACCTAATTAAAAAAATGTTTTGGAACTAAGTCATTTCTCATTTGGTCGTTAAGCTTTAACATTTAACAAGAAAACATTTTTTTATAGAAGTCATTTACATGTAAAGTTTTTTGATAAAATGAATCACTGCCTTCTAACAAACTTAGAAGTTGTACTTTTACAGTGTCTTTTTGCTTCAAGGGTACTTGGTGAGAGTGAGGTGAGCATGATTCTTGATTTTTTTTTTTCCCTTGAAGCTTAAATACTTTGTGTGTGGTCTTGGATATAAAAGTTTGGATAATCTATAATCTTGCATTTTAGCTTGGGGCTGCTTAAAGATCTTTTTTTTTTTTTTAGTTTATTTATTTATTTTGAGAGAGAGAGAGAAAGAGAGTGCAAGCAGGGGAGAGGCAGAGAGGGAGACAGAATCCCATGCAAGCTCCACACTGTCAGTGCCGAGCCCCACGCGCGACGCACGGCTCAAACCCATGAACTGTCCGATCATGACCTGAGCTGAAATCAGTAGCGGATGCTTAACCAACTGAGCCGCCCAGCGCCCTGGGGAAGTTGAGTATTCTTATCGAGATAATAAGAGAGCGAGGGGCAGGTGTGCTCTTTTATCTGGGCGTTATTTCATAAACGAGTGCCCACTGCATACCGTCTATGGGGCTTGGCAAGCTTTATTAATCTGTAAAGCTGGGTCTGTTTGCAGAGGAGGGGGACTCAAACGGAATAAGCAAGAGAGACATGGTGAATCTGAGCCTTTCCTGCCACTGAGTTGGTAATCAAGCCAGGGTTTAGAGAGAAAGGAATTTACAAGGCAAAAAATGGCTGGGGGCCTGGTGACAGTTGTTATTTGACAATGTGGTGACCTAAAAAACAGCTCTAGCCTGGCACCACAGAACCCCATACAAGTATTTTACTGGGCTTTTTCAGAGAGGAGAATTTGAATACTGCTAAGGTTTAATCTCTGTGAACTTAAACATTTGTAGTTTGTAGTCTCTTCTCCTCCCCTCTTTTTTCTAGAAGACTCAGTAATGAAAATACCCATATCTTTGTCATCTAATAATTGACTTGGTGAAAGATAATTTCATATAAATAAAATTATGCAGTAATGCTAGTTTCCCAGGGGTTATTTAATTTCACACAGAAGTCATGACTTGAGCAGTTAGTGTGGTCTTCTAGGCATTCAGAACGTATTGGCCATTTCTGTAACCTTCAGACCCAAGCCACATTTCAAGAAGCAGCCCTCCTCAGAAGTCTGACCCCCATCAAGCTGCCTGAACCAGAAACCTGGGGATCTTTCCCTACCCCACCTTGTGTTACCAAATGGCCAAACGGTCTCACCACGGTCACTAACTCGGCAAATGTCGGAGCGAGCCCTCACACTGCTGTGGCCAACCGCTCATCCCAAGGAACCCAAGGGGGCCAGACAAGTCAAAAGCACAGCTCCTGGCTGGGTTGGCCAACGCTGTTGCGAAACAAATTTGGTAAACTTATTGCAAGAGCAGCCAATAACTCAAGAGTTGAGGGTTCAGAAAAGACAAAGGGAGAAATTTATTTTGGGTGCTAGCAGCCTGGGCAGGTGGCAGGCTCAAACCGTAACAACCGACCTCTGTGTCGGCAAGATGGACATTGGGGCTTTATAGCAGAGGTTCAGCCTTCAGGGGTCCCCTGTACCCCGCACGTGAAGAGCGGGAGCCAGAGAGGGGCCATGGCTCTCCTAGGAGCTTGCTCGCTCAGAGCCGCGCGGTCCTTAGTGCCTCAAGAAAATGCGATAAAAAGTGAACACAGTGGATTTCAGTTAGAGCATGAGTTCAGCCGTCTTGTCTATTTCTGGTTTTAACCGTTGGGGTCTACAGTTGAGCAGAAGGGCTGGGCTCCCTGACGCGCCCTCTCCTCTCTAATTTTAACCAGCCTCAAGTCTTTGATTGCCCTTCCCCCTCCCCTGCATCCCCCCTGCCCGCATTCCAGCCCCCACCTTCACTTGAACCCCTCCCAGTTCATTTCCCAAACTGCTGCCCAAGGAGCTTTAAGAAGTAATACACAACGGAATATTACTCAGCCATGAAAAGAAATGAAAGCCTGAGAACATGCCACAACATGGATGAACCTTGAAAACATGCTTAGTGAAATAGGCCAGACACGAAAGGACAAATAATAGGATTCCACTTATGAGGCACCTAGAATAGGCAAATTCATTGAGAAACAAAAACACAACCCAAGGGCTACAGGGAAGTGGAAGCGGAGAGTTACCGGAGAGTTACCGTTCTAGAGTACAGAGTGGCAGGGGGGGAGAAATTCCTCTGCTCTTCAGGGTGCTTCTAGCTGGACTAAGAATCAAATTGACAAGAGACAGTTGAACAGGAGAAGATCAAATGTAGTTTCATGCAGAGAGGGAATCCACACAGATGCAAAATCCCAAAGAGCCAAGGAGAGGAGTAGGGTCTGAGGATACAAAGGGGAGAAAGACCATTAGTGAGGAGATGAGAGGAGATGTTTGCAAAACAAAGGTTGCTCTGATATGGAGATAAGTTTCTTAGGTATAAAGGAATCTATTCACAGCTCTCTTCTTGGTATAAGCAGGCAATTGAGTGGGGTGGGGGGGGGGGAGAGCATTTCCTGAATCTGTTGGGTTTGGATTGTTTTGTTTTGTTTTTAGGTCTTTTAATTTATTTTGAGAGAAAGAGAGACAGTGAGCAGGGGAGGGGCAGAGAGAGAGAGAGGGAGAGAGAGAATCCCAAGCAGACTTTGCTCTGTCAGCACAGAGCCCAACATGGAGCTCAATCCCATGAACCAGTTAAGATCCTGACCCGAGCTGAAATCAAGAGTCAGAGGACTCCTGAGTCAACTAACTGAGCCACTGAGGTGCCCCTGGATTGCTTTTAACTCAAAATAATCTTCTTCATGTCAAAGTGGCCCATCTTGGCGTGGCCTGCCCTTGGCCCCTACAAGGGTTTCTGTTTGGGATGATGGGAAAGTTCTGGAAACAGTGATGATGGTTACCCAACATTATGACTGCACTAAATGCCACTGAGTTATATATTTTAAAATGGTTAAGATGATTAAAAAGAAAAAAAGGTACTCCTGTTATGGTTGTGATATTCCTCCCCAGTGAAGTCTTCACGAGCCCTGCCACTCACAGGATAAAATGCAAACTCTGAGTAACGGGAAGGGGGTCAGCCATGCTTCCATTCCTTGGAATGGAATCGAATTCTCTAGAATAAGACGTCGTGCTCCTGCCTGCTACTGGGCCTTTCTGCTACCCCTTGCTAAGGATTTGGAAGGAGGAGAGAAGGCCCCGCTGTGGTTTGCTTTCTTACCTTCCCCATTCCCTTCCTCTTCCCCTTCCTCTCTTGCTGACTTATTTGCCCTCCTTGGGGGCATATTTTGCTCTCTGTTCCTACTGCCGCCTAGTGACCTGGCTGTTCCCAACCTTCAGGGACAGCTGCTGTGTTCCGAGACCAGAATGCCAGGAAACGGAAGCGCCATTTTGGCTTCGGGGCCCAGCCCGCTTCCTCCACTCTTGCTTTAGAACAGTGTAGGCAAGGCTGTATTTTAAGTCCCACCTGTTTCTTTGTCTGCCTTTCTGGTGGGCTCAGAGCATGGAGGGAAGGGCTGTGCTTAACTGATCGATTAGTTAATATACCGCTCAGACCCCACCGCCTTCCTTCAGACTCTGTTTAGGCCTTCTCTTGTCCTCATCAGACGGTGATCATACCAGCAGGAGCCAACAGGGTGTCAGGCGCTGTTCTAAGTGTTTTACATGCATTTAACTGAATAACCTATGAGGTAGGCGCTGTTATTATCACCTTTTACAGACATACTTGAGTCCTGCTGGAGACCACGGGTTCTGATCACTGCTCCTAACTGCTGGTGCTGCCTCATCTAGGACTCTGTGCTGTCTCGTAAGCTGTGTCCTCGTCCTTGACGTTAAAATGCCACCTTTTCCTGAAAAAGCTTTCCGGGCGTCCCCAGACAGACACAGGTGCTGCTGCTTCCGTTGCTGTCTGGTCCCCTGCCCTAAGCCCGGACCACACTGCATGGCAGTAATTCACATGGTTATCATTGCAGGGAGGGACCCGTCTTTTTCTCTTTGGGTCCCCCAAACCCAGAATAGCGCCTTGTACTCCGTACGTGCATTCAGAGTACTGTGTGTTACTCTGTGGTTTTCTCTGGGAAAGATGAACATGAAGCTGATTGAACCCCCACTTCCCCAAAGCTCGGTCCTAGGCCATCTCAGAATCGCACACTCAGAATATTACCACTTCCCCTAAACCTACACCTACAGATAAGCTTTTAAATTCGGAAACAAAGTCAAAGGTGGAGCAGGGATGGGGGCAGGGAGGATGGACCGGATGAGGCACAAAGGGACCTTCCAGGGTGATGGAAAGCGCTTGATTGGCATAGCGGTCACACAGCTGTGTATAGTTGTCAAAACTCATTGACTCCACGCTTAAAATATGTGCATTTTATTGTTGTCAAATATGACTCCAGTGTTGACATAAAAATAAATCTAAGAAAGCAAAGGAGAAATCTTTTGATTTCTTTCTTGGTTAGGAAGGATGGATTAATGATCGATGGCGTTTGGTTGCACCACTGTTCAATACCCAGTTTTTTTTGGGGGGGAGGGTGTACTGTTTTCTTCTTACCTTGCTTAAATGGAAAATCAAGTCTCATTGAGTTGTTGCAGCTGAATGTCAGGAAAGGCAGAAGTGTGGCACTCAGGCTGACAGCTGACTCCCCGTGCCCCCCGCCCCCCCAGGCTGCTTCCTGGGTTTCGTTTAGTGCTGATGCCTTTAGGAATCCTTAGCAACTTCAGTTTGAGACTTAACTTATGCCATGCATCATCGAAATTGACAGTAGGGGAGGGAGACGGCAGCCATAAACATTCTCTGCTCAAAGAAAATAATCTTATGAATGGCTTCTGAATAGATTTATTTAAAGAGATAGCCATAAAACCCACCAGGCTTTTCATGTGCTGTTCTTTCCAAATGTTTAATATAAAATGCTTTCTGGGTAATCTGGGAAGAAATCTTAAGAAATATGTATTTTTTTAAATATGTAAAAGTAGATGAGTCTTAATATTTAGATTTTTTTCTTTTTGGTTGAGCCAAGACTTTCCTGTCCTGCACCCCTTCTAGCCTTAGGGTGCCTCAGATTAATGGAGCTCTCATCATCAAACATGTTCCGTGGCACCTCGAAGGAATTCTCAGTGTGTCTGGGAAATTTACCCATTGTTCCTTCTTGATAAAGATGAACGACCGTAAGATGCTACAGCAAATAGCTGAGATTCACCTCGCCAGAGCCAAATTTGTTCAGGGGCGCCCGAGTGGCTCAGTCGGTTGAGCATCTGACTTCGGCTCAGGTCATGATCTCATGGTTCGTGGGTTCAAGCCCCGCATTCGGTTCTGTGCTGACAAACTCAGAGCCTGGAGCCCACTTTGGATCCTGTGTCTGCCTCTGTCTCTGCCCCTCCCACACTCTCTCTCTCTCTCTCTCTCTCTCTGTCAAAAGTAAATAAACATTAAAAAAGTTATAAAAAATAAAAATAAAAACTAAATTTGTTCAGCTACTTCGTGGCCTGCCATAGCTGTGGACAGGAACAGGTTTGTATCCACAGTTCAGACAGGCAGGCGGTAATACCATCGTGTCTCTGTGGAGTTTCATCCAGTTAAGGGTTGTCTTTAATTTGGAGCGGCCATGATGAATTCTAGAGTTCTTGCCCATTTGGTTGAAGTACTAGACCTGTATTTCTAAGTGTGCAGGCAGTCTGGGACCCGACCTTCGTGTTCTCACGAAGGGTCTTAGTACTCGCCATCGAGACGGGTGAATGACGGTCGTTGTCCGTGTTCCCTGCTCACCTCTCTTTCTTCCTGTTTTCTCGAACGGTCATTTGAAAAGGCATTGCATCGATAAAGCTGATATCTCCTTATCGTCTCCCCTAAATAACTATGAAAATATTTTGCCCTCTGTAGCTTGACAGAAGCCGGGCGAGATAACTAATGTTAGAGCAGGAAGCTGACGTGAGGATGCGTGTCTCTGGAGAAATCTACGGAGTTTAGGGGATGGAGGGCAGGGCTGGGGAGAAATGATGGAGACCTGGGGTCAGCAACTGACGGCCTGTTGGCCAAATCCAGCTCTAGCCGGTTCTCGTAAAGGCACTGTTCCTTGTCTGTCATCTGACTGCTTCAGCAACTTTGATTGCAGAGCTGAGTATTTGTGAATGAGCTTGTATGACAAAGCCTAAAAGCCTCAGATACCTCTCTGCCTCTTTACTGAAGAAGGCTGGGAAAATGTTAAAAAAACAAATGGCCTGAAGGTTTCAGTTTGGGCTGGCACTGGTGGGTGGGTAAGAAAAAAAAAAAGCAGGAATGTACATGCGTAATTCGTATTGTGGAGATGCAAATATATACATAGGAAGTCTACCCGGGGCCTGCAGGGGTCCCCTGTACCCCGCACGTGAAGAGCGGGAACCAGAGAGGGGCCTTGGCTCTCCTAGGAGCTTGCTTGCTCAGAGCCGCGCGGTCCTTAGTGCACGACTCCAACTCAGACCCCCCTCCTCCCCGTGCTGCCCCAAGGGGCTGTCTTCAAACCGCCTTGAGGTGCCACCTCAAACCCCTGCTTCTCTTGAGACTCACAGGCCCAGAGCCCACCTTGCTGTCTGCGGTGATGCCCCCACGGGTCGGATATGATGCTTCATCCTAAAAGGCAGTGTTGGTGTCCTTCCCTCTGACTTCCTGTTCTCCAGTGTCGCTGGAGGAGAAAGAGCAGTGGGCCGGCTGGCAGCCTCCTTCGGTCCCAGCATCCTCTCTGGCTCTAACAGGTAGTGATAGTTCTTGGTTTGGTAGTTCTGTCTAAGCGCCGCGCGTGATCCGTTGAACACATACAGTCGCTCGATAAGCAGCTGCTCAGTGCTCTGCCCGCCCTCCCCCCTCCCCTGTGGTTCTCTCTCCGTAGCTCTTCCTGCAGGTGCGCATCCGGGCTCCTTGAGGGCAAAAGCTCTAGTCTGCCCTGGCGTCCCAGTGTCTTGGGTAATGCTTGGTACACGCTGGGCTCCCTATAAATATTTGCTCACCTGCCAAATGTTTTGCCTTAGTAGATGACCAGCCTTTGAGACGCCTTAAGATTTTTGTTTGTCTTTCATTTCTTTGGCTTTACTTGTATGCCTGACTTGTCAGTTCCTTCAGCTGTACTCAGAATTCTATGAGTTGGGGTAATTGGTCATTTTCCCTTTGTTCTGTCTGCCTGTCTGTCTGATGGCATCTTTTATTATCCCTTCTCTCCAGGGAGCCTGGGGAGCCTCCAGGGAGCCCCTGACAGGCCTTTATATCTCTTCCCTGTGTTTATGAGCGTCTGCAGCTTTTTCTTGGCCATTACTGGGTGATCAGAACAAGCGAAGGTGAAGTAGTGTGTCTGATTTATGCCGGCGTTAGCCTCTGTGTGAGGTGGACAGCTATGCAGAATTCTTTTCAAGGGAAAGCTGGGACCACCTATACCCGGTAGCCAGTTTGGGTAATAGCGATATCTTACTTGATCTAAGAAGGTTATTGATTAGACATAAGATGGTTATTCTTTGGATTGTTGCTACAAATTGAAGTTGTGGCTGTTTCTGTTGGCACGTTAGCTCCAGTTAGACTCATTCGTTAAAACAGAGGCACAATGGTTAGACCTAGGTTTGCTTAGAAGGTACTTTAGGTGATTATCGAGTCTAGTGCCCTCATAGGTAAAAACACTGCAGCTCGTGGAAAGGTGATTTGCTTAAGGTAACCCATGATTAGGGCAGAAGTAGAGCTAAAACCCTCATCTCCCGACCCCTAAGAGCAATCAGTGATTGTTTGATAGCTTAGAAGAAACAAACTCACAAAAACCAATGGTTATTGTCACTCGTGGCCCTTCCAGAATTTGGCTTTAATTCCAACAATGTTTTGATTCCAATATACGGTGATTTTAAATATGCATTGCCAGCTTATGGATGGGTCAGATTTGTCTGTCTTTTTCCTGACTTCTGAGTAAACGCGACGTGCCAGGGTGAATGGCATCTCTGCAGACTGCAGACTGTGGTTCCGTTTCAGCTGCTTGGTTAAGTCCCTTTCAGAGGACAGAATTGGCATCCGTCCCGTGGCCTGGTCCGTTGGGACTGCAGCCATCCCGGGGGCTGACCGTGGCATTCTGGCTGATTGGCAGCCCCTCTGCCTGCCTAGCTGCAATATCTCTGGAGCCTTAGAATCCACTGCCTTCTCCATTAAATCAGAGATAGTTACACCAGTTGGACTCTGCACGTATTAGGCAATTGTATCCTGAAAGGATTGCTCTCGGCTACCAGAGGACGAAAAGTCAGTGACACATCTGTCACCGCCGGGCCGTTTCCATTCTTGCCACTAATCAGAGTGTTTGCTAAGATCCAATGTAACTAAGTGGTCTGGCCAGCTGAAATACCAAATTAAATGGAATTGTATTTATTTTCTTTAATCCCGCTTCAAATATTTACATTTTCTTGAAGAATTAAGTGAATGACCTGCGTCAGAAAGATGTGCTCTTTCAAAAGAGTAAGCAAAGCAGGACAGTGTCTAGTTTAATCTTTGACTTTGACATTTTTTTCCAACATGACGATTGAATTTAAGGTCCTCATGGAGTTCATCAGATGGGACAGTTCAAGGTCAGCCAGATGTCATCACTATCAGTTCATGCCACAGCTCTGAGGGAGGCTTCCCAATTAATGTCATGGCCACAAATCTAAAAAAATTTTTAATGTTTGTTTTTTTGAGAGAGAGCGACAGAATGCGAGTCGGGGAGGGGCAGGGAGAGAGGGAGACACAGAGTCCAAAGCAGGCTCCAGGCTCTGAGCTGTCAGCACAGAGCCCGACACAGAGCTCAAACTTACAAAGTGCGAGATCATGACCTGAGCTGAAGTCAGACGCTTAACTGACTGAGCCACCCAGGCGCCCCATGTCGCAGCCACAAATCTAAATCAGAATGTACGAAGCGTCTTAATAGTGTAAGCAGAGTAAAACTATCTGGATTATTTATTTCACGGGCTTTTTTTATCCTTATATACCTGAACTTCTAATAGCAACTGGGACTATAAAAATTCAGCATTGGAGCCCTTTGCTGTTTCACCGCCCCCTGAATTCATGGTGGCACTTTATCATGCCCACACCTCTTATAAAGGCGCTGAAAATTATACAGTTCTATTTTTTAAATGAAGAAATTTTACTTTGTGAAAATGGATGGATCAATGTTATAAAGCATCGACTACCCACTGCCCGCAAACAACAGAAACATACACAACCCATACAATGCCTAGTTTCTGGCATTCCCCTCCTCCACTCCCGCAAATCACACCTCCCTCTATATACACAAATCTCCATCCATTTTTAAAAGTATTTTAAACCAGGGCATGCGTTAGTATTGCGTTCAATGATTATTCAGGGCCTCTGATCTGTATATTGTACTGCTGGACATCATTTATGAAACTGAGTACCGTTTTATGAAAATACGTTTGAAAATAAGTTCTATCTTATAAGCCATAATTATCTTGAGAATGCTCAGCGTTAGCTGCTATTCTTCTTTTTGTGATCTGTCGATCTTTACTTTAGACTCTTTCAAAATAAATGGTAGTGACGTCTAAAAATTGTTCCAGGATATTTCCGTATGCACCTGTTTGTACACATTCCACTAAAGTCCGCTTTCCTTTCCAATGTCACGAGTGTTTTATTTGAGTGTGTATCTTGCTCCTGTAAGGAAATAACATCAAACTCCGGTTCCTAAAGCTTCCGCCGGTGCATGGTTTGTGTGAGATGCATTTGGCCAGGAACTCTGAGTTTATTTTCCAGCTTATGCGGGCCTTGTTTCCGTTTCCTTTCTTCCGTGGTTGACTCACACCTTTCCAGTTGCTGAAGAAAGGGAAATGGAATGATTTGTCATTAGCTTCGGTCCATAGCCTCATAAATTTTCTTCTCTTTACCTAACTAATCATCATTATTACTAATTATGCTGCAGAAAATACACCGGAATGCCGTACAGGCTGGCTTACTACAGAGCAAGTCGATATATAATTCAAAGATGGGGCCGTCAAAATGGCTTGAGTGACTGGGCATGTAAATTGGAACTGTTTCCCTCCTCTGTTCTTGTGTTCAGGCTGTATCGTAGGGCCTCGCCTTCCTTGGATAGAGTTGGAAATGGAGTGGTATAATCTAATTTTAAGGGAGCTCAACACCAATTAGGTGAACATTACTTGGAACATAAATTCATGAATAAAATTGCATGTTGGTTTTGTTGAAAAATGATGGTGTGGCAGGTCTTGGGGCGCAGCCAAGGCGAACACTTGCACGCGTCCTCCCGAGCTGTTCAAAATGGCGGCTCTCTGAGAGCCAGGAAGCGCTCTCTGGCAGATGGCGCACAGCACTGGAAGGCGTCTGGGGTCAGGGGGCAAAGAGAGAGTACAGCGCAGTACTCGAGCTCTTTGAACTTGATCTTCAGCTACAGCTCCATCTTAACTCATTAGCCAGCGAAGAAGCAGGCTTCCAGGGGTTAAATGACCCGTTCTGGTGTCACAGCTGGTAGTGATAGGGCAAGGATTTGACCCAAGATTCCTTGAGGTCAAAGCCCCTGTTCTTTCTCCTTTGCTAAGCTGCTTCCCACGTTTTTATAGGGGAGTAAGGTAACTAATTCAGAAGGAAGAAAGGTTAATACATCGGTGGTCACTGTTTTGATTTTGGCATCAGGAAAACCTTTTTGTTCCAGCTCTGTGTATATTGAAGGTGGTTGTCTTGAATGCCATTGTTAAGCAAAGCTGTCTCCGAATTCATAAAATTGCAGGAATCTGTGCTTTTCCTCCTACCCCTCCCCAATGCTGTCATTTCTGCCACTATAGTTCAAAGCCTTCAGTCCTTCGCGTGCACACACATTCACGTCTCCCTGTGGTCTGTGACATTATGACCTTGGCTCCGTCCATGGGCATTAACAGTAAGAAGAGATAAGAGCATTTGCCAAGATTCACCAGCAAACCCCGAGTTTTGTTTTCTGTCTGTTAAGCATCTAACTCTTGGTTTCGGCTCAGGTCATGATTTCACCGTTTGTGAGTTCAAGTCTCTCGTCCCGTTCTGCACCGACAGTGTGGAGCCTGCTTGGGCTTCTCTCCCTCCCTCTCTCTCTGCCCCTCCCTCCCCTGCTCACGTGCGCATGCAAAGAAGCAACAAATTCAGCACCTTGTGTATGAAATGAGGAGATTCTACCCTCACTGCTAACACAGTGGGGATTTGCATCCCGCACCCCCACTGCAGCAGCCCGTCGACTTGCCCCTTTGTAAGCTCCACACACTCCCTCCCCCTGCACCTGTGGCCGCTGGTCACCATGTGGGACAGCACGGCGCAGACCGCCTGGCTTGGAGCCCTCCTGCCTCCTGTGCTTCCCTTTGCTCAGATTCCTCTGTTCTCAAAACAAAGTGTCTCTTGCTTCCTCTCCCTCTAAGCCAGTGGCTTACCCCTTCACTTCACACCACCTTGTAAGGGACTCCAGGACTCACCTGCTAGCATCCCTGCAGACTCCAGCATGCCCCAGATACTCCCCTGAAAACGCTTTCAAAAGTACTAAGACTTTGTGGTCACCAAAGCCTAAGGCTCCCTCTCCATAACCTCATGTCGCTCAGACCTTTTTTTTGCCGGTGCTACGTGCTGGGATATGTTCACGGGTTTCCTTCTACTTCTGTCCCAATTCTTCCTTTTGATCAGACTTAGCGATGTGTTTCCCCAAGGGCGTCTCTCTGTTCTGTTCTGTTGTCTCCGGCTGGTCGCTCTTCTCCGTGGCCGTCAGCTGGGTCTCTAAGGTCTAAGCCTGACTCTTCTCTGCAATATCAGCCCCACATTTTCAGCTTTTTTAAACAAAGATTATTATTATTATTATTATTATTATTATTATTTGTTTGTTTATTTTAGAGAGGGAGCACGAGTGGGGGAGAAGGGCAGAGAGAGACGTAGAGAGAATCTTAAGCAGGCTCCATGTTCCGCGTGGAGCCCACCGCAGGGCTCCATCCCACAACCCTGGGACCTGAGCCAAAATCAAGAGTTGGATGCTCAACTGACTGAGCCACCCCCCCAGCACCCCTCAGCTTTTATTTATTTTTTGACTCTTTCATATCTTCCTGAATGACTTATTTCGTGTATCTTCCCAGCACCTCGAGTGGAATAGGGTCCAAACAGAACTCACGGTCGTTCTCTCGAGATCCCTGTTTCTCTTAAGGATGCCACCCTCCTCTCTGGACCAGTTGTGACTTCTCCCCTGCTAGCACCCGCATGGCCCCATGCTGCCAGCTCCCACCCGGCTTCGTCTCTTCGTCCTAATTGCCACTGTTTCCTTCAACTACCCATTACCTCTTGTCTAATATTATAATAGCTTCCCAGCAGGTCTTTCCAATCTATCCTGCATATGACTACCTAATGAATCACTCTCAGACTCTTAACCTCTCTGGTATTTTCCCATCGCTCTCTACAAAGTCCCACATCCTTGGCCTGGCGCCCCGGGCTGTCCACGGTCTGTGGTCTGTGGTCTGTGGTTTGTGTGTGGCTGTGCTCACGCTCCCCTCTCCTCCCCCTGCAGGACTGTGCTCCCTTGCTGGGCCAGTGGGAGGGTGCTTGCAGGTTCTGTACACGTTTTGTTTCCTTAAAAAGCATCTGTTTCTGAGACCTAAACATAACAGCTAAAGCTATAAAACTCTTAGAGTGGACATTTTTTAAAAAGGTATTTATTTTGAGAGCGAGAGAGAGAGAAAGCATGAGTGATGGAGGGGCAGAGAGAAAGGCAGTTAGAATCCCAAGCAGGCTCTGTCAGTGCAGACCCCCATGGGGGGCTCAAACCCACCAACTGTGAGATCATGACCTGAGCTGAAGTCAGACATTTAACCGACTGAGCCACCCAGATGCCCCAGAATGGGCATTTAAAAAAATTAATTAGTTTTTTTTTAACATTTATTTATTATTGAGAGACAGAGACAGAATACGAGCATGGGAGGGGCAGAGAGAGAGGGAGACACAGAATCTGAAGCAGGCTTCAGGCTCTGAGCTGTCAGCACAGAGCCCGACGCCGGGCTGGAACTTAAAAAGTGCAAGATCACGACCTAGGTGAAGTTGGATGCTTAACTGACTGAGCCACCCAGGCGCCCCTAATTAATTAATTTTTAAATTTACATCCAAGTTAGTTAGCATATAGTGCAACAGTGATTTCAGGAGTAGATTCCAGTGATTCATCCCCTATGTATAACACCCAGTGCTCAGCCCAGCAATGTCTTCCCTAGTGCCCCTTACCCATTTAGCCCATCCCCCCCCACAACCCTTCCAGCAACCCTCTGTTTGTTCTCTATATTTAAGAGTCTCTTATGCTTTGTCCTGCTCCCTGTTTTTATATTATTTTTGCTTCCCTTCCCTTAAGTTCATCTGTTTTGTATCTTAAATTCCTCATCTGAATGAAGTCATACGATATTTGTCTCACTCTGTCTAATTTCACTTAGCATAATACCCTCTAGTTCTGTCCACATAGTTGCAAATGGCAAGATTTTATTCTTTTCGATGGCTGAGGAATCAGAGTGGGCATTTTTAAGTTACTCTTGTTTCAGGAAACAAGTCCTCCAGCCAGGACTGCAGGTAGAGTCCAGAAATAACTCAGTAATTGCACGCCCTCTGTCCTTTGCTCACACCGATTTCTGAACCTGAAAATAAACTGTCCCCTGATTTCACATGTCCAAACATCCTCTCCATAATCCAGATTTTTCTTCGAGCCATCGCCGATTCCTCCAGCTCCCCCTAGGGCGTGTATCACTTTGTATTTATATTGCGACTGTTTCCATGCATAACTGGTTACCTCTGGGCTGGGAGTCTCTTATGGACGGTGATAAGGTCTTAGTTACAAGGGACAAAGACAAATACCATAATGCTTCGCATGCGTTAGATGGTCAGTAATAATTTGGATGAATAAATGAACGAGGGAGGAAATCTATTCATGTTTTCCTTCTTATGTAACCTTAAATTGCTTAAGAGTCGGATTTGGGTCTGATTTAGCTTTGCATCCTACAGTAGCTACTAGCGTTGTGCTTTGTGCATGACAGACCCTCCTTAGATATTTATTCCTTTCCTTTTTCAGCTTTATTGAGGTATAATTGACAAAACTGTAAGAGATTTAAGGTGATTTGCTACACATCCACATTGTGAAAAGGCCCCCATCTAACTGATTAACGTGTCCGTCACCTCATATAGAGATTTTTTCTCAGTGACAACATTTAAGGCCTACCCTTAGCAAATTTCCATTTTTCAATAAATATTTCTTAAGCGAGTGGATAAAGACACGGTTGGTCATGCTAGGAACTTGCCGAATGCCATGTTACTTTGTCTGAGTTTCAATAATTGAATTTAGGCGCTCTCACTTCGGCCGAACTATTTTACAATACGTTGCTCTTTTTGACTGTCAGTGTTCATTTTTGCCGGCGATTATTTTTTTTACCTTCCACTTTTCCTGCATTTCTAATTTGGCTTTTTAACAACTCATATTCTTGGCAAGGAGTACCCTCTTAATTTCACAAAGGAAGTTAGAAGAAGGTTTGCTTTTGAAGACACACGTGCAGAGCTTTTCCAGGTCATTAGCTCCTGGCTCTGGGTGCGGGTGGGGTTCTAGGACTAGCAATTATTTCTGCAGTGGTGGTTGGATCCTTCTTTCCGGAGTCATCGTGACTCCATCCAGAGACGTGTAATTTGGCTGCTTTCAACAGGAAGCAGGGCGGGGCAGCTTTCGGTGAAACCCTGGAGCAGTAGCGGAGCGGGTGCTTCAAACCCCAGTTAAGTTGCTCTGCCTCCTTCGATACCCGGAGACTAACACTATTCTTGCTGTTCCTGTTTTATGGTGGGGGCTGCCTGCCAGTCTTCTCTGACGGCCTTTCACTCTTTAATACTTGGTTATGATTGGCAAGTGAATAGTGTTGGCTTGCAGTCCTGTTGCCGGGTGCAAGCCTCAACGGTAATGAAATTAGAACTGACTGAAAGATACGAGTGGTCCTTCCCCGCCTTGGTGATGCCTGCTGCCCGAAGGTACATTGCTGCTGCTGGGTTTGTTGCCGTTCTTTAGGGGGTTTGTTCTGTTTTGGTCTCTTTTAAACCCAAATGACAAGAATTAACTTTGTTTCAGTGATTTGGTGGGGAAAAAAATAACGGATGCCGCTGTGTGCTTCTCCGGCGGCATCGTTTTAATTTCCCGCGAGAGAGGAACAGTCCTGGCCCGCGTAAGATGAGCGAGCTGGTTGCGTGGAGTCCCTAGGTCTGGGACGTTGCCTGAATCTGGCAATGAACACCTACAGTAGGGTAAGGAGTGTCAGGAAAAGAAGACCAGAGGTCTAAGGAAAGACATTTACTTTTAGGAAATGCTACAAACTTGCTGAAAGCAGAAGTTCTCCAGTGTATTTTGGAAGAGCAAGCCAGGGTCCACCGAAATACACAGAACGGGATCAAGACTCCCGCCTTGTCAAATATGTGGGGCACCGGGCCCCGTCACGAAGGTATTCCCTCTAGAAACAAGCAAAGTCTTTACCGTAAGAAGCCACCCAAGACAACTCATTTACCTTCTGCGGGGCCTTACGAACGGGAATCCGTAGCCTCACGTGTGGGAAATTCTTACACTCTTGACCCAGCGTCAAGACGTTTGGACTACGCACCGTCAGATGTGGTGACCCCTCGGCTTGTTCGAAATCATTAACTCTCGCGCATTCTTTTTGTTTGTTTGTTTCCTTCAGAAATGAACACCGCTGAGTATGCCGTGTGCCTGTGAGCTACCTGATCACCTGGCCACCTTGGAAAGACGACGAGGAAGGCCCGGGGCTTCTGGACTCTGAGAACAAGCTCCTGCCCCTTGGCCTTGGCCTTCCTGCGCCCAGCCCACGATGGAGACGCTCTCCCAAGATTCCTTGCTGGAATGTCAGATCTGCTTCAATTACTACAGCCCCCGGCGGAGGCCCAAGTTGCTGGATTGCAAACACACCTGCTGCTCGGTGTGCCTCCAGCAGATGAGGACGGGCCAGAAGGACGTGAGGTGCCCCTGGTGCCGGGGCATCACCAAGCTGCCCCCGGGCTTCTCCGTGTCGCAGCTCCCCGACGACCCCGAGGTCCTGGCGGTCATCGCCATCCCGCACGCGTCCGAGCACACCCCGGTCTTCATCAAACTTCCCAGCAACGGGTGCTACATGCTGCCGCTGCCCATCGCCAAGGAGCGAGCGCTGCTGCCCGGAGACATGGGCTGCCGCCTGCTGCCCGGGAGCCAGCAGAAGTCCGTCACCGTGGTGACCATCCCGGCCGAACGGCAGCCCCTGCAAGCCGGGGCTCCCCAGGAGGCGGCGGAGGAGGAGCCAGACAGGCGGGGCGTGGTGAAAAGCTCCACCTGGTCCGGGGTGTGCACTGTGATCCTGGTGGCCTGCGTGCTGGTCTTCCTTCTGGGCATCGTGCTGCACAACATGTCGTGCATTTCTAAGCGCTTCACTGTGATCTCCTGCGGCTGAACGCGGCTGCGGGGAGTCTCTCGTGGGTGCCACCTAGGGGTTGAGCAGGTGTTGGCGATGGGGTCGCAGCGAGCAGAGTGGGGGGGGGGCGACGCTGATCATTTGGTGCCGAGCGCTGGCCTCTGGGCTGCCACTTGAACCGCAGACGGACACGAAGGGCAGACGCGAGGCCTCGACGAGATACCAGGCAGATCCTTCGGAGTGCTGGCGGAGACGACTGCATGCATCCTCATAATCATTTAGTAAATGGACTGTAACTTATGATTTTTCAAAATCACGTTCCGAGATAGACAGACGTATTCTACTTAGACGTTCAGCCGTGCAAGTGCATACCATGTGATCGTCTCTAAATGTGGTAGATTAAAACAAAGATGCTATGTATACAGTAGAATTAAACCTGAGAATCCGTGTCAGAATTCAGCGGCGACATGCAATGCTGGTTTCTTTCCCCTTTTTAACGGAAACCTGGTCTTCATTCAGTTGCTGAGGCTTTTTATACTTTTTGAACGGCACCCAAATTAAAATAAGTGAAGTGGACAGTCGTTTTTCGAAGAAAATATTTGGACAAGTGTTTCCAGTGTGTTGTGTTCTGTCACGTACCTTCACTTTTCTTCCCTCGTAATTAGAGCTCGCTATGTGTTTATTAAACGGAAAGCCCAACAGGGGAGCCATAAACTGAGTAATAATGAGAAATGCCTAATCCCACAGGACCCCGATATGCCAATTTTTCTCAAGCCATCTCATGAAATAAGAATTTTAAATGTAAATATTGTGTATTTGTGTGTGTGTGCGTGGGTGTATGTCATTTAATTTACCTCAGGTTTTGAATCTTTTCAGAAGAATCCCAGGAGTAAGACTTTGTGGGCCTGACTGAGTCCAGGGTCTGACACAGTGGCCCCTCCTTGAGCACCGGGACCCACACAGCGAAGTGTCACACCCTCATCACTTCCAACATTTGCTCCTCTTCTGTGCGTTCAAGTCCTGTATTCTGTGAGGCACAAATGGAGAGTAACAGAAGAGATTCTGTCTTTTCTTCCGGTTTGGAGGTATCCTAATAGATATGAGTGTTGTCCGTCGATGACAAACCTAGACTGGCATTTTAATAGACAGTCCATGATTACTTTTTGAAAGATACTGTTCTGTGAGAGCTAACCCATTTAGGATTCTGGTCTCCTCTTGTGGCGTAAGTGAGAAAAATCTCTTGTGTTTCAAAATATGTTTTTATTGAGAAAAGTGACAAGGTAAACTAACAACTCACATTCCCAATTTCAGTGGACCAGTTCAACAGAAATTCTCAACTATTCTTAAGTGTGTAGTGGTTTGTAGATGCTCGTGAAGAAAGGTCTCTTGGCATTAAATGGTAAATTCCTGTACCTGGGTGTGTGTGCTTTCAGAAATAGCTCTGAGTTTTACAATTCTCTTCTCATTTCTTTTATGGAATTCATGAAGCAAGTGTATTTGAAAGCTCAAAGTAGAAATTAGGTTAAAATGCCATTTTATTGTGTAAGCTATTGGGCATTATACAACAAATAATCTAGGATTTATTTGGTATTAATAATTTAGGTATCATATTAGCCGAATACTATCCTCTATTACGTAACATAATATACTGTTGGGTTAGTGTCAATTTCTCAAACTCTGCCAGGCTGCCGTAATGCATGTCTGACCTAATTTCTAGTCCTCTTGGAGGAAAAAAAAAAACAAACCCACAAAAATGTTGTATTAAGAATGCTACATTTCAAACGGACTTTTACCCTTGCGATTTTCAGCCGGGCCATATTTAAGTTAATTTTGTGAATGATATCTACATCCGTTTATGTACAGTAGGAAGTGACTGGCTACGTAGCATAGTGTGTCCTAGAGTTCTACGCGTTAAGTAGGTTATATATAGACACTAATGTGTGTGACGATACAGCGCCCTGTGTTTCTTAGTGCAAAGGCGTAGAGTTAAAAATGTTCACGTAACTTAAAAACAATCCCATGCTAGGGCCGCAGTTACGCAGTGCAAAGTTAATCGACTCTATGATAGATTTCTTGGCTTTTACAGTTTCATGTACCGAGAGCACCCAAACCAGAGCTTTCTGTGTGAGTCTTACTGACATAAGAAACACTGTTTAAATGGATTCCGCCTGCAGTTTGTCACGTGCTGCTCGTTAAGATGTGCAGTCGTGCACACGTGTGTATGTGAGTGTGTGTGCGTGTGTGTGTCCTATCTCAGCCTGCAGATAGAGTCTTCCTGGGCTTGATGTTTTCATGATAGTTGGCATCCCACTGCTCTGGCCTCTTCTGCCATTTACCCACGACACTAACAGCTCATCTGCCCCCTGTGACCAAAGCCCAGTGACACAATCAGCCAGAAGTCACAGTTGCACATCAATAAAAAAGTCACAACCGAAAGCACAGAAAGTTGGAGCTGAAAGCAGCCTCTGCCGGCCTCATTTTGTACCTGAGTCCGTCGAGGCCCACAGAGGCCCGTGGCACCTTGTAATTCTGCGGCAAAGGGGAGACGAGAACTTTGCCCTGTGGTTTTCTCTTGCTCCTTCCTAGGCCTGTTGACATCTCTGTCGGGCTCGGACTTTTTGAGGGTGGATGAATACCCTTTACTAGCTCAACTATTGCTTTAGGGTTGGTTTTTTTTTTTTTTTTTTTTTTCTTAATATATATATCCATTTTAGTTAGCATCTACCTCTCTGGGAAATGACAGGAGGGTTGATTTAAGGAAGAGTATAGACATTTAAAAAAAGTGCAATTTGAAGTTTTGAAATTGCAAACCATTGGTTCCCCCCCCTCTCTTATGTAAAGGACAATGAGTGTTGTGTAAATAGTAAACCTTAAGCATGAATTTTCATCTTTATTAACGATCTTGACATAAGCAAGAGAATGCTTCATATGTTAAGTAGAGCCAAGTATGCTATCAAAACAGCATTGTCTTTGGAAAATTTTTGTGTAATGACCTGGGGCATAAGCTGTGATGAAAAGGCAAATTAGTACTCAGTTCCGGTCATAGTTTATGATTAGAAAGCTAAAAGGTATTTTCTTTTAAGAATATACTTAAATTTAATCTTGCACATGACTTAAGAGTAGGTCCCTTGAAGGTTAAACCGCGTGCTGGTGCAGCCTTTGAGATCTAGTCAGTTCAACAGAACTTTCTCTGATGATGGAAATGGTTTATAACCTCTGCTGTCCAAGGTAGTAGCCATTAGCCACACATTGGCCAGTAGGCAGTTGGAATGAGGGGAGCTGGATTTTGTATTTTATTTAATTTTAAGTTATTTAAACATAGTCACTCACATATGGCTAGTGGCTACCATAGTGGACGGTGAAGTTCTGGAGGGGTGTTGCAGTGGGACCTAGCACCAGAGTGTTAACAGAGGAACAGAGTAAGGCTAAGAAGACAGAGTGTGTTTTAGTAACATGCAGTTGGCTAAAAAACTCCTTTCTGGGCTTAAAAAGTATATGATCTCAAGTATGACAATAAAAATTGACTGATTGCCCTTAGGGGTTGTTACTTACATACTTTGGGCCAAAGAATGATCAGCGAAGCTTAAAGAGTGCTTTATGAAGCCCCTTTTCTGGGATCCTTAGCTGCATGTGAACCTATTGTCCAAAAATAATAGTTAGACAGTAGCTGTAAAACGTTTGACTTGCAAGCTATGCATGACCTGTACTGTGTGAAACTGTGTTTAGGGTCTTATGTCCAAAAAGTAAATGTCACAAAAAAAAAAAAAAAACAAAGTCAAATGAAATTCCTCTTCACTTCCATCATCTTACCCAAACTTCTCACTGCATTAGTAAGGTGTGAAATGTAAGAGCAAGCACGTTTTGCGGTGTTCATAGAGGGTTTTCGTTTGCCCTTGAAGTCTGCCAGCTTGTCATTGTATTTGGTGTGGGCGTAGGTGGGCATCCTTTTTCGGATGCCAGACTAAAACATAAGTACGATTTTAGGGTGAGATTTGACACTGTTTTAGTCTCTTTGGGTTTTCCTTTTAGTTATCACTGAACGAATTGAAAATTTGCAGCCTTGCTCAGAGACTTTTTTTTTTTTACATTAAAAAGCATTGCCCATGGAATTTAAAGACTTGAGGGTTATTAAAATGACTAAAATTGTTTTTTAAGTGAGTAGAGGAAAGCAGAAAATTCAGTTTGAGATACATTTTCGTAGAAAGATGAGACTCTTCCTAATAGTATGGAATTTATTCCAGGCTAGATTTTGTAAACATTGCATTTGTTTGAGCAGAATTGGTGAATTTTTTTTTTCCTAGAACTCATCCATGGGCATGACAGTTCTTTTTAGCTTGGTTTTTTGCCAAAATGGTAGTTTTTCTTTAGACTTAAGAGGAACTTAGAGGTCCAAAGACTCTTGGTATGAAGAGCGATATTGAAAAGGTTTGCATTTCTATCTTCTCTTAGAAGAATGCTGCTGCCAGCCAGTCAGCATTTTGTTTCCACACAGGAAGTCACCAGTCAGTTGATTCGTTGTCCTTGACCTGGAAGGAAAGATCGTTCCTTGCCATTTCCATCGTTACCTGTAAAACCTCACTTACAAGGTAGCCCTTACCCACACAGAAGCTCCAAAGAATTAAGTGAGCAAGATCATTCAGTAACTGTATTGAAAATAGTAGTCTATTTCAAAAGCAATGAAGATCAGTTAAATTTTATTAAGCATGATAGACTTCTAAAAAAAACAAGTGGAAATTCAAGCCATTGATTTTTTTTTTCTGACATGAATCACTGTAGAGAGATATATATCTATATCTGCACATGTAGGTATAGACATATGTAGATATACAATTTAGCTGTAATAGGAGTTAAAAATCCAGTAAAACATGTTAGTCACGTCTTCCCACGTGTGGGTTATATGATGTTGAATTTAGATGTTGCTTTCTTAACACAGGCTATAGGCTGCATACATTTTGTCAAACCAGCCACCTTTGGGAATGTCTATAGACATTTCGGAATGTCTATAGAAACCCTTGAGACTTTTCAAATATATGAAGAGGTGGGTTCTACTGTATACATTGTATTAGAAAGCCATGTATGATTGAAGAGCATACGCAGGTGGGGCATTGAATTTCCATCTTCCAAATGGCTTGTTTTCTGGCTCTGCTCAAGCGTCATGGGGGCGTACCATTATTCCTGAACTCTTGCAACGTGGCTCCGATTTCTCTGCACAAGTTTCCTTGCACAGTTGGGCCAGTGGGCTTTTTGTTTTCTTTTGTTTTTTCATTTCTTTTCAGGATTCACTGCCTGGGGTGTCCCGCTATGTATCTCTCACTTACGATGTAGTGGTGCTTGAAAACACTCATCTCATTAGCTGGACTTTATTATTCTAGTCTAAGATTTTTGATACTGTTCATATTACGATCTTTTTAGGGACAATCAGTAATATTTGGGGCAAAGTACAGAGGAGTCTCTCAACGACTGTGACAGCATGTATTTTCTTTGTTTTTTTCTGGGGGTGCTCTCAGAACGGTCCCTGTTCTTCTAGAACACTCCTGTAAATTCATCACCACGGGATGTAGGGCTAGTAGCTCACGTGAAAGTTTTCTCTATTCTTCCTGTGAGTTACTGGCTTATTCTAAGGAGAGTTTTCCAAGGGGCTATTCAATTTTTAATTTGACATTTGCTTTTTGAGAATCCGGAAGTAAGACAGCTGAATGTGATGCTGGTAAAGGAGCATGGGCTGCAAGAAGGAGGAAATAGAGGAGGCAGATGCCCCCAAGAGGGAAAGAAGTATCCACCTCAATCTGTGTCCTCTCTCTTTAAACAGTGGGACAAACAGAGTAGCTGCTGTCTTACACTGTGCGTCAGGAAAGTCCCAGTCTGATGTTTCTGGCTGAGAGACAACCCAACCAGATCCTGTGTGGGAGAAGTGGAGATGTGGTCTTGGCTCTATAGCAATAGATGGGCAGGTATCCCCACGACAGGGAGAAAAGACTTGCATCAAAGGAGGGATATCTACAATGGGATTATGGGTCCGAAACCAAATATAAAGGAGCTGAAGGTCCATCGTGGCAGAAACCAGCTGAAGAAAGAAACACAAGGACCGCTAGGAACCACTTAGCCAAGCACAATTTGTCATTCTAGAATGGCCTACCAAACTCAATTCTTGATGTTTAGGTTGAAGATGTCTAGGGAATGGGCTCAGCCGATGGGAGGATCCAAGGAGGCCCCCGGGGTTGTCCACACACCAGGCAAGTTCAGAGCTTGCTCTTAGAGGTGGTTTCTGTGTCGTTACAGACAAACCCTAACAACCGCCTCTTCACAGTGGAATGCCCTGCCTGGGCCTGTGGATGGATCCTGACCTGAGTAGGCTGATACTATTGGGAAGACTCGTTCAAGAATATTTTGGTTTTTATCCTGGTCGTTGTCATTTATTATATATTTTTTATACCACCACTCGTTCCTCTTTGCCTCGCTTGACGGTTGCAGGTGGGGAGGCTGGTTTCAGCTTGGGGCAGATACAAACTCCCCAGCATAAGCCATGTGGCTGCTGCACGGGATTCCTGCCCTTCTCCCAGCTCCACTGGCGGGCTCCCCGGCCCTCTGGATAACTAACACTGCAGTCGGATGGCTAGATTAATGCTGCTCAGAGGCTAACTCAAGTCCTTGACATGTTTCATTTACAATTATGTGGATTATTTATTTTAGGAGCTTTTCTTTTAAAGGGCCAAATAGCCCTACAGATAAATGAGCTGCTGGGCTGTGTAGAAAATATTGTTCAAACGTTGCCAAATAATCGACTTTGTAAGGGGGATATCAAGCTGCTGTTTATAAATCTGAATGTCTTAAAAGCATTCTTGCTTGCTCTCTCTGTTGTAGATGGTGTCTTAGCAAGTCCTGAGTTTTTCCAATGAACCCAATTTTAATATATGGTATTTTTGTATGCCAAACTGGTGTCTTGTCCTTTGTATATGTGGTAATGTTGATTTTATGACTACTGTTAAAACACATTTGCTATGATTAAAATTCATAAAACGATTTCAAATAGACTCACGTGTTTGTTTGTTTTTTTCTTCCCACTCCATGGAGAAAAATAAAAAATGGCTAGAATTTTCATCATCAGCTACTCTTAAGAATTTTAATAGACTGAGTAATAGAGCAACAAGGAGGTCCCGAGCCAAGAATTTTAAGTGGAGGTGACCTTCAAGTGGCGCCTCCGAGAAGCCAAAGAACGCATTTGTAATGAGTAAGCCCAAACGTGGTTTTGCAAGTTGGGTTTTCGTGGCTTCCGGTGGCCCTACCTCTCTTCTTCTGTTTAGAAATGGCATTGCCTGTGGACCATCGTACTGTACTACGTGCAGTACAACTTCGCACAGGCTCCTGTGTAGTGAGAGGCAGCGTGATCGCCTCTTGGCTCTGCCTGGAAAGGTATGTTTCAATATATGTTTTCATCGGTGGGACAGAGTGTTTTGGAGAGCCTTTTAAAAATATTTTTTGAGGGGGAAGGGCAGAGAGAGAGAGGGAGAGGGAGAACCCCAAGCAGGCCTGCACTGTCAGCACAGAACCCTACATGGGGCTCAATCTCATGAAACTCAAGATCATGACCTGAGCCAAAATCAAGGGTTGGACGCTTAACCGACTGAGCCACCCAGGCGCCCCTGGAGAACCTTTTTTGATAAAAGCATCCTGTCTTCCGGTAACTCTGGAGCACATGAATGAATTTCAATTTAGTTTAGCAAGTGGCCTAATCCTGCTGGAAGGGTTATTGATGATCTGATATGCATGCTAGAATAAGCATGACTAGGCTCTCTCTGGACAATTAAAACATAATCCCCATAGTTTTTAAAGTGTGAGATTACTGTGGTTCAATACCCACTTCTTGTACCAAAAAGCAAGCTTGGTATTAGGGAGTCCAGATTTTTGAAGATGAGAAATTTATTTAGCATATTTTAGAATTCCTGGTGTGGATTTCCCCGGTCTCAGGACAAGTGTGTGTGTGTGTGTGTGTGTGTGTGTGTGTGTGTGTGTGTGTGTTGGGGAGGGGAGAGATTCCCTAATGATTAAGGCGGCTTCCTTGTGCATGAATTTTTCTTTCAGGTAGGGAAGGAGTTGACTGAAAGGGGGCGAAAGGCATGTAAGGCATTTATTAAATAACTTATCTTCTCCAGGTCTTAGCTCCTCCGTTCCAGGACCGGATTGTGCCTAGAACTTTATCTCAGGACTTCTCTGAAGACTTAGCGCGAACTGGGTGAATGAGAAGGAAACACGGGCAAGCCCGACGTGCTCGCCTTGCCTGGGGACACCCACCCTGGCAACCTCTTCTGATGAGACTCTATTTGGATGCCACGGGTTTTCTGCCTCTGGGTGCAGGGTTGGAAGAAGGTTGGGGTGGGAGGAGCCTGTATCAACTCCAAGGTCTTTGCCATTCCAGCCCCTCCCAACAAAGGGGTACTGCTTGTGAGCGGCAGAAGGTCAGGAGGGGATGGCGGAGGATGCCAGGAAGTGATTGGAGCCAGGCCTGGGGCCCACGGCACGCCACCCTCACCCTCAGTCCTTAGGTACGCATCCCCTCCAGGTATGAGGCCAGATTTCCTGAAGCGAAAGCCTGTCTATCTGCCCAGGCCTTGTTTTTCTCAATGCTTTTGTTTCCAATGAAGCTTCTTGAAGAAAAACCCATGTTCCGCGTGCATAGTACAGCACCAGACTGGGTCAACGGCAGCTGGGGGCAAAGGAACCGATCCTGGAAGCAGACGGAGCCTCTGCTTTTCTTTTTATAGGTTTGAAAACTCCTGCACCAGTCTTGACCCAGAAAGTGCTACAGCTGTAATCGGATGCAGTCTCTCTCATTCCTCTTCCTGTTCCCTGCATGCCCCACCTCGTCACACAATTTTTGCTCGAGAAATGAATGCTTTTAGTATTATTTGCCAGAGTCGGTGAATGTAGAGACGTGCGGCTGTGTGCACACGTGCGCGTATGTGGATGGTGTGTGCATGTATGCATATGAACCCTTCATGTTTGTATCGACGTGCGTATGAACATTTCGTAGATTCTTGACACAGATTGGTTTTAAAGGTTGAAAGAGTGAAGCTCTTTAGAGATGGAGCAGAGTAGAGAAAAGTACAGCAATTGGGCTACAAAGAAAGGATTTATATAGAATCACTTGGGAAAATAGGGAGGAGGAAGCTCCCCTTGGATCATTCATTCCTCCACGTGGCATTCCCGCTGCTTGCCAGGCACTAAGGCTGCCAAAATGAACGAGATGGAAATGGCCTCTGTCCTCTTGGACCTCACAGGCCTGTAAGGAAGACAGGCATTAATAAATAAACACCATTGGGGCTCCCGGGTGGCTCAGCTGGTTAAGCGTCCAGCTTTGGCTCAGGTCATGATCTTGCGGTTCATGGGTTCGAGCCCCGCGTCACACTCTGTGCTGACAGCTCAGAGCCTGGTGCCTGCTTCGAGTTTTGTGTCTCCCTCTCTGCCCCTCCTAAAAATAAATAACCATTAAAAACTTAAAAAAAAATACTGTTTATGGCCAATGCAGAGGTATGTGGTGTGTGAACGCACGTAACAGGGGAGAGGACAGGCTGATGGGGTGGGTTTGGGGTAAGGCATGAGTCAGAAAAGGCTTTCTGGAGGAAATGGCTTCAAGAATAAGATCTGAAGGATAAATTGGGGTCAGCGAGAACCATTTGTGAAAACACATTCAAGAAGGGACAATAAGAGACAGAGGAGGCGTCATGCCTTTTATGGAGGCCGAGCTGGCTTTTCGTGTCAGGCTCCCTGCCATCTGTGCATTGCCTTGTGTCATGTCGCAGGGTGATTGATGATATTTCAGTAGGACTCTCCGATCCCCAGAAATAGCCACAAAAGAACATTTTAGAAAAGCGACGCCATGGGGTCTGTTTCGCCGGTAGTTATTTTCATCAGACATCACCGTCTGTGAAACCCGCTCCACAGTGACCGTTTCACCTCGCTGTGCTCACGGAACATGCCGTTGTTTTCACCCGCCTATGCCGTGTGCAGAAGGAAAGGACACATCGAGTCTTGTGCCGTTAGTTTCTGAGTCGAATAGGTGTAGAGTCTGATCTCGCTGACATGGGCTACGGGTCAACCGCTGCCAAAGATCGTGTCTCGAGAAAAGCATTTCCCAAGATATATTTTGAGATAGTTGTAGGTATTATATGAAAAATGTTTTGTGGTTAACTAAACTGGGATAGCACTGGGTTAAACAGTTGTGTTTTTTTAATGGCAGAACTTTTCAGAGACTAACGTGTGTAGCATGCTCTCTAGAGAAACAGAACCAATAGGGTGTGTGTGTGTGTGTGTGTGTGTGTGTGTGTGTTCTCTCTCACTCTCTCTCTATATATGGAAGTATATATACACATGTATGTATATTTATATACATATATCTATATAAGTCTATCATGTTGTATATGTATCTCTCTCTAAGAGTTATTTTAAGGAATTGGCTCATGGAATCATAGAAGCTGGCATCTTCGGAGTAGACCAGGAGGCTACAGAGTAGACCCAGAGAAGGGTTAACGTTATAGCTTGAGTCCAAAGAAGTCTGCGGGCAGAATTCCCTCTTCCTCAGGGGTCGGTATTTTTTTCTCTTAAGAGCTTCAGCTGATGGAACGGACCCACCCACACTGTGGAGAACAATGGGCTTTACTCAAAATCCACCGGGTTAACTGTTCATCTCATCTAAAAAACACCTTCACGGTAACATCCAGACCAGGGTTTGACCAAATATCTGGGCGTCATGGCCTTTCCCAGTTGACACATACAATTAGCCACCACAATATGCTAAAGGGCCTTGCAAATCTGGAAAAAGGAAACATGATACGTATCGCTTTCTCCCAACCGATATGAGTAAAGGATCCATTATTTGCCGAACACCGATTAGCATCTGGTAAAACAATTTGGAGACGACTGACCTTGAATAATGACTCACAGTTTTGACTGATTCTAGATAATTAAAATATGGCTATATATATGAATACACACACATATATATAGTGCTTATTTTTCATGGAATAAGATTAAACCATTAGCTCATATGTTTGCTGAGTAAAACAATAACATGTAAATGTAAAATAACTCAATACTTCTATTAGATTACTTTCATGTTATAGTGTAATTTGCAGGCAAAAACTCCATGTGCTGCACACACAACTGATGACATGTTCCCGTATTAGTAAATTATGGGGGAAATATGAATACATCTGCTTTAGTAATAAGGAATGGATGATTCACGCTTGAACGCAGTGCATACATACAAGAGTAATTTTGGAAAATTATAGCCTGAAAATTCATAAATATTCATTACTCCATACTATGGGGTTAGAAACGACCCACAACAAACTAAATTGATAATGAGGAACAAAACTAACAATAATTTGCCGTGAAGAAGCAAGAAGAGTGGCAATTAAAAACACGATTATTCAAGGCAGTCCTGATAATTAATATGTATCCTTCCCCCAAATTGTAGGAATCCAACTCTTTGCATATGCACGCATGTAATTGGGGCCTTGTCATGTTAGTAAAATGCTGAATGAGAGCCATGCCTCAGTTCTCTAAAGTCTAAAAAGCACTAATTTTAGTTTAAAAATACCAAATGTGGCAGCACATATGTAGGCAGTGATTAATGAGTTGATCTCATTCAGTCTCTTAAGAAAAAGTTTGGAGATTGGCAAGGGCCACCCGTGAAGATTTGTGGGCCCTGCAGCGGGCAGAGGGCCCCACTTTGAGAACCGCTGCACAGAGGACTAGACAGACAAGCAAAGGAGTTTACGAAGATGTGCAAGCCACATAAATTAAAAAGCAATTGTTTTCTCATTTCATAGGAAATCATTTTAATAGAAATATAAATGTCATGGAATGAAATCAATAGTTGTATTGTTACTTTCAATATACTCAATATAAAGGCAATATAAGAACTCTAGGCTTCCAAAAATTTCTATCGGTTTATATATACTTTACTGTTTTTAGTTTATTTATTCATTTTAAGAGAGAGAGAGTGGGGAGGGGCAGAGAGAGAGGGAAAGAGAGAGAGAATCTGAGCAGGCACCACACTGCCGGCGTGGAGCCTGACATAGGGCTTGAACCCACGAACTGGGAGATCATGACCTGAGCCAAAACCAAGAGTTGGATGGTTAACCAACTGACCCATCCAGGCGCCCCGCTGCACAGTCAAGTTCCCTTTTAAATTACATCCCCCATCCCCCACCATTTAGGACAAATCACATCTCCTTTCTAGTTGTATGTCAGGCAACCAAGATGTGGTCTCTATTTTACCCATTCTAGTCTGCCTCATCCCCAGCCTCGTAAAAATAACATTCATTCCAAAGTAGAAGGTTTGCACTTCCTCAAATTTCAACCGAGCTCCTCCAGCCTTTTCCAAAGAGATTTGGGGACTTATTTTTATAGAAACCATTATTAATTTCAGAATGACTTCAGTTTATACAATTCTGAAAAATAGGGCTTTGCTTTTAAAAAAAAAAGAGAGAGAGAATGGGGCACCCAGGTGGCTCAGTCGGTTGAGCATCTGGCTCTTGATTTCAGCTCAGGACATGATCCCAGGGTCATGGGATTGAGCCCCACATTGGGCTCTGTGCTGAGTGTGGAGACAGCTTGAGATTCTCTCTCTCCCTCTGCCCCTTTCTCCTGTTTGGGTGCTCTCTCTCTCTCTCTCTCTATTAAAATAAATAAAATAAAATAATAAAATAAAAAGAAGATAGACCGAATATGTAAATTTTGGAGGAGCAGAATTAGTGGATGTGGGGTTACATGAGGAAAGACTTCCTATAAGAGAATTTGAACACGGTACCACTGACAGAGGGGTTCCTGTCAATCCTGCCGTGGATTCGCCCCCGAGGGACGGGGACCTAGCTGTGCTTTGCACTCACCGCTGCACCCCCAGCACCCAGAGGAGGGATGGAGGCGCAGTGAGTACTTGCTGAATGAATGGGGAGATGAGTCAGCCCGTCTGCTGGGATAACGGCGCCAGCAGGCTGCAGATGCGCCGGCAGCTTTGGAATCCCGGGTGGCTGGGCTTCTCTTCTTTGCCGATCTCATCACTTTCCACACTTAGATTCTCGCCACTGCTGAAGGGAATCGTTGGCTTTCTCTTTCCTGCCCGTCAAGCCCATTTTAATGAGCTGTTCCTGTTCAGCTGTCTTCCTGCAGTAAAATGTTCGTGCTCGAGACTGACTGCCTCGGTGACTTCACTTGTTCATCAGAATGGACTGATGTCAGGTCTACACCGCCCTCTCTCTCCATCTACAGATGTTGCGATTCCCCAGAGTCTATTGGAACACATGACCATGCTCTGTTTGGTTGGACTGAATTACGGTGTGCAGCGTGTGTTTCAGGAGGGAGAGGTCAGGGTCTGGATGAGAGAGAGACAGGCAAGGGAGGCCGCTGGTGTGGACCCTGGAGCAGGCGCTCACTCCCAGCGGCCTCCCTCACCTCATCCCGGTCCCAGCTCCGCGAGGTGAGGGGGAGCATACGTGTGTGCATGACCATATGAGTGTGCGAGTGTGGGTAGCTATGTGAGCGTGAACACGAGTGTGCAACAGGACGTGAGTGTGGGTAAAAATGTGAGCATGAGCCTGTGTGAGCATGAGTGTGCATCAGTGTGTGAGAATGAGCGTGAGTGTGGGTACGTGAGCGTGAGCGTGTGTGAGCACGAGTGTGCACCGGTGAGTGTGTGTGAGAGTAGTGAGCATGGACTGTAACGCCAGACACACGTCGGTCCCGCCGACAGTTGTGGGGGGGCCTCTGCACACAGTGGGTTCACAGGAAACACTTCACACCCTCAGGTAGAAAATAATCCGAATTACAAGGTGATACCTTATCTTTCCAGTGAGAAGATCTAAAAAAAATAATAATAATATGCAAGTTAGGCCAACTTGAATATATAAACTTTTATAGGCATAGATGTCAAATGTCTGCTTTAAGGATAATTTACCTTAACTGTACAATAGGTCTTAAATTGTGGGTGATGTTTCGCTCTTTGCCTTTTAAGACATTGTTATCAGGTGACCTCTGTAAAAGTTTAAAACTAGCAGTGTCTTCATATTACAATGGAGATGATAATATCAGTGCAGGAGGTATAGGGTTGTTGTGAGGGTTAAAACATTTAGTGCAAATCAAAGACCTAGAACACAGCCTAGTATGTCGTGAGGTGTCAACCAGGGGCTGAGGGACGTATGCATGTGTGGGCGTGGGCGTTTCCAGCCCACGTGACTAATCCAGGCTGGGCTTTGTTATTCAAAGTATCCAAACCTCACAGTAGGGAAGACAATAGGGATGTGAAAATTTGGGCTACTTTCTCCTTTTGGAGGGGTAATTTTTGAGGTGTCCACCTTCTCTTTGGGCAGATCTAGTAATTGTCTCTGACTCCACATTTGAAAAGACCTGCATTGGGGCGCCTGGGTGGCTCAGTTGGTTAAGCTTCCGACTTCAGCTCAGGTCATGATCTCACGGTTTGTGGGTTTGAGCCCCACATCGGGCTCTGTGCTGACAGCTCGGAACCTGGAGCCTGCTCTCTCCCTCTCTCTCTGCCCCTTCCCTGCTTGTGCACACTCTCTTTATCTCTCTCAAAAATAAATAAATAAACACTAAAAAAATTTTTTAAAAACCTGCATTCAAATTTCAGTGGAAGGTTCTAGAAATGTAGGGCGAATTGAGCTATAGAAAAAGGCAATCGAGAGACGAAGCCTCTAGAAAACAACAACAACTAACTCTGTGCAAAGAAGACTCCCTTTGTTTCTTAAATTTTTTCATGCCTTTGAGTGCAGTTTTTTCCCTCTTCTCACTTTCTCCCAAACAAAAAGCCTGTTTCATTACAGTCTTCATTTTGTTCTTCAAGACTGAGTGACTTTAGGTGCGTTTAATTCTACTGGATTTATTCGAGAAGCTCAAGAACTAATTTATTTATTCTATTTATTTTTACAGCATGCCCATTACCCAGGGATTCCGGGCACATATAAATGATGCGCGTGGGATGGCAAGCAGGAACTGGTGATAAGCGGGCAGCGAGCAAACCGTCTGAAGGCATTAGTCAAAAGACTCTTCCCTTCCAGAAACGCTTGGTTAAGCGGGTTGGTCTTGCGGTTTTCTTGGATCTTGACATCTTATGTTCGCATCGCTTGCCCTTTTTTTGACAGACGCGACAAGAAGAGAAAGGTCCCCGGGTGGAGGTGGGGCAGCCGGCGAGGAGGCCCCGGCAGGCCGTGGGGGGGACCCAGAGGCAGGGGTTGGGGTGCCCCGCCGCCATGGTGCACAGGCCGGGCTCTGTCCCCGGGAGGTCTGTTTTGCAATTCACAAGGGGGAGGGTTCCGGGGCGGTGATTCTGCACCTCCGGTCCTCAGAAGGTCGTGTAGTTTCAACCCAGGTTCAAGGCAGGAAAAAAGCAAAGATTCTGGTCCTCAGGGGAGGTCGGGAAGGAGCACAGCGAGGAGGAAGCAACACTGAAGATCTCTTCAGTCCCGCTCAGGAGAAAAGCAGGAACAGCGACGTGATCCAAGAGGAACCAGAAGGCTGTTTCGGTCGCTCCCGTTAGTCCCCGCCCCCCCACCTGCCATGGAGACCCCTGGGCCACCACATCGTCCCTGTCACTTGCCGTCAGCCTTTGAGCAGGTTTCCTCATCTCTCCAGACTTCTGTTTCCTTACCTAAACGGGGGGAAGCTGGCCTGCAGTAGAGGCCTTCAGAGAACGTTCCCTGCGAGGCTGGGGGACACCAGGGGAGCGCAAGGGGAGGAAATATGGCACCAACCATATTTCTGTCTGGTAAGAGGAGTTCTATGGGAAGACGTAAATTTGAAAATCACCTTTTCTTGGGGCACTTCTGGGTGGCTCCGTTGGTTAAGCGTCCGACTTTGGCTCTGGTCGTGATCTTGCGGTCGGTGGGTTCGAGTCCCACGTCGGGCTCTGTGCTGACAGCTCAGAGACTGGAGCCTGCTTTGAATTCTGTGTCTCCCTCTCTCTCTTTGCCCCTCCCCTGCTCACACTCTGTCCCTCTCTTTCTCTGTCTCTCAAAAATAAATAAACGTTTACAAAAAGAGAAAAAAAAGAAAAGAAAAGAAAGAAAAAAGAAAATTACTTTTCTTGGCAAATTCTAAGGCTATTTCTACCTTTTTTCCAGCCAGTCTTTTCCCACTAATTTGGTTGACTTATTTGGGTCTAAACTTGAGGTGTGGGCAACCTCTCCCGCAGGGGTTCAGGAAATGATTGCCAACAGAGTCTTCTTTAAGGCTGTTTTCATGGGGCACGTGGGTGGCTCGGCTGGTTAAGCCGTCTGACCCTTGACTTCAGCTCAGGGCATGACCTCGCAGTTCATGGGTTCAAGCCCTGCATCAGGCTCTGCACTGATAGTTCAGAGCCTGCCTGGCGTCCTCTCTCTCTGCCCCTCTCTTGCTCTCTCTCTCTCTCTCTTTCTCTCTCTCAAAATAATAAATAAACTTTAAAAAAAAAAAAAAAGACTGTTCTGTCTATCAGGTGATTGTGGGGATTGTGCCCAGAGGGGATTTGTCATTTTTACAGAATTCGATGAGAGAAAGTGTCTGATTTTAAAGAAGCAGCATCCAAACCTTGTGGTTTTAAATGCTCCACTCAGCCCAAAGTGCTTTCGAAATGGAAAAAATTATTACAGCAGGACTAATCTCTTTTTACAGCAATAAAACACAAACCCAGTCACATAAATACAGCGGTGGAATCAGCCAGATTTAACTCTGAATGGAAAATGTTTTCAACGAATAGCCCTGGGAGGCCTCAAATAAATGCCTTAGCAAGAGGTAGAAGATGCAACTTTGCCTTTTTGAAGGCACTCATGTTTGGGACGCAGGCGTACAGAGACACCAAACAGATTCCATGCGTGTTAATGGGCTGAACGAGGCGCACCTCCCAGCGTCCACAGATGGTAGAGAAGCCTGAGAGCAAATTAAGCCTAAATGGGTCACCAAATGCTGTTCGATTTCTCTTCGTGATGAAGACAGATCTTCACGGCCCCATCAGCCTTTCCGTCTAACGCGGAGATTTTACAGATTCGACCCCAGCAGCAGGAAGGAGGCAGAGGCACCCTGTCAGGCACCCCATCAATCCTTGTTATTAACTGTGCCAGAGCCGTGTGGATGGATAAGGGGATTCACCGCTTATTTTAAAAACAAACCAGAAACAGCCCTGCATCCTTCTCATTTGCTGGGCCATTGGTGTCCAGATCAATGATTCCACGAATTCTACAGTTCACTAAAAGTTTTGGCTTTCTTTGACGCTTTCCATTCCCCTGACCAATAGCCCATCGTCAAGCTGACATTCATTTTCTGGGGATGCATAAATAGGGAAGATGTTTGGAGCCGTTGACATCATGGGGTGCGTGTGGGGGGGCGGGGGACGCCTGGTCCGGGGTAAGGTTTGGGTCTAAGCACAGGCTTCGCAGCTAGTTCTCTGCGTAACCTTGGGAAAGGTGGACCTCGGTTTCTGTAATTGCAAAACAGGGACAATAGAATTTAGCACCTAGCACAGACACTGTAGGGCTCACGCTTGTGGAAATCCTTCGAAAATCTTAAAAATATCACGTGTATTAATGAAATGCTTCAGTTACCAGTGAATGCTCATTAAATACCTATTAGATCAATGGCTATAGACTAAAAAGAAATACGGGCGCCCGGCTGGCTCAGTCGGTAGAGCAGGTGACTCTTGATCTCAGGGTCATGAGTTCGAGTCCCACGCTGGGTGTAGAGATTACTTAAAAAAATAAAATCTTAAAAAAAAAAAGACTAAAAAAAATAAAGCATAGAGTTTGTTTCTTTTTCTTCGACATTCTCATGGCCACTGCTCTGGTTTTAACGCTCACCGGGAGATTCCAGTGGATTCTTGGCTCATGTCCCTGCCTTCTCTGCTTTATCTCTACCACCCACCTAAACATTTTTTTAAGTTTATTTATTTTGAGAAAGAGAGAGAGAGAGAGCATGAGCAAGGAAGGGGCAGAGAGAGAGAGAGAGAGAGGAAGAGAGAGAATCCCCACTGCTCCCACTAAGGATCCCCACTGTCAGCGCAGAGCCTGAACCAAGCCTCCATCTCACGAACCATGAGATCATGACCTGGGCCAAAACTCAAGCTTCAGACGCTTAACGGACTGAGCCGCCCAGGGCCCCCCTACTACCCACTTTATATCCTCTTCACCGATGCTAGTGCGATCTTTCAGAAACCTCGGATCTCTGAGCTGACCCCTCTCCTGATTGAACCCTTTAGTGCCTTGGTCTCATCAAGGGTCCCCATTCCTTAGCATCACACACAGGGCTCCCCACTCCTCCCCCAACCTACCTCTCCAGCTCATTTTTAAGCTCCAGCAGTGTTAAAGGATTTTAAATGTTCCCTGAATGCGATCTTCCGTACGCTGTCTCTCTTTCCCTTTCTGGTCTGACTGGGAACTTCTCAATATGCTAGGTTGATGTCGTATATGCCAGGAAGCTTTTCTGACCCTCGGAGAGAGGGTTCATCAGTCCTTCCTCTGTGATGTCCGGTATCTTCCGTACCTTTCTTCTTGTCCTTGGCACTCTCATGGACCTCCTTGGCTCACACCCCTCTCCCTCCTACCGGATTGGGACCTGCCTGTGGGGAGGGATCTTACTCAGTGCCTTGGTAGAAGCATCTGTAGAGAGCATCCCCACTTGTATCTTTTCTCTCACCTGTACTTCACCAGGGCTTGGCTCTCAAAACATTTCTGCTCTTGAGGCTGATGAGGATGTGAGGGTTTCGGTGCCTACACGGAGTGGCCTTGTTCAGCGGCTTAGATCCCTCCTCGCCACCTACCCCTGCCCTGTTCCTTCTTCTCTCTTTTCCTTCTTCCCTTTCAAATATTTCTGTCAACTTCCCTACTGAGAGCTGTCTCCGTGACCCTGTCGCGTCAGGCGTCTACTACTCCCAAACTGGAGTGTGACTGCCGTGAAGGGGACCCGAACAGGCAGCGTGCAAGGGCACTGCGGCGGCCTCATCTCCCACCGCCGAGAGTCCTGGGTCCCTGAGCAGCCCCTGGTTGGCAAATAGGCCACATTTACTACCAAGAACTTATTTAAAGAAATTATTTAGGATATACAAGCACAGATATAACATCAGCCCTTTGTTACGTTTCCAAAAAATTTAAATTACAAAAACTGCGCTCAGAGCAGTATATACACAGGCTTCCACTGTGTTATATAACACATGGGATATTAGCATACATACGAATTATTGTTATCCGGGCTTTTTAACTTGAGAACTCTAGGGCACGGAAAGGTTAAACAGCATCGCTAGAATCATACAATAGTTAATGGTGGTGTCAGCGTTCAAATCCAGTCTGAAAACCACGAATTTGGATAAATCGGCATCCTTTCTTTTCAAGAGAATTAAAGCTTTGAATGATGCATACTTACGTGGTTATTATGCTACACATATTATCCTTTTTGTAGATATTTACCACTAAAATGGGGGAAAGGAACAAAACACAAAGTAAAAGGGATATTTGCTACGACATGGCTGGACCTTGACACATTCTGGTTGTCGAAGCGGACCAGACCCGGGAGGACAACTATCGCGTGGTTTCCCTCACGTGAAGTGCGTAGAGCAGGCCGGGCCGCAGAGACTGAAAGTGTGACAGGGGTTCTGGGGGGGGGGGGGGAGGAGGGAGGGGGAGGAATGGAGAGTTATTGTTTAGCGAGGAAACCAATTCTGTTTGGAACGACGAAAGCGCTCCGGCGATGGATGGGAGCGGTGGTCGCACAACGTGGTCAACGCATTTAACGTCGCCGAGCTGCGCGCTTAAAAACGGTAAGAATGGTCAGTATTTTGTATGCACGCCCGTGAGAAAAAATAAACTACAAAGCCAAGTAGCGGTTGGATCATCCTGGACAACGGCTTCCTCTCGAGGCCGCCCAAGAGGCGTGATCGAGGGCCCTGCCATTTGCTCTCAGCAAATAGAATTTAATTAATCACGGCCACCCCCTGGGCCGCAGCTCTCCCAGTGTGGCAACGGCTCGGGACCATTATTGTGGACGGAGCAAAATTAAGTATGTGGAGGAGGGAGAATATAAATTTCCTCTTCAAAATTAAGGAATTATGCAAAGTAGATGCACTCTACCTAACATCGGATTAAGCAGAGCTAACTGTGTTCTGCACCCGGAAAGGCGGAGTCGTCTGAAATGCGAAGGGTCGCGTCCAGCCTCCGGCCTCGCTGACCTGTAGCCCAGGCCCGCCAGAAACTGTTTTATTTGACCTGCAAGAGTGTTTATCCGAGTGGCCGGTAGTTTAAAATCTGGCCCTTTCTGACGAATACAGATTTCCAACTTTCCTTGGAAAAGTCTGAAGGTCGGGTACCGTGGCCCCACGGACGCAGGGGCGGTAGTGGCTGGCCGGTCCAGGCTGGGCGTGCACCATTAGCACTTCCGTCCCCGCACTCACTCACGCTCTCACGCGCTCACGTTTTCTGCTCAGCCCCCTGCACATGTGAGTTCCTGTCTCAGATGCGAGACTTGCCTACCCTTTGTCTCCTCAATAAAACTGCCCAGTCCTCCAGTCCCCTGCTTGGCAGCTCTTCATTCCTGTAGCACCGACTGTGCCTAAGGACTCTTGGCCCTTATCACATAATATTTTTTCAAATGTAATACAGACATGACAGAAAGTTCCAGACTTTCTGAAACAGCAAATGTAAATATTTTGCACTACTCTCTATTTTTCCATTAGAAGACAGTCTCTCGTGACCCAAACTAGATTGTAAGACCCTCCAGGGCACAGACTACATCTTAAATCATCTGATTTTTTTTTTTTTTTAGCACCAACGTAGGTTGGGTTGGTGTCAGTAATGAATCATCTCTTTGGGAACCTCTTTAAGAATGCAGATGACTCGTGAGTTCAGCTGTTTAGAGCATTGTGCTAATGCAGCCAACAGCAGGGACTTAATCCCTGGGAAAGTCAATCCATTTGTCCCATCCTGTGGACATGAACCGTATCTCATCCTCTGGACAATGCCTGTTCTTGCTCAAAGGGCAGAAAGAGTGACAGACTCATGCAAATCTGTCTCTTAGTCCTGGGGGAGAATTCATGGCTCCTGGGTTGGACTTATTATTTCTGTACAAGGAGACTGTCCCGCAGACAGTAGAGGCATTTTTCTAAAAGAAGATGGCAACTATTTGTTTTTAAGTTCATGCGGCAAAGTTTCGAGTGAATCAATGATGAATTAATGATTGTAAGTCAATAACCGGTATCACTTATACATTAGGAAGAACGGTGGTTTGGATATGAAGAAAGAAGACCAGGACACTCGGCCATGTTAAGAGAGAGCGTGTGGAGTTCATTGTTATTGAGAAGCCCCATTAATTTATAGGAAAAACGTTTTTCATCTTTAAAGAAAAAATTAAAGCCAAAGAAAACTGTCAGGGAATTGAGTACCAAAATCTTGTCCCTGGATAGTTCAGTACTTTTTGGTAAAGTCGAATTTGGGCAGTCCTTGCTTTGTACAGTAGAGCATTAACTGAATCACTTGCATGTTAGAATCAGGACCGTTCAGTTCCAAGATGCACAGGTTTCAGTAAATATGGTAGCATGCAAAGCGAGGACTCCAATGAAGTCCAGTAAAGATTAGTATGTTTCCCTTATCTACAAAGAATGAAGGACAATTAAGGAAGAAGAGAGGATATTTCCATGATCGCTGAAATAAACTAAAGAGCATATGTTATGAGTTACCATTTCAGATGAAGTGCTATTTTGCATTGATAGAGTTGTTGGTAAATGCCAAGACACTCCTTCTGACTTTTCACCCAATACAGTTTGTATTAGTCAGCGTAGTTAGGTTATGCACAGTAACAAACCGCCCCTAAGTCTCGAGGCTGAGCTCCACCGAGCTTATTTCTTACTTTTGCAAAGCTATTTGTGGGTCTAGGCGACTCAGTCTAAGACAGTTGCCCTCTGGGCAACATCTCAGGATCCACACCGAACAGAGAGCCCACCTTTCTATAGCTGTACCTCCTGGGACACGTGACCTCCTCAGTTGACAGGGCAGATAAAGAGGGTCTCACACTGATAATTAAATGCTCTGGCCTGGAAGCAACATGCTCTGGAACATGGTCCTGCCTCACTGGAAGGGAAGCAGAGAGACGTTATGCTCTCACACGGCCCAGAGGAGAGGCGGAGAAGAAATGGGTGAGCACTCGACACCGCCACTACCCTCTTCCAGTCACTGGATACTTATCTACCAAAATTAGCTGGTAATATTCTACTTGTTCTCTATCGACCTAGCTAGCTTTAAGGAACTGGCAATAAACATCATCGCTTTGTTTAGAGATACAACCCAGAAATAAAAAAGAAAAAGAAAAAAAAAGGGGGGGCTCCTCATTCATCCATGTGTTCAGCAAATGTTTGCTGAATGCCCACTCTGCACGCCCATCCAGGGGCCGGCATTCAGCAATAGTCACAACACGTACAAGTCCTGTCTTCCTGAGAGTGTATCCTTTCGGGGGAGATAGATCATAAAATATGCATATGACAAAAAACAGCTCATGTCATAATGAGGCCCAGTGGAGAGAGAGCACGTGACTGGGGCGGAGTGGAGCCATTTTAGACGGGGTACCCAGGGAAGGCCACCATCAGCCTGACTTTGTATAATTTTTTTTTCGAGTATTAATACATGGCAGGCACTGTGAGGGAGAGGAACTGGGTGGCTTTATGATATAGATTCTGTCCCCAAAGGGCTTTACAATGGAGGAATGAAATGGGGAATATGTAGACTATAGTAAAGGTTAAATGGGATTTTTTCTAAAAGTAAGAGTTAATATTTACTGACTATCCGCTCCCTGCCAGGCACGTCCATGATTTAATGTATTTAACTTTCACAACCACCGGCTCCCTAATTTTCAGAAAGACAAACATAAGCTGTGACTCGCAGAAGGTAAGCAACTTGTTCAAGGTAACACAGCTAAGGAGCAGCCGAGCTGGGCCTCAAGCCCACTTCTCTGCCTGAAACATTGTGCACGTCACTACTGCACCCTACTGACGTCTCTAAATGTGATCAATATCACAGCAGAGGTGTAACTGAAAGGTGAGAATCTATTTCTACTTGGGAGAAGGGAAATCAAGGAAGACTTCTTGGAGGAATTGGTGTACCGGGGCCTAGGTAAATTCCTGGGATTCAAGGAGAGGGCATTTGAGAAAGTGCGAATAGAAACAGAGGTATGGAATCAAAGAGGCTCAGGGCATGATTGGGGAGTTCGACAAGTTTGCGTTTAGCTAGCATTACAGCATAGAAATATAGAAATAAGCCTGCAAAGAAAATTTGAGGTTATATCACAGAAGGTCTTAAATGCCAGGCAAAGGAGTTTGAACTTTGTTGAAAAGCAACAAAGCAATAGTAGCTGTTGAAACTTTTGAGCAGAGAACTCGAATGCAGGAAGGCTGTGCCCGAAGAGAAGTTAACTGGTCAGCGCCGTAAAGAAGAGATTAGAGCGTCTGGTTGGGAGATCAATCATTGGCCCTGAAAAGGGCAGTGTCAGTGGAACGGAAAAGCATGACACGAGCAGTCATTTCAGAAGCGAAACGGAGAGCCTTTGAGAGGATGCGGGAAGGGAGGGTAAGGGGACAGGGAGGGAAGAGTAAAAGATAACTCAACCTGGTGAAAAGCCCAGATAATTCTTTATTTTCTTACAATTTACACTTTGTTTCTGCTTCTAACGCTTATCATTGATTCCCAGATGGGAGTCAAAAAAGGAATTTTACTGCCGTCTTTTCGTGAAATCCAGTGAAGGCAAATGGAACAAAGCTCCTTCAATTACGAGCTGTAAAGCTTCGAGTCTCTTCTCCCAATGAAAATCTCATTAGCCTGCCATTTGAAAACGAGCGCATTCAAATTTGACTTTGTTTGGCTTGTGGAGTTGGATCCCTTTAAAGTGATAGTTTTTCGGGCGTGTGGCAGGAAGCCTGAAATTTCAATAAGATAAGCCTGGGGTTTACCTGTTGGAGGAGAGAAGGCATTATCTTCCTGTTGCTAGGTGATGGGTCTCGGAAGCAATAGTTCGGTCTTAAAGGATCAGAGCTCTTTTTAAATTCCTTTTCTTTTGGAAGCAAACATCAATTTAAAACTAACCCCAGATGCCCCACTCTGGTTCTATAAGGAATAAAACCACTTACCTGCCATAAATCCACCAAACCTTTCGCTTACCCCTTTCCCAGACTGGATAGCCCTAATTTACTTGGATGCCAGCCTTTACTGTTTCCGTAGGGTATGGGTAAGAATAACGACAGCCAAACAGGGCACCTGGGTGGCTCAGTCGGTTAAACGTCCGACTTCGACTCGGGCTATGATCTCATGGTACGTGAGTTCGAGCCCCGCGTTGGGCTCTGTGCTGACAGCTCGGAGCCTGGAGCCTGCTTCGGATTCTGTGTCTCCCTCTTTCTCTGCCCCTCCCCTGGTCACTCTCTGTCTCTCTCAGAAATAAACATTAAAAAAAGAAAGAATAACAACAGCGGAGATTAATGCTAGAAGACACTTGCACTGCTTTTTATGCTTCATTGCACTACAATTCTATGACATATACTATTTTGTTCCCTTTAATAGATAGTGTGATAGTTAACTATGTGTCAACTCAGCTAGGCTATGGGGCCAGCTGTTTGGCCAAACCCTCATCTAGATATTGCTGTGAATCGTATTTTTTAGGTATGATTAACATTTAAATGAGTACACTTTGAGGAAAGCAGACAATGCTCCATCACCGGGGTGGGCCGCATCCAATCAGTTGAAGGCATCAAGAGCAAAGACCGAGGCCTCCCAAAGTAGAAAGTAGCCTCAGGAGTGCCACATAGAAACCCTGCCTGAGTCTCCAGCCGGCCGCTCTGTGGAGCTCTGACTTTACATGGCGACATCAAGTCTCAGCATTTCCTGCCTGCCGGCCCGTCCTGCAGCCTTCAGACTTGCCTGTGGCACTGGAACCACGTGAGCCAGTTCCTTAAAATCGCTTTCCATCTCCACCCGCATCCACGGTTCTGTTGCTCTGGAGAACCCCTGACCACGACAGAGTGAGAAAGGGAGGCTTCCAGAGGCTGCCTCGTTCAAGGTCACACAGGTAGCCAGTGGTGGAAGCAGGACCTGAGAGAAATCAGCTCTCCTCACCGCTAGACGAGACCTCCTCCTGCTCATGGGAGCAGGGAGGAGTCGCTCATGCCGATTATAGTCAAACTTGAAACAAAAAAACCTTTTTTTAAATATTTTTATTTTGGGGAGAGTGCAAGTGGGGAAGGGGTAGAGAGAGGGGGACAGAAGATCCGAAGCGGGCTCTGGCCTGACAGGCTGATAATAGTGAGCCTGATGTGGGGCTCGAACTCAAGAACTGCGAGATCATGACCTGAGCCGAAGTCGAGCACTCAACTGACTGAGCCGCCTAGATGTCCCTGAAACAAAAGTTTTGATGGAGTTTTATCAAATTCCAAAGAAGGGGGTGCAGATGCTGGAAGAAGACGCTCTCCCGGCTTTCCTCTCTTTAGGGCACTCCCTCTCATCTCCGAGCGGCCGTCCACCCTGAGTCCCCCCGGGACGTGTCTTCTTCTCTCTTTCCTGAGCCTCTTTCTTGACCCAGTCCTGGTGAGTTCTGATTCTTCAATCCCCTACACGTGGTTCTAACAATGAGTCCCTGCTAGTCTGGGCTTGAGGAAGAGGAAGATAGTTTGAGTTCGAGTCCTAGGAGAGAAAGACTCACAGCAGATCACAAACCTCGTTCTCCTCTCTGAAAGATGCAGGGGTGTGGTCTGTGCGGAAATTAGGGACACACGTGAAGCCGCCGTAAGGTAGGAAAGCACGGGCCCCAGAGGCGGAGCCTCGGAGGATCCGGGGGGTGAAGCGTGCACCTCCAGATCCCAGACAGAATGAACGGATGCTTCCAGGTAACATCTTCCCGGGGCTTGTGCTCTTAGCGGACAGTTAGCGCTGAGTATATAAGGGGCCCACAATCCAAGGGGGCATTTCTCATAAAATAGCAATTCCTGGGAGATTCTCACCTAAACACCTGTACCCAGCACAGGACTATTGGAGTGAACTGTTTGCACAAAGGCCGCTATGGTTTCCTTCTCTGCTCTTGAGCGGTGCCCTCCCATGTGGACGCTGGGGTTGGCCATGGAAGTTGCTGTTGTCAAGGGGACAACAGCAAATGTGACACAATCACAGACTTGAAAAGTAGCTGAGCCTTGGGACTCGCTCTCTCTGTGTTTTGAAATCCTGAGGTCACCACGTGAAGGAGGCCAGGAGACAGGAGGATGAGACGCCCCGTGGAGGAGAAATGAGCCATCCCGGCTGGAAGGCCTGAGACCAACCTGTCTGCAAACCACCCGTCTGAGGGAGGCTGTCTCGTCATTGGCCATGGCACTTAAGAGGGCCAACAGAGCTCAGCTGAGCTGATCCAGAAAAAACTCCCAGCTGTCTCACAGACTCGGGAGCTGAATAAAAGCTAGATGGTGTTGTTTTCAGCTGCTTCGTTTCAGGGCCGTTTGCTTATGCATCATAAGCTAAGTGACAGACACTAGTGCCCTTCAATAGGCAACATCCCCTTCCCCCTACCAGAATTCTAAAACATCTATCAACTGAAATAGACCCAATATACCCATAAGCAGTTAACCTTATGAAAGGAACTTGAATTCATTTCTTTTCTATACTTTATGTATGAGTTATGACTTATACCTCAACCATCCGATTGTTGTAACACCCCAGTATCCAAGTACGTTAACTTTCTCTCAAATCAAAATTTAGTAACGAAGCGTATTTCATACTGAATTCTAGAGTTTCCTTTTATGCTGATGCCAGTCTAAGGAAAACCATAGTGGTGTCAATACCATTAATGTTGAAATTTACCTAATATTTCACATTTCCAGAAGTATCCAACTGTTGTTAGTTAGATAATTCCAACAACATGTTGGTAAGTGGGAAAGTACATATTCTAATAAGCCACTAGAACGTGAATTCTAGAAGGGCAGCACTCTTGCCTGCTTGGATTATTGCTTAATCACAGCACTTAGAACCTGAAGCATAGTAAACGCTCAGTAAATATTTGTTCAATGAATGAATAATTATGGACCCAAAAGACTTGATTAAGTATGTTGCTCGCTTATGGCTGCTATGAAAAAACACATTTTCTTTTCTTCCAAATTTTCTATTCTCAACTAAATGGACTATTTCCTTTGCTCTACTTGATTATCTTTCCGGCAAGACTACTAATGTCAAAAACATTCACATAAGTCCTTTGTAGAAGTAATATGTGACTTTTCCTTAAGTTCTGCGGATCGTCAGCCGCTCCACAGAGTTCCAGATTGCCATAACTTATCTCTATTTATATTCTTTTTTTTTAACGTTTATTTATTTTTGAGAGACATAGAGACAGGGTGTGAATGGGGGAGAGGCAGAGAGGGAGGGAGATACAGAATCTGAAGCAGGCTCCAGGCTCTGAGCCATCAGAGCAGAGCCCAACACGGGGCTCGAACTCATGAACCATGAGATCGTGACCTGAGCCGAAGTCGGCCGCTTAACCGACTGAGCCACCCAGGCGTCCCTGTATTCTTTTTAAACTAAGGAGGAAGAGAACCCTCTGAGACTTCGAATAATTAGGAAGGCCAAGGTTTATGCCCAAGGCATAAACCACAATGGTGAACAGACCCATCTTCGTTTAAATGAATGCCTGCTACTGTAGGGACAAGTGTTGAGAAAACCTGGAAGAGTTTAGGCTGTGGTTTAATCAGAAATTACTTTTACAAAGAGCCGTTGAAGTCCAGCTGCGTAGATAATGATTGCGCCAAGACTGGATTCTTAGCTCTGCCTGCACATTTGCGTCACTCGGGTCATTAACAAAATTGACATATTGTTCAAAATGTACATCTATGTATATATGTGTTATTGATATATAGATTCTATATGGTGTATGTGTATGGGTTCATGGGGGCTCTCTGGACTAGGATCAATTTTTCTGTACACTCGAAACTGCTTTCAAAAGATAAATTCTATTAATTAAAAGAAAAAGGAGAAAAAGAAAGATGCCAGTGTACACACACGCGCGCGCGCGCACACACACACACACACACACACACACACACACACACACACACACACACACACACACACACATATGCTGATGCCTAGTCCCCAGCCACATGAATCAGGATTTCTAAAGCTGGGGTCTGGCCATCCAGATTTTTTTTAAAGCTCCCCGGAGGCGTTAGCAGCCTGCAACCGGGTTTACGAGGATTTACCTAGAGGATACTGCCGCTTTTCTGGCTAATAGAAGTAGCCGCTTGATGGCGAATGGGGAAAGAAGCTGATTTTGCTTCATAATGTCTATCGGATGCTGAGTGGGAATGATGTATGGAGGTATTAGAGCACCAGGGTTGAGCTCCTGTCTGGAAATAGGGAAGCACTATCAAGCAACGCAGTAATCACGTGCTTACGCGAGACTCGTCTAAGAGAGAGCCCCGTTGCGATCAGTGACCCTTTATTTTATTAGAGCCTCAGGGGCCTGTCTGTGTAAGATAATGGCTTGAATTCAGCACCTATGCGCACAAAGGGTTCAAGGAGACAGTCCCCCTCCCCCATATGTTTACAGTGAGATAGTCTGGGGTTGGCTCGGGGTCCTAATGACGGTAATAACCGAGCATCCTTCACAATAAACTGCACACAGGATCCTAATTAATGAGCTCAATTCATCTGAAGTAAAGCGTCCACCTCCTGCGCAGGAGGGACGCATATCAATCAAGCCCGAGCGAGGCGCGGGGCCTGCCGACTGTGTTCTATTAATGCCATTTAACGTCTTCTATCAGAGGTTTTCAGCGCACTTTATAAACATTAACTCTCGCTGCTCTCTTGGGAACGTTACTGGTAACGTGCTGGCTGTGAGCGAGCAAGCTAAGCCTCGGATCGCCCTGGGGGTTCCGGCTTGACGGCAGCTGGTGGGGCGCGGGCAGACTTTGGGCTCTGCTCACAGCCCCGACTGGAGAAGGGCCGGGGAAGGAACAAGTAGCAACTGGAGGAGGGAGAGAAAGTGTAGAAAATGTCGAAAGTGGAGTTTCCGGTCCAATTCTGACTCCCGTTGGCACTGGAGGCAAACCTCAGAGCTCAGCGTCTCCACGAGAAACAATGGTGATGCCTCTTCCCAGTTTCCAAGGACTGTGTCCAGATGGGCACTCCATCTCTTTCGGGGGCTCTGCTTGCCCCTTCAAGCCCTGAACTGTGGTTCGCTGAGGCAGTAACACAGGGAAAAGTGGTGAGTTGGGCAGGCGTGAGTTCAAACGCCAGCTGTGTGACCTCGGGCTAATTACTCAATGTCCCTGGGCTGCAGTCTCCCCATGCCTCAAAAAGGAGGTTTATAGCACCATTTATCACAGAACTATTGTGAAGATTTAGTTAACGGAGGATCAGGGTCCCTCCTGATTTTGGTCCCTCCAAAAATTTGGCTGGCCGATTTTGATTATGTTATGTCAGTCCCATAGTTTTCCATAAATGTGACTGTAGTTACTGTTACGTTTCCCCTCTCCCTCGGTGGAAGTCTGGAGGAGAGACACCAGTTAGGGGACCATCATGGAATCCCGGCAACAGGACGTGGGGTCCCGGTTACAAGAGGTGGGCCAATCCGAGGGCTATTGGAGAGAGAATGTAATGGTGGCTGCCGCTGAGATCTGTAGCACACATTTTGGAGGCCTCCCTTTTGGCTTCCGTTCCTGTCCCATCCAGGAGTCCCCATCGTTGTCCCTTTCTAGGGCTCCTGTGGCAAGCAACTGCAAACTGCATGGCTGGGATGAACAGAAATGTATTCTCTCAGAGTTCTAGAGGCGAGTGGTCCAAAATCAAGACTCCCTCTGAGGTTTGAGGGAAGAACCTGTGCCATGTTTCCCTGCTAGCTTCTGGCAGCTCGTAGCAACCCTCGGCATTCCTTGACTTACAGACATATCACTCCAGTTTCTGCCTCTGTCTTCACATGGCGTTCTTCCCTGTGTCTCTCTGCGTCCAAATGACTCTCTTCTTCTAAGGAAACCAGTCATTGAATTAGGACCTAATCCAGTGGTCTCGTCTTAATCTGATTACTTCTGCAAAGACCATTTCTAGAGATAAGGTCACATTCACAGGTACCAGGAATTAGGGACTGAACATATTTGGTGGTGGCGGGAGGGGGACACGGTCCATCTATGAGACCCTTTATAAGTTTCAAGCACAGTAAAGACCATTCGGTAGCCAACAGTGTTGTTTCATTTTTACGAATGTTAGTGCCCTCACCCTGTAGAGGCCTTTCTCACTCTAAGTAGTGCAGGAAGGAAGGTCTCGGCAGGTAGGGTGATGCGACTTCCCACATGAAGTGAGTGAGCCAACGTTGGAGCTTCGAAGGGGCTCTGGAAATCTGGATCAACCTCCAACAGGCTTTGGAAGAGGATAGGGACTCCCTCACCCAACCCTCCCAGGCAAACCGCCTACTTGCTACTTAAAAGGGCTTTGAGGAGTTAAAATTGATGCCTTATCATCTAACAACATATGTTGTTCCAGGTTCTCCTAGAAATAACTGATCATATTTGCTGATATTAAATACTTTTACAACAAAGGCAATTCAAAGACTTTAAAGAGTATACTCAACGCCAGGCTTACTACATCATCCCAAAACATTTACTACCAATGAAAGTCAACTCATTTGAATATTCAAATCCTTTTTCCTAATACACAGATCGAACTACCATTAAAATATTTCTTTTTGGCATTATTTAGCTCTCTGATGGCCCCTCGGGCAGGCAGAGCTCTGTAAGTCTCTTCTCAGGACATTGGCCTGGCTTACCTGGGGATTTTTCAATTCCCCGGAATTGGTATAATCAACAGGATTATACCTGATGGGAAATGGGCACGAGAGAGAGAGAAGTAAAAGATGATGCAAACTTTCTGGTCTGGGAACTTACTGGTAATTCTGCCATTTCAACAAATAGCGTATTAGAGAGAAGTTGGTATGTGTGTGGTGGGGAGGGGCCAAAATGAGTTCAAGTTTGGACATGTTGAGTGTGAAATGTCTGTGGAACATCCAAGTGGTGATGTTCAGAAGGTCAGAGCCTGTGAGGGTAAAGTACGGGAGTGAGATCCCTACTGTAGGTGTTGGCTTAGGCATGGTCAGCATAGGATGGTACCTGAGGCCAAAGAGTGGATAGGATCACTTAGAAGGGAAGCGTAAAGTGTGTGAGGATAAAAGAGGACCCAAGATGGAACTGGGGGCCCCAGCACTAGGCACACCGGAAGAGCGCCCATGAAGAAGCCTGAAAGGGAGGTAGGGAATGATTCCAAAGATAGTGGACAAATCGGGAGTTTGGTGGGACAGAAGAGGGACAGGAACAATCTGAAGGAGGAGGAGGTCAACAGGATAAACTCCTGCTTGGTGGTCCAGCCAGGTAAGAACTAAAAAGCCTGTATTGAATTTTAGAAGAGGGTTGTTGATCGATTAGAGAGGATGCACAGCTGAAGGTAGTAGCTAAAGAGTCAAAACCTAGATTCTACAAAGCATAGAAAATTACTTGAAGACTATTGGCTAGAAAGAGGTGAGAGAGAGCGAGGCAGGGAGGGCTTGAAGGTCCAGGAGAGAGAGAGAAAGGACAGGATGGTGAACAGAATGAAGACCCTGAGAAAGCTGGGGATGATGTAATCTAGAGCCTTGGACTAAGGAAGATCGCTTCTTCTTTCTTTTTCTAAAAAACTATGTCAAAATACACTTAACATAAAAGTTACCATCTTAGCCATTAAAAAAGTATGTATGTATGTATGTATGTATTTATTTATTTAGAATGCATGTGAGCAGGGGAGAGGCAGCGAGAGAGAGAGAGAGAGAGAGAGAGAGAGAGAGAGAGCGAGAGAGAGAATCCCAGGCAGGCTCCATGCTCTCAGCACAGAGCCCGATGTGGGGCTTGATCCCATGAACCGTGAGATCATGACCTGAACCGAGATCAAGAGTCAGACACTAAACCCACTGAGCCCCCAGGCGCCCCCCATCTTAACCATTTCTAAGTGTACAGCTCAGTGGCAGTAAGGACATTCACGTTGTTGCCCAACCATCCCACAGTCCATCTCCAGAATTTTTCTCATCTTGCAAGATTGAAACTGTACCCATTAAACAAGAACTGCCCCCTCCTGTTTTCCCAGCCCCAAGAAACCACCGTAGTACTTCCTGTCTCTATGAATCAGACTGCCGCAGGTACTACGTATAAATGTCGTCATACTCTGTTGGTCCTTCTGCGACAGGCTTATTTCACTCAGAATAATGTCCTCTACATGCAATCATGTTGTAGCACGTGTTAGAATTTCCTTCCTTTTTAAGGCTGGGTAATGTTCCAGTGTGTGTGTGCCACATTTTATTTATCCTTTCATCCCTGTATGGACACTTGAGTTGCCTCCTACCTTTGGCTATTGCGAATAATGCTGCTGTGGACACGGGTGTACAAATATGTCTTCTGTCCCTTTCAATGACTTTGGGGATATACAGAAAGTCTTTTTTTCATGAGGTGTCTCCTGTATCCAGACGTCAGCCTCATAGCTCTCCTGCACCCTAGCCTCACTTCCTGAACCCACCTAGGTATTTGCAGAGAGGCCTCTTCTCCCCTCCTCTCCTTTCCTTCGCATCCTATTTTATCGTATTTTCCCTCTCCCCATCTATAAGTAACTCAGTTTTCAAAGGCACATCTGTCTAACCGTCCCAGAACAGAACTTCACCACACCTCCCATCCGCCATAGACTGAATGTTTGTGTTCCCCTCAAATTTGTAAGTCGAAACCTGACTCCCTGTATGATGCTATTTGAAGGAGGAGCATCAAGGTCTTAGGTCATTAGGTCATGAGCGTGGACCCCTGATGAATGATATTAGTGCCTTTACACAAGAGACGCCAGAGCGCTCCTTCATCCTGCCTACCATGTGAAGACGCAGTGGGAAGACAGCCATCTATGAACCAGGAAGCGTGTCTCACCAGACATTGAATCCGCTGATGCCTTAGTCATGGACTTCCAGCCTTCAGGATGGTAAGAAATAAAACTTCTGTTGTTTAAGCCCCCCTGATCTGTGGAAATCTTCTATGGCGGCCCAAATGGACCAAGACATCCACTTACTCAACAATTCCCAATCCCCTCCTGGTTCCCACATCACATGTGAACTCTTTGAGTTACTTTGCAATGTTCTCATTATCAAGCTCATTATCACCTTTCCAGTCCCTCTTACATCCCAGGGCTCACTTTTCTCTCCATCCAAGCAAGTCACCGTTTCCTCTGGATGCCACGCTTGTTCTTACCTCCCTGACTCCGTTCACGCTGCTTACCCAGTTTAATATAACCTTCCTTGCACCCTCAGCCTGAACAACTTCTGTCCATCCAAGAGAGTCCAGCCCAAGTGCCATCCAAGTTCCATTCCTTCCGTGCTTTGACGAAGGCATCTCCAGCCATCGCACCACATTCTCCTCTCTGAGCGGTTATTGTACCTAACATTGTGCAGGTTCGTTCTTCCTTCCCTGAGGGTGAGAACCATCTGACCTGTGGGTTAGATTATAAAGTCCCCGAACGCAAGTCCTATATCTCTTACTACCTGCCCTCCGTTCTCTGCTGTACCTGGAACGGCTGAGAGGGGTGGTGAGACTTGATGTGGACAAACATCTCCTTGAGAAATGGAAAGAAGTTGGTTTAGTCTAAACAGGCAAATAATAGGCGAAAGGTTGAGGCTGGCGAGGATTGGTGAGCCCTATGTCAGCCCAGAAAGGTGAAGAAACTTGCTTAAGAGCACACCCGTATTTAATAGCAGACCTGCGGCTTGAATTCAGAACTCCTGACATTCAGACCATTGCTTTCCTCTTGACGCCACACAGGTGAATGTTTTGCTGGTGATAATCAGCAATTTGAATTGGCTTTCACTTGAAGTGGTGACCACAACTCTGATCGCTCTTGGCGTCCTATACTCTCCAGCCCTCTGGGCACCTCCCAGCATCTCATTGTCACATACGTGTTCCATCAGAGAATGGGAAGCACAGTCTTGAAAGTGACTCGGGAAATCTTCCAGCTTCCTTTTTGAATACCTCCCTCACTGGGCAGCTCACCACCTCCATGACGCGGATAAAGCTACGTGGCCGCCTTATTGATAATGGTAAGTTAGCTATGAACTAGGTTTAAACGAAAAAGTCTCACACAGGACTTTTTTAAGGAATGTGGTGAGTGGTGGTCATCAGATTGAGGAATAATTAGGTGGTCAGAGTGAGTTGGCACCACTCATGTTGCAATGACCACCAGGGGCCAGTGTTACCAGATTAAGTTTATCACTGTTTGAGGCCAAGCTGCTTCCTCAGGACCACAGCTCATCCACAACCACCTGCCCCTCGACAGGATGCATGCGAAGGACTTTTCAGCTGATGAAGCACAGGTAGATTACCATGACAAGTCACTATGTTCCATCAATGATTTGTTAACGTTAAATGGTAGCAGAAGTCTTTGCTAGGATGGTGGGCACAACAAAAGATACAAAATCAAACCTCTGGAAGTATTTAACGCTAAGTTGATATTTGACTTAATTCCTTTGAACAATTATGATTCTCCCTATTTTTATATTGCCTCCTCTTCCGTGATAATACATGCTTTACACTTTCTGACATAAGCTCTAAGGTACCTTCTCTGCTTTAGAAGAAATCTGCACCTGAGTCCGTGTTCCTTTTCTGAAGTAGCCTTGTAAATCATGTAAGTAAGCAAAATGTTCCAGTCCCCCCATGAAAAAAGGAGAAAGACAGCTGCTATAAAACAACGAATCCAGCGTGTTTTTTTTTTTTTATTAGTGGGATGGGAACATTTTACGTCACGTTAATAATGTATAATCTCTCCTTTTATTTTTTTAACGTTTTTTTTTTTTTAAATTTTTTTTAACGTTTATTTATTTTTGAGACAGAGAGAGACAGAGCATGAGAGGGGGAGGGGCAGAGGGAGACACAGAATGTGAAGCAGGCTCCAGGCTTTGAGCTGTCAGCACAGAGCCTGACGCGGGGCTCGAACTCACAGACCGCGAGATCATGACCTGGGCCGAAGTCGGAGGCTCAACCGACTGAGCCACCCAGGCGCCCCTTAACGTTTATTTTTGAGAGACAGAGCATGAGCGAGGGAGGGGCAGAGAGGAAAGGAGACACAGAATCCAAAGCAGGCTCCAGGCTCTGAGCTTTCTGCACAGAGCCCCATGCAGGGCTTGAAACCACAAACTGAGAGCTCATGACCTGAGCCGAAGTAGGATGCTTCGCTAACTGAGCCACCCAGGAGCCCTGTTAATGTATAATCTTTCTTTACATGCTTTATTTTCAATTCCCTCTCCTCTACAGGTTGTCAAAACATCATAACGTGGGAGTAATGTTGGTTTTCCAGGGAATATTGTCAAGATTCGTCTGCTATTGACACTGCCCCTCAAATTCACACACACAGATCACATGCTCTCATTCCATTACTCATAGTACAGATTATAGATGGATCATAATTCATCTCTAGAAATTGTCATAAAGTGACTGTCATAAAGCAGGCTATATTCCCCCGTGGGAACCATGTTGTCGTTAGAGGTTACACTTCTGATCCAGAATGCAATATCAAATAAGTGATGGGTATGCAAAATACGTGCCATAAAATCAAATATACAAAACTATTAACCTCTTCAATTAATTACAATCGTAATGCTATAAATTGGGCAGAAGCGTACTGTGTACATTATACGAAGCTATTTAGGCTTCCAAATAGCACATAAAAATTATGAAGTGGCCAAATCCAAGATGTGACCTATTAGAAGCTGAAATCCATGTTAAATCTTAAATTAACAATACTTCCGCATGTCCTATTAGGCAGTGGAAAGGAGTTCCTTGTGGGGGGGATGTTTGTACTACGAAACCCCTAAGGCTGTTTCAAAGAGTCTCGGGTTTTGTGAAGAGTGCTATTCACAGCGGGGCTTGGAGGAAAGAGATCAGGACTGCGGTTCAGGCCACTCGAATGAAACTCAGCTGCTTACTACAAGCTACGCAGTGTACAGGTTACAGGTTCAGCCCCAGCGGAGGCCTTGGGACCTCAACTTCCTTAGCTATTGAATAAGATGTTGGAGTCATGACCTCCGACTCTAAACCTCCATGATTCCACACCTAACAGGGCCTTACGAGGAAGATTTGGATAGCTGAGTTTTTTTAAAAGCTGCCTAAAGATGTTTAGACTAGTATCTTTTATGTTTTCCTACAGAAACTCACTTAGAGTGAAACAGAGGGATTCGAAGTCTTTGCATCCATGTTAGGGATGTCTGAAAATATTTTAATAGCCCCGTGTGTGGGGAGGGACTCAGGATGAAGTTGAGGAGTAGCACTGGTATCTTGCTGAAAAAAATTTACTTAAGATGACAAGAAAACACAACTGACTCCCTTCTGACCTTTCACATCTTGACTTAAAGCTGTCCATGCAGCTGCTTGAGCTCAAACTGTAAGTCTCCCTGGAAACCGATCAGCCTGCTATAGACGGAAAGGTTATGTTCTCCCAAAATTCATAGCGAAGCCCTAATCTCCAATGCGATGGTGTTGGGGGTGGGGCCTTTGGGAAGGGATTAACTCAGGAGGGTAGAGCCTCGTGAATGTGGTTGGCGGCTTTATGAGAAGAGACTTGAGAGAAATGGTTGCTCTCTGCTTTCCATCCTGTGAGGACACAGTAAGGAGACAGCCACCCGCCGGCCAGGAAGCGGGCTCTCCTGAGTCATTGGATCTGCTTGCACCTTGATCTTGGACTTCCCGGCCTCCGGAACTGAGAAGGAAATTACGTTGTTTAAGCCACCAAGTCTATGGTATTCTGTTCGAGCAGCCTGAAATGACGAAGGCAGCATGTTTTGAATTATTTTACTAGATGCATGGTTGAACATTGTTAAATTAATTCACACTTCATTAGAAAACTACAAAAATTAAAAGGAACCTTTCCGTTTCTGGCAGCACGCTGGATTTGATAACTCTGCCTCTGAAACTATTTAAAAATTATTTTCAAACACATCAATGAGCCAGCAAGAAGGTAGAGATACTCAGATGCCAGACGCTAGGTAGAAGCTTTAACCTATAGAAGTAGGCAGAGCACTGAATCAGCCTCTCGCCTTGAGTGTCCTTACTGAAACCCAGTGAACTTGAGCTTGGCTTTCAAAGCCTTGTGGGGACAGTGACATTTGACAAAAGCCAAGACTGCCCATGGAGTGTCTAATTATAGGTCTCTTGCACAAAGCTGAGATTTAAAAGACTATTTCCTGAGGGTGATAATGAATTGGAAATAAATTTGCACCTAGGTTAAAGGAAGTGGGGGACAGATACTGCCTCTCCTGAATCTTGGGAGTCAGGAAAACAAATCTTTCCTGATAATTCAAAATTATAAGCCTCCCAGGTGCCTGGGTGGCTCACTCGGTTAAGTGTCCTCCTGGTTTCAGTTAAGGTCATGATCTCACGGTTCATGAGTTCAAGTCCCACGTCAGGCTCTGTGATGACAGTGAGGAACTAGTTTATGATTCTCTCTCTCTCTCTGCCCCTCCCTTACTTGTTCTCTCTCTCTCTCTCTCTCTCAACCAATGGATGAACTTTAAAAAAAAAACAACCCCAAATTATAAGCCTCCTTCATGCATATTTGTTGCCATTTACACTACCTGGTGATTCCTAAAACCTTAAAGCAAGAACAGGTTAAAGTAGTTCAGGATCGATCGGTGCCTCAGGCATCTGACAAAAGAAATAGAAATCCTCTTTGGAGGAAATCGTTTTCAATGCCGGCCCCAAGAGTTCCCAAAGCTAAAGGTCTAAGGAATATGAGTACACAGTGAAAAAAACATTACAAAATAATAAGGAAACAAAGCATAGCAGATGCCAGCTAGCAGGCATAGCAGATAGCAGAGGCGACTCCTCCAGGTGTTAGAATGACCAGACACAGAAAATAAGTTTGCTGAACATTTAAAGAAATAAAAGGATGGATTAAAAGCACTCACAAAGGGCAGGAAGTTAAAAATCAAAAAGAACCAGTAGAACCTTAGAAATGAAAGTCCTCCTAATGAAAAATACTGTTTCACAGCAGAGTACACACCACTGAAGAATTACTGGGAGAGACAGAGTCAAAGAGATGACCTAGGGGCGCCTGGGCGGCTCAGTCGGTTAAGCTTCCGACTTCACCTAGGTCATGACCTCACAGTTCGTGAGTTCGAACCCCACGTCGGGCTCTGTGCTGACAGCCTGGAGCCTGCTTGAGATTCTGTTTCCCCTCTCTCTCTGCCCTTCCCCTGCTCTCGCTCTCTCTCAAAAATAAACAAAACATTAAAAAAAAAGAGAGGGAGAGATGATCTAGAATGTGGCACAGGAAACCAAAGGATTGAAAATATCTAAAGAAGTTAAGATGCACGGAAGCTAAAGAAGTTCTAATTACATCTCATTTGAGTTCCAGAAAGGGAAGTAGAAAAACAGGGACAAAGGCAATGCATGAAATGCATGAAAAGATAGTGCCTGAGAATTTTCCACGGAGGCTTGCTTTCAAGGGAGAAGACTATTTCATGGCAGCCCAAGATGGAAGCCAGTCTTTTGGTAACCTGGTTGCCGAAATGATATCCCACTAGTGTTGCAGTATTCTCGCCATTAGAAGCAGATCATTGAGTTCGGTCCATGACACAATTACACAAGTGTGGGAATGCCCCAAGGTGGGGACTGTGAAAGGCTGTCTTAGAGGCTGCTTGTGTGAGTCATTAATGAAACGCAAAGCAAAACCAAATGAGATCCTGCCACACATCTATTAGGATGGCTACAGTTTTCAAAAAGTCAATATCAGTGTTGACATAAACAGGGGCAATCGGAATTGCTGGTGGGAATGTAAGATGGTGCACACATTTTGGAAAACGGTTTGGCAGTTCTTCAGTAGTTAAATATACACCTACCGTATGTCATTCCAGTCTTAAGTATTTGCCGAAAAGAAATGAAAACATGTGTTTGCACGAAGACTTGTATGCGTGTCCGTAGCATATTGATAATGGTCAAAAAACTAGGCACCACCCAACGTCCATCACAAGTGAGGCAATAAACCAGTTGTGGCGTTTTTGTACAATCGAACAGCACCCAGTAATAAAATGGAACTGTCGATAAATGCAGTAACATGAATCAATCTCAAAATACGTATGCCTAGTGAAAGAAACCAGATCCAAATACCTATTAACTGGCTTTTTCACTTATATAAAATTCTAGAAAAAAGGAAACTAATCTGTAGTTACAGTAAACAAAGTGGTTGCCTGGAGACAGGGAGGGCAGGAAGGATGGAGGGCCACGGGCCTGAAGAAATCTTGGGATGATGGAAATGTTCTGTATTTTGATCATGGTGCTGGTTTCACAGGTTTTTTTGCAGCTGTTAGACTCGTCAAATTGTACATTCTCAATACATCCAATTTACTGTATGAAATCATCCCCTAACAGAGTAGTAAACAGAGAGAAAAGAGAACAAGGCAAAACAAAGCATGTGAAGACCGAAAACAAACCAAATAAAGCTGAGTTTGCCACAACAATCCTCAATTCAAGAAAGTTCAAAGAGATTTACTTCCGCTAGAAGGAAAGTAATCTTGTATTAAAGGTCTGAGGCACACGAAGGAATAATAAGCAAGTGGTAGATATTTGGGTAGATTAAACAATCATTAATTATATAACGAAAAAAGTCACAATGTTTAATTGGGACGGGTGAAATTATAGAATCACAATACTACTCAATAGTAGCGCGTGATTTGGGAGAGAGGCGATAGGCCTACGGTTGTCTCAAGGTCCTTATATTATTCACTGAGTGTAAAGATAACGGACCATCTAGTCTTTAGATAGGTTTCGATTTCCTCAGTAGCCACGAAAAGAACATGAAGTACAGGACTTCCAAGCAAATAGAGAAAAAAATGTAACGACTGAAACAGAATCACAGGGAAGGCTAGAAAGTAAAGAAAAAGAAACATAAAAAATGTGGGCAAGACAGAAGCCAACAAATAAGGCGGTCTACTCGTTTTCTCGGGCTGCCATGACATAGTACCACACACTTAGTGGCTTCAGACAACACAGAGTTATTACCTTACAGTTCCGGAATCAGAAGTCCACCATGGGCTAACATCAAGGCCGTGTTCCCTCTGGAGGCCCTGGGGGAGAATCTATTTCATACCCTTTTGTAGGCACCAGAGGCTGTGCATGTTCTTTGGGTCGCAGCCTCATTCTGCCGTTCCTGAACATTTATGGCATATGGCAGGTGAGTGAGGGCAAGTGCCTCAATATGGGGACGCTGTACACCTGCTGTCCCTCAGTCTTATAAATACACGGGTGAAGAAAGCTTTGGGTGAGCAGTAAACAAAGGGAACCAGAGCTGGCGTGAGAGAGGGGTCTGAGAAGAGCGGGGGTCAGCATGGGCGCCCTTGTGAGAAGTTGGATTGGGGCCACAGAGAAGGGTCCCCTGGGTCCCCTGGGATGTTGAACTTGAGCCCGGCAATGTCCGCGGAGGAAGCAGGGGTTCTTTCTCCGGTACTTTCATTGCCAGGCACCCTGGGCACCGGCGTGTGTCACTATCCCACCCGAATGTCTCTCATAGCTGGATACAAAAGAGAAATGGTGCAAGTAGAATACAGGAAATATTAGGGGGACCTAACTATGGGTGCCTCAAGGATTTAAAATATAAGAAAATATGATGAACATTTTTATTCTACTATATTCGAAAACTTGAACAAAATAGACATGTTCCTGGGAAAATATGATTTACGCAGATAGAACCAGCAAAGAGGCCGGGAAGACGCTTACGTGACCGCATGTGTTTTCTCCCTAAGTGACGAGCGGGCCTTCTTGTGTGGAGGCCACAAGACAGTCGTAAGCAGTGGAATCACTAACAAAAAGCGCTACAATGTAAAAAACGTGACACTCAAGAGACTGTGGAAAGGACACGTGTTTCCAGCATGAGAGCCCAAGCAAGAAGGCAGAGACTTGCTCGCCCTCAGCTGGGAAGCTACAGGGAGAGGGACTCAAAGTTTTCACCACTCTGCACCTGAGAACGGCCGCAAATGGCAGAGAAAGCCCTGGATTGATTCTGGTGTTACAGGTAAGTCTTCGCGAGTAGGTGAATTTGCAGATGTGGAATCCATGAATCATGAGGTTTGACTGTAATTCCTTTAAGGTTGGTTTTTTTTTTTTTAATGTTTATTTAATTTTGAGAGAGACAGAGCACGAGCGGGAAAGAGGTAGAGAGAGAGAGGGAGACATGGAATCTGAAGCAGGCTCCAGGCTCTGAGCTGTCAGCACAGAGCCTGATGTGGGGCTCAAACCCATGAGCGGTGAAATCATGACCTGAGCCAAAGTCGGACACTTAACCGACTGAGCCCCCCAGGCGCCCCAACTGCAATTCCTTCAAGAGCAGAAGGAAGACAAAGGTGGAGGTCCTGGTCAGATTGAGATTCGGAAAAGAAAAGACACAATTTTTTTTTTAATGCAGATGATATGATTATGTACATGGAAATCCCAAAAAGGATCTCTGATAGTTATTATAGTTAACCAGACTTTAGAAAGAGTGCCTAATACAAAATTAATATGTAAACATTAATCTGTTTATATATTTCAGCTATAAACATTTAGAAAATAGAATTTAACAAAAGATACCAATTACGATGGCTTTGAAAATATATAAAGTACCCAGGAAGAAAACAGTTGAAAAAAAAAGAGCAAGATCTTACAAAATTATTAAATTTTATTGAAACATATTTATGAAGATGTCGGTAAATGAAGAATATACTATGTAATGCATGGAGGGAAAAAAAGCAATTTAGCAAAGAAGTCAAGTCTTCGCAAATTTATCTACAGACAAGGAAATTCTAGCAAAACACCAACACGTTCGAGTAGTTTGATTTGTTTGAACTTGATGAACTGATATGAAATTTAAAGTCAAAGAGCAAAGGATCAAAAATAGCGAAGACGCTCTGGACGAACAAGCGGGGTGTCTGGCTTGACCCATATCAAAAATTGTTTGGAAAATAAATTAAAAAAAAAGAATTATTATTTGGGTATACTTTGGAAAGACAAATTGACCCATGCAACTGAATCAAGAGACAAACCCAGATGTATACACAGAAACTTTAGGCACTCCTGGTTCGTGGGTGAAGGACTGATTATTTAAAATGGTGCCGGCGTGGGGTGTCTGAATGGCTCAGTTGGTTAAGCCTCTGACTTTGGCTCAGGTCATGATCTCCTGTTTCGTGGGCTTGAGCCCCGCGGTGGGTGCAGAGCCTACTTGGGATTCTCTCTCTCCCCCTCTCGCTCTTTCTCAAAATAAATAAAATAAGCTTAAAAAAAATAAAATGGTGCTGGTCAGTGGGTACATTTTTAAATTTTTAAATTGACTTTAAAAATCAGTTGGCAATTCACCCAAAAAAGAATGAACCTGTCTCATACAACATAATATTCCGTTCCAGGTGGATTAAACATTTATATGTGAAAGGCAGAACCATAAAACTTTTAGGCAAAAAAGTAGGAGAATGTTTTTATGACCTTGTGATGAGGAAGAATTTCTTCAATAAGCTAAAGATCAAGTTTTGATGAGTGTGTCGAACAACTCCAGCTCTCACGCATCGCTCGGGAGCGTGTCAATTCTTAGAGCTGCACTAGCAAGGAATTGGCATCATTTAGTCCGTTTGGAAATGTGCATATAACAGCGCGTAGCCGTTCCACTCCTGGGACCTTCCCCTAGAGGAACTTCTGCATGTGCGTGACCGGAGCTCCCGTAACACTGTTCATAGCAGCCCTGCAGCAGGAAAAACCCCAGCATTTCTATTGACAATGAGAATGCTTAAATAAATTGTGGTATGTTTATATAATTGAATGCCAGAAAAGGGGAGAGAGGGAATGCATAGTTCTACACACTGGTGGGAGTGACACCTAATATGGAATGAGAAAAGTAAATCTCAGAAGTATATTCACAGCGTGATTATATTGATATAAAATTTAAAATGGCAGTTTAGGCATATTATATAGGGATACAAATATGAAGTTAAAATGATAAACCAGAAAAGCAGAATGAAGCTTGAGTGAAAAATAATTGGGGGGTGGTACGCCTGGGGGGCTCAGACGGTTGTGTCCCACTTCGGCTCAGGTCATGATCTCATGGTTTGTGGATTCGAGCCCCGAGTAGGGCTCTGTGCTGACAGCTCAGAGCCCGGAGCCTGCTTTGGATTCTGTGTCTCCCTCTCTCTCTGCCCCTACCCCACTCATGCTGTGTCTCTCTCTGTCTCTCAAAATAATAAATAAACATTAAAACAAATTTTTAAAAAAAGTAATAACTGGGGAGTGAGGCAAATGAGATGGAGGCAGAGCCGGTGTGCTTGTAGGCAATGGTTGCGACCCTGTCCTTAAACTGGCTCATGGATCATTGCGTTGTTATTCTTTATACCGTAAACATACGTATATTCTTTGGTAAACATAGCTCATTTACTTAAACGATTAAAAACGAAGCAAGGCACAACACCAAAAACAAAAATAAAATCTTCCAAAGAATTGCCAAGGCAGGCGGTGTGTTGACAGGCCTTGACTGGGAAGGAGCTAGACCTGATGTTTATGCACTAAGCTGCCGTGGACATTTGACATGCGTCATCTTATTAAACTCTTTCAGTGACCCTTTCAGATGTGTCCTGTTAGCTTACTTTATAGAAGAGGAACACTGAATCTTAGGTTAAGTAGCTTGATCAAGGTAAGTAGTAACTGATGGACTGGGCATTCAAATCTAAGTCTCTCTCATTCCAAACCTGTGTTCCAAAATCTTGTTAAAGACTAAATCAGGTGGAGGGCACCTGGGTGGCTCAGTCGGTTAGGCATCTGACTCTTAATTTCGGCTCAGGTCATGATCTCATGTTTGTGGGTTTGAGCCCCGTGTCAGGCTTCATGCCAGGACACATGCTGATGGCATGGAGCCTGCTTGGAATTTTCTGTCTCCCTCGCTCTCTGCCCCTCCCCCACTTGTGCTTGCACACTCTCTCTCTCAAAAATAAATAAACATTAAAAAAATTACTAAATCAGGTGGCAAAAATGGATGCAGGCCTTTCCTTTAGGTACTGTAAGTGTACATTTATTTGAGAGAGAGAGAGAGTCTCATGCTGTCAGTGCAGACATGTGACATGGGACTTGAACCCACAAACCCCAAGACCATGACCTGAGCCGCAATCAAGAGTCAGATGCTCAATCGACTGAGCCACCCAGGCACCTCTCCTTTAGTCATTCCGGAATCGCAGGCCTCTTTTTAATCGGAGAGTGGCCAGGCATGGGCACTGTCACTGCGGTTACCCTAGAGGGCACGTTCCCACGGGAGAGAGAAAACAGGGTTAAGGAAAATGGAAGCCATTTTCAGACCAAATGGGTATGGGCAGCCCCCCAAAGGGAGAGTCCGTGAGCAAAACAAATAGAATAGATCATGATCTGTGAATGGGGAAGCGGAAAATACAAAAAAGGGTCGTGGGAGTCTTCCAAGGTGAGTAACGTTAACATGCCATGAGGCGGTGGGTCATCCGAGCAAAGCCAACCGATGCCGAACCCCGGCTGCCGCTGCCGTCCCGAGCCTGCTCTCCGCAGACAAGGCTGTGCATCCGCTGACGTCCCCTCACCTTCAGATGAGGCCAGTTACCATGGCTCATTTAGAAGAAAGCTTCTTCTCAGGACTGAACCCTTCAGCGGTGAGTTGGGGCAAAAACAGTCCGGCAGAGGTGATTTGGAGCATAAGAATCTGGCACAGAGCAGAGATTTCTTTCTTTCTTTTTTCGTTTATTTATTTATTTTTGAGAAAGAGAGAGAGAGAGTGTGTGTGTGTGTGTACTGGGAAGGGGCAGAGAGAGAATCCCAAGCAGGATCCATGCCACCAGCACAGAGCCCAATGCGGGGCTTGACTCATGAACTGTGAAATCACAACCTGAGCCACAATTGGAAGCTTAACTGACTGAGCCACCCAGGCGCCCCAAGAAGCAGAGGTTTCTGACATGGTGTGTTTACTAGACACGCTGCTGACGCTTCCTCCTCTGGGCAGGCCCTTATTCTGTGTGGAATGCCATCCGAAGTCTGCACTTTCCACCTTCCCTTCCCTCTGTAGCCCATCTTCACCGCCTCTTTTAAACTCGCTTTGTGCTGAGAAGCGGAGGTGTGACATCTCACAAAACCACAGCCTTAACGCCCTCTCAGCTTCTGTGTGGAAATGAGATTGTGAAATATTCAGTGTCGATTAATTCCTCCCAGCAGTCAATAGCCTGCACCACCTAGACGGTAAAACCTCAGGTCCTATGGTCAGTCAAGTTCCTGGGGCCTCATTTCTATGGTTTCCTGGAGTTTCCTTCAAAACAAAACAGCCTCTTTGCCCCCCAGATCCGAGGTTGCAGCTAGGTGGCAGTTTCTAAAGTCTGCTCACTTCCCCAAATCCATTTCAACCTTGGTTCCCTCTCCAGCACTCCCCCACCCCCACCCTCAGAACACACAGCCTTACTTTACTTCACACTATGGAATGGAACTTTCTGGATGAGAAGTTGCACTTCAGACTTTAGCCACGGTTTTCACAGTCAATAAATGAATAAATTAAAGAGCTCTCTGACAGCTGTGGTTTGTGAGGATAAAAATGACGTTGGCTCAGTCATCTGATTCCGTTTCCCACCTTCCCCTTTTATGGTTGAGGTGAACCCGGGAGTGGGTCCACTTTCCTTCCTTTCCTGGTAGAAGTTGGAACTTAAACGTTATTGTTAATCAACTGAAAATAATGTCTTTACAGTAGCAATTTCCATACTTGAGAGAACTTAGAACCCAACAGAATCATGCCCAGACCCTCATTTTTCTATTGTGGTAAAATATATACAACATAAAGTTTACCATATCAACCATTTTTAATGTACACTTCTGTGGCATTAAGTACATTTCCAGTGTTTTTGCAAGCATCATGACTATTTCCAGACCTTTTTCATCATCCTAAACAAAAACTCTGGGCCCTCAACCTAACTTCTCATTCTCCCTCCCATCAGCCACTAGTAAACACCATTCTACTTCCTGTGTCAATGAACTTGACTACCTGAGGTACCTCATATATGTGGAATCATGTAATCTTTGCCTTCTGCGTCTGGTTTCTTTCACTTAGCATAGTATTTGCAAGGTTCATCCATGTTATAGCAGAATTTTATTCTATATCAGAATTTTAGTTCTTTTTATGAATGAATAGTATTCCATTGTATGTATATACCACATTTTTAAAAATCCATCCATCTGCTGATGGACCCTTGAGTGGTTTCCACTTTTTGATTCTTATGAACATTGGTGTACAAGTATCTGTTTGAGCCCTAAATTTCAATTATTTTGGGTGCATACTTAGGAGAGCCATTGCTGGCTCATATGGGATTCTATGCTTTGAGGAGCCAGCCGCTCATTTTTAAAAGTAAGGAAGCTAAGGATCAGAAGGGACCAATTGTTTTTTTAAGATCTTACTTACTAAGAATATTTGATCACTATAATTTTTTGAAACATGTGCTTCTTCCGACCTTAAAGTGTATCTTAAGACCTTCAGGAGGGCAGGGAGCTTAATTCATGTTTGGTTTCCCAGTGACTAGCAGTGCCTGGTGTGTGATCAATATTCAAGCAATGTAATAGACGTTTGTACGTCAACTTGTTAAAATGGTACTCTATCAAAGACCCAGAGCAAAATAATAGATGCTAAGGACCCTCACATTCCAAAGTTGGGTGTAGACTACCTATGCAGGACTTGCACATAAGGTGTTCTTTTTCTTCCTTCCTTCCTTCCTTCCTTCCTTCCTTCCTTCCTTCCTTCCTTCCTTCCTTCCTTCCTTCCTTCCTTCCTTCTTTCTTTCTTTCTTTCTTTCTTTCTTTCTTTCTTTCTTTCTTTCTTTCTTTTCTTTCTTTCTGGAGGTTGCACATCCGTGAGCTGGAGAAGGGTAGAGGGAGGGAGACAGAGACTCTTAAGCAGCCCCTATCTCAGTGTGGAACCCTATGTGGGGCTCAATGCAGGAGCTTGATCTCACAGCCGTGAGATCATGACCTGAGCTGAAATCAAGCATCAGAGGCTTAACTGACTGAGCCACCCAGGCGTGCACAGGAGGTATTCTATAAGCCTATCTTGTGACCTCAAGTATGGGAAAGGATTTAAGTTGAGGACGTCAGGAGAATTGCTTTAAACAAGGTTGTTGAAGTGTGATGACATTTTCCCTTCACACAGGGGGCACTTTTGGGAGAAGGCTGGGCTTCCCCTAAGGGCAAGACAGAGGCATGTTATAGACAAAACAAAGACCACTTAGAAGGGTGCTCATGCAAGATGGCATTCTGCCAGGAAAAGATGGACGTGCACTTTGGGATGCAGAAGTTAAGAGAAATGTCATAAGAAGGCAGCTGGAAGAGAGCCCTTGCCTTTTCAGTCAAGAGAGCTGCAGATGGATGTTTCTAGTAGGTGCCCCATGAGAGAAAGTCGGCAAGGAAATCACCCACATTCATAGAAAACTTGAACAGATATTGACAGTAGCAGCCAAATAAGATCCAGAAAGTAGCTTGCCCCCAGTCTCGCCTTCAAGTTTTAATCCTGAAGGATTCAGACACTTAGGCTGCCTACGAAGGGGATAGGAAGGGAAATCAGAGAAGCCAGAAAGAAGTCAACCTGGCCATCCCCTCCCCCTGCAGGCTCCCAGCCAGAAGCAAAGTTAGTCCACAGAGGCAGGAACTTTCAATGAAGTTCCTAGTTTTCTTTGTTACATCGAAGAGGGAATTTACTGAATGGAGGCTATCCTTGGTTCTAAAAGTGACTAGAGAACGTTTTCTTATCAAAGGGCGCCTGACAAAGATATGGGAGCTAGCCAAGAGTCCATTCAAGAGGGTGTGGGGCAGAAATAGCTCAAACAGACAGTGAGGATAAAGAAGGGAGTTGTTTTCTGCTTATACCCTATTGAGTTTTTCTTTCTCAAGGCTAAATTTAAAGTGCCTTAAAATAGATTTTTGTTTTGAGAACATTATCCATCATAAGCTTACTCAGGCTAACAAAAATGTTAAATTTATTTGCTTCTGATTATTACTTAATTGACTGAATGTGGTGACAGTGCATATTTTATTCAAGTAAGTATACTTTGGGCTATCTGGCTTCCACTACCGATTTTAGTAATGGCACTTCAGTTCCTTGTGGAAAATCATTTCTCCTCCATTCCATATGGTTTGGTAAGACCATTACTCAAGATGTCCTATCTTCCCCTGGCCAAGGGATGGAATAGGGGGCCGAGCCTTTGAATTTTGAGCAGAATGAGAAAAAGACTAAGAACACTTGGCACCCATGATTAATAGGCACACCTTGATAAGATTTTAAGTAGCAATGCAAACTTTCTGACCTCCCCCTCTAGATCCACGCTTCTACACTTGGGTTTCTGTAGTCTGAGCCAGCAGGTATCTTGCCAACAGATTGCCATAATCGTAGTTTCTATTGCATATAACCAAAGGAACCTAATTTGTGCCGATTGGAGGTTGGTATATACATTTATTTATGCCATTAATACAAAAAATAAGTTTTTATTTAATATATGCAATTTGGTAGGGAGCTTTCAAAATGGAAGATGAGTGGGCATGAGTGCTATAAATAGTAAGTGGCACTAAAGAAATGATGATTAGTAAGACAGAAAAGTCCCTGGTCATATGAGATTACAGTGTAATGAGGCACGAACAGTCATAAATAGCACTTGTTTTATTGAATACATTGAATATTAATTGACTACGATGGGGAAACAAACAGATGCTATGAGAACATGTGGGAAGCAGGGAGGGCTTTCTGGAGCAAAGAGAACCTGCAGGATAAGAAGTAGGAGCCATTCAGCAAAGTAGAGAAGGGGTGACAATAGGGCTTAGGATAGGAATGACCTGGGTAGTTTTCCAGGTAGAGAGAAAGCATTTCAAAGTTTGGTAGACCAAAAATTTCCCGATGCTTTCAGAGATCTGAAGGAACTTCTCTGTTGGTGGGCATGCAAACTCATAAGCCAAGAGACTGCCGATGTTGACTAAAGGCACTGTCTTCATCTTTAGTGTGAGGGATTTCACAAGCCTAGGAAAGCTCGTGAGAATAAGGAAATATTCCCTTGCGAGTTGGGTTGAAGGGAACGCTTCAAAGACCTGTAGTCACTGCCTTTTTAACCTACACTTAAAAATGGTTCTGCCAAACCAAGTACAACCAGAAATAGAAATGGCAGTTACCTCTGGCAGAGTCGATCCAACCATTTTGTTTTAATTCAGTAAGTTTGGATATAAGGACAAAATAATAACCTAGGTGTGAGGGGATGATGCACACATACAGCTCCACAGATAGAAAATGGCGGATCTGATCTCCTCTCCCATGACTCATCTGGTGATTCTCCTCAGTGCCCTGCCCAACAATGGGGAGACAAGAACTCTAAAAGGAACAAATGATAGCATGTTTTTCAAATTTCTTGTTTCTGTAGATCCCTTCAGAAACCCAAGAGTTGAAAAACTCAAGATGGGAACCACTGAACAAGGCATGCCTTACAAATATTGTGATTCCCCATGATTTGTTTGGGGGATGGCATGAAGAATTAATAAAATGGAACTTCTGAATGTTTTTGAAACAAACTGACCAGTTTCCACAGCACTTATGGAGCCCTACTGCATGCCCAGCACTGTGTGTGACACTGTGTGTGACACTGTGTGTGACACTGTGTGTGACACTGTGTGTGAGGGATGTAAAGATGAGTAAGACAGTTTCCTTGTCTTCCAGTACCTTATCTTCTAGAAGGGGAGTTAAGACCATTGCTAGATCTTTTTAATTCTCTTAAACAGATACTTACCATATAATGGTGTACATTGTCCCCAAGTAAGAACTGTCAGTCTATATTATAATAAATGGAATAAACTCATCATTGATGATAGGCATAGACCTGATAGACCATTATAAGAGAGAGGAAAAAGAAACGTTTATGGCCAGGGGCTTAATGGGTCTCGTTTCATTTAATTCTCCCGGCACCCTTGCAAAGTATACATTAATGACCCCACTTCACAGAGATGGAAACTGAGGCAAAGTTAAGGAAGTTGCCTAGAGACACATGACCAATAGGAGGTGGGCTGGATTAGGAACCCCACTGCTTACTGCTTCTGACCGAATTCTCCCAGGATCCAATCAGATCCTTGCCATGTGTCCCCAGTGCTTCTAGGCATTGAAATCTTTTAAATAAGTAATGAGCATATAGATTAGAGAGGCTTCTTTTGCGTATTTCCTTTATTGCCTCTCCTAGATGAAACCTGCCAGATTTTTGTCTGAATTATCTCAGGAGAGATGAGACTTTTGTGTGACTATGAGTCTTTTGCTCTGTTGAATCACCACTCTGTGACCCTAAAAAGTCATAGTTGACAATAATCACTTACTGTAATTGAAGTAGGAAATCCCGAATACTTGCTGAGTGATAACTATGGTGCTATATGGGTGTTTAAATGACATATACCCTACTGCAACGATCCCTATGTTTTAACACTTCTGGGCCACCCTTCTTCCCACTCATCCCAAGTATGCTACTGAATATGACAGCTATCAACCCTGTAGAGTAGGAGGTTGCTAAAATCTAGCACGTATCCAATAGTTTGGTTTTTTTTTATTGAGAGACTGAGTGCCAAAAATTATGATAGTGACTCTCTTGGACACTTATGCTTCACAGAATCCCCACAGAGTTATTATTATCCTTGTTTTCAGGTGAAGAAATGAAGTTCAAGGAAATGAAACTTTTCTACATCCCCGCAGTTAGCAAACGGCAAGTCTGGGAGTCCCTGGCCCTCTCCAGGGATTCCACTCACTGCTCTGCCTGTGAGAGGGTGAAAGGAAACATTGAGGTCTAGAAAGCCCAAGGGAATTGGTTATTAATGGGGGGGTGTGAAAAGATGGTTGTTACACACGGCATGTTTGTGGCCCCCCCCAACAAATTTGTCTGTTGTAACCCCCAGTGTGAGGGGACTAGGAGGTGGGGTCTTCGGGAAGTGATTAGGTGGATTAGTGGACTCCTTATGAATGGGATTACTGCCCTCATAAAAGAAATCCCAGAGAGTTTCCCATTCTTTTTGCCACGTGAGGACCCAGTGAACAGATAGCCATCTACGATCCAGGAGGTAGGATCTCACCAGATACCCAAAGTGCTGGCACCTAGAATTGGATTTTTCAGCCTCCAGAACTGTGTGAAATAAATGGTCCCTTTTTAAGCCACTCAATATATGGTATTTTCTAACTTGGCAGCCCAAATGGACTAAGACAATGGTAGAGTAAGTGATAAATATTAAACATAGATACAGTTTTCTGTCATTTATTGCTTTTCCTGAGCAGACCTTTGATCGTCTTTTCCAAAGGGGCTGGTCACCTTTAATAATGCACCCCACCATTGCTTCCCTCTGCCCCTCCTAGAAACCCTTCTTCCATTTATCAGATGACCCTTTGTATCCTCAGAAGAGATACTCCTACAGAGACTTTCAGGATCTTCTCCACCATGACCTTACAGTAATTACTTAAATCTTTCATTCTCTCCGCGTCTACTAGATGTTAGGGCCTCAAGGGGGCTCATGGCCAAGCAGAAGCGGTAAGCAACTACACAATTCATTGTCACGTGCCTTGAAAAGTTATACTCAGCCACAGATTTAGTGTATTATTAAGCACCATTGAACGTTGGCGAAATCTCTCATAATTATAAGACGCGACCCCAAAACTATTATTTTTAGCGTCCTTGATTGCATCCTGGCTGATAAGAAACAAATTAATCTTTTTCTGCAATTCCTTTATCGCAGGTTGCGTACTACTTTCTATTTCCAACAATGCATCATCTCCATGCACTTAAGTAGCCTCTGGGGACCGTGGGACTGGACTGTCCTTTCCTGGTGCCATGAGGGACTTGGTGGTGCTGTTCTCCCTGGTGTCTTAGCAAGAAGATGCGGAAGGAATAATGCCACATACAAACAGACTCGGCTTTTGTTTATAGTTCTGTGTAACATTTAAGTGTAATGCCCAGGGCGTTAAGCAATGTAAAAAGCATCTTTGGATTCCTGGAAGTTTTCACTGATAACACTTAAGAAATTCATCTGGCCATGGGGCATCTGGACTTCGACTCAGTTTATGATCTCGAAGTTTGAGAGTTCAGGCCCTGCATGAAGCTCTCTGCTGTCAGCGCGGAGCCTGCTTTGGATTCTCTCTCCTGCTTGCCTTCCGCCTCTCCTCCGCTTACTCTGTCTCTCTGAAAATAAATAAACTTAAAAAAAAAAGAGTGAAATTCATCTGGTGGCACCTGGGTGGTTAAGCAGCCGACTTCAGCTCAGGTCATGCTCTCACAGTTCATGAGTTCAAGCCCCGAGGTGGGGTCTGTGCTGACAGCTCAGAGTCTGGAGCCTGCTTCAGATTCTGTGTCTCTTTCTCTCTCTGACCCTCCCCTGCTCACACTCTGTCTCTCTCTCTCTCTTGAAAATAAATAAACATTAAAAAAAGAATAATACTAAAAAGAAATTCATCTGGCCTCTAATGGGTTTGTGAGTGGTAGTGAAATAGAGTGAGGGGAAGTCAGCAACAAACACATCTTTTCACTTTCCCTGCAGCTTTCTAGAAGCACAGTGCTGAGGCCATGTTTTTTTATTTTTTTAAATTTATTTATTTACTTTGAGAGAGAGAGAGAGAGCGGGGGAGGAGCAGAGAGGGGGAGAGAGAGAGAGAATCCCAAGCAAGCTCGACACTGTCAGTGCAGAGCCTGATGTGGGACTCGAACTGCGAGATCATGACCTGAGCCGAAATCTAGAGTTGGATGCTTAATTGACTGAGCTGCCCAGGTGCCCTGAGGCCATGGGTGTTAATAAGAGAATTAAGTGGTTATTGGTCAAATGATCTCCATGACCTATTTTATCTAAATAGTAAGTCTGTTTTACAGAAAAGCCAGAACGTGGGACTCTATGTACTGAGCAAATTTTACTGCCAGCTGATACATACCAGTGGAGAGGGTCAATTTCTTTTCTCCCTTCTAGAAGAGGTAAGAAGAAATAAGAATCTGGCCTGCCAGTAGAAATGCAGTTCGGTTACCTTTAGCCCAAAGACAGGATTTGCCTTTCTTTATCCCTGATTTCTGGAAACAGCCAGTCTCTGAGTGCCAGAAAGCCCAGGGCCCAGGGGAGCTGATCAGGGTAAGTAGGCTGGACTTTCGTTTCTTCAAGCTGTTATAGCTGGCATGCAGTTTTGTTTTTTTTTTTTTTTTGGTTTTTGGTTTTTGTTTTTTCTTGCACTCTTTCTTACCAGGAGGGTTCATGATTAATGATATAACTCCTGAAAAGTTCATAAAGATTCTCAGGATGAAGGTTCATGTTTAAGTGAAATACAACACAATCTAAGAACTTACGTGGTTCAGATCCTTCGAATGTCTGGATTGCTTCTCCCTTGACATGGGCTCCTTTAAGAGCTACATAAACTGTTTCATTGCACAAAGGTGCTGTCAAGACATTTCAGGAAATCCTGGAATTCATTCATTCATTCAGTCAGTCAGTCAGTTAACAAACATCTCCTGAACGCCCTTTACATGCTAGACATTGTGTTAGCCACTGGGTTCATCCAAGAATTCTAAAATGGTTCTCATTGTTGTGGAGTGTTTTGGCATTAAATGTTGCATTTATCACAAGAACAGGAGGAAGTAGATATAGTTATTAACTTTATCTTACTGATAAGGAAACCAAGACTCAGGGGGGTCAAAAGCTGTGTCCAAGGACTTACGTATAAAACCTGCTTTCTAAATTTCATTCCATTTCCAATACAGCATGCTATATTCTTAATTTTATGAACTTTAGTTACTAGATTTTTAATCAAGATAGATGAACCAAAGTCAATATACAGACTAGACCCTTGGCATTTGCAGATTCAACTTTCTGGGCTTTGACTGTTTGCTAGACCGTTCTTGGGAACCATTAGCAAATGACCTGGAAGAGCCATGACTTAGGAGTTTGAAGTGTGGAGACGTGACTTGATAGATCCTATGTGAGGCCATAAAACAAGTCCTGAATCTCTCACCCCAGGAGGCTGGAGTGTGGGTCCGGTCCCCAGTGTTCTGAGTGGCTTGCCAAACGCCTGCATCTCAATATGGCTCTTTTTCTATATGTTTTCCTTGATATATTTTATAGGAAAAATACTGCAGCAGCCTGTCAATTAGCAACAGCACTTAAGAATATCGGAACTTCAAGAGGAAGCTTCAGGAATTGCCCATACCATGAATGTAAGCACATTGATGATGGCTAACATGGGAATTAACAACTTCCGGTTTGGGAAGATGAAATTTCAGTTTGAAGATGGAATTCGATCTAGTGGTTCACGTCTCTTTGGCCATTGACTCACCACAGCCTCTTCTACTATTTTCTCTCTCTCCTCAGTTTAGGAATGGGGCTTAGGGCTTTGGCGTGGGTCACTTTTGACGGGCACTTGAGTAGTCCTATCCTGTTGTGCAAAACCTTCAAGGAGAGATTCATCAGGACCCTATGGGCCGCCATAGCACTCAGCAGCTACTTCTTCCTAACTCAGAATGGTTAGTTGGGATAGTGTCTTAGTCGATTTGGGCCACTATAACAAAACACCACAGACTGAATCACTTACGAATGACAGAAATGTATTTCTATTCTGGAGGCTAGGAGCTCAAAATCGAGGCACTGGCATGCTTGCATTCCGTACATCGTGTTCTGGTGAGAGCCCTCTTCCTGGGTCAGAACTGGCGCCTTCTCTCTGTGCCCTCGCCTGGTGGAAGGGGCTAGGAGTCTCCCTGGAGCCTCCGTTATAAGGCACAAATTCTACTCATGAAGGCTCTGCCCTTGATCCCCGACAAGCACCTCCCCAAAGCCCTACCACTTAACTCCATCATCTTTGGGGATTAGGATTTCAATAAATGAATTTTAGGGGATGCAAAAATTCAGACCAGAGCAGGTGGATATTGTAGGAAATATAATTTTATGCAGCCTTGGAGATTTGCAATGTTTTTGTAATTATCTACCTACCATGAGATTAGTAACCAGGGTTTTCTCAGAACTGCTACATCGGCATCTACTTCTGTTCCTTATCGCTGCTAGGAATCTAACCCAGACGTCCCTTCCCCTAGAGGCTTCATTAAGCATTCCATTTCCATAAAATGCCCCATTTGAAAGAATTTTGATGGCAATGAAACACTCCAAATAATGGATTTCAAAAATCTTTTTTTATTTGGAGTAGATATTAATAAAATAAAACTCTCTAGACCAGTTAAAGGCTATTTTAAAGAGTAGAAAGAGAGGAAATGGGATTTGCAGCATTCCAGCCCCAGAATCACAAGACAGAGCATAAAATAGCTGACTTGGAGCAGAGAAGCAAGAGCTTAATAACTAACACCATTGCTATTTCCAAAGACTATTCCAGTGAGTGGAACTCAGTTCCCTTATGATACAACAGTACCATATGCTCTGCGACGAGGAGTAGTTTTGGGGAGAAAATCCCATTTTTCACCATTCGTCACTGGTGACTTTACACATCAAGTCGAGATTCTTTGAAAATATCCTTACCGGCCACCGGCTCATTTTCTTGTAACCGTGGAGTTTTATTTAACCAAATGTATACACATGACCCTTCTTGGTTGCAAGATGACACTTTGACTTCCTTATCTTAAAATCACCTGCTTTGCCATCCATTCCTATTACACAGAGGAATTTAGAAATCTTTTTCGGAGGTCAAGAGCAAATCCGTGTCATATCCTGGAACGAACCACAGGCTGAGTAACTTCTGTTCAGCTCCTTCTTCGTACAAGGGAAGGACAACCAGACAGAGCTGGGCCTGGCCAAGATAAAATCCAGGGGAAACCAAAGAAGACACACCTGAGTTGTGCAAAGTGCTGGCCTCATCCGCAGCACGTTCTAGAATTTCAGCACGCCGTGTGTGAGTGTTAGCTAACATTCTTTAAGAGCAAAGAAAAATGCTGCTTCTGCAAATGCGAGAGCCTAAAGACTAATCAAAGCTTTGCTGCGATCTTGCGGCATTAATGAGATTTCCCAGCTGTCAATCATTGTAATTCTGACAGCTGCAATGAGGTTCTGGCTTAATGTGTACTTCTCAACAACTTGGGGCCTGGAGCAGGTGCTGTCCTCTTTAAAAGGCAACTTGCAGACTGCCAACCGATTTCGTCCCATCTGGAAGGGCGAAGGAAGTCCTCCTTGGCCCAGCACGCGTGGGGCCGCGGAGGAGTCGGGGCTGATGAGGTACTGAGTTCTTTCTTTCCTACCTCCACTCACTGTTCAGAGGAACGATGACTTCCAGTTGCAACTGGTCTTAAACAGGGACAATTTAGTACCAGATTGTCTAATCAGGAAAGGCAAAGTGTTTGAACTTGGTAGTTTTACTCTAATTCCAAGAGAGAGCTCTCTAGTAATAGAAATTAGTTAAGTATCTGTTCTCGGTAACAACGTATTTATTGCCACCTCTTTTGAGATAATGAAATGCCGTTTAAATTACCCTCTCTCCCTGGTAAATCTAAGCAGAAAGCCAACTCCCTAAGTTTCCTATCATTTTGCAGAGCCCGAAACCATACTAGTAACCACTTCAGACCTCACTAGGGAAGAACAGCAGGTAGAAGCTATTTGAGATTTATAGTGCCACTTACTTCTATAGGCAAAACCCGAGTCATAAAAAACAAGAAGAAGGAGTTCTTAAGCCCTCCAGGGTAAGTAAGGGAACGCACTTTAAAATCCTGATTTTTATTACTCTAGACAAAATAAGACACCTCACTTAGCCCGTTGCCGGAAGACTGAAGGCTCTTATTCAACTGAGTCTCTGCCTGTTTGTCTCCACTGAGCCGGGGCAAAAAGCCGGACCCCGCTTCCTCACCTCTGAAGAGAAGCTAGTTACATCAGCCAGATTCTAGCACCATGTACAGGAGACTTAGTAATATAAGGTGACAAAATATAGAGTTCTGTCACGATGACCAAGAATCACTCTCACGGTAGAGAAATCAAAACACAAACTGCCACATTTTCCCAAGTTTTTTCACACTCAAGTGGGTCCAGGTTATGGCCTCGTTTCCATGCCCTTGATCTCCCTAATTTTTTTTTTAAATTTTATTTATTTATTTTGAGAGAGAGAGCATGTGAGTAGGAGAAAGTCAGAGAAAGAGGGAGAGAGAGAAAGAATGCCAGGCAGGCTCTACACTGAATGTGTGAGCCCACCGTGGGGCTTGAACTCACAAACGGTGAAACCCAGAGTCGGACAGTGAACCGACTGAGCCGCCCAGGCACCCACCCCCCGTCCTTTTCTTCATTGCCACTTTATCTAGGTTAGCAAAGTTGCGTGGCAGGAGGGAGAAGGGCATGAACATTGAGTCAGTAGTATATCAGCTTTTCTAGACAAACTTGGCCATGACTCAGCAGGGAAGCTGTGAAGAAACCCAATTGGTTTACACCTGTGAGAGAAGAGACCAGTCTGAAGATATCTGCAAAACTTTTGTTTTTGTATTTATTTTGAGAGAGAGAGCAAGAGAGAGCACAAGCAGGGGAGGTGGAGAGAGAAGGAGAGACAGAATTCCAAGCAGGCCCCGTGCCATCAGTGTGGAGACCGACACAGGGCTCGAACTCCTGAACTGTGAGATCATGACCTGAGTTGAGATCAAGAGTCAGACACTTAACCAACTGGGCCCCCCTGCAAACCCTTCCAAATGGAGCGAGATCTCTCTCTGTTCCCGTGGCCTTTCTCCTGTCCTTCCCACCACACCCCCAACCATAGGGGGTGGGGGGAGAGGGGGCAGGCATGGAATCCTTCCTCTTCCTCCTGCTGCAAGCCCCTTTTCCCTCCCTGGCAAACATGCATGACTTTTCCAACAGCAAAACGAAGCCACTTGATGACACTTGCTACCCCTTCAAGACAGGGGCCCTGCTGTCCCTCCCCTCCCCCAGCGCAGAGAGCCAGGCACGTCAGGAAAAGCACCGGCTGGAGTCAGGTTCAAATCTTCGCTTCTCTCTAGCTGTGTGTGTCTGGGAAAATGATTTACCCTCTCTCCCCTCGGCTAAGACGGCAGCGAAAGCCTGCAAGAGTTCCGAGGCCGCTATGAGAGCGCGCACTGTGGGGCCCAGCAAAAGGCCTGGGACATGGAGGTAGCCAAGTTTTCCTCCCTCCGCTCATGGCCAGATGTCTCGGCATCGTGGCTGAACCTGCCGCCTCTCCTACCTTACCCTCCCCTGGGTGCTCGGGCTCTGGAGGGACTTCCATTTTTGTTGACCTTCTGCCCACGTAACAAGAGTAAATGCCGCCTCTGCCTGGAAATCTTGCCCGCACAGGTTTCCATGACACAGCATTATCTCTGCAAGTTTACACAACAGCTCCCAGAGTTCCTCCGAAAATGCAGAGTCGAGATACGGCCGGTGCTTGGCATTCAATGCAGAAATCTCCGCTTCTTCAGGGACCCCGCAGCCGTGGGTTCCCATCCCTGGGACTCTGGAAAACCTTCTTTTGGAGCGGGGGCCATCCTGAGTAGCCTGGGCGTCCGTGCGTGGGGAGCGTGCTGTGTCGATCGGAGGCAAGCCCAGGCCTCACCCTCACAGTCCCGGGAGCCACGGACTCGGTGACCTTGTGCCTGTTACTGTGGAGCGAGTGGGTAAACATGAGGTCACAGGGAGTCCTCTAACACCCCTGCTCACCCCTTGTCGGAAGCCCATTGCTCCTGTGGAGTCCCACTCTCTTTCGTTAGCCACAGGAGAAACTGAGGCCTGGGGGTAGGGGCAGCCCCCTGCCCCCCAGCCCAGCAGCAGCACGACTGGGGAAATCGGGGGCTCCGGGCTCAGCCCGCAGCCTGCTCTACTACACCTGTGGCCCGTGGCCCGTGTGTCTGTGGGCAACGTGCCCAACTCTGTGTGTCCTATATAAACAAAGGTGTTTGTGGGCAGAAAGGCAGAAAATAGAGTGTTTGGGCTGACAGGCAGCTAAGAAAAGGGGGAGAAAGAGAGACTGGAGACCTGGTGGGTGAGATGAGAGAGGGGCTGAGAAGTAAATCCGGGGGGCAGAGAGACCACACTGGTCAGGGCGAGGGGGGGGGGGTCTGCTGGAAGGCGTGTGGAGAGTTAGCAGTGAGTGGCCTCCAGTCCTAACTGTTGGTACCTGTGAACATGACCTTGTTCGGAGGTCGGGTCTTTGAAGGTGTAATGAGGTTAAGATGGGGTCACACTGAGGTAGGGCGGGCCCTTAATCCATCATGACTAGTATCATTGTAAGGAGAGGACAGGAGGCGCAGACACCCAGGGAAGGGGGCCGCGTGGAGATGGAGGCAGAGACGGAAGCGATGCATTTGTCAGCCAAAGAACGCCGCAGATTGCCAGCAGCCGCCAGGAGCCAGAAGCGAGGCAGGGAACAGACCTTCCCTCGGGCCCTTCGGGAAGGAACGAGCCGCGCTGCAGCCTGATCTCAGACCCCTGGCCCCCAGCGCCGTGAGACCATAATTTCTGCTATCCCAGAAATTCCCGCCCGGTTTGGGCAGCCTGGGAACTGGTACCCCAGGCGGGGGGAACCGCGCACGGGACAGGTGCTCGGCTTTCTTACGAGTAGAGCAGGGCCCACGGCCACGTGTGAGGCCTTTCTGCAGAGTCTGGATCCACCTTCTCCAAGTTCTAGGCTCACCGTGAGGCCCTGAGGACGCGTGGAGAGGCGAAAAGGGGATGTGGGGAACAGGGCAGAGAGCCAGGACCAGGCTGGGCGCTGCGACGGCCTCCCTTTCTAGGCTCTGTACCTTTCTTCATTGACTTCTTGGCCAGCGCGGCTCCCGATCGGGGTCTCCGTTCCTGGGGGATGTTCCACTCAGGGTGTGACACTTGTGAACTTGTGGGGGCTTCTGCCCATGACCCCGTGTGACCTCCTGTGCTGCTAGACTGCACGGGATCGTGCCAGCGTCCCGAGGCTCTCCTTCCCCGTCTTCCCTCCCCCTCTGAGGCAGCTGTGTCATGCTCCGATCCCCCCACACCCCCCCCACACCCGCCTAGTTCCTCACTACCACCCACACCCCCTCAGTCTGGCCCCACGGACCCATCCGAAGGAGTCCCTTCTGCCTGTATGATCCCGTCTCTCCACCACTGGGACCTACAGAATAAATTCTCTTCGGGCCTCCATTCTGTCCTTGACACCAACGAGGCGTCTTAGTTGAGGAGATCAGAATGGAAGGGTAGGGGGCGACACTCCCTGATTCCATAAGAAAACAGGTGACCGGGTCGCTGGTGCAGGGAGGGACAGGCTGGGGCTTCAGGGAGAACCCCCTAAGCCCCCTAGGGGCCAGCAGCTCCCCAGGGGGAAGGAGTGGGCTTACCCGAGCCCCAAACCTAGGCGATTACTTCTGTCAGGCGTCCGCCTGCTCGGTGCGCACCCCTGTTAACGGGTCACTCCGTTCCTGTTCCTCAGGATCCCATTTGAATTGAGGCATCTAGAGCCATGCTCCGCAAGCCGAGGGGGTCTTCTCGCTCACAGTTCTGAGCCCTATGCCCAGGGGTTGCCTTGGAGAGATCTGGGGTGTGGCCTGGGGCTTTGCATCTTTTAACCAGCAAGCCCGGTGGTTTTGCTTGGGTGATCCTCAGTCTATAGGCTTGGTTGTTCTGTAAATGCTCTCGGGCCTTCCAGTGGGGAAGATACTGGGGACAGTGGCAGGAGATGGAAGGGACGATTTTGACAGCTCAGTGGTTCTGTGCTTCCTTTCGGTGGGGACCTCATCCAACCAAGCTGGGCATTGTGCCAGAGCCTGTGGGCCCCTCAGGAGGCTTCTGGGCAGGCGCTGCTGGCCGCGGCCATCAAGCTCTGTGACTGGAGCAGAGGTGCTGTGACCACTGCAGGGTGTAAGCCTGGCAGAAAGCTCTCCACAGGAGAGAGAGGGAAAGAGGGAGGGAGACAGAGCTGCCGGGGAAGGGCAGAGGCGTGGGGGGGCGCTCTGTGGGGTGCAGCCCCCGCTGGCCAGCCACTCTGGTGATGCCATCCACGGCTCGCTGGCCTCTGCTCTGAGCAGCTGCCTTCCCATCTGTGGGAAAGATGCATCTGCTTTCGGTGGGGAGAGCTCGCACCTACCTCAGAGGGAGAATAAGAGACCAGTGTCTTCGTCTGTTTAGGCTACTGTAACAGAAGTAGCCTAGATACTGGCTCCAACGATTTCTTTCTCACAGTTCGGGAGGCTGGGAAGACCCCGGCCAAAGCACCAGCGGATTCGGTGTCTGGTGAGGGCCGGCCCCCCGGTTTTCTTCTCACCGCGTCCTCACATGGCGGCGGGGGCAGGGAGTTCTGTGGGGCCTCTCTTATTAGGGCACGAATCCCATTCGTGAGGGTTCCACCCTCCTGACCTAATCACCCCCAAAGGTCCCACCTCTTCATACCATCACAGGGGGGTTAGGTTTCAACATATGAGTTTTGGGGACACGCACATTCACTATGCAGCAACAAGAGGGAATGAAAACCACCAACTATTCCATCTACTTTCTCTGAGCACGTCCTGCCCAGGACCTACCACTGGCCACTCCGGCTCACTTTCCTGCTCCAGAAGGAAAGAGCTGGGGGTCATTCCATCGTTGGACGGTGGTGGAGTGAGGTTGCACGAGCACTGCCCTGGGCACCCTTGGGCCGGTCCCTGTGAGCGCCCGGCTGCCTGTCACCTCCTCACACGCATGCCCGGACTCTCCGTGCCGCAGCTGAGGGCTGGACGGTTTCTAGAACAAGTCTTGACAGGCTGCCAGCAGATGTTGCTTGGCGCTCGGCGTACCGCTAAGGACGCGCCATGCTTCACATGGGCATAGCAAACGTCAACAAGTTTCCTCAAATATTTGACCTCGGGAGGGCCTCCTGTATTCCTTTAAAAAAAGTGAATCCAATGACATGTAGAGTAAAACAGTGGCTCCACTGAAGTGACTTTTAACTGTTGCTTCACCTCTGGCCGCTTTCAACTAGAATCTGAGCCCCTGCACCGCCATACTTAGAACTGTTAACATGTAAACTGAGGCACATGAAACATTTTAAGAGCCATCTGAGCAGCACCAGTAAGAATGGGAGGTGGTGAGGAGTGCTTTACTGACAGAAGCTTGAGGAGAGAGTTTTGTAGAGCAGGTGCAGAAGCGAAGACGGGAACTCATTGGATCGGCTACAGCTTCAAGCCTAGTTGGCTGTTTGTGATTGGTTGTCCTTAGGTTTCTGTTTCCTAGCCTGACACATTTACAGCCTTACGTTTTGGTGGCCCACGGAAGCATTACGGCCACTGCGGTCAGATGGCCTCTTTGTTGAATGAATTTAACACAACCCAGCAAAGAAAATCGGGTGCTGGGTTTAAATGACATATATATTTTTTCAATTTTTTAAGGTTTATTTATTTTTGAGAGACATAGAGTGAGCAGGAGAAGGGCAGAGAGAGAGGGAGACACAGAATCCGAAGCAGGCTCCAGGCACAGAGCCAGATGCAGGGCTCGAACTCACAGACCGCGAGATCATGACCTGAGCTGAAGGCGGCCGCTTAACCAACTGAGCCACTCAGGTGCCCTAAATGACATATTTTAATGAGACATGTGTATCACATGTTGCCTGGTGCCGACGGCGGTCACTCCCGGTTTTCTTGGCCATGACACGGAAAGGCAAAGAAGACAGAAGCTGCCTGTCTTTGTTTGGTTTGGCCCATTGGGTGAGCTTTGCAAAGTTTCTTCATGGCGTAATTACTTTGTTATAAAGAGGGGCAAAATCGTGTAGTTATTAACGGCATGGACCCTGCAGCCAGACTGAATCTGAATCCTCGCTACGCTGCTCACTGGCCTTCTGTCCTTTGGTAGCTGGCTAACCCTCTCCGTGCCTCAGTTTCCTCATCTTTGAAATGGGAGCGCTCATGGCACTTATCTCGCAGGGTTTTTGTGAAGGTTAAAGGAGCTAATGTAAAGTGCTTAGAGCCGGGCGGAGCGCACTGTAAGCACTTGAGGTGAGTTGGGTTTATTTCAGTTCATGCTTTACATGTATTTACCATCTTTCCCTGCTTTTAAAGCCACTATCAGCAAATAGCAGGAGAAGTCATCATCGTCAGAGCGACAAACAGCGGTTTGGTCATCAGCCCCCACTTTCTACACACACAGAACACCAATTAAGGAAATGCTTTTCGTGAATGTCTGCAAAATATTCGTTCATCCTCCTAAGTACCTTCTGCTCCTTTATAACCTTTCTGAGAATGGAGGGACTGGTAATTGCTTTTACAGTAAATTTGGTAAAGGTACATCTTTCTTATCTGTCCCAAAGGGGGGACTGGAATTCTGTATCCTCAGTCTCTATTCTTGGGTGTCCTTGAACTTGTGTCTGGGCTTGGAGGGTTGTGCTGAGGACACATGACATCACGTTCACAAAGTACCAGCCTGGCACATTCTGGAATGCTCCACAGAGATCTGCTCCCGTTCTTTGCTCTTCTGACCTGTTTACCAGCCCGAACTATTGCTAGGGCTGTGGCAAAGCTTCCTGCCCCTGTCGCCCCACCCCGCCCCACGGTGATAATGACTACATAAGGACAGTTGCTTTACACACACAGCGTCAGCGAGCAAGGAGAGAAGAAACGCACATACTATAATCTCGCAAGTAAAAGTAGTCCCTAAGTCACCCGAGCGAAGAAGCGTTAATTGGTGGCCCACGTTCCAGAGCTGTGTTCCACAACAGTGAATTTTATCTTAGTCAATTTCTCTTTGAGAAAGTGGATACCCTAGTGGCAGGGGAATGGCACCTCATAACCGTGCCTGAAGGCCTGGTGGGGGGAGGGGGCGGGGTTTGAATCAGGAGGATTCAATGTTGGTAGTAACCGCTCGTCACTACTTTTGCCTACAGGCGCGAGTCCACACCGGAATGAACCCTGGCTGCCCCTGGAAGGCGCACAGGCAAACCTCATCGAAGAAAATGGCAAACAAGTCCACCCCGGCTCCTGGAAGGAGATGCTTCATCTCTCCATTGCTGGGACCCTGTCAGTCGAGAAATACGGTGGGCTTGCAAGGTTCGAGGAGAATGGAACTGTCACCTCCAAACCATGCTGCTCACGCGTGCTATGAAATGCCATTCTCTTTAACAGTCTTTTCTGACATGGCTAATTACCAAGGCACCAAACGAATTATTTGTAGACACCTCACCCCTGAGGATCCAACATCTCCAAAGCGATCCTTTTCTGCCCCTTGCTTCCTCTTGGGAATTTACTCTTTTCTTCTCTTACCGGGAAAACAGTTGCCCCTTTAAATATAGGTCATAGAACTTCCATATGGGCCAAGAACCATCCACTAAGAGAACACAGGATAGAGAAATCTTTACATAAACACTACAATTCCTCACCACCAGACAATGACCAGATTTCCTACGGTCCCGGCTTCCGCAGTTCTGGCACAGCTGCGGTTGGTTATTCAAAGTTGAAGATTTTAAATGCTCACGTGTTTCCTCCCGTGACAAGCTCCAACTTATTACCTACCTCCTATTGTTCTTTTTTGCTAGGGAATGCCTTTGCGGTTGGCCTCCCAAAGCACAGTAACGATGACCTCAGGAATTCAAGCCAAGGAGCACAAGAGGGGACAGATGGTTCTCCCTTTCTCTGGTGCCAAAACTGTGGCAATTCTCTGAATGTAAGAAGCTAGAAAGTTATTACTCGGGCAAAGAAATTTATCTTCTATTCAGGGAAAAAGGACTGGTTATCATTGCGGTTTTGCCTCTGTACTGCTGTTTACGTGGCCCTGGATAATGACCATGAGATACTCTGCCTGCAAGGCCAAAGAAGCTTTCTGGCTTCTAGGTGGATCCCAGCATGCTTTTGAGGGAGGAGACCTATTGGTAGACATGCTTTCTTGAGGAGGATCTAGAAAAGCATGACCTCTGAATATTTCCTCAGCTTACTAAAAAGTTTTGTTATTTGGTTTTGAAAGTCTGAAAGTCACTCTAATATCTATTAAGAGATCTTGAGTAATAGTGTGTATGTGTGTGTTCGCAGCTGTGGGCTAAACTTTCATACAGGAAGAGAAACGGGGGCTTTGAGGGAATTGTGTCTGATTCCAGGCTCTGTCTTAAAAGTTTCGAGTTGCCAAAGGGTTGGTTGGATTCGATTTCAGTTTGTACAAGAACTTCCTAAGGAAATTGAAAGGGCTGCTTCCCAAACTTGTATACAGGTGGGACAGCTTCTCACTGAGGACAAGGTCCATTAACACTTCCTAGAGTCATTTGGGGTCAATAACGATGTCCCAGTGTATCCAGAGGACAACCAGGCAGTCACTCTAAAGTGTGGAAGTTAAGCAGAAAAATAGATTCATAGGATTGTATGAAACCTTGGATTTAATGAACATCTCTTAGTAGGGAAATCATAGCATAGCATAGAGTATCTTGAGAAGGAGCGAAACTGGAGAAATATGGCCAATGGGAAACCACTGATATTTGATGAGGTGGCCCAGAGACTTGCAGATGAGGTGACTCATGCTTGATTTTATGGACACAGGTAATTTTTTCATGTCACTTCAAGGCCAAGTCTCTCCATTGTCTTAAATCTTCAGTGAAGTTGGCTTCAGTGCAAAGCTACTGGATGAATGTATTTGGAAGGAAATCATAGAAAGATCCATGTCCCAGGTCTCGGCCCACAGTTGATGGGGGAAAAAGGAGAGCTGTGGGAGGGGACACACAGTGGGAACGGGAGCCAGTAATGCCTTCAGAACATGCTGGAGCTTGCCTGAGAATTTGCCAGAATCTTGGCCTTCCCACAGAATTTAAGATAGGGGCATTAAGCCAACTTTATTTCACGTCTCAAATGACATAAATACCTCAGCCAACCCCCGGATTGCAATGGTCTCTACAGTGGAGTGCAGCCATTGCAATCAGAGCAGAAAACACATGGGAATCACAGCACATGGAATCTGGCACTTAGTAGGTCCTCAACAATCAGTAATCATGATTAGTGTGGTAGTTGCTGTTGATTACTGTTTACTTTATAAATTGTTAAATCTGTCCATTTTGATAAGGCATTCTATTTACAAAGAAGAGTTTGATGGAAAATCCCATTCCCTCTTGGTCGAATGTCTCTCTTAGTGTCACAGATGTTTGCTTGTTGGATCATGATGTCGTCATAATCCAGGCAGGGCCACCACCTAGGAGCAGCTTGTTTGAATGTTGGGAAACTTCCCAAGGAGATCATCATGCTGGAGAAAGGACTGGCGAGGGGCCAATATGATATCACGAAGGCGTTGGCCAACTACAGACCAAATCTGGACATGGCCGTGCTAAGAATGCTTTAGATATTTTTAAGGAATTAAAAAGAAAAAGGGATATGTGGCAAGAGTTGTATGAGACCAATAAAGCCTGAAATATTAACCATCTGACCCTTTACGGAAAGCTTGCTGTGCCCTGGCTTAGGCCATGGTGGCCGTCAGACCCCATGGCGGGGACAAGAGAAGATGTCACAAACACCCCAGCAGCAATGAGTCCACGGATGCACCTTGTGCTCCACACCCAGCAATGTGTCCAGTCTAAGCAAAGGGCTCAGGATCATGTCATCCTCACTGTGCCCCCCGGGAGCATAAAGGACCCCCAGTCTCAGAGCTGAGGCTGAGAGACACTGGTGCCTCAGATACACAACTTCGTCTGCCCCAGAAGCCCCGGGAAGGAGCCTCTGGCAGGGACAGTTGGCTCAGCCTGTGGGAGGGGCAGGTGTGGGGCATTTGGGGACAAGGTCACGTCTGTAAGGGAGGCCTAGAGATGGGAGAGCACTCCAGTGAGAGCCCAGTGTGGGGCTGAGGCCTCAGCTAGTTCAGCCAGCTGCTCCCCCAGAGGGGCCTGAGGAGATGGGCCACTTCCCCCAGAAACCTGAGCTTTGGGTCAGTATGATCCTCTAAAAGCCAAAAAAAATCCCCCTCAAGTGGCCTCCACCCTACCTTCTGTCCGAGTGCTTAGGTCTCAGTTCTGTCCTTGCTTTGCCCGGCCGTGCTGCCAGGAAGAAAGATCACTGGCTTCTAGGCACCTCCTCCCCCCAGCCTCTCTTGGTTGACACACAGTCAGGAGGACTCTGTCAGTCCCCACATTCAGCATGTTTGGGCTTCAGCATAAGAAAGACAATGAGGTCGGACAACTAGAATTCATGTCAGAATGCTCTGCATTAAGTCCTTTTTTTTTTTCTTCTGTTCCTTTTTGGCACTGTGGGCATTCCTGCAGAGGGGAGTTCGAATAGAGGTGCATTCTTCTCAGGGGCTGAACTCTTAGGCCAAGGCATACAGTGCCGAATCAGCAGGTGCTTCCTGGCTGCAGCCGCCTCAGAAAGTCAGAGGATGTTCCTTGGATGAGCTCTCTGTGGCCAGATTAAGTGACCGCCCTGGGCCCCTTGGGGGCGGGGATCTAGCAGAGATCAGGCAGCCCGAGCAGGGGGACAAGACGCTAGAAGCCACGCAAGGGTAGGGCCTATCTCTGGATGACACCGTCAGAGCTACTGTGGCCGTTGGTTGAGATTTCCCTGGCATTTTTCAGGAACCGGAGAGGTCAAGTTAGGAGAGGCTGTTTTAAGCTCTCTAACAGAAGGGACCTTGTCTATTTCACTCCCCGCTGAATCCCCATGGCCCGTGTCAGTGCGTATTTCACGGAAGACGCTCACATACCTGTTGATGTTGGGCACGCGGAAAAGCCCTATTTTTTACAGGCAAAATTCATTTTCCTTCATTTTGCCAAGAAGGAGTGAATCTACCCGGTGGTTGGGGCAGGGATCTCTTCCAGAAATTCTTTCCCTCTGAATCCCGTCACTCAATTCTACCGAGTCTCTTCTCTGCCTTTAACTCTGTGGTAGCAACAGAGAAATGCAGCTGACTCAGGTAGTTACACTCCGAGCGAGAAAATGAGCCATGAACCCACGTCCTGGCTGTCTGCCCTCCAACCTGACTGCACCATCGGTCTTTGACTTAAGTCTCACGCCCACTCAATCACTTGTATGTAGCTCTTGAATAGAGAAGCATGTAATGTCTTAGGAGTCGGGAAACTCTGGGTTGAAATCCTGGCTCTCCCATTTCTGAGCTGTATGACCTTATGATTTAAATGCTCTGAGCCTCACTTTTTCATCTGTAAAGTGGAGATAATAATAGGATCTGTCTCCGAGTGTTGTTATGGGGACTGATGGAATGATGTAGGTGATACCTCTAGAAGGCTGCATGGAATAGGGTAGGAACATGATTGAGTTTAGCTATTATTCTTGGATTGCCTCTGTGTGTGTGTGTGTGTGTGTGTGTGTGTGTGTGTGTGTGTGTGTGTTCTCTGTCTGAAAGGCACAGCCTTGCCCTCCGCTCATTCTCTAAGATTCAGTCCGGTTTTTACAATACTCCTTTGGGAGGAAGCTTCCTCGGACATCTGCCATCCCAAGAATACCTGCTTGGTCCTTCCGCGGTGACTGGTACACATCTCTGTCTATGAGTTCGCTGTCCTCTATTATCACTGTCAGCTCCAATGCCTGCCCCTTTGCCAGACCGGGAGCTGCTTGAAGTCAGGGCACGGTTTCGCTCAGCCCCTCCCCTTCCTGGCTTACAGGATCTTTTATTATGCTAAGGGTTCACATGTTTGCTGAAAAAATGAATGGGGAGGTAAGGCTGCATCATTTATGGGATAAAGGGCTGTTACAGATAATCAAGCCTCACCTGAGGGCAGGGGTAGGGGAGAAACGCACTAATGCGTGCGGGCTATGTTCAAAAGGCCGGAAGGACAATTGGACGAGAAGTGAAAGTCTGTGTATGGCATTGTTAGATTATCTGTAAATTTCTTTTTCATTTCTTTTTTTTTTAAGTTTATTTATTTTGAGAGAGAGAACAAGAAATGAGCAGAGGAGGGGCAGAGAGGGGTGGACAGAGGATCTGAAGGGGGCTCTGTGCTGATAGCAGCATGTCCAATGTGGGGCTCGAACTCACAAACCATGAGATCATGACCTGAGCCAAAGTCTGGTGTTTAACCAACTGAGCCACCCGGGCGCCCCTATATTACCTGTAAATTTTTACAAGGAGCTCTGATTCAACAATGTGATGATGATGTGTATTTAAGTCTGTTTAAATGCTACCCTAGGCATAGTTATTTAATATTTGAACCTCCCTGGTTATCTTGAGTTATTTAGGGGTACTTCTTTTATATTCCAGAAGCTGATGCTAACACTTCGTTATATGTACTTCCAGTGAACATCAGAAGGTGTATTAATTAGCATCCTGGGTGTTAGCCTGTATTTCCTCATTGGTGGAATGAGTGATGTTTGTTGGACTGGCTAGACAAACTGTACAGGCATCTTTGCACGAGCTGAGTATAAGCAGCTCAAATCCTTTGGAATGGCTTCCGGGCCTTAGAATTCCGCTAAATCCTATGTCCATCTGCTTAAGGAGAATTCTGTCATCAGACCAATTAACTGTATCTTGCTGCTAGCTTCTTGTCACATCTGCTCCGAGTGAAAAGAGAGAAAGCTGGGGCTCTGCCGAGCTCGCAAACCAGGTGGTCCGATGTTTGTTCCTGCTGGCTGGTAAGCGTCTCTGCATGTCAGGATTCGGTCTGAGACTTGCTTTCATTGTAACGAGCCACCTGGTCGAGGGGTAGAGGGAGAGGAGGCTTATGACCCTCCCTCCCTCTAACCACGGAAGCCTGCCAGAAGGCTAAGAAACTAATACTGTGACAGCGAGCCGCCACTGGTTCAGATCAGCTTCAACAAGACCGTTAGGAGGGCAGTGGTAGCGGTGCAAACAGAAAAGCAAGAATATATGGGAGGGACCCAAAGAGATCAGAATCGGCAAGATTTGGTGACTGATGGAATGTGGCGGCAAATGGGGGGTGGGGGGGGATGTGAAGGCAAGAGCATATGTACCTGGAGATATGCAAAGTACTCATCCTATAGCTCCTTTGATCACCCAATAGCCCAGAGGGCCCAGTCATTAGAAACGAAGACTCAGAGACTGGCCCAAAGTCACATGGGGTCAGGACGCAGACTCAAGTTTTCAGACCCTAAGTCAATTTGCCTTTTCATTGTATTTCAGGGACTCAAAGCCTAGGTGACTGGGAGGTTGGGAGGTTGGCAGAGAAAGCGAACAAGGTGGAAACGAAGAGAAAAAGAAGTGTCCTCTATGGGGTGGCTGCCTTCAGGTAGAGGGTGGATTGGCCTTCACCCACCTGCTGCTACAGCCTGAAGGGGTGTCCCCCACCCCCACTCATATGTTGAAATCCAACCCCCCCAAGGGGATGATATTAGGAGGTGGGGCCTTTGGGAGGATTTCAGGTCCTGAGGGTAGAGCCCCTGTGAATGAGATCGGTGCCTTTGTGAAAGAGACCCCAGAGGCCACCTCTAGTCCCTTCCAGCACACGCGGGTACAAGAAGTCCGAGATCCAGAGGAGGGCCTCCAGCTAACCGTGCTGGCACCCCGAGCTCAGACACTTCTAGCCTCCAAACTGTGAGCAGTACGTTTCTGCCGAGCCCCCCGCGGGTTGTGGTATCCCATGAGAGCAGCGCTGATGGACCAGGATGGGTGCTGACACCTGCTCCGTGGTGAGCGAGACACAGCTTCTCTGACCCCCAGAGTCAGTGTCTCCCCTCCATCTGAGGGCAGCTCTGTGTGGGGTCTACTCTCCAGGCTGCAGGCTTCCCTGCATGCTCCCTTCTGCTTGGGATTTTCTGTTTCACCCCCAGAACATCCCTCCCCCCGCCCCCTCCCCATTCAGAAACAAAAAGGGCCTTCTGCCCTGTAATTTAGCTTGGGTAAAAGAGTTTTTTATGCATCAAGGGAATTAAAAGGTAACCCAAAGCCAGGACTGTATTTTCCTTGGCCTTGTCACTGTTGACAGTGGGTGACCCTTTGAGTAGGAAACAACAGGCTTTTGTGGCCATTTGAAGCTGCCTTGTTGAACACGGCCTCCTATCTCAGCATCTTTCCGCTGTTTTAAAAAATAAGTAAATACATGAGAAAAATCTCACATTCCTTATTGTTGATGGTCACAACACCATAGACCAAAAGCCGGCACAAAGCGCCCTACTTTGGCTTTTTATTTGTCACCGCCTTAATGTAGACTATCCACTCTCCTGGGGAGCCTGGTACATTCCCAGGCCCGGCGGGTTCTGGTTTTGGTTCTGGTGTTACAGATATAAAGGAAAGACTGTCTTTCCCTCCAGAGAGTCAGCTGTGTTTATGTTTTGAGGAAACCTTTGCTCCTTTGTTCTAGGACAGGCTACAGACTGGAGGAAAGATAGAACTTTCCTTGTGCTCTTTGCCAACTTCCATGTTTGGAGCCACTCGCTGGATTAGTAATGAACTGCCTTCAGGCCTAGGCTAGGTCTGCTCTGTGGGTTCCCCACGCCCCGCCCCGCCCCCAACCTTTCCCATTTGGCCTCAGACTTCTGTTTCCAAATTGGCCTTGACAGATTTAGAAGGTGCCTTGGAGACATTTCTGTGCCCAGTGAACAACTTAACTTGGTTTGGGGCTTCTGGCCAAGAGGCCTGCTAGGTAACAACACGGTCTGGGTTTTGAAAGTGGTGCATGAAGAAGAAACTGACCAGAGAAAGAGACTCGGGGAAAAAAAAGTGCAGGCAGAACCTGTTTAGAAGCCTCACCCGTCTTTGAAGTGTAGGAAAACACAGCCTGGGGGGAAGAGTTGGAGGGGTCTGTTCCCATTTCTGTATTTTAAATCTTCTTGCGCAAAGCTTAGCTTCCACATAAAGTGTAAATATTCCTGAAGAGGCTAAGTCTTCTTAGACCTTTCTGTCTCAGTGTGAATGAATGGATGAGATCCTTTCCCGAAATCAGGGGGAAAGAAGAGAGAGAGGAAGAGAGAGGATGATGACTGGATAAGAAAAACAGAAGCGGTAAAAGCTGGAGGCCTAGAAGGGAAACTGCGTGGCTGGGGAGGACCCAGGCCCAGAGCAGGCGCACATGCAATGGTCTGAGGACACAGGGACCCGGGCCGACCTGTTGTTAAGGAAATGTTTCACACGAACGCCTTGAACTTGAACGAATACAGGTGCATCTGCAATACCTTGAGGACTTCATCTTTTTGGCATCCCTCTGAAAGGTTTAGTGTGTGTGTGTGTGTGTGTGTGTGTGTATTTTTTTTTTAATGTTTATTTATTTTTGACAGAGAGAGAGAGAGAGAGAGAGAGAGAGAGAGAGACAGAGCATGAGCGGGGGAGGGGCACAGACAGAGAGGGAGACACAGAATCTGAAACAGGCTCCAGGCTCTGAGCCGTCAACACAGAGCCCGACGCGGGGCTCGAACTCAGGAACGGTGAGATCATGACCTGAGCCGAAGTCGGACGCTCAACCGACTGAGCCACCCAGGTGCCCCTGGAGAAAACTTAGTAGTAGACTCTATGTTTATGTGAATTTTATAGGGAATTACATTGTCATCACTGATTCTCAATTTTTTTTCATTGTGGGAAAATATATACAACATAAAATTTACCATTTCAACCATTTGTAAGTGTCTAGTTCAGTGGCATGAAGTACATTTGCATAGTTGTGTAAGCATCATGGCCGTCCGTTTCAGTATGGCCATCACCCCTTACTGAAACTTTGTGTCCACTAAATGCTAACTCTCCATCTCCTCTCCCTCCAGTCCTTAGTAACCACTGTTCTACTTTCTGTCTCTGTGGACGACTCTAGAATTTTATACAACGTCTTCTCCAAGATACTCATACCCTATAACTTGCTCTCTCTTCTTTGATTAAATCATTGTCTTTCTCTGATGTGTTTTTTCTCTATTTTAGCCATTTGTGTCCCCAAGAGCCCTTTGCTACACAGTCAGCTTCTCCCTCACTTTTCTAGCCTGTAAGCCAAACTGTTTATGTATCTGGAGAATTCCATGGGTTTACAAGGCAAGAAGCGGAAGAAACTGGTTTCTTCCAGAAGACTCTAAGAATCCAGGAATTCCCAATGAGTGCCTAGGAGGTGTCCCTCAGTTACTGGGCCAACTGTGGACTGTTACCCTTAGGTTTTCCTCCCACCACAGCTCCGCCCCAGAGAACCCCAGACGAACAAATAACAGTCACCGACGGAACAGCCTTGGTCATGCCCGTGTCCTAAACCCTCCCCCATACCAAGGCTTTTCCCTCCAAGTGCTTTGAAGAAAAGTTCTTTCTGCTTCTACCCTTGCCCTTTGCCTGACATCTACCTTCACGGGTGGATGCTGAAGAGAAAGGTCCGGGGCCCATCACTTATTTGTAGAAGAGTTAGATGAGGTTTTTCCGACTAAGGAACTGAGTGTCTTGGCAGGTAGCTGGTGGGCCCCCTAATCTGCTTAGTCTCAAGGCAGCTCTGGGCAGCTCTGGTTGTTCAGACACACACACAGGATGCTCATGGCCCATCGGATTTAAAACCACAACATGCAACAAGGCAGACCACTCCAGCTCGCTCTCTCACTCACCCTCTAGCTCTTAGGGAGGCAGGCTCAAGGTAGCTAATAAGTAACTTGGTTGTAATTTTTATTTAGCTGCGTGAACATAACAGGCAGCTTAATTGCAGTTGCATAAGTGAACCATGTAATCACAAATTGGGCCCTTTACATCTGTCACCTGCTACCAAGAGAAATGCTCTGAACAGGGGATCCTTATTTTTGCTTGGGTTAATCCTAAATCAAGGGAGTTTTTAAAGCAAGAGAGAAAAGCCAGACCCCCCTCCCCCCCTTTTTTTTGTTTTTTGGCACTTTTTTTTTTTTTTTTAACAGAAACCTTAAGATCCGACCTTGCCTGAGCCACATAGCAATTCTCCTGTTCCCTTCTGGATTCCTCTGTTAGCTTGTCAGTGGGCATCTAAATCCCAGCTACTGAGTATTGATCGGCCTCCTTGTTTAATTACCCAGCAGAGTGTATTCTCAACCAATCAATTTCACTCCAGAAATGCCAGCGTCCTGCTTCTGGGGAAGGAGGGGAATCAATTAATCCTTGTTTGCTTTTTAATTCCTGCTCCGAACATAGTACATTCACACACAGGTTAATTTTTAAATCCACTCTCCTCTTACTTCACTGCTTTCTTTAATTTACCCTGGAAACCTCAGTGACACTAAAACCCTATCAACCTCTTCTTATTGCTTATGCGGCCTCATTAAATAGCTTAGCAAATACCTGACCTGGTCATTTCCCAGACTTCTGCTGGTAACAATCGTCCAAAGTCCCTTAAATTTTCTGTTCCCGTCTGAAGTTCCTTAGGGCAGAGGTCTTCGGAATTGCTGACACCTCTCCATCCCAACCTGGCGTAGCAGGCAGAAGGGGGACCTCTGTATGCCGTCTGAGGGTCTGGGCCCAAGTCTTCTTTCTCAGCAGACCCAGCATGCCTGTGAGCCCAGATCCCGTTGAATGTTAAGGGATTTATGAAGTGAGAATGTGTATGACGCATCAAGAGCCTATAGGCACAGAGATGAGCTAGAGGGGCAGGTCACTGTGCCTTCTTTAGTAGCGACCTTTCTTGGCAGGTAAACAAAATCTCACTCTGCGTTTAATGCCGATATTTGCTTAACTACTGGCTTAAATATTTAGATATCAGGAATGGCAGTATGACAGTCAGCAGAGGGAAAATGAGTCCCCTCTGTTTCTCACTGCTCATCCCTGAGGCTCCCCACCTGGCCGGGAGTCCCAGGAATCCCTAGGCTGAGGGTTTAGACACTCGGAGCCCGGGCTCCCTGAGTCATCTCGGCCTGCGGAAGAGATCTGTCACAGGCCTGGACGGGTTTGATTCTGGCGAGCTGTCAGCCTCGTTCGAACATATTGGCTTCCAGTGCCGTCTGCTTGGGCATAACCTTGAAGCCGAAGATCACTCAGGAAAGCTTTAAGGAGCTCTACTGGGAATCTTTTATAGCATCTGAGCAGTCTGCCTGTATTTGGCTAATGTGTGTTTCCTTTCGCCTGATAGAGTACAAAATGCCTTCAAACTCAAGAAGGGATCCCCCAGGGGCTGGTGTCCTCCACGCTTTTCCTAGGATATTAATGCCGGGGGATTTGGTGGCTTTAAGCTTCTAAGCAGTTCTGAAACTCTAGCTAGGAAGCAGGCATTCAAACTTTGGGGGTTTTGATCTTGTATTTTTCTGCTGGAATGTTTAATAGGATAGTTAAAAATAAACAGGCTATTCATGGATACTTTTTCATAAGGTCATTCATAAATATCGGAAAACTCCTAGGAACAAAAACTTCCAGTCCTTTCTAGTATCACAGAGAGAGACTAAGCAGAGTCTCAAAACAGCAGTACAGCTATTCCCCAAGCCCCACACACAGTGACTAATGCAAATCTGACCCATATAAATTGTTCCAGAAGGTGCTGATAGCATGTTAGAGGTGTGGAAAAGGTTGCATTATGCATGAAAACACGCACTAAGCTCGCGCGTAGACTCACACCATGAAACGAGGGCTCAGAGGAAGCAGCGGCTCCCAAGAGGAAGGCTGTTTGCTTTCAGTTTATGGGGCTCCTGGGGGGTTTCTCACTGCACCAACTCATGTTATTTCCAGGGTGTCTGTGTCTTTACCTTTATATCCTTCCAATCTAGTCCAAAAAGCCAGCAGGAGAGAACAAGAAGCCGGTCCCTAGAAGAAGAGATAATGGTGTAACATCCAGAGGTTGAATGGGGAACAGTTAGGAGCAATTTCCACGTGAACAGCTTTGCGGTTTGTGAGACTATCCTCTGGGCTCACTATGAAATGCACAAGCTAAGCTGTTCATTTGCATCAGGAAAGAAACAGACGGATGTTCCATATACATGTTTCTGTCTAAAATTACAATAGCTGCAGAAAGCAAGTAACACCAGAAAGAAAATAACTGGAATAAATAAAATGCAAGAAAATCAAGACATGGCGGGGGAATGCAGAGAGCGGCTTCTTTTGAGGCCAAATTCTGGAACTTCGTGTTGTTGTTTCCTTCCCCCATAGGCCAGCTGCTGCTCTCTAGACATCAGTGGACTAGACATGGTGTCCTGGTTTGCATTTTTCCAGGGATTTTGAATTAGAAAATTCTTATTTGTCAAAATGTAACGGCTTTCTCATGCCACAGACTGGGAGAAAATATTTGCAAGACACACATTCATAAAGGACTTGTATTCGGAATATATAAAGCACTTTGAAAACTCAGTAATAAGAAGATAAACAACTTGATTAAAGCATGGGCGGAAAATCTGAATAGAAATCTCACCCTAGAAGACGTACAGATGCCAAATAAATACATGAAAAGACACTCAACACTGTTAATCATCAAGGAAATGCAAATGACAACTATAATGAGATAACACAACACATCCACGAGAAAGACTGAAATTAAAAAGATTGACAAAGCCAGGTGTTGGTGAGAGTGTGGGGCGACGAACTCTCATATACTGTTGGTGGAATGTAAAATGGCGTAGCCACTTTGGAAAAGCTCAGAAGTTTCTTTTATTTACTTTTTAAAATTTTTTTTAATGTTTATTTATTTTTGAGAGACATAGAGACAGAATGTGAGCAGGGGAAGGGCAGAGAGAGAGGGAGACACAGAATCCGAAGCAGGCTCCAGGCTCTGAGCCATCAGCACAGAGCCTGATGCAGGGCTCGAACTCACAGACCATGAGATCATGACCTGAGCCAAAGTTGGCTGCTTAACCGACTGAGCCACCCAGGCACCCGGAAGTTTCTTTTAAAGTTGAACATTCACTTATCCAGTATGTATGTGTGTATATATATATATATATATATATATATATCCCAGTGATCCCACTTATTATTATTCATAAGAACCCTAAACTGGAAACAATCCAAGTGTCCATCAGCTGGTGGATGGAAAAATGCACTGTGGTAAATCCATACAATGGGCCATCTCTCGGAAATAAAAAGGAACTAACTAAGATGCAGACACAAAGGACTAAATGTTGTGTGATCCTTATATATATGCCATTCTAGAAAAGGCAGACCAAATGGTGAAAGAAAGCAATCAATGACTGCCAGGGGTTACAGGCAGGATGAAGAGATTGAATGAAAAGGGGCACAAGTGAACTTTTTGAGGGGATAGAAATGTTCTATCTCTTGATCGTGGGGATGGTAGGCAACCACACATATTTGTCAAAACTCCTCATAGAGCACGCTGAAAAGGATGAGCTTTCTTGTGTATAAATTATACTTTAATAAAGCTGACGAAAATGTTACGCCTTTCTGAGCATCGCCATATACCTCATCTTTTGAGTAGGATACTGCGCAATCTGCGGATGCCGGGCGGGTGTTCTCAAGCTGGCCGAGGGTGAACAGTACCTGCTCCCAAGCACAAGACCCATAACCGGAAGCTTGGCACTTGGGAATTTTCACACGTTGGAGCTCAGTTCAGAGCCGGGTCAAGGGGAAAGAGGCAGAGGCAGAGGCATGGCCTTCCTGGTGAATTCTCGGTCACAAAGATGAATTCCAAAGGATATAAAAAGGATATATCCTCAAAAGGATATGAACATGAGCTCACGTTAAGGATTTTATTTTCCTCATAACGGGGAAACCAGGCTGTTCTATAAAGGAAAAAAGTGTGAAGGAATATTGAAATGAATGTGCAAATGGAAGCAAATTGGTTTTTCCACAAGGGAGAGGGACATCCTTCTACCAGACAGAATTCATCTGTGCGGTCTACAGACAAGAACTATCTTGCATTTCTATCAGTTACCTAGATGTTACACAGTCGTCAAATAACCCCCATAGCATCAGAATGAGATCACGGGGGAGGGTAGGCTATAGGCAAAGTCTCGTTTTCCACGCCAGTACAAATTGTTTCCCTACTTGGGCATTCTGGAAAGGCTTCCTGGAGCCACACTGAAAAGAAGCTACTTTCATGAGGCTGATTCTCCCACGGCTTAAAAAAAACAAAAACTCTCTCAGGCTCTATCTCTACTCTCAAAGTGAACACTGCATTAAAACGATGTTTCCCCTTGCAGAATTCATTTGTTAAAGAACACTTCAGTGAGATACAGATTTATTTTTCTGAACACCTTGAGTAACTTGGCTCCCCCAAGTAGCGAGCAGCCTGTTATATACCAATCATAGTCACGCTGCCACTCCTGAGTGCCATCACCCTTGTGAAAATGCAGAGGCAGAGCTAATCCAAAGCACAGCGTTTGCTCAAGGTAAAATTCTTACCTCTCAAAACCATTGCATCTCCCCATTCTCTTGGCTCCAAAGACCAGAAGAGGGTGATAAATCACACTAATAGCCACACTTTCATGCTTTGGAATATAAATGCTCGCTTGCAAAACTTCTATATTTTCCTGGATCAATTTTTATTACAAGTCCTCCTCCCCATACTAACAGTTCTATCTATAGAAGAAGAGTGGAAATAAATTTCCTACGTAACTTTTAGAATTGTATGGGGGCCCCAATAACCAAATATCTGAATAGAACACAAGAGATTTTCAAGCTAAATTTGTGTTGTTGTTAGAGTACAATGATTAAGAGTGGGAGAAGTGTATCATCGGATATACTTCGGATTACATCGTTGCTCCACCGCATACTGTATGACTTCTGACCAGAGCCAGCGGCTACCTTTAGCAAACTGCCTAATCTCCATGAATCTTAGTTTTCTCTGTACAATGGGAATAACATCAACTACACAGGGCTTTTATGGGGACTAAATGCATATGCTTATGAAGCACTAAGGTTAAACCCTTGAACGTAGTGAGGAGGTGTTGAAATAACCAACTGTAATTTGCATGAATAGGATGGGGTGGGGAAGGCAGAATTACTTGTTTTGTTCCCTGTGCTATCACAGTGCCTGCCTAGTTTTTACACTAAGGCTTAACTATGTATACAATGAAAGCCGGTGGCTGTGGTTATCATTGCAATCTGATATGTAGTCTATTTGCTTGCTGAACTCCATCACCATATCTAGTAGCTTGAACTTTAAAGGGCTTTTTTTTTTTTTTTTTTGAGAAAGAGAGAGAGACAGCAGGATAGGGGCAGAGAGAGAGACAGAATCCTAAGCAGCCTCCACCCTGTCAGCATGGAGCCTGATGTGATGCAGGAATTGAATTCACAAACCATGAGAAAATGATCTGAGTTGAAACCAAGAGTCCGATGCTTAGCCAACGAAGCCACCCAGGTGCGCCCCCCCCCTTTTAAGTTTTATTTATTTATTTATTTTGTAGTAGCTTGAACATTAAACTCCTCTCTAAACACAATCTTCTATAGAGTATTCTATTTGTTTTTTTCTTATGGTCTCTAGGACTGTGGACCTTTGTATTCTCAGTTATTGATAGTTTTTCATATTTATTTTCTTTACTCTGCTCATGTATTCCATAAAGGTTTCCTCAGCACCACTCTATAACCAAGCACTGGGCCAGACAGTAGGGGATAGTTAGATGGACAAAATAGGATGCCTGTCCTCAAGTTGCTCATAATCTAGTCAGGGGGAAAAAGTCAAGACAAACAATGATTGCAATGTAGGGTGAATATCCCATAATACGGGTGAGGACAGGGTGCCTACCATCTCATAAGAAAGGTGGCTACTGGTGAAATAAGTCAGACACAGAAAGACAACTACTATGTGATCTCACTGGTATGTGAAATCTAAAAACACTGAACTTACAGAAATGGAGACTATAAAGGTGGTTGCCAGGGGCTGAGGTCGTGGGGAAAATGAGGAGATGTGAGTCAAAGAGTACAAATGTCCAGTTATAAGATGAATAAGTTCTGGGGATCTAATGTATAGGACAGTGATTATAGCGAATAGTGCTATGTCATGTACTTGAAAGTTGCTAAGAGAGTAGATCTTAAATGTTCTTACCACAAAAAAGAAATGGTCATTAGGAGACGTGATGAAGGTTTTAGCTAATGCTATCCTGGCAATCATTTTGCAATGTTATAGGTGTATCAAATCAACATCCACACCTTCAACGTACACAATGTTGTCTGTCAAGTACCTCTCAATAAAGCTGGGAAAGAAAAAGAAAAAAAAAAGGCTGCTACCTTATTCTGGAGGTGGGTCAAAAGAAAGTCTTTTTGGAGGGAGTGATGCTTAAGTTGAGTCATCGGCCGGGAGGAACTGGTCACAGGTACCGGCTGGAGGGCATATGGAAAGACACAAAGACACGGACAGTAGAACTTGTTTGGCTGGAATGCAGGTGCATTTGGGGATGTTGAGGCATGAGATCAGAAAAGTAAGAAGGGCCAAATCATGAAGCCATGCTAAGAACTTTGAGTTGTGTCCTGAAGCTCCAGGTGACCCCCAAGTGATTTAAAGCCAGCAGTGACATAAACCCATGTACATTTTTTAGAAATGAAATTCTATTGGCAATATAGACTAGGAGAGGCAAGATGGTATGTGGAGAAAGCCACTAGGAGGCAATTGCAGTCATAGGTGAGAAATTAGGAAGACCCGAACTGAGGCAGTTATGGAGGAATGAGTGCATTGCTCTAGGAAGTCGAGTTGGTGATCGATTTGGGGCAGGTGAGAGGTAGAGAAAGTCATTGGAGGAATCAAAAAGGACTTCCAGGGTTGTGGCCTGACTAGTATTACCATAAATAAGGAAAGGGGACATTGGCAGAAGAGCACTGTGGGAAAGGAAACATTTAGCCTTGAACACGTTGTTGCTTTTGTTGAGTATGTACGATATCTAAGTGGAAACTTCCTGTAGGCATATAATTAAATGAGCATAGAGCCCGGAAAAGAAGATCATAGATGGAGATTGTCCGTTGTGGGCAAAGCTGTCTGCTGGTAGAGAAAACCTTGATCATGGATAATATTCCTCAGGATATATATGGAGGGCATGGAGACGAAGACCAGGCATAGAACTTAAGGGAACACTAACATGTGGGAGACAAATGGAAGAAAAAGAATCAGCAGATGAAACAGAACCATTGGCCAGAGGTAGAAGGAGAAATAGGAGTGGAAAAACTAAACAGGAAGAGATTTCAAAGCAAGGAGTCATTAACAACCTGAATTATTACATAAAGGTGAAAAAAGAGTAATCAGCAAGAAGTCCAATGGATTCTTCCCAAGCCTTACTAAGTCACGGTCATTATCATGGGTAATCTAAGCACAGTCCTGGAGAATGATACTCCTGTGGTCTAGGAGTGGATTGGAGGTGAGGAGGCACGTAGTAAGTACTGACCACCCTTCCAGACACTTGATTGTGAAGACAGGAAAGGGAGAGGGGGACAAATAGAGGGTGGGGTCAGAGGAAGGTGGTTTTACTATTGGGGCAAAGACTCAAGGAAGCATGTCAATTGAGGGAAAGAGCCACAGTAAGAGCCTTAATCGGTAGCTGAGGGGAAGACAATGAATGCTCTGACCAAGGAATGTGTCAGGCCTGGACTTTCACTTCGTGTCTAACATGGTGGAACAATATGGAATTCTCCGTATCACAGGAATTGGGGGAGATGGTGAAACCTGGAGGCAACGCTGATGGCTCTAGAGGAAAGGACAGCCTCTATTTTCTTTCTGTCATTCAGGCCATTGTTCAGTGACGGAACACAGGGTTCGGTGATGTAAGACCCTCCATCTGAAAGGCACAGATTTGCTGGCTTACCACTCATGCCCTTTAAGAACCAACTCTTACACAATGCAAGGTTTGTCTGGGAGCGTGAGGCTCCCCTGGCTCCGACATGTGATGCAATCCTTCCCCTCCAATCCGGCATCACTTGCCGCACAATGAGTGCATTTTCCTCTCCTGGATGGGAGTCCTGAGAACAAGCCGAGGCACCATTGGCAGGCAGGTGTCCAGAGGGATTATTCAGATTTGACTTTGCCTTGGGCACAACAAGATCCCTGGGTTTTATGAGCACTTTTTAGAACCATGTCTAGGCAATTATGGAAATCAGAGCTGGGCTTGAGTTTCAGGGTAAGAAATTATTGATAATTACTGGTATTTTGGTTCTGTTTCCATAGCAATCTGAAATATTTAAAATCGCCAACTGTTGCCGAGAATCTGGACAATAATTCCAGATCGTTGACCCTTAGTACCTAAAATGGCACCCTGCCTGTGTTTCTGGGGACACTTAAGATGGCCTGCCCAGTGCTGTGGGTAATAACGTGGCCCTCACCACAGCTTCTTGAGCGCGCCTCTTCAGGTTGTCAGCCTGTTTCTGTTTTTCTCCTGTCGTTTACTTGGAGCTGTATTAAGTCATCTAAAAGCTGGATTCTTGGTTTAGAAAAGGGTGGGGAACTGCATTTACTTGGTTTTCCAAGGATTTTTGCTCCTTTGGTAACTTGAAGCTCCGGTTGTGACCGCCAGACCAACACAGGTATGAAAGGCCAATGATTCAACCTAAGGGGATTATGCTACCTTGGGTCAAGTTCCCACAGGCCAGAGATGCTCCCGAAGCAGACTGACCTCACACACAGGGAATCTAGAAAACTATTTTTTTTAAGTTTTATTTGTTTATTTTGAGAGAGACCATGAGTGGGGGAGAGGCAGATAAAGAGAGAGAATCCCAAGCCAGCTCTGCACGATCCATGCAGAGCCCAACATGGGGCTTGAATTCATGAGCCATGAGATCATTATCTGAGCTGAAATCAAGAGTCAGCCACTTAACCCACCTAGCCACCCAGGGGCCCCTGCCAGGAAACCTTCAGGCCTGGCACTGCACACTATGGGCCCAGAACATCAGGCAGATTTGGGAATGCAGGCTAGATTTGGGGCCTGGACCTGCCCTCTTCTTGCTGAGAGCCTTTGGATGGATGCTTACTCAAATGTAATTTGGGGCTATTATGAGGATCAAATGAACTCATTCCTCTTGTATTTAACCAAACTCTATCAAGTTCACTGTAGGTAGCAGGCACTGTTGAAAGAGGTGGGGTATAACAGTGATCAGATAGACATGGTTCTTGCCCTCATGGAGCCGACAAGTGGTGTGGAATTGTGTTGGCCATGGACGGTGACTTGGTTGGTGTGTTAGTTTGCTGATGGTGCTGGAACAAAGTACCGAAACAGGGTGACTTAAAACAATTGCAATTTGTTCTCTCACAGTTCTGGAGTCTAGAAGTCCAAAATCAAGGTGTCAGCAGCAATGGGCTCCCTCCGAAGGCTCTAGGGAAGAATCTGTCTTGTCCGTATTGGCTGGCGATCCTCCGTGTTCCTTGACTTCCCGATGTATCACTCCATCTTCCCATGGCCTTTCCCCTGGGTATATGTAGCTGCATCCAGATTTGCCTCTTCTTATAAGAACACCAGTCACGTTGGATTTAAGTTTCACCCCTAAACCTTGATTGATTTGATTGATTAACTTGATTACATCTGCAAGAGTATTTCCAAATAAGTCATGTTCCCAGGTTCCAGGGGAAAATGGGTTTTGGGGGACACTAACCCAGTACAGTCAATTTGTGTAGCCTTTGGGTATATTGCAGCACTAAGAGGAAGATTCGATGTGCCCCAAAGGTTGGGAGGATGATTTGAATGTCTTCCTTAATACTGAATAATAGATTGCAGCGAGCTAGCTGCATTCCCGCCAGGTACTAAATGAGGAAGAAGCAAGTCAGAATCAGTAGGTGGGTTGACATACCATGAATACTTTCCAGTGGATTCCTCTGGAAAAGCTAGGTACTAACAATGCATCCACATCATGTACTAATGTCAATAAAGGCGCGGGCACATACCACACACAAACAGTATCTCATCACCTGTCCCAGGATGACAGACCCTAGGAAAAATGATTGTAAGTCCTGGTTCTGTGTATTCATGTCGCAAGGTTAAAAAGCTACGTAAAGGACAGACAACATATTTCCTTCTAGGAAGGAGACTGACTGGTAAAAAAAAGTCTTGATAGGTGGCTCAGAAGAAAGGGTTGTGGGATGTATACTGTTTGATGGCACGGGATAGCTGCAAAGTTTGCTAGAATGTTGAAATACTTCCATATAGTTGTTAAATAGCCACTAGAAGCTTTTTATAATTTTTTAAAATAATTGTTGTGTCGGGGCAACTGGGCAACTCAGTCAGTTAAGCTTCTGACTCTTGATTTCAGCTCAGGTCATGATCTCATGGTTTGTGAGATCAAGTCCTGCATCGGACTCTGCACTGATGGTGCAAAGCCTGCTTGGGATTCTCTCTCTCTCTCTCTCTCTCTCTTTCTCTCTCTTTCTTCTCCTCCCCTTGCTTGCACACTCATGTGCATTCTTCTCTCTCTTCTCAAAATAAAGAAAGAAATCAGCAATAATAAAATAATTGCTGTTTAATGGAATGAACTTTACGTAGAGAGTAGACCTAGGAAAGGTCTTTGGAGAAGGTGGGCAGGGGAAGAGGGAAGACGTTTTCGGAGAACACAGGCCACCCAGGAGATACACAGGTTGCATGGACTTCGGTGTAATAAAACGGTAAGTCAGCTGCAGCACTACTCTGTGATAAATGGACCCAGGTAATGAAATGTTAATAAATCAATACCTGTAAAAACTGTTTACAGCACAGGTACAATTCCATTTTTCACTACGCAGCTCTACCGTGTGGTTCCGAACGGGTAGAAACCATCCTGTTCTTCTTTCCTTATCAAATCTTCACTCTTTATGGTCATTGTATCTTGAATAATTATATTAGTATAAACTTTGGAAAACCGGAAACTTGCTGATATAAAAAGAAACGTAACTTATTCTCTTATATTTAATAGTCCCACTAATCAGATTTCTTGGTAGAAGAAGCTTTTTTTGTGTGTCTGTCTGAAAACAAAAAAACCCGGTAGTATAAATTGGGGTGTTGAAATCTGATGTTACCCATTTGAGTGCCTAGATTGTTTGAATTAGTGATTTTTTAGAACAGGAAGCATGTAATAATCATGATGGTCATGGTAATGGTGACCAAAACAACCCCCGAGGGCTACACAGAGCTTGCTCTCTGCCTGGTGCTTCTCTAAGGCCATAGTGCGTGTTAATGCTTTCAGTCCTTTTAACCACCTATGCGACTTGCGTTACCTTTCCTCCCATTTCAGGTCAGGACTCTGAAGCCTAAGAAGTTGAGCAGCCTGCCCCAGGGCACACAGCTGGTTAGCAGCAAAGCAGCAATTTAAACCCAGGCAACCTGGCTCTGACTCTTGCAAGAGTGAAATTTGAGTTCAAAGTCTCACATCCCAGAACAATCAGATGCTATGGACTCTGGGAACAACTGACCATACCTTGGGATTCCGTGTCCCATGCTGGCGCTGCCTGCCCTGGCATCCTTGCCTTTACTTGGGTTGCCCACTTAGCACCCCTGCAGGCCCGCAGCCACAGGGGGCCGGCTTCCGGCTGTTTCCGACATACTCTGTTCACTCTGTGGGCACTGCATTTACTTACTTTTTTTCTTGAAAATAATGATGTTCATGACATCAAATTTTCATTCAAGTAACACTTGAGAAGAAATTTGAGCATCTAGAATCAAATGAAGTATCCTTTTCACTGAAATCAGCTCTTATTAACTCATTTTTTTAAATGAAATTTGGGGGGCACTTGGGCGGCTCAGTCAGTTAAGCAACTGACTTTGGCTCAGGTCTTGATCTCACAGTTCGTAAGGTTGAGCCCTGCGTCAAGCTCTGTGCTGACAGCTGAGAGCCTGGAACCTGCTTCAGATTCTGTGTCTCCCTCTCTCTCTGCCCCTTTCCCACTCACATTCTGTCTCTCTCAGCAATAAATATTAATTTTTTTTTGAATCTTTAAGAAGGTTAATTTTATATATCTATTATTGCAATTTTTAAAAATGAAAACATTATTTATTTTAATGTTTATTTACTTATTTTGTGAGAGAGAGAGACAGCACGAATGGGGGAGGGGTAAAGAAAGAGAGGAAGAGAGAGAATCCCAGGCTCTGCACCATCAGCCCAGAGTGTATAAAGCAAAAAGTAGATCTTCTGACTAGCCGTGTCCTCTATACCCTACCCGCCTCCCAGAGCTAAGATTGTTACATTGCTGGTTATGTGCTTTTAGGACTTTTCTGTGCGTACGCAAGGGTGTGTGTATATGGGCATATGTGTGTATTCTTCTGAAATCCATTCTGGGCTTTGATTTTTGCACTTTATTTCACTATATGTGGCTGTCCAGTGTGTCATTATACAATAATTTATTGAGTCTATGCCCCATGGATGGATGTTTAGGCTCTATTTTCAGTTGTTATTTTGCCATTACACAACCTCAATAGTAAACATCCTTTGAAGATTCAAATAAGCCACTTTTGATTTCGCCTTAGTGCCTGCTGACCTTGAGTAAATGAAAATTAGCCAGCTTCACCAATTTACACAGGAAAAGGAAGTTGTGAGGGAGAGAAAAAATAGACAATGAGTGAGGCCATGGTTCTGACAGGGAAGAGCTTTGTTGTTAGGTCCCAGCGGAGAGACAAAGTGAGCACCTCATCCGAGCTGCAGATTCCTGAGGTGATATGACTGCAGTTTCTAAAAACCCTGTTTGAGGGAAGCCTCCAAAGTCCTGTGTTCCATGGGAGAAGGGGGGGGCGGATATTTTCTATATTCTGTAAGGACACCCCTGCTTGGGATGTACATTTTCCTCTGGAAAGCTGTCGTGAGGCTGAGGCCCGAATTAAACACCAGCTGTGTGTTTAACCCCCTCCTCAGTAGGGCCTCATGGTATTGGGAGGAAAGTACTAGAAGATTTCACAGGCTGGGTTTTAAGTCATCATGAGTTAACTTCCAAATGAGCTAATTCATCAAACCTGTGCTCGCTCCCACAATAACTCACTATAAGAATCAGATCAGTTTGAAAATAACGCTCATGGAGTCAAAGGCCACACATCAATGTCTCCTCTTCTGAAGACTGACGGGTGGAAGACACAGAAGCAAGGTGATTATAGCTACAGAAACTCAGCGTGGGTAGAAAAACACCAGGTTCCTTTGCAAGCAGAGACGCAGCTGGAGCTGAGGACAGGAGCCTTGGCTGAAAGTCTTTATAAGGCCCTTCACCCATACACCTGGGCCTCCTGCCCCCCGCACCCCACACAGTAAGTTTCCATCCCCCTCCCCACAAACACATACTAGCAGAACACAGGAGGGACCAGAGGAAATTTAACGAAAATCTCTACACAGAATGGACCCCAGACAGGAGACTAGACTAATCATCTTCAGGGAATGTAACTGGCCCAAGAGAGAAATATCTAGATACTAATATTGGAAAGGAGAGCAAGAAAATGACCACTTGAGGCCCGCTATTAGTCAAGCCTTTCTCATGCCAGAGGACTTCAAATCAACTTTTCAGTACTCTGCTCTTAAATCTTTTTCTTTTTCTTTTTTTTTTTTTTAATTTTTAATGTTTATTTTAGAGAGAGACAGAGGCAGAGTGTGAGCAGGGGAGGGGCAGAGAGAGAGGGAGACACAGAATCCGAAGCAGGCTCCAGGCTCTGAGCTGTCAGCACAGAGCCCCATGCAGGGCTTGAACTCATGAATCAGTGAGATCATGACCTGACCCGAAATCTGATGCTTAACCAACTGAGTCACCCAGGCGCCCCTTAAATCTTAACAGCCTAAGACCACTGGACATTTGATGAAATCTTTTAACATAAAGAGTCCTAAATAATCTAACAAGAAACACACACACACACACACGCGCAAACACACACACATACACACACACACACCAGATACAAGTAAGGGAGCAAAGAAAACTTTGAAACAGTGCTAACAAAGGCTTAGTATCTTCAGAGACCTTTGAGAAGATACCGAATTTATAAAATAAGATCAGAATGCTATAAAAAAGAAATGGAACGACTGTGGAAATCAGAATTATGATAGCATTGATTTAAAATAATCCGTAGAAAGAGGAAGATAAAGCTAAGAAAGTTCTTGGCAAAGTAGAATGGAAAGACAAAGAATTCTAATAAGGGAGAGAAAAGATTTTCTTGAAAAAATTATGAAAAAAGACATTATACAGGAGACATCATCATCATAAACCTTATGGTTTGGTGGTAATAATACTTCTATTTCTACTAAGGACTTAAAATTAATATTTACAGAGTACCGAGTACCTGGCCCATAGTAAACATTATGTAAGTGCTTATTAAAGTAGTGTAATACTAGTAATGTGAACTATGACTACTGATTTCACCAGATGTTATGATGTAGGTATTTGGGGAAGGTAGAAAAAGGAGCAGTGAATTGGGTGTGTGTTTGTTCACGTGGACTGGGTGGCGGTGATAATCTAATCCTTATGTGCTTATCTTTAATTGAAGAAAATGAACAGATAATAAGTAAAATGAAGCAAGACGTATTAGTCTAAGCATATTCTTTTGAAAAATGAATGCAAACACCAGAAGCAGCTGATAAGTGATGGAAATCAGGAGTAGAAAGGAAAAAGAAAGGAGAATATTGGTTTTTAAATCACAAGTTTATCAATAATGTTTGACTTCTTAACGAATGTACATGTATCGTTACATATAGTATTAAAAGTTTTATTTAAAAACCCCCTGGTCCAGTCTTTCCTCAAGGTAAATCTCTCCATACGACCTATCATGTCATCAGAAGCCTCTAAAAAATCATCCTGGAAGATGACAACAGGGCTCTACTTCAGAGATACACGTCTGAAATCCTAAAGTCCCCCCTCTGAGTCATGCTTGCCTCCATTTACAACCTGCCTTCATGCCCTCTGCTTCCAGCTTTCCATCGCACCTCACAGTTGTAGAAATGGAAGAATGGCATGACGGATTTGGTGCCTGGGATACTCTACGGGGATCATGGCTGCCTTGGAAAGTTGAAGAACAGAGGAGCTGATGCGGGGTCTAGGAAACAGTGTCAGGCACCCCTCTGTGAATCTCTGTTGTGACTTCTTCAGAGAATTATGAATAAATGAGCATTGGGTGAAGCCCTACAGAAGTCTGTAGAAGATGGGGTCATGGTTACCATGCCTGTGGTGGCCACAGGGGAATGAGCAGTGACCTCCCCAAATCTACAGAGGAAATACCAGTGTGGAGTTTTAGGGGTTGGGAGCTGGGGAGAGGAAACAGGTCTCCAGCCATCAGATGCCCAATAGAAGAGCGGCTCAGGTGACCAAAGCAACCTCTACACACACGTCCGAGATGACCTTCTCCCAACGTGGCTCATCCTGCCTTCTCACTGTCATCGGTCACTTTATTTTCGCTTCATGCTTCTACCTTCAAATCATTACACAGACCTCCTATAAGAAAAAATAGCCAAAATGGTTCTGTTTGATCCTGACTTTCCTTTGGCTCTTGTTTTATTTCTCCAACCTCATTCTTATTGACAGTCATTACTTTTCCTTCTTTTTTCTCTGTTCCTCCTTGACCTGTGGCAATTGATTTCTCTCTACCACCCAAATGTACTGCCCCTTGAAGCTGGGCAGATGCCCTCTTTATTGTCACCACTTGGCTTTTCCTCCAGGCTTTTCCCCTCCCTCCTCCCTCCCTCATTCCCTCCCTACCTTCCTCCTTCTCTTCTGTTCTTCTTTTCCTTCTTTTTATTTTGGATTTTCTAACCCATAGAAGAAGTGAAAGAATAATGCAATGAACACCCATGTGTCTGTCCCCTCACTTCACCAAATTGCTAACATTTTGCCACATTTGCTCCCCGCTGTGTGTGTGTGTGTGTGTGTGTGTGTGTGTGTGTGTGTCGGCAGAGAAATTTGAAAGAAGGTTATGTTTATCATGACATTTCACCTAACTGCTTCACTCTAAACCTTTAAATAGGTAGCTCCCAAAAAAGAGGTCATTCGCTACAATGCATTTTTGTTCCAAGGAACTTAACATTGATTCCGTAAGATTGTTTAATAAATAGTTCATCTTCAAAACCCTAAATGTCCCCCAAAATGCCTTTTGAAGTTTTGTTTTTGTCACTGTTTTTTATTTTTATTTTTTAGAGCAAGAGAACATGAGCGGGGATGGGGGCCAGACAGAAAGGGTGAGAAAGAATCTTAAGCAGGCTCTATGCTGAACAGGGCTCAATCCCATGACCCTGGGATTGTGACCTGAGCTGAAATCAAAAGTTGGGTGTTCAACCAACTGAGCCCTTGTCGTTTTTAAATACAGACCCCAAATACATTTCATGCATTGTCTTTGATTATTTTGTTTTTCCAAGCTCCCTTACTCTTGTGTTCTATGCCATCCTCTTTTGTGGGATTTCATGAGAGTTGACATTTTCAGAGTTTGGGCCAATTGTCTTGTAGATGGTTTCTCATTCAGGACTTGTCTGATCCATTCCTCATGTTTAGATTCAGGTTGAACATTGTTTTGTTTTGTGTTTTGGCAAGGATAGCATGTAAAGAGTTGTGTACTTCCAGCTGCATCACACCAGGAGGTACAAGACAACTTTATCCCATTATTCATTTGGTAACTATGTTGTTGTCTGCCACATTTCTCCATTTTAAAATGTGTCCTTTTCTCATTCGTAATTAACAAGTATTATTTTGAGACCATGTGAATGTCCGGTTCCGACAACTTTTCACTCAGTGTTTTTAGCATGCTTTGATTATCCCTGCCTTGCCCAATTATTGCATCGATGGCCGCAATATGGCAAGTTTCTAGTCCCTTCTGTATTTACGGGCTGGTGCGCTTATGGAAAAGAAAGCTTCCCCTTCTCCTTTGTGGTTCAATACCAGTACGGACTCAAGATTTCCTGTCCCTTCTTCTGTTTTCTAACCCATAGCCCCCATTATTCCTTTTAATGCACAAATCCACACAAATGCGGCCAGTGGGTGCCCCTTTATGCCACTTCCTGTGTCCTTTTGACAAAGGCTTTCAGCACTTTCTTGCCTTCTGACCCGAAATAGCCCATGCTGGTCTTATACTTTCCTGACCCCAGACCTGAAATTAGCCATGTCTCCAAGAAGCCCACGTTCATTTTATCTCTTCTAGTCTTCTTGCTTTCCCTGGAACACTAGATTCCATTACCCACAGCCTCCTCCTTGAAGCTCAGGTATCATAAAATATTGCATTATCTTTGATCACTTGCTACCTTCATAACTGCTCTGATTCCTGTGTTAGAGTCATTAATTTTTTCAACAGACACTGAAATATTTGTTACATGTTAGGCGCTGTGAACTTGAGGCACCTAGGCAAAGAGACCACAGGCCCTACCCTCAAGAAGATCATGTTCTTCAGCTTGTACCTAGGTGACCTGGTAATTTATTATCCAAATAGGACACTTTGAAAGTGAAAAAAAAAAAAAAAAAACAAATGTGAAAGCAAAAAACAAACAACCTAAAACAAAAATATCCACTTACCATAGGAAAGCAGGCCCCAAGAAAAGACCCCCTACCCACAAAATAACAGCCATCTCCTGGACAGCACCCTTGTCAGGACTAAGAGTAAATGCTGGAAGGCTTCCTTCTCCAGGTCAAGTGTCGTTCGGGACCCATGATGAATAGCCATTAGCAAGAGCGCAGGGCTGGGAGTGTTGACCTTCAGAGCCCTTACTGAAAGAACCATCCAACAGTACGTGCTTCAGAGAGAAAAAAACGAAGCCAGGAGGTATGGAATCGGGAAGTGATGGTGAAGACATTGTTAAAACGTGTTGGATTGGTTGGCAAAAATAGTAAGCTAATTCTTTTCGGTATTTTCAAACTCTTGCACGTAACGTGTTAGACAAGTGTTTGGAAGATGGGAAGTGGGGGAAGTTTGGGGAAATGTGACAGCATTGAAGGTCCTTATCCTGCTGAGGAGGAGGTGGGAGATGGGATTCAATTTGAACTTGCTTAGAAAAACTCACAGCTCCTTTTCATTCTTCGTGGCCTAGATGGGCCCGAACCTTCTCTCCCAGCCTTCTCTAATTACCCCAGCTCTCTTCCATTTATCTTCTCAACTCCTCTAGCACTTACAGCCTGTCTGTGCAATTTAGCACTTAACTACACGGTGTCCTTGTCTGCTGAGTGCTGACCGCTCAGGCTCTCTCCCCCCCGTTGATTAATAGCAAAGTGTGGCATCAAGGAAGGAGCGCCTGGCTGAGGCCCTGCTTCTGACACTGCCACTCAGTTGCTTTGGGAGCTCGGCCTTGTGTAAACGTCTCTAGGTTTGTGTTTTCTCTTGGTCTGTCCAATGACATGATATGGTGGGATTACCCGTAAGATTTATTCCAAGGCTACGAAGCTGTGATGGGTTCTTCCACTCCTGTCCTATGTCTCCCAGAGAAGAACTGTTACTCAGGGATATGGGAGATCCAGTGAGCAAAATATACTAGCACCTCTTCTCCGGGGAAGGGCTCTTTTTCCTCTCCCCCGTCACACCCTCATCCAGCTTCGTTTGACGCCTGCAGGAGTACTGACAGCACTGACTCCATCTTTGGCCCTCTGTCTTGTTCAGGCCTGCGCGTGCCCCTCCTCCCCTCAGGGTTACGTGTTCCAGGCCCCGTGGAAGTTAACTTCTGCCCTGACCGGAATGAGGGACGGCTCGTCCTGATCCTCCCTGAATGGTGCACAGAAGGCCCCACTTTAGATAACTACCCTTGACCACGCCACCAGGCCCCGCGCTCTATAAAAGCTGGGGATGAAGGGCTGGGCTTGACGGAGAAAGACTGTGGGGAAGAGCTGCGGGGTGTTGCTGTCGTTTGTCCATCCACTCGGCCTCGCCTCCCTGTCGGTAAGTAACCCGGGCATGAAACTGTAAGCGGTGTGGAGCGGCTTGCTTCATTTTTCAGTCTTAATGTGCCTTCTCTGGAGAATACTGTCCATCCTCCTCTTTCTAGCAGGCGCCATTTCCTGATAGGCTCTCACGTGGATACCAGTGACTGGGTTAAGGCCAACGGATACTTTTCGTCATCAAGGACTTCCTCTTTAAAAAAATATTGATTTATTTATTTTTAGAAAGCGAGAGTGCAAGCACAGGAGGGGAAGAGAGGGAGGGAGGGAAAGAATCCCAAGCAGGCTTTGTGCTATCAGGGCGTGTGGGGCTCAATCTCAGGAACTGCGGGATGGTGACCAGAGCCAAAGTCGAGAATCCTATGCTTAACTGACTGAGACGCCCGAGTGTCCCGACGACTTGCTTTTTATTGGTGTGTTGGGCTCCTTAGTGTTTCCCATCAATTCATTCCTTTATTTTGTGTTCTCTTGGTCCTCCTGTCCCCTGCTCTGTGACCTTCTCCCTGGATTCTGAATCACTGACTTAATGCAACCCTTGACACCTGCCTGACTCCCTGAACTCACCCCGATCGCACACATCTGCCCTGTTGTCCCACTTTCAGATGCCTGTTTCCGCCTCAGCTGACACCTTCCCGCGCCCAGTTTCCGTATTCTTGGGCTTCTCCCTCGTTCTGAGCTGTCAGCTTTTTTTGTAGCTTTTAGGTCCCGAATGCTCACTGCTTCTCCCTTATACAACATGACAGCAAAAATCATGCAATTCTTTAAAAAAAACTCTGGAAACTATTCGAGATGTTGCAAATTGTTCCAAAAGTATATAAAGTACATTTCTTTACAGGTCTGTTCTCCTCTAGTATTCTTCTCTATAGACTCAAGGTCGGGTATTAACAAGGTCAGAGGGGGCGTGCTGTGATCGTGAGCAGGCAACACTCTGCTTCTCACGAACACAATAGACTTGATTTGGTTCCACATCTCCACCTAGGTTCCCTTCGCTGCGTTTTTGCACCCAGGCTTTTAACCAGAAACTATGGTGATCTTGCTTTCTCATTGTGTGACAGCTTCTGATTTATAATCCGAAGAGTTACCTACAGCCAGAGGTGATCTATAAGCGATTGACTGTGGTGTAAAAACTTAACACAGACTTAGCAAGTTAAAACCGCATGCCCTGATTGTCCCCAAGGTTCTGAGAGTCGGGGGTCTGGGTGACCTGGATCTCCTGCCTCAGGCACTCTCACAAGGAGCATCGGCTAGGGCTTCAGATCTCCTCTGAAAGCTTGACTGGGGAAGAATCGCTTCCTGGCTCATGTGGCGTTGGCAGAATTCAGTTGCTGGAGGATTGTTGGAGGGAGGGCTTCTGTTCCTTGCCCGTAGCTGACCAGAGGTTATTCTCTGTTCCTTATGTGATGCACTGGTGGAAGCAACATCCTGTCTCCTTGCCATATTCTGTTGGTTAAAGCGAGGCATAGGTCCAGTCTCTGTTCAAGGGGAGGGGATTACGCATGGGCGTGAACACCTGGAGGCCAAGTTCATGGGATCCCAGCTTAGAATGTGCCCTCCACAGGCAGTAAACACCTGTGTTGAAGACTAGGCCTTCACAGTTGTCTGCCTGCTTTCACATTTCTGCCCCACCATTTAGTATCTCCTCTTCTCTGTGCCTCAGTTTCCTCATTTGTATAACAAGGATATTAAGAGTACTTAAAAATGGGGGCACCTGGGTGGCTCCATCGGTTGAGCGGCCGACTTCAGCTCAGGTCATGATCTCACGGTCTGTGAGTTCGAGCCCCACGTTGGGCTCTGTGCTGACAGCTCAGAGCCTGGAGCCTGCTTCGGATTCTGTGTCTCCCTCTCTCTCTGCCCTTCCCCTGCTCATACTCTGTCTCTTTGTCTCTCAAAAATAAATAAACGTTAAAAAAATTTTTTAAAAAAGTACTTAAAAAAAAAAGTACCTACCTTAGCAAGTTGTTATGAGGATTAAATAAGTTATTATACTTGAAGTTCTCAGAACAGCCTGGCATACAGTAGTGCCATGTAATGGTTATCTACCGTCATTCTTTCTCTTTGCCGATGTTATTTCTAGGGAGGTAGAGACAGCATAATGGTGAGGTCTACCTTCTCTCTGAGACAAGCTTCTAGTCCTAGGGTGTTTCTCAGTCACTTCCACACACACAGGATGTGCGCCTAGTGGTTTTAAGAGAATTATAAAAAGCTGCATGTTCTACGTCTGACAAATTACTTCTTATTGATTTATGTAGGGTTCCTCAAGGGGGAGGTGGGAGGCCACAATTGATAAGTAACGTGGCCACAGCCAACTATTTAGACAGAAGAGTCTCTGGGGACAATTTGATACCATACAAAGTGGTTTCATCTTTCCGAACTGTTAAGATCGGGCCATCAAATATTTATGGGCCTTTAGCAGGAAATGTTGCCCTTCAACTAGTTTCCGGAGTCCATTATAAGAGTTCTGATGAACACTGTTGCCTTTGGAAAGGATTCTGTGTAGAAGGTGATCTTTAAAGATATATTAGCTTTGTGATTGAAAGACTAGCGGGACTCGGCCCTGATGGCAGCCTCCAGGTGGAAACTGTAACAACTTTGTTTCCTCAAGTGCTGTGGAACATTAGGCAGGAGAGGAGGTTTAGAATAAACCCAGAAAACTCACCAAGTCTATCTCCTCAAGTTAGGAAATATGGTAAAAATAAGGATTTCAGAATTACGGGCCCAAATCAAGTTGGAATAATCATCGCAACTCACTATTTCCAGAAAGTTTGGCAGAGGAGAGACTTTGTCTAATGCCACAGCAGCCGTGCCGGCCCAGGGGGTGTGTGCCAAGACGGACGCAAACGCCTGTCACTAGGATAGATGGCAGAGTGACGGGCTGAGCTAGCATAGATTGAATGCTCCCAGTAAGAGTGCCCATTAAGACTGTATTTAGCGGCAAGTAACAGAACACCTATGAGGCAGGACTTGAACAACTAAGTGGTTTATTTGCCACCTGTCGCGTGCACAGAAGGTGTGGGGGTGGATGAGCCTGGACAAGGAAGGCAACTCTAAATGTCTTCAAGCACCCGGTTCTGTTTATCTTCCTCCTCGAACCTTAGCAAGTGGCTTTCAATTTCAGGGTCTCCAGGAGGCCGCTGCACCCCAGGCATCATACCTGTTGAGATAAGAAAAGGAAGGGCCGTGGCCTAAGGAGCTGTGCTAACTGAACCTGCCCCTTTAAAAAGAATTCTCCAAAAGCTCAGCGCGGTAGCTTTTTACTTTATCCATCGGCTAGACCTGTGTGACCTAGCCACTACTAGCTACGAGCAAGCCTCCGAAAGAAAATATTTTCTCTTTCCAGCCCTTTTAGTAAAGGAAGGCAAGGGGAAAGCGCTATAAATGGTTTTTGGACTTCCAGTCCATGGAGCTGCATAGTAAGATCTGGAACTCTGTGCACCTTGTCCTTTTTGCATATCTCTGGCTGGATTTTTTTTTTTTTAATTTTAATGTTTATTTGTGAGAGAGAGAAAGAGACTGAGCATGAAGTGGGGAGACTGAGCATCTGAGACAGGATGCGGGAGACACAGACTCTGAAGCAGGCTCCAGGCTCTGAGCTGTCAGCACTGAGCCTGATGCAGAGCTCAAACTCCCAAACCGTGAGATTATGCCCTGAGCCGAGGTCGGACACTTAACTGACTGAGCCATCCAGACGCCCCTTTGGCTGGGTTTTTAAACTATTTCCTTTTTCTATGAGCAGGGAGCCACTTGAAATGTTCTGATACCTATCAGAGAATGGGGTATATTTGATGCTAATAATAATCCAAAAGGGGGGTAATACAGACTTCATATCTGGTCCTACCCATCTCAAGGGCCACAAAAGATTTGCTACTTCTAACCCTGGGTGCAGTCATTTGGACGGTACAACTTCTAGTAATTTGTGCGTTACTGCCTAGTGGCCAGGAAGAATGAACATAATTATCTCGTCCCTAGGAGCCTGTCCTCCCAGAACGGAGGCTTCTAGCTGGCACATGGCGGTACTCCATCAATACGTGACTGAGCGAGCGCGCAGTCTTCTGCTCTCTGACTTGTTTCTTTCCCAAGGTCACAGGGCCAAGGCTCATAAAGCAACCTGCTGGCCTAGAACATTAAGATTCTGCAATGCTACTTCTTGGTTTCCACTGGAAGGTGAGCTGGGCTTGTCAGTAAACCCAGTGCAAGCACGTCCTAGCCTGGTAAAGTGCTTTCTCCATCTTCCGTATTACCGTATTTTCTGTCTTCTATGGGGAGGATTTGCTAACTCACTTTGACCTCGGCCGTCTCCTTTTGCACCATCAAGCTAAATGGCTGGCATCCTTTCTTGATGCTGAGACGAGAGGGCAGAGGAAAGAGGCAAAAATCGGATTTTCCTTTGTCCGAGTCACTTGGCAGTGGCGGCTGTGGTTGGAGGGAGGGGAGGGTTGGATGAGGGAGAAAGCAAAGTCTGTAAAGATTAGATCCTCTGGCTTGGTTCCCATTTAGGAAGATACGAAGTCTTTGAGGAAAACACCTATCTGATTGTTAAGCAAGCCTGCCAAGCATGTGTAATGAGACTGAAACCAAATGTTCACTCACCGTTTGGTCCAACCGCTTTGACACTTCATTGACAAGAAAAACAAAATGCTTAACTGAACTACTCCTATAAATGAAGATTTTTGGAAAAATTCAAAAACGCTATTTAGACAAAATATTACTTGTCTTGTCCCTCCCAGCCTCTGGGAACTCTAATCCTTGAAAGGCTATTGATTTTCTTTTGTTTGTGGCAAGGCGCGCTCTCTCACGACTCAATTAAGACCCATTTTTCCAGTGGGCAACGGTCTTGATCACATTAACATTCATGAGATGGGCCTGTGTCCCTCTTGTTTTTTTTTATTTTTTTAATAAAAGACCTAGAATCCAGCGATATTATTCAGTCGTAGTGGCCCATCACCCTGGGACAACATTACTATTGTAATTCCGTTAAAAGCACTAGCAATTGGAAGGGGAGTAGCAATAATAAAAAAAATTGTTGCTTTTAGGCAACAACTAGAAAATGCTTGTTGTGAATCTCCTCTCTAGCTTGTTTAATCAAGAATAGAAGCAGACATGCTCCAGGCAGCTGGGGATGCTGCAGAGGGCTGCAAGGAATAGCCATGACGCCTAGCCCAAAATTTACTCATAAAGGAGGGAGACACCATGCCGTTCTTTTGAACAGTCTCTCAGAGCCTCCATTCTCAGCTAGGAAGACCTAACTCTCCGTTACTTGGACTCCCTCTCCTCTTCCTTTTTAGGATATCAAACGAGCATTTTGCCAAGCGTTGGGCAAAGATGTCTTCTACCCTTATTTCATTAATTCTCACTACAAACTGAAGAGGAAGGTACTACTTTCATTTCATAAATTAATGTCAATCACATCTCACCCAAGGTTCTAAGTGGTGGAAACCAGAGTTCAAATCGAATCCTTGAGAGTCCCAGAATGATAGAGAAACCCTCTTGGGCAGTGTTGTAGCAGCAGCAGGAGCTAAGCAAGGGCAAGAAGGCTACGATTCCCCAGCAGGGGCGTCTGAGGGTAAAGGGAGGTTCATGGGAGGGATGGCCACGGGATGATGGGTTGGCTGGGTGCTCCTGTACAAAGAGCAGTGATCAATGTCACGAAACACACTTCTACTTGTACTCTTCTGAAAGCTTCTCATTATCTCTTTGGTTTTTACCCTTATGAAAGTTTTCACTGAGTCTTGTTCCCTGGAGTAGAGTTTAAACATAAGAAAAATAAGCCCTGGAGAAAAGTTCATTTTTTACCAGGATGTGTACCAGGGAAAATACAATGATTCAGGAGACCTGCTTTCCCAGATTACTTCCTTGACTATGCTGACAAGTAAGTGCCCCCTATATCCCAACCGCTTCTCAGTAATGAGCCATTGTCTTAACTCAGGCTGGCATAACAAAACCCCCTAGACTGAGTGGCTTAAACAATGGGAATTTATTTTCTCATGGTTCTGGAAGCTGGAAAATCGAGGATCAAGGTTCTGCCAGGGTTTGGTTTCTGGCAAGAGCTCTCTTCCTGACTTGTAGGAGGCTACCTTCTTGCTATGTTCTCACATGGAAAAGAGAGGGAGCAAGTTCTCTGGTGTCCCTTCTTAGAAGGGCACTGGGGACTCTACTCTCCTAACCTCAACGAACCCTAATGGCCTCCCAAAGGTCCCATCTCCAAATATCATTACCTTGGAGATTAGGGCTTCAACCTACAAATTTGGAGGGTACACAAACATTCAGTTTTTTTTAAGTTTATTTTTGCTTATTTTTGAGAGAAAATAGTGGTGGAAGGGCAGAGAGAGGGAGACAGAATCCCGTTGTCAGTACAGAGCCTGATGTGTGGCTTGAACTATGAAACTTGAGATCGTGGCCTAATCTGAAATAGGAGTTGGATGCTTCACTGACTGAGCCACCCAGGCACCCCAAACATTCAGTTCTTAACAGTCATCAATAATGTCTTTCTCAGGCTTGATGTTTAGGGCACAAAAAAATCCCTTATCTAGTGTAAGAAGCTCCAGTGAGGACGGTGCGGCTATCAGGAGCTGAGTCCAATTCTGCAAGATTGGGGCAGATTCAGCTTCAGGGAAGAAGAATATGACCTAGACATTCTCAGGGGCTGCCTACCTCACCCGGGTCCCCAAGCCCAGCTGTGTTCGTCCATTTGGGCTGCTCTAACAAAAACAGCATAGACCAGGTGGCTTGTACAACAAACATTCATTTCTCACAGTTCTGGAGACTAGAAAGTCCAAGATCAAGGTGCCAGCAGATTCAGTGTCTGGTAAAGACCCATTTCTTGGTTGGTAGATAGCCATTTTCTCGCTGTGTCCTCACAATGTGGAAAGAATAAGAACTCGCTGGAATCCCTTCTATAAGGGTACCAATCCCAGCCATGATGAATTCACCCTGGTGATCTAATCACTTCCCGAAGGTCCCACCTCCCTGAGGGAAAGGATTTCAGCATCTGAATTTTGGAGGGACACAAACTTTTAGTTCATAACAACAGTCTTTTCCTATCTTAGGTCCTTCTCTGGGCATCTGATTTCTTCTGGTTCTCTGTGAAACTCCGAGGAGGGTCCTACAGATGGTCTTTCTTGCTGAGGAAACGGCATCGTTTCTTCATGTCCCGATTGCATTCTGAGCTGGACGGAGCCCAACCTCACCACCACAGAAGTGCTGAGTGCTAACTGTCCTGGTTTCCATCTACAGGGGTCAGCTCATCCTGATGAGCCCCTCGCCCGGTGTTCAGTCTGCAACAGCCTTTTTCCCTTGGGCTGCTTTTCTTTTGGTATTCCTTTTCTTTGGGTCCCTGGATTCATTTGATTACTCTTTGTCTTTCTCCCAGGCTTCTGACTGATGTTTCAACCATCTTTAATGGGCTTACACACACACACATCTTCTTCATGTGTATTACATATCTGTGTCTGTGGAGTAGACACTGAGGAAAGGCATAGAAAATACAGGTCTTTTTCCATCCTGTGAATGGATTTTTATTAAGAGGCACTTTTTTTTCCCCCTTAACCAAAGAACACTTAGCTACCGCCTAATGAATAATTAAAAAGCCTCTTCTCGTGATCAGAGTCAGGAGTTTTCTGTATTCAAGTTAATCCAGCTTCTCTGGCAAAGGAAAATCCTTATAAAGGATAATGCCAACCTAGCATTTCTAGTTAATATGGAATCTCAATTTCTTCTCTTGAGTGGTTCAGAAATGATGATCCTTTCTCTTAACTGGGGAACTGAAAAATGTTGAGGGAACTACAGTAATGACCTTGGGGTTTTCTTGAGGCTAAGAGGCTTCCCAGTGGCCACCCATGTCTATGACCATTTTGGGGTAATGTGATCCAGTCCCTCAGTAAATGAGGGAAGAGGACATGAATAAGGACAAAGGGAAACTTAGCCTGGAACGTGGTACTTTTGCTTAATTTAAATTACTGCTTTCTTACTTCTTTGAGAGTTCAAAGACCTACAGTGATTTCCCTAAATGGTTTCAGCTAACCTGATGCAGAAGGAAAGATGAGAATTAATGGCACCCTCACTGGAAAGTTTAAAGTCCAATTAGCTCTCAGGCTGGCTGAGTTTTGGTAATTCATCCGTGGGGTTCTGGGAAGGCGGGCAGGCCAAGCAGGCAGTCAGAGCTAAGCTAGAATGAAGAGCACAGGGAAAAGCAGCCAACCCAGGTGATTTGTTCCACATCTTGACCCACCTGGCACGGAAGCCATTACCGATTTGTTACCTTGTTAACAGGCTCCATGAGAAACTTGGAATAGCGGCCCACTTAGAGTTCAGATTAATTTTCTTTAACTTCGGATGCTGTAAGTAAATGGATTAAAGAACCATTTGATCTTCAAAAAGAGGTTTGTGGTTGCTTTGATGATTAAGTGCCCAGGGGACACAATGGATTATCATGGATAATGGATTGGGAGAAGTGAGATCTTAAAAACGAACTCTCCTCCCTGGCCCTATAGAGATGGAGCTAAGAGGCTGTGTGGGGACTGGGTTAACTCTGTCATACACTTGAATGAACAGTAGAGATAAGCAGAATAAACTCAGTCAACCCAAGGGAACCCACTTTTCTCACTCCTGGGAGAAAAATTGAGTCTTGTTGGTGAAGCTTTGAAGTGTGACCTCCCTTATCTCAAGATAAATTCTTGGGAAAGTACCTTTGTAAGTGTACGTCCAGAGCTGAAAAGCACTCTAAGAAAAATGGCCGTTGTTTACCAGAGGTTTACCTCCACCCATTGAGTCTCTGTGACAAAATACCAACCCATGGAGAAGAGCTCCCATACAGAAGTCTCCCTGGGCTACTTCTTCTATCTCCATCCTACTCAGAGACCACACTTACCCTGCCTTCTAAGTTGGGAGGAATCGCTGGTGATGATGAAATGTCCTAAAACAAGGACAGTTTGGGGTGGGGGAGAATATATATCATAAAGTATGGATGATTACTGTGTATTATATGCCCCTTGGGTGATCTATGAAAGCCTAGCTAATACACCCCAAATATCATTTATGCCAACATATATCACCAGGCAATTTAAGGCAGAAGTGGAAACTCAGGAACTTTAACAGAACTGGCACAGTAACGAATAAAGAAATTAGGCCAGGCATGAGCACATGTATATTCATTAGGTGTAGTGGGGGGTTGTGTTTACCTAGAGGGCATGCTTTTGGTAAGGGGTCCATGCTACCCAGTTCGAGCTAAATGTTGTGGAGTTGAAATGTGGAGCCCAGTGTTACCAGATTTCCCCATTTTTTCCAGAGAAAGTAGAAACGTGGAGTTTTTTATTTGTTTTGAAATGTGGACTTTTTAAAATGAGAAATGACTCCCCGTTAAAATTTTCTACAGGCCGAAATTTCCCTGAGGGAGTCTAATTTATGATTTTTGCTTAAAGGTTAAGTAAGTAAATCACAACTAAACTAATGGTGATAAAGCTGTAACAATAATTTATCACCAAAAAGCAAGGATGTACGAAATACTTAGGTGTAAATCTAACAAAATATGTAAAGGACTTGAATGCTGAAAAGTACAAAACATCCGTGAAGAGGCGTATTGTGTTCATGGGTTCGAAGACTCAATATAATGAAGATGTCAGTTCTTCCCAAATCGACACAGGTTTAATACTATTCTCAAAATTCCAGTTAAGATTTTATTTTGTAGGAATATAGACAAGATTATTCCAAAATTTATACGAAACGGCAAAGGAACCAGAAAATCTAAAAACAATTTTGAAAAAGAATAAGGTTGAAGGAATCAATTTAGCTGATTTCAAGATTTATTATACAGCTACATTAATCAAGACTGGGGGGTATTACTAAGGGGCCGAACACATAGATCAATGCATCAGAATCCGGAGTAGACACACTCACATGACCTCATCTTGTTTTAAGTTTATATATTTATTTTTGAGAAAGAGAGCAAGTACAAGCAGGGGAAGGCAGAGAGAGAGGGAGAGTGCACACTCACAGGGGGGAGAGAATCCCAAGCAGGCTCTGCATTGTCAACGGGAGCCGCAATGTGGTGGCACGGACTCACGAATCGTGAGATCATGACCTGAGCCAAAACCAAGAGTTGGATGCTTAACTAACTGAGCCACCCAGGGCCCCTGACCAACTGATTTTTGACAAAGGCGTAAAAGCAATGAAATGGGAGGAAGGAAAGCTTCCTCACAAATGGTGCTGAAAAATTAGATCTCAATGACAAACAAAAAACTAAACCTCACACCTTATACAAAAAGCAACTCAATAAGTTATAGATTTAAATATAAAGCATAAATTCTAAAACTTTCAAAAGGAAACATAGAAAATGTTGAGTACCTAGAACTTTGTGGAAAGCTCCTAGAATGCTAAACATATGATCCATTAAAAAAATGGATAAATTTGACTTCATTGAAATTAAGTTTTGTTCTGGGAGAGACCCTGCTAAGAGAATGAAAGACAAACTACAGACTGGAGGAAAATGTTTACAAACCACATATCTGACAAAGGACCCCTGTCTAAAATACACAAAGTCCTTGAAAAATTCTAATAAGGCAGATAATCTAACTAGAAAATCGGCAAAAGACACAAAGGCATTTCACCAAAGAGGATATACAGATGGCAAATAAGCACAGAAAAGCTGCTCCATCTCACTGACCATTAGAGAAAGGCAAATTAAGAAAATGATGACCTATCACTAGATATTTATTAAAAGCTAAAATAAAAAATCATGATAACACCAAAAGCTGAGAAGTTTGCAGAGAAATTGAATCTCTCTCGCATCGTTGGTGGGAATGTAAAACAGGACAGCCACCCTGGAAAATAGTTTGGCAGTTAAAAGAAAATTCTGAACCTGTACTTTGCATACTTAAACATTTATCCCTGAGAAATGAAAACCCATGTCCACACAAAAACCTGTGCACTGCTGTTCAGTAGTTTTATGTATTAAAGTCCAAACTGGAGACCTATAATAGGTGAAGAGCTTAACTGTGCTACCGTACCATGGAATACTACTCTAAAATAAAAAAGAACAAACTGGGGCACCTGGCTGGCTCAGTCTGTAGAGCATGCAACTTTTATTTATTTATTTAAGAGCGTGAGCATGAGTAGGGGAAGGGGAGAGGGAGAGAGAGAATCTTAAGAAGGCTCCATGCCCAGTGCAGAGCCCAACCCAGGCTTTGATCTCACTATCATGAGATCATGACCTGAGCCAAAATCAAGAGTCAACACTTAACCAACTGTACAATCCAGGTGCCCTGAGCATGCAAATCTTAATCTCAGGGTTGTGAATTCAAACCCCCTGTTGAGTGTAGAGATTACTTAAAAATAAAATCTTAAAAAAATAAAGAATAAAAATAAAAAGAACCGAACTATTGATAGACTCCACGTGGTAGGCAGAATAATGTCCCTTCCAAAGATGTCTACATCTTAATTCCCAAAATTGTGACCCTATTCTTTTACGTGGCAAAAAGGACTTTGCAGATGTGATTAAGTAAAGTGCTGGAGATGGGGAAATTATTCTGGATTATCTTGTTCATACAATGTAATCACAACTGCCCTTAAAAGAGAGAGGAAGGAGTGTCAGAGGAAGATATCGCAGAGATTGGAGCGATGCGGGTCCAAGAGTCAAGAAATGCTGGTGGCCTCTAGCAGCTGGAAATAGATTCTTCCTTAAAGCCGCTGGAGAGCATGCATGAAGTCCCACCGATACCTTGATCCCAACCCAGTGAAACAGTTTTTCGATTTCTGAACTTCAGATCTGTAAGAGAGGGATACGTTTCCATTCTGTAATAAATTCATGTGGCTTTAAGTCACAAGTTTGTGGTGATTTGTTACAGGGCAATAGGAAACAGATGATACTCAGCAGCTGGAATGGATCTCAAGGGCATTACGCTGAGTGAAAAAAAGCCAATCTCAGAAGGTCACAGACTGTAGGGTTCCATTGCCCTAGCATTCTTGAAATGACAACATTATAAAGATGGTAAATTAGAAGTCACTGTTGGCTAGGGATGGTGGGGAGGGGTGGGTAGATGTGCCTACACAGAGGAAGCATGAGGGAGATCTTTGTGCCATGGAATCTTTCTGTATTTTGATGTGGTGGTGGTTGCACAGATCCACATTTGTGATAAGATGTTACAGAATTCTACGTGGGATGGGTGCCGATGTCAATGTCTTGGTTTCCATACTGTGCCATAGTTATATATGACATAACCAAGGGGGAAACTGCATGAATGGTACATAGAATCTTCTCTCTGTACTGCCGTTGCAACCATTTGTGAATCTATAATTACTCCCACATTTTTTAAGGCAAAAAAAAAAAAAAGCAAAACCCCAAAAACCATGGCTGATTCAACACTTATAATGGGGCGTCCTTTCTAAACATATCTTCTACTCTATGTATCTGTGTAGATACTCCTACTAAAAGTTTTGCTGTTTAAAAGCCATTGACATTACTGTGTAGACCTAGTAAAGTCTAACATGGCGATTTAATTTAGAAATACCAACCTCAGTAACCCTTTCCTCAGCAGTTTGCCAGGGATGGCTCTTAATTGCTCACAATCGCCTGAAAGAATATTGTTGCAGTTTTGACTTAGCTCTGGCCCATCAAAGGATTCATTCAGAATCAGTATGTTGAGGGATTTAAGCAAGTCCAATAATGCGTGCAGAGTAGAGTCCCCTGGATTGGATTCTGAAGAACCTTGTATTTGTCAGCTCAGGCTGCCGTAACAAAACACCACAGACTGAGTGGCTTAACAGGATTTATTTTTGTGCCATTTTCTGGAAGCTGCAAGTCCTACATCAGGGTGCCAGCGTAGCTGGGTTCTGGCGAGGACCCTCTTTCTGGCTTACGGATGGCCACCTTGTCACTGTGTCCTTACAGGGCAAAGAGTGGGAGAAAGAGAGTATGTGCAGGTGCGTGCAAGCTTTCCAGTGTGTCCTCCTTGAAGGACACTAGTCCCATCATGGGCGGTCCACCCTCATGACCTAACCTAAACCTAGTTACCTCCCAAAGGCCCCATCTCCAAATTACTTCATGTTGGGGGTTAGGCTTCAACATATGAATTTGGGGGACACAAGTCCACAGTAAAGCGTGAGGTGGATATTCCAAGGGACAGGAAAGGAACTAAGATTTAAATTCCCAAGAAGGTAAATAGTTTGGTGCTTATCACCCTAGGCAGTTTCTTGGGAGCTTGTTGGAAAACTGAACTATAAAGGGAAGATACCTTGTTGTGAGTATGTTTTCCGTACAGCTATTTTTTTTTCATGAGGATTTTATAAAAAAAAATTTTAAGTTTGTTTATTGAGAGACACAGAGACAGTGCAAGTGGGGGAGGGGTAGAGAGAGAGGGAGACAGAGAATCCCAAGCAGGCTCCGCATGGGGCTCAAACCCACAAAACCATGAGCTCATGACCTAAGCTGAAACCAAGAGTTGGATGCTTACTGACTGAGCAACCCGGGCACTCCTCGTGAGGATTTTTTTTTAAAACATTTATTTTTGAGAGACGGTATGAATGGGGGAGGGACAGAGAGAAAGGGAGACACGGAATCTGAAGCAGGCTCCAGGCTCTGAGCTGTCAGCACAGAGCCCCACGTGGGGCTTGAACTCATGGACTGTGGACCGCGAGATGATGACCTGAGCTGAAGTCAGAAGCCCAACCGACTGAGCCACCCAGGTATCCCCCTCGTGAGGATTTTAAATTAAGAAATATTCATGTCGAGTGTGGCATCGATTTAAAAATTTTTTTTTTCTTTTCTAATGAAAAGTCTTTGAAATTGTTCTAAACTTTGAAAAGTTCTAAAAACAAATTGTCTTTTCTAATGAAAAGTCTTTGAAATTGAACCTGGGCTTAGATACTTGTTCTGGGCTTCTTTGGTTGTGTGTTGCTGAACTGAGCTACTTGGTAAGAGGGAGTAAGACCATATATTTGATTGTTTTAAGTGTTAAGTGAGATTATATAAGAAGTGCCTAGGGCACCGTTGAACACACACCAAGTGTAATAAATGTTACTTCTCTTCTTCTCTCCATACCATTATCTTCAAAGTAAAGTCCCTTTATCGGAAAATACGATATATTTCACAAGTAAAAAAAAAAAAAAAAAAACAGATGAAAGATTCAAAGGGCTGGAAGAATTGTAGTAGGAAGAAAACTCCCTGCAGTAAATACTGAGATTCTGCAAGGTCAACATCTCGAGGCAAGAAAGATTCCTGAAGATTGGAGGTGACATAGAAGATACAACACTTCCAACCTGAAGCGACCCCCAAGATGACGAGGTCAAAGATTTTTAAAATTACCTCTCCATGGATGATAAACCAAGATACCACCCCCAGTAAATTAATCCACCCAAGTTAAAGAAGCCAGTAGGGCTTGAAATAGAAACACTATTTCAAGTCTTTAACACTTTTTTTTTTTTTTCAATCTGAAGCAGAGAAGTCATTTCTTTCTATATCCCTTAAATGCCACTTTTATTTCTTCCCTTTGTTTCTCCCAACGGAACATCATTGCTATTTTCACACATTGTAGTGTTCGCTTCACCGGGCAAACTAAAACTGAACGCAGAGCAAAGGAGACTAGACATTGGAGATCGACATTAGCTAGGCTGGTACTACAGTTTACCTTTGAAAAGTTAATCCAGGGCCATGACTAAATAAAAAGGTAGAATCAATTTAGTGCAGACCATGCTCAGGTTTTTCCAACCTTACTGCCTTCGTCAAACTCAGTGGTCTTGGGCACAGGTGTAAATAGGACATGTCTCCAGAGGGTTCTGGGCAAAAAAACTCCACCCTGAAAAAGAAACAGAAAACCTGCTATTCAATCGAAATGACAAATGAGTCAAACTACCCCATGATATTTTAATCACTTCATTACCTTCCAGGGAGTTTTTGAAAAATTCATGCCGGATACCAGTGAAGCTTTCGTAGAGTGTTATACACTCGTCTGAGTAGTAATTTATCCTTATGTCCTATAGTGGTGAGCATGCCCCTTTGCACACAGAGGATGTTCAATAAACGTTGGTACTAGTTATAAAAGAACGTAATTTCCAACTGATAATATTTACATACAGTTTTTAAAACATTGCCTTGAAATATCCCCAACGTGCACGTCAAGGGAGAACCTTCATTTCCTTGGCCACATGGTCGGACGTGGGGCTGGAGTTTGGCTTCCGTCCTTGGCACATGGAAGAGTTCTCTGAAAGGTGACTTTCGGGGAAACCAGCGAGCTGGAGATTTTCTCTTTCAGACCTCCTTCACTTCTTGAGAGGACCATCAATTTTCTTGATCTGTTCCGGGTATTAACACGTAAGAGGACTATTCCAGGCTGGCAAGAGTTCTGTCTTGTAATCTCCAGCTATCGTGTGGATTTGTCTATTTCTCCCTGCAGCTCCTTCAGTCTTGCTTCATCTATTTGGAAACTTTTATTAAGTGCATAAATATTTAGGATGGCTATGTCCTATTGATGAATTTAGCCCTTGATAGTCTTGAAAAGAGCTTCCTTGTCTCTGGTGATATCATTGCTCTGAAACCTACTTTGTCTGAAAAAATACAGCCAAATATTTTTGCTCAGTGTTAGCATTGTATATCTTTTTTCCATCTTTTACTTTATATTTGAAATGTATTCCTTATAGACACATATCTCCGAGTCTTTTTTTTTTAAATCCAACTTGACAACTTCTGCCTTTTATTTGGATGTTTCCACCTTTTAGATTTAATGTGATCACTGGTATGGTTAGGTTTATCTTTGTTTTCTTACTGTGTGTTTTCTATGTGTGCCTTCTGGGGATTTTTCATCTTTTTTTATCTTTTTTTTTTTTCTTTTTTTTCTCTTTTCCTGTCTTCCTTTGGATTAGTCGAACTTTTTTTTTTTTTTTTTTTTTTTTTTTTTTTTTTTTACAATTCCATTTTATTTTCTTTGTAGGATCACTAGCTATAACTGTTTTGTTAGTGTTTATTTTAGGTCTATAGTGTAGATTTTTAAGTTACTACAGACTGTTCAAGTATTATTATACCACTTAGTGTAAGAAACTTAAGTTGGGGAGCTAGAATGTCCTGTCTCCTTCAAAGTCCTTCTAGCTGGTATAAGAATCATATTGACATGAGACAGATTAACAGGAGAAAATCAAATTAGTAGTAGAAGGATGAGGAATTCACACAGACATGGAAATTCCAACGACCGTCAGGAAAAGAGAGCTTTATGTGTCATTCTGAACTAAGGAGAAGGGGGTAGGGGCCTGGGACGTGAAAGGGAACAAATGCAATTCACAGGAAGATGAAAAGTGAACGTTCGGGAAACACATGTTGGCTGGGCCTCCCAGAAACCATGAGACCCAGAGGATTTGATCAAACGAGACTGGCTGCGTTCCTCCCTGCCTACCAAACCTAACTCACAGAATAATGTGATATTATCTATGGTGATCGCTCTCTTCTTGGAGCAGGTCCTCTGTCTAAATTCTATTTCGGCAGTTGTGTGGGACTGGTAAAGAGCTTTTCTTGAATCTACTGGGTTTTTATTGCTATTAACACGAGATAATCTTTATATTGAGTTATGCCAAAGTGGCATCTGGGGTGGGAGTAGACCTGCTGTTGGCCCCTCCATGCTTCCATTTCTTGCCTCTTAATCATTGAGCTCTTTTTTTTTTTTTTTTTGAGTTTATTTGAGAGAAAGAAAGGGAGAGAGAGAATCCCAAGCAGGCTCTACACTGCCTGTGCAGAGCCCAATGCAGGGCTCGAACTCACGAACCATGGGATCATGACCTGAGCAGAAACCAAGAGCCAGACGCTTAACCAACTGAGCCTCCCAGGCCTCCTGATTACTGAGCTCTTGTCATACTCTGTGCTTTCTCATATGCTCTAAGCCCCACATCACACGGTCATTAGTTTTCTTTAAACAACAACTATCTTTTCAAGTTAAAGATTTAAATGATGAGGAAGATATTTTATGTACCCATCCATATAGTTAACTCTATGGGGTTAGCTTTTTATTTCCCGAGTTTCCTACGTGCTTCTTGCCACATTTCTTCCCAATACTGCAACAGCTATCACACACCTAATGAACATATTTCCAAAGGTTTAAATGCAGTTTCAAATACTATATAAATCCATGTCTACCGCCTCCTCCCATCTCCCTTCAATCTCTGTGTCGAACCTCACTGTCTCCCTGTTCCAATCTAGACTAATTACTCTGTTTTCCTGGCCATGCTTTTTGCCATCCTTTCCGGTTGCCTGGGTCTCGTGTTCCTCTTTTTTAATTTATTTCCTTCTCCTGCTGGGGTGCATCTTCCAAGTCAGGGTGTAGGGATAGTAAATGTCTCTATTTTACCCTTAGGTGTGATTGGCAACTAATTAGCACGGCAAGTTTCTTAAGTGTCTGATCTGAGAAGCCAGACAGAGCCTCCCACTTGGAGGACCCCATAGTTGGTTTAATGCTCTTTTGTTACCACATTCAAATTCTTAATATTTGAATAAGAGGCTCACATTTGTATTTTTCACAGGGCCCCACAAATTACATAGCTGGTCCTATTGGCTTGATATAGACGCCTAGGCTGAAATAATTTTTCATCATGATTTTGCTGCCAACACCCCACTGTCTTCATGTCTAGTATTACTATTGATAAGTCTAGTGCCATTTTGGTTCCCTTTCTACTAGATTTGGCTCAGTCTTTGTCTCTTCAAGCTCTTACTAGCCACTCTTTCTCTTCAGTGAACTGAAATTTTCTGATCAAATTGGATTAAAATTTTTAAAAATGTTATTTACTTAAAATTTTTAAAGTTTCTCTTTTTGCTTTGTTCACCTAATAGGCTCTTTCAGTCTTGAGGGTTCTGTACTTGAAAATACGGAAGATTTCCTATATTATTTAATAATTTTATTTTCCATAGTTTCTTTTTACAGAACTCTTGTTTGGATACTAGACTTTCTGGATTGCTCCTCTAATTTTTTTACCTTTTATTTTTGTTGTCTACTGGCATGTTTTCATTCTGTTTTCTGTGATTTTTCTCTGGCTTTATTTTCTAATGTTTCTATTTATTATTTCAGTATTAATATTTTAAATTACCAAGAGCTCTGGGGTACCTGGATGGCTCAGTTGGCTAAGTGTCCAGCTTCGGCTCAGGTCATGATTTTATGGTTTGTTAGTTCCACATCGAGCTCTGTGTTGACAGCTTAGAGCCCGGAGCCTGCTTCAAACTCTGTGTCTCCATCTCTCTCAGCCCCTCCTCTGTTCATGCTCTGTCTCTGTCTCTGTCTCTCTCTCTCTCTCTCTCTCTCTCTCTCTGTCTCAAAAATAAACATTAAAAAAATAAATGACCAAGAGTCCCTCTTAATCTGATTATTCCTTTTATAGAACCTCCTGTTCTTTTATTATGGGTATACCATTTCCTGTTATCTTTCTGACTATATTAATGGTAGATTTTTTTGGAAATATTCTCTATTCCCTCTATTTTTTGTTTCCTCTGTGTTCTTTGTTACTTTTGGTTTTTGCCTTTCCTGCTACAGACTTTCTTCAAATATCTGCTGATCATTGCCTCTTTATTCACGTTGAAGAGTAACAATAAAAAGCTGATTGGCGTGTGTGTGTGTGTGTGTGTGTGTGTGTGTGTTGTTCTTGTTGACTGATAAGCTGTATATAAACACATTGATAGAGACTTTGTGTTTTCTTGAGGAAAACCCAAATGTCAGCATCCATAATACCTTTCCTTCTGGTACCTTGATTTCTCCAGAGACCAAATCCTAAAGTAGTCCTAGCCAGAAGCAAGTAAAGAAAGAGAGGATGGGTATTTCACTATTCGGTTTTCAAAACCGAATGTCCCTGTTTCAAAATCCTCCTCCCACCTTCTCTCCACTTTGCTTGGTATTCCCCCCTTCAGAGGTGACATTCTGATTCATTTTCCCCATATAAGTCTAGAATCTTCAGGGGTGAGGAATGGGAGGCGATGGGCTGGAGGGTACCCACGAGTCGTCTTTTGGCTAATCCTTGGGTCTTTAGGCCCAAACCACTCCTCAGACTTTCATGATTCCCTGGACACCCACACCTAAGCCCTGAGACTTTCCTGAGTTTTGCAGAGCAAACTGATTTGTTTCTTATCATTGCCTCCCAGGAGGGCGGGTGGATTTATGCTCTCTCTGTTTGGCTAGATGAGTTTCACGCCTCTATCCATTTTTAATCTTCCCAAACTTGGTGACATCTGTTGTCAGCTTTCGTCCCTGCTCCTGCTCTCTTTGTCCTTCTGATTTTATGTCTCCTTTTTATTCCTTTACTTATATATTGATGGTGTTTCAGGAGGAGACAGAGATACATTTTTTTCAGTCTACCATGTTTAAATAGACTTCTTAACTAACATAAAGTCTTTCTAATACTCTAATTCGATGTCAGAATTGATGCTGGCAAGGAAGCAGTATGGAGAGTATCCAAAAGTGGGGCGGGGGGAATAATAAACAGAGAAGCAGAATGCTATTGTTTGACATGGAATGTTCTGAGATATATAAATAGATCTTTAATACCAAGGACAGAAAAGGAACTTTTCTTTTTCTCTTGAAGGTTATTCTGCTTTCTAGTTTTTAGAAAACATAAGTAACTAAGTGTCCATATAGGGGAAAACTTAGCTCATTTGAATAAGAAAAAAAGAAGCAAATATGTGGTGAGAGACATTGTACTTGGAACTGGGGCACCTGGATTGGTTCGAACAGAACTCTCTACCTCTGGAATTCTGTGTATATTCATTTTTTAAAATTCTTCATAGGGAGGTGAAAACTCATCAATGAAAACTAACAAACACTGGACAGAGAAGAGAAAAAGAGTTAAACATGACTGATCACTTATAGGCTGATGTCTGCAGTTTATTTTTTTATTTTATTTATTTTTTATTTTAGAGAGAGAGTGCGCATGCACATACAAGCAGGGAAGAGGGCAGGGGTAGAGAGAGAATCTTATGCAGGCTGCACGCTCAGCAGATCGACACAGGTCTCAATCTCATGACCCTGCGACCATGACCTGAGCTGAGATCAAGAGCTGAACGCTCAACCAACAGAGCCACCCAGGCGCCCCTGCAATTTACTTTAAAATCTATTTTCAAAGGGCACCTGGGTGCCTCAGTCGGTTAAGCATCCAACTTTGGCTCAGGTCATGATTTTGCAGTTTGTGAGTTCAAGTCCCACGCCAGGGCTCTGCACTGACAGCTCAGAGCCTGGAGCCTGCTTGGGATTCTCTGTCTCCTTCTGTCTCTCTGCCCCTGCCCTGCTTATGCTCTGTCTTTCTCTGCCTCTCAAAAATAAATAAACATAATAAAAAATTTTTAAATATTTTTTAAAAAGAGTGCATAGACAAACGAATAGATGGATAGATATGTGATGAAGTCCAGCTGAGTAAAATCGCCAAATCTAGCGAGTATATGAACATTCACTAAAATTCTTTCAATTTTGCTGTGTGCTGGAAAATTTTCATAGTACCATGTTGGGGAAAAAATGAGGATCATGGCAATAGCGAGGTGAAAGAAACAATACTTCGAGACATAAACTGACCAGCAAAACAAGTCCAGAGAAGACATGGTCACTCAAAATTTTTGGAGAAATATCTCTGTATTAACTTTAGAATTTTATTCTAAAGACTCTGAAGCTGGTGTTCCATCCTCACGGCTACCGGCACACGTGGTGTTGTGCCTTCCTGGCGCTTGCCCTTTGAACCTAAAGCTAAGACAAAGGTTAGGTCCCCCTGGCCGGCTCAGTCGGAGGAGCATGCGACTCTTGATCTCAGGGTTGTGAGTTTGAGGCCCACATTGGGTGTAGAGATTACTTAAAAAAAAAAAAATAAAAAACTTAACAACAACAAAAAAAGAACACACTGGGGCACCTGGGTGGCTCAGTTGGTTAAGTGTCTGACTTCAGCTCAGGTCATGAGCTCCTGGTTTGTGAGTTCGAGCCCCACATTGAGCTGTCTGCTGTCAGCACAGAGCCCTGCCTTAGATCCTCTGTCCCCCTCTCCCTCTGCCCCTCCCCCACTTGCATGCACGTGTGCTCTTTCTCAAAAATAAACTTTTAAAAAGTGTTTTTCTTTTTTATAAACATTTTTTAATGTTTGTTTTATTTTTGAGAGACAGAGACAGAGTACAAGATGAGGGGGGACGGAGAGAGGGGGAGACACAGAATCTGAAGCCGGCTCCAGGCTCTGAGCTGACAGCACAGAGCCCGATGCGGGGGTCAAACCCATGAACCTCGAGATCATGACCTGAGCCGAAGTCAGATGTGCTTAACCGACTATGCCACCCAGGCACTCCCAAGATATGCTTCTTTAAAAAACAAAACAAAAACAAAAACGGGACACAGGTTAAATTCAGCTCCAAACTAGAGGTTCCCAAACCATGGTCCAGGTATTAAACAAGGAGGAAGTGATATTGACTCTTATTGCCACAGGAGAAGGTCGAACTCCCAACGTGCTGATCAAGGAAAATGTGCTTTAAATCATCCACTTTACCATCCTATAATAAATACCGCACTTTGTGGTTTCAGTTGGCAAGTTCTGATGACTCGAGTATGTACTAATGAAGCCTAAGGAATGATGGCCAAGTGGCCTTTAGCCTAAAGTAGTATAATTCTGACTCGATACCAGAATTATGGGGCCAATCCTCACACAGACCAGTGGCTTCATATGAAACCATTACCCAGTGGCCCCCAAACAACCCTGATCCCAGACTTCTCAGTTGCAGCTGCGCGTTTTGTGACAAAAGGGAACCGAAAGCAAGTCTTTCTCGAACATACTTATCACCGCTTTGGAAAAAAATAATTTACTTATCGTCCATAGATATCTGATAGGACTAAGCTTCTAGGTGTATATGAGCTCATCCGGGTGGTAATCTTCCTTTTTTAAGGAGAATATCCTAAGCGAAGGCTTTAAACTTTGACAGCATTATTGAACGAATTCAGAAATAGTACCGCAGGAGAGATTCTTGAAGAATAGAAATAGCGCACGTGTTCGTGCATTGTGCGTATTCATCTAGTCTCAGGGTGGAAGACGCAGCTGCTCTTAGTTGGGCTATTGTGGGCAAAGTGACTTGGCAATCAGCACTGTCGTGGGCTGTAATCGCAGGGCTGCAAGAGACGCTCGCTGCTGGCCCGATGTTTTCGCTGACACGGAGCCCGTTCATTAGAGAACAACCTCCCAAGGATTGTCTGAATGAGGGGATGTTCTGCCATCCTGCACAGGCGACTCTTCCATCTTTCTTGAATTTGCCTTTTTTCAGACCGCGGGAGCCTCAGTGAATTTTGTAAAAAGTTGCCCGAGCATTCAGATATGGCATATTCTGAATCTTTGTGGCTGTTTAAGCCATTTATCTGAAGGAACTATTGACGTGTTAGAACGTAAAGGAAGCTTGCTTACTTTTAATGCAATCCCCTATTTTATAAATAAAATAGTAAAAGTCTAAGGCTCTTCGCTGTGGAATGTTATATTTTGTGTATCAGGTTGTTTGGAATATACATATGTTTATCTCTTATTTTTATTATATATATTTAATTATATTTAATATACATACATACAGTTCAACACAGTATATCTATTTCTGTCTCTGTTCTCTTTTTTTTCAAGTTTATTTTTTTTTTTGAGAAGGAGCGAGAGAGTGCAAGAGGGGCAGAGAGAGAGAGGGAGAGAGAATCTCAAGCAGGTTCTGCACTGTCGGTGCAGAGCCTGACACGGGGCTTGATCCCACTACCGTGAGATCACGACCTGAGCCGCAATCAAGAGTTGGACACTCAACCTACTGAGCCACCCAGGAGTCCCTATCCTCTTTTTCTTGGAGCCGTGCCGGGCCTGGGTCTCCCTCTTCTTGGTGGGAGCCCTGTGCCTTAAAAATACTCATGGAGGTGTCCGCCCAAAAGAGGCCTGCAGGAAGAATGACGCTTGAGCCTTCGTCTGATCGGAGCAGAAGGGGCCTTCTCGTTGCCTCACGGTCCAGACCGTCTCAACAAATCAGACCCAGCCGAGGATTTATGGCCCAAACCTTGGCCAACAATAGTCTGTGGGTTTTTGCAGGCCGCCTCTGCACACGCCTTTCAGGAACTTGCGGCTGCAGCTGGGCAGGATGTGAAGCTCCTGACTCTCTCCTCTTTGCGCTCCACGAAGCAGCTGCGGCCAATCCAACCATGGATTCCTCGCCCTTCTCAAAAGCATTCTTTCGCTCCAAATTTCTTTGTCTCCTCTCAAGCAACTCGAAATAGCTGTTCGGGAAGGGGAGCCCTTCGTTACCCAGCTCCTGATGCTCTGGTCCAGTTTTTCACTACAGAGGCCGGCATTAGAATGCATAAACAGGAAAAAAAAAATGTTATGGGCTCTGAATTAGCTGCCTGTGAGAGGGCTGAGTGAGTGATTAAGCCCAGGTAAGCATCAGGTTTTACTCCATCTCATTACACAGCTGAATGCAGGCTTGCTGAAGCTCTTAATGAGCGGCCGTGGTTGCTAATTATTGACCTGATTTCTGCATGAACCACAGTTCTGTCTCCAAATTCTGACCCATCTGATCTACGCATAAACCAGAGGCTGAATCAGCAAGTCCGCAAGGAAGGCAGTGGGCTCCCCTTTGTGATATGGTAAGGTTTTCGGGACACAGTAACATTTTTACCTTTTTTGATGAAAGAAACAAACGCATGCCTGCTCCCCGGCTCCTCACCAGCTTAGAGAGTGGGTTCCTGCCCCAGGGCCTGCTCAGCGGTCGCGTCCCAAGGGGATGTCCGTTCTGCAGCCACTCTTTCTTGGCTGCAGCTGCTTGATTTACCTGAATCTCTGAGCTGCTAGGAACCAGCATGTCCGAGAGAAGCGAACAATAATGGTGCCAACTTTGGGAGGGCAGCTGGAGCCACGGAATCACCCAGGGGAGGAAGGAGAAGATAGTTTGTTGTCAACAAGTCTTTCTCTTGTTTACTGGAAACTTTTAAAGATCTTCATACATAAAGAAGGCCTCCTCCTAGCCCCATGAGGAAAATAGGGAAAGTAAGAGTTCCGTCTCATAGATGAGAAAACCGGGGCGAGGAGACTTACTCAGGTAGGGTCCTAGAAGCAAAACTGGGAGTATAATCCAAGTCTCTCGGTCCCTCGTTTCTACGGATTAGGGATGTGGCCAGTTACTTAGGTCTGTTGGTGGATCCCTTCCTAATTTTTTCCTCCTTCTCTTGGCTTTGGAAGGTTGTTAACCAGTAGCACCCACATGAGATGCTGTAAAATTTCATTCCCTAACTGCACTGGGAATAAATCCCTTTCGGCTGTGACCCCAAAGGCACAATGGCTTGAAACCAGCATGAACCAAGCCCACAGGTCTGTCCCCTCTCGGCCTTGTTACCTCACATTCCTAGGCACTCTCTGAGGACACCCAAGGGTCTGATATGCTTGGATTTTCAGAGTGTGGGCCGGGCTCCTGTGCAAGGCATACAACCCTCCAAAACCCCTCTCCAGACCATTGATGCCTGTTGCTCTGGAGACGGCCCCTTTTTAGACCTTAGGATCTCTGGAGCCAATTTCTGCAGTTCGCCTTCTAAATTTTAGAATTATGTCCTTGGCTCAATGCCACCAGTGGGTTTTGTGTAGACGGAAAAAATGGACTCGAAGTCTGATTTCTCTTCTGACCTTTTCTGAGTCAAATGATGAATTCCACCAAACGATGTCAGTGCTTCCGAATCTCTTCAGTCCTTTCAGTGGAGGAACCATGACCAGGAAGGTGAGGGGGGAGGGGGGACTAAAAAACTTTTTGCTTCTCCAGTTATCAAGGTGAACCAGGCTGTAACTCTAGGCCTGCCAGGCAGCCTGACTTGTGTCTCTCACGGAAAGGCAAGAGCTGAGTGAACTCCTGGAGGGCCGAGATCACATTTTAATCAACTCCGAATCTGCCTGGCAAGAAGTTCCCCACGCTGCCTGAGCTGGCCACGGGTGCCCAGTGTGTCGAATGGGCTTCATCCAAGAGAAAGAGGGGAAAAGTCGTCTCCCAGAGGACTCGGGGAGCAACGTTGAACACCTGGCACTTAATTAAGCTGTTCCCGAAGCAGAAAGAAATTCCAGAGATCCAGTTTAGAGGTCTGGGTGAAGGGGTGGGGCAGGGCAGAGTTCGGCCCGCAGCAAAGGACGCTTCGGGGTAGCCTGTGAAGCGTTTTCTACACACGTGTGGCTAACACTTCAGTCCTCTAAAGGCTCTGACCGTAAGCCACGTTCGTCAGAGGTTGGAATTTAATTGCCGCAGCTTGCTTACAGTTACAGGTACCCGCAATGGCATGCCTCTGTTTCTCTGCACCCAGCCTGAACCTTATAAAGGTGATAAGTGACCACTCGTGTCCCGTGCACAGACAAGAGTCTAAGTGTTAGACTTCTCTTCATCACTCTCCCGGGCAAGTCATTTGAATGTCTTCATTCTTTTCCTTTCCCTGGAAATGTCATCGCTTCTCGGCCTTTTGGCTAAGATCAAGTGTAAAATGGAAATGTCCCCTGAAGATCTGATGGTCTCTGTCCCTGCTGTTCCCCCAAGGAGTGCCTCTTTCTACCATCTTTCTCCAAGGTATGACCCACAGTTTTATATCTCAACAGACCCAATCTAGAGCGCATCGTATTCAAACTGTCGACCTTGTAGGGCTGAAAGCACCTTTAAAAAAAAAATCCTCTTAGGAATTTCTTCTTTGGCTTCTTTTTGAAAAATGCCAGGGCCAAGATAGCCCTTAAAAAAAAAAAAGAAAAAGAAAAAAAGCTCAGGAGAAATTTCCTGAACTTTTCCCCTTTGCCCTGTGCTTGTTTTCACATCTTAGTGTGTTTCAATGTACAACCCAGTTGTTAATGTTTTCTGTTTAATAAACAGAACATCTGTAACCTCTCCTCCTGATGCTCTCAGTCAGCTCCGTGGTTAGCCGACAGGGAACCGGTTTGAAATGCAGAGCTCAAGGTCACCTTCGCTGTTCCTTCATTTGCATTCTCCGCGTAATTCACTGGGTTAATGCTCTCACTGAAAACGCCCTGCTTTAAATATATCATTGCTTTCTCCCTTGGGCCCAGGGGAAACAACACAGCCCACACGCACGGAGCCCTGCACTGGAGTATTAGCCCAGTGATTCATATTTGGGGCGCTGCGGGGCTCAGAGAGCGATATTCATGTATGTCTTCAAAAATAATCCTCAGAGCATGGAGAAATTACTCACTAGGTTCTGCCAGCGGCTGCCTGGCCGACTTTGGCATCTAGACTTGAGAACCGCAGCAGTCTTTGGGTAACCTGGGTGTCCGTGGGGCTCAGGCAGCACGGGGAGGGTGCTGGTTCTGAACTCCACCTGAGAGAGAGATCTCAAAATGAAAGAGAGAGCTGATTGGGGGTCCTGCCACTCTGGGAGGCTCCTGCTGCTCCCGGAGGGGACACTTTGCAGGTCATCCCTGTTTAGTTAATAACATTTGAAGAACAAGGCATTGAGAGATCATGTCGTTGTCTTTTTTTTTTTTAAGTCTATTTATTTATTTTAGAGTGAGAGAGAGAGAGAACCAGTGGGGAAGAGACAGAGGATCTGAAGAGGGATCTGTACTGACAGCAGAGAGCCCGACGCAGGGCTCGTACCCACCAACTTCAAGATTGTGACCTGAGCTGAAATCAAGAGTCAGACACTGAACTGACTGGGGCACCTGGATTCCCCAAGAGATCCTGTCTTCTGTAGCAGTGTCTCCTCCCCTTTCTGCAGTCAGCCCTTTGGGCCCCAAACTCCCCACCTCTTCCATCCCCATCCTCACTTGGAAGGAGCTGTCGAATTTGTACTCACTGAAGCGGTTTTGCTAGAGAACTTTTATATTTTTTCTTTTACTTGAACCCATTTTAAGTTTTTTTTTTAATTTTTTTAAAGTTTATTTTTGAGACAGAGACAGACATAGTATGAGCAGAGGAGGGACAGAGAGAGAGAGGGAGACATAGAATCTGAAGCGGGTTCCAAGCTCCGAGCGGTCAGCACAGAGCCCAACATGAGGCTCGAACCCATGGACTGTGAGATCATGACCTGAGCTGAAGTCGGACGCTCAACCGACTGAGCCACCCAGGTGCCCCCCATTTTAAGTTTTAACCTGTTGGTTCAAAACTTCAAGAGTTAGTAACAACATTTAACTCACATTTTAAAAAGTCTTCCTTCATGTGATTTTCCAGTCTTCAGGTTTCCAGATGGGCCCACCTGGAGCAGCATATCAGCATCAATATTCTCCCTTTCTTTCCTTCCATTTAAAGTTTATTTATTTATTTTGAAAGCGGGTGGGGGTGGGGAGAGAGCACAGGCAGGGGAAGGACAGAGAGAGAGAGAGAATTCCAAGCAGGCTCTGTGCTGTCAACACAGAGCCCAATGCCAGGCTCCATCTCATGAACTTGTGAGATCATGACCTGAGCTGGTCATGAAATCAAGAGTCTGACGCTTAACTGACTGAGCCACACAGGCGCCCCTTCTTTCCTTCCATTTAAGCAGACTCATTGTTGGTGATTTTCCCTAAATAGAAAATGATAGTAGAAAATGTTTTAAAGATCTGCAAGGAAGTGATACCCTGGTGACTTCGAACATGTAAATGGACGTGAAATAGTTAAGCCGTAAAAGAATATAAACAAAACAAAACAGAGCTTGCTGGCGACTGTGGGTGGAGGGATCTGGGGGAAAGGGGAGGAAGGACGCGGCGGTGGAGGCCGTAAACCTGGGCCGAGGATCTCAGACTAAGCAGGAGAGCGGCTTTAACGTGGCCTAGAACCTAACCTTGGTTTCTTCCCCATTGCCAATGAGTTTATGCAAAATTGGAAATAGCCAGGGAGAGTTTTTGGAGACTTTGATCCTTGATATGCAATCTAAAGATTGAAAAGATTATATTTTCTCTCTAATTAAATCTCCTCTAACCTTGTACTGAGTGCCTGTAAGGTGAGCAGGCAAGATCCAACCTGCTGATGGAGTGGATTCCCAGGGAGGCTGGGAGACGAGGTGTTCTGCTGAGGGGGACCTCTCGGATCACAAGCTGCAGCAGGAGTTGCAGAAACAAGGGCTGCGTGTAGGTAAGTAGAGGCAGAGAGGGAAACACACCCAGGGTGCTTTCCGAGTAACCCTCAGAACAGTCGCAGGGGTGTCTGTATTTAAAAGGACGACCTGTTGTCAGGACTCCTAGTACAGCAATACTGCAAAATAGGCCGTCATAGGCACAAAATCATACTACCCCTAAAACCCTAGGTAATGACAGGTGGGCTCTAAGCATTTAAAGGAGCAATTGGCCCCAAATTCTCTAGTGTCTCGCCTTTGGTCTTAAAAGGCCATTGTTTGGGGGCACCTGGGTGGCTCAGTCGGTTAGGCTTCTGACTTCGGCTCAGGTCATGATCTCGCAGTTTGTGAGTTTGAGCCTCACATCGGGCTCTGTGCTGACGGCTCAGAGTCTGGAGCCTGCTTCGGATTCTGTGTCTCCCTCTCTCTCTGCCCCTCCCCCACTCACACTCCGTGTGTCTCTCTCTCCTCTCCCTCAGAATAAATAAACATCAACAAAAAGTATTTTTTTAAAGGCCGTTGTTTGCCTGAATAATCCTATTATTTAGGGACCTTAAAGAACTTTTGTTCAACCCTTTCCTTTGTGGAAATGGAACCTCAAAAGGTTAAGTCACCCCTCAAGGTCACCCAGCTGATGAGTAGCAGAGAAAGGCGTCTGCTTCTCCTGGGCCAAGTAGAGTCTTTACAAACTAGACGAGAACTCCTTTTTGATTTTGCATTGCTTTGCTTGTTCTCTCGCTGCAGCTCACAGGCGACAGAGAGCTGGTGAGGAAGAACGATTCTCTGGTGTGGGATGGGGGGAGCAGAGGAGTAGATACGATGGTCCCTCCTCCCACAAGTCAGGGGCTGTGAGAAGTACCCTGAACCACCATTTGTATTCCCTTTCTAGGACTGCTCTAACTAGTTACCACAAACTGGGGGGACTGGAAACGACAGAGACTTAGGCTCTTACAGATACGAGTCCGAAATCAAAGTGTCTGAAGTCCAGGCTTCTCGCCTCTTCCTAGCTTGTGGTTGCCAGAAATCCATGGTGTTCCTGGGATTTGTGGCTGCCTCCTTCCACTTCCGGCACCGCTGTTGCATGGCTTTCTCCCCGTGTTTCCCTGTGGGCACTTCTCTGTCTCTTCTAAGGCTACCGTCACTGGATTTAGGGCTCCCCCGAATCCAGTGTGATCCTATTTTAATCCTCATCTTGGTTACATCTACACAGATCCTATTTCCAAACGAGGTCAAATTCTGAGGTTTTGGATGGACGTGAATTTCAGAGAGACCCTATTCAACCACCGTGTCCTTTATTCTGAAATGTCAGCTAATAACTGGGCACTAAATCTAAAGCATTATATAAAACTCGAGAAATCATTTTTTTTCTATTTATGAATCCCTGTGATGGTCTATTGCAAATCCCAAATTCTGAAGTTAAAACTCCCTGGCAAAAGGCTAGAAGATTATATTAAACACTCAATAAAGTTTTAAGAGAATAATATATTTTTAGTGTGTTTTTCTACACCAGGCGTTGCATTCAGTGATTTACGTGGGTCGTCTCATTAAATCCTTTCAAAAGCCCCACGAGGGCCGCACCATCACTGTCCCCATCTTACAAGGGAGGAGACTGAGGTTCAGTGAGCCTGAGCAACCTGGCCAGCCATATACCACCAAGCTCCTCATCTCCGTGCTGGCAGCGGGACTCCACAACTTTGTGGTCTCCTCGGAACCTGCACTGGATGTTGACAATGTCAGTAAGATTGCAGATCCCATGCGGCTGATGATTAGGGATGGGGATATTGAAGTAAAAGCTGATCTTTGTAGGCAGGCTGCTTGAGTTCGAATCCCCAATCAACCATTTAATAGCCACGTGTATCAGTTTCTTCTTGCTGCAATAACAAATTACCCCAAACAACCCAAATGTGTAATCTTACAGTTCTGGAGTTCTAAAATTGAGATGTTAGCAGAGCTACATTCTTTCTTGGAGGCTCTAGGAGAGAATGTGTTTCTTGCCTTTGCCGCTTCTAGAGGCCACCTGCATTCCCTGGCTTCCGGCCCCTTCCTCCCAACATTGTAACTTCTTCCATTGTCACACTGGCCTCCTGCCTCTCTCTTGTAAGAATCCTTCTGAGTACATAGGACCCACCTAAATCCAGGATAATCTCCCTATCCAAGATCCTTCACTTAATCACAGAGGCAAAGTCTCTTTTCCATGAAGGTGACACACACACAGTTTCTGGGGATTAGAATGTGACCATCTTTGGGGAACCATTATTCTGTCCACCACACTATGTTTTCAAGGATGAATTCCTTAAGGCTTACTTTCCTGCTTTAAAAAAAAGTGGGCAGATCATGTTACCTAGCTTGTGAGGATCAAATAAGACCATGATGAACTCATTGTCTGGAAAAGTAGATAAAGGTTGCTGTTGTTATTGTCACAATGGTTAAGACATGAGCCAGGAGCTGTTGTCATGAAGTAAGGTAGATGGAGTCTATAAGGCGATGAGTACAGGGTTGATGGTCTCTTCCCCGGGCCTGAAGTGTGTGACAGGTGCCCCCATTCTGCAAGTAGGCAGAATGATGTTGAGTGAGGTCTAACCACTTGGACCTGGTGAATTGGCATTTGTGAAACAACAGGCTTTACAATTCTACTGAGACCATGAGGAAACTGAGGCACCATGAGGAGCTAGGGCCAACTACAAGGTTAAAGAAGACAGTCTCCATACAAGGCTACCCTGCACTTTTGACACCAATTGCAAGAGGGCTCCCCAAACACTCTCAGATTCAATATTTTGCTAGAAAGACTCCCAGAACTCACTGAAAGCTGTATACTTACGGTTATGGCTTATTACAGAAAAAGGATATGGATATAATAGTCAAAGGAAGAAATTCCTTTGGAGAGTCAAAGGAGGAGGGTTCCAAATGCAAAGCTTCTGTTGTTCTCTTTCCGTGGAGTTGGGCACGTCAATCTCCTGGCATTGATGGGCGATGCTATAGATGGAGTACTTCCAGCCTGAGAAGCTCATCCAGACCTTGGGCTTCAGAGTTTTTATTGGGCTCCATTATCTAGGCATGACTGATAGATTGCAGATGTGGTGGATCTCAGTTCCAGTCTGCAGGCCCCTTGGGCATGACCTAAACCCCCTACCCTAAATCACATTGTCCGTCTTTCTGGCAGGGCCAGCCTCCACTCTAAGGAAAAGCAACGGTATAGCAATTACTTCCTAGAAGCCAAGGGCAAAGGCCAGATCTCATGTGGGACAAGGTTTAATTCTACACTATATTGTCCTGAGGAGTCGAATGACTCAACCAAAGTCATATGGCTCAGCCAAAATATTTAAATTATTAACACTCAGTAATTCTTCAGTCTCTTATAATTAATATAGAATGTGAAGCAATTTAGCATAATGGATAGGAGTTTAAATTCCCAAATCAAGCTACAGGGCCAGGCTACAGCTCTGCCATTTACTACTGTGTGACTTTGGACAAGTTCTCACCCTCTTTGTGCCTCAGTTTCCTCATTTATAAAATGAGGATAATAATAAAACCTAAAAGATAGAGTCGATACACATAAGACACTTGAAACAGTATCTAGCAGGTATTAAGTCGTTTCTAATATTAAACAGAAAAGAATATATAAGCAAAATAGAAAACAAAATTTATCCAGAATCTTCCCACCGAACTGATAGTTGGCTCTGCAACCGTCTGCAAACCTTATTATTCATAAACAACAAGCGAATCACATTACACATAGTCTACAATTTTCCCCGTTACCAAAGTTTTCATCAAGATTTATTATTTTGAAGGAATAAGAATTTCTGAAATCGTGTAAATGTTGAATGAACAGGGCAACGCTAAGCAACAAGAAGACTGTATTGTTTGGCTGCACAAGCATCAAGCAAGCAAGCAAGCGGTTGAAAACCACCGAGGTTAGAGAAGCCAAAAAAGTTCTTTCGATTTGTGTAGAGTCCCAATAACAAATGTTGTTTGTCCCGCACACATTCCTGCTCCGGCTCTACAATTCTTTCATCACATAGAAGAGTATTTGTCAGGAAGTACTGCTTTCCTGATGTCGAGGAAGAAAAATAACCTTATGGAAATTTCTGCTCACCTCAGTGGCAAGTTTCCAGTTTTCCAATCGTGAACCAGCAGAATATTGTTTTTAGCTGCTATGCCTAGAACCCAAAAGAGAAAAGGCAATTGTGCTCAATTAAGGGAAAGTGTGATCAAGTTCCTACTGGGTGCCAGACACTGCGCCAGTCACTCTGAGGGAGCCGAAGTCAAAGAAGACCTCCCCTTGGGTCCCCGGGTTCTCCCAGCCTAGCAGGACAGACAAACGCACAGGGCACGAGAAACGACATACTGAATAAATGTCCAGTCCCAGGGATGTGCAGCTCTGCTGGAAGCAGCATTTAATTGTGACTGGGTCCCCACTGGAAAAGTGGGGACCGTTGAGCTCCGCCTACAAAGATTTCGGCAGGTCCCCTGGTGAGAGAGCGTACCTGCCAATTAAGACAAAAGCATGCCATCACTTGGGTATCAGAGATTGGTTACAGCAAGGAGGAATTAATTGCTGCAACAGGGCGCCTGGGTGGCTCAGTCGGTTTAAGCCTCCGACTTCGGCTCAGGTCATGATCTCACGGTCTGTGAGTTCGGGCCCCACGTCGGGCTCTGTGCTGGTGTCTCAGAGCCTGGAGCCTGTCTCAGATTCTGTGTCTTCCTCTCCCTCTGCCCCTCCCCTGCTCACGCTCTGTCTCTATGTCTCTCAAAAATAAATAAACATTAAAAAAAAAAATCTTTAATTGCTGCAACAGGCTGACAGGACCTGCGGTCAGTTTTCCTTCCTACTAGGTGGGAAATTATGTCTTTTTTTTTTTTTTAATGTTTATTTCGAGAGAGAGAAAAAGTGTGCACCTGAGTGGGGGAGGGGCAAAGAGGAAGAGAGAGAATCCGGAGCAGGCTCTGTAATGTCCCCCGCAGAGCACAATGCAGGGCTCCATCTCAGGAATGCTGAGCCAAGGTCAAGAGTCGGATGCTTAGAGGGGCACCTGGGGGGCTCGGTATGTAAAGCATCCGACTCTGGATTTTGGCTCAGGTCATGATCTCACACTTGGTGAGACTGAGTCCCGTATTGGGCTCTGTGCTGACAGCTCGGAGCCTACTTGGATTCTCTCTCTCCCTTTCTCTCTGCCCATCCTCCGTTTGAGTGCTTTTTTCCCCCCTCTCTCAAAAGAAGTAAATAAACATCAGAAAAAAAAAAAAAGAGTTGCTTAACTAACTAGTCATCAGGCACCCAGGAAATTATGCCTTTTGAGAGGTGGATGGGAATGTCTTAAAATCAGTGAACTCTCTCCTGTCCCTCCAATCCGGGTAGGGCTGATTGGGAACCATCAGGCATTTACAGAAGTACTTCATACTTTCAGGTGACTTTCAGGGCCGTCAGCATGATTTGAACTCAGAGCAACTTCCTGGGAGGGAGGGCAGGTGACCTGAAACCCAGTGAGGACAGCGAGGCATGATCATAGTGTGAGCTGATCAGGCCACCCTGGGGGCGGAATCATGGTCTCCCTCAATTTCTACCTTAGCACTCTCAGTATTCTTTATACTTCATGTCTTACACGCTCAGCTTTCCGGATTCCTTTTCTTCTTTTCTTTCTTTCTTTCTTTTTCTTTTTTTTTAATGGACTAGAGTCTCCAAATTGCAAGGCACGCTTGGCACTATTTACATTTTAAGAGGCTTACATTTTTAATTTTCCATTTCATTGGAACATTTTAGAAAGTCGCCCAGCTTTTCATTACACCGCATTCTGAACATATCCTACCAATGGGCTCCTAATCCCCGCAGAGCCTGTGCAGGGCTGGGCTTTCAAGAAATCAGTGAAGACAATGAGAGGTCCAGCAGGTTGAGAATGTTCTATGAGGCAAAAGTGGGCCAGAGCCCTCTACCTTGTGAGACCCCGTGCTGTGGAGGAGACAGCGAAGCATGGATTTGGATTACCAGGCTCCAACAGCCCGGTGCTCGCTCACTGCTTACCTGACACCTAACGAGGAGCTCTCTGCACCTTAACGTATATTCTACCTTCTGTCCCCCAAAGCATCATGGGAAGGCAGAGTCCTTCCCGGCCTCAGACTGCTGAATTGCATCAGGCTGTTTGTCATTGCATTCCGTGGCTGCCACTGATGGTATCTGTCTGCCAAATTTCCATCCGAGTGTCCTCCTCATTAGATTTCAGAAGGAACAATTAGTGGTACCATTAAAATTTCCTAACTTATTTTGGTTTCACCCTTAAGCAACTGCTTAATTGGCTTGTTTCCCTTGAGACCAAACATTTTCCCCTGGTGGGAGCAGGGAACATTAATAGCTTCTGGAATATAGAACCATCCGGGCAGGGATTTGGGAAAGATTTCTCTTTTTTCTAAGGTTTTTTTTTTCTTGGAAGGGAAACATCATTACCACCTTCTTGGGCCTGAATCCTGCATTCTAAACACTGCCTGCACTTAACCTCTGCTGATGCGCCAATCCGTCAGTGAAAAGGGGTAAAATGTAAAACAGCATCAAAGCCAACCATTAAAAACAGTGAGATCTAGGGTGTTAGGTTAGCACTCACAAGTTCAGGCAAAAATAGCCTGTTGTTTCCGAGAAAGCTCAGAAAACACACAGATGAGTGGTGGGTCGCTGTTTCTCAGTAGCGGTGTCTTCGTCCTGGCCATCAAATCCTCTCCTCTTTGGAGTTTCTAAGCGCCAGAAATGTGCACAAAAGGTGCACCTGTGAATGGTGATGGCCTTCCTTCCTTGAAGTGTTCTTTTCAGTTCTTGATTGTGAGCAGTATACTAACGGGTTAAAGAAAGTCTGTAGAACCCGTTTTACATAAAAAATACTTGTTTTTCAAATTTCCTGCATCTGTTGGCAGCTGGTTAAATATTGCCTCCTCTCCTAGGAGAATCATTGTCTTGGTAGCTAATGCTAGGGACGGCTCATCCTGCCTCTTCTTTCTCCCTTTCAAGGAATTTCTTCAGTGGTTTCTACACTCTGTGTGGTAGTAAACACAGGGCATGGTTCCTGCCTCCGTGGAATTTAGTCCTAAAGGAGAGACAAGTGCTTAAAGTGCTTGTCTAGACGTGTACACACGTGTGCGTTGTGTATATACGCATATGGCACATAGGCACACGTAAACTACAAATTGTGATACATGATATGAAGGAAAAGAGAGACCTAATTTGTATATTTAGTTTTAAATGTTTTATTTATTTTGAGAGACCGCGAGGGGGGGAGGGAAAGAGAGAGAGGAGGACAAAGCATCTGAAGTGGGCTTTGCACTGACAGCAGAGAGCCCAATGTGGGGCTTGAACTCACCAACTGCGAGATCATGACCTAAGCCAAAGTCGGACACTCAACTGACTGAGCCACTCAGGGGCCCTAAGAGAGACCTAATTTAAACTGGTGTGGTCAGGGATGGCTTCCTTAAGAAGGCCACTTTGGAGCTAAGACCTGAGGTAGGTTGGACTTAGACAGTAGGAAGAATGAATCTCAGGGAGAGAGGCAACAGGCTGTCCGAAGACCCTCAGAGAGACTGGAACAAGTCGAGGGTGTGTGTCTCTACACACACAGTTTGGGACAGGAGTGAGCAGGAGCCACGCAGGCGTGCAAGGACTCCAAGCTTTTGCTAATCGAAGAGTTAAAGCAGTTCAGTGAGATGGGGTCAGGTTGAAAGGGATCATTCTAGGGGCCCCCTGCGTGGCTCAGCCTGGTTAAGCGTCCGACTTCAACTCAGGTTATGATCATGAGCAGTCCATGAGTTCAAGTCCTGCGTCAGACTACTCAGAGCACGGAGCCTGCTTCAGGTTCTGTATCTCCCTTGCTCTCTGCCCCTCCACCGCCCACTCTCTCTCAAAAATAAACACTAAAAGAAAAACTTTAAAAAAAATAAATAAAGGGATCATTCTAACAGTTGAATGGAGAATTGGTTTGAAGGAACCAGGGGAGAGAGGTGTTTGCCGTAAACATGGAGTAACAGAAGAAGGATGAGGGATTCACGCTCTGTCTCGATGGGAGAATTACAGGACCTGCTGGTAGATCGAATGTGGGCATCACAGAGAGGGAGGGATAAAAAAGGACTTTTTTTCCCTCTGACTTAGGCCCTGACTACTTAGTGAAGTTCACTTCAGGTGACCTTTCTCCTATGACTATTGAAAGGGTCAGAATGAGTCTCCCCAAAATATGCCACTGTAGCGCGAGGATTATTTTGAGCTAAGAGCAGTCAGATCCAGCAGATTCAGGAAAAATTCCCCCTTGCTTGCTTAAATTTACACTAGAAAGGGAGTCTGTATCAGGAGAGAAATAACAGAGATTCTTCTCTTTTTATTTTTTTAAATTTTTTTTAACATTTATTTATTTTTGAGAGACATAGAGACAGAGTATGAGTGGGGGAAGGGCAGAGAGAGAGGGAGACACAGAATCCGAAGCAGGCTCCAGGCTCTGAGCCGTCAGCACAGAGCCCGACGCGGGGCTCCAACTCACAGACCATGAGATCATGACCTGAGCTGAAGTCGGCCGCTCAACCGACTGAGCCACCCAGGTGTGCCCAGAGATTCTTCTTTACAGAAGAAGTTTACTGACATAGGAGGGCAATCTTTGTTTTTCAAACCTCTCCCCTCCCCTCCAGTGAATGGCTTCCCCCACCCCCTGCTTTATACCCTCAGCCTCCATCCCTCTTCGTAGCTCAAGATGTTACATAAGCCTCAATTAGCCGGCTGCCTTTTGAGTCTACATATCTTTATGGGGGTCCTGATTGTACATGATGACATTCGTTTTTCTCCTGTTAAACTGTCTTATGTCATGTTAATTGTTTGAACAGGCAAAGGACTTAGAAAGGCAGAAGGGAAAATTTTTCCACCCCTGCCCCGTGCAACCTGTCTCACCGCGAGTCTGAAATAAGCCTAGCTCGTTTTTCCCCTCTGCTGTAGGACCCTGACGGGGAGAGGCGAGTCAGCCCCACAACCTCTGGCAGAATGAATACCTGTAGGGATTTTTAAACTCAAGATCTTACGAAAATGATGACATAATTTGGAAGTGACTGAAATCACGCTCCGTATTAGTGATTATTCACAGGTGTTACATGTGAGGACCTATGAGAGGTATAAAAAGCGTTCTGTTACAAATGTCAATTCTTCTTCAAGGAACTGGCTTGAACTCTTAATTAATATCAACAAGGAAATGGTTCTGGCCTGGGATTTGTTTCTCCAGGTCTGGGGATATTTTTGTCTGTTTGATTGTTTGCAGCATATTGGCTTGCCCCAGGACACCTGGGGAGGAATATTCATTTCTTGGTTTTAGGACTCTCAGGGGTGGCTCCTTTCTCTGCTTCTGCAAATCCGTCAAGTGCACTTTGAAAAATAGGTCGTTGTCAATTGACCTCCACAGGAGGGTTTGTTTCTCTTCAAAATGCTTTTAAAATTTCATTGTATATTTTATTAGGAAGTAATCGTAGTTAAGGAGTATAATAGCTACTACGTACTGAATGCCAAGAAACTATGCTTAGTTGTAGACATAATCTCGCGAGGTGGGTCTCATTGTCCTTCAGCAAAGTCAAATGGTCTGTGAGTGGAGATGAAACCTGAAGCCTGGCTGGGCTGGTTTCAGAGTTAGAGCGCCGGGCCGTTCGTTGCCTTGGGTAGTTGAGGGAAACCTGGTAACCCAAGCCCCTGGGCTGAGGTTCCCTGCAGTGGCCACTCTCTGGCGTGATCTGGGGTCCCCGTGAGCTCTGGCAAGGAGAGGGATATTTTAAAACACCTGAAGAGGAAACAGCGACTTCCTCCCTGGCACTCCAACTGAATTTAATCACTTCTAGGCCCAACATCCTGTGGGTTACTACACATCCTCTTTGATTTTCTTTTCCTTTTCAGTTTTCCTCTGTTACATGAAAAAAACAAATCATTTTCTCTAACTTCATCTTTATCATTCCCTTTCCAAGCTAAAAGGCCATAGCGTCCTCATGGCTGGAAAGAATCAGTGATCAGTTTCATTAAAAAAAAAAAAAGGCCATTCTAGACTTGATTCTGCCATATGATGATTGTTTTCTAACTTCTAATTATGGGTATTATCTTAGATAAACCGTTAACTGATTCTTCATGCAAAAGCATAGTGCCTGGTACTAAACAGGTGTATAATCTCTCCTAGTTGGTGCTGAATCCTAAGGAAGGAGGAGTTACACATTCATTCATTTGACAAGCATGCGTCAAGGGCCCTCTCTGTGCCCAATGTCATTCCAGAAGTGAGGGTGCCATGATGATGCCGAGATTTCAAACACCCACGGTCACCTGACTTTGATTAGATCTTGCTCTGCTCCCCACACTAACTGTGATGTTTGCAAATTTCTTGTCTCCCTAAGCCTCCAATCTCTCATGCAACAATTAGGGCTTAATCTGAGGACCTATTTCACGGGACAGAGGAGGACCGAATGAGAGTGCGTATAAGGCGCTTAGCAGAGTGCAAGTGCTCAGTGTCCCCGGTATTAGCATGGAAGGGAAGGTCAAGGGGAGCCGGACTGCGTTTCCAGTGCGATCATATCAACAAGCACACGCACACACATCCATGCCGGGGACAGAGTGATTTCTTTTTTTTTTTTTTTAATGTTTTTTTATTTTTGAGAGGCATAGAGACACAGCGTGAGCAGGGGAAGGGCAGAGAGAGAGGGAGATACAGAAACTGAAGCAGGCTCTAGGCTCTGATGAGCCGTCAGCACAGAGCCCGATGTGGGGCTTGAACTCACAGACAGTGAGATCATGACCCGAGTTGAAGTCGGCCGCTTAACCAACTGAGCCACCCGGGTGCCCCAAGTGATTTCTAATGTTGGGGAGAAGAAGGGTGAATATTTGATCCAAAACTATTTTTATAAAACTCAACAGTGCATCTTCCATTTAACACAAACTGTGGAAAGTAAAACTCAGCAATGTTGTCAATGTCAGGGACGTGCAGAGAGCAGGGATCTTCAGAGTGAAAGCAGGAGGGGGGAGCACACAGTGGAAGATGGTTTCCGCAGACTACCATTTCAGTTTGTCAAAAGGGATGACAGAGTAAAGAATAAACCAACTTGAGCTAAAGGCTCTCAATGTCCCTTGATGTTTCCATAGTAAATGAATCTATGAAAAAAAGGGCAGATTTCAGTTTTGATATGAATTTAAACAGTGCTACAACCCAGCATTAACTGGATTTTCAGAGTGAAAACAGATGTGGCCCGGTGATGTGTAGACAGAGAAGGAGGCGACTGGACACGGCCAGTCATGGGACTCGGCCACCGTGGCCATGTTGCTGCTTGGCAGCAACCCAGCAGCTGGTGTTGGGCTGAGGTTTGGTGTGGAGTCCCAGGCAGAGCCTCTGAGGGATCCAAGGGCCGGCCAGAGTCCTGGTGCACTCAGCATGGGGGGAGTGGGTAGGCCTGACCCCAGAGGTCAGAATGTTCCAACAGCAAGCAGAGCATGACATTAGAGAATCTGGTGGAGGAGGCAGTTCTCAAAGTCCAGCAAGATTGGCAGCTGACCTCAGAAAAATGCATCAGCAGGGAGTAGGGTCCTAACTTCTGGGCTTGGGCTCAAAGAAGGAGACTGACCAGAGCAAGGAGGGTCTTGTTTATGAGACCTTGAACTCCAGTCCCTCCAAAAGCCAGGTCTATGTGGCTGGGTTTGGGACTCAGAACCTATCACAGGTAGGTAACCTAGGTAACCTCTAGGTACCCAGACAGCCTCTTCGAGAGCTTCCTAGATGGGGATGGGACCGGGCCTGTTCACAAAGGTCCAATGTCACTTGCTGTGAGGAATGGGGAGGACAGAGGCTGAAAAACATAGAATTCCTTCCAGAATCTGCACAAACAATTGCTACGCTTGCTTCATCTTCCCATTTTCTGGTTATATTTAATTACTACTAGTACACCACATTGCTTTACTTAGTAAAGAAACAAAAAATCCAAAATATGCTATTAAAACTACGTGCTGTATCTAACCATAGGATCTAACATGTCCGGGGGAACTCCGAGCCGCAGTTGATTTTACTGTTTTCAATACATGAAAGTCGTAACATCAATTTAAGTTTTTAAAAATAATTTTATATGTCATTTGCCATAAATTGACAAATTGAAGACAATCCTTTGCCCTTCACATTTTCCACTCTTGGTTTGGAACGCCATCCCCGTATTGAGGAGTCTTCAAACAGAGCATAGTTGTTGGGCTGGACAGCGGCCACATTGGTGACGGTCTTTCCAATGAAAAAGAAACATGTTCCAAATTTGAAACAGCCACATTGGAAGTTCCTTCCAGGCAAGAGCTGTTTGGAACACACCATAGTGCTATACACAGAACCTTCTGTAAAGATAGTGCTCAGGAAAGTTCAAATGTGGTGGGAAGCAGAAGAGCCTCCAGCAATGCTTCCCCCAAATCTGAAGCCACTGAAATAAAAACAGGACAACCACTACTAGCCTTAGACATTTAGCCTTTTATGCATGCCCCGTGTATCCCTCCCTCCTTTAAACAGCGTTGCCTTAATATCATCAAGTGTTTGCGCATCGGGTGGGATTGTTAGCTCCTGAAATGCGGCCAAGTCCATTGGTCCTCCTCCCTTCCTTCTGTTTCTGGCATCCCCTCTCTGTCTATATTCCCCGTACAACAAATGTCATGACCATCCCCCCGGGTGACCAAATCAGACATCACGGAGTCACCCTGCTGCAAGGAAGAATTTGTGCCTCGTGGAAAAGCGTGCATTGCCCAGAGGACCCAGCTCTGAGTATTCTGATGGTGCCGCGGCCTGCTTGACAACTCTGTAAATAGTACATAACCGACAGATTGCAGAATAATTCTTTGCTGCCGATGCACAGATCCTGTTTTGTCTCGTGGAGGGCGGCCGAGTGCTCCGCACGGTGGAAGAAGCTAGTTTAGCCTCCATTTGTACATCCATTTCAATATTCCTCATCCATAAATGTGTCTATTTTTCAATTTCTCCATGGAACCACTTACAACATCTGCCTGGTTCCTTCTTTATGAGTAAAATAAAATCTTTAACGTGTGTTCATTTTATATCCTTATGAGTCATGATTTTACCTCTCTCTTTTTTTTTTCTTTTCCAAAGTGGTCTTTCAACACTGTCTCCTTCTCAGTCACAGCTTCTCCTTCATTTTATTCACCTGGCGCTCTTTTCTAGGTATCTCTAATTTGTCTCTTTCCCTACAACCAACTGCTGGCCTCCCAGCTCGTTGGCTCACTGACATTTTTCACACGGATCTGCCACAGTCTCCTAACTGCTACCCTGTGTGCAGCCTGGCGCCCCCGTCTCCCCACCCCCCATTCCATTCCACACACTATCGCTCCCAAAACTGAGATCCCAGCCTGTCCATTCCCACTTAAAACTCCCTCAAAGGCCTTGCGCCACCATAGGCCCTTGGCCGTGCTGTGGGGTCTAAAAGCTGGGCCTTTAAGATCCATGGAGAACTGGGTCCTGCCCACTTCTCTGTCCCCCACCCTGTGTCCTCCTCTGCTGATAGGGTGACCACAATTTCTTCCTTTTTTTTAATGTTTATTTTTTGAGAGAAAGAGAGAGTAGGGGAGGGGCAGAGAGAGAGGGAGACACAGAATTTGAAGGCTCCAGGCTCTGAGCTGTCAGCACAGAGTCCAACACAGGCCCGAACCCACGAACCATGAGATTATGACCTGAGCCGAAGGGGGACGCTTAACTGACTGAGCCACCCAGGCGCCCCCACAATTTCTTTTAATACCTTACTTACTTCTGGGCCTTCTTTTGTGCTCCTATATGCCTCTCCTCTCCATCCACTGTAACTGGGCTAGCTCCTAGGTGCCCATCATGTCCCAGCTTAGATGTGTAAGGGAGGAAAAAATCTTTTCCACTCCGCCCTGCCAGGTTCAATGTCTAGGGCCTGCAAATCAAATTGAAAACAAGGCAGAAGCGAAAGGGGTTTGGGCTTCTGAGGGGGGGATGCAAAAGGGGGGCAGCATAGCTGAGTGATCTCAGACAAATTACTTAACCACACTGACAACTATAGAATGGGGCTCTCACTTTGTTGGTATTGTAGGAAAGATAAACAGACTTAATACACACAAAGAGCTTTGAATAATGGCATTAGTAAGATCTGGACAAACATTAGCTTTTGATAATATGACACCAGACCTAAGGGTAAGACAAGTCATTGTGATGCCAGACACCCATCTGAAGGGCCAGCCCGCTGAGCAGTGCGTGCTTGTGAAGCCAAAGCTTGCGAATCCAGTTTGGAGACTGATGTCAAGGAGTTTATTTTATTAATGTCTGCTGCTCCCCCTTAGAAAGACTTGTCTGTCTGCGGTTATCTTCAAAGAGGGCTTTATGACTAGAGCAGGAGCCGTTACAAGGCAAGACCAGGTCACCCAGCCTCTCTGAGTCTTGTTCTATATGTAAATGTATAATCTCCTGTATTTCTTCCTGATTGCTTCCAGTAAATTCCTCATGCTCTCATGTCGCATGCTTCATCTCTCTTGGTATCTGCCCCCTCTGTCGCCCCCTCTTTGTCCCCCACCAACCGTACCACTTGGTCTTTCAGTTCTGGGCTCTTCCTTGTGAACTGAGTTAAGACTCTTCAGACTGGTGGGGGGCGCCTGGGTGCCTCAGTCAGTTAAGCCCCCAATTTAGGATCAGGGCATGATCTCACGGTGCATGGGTTTGAGCCCAGTGTCTGGCTCTATGCTGACAGCTTTGAGCCTGGAGCCTGCTTCAGATTCTGTGTCCCCCACCCTCCCCTGCTTACACACTCTCTCTCTCTCTCAAAAATAAACAAACATTAAACAATTTTTTTGGAAGAAAAGAGTCTTCAGGTACAGGCTGGTGGCCACTTGCTGCAGCTGTGGTGAGGAGAAGCCAGACTAGACTTAGGTGGGAGTTTCTGCCCCCTTACACTTTTGCTTTCCCTAAACTATTTGCAGCTTGGTTCTGACAATGGACTCAAGCTAAAGTTGCATCAAGATAAAGCCACGTTACCCTCTGCAGCTGCACGGAGTGGGGAAGTGTGAGTCCCATCATCTTCAACGAAGCATTTATCGAACACACGATGCCAGCCGCTGAGCTGGACCTGGAGGATACAGAGAGGGATGTCCCAGGTCATGACTTTGAAGGGCTTGCTCCATTACCTGTGGCTATGTTATGATCTGAGAGGCCTCCAACAGGTTATTTTATGGAAAGTTTTATATCATAAACTAAGATGAAAAAACCTGATGGTTCTACCACTTAATACGTTGGCATGTATCATTCTGTTCTACTAAATTCACATGTGATTATTCTATCACCCATTAGTCCATTTGCCCATCTTCATAATTTTTTTACATACATGGACACCTTACATAGGTATCTCTTATTCTTCCACATAATAATATATCATAGGTATCTTGTGGGTCAGTACTTAGAGTGACATTCCGTTCTTCTCGTATAGAATGTATGGTATAACATACCATAATTTAGTTGATTATTCCCCTTGTATAGAGTATATGAGGCACTACAAAATTGCCTTCCAAAAAAAAATACAAATTTCTATGTCTACTAACAGTATATAAAAGTTCCAGTGGGGGTGCCTGGGGCTTAGTTGGTTAAGCATTTGATTCTTGATTTTGGCTCAGGTCATGATCTCACAGTTCCCGGAATCGAGCCCCGCATTGGGCTCTGCACTGACAGCGCAGAGCCTGCTTGGGATTCTCTCTCTCTCTCTTTGCCCCTCCTCTGCTTGCATGCTATCTCTCTTTCGCTCTCTCTCTCAAAATGAATACACACTAAAAAAAAAAAAAAAAAACAGTTCCAGTGTGCCCTACACACTTAAAGTTTTTCTCTTAATATGAGGAGGAAAGTGTTGTACTTCAGATTTTTATTTCTTTACTTAGTTGCACATCTTTTCACATATTCTTTTGGCATTTGTATTTCCTCTATAAATTCCCTGTCCCTCTCTCTCATCTTCTCCCTGCCCTTTTTTGGGGGGGTCTTTTTTTTCAGGTTTGAAGAAGGTCTTTGAAGAGTGTGGCCATTGACTTGATGAGGCATTTGTTTGCCTCATTTTTATTGTTGCCAGGCAGAAATTTTTTTTAGAAAGTTGTTATTATACATTCACCTCTGCACATTTTCCTCTATGGCTTCTAAGTAGTATGTCTTGTGGTAGAGTCCCCACCCCAAAATTACACAGCCTAATACAGAACCTTACATTTCATATAAATAGGGTGAATTAGTTTGGTTCATCCGTAATATTTTATTAAAAAACACAGCCCCCAAGTACCTTGAATTACAGGCAATCATCGTTCGTTAAATTGTTACATGACACCCTTTAAAGGGAGGACTCTTTACCAAAATACTTCTACTCGACTGAGTTCTCCAGTCTTGCAAGAGCTCTAAGTATTCCCAGTTATGTCACTGGATCTTTCTCAAGAGAGAACATGCTACAGAAAAAAAGAAGAAGAAGAAAAAAGCAAAAAATTCAAATCTTCATGTGCAAAGAGGATGTATATGGTGTCTTGCCTTTTTCAGTGCAAAGTAAACACTGAGCTTCTTGTATGTGAGACCCCGTATCGGGGCATCTCCCCATACCAATCCACAGGAGGATTGTCTAGGGAGTGTTCTCAAACGCAGGAAATCCAGGTGCTGCGTGTTTGGGGACTCGGGAAGGGCTAGAGGCCTCTCGGGGAAGGTACCATAAGAAAGCGAGGAGATAGCACAGTTCAGGGAAGTAAAAATTAATGATGGATGAAACTGGCCCATTTTAGAACCACATCTTGGGCAGAATCTAACTTTGCAGCACCTGCTTCTGTAGCCCTGGTCCTGGCCACAATTGCCAGAGCCACCTTCTTCCAAACGGCTTCTGCCTTTCTGCTCGGCATCATACAGCTTTGGCAACAAAAGGGTCTTTTTAAAAGCAAACAACTTTTGTTTATTTCCTGGCCTTCCTCCTTGGATATTCTGAAGGATTCACAACGAACCCGTACAGAAGACCTGACATGCCTTGCTGCATGAATTGTCTGTCCCCTGGGGCTCAGTACTGTTAGACCCCTGTGCATGGGCATGAGGCAGACTGCCAGCCTCATTGAAGGTGGGCACTGGGCGGCCTAAAGGACCTTTGAGCCTAGTCCCCTAAATGGCTTGGGATGCAGCTGACACTCACTGATCTTAGCCAAAGGTGGGCAGGAGAGATTTGGAAATCAAGGGTTCAAGACAAGGAGGGAATCACAGAGAATTCTCACTGTCTCTGGGCTGATCTTCCTCCAGCCCAGGATTGCCTTCCCACGTCTGTTTAGAGGCACCATCACAAACCCTCCTCTGTCTCAAAATGCCCCTGCTCCCTCACTGTCTCTTGCCTCTCGTTGTCTAGATTGCTCTTCCCTTTTTCTTGAAATTCTGTTCTCAAAGCAGCCCAGGGGAGCAGTGGGGCTGATGGAGAAGAGAGGAGAGCAAATGACGATTGGGAATCTGAAGCGAGGGAGCAGCGTCAGCCCATTGATGGGCGAAAGCAGGAGCCCCACTGGGAAATGGGTAAACACTATGGACAGGCAACTCACAGAGCGTACTTAGTTTCCTAGAACTGCCATAACAAAATGACCCAAACGGGTGGCTTTGAACAACAGAAATGTATTGTCTCACAGGCCAGGGCACCGAAAGTCTGAAGGGAAGGTATCAGCAGAGCCATTCTCTGACCCTTGCAGAAGAAGGATCCTTCCTGCCTTTTCTAGCTTGTGGTTACCCCAGCCATCAGTTGGCTTGTGGCAGCATGGCTCGGATGTTCGTGTGGTGATCTCCCTGTCTCTGCGCACAATCTGCCCCATGTGCGTATCCATGTCTGGGTGCAAAGTTCCCTTTCCCATGAAGACACTGGTCATATTGGACTAGAGACCACTCCAGTGACCTCATCTTAACTTGATTGTATCTGCAATAACTATTTCCAAATAAGATCATATTCTGAGAACTAGGGATTAGGACTGCCACATACCTTTTTACGGGCGACACAATTCAGTCCACTACACAGAGGAGCAATTTTAAAAAGCGAATAATCTTATGAAGGGATGATCAGGGCACCTGGGGGGCTCAGTCTGTTAGGTGTCTGACTCTTGGTTTTGCCTCAGGTCATGATCTCACGGTTCTTTGCAAGATTAAGCCCTGCATCAGGCTCTGCCCTGACAGTGCAGACACAGGTGTCTCTCTCTCTCCTCTTTCTCTGCCCCTCCCCTGCTCACTCTCTCAAATAAATAAATGAAAAGAGATAATCAAAGCCATTAGTAATCAGAGAAATGCAAATCAAAACAACACTTTTCCTCCTGTCAGACTTGCAAACATTACAAAGTTGGTGATCTAGGGGCTCCTGGGTGGCTCAGTTTGTTAAGCGGCCAACTTTGGCTCAGGTCATGATCTCACGGTCTGTGAGTTGGAGCCCTGCATCGGGCTCTGTGCTGGCAGCTTGGAGCCTGGAGCCTGCTTCAGATTCTGTGTCTCCCTCTCTCTCTGCCCCCACCCCCCCCCCCCGCTCATACTCTGTCTCTATGTCTCTCAAAAATAAATAAACGTTAAAAAAATTTAAGAAATTTTTAAGAAATTGAAAGTTGGTGATCCTGAGTGTCGGCTGGAATGTGAGGACAAAGGAATACAGTATAGTCCCCCTCATCTACTGGGAATATCTTCCAAGACACCCAGTGGATGCCTGGAACCACAGATAGTCCCAAACCCTATACACACCAAGCTTTTCCCATATATACATACCTAGGATAAAATTTAATTTATAAATTAGGCACAGTAAAAGATTAACAATAACTAATAAAAGAACACTTATAACAATATATTCTAAGAGGTACGTGAATGCGGTCTCTTTCTCTCTGTCTCAAGATACCTTATCATACCATACCGGCCCTTCTTTTTCTTATGACGATGTGAAATGCTACAACGCCCACATGATGAGATGAAGGGAGGTAAGCGCCTTAGGCGCTGTGACGTAGCGTCAGGCTACTACTGAGCTTCCAAGGATATGTCGGAAGGAGAATCATCTGCTTCCAGACTGCTGTAGACTGCAGGTAACTGACACCACAGAAAAATAAAATGCGGATAAGGGAGGACCACCGTCCTTCTGCTCAGCTTGTGGGAGGAAGCGTAGACTGAGTGTGCCATTCAGGAGAGCAACCCGGCAATACTTGGTTAAATGAAAAATGTCCCAGCGGCTCGGGATTGAGGAATATGTCCCAGAGATATCCCCACACAGCACCATCGTGGGACGGACCCAAAGATGTGTATTGTAAGCTTATTTTTGGTGAGGGAGAATTGGAAGCCATATGGATGTCCACTGGGAGAAATGAGAGTAAAATGTGATGGGTACATAAGGTACGGTGCCACACGGTGCCTGCATGGCTCAGTCGGTTAAGTAACCAGCTCTTGATTTCGGCTCAGGTCCAGATCTCATGGTTGGTGAGACGGACCCCTGTGTAAGGCTCTGTGCTGGCAATAGGGAGCCTGCTTGGGACTCTCTCTCTCCTTTTCTCTCCCTCTACTCCTCTCTTGCTTGTACATGTGCACGCAGTCTCTCTCTCAAAATAAATAAATAAACTTAAAATAAATATATATATTTAAAGAAGCAATGGCTCAGATACAGACCCAAGAACCTAAGCACATGGACAGATCTTAAGAGTGTAGTGTTAGTTAAAAAAACCAAAAAGACAGAAAGAAACAAAGTGAGAAATACAACACCATCATAATTTTTAGAGAAATTAAAAATATACGCATACCTCTTGATTGCATTATGAAAAGCTATATATGTGATAGAATGAATGTCAAAGATTATACATCAAGACATACAAAAGAGTAACACCCCTGCATGCAAAACCGGCCCTGTCTGCCTAAGGTCTTTTGTCCAGTTAGGTGTTCGATGCCAAGGTCAATTTCTTGGTTTTGAGAATGCATGATGGTCAGGTCAGAGGTTGCCATTGGGTGAAGCTCACATGCCAACTCTCTTACTATATATATATATTTTTTAATGTTTATTATTTTTGAGACAGAGAGAGACAGAGCATGAGTGAGGGAGGGGCAGAGAGAGAGGGAGACACAGAATCCGAAGCAGGCTCCAGGCTCTGAGCTGTCAGCACAGAGCCCGACGCGGGGCTCGAACCCACAGACCGTGAGATCATGACCTGAGCCGAAGTCGGACGCTCAACCAACTGAGCCACCCAGGCACCCCTTACTATATTTTTTGAGATGTCATCTAGTGTGTGTGATAAACTTATATAACTAAAATTTGCCATTTCGATCATTTTTAAGAGTGCGGTTCAGTGGTAGGAGGTACGTTCACATGTCATGCAACCATCACCACCTCCCATCTCAGAACTCTTTCATGATCCCACCTGACACTTTATACCCATTAATGAATTGCTTTCAATTGCCGCCTCCCCCCACCCCCTGGTGACCACTATTATACTTTCTGTCTCTATGAACTTGACTCTTTGAGTACCTCATCTAAATGGAATCACATAGTATTTGAACTTTTGTGTTTGGCTGACTTCATTTTGCATAATATCTTCAAAGTTTATCCATGTTAGATCATGGATCAAAATTTCATTTTTTATGGTTTAACAATACTCTATTGTAGGCATATATTACTTTAAAAAAACATATATCTATTGATGGACACTTCAGTTGTTTCTATTTTTTTGGCTATTGTGAATAATGCAATGAACATTGGTGTCCAAGTATCTGAGTCCCTGCTTTCAATTCTTTCGGGTATATACCTAGGAGTGGAGTTGCTTAACCATATGGTAATTTTACGTTTAACTTTTTGAGGAATTACCAAACCATTTTCCAGTATGGCTGCACCATTTGGGTTCCCTACCAGCGATGAAATATGTTTCCAATTTCTCTACATTTTTACCAACACGTGTTTGTTTTGTTTTGGTTTGATTTTTTCTGTTTTCAGTAATAGCCATCCTACTGGGTGTGAAATGGTATCTCTGTGATTTTTGATCATTTTCTTTAATGAGTCATGGGGTTGAACCATCTTTTCATGTGCCTCTCTGTACAATTTTTAAAATGACAACTTGTGTGTCTAGAATTGTTTCAAAATTAAATTAAAAACTCCTATATATCATATAGAGATCTATCTATCCATATATTCAGGTATCCAGAAAGTAATACCATCTTGCAAGAATGTACCACATACAAATAAGACACACAAGAAACAGAATGGTTGCCTATCAGTGGAAGTAAATAGAGTTTGGAGATAAAGAGAATAAACAAACAGGGGCGCCTGGGTGGCTCAGTCGGTTAAGCATCCAACTCTTGATTTCAGCTCAAGTCATGATCTCACAGTTCATGAGATCGAGCCCCATGTCTGGCTTGGTACTGAGAGCAGGGAGCCTGTTTGAGATCCTCTCTTGTCCCTTCCCCACTTGTGCGCGAGCTCGCTCTCTCTCTCAAATAAATAAATTAATTTTAAAAAGAATAAATAAAGCAACAGAGGGCCATTGAGAGGACAAAGATGATAGTGTACCAGAAACTGAGGTGCGCAATTAGCTCTAACCTTTGCACTTTAAAGTCAGGAAGAAAAATAAAAAGGGAAGGCAGAGAAAACCCATTTTAAAGCCCACTGTTGTTTCTGGTCATGCTGTCTTCTCCCCTACAGTGCTGGGTGCTTTTTGGAAGAGTGGTTAGTCTTCCTGAAGCCTCAGGCCCCTTTCCCACTGCCTCCTTCCTAGCCCCCAGCAAAGAAATCCCAGCTGGGGAGTTGGGGTGTGTGAGTCTCGGTGGTCAAGAAAAGAGTGGGCAAGAAGAAGCAAGCACTTTGCTCCCCTTCCCTCAGTCAGCGAGCTCGGTGGCCTTTGGGCCTCAGTTTCCTCTTCTGGAAAGTGCAGGGATTCAGCTTCTCTAGGGTTCCTTCCAGCCATCCCACTCTGACATTGAAATTCACCGTGCAACCCTAACTTCATCAGCTCTCTCCGGGCCAGCAGAACACCCAGGCCCCCGAGCATTGCCGCCACCGCCACCGTTAGTAAAGTGAGCTGCTGGTAGGAGCCGCCCCCATCTGCGGGTGGTAAGAGTAGACAGGTTGTTCTTTAAAAGGTGACCTCAATCAGTCTAAAACCCGGGGAGGAAACCAAGGGAGGTTAATTTTTCTCAGCAAGCGGTCACCTCGACAGCTCCAACCTTCTCTTTGGCATTTCAGCATTTCCAGGGCCGGTTGAGACCAGTTGGTACAGAAAGAGGGAATTTATTAAAGGGTGTTGTCAAGTTTTTAAAAGTCCAAACAAAACCCAGAGGAGGTTGAGCCAAAGGTTGTAGGTTGGGGCTCACAGAGTGAAAGACCTGTTTGTTTTAACTCCATTTAAATACTTGGCTTCTTTTAAATAAATACTACTTATAGGGCTTGCCAGAAATCAACTTTAATAGCACGTATGTGTGAGCCTCAGCCCCAAGCGCTGCACTGGAAAGGCAGACAACAGTTTGAAAGCAATTTCCCTCACCAGGACGTGCGAGGTCTCCGTTACTTACATTACATCGGGGGACACGTACCGTTCTGTTTCACTTAGGAAGTAAGGAGCAGGTGATCTTTTAATGGAACAACTTGCATTGTTTTGGGGATTACTCTTGCCCTGTGGGGGCAGATCTCTGGTGAGGGGATGACAGAGGGGGCTCTGCGGGTGGCTTCCCCCCAGGGAGCTCAGCCCCAGGGCGGCTGACTTTGCCTCTCCGAACCTGCCAGCCGGCCTTGGCTCTAAAGTCACCCCGATGAAAGTCGATTTGCTCTTGGAGGAAACCAATTCAGAGATTAGAGGCACAAGTTCTCATGGAAATTTACAGGTGATAAATGCCCCGCAGGAGGGCACTCTTTTTCTTTCTTAGCATCAACGCTCAGCTTCAGAATAACAAACAAGCGACATTAGCTGGAGGGGAAAATAAATAAATTAAGGAATTCAAAGTGCGTTTCTTTCCCAACTTACTTTGGAGAGCCTGCTTTCAGTGTATAAATCAGTGCTCGTTGGATTGCCATTTAAAAAATGGCAAAAGCGAAATGTAGAAGAAAATGCAAAGAAGTATCACGTGAGAAAAAAGGAACCCGTCACATGCGTGGCTTTGAACTAATCTCAAGTCAACAGTCTTTAATACTACCAGGAAACACAAATGGGCGTGCGTGATAGAACATTTAAGCAAGAATATAACAAAATAACCACTTGTTTACAATTACCCGAGGAAAATCCTACATCTGCTGGCACACCAGGGGGTGACCCCGGAATTATTTAGGGTGGAATTTGCACCAATTGGACCCCGCAATTTTTAAAAAAGTGTAAGAAGTCAGGCAGACACAGAGGCCTTTGGAGAGATTTTAATATGGCCCTCCCCATGAGGGAGGTGCAGAGATGCACACGCATGCATGCACACACATGCGTGCACACACACACGCACACCTCTGCCCACTGTCCGGTGTGGCTGGACAGGCACTGAGTCTACCTCAGTGAAATTTCTCTAGCATTCCATGTGATTTCTCTACGAAAAATAGTGCCGGCCAGCACTAGGAGAGAGATTGTTCAGATGGAGTCAAAGACTCCAGGGTCCTCTGCTCTTCAGAACACAGGTTTTGGAAGCTGTTCTAGTAACGCCCTGAAGAAAAGGGAGGGAAGGCTACGGTTTCAGGGTTTGGGAGGGGCTGCCTCCTTCGCACCCCTCTGGGAAATGCACGGTGTTCGGTAGCCTATCGCCAGGCTGGAAGTCCTGCTGCAAATAGTCCTGTTTAACTTTGAGATGGTTTATGAGATAGTCTTTCAGGAAATAGCAGTTTGCAAAATGCTGTTGGGCGGTCGGGGATGGGAGGGTTTCCTGGGTTTGCGAACATAACCTCTCCCTAAAAAATTGCCAGGTGAGCGCCCAGAAAGAACCCCACCCTACTCCTCCCTCCCATCTAGGTGGGGAAGCCGAACAGAACAACGAGGGGTCCCAGGAGATGGAATCCGGAGTGATTCCTTCGTAATCGTCTTGAGAAATATAAACTGCCCACTTGAGACAGCAGGTGCCCGGAGAAGCCAAAACATCCACCTTTTTGTTCAGTCCTTGACTCAAGGTTGAGTCTGGAATCGTTCTCAGAAGGGTCGGGGCTGGGGGGGGGGGCGCAGGGAGCCCCCGGGAGGGTGGCAGCTCTTCCTGCTTTGAGCCGGACTCTTCTAATCTTAGTGTGGAAGGTTTCCCATTTCTGGACTCCCCTCTGTCCTGGGCAAACCTGGACATCTGGTCACCTTAGCTCTCTCTTGAAAAAGCAAAGCCTTCAATCTAGTTTTGAAAAGAAAACAATAACTAGAGGTTCTACTCCAGGGGCTATAAAAGATTGCCTTTATCTTGGTAATTCCTTCTCTGCTTATTTTTGTTACCTCTTATCTGTTTCCTGGTAGTAAATCTCTTAGAAAGAAAATGGACTGTGGGCTTGCTGGGGCTGGGTAGGGTGTGGTAGCCGGGACTCGGGGCTCACTCTGCAGCTTCAGAGGAGAGGAAACCTCTAAGGCTGGAGCGGCTGATGGCAGCTCCCAGGCTATATCCTGGCGCTGGTGGGAAGGAAAAACCAGGTGCTGAAGGAGCCGCTGGAGGAGAGGGTGGGGAGTTAAATGCCCCGAGGGTGGACGAGCCTTTCCTAGGGGCAGGCCCTCCTGGCAAGTCGCCAGCGTCTCTGGCCTTTTACTTTTTCCTCCATATCAGACCATCTACCCCATCGTATGCTTGGGTGAATTGATCCCAGGCTTTGCCTCATGTCTAGAAGGGAGCAAGGACTTGGGCCAACACATTACAATATGTCTTCAACTTTTCTTACACTGAGCTTCTTTCTATTCCCTCCTTTCTTCCTCTTCATCCCCTCCCCCGCCTTCCTTCCTTACCTTCCACCATTTTTATTTTCCTTTCTTTTTAGGGCTCTATTTTTAAGTCACACCACCTTAAAGCCCAAGTGCTGCTACTGCCCCCTTGTGTTTCATTGATAGAAGAACTCCGTCCACACACCTGGGGAGAACCAAAGACCTTGGGATGCACAGGGCTGTGAATAGAGCTGCAAGGCTATTGACCACACCGTGTTGGCAAAGAACACACAAGCCAGCTGGGGAGACATTTCAGGTGGGGTGGCCCCACTGGCCTCCGGGAAGCCATACAACTATAGCTAACTGAGGAACTCCTTGAGAGAACCCACCTTGATCTTGTCTAGCTACAATGAGCTTGTGTGGGTCATTGTGGTGAGCTCTGGTACACACACAAGGGCAGGGCGATATCTGTCTTATTCAACATTGAACTTTAACACTTAGCACAGCACCTGGCCCATATTTGTTGGGATATATGGGAGTCGGATTTGTATCACAATTACGTGCATATCATAATTACATATGTACTTATAACAATATTTATTACATTTTTACTACATGCTAGGAACTGTTCTAAGTCTTTTATATGTGTTATTTTCTGTATTTGTCACAAACACCTTCTAAATTATTATCCCCATTTTATAAACAAGGAAACGGAAGCACAGGGTGGTACCTTGCCTGGGTAGGTGGCAGCGTCAGGATTTGAATCCAGGCTATCTGGGTCCAGGGCACTCTTGTGGACCCTTACGTTACATGTCTTCCACTTATATGCATCGACATTTCATCACGGCACAAGAGCACCTGCCATTAGCACAATAAAATGCTCTTGTCAATCTAGAAAAATGATACATTATAGCATCATTTTTCAGTATCCCAAAATATTCCCGGATTTTTTACTATTCTTAACTACTGAACACCCCCATCAAGCCGTGTGTACATACATGGCAAAGGGGAAGGTTTTGAAAAGTATTAATGTACATTTCTCTGTTGCCTTTCTGAGTGCCAGGCTTTGGCCTAATTGGACCCAGGCATCCACTTGCCTGGGCTCGAGGGAGGGGGTGGTGTATGGGACAAGGAGCTTCAGCATATTCTAGTGCGATGCAGGAAAGATGAGCCAGCATTCAGCTCCCGACCTGCAAATGAGAATGAAGAGAAGATTTTTTTTCAATTCATTCCACTTCCACCCCCTGCCCCCTCTTTAACATAGCCCAGTCCGAGACAACCCCACACAGAGAGTTCTAGGGAGTAGACATATGATAGCGAGAAGTGGGATTTATTGCCAGGTAATGGAAGAGGGGAGAGCCTGATTCTTCCAGCCCCAGGGCATGGTGGAGAAGAGGTCTATAGAATGAGGCAGGAGACCAAAAATGGGTTGTGTATTCCCAGATTTTTGCTTCATTTGGCTTTGGCTCAAGGCAGGAGAGAAAAAAGCCAAAGGTACAGGAAGGGCTCTGTGACCCAAGATGCTCATCAGGACCCTGAAAATCTCTCTGGATCAATTCTCAGACCTGCCCAGCTCACCCTGGAAGGCGGTCATGCCAGTGGCACCAGAAAGGGAGGCTCTGGATTGAACCACCTCAGTCTGCCCAGGCTCCCTGTTGTAGGATGCTGAGTTGAGAGTGTGCACGCTCCCGGGGGCGGGGGGGGCCCAGCGGGAGGGTGAGAGAGCATCAGTGCTGAGGCCGGGGTTGCAGAGGTCCTCGGGAGCAGAGGACCACGAGAGAGCACGCCGATTGTAGGAAAGGCCAGAGGTCTATAGCAGAGAGGGTCGGGTGAACTGGGTGGGGGGTGAGCCTGAGTGGACCGTCAGAGCAGTGCTCACACTAGGGAAGACCAGATCGTAATTTCCGTGAGCGGCAGAGTGCTGGCAGAGCATCACACTTCCCATGAACGTCCAGGTGTCTACAGGGGACAAACTGGAGGCAGCTGAAGCCCTCCGAGAGCTGAACGCCTTGATCTAAGAGATACTGGACCCTTCCTAAAGCATTGTTTACATTACCAGATTGGATTTGGTTTTAAACCAGTTTGGACATTTAGCTACAATTGTTTAAATCATATAAATTGCAGCGGGCCAGATTACTTGTGAACAAAACGAAAATGTACATTTTCTGGGGCACCTGGGTGGTCGGTTGAGCCTCCGACTCTTGGTTTCTGTTCAGGTCATGGTCCCAGGGTTGTGAGATTGAGCCCCGCATCGGGCTTCGTACTGGGTATGGAACCTGTTTAAAATTCTGTCTCTTTTTGCCCCTTCCCCCACTCGCTCGTGCTCTCTCTCTTTCTAAAAAAAAGTAAAAAAGTTTATAAAAGGAAAAAGAAAATGTATATTTACCTCCGTGCAGATTAAAGTTTGCAACCCCGATACATTACATACACCCAGGCAAGAACATAAAAGACCAAGCCTATATTGATTCTTCTGTTTTCACTGTGAGTCGTGTCTTTATTGTCTCAGTTACTGGCTTTGCTCGTGTCTGCTGCCACTCTGCCCGCCACTTCCTGAAGGCAGTAGCTCCTATACTCAAGTAGGAAGCTGTAGTAAGGGACTATCGGATTAATAGAATAGGCCACGTAATGGCATGCCCTTTGGCACAAAGATTATTTTGTGCTAAAGACAATTAAAAACCAGCAAAAAAAGTTCTTTACTGCCTACTCCTGTCTCAAAATATAAATTTCTCCTTTTGTAAAAAAGATGCTTCCTGAATAGGAAGGAAAGAGAGACAACTCTTTCTTTCTTTCTTTCTTTTTAAGTTTATTTTGAGACAGAGAGAGAGAGCATGGCAGCAGGGGAGGGGCAGAGAGAGAGAGAGAGAGAGAGAGAATCCCAAGCAGGCTCTGAGATGTCAGCACAGAACCTGATGCGGGGGCTCCAACACAATGAACAGTGAGATCATGACCTGAGCCTACATCAAGAGGTGGATGCTTAACCAGCCGAGTGACCCAGGTGTCCCAGAGACAACCCTTATCATCTGAGAGACTCTTACGTGCATAACAGGTCAACCCTTATTTACCATGTATTTCCTCCCCTTCTTAAAACTTGTTCTCCTCCTACCTTTCCAGAAGCCCAAACCCCTTTTCCTTTGTTTAGCCTAAGTGTGTATATAAATAAGCCTCAGGCATCTAGCTGCCTCCTTGTGTCTCATTTCTTGGTGAAACTCTTGTGCCTACATACGTGATTTTTTTTTCCTCTGGTTAATCCATCTTTTATCAATATGATTTGTGAACCCAGCCGATTAAAAAAGTTTTTCCTCCATTGCACCCCCATCTCCCAGCCCAGGCAGACACTATTCTACTTTCTGTCTCAACAGATTTACCTCATCTAGTCTTTTCATCTACATGGAATCATATGATGTGTGGCCTTAAGTGACTGGCTTCCTTCACTTGGCATATTTTCAAGAGTCATCCATGTTATAGCAGATGTTGCTGCTTTATTCCTTTCTTTGGATGAATAACATTCTGTTGTATGGACATACCATATTTTATTTATCCATCCATCCATCCATCCACCCATCCATCCATCAATGGACATTTGTGTGGCTCTTACTTCTCAGCTATTATGAATAATGCTGCTGTGAACATGCATGTACATGTTTTTGTGTGGACATATGTTTTCAATCTTGGGTATGTATCTGGCAGTAGAAATACTAGATCATTTGAATATTTCTTTTTAAATTTTTAGGACCCACCAAACTGTTTTCCAAGTGGCTGTACCATGTTATTCTCATGGGGTGGGGGTGTGAGGTTTTCTAACTTCTCCATATCCTTGTCAACAATACTGTCCTTTTTCATGACAGATGTCCCAGTGGATGTGAGCAACGTCTCATGGTGTCAAATGTCTTTTCCAAGGTTTCTAATAACTAACCTTTTGTGTAGTTTGCAGACATTTCTATAAGGTTCTTATATTCTTGGGATTGCTTCATGATCTTTTACTTCTTTTAGTTTAGTGGTTTACTGCTATATCTTTCATGACTCTAAAATAAACACCTCTATTTAGACTTTTTTTGGAAAGTGGCTAATCACATGACCCTCTATATGGAGTAATTTTAATTGCTTCAAAGCAATTAAATAGAGAGCTATTTATCTTGAAAGTCCAAAAGTAAAGTTACCGCAGGTCTCTAGTGATTTCCTCTCTAGTAGCATGGGGTAATTTTTGTGTCCTGTCACACTCTGCATGACAGATGTGTGACCAAACCTTACTCTGTTAATAACTTTACTTTTTAATTGAACTTTTACCCGTCACAGGCTGAGGGGCAGGGTGTATAGCTGGTTCTGAGTTAATTACAACTGCCATTATTTTTTATTTGCAGTGCCTGAGCAAGCAGTAAAACAGCAAGTTAAGTCACATTTGCAATGGGACCATGACTCAATTAGTGTTTTTGAATAATAGGCAATAGTAATTAAGGCGGTGGCAATTCCAGGGGCAGCATCATGTGGTAGCCTGGCTCTGGCAAAGCCTAGTTTGCAACATGTCTCCCGGGAGGGGGGTGGAAGGCAGACAGAATAAACCAGGTGGAAGTTCTCTCCTTCATGATGTTTGCAGACTGGGAATGGAAACTCTTGAGAAAATCTTCAGTAATTTTTCAACATCCAGTGTATCAACTTCGATTTCAGAAGCTCAGAATTCAACATTAAACTCCTAGGTCCTACAAGGTAATATTTTCAATCCAGTTAACAGTGGCTGGGAAAAGCCAGGCTCCTGGGACTGAAAGCCATACACAAGCATTAATACATAGTTGGATAACACGGTGTGCAGGGGGAAATTAATAGCCCTTTCAAATTGGCTTTGCAAACCCAAGCCTATAAAATTTCTTCTAGCCTAAGAGTGAATGTGCCCTTCGTAAGGATAAGAAGATTGAGGCCAGCATGGTCATGTGACTTGGGCGTGATCGCTCCATGAGGGGTTCTGGGTAAGGCATCTGGTTCTTATTTTAGATTTTAGCAGTTTAAATCACCATCTTCCAAGCTGCAGCTACTTAGGACTCTGTGGGCCCTTGCCTCTAGCCTGATATTTTATACTGGTGGTATGGAATAAGGAAAAATTTAATCCAAAGGGTAAGACATCATGAACGTTCTGATAAAGAAGGGCTATAAGAAATTGGCCCAGATTAATGCTCTGAGTGCTGTTAAAATGGACATCAAACCATCCTTGAAAGTGAGGTCACTAGAGGAGAGAGACTAGGTTTGGCAATGGACTACTATGTCTGAGGGTCATCTTCTTTCTCCCACATGCCTACTTCCTCGCACTTCTGGTCATCCAGAAGCCCAGTCCTTGTCCAAACTGAGGGCAATATAGTTGTTTCCCTAAGTATGATTCTCTGACCCTTTAGGGATACTTCCTTCCCAACTTAAAATTATTCTATTTGCAATCACTAGGCCAATGAACATATTTTGTGCCTCCTCAAAATTTGAATGTTGAAATCCAAACCCCAAAGATGATAGTACTAGAAGGTGGGGCTTTTCGTGGAGCTTAGGTCATAAGGATGGAAGCTCACGAATGGGATTAGTGCCCTTATAAAAGAGGCTCCTGAAAGATCACTCACCACTTTCACTGTGTAAGGACATGGCAAGATGCTGGCTGGGAACCGGAACCAGGGTTCTCATAAGAACACAACTACACTGGCACCCTGACCTTAGACTTCCCCAGAGCCGTGAGAAGTAAATTTCTGTTGTTTGTCAGCTCCCCAGTCGGTGGTATTTTGTTATAGAAACCCAAACGGACTAAGCCAGCCCAATGCTTAATACAGATGTGTTACAGGAATTAAGAGGAAGTTCAGGGAAAGCTTGGTGAAGTGAAGTTTGAGTATGGATAGCAAGTCAAGGTAGCTGGAGATGGTATCAAATGCCACTGTAAAGATTTTGAGGCATTAAAAAATTCCGAGCAAGAAAGGAACATGCAGAGAGCGATTGGGAATAGAGAAGCCATGGAGGCTACAAAGAAGAATCGTGAGTAGCTGCAGGCAAGGCACAGGTAGACTCCAAATGACAGATAGAATTTGAAAAATGGTGTAGGTTTGGTCAGCTTAGTTATTATTATTATTTTTTAAAGATTGTATTTTTAAGTAATCTCTACACCCAACACGAGGCTTGAACTCACAACTCTGAGATCAAGAACTGCACGCTCCACCGACTGACCTAGCCAGGTTTCCCTCAGCTTAGATACTTTGAAAGAAGTGTGCACTTACCCTTCCTTTACATCTTATAGAATTTAGAAGATGATTGCTCTTTTGAATTTCTGGACTCCTTTTTTCTTATGTTTATTTTTGATAGAGAGACACACACAGAGTGAGAGGGGGGAAGGGACAGAGAGAGAGGGAGACACAGAATCCAAAGCAGGCTCCAGGCTCTGAGCTGTCAGCACAGAGCCCACGGCAGAGTTCGAACTCACAACCGTGAGATCATGGCCTGAGCCGAAGTAGGGTTAGAAGCTCAACCAACTGAACCACCCAGGTACCCCTGGACTCTTACTTTCTAGTTTGATGTTAGAAATCGTTCAGGATGGAGTGGCTTCATAATTACTAAAAGAAAGGTCACAAGTGTTTCGCACTGTGGACTGGAAGATGGGAGGGTGAAGTGATTTTCATACGTATTTTTTTGGAGATGGAAAGATTTCTCTGTGGAGGATAGCAGAATATGCAACCACAAAATATGCCATGTTGACATGAGGGTTGTTTTGAGCTAAAGGCAATTGAGAAGAAGTAGATAGTAGAAAAGTTCTCCACCCTCCCCCTTTTTGCTTAAAAGTAGGACGTAAGTTTGTAAAGGTGTCTTCCCTCCTCTCTCTGCCAGAAAGGACAAAAGATAATCACCAGAGACAACTTTAGACCTTTATCAGCTGGGAGAGGGCACCAGAGAAATCCCCATAGCAAACGTCGCTAACCAGCCCTTATCTTCCATTTGTTTCCCTGTATATTTGCCTTTCCACAGTTTGCCACCCTAGAAACTAAGTCCTTCTCCTTTGTCTTGTCACTTCTTTAAAAACTTACTATTCTCTTGTTGAGATGCTATATAAGCCCAAGCTCTAGCCACTCCTTTGAGTTACTCATCTCTGGGTACTTCCATGTGTATGTGATGTACATGTTAATAAAATCTCTGTTTGGTTTTTCTCTTATCAGTCTGTCTTTGTCAGTCTGATTTGCAGGGTCCCTGGTCAATAAATCTAAGATGGGTAGAAGGAAAGACTTTTCCCCCTTTCCTCTACCTGGCTTCTCACAGGGGAATTCTCTTCTATGGAAAACCATTCCTCAATATTCTCCTAAAAACCCTACCATCTTCCACTATAACAGTTGTTTTTTTGACAGTGGAAATTAAATGGACAAGTAGATTAGTTTACTCAGGCTGCCATAACAAGATACCACAGACAGGAAGGCTTAAGCAATAGAATGTATTGTCTCACAGTTATGGAGGCTTGAAGTTTAAGATCAAGGTGCCTTCAGGGTTGATTTCTAGTGAAAGCACTCTTCTTGATTTATAGATGGCCACCTTCTGCTGTGTCCTCACGTGGCCTTTCCCTTGTGTTTGTGTGTTGTAGTGAGAAAGGTGAGAAAGATAGCTAATATCTCTTCTTATAGGGACACCAGTCCTAAAGGATTAGAGCCCCCTGCCAAGACCTCATTTGACCTTAACTACTTCTCTAGAGTCCTTATTTCCAAATACAAGCACAGTGGAGATTAGGGAGTTAAAGTATGGAATTTAGGGGAAACAATTTAGTCCATAACTCAATTCTAAGGGTCAACCAACTCTGACCATCTCAGAACTTGCCTTTGCTTGTTCTAATTTTTATAATTCTTTTTAGTTGGTCATAACCATTATTTTAGAGTCCTTAAATCATTGAAGAAGGGCAGAGGTGGCTCTTACCTCAGTGGCCCTTTGTGTTTTTTGGGACACAAAATGGCTGGAGAATTCCTCTACCATCCCTGCTTTCAGGACAGGGATGCAGGGCTTAGTTAACATTCAACAGTATCACTAGAGAAAAAGCCTCTAAATTGTTTTGACTGGTCATCCTTACCGTATATTTTTGAGCATACACCCTGACATATTTATTCATTCATTTATAAATTATATACATATGCTATAATCCTGCTACATTATATTACAAAATATACCCAAAATAGTTAAAAATAAACACAATAAGGGGCGCCTGGGTGGCTCAGTCGGTTGGGCGGCCGACTTCGGCTCAGGCCATGATCTCATGGTCTGTGAGTTCGAGCCCCGCATCAGGCTCTGTGCTGATGGCTCGAAGCCTGGAGCCTGCTTCAGATTCTGTGTCTGCTTCTCTCTCTCTCTGCCCTCCCCCTCCTCATGCTCTGTCTCTCAAAAATAAATAAACGTTAAAAGACTTAAAAAAAATAAACACAATAAAACAATTTTTTCAGTTAAAAATAAAGAAAAGTAACAGTTAGAATTATTGCTCCCTACGCTTCACTCTGGAGACCACCATCCTCGGTTTCGGATATAGTGAAGAAACCGACAATGAATTTGGAACCACTAATTTTAGATCCTGGTTCTTCTCTTATCCACTGTGTCATCTGACTTTCAGCAAAAGACTCAGGCACCTCCTAGTTACCTCCACCAGGCTGAGATTCCTGATGGGCATTGGTCTGCTTTGGTACCAAATACTTTTATTTTTTTATTTTTTTGGTACCAAATATATTTTAGTGAATACTGTGCCTTTCAGTAGAAGGAGGGCAGGCGAGTGGTGGTTGTGGTGCGGGGGGGGTGGGGGTGGATTTGGAGCGGGTGGAAAGAAGCGTTGGGAAGTTATATACTATAGAAAGAGGGCCAGTGCCTTTATGTTTATTTTTAAAGAACTTACTTAGCAGTAAAGCCAAAGCTTACACTTCAGTTATGAAAATTTTGCCATATCTCCTTGTTGTCACTGACATTAAGGACCGTTAGAAAAGGAAAGTTAAATTTTATTTACTTGCAAATGAATCCAGGCTCCAGTGGATTGAGGATGCGGACTCAGCTTGAGTCCAGTCACTTGGGTGTGAATTAAAACATCTTCCCTGGGGTAATAGATTTTCACCTCTAAGGAACCCAGAGGAAGAAAGGAAAAAAGCCCAAGCTGCCTGGGTGAAGCATCTATTGTTATGCTAATGTACACCTAGCAGGTGTGAGCTATAGTTCTCTGCTATGGCTTCCGTTTCTATCATGTTTTAGATGCTTGTGGCTGGATCACAGAGAGGACCCGGGGAGGTTCTTACTATAGGCTCTTAAGGAATATATACATTTTTAGTTTATTTATTTATTTTGAGAGAGACAGTGAGAGGGTGGGGATGGGCATAGAGAGAGGGAGAGAGAGAATCCCAAGCAGGATCCTGATTTGGGGCTCAGTCTCATGAACCATGAAATCAAGAACTGAGCTGAAATCAAGAGTCAGACGCTTGACTTACTGAGCCATCTGGGCGCCCCAAGAATATTTTTTAAAAAGGATAAAAATCACAATTCTCATACATGTATGAAAAAACACATGCCGAAGATTTTCTTTAACTCAAACTAGTGAGGTGTTACAACCAGTCCAATGGAAAAGTTAAAAAAAAAAAAAGCCCAAACCAATCTATGGAGTACACGAATGTTGAAATGAACGTGCACCCCAGCTAGCTTTTACATTAGAAGGGAAGTCAGTGGAAACTCTAGGGGTAGGACTTAATTTGCATGTCTATGGCCAAGAATTATTTTGCATTTCTATCAGTCATATACAATTCACAGTTGTAAAATAGCTCCCAGGCAATCCTATAACCCAAAAGAGTCCTCTAGAGTCTAGACAATGCATACTTCCCCATGAAAGCACAAATTTGTCTCCATTGCTTAACTCCAGGGGCCATTTGTGAATCGCGCCCACTGGGATTGTACATCACAGGGGCTGCTGGTACCACTTGGTCTTCCCGATGTCTTCTTCCTTCCTGTCTTCTTCCCTCCTGTCCTGTTCTTGGTGTCAACTGCATCCCCGAAGCAGGGCATCCACACAAGGAGACACGCCCCAATTCCTGACTTGCATAATATTTTTGCTTCTCATGATAGGGAAAAATCTGTTATAAGATGGCTGACAGGACTGATAATTCCAGTCCCTCCCTGAAGACTCCCCTTCGGGTTTTTCTTCCCATCCCACTTGCCCTGCGAACAGACTATAAATTGTCCCCTCTGCTTATGCTTGGATCTCAGACCTCTGGAGAGTGATCTCCTCTGAACCCACTGGTGTAAAATAAATCTCCTGCCTTCCAAGATCTCCGAGTGCCGCTTGGTTCTTCCGCTGGGTGATCCAGCCCAGATTCCGTAACACTCTTAGTTCCCACTACCTCTGTGATACCTGGAGACAGAAAGGAGAAGGGAGATGGTGTTTGTTATTTCCTTTCTGTTTCTGTTAATGACTTCTTCCTCTTTCCGAGCTCTATGAGGGGGCTGGAGCAAGGAAGAGGAGGAGAATAAGGTGCAAGTTTCTCTGTGATATTAGCAGTGCTGTTCTCATTGTAAACAGGCTGTAGCATATATGTAACAAAAGTGGTTTCATTTTAGTTAGTTTTTATTGCAGTTTCTAACACATATTGGAAACATGAATGAGGAAATTTAATCTCTCTGAGCTTTGGTATTCAAAACTGATAAAACGAGATGGTTGTAATAAAAATTTCAAGGTCACTTCCAGTTCTGAATATTTATGAATGTATTCCTGTTGATCAGGTATCAAGGATCATACATGCAAATATAGCAACTGATGTTCTTACTTTCATGGCTCTTTTCTTTACTGTTCTCATTGTTGAAAAGTATTTAAAGTAATTTATTTTATGAAATAGTGCATGTGATTGAGCTGCACTTTGGGAGAAGCTGAGGAGAAAGCAGAAAAGGGTTCATGTGTACCATTTTTAAACTGAAAAAAGTTTTCAAATAAAATAGGCTAGTATAAAATTGGAAGGATGCTAGCCCTGTTAGCAGAAGTTTGATCGTTTCAACATTGCTGTCTTCTCTGCCCTTTTTCATCTCCATCCAGTCCGCTAAATGTTTTAATGCATTAATATGAATGTATTGTTTTGGATAACATTACCACCATTTCGTGGCCAACCAGGACAACATCTTAATAGGGTGCCTGCGGGGGATTGTGGAACGGGGCAGCATCCTTGTGCTCAGCCCTGTACGACATACCATACGAAGCACTGTTTCAGCTACTTTTACTTCCTGAATAAAGGTTATTAGGTAATTAATTAAAATTTTTTTAAACTTGTACTGAAAACACAGTACAAGTTATCCTTTGGTAAAGAAATCTTACTTTTATAAAGGGTATCTCCCTTTCTCTATCAGGAACAGAAGAATGACTCTAAGTTACAAGAGAACCTTTTTTTTTGTCAATAAAGAAAGCATTGATTTAAATTTGAATAACAACCCTTACCCTTGTTTGCCATGCTTTTCCTAATAACCTCCCTATAACTGACTTCCTCCTCCACCATACTTTTCTTCTTTTGTCTTTAGCTGACCGTGGTATTTAAGCTGGAGTTCTAAGCCACTTATTAGAGTTACTCATTTTTCTCTACGCATCTCCTATGTATACATGATTTATGCATGTTATGAAACTTCTGCTTTTTTTTTTTTAATTAATCTGTCTTTTGTTATAGGGGCCCCAGCCAAGAACTAAGAAAGATAGAAGGGAAATTGTTTCCCTACCCTACACATCAACAACCCTGCTAGGATTTATGTAGCCTTTAAGCAAGTCCAGACTCGACTAGAGCATTTTCTCATGACAGTGCATTAAACTCATCCATTGGCTGGGCCAGGCAGAGGACTTCAGAGTTTTAGAGAAAAGGTTTCTGCTTGTTCCAACTGCAGCCTTTCTGACGTGGGCAGCATATTTCACATTTCTGATTCAAATTTAAACACGAGATCTCCTTAGGGCTCATTAGGATTGGTTGTCTCTGGGTATTACCTATTCAGCTTTTTGTCTATGTTCAAAATTTTAGCTTAAGGGGAACTCTCCAAATTTTGTAAGACATGATGGGGTTCATTCTTTCAGCAACTGTTTCTTACTAGTTTTGTGTTTTCCTATGAAGGAAGCTAGCTTCTCTTTCTCTCATGTAATAAAGCATAAGATTTTCCTTACGGGTCTTAGAGCAAACCAGAAGCAAAATTACAATGAGAACACATATTTGAGGACTCATCTAAGAATTTTGGGGGGAACAAAAGACTCTGAGAAAAGAGATTCTATACAATGTAAATTGGTTTAATGGAAAAATATTATCAATATCGTCCTCCTTCTTAATTTGATGTTAGTGTTTTGACTATAGATTCAACTCATGCCATGAGGGGCAGGATGTGATTTGATTTTGTCTAATTCAAGTCTTGTTGGGAACAGAAAATAAAATTGGGTACTAAAAATGTGTCAACATCTTAGCGGACGAGAAATGAATAAGTTCTTCTTGTGCAGGTACCATGTCTTATTCATGTTTATGCTCGTTCATATGACAGGCTCAGTCACTTGTATGTGGTAAATGATTGATAAAGGTTTGCTGAGATGAATTATTAAAGATAGGAGAGTCTTGGGATTAAATGAGTGCTCTTAATGTTTTGACACAGTTGTTAAGGACAACTATGAGGCATTTTGGGGAAAGTATATTCATTCTTATTTTTAACTGTATTCCTGAAGGTTTGCACATGGTTATTTACTCAACATGGCATAACACCCAAGGACATAGTTCATTTATCTTCTGGTTTATTTAAATTAGACTTAAGGACAGCTTATTCCGTATACTCCAGTACTAATAGATAAGTAATATATTCGGAAAAGAGACTTAGATACTGGGACAGAGGAGAACTAGTTCAAACAGGTAGACTTCTAATATCTTAATGAGTATAGAGTACTGCAAATCCTTGGCATTAGCAAGTTATAGAGTAAGTTTTTGAAACAGCCCTGTCTTAAAGTAGTGGAATGACCAGATCAGTGATTAGTAGTTTCTATGTCTCCTATCCAGAATCATTTTTGACTCATTAACGTTACGGCCAGTAAATAGTTGTGCTTCCACAAAACTGGAAACAGCAGTGTGAGTCATGCTTCAGTGAAGCACACAGCAATATAAGGTGGGTGGCGCGTACTGAATGATAGTGGTCACGTCTCCATTCAGAATTTATTTTAATTGTTTTTAGGTAAGAAAATAGATGTGAGGATTTCTCGGACAAATATAGTTTCTTGGAAATACAAGTGAGTCCTCCCACTGGTGTGCTCTGGATGTGCAGCGATACCTGCTGCGGTAGCTCCTGAGCTGACAGCACATTTCCAGGCTGGGGTGCTGGCCTTTTTCACAGCCTCAGAGGAAAGGAGGCTGAGATCGAGTGAGGCTGCAAAAGAGCTGACCTTTGAGAATATCACTTTTGTATATAAATTTTAGGTTCTTTAATAACACGAAATGGTCTGTGTATATTAAAATTTGACATTATACATTTGCTGGATATTAGATACCCAAGCAAGTAAGAATGAAGGGATGAATAACACAAGTTAATTTATTTCCTTACAGTTTGTAAGTTGATTTGAGTGTCATAGGAGATGCTGCAATTTACTTTGAAGATCATTCTTTGTGACTCTATTCCCTGCTTGATTTAATATGTACAAATGTATGCACAGTCTTCAAAAATGAATCCCAAGTTTGTAGCACGATTTACTTTTCCTTTGTCCAAGACTCTTCATTCAGAAGAAAATGGGTAAGTCACAGAGAAGCCTACTGTGGAGTTGGAGGTGGGCAAGTCAGGGAAGTGGAAGGGAGTGTGTGAAGAGAGGAAAGATCCTGAAATAAAGAGGGCAAGGAAAAGGTGGGGATGAACTATCTATAGATGCAAAAGCATGATCTGGCATGAGGTCTAATTCAAAGTGTGGGGCCAGGCCACTTGGGTTTTCATATATCCCAGTGATTCTTGATCTTGGATGCAGCCAAGAGCAGAACATGGTTCCTTAAGCTGTCCCTCTAGGAATTTTTTTGGCAAATCCAGATTTCCATCATGTTTATCTCTGCACTTGGGATCAGTCCTATTTGCCTGAGGGCAAGGCAGATCACTTGGAAGTCTGGAGTGGAGTGATCCATGGCTGAGATCAATGTAAGTATTTTTCACAGGACAACAGATTTATTTGTTCTCACATAGACAAGAGAAGGAAAGAATTTTAATGCAAGATGCATACGTAAAAAGTTGTTCTTGAAACAGGAGGCAATTCTCAAGAGAAGCATCTCTTTTTGATATTCTAACATTACCGAAGGATCTTTTGGAAAGGAAAAGGTAATTATTCAGTTAATTCAGCATCATTAGAGAAAAAAAAATAATAATATCTAACATTGAATCAATGCTATTGTGGGCCAGGGACTGATCTAACATGTTAACTCTTGACTCCTCTCTACAAACTTGTAAAATCAAAAGGTATAAATAGAGAAAAAAAGTCAGGTAGCTGGGCAGCTCTGTTTTCTTCTTTAATTTGTTTTGCCTGGAAATTTGGAAGAATCCTTTTCCAAAAATCTGAGAACTCACAGCTTTCTCAGAAGAGGTCCTGGCAAGGTTTAAATGGCACTCCTCTTTATAAACTTTATAAAACATGGTATTTAATATATTAACTGATGTAGTGAACCTGCCAAAGATTTACTAATGTGCCAGAACATTTACCAGCAAGCCCTTAATTATTAATAACACCCCCTCTGGGTTCACAGTGTTCTGAAGGCAACTCACTCTGTCTCTCACTTGTCCCTATTTGTCATTTCCATTCTCAACTAAGTACAACACAGATTTTCTTTCCTTTTGCATTGGAAGGGATGGAGGATAAGTAGTGTGGACCAGAAAGAAATAAGGAGGAGAAAGAGAAGACTCCATCAGAGCAAGCGTGAAAGAACCAGAAATTTGGGGCATTTAACTTAAATACACAGGATTAGGTGATCACATAAAAGGAGAGCCTGAATTGCATTTAGGATGGCTTTGGGAGCTTCCAATATGAGGCTGATTTGTACATTAGTTTCTTATTGCTGCTGTCAAAAATTACCACAAACTTGGAGGCTTAAAACAACTCAAATGTATTCTCTTACAGTTCTGGAGATGAGAAGTCTGCAATGAGTCTCATGAGACTAAAATCTAGGTATTGGAAGGGCCAGTTACTTCTGAAGGGCCCAGGGGAGACTCCATTCCTTGCTTCTTCTATCGTCTAGAGGCTGCAAGCTTTCCTTGGCTTGCGGCTACACCACTCCAGTCTCTGTTGCTAACCTCACCTCACCTTTTTCCTTTTCTGTAGTCAAATCTCCCTCTGCCTTCTTCTTATAAGGGAAGTTATTATATTTAGTGCCCATGTAAAAGTGTAGAAAATGCAGGATACTCTCAGTAAGATGCTCAACTTAACCACATCTGTGGAGACTCTTTTGCCATATATGGTAACATATATAGGCTCCAGGGAATAAGATCTGGATATCACTGAGGGTCATTATTCGGGCTACCATTGTTTGGTTAACCAAGACAGCTAATGAATCATCATGTACGGATAGCTACTTTATGACTGGGAGGGTCTAGAGGTCTTGGAGAAGAATGGTAGTAATATGTCCTTTCTCTTTAGGGGAAATCTTATCAACCCTGAGGATCAGTTCCTGAGCTTTTCCCTAAGTGGACTTGATTCTATCTTTGGAGTCACCTGAGCCAAGAGCAACCCTCTTTTATTATGGTCTCGAATGTGAATATATTTCCAAAGTACTATCTGGGGAAGAAAAACTTTTCCTCCACTCTCTTAAGTTTGTTATTGAGGGCCTGCAAATTAATCTGACGAAGAGATTAGCAAGAGGAATAAACACATTTATTACATCTGCATGCATGGTTGTTCACAAAGAAATGTAACTCAAGGAGTCAGGCAGAATTTGGGGCTTATATTCCATCTCTCTCTTTTTTTAAATTTTTATTTATTTATTTTGAGAGAGAGAAAAAGAGTGGGGAGGGATGGAGAGAGAGGGAAACAGAATCCCAAGCAAGCTCTGCACCATCGGCTCAGAGCCCTACTCGGGGCTTGATCTCACAAACTGTGAGATCATGTCCTGAACTGAAATCAAGAGTTGGCTGCTTAACCAACTGAGCCACTCAGGTGCCCAAGGGGTTTATATACCATCTTAACAGGGAATGGGGAGAGGCAGAGGGACATCTTAGTGGGGAATGGAAACAGGGAACTTATAGGAAAACGAAGTTTTTAAAAGGTTAAATGGGCACTTAGGAAAATATTGGAGATACGATAGTTTCGTGGCAATGCCCCTTTGAGTGTGATGCCAACTTCTATTCTCTAAGGAGAGAAAATTAGAGTCGCTCTGTGGAGAGGATTTATGATAGTTTTTTTGGGGAGTCTCTGCTTTTAAGCAGATAAGGGATTTTAGGAACCCAGATGCCTTTGGCAGAAAAATTATTTTCTGCCATGGTGGCTTATTCTGGACCCCTTCAGAGCCTATAATCATGCAAGATTTGATCCAGCTCAAAGTTCTGCACTTTTGAGTCTTCTACATCTATCAGACATGTGGTCCTTGTGAGCACACATTGATGTTACGTGGAAAGAATGAGCACAATTTTGGGACTAGTGAATCAGTAGGGCTATTTTGTTTTTTAGAGTAAGGAAGATGTGTAACAAATCAGATCACAGAGGAGGAAAACCAGGGCAGAGCACAGATTATCCTGGGACTGAATCTGTAATCCACACTCCAATGTTATAGGGAGGCCCTTTGTAGGGAGAATCCATACCAACCCTGTGGGCATTGGTCTTGGTTTGGAGCCTGGCTCCTGTTGCTGTCTACGTCCTTAGGCTGGGGTGAACCTTCCATCATGTCCTACTTTATGTCCGTGGTCTGGGTCCCGAGTTGCTTCCCAAGCTTTCTTGCTTGGTCTTGCACATCTGATCAGCTCTCCCTGTACGCTCTAGGAATCTCGGGGTTAGATTATTCTCGTCTAAAATCATACACCCGTAGTTACATAGTTCTCACTTTTAAACCTTAAAAACATAATTTAGTCATCTTAGGAAAATCTTCCATCTTCCTTTGGGAATACTAGACCAGTGAGTCACCACAAAGCCTTCCAGGAAAGGGGTGGTGGCTGGGTCCCAGGGCCTCATCAGCCACCGGCACATCAGTTATCCATGGCCCTACAGATGAGCCAGGGTGACCTTCAGACAGGAAATAGGATGCCTGTGGGTGGCCCCCAGGAATGCACAGACTTTGAAGCAGGAAAACGACAGAGAGATGTGGAAGGGATCCAGGTGAGAGTGTTTATGTGGCCGGGGACTCAGGGCGCTGAGCAGTAAAGTCTGGCTTCTCCATGCTGCCAACTCTCCCCCACTGCTTCCCGGTGCCACATTCTAAATTGCAGGCTCTGCCTGTTGCCCCTTTTACTTTATTTTCAGCTCATGATAGCTGGCTTCCATTACTACCACTTTATTGTAATGTTTACTAGTCAGCTCTCAAGATGACCCTCTCTCAATCCCAGCCTCTTTAAAAGCCTAGAATACCAATCTCCTTCTCTAAGATTGCTAATTGTTACAGGTTGAATTGCATCCCCCCCCAAAGATATGTAAAATCCTAACCCCTCCTCCCCGTGAATGGGACCTTATTTTGAAACAGGGTGTTTGCAGAGGTAATCAAGTTAAAATGAGATCATTATGTTGGCTCCTAATCCAATATGGCTGGTGTCCTTATGAGAAAAGACACATAGACTCACAGGGAGAAGGCCACATGGTTTTACTCCCTGATGATGGAGGCAGAGATGGATATCATTGAGGGTAAAGATGCAGATGTAAGCCCAGGAGGACCACAGCTCACGGGCTGCCACCAGAAGCAAGAAGAGGCAAGGAACGGGGCACCTGGGTGGCTCAGTTGGTTGATCATCCAAGTTTGGCTCAAGTCATGATCTCGGGGTTCATGAGTTTAAGTCCTACATTGGGCTCTCCGCTGTCAGCGCAGAGCCTGATTCAGATCCTTGTCCCCCTCTTTCTGCACTGCCTGGCTTGCACTCTCTCAAAAATAAATTAAAAAAAATAAAGAGTACATAAAATAAAACATTAAAAAATTAAAAAAGAAGAGGCAAGGAAGGATTCTCTTCTACAGGCTTCAGAGAGGGCATGGCTCTGCTGAGCCTTTGGTTTTGGACCTTGGAACTATTAAATAATAAACCTCTGTTGTTTAAAGCCATTCTGTTTATGACATTTTGTTACTAGGAAATAAACACACTCACAATTACAATATTATAACCCTGTGGGGGTCCTGGTTCTCTGCCCTCTCTCTCTGGCAAGTTCTCTCTAACTCTCCCTCTGGCTCTTCTTCCTCCTCCAGATCCCTAAAGCTAAGTGTTGACCAGGATTTCACACTCGAGTTTTAATTCTTTATTTTGCATATCTGGCCTTCTCACTCCTTTCTAAACTTCAGCCCTCACTTCAACACAAGTGAAATGAATTTCAAAATTTAACTTCTGGTCACGTGTGCCATTTTTACCTTCTATGGAACATATTCATTCAGCCTGGATGTCCTACTTCCTTCTTAAATTCATAACATCTAAAATTAAACTAATGTTTGATGATCTCCTCCCCAGTCCCAGCCCCTTCTCGCCCGCCTGACTTCCTCATCTGCCCGTAGTTCAGTGACCACTCCGCCCCCGTCTAGTCATCCATATCTGAAATTGTGTATAGTCTTGCTTTGAGTCTTTTCCTCATCGTTTTGGTTTTTTTTTTTTTTTTTAAAGTTTATTTGTTTATTTTGAGAGAGACAGAGACGGCGCAAGTTGGGGGAGCGGCAGAGAGAAAGGGAGAGAGAGAGAATCCTAAGCAGGCTCCATGCTGCCAGCAGAGCCCAGAGTGGGAGTGGAACCCACAAAACTGTGAGATCATGACCGGAGTCAGACACTTAACTGACCAAGCCACCCAGGTCTCCCCGCATCCCCCCTTCTTTTTCTCCTCCTTAACCAGTTGACAGGTGGAGGAGAATTTCTAAGAACTCTTATCAGTGGAGGAAGCACCCACTAAATTCTGCATAACAGATCATACCAAACAGCCCTTGTTTACCATACTTTCACTTGTCCCTTTCTTGCCTCCCCAACCCGGAAGCCCCAAACCTCTTTTCCTTTGATTAGCCTAAGATGGCATATAAACCTCCATCACCTGGCTGTCTCCTTGCATCCCATTCCTTTATGAAATCCCAGTGCATATACATGTAACTAATTAAATGTGGAGTTTTATTTTTTCTCCTCCTCTTGTTAATCTGTCTTTTATCAGTTTGACTCAAGGGCTTCAGCCAATGAACCTAAGATGGGTAGAGGGAAAAATAGTTTTTTTCCCTGCCCCCCTGCAAAGCCCTCTGAAAGCGGATTGCTTCTTTAGTCTCTCTGTCTCTCCCCTCTGTCTTGCACATCAGGCTGCCAGCAGGTGAATGGGGAGCCAGGGAGATGCCGTGATTGGCTAGCTGTAGGTGCTCCGCGTGAGAAGGGGTGTGAAGAGGCAGGCGTAGCACCCATCAGGAGGTGGGAGCTCTCCCACTCAGACTTCCTGAGGTTCGAAGGAGAAATCGCAGGCGGCTCATACCCGCAGCCAAACCAGCTTGGGTGGTATTCCTCGAACACCAGCGCTCATAAATCCCTCCCAGGGCTGGAGCCGGTTTGACAAACTAGAGGTTTTGGGTGGCCTGTCTGTTGTCTGGGGGCAAGCTTGGGGAGCCGAAGGAATCAAGTCAAGGCCTCAGGTCCTTTGCAGAGTTGTTTCTTGGCAACTCTGGTCGTATGTACTCAACCGCTGATTGAGAGATCCGATGATGTCACGTTAAAAATATCGCAAGTCTCTTCCTTTGATAGTTAGTGCTTCCGTTAGCCTGTGACAGTGAAGATAAAAAAGCCCTTTGTCCCGATTTTGAGATAAAAATGAGTATGATCTAAATGTATCATCTACTTATTTCTTAGGGGATTCTAATGGATTTTTTTTTTTAATGTAAACTGGCTGTGTTCGTAGTAAGAACCGCCCGTTTACGCCTGTTCTTCACTAAGGCAGATAAACGCAATATTGTCATTGCTTTCTTTTTGTCAGCGTGTTCAGGCTTGAGCTTTCTCACCCCGGGGGAGGAGGGGTGTGTTAGAGGTACATTTGGCAAAATCGTTTTGCAAATTTAGATGGGTGTGCTTTTGGACACAGGGAAGTTTCCCAAGTTTTCTTTGGGTTATGGATCGGGAAGACCATGTTTCTGAGCCTGGGTATCATCCCCACTTGCCAAATGAAAACACAAACAGGCAAACGGATAAACACAGTTGTTGTTTTTTTTTTTAAAGTTAAAAAGGAAACAATTGGAAAGCCAGAAGCGATCAAATTTCAGTAATATTTTCAATAAATTAATGGCCTGTGTTTGCAGGCAGCAGACACTTGGAAAAGATTAAGCTGACAGATGGGCACAAATAACGCCACAGGAAAACTGGGAAAGATGATAAATATTAACTGCAGGCCGTTTTTATCCCCCTTGTTAATTAGCCAGGCGGCTCCTCTTACAGTAGGTAAGCTCATTTTTCATTTTACTTTGAAGTTCTTTCATCTCGTATTGTTTTCTTTGAAAATTTCTCGTGTTTCCCTCCTGTGTTTTGTTTTGTTTTTTTTCCTATTCCAGATCTGCTTCAAATTTCAGTCCCGCATTCCCTCCCACGTTTCCTGCAGTGAGGCTTTTGCAGGGGAGAAAGCAAGGACGTTTCCTTTACCTCCTGTCATCTCCCGAACAATTTTCTTGCTATTAATGTCTAACAACTTCCCAGCCCCGGGGAATACAAATTCCTTTCCTTTTCTATAAATTGTTGTGTGCTGTTCTCACTGCCCATCACTAACAACACGACACGGCGTTATTGATCTTACTCTCCCTCCCTTTTGCCCCCTTAGAAGAATCTTACAAATGAATTGGTTCTGCCCTGTATCTTTGAATGGTTTGTATTTTCCGATGTCCAGCCCGGCAGCCCGGCAGGGTCATTTAGCTGAAAGAGCATGGTCTTTGGAAATAGCCAGCCCTTGGTTCATATTCTTGTTGCTTATATTCTGGTTTCGTCTCTTATTATCCAGATGACCTTGGGGAAGTTCTTTAGGCCCTCTGAGCCAGTGTCTTCATTCCAGTGATTCCTACTATCTGATTTGCTGATGAGTCTCAAGGAAATGTGGTACATATATCACCCAGAGCCTCCCTTTACTTCTCCGAAGCAGGATGCCAGAGGGATACGGCCAGTCCTTTTATTTGCGGCTCCCAGGGGGCTGTGCAGAGGACCCCGGGATGATGCTGGACTTCTCATGCTCTGCAGCAGCTCGAGAGTGGTGGCAGGTCAAAGGGCTGTAATGAAACTCACTGAGGATTTGTCTCATTTGAATAATTCAGATCTCAGCCAATTGCCCTCCTTTCAGAGAAGCCTTCCCTGACCATGCGGTCAGAAGTACTTCCCCGGGTCAGCTCTCTAATTGTCATTCGCTTTATCATCATTACAACACTCAGCACTACCTGAAAGTACTGGCTAATTTGTATGTTTCCTCATTTATAGTTAGTCTGTTTCCTCCACTGAGATGTAAACTCTATGACAGCTGGAAACCTACTTATCTGAGTTTCTGTTACAGCCTCATTGCTTCAAGCAGGGTTTGACCCAACAAGGCCCCAATAAATGTTTGTTACATGGAGCTCTCTTGAATGTTGGAAATTGCCCCCGCCCCCCCCCCCCCCCCCGGGATCTATCAGTATACGAATGTAGCAAAAGCTTTAGTTTTGGCTGGGTGAAACTAATCTTAGCTGGTTCATTTATGTGTCTGTATGTGTGGTGGGCATGGTGGCACAGGTTTCTTTATTGACTTCTAACTGCATCCCAGATTAGCACAGTGAAATACCCAATAGTTTCATGATTCCTCAAGAAGAAACAGGCAGCAGTTAAAAAGTTTTGTTTAATTCGTGGAGTGATGACTGCTCCAAAGACACTCTTAAGACACTTTTGGGGCACCTGGTTGGCTCAGTCAGTTAAGCGTCTGACTCTTGATATCAGCTCAGGTCATGATCACACGGTTCACGGGATTGAGTCCCGCATTGGGCTCAGTGCTGACAGTGCAGAGCCTGCTTGGGATTCTCTCTCTTCTCTCTCTGGCCCTCTCCTGCTTGTGTGTTCTCTCTCTCTCTCTCTCTCTCTCTCTCAAAATAAATAAATAAACTTCCAAAAATAATCTTAGAAAAAACTCCAAAACCAAAAAGCAAAAAAAAAAAAAAAAAAAAAAAAAAAAAGCAACAAAAACCCTTTCTTAGCTTGTCTTCTAGAATATTATTCTCTCTTAACTACTCACCTTCCTTACTAGCACCTCATTTCAGGACTCACTGTTGGTTCTTCGTTTCCCCAACCTAGAACTTTTCATATCGATCACTATTCACTCTTTCGGTGATTCATCTAGCTACGTGACATCAAATGCCTTCCTATTTTGACAACCTTCACATTTATATCTTCAACCCAGACCTCTGAATTCCATACACCCATTTCCAACTGCCCTGCGATACCCCTAGTTGGATGTTTAAGTTGATTGCATTAATATCCATACCCTTTGCCCCTGAGACTTTACCTTTTCTCTCACTAAAGAGGCAAGGTTTACCTTTCCTGCCAGCCCTGCTGAATCTGGGCTTAGCCATGTCACTTGCTTTGCCAATAAGATGAGGCAGAATTTATGGCATGTAAGTTCCATGCTGACCCCTCAAGAGTATGTGTGTTTGTACTTTCTGCCTCTTGTGCTACTGCTATTGCTATGAGGAGGACAAGACCAGGTTCGCCGAGGTGGTCTCAGAGGATGTAGGGGAGGAAAATTTTTTTCTCTACCTTTCTGTGTTCTTTTGGCTCATCTATTGATCAAATTGACCTAAAATGGATTAAAAGGAGGGGCACCTGGGTGACTCAGTTGGTCAAGTGTCTGACTTTGGCTCAGGTCATGACCTCACGGCTCGTGAGTTCAAGCCCCGCATCTGGCTGGCTACTGTCAGCACAGAACCTGCTTCAGATCCTCTGTCCCCCTCTCTCTCTGCCCCTCCTCCACTTACACTCTCTCAAAAATAAATAAACATCAAAAAATAGATTAAAAGGAGAAAAACAAATGTAAATACTTACATCCGGAAACCTCACATGCATATGAAACTGAAGGACAAGATAGGCAACTGAGGCTTCTATCCCACCCTGAGCTAAGGAATGGGATAGGAGACTGGGGCTTCAAAGGCGAGAAGGGTGATTCATAGGACAATAAGAAAAGCAGAGATTTAGTAATTAGGTGTTAGCCTTGCCATACAGATTAGCCTTACAGATTAAAAAAAACTATCTCTGGTAATAGCTCTTTTTCAGGGCCAGGCTGCCTATTCTTTTAGTAGTTAAGGGAGAGGTAAAAGTTTTTCTTGGATCTGTTGGATCTTGATTGCCTTCAGTTCAAAGTAACTAACACGCTAGAGTGGCACATATTGGAGTCACGTATTTTGCTCCCCCTCAAGGAGGGACTTAGAGAAGAGAGTCTCAGCTAAGGAGTCTCCACTAAGCAAGACTAGAGCAGATCCCAGCTTACGGGTTACTTGTTTATTTCCTTTTGTGAGTGTCTATTCGAATTTTTTGCCCTTTATAAAATTGCATGATTTGTTCTCATATTTTAGAGTCCTAAGTGTTGTTTACATATTCTAGATGCAAGTTCTTCGTTAGACATACGTGTTGTGAATATTTTCTCCTCTCCTGCAGCTTGCCATTTTGATTTCTGAGCAGCAAAAAGTTTTAATTTTGTTGAAGTCCAATTTTATCAATTTTTTTTTCTTTTCCAGATTTGTGTCCTATGAGCTATTGAGCTTTGAAGTGGTTTGGGAGTCACACTATCTAACTGAGGCAGAACCCTAACGGGTATCTCAAAATGAACGTGTCCAAAACTGGAGTCCTGATTCTCACCCTCTCACCCTCTGTCAGTCCTGTGCCTTGGCCAGTTGTCCTCAGCTCAGAAAATGCAATCCCTTCTTCCAGTCGTCAGGCTAAAAAAGGCTTTTATTCTTCTCTTCCTGTCCCGCTCTACAAGCCACCATTAGCAAATCCTATTGGAATCCCTTTCAAAATATACCCAGAATCTGACCCTGTTTCACCATCTCTAGCCACTGTCACCTTGGTCCAAGTGGCCGTGATTTGTGCCCTGGTGTTTTGCAATAGTCTCCTAACTGGCATCCCTGTCTGCCCTTGTCTTATCATAAAATATTCTCAACACAGAAACCAGAGTGATATTTAAAAAATTTTTTAATATTTTATGTTTTAGCAGCTGCCCCAAATCCTTACAAGGCTTCCTTATCATTCAGAGTTAACCTCAAAATCCTACAACTCAAAACACCTTACACGGTTTCCCCACTTCCGCTCTCTCTCTGATAACATCCATGACCACTCTCGAGCTGCCATACTGCTTCTGCTGTCCCGGCCTTCTTGCTGTTCCTTCAACACTCTAAGCAAGCGCCTGCCTCAGGGCCTTTCCATCTGCTCTCCTCTACACCTGCGGTACTTTCTTCCCACATATTTGTGCCTACAAATACCTTCATTTTCCTCAGCTCTCTACTCAAATGTCTTTTTGGCACCTGGCATTGTATACATACCAGTTTTTTTTGCCCCGTAGCACTTCCCACCACCTGATTTTTATATTTGTTTGTTATTTGTTTTTCTGTACCTCTTTTCCTGTTACCTTGGAAAACCTTCAGAATATAAGTTTCTTTTTTAATTGTTTTTTATTTATTTTTGAGAGAGAGAGATATAGTGCAAGTGGGGGAGGGGCAGAGAGAGAGAGAGAGAGAGAGAGAGAGAGAGAGAGAGAGGGAGACACAGAATCTGAAGCAGGCTCCAGGTCTGAGCTCCGAGTTGTCACACAGAGCCTGATGCGGGGCTCGAACTCACGAACTGTGAGATCGTGACCTGAGCCAAAGTCAGACGCTTCACCAACTGAGCCACCCAGGCGGGGATGTTATTTTGTTACTGTTGGATCATCAGGGCCTGAAAATCATAGGCAATTCAAGAATTTAGTATAATGTATTTTTTAATGTTTATTTATTTATTTATTTTGAGAGAGAGAGAGAGGGAGAGAGAGAATCCCAAGCAGGCATTGATTTCATGACTGTGAGATCATGACCTCAGCTGAAATCAAGACTTGGATGCTTAGCCAACTGAGCCACCCAGGTGTCCCTTACTGATAGAGTATTAATCACTATATAGCAAACTCCTTAATTTAAGAACTCAAGAATCATCTTGTAATTTTTTGAAAAATACAGAAATTCTGAATGTTTTCTACGCTTGGAGAATAATATGTTTACAACGTTGGTTTTTCTGGAACAGTCTAAACGCTCAGCAGTAGACGTCAGCAGGCAAATGTTAGGTTACAAATCAGCCTTTCCAACTGGAAGGATTTAGTATAATGACTTGAAAAATGCTTCCAAATGAGTATTTTTGAAGTAGAATTAAAAAGTAGTAGATGTCATAGTAATAATGGAAGCAATAAGGCATTTCAAAAGGAGGGGGAAAGTACACTGTGATTTTAGAAAGTGTATTTCTTAGTAGTGGAATAATAAATGTTTGTCTTCATGCTTTTAAGAATTTTCACATTTTCTAGGAGTTTATTTTAAAATAAGCTAGTCTAGGGATGCTTGGGTGACTCAGTCAGTTAAGCGTCTGACTTCAGCTCAGGTCATGATCTCATGGTTCCTGAGTTCAAGCTCCACATCAGACTCTGTGCTGACAACTCAGAGCCTGGAGCCTGCTTCAGATTCTGTGTCTCCCTTGATCTCTGCCCCTCCCCCACTCGCGCTCTGTCTCTCTCTCTCTCTCAAAAATAAATAAACATTAAAAAAATTAAAATAAGTTAGTCTATTTCCAGTTCTAGTGGCAACTCTATCTTTGCTTTTCCACTTAAGAAAGAACAATGTATTTTTTCTCAAACCACAGAAGCCCCTTGATACCTAGATTGTTGGTTCTGCAGCCCTCCGCTGAGAATGACTGTCATTTGTTCATTTGCTGTTCATAGCCACGTAAGCGGGGGGGGGGGGGGGGGGGTGGAGGTGATGGGCGCTCCCTGCAGACACAGACGCCTGCAGAGGGGGCGCAGAGGGAGGGACTTCACCATCTCGTGGGGCAGCAGTGACCAAAACAGACACCGATCTCTTTTTCTACCCTAATCCACAAGCCCTCTCACAGCTGTAGGAGGAAGGTGCTGGAGTAAACATGGGCTCTGAGTGATCTTTATTGTCTGGAGAGTGTGGGCCCTGCAATTCCTGCTTTGTAGACGTGATGCGGGATGAAATCTTCCTCCCATCTTCTGACTCTGCTCGATGGCCGCCCTGGGCTTCAATGCAATATTCCTTTCCCACTTTCCTTTGCTACCCCCCGGGGAAGCAGCCCCAGGGAGTGTATAAACTTGAAAACATGAATATAAAAATACCAGTAAAATCTTGGTGGCTCAGTCGGTTAAGCATCTGACTCTTGATTCTGGCTCAGGTCATGATCTCACAGTTGGGGAGTTCAAGTCCCACATCGGGCTTTGCGCTGACAGCTGGAACCTGCTTGACATTCTCTCTCTCTGCCCCTCCCCCCCATAAATAAATAAACTTAAAAAAATTAAAAAAGTAAAAATGCCAATAAAACCTACATTCATGTACAAAGATGGAAGTACATCAATCCCATCAAATTAAAACAATTGTAATTCAAATGTAACAAATGTAATTAAAACAATCATGTAATTTCAAAACAAATGGGCAGAATGAATACCACAAAGCTTGTTTACACTTTCATAACATGGCTTGCCGCTTGAGGTTGCAAACAGAGATTCCAACCTGGCTTTGCAGCGTCCTCTAAAGAGTGTGGTTTCTTATGTGCAGTGGAACTCCTACAAGTGAGTTGTGTGTGTGTGTGTGTGTGTGTGTGTGTGTGTGTGTGTGTGTGTGTTTAAACTCTTATGCTGTTATTTTAGCATTCACTGTTATTATCATGTAAAATATTTTTACGGCCGATAACAATGTCACTTAAGTATTCATAAAATAGCAATGCAAGTGCTCACACTGAAACATGTGCCCCCAAATCAATAGCTTTTGGTGGGAAATTATATGTGATAAGATGCCAAGAAGAAGGGCAAACGACCACAATGAAACATAGCTCAGTTAACATGGGAGTCGACGTTCTGAAATATTAGATAGAATGTTGGGAGCAGGGAAAGCGGGTTTAAAGCAAAAATATGTTACAACTTGTAAATGTGCTCTGAGAATACATCTGTCTTATTTTATATTTATTCCTTTGAGAAAATCGTTCTTGAGTTATGCAGGTTCGAATGACACGAGGCCTTCCGAGATGCATCCTTTGTGTGAAATAAGACCTCCCTGCATTTTTATAACCAGAAATAATCCAACTTAAAAAAAACAACTCAGTGCCGCTTGCCACTTAAATAAACAAGTTCCAAGTTGTCTTTTTAATAGGAAAACTACATTTTTAGACCATATAATCCATCAATTCGAATTGCTTAGAAAATCCCCATGTGCAAATAGGTGTAAAGGAAATGTGTTTTTGGTGGTAAGAATCAGGTAGTTAATATTTCCAAAGCATTTCGTTCAGACCTGTGAAGAGCTAAATTAATTTCCTTGAAACACTGAGGAGAATGCACAGTTATTAATCTAATTCAGCTTCTGGTTAGTGCAAAACTCACTGGAATATTGCAGCGTAATGGTCAGCCATCGAGATGATTTATGACATTTATTATTTTTTAAAGGAGGGATGTTTTGCATTTTTTTTTATTTCCATGTGATAACCTCAGCAGAAAGAAATCCCATTTCTAGTTTTTGCAGGGCAATAAAAACAGGTTTGGCTTTTCAAGTTCGGCCCTGTGATTTGTGTGTGTAGTTTCAATTTGCGATGTGTCAGCCAATGAACAGCCGATTTAATAACAGTTAAGAACCTCTACTGCACAGGAATGACTGAAGGGACGTTTCTTTAGATCAATAGTCTTGCCTGCTTTTACCATAGAAATAAATCATTTTGCCACATGGTTGCCAAAAGGCGAGGGTTTTTTGGATCGATGACACAAACCTATGTTGTCTTTGGAGAGACTGTGCCGTCTTAGTCCATCAATCAAATCAACTTTAATTAAATTTAATTTAATGGATTATAATGGAAATTGCCTAATGGAAAGAACATTTAAAAGGAAGTCAGAGTTGAGGCACACGGGGCTTTCTCTCCCCGCAAACAGCTCACCCTCTAAAAAGAAGGCAACATCTCACCGGCGCTGGTCTGCAGAGGAATTTCCGAGAGTAGCTCCTTCTCTGATATTCCTGCTCGAAACTTCCCCTTTTAATTTAGAGAACAGAAGCTGCAGGCTGTAGCCAGGAACCAAATTGATCTTTAATTAGATTTTCAACGTTTAAAAATAGAGTTCATCAAGAAACTTCTCCCCTTTCCCTATGCTCTTTCATGCAACTGTATCTTTTTTTTAATGCGGTAAAATATATAAAGAATATAAAACTTGCCATTTTAAAGTATATAATTTAGTGGCATTAATTACGTTGACAGCGTTGTGCAACCACGGCCACTGCCTATTTTCATCATCCCAAACGGAAACTCTGGGCCCATTAAACAATAAATCCCCATTACTGTCTTCCCCAGACCCTAGGAACCTCGAATCCACTTTCTGTCTCTGAGTTTGCTTATTCTAGATCTTTCCTGTAAGTGAAATCATACAATGTTTGTCCTCCTGTGACTGGCTTATTTCACTGGGCATAATATTTCTGAGGTGCATCCATGTTGTAGTGTGTGTCAGGATTTCCTTCCCTTTTAGGCTGAGTAATATTCCATCGAATGTCAATACCACATTTTGGTTTTTCATTCATCTGTTGATGGACACCTGAATTCTTTGCAGATTATTTTTTTAAGTTTACTTATTTCGAGAGAGAGAGGAACAGAGAGAGAGGGAAGAGAGAGAATCCCAAGCAGCCTCCGCACTGTTAGCAGAGAGCCCCATGTGGGGCTCAAACTCAGGAACCGTGAGATCATGATCTGAGCTGAAAACCAAGAGTTGGTCGCTTCATGGATTGAGCCACCAGGCGCCCCAAACTCTTTGCAGCTTTTTGACTCTTCACACAATTGTATCTTGACGGATAGTTCACCCTTGAACTGTAACGCACATCCTTCCCCTTTTGTCTGTTCAACTTGAGCTTGAACGTCGCCTCCTAGGAGAAGCCTTGCACTACTCTGGGCAAAGGCAGACCTTGCGTCACCCGTGTGCCTGCAGGCCCTTATAAGCCTCCGCTGTGGTGGGTTTCACGCTGCTTTGTGATTATATTGACAAGTCCATCTTCCCCAGTGGATGGATTGCCCGTCAAAGCACTGGTGGGTCCTGCTGTCCTTCGGTTTCACCACCTCGCCCTTTAGGGAGCGGGTGTCAATCAGGGTGTGTTCCTCCTGCAGGAAGCGCCCTCCTCACAAATGGCAAATACAGACCAGTGGCCCATTGAGTCCCTGTGAGAACTGGGCGTAGGCAGGGCTGGGCAGGTGCCCTGGTGACCGGGTGGGAAAGATGAGGCCAAGTTGCTGGTGACAGTTTGGTCGGGCACAAAGGGAACATGAAAGGCAGTCGGCCCAGCTGTCCTGCTCCCTCTCCTTGGTGAGTGCGAGGCGGCTGCCCGGCCGGGGTCTGCACTGCCCAGCTCTCCTTGTTTCCAAGTGGGACTAGCCATCCCCGGTGGGATGGGAGTGGAAGCGACGCGTGTCACTCCCACACTGACATAGGCGTCTCTCCACCCTCTCTCTCTCTGTTATACTTGCTCGAAACAAGAATCCTGATGTATAGAGGATGAGGGATGGATGTCACTGAGAGAGCCCGCGTCTCTACTCATCGCGGGCGATGGCTGCCTGCCAGAGCCCCAGGCCAACGTCGCGGCAGTGAGAAGTAAACGGTCATTGCCTGAAGCTGAGGTTTCAGGGTTTACATGTTACAGGAGCTAGTGTTACCGTAACTGCAGTGAAACTGTGGAAAACAAGTCCACGCAAGCTGCCGGCAGCAGGCAGTCCAAAAAGTACAGTATTCCCCCAGAGAGGCGGCACGCGATGAGTCACGCGGGGATGAGCTTCGGATCCCCCTGCAGCGGGAGGGGAGGGGGGGGTTGGTGCCCAGCTGCAGCTGTCAGCCGCTTCAGACACTCGTGGCTGCCGAGGGCCACCCAGCCCCACGCAGAAGGCAGAGCTCCGAGGGGGGCCTCACGATGCCCACTCGCCTGGCGTGTGCGGGCCTGTGAACGTGATAGGATGGTCCCTCTCTGGACCAGGTCACGTTCTACGGCAGATGTGAGGGGGTGTCTTGCGGTAGGTGACTGGAGGGGAACCGTCTTGGCTAGCCTGGAAGAAAACAAACATCCGCAACGTGAGCAGCACGTGGGGCCGCACGGCAAGGAAACGGAGAATGGCCTCCTGCAGCCGAGCGTGGTTCCCGGCAGACAGCGAGCCGGTGAACTTGGATCTCCGTCACACAGCTGCAAGGAAATGAATTCTGCTCTTGGCCCGATTGAGCTCAGCTGCAGACCCCCAGGCCCCAGGGAACCGCAGCCCTGGCTAACTGGCCGATTTCAGCCTGCGGAGACCCTGAGGGAAGGATGTAGGCCGGCTATTCCTGGGTTCCTGATTTATGGAAACTGTGATTAATTTGTGGTGTTTTAAGTGGACAAATTTGTGGTAACTTGCTACACACCAATAGAAAACCCAAGATCATGCCCTTTCCCCGGCTGTCCAATAGCCGATGCCTGATCTGATCTAGGTGGGGGTATAAGGCCTGGCTGTCTTGGCCCAAGTTAGAATAATTCTAAAAGGATAATTCGCTCCAGAGGTCCCTGTAAGATTGGGTGTGGCTCTGATTGGGCTGGTGAAGGGGTTCTGACACGCAGTTCTAGCATGGGGGGGGTGCTTCCTCCCAAACTAACAACCAATGCTCTGATGCTAGCTGGGTATCCTACAACTTAATTCTGACGCTGGCTACCGGGAGAGAGCGTCAGGTTCCACAGGTTAAGGGTTCAGTTCTATAAGTCTGTCCCCACTCCCACTTCAGATGCCACTCAAAAGCCCAGGTCGTTACTTGTTCTTCTGATCGAATGGCTAGAAACCAGAGGTTCCCATATCTCACTGGGGGTTGATTAATTCACTCAGGCAGCTCACAGAACTCTGGAAACCCATTCACCAGTTTGTTGTAAAAGGATGTAACTCAGGGAGAACCGGAGGGAAGAGATGCGAGGGCAGGTATGTGGGAAAGGGGGCGGAGCCTCCATCCTCCCTCCAGACACACCGCTGTCCTGCACCTCCATGTAGTCACCAACAAGGGAGCCTTCTGAATCTGTCCTTTTGGGTTGTTATAGAAGCTTCGTTACAAAGGTGCGATTGATTCAATCATTGACCATCAGCAATCAGTTCAAACTTCAGCCCCTCTCACCTCCCCAGAAATTGGGGGGAGTGAAGGGGCATGGGACTGAAAGTTCCAACCCTCTGTTCATGGTTGGTTCCACAGGCAACCAGCTCCCATGCTGGAGATGGTCCAAAAGCCAACTCATTAACATAACAAAAGACTTCTTTATTTCTTTCATCCTTAGGAAACTCCAGGCGTTTTAGGAGCTGTGTGCCAGAAATGGGGACGAAGACCAAATATATATTTCTTATCACAGTTGGTATCACAATTCCACCTGTCCCTCTGGCTGGTCCTGCTCCCCCTGACTCCCCCATAGGCACCAACACTGAGAGCCCTTCCTTGTGATCTCCTGCACGCAAGTCTCCATGTTGGAGTTTGCTTCCTGGAAACCAACCAATGACACTCAGTGGTATGACAGGAGAGGCAGGGGCTGATGTGGCCCGGGGGCACAAAGAAGACTTCCCCGAGGTAGCAGTGTTTGAACAAAGCTCTGAAGAATGTTAGGTTTATCCAGGCGAAGTGGAAAGTGAAGAGCACAGAGACATGTGGAAGAGCCTATGAGAAGACCCAGAGACAAAACGAAGCATGGGGCCAATTAGAGATTCATTCGGGTAAACCAGCCTCTGCTCATAACAATGGAAATATTTCCTGGAGAATTCAGGCTTAGTGGGAACAGCTCAATCAGATGGCCCCCTCCTTAGGCATAGGAGAATTTGGCAGCATTGCAGGATAGGAAAGTGTGGGCTGGAAGGGGACCGTCTGCTTTTGGAGTCAGGGAAAATAAAGGGCTTGGTCCAGCCAAAGTGTGGGGACAGGGGGAGAGTGGCTGGAGGCATGGGGGTGTGGGGGAGGGGGCGCGGCTGGCCTGAACAGCCTGCTAGGCCATGCTGAGGACGTAGGACCTTATCCCGTACCTGGCACTACCAATTTGTGATGTGAAATAATGTTGGGGTCTGGGCGCGAACAGGCAAGAAAGAATTCGTAAGACATCTTCCATGCAACAAAGGTGGTTTTATCAAAGCCCAGACCCCGTGGGCGGAAAGAGCTGCGCTGGGGTTGGGAGGAGTGACTGATTATATACTTTTAAGCTGAGAGGGGCTTAGAGATAGCCTAAGTCTCTAACGAATTTGGAAGCAAGGCATCCAGGACCTTGAAGGGCTAGCACTGTTAAGATGATAAGGTGGTTTACTACTGTCTAGTAAAACCTTAGTCATGAGACCCTTCAGATGTAATCAGTAGGCCATATGCTTGGAGGATGATTGCTCACGTATATCTTGGGGTGGGAAGAGATAAAGGAAGCTTCCAAAGGGATTTTTATAGTTTAAAGAAGACTTACAGGATCCTGGAGGTGGGGCTAATGTCAAGCTAAGCTTGCCTTTTGCCTTAGCAAAGTTTTCACACAGAGGCATTTGAGTTCCTCGGCCACCTGTCTACACCAAGTACTTGGCAACGGGCTGCAAGTTGTAAGGAGTTTTCATTTTTTTCTACATTTCTTTTGCCTTTGTTCTCCACATCAGTTAGTATCAATGTATTTAAGTCTACCCAAAGATATTAGTCCCCAGGGCTGATGTAACACAGTATCCCAGTATCTGTGTGGTTCGAACAACTGAAATCATGATCTCATGGTTCTGGGGCCATAATTCTGAGATCAAGGTGTTGACAGAGTTGATGTCTTCCGGGGCCTCTCCCAGGGTTGCGTGGTGGTCTTCTCCCTGAGACTCCATGGTCTTCTCTCTGTGTGGAGTTCTAACTTTTTCTTCCTTTAAGGGCACCTGTCATAGTGAATGAGGTCCCATTCCGATGACCTTATTTTTACCTAATCACCACTTTAAAGACTTCATCTTCAGTCAACATCTAGGTGCCAGGGGTTAGGACTTCAACATACAAATTTTGGAAGGGCACGATTCAACCCAATCTAAGTTTACCAGGAGTGTAAACTTCTAGATTGTTGTAATCATGAAAATGCGAATAAAGGGGGGGTTTGGGGATGATTTGGTATATATAGTTCAGGATTATTTCTGTGTTCAACTCACATCTTTCATTAACTCCTGCAAAGGCACGGCATGGGCTGAGCAGAGCATCAAAGTCACAGGGCACTGTCAGGAGGCAGGCATTAGCAGACGGCATAAGGAGTGAGCAATGATGGGAAAAGTCCCAGCTCAATCAGCTTTGGTATAAGCTCCAGACCCAGGTGAGTAGTGGAGCATCACATATGTTCTCCACTCATCTTTCTTTCCTGTAAACTTTCGTTATAGCCTCTTCTGCTATTGGACTGTAGAAATGTCCATTGTAGCCCCGAGACATTAATGGAACATTTGGAACATTAATAGAACATTAGAACATTTACATTTTGGAAAATGTAAACTTTGGAAGGCATCCATAGTGTGTCATTTTGTGAAGTTCAAATTTCATAGGTTCAAAGAGAAGCCAGCCAAAAAACCCCAACCCTTTTAGTATAATAATAAATCAAATGTTATGTAAAAGTACAGTAAATGGTCAGGCCCCAGTTTTTACTCCATGACCCTGGAAACAATGCTATAAAGCAGATTATTGCAGAAGGAAGGGTCAGTCTTAAATGATTTGGAGGTTACATCCTTGTTCCAAAGAAATTATGGGCCAGATTAATACATGTAAAGCCACAACATCCATAAACCTTTAGTACAATCATATAAGTAGTAAAATTATACTTGATGTCATAAAATAGACATAAATGTACTCCGTATATTGATTATAAAATAGGCACAAATGTGTTATAGAATATATGTATGTTTTATTAAAAATATAACTTTAGGAGCGCCTGGGTGGCTCAGTCTGTTGAGTGACTGTCTTTGGCTCTAGTCATGATCTCACGGTTCATGAGTTCGAGCCCTGCATCGGGCTTTGTGTTGACAACTCAGAGCCCTCTTTGGATCCTCAGTCCCCTTCTCTCTCTGCCTCTTCCCTGTTTGTGTGCTCTCTCTCTCGAAAAAAAAATTAAAAAAAAAATTTAACTTTACTATATCATAAATTCGACTCATTTATTATGTGCCAACTGTACTAAACATAATTAACATTAAATTTTTTATCTTATAATTCTGGGGTGACTTTGAGTTGTGCTTTGGAGAACCTATTTCTCAAAATCTTTCAATAACACAGTTCAAGGCAGGTGGGACTGTCATTTTATTTCTCCATGGAGATAACTCTTTGCAGGTAACTATGGAGGTCTTATTCTCAGGGTGACTCTCACTCAAAGCTCGACTCTTTTCACTGGAGCCATCTTTCTTTATGTAAAGACAGACCCTGTGAAGTCTGATTTTGAGATCAGCTGTCTGTGGAGTACATTCCTCTTGGCCCTCTTCATTGTCTCTCATTCTGACTTCCAACATCAACTGCCATCCAAGTGTCTTTTTTTTTTGAATGCCTCAAACCATTCCACTTCCTATTTCTGGAGCCTCCTTTCACTGTGTGTCTTGTGGGGTCAAGGATGAGGTGCAGAGGGTCCTTCCCCTGCAGCAGAGCCAGAGGCTAGTTGAGCCCTTTCCCTGCCCTGTGACAGCCAGCCTGGGGGACAGGATTCAGCCTTGGGGTCTCGGTCCCACTCTGCTTAACTGCTGGATGGGGGTGGCCTCACCCGGAAAGAGGCACGTCCTGTTTTTCCTTGGAAGTCCCGCACCTAGCACGGAGTATCTGCTTACTCACATCTTTGGTGGAATAAATGGATTCTTCCTTCCATCGTCTATAACCAGGAAATCAATTTCCTTAGTTATCTAATCTGGAGAGGTTTTGAAACAGTGAGGTCTAACCAAGGCATCCACCGATCTGAATTCAGGGACACTTCCATCTATTTATTAGGTGGTTTCAGAGTTGGGTCTTTGGCTCTAACACACTTGCAAAATTCATCAGAGTTGGAATTATACAGAACAAGATACATTTATTAATTTACAACGTGCCATTAGCGCAGCTGTCTGCAAATGGCATTCTCTTCTTGGGCATTTCCCAGGTAGCTAAATTCAGATCAGAACACCGCTGGGTGAATATATAATTAGACTCCAAAGGGAGTTGTATGTCCCTAAGGGATATTTCGAACAAGCTATGGTAGCTTAACAGAAATACCTTTATTCTCTCTGGGGAGAAAGAATATTTCTGCTTAGCAGTTGTCTGAGAGAAGATAGTGCAGCAGCTGAAGCTCGATTTGGGACTTATGGTTTCTGTGTTTTAAGTGCTTAATTTTTATGATGTCCTGCCCTCCTTGAATCCAGAAATCCTATACTTCTCTATCAGATAATGGTTATTTTTACCTTGGCATGAATTTACATCTACACATTATCTTTCTATAGGATGCTACGTTTTGAAGGTCACCTAAAAATATGGACCCCAAAGAGTTGCTTCCTATGGAAGGACACCCAAGGGTCAATGACCAAGGGTGGGGGTGTTTCTTGGTCAGAAGGCCATTCATAAGTGTCACTGATGCCATTTCATGTGAGCACACTCCTACCCTGTGTCTAAATAAGATTCCGTTTCTGCTTTAAAGATCCAGGCCTGTCTGTGTGGAGTTATGTAACTGTTGGGTGCGTTTTCCAGACGAAACACTGACATTTTTCCCAGCTATGTTTTTCTAAACTCAATGAGCACTGTCACTCATCTTTGCCTCTCGATTCTTCAACTTCCTAAATTTTTTTTAATGTTTATTTATTTTTGAGACAGAGAGAGACAGAGCATGAGTGGGGGAGGGGCAGAGAGAGAGGGAGGCACAGAATCCGAAGCAGGCTCCAGGCTCTGAGCTGTCAGCACAGAGCCCGACGCGGGGCTCGAACTCACAGACTGTGAGATCATGACCTGAGCTGAAGTCGGAAGCTCAACTGACTGAGCCACCCAGGCGCCCCTGATTCTTCAACTTCCTAACTACATTTCCATGTCAGGGATCTTTCCTCTCCCTGGAAAACTCTTCCCCCAGGCACCACATGGGTCTCTCACTCCTTCAAGTCTGTGCTCAGCATCTCCTCGGAGAGACTGTCTCTCAGCCTCAATTTAAAATGGCGGCCCGCCATTCTATCTCCTTACCCTGTTTTCCTTTATTCATAGCATTTATTATGACCTGCCAGTATATTATCCATTTAGCGATTTATTATCTGTCTCTCTTGTGTGTTAGCTTCTCAAGGGCAAGGGCTTTTTGCTTACCTCTGACTCTTAGCCTGGCACACAGGAAGCTCTCAGGAAACATTCGTTAAACAAGTGGATGAATTCATGAATGTATTAATCTCAGGGTTGAACGTTATTTCTCCAGCATTATTTTGTCAGCTGGGCCCATTCTTTCCTTTGTTATTCCCTTCCTCCTTCCTTCTTATTTTTCTTCCTAATATGAGCTTTTCCTGGGTCATGAAACCATTGGGTGGAAAAGGTTCTTTCTAGAATGATTTTCTATGGAACAATAGAGTCCTCGTGAATTTCCCAGATCGTTATCATTTCTTCTAGTGGGTTCTCCATATTTTTAGGGTCTGAAGCTCTCAGTTTGTCAGCTATGCCGTCACCTTCCCGTCTGACTTGAAGGATGATAGTAGTGAACGGACTAAGCTCAAGGAGATGGAAATGATCGGCTCTCACTCTTTTGCAGCCGCGGTGTCTGGCACAATGAAGGCATTTAGTGTATATCTGTCGAATGAGCGGATGTGAGTGAGTGATAGGACACTGGATTAGAAGACATCCAGACCAGGCGCTTCGGGAGTAGAGTGCCCGGAAAAGCCAAACGCCTAGCAAACTAGTTTTTAAAATGTTATTGATATAAAAGTCATTTTCTTTCCTTAATTCAACCTCCTTTTTCTACTGCCCTTATTTAGACAGAAAGGGAAATGAGAACAAATGTACCAAGTCATTGTTTTATATCTGATCATTAATTATCATTTATCCAAAATATAAGCGTGGTAATTTACTTTGAGAATTACTGTCATTATAGCAAATCAGGGAATGTATATATAATAATAACTTCACTTTCTCCCCAAGTTTATTAATTTTAAAATGACTGAGGTACACGTATATGTTAATTTTTTTTTTTAAATATTCAATGGAACATTAACTCTCTCTCACCCTGTGTTCTAGTTCCTGGGTTAGAATCCCTAGATAGAGCCACATTTCCCAGTTTCCTGGGTGGTCTCCTACTTGGTCTCTACACAAACATATATTTAGTTTTAAAAAAAGAAAGCATAAGGGACCCTTGGGTGGCTCAGTCAGTTGAGCATCTGATTCTTGATTTCAGCTCAAGTCATGATTCCAGAGTTGTGGGGGCTCCATGTCCAGCTCTGAGCTGAGTGTGGAGGCTGCATGAGGTTTTCTGTCTCTCTCCCCCCTCATCTCTAAAATAAAATAAGAAAATATAAATGGTAGCATACAATACTTATTGTTATTCATTTTTATATTTTTACTTAACATACAATTTAGAGATTATTTCATTTTACTGCAGAGAGCTACCTCCTTTCTTTATCCCATTGTCTACATCCATGATAATTTAACCCTTTCTCCACTAATAGGTCTTTGCTTCCAATTATTGCAATTACAAATAACATCATTTTATACACGGGCAAAAATAACTGTCAGATAAAGTTCTAGATGGGAATGGTCGGGGTGGAGAGTGAATGTATCTGCAGTTTTTTAAAAGTTTGTTTATTTATTTATAAAATATTATGTTTATTAATTTATTTTTGAAAGAAAGAGAGAGAGAGCGAGAGCGAGGGGGCACGCCTGTGAGTGGGGGAGGGGCAGAGAAAGAGAGAATCCCAAGCAGAGCCCAACATAGGGCTCAATCCCATGGACCGTGAGGTCATGACCTGAGCTGAAATCAAGAGCCAGATGCTTAACTGACTGAGCTACCCAGGAGCCCCTCTTTAAAAAAAAATGTTTATTGGGGTGCCTGGGTGCTATGTGTAAGATCATGTAAAATAGTGTTAGAAAATGTCTTCATCGTTTTAATTTAGAGGGCATAAAAATGAAAATAGATTCACTTGAAATCTGTATCAGTGAGGATTCTTCAGAGAAACCGCACCAATGGTATATACAAACATACATTACACACACACACACACACACACACACACACATACACACACACACAGAATTACTTTCAAAACTGGCTCCGTCGTGGGGCCTGGCAAGTCTAAAATCTGTAGGGCAGCCCAGCATGCTGGAGACACAGTTTTAGTTTGGAGAGCTGATTGGCTTTACTAAACAGTTCAAGAATTGAGCAGTATCCCACATAGCAAGAAGAGAGGAACTCCCGAGGTGCTGTAGTCTCGAGGCAGAATTCCTTCGACAGCAAACCTCGTGTTTGTTCGTAAGGCCTTCCACTGATTGGAGGGAGTAATCCATTTTACTCAAAGTCAACTGGCTGCACATCTTAATTACACCTACAAAATACCTTCGCGGCGGCATCTAGACTCGTGTTGGCCCAACTAACTGGGGACCATAGCTCAGCCAAGTTGACATATGAAGTTAACCATCACATAATCTGTATTCTCTGACTTACTTTCCTTAATGTTTCTAGTTTCAAATCTCCTTGGAGTGGGTGGTGGTGGTGTGATTTCAGAAACATAAACCTGTGCTGAGAGTGTGGCTACTGTAGAAACCACATGAATCATTGTTTTTCCTACCAGCCCATAACATCCATAGAGATGTCTCCAGAAATAGATGGACTCGGCCCAATCTTACACTGTGGCACTTACGCTGTAATTCAGATTTAATCCATAGCGCTCCGCTCTGGGGAGGGAACCTGGAGAGAAGCTTTCTTTAGTGGCTACGGTAACATTGAGGCAATCCATGACCCAGCAAGTGTGTGTGCCAAACACTGGGACCCAGGCTTAGCAAATAAAGGGGAACAGTTAGGGTTTAATGATGGCTTCTATCTGCGCCAGCCTCTGGCCGATAAACCACTTATTCAATGATGATCCACTCATTTGACAGGACCTTTCAATATCTACAGTATGTTCGAGGCTTGCTTGCGTCTTGACAAATATTGTGAAGCAACTAATGGGGTTTTAGCTCAAGCATTTCTCGGGTTATTTAAGGTCTATTTTGGGTGTTAGTGTGCAGTTATTAGATTGTTTGAAAACTGGGCTGGGGCGCCTGGGTGGCTCAGTCAGTCAAGCCTCCGACTTCGGCTCAGGTCATGAACTCACCGTTGGTGAGTAGGAGCTGCGTTGTTCTTTGTGCGGACAGCTCGGAGCCTGGAGCCGGCTTCAGATTCTGTGTCTCCCTGTCTCTGCCCATCCCCCGCTTGCACTCTGTCTCTCTCTCTCTCTCAAAAATAAACATTAAAAAAATTTTTTTAAATAAAAAAACTCTATACGCTGAGATCTTTTTTTTTCCTTTATGAAAAGGAATAATTTTAGTGTGCTTGTCATTTTTGTTTTTCCATGCTGTGATGGTTTTGTTCATCTCAAAGTTTAGGAACGTTTAGGCGGTTTCTTTCTAGCCCAAACATCTCTTCGATCCAGCGGTGACCCCCAAATCATGGAATTCCTTACTCTTAGGAGGCAAGACCAAACAAACAAAACAGTCTCCCGTTCATTCTGAGGGGGAGTTTTGAGTGAAAGCCTCCTAATTGGCTGTCATTGTTTCATCCTGCCTTATCTTAAAACCTTCTTTCTAATTCTCTGAGGACAAATAACGCAGGGTGGTGGCGAGGGTATGTTTACACGAGGGTGTGGAGAGAACAAAGGAACTTTGGGAAACAGCCAAGTTAGAGCAATTTAGGAATTCTTGCTTGGTACAGAGCCTGCCCGGTGAGTTTCCTTTCTTCAGGTATCTTAACGATTGATTGCCCAAGCAAAAATAAACGAAAGGTGACTGCTTTCCCTTTCTGGTCATGCCCCTTTCTGGAAGCCCCTTTCTTCTTGTGTCAGCCCCCTTAACGTCCCACTGGATGTCCCTGGGAAGGGACAGTGCCCTACTATGTCGATTGTTTACCACATTGTTTTAAGCTTGGAACAGTGGAGACCTCTCTGCTGGGGCTAGAGAAACTGTTTCCACCTCCTGATGAATCTGTTTCTTTCTTTCCTACACAGTCTTCCAATAGCGCTCCCTGAGAATTTTCTAGGGATTATTGTCTCTATAGTTGTTGTCTATATAGATACTGTCCCATTGTTGATGGGAGAGTAATTGTTTTCAAACATCTATCCTGGCTCGCTTAAAACAGATAGCATGTGGAATTTGGGCATGCCTGTGACCCCGTCTTCCAGGCTCCCCAGCTGTTGGTGTACTGCTTCTAGGCTGCAGGTGTTGGAGACACAACCCCTGCTAGCCAGATGTAGCTGGGAAGCTGGGTGGCGCTGGCTGCAAAGAAGAAACCAGTAGAGGAGGAGAAGCGCCCTCCTGTGGCCGAAAGGAAGAGCGTCCACAGAGAGAGAGGGGAGTCCAAGGTGCAAAGAGGAAATGTTCTCTCTGTGAATATCCTTGTCCATAGGTGGAAACAAAGCGAATCCAGCCTTCAACCTCTGCTGCTTTACCGCCTTAACTTCGCCCTTCTCAGAGGGAAGAACGATGGACGCTGGGGAAGAAAAAGAAGAGCTAGGGATATTTTATTTTCTGTTTTAGCTTTTGTATACTGGCCCCCACTCCCCACTTCACCGTCTTTCAGTCCACTGGCCGATTCAAAGCACCTCTGCCTCCCCTCCCTACCTCCACCTTTTGACCGTCTTGTCCATTGTAATTCTTACTCCTTTTTTGCCTCCCAGTGAAATAAGTGGTTCATTTGTCTGCCTTCTCCACCAGACTTTATTTCCTAAAGAACGTGGGTCACATCCCGGTTATGCCTGTTTCCCACCTCCCATATTCCATACAGCATGTGCTGGAAACAGGTTCTTAGCACACTGAAAGGCAAAAGGAAATTTCTTGGTCAACCGGGAAGAGTTCTGTAAGATTGTCTGATTGCAATTTAGGATTGCCATTGTGAGCCAAAAGCAGCAGGCTGATTTTAAATGTTGGCTCCATCAACTCCCTCAAGTGACTTAGATTTAGGCTAAATGTCCTAGCCCACATGGTTTCATTTGAAACACACATTTTATCTTTAAGACAGCTGAGTGAATTAGATGGGATAGATGTTACTATCCTCATTGTTTAAATAAGTGTTCAGGAAGTGCAGGTGACATGCCCAAGGTTGCCCGGACAGTAATTCACAGCTTGCACTTTGTTCTTCTTCTTGCCTTTTTGCCCAGAGCTCTGACATTCTCAAGTCACCTTTCAGGACTCATGCTCTCTGGGTAAGTAAATGACCTCCATGTACTTGCCCAGAGTCTTCAGTGAGTTGGGGTAGTTGGGGACCCATTGATTTTGGCCCGGTCTCCAGCTGGCTGGTGGCGCACCGAGCATATGACATCAGGCGAGTCATTAACCTGTGCCTACATTTCAGTTCCTTCATCCTGAAAATAAAGATGACAATAGATGCCGGTGGCCTTGAATGGTGTGAAGATTAATGAGGTGATACAGGGACGTGCCCCGAGCTCCTGGGATGAAAGGCTTAGCAGCAGCACAAAGTCTAATTATAACTTCTTACCAGTTTCAAAGGAGCCCCTGGGAGCGCTAGTTTTTGCTTCCAAATCTGGACTCCTGTCTGTCTGGGGTGCGTGCTTCTCTATGGCAGTCCGGGCTGCCTTCTGCTTCTGCTTGTTTTGACAGCTCTCCTCCAAGAGTACTTCCCTGTCTACCCTCAGCTCTCATCAACAATAGATGTTAGAGCCCTCCAAAGCCATTGTCCCCATCTTCCGTGCTCACACGAAGGAGCAGGTGCAACCGATTTTGGACAGGCTTCAGATAGGGAGTTATTAATTCTCGGGAATCTGGGCACAGTCCCTAATCCAAGAGCAAGAAGGTCATATTGATCAACAAAAATAAAAGAAATCTGCTGGGACCTTCCAGGAAAGATTTTTCCAACCTGCTAAGAGGAAGGTACAGAAGGGAACCCGACCTAGCCCTGTCCTCGGCTTCCTGCCTTTGAACGCAGTGTGAGATTTGTTCCTTGGAGCTTCTGTTGCTATCGTGCGACCTTCGAATTGCAGCAATGTTGGCCCTGACACCACTGAGTCACCGAGGCAACACAGAGTTCTCGTTCGTGAGGAAAAGAATCTTTGCTTAGGCCACCATTCATATGCTTTTCTGTTCCTTAAAGACGGCTCCATGGCCATGTCCACCACATCGCGGGTAAGGTCCAGGGTATAGTTGTGGATCTCTGACCACAAACCTTAGTGTAGAGGTTTTGAAACAACGGAGTTTACACAGAAAAGCTTTGGCTTTACTCATTTCTACGTTACTTTGCCTTTTTTTTTTCTGGCCACTGCCCCCCCCCCCCACACTTGTCAACCTATCCTAAATGCAGGAATAAAATCAGGGCTAGTGCCCGCTTCCGAGCAGTAAAAAGTAAGCTCTGTCTTTGCTCTCCCGTTTCTCAGCTTTCTCAGCCAGGTATTCAGAGCCCTCAATGACCCTGACTCTCTACTCTGCTTCTTATCCCCACCACTGAGTCTCCTGGGCCCGGCACCCCTTCCCTCACACAAATACCCCTCTCTCAAGTCCTGCCTCTTCAGAGCTATAACTGGTGTTGACTGAATGTGTCACCTTCGCGGGAGACATTAGCATTTTCACATAGTGGAGAAAATTCTGGGCACAGTTATGAAGGAGACAGCTAGGATTTAGCACCTTCCCACTGCCCTTTTCTGTTCTTTTCTAGTGTCTTCTTGCTGTTCAACAGCGTGCCGTTCTTAATTCTAAAGGACTCAGTTGTCTTGTTTCTGAAATGGAGATAACCGTGTTTTGTCTGGTCAGAGATCACAGATTTTATTTATCATCTACTCTTTGGATCCTTTCTCTAGCTCTGTGCCTTCCCAGGCACTGTCAGACCCCTTTTTTCCCTGGCTCTACAAAAATCGTCATCACCTCACTGCCCTGATCAATGTTGCCATGGGAAAAGTTGTCTTCATAAAGAGGGTTTATCTCCCCCAGGTTTCTTGACTTTTTAGAGAGGATCTGCGGATGGAGGGGAATGCTAAGAAGTTTGAGACCCTTTTGGGAACTCAAAGGGGACAGTTAGCTACTCTACCTTTGTGACCAGTCTGGTTCTAATATCGGTACAGGAACATCCATGATCTAGCTTTCAGTTGATTTTCCCCTATTTTAGATTTACTGTGGATTAGGGCACAAAGAATTAGCTAAGGTCTTGAACTAATAGCGAAATTAAAAAAAATTTTTTTATTTATTTCTTTAGGGCGAGGGAGAGAGAGAGAGAGAGAGAGAATCCCAAGCATGCTCTGCACTGTCAGCACAGAGCCCAATACAGGGCTCGAATTCCCAAACTGAGAGATCAAGACCTGAGCCAAAACCAGGAGTCGGACGCTTAACTGACTGAGCCACCCAGGTGCCCCAGGTTTTGAATATTTAATAACTAGCAGTGGAAAGGAAATAAGAAGATGAACTGCTTGTCATAGAACTTCGAAAGCAAATATAGATTTCCTAGCCACCTCTGGGGGCCATTTTCCTGAGACCTGTAGGAAGCCAGTAGATTCTGGATTACTTTGAGAATGATAAAGCAGGTGAGCTAATTAAAACGTCCCCCAAATGCCACAAATTGGAAAGATTAATGGGGAAGGGATGCCTCAAGGATCATTTGTTTGCCTGTAAGGGCTATGGTTTCAAATGATAAAGTTGACTGGAGATTCTCCCAGGCATTAAGTGGTTTGGGGGAAGACCTTCAATTGGCTTTCTCTGTGTGGGAGACAGAAACCTGTGTGTTGGTGGCATTTTAATACAGTGAAATTCAGTCCTCCCGAGATTGAAATGTGCTGGTTGTTAAGGTAATTAGGACTCCTTCCCAGCCAGAATGAGAAAATTGGCTTTACCTTATGCCTGGAAAGAAAGTCAAGTATATATGGAAGCCAGCAGATATCTTACCTGGGAGCCAGCTCATTAAGATGAATAACAAATGAATAAAGAGAAATTCTGTTGAGAGATGAGGTATGTGTACACGGTCATTGATGACATGGCTATATGCACACGGAATCCCAGTTTTTCAGATTAACTTTTCCTTTTGCCTCTTAAATCTTAGATTTCTTGTTCTTCCCTCAGTGATTAACGATGTTCTGTTACTTTAAACACCCCAAGCCTGGCTCTAGTGATTGACTGTTCCTTTGCTTGACTTGATAAAATCATTGATGAGAATGGCATTAATGGGCCATGGAATAGTTGACACTGTGTATAGATGGACAGATTTAGATTGGCTACCAAAGTGACCCAGTTCATTGTTCGGTCATTGGCCACGATTGAGTCAGCACTACAGACAGTAATTCAGTTGTAGTAAATCGCTGTTTAGTATGGGATGAGGGGTACCATAAGAGGTAATGTCCAATATTTGTTCTGTAGTTTTCTAAACAAATACTTAGGAGGGCCAGGTGCCGTGCTAGGTTCTGAGAAGGTCTTGGACCTCGAGAGCTTGTTTGGAGGTTCTAGCAGGGGAGCGCAGCTACTCGTATACCCTTGACCAAAGGACAGTCCTCCTCTTTCCGGGAAGGCCGTCCTCTTCGACTGAGCCCGCAGCTTCGGGAGGGACGCACATGGAGCGGTGAGGGAGGAAGGGTTCCTCTGCCCAGTCAGCCAGATCAGCCAGATCAGCCGAAATCAACCCTGGCGATCAATGGGGTGATGGGTGTCGCAGCCAGATCGCCCTCACATCCGAGAAGGTCTTGGAAGAGGGAGTAAAGGAGGAACAAGACATTGCCTGATGGGGTTTATTTGGTGAAAGAAGGGTTTAGGCCTCATGCTCTGTTTTACTCCACTCGGGAAGAAGCCTGGAAAACATCAGCGTTTAAAATACAGGTTTGTGCAGGACCACTGTGTAGAGACTCATCATAAAAATGGCAAACAGGAGCACCTTGGTGGCTCAGTCATTTAAGCATCCGACTTGGACTCATGATCATGATCTCACAGTTTGTGGGTCTGAGCCCTAAGTTGGGCTCTGTGCTGACAGCTCGGAGCCTGGAGCCTGCTTCAGGTTCTGTGTCTCCCTCTCACTCTCTCTGCCTCTCCCCTGCTTGTGCTCTCTCTCTCTCAAAAATATACAAACATTAAAAAAATTGTTTTTTAAATGCCCAACAGGCTGAGGAATGGTAGGAAGTACAGTTAAGGTCACTGTATTGTTTTCTAGTGCTGCTGTGACCAATTGCCTATTACTGGGTGGCAGAAAATATGAGGAATTTTTTCTTTGATAGTTCTGGATGCCAGAAAATCCAAAAATCAAGGTATCAGCAGTATCGGTTCCTTACTGGGGGTTCAGAGGGAGTATCCGTTCATGTTTCTCTCCTAGAATCCAGTGGTCGCCAGCAAACCTCAGCTTACGGCCGCATGACTCCAATCTCTGTCCACTGTCACACGGCCACACTGCCTCTGTGCCTGCCCATCTCGGGATGCAGTGCTACTTTATGTCTTTAAACATTTATTTATTTTGAGAGAGAGAGAGCGCGCACGAGCGCACGCACAAACACACACAGGTGTGTGTGCAAGCGGGGGAGGGGCAGAGAGAGAGAGAGAGAGAGAGAGAGAGAGAGAGAATTCCAAGCAGGCTCCATGCTGTCAGCACAGAGCCCAACACAGGGCTTGAAGTCACGAACTGTGAGAGCATGACCTGAGCCAAAATCAGAAGTTGGACACTTAGCTGACGGAGCCACCCAGGCACCCTTAGTTTTTCTCTCCCTTCTTTTAATGTTTATTTATTTTTTGAGAGAGAGACAGAGCAAGAGAGAGAGAGAGAGAGAGAGAGAGAGAGAGAGAGAGAGAATGAGTGGGAGAGGGGCAGAGAAAGAGGGAGACACAGAATCTGAAGTAGGCTCCAGGCTCTGAGCTGTCAGCACAGAGTCCGACACGGGGCTCCAACTCAGGAACTGTGAGATCATGACCTGAACCAAAGTCAGAGGCTTAACCGACTGAGCCACCCAGGCACCCTGCCCTAATTTCTCTTCTTAAGGGAAGTTAATAATTTTTGCCATCGTATTAGTCAGGATAGGCTAACTTATGCTGCAGTGACAAGTAGCTCCCAAATCTCAGTGGCTTAATACTACAAGAGTTGATGTCTTTGTCATGGGACAGCTCTCATTTCTATCTTGGGCTACAAGGAAGCAGGTGGACCCTACTTAATACAGCCCCTCAGAGACCTAAGCAGACAGAGGGTCCACCTTGGAGCAGACTTTAAACATCACTGTAGCTGGGGTGGGGAATGTGGCAATTCCTACACTGACGGTTAAGGCTCCTGCTCATGTTCCATTAACTCAGTGCAGTCACATGGCCAGGTCTAACCATAGAAGGTAGGGAAGGACAGACCTCCTGTGCGCTTGCAAGGAGGAGAAGTGGAATATTTGTCCAGCCCTGTTGTCTACCACATTGAGGGGCAGCTCTCTTTCAGCGGTGACGATACTTTGACATCACCATGCTTATTACTTTAGAGAGGCAGAATATACTCCCCCGAGGGGTGGTACTTGGACCAAACAACTAATACGCTGCTGAGCAAACTCTTAGAACACAACCATGGGTAATAATGCCATTTATAAGCAAAGGCTTAAAAACAGAAGGACAAAGGATACAGGGTCATCCCATGAATAGTCTCATGATTAGTATTCAATAATTTAGGCTCCCAAGTGTGCTAGTTAATATAGGAGATATAAAAATAACCTATTGACTTAAGCTTGGTATTTATCACTTCTATCCATTTAGGCCTTATTAGAAAACGTGGCCAAGGACAGTGAAGTAATACAATTAATGTATCCCTCATTTAGATGGTCACGTTTCTCCTGTGTTGGCGTTTTTGAGCCTAGTCTATGTTTGGTGAGTGGGAGACTGTAGAGGCTTCTTCTATGCTATGAGTTCCTATTTCTGCAACCTAAAATTTCTTTTTGTATGTGTTTTTTTTTCTCTTTGAGATAAAATGGGAGAATTCCATCATTTTCTTTCTTTTTTTTTTAAATGTTTATTTGTTTTTGAGAGAGATAGGCCGAGTGTGAACAGGGGAGGAGCAGAGACAGAGGGAGACACAGAATCCGAAGCAGGCTCCAGGCTCTGAGCTGTCAGCACAGAGCCCAACACGGGGCTCAAATTCGCAAGCTGTGAGATCATGACCTGAGCCGAAGTGGACACTTAACCGACTGAGCCACCTCGGTGGCCCCCATCATTTTCTTTTCCTTCATAAGAAAATGTTAGACAGGAGGGCAACTAACCAGTTAAAGGGATGCTAAAGGGTAATCCTTTTTTTTTCTTTTTTTAAATGTTTTTACTTTTTGAGAGAGAGAAAAAGAGAGTAAGTGGGGGAGGGCCGGGGTGGGGGGTAGAGGATCCAAAGTGGGCTCTGCACTGATAGGCTGACTGACAGCAGTGAGCCTGATGTGGGGCTTGAACTCATGAACCACGAGATCATGACCTGAGCCGAAGCTGGACGCTCAACTGACTGAGCCACCCACGCTCTGTGGAACGGAGATCCCTAATCAAGGTCTGTTTTGATTGAGCCTCAAGTTTACCGGTGAACTCAAACAGTGAAGATGGTGTGGAAATGAAATGAGGAGCAATCAGCACTCAAATTCCATTTCAAGAAAAGACACTCTGTCTTTATCCAACCTCCCCACCCCCAAATAAAGGGATTATACTAGAGCAATTTCTGCTTGTGCTGGTGTACGTCAGCAACAAATAACAGCTTTGAATAATGAACAGTCTCCACAGTGGGACACTGCTACAGAGAGGCCCTCGATAATGGTGTGCTTAATAATTAGAAATATGAGCGGGAATTGACCTTCCAAGTTGGATATATTATTCCCTTTACCTGTTCGCTGTCACAGTGGGTGCTGTCACTGACACTGTGACTAAAAACCCTGATAAAGACTTCTCTGCCAAGTCCCATAAATAACCCGTTTGCCCAATGTGCCTGAGGTGTACATGGCATATGCTTGGATCCATGTGGGAGTCTGGATGGGGTAAGTGGCTTCGAGTTTACAGAGGATTTGTACCCAGTTTGTAGGTACGGGACACACTGCAAATAATGGCGGCGTGCCAGTGTCCTCTGGAAATAGCCTCCCGCTCCTTTGAGAGGAGATTAACCTGAATTATGTAAGGTCCTTGATAATGAAGTCCTAGCCAATGACATCTATTTTTAAAAAATTCTTACATCTGTCGTGAAATCATGCTTTCAGGAAAGAACACAAGATTGGAACTTTGGAAGCATGATTACTCGGTATTTCTCAGATGACTCATGTCAGCTGTCCTCACCTGGCTGCACCGTCCACTGTGAAGGCCAGCCTCCGACCCTCCAGGGCTTAAAGCATACAAGGGGTATCAATAACCAAACGTAAAGAGTGTGTACAGAGCTCATTACGGGTTATAATTCCCAGAGGAGCCAACGGCATCAGCATCCAAGGCAAATGCCCCATACGCGGCTTCATCTCCTTTTCTGATTTTAGGTCTGTGCTTGGATTTCGACGTGTGTGAAATACTTGGCGTGAAAACACCTGGCCCATTCAGCAGGTACTCGATTGTTGGCTGTTTCCTTCTCTCTTCTCTTTCCTAAACTTTGCAGCTCGGCAGCAGTGACGTCAGGCAGCCTGGTGCATGCTGATGAGGGCCCGGGTCCCCTCTTGGGTGTAATGAATATTCATCCTCAGGTAATGGCCCTCATTGGAGAATCCCTTCTTGCACTGACCGTCATATAGTCCAACAGTCCAAGTCCCAAGAAGTCATCGGCGAACGATGAGGTTTGAGGTTGATGAGGCTAATCGTGGAGGCAAACACCAGGCCGGAGGGCCAGCGTCCCTCGGGAGGCTAGTGAAGAATAGCAATTAGGATGGCTGTCACTACACATGGGCCTGGCAGGGAAACACAGGGGACCGCAGCGGGCTCCTGCGGTGGCCAGGGATGCGGGGTGAGGCACAGAAGGAAACCACGCGGCCTGCTCATTGAAGGTTAATTTTTTCACTTTGCAGTACAGCTCTTCACCTACGTGGCACATATGCTCCCTATGACAGCGGAGTGGGGGCCGCCACTCAGACCATTGTCCTTTTACTGTGGTGCCTGAGGACCAGCAGGCACGCAGTGCTGTTTTCAGCGAGCGGCATGCCTCTCTCCATTGTCTGCAACCTCTCTGCACCGCCCACGTCGGTGGGGTCATATGAATGCAAGTGTCTCTTCGGAGCCATCTGGTGAGTCATTCTTCCCTACCCCCTGCCTGGAACCGCGAGAGCTGCTCGCACGCTGCCAAGTCAGCTGAAGAGGGCTGCTGCTGCCCGCGGCCTGCCAGACAACAGGGCATCTTCAGAGGCCTTCTCCATACACTCGAAACATGTGCAATGGCTGGGTAGAAATTAAAGACATCCCACAAAGCAAACAGGCAAATTAGTTAGTTAATTAATATGGAAGCTGGTGTGTGTGTGTGTGTGTGTGTGTGTGTTACGGATCCAGCCAAAACAACAGGGTCCCGTAAAGGATGCATGCTTAGTTATTTTTTAGGTTAAAATAGATCTTTTGTTTATTTGTCATTTTTTGTTAATGTTTATTTTTGAGAGGGAGAGACAGCACAAGCAGGGGAGGGGCAGAGAGAGAGGGAGACACAGAAACCGAAGCAGGCTCCAGGCCCTGAGCTGTCAGCACAGAGCCTGATATGGGGCATGGACCCACAAACCATGAGATCGTGACCTGAGCCGAAGCCGGATGCTCAACCGACTGAGCCACCCAGATGTCCCTAAAATAGTTCTTTTACAATGTGCTGCATAAAGCTAGTATTGGTTTTCAAGGGAAGCCATAGCTAATTCCTACAAGTTGGGTTGTTTGGAATGGTGGGGATTTATTCTCTCACAGTTCTGGAAGCCAGGAGTGTGAAATCAAGATGTGGGCAGTGTTGATTCCTTCTGGAAGCTCTGAGAGAGAATTTGTCCCAAGCATCTCTTAGCTTTTGGTGGTTGAAAGCAATCCTCGATGCCTCTTGGTTTATGGACACATCACTCCAACCTCTGCCTGTTGTTATATGGCACTATCCTCTCTGTGTCTCTGTTTCTTTGTCCAACTCCCTCTGCCATAAAGACAGCAGTCATTGGATAAGGGCCCACCCTAATCCAGTATGACCTCATCTCAACTTCATGACATCTGTAATCAAAGACCCTCTTTCCAAATAAGGTCATACTCACAGGTAGTGAGGGGTAGGGCTTAAACATATCTTTTGGCAGACACAGTTCAACTCACAACAAGGCTCAAATGCAGTGTAGTTAAAAAAAAAAAAAAAGATAGCCGTTAGATAACCCTTTAAAAATGTAGCTGGGGGTGCCTGGATGTCTCTGTTGGTTAAGTATCCGACTTCGGCTCAGGTCATGATCTCATGGGTTCGTGAGTTCGAGTCCCACATTGGGCTCTCTGCTGTCAGCACAGAGCCCACTTTGGATCCTCTGTCCCCCTCTCTGCCCTTCCCTGGCTTGCACACACTCTCTTTACTTTCTCTCTCTCAAAAACAAATAAACATTTAAAAACATGGAGCTGTACTAATTGGATAAATGAGATAGAACAATTGGATATCAATATGTGAAAAAAAGAAAAAAGAGAGCTTCAATTGAAACTTGCTAAACTATAAAAATAAACTCAACAAGGATCATAGACATTAAAACCAGAAATCATAAAAGTTCTAGAATAAAGCATGGACGAAAATCTTTGTGACCTTGGGTAGGCAAAGATCTGTTAGACATGACACCAAAGCACAATCTATAAGAGAATAAATCAATGAATTGGGTTTCATTAAAATCAAAAACTCCCGTCCTTCAAAAGACATTGTTAAGAGAATGAAAAGGCAAGCCACAAACTGGGAGAAAATCTTTGCAAAGCATATACCTGATAAAGGACTTGTATGCAGAAAATATAAGGAAATCTCAAAACTCAACAATAATGAAACAACTCAATTAAAAATGGGCAAATACATCTGTCTACTCCCCTAGAGAAGATAAACAAAAGCAAAAAAGTGCAGAGAAGATGTTCAACCTTAGGAATCATTAAGCTATCAGAAACAAGAACCACAGTGAGATACTATACTTCTGTTGTAATGACCCAAATGAACAAAAGTGACCATGCCAAGGGACGGTGAGGGGGTGGAGGAAATACAGCTCTCATACACTGCTGGCGGGAACATAAAATGATAAAAAGACTTTGGAAAACAGTTTGGCAGTTAAACAAAACAATGCATATACCCACCATATGATTCCAGTCATTCCATTCCTAAGTTTTTACCCAAGAGGAAAAAAAATATGTCTGTACAAAGACTCATATGCAAATACTCATGGCAGCTCAACTTGTATTGGCCAAAAGCTGCAAACAACGTGGATGTCCTTCAACATGTGAATTGCTGTGGACTGTGTCTCTCCCAAATTCATATGCTGGAGCCCCAATGCTTAATATGACTATACTTGGAGAAAGGAAGTCACTAAAGTTAAATAAGGTCATAAGGATAGGGCACTAATCTAAGAAGATTAGTGTCTTTATGGGAAGAAACACCACAGAGATCACTTGCTCTCTCTCTCCCATGTGACGACACTGTGAGAAAGCAGTCATTTGCAAACTAGAGAGACAGTTGTCCTCAGCACCTAACCATACTAGCACCCATGATCTTGTATTTCCAGCTTCCAGTACGGTGAGAAAATTAATTTCTGTTGTGTAAGCTGCCCAGTTTATGGCATTTTGTTGTGGCAGCCCAAGCAGACTGATGGATGATGAATAAACAAGTTGTGGTCTATCCTTAATACAATACTGCTCGGCGACAAAAAGCAGTGGACTACTGACACACACAGTGACCTGGATGAATCTCAAACTAGTGCTGAGTGAAAGGAGCCAGATCTCCACCTCCACACACAAAAGAGCACACACTGTGTAACTTCATTTATATAAAACGCTAGAAGATGCAAGCTAATCTGTAGAAAGCACAACAGTGGTTGCTTGGAGTTGGGGGTGGTAGGCAGGTGTGGAAAGGGTGTATTACAAAAGAGTGACAGATATACTTGTCATTTGGCTTCATGATTGATTGTGGTAATGACTTCATGGGTCTATACATACGTCAAAACTTCTTAAATTGGGGGCACCCGTGTGGTTCAGTTGGTTAAGTGTCTGACCCTTGATTTTGACTCAGGTCATGATCTCAATCAAGATCGAGCCCTGCTTTGGATTCCATGCTGGGCAAGGAGCCTGATTAAGCTTCTCTCTTTCCCTCTCCCTCTGTTCCTTCTCCAGTTGTGTTCGTGTGTGCATTTGCCCTCTCTCTGTGTCTCTCAAAAACAACTTATTATCTAACTTAAATATGTGTAGTTTATTGTATGTTAATTATACTGCAATAAGATATATACTTGTTATATGCTGGGTATTTTCCTAGCTGCTGGAAATATTAATTTACTTCTGAAAGTACTGTGTGGTATGGATACAATTGAATTTCAGAGAAGAATAACATACCCATAGGACAAGAATGTAATCTTTGGAGAGAAGGAGGAGTGGAAGAGAGAAAGGAAAGGGTGAATGGAACCAAAAATGATTTCTGGAATAGAGGGAGGAGGCAGGCAGAAGAAAGGGAAAGATAACGTAGCTAATCATATTTTCCAACAAAGGGGACATTAGTTCTTCTTACACTGTAGCTCTGACACTCTTCCCATTGAGAGGTGGAGTCTATGTTTCCTCAATTTCAATATGGGGAGGCTTGTGACTACTTTGGAAGTGATGTTATGTGACTTCTGAAGTCATAAAAGATGATTCAGCTCCTGCCTTTTCTTGTGACGTTCACTCCTGGAATCCAGTTCTTGTGACGTGGGCGAGTTCAAGCAGGTGTGGGGAGGTCTTCCTGACAGCTCCATCAGGTCTGGATAGCCGGCACCAACCCCAAGACATATGGAGGAGATGGATGAGTCACCCCCAGACCCTGGTCACCCCGGCTAAGGTCCTGACATTGTGGAGCAGAGAGGAGGTGTTCTTGAAGGATCCTTCCTGAATTCCCAACCCCTGGAATCTGTGAGCATGCCAAAGTCGTTGCCCTTTTACACCACTAAATTTGGAGCGTCTTTTCATGCCGCAATGGTCACAAAATAGGTATTAGGGAGGGAGGGGAAGACATGGAAATAATAAAAGAAAGCTAGGATCCGGCCCTTCTGAAAAACTAGAAAAGATTCATAGCGAGTTTTACTGGCTTTTGAGAGTTTCTGCTCTTTGAATTTTTTTCTAATGTTTATTCATTTTTTTGAGAGACAGGGAGAGACAGAGCGTGAGCAATGGAGTGGCAGAGAGAGAGGGAGATACAGAATCTGAAGCAGGCTCCAGGATCTGAGCTGTCAGCGCAGAGCCCGATGTGGGGCTTGAACTCATGAACCGTGAGATCATGACCTGAGTCGAAGTCAGCCGCTTAACCAACTGAGCCACCCAGGCACACGAAGAGTTGATACTCTTGAGAAGTGGCCTAAAGATTTCTGGGATGGTAAGTAGCCCCTATTATCATGGGTACCAGAAAGGTGGCCACAGTAGCACAAGTATTGGAGTGGAAGAAACTCCCTCATCATCGGCCCCCGGGAAATCCTTTCAAAACCAAAAGTGTGGCCAAACACAGGGGGTAGGATTTGTAAGTCTCCTGTCTCTGGAATAAAGACTTAAGAAAAAAATTTTTGAGGGGTTAATGTTGTCGTCAATTGCACATACTATAATTAGTACTCATGGTTTTTGCACAACATAAATCACAAGAGACAGATATGTCTTGTTAGTAGATTATTTTAAAAAGGATTCCTTGATCTAATTTTGTCCATTCTGTATATCAGAACCTTGACCCTTAGAATCAAGCAAAAGCTTCATAAATTCAGGTGTTTATGCATAAAAATATTTAGAGTTCTTTAACTCCATTGTGGATACGACAAATGGATTTGAGAATGAGTCCATCGGCAGCAAGAGCTACTTGTAAAGTGTATCCTACGTTAATGTAGTCCCACCGCTATAAGGAATATGTTATGAATTCTGACGCCAACGTCTAGTTCTGCATCACTAGTGACCTAGGAACAACCTGTAATCAAGGCGCCCACACTGATTTTGCCTTGTCTGAATTTTGTGTTCAGGATCGACAGGTTCTTTCTTGTGTGAACCACTCCATCTTTGTCGTTGCCATCTGTTTTGTTGGGATTTTCTGCTTTTTTTTGAATCAGAAAATTCACCACTAATTTTTATCTGCTTGGGTTCTGGATCCAGGATGGTTTCAGACAGTCTTATCAATTGATTTCTCCTCATGCTCCTGTTTTCCCCCAGCATGTAAATTATAGCCCAGCTTCTCTACCTTTTAACAAAGAAAAATGGCTGGATATTTTTTACAGCTCTTTTGCCTAACCTGATCACCTCCTGCATTCTGCCCGGTGGTGACAGTGTTTTCTTTTCAGAGGGGCCAGCATTTGTGGTAAACTGTGGCAGTGGAAAGGAAATTTTAAATCTCACTTGGAGAGGACAGTCTTTTTCAGCTTAGAGTGTGAGCTGAAATGAATCTCTCATTGTGTGCTTCTCTCCCACTTCCTGTGTCACACCATTAAACACCCTCCCAGGGACCAGAAGCTCCAGGAGACTGTTTAATCACTGCATGCCCAGTATCATGGGTACCACATTTGCAGGATGTGGGGCATGAGAACCTCCTGTGGTTAGGAAAACAGCTGTTCTCAGTTTTTAACACATGCCATACAAAGCGAAATAGTTACAAAATGATCCTCGTGGCTAGTGACAGAACGGGGAAATGACATAGGGGGTCATTTGGCCACATTCAAATCACTGGTATGTTGTAGAGCCTAGTTTGGACACAGGTTCATGCTTTCTTTCTTTGCTAAGTTTGTTTTTATACCATTGACCCTCATGGAGGATTATGAGAGCTGCCTTTCATGGGAAGAAGGGGTTAGTATGCTGAAGGCCGATGATGAGAGTCTACTTGGCTGTTAGTGTACCATGTAATAGACCATAAAGCCCAACCTTCCGGCTCCTGGACCCTCATCAGCCTTCTCACACATTTCTGCCAAACTGTCCTTTATGCCAGAAAAAAAAATTCACACCATTTTACGGATGGGTTGGCCTCCAGAGCAAGTGGGCTGATAATCTAATCTTCCTATGTTTGAGAGAGGCCATACACCATAGGTTCTGAAAGTGTGATCTCTGAACTGGCAGCATCAGCACCACTTAGAAACTTGTGAGAAATGCAGATTTCTCCAGATCAACTAAATTCCAATCCTGGGGTGGGGGTTGGGGGGGGCGCTAAGGCCCAATAAACTTATTGTTTAACAAGGGTTCCAGGATTCCGACACCCATTAACATTTGAGAACCACTTCTGTAAACAAGATCCACAGAAAACGATTTTGTTCACAATCAACTGTGGGGCAAAGAAAGAATAAAAATGCGGTCCCGGCCTTCTGTGAACTCATCCAGTGTTGGGGAGCTGTACAAATTTGCACACATTAATTTGTATACATTTGATCTGCCAACAGAACAGAGGTAAAAGTAGCATAGTGGTGTGCCTCCTCGGTGGCTCTCTGTAAAACCCTCCCACGAAATGAAACATATGAGCAAAATTCGCCATTACATCATTGATGTTACCAAACCATCCTTCACTCTTTTCAGAAATGGGGGCACGAAGAGTGTTCATGGAAAGCTTAACAGTTGGAACCATAACGCTCATACGTTCGGTGACTGAAAAGGAATACAGAGTCTCCTACTTCTTTGCTACTGCCTTTGCCTTGTGAATCAGCTCCAGCCTCACGAACCCGAAGCTAGGTCAAGAGCACAAGCCATGTTTGGGCTCAGCAATTAAACAAATGTGCCATAGACTCTCCCTTCTATTTAGCTTTTATTAAAAGAAGTGCTAGGGTACTGAGATGCAGTACATCATATTTATTACCAAAATTATTAACAAATATACAAAACTTATACATGTAATTTTCTTACATCCATTTATTCTCTATAATACTGATTTTTGTTCAAGTAGGTTATCTACAGTATGTAAACATCCCTTGGATTGACCTCACACAGATTAGGAAAGCCCTCTAACCCATGCTTTTATCAGATACTTCTTTTTATTTGGCTTTCGTTTGTAGCATCTAATCTTCACATTTGGCACACGGAAGAGACATCTACAGTGCAAAAGAGGCAGATTTTCCGGTTTCGTTCTGAACAGTTTTGCTGGGGCACAGTTAGAGAGCCGAGAGAACAGGGCACTCTAACTTGATGGAGTTGGAGTCATCCTAACGCCAACAACTCTTGGTTCAGCCATTAAACTTGAGCACACAGTCAATGCCTCTTCCTTCTCCCATCCCCCACCCACCCATCATGCAAGGCCGATTCGCCTTAACCTTGTCTCAAAAGGGTTAAAAGAAATTCCATCCATCCCAGAACAAGTAGGTTAATTTCTCCGAATCACAATTTTTCAGCGTTCTTTCGTGTGGGTTGGTTTGTGTGGTCTGATGAGCCAGCAAAACTCTTAAATGGAGAATAAAAGAAGATTTAGAAAAAAAAAAGGGAGGAAAAAAGAAAAAGAAAAGGATTTGAGGAGTAAAACTTTGTTTCAGTCTCAACCTGTGTATGTAAGACCAGAAACTCTTAGTGGTGGCCAAGGGACCAAGGCCTCGCCGAGTGGCAGAGAAAAGCCAACCTAGCCATAACTTAACCCTGGCCTCCAAGCCCTTGCATACGGTGTCACAAAAATTCAAAAGAAAAAAGGAAAAAGAAAAGAAAGGTAATTGGAGTTACTGCCCCCCCCTTCCTGTGTTTCCTTTTGATTACTTAACTTAATGTAACCAAGTAAAGCTGATCCAAAGAGAGCTCTCTTTGCCGCTCACCCCCTTCTCGCTCTCCAGCACAGTATTGCTCTTGCGGTTGGCTGCGCCCACGGCGCGCGCCCACCGAGAACGTCTGGGTTTGGACGCGCGCCTGCCTCCCGGCTTCCGTCACCACAGGGGCGCCGGCCCCTCCGACGCCCCGTAGAGCTCCGCCAGCTTCCGGAAGCGGGGCCCCCAGTCCGTCAGGAAGTCGAAGCTCTGCTCCGAGTCCGACGTGGCCGACTGCAGGGAGCTCAGCGAGCCGGCCACGGAGCCGTCCCCCTCGAACATGTATGTCTGGAGGGAGTCGAAGGGCGGGGCCCACAGGTCCATGTCGGCCTCGTAGAGCTTGGCCAGCACGTAGCTGTGGACCGTGCTGTTCATGGCGCACGTCTGAGGCACGTAGCGGGAGAGGCTCTCGATCTCGGGCAGCATGTCCTGCCGCGTCTTGGGGGCGCCTCCCCCCTGCGCCTCCCGCGGGTTCCACATGGCCGCGATGTCGAAGGCCTCGGTGTCTTCCTCGCCGCCGCCTTCGTCGTCGTAGCGGACGATATTCTCGTGGATGTTCTCCTCGTCGTCGATGATGTACGGCTGTTTCCGGTGCCGCCTCATGGACAAAATGAGCAGCACCAGCACTGCCGGGAACAAAGACGACAGGATGTTTACCCGGGAGACCTGGCTGGCCGTGCCGTGACGGACCACAGGTGCGGGGAGAGTTCTTTACGTGGGGAGCTCAGAGACCGCGTTTGGGTGCTTTAAACCACAGGGTCTACACTTTGTTCCCAACTCGCTCTGTGGGTCAGGTTGAGACTCTGTAGGCACATGGAACCTTAAGTTTTTTTCCAAGTGGTCCACTTAGGACAAGTTGTATGTAAAGTCTCTTTGCATTAGCTTATAGCCTTGAAATTGTGTGGGTGTACGTGGACGCCCAGCCACCCAAAAGACAATCCCATTAACTAAGCACAACGCATTCCGGCCCGCCATAGAGTCTGTGCTAAGATACAGGACAGTATACGTTTCCCAGATCATGGAAATCTTATTAGGCAGGTGGAATACAACTTTTTTCTTTTAGTATCTTAATAGGATTCTACTTTGTAAATATCATACACTGATACGTATGCATATAGACATAGGCTAAGTATGAATTAAAGTCTTAGTCTTTTTATACCTCTTTCAAAAAACCAGTGACTGCTGTTTTGCCATAAACTCAGATTCCTCAGAAAGCCTTCCATTAAGGCGGTGGTTGTGACTCTCTGGATCCAGCGATGTTCAGGGAAGGGAGGGAACGGAGCAGTGACATTTTATATAATTCATCATGTTATCAAAGAAGCACCATGCTGTTAGATGTGCCCTTGCAGATTTGGATAAAATTTTATCCCAACAAATGCGTTTTTTTCCCAGGATGTGTTCGCTGGGGTTTAAAGGAGGGATAGAGATAATCCCATTGAACTGTTTATCTCTGTGACTGAAAATGTTTTCCAGGAAGTGTGTTGAGGTTTTAGCTGTAGAACTGCTATTGATTTTTTTCCCCCCTGATATGCTTTGTTAGAGTTGGTGAACAGTAACAGCTTGACAACACTGCAAAATAAAACTGCAGTGTACCCAGGGGGAGAAAAATAGAATATGGTTGTATGCCCAGTAAGATTATGAACTGACTTAAAAAAGTTCACAATAATGATTTAAACACTTTGAGCGTAGAACGTGCTTTGCGTAAATTGCATTTAATAATGTTAGTACCTAATATTTTCCCAAATAGCTTGGGCGACAAAATGCACACACGAGAAACAATGACGTAGTCTCGTATGTTTTCTCTGGGTGCCAGATTCCAGCCCATGGACTACAGAATCGTGCCATTTCAGAGAAGCGGAGTAACAAGGCTCTAAACAGTTGGGGCTTAAGCTGGTGTGGGAGGCTGCGGTGTGATCTGGATAGAGGCAGGCTGGATAGATGGGATTCTGTGTGAACATGCCGTGTTTGGGGGGTTCAGTAAATAGTAACTAAACTCAAATATTTTTTAGGCACCATGCAAAGCAATAGAGGAACAGCATTGATGATTTTTGCTCTTATAAGTTTGTAATCTGAGGAGATTATATAGACTCCGATGATTAATACAAGGCAGGCAGTGATAAGGGCTATCTTAGGGTTCTAAGTGTTGCAAAGAGAATACGGAGGCAGGGCCAGGTAATTCTTCCTAGGGGACTGGAAAATCTTCACATAGATTACATCGGAATGCTAGAGGTGCTATTTTAGAAAACACTAGGAAGCAAAATTAGAAAAGGCTTTGGCTGTCTGCTGGAAAGAATTCAGAAGACAGAGAATTAGGCAGCCTTATAGACCTGGTGCGTCTTATATTTATCTTACAGATATCTTACATGTATCTTACGAAATAAGGTACAGATATCTTATTTTTTAGATAATCTGATTTAAATAACGAGTATTGGATAATGGCCTGAAGATCACATTCTGGAAAACATGGTCCTATTCACCTGAAAGGCTTTCTTGACAGAAGAGAATCAGTTCTAGGGGTGTTTTGTTCTTTAAGTATTGTAGGCACAGTCCAAAGGGCCTATAAGATTTTCTAGGAAGTAGCTACATGCTGGAGACGTGAAAAAATCCTATAAAGTCAAAATTACGTTTATTTAATTGTCCACAAAATGTATTTTGTTGACAGATCCACCGCGCTTGAACCTTACTCAGTTTTATGAACTGTGTTTAACTTAGGATGTGTATTCTTAGAAATAAGAATACCTAAAACTGTGAGGATGGTACATAAAGTTGCATAGCTCTGCTCAGGTTAGCTCCTGACAACTGTCTATTTATTCTTTACAATTCAAAAGATGAGACATAGCGGGTTTGGGAAGCACAGTATAAACTGCCCCTTGCATACCATTCCTAGCTGGAGAGCCTCTCTGTGCCAGTCTTTTTAAATCAATCCTTCTGTAATGACGGTCTTTTCTACTTTTGGGGGTAAGGGTTAGCGTATAATGTAGACATTTTCCAAAGATAGAGGTAGGGACAGCCAGTCTGGAAATTTCTCCTTAGGAGCAAGTTCCTTCAAAGGCCTCTTGTAGTTTTAATCCTGCTCTGCACTCAAGGACTCCCAATGCCATCTTGTGGACAATCATGGAATTGCAGGAAAGTGTTATTTGTCAGGCAGACAGGGAGCAGAAACCAAACAGTTCTCTCTGATCCAGAGATCTGAGAACTTAGAAAAGTTAGTTATTTATATTACTTCTCCCTTCATATAGCACTGAACTAAAACAACAAAATCAAACCACATGTTGTATTTGTAAATGTTCTTTGAGAAGCATATTCCATAGACTGACCTAGAAGTTCAATCAGGTGCTGATATTTTGCAGTCAGAGCCTTCTTTCTCTGGTCTGACTTGGTCTTGTGGTGTATAGGTAGACCTGGGATCAAGGGGTTATGTGGATTTCTGAATGTCTATTCTGATTTAAATCCACAGGGCTGTACTCTTTTCCCTCATAGAATGCTAGGAGTTCTTTCCCATTGAATAATATTACTCTCCACTAAGTCCGCTTTTTTTCTAAGCAAAATATATATGCAATGAATTACTTCAGTTAGAAGAGATGGGATATATGTACAGATATTTTTGCAGTTTCCAGAGTTATTTCGGCGTTTTGTTGTTCGTTTTTGAGTGTTGAGTTAAAAAATAATTGCGCCAATAGTCTTATCTGCAAGGGAGCTGGGTGGCAGCCTCGCTGTATGATTCGAGAGGAGGAATACAGGATCCTGTCCCTTGCTAGGGCTCTCCCACTAACCTGTCGTTGCTTCTTTGTGTTTCAGCAGCAGTGGCACACTGGTCCTGTGGGCCCTCTGTGGTCTCTGCTCCTCCTTAGATGCCACAGTGCCTCGGGGCGGAGCCGATGCCCCCAGAGAGCCTACTGTCCCAGATAGTCATGGGGTTCCCTCTGTCACTTCTTTGAGGTCTCTGCTCAAAGGTCTCCTTTTCAGTGAGGCCCACCCTGACCACTTTGTTTAAAGTTTATTTATTATGAGAAAGAGAGAGAGGGAAAGTGTGTGTGTGGGTGGGGAGGGGCAGAGAGAGGGAGAGAGAGAGAATCCCGAGCAGGCTCTGAGCTGTCAGCGCAGAGCCCGATGTGGAGCTCGAACCCATGAACTGTGAGATCATGACCTGAGCCAAAATCAAGAATTGGACGCTTAACTGACTGGGCCATCCAGGCGCCCCCCTGACCACTTTGTTTACAATGACACCTACCCTTGTCTCCTGTCCCCTCAGGATACCCTGTCCCTCTTCTCTGTAATACCACCTCCAGAATTTGAGAATGAACATGGCTCTGCCTCTGACATTTGGCCGTGGGCCTGTCACTGTCTCTTTGCGATTTGGCTACTGTTTATCTGAAATGAAGGGGTTAGAAGAGATATTTCTCATATCCTGCCCCAAACTGTCATGTTGATTTTGTGGTGTCGAAATGAACTTGCTTTGTTCTGAAGTGAGCTCTGTGAAGGCTGGGACCTGTCTGTTTTCTCGTCCCAGCACATGGGAAGGTACCCCATAGTAGATGCCAGATAAGCGGATTTGCTTTGATCTGGCCAAAGAGGCCATGAGTTCCTTGAAGGAAGGGACTATCTTTGGTTTCTTTATCCTTTCCCAGCCGTACTCTGTTACCTTTTCACTCAGCATGATGCGGAAAACCGGGTCCGAACAGCTGTGTTAGAATGATAGCCAAGTAAGTACTTGCAGGACCCCACGGAATAGAAGGGAACCACTCGCTCACCTAAGAGGACAAAGATGCAGGCCAGGATGGCGATGAGGGCGCCCCGGCTCAGACTGACCGGGAGCATGTAGGCCTCAGGGCTGCAGGACAGGACGTGGCCGTCGTCGTCACAGCTGCACACCTGGATGGTCAGCGTGCCCGTGCTGCTCAGTGCCGGCTGCCCGCTGTCCGCTATCAGGATGGGCAGGTAGAAGACACTCTGCTCCTGCTGCCGGAAGCCAGACCTCCTGGTGAGAATCCGGGCAGTGTTATCTGAAGAAGACAGGGATCCCAGGATTGAAGACAAGGGAAGAACCAGCGAGGGAGTTAATTTCTTGGATTGAGGAAAGCACAAGGGCAGGGGTAGGGTGTGGGCTGGACAGAGAGGGACGGTCAGACGTTCCCTGGAGGCATTTAGCTACAGCCACTTCTGGTGTGTCTAGGTCAGCATTTGAATTCAGAAACCACGCATTTTTGCTTGCTTCTAGGCAAAACCCTGAGGCCTAGGAGAGAAACCCTTTCTGAGAGTCTGTTTTACCCTTTATGACAGAAAGCGCCCAGGGCGAACTGTTAGACTTCAGACCTAACTGAAATGTTCCTGTGAAAACTTGATAGAAATGAACAGTCACTGGCCGCTCGTGGTCCCTGTTCGTTCCCGCTCAGCAGCTTGCCAAGGCCAAGGGGCTGCTTCGTGCCTCCAGGAGAAGAATGCTGACGAGCCTCCTCGGCTGTGTCAGATTGCTTATTTTTGCCGCTTTGGCTGGAATTCACGTCTTCTGCTATTTTCTTTTATGTCTATGAAATGCAGTCACCAACTCCTCTGTGCTTTCTGAAGAACCTGCTCATTTAAGCAGAAGCTTATTTGAAATCCCCTAATCACATGAGTGATACACCCTGTTATTTCCCCCTGCTTGGTGGTCTGAGTTTACACGGTTCATATGAACGTGGTGAAAATTCGTTCAGCAATACTAGGTTTTTTCCTCCAGGTTTAAAGGGGATTAGCAAAATTATTTGATGTGTTTCCACAAAGGTGGGGGGTGTGTTGTGTATTTACATTTACATTTGCCTGATGTACTGTTTTGGGGTCTTTTATTTTTTTAATCTGTGTTTTCAAGTTTCTTGAGTGGGTTTGAATCATAAGTCATGTTTTTTGCAGAGGTCGAATCATTTTTAGTAGAAGAGAAGTTTGAGAGATATGGTAGAACACGCAGGCAGCGACTCTCGAAGCTCATATCAACATGGACGGTCCTCCGGATGTGTTTTACATTTCACAGGGAAGAGTCTAGAACTTCACAAAAACTTCTGAGAGCCTACCTAAAGTAAACATTATTAATATCAGTATTTCTGGTTCTCTTTCCCTTCTTGGACATAGTAAAGGATTATACTTCTCTGCCTTCTTAAATTCTGGCACGTCTACAGACTTTGCTTTTGATAATGATAAACGAGCAAAAGTGATTCCTGTCACTTCCAGGCAGAAGCGCGTTAGCAGCTGGTATGTGTGTCTCTGTGTTCTCTTATGGTGCGACATTGTGCAAGAAGGTTTAAGTTGGAGACCCAGGCAGCCTGGGACACCAGGCGACATGGACAGCCGTCCTTATTGCTCAGACCCACAATCGGCTTTAGGTGATCAAGAAATTAACTTTAGTTATGGTAAGCCACTGAGATTTTGGTGTCATTTGTTGCTGCAGCATAGGCTAACTGATTCTGATGGATACATTATTCCTGCATTAACTCTTCCAACTCCTCCTTGCCCTGGCTTCTCATGATAGCAGTTATAGTTTACTGAGTGCTTATGTGCAAATACTTAGTCTTTACACACAGTATCTCAATTAATTTTCACATTTGATGAGTTCGCAATAATCTGACCCTTTTACAGTGGGTGAGTTAAGGCCTAGAGAGATTATGTAATTTGTTCAAAGTTACTTAGTAGCAGAGGTGGGATTTGAACTCTGGTCTCTCTGACTCCACATGTACATTTCTTCTATTGTGCTATTGTAACTACTTATTTAGTTTAGTTTATCCAGCCTGTGGAAATCCCTTCCTGCTTTGGTACAGGCCCCTTTCCTCTTTTTTTTCCTTCTCAAGTGGAGGAATATAGCAACTCATTGCTAACCTGAGGATTATATTAATATTTCTATTACTGTACAACCCACCTACTTTTCTATTTATCCAGATTTAGTAGCTAAGCATTATTAATTCTTTTTCGCAGTGTTAATTTTGTTTTTCCAGAAACCAAGTTTTTCTCAAACAGAATTCTGTTTTATTTTTCTTTTTCAGTTTAATCAAAGCTAGGTTGTAAGACTTGTGGAACGTATGACCAGAACTGAATGTCATAAAAATATTGTATCGTGCCTACTTACACAACATGTTTCTTGATCTCAGAATTATTTAAGGTTAAATATAAAAGATCAGAGCATTGTGTGCTAAGTCTAGTCTTAGAAGGGGTCTGGCATATAGTACCCACTTGTAAAGATTTTGTTGAATATGATAACTAGTAACCCATTTGGAAATACTTGTTTCCAAGGTGACACGAAACACTTTTCTTTTTTCTAAAACAGTTCCCAACTTCTAGTCTTAGTCTTAATGTTTACTCACTTTCTTTTCTTTTCTTTTTTTTTTTTTAATATAATTTATTGTCAAGTTGGCTAACATACAATGTATATAGTGTGCTCTTGGTTTTGGGGGTAGGTTCCCGTGATTTAACACTTATATACAACACCCAGTGCTCATCCCAACAAGTGCCCTCCTCAGTGCCCATCATGGATTTTTCCCTCTCCCCCACCATCAACCCTCAGTTTGTTCTCTGTATTTAAGAGTCTCTTATGGTTTGCCTCCCTCCTTCTCTGTTTGTAACTATTTTTTTTTTCCTTTATCTTCCCCCATGGTCTTCTGTTAAGTTTCTCAAGTTCCATGTAATGAATGAAAACATATGATATCTGTCTTTCTCTGACTCCAGGAAAATACACTTCACTCCAGTGAAATACACTTAGCTTACTCACTTTCTAGTCTTGGGCCATTCGCTTTCTTTCCTTATCTATCAAATGAGACCATGAGAATCAGAGGGATTAGAAACTTCCTTGAAACCTTACAGGGTTATTATAAATATCAAATAAACAAAGTATGGGAAAATGTGTTTGAAACTGCAAATTGTTACATACACACAATCCTTTTAATAACGCTTTGGGGATTAAAAAGACTCTACTTGAGGTAGTGCCTTGTTGTATTCATGAAAGATATCATGTTTAGGGCATGCGAGTTGGGGTCCTGATGGTACATCCACCCAATCAGATGTTGGATGTCGTGCAATTTTTAATGAGCCTTAGGAAGAGATACTCATGGGATAAATTGTCATGAGGAAATTAAGAGTTCATTCTTTCTATTGAAGATGTGCTGACTTTCATCTTGGAAAACCTTCCAAGTAATGAGTCATTTCTTTTATAGTCCTCATGTTATGGTGGCTCTTCTTTTTAAAGTATTGACTCATGAATTGGTATCCAAAGTCATCTTGAAGCAAGTTGCTGCATTTGCTGCATATAGTTTCTATAGTGAATAGAGTGACGCATAGAGTGGAAGAACAGAGTGACATGTCACTGAAAATTGGGAGAAACAGTATAATGTATTATATCCCCCAACCCCAGGGTTTCCAGTGTAAAACCGATCCTAAGGGGGCTGAAATCACTTTTTGTAGGAAGGACTTCCTGGTGAAGCAGATAAATGATAAATAAATGAAGTTTAAACTTCGATCCAATAGAAATGTTGGGGTGTTTAATTTTAGTACTTCTGTTATTATGATTTATAGTATCCTTCCTTCCAGAATTATTAGAGTGATTTTATGATGACATGTCATGTAGAAGGTTAAAGGAAAGACATGGAGGAGTATTTTCCATTTAAAAGAAAACAGGTTTAATAGTCTCAGGTTTTAATGGCAGAATATGATGGGGGTGAATTAATACTTTAAGTCTCAAATAATTGGTGTTTGACACTAAGACCAGGCAGGCCTCATCATGACTTTTTGTTACCCTTTGTTTAGATTGTTATACAGTGACAATTAATATCTAGAATCGGAATGAAAATGAGGCTAGCGGAGCCCAGAGAAGTGATGATCTTTCTCCCCAAGGTCAGACAGAAAGTAGCAGAGTTAGTAGCAGAAGGGCTCACTTGACAGTTTTAAATTATTTTTTCTGATCTTCTTTGAAAATCATCTGGCTGGAGAACAGAAGCCCCTCCTTTTCCCATCTGTGCCCAATGCAGAGTGTGCTAGGTTTATAAATTTCTTAGCTGATCAGAGTGCTTACTGGAAAAGAGGGGTCTCGAATTCCATTCCAGCTAAGTTGTAGTGGGGAGTGCTTTCTAGAATAGGAAACCCCACCTGGCTCTCTCTTTTTAAAATCCTTCTAAAGTAACAGAGTTGCTTCAGTGCCCAAACTACTCTTTGTGATCCTCTGTTTGTCCTTTGTTATCTTAGGCTTTGTCTCCCTTTTGTTCTGGGAGCTCTTCACTGTTACCGCCTTTGACGCTTGCCCAGGCATGTTCCCTCAGGTTTCTCTCTTTGTCTAGTTCAATTTCTATCATCTTTCTCAGATTTTCCCCGTAGTTATAGAACATACGGACATGGCTGTTATCTGTGGGAATGAAGGAAGGCTTTTGCCGGTGTGCGTGGCACAGGGTCTCACACGGTACCAGCTCTAAAACATTTGTCAACCAACTGAAAGTTGCAGAATCAGCAGAGGACATTCTTTGTGTTTGATGTTTTGAAACAAAACTTGAAAAGACACTGCAAATGAGCATTAATGTCTTCGCTGCTACTAAAAAGCAGGTGCCCTTTGACATGACACTGTTTTCATGGTTGGGTAACCGAAAGTACCCAGCCCAAGCTATAGAAGAGCATTGGTGGCCACCTGTCCCCCTGGTTACCTTGGTTGTCCCGAATGGTGAAGTTGGGGTTGTTAGCCGCCTCAGGAGCCAAGCTGTAGTAGAAGTGCTGACCGCTGTGAGGGTCGTCTAGGTCCACTGCACTCACCGTCTGGATCAGCTGAGGGGGTGACATGGAATCATGTGAATCAGAGTCAGAGGAAAAATCTTGAGGACCTGGTGAGATCCCAGACCCTAAAATCCAATAGTGGATTGTTTTACCTAATGAGGAAGACGTCCTGAACCTTCCCTGGAAAATCTGCATGGCATCACACAACTCAGGATTGAATTTTGGTCTTCATTGTTGGGTCTGAATACATTGCCTGGCACATGGTGAATGTTACCTGAATCGCTCAGGGGTTAGGCACCGACACAACAGATTCTCACACCAGCTCCAGTCATGTCTAAGCAGTCTGAAGAGAAGGCTGGATAAGAAAACTGTGGGGCGCCACAAGGCCCTGCTTGTCTGTTTTTCATTCTTCCACTTTACCTACTTAACCTCATTGTTTGGGTTAATATTTTGGAATCAGATAGCTATCTTTGAGAAGCCTCTATTTAAAAATGACCTGTGCCTAGAAGAGAAATAGACACCTCAATATCTGCCGTGTCAGGTTAGTGGAACACACGGGAGGGGAGAGGTCACAGGGCAGCTGCTTTTTGTTGGCTGGAAGGGGAGCTAGGAAATGTGGAGAGCCCAAGATCTGGGGTGGGATGTGTGGAACAGACTGGAGTCAGAAGCAGGACTTGGGGGTGAGGAGAAGAAAAGAGAGGATGGTTTTCTTTTGAGCTCTTTGGCCCAAACTGTGGATTTCCATAGTGCTTTTCAAAGTAGTAGGTTGCCGTGAGGGTTATGAAGGCCGTGATAAAAAAGCTAGTAAAGAAAGCAGTGCAGAATACACAATTGAGACATTAGCAGGCCAACCAGGAGGGATATAGAAAAAGCGTTGAAGGGGTGGTCACCTTCCTATGTGTTTCCTCTACCAACCAATGCCACAGATACCTCCCACCCATCTTGGGGCTGGCCCTGTAGACTTGACATTTCTGCTGTTTAAAGCTGGTTACTTTTCTCTGCCAGAGTAGAAACCAGAGCATCAAGGGTCAGTTGGAGGGCCTGGGTGGGCTTGCTTATTAGTCTTTATTTCTTCATCTGTAAATTCAGGGAGGTAATGCTATTCCTCAGTATACTGAAGGTTAAATAACAAGAGAGGGAGGCTCCTATCTAGGGGCCTTCTGGTGGACACTGGGTTGTTCAGGTCCCCTTCAGTGAAGGCTTTGATGCCCCAGACTTGTCAGTCTCTTTGAGGATCGTCTCATTTGCTGAGAGTCGCCTGCCCAAGTTTAACACATCCTTCTAGGGCAACCCACATCAAATGACTGAGGTAATAGTATAAAAGCCCAGCCCTCCCATCTGAACTTGGGAAAACTAGTTCTAGAACTCTTTGAAGTTGTCCAAGCCTTGTTAGTGGGTCCGCATCACAGCTGGACTTCTCATTTGCCTGCTCCTTCAAAGTTGTCCTCTTTTATAGGCGTTGGTCCCAAGGGCATTCCTTAATAAACATAACGGAACTCCACTTCTGGATATGCCTCCTGGCAAACCCAAGTGGCTGCTGGCCCCGTTTGGATCTAAAAGTTGAGGGAACGGAGTTGCATAAAGGAGAGGGGTTGATGGAGCACCGAGAGATGAACTTGCCCCACAGCCTAGCGTGGTGTCAGTTCTGCTCACACAGGAGGGCCACCCTGCCACCCTGTCCCTACTGAGACAAATCCTTTATTTTCCATCTCGCCCACAGTGCCAAACACATAAAGACAAAAATCTCTCTCTCTCTCTCTCTTTTTTACAAAACAGATATCTTAATGAATGTTATAAATAGTTGATTATGTATAACTTGGCAGACATAGGAGGGTAAATTATTTCAGAATATCTGACCTGTGAAATCATAAATATTTTGGTGAGATGAGGGCCCTGAAGCACAGGACTGGTCCATTACAGGGGCTTTTGAAGAATGAGTGAGCAAAGACACTGCCTTGCTGGGTTAGTTTACGGAGTCTAAATTTATTTGATGGTCAATTTGGTTATCTGTAACAGTTGGGAACACCGTGGCCTGCTCTCCTGCTCTCCACTCTCCTGAGAGGTCAGATTTCATCTTCAGCCCCACTTGCCATGAATATTCTGCTTAGCTGGTTTCTTTCTGCCTTTAGCCAGCTTCAGGTATGTTGTCTGATTTCTTTGTGGGCCTCCTTTCTGGCTGCTTGCTAGGAGGAAAGCACATACCCTGCCTTGGCAGATACACAGCTGACGACAGTACCTGACACCTCTAACACAAGAAGGCCTGATTATAAACCAGACATGCCTACTGAGCTGCGTGCTTTTGAAAAATCTTCAAAACTGGTCCCACAGCCAAAATCAAAGGGTAGGATTTTTGGTATCTTGGGCTAAAGCTGATAAATATGACAGACTTGTGACTCATGACCTGAACTTCAAGTCACAGATAAACGGTGCTTCAAAGGACTATCTAACAGGCCATTAAAAGGTGTGTTTAGAATTGTAGAAATGGAAGGTATATGTGTGTGCTCCAAAAACAAGAGAGGTAGTTGAAGTATTATTGACCTGTCAGAATGCAACTTCTGTTCTGTAGATCTTTTTTTTTTTTTTTTAATGTTTTTTATTTATTTTTGAGAGAGAGAGAAGAGAGAGAGAGAGACAGAGCATGAGCAGGGGAGGGGCAGAGAGGGAGACACAGAATCCAAAGCAGGCTCGAGGCTCTGAGCTGTCAGCACAGAGCCCGATGTGGGGCTTGAACTCACAGACTACAAGATCATGACCTGAGCTGAAGTCGGTGCTTAACCGACTGAGCCACCCAGGTGCCCCTGAAGATCTTTAAGAAAGGAAGAGCTTCATTTCCTGGGGGAGAGGAGGTTAGTTTACTGTGCCGCTAATCACCTTCTTTATAATATAGATAGGTAATTAGCCTTTCATGTAGTATATACTTATCATAGTAAAATTTTATAAAACAAAATTTTATATATTATGCTTCATAGACTATGTATAAAAGTTTTATTTTATAATTCAAAAGAAATTATTAAAATAAAGGTCCAAATCAAAACTCAAAACTCAATTACCATAGCACAGTAACTCTTGCTGGTTTTGCATCCTGCCTCCAGCAGTCTTGGTTCCCATGTAGTCATAATTTTATGTAACTGCAAGCATATACATGTAGTTTTGATACGTTCTCTCTTTACTTATAATAACACAGATCATTTCTTACACTGTAAAGTCAGCATTGTAACTTTTATTAGCTGTATAATGTTTCAAGTCTTCCTAGAAATTCAATGTATGTGGAAGTAAAATTATCCTAGACTTGTTGAAAAAAATTTTTAGGAGTACTGTAGACCATTGCACTGAGTTTCAAGAATCAATGGATGAGACGATTTAGATCAGAATCATTATAGGACATTTTTATTTTCCCCGTGGAGGATGTGAATCACTTTTTCTTTTGAGTGAGAATGGTGAAGATGTGTTGACTCAGTCTCTGGTGGGTACAGGATGCTGATGGAAGTGTTGGTTGTATATACTAGTCTGTTTGTGCAGCAAGGTGCCACTTTCTAGGTGTAGAAGTGAAAGCAAAATCTACATTTCAGCAAGAAGGCTGAATTACCAAAGCATGAGTCCTTGCGTTTTAGATATGTACTTCGTAGACTCCTAACTTTCATATTAAAACTTTGCTGACCCATTTGCCTCACTTACCTACAGGACATAGAATATACTTCAGAAGAAGAAATTAGGACAATTGTGGGGGAGGTCTGTTGGGTTATAGGTAGAGAAGAAAGCATCTTACAGAAGCAGGAACCTGGCCTGTGCTCTGAGGTATAGATGGGTGGGTACAGCGTGGGCAGTAGCCCATTGCACGCAGGAGTTCATGGCTACTCCAAGCAGTCCTGGATGTTTCTTAGTTATATCACTTGGAATTTGATCAACCAAATTACTCATTTACAATTAAAAGCATATTTTAAAAGAATATACAAATATGTCTCTGTAGATTATAGAACTGTGGCTATTGCAGATTGGTAGAAACTTGTTCCTTCAGATTCTTTCCTCTCAAAATTTACATGACATGAACAACATTAAGAAGATGGTGTTTTAATTGAGGGAGAAGAAAGAGTGTAGGTATTCTAGGAAACCGAGCATTCTGAGAACAGGGCAGGCAGCCCCTAAACAAGGTACCTGTTGTCAGAAGTTAAGAAAGGGAGGTGGGAAGATATAAAAATAAACCTTCCCTACTGCAGATATTTTCAGGTATTAGCGCTCAACTGAGGAAAAGAGGACTCTTCTGATCTTCATGGTCCCTCACTCCCAGGACCCAGAGCACATAGTCCTACAGTGGGGGCCGTACTGTTCAGTCACAAGATGGGTAGGTACCCTCAGGCCGGCCTGTGAATCCAGCTGCCATCAAAGCATTGTTTAGGTCATAAAATGTAATGGGGGCTCCACATGCTGGTCCTAACAAATAGACTGTTGCGGCATGATACACAGAAGCTGGGGACTCTTGTAAACTGTTAGTCTCTGGAGTCTAAGTTTCTTTGCTGGCAGGTTTGGTTATCTGTAATGGTTCTTTTCATGTGTTGGAGGTTAACCAACGTGCACGCCGCACAGCCCGCCTTACCTGCCCTGCTTTGGCATTTTCACATACGAAAGCTTCATAGAATCTGGGGAATTCTGGAGCGTTGTCATTCACGTCTAAGACTTTGATTGTGACGGAAACACTTCCCACCTGGGAAGGATTGTCTAAAGAGAATACAAAGAAAACCAAAGGTGAGGGGTCAGCAGTACAAGAAGGTAGCTCTTTGCTGGGATAGATACTTCTCTTGTTAGTCTGTCTTTTTAAAGGAACGGATAAAGAACATGGAGATGGCAAGAGAAACGTAGGATTCGTGTGCTGCCTGGTAAGAGTGCGGTCAGGACAGAAGGCGCGTGGGCAAGCGAGGGGTGTGTGTCTGAGAGAGTGTGCGGTGTCAGGAGGAAGAGGCGAGTCTGACTCTGAGGGTGGGGGGGCAGGCGTCATAAAACGCATCTTAAAAAGAGGCTCACGCTTCAGGTTCTGGAATTAAAGACAGGTTAGTTCTGTAATTCTGGGCTTGAAAACAGCTCATTTCTAATTGGACACATACTCTGTGGCATTGCGTGGCTTTATTCCTGTGCAATAATCAGTTCTTTGAATTATATTTCAGAAGGTTTCAAGCTATTCATGGGAGTCCAGATAACACCGCGCATTTATTTCTGCTTAGGGACTAAGGAGATATTACGGGATCAAACACACACCAAATCTATATCTTTGGCTGGGGAAGAAGTTCCTCATAGTCCCTCATGGGGAAATGTGTCTTTTTGGTCTGTCCTTTGCTTGGCAGTGCCACACAAGGACAATTTCACAGCCCCAAGAGTGTCCCTCCTGTCCTTTTTTGTTTTGGCCACATCCCAAGAAGATAAAATAGAAATTATAAGACACAGAAATTATTACTTATAAATAGTTTTATGAAATCCCAGAATGCCTTATTCTTTTGATTTATTTTTTCTTTTCTTTCCCCCAAACGCCTATGTTCTACTATATTTTCTCCTTAAATATTTCTACTGCCCGTTTACCAAAAGTGCTGACATACTTAAATTTTTTTTCATTATAACCATGGTACTTGTTTATGGAAGGAATAATGAAAATACAAAGAAAAAATATTAGAGTTTATATGATCTACAACCTTACCACCAGCTATATCCATTATATAATGTATGTGCTATTACATATGTGTCCAAAAATATGGAGACACACACACACACACACACACACGCGCACAGACTGCAATGAAACAAAATTGGAAAGTTGGATTTAGAACTTTCAGGGCAGTATTATCCTGTGTCATTGAAATATACCTTGAAAACATGTATCTGCTGATAGTCTCATTTTACTGTGTGGTTGTAACATAATTTATTTAGATTTGTATTATTCGATTTTTCCCCCTATGTTAAAGTAACACCGCAGTAGACATTTTGGTGCAAAGATTTTTGTTGGTATCTATGATTATTTCTTTAAGATAGTTATTGTAAGTAGAATTCTTGAGGAAAAAGAGTGTGAATATTTTTGAGAATCTTAATTCAAAGCTTGATTGCCCATCCGCCTCCCCGAATGGCGGTATCCAGTTCCGCCAGTACGTCAGGGTCTGCGTTTCCCTGAACCTTTACTGTCACTAAGTGTCATGAAAAAAAATTGAATGTAGTGGTAAATCATCTATTTTTTTGTGAAGTTTATAATAAATATGTTAATCTAGTTCTTAGTAGTTTTCCATTTTTACGTTTATGTTCATAAACCTGCCTTTTATTTATTTTTTTAATGTTTATTTTTGAGAGAGAGTGAGTGAGCGAGCACGAGTAGGGGAAGGGCAGGGAGAGAATGAGAGAGAGAGTCCCAAGTAGGCTCCGTGCTGTTAGTGTAGAGCCTGGCGCAGGGCTCGAATTCACGAACCGTGAGATCATGACTTGAGCCAAGATCAAGAGTCAGATAGATGCCTGCCTGACTGAGCCACTCAGGCGCCGCGTAAATCTGCCTTTTGGTGTAAGATGTCTCAAATTCTTGTATCTGTGTTTGTGTCTACGTATGTGCATAGTAAGGGTGATATGTTACAAATGCTACCTCTCATCCAGTGATAATACTTTATACTGAAGATGTTCAGAACGGCTACCCCCTGCCCCCTACCCATGTGCCCCTCTTGCATGTAGATGATTTTGAGCTGTAGGCACTTGACACCCTGTGTATTCAAGATAGACTTCTGTCCCTCCCTTAACCCACAGAGAAGAATCTAACTTGGGAACTTTTCCCAGAATAAGGGTTTTTAACAGATTTTATCTGAGTGACACATCTGTATGGTGGGGCAAAACTTCTGCTCTTCTTATAGTCCTGCAAGGTGCATTCCTTTCCTTTGAAATCCCGAACTCCTACCCACTTTTCCTTAGTTCAGAATGACAGGTGTATCTCATTGTGCCCGTCTGTGGAATTTTTATGTCTGTGTGGATTCCCTGTATGTACACCTGTTAAATTTGATTTTGTCTTGTTAATCTGTCTCATGTCAATTTGATTCTTAGTCCAGCTAGAAGGACCCTTGAAGGGAACAGGAAGTCTTGCTCCCTGACCATACTATTTGCCTGCGTTTCCAGTCTTATTAAGGATTCAGAGCCTTCTAGATTTCTCAGGAATTGTGCCTTTCTTCATATAGAAGTCTAGCTCCTTGATTTAAGGATGCTATTTTTGGTATTACTTTTGCAAAGTGTTTTTTTTTTTGTTTTGTTTTGTTTTGTTTTTTATCTCTAGCACAGGACTAGGTATATAGGCGATACTCAGTAAGTATTTGAACTAAATGCATTCACTTACTTGTATAAACCCATAATTTCTGTTTCTTCCCATAATGTAATTCTTGTTCCAACAAGCTCTGGAAATGTCCACATTCTACAGTGCTTTTATTTAGTCACATTATGGAGAGCGGTTTATTGTGTTACTTACTCATTTCCATAGCAAGGACAGTGATATTATGCCAAGAAAACTCCTCCCGATCAAGGGGTCTTGCAGTCATTAGGGCACCTGTTGTAATGTCAACATAGAAGAACCTTCCAGGGTCACTGCTTCTGTCAATGGAATATCTGCAAAAACACAGATGAAATGTGTTGCTTTATTTGGATAAATACACTACAGCATATTACATGAGAGAACTGAGTGCATACCATGTGAAACATGGCACAGCTAGTTCTGAGTTATGGACACTTGGAAGACTGCATTTGCTGTTTTATCATGTCCAGAAACCATCTCCCACCAGAAACCACCCCCCCCCCAAATGTAAAAAACCAACAACAAAGTATTACTGCTTGAATTTTCTTTTTCATAAATTGAAATAAAACAGGGTACCAAGCCTTAGGGCAGTATTAAGACAATTAAAGATTAATTTCAGCTTTTGAAAACTTAATACTGCCCCAAGGCTTTTGGGGCATTCTGAATATCAATCTCTGCATGCCTTTGTTCAAAGCGAATTTTATTCACTTAAGTTTTTGAAATGCTAGATTGGAACTGGAAAAGTTATAGTTTGTGGTTCCAATCCCTATAATTAGTATCACCTATTGAGAAGGAAAGATTTTTGCATTAGGTCCTTTGTAAACATGCTAATGTTTACCTGCTGACAAACACAGTAATGGTATTTAATAGCTAGAGAGTCCTTATTCACAGAATATTTTTAGCAGGATGAACGAGGTTTGACTAGGTTGCATAATGTAAATAAACTTGGAGTTTATGAATTTATGGGGCACAACTTGTTAGAAAATAGCATGTGAGTTATATAATTAATGGGATATACAAAGCAGATGTTCTGCAACCCAGACGGCTCCTTTCCTGTTCAGGCAGTGCGCGTCATTGCTTTTATCTTCCGTGCTCAGTGTGGACCAGAATGCATCCTCACACAGGAAAAGAAGGATATTTCCCCGACGGTTTCAGACCTTTCCAAGGACAGAGTGCTAGCTTCATATTTTGCTGTTGTCTGTGTCCTTTGAGTCATCATTTACCTGGGCATTCCATAATTCCTGTTGAGTCTGACCCTTTGTGTCCTCTCACCTGGTCCCCATTTTGGGGGATTCAGTTAATGTGGAGGGAGATTCAGACATTTGTATGTTTAAAACCCTCCGTAATGTGTAGCCATGATTGAGACCAATTCTTGAGAATCTTTGTAGTCCTTGGTAATGGTGAATAATTATAATAGCTGCCATTTGTGGAATACCAGATATTTTATAGCTTCTTTTTAAATTCTTATAAAATCTCTAGGAGGTAGGTATTCTCTCAATTAGCAGAAAAGAAAATTAAGAGGAGTTAAGTCACTTTCCTACAGTTAAACAGCTAATAATTTGCAAAAGTAATGCGTATATTTTTATATATGTGCATATAAAACAACATAATATATTGGGTTCAAAATTCTATTTAAAGTTCCAGCGATTCTGGTCTATATGTTAAAGTTGTGGGAAGTGGGAAACTGCCGTTTTGATGGAAGCGATAAGTGTCTCCTAGTGCATGGTTTTTCAGATTGCAGGTTAGTAAAATCAATATGGTAGGTATGACTAGTGTTAAAAGAAAATGAAATAGAACATATGCATGCCAGACTGCTATAAGGGTAAATATTGATGGTAAAGCTTTTGTTTCAGATATGTGCAAGGGCGTAGGTGTGTATATATGCATACACACACACACACACACATATATATGTATGTAGTATGTGATGTATATGTATTATTTGGTAAAATGTTTTTTTCCAAAGATGTATTTTTTTTTTTCCGTAGGAATTCAGAATGGCTATTCAGAGATTATGAATTAAAGGGAAAGGTGACCAGTAAGGGCTGGAGAAGTTGGAATCACTTTAGTTATAATTCTCTAAGAGTTGGGAAATTTATAGAAGTACATTAATGCCTCTCTCTGCTTGTGACCCTATTTAATGAATACTTACTGTAGCCAGGCACTGGCTCTCTACACCTCACATATATTGGCTCATTTCATTCTTACATTATCCCTAAGAGGTAGGTATCGTATCTTGATTTTACAGGTAGGGAAACCGAGGCTTGGATTGGTTAAGTCCCTTGCCCGAGATTGCAGTCAAGCCTAGGCAGTTTGGTTTCAGGTTCCTGCTAACCATGCTGCCTTACTCCACATGGAATGTATTAAATTGTTTAGGGGAACAAAGCCTTATCTCTTCTTGAAGATAGATTGAGCCATGATAGCAAACTATTGAATTCTTAATAAAGAACAACCAGTGCCTAAAAATTTCATTTAAAATTAATTGGAGCATTTCTTTTCTAGGTATAATTAGTGATTTAGTTTTAAAGTTCACTGGCTATTTTAAGAGTTGAATTTGTCTTTGGGAAAAAATACTGGTTGGCTCATGACAGTCTTCTTTCAGCCAGCCATTCAGCCCACAGAGTCGTAACCCTGGTGGCGGCTCTCCAAACTGTAGGCACAGTGTTGAGGTAGCGCCCAGCCTCTATGATGAACCAGCTTTCTACACTCAGACCTAGAGCACCACAGCAAATGTCACAGATGGTGTGGGAAATGGAGTAATAGAAGTAACTGACAGAACTGCCTGGTGACACATTGAGCAGAAATACTGCAAGCTTGCCTCAGAGAAGCCTTCCTTGGCAAGTGGAACCCCCTTCCGATTTCCCAAATCGGAAGTTACTGAATTGAGGCAGCAGTAGCATTCACTACTCTGAATGGGACACTGGGCCAGTTTTCAGGAGGCAGGAGAACAAATTAAAGGTGTAGATACAGATGGAAAATGGAGAAATTGGGACACACTAGTGAATTATGTAGGTGGTTTTCCTTTTTTTAACCATAATATTCTCACCTATTATGGGCAGAATAGGCATAATACACACAGACAAAACTGCCTTCAGTGAACAATAGCTAGTGTTTGTTGGGCTCCCCGCTTAGTTGCTTGGCTGAGGACATACTCGGGAGTTGGGAGCGATTTGAAGGTGGGGCGTCATGGGCGGGCTTGCCGAATCCACACACACACACTCTAGGAGAGGATGGGAGGGCGGGCTGTTTCCGTGCCAGCAGAAGTCTATTTCAGTTGCCAAATGGTTCAGAAGTACCTAGGGCGTTTATTAAAAAATTCAGGAGATCCTAAATTGTTTAGGAGATACTATATATATTTTTCATGTATATGTAACTAAATCTGGAGATTTAGTTTTGGGATTTATTAGTAAATCACGACCAGCTCATATGCCTGAATGTGCCATAGACTTTCTAGAAAGGAGATTATAAAAGTCCTAATAATCTTTTAAAAAAGTTAAATGGCCTTTTATCTATAACATTTTAACTTCAGGTGATACATTGGTTTTAGGGCAATTTAATGTGTGTTTTCTTTTTAGGAATATAAATCTCATTAATTAAAAAAAAAGTAGATGATGAATTAGATAGCCAAGTGGCATATAACATGGAAATTATTTTAAAAGAAAATAACTTATAGGAAAAATAAGGATAAAATGAACAATTTGGGGAAAGATAGCATTATGGTAGTTTATTAAATGATAGCCAGAGATTGGATTTTTATGTGCTTTTCCCTCTGAGAGTCCAGGACCCCTGATGTTCTGTTTGGGTCTAGGGACCATTCTTTATTCCTGTGAGGCCGTACAAAGAGTCAGGAACCCTAAAACTTGCAATATGAATTCTCCTTTGCAACCAAAATGCAGAGGGAGAATTTCCCCAGTTCTGATACATGGAATTCCTTGCCCCCTCTGCCTGAATGCTTCCCTTGTTGTCTCCAGGCCTGTGGCCGTGAGGCCGTTTTTGCCAGTTTCTCTCTCAGGACATGGAGTTCTGCCCCAGAATAAGCCCAGGACCCTGGACCCTGCTCTCTGTCTCTGGCCTATTAACCTGTAGATTCCCTCTGCCTGGGATCTATTGGAATAGAAAGCCTCTCCATTAGTAAGTACCTCCCTGATGCTGGCCAGCTGATGGTTTTCAAAAGCCAGTCATCTGAAGCAGCATTTTCTGTTAGCCAGACAGGATTTCTTAATTGTGTATGCCTCACTGCTCCACGGCAGTAGTGGACGTAGGCCTCTTGGTGTCTTGCTTTAATTTCTGCCTATGTCTTGAGATCACGACTTTAGCCTTCAATACTGCAGAGACACTCTTGGGTGTGTGTGTGTGTGTGTGTGTGTGTGTGTGTTTTGACTACATTCAGTCCCTTTTGCTTGTCATTTAGCAGTGTGACTCCTAACAGTCATATTTCCAGTGCTTACCTTGTAGAAGTCCAGAGTCAGAATCTTGAAAGGAGATGTGGATGTATCCACTGGATATTCTGATTGACTATTTTAGAAATAGGCTCTGATTTTTTTCAAGCTTGTGTTTGTTTTATTTTCCTCTTCCCCCTGTAAAGTTTTATTCTCTGAAGTTTTCCGCACAGTATCTTCTCTAACATGTACAGGCTAACTAATTGATTAGAACATATCTATCTATCTATACATCTATATCTATATAGTGATTCGTATTTTTTTTGGCGTCTGAAAATATGAATTTATAGAATTTGTTTCACTTATGTTATGGTTATTATGTGTCATTTATGTTGGGGATAATATAGTTTCACTAACTTCTTCCCTCCTATTATACATTTAAAAAGCTTAAGGTTGAAATACCACTTCTATAAAGTCAGTATAATTTATACTAGAAAGATTAGTTGGCTTCTAAAAACCAAAGATCAGAAATCATTTTAGCCATTTTTTTAATGCCTGAAATGTGAAATGTTTACTAATTGGTTCGACGAAGCGGATTTCCCCCACTATAGTTATTCTCAGGAGAGACCTGTCCTCGTTAAACTAAAAAAGCACAGTTTCATTAAATACGAAATAGTACTAGATGAAGGGAGTACCCATGATAGAAAAGGCATTTGATAAATTGGGGTGCATTTAAAATGTGTTGTCTGCATGCACCGAAGCCCGAGATCCATTTTACCATGTGGCTTTCCACAGTGAATGTGACAGATGGCCTCAAACAGCCTTGGAATCCTGATCTTTTGTGTCGAGCTTCAGAGGCTTGGCAGTTGCTCTGGAAGGTTGAGGTGTCAACCTGTCCGCCAGCTGTTTACACTTTGGTTCCAGAATTGATGGGAGGAAACGGCCATGGCCATAAGAGCAGCTCTCTCCCGCCCCTTGATGGGGAAGCATCTTGATTGGAATCTAAGTTCAGAACACACTTTGGAGAGACCGATAATGTAGGCGTGAAATAGAAAGCCCTGTCTGGCCATTCTACGTGGCATTGAAGCCTTGGGCAGGAGTAGTTTCCGTGTTCTTTCTATAGTATATGGAAATATATATAGCATCCTTTTTTTCCCTCACTTTTTTAAAGTAGAAAAGTCAAAGACTCCTAAAAATTGAATGTCAGTGATCACTTTGTATTCCTCACTAAGATTTGACAATTAAAAAATGTTTTTTATGTTTATTTTTGAGAGAGAGAGAGAGAGAGAAAGAAAATGAGTAGGGGAGGGCAGAGAGAGAGGGAGACAGAATCCGAAACAGGCTCCAGGCTCGAATTCATGAGCCATGACATCATGACCTGAGCTGACATCAGATGCTTAACCCACTGAGCTACCCAGGCACCCCAAGATTCGACAGTTTTTTTAATGTTTTGGTAATCTGTGTGTCTGTCAATGTTTTATCCAAATTGGTAGTTCTCAACTGGGGATGCTTTTGACCCCCCTACCCCTTCCTCCTGGGACATTGGTAAAATGCGGGGACATTTTAGGTTGTTGCAACTCAGGGCTGCTACTGGCATTTGGTGGGTAGAGGTCAGAGATGTTGATAAACATTGTACCATGCACAGAACAGCCCATCACAACAAAGAATTCATCTGAAAATGTCACTAGGGCCATGACTGAAAACTAAGGGGTGTGTGTGTGGGTGTGTGTGCGTGTGTGCATGCGTGTTTTTTGCTAAACCAATTGACGGTGAGTTGCCAACAAAATGATACTTCTAAATAACATGAAAAGGCCATGTTACTTGAACAGGAAGCACTAAGGAGAGTCTTCAGAATAAGCAAAGGGAAAAAGTGCTAGAAAATAAGAAAGGTGATATCTGTGGAAAACCTGATTGAGTTGTTGGTCACATCTGGGTCCTTGGCAGAGATGATCTGTATGGTTGTTCCAATCACCACATCCTCAGGAACCTCCACAAAATAAAAGCCAGGTTCAAATATGGGGGGCTCATCCACATCTTCCACACTGATGTGCACTGTTGTTGTGTCCTGAAATGGGCCTAGGTTCAGAAAACGCATCTCTAGGTGAGGATTGGCTCCTTCCACTTTCAAGGTGTAACTTTTCTTGCTTTCAAAACTCAGGGGCTGAAAAGTAACAGTAACAGGAAAATTGATTAGCCGTGAGCATATATGTCAAGGTTCTGAAGGATGGCCAATATTGATGGCTAGTGGGTGGTTCCCATCTTCATTAAAATGATGGGAAAGAGGCAAAGGGAAAAACAATGGAATTTTCCCTTTGTTCTGCAGTTCTTGATCTTAAGGTCATTTTCAACAAATTGGGTAAAGAAAGTAAGGAAGATGCTAGATGCTTCAGAGAGTGAAGGCAGCCAGTGTACTGATCAGGACATCCACTGTACTCTGGGCAGGCTCGACTTTCATGTGTCTCCTCTTTAGTCAGCCTGGTTACCTTATCTTTAGAGATGCTCGATTATCTGAAAAGACGTGATAATTAAGAGAGAGTTTGAGTTCAGTTTCAGAATATCCATATAACTGAGGTCTAAGTCTTTTCCCGTTTTCTTCTTAAAAAAATTCTTCTTAAGTATAAAGGCAATAATGATTTTTTTTCCCCCAAGAAACTACCATAAGCATTTACAAGGGTTCTCAGAAAACTGTGTTAGATCAGTGTTTCTGTATTAAGTTTACCATAGCTGTTCTCCTGTAAAATCTCTTTTAAAAACCTAATCCAGTGCAGCATTTTACAATTGAAGAGACTAAGACACAGGAAGCTCAGAATACTGGGCCAAGCAGACATGGTTACACAGTGTCAGAGTAGAAATGCTGGCCTAGATTTTTTTTTTTTTATGTTTATTTTTGAGAGAGGTACAGAGCACAAGTGGGGAGGGGCAGAGAGAGTGAGGGAGACACAGAATCCGAAGCAGGCTCTAGTCATTGAGCTGTCAGCACAGAGCCTGATGTGGGGCTCAAACTCATGAACTGTGAGATTGTGACCTGAGATGAAGTCAGATGCTTAACCTCCTGAGCCACCTAGGTGCTTTGTCTTGTAACATTCCATGTCATACATAATAATTTTTTGATGGTTCCTTTTTTTTGTTTAATCATACCATAAGAATGTTTTCTGTCAAAAAAAATACATTTTAGGGTAGAAAGTGAACTTGAATGGTATCCCTTCAGAATGATCTATTTATTAATATAAAAGCAGGGAGGGGGACAAAACATAAGAGAATCTTAAATATGGAGAACAAACATAGGGTTACTGGAGGGGTTGTGGGAGGGAGGATGGGCTAAATGGGGCATTAAGGAATCTACTCCTGAAATCATTGCTGCACTATATGCTAACTAACTTGGATGTAAATTAAAAAAAATTAAAAAAAGGTCCATTTATTTTTACATTAAAAAAAGAATGATCCATTTATTTTTTTTTTGAAAAAAAAAAGTTTTGAGCAACGATTTTCTCAAAATGTCATCAATCAAAAAAAAATAAAAAAAAAAGAAGTCAGTCCTTTAAAATAATTACAGTGAATAGCAAAGCAGTAACTAAAGCTTAAAGTCACCTGTCCACTTGGCAGGCAGTGACTTAAATTTTTCTAACTAAATATTCACTGGCACTTTTTTTCATAAAATATGGTGAATGTCAGCACATTTTATGTTAGAAAGAGGCATGTGTCCATTTAATTAAGTGCTTTGCTTTTGAGAAACAAACAGTGGTAGAAGTGGCTTTAATTAAATTGGGTATTCTCAAGTTCTAACAAAACATTGTTTTGTTGTTCGGTTACTTCTTGTTTTGAATTTATTTACACCATACATTGTATTCCTTGTGTCCCAGAGTCAGCCATTCCCATTTAAACCAGCTTGCCGGTCTCCCTGGTTCTTAGTTAAAAGGCAAGGCTTTAGGGGTGCCTGGCTGCCTCAGTCAGTAGAGCATGCAGCTCTTAATCTTGGGGTTTTGAGTTTGAGCCCCGTGTTGGGTTTAGAGATTACTTAGCAAATAAATAAATAAATAAAATAATTTAAAAAAAGACAAGGTTTTATTAACAGGGAAATCTACCACTGAGATCATATGATGGGAAGGAATAGTTTTACTTGGAGGAATAGTGCTAACCAATTTTATTTATTTATTTATTTATCTATCTATTTATTTATTTAAAGTTTATTGATTTATTTTGAGAGAGACAGAGACAGCACCAGTGGGGCAGGGGCAGAGAGAGAGGGAGACCAAAAATCCCAAGCAGGCTGAGCACTGTCAGTGCAGAGCCCAATAATAGGCTTGAATACATGGAACTGGGTGATCATGACCTGAGCCAAGAGTCGGACGCTTAACTGTTTGAGCCACCCGGGTGCCCTACCAATTTATTTTATTTATATTTACTCTCTAAATTTAGATATTCATCTTTTCCTGTTAAATTACATTATGTTCTTTTAAAATTCTTTCCTTAAGTATGGGTAACTTGAAGTAGGCACTGTTCATGGTAGGTTTGAGCTAGGTAAAATTTGTTTTCCCCTTAATTTTAAGTCATTTTGTAATTTGGTATAAATTTGTATTTTTTTAATGTTTATTTTTGACAGAGAGCTAGTGTGAGTGGGGGAAGGGCAGAGAGAGAGACACAGAATCCAAAGCAGCTCCAGGCTCCAAGTTGTTAGCCCAGAGCCCAGCGTGGGGCTCGAACCCATGAACTGTGAGATCGTGACTTGAGCTGAAGTTGGATGCTCAACTGACTGAGCCATTCAGGACCCATTTTGTATTTTTTTTAATTAAAGTATAATTTATATACATTAAAATTCATCTTTTTTTAGCATAAAGTTTTGTAGGTTTTGACACATGGTTATGTTTCCACCGTGATAAGATACAGAACAGTTCCATCACTGTCATGACTCTACCATTACTCCTTGTCCAGGGGTTCCTTTGTGGTCAGTCCCTCCCTACTGGCAGCCCCTGATCTATGTTCTGTCCCTATTATAAGATGTCATAGGGGCAGCTGGGTGGCTCTGTGCCACCCTTTCAGATTGTGCCTCCCTCTCTCTGCCCCTCCGCCACTTAGGATCCACATGTCTCTCTCTCTCTCTCTCTCTCTCTCTCTCTCTCTCTCTCTTTCTCACTTTCTCTCTCTCAAAAATAAAAATAAAAAGAACATAAAAATATTTAAAAAATGTATAAATGGAACTGTTCAGGAAATACTTTTTTGCTCTGTTCTTTTACTTGGCATGATGCATTTGAAATTCATCCATGTTGTTTTGTGAATGACTAGTCTGTCCCTTTTTATTACCAAGTACTATTTGCTGTATGGGTGTACCACAGCTTATTTATCTGTTCTCTACTCGAGGTGCATTTGGGTTGTTTCCAGTTTCTGAAACAGTTATGAATAAAGCTGCCATGAACATTTGCATACAGGGTTTTGTGTGAACATAGACTTTTATTTAAGTTGGGTAAAAATCTTGGAATTGGATTGTAGGATTGTATGGTTAATTATATTTTTTACTTTCTAAGAAACTTCCAGGCCAATTTTTATTTATTTATTTCTGTATTTTTTTCAGTCTTTGTGAGAGAGAGTGTGAGTGGGGGAGTGGCAGAGAGAGAGGGAGACAGAGGATCCAAAACACCAAAGTGGTTTTGCACTGACCACAGCAAACCTGATGTGGGGCTTGAACCCACAAATTGTGAGATCATGACCTGAGCCGAAGTCGGATGCTCAACTGACTGAGCCGCCCAGGCACCCCTCCATACCAGTTTTTAAAGTGACTGTATCGTTTTGAATTCCCTTCAGGAATGTATGAGAAAGTTCTAGCTGTTCAACATCCTCGTCATTACTTGATTTCGTCAGTTTATCTGATTTTAGCCATTCTGGTGGGTATCAAGTAGCATCTCATTGTGGTTTTGATTTCTATTTCCCTGATGCCTAAGGATGTTTAGCATTTTTGTTTATCTTCTTGAAGAGTTCTTTATATATTCTACATTCAAGTCCTTTATCAGACATGAGTTGGCAAATATTCCCAATCTGTGATTAGTTTTAAAGGTGCTTTTGAAGAGAAGAAACTTTTATTTTTAGAGAGAGAGCGGAGTGAGAGGGCATGTGCATGCGCTTGTGGAGAGGGGCTGAGGGAGAGAAAAAGAGAGAATTTTAAGTAGGCTCCATGCCCAGCGCAGAGCTCAATGTAGGGCTCGATCTCATGACACTGAGATCAAGACCTGAGCCAAAATCGTGAACTGGGCACTTAACTGACTGAACCACTTACGTGCCCTGAAGAAAATAAACTCTTAATTTTGATAGAGTCTTATTTATCACTTTCTTACTGGGATTTTGGTGTCATATCTAAGAAATCTTTGCCTAAAAGGGTCAGAAAGATTTTCTTCCATGTTTTCTTCTAGAAATTTTATAGGTTTAGTTTATTACATTTAGGTAGGTATATGATCCATTTTTGAATTTGTTTTCATGAGGTAGTAAGTGATTTTTTTTTGCATATGGATATCCACTTGTTCCAATACTATCTGTTGAAGGGACTAAAGTCAGTTTTTAATCATTGCTAAATATTTTTTGAAAATAAATTACCCAGTGATGATTACATTGTCTCCCTCACTTAAATAATTTTATTATTTAAAATTGAAAGAAAGCATTGTCCTAAATACCCTAAGCTTTAAGTTGCTCACAATTGATATAGGAGTTTGACTTCTGTCTTGAAAAGTTTTTGTATTTATTTTTTAACATTAAAGAATTGTTTATTTCCATAGTCATCATAGTAAATCAATGAAGAGTAATCTCAGAACCCAAGTTCGAAATTCGAGAAATTTCCTAGACTTAAAGCACATAATATAATGAAGAGCCATTATATTCTTGAATATTGAGCCACAAAAATTGGGCACAGAATAGTAATGTACCTTCTTTAAGCAGAATTAATTATTCCTTCCTCTGTTCCCATAATACTTTGTCATATTTTGTGGTTCTTTTATTGTGGTTCTTCTTTCTCTGTTTTACAAATGTTTCTGTGTTGGTTCTTTTCACCAAACTCAAGGGCAAAGGCTAAGAATTAGATTTTTATTCCCCAGTGCCTAGCAAGGGTCTAAAACCCAAAAGGCAGCAAAAAATGTTACATTGAGTAGTGCAGAAAAGGTTTTCAGTGCAAGTATTGATGAGTATTGACAAGTACCAGCTGGGTGATAACTATACACAGATTTTATATTAGGATATTTCAGTGATTCTAAGGTGTGCATCCTTTCATATTTTGTCATTTTGGAGATTGAGTTGCTTCTCCAATTGATGGCATCTTACAGTTTCTTTAGGTCTAGCAGGAGATAGCATGCATGTATTTCAACTGAGTTCTGCACATTGTTGGGACTACATATGTTGAACTTTATTGCTTTCTAAGATGTCTTCAGAAAGATAGTACTGTGAGTTGACATTGAACAAAAATTGTTGTACAGGCAGAATGGCATGGAAACAACAGTGGAGACTAACTGATGTTAGTGAAGCACATATATCTGTGTCAACAGGAGCTTTTACAAACAACTGTAAGGAAGAAGAAAGTATTGTACCGTTTCAATTGCAAGAGATTTTTTTTCTTTTTTTAAAGTGGTATATAACATGATGTGATTTACATTTCATGGGGATCTTAGATTTGATGAAATATAGAAGTTTTGCTTTTTGTGGCCTGCCTAAGAGGAAAATGGACTCAAAACAATTGTTTGTTGTATGCTGGGAGATGGGAGACATGCTAAAGACTGGAGTATGGCATAACAGCATGCTCATCTAGAATAAAGAGCAATCTGAAAAATACGTACTTCAAGTTCTCTTTCAAGCACTTGAGTTAAGGGACTGGAAATCGATTGATTGATTACTTAAAAGCCATAAAGACCCAAGGTACTGGATAGTAATCAGTGTGGTTTTATGAAGACCCAATTCTATCAATTCAACTTAATTTTTCTTTTTGAAAAAGTATGTGCTTTTTAGACGAATAATAGGGCTTAGGGAAATAAATCAAAAGCAGAACTTCTGTTTCACTTTTATATGACATTATTAATGACAAAGTAGGAAGATGGGTGTGGATCAGGCATCTGAGTGAATGTCGTTCCAGAAGTATAGACTGAACAGTCGGTAGCCTCTAAAGTATTTATTATATTTGACTTGGCCATCGACCCAACTTATTGACCTCTTTTTTAATTCCATTTTTCTATCACCTCCTAAGTTCAGAAGAGAAATCCAAATGATTTTGGCAAAACTGATGTCTGTTTTGATTAAATATGGATATAGTTTTAGTAATGACAGTGAAAGATAGTGGTATGTCATAAAAGGTTTAATCTTTTCTCCACATAAGGGAGAAACAATATTTTGAGGTTCCCTTCAGATACAAAATTGTAATAGTTGATATTTTTTTAAATGAATGACCTATACTAAGGTTTAAGCTATATTCTAACAAGTTGAAATACATTAATATATTATTGTTTAGAGTTATCTTATATATTATTTTAAGATACAAAATTAAGGGGAACCTAGGTGGCTCAGTTGGTTAAGCATCCGACTTCAGCACAGGTCATGATCTTGTGGTTCGTGGGTTCGAGCCCCGTGTTGGGCTCTGTGCTGACAGCTCAGAGCCTGAAGCCTGTTTCGGATTCTGTGTCTCCCTCTCTCTCTGTCCTTCCCCCACTTCTGCTCTGTCTCTCTCTGTCTCAAAAATAAAAATTAAATATTAAAAAAAAGATACAAAATTAAATTTAAAATATGTGGAGAATCCCAAAAGCTCTTTTTCTGATTGTTTAATTTTTTTAAAGAAAATTTTTGCATTAAAGAAATGATAATTATCCACATCTTTGAGCATTTACCTTGTGTGCAGTTACCAGTCATGGTATGCAATGTATTATTAACTGTTTACTTGAGGCATACAACATCATAGGGGAATGTTCTTAATCTTATGTCATGCACCCAATTGGTGTTATTATTTCTAGTCATCTTTTATAATTCTAATGTGTTATTAACTCAAAGGATGAGAATAAAATAAGAAACTAATATTTAAATTACATCCAGGTTTATTCAATGATTCTGAAGTTAATATCAGTGTCTTACACTGTTTTGAGGTCATTGTGTGCTGGTTTATAAAGATTTCTGGTTGGTGGAATGCTGAATATATCTCTTCTTTTGCTGTATTTGTATATTGCTTATGTAAATACAGGACAAATATGTGAACTCTTTCCTTCTAAAGCAGTGTTAATTCAACTGTGTGGAATAGCATGTAGTAAAGGTGTTGGTAAAGACATTATTAACTTGTGCCCCATTCTAAGTTATGACTTTGTTGCTTTTGTCAAGGTCATCAATGACCTCCATGTTCCTAAAGTCTGTGGTGGTTTTTCTTACATGACCTTCAACAGCATTTTTGTTTCCCTTCTCCTGGAAACAGTTTTTAATGCCTTTCGGGGCACCACACTCCCTTGATTCCCCTCCCCCCCCCCCCCCCCCCCCCCCCCCCGTTTCCCTGATCTCTCTTTCTTAGTCTCCTTGCTTATCCTTGCCCTTCTCTCTGACCTCTTCATGCTGGGGTGCTACAGGGCTCAATTCACTGTCTTCTCCATCTGTGGCCCTGTCCCTTGGAATGCCGTTCTGCTGTATTTGCTTTAAGCACCATTAATATGCTTGTGACTCCCAAATTTATATTTCCAGCCCAGAACTCTTCTCTCAACTCCATACTCCTATAACATCTCCACTTGGGTAACATGTCCGGAACTTAATCCCAGTATTTGTTACCGCCTGCCACCTTCTCTACTTGCAGACTCTCCTGTCTCAGTTAGAGACAGCTCTGTTCTTGTTGCTCAGTTTATTTCTCTCTTTCATATCCTCATTCAGTCTGTTAGGAAATCCAGTTGGCCTACTTTCAAAGTAGACTTATAAATGTAGAACCTTATAAGCTGCTCTAAGTATTTTTTCCTCTGAGAAACCGGAAAACAACCAGAGGACTTTAAAACATGTATGACATAACTGGACTTTCATTATAAAATAATTACTCTGTAGTCTGTGTTGAGAAAAGACCATAGAAGGGAACAGTAATCCAGGTAGGAGATGATGGTGGCTTGGCCTAAGGTAGTAGGAATGGAGGTGGTGAGATGTGGTCTTTTCTCAACACAGCCTACAGAGTAATTACTTTATGATGAAAGTCCAGTTTTGTCATACATGTTTTAAAGTCCTCTGGTGGTTCCCTGGTTTCTCAGAGGAAAAAGTACTTAGAGTAGCCTATAAGGTTCTACATTTATAGGTCTGACTTTTTTCATCTACTAGTCTTCCCCTCTACTCAGCCTTATCAACCCCTTTGTTGCTTTTGAAACACAATAGGCAGAGCCCATCTCTGGGCCTTGGCACTAGTTGTCCCTTTGCCTGGAACACTTTCCCTAACATCTCCATGCCCATTCCCTTGTCTTCAGGGCTGCGTGTATAGTTCTCACTGAAAGTCATTTGTAGGGCACCTCCCAGTGGTGTGCGTTGTCAGCCTGCCCAGCTCTGTGCTGTAACTCTACTCGCTTTAAATCTTTATATAAATGTCACTTCTCTGTGAAGTCAATCCCAAACACCCAATTTAAATTTGACGTCATGATGGCTTTTCTGATCTCTCTCTTGTTCTGTTTTACCCCTCCCCACCGTGGCATTTATCACTGTCTAGTACTATATTACTTTATTGCTCTATTTGGTATTTTGATTATCTTCTTCCCCTTATTAGAATGTAAGCTCCACAAAGGCAGATATCTTTAGTTACTTTATTTACTCTCTACATTATACGTGTAGAGTGATACCAGGCTCATAGGTAGAGGCTCAACCAATATTTATTGAATAAATAAGGTATCTTAGATGTACTTAAAATAGAGGAGATGGAAGATTAACTCAATGAGTTTTTGAATTTTATCACATATAGAGCTACAAGGACGTTAAAACTTCAATTCTTTAAGGTTTTATTTTCTGTCCAAATATATCCATATGTGCTTTATGTCACAGAAAAAATTGATTGCTTATATTCAGAAAACTTGGTAATTTATGAAGCAGAGGATTTTCAAGTGATAATACCACTCAGTTGCTATGTTTGATATAAAACTTTTCCAAGTCTAATTAGCATCTGTGGATCTTCAAATAGCAATTAAAAAAATCTCTGCATGTTATTTGCTGATTCATATATTATAGCTTCCTTTATTATTTATGGTATAATATAGTAAAAAATGAGTGTTATTTGACTGTAAATATTGATCAAGTCATTAACACTATTAGTGAATTAAGCTACAACAGTTTTTTAAGTGATTAAGTAATGAATTGGGAGAAATGACATAATTACATTTTTATCATGACAGGGTACCCTCTCTATAAAATGATGACACACCCAGTATTTACATGTAAGCAAAAGGAGTTTTTTTTTTTTTTTTTTTTTTTTTTTAATAGGTGGAGAGAACAATCGTCCGAGGTGTTAAAACATTACATATCGCTAGGGTCACACCCCTTACTGATCTCATGTATATTCTCAGGCTCCAGTAATATGATTAGAAGGGGAGGGTTGCCTTACCTTCTTCACAGTTATGATGCCAACTTGGAAATTGGGATCTGTGTTAATGTCAAAGGCATCAGCACCATCTCCATCCACAATGGTGTATTTCATCTCTGCATTGATTCCTTCATCCAAGTCCTTGGCAAACACTCTGCCCACAGTGGAGCTAACTGGAGCCGATTCCAACACACTCATCTGATAATGTTCTGTGAAGAAAGGTCAGAACATGCATTTGTGTAATCTGTTGCTATAAAAAAATGCCTCGGTAGTGTCAAATCATATCAGACATGCTGGGCAAAATGCCTTTCTCCTGGTTTAAGAAGTAAAACTTGAGTTTTAGAGAGGAAAAACTGAAATCCAGAGAGGCTGAGCAGACATTATGGGGTCATAGTCTGTACTGGAGGTTTGATAAGGAGGAGCCAAACCAGCCGGACCTAATCCTAAGAATAGGACAGGATGAGGGGTACCTGGCGGCTCAGTCGTTGAGTGTCCGAATTCACCTCAGGTCATGATCTCGCGGTTTGTGAGTTCAAGCCCCACATCAGGCTTGCTGTTGTTAGAGCAGAGCCTGCTTTGGATCCTCTGTCCCTCTCTCTGTCTGCCCCTACCCGACTCACGCTCTCTTAGAAATATTAAGAAAAAGAATAGGATAAGATGAAAACAAAAATATTTCTTCTTACCCCCCCTTTTTAAAAGTTTATTTATTTTTGAGAGTGGGGGAAGGGCAGAGAGAGAGAGAGAGAGAGAATCCCAAGCAGGCTCCACACTGTCAGTGCAGAGCCCGACGAAGGGCCTGAACCCATGAACTGTGAGATTACGATCTGAGCCGAAATCACGAGTCAGACGCTTAACTGACTGAGCCACCCAGGCGCCCCCAAAATATTTCTTCTCTCAGTGACTCTACCTTCAGAGCGGAAGGAATTATCTTGTTTTCCAATCTTAAAGTCCCTCCTAATGAACTATTTCCCCAAATGTTAATTCCTTCTGAGAAAGGAAAGAACATGGTGATCGCAAAGTATGTATTTATCCTGTTCACATTCGAAATGCCCACAGGCTCCTTCCTGGCCTGGCCAGCGTATGGAGTTTCTAGCTCTGTCCACCTGCCCAAAGTTCGCGGCAGTCAGGGAGCTCTGAATGAGGAACAGCCGCAAAGAGCAGCTGCAGCTACGCTTCCTACCAGCTCCCAGCTCCATGTGCTGTCCATCGGTGCGTCCTCGCCCTCGGCTCTGCCCGCCGCAGACCTCTGTTGTGCCTTCTTCTCTTTCTTGTTCCGGATTAGAATACCCCAAAAGCCATGACATTTGTGAGAATCTCAGAATTGGAAATGTTCTCCTTTTCAACTTAATATTTTGAATTCACAATTAAATTTAGTTCATTTTCATTTCCAAAGAGTTGTGTCTTTGCTACCTTACCTTCTCTGGGGCTCAACTTTTTTTTTTTAATTAAAAAAATTTTTTTAATGTATATTTATTTTTGAGAGAGAGAGAGAGAGAGAGAGCAGGAGCAGGGGAGGGGCAGAGAGAGAGAGGGATACACAGAATCCGAAGCAGGCTCCAGGCTCTGAGCTGTCAGCACAGAGCCCGACGCGGCGCTCAAACCCACAAACTGTGAGATCATGACCTAAACCGAAGTTGGACGCTTAACCTACAGAGCCACCCAGGCACCCCTGGGGCTCAACTTTTTGATGCTCTTCATTATTTTGTCAATCAAAATGTGACTAAGTAACAAAGAAAATCACACAATCACATTTTCAGTATGTTCATGGTCTCTCATTTTAATATGTATTTCAAGCTACAGGGAAGCCTGGGATCTGAGGGCTTGAGTTTCACAAAGATTTGGGGAGGTTGACAGCATCCAACCAGCTCACAGCACCCTCCCTTGTGCATGAGAAGAAATAAAGCCTGTTCTTTGCAAATATGAGCCAGGAAATTGCTAATGTCTGTACTAAGCTGGCAGGCACTTGGATTTCATGATCTCTTTCTATTCTCTTCCAAAGCTGTTGATGAATTAGACTTTGCTACTGCAAAACTTTTGGAAACAACAAGTATATTTCCCACACCAGGAAAGCTATGCGTTCTGTACTTAAACAAGCATATATGTAAGATTTCTACACATGATGCGTTGTATTAGAAATAAATAGCCTGAGATATTGATACTCCATTTTATTTGGTTCAGTTAAAGGTAACTGAGCTTGTTTAATATAGAATAATACTTGGGTCATTTGGTCAACATCCCATGATCAAATTATAGTAATATTTATAAGAAAGAAGGAAAACTGAACTTTTAAAACGAACAGTCAAGGGGTGCCTGGGTGGCTCAGTCGGTTGAACATCCAACTCTTGATTTCATCTCCGGTCATGATCATAGGGTCGTGGGATCAAGCCCTACATCAGGCACCATGCTCATGTGGAGAGAGAGAGAGAGAATCCCAAGCAGGCCCTGTGCTGACAGCACAGATAGAGCCTGACGCGGGGCTCAAACCCAGGAACCGTGAGATCATGACCTGAGCCGGAATCAAGAGTTTGATGCTTAACTGACTGAGCCCCCCAGGCGCTCCAACGGCAACTACTTGTATGATTTACATTTCCTCTTCTGTGCAATGTAGTCCATGCTTTTGCTCTATGCTAGATTCGCCATTATTTTGAAAAAGTGACACGCAAAATATTTGCTTTAGAATGGGTGTTAAGATGTCGGCTTGTGGGGCAGGACTAAAACTCTGGTTCTTGTGTTATGTTATGCTGTTGTGGAGTTGGCAGTTTGGGGTGATAGGACTTTTCCTGCGGTTTGTCCAAATCCACACACTTAGGAGCTACATAATAACATTGTTCTTTCGCCCTTTCTGTCTTCATCGGAGATACCCTCTAGTGTCAAATTTAAAAAGTCAAATAGGGTAGTTTAAGGATGTTCAAGAATCTATAGTAGATAGTGTGTGCAATGTGAGCTATTCGTGAAGTTTTGTTAAAGAAAGAACCCCCAGAATCAGCAGAGCAGCAAGAAAGCAATCCATACGGAATTTCACGAACCGTTGCATGATGCACTCCTCTTCTGTACGGTAGAACCAATCAGCTTCTCAGCCTACTGGCTTGAACCATTCGTGAAATTCTTACCTAGTATTCTGCCTTTTTTTTGGGTGAAATCTCATGGGGTCTTTGTGTATACCAGTTGTATGTGAGTATTCGAATTTCCTTCTTATCTTTACAGAGATAAAAGAGATGGCTCACTTGGTCTGGCTGATTCAGAATATAGCTACTCAGCTAATTGTCTGGTTTGAGTCTTTTTAGTTTAGTTTTTTTTTTTTAACCTGATTTCCTGCATCAAATCTTTTACCTGGAATTGTGGCTGCTATTCTCATTTCTCCTACTGTTCCCTTTAGGCATCTGACTTCCAAATTCCCTTGTCCATTCCTGGGCTCCGTTCTACAGTTATAGCTATGTATTTCCACCTTCCTTAAGGACATTCAATCAGATAGTCCTGCTGTCACTTCATATTCAAATCCGTATTTGTCTTCCTCCTTCCCTGCCACTGGTTCCATTAGGCATCCTCTATTTCCATCAGTACTTCGATTCTTCTCCCTGTCACCTAGACTTAAAACATCATCTTCGACTCCACCCTCTGCCGTGTTTCCTTCAGCCAGGAAATCAGGAGACAGAAACCCATGTTTTCTTATTGGTCCTATTCCGTTCCTTCTGCTGTTTCCTTAAGTCCGTATCAGTTCAAATCTCGACCATTGTAAAAGCCCTCTGACGGGTTCCCCAGCTTCTAGTCTCCAATCTTGCAAACCCCTCCTTTATCTGACTATCAAATTAGCCTTCTTTTATGTCTCTGTCTTGCTCAAAAACTTTTCAGTGACTTCCTTTAGAAATATACCACATTTGAAACACTAAAGAGCAGGTCTCCACTTTCAGGGGGTCTTTGAACATAAAATTCCATTTGTTACTTTATTTCTAGGTCTTTCTATTGTAGGTATATATTCTTTCCTTACATTTAGGTTCTACTCGAATGAGCTCTAGGAGAGCAGAGATTGTGTTTTGTAAACTGCTCTATATGCCTTACCTGGATGGTGCCCCAAATAAATACTTTTTTGAATGAATGAATGGCTTCTGCCTTCTGGAATGTTTTCCTTTCTTCTGATTTAAATCTTTTATATTTTTTAGTCACCCGTTGAGGTATCATCCTTCTGTGAAGGCTTTTTAGTTTATTGTGAAAGTTTCATTCTGCACTACTCAAGTGACACAACAAATGCTACTTCCTAGTTAACTTTTGGTGAGTTTAGGATATGTACTCCCTACTTGGATTTTAAGCTTTCCTGGGGGCAGTGACTGGGTCTGAAGCATCTTGTATCCCTCATGGCCAGTGCCATTGCAAAGCAAGTACTTGGTACTGTTGGGAGTTGACTGGTTAGGTAGTCAGATGGGCTGCTATGTGTTCACCTGCAGTTCTGGCTTAGTTTCTCTGTGTGCATTCTCAACAGGGCAGTATTGTCTCCTAGTGGACAAACATTGGTTCGGGGAAGGGGAAGATCTGAAAAAAAAAATCTTATTAGATCTTTATAGCTTTCTAAAGTTCACCCTTATCCAACAAAATCTTACTCCTTAGTATTTAATTTTATGGGGCAGAGTACAGGGCATGGTGATCAAGAAAAAAGAAAAAGTCTAAAAGATCTCCAGAGAGAAGTAATAATGGAAAAAGTGAGAAACACTGGTATAGTGCTATGGGATGTTGGGACCCAGAAGGGAAATGGTTATGTGAGAATTGCATGATAAATGTAGGAAGGGAACCCATGGATAATTGAACTTAGGGAGGAACTCAGACTGGCTTTTTTCTTTCACTTCTGTGATAGATCTCTGGACTGAGATCTGTACTCTCACTGGTTAGGTACTCACTCTGGGGAAAGCGGGGTGGGTTATCATTGACATCTGAGAGGGTGATGTTGACCGTCGTGGTCCCAGCTAACCCTCCAAGCTGCCCTCCCATGTCCTTGGCTTGGATAATCACTTCATAGTATTCTTTGGCTTCTCGGTCCATGTTCATGAGAGCTGTCCTAATGACACCTGCAGGATAGAGAAGATTTTGTTTTCATTTTTATTTTTTTAAAAGTTTTATTTATTTTGAGAGAGAGCGCACACACACATGAGTTGGGGAGGGGCAGAGAGAGAGGGAGAGAGAGAATCCCAAGCAGACTCTGTGCTCTCAGTGGGAGCAGGAACCAAACTGTGAGATCATGACCTGAGCTGGAACTGAGAGACAGGTGCTTAACTGACTGAGCCACTCAGGTGCCCAAAGATTTTGTTTTTGAAAACAAAACCACCAATGCAGTGTTTAAGATTGGCTTCTAGGTTTCTCTCTTGTGCGTTGTTAATATCTAGAGTCGGGATGCAAATCATCTGTATTTTAGTAAACTTGAGGTCAGGATTCTAGCTTCAGAAAGATGCTGTGTTTAATTAAACAAATGGCGAGTAGGCACGGTTTCTGCAGGAAGAGCTCAGGGCCCATTTCCTTTGGCAGCATTACCGGGAGAGAACAGGAGGTGGCAGCAGTGGTTCTCCAGCAGAGTTAGGGACTTGCAGTCTGGGGCGATTTCAAGGGTCTCTCATACCAGAGAAAACTGGGGTTTGTGTATGGAAAACAAAGCCTCATATGTCTGTAAATCTGTGATTTTTAGATCATTCTCCTTCAGCTTGCTTTTTCTTTAGCCCCTAGAGTCCTTGTAGTGTGAATGACTTTTCTGTAGGCACCTCACTCCTAGTCTGCTTTTCCCTGACTCCCCAATACCTGTAAGCAGGTTTGGAATTCTGATTTGCTTCCCTTTTGTTCTATAGCCATTCAGTTTTGTTACGTTCTGCTTACCTCTGTGCTTCACTGATTTCCACGAGCTAGGACGTGAAAGGTGCTCTGTTGAGTTGTTCATTTTTACTGTGCGTAAGGGACGAACTCCCGCAGACAGTGAGTAGCATCACATTGTGATGATACAGTGTCATTTAAGAAGAGGGGTCTAAATCAAAATCCAGTGAAATGTGTTGTTTTGATCCTGCCAAGGATGTGCTGTCATGTTTTATCTCCCTTTTAGCCCTGCTACTTAGAGGAGTTGGCTTCTCTAACACTCTAGGCAAAGATTGAAGGCTTGTTTACTGCAAGTTTACAGCATGACCCTTGGCTAAATAGACCTTTCGCATGCAAACAGAAGAGATTGGGAACCACAAACCTGTCTCCAGTTTACTCCTATAGTGTATATATTGCATTATGGTAACAACATTCTAAAGTGAAATATGCAGCATTTTCTCTTTCTTAAATGCCCAATGGGCACAGCAATAACTATCTTTTCATGTATTTTTGACCTTAACACTAAAGATGCCCTCTGGGAGCTGTCAAAATAATGTAAGTTTCCTCTTAGGATATAAAGGACACATTACCCTCTTCCTGTCTGTATTTTTCTTTCCTGTGGGCATCCCCTCACTTTCCCTCGGCCCCTCCCACCCCCCATTTGTAGAATTGTTAAAGTTACTGTTTTATGGAAGTCCCTCACTGCAACCTTTTTTCTTTCCTCCTCCTAATTTACACTCCCTCACTTTCTACTTTCATGATACACTTTTCTGAGTGCCTGGTTCCTAAGGGGAACTTCTGGAAAAAAAATTTTATCAGGTTGCTAATGGAAATGTATTTTTTCTCTTTCAAAAGGAGAGGTGACTTTGAGTGTTCACCATTTACTCTGCCTCTGTGGCTGTAAGTTTCTTCACTCAAGTTCCTCGTTAATTCCTCTTAGGTCTTCAGGTGTCCTGTATGTAAAATGGGAATAATGGGACTTTCATGTGTTTCACGAGTTCACAAGAAAAATGGGAGGCTCAAATATGGTAACGTCTATGAAAGTATTTAAAAAGGAAGAAAGCTTGGCACAAGTGCAAGACAATGATAAAACACATTCTGTAGTCAAAGCTCTCAGGTAAAACTGAAAGAAACAAAACAAAAAACAAAACCAAACTTCTGTTGATTTGTTCTTTTCTGCTGCATTCCTCCTTGCCCATTTAGTGCTTTATGCTGTCCCTCGTGGTAGAGCTTCCCACTCAGCGCCTGCCTTTTTGGGGGCACATCCCATTCTCTCTGCTTTTTTCCTCCCTCAACAAAACCTGTGTGTCCCAGCATCCATTTATTCTGGCTGTGTTCTCTGCTTAGTGCATTGTGGCTCAGTGGGAAGAACATCAGACCACGTGTCAGGGGACACATCTGTAAATAGAAGTACTTTGTTAGGTCTCAGTCCCCAATTTCCTTATCTGTTAAGTGACCAGTGATGGGCTGGATGATTCCCCTAAGGCTGTTCACAGTTTCAAAATCAATGATCCTAGTTCTCTAGCGAGCCCAGGTTAATGTGTCAATCCTCTCAGGTCTTCCTGGAATGATAAAAGACAATCCCTGGGGATAAATTCAGCTGTAGGAGTTATTGAAGGCTAGTGAGGATATAGCTTTGTGTAGGCAGTCTTTCTGGCCTCTCCAGTCACACTCTGTACACTGTCTATATATAGCACTGCTCTTACCCACTAGGGCAGTGCTGGTTTCCTGTCTTAATCTTAAGGCTTATAACAATCTTCTTTGGTTAATACAGTCTCTAGAGAGTCCTTGTAAAGGAGAGTTGGGTTTGCCATAAGTAGTAGTTATGAATTAATAGGGAATAAAGCGACCAGCTCTGACAACTTGCATCAGATACCTGTTTTGGAGTCCACAGAAAAATATGGCTGGCCCTGGAGAATGCTGTACACTACCCGGGCACTGTTGCCGTAGGTTGGATCATCAGCATCTGTGGCTGTCACCTGGATAACAGAGGTCCCTGAGGAAGAGAGATGGTAGAAACCTGTTCAAGTCGAATTGCTAAAGAATGGATGCAATCCTGAACAAGCAGTCCTACAGCATTTGGAATTGTTATGTTTGTTTCCTTGGGAGCACCCCTTTCGAGGCCAGGCTTCCGTAACTCCTATCTTGTGCCTCTCTAGTGGGACAAGAGTTACTTGTGTTTTAAATTCTTAGTAACCAGCAAGAGGAACACAGCCTTTGGGTTCTTCATTGCTCTTCTGATAATACCAAAGTGCTTCTCCCTTATGAACCAAACATGTATCTGTCTATCGTCTATCTTTTAAGAATCAGAACTGAATAACAATGCTAGGCTTAGTATTATTATTATTTTTTAATATGGCTGATTTTATTGTCTACGTAGTTTCCTGCCTAAGGACTTGGTTGTCATTTTTGGTCCAGTTTAATAATTTGTGAGCTGTTCTGCAGCTCTGTGTATAGAAAGGACTATCTTCTGTAGAAGAACTGCTCTTTGTGAAAATCAGTGACTCTCCACCTTACCTACTGGTGACATTTCTGGCACAGTGGCGACATAAGGTCCATCCAGGAACTTGGGCTCATTGTCATTGATGTCTTGGATTTTGATGATGAACTCAGACTCTGGCTCCATCGGCCTGCCTGTCCGCCTGTCTAGGGCTTGGGCCCTTAAAGTGTACTGGGCCCTTTCCTCTCGATCAAGTCTCTGAATGGCGTGGATGTCTCCAGTGGTATCGTCGATGGTAAACACGATGCCCGCACCTTCTCCTGAGAGGATGTATTTGATGGATCCATCCCCCCTGTCCATGTCTGAATGGAGCTGGGAAAACAAACAGAGAAACTCGAAATCTCATTATGGATATGAACAGGTGTTGGGAATAAATTGATTTTCAGTTTGGTCCAAACTTATGACCTCCTTTCCAACAGGGATAATTTTTTTTTTCCACTCAAACGTTTACAGTGTTAAACTCCAAAGAACTAACATACATGGAACACGATTGTATCAAGGAGCAATCCTTGATTGATGAATAAGTAAAGTTTTTTCACATCGCATTCAGTATCCCGGACTAACTACTCCATTTTTAGGTTCTTTTCCCTGAGAAGTCTAGAAAACAGGAGTTCTGGGAAGTATAGGCCCCCAACATGAGAACAGGAGCAAGTATCATAAGGAGGAACCTAGTAGCATTTCCACTGAAGGAAAAAAATGAACAGGCCTAACATTTAAAAATAAAGTGTTTGACATAAATTAAGTTTTTGAGTTTCAAAAACCTTCTGATGATTCAAGTTGCCTGAAAAACTGATGAACTGATTTAAAAATAGGCTATGGCCACTGTACTGGGAATTGTAAGTGACCCCCAGGGACTCTTGCAACTCTCTGATGCTGTGGTCCTAGTCCAGTAATTGCATTCAGTAGGCCTATGAGTGCTTACATTTCAGGTGTCAACCTGAATTTGCCGGAGGTGGTTCTTGTTTGCATCAGTGTATCTCTCTGTGGTGGGGCCGTTTCCTGGGCATGTAATTGAATCACTCAAATCTATATGTGGATGGGGACATGCTTTAATCTGGCCATCCAACTGTGTTTTCTCTTGGATTACTTCGTAATGACTGACGCACTCTCTAAAGAAGTCCAGGGCCCTATTTTCGTAGTAGGCATAGCCAGACGTTTCTGCGTCTGCAATTATAGATATAGTTCTATGGCAAGAATCCTGGAATTTTGTGTTATCATATAATAACAGTTTCTCTCTAAAGGGGGCCGTCACTAAGTCTGTGGTTGCCTAGGTTTTAGCATTTTGCACAGTTCGGAGATTTAGTTTATAAAATAGGCGACCAGTGTTATGCATAGGCCAGCGGGGTAGATGTATGGGGTCTAAAACATGAAGGCAGTTATAAATTGAGGGCCCTTGACAAAGTATTGAATGTTTGTTAGTCTCAATTTTCTGACATTATAAATGTGGAGAACATCACTAATCCTTACTTGGAAGGGTTGTTGGGATCATTAGAAATCAATGTATGTAAAGCACCTAGCACACGTCTTTCCCGTAATAGGAACGCTATAAATGGGGCCGATTACGGTGATGATAATAACGGTGATGTGCATAGAGAAAAGGGTATTAACATCCCCAGCTCTTTTCTGCTTCCTTCAGACCTTCGGGAGTTTAGCAGAGATGGCAGAAGCCACCTGTTGGCTTTTTTATTATGCATAGTCTAACAGTAAAAGCTGCAGAAGGCTGCCTGAAGCATTGCTAGGACAGTGTTACACTGAGGATTAAATGGCACAGATACCAGGAGGACACCTGAAAATGTATTCACGGCCTCCTCAGACAAGGGTGGGCTTGGAGGTGGTGGCTGGCTCTGAGGTGATCTTGAATTGACTCATGGCCAGATCACGCAGGCAGCTATTTTGCCGCCTAGAGGAATTCAGTTGTGTCTTATCTAGAGAAGAGAAATAAGAGAATAAAATTGACCGAAAAAATAGCTGTGGATTTTTTTTCCTACTTAAAGAATTCTATTTAGAATATGCAGTTCTCATATTTCCTCATTCCGTATACAGTATTATTATTTTTTGCAATCCTAATCTTCTATTAATGCAGTTAAATAATAAAAAAAAAAAAAAAGCCAGAGGTAGCCAGCTCTTATTGTGTAGAATAGGGAGCCATTTTATTGGGACCTGGCCACAAAGAAATGAAAATCCATTCCGTCTGGAACTGTGTTTCCAGGCAAAGGGATGGAATTGGGTGGAGGAGGACAAGGGCCTCAGGATGTTTTCTAATTTAAAAAAATTGCTGAGTATTTATATATGCAAGACATTTAATCTTAAGGCATGTGGCATAGAACATCTTTCTAGAATGAAATAGGTTCATTTAGGGCAGGGCAGATTATTTAGGAGGGAAGAAAAAAAGAATAGCTGACATAAAGGAAGTACACAGGACTGTTTCGAGGTGTTCTGTATATTATCTAAAAAGTTTCGTCCTATGGTCCTTAAAAAAATTAAGTGTGCTCTCTATCATTATAGGCCAAACATAAGTGTTCTGCCTAAGGAGAGAGCTTAATAAGTAACAGAAGACTAAAATCATTGCTCCTGCTGAGGGTTCTAGTTCCTTAGGAGCCATCCGGCTGGCTGAGGTCAGTACAGTCTGGGCTGAACCTCAGATCTGTTCTCTTTGTTTTTGTCTGTATTGGGAGAAGAATTTGAGGAGCTCTCCGCATGGTAGGTTCCTTGAAGGCAGGAACCACGTGGCTTTCATCTCAGTGTGCGTTCTCACATGCAGCAAATGCTCACTAAAAGTGTATTGAATGGGTGATGTAGGGTATAGGGGTAGAGTTAGAGCTTTTCGTGAAATCGTGTTCCCTTTGTCTCAAAAGAGCTAGCCAGCCTCTTTCAGGTGGCTTCTGCGTGTGTGTGTGAGCCCGTGTGCAAGAGGGAGAGCAGGGAGGGAGGGAGGAACAGGAGGACATCCGTGGAGGAACAGGAGGACATCCGTGGAGAAGCATGACGAGCCTCTCAGGAACAGGAGGAAATGGGGACCAGCTATGGAAGGGACCAGAATCTGCTCGCATGGAACTGTTTTCTGAGGAATATAGTTGTATCAGTTCAGGATCCAGTCAGGGAACAAAACCTAAACGAGTTATGTTAGCAGAGTGAATTTAAATATGGAGGACTGAAAAGGCAAAAAGGGAATGTGGAAGTATTGGAGACAGAAATTCTAGGACACAGCTAGTGTCCCTCTGGCTGGGGGACAGAGGCAGCAGTTGGGGCTTGTAGAATCAGATGTTTGGAGGAGGCTGGGCCTGAGGCATCAGAGGAGGGAGTGCTGCCGCCTGGGGCTGGGCTTCAGGAGCTCCGCAGAGGTGCCCCTAGCACCCACTTCTCTCAGACTTGACTCAGATGTCTGAGGACGGCGTGCCATCCAGCTGTGCTGCTACTGCCGAGGGGGTGTGACGAGGCCGGTGCTGTCCTGGGAGTGGGGGGAAGCATCCAGGAACTGGAGCCGCCTGCTGGCTTCCAGGGACAAAGCCCTTCTCCCTCTTCCTGCTCTGGTTCTCTCTCTGGTATATTCTACTGTCAGAACCCAGCAGGGAGCTGGTCAGAAAGAGTCTGCGTCCTGACCTCACCATGTGGAGTACGGAAAGGTGAACACAGAGCTGAGAGACCCCAGCTTCGGAAGCAGCATGGTAGTGCGCATTTAATATTAGAGTTTACCAGCCGTAGAAGACACATTTGATTGCGACAGTTGTAAACACGAGGCATTGATAGTGTTTCCCTAAGTCACTCAGCAAATTGGCAGTGTACTAAAAATGCGTTTTCTGTTTATCCATATCTAATTCAACTAACGCTGACTCAACTAAGAGTACCAGCTCTTCTGAAGAAGGTAAGGTGCTTCTGGAATGGACTTGGCAGCACGTGCTTATGTACATCTTGGGAAAACATTCTTCCCCCCAAACTCCAGACAGAGTAAGACAGGTGGATGTCCTACTTACCCTAGTAATGCTTTAGTTTGTAAGTTCTGCAGCCAAAGGAGTAGTGAATGATGGGCGGTCCATGTAGATTATGACAAATCTTGGTTGATACAGGATTTTAAAAGCAAGGGTGATTTTCATTCTTTTTTTTGTCATCTTTCATAGTGCCTTGTATGATTCCAGGAGTGCAGCAGTGCTTACACTGTGTGGTCAGACAGCTTCCGTGGCGCTGTGGACCCCAGCACGCCTTGGAACCACAGCTTGGTGCCCAGGCACAAGCTCTCTGCATCCCCCTTTGCATGTGCCAATATAATCTAGCTTTAACTTGACACTGCCTTGTCCCTGGAAAGCCCAGTGTGGATTTTATAAGGCCATACCAATTATAGCTGATAATTGTTGCCACACTCCTTCTGAAATAAGCAAATACTCAGGCAAGCTCTCTAAACAGATATCTTCCAGAGCTCAAGGTGACAAGCTGAATGCCCCTGGGGGAGAGGGAATGAAAGGCGGATGAGTTCTCTTTGAAAACAAAGTGAGGAGGGGAAAGGGCCTGGGCAAGTGAATACAAAATGTGGAGGTCACACCCCACTTCAGTGGCTGCTCAGTGTCGGTTGAACAAGGTGACTGTAGAGATGTTCAGGGTGTCCTGTGTCCTGGGCTGGGGTGATTAGGAAAGGGTGGGCACTAACCATGAGTACGCGAGGGTGCTACACAGCCGAGGATTCCCAGTGTCAGGAAGCAGTCAGGCTTGGTTGGATTCCTGGTGTCACCCTAACGCTATCGACTCTTCTGTGTATTTATGGGGCCACGTCTCAGGGCAATGAAACGGAACACCCGTGGCTTCAGTGTCAGATTTCCTGTTACCTTCTTTATAATTTTGAGCAGTAAGCATAACCTCTTTGAGCCATGTTCAGTCAGCTAATTATTGGGAAGTGGTGAATCACACTTGCCTCACAGCATTGTTATGATGATTAAATGGCCCGCTGTGTGTGACTGTGCCTGGCACATGGTTCCGTGGTAGCCCAGTAGAACGGTAGACACCCTTGTCTCTCTGTAGTTTGATATGTCCAGCTCAGTGCTGGGCGCTCAGTGTTGGAGAAGCATAGGGAAGGTACGGATGGCATCTCTGTTTCTACCCATGGGAGAAGGGAAGGGGACTCTGGATTGTACAAGCACACAAAGTAGTTACTTACTTTAGCAGTAGCCATGTATGTCTAGTTGGAAGAAATATTTGGAATTCTGAATAGATAGAAGATGCGTTCATGATGGCAGTGGCTTTTAAGCTAGGGCCCTGAGAAATCTGAATGTGATTGAACAGAGAGGTGGTGATTGTGTGTCCTGGGCACACAATGTCAGGGCCAGTGAGGAGACCAGTGTGGCTGGGATCAGGACTAGATTCGAGAAATCATGGGGGAGGGCCAGATAAGGGAGGAGGACTCATTTTCTGCAAACCCTTGAACTCTATGCTGAGAGCTCTGATACGTAAAGGAGCTACAACACTTTCTTAATCAGAGGAGTGACATGCTGGAAAGGGTGCTTCAAGGAGACGAATGTCCAGAGTCCTGGGGGAGGAACGGAAAGATCCTCTCTACAGGGGGATGGGCAGTGGCTGCTTAGTTAATCTAATCACAAGGAGCAGAGGGACCACGGTAATGACAGAGCCCGGAGAGGATGAGGGGATTCTGAGAGAAACTGGTGAGGAGATACTGACAGGATGTGGTGACTGGTTGTGCGTGAGGGAAGGAGAGAAGGAAAGGAGTAAGTCAAAGCCACAGATTTTGAGGCTAAGAGATTTGCAGCTGCATTAGGTATATGCATCCTGAGCTATTGAGTTCCTGTAATGAAATCTCTGTCTACCACTAACACCACCACTACCACTTCTACTACTGCTACAGAATAATGGTTGTTAAGATCTTATTTTGGACCAAGTACTGTGATAAGCACTTTGGATGTGTTAGCTTATTTAATCCTTACTACACCATGAGGTATTCACATATTAAATATCTTTTTGAGTACCTTCTCTGTGACAGGTGCTGTGTTAGGCCTTGGGGATAAAAATGGGAGCAATGTCCTTGCCCTTATTATAGTCTAGTCCAAAGGCTTCAGACAGGACTCCTATAAATAAACAAATGAATGAGATATTGTGGGTTGTGATTAGAGGTCTGAAAAAAATAATGGTAGTGAGAGTCTACCCAAGGGACCTACCTTAAAATGAGCCCTAAAGAGCGAGGAGAAGCCAACCACAAGAGAAGCCAGGGAAGAATATTTTGTTATGGAGCAATAAGGCAAAGCTTGGCAAGTTGTAGGAAGCACCAGGGGCTGTGCCTCTGGAACATGAGAGCAAGGGACAGAAAGAGTGACCTGCAGTGTGGCTGGAGGCCAGGAGACAGGGTGGGTCAGAGAGGAATGGCCATGGCAGCCGCGGGGAGGGGTCCGGATGTTTCAGAGTACAATGAGAAGACACTGAAGGATGGAAGCAGAGGGACATGACCCGACTCTCAGGTGTGGAGAATGGATTGGAAGAAAGTGTAGGCGGAGACTGGTTGGGAGTCTAGGTGTTTGCACAGGTGACAGGCAACAGTGGGAGTGGAGGTCGGAGAAATGAAGGATTTGGGGATGTATTTTGGCAAAGGACTGACAATTTGCAGGTGGAGAGCATGTGGGGGCAAGAGAAAGGTTTTACAAACCGAGTGACAGCAGTGGGAACATAGGGAAGATGCGGGGGTGGGCAGACTGGGTTTGGAAGGAAAACCAAGAATTCCTTAGCGGATATGCCACATTTGGGAGGGCTTTGAGCCATAAATGGGGAGCTATCACATGTGCAGTGGGGTTTGTGAGTCCGAAGCCCAGACAAGCGGCTTGAGCCAGAGACGCAGGTTTTGGATTCGTTGGTTTAGAGGTGGTGTTTAGAATCCTAGGGGACAGCAGAGAATGAATGCGGGTAGAGAAGAGACCGAGGGCAAAGCCGCCTAGATGGACCACTAATGGAGGGGGTCAGGTGAAGGGAGAAGACCAGCAAGGAGCCTGAGAAGGAAGGAAGAAAATTGGGATTGTGATGATCATAAGGCAGAGAGAAAAGTGACAAGAAGTTAAGAAGTCAAGAAGGAAGGACTAGTCGGCGGTGTCTTGAGGCCGTTCCATATGAAACCATAGGATTTGGTAGTAGGGAGGTGCTTGGGAGCACTGAAAATACAACTTAAAGCAGCGGACAGAAGTCAAATCTGAATGCAGAAGTAGGTGGGAGTTGAGGAAAGATGACTCTTGGGAAGTTATAGTTCTCTTATTAGCCCCAGTTGATGTTTGAGGAAACAGAGGCTAAGGGGCTTGTGTCTCGTCGAGAGTCATTCTGGAAGCGGTTGGCAAAGCCGGGTTTTGAACCCACATGTGTTTGACTCTGAAGCCCACATTCTTAGTCTCTGTGCTAAACAAGTGTTTAAGTTATTCGAATGAATTATTTATTTTCTAATTAGGTTCCTGTTTCCCCTTTTCTCTCACTTGGTTGCTTTCACAAAATGGTCTCTGATTAGCATCCAAATAAAGTAAACACAGAAAGTCTGGGTTAAAAATGAAATGATGATAGATAAATCAGGAGAATTTGAGTGTAAAGTTTATAAATATATTCGTCGATCGTCTCCAACTATTCTAAAGCGCATGCTAGGATCTTCTGAAATGAAGAATGTTTTATTCTTTTTTTTCCCATTAAATTTAGGCCCCAGGCACTACCTGTGGAAATGCTTTGAAAAAAACAAAACAAAACAAAAAAACCCTACCAAAACAAAGTGGGAAAAAAAAAACCCCTCCACTTCCTCCTTTGCAATTCCCAGTTTCTTTTATTCCCCAGGCTGCTGCTGCCTCTTTTGGGACTCAGATATTTCTTGCGGGGTCCTAGGATTTTCCTACAAGTCCAATTCCTTGTTTTTTCCTACTTAAAACAGACGTATGAACAAGGAGAAAAATCTTTCCTTTTCTGACTGGTATCTGACGAAGTAAAAATTAGATTTCAACTAACTGTCAGGTAACATACCGCTAGTTAAAATTGTTCTCAGGACCCAAACACGGGCTTGGAGACCTTTTCATATTCATATTCTCTTTCAATATTCAGTACCCCGATAATGTGTCTGTGTGGCCATTCTTACCTTGCCGACATACAAAGGGTCAGTCCCAGTATACTCTTCCAGAACAAAAAACTGATTCCAAACCCAGCTCCTCTTTGTCCGCGAGTGTGACTGTGGCTTGTCTGACAGGATCGCTTCTAATTTGCCTGGCGGAGTTGACGTGCCGGAGAGAACGGTGGTTGTAAGGTCCATCAGTCCCCAGAAGTACAAGGACATGCCAAGTCCCAGCCAGCTCTTTGCATTGCTCATTCTACCAGAAGTCCACATGGATTGCCAGGTTTTCAGGAAGTAAAGTACAGAATGATAAAGTCACTGGAACTTGAGGATTTTCCAAATAAAAAATAACCAATGCAGTTTACCGGACACTTACGCTTCTCAAATGAGATCCCAGTTCAAGTCAATCTGCTTGAAGTTGACTTCCTGTCAAGTTAAGGAGAACACACTGTGATGATGTCAGATTTTTTCCTGTGGGCTTATAGCAAGTTTTCAAGAATTGTCAGTAAGTATTCCATTCTCTACTCAATGAATTAAAGAGTCATAACATGTTATTGCTTTAGAAATGTTTAAGTAACAAATAATATTTTAATAAAAAGAAGACAACCTATCTAGCTATAATCAGTCACAAGCCTTTGGATATGGATTTCAGCGGGAATAAAACTGGTGAATAAATTTCTTCTCATTGGTATCATAGCTGGAGGGTTATGCTGTATTATTGATTGGCTTGAATTAATAGTGCGCTCTTCGAAATATTTATGATCAGACAGCCTCCTAAACTCTTAAAAATAGCATTCATTTCCAAAATTTACAGCTAATAACTAATATTTTCATTAGCCCAACTGCTTTTCTTGGCTCATTAAAAAACCAGGAGCAAATCTAACTATCTTTTTTTGCCACGCACAATTATCTTGTGTCTACCCCATGTTATTGATAATATTAGGAATCTTGGACTTCATTTATAAGCAGCCATAGATCACTTTCTGACTCTAATCATTCACTGACCTCCTGGTGGAGTCTGAGTTTCACACTCTACTGCTTCAACTCTGAAGCCCTGAGAGGGGCTGCTAATGTGACCTTTCTAGGATTCGAATGGTCAGTTAATCATCATATCACTCACACCAGAGGTTCAAGTGCCATCAGTCACATGCTCCTGTGGGCATGTGAAGAGAGGCTAGCCAGCAAAGTTTTTTCCTGATCTGAAAGAGTCATTTAGACAAAGGGATGTTGACTTCTACCCTGGGGACACCTTTTCATCAGTCAAACTTCTTTTGTTGCTATGAAGTCAGATTAGCTGGTGACCTCACTCCTGGGCTGTGGCCTCATCAACCTTTTCTTCCTTGACTTTGGCTGGGTGTAATGAAATGGCACAGCACTCCCACCGCTCTGTCAGAACAACCAGAGCGACTACTGTGGGCTTAATATTTTCACTGGTAATGTGGAGAACTGCTGTCATCGTCTCAGAACAAATGGGTGTATTTGGTGATTTCAGACCCATGCGACTAAATAATGCTCCATTTCTACAGGTGGTTTAAAATGAACACATTGATTCCATCTCAATTACCACCTTCTACCTGTCATCAGAACTCATATTAGTGTCCTCTCAAATACTCACTGTTGAAATGAACAAAGGAATTAAAAAGATATCTTCTAATCATTTTGCACAATATGCCATTTCATTTCTGTGTAAGAAATCACTTCGATGAGAACTGATAAAGCGGACAAGCTGGGGGAGACCAAGGAATTTCTGTAATAGAGTGGGAGGCTGTGCCTCAGGTTCTAGCTCTAATGGCAGATTGACTGTTAAGTAAAAGCAAGCCAGGTGCACCTTATCTTGGGTGATGCGTTTGTTAATAAAGAACAATGGTATGCTAGAAGCTCGCTTACCAAATGTGTGTGGTTTCCTCTTTGGACCGAGAGGCAGAAACCCAGCTCCTGTTTCTCTGATCCCTGTCTAAGGAGAGCTGTTCTGGACGAAGGAGTCTTAACCCGAGGAGATAGATTAATGAAAAAGATTGGTAAGAGACAGCTGTGCTGTTTTAGGGACTTCGAAGATGGACTCAGGGGCATGACCCCAAAAAGCTATCGCCAGAATCCTGTGATGGGTCATCACAAGGGGCTTATTCCAGGTGTTGTGAGGCACAGACCCATCTGTAACTTTCCAAGAGAGCATTAGACTCAGCGTCCGATAGTTTGGCTCCTCGTTCTGTTTTCATTCCCTCTGACTTGTTCACTCTATAAACTTCCATCCCTCGTATTAAGTAGGGAGGCATAATTCTACCCACTTTACAGGACTACCACGAGGCTCTGTCTGCTGGGAGGATGTAGGTGAATGTACTGTGTAAATGGCTGGGAACCCGCTGACGTTTGACTGGCCATGTGTTAAAATGACAAAGCTGAGCCTGAACCATATTTCATGGGCACTTTATGGACCAAAATTCTAAAAAGACTTAATTAATGTATATATTTTATTTCACAGATTTCTATATCTGGGACGAGTACTATGGGGTAGTAGATTCTGGCCCAGCCTAATTCTGTAATAACCAACATTATTTTTTTTCCATATAAGGGAGCTTAATGAAGGACCAGCTAGCTATCAGAAAACTCTGTAGAACAGAGAAAAATTCTTTTCTCGGATTGCATTTATCAAAGTCAGAACTCAATATATATACTTTATTTAATATATTTCCTTTAATTTCTGTGTTTCACATGTGTACATTTTGCCTAAGCATTATTTTTGATGGTATTGTATTTTCTCTGACTAGTTTTAGCCTCTCGCTTTTGAATTCTAAGTGCCCAGGTGCATATGTGTTTGTGTGTGCGGGGTTTGCCGACGCCCCCTTGCCTGCTTGTACTGTCTGAATTTTCTGGACAGAATGAGATTTGAGGAAGTTTTGAGGGGTTTTAAATACCGTCCCTTATATTCTCTCCTCTCTTGCAAACTACGCATGCATACATTCTTGCCAGTTAACCCCCCCTTGTCTTTCCCTCAGCGTGCTCTTAAGAGCTCAAGGAAAAAGAAAAAAAAGGTGTTCTTTGGAATCTTTGTGATGAATATTTTGTAGGCGGTTCAGCCGCCTCAGCTTTCATGTGTCTCTCCTGCCCACTTTGGCCGCCTACACACGAGTGCAAAGGCCTCACGCTCTTCCCTTTCACGGAACACGTCTGAGGGTGGCTCGGGGATGTTGAGGACCTGTGGAGCCCCTCGGTGGGCCTGTGAAAGCTCCGGTGGTCCGGGTACCTCTCTCATGCCCCGTCACAGACATGAAAATATCAAAGCCCGCAGTGCCTGTAAACTCTTTTTTGTGTTAAACAACTTGATAGCTGCATTGATGGAAAGCACTTTATTCCTGCTTCCTCTGGGCAGAATACATGAAAAATACTCCCTGCCTAACTTTTCAGAAAGTAAAATCTGGGTTATACAAAAGTTCCATTATCTTTTCACAATTAGAGCTGTTTAAACACATGAAGGAAAATCAGTTCTATCAGAAACGCTAGGCCCATTGTCACTTTTTATAAAAAATAAGGTTCTCTCATTCATGTTTTTCCTACAAGATAATAATAGCGATGGCATGTTTGAGGGTGGGCTGGTTTCTGTTGTCCGTATAAAGGATGAGACTAACGTATGTATAGATCTGCTTTGGAAGACCACATATGCCACACTGAGAATACATTAGTGGAAATTGACTTCTGTGTTAAATGAGTCTCTTAAAAGTTTTTCCCCCTTCCTGCCTGAAGAAAGCAAACAGCTTGGTAATGAACACAGTAGGAAGAAATTAAAGTTGTAGATAAAGGGTGCTCTTGGTGAATTGTTTATTTCATTACTTAAATTCGTTGTGATATTTAAAATGTAGGGGGAAGGGATGGTTACTGCTTTCTCCTTGAAATGAACTGGGCTTTTATGGTCTCCCTCTGATTTCTTTCTTCATTATTCCAGTTTTCCTGAGCTTTTCATGGTTAATGGAAGTACTACTCAGTAAAGCTCAAATGACATCTCTGTAGAAGCAGAAAGTCACTTGCCTCTGCTGCCACAGACTCTTTCTATGAAGGGAAGGTGTTTTAATTTTCTGATGTGGGGTCATGCCTTTAAGAGGTGAATATAGATGGTGGTGTTGTGGTTTTTGGTAGCTAAACTTCTTAAGCTATCGCTTTTAAGGAAAGAGTCTTAAAAATGTACTTAAAGAGAAGAAAAGAAACCTGTGAAGACCCCAGGTGTTACAGTGAGCTATGACAGTGTACCATGACATGCATCGACATTGAATCGGAACGCATCTGAGTGTCACAGTGCCATCCTGCCTCTCAGTCAAGGGTCTCACTCGAGAAATATGAGCAAAAATACTTTATAGGAGTCACAGTTCTTCAGCACAGGCTATAGAACCCATAGAGAACAGAGTAGGTGGTTGTGAGTATAAATTGGAGTGAAAAATTCATACTTTGAATATGTACAGTTCACAAACAACAAGATTCCCACTGTGGAGTTCTATGAAGAAAATACTTCCATTGCTCGCGTAAACGAACTTGCAGCATTCCTGAATCTGGGTGCATATGTCTGTGCTACTGGCCAGTCTACCACTGGGGATGTGTTTTGGAAAGGGTATGTACTGTGGTTTTGTATGCTCAAAGATGAAGACACTTCTCTGATCAGAAGTCTTTTTTATTTGCTACAGATGTGGCATCTTTAGTTTCCTCCTGGGCAGCCATTAATGAGCAGACGCTTCATCCTTCTCTTGTGGCCATCAGCATCCCCGCCTACACAAAGCGACCCTTCTATGGAGACGATCGACCCTTGGCAGAGCCAGAAGAGGTTGTCCAGGTACTAGGTTTCCTGTATTTGGGTTGTATTCTCACTTCTACTCTGCTACTCCATGCCTCACCTGCCTCGTGACACTGTTTCCATCCCCAAAGTAGCATTTCTAAAATGGATACAGCTTAGTGTCAGTGTGTACCTTTAATGTGGTCATATTTCCTTCCTTTATTGCTCTAAGAGGCTGTTAATAAATTGACGGTGTGTCTAGAATTGAGGAATTTTGGTAGACTTTTTTTAACAGACCAGAAGAGGAAAAACAAAGGGTACTTAATTTCCATGGAGATTTCTTAGAGAAGGTGGTCATCACTCTTGCTTTGCCGACATGTATTTCGATAAATTCCATTTTCTCCAAGTTCCTCAGAAACTGGAAATCCCGAGCCTTGAGTGTTCACTCAAGCTAGTATCTCCTCTGACATCTTCCTTTTCTCACCGCTGCTTCTTTCTACTCTCATTTTCTTTCCCACAGCCAATCTGGTTTATGAGAGGGAGTGCTTTTAAGAAGTTCAAAAATGGAAGCATGGGGATGACGTGGCTGAGGGGGAGGCACAGGGTAGCTTAACCAAAGAGTTTAGGAATAGTATCTGGTTTTATATGAGGGTGCGTGCGTGCGTGTGTGCGTGTGTGTGTGTGTGTGTATCCATGTGTGGGTGAGAAGAGTAGAACAAAAAAAAAAAATGGGAGAAGGCATGAATTACGTAATTAGAAGCTGGCTTTGAAAAACTTGATGAGGCCCGTAATAAATCTCGCTTTGTGCATCCTGGGTATCTGCTGACCCCCTGGCTGTAAACTCCCGAGCTCAGGTCACGAATAAAGGCATTTCCACTTTATAAGGCCTTTCACTAGAGTTCATGCCCCGTTCCTCCTTGCTTTCATTCCCATTAGAATCAGTTTTTCCATTTGAGGTTGCCCTGTCTTTCTTTCTGTATCTTCCAAGAATGGCAACTAGAGTCTTGCGCGTCCTTTCACAAGTACTTAGTATCTAGTCCAGGTTTTAATCCTAAAGGAGTCAGGAACTTTTTGACTCCTTTACGCTTCTTCCAGTTTTCACTTTTAATCAAGCTAATGAAAGTACAGTTCAGTCCATGGGCAATTTCTTTGACTACTGTTAGACAAGAATGATCAATTTTGATTTTTTAGAGTTGTCTCACATGCTTGCTCATTTGTAACCTTATGTGGCCTTTATAATTGCTTTAATTAGTGCTTGTTCATTTTTTTAAAAAGCATGTGTTTGAAATGTAATTCTTTGGCTAAAGTTCTTTGAAAGAAGTTGCAAATAATTGCTATTTAGTGTTTTCTCTTGTAACTTCGTCTTTGTGCAGAACTTTAGGAAAGCAGGGCAGTTCTTTCCTGGACCGTAGTCTTTCCCGAACCATAAATATTAATCCATAGGAAGAAGAGTTTTTGGAAAAAGTCAGTGTGCTGTCCAAAGTTAAGACTTAGTTTATTAATTTGGTAAATATTGGGGCATCACATATGCTAAATCGATAGTGGTTTGTGAAGCCAAATAAAATGGAGTTCCAGTGTTAGCCCTGCCACTTCTTATCTGTGCAGTCTTGAGCAAGTGACTTAAACTGTTTCAGTCTGTCATCCACAAACTGGAGATAATTGTAGATTCTCACAGGGTCATTGGCAGAATTAAGTGAGAAAATATATGTGAAGCTCTTAGCACTGTATTTGGCAGATGGTTAAAGCCTTGTGTTTGAAAAACAGTAGGTGCTTAATAAATGTTAGTTCTTTTCCCCACCTTCAAGGAGTTTACAGTGTAGTGGGGGAGCTACTGCCATTAATACTGGTAGTAGAAATAGTAGTAGGAGTAGGCGTAGGCATGATAGCATCGCTAGTGGCAGTGATGACAGCGTTGTAGCAGCAGGAATAACAGAAGCAATAACAGCAGAAGTATTAGCATGGAGTGTTCACTTTATGCCAGGCTGTGTTAAGTCGTTTACCTATACTTTTATCATTTAGTCTTTGCAAGAATTCCACAAAATGGTATTCTCTTCCCATTTTACACAGAGACACAGTAGTGTGCTGGGATGGCTCCTAGGCTCCCACCAGCCCTCACGAGAGCCGGTTTGCATGAGATCCCTTTGCAGGTCCTTAACCTGGTCATGGCGTGAGTGTTGACACCATAGCTCTTGGCAGATGCTGTGGAGGGTGTGAGTGGATGAACTTGGATTCTTCCTCAGAAGCGGCTGTCCCGTGCACTTTGTGCACATCTGACTGTGACACGGATCTGTTTGTGAGAAGGCCCGCCAGAGCCCTGGAAACAGCGCTAGGCCAGGGTCAGGAGAGGGCGGAATGAGGTGTGTCAGGGAGGAAAAGTTTAAGGTAGCACATGAACTAGACCTTGAAGGAAAGAGAGGAGGATATTCCAAGTGAAAGAAAATGCAAATGGTAAGGTGCAGAGGCCCGGCAGGAGAAAAGTACTTGAATTTGCGTGGAGAACGGGGCCTGTTCGAGATAATGAGAGATGAGGCAGGACAGACAGGCAAAAACCAGTAGCTAGGAGCTGTGAACATTGCTGGACTGAAGTGTTTCGAGTATCTGTAGTTGTTCGCAGTGAGCAATTAAAGGTTTCTCAACGTGCAGGCAGGCCAATCACTGTTCGGTGGTGTCGCTGGAGGTGGGGGGGCGGCGTGGGCGAGGTGGTTGAGAGTCCAGGGAAACCTGCGAGGAGAACTCAACCAGGAATCCTGGATCAGAACAGGGTTGGGGAGGAGTCCAAACCCTTGAGGAGGCAGAGTCTCCATCGCTTGTAAACTGAATAGACGTGAAGGAACATGGGCATGGGGGGTGGGGAGGAGGGTAGGGGGACCGAACCATGGCAGGAAACTTCTGTGCTTCGGCTACAGTTGGAAGTTGGGAGCAGGCATTCATCAGAGGCAAGGTAATAAAATTGGTTTTAGATTTAGGGATAAAAAATTCATCCTTCTGTGCCTGATTATTTAAAGAGGAAGAACTTTCCTTCTCTTTTTAGTCCAAAACTTCAAAGCAGCTTTGGGCATAAAGAATGTGAGTTCCTTCCTCTCCCTTAGAGCAGTTCTCACTGCTTCCAGCGTGCACGCTGCATCCAGGCCCCCTGCTCCTGACCCGGGCCCGGACCTGCTCCAAGTGGCTTCCTGTGGCCGACTTGGTGAAGCTGATCTGAAGCTTCGACTCAGCGAGGGACTTTTTGACCTGTCAGCTCCCAGGCGTCGTACCCTTTACGGAATACCCACTCTCACGCTGGAGGCATGCGTATCGTGTCTTTCATTTCTCCAGTGTGCACGGAATATATACAAAAAGGCCAACTGGCTACTCTGCTCAAGGGAAGGAGAAACTAGTAAAATAGAACAAAACAAAACAAAAATCTTGCTGATGTTTATTATTTATTCCGTTAAAGGAAAAGAGAAACTTATCTTCTAATATATCCTTTCAAAAAAACTCCCTGTCTTTTGGAAAATGACTCATAATTTGAACTCCGGACATCTTGGCTAAAGACTCTTTCTAACTCAACCTCTCGGTGGGTGATGCTGTGTTTGCTTAACCTTTTTGAGGCTGAAATATCTTCTTTAAGGGGTTTAAAGGTTTAAAGGGTTGTTGAAGATTATCACGATCTAATACTATAGATTAAGTTCTATTTTTATTTTACTTTATTTTTTTATTTTACTTCCTCTGCGTTTCTCATCTCATCTGTCTTCTCAGAGGGCCTCATGCATCTCCTGTTGGCTCTTCATTATTCAGTCTGATAATTATTTACTTGCCTCTCTTTCCCATGTTGAAAGCTCCTTGAAGATACAAATAGTGTCTTTTATTCCTATATACTTGATGCCTACTGCAGTATTTGACACATCCCAGGTGTTAAGTAAATATTAACTGATGCTGATGTGTTTTTTTTAAAGCTGTAAACACGTATTTAACAGTTTGATATTACTATTCTTTCTGCTTTCAGTCTTTTAATTAATAGTTTTTCGTACTTACCTTAATGTCTGTTCTTACCACCAATGTATTAAGAGGCATGCATAATCAGAGAGTATAAAGGCAAAAAAAATCCAGAAAACAGTGAGTTTTTATGCATGATATTTTTGTTCTTGAACAGCAAGTACAATAAGCCCTGATATGTCAGAAGTGCCGTAGACCTTGGCATTGTTTGTTGTAATGCAAAGTTAAAGAATCCTTTGTAGAGATGCTCGGAAAACTTATGAGAGAATTGGGGTTTGAAAAATTTTGGTGGCCTAAAATTCTAGGATAGTTTTTAGTTGTCGGGTTAAAGGGATATGACCATGAAGTTATCTCTAGTGGTTTAGCTTTTGACCTCTTTATTTTGGGGGAAAGGGGCTGATATGAGAGATCTTTTTTCTCTAATTATTTTCAGGGTCAACCCCTACCTGTTGGTTTGACAGTCCCCTTTTTCTTGAACCTAGACTCTCTAATAGTCCAGTCTTCACTTTATGACTGTATTTACATTTCCTTTCAAAATGTTTTTATTCTGTCTAGTTTGGCTGTGCATAGAAGTCTATGATGAAAATTGCTCCACTGTCTTAGACCTGAGTCTCACCACTGAGAAATTTAATGTATTTTAGCAAAATGATAGAGGAAACTAAGAAAAAGATATGAGATCCCAGAGAAAGGAGATCCAACATAGGGGACAAGCAAGCAGAAGCCCTAGTTAACAGGTGTATACTAGGCCTAGACACGGAAGCCAGGCAAGGGGAGGGAGGATACCAGGGGAAAAAAAAACTGGTATGGGAGGGTTTGAGAAATTTTTGCAGTATTTGGAAAAATCATTGATGGGCAGGAGACAGATCTTTTGAACATTTGAAAAAAATTGTGACATGCACATAGAGGGGAAAAGAAAATGCTAGGCAGTTATTAATTCAGAAAAAGAAAACTCTTCTAGAAAAAATGAATTAGAATCTTAATGTACAACTTGATAGGAAACAACACTCATTCATAATAAGGTAAATATTGACTATTCTTTTAATGAACATTGAAATGGAACTGTGTTGAGAAGCTAAGGGAAAGGAGAATGGGTGGGAATATACTTATTTATTTTTGTTGTATTTAAATGCTCTTTCTTTAAAGTTTATATATTTATTTTGAGAGAGAGAAACAGAGACATGAGGAGGGGAGAGGCAGAGAGAGAAGGGGAGAAAGGATCCCAAGCAGGCATCCGCACTATCAGCATGGAGCCTGACGTGGGGCTCGAACCCATAAACCGTGAGATCATGACTTGAGCCAAAATCAAGAGTTGAATCCTCAGCCGACTGAGCCACCCAGGCGCCCCAGGAATACGTTTAAGAGAACTAAATTTGCAACTATCCTACTGGGAAGATAGTTGCTGATATCTAAGATAGATCTTCCAGGAAGTATCTGTATAAGCATATTACTTAGAAATCTATGGGCAAACATTTGAAGAAACAACTTCTGGGGTTGCCTTTGGGGATTGGGTTTTGGGATTGGGGTAGGGAACTGCTTTTTCTTTTATTATTAGCCTTCCAGTACTGTCTTGTCTTGTTTTTGACCAATGCAAATATTTTACTTTTAATAAAATAAAAACCGATTAAAAATTTAAAAGCATTAATAAGCAAAATAGATATTGAATAGAAAAGAAAGCCTCCAAACAGATCTTATGAATATATTTTGTATTTTTTAGGACATAAAAAAAGTTTTAAGTATTTCTGAGATCAGAATGCATCTTATAATGATGAAGGTCATTAATACTTACATTATTGGCACTTACATATAAGTGCCTTTCTCCCCCAACCGAAACTTAGAACTACAATATTTCTGGTACCTTTTGATTGTGGTTTCATGGGATCACGGAAGTGGAAATCGTAACTACGGGATTTTTCAGAACTCTGCTCTTCTAGGCACTAGAAGTCTTGAAGCTTTTTCAGGGTGAAATGGCTAAGCTCTGCCTCCCTCATATTTTTCCTTGTCTTTATTACTATATCCTCTTTACTAGACTCCATCTTAATCTATATTATATATCTGGCAAGGCAGACTTCTTCAGTAAGTTGGTTAATTGTGTTTGGAAAAGCTATCTCCTGTTCTTTACCATCCACCATCCGCTCTTCATTCATTGGAGAGTCAAATGGGAAAAATTAAACCATGCAGGTTAGTAGAACACATAAAAAACAACAACAACAACAAAAAATACTAAGAGAAGATATAGGTGAATATTGCTTTTAGAATACTGGGTGGAAGAAACCTTCCAAAGGATTAGCTAAGGTCGTGAAGGAAAATGTTAATAGAGTGAACTAGATAATTATTAGAAATTGTTATATTTTTAGTATAAAAATTAGACATGCATGAGAAAACACAGGTATATTATCCTTAACATTTTAAAGAGTCTTTATGTTCATTGTTAAAAATGATCATTCCAGTAGAAAATGATCAAATGACAATAAGAGAAATTCATAAAAGAGCAAATAAAATGACCTATAATATATGATAAACATTTTATTTTTACAGTTAGCTGAAGAAAGCGAGTTATTTTCAGCTTATTAAATTGGAAAACATTAAAAAATAAGTTAACCAATGTTGCTGGGAATATGAGAAACTAGACACATGAAAATATACTTCAGATAGTAGTGTAGGTTGACAAAAGCTTTCTTGAAAGCAGTTTGCAATATGTGTCATGTCTATAAAATGAATACATAATTGATCTTAAGGAAATAATTATGATACACATTTTATTTGAATTTAAATATATTTATATTTATTCTGGTATTCCTATTGTAGCAAAAAATGAGATTCATCCAGATTTCCAACAATAGATGATTTTGAAAACTGATATATCCATGCAAAGGGACACCATGCAACTCTGTCTTTGAAGATGGTTGAGAATCGGTTTTAAAGCTGTTCTCAAGGAGCGCGTGGGTCGCTCAGTCAGTTAAGCGTCCGACTTCAGCTCAGGTCGTGATCTTATGGTTTGTGAGTTCGGCCCCCGCATTGGGCTCTACACTGTCAGTGCTTGGGATTCTCTCTCCCTCGCTCTCTGCCCCTCTCCACCTTGTGCTGTCTCTCTCAAAATAATAAATAAATAAACTTAAAAGAAAGAAATAAAAAGCTGTTCTCAAGAACAACATTTATCGTCAACTTCTTAACACATTGTTGCCATGTGTGCTTCAATTGGAGAAACAGAATTTAGACATTTCACAATTTTATCAGAAAGTGGGAAATCTACTCCAGAAATACCTCAAAATGAATTAGTACGATGAGTCAAGTTATGTTAGAATTAGCTGATCCAAGGCTGGTATTGGTATTGTCCGTTATTTATAGATCTCAGTTACCTTATAGAAGGCAGTTGTAGAAGGCATTGTCTTTAAGCCTGAGATTCAGTATTCTTTACTCCTCCTTGATACCACCGTCTCTTGGCTATCCCCATCAGACCAAGCCCAGCCTCGCATATGTAGCCACTTGCATATTTGATCTGCAGGCTGCAGCAGATTACCCTCCTTCTAATTATATGACAGTGATACCATCATGGGGCAGAGATTGGTTCAGTGTCCTCATTTTTCTGGGCTAGTTTATCCCCTGATGGTTCTTCAGTAGTGTTCTCTAGCTCAGTAATGGAACCACCTTCTAAGCAAATGTGTGAGATGGTCCTAATTTGAACTCTTGAATGAACTCCTCCTGCTCCCCCCAAATCTGGTCCAATTAGCCTCTGATAGAGTCACTGAATATATACTTAAGTTTGTGTTCTTAGAGACATTTTACCATGTTAACAGGGGATATATAGAAAAGGAGATTCCCAAATGGCCCAAGCAAAACAGACTGGTCCAAAGAGCCATCCATCATGGGTTCCCAAAGTGACCAGTGGGATCATGAGGAATGAGAACTGTTCTCAGTCTCGGATCTTCTAGTGATTTCAGGATCTTCTAGTCATTTCAGGCTCATGAGAGTCAAATCTAGTTTTGGCATCAAGGTCACCAACTAGCTTCAGGCCTGGATCAAAAGGGACAAACTTAGCCTCACACAATGAGGTAAAGGAGATCTTATCCACTGACCCTTCCTCATTTGACCTTGTACTCGATCATTTTGGCACTAATTCCTGTTTTCTGGCTAGCTATTGCTATGAAACAAATCATCTCAAAAATGTAGTAGCTTGAAACAGCAATTGTCTTATTTTTGTGGTTTCCGTGGGTCAGGGATTTGGATGTGTCTTGATGGGGTGCTCTAGCGTGGGGTTTCTCAGGCATGTGCAGTCAGATGGTGGCAGTGCTGGGATGCAGGGATCTGGTGCAGCTGGAGGCTGCCGGTGCATCTCTGTCTTTTCACACAGTCTCATTTAGCACCTTCACCTGTGACTTCCACGTGGACCTGTTTGGGCTTCCTCATAGCACGGTGGCCTCTGTGAGAGCATTTGGACTATGTATGTGGTCAGGGCTCCCATGTGAGGATGTCTGTTCTCAAAGCAGAAGAGGCATTACCTTTTATGACCCAACCTCAGAATCCTCTCAACTCTACTTCTGCCACATTCTCCTGGTTATCAGCCACTTCTAAGCCCATACACTGGAGGGAAGGGAATTAGACTCCACCTCCTGAAAGGGAGTGGCAAGGCTCCGGAAGAGCCTGTGGGATGGGACGTGTTATTGTGACCACCTTTGGGAAAACACTTTGCCACACCTGGAACATCAATCAAGCCATCCAGGGCCACTGAAGTCAGTGTGGGAGAACTTTTGTAATCTCAGATAAGCAAAAGCAGGCTTTTGTATTTGGAAGAGGATTTGAAGGGGGCAGGGGAAAGTCATTCTTTGGTCTAAAAAAAATCCTTGTCCATATCCATATCCATATCCATATCCATATCCATATCCATATCCAGGTGTCTGGGTGGCTCAGTCAGTTAAGTGTCTGACTCTTGATCTCGGCTCAGGTCATGATCTCAAGGTCATGAGATTGAGCCCCACATCGGCCCCCACCCCCCGCCCCCGCTCTGAGCGTGGAACCTACTTAAGATTCTCTTTCTCCCTCTCCTTTTATCACTCCCTGGCTTATGCATGCATGCTTGCTCTCTCTCTCTCTCTTTCTCTCTCTCTCTCTCTCAGAAACCAAACCATACCAAAACAAAAAGCCAAAAACCAAAGCAAAACAAAACAAAAATCATGTATATAGAGAGCAGGTCTTGTTCAAACGGCCTAATTGCCATGTATGTTGTGATAGAGATGGGCGTATCTAAAGGATGGGTGTATCTATATGAGCTGTACATACACAACTTTTGATTATGCCTGATTATAGGCATAACAAATAAGGAAATATGGTTCTGACTCCTTAGTACTGCGTGGAGAATTGTTATCAATGGATTATTCCCAACTTTAGTACAATGACAAGTAGTATTTTAAAGGAGTAACTTCTGTATTGAGTGTTTAATAATTCATTTGTATTATAAGAATATCTAAAGTCATGAAAACTAAGCCCTGAGATTTTATCAAAGTGGAAGAGAAAGTTAAAGAGATGGTGGAAAAGGATGTGGCTTGGCTTTAGGCATGTGGCTCTTTGAAGAAGTATTAGAATATAAACAGAACAATAATGAATAAAATAAAATTTGGTAATATCTGGAAATAAGAGCTCATTGAACAAACATAAGATTGGTAGGTCATAGTGGATATCATATCCTCACAGTTTGACTCCTAATTGTTTTCTCTGTTGGGTCTCTTGCTCTGCTTACTCCATCCTCTGGAACATTGGCACTTCCAACCATCCAAGTAGGAATCCAGAAGTTACGGTCAAGATTCCTTCTGTTTCCTCTCCCAACTGCCCCAGTAAACTTTCACGCCTTCACCACTGTAGCAGACTCCTCTAACTGGTGTTCCTGTTCTAATCTGTTCTCTTAATGAGCCAGAGGGATCTTAATCAGGTCGCTCACCTGCTAAAAGGTCTCTAATGGCTCCTCATTTCTTAACTTATAAAATCTGAACTTTTTGACGAGGTACTCAAGGACGTAAATCGTAGAACGTACTCCTTCTGCCATTCTAGCCTCTTTTCCTGTCCCTTCTCATCTCACATTTTTTCGTCCATTAAACTACAGACCCTATATTTTAACACCTTTATGATTTTGTTCAAACAAAAGTGCTCTTTCCAGGCCCTTTGTTTGGCAACCTCTCTTCCAGGAAGTATTTGTTTATTATGAGGCCTGTCTTTTGTGCTCCCATACCACTCTGTCCGTTACACTGGCACAGCCCACATCAGTCTGCTTTCCTCACTAGCCCGTGAATTCTCTGAGGGCAGTGACTGTCACCCCTGTGTCTTCAGAATTAGCATGTGTCGGCACTAAGCAGGAGTTTAATAAAACTTGGAATAGAATGAAATTAAACAAAAAGTGAAAGATTCAGTGATGTAGCATTCTCGTTTCAGTGAGAATCGTGGCACTTGTATGCCAATATTAACAGGGAAGAGTCCTGAGGATCCACCAGGAGGGACTGGGATCCTTACCAGGACTTTCTGCGTTTTGAGAGGGGCAACCCAAAAGAGGCTGTGGAGTGAGGTTGAAAGGTTGGATCAGATTCATCCAAGATTCACTTGGATCAGAGTCCACAAGGCTCTAAAGATGCAGCCTACAGCATCCAAGGAAAGGACACCTGTAAGGCTAGAGGAGAAAAAGTCAAGGTGCCGCTTAATAATGGCATCCACATTTTAGAAATTCATCTCCACTGAAGATGGGCATCTCCTAGGAATCAGGAGCAGGGAACATGGCCTTAATCAGTAGAGGAGGAGATTTAAACAAAGGTTTCCAGACAGTGAAGCTGATAAACCGGGACAGATTGCTCATGGAAATTCAGAAGTCTGCCCTTCTCCAGCGGGGGAAGAAGGCAGGCGCAGGACACTGTAGGCGGGGAGGCTTCCACAGACTCAAGCAGGTCTGCAAGCGGTGGGGTGGAGCCAAAGGGCCTTGTGGCCTTTTACAAATCCCGCAAATCAGGGATGTTTTCAAATGCTTACTTTACATCCTGGTAAGCATTTATAACATTTCACTCATGTTTGCCTAGAAGAAATGTTGAATTGGTGAGCATGCAGGGAAAAGACTTAGTAGTCCTTCTCTAAAGTGCAATTGGTTGGTGATGATGCTTGGTACTAGCTATTTCTACTTTCTTGCTGTAAAGTAACAGTTAAAAAAAAAAAGGAAAAGACTTTTTTTTTTTTTTTTTTAAATAACTTGCTGATTGATCTCTGTTAACACTTGTGGCAGGATGGGATTGTTAGCCCTGCTGTTGGAAAAATTGTGTGTCTCCTTTGCTTTTATGCTGGCACTTTTCTCCCTTTCTGATATTTAAATACCATATAGCAGTGCCACAGAGATGTTCAAATGTTACCAGTGGAAACTGCATTAGCAGTTGAAATTCCTGTCTGTTTCTTCTCTGTGTCGGTAAAGGAATTGTGTTTCTTTGGAATGGAAAATGCTCTTATATATCTCTTGCAGAATTTAATTTATTCTTTCTTTCTCTTATAATCCCTTTCATCCCCCCCGCCTGCCCCCATATAGTAAAGAAACATTCAGAGCAATCCATATAAACTCTATAAGGTTTTGTTCTTATACCGCAAGGCTAAGGATAGCTTAACAAGAACCAATCCACACGTTTAATCCACATGAGGGAAAAAGGTTTTGTAAATGTTTCTCTTCAAAGTACTAAAACTAAATGAAGGGTAAGGGAGGAGGCTAAAAAGAAAACCTTATTAATGGGAAATACATTCTGATAAATCAAACTGATTCCTATCTTAATAGTCAATTTAAATAATGGAATTGGTTAATAGTATCAAATTAGGATTAAAGAAAGGGATAAAAATCTATTTCCACCAGTTGTTTCAAAACAAGGCATTCACTGGCTGATGCCATATAATATCAGTCTGATTATACTAGACACAAATAAAGCTCGCCCTATGCCACAGTCCTGCTGGGAGATGTGTTTAATCAGATGCCTTTGATATGACTTGAGCAATAGCTACTGTGGACTCAGAAGAATCAAAGAACAAAATCTTTAACTCCTGCAGTCAATCGTAATCCAGTGTGCATGCTAGTTGTCTGTACATACGCTGTCCTGATCCACTCTAAACATAAGCCTGCGCTAACTGGTTGGACTTTCAGATTTGTCTTTTCAGAAGCCACACGCAGAAGTTCGTTTTGCTTAATAACCATGTTCTACACTGACTGTTCATTCCCAAGCTTATCACAAATCAAGTCAAGATAAAGATTTTCTGTTGGCAGGAATTTTAGTGGACCCTGGTGAGTACAATTAACAGCAACCCGATGATAATTTAAAATTCCTATCTTAGCTCGCTTTGTTTGGCTCCTACAACAACTAAATCAACACTTTCACTTCCCAAGACAATCTTTCTATGTCACTGGCCAAGTTTAAACCAGATTTTGTGAAGCTATGTCATGAAAATCACAAGACAGCACAAAGTTTTACAACTTACTTTTCTCCTTCTTCCACAGAGCGCACTAGGTTTGCATTTTCCTGAGTTCGTCACTTTAGTTGTGGAGTTTGCATCATGCTGCCAGCTCCCACTCTTATCAGAACAACTTAAAGTGGGGTCCTTCTTCTGCTGGTTGGAAATCGGTCTTTAAATTATAATCAACTCTGAAGGAGGCTGCTGGAGGTAGGGAATTCAGTCCAGGAACTTGGAGGGGAGAAGGCTGCTCCCGGCTAGAGCTTTCTTTCCCCCTCTGCCAGGGTCATGGGGTCGGAAGGCGTCTCTGGGGGAGGAAGGACCAGCCGGCCACAAGTTGCTAACGCACCCCACAGCTCCTTGGGATGGGAAGGAGAACAAAAGGCATCACTTATGTTAGATGATCAGCGGGCAAACGGTGTGTGGGGGTGGGAGGGAGCCGGTGTACACAGGGAAGGGGGGCGGCAGTTGCCCTTGTCTAGAGGGGGGAAGGACAAAGAATGCGGTCCCTGAACATGTGAGGCCCTGGGGGATTTCTTAACGGAATCAAACGGCAGAGGACTCTCAGCAGCCTTGTGCAGTAAGAGCTGAAGTTCTTTGGACATGTTGGCCTCAGCTGAAAATACCTAGTGGCAAATACCTATCAGCTACTTACGCATTTCAGAAAGATAATGGGAAGGCTAACAAATTGCACGTCTTTTCCACTACCATTGCTCAGTGCTTCCAGTAAGTACATGCAGTGTGTCTCAGCTGAGCTGCTCTTTCACATTATTGTTAATTAAATAATACTCCCTGAGAAGTCTGTCATTACTGGCAGGCAGGACCGGGTTTGTTTAGTTTGCCTGGGGCTATTAATGCTGTAACAAACGGACTCTTAATTGCCAGAAGAGGTAATTTCGTTGGGGGTCGTAGTTCACTTTTCCCAACAACTTTATGGTATATTTTCTATCCGAAACTTTTTCTTTTTTGTTTCTCCGTCTGGAGTTCCTTCCATAAGGCCAGAGAGATCTTTCTCTAATGACTCACCCATTGAATTAGCCATTCTCCGTAATGGAAAAAAAATGCATGTTATTGAATCTGTAATTTCCCCCCCTATTTCCATTATGACTAAAGAGAAGCAACTAATAACAGATTTTAAAATTAACTTAATTTTCCCCTGCTCATTTCATTACTTATCATTTGAAATAAGTGACTTTTGCTGGGAGAAATGATTTCTGGTATGTCACAGACGCAACTTTGACATTACTTCTTGTCAACTGTTTTCCTAGTAGACAGAAGTGGTGGATGGGTAGAACAGTTATCACTTGATGTAGTCGAAAGGGGGAAAGATGAGGGCGTTTGGCCCCAGAGAGGAACATGTGCCATGGCCTAGAATTTAAAGTGACCTTATCCTCAAACAGTTTCTTTCTGTTCATAAGCAGAGAATAAGGACAAATATTAAGAAAAAGTCACCTTTTTTTCCCCCAGTGTTACAAAAGCCTCCATATGCCATTTCAAAAAGAAGTGCTATTTCAGCCTTTTTAGGAAAAGAATGTCATTAAGAATGACTTCTTTTTCATCATATTTTTTTTCACCTTTTGACCAGTACTTTGGTTTTCTAATAAAGTTACATACTTGTTTCGGAGGAATTACATTTTGGAATGCATCTTGGTGGTACTTCATCCAGCAGTTTCATTTAGCTGAATTAATGTGCAAGTGAGTGAGAGAGAGAGAGAAAGAGAGAGAGGAGAGAGAAAGTAGTAGAAGCAAGAGACTCATGTAATCCAGCCTCTACATGTAACTTTCTTCAATTTCACTTTGCAGTATCATTATAGTAACCTTTATCTGTGATAAAAGCATAATTTAGCTGGATAGTACTAAAACATATATATCCACAGTTTATCAATGATTTACTGTCCTGTGGTCAAAATAGTTTCCTTTCTTCCTCTTCGCCAAGTTCACATTTTGTTGTCTGGTGTCACTTGATAATCTCTCATTTTCCTTCTTCCCTACCCCCCTCTCGGCTCTTGTCTTTCTCTTTTTCCCATTAAGATGTGAATGGGTAGGCATCTCGGCCAATATGTCTATACATGGCTGAATACACTTGGAGAAAAGCAGGGTCTCCCTTTGTCTGGACCCTGGATGGCTGTGTGTCATTCCACACCAATGGGCAGGGCCTCCCTCACAGTAGGAACTTTGCAATAATTGCCAGAACAAATTGAGCTCAGGCTTATCAGTTCCTTTCCTTTTTCGGTTGGAAAATGGAAGGAACGAGAGAACAAGGCCATTTTTGACCAGTGACAATACAGCGTAGAAATAGATTGGATACAGCCAGTGCCCAGTCATGTTGCAGACAACCGTCATGGGATCTGTTGTGCACAGAGATGAGAAGATGTGACTCCACAATCAGCAAGCTGAGCTTTGTTTTCCCCACACACCCTGGGCATTCCTGTCTGTACTATCAGCATATACAGCAGTTGGCAGCAGAGTGAATGTAACTTATATATGGACAGTTGGCAGAGGCGAGCAAACACAGATGTGACTGTTGGTGCTCCCTTTCTTTCTGCATGTTGTGTAGACCAGCAGAGGCAGCACTCAGCTTGCTCTGTGCTAGGGAGAAAAGAGAAAAATGGTCTTTGGTAAGCAAGTTGAATACAAGGAAAAGAAATTCATTTAAGAGTTGATTACTTATTTTTTTTCCTATACAAATTTTTTAATCAGAATCTCTGTGAACTATAAATGATATATGATATTTTCATTGTATTTAGATACATTGGTATCTGTATCATATATACAATGTCTGTAGTGTATCTAGATCCTGCTCTGTGTTTGGTATATATTTGTGTATGTTTGCGACTACATGTTTTTATTCATTCATTAAATCCACAATATATGGATGTAGTTGGAAACTCTAATATGCCTATGTAAATGTAAATGCAAACACGCAATAGCAGAGGTGATTTTCTTTTATATATGTATAAAAGTATACATATATATATATATATATATATATATATATATATATTCATACTCCAAGGCTTGATTCTAAATCTACAAAGTACCACAGGTTCCCTTCCCAAAATCTTTCCACCTTAACAAGAGACTATGGTGGGCTTGAGGGTTTCGTGTACAACCAGGACAGTGCACTGTGTTGTCATTACAGGTCGGTAGGAAGGGGGTAGGGAGGAAGGAGAATGAGAGATTATCAAGTGACACCAGACAACAAAATGTGAACTTGGCGAAGAGGAAGAAAGGAAGGTTAGGAGGCAGGGGCTTTGGCAAACTGGGTGGCCAGCCTGGTGTATCAGAACTGCCAAAGCAGTCAGGCTACCTGTCCATGTGGACAGCCTAGCCTATATTTTTTAAAAAATATTGTTATTTAAATACACATTTGGAAGTGTGTGTGTGTGTGTGTGTGTGTGTGAGAGAGAGAGAGAGAGAGAGAGAGAGAGAGAGAGAGAGAATGAGACCTCCCATTCAGTGGGGTTAAGCTTTGCTCAGCTGCTTCCAGACAACTGGAGGAAGACAAGACAAGGCACTGCGGCCAGCTGAATGGCTTTCCATCTGCCCTCTGCTTTGCTTGGAAATAACCAGCCAGACCAACGGTTTTTGCTTTGTTCGGCTTTTTTTCTGATCTGAAGCAGAGGCTGACATGAAACAAACATGGCATTTCCTTTTGAAAATTGGATTCTGAAACTGGCCTCATCTTTCCAGAAGCACAGCGCTATTGCAGTTTCTTCCCAGTTTTGTAAATGTCATAAACAGTTTGCATATAAAGCTCCAAATTTGGAGGCAGTTACCACACTAGGTTTTTGCAAGTTTTTTCGGGGAGGTGTTTGGTTTTTGGTCATGAAGGGATGTGTAGTGTGATGAATGGAAGTGGTTTCCCCTGTATAGAGATGAAGAAAATGGGGCGACAGATTAATTATAAAGAACACATTTGCCAGCTTTTTATTATCACTTTTAAAGGGGACACGGTAAAATGTGAAGTCATGCAAATGTGGTTTCTTGAAGAACTTCATTAGCATCACCCAGAAGCTATAGTTTACAATAAATGGCCACCGGGGCCCCCATAGGTCATGGCTCGTGGCCAGCTCAGTGCAATTGAAGTGATGCTTACTGTAAGGCGCGTCCCCTGGACACGATGTATGAAGCACAGATGACAGTACATTATCTAAGCCAGTTGCACTGTAGTGATTTGAAATCAGAAGACTTTTAATGGACCAAGCAAGGGGAAAAAACCTACTAGAGGAAGGCAGTCCATTAAGGTTGCCTGGCAGTGAGACCAGATACGCTTATGTTTCAAAGGGGAGGTAAGAAAAGCATTTTTTTAGAAGAGAGTTCCCAATATTCTTTATACTGGGCTCTCCTTCTCTCCAAACACACACACACACACACACACACACACACACACACACACACACACACAAACGTGTGCACACACCTGTGCTCACACACCTACACACAGGAGTGAAGAGAGTTCTGTCACTCATAACACCTTTAGCATGTCTTGATGTCTTGAATCTTTAGGAGATATCGGGAAAAAGAGCTTGTTAGGGTAAAATTAGCATTGGAGAATCCTGGCAACTGAGACCGTCATTTCTGTTCTCCACGCATGCAGAGAAAAGGCAAACCAGACGATTTTGACTCTGGTTCACTGTGAGGATGGAGTGGAATGTGGCTGCTCTCACAGACACCATTAAAGCATATTGACTTGATAGTGGGAGTGATCACTGAGGAGAGCCGTGTGCCATCGACAGGCTCAGCTTCTCCAGAGGAGGCGACGCGACGTGACGTGACGCGACGTGACGTGACGTGCGGTGCAGCAGGATCACTTGGGTGCTGATTTACGGAAGTAACTAAACCCGGTTCTGCCTGATCCCACAGCCCGTAGTGTTTCTCCCACTGATACTAACGGCTAGTATTTACTTAGGACTTAGGGTGAGCCAAGGCCATTCCCAGTGTTTTGCTTACCATGACTTAGTATTTGTATTTATTTCAAAAAGTAATTCATTACTCTTCAAATGGTGAAAAGAACTGTTTGTTTGCTCGTCGGGGACATGTTTTTATTTAGCTTTGTATCGTCTAGGTGATGAGGATGCCTGCTTTTTAGGTCAGATCATCATGTATCTGGGTGGGTTACTGAGCTTTTCCGTAGAATTAGAATGAAGATAGTTTTTATTGATTTCTCACTCACAAACATCCCCTTCCATCTGTTTTCTGGATACTTTGATCTCCTATGCTGTTCAAACTTCTTGTTTCATTTCAATGTTAATTTTTAAAATGAGCTATTAAAATTCACCTGATTTGATAACAAAATTCCAGGCCATTAATTCTTTAATTCTTTCTGAACATTAAGAATCATTTTATTTCCCAAATATGAAAATTTGAAACTGTTTTGGATAAAATGTCATTTCAGTTTTGCAAATCTGGTAAGTCTAAACAAATCCAGGATTCTTACTGCCATTTCTGTTTTATTTTCTTCATCATGTTAGGAAGTAATGTGTGTTACTAGCAAAAGGTCCACACACAAGATAGGATGGTGTTATTCTATGTAATAAAATGGCAGTTTTAAGTATCAGATGCCAAGTTATGGTTGAGGGAAGCCAACAGGCTAGAGGATGGCTGCAGTTAGTAGATTTGATGCTGTTCTTTAATGTTTATGCTTGTTTTCAGTAGCCGTAGGAGTACGCATGGAGAGAGGGAGTGCCACTGCCTGTTGACAATGACCCTATTTTCAATTTCATGGTTTTTTTCCCTCAAATTCTCTTTTATTTTCTTATTTTTTTTTTATTTTTTGAGAGAGGGAGAGGGCAGAGAAGGGGTAGAGGGAGAGAGGGAGGGAGAGAGAGAGGATGGAGGAGGGGTAGAGGGACAGGGGGAGAGAGGGAGAGAGAGAGAGAGAGAGAGAGAGAGAGAGATTGAGATTGAGGGAATCCTAAGCAGGCTCCACGCCCAGCACAGAGCTTGATGCAGGGCTCATTTCCACCGCCCGGGGATCATGACCTGAACCAAAACCAAGATGCTTGCACGCTTAACTGACTGAGCCAGCCAGGTGCCCCTCAGTTTCAATTTTAAGAAATATCGGGTGACGTCCTTGGGCAACCAGGCCAGTGACCATCATGGTGAAATATTCTATAGGATTTACTTTCGAATTGAAGTTGTTTGCTATTACAAGGCTTATTTTGAAATGATTGATTACATTTGTGGCTATGCTCATTTTCTAAGTTAATTACAAATCAAACTTCTTGTTCTACAGTGGTGAGTACTATTGAGGATTTCCTAAATAGGTTCAGGGGTTCCACAGACTTTTTAAGAAGAATAATTCACATCTAGACCCTGATGGAGATTGCAAGTGGCCTCTCTGCAAGCTCAGCTTCAACTTCATTCGGCTCTGTGCTTGGGTTATTAGTATCTGCTTTCAAGGTGTGGGGGTCTGGCTCTTCTTTACTCTGATGCTAATGCTTCCTCCTAGTCTCAGATACTGATAAATGGGCGTGGTTGCGTTCAGCTCCCAGGTGGCATCAAGTCACTGCTCAGGTTCACTCTCCACCCGTGTTTTTGCTCAGGGACCCTAGTGAGGGTAGTTTTGAAAGGCACCCGTCAGCTCCTGTGGCATGCTGTGCTCTGGCTGGTGTTCCCCAACTGCTAGGGTTACACAGTGTAGGAGTCACAGCATCCAGAACACAGATGGAAGGACATATTCCTGGAGATCGCCTGGTCTTTGCTGCAGCGTAACGAGGACAAAGGGAGGGGGTGTTGTGTGGAGGCTGGTGGGGCATATCAGGGTTGAGGGGTGTGCCTGGGTTAGCGCGGGAAGAACAATGAGGAAAGTGATATTCTGCACTGTAGGAAGATGTTAAACTTCTTTCTTCCTTGTGAAACCACTGAACTGTTCTTCTCTCAGCTGTTCCTTTGCATTTTTTTGGGGAAAGTTAGGAAGAGTTGCCCATGCTGCATAAGCAGAAAAACTCTGAGCTTATATAAAGCATATAATGATGTTATCAATAAAATTAAAAAAAAACCCGAAATTACCATAGTAGTACATATTTAATTACGCACGCTTCTCACTGTGCTATATGGTAATAACGGCAAGCAAATCACATAAACAGCGTAGCTGGTGTTACTTTTAATAGGGAAGGGAACTAATATTTATTGAATTCCTAATATCTGCTGGGCTTCATGCTGGGTGCTTTACATATGTTATCTCATTTAATGTGTAGCTAAACAAGGCATTTCCAGGGTCCGGTGTGGTTGGAGGAGGGAGAGGTTACACTTCTCGGCCCTTTGGAAGACCCAGGATTCTTTAACAAGGCACACACTTTCCCAGTGGTCCAGGGTCCTTTGCCCTGTCCGCAGTTTGGGAGTTTGGACTTCGTGGGCCCTAGAATCTTAGCCACAGTTGGGGGCAGTGAGGACACAACTCCTTCCCTCCATACCCTGTCTTACCTTCACGTTTCACTGAGGGGTGGGCGTTGGCCAGGCAGCCTGGGCTCCAGCCTTCAGTGGAACTTCTGTTTGCATACAAGGAAGCAGAAGCCAAAACGACCCCTTCTCTGAGTTTGAGGGAATGCGAATAGGAAACCCGCTGCCCATCCTGGCTGTGCCATCGCCTCCTCCCCCGGGAACAGCCTTACGGAGGGACAGGAAGAAAGCCGAGTGAGCACTGTGCTTTAAGAGGAGACCCCCTCCACCTTTACCCCTCTCACGCCCTTTGAAATATGTTTATTGGCAGTGCCTGATATTTTACTACTTAAAGTATGCTTTATTTAAAGTCTTTTGGGATTAGGGAATTCTTTGAAAGTCTGATAACATTCTTGACTCTACTCCCTAGAAAAATGTACCAATGTTTACACTTCAAGTGAAAACTACTCGATTCAGAGACTCACACAAGCTGCCAAGGAAAACCTCTGGGAGGGTGGGAAGGAGAGGGAGGTAGGAAGTATGTATCAACCACTTACTCTTTAGTAGGGCTGTTTTGTTCCTTTGCGTACCCGAGATGTGCTTAAGGTGACAGGAGCTGATGACAGGAGGTGGGTAGCGGTGGTAAGAGATCATTTTTAAGTATGAGCCCCTCTGGGAGAAGGGAGGCCCAGCCGGGGAAGATGGCAGGGCTTAGAGTGAAGGCCTTGGAGGGTGTGCAGCCTTGCTGTGCAAAGTGTGGTCCATGGGCCAGTGGCATGGTCATCACCCAGGGGCTTGTCAGAAACACAGACCCCTTCCCCGGACATACTGAATCAGAATCTGGATTTTGAGAAGATCCCACGTTCCAGTTTGAGAAGCATGGGTGCATACTGAAGGCCCAAGGTTAGGAGTAGAGAGCAGGGGTTGAGAGGAGAGGCAGCCGGCAGGCGGGACGGGTGCCCATGAGTGCACCGTCACAGGAATAGAAAAAGAGCTCACACAGGGGACGAAGACAATGGAAAGGGCCCTTAAGTGGTACTCGAAGGGGAATGTGGGAATATTCAAAGTCTGGGGAGGAAAGTGATGTATTTAAATACAGGGACAGAACTGTAACGACAAAAAGTTGTTTACTACTATATGTTGCATCACAGCTTAGTGTGAATTATGTTTTCTAAGCATCCAACGGGTATCCAAGATTTGTCATGCTAAATGATTTATGATATTCATGGAGCAAATGACTTTAGGCAGCCTGCTATCTCTTCCCCTTGATGAATCTTTTGAACTTACTACCTTGTTTTCTTAAAACCTGTGCCACCCAAGGAGATGAGTTTCTGGAAAAATCTCAAGGATCTTAAGTCATCAGCTCCTGTCATTGACACAACCATTCATGACATGCTTTGGATGCCCTTTTCTCTGTTCTAAGAAAACCTTTATCAAATACTTGTCGGACACATTACGTTAGCCACTGCTGCTTGATTTCTAACTGTTCCTTTGTTTCGCGAAGGCAAATGTAAAGCAGTTAACACTTTTCGGAGCAGGGAGAGAGAGTAACGCTGTGATTTGGTAACTTGGTGAAGTTAGAGCGTATATTCCATCACTGAGAAAATGCTAGCCGCATGTTCTGCATTGAATTGTGTCCCCTCCAGAAGATAGGTTGAAGTCCTAGCCCCTGGCACCTGTGAAGTGGCCTTATTTGGGAATAGGGTCTTTACAGATATAATCAAGTTAAGATCCGGCCATTAGGGTGGGCCCTTAATCCAATAAGACCGATGTCCTTATAGGAAGCGAGAAGGTGGTCTGAGGATGTGGAGGCTGCCGCCAGGGCGCTCCTGGGGCTGCCGGAAGCTGGAAGAGGCAAGGGAGGATCCTCCTGTAGTGGCGTGCAAGGACCACAGCCCTGCCAAAACCTTGATTCTGGACTTCTAGCTTCCAGAACTGTCAGACAGCATATTTCTGTTGTTGTAAGCCAGCCAGTTTGTGGTTCTTTGTTGTGGCAGCCTAGGGAGCTAATATACCATGCTTAACTATTTTTCTATACTTAGTAATCATTTTGATTTAATTTTGAATGAGGTCATTAGTTTTGTATACTACTATTTGAGATGGAATAATCATTATAGTCATTAAAGAAACTAGAACATTTTCTCAATTAATACTAAATTCGAATTCCCTACTTGTATAGGCACTTGTTAATTTTTATATAATCTGTGTATGCTGTGGTTGAATTTACATTTTCATGAAATGCCAAAATGGCTATTTTTCTTTTTTTTAAGTAATTTTTTAAATGTTTATTTCTGAGATAGAGACAGAGTGCGAGCAGAGGAGGGGCAGAGAGAGAGGGAGACACAGAATCCAAAGTAGGCTCCGGGCTCTGAGCTGTCAGCACAGAGCTCAACACGGGGCTTGAACTCATGGACCACGAGATCACGACCTGAGCCAAAGTCGGACACTTAACTGACTGAGCCACCCAGGCACCCCGGCTATTTTTCTTTTTGAATTAAAAAACGTATTTGTGTTACCTTAGTGGAAAAATGTAAGTAACAGCATCCTACACCTTGTCAGCACTTACTGTCTGAGATATTCTAAATAATTTTGATTAAAAAATACTGAAAATATGTTTACTCCCAAATCAGTAAGTTATTTGAGGAAATGAAAAGCAAGCATTTAAATCTTGTCTGGTGTCAGCAGCTGATGGTGTCGAAGGTCTCTCTCATTTAAAGAAGTGACAGAAACCTGAGAAAAACACAAATGGCTAAGGAGAAAGGAAACTCAGCAAAGCAGCTAATGCAGTGATGGGCTGTACGGTCAGGGGCTCTTGAAGATCACAAACTTACTCTGAGACCAGAGGCAGTCTGACCCTGCAGATTACCTTCAGGGAAGGATGGTGTGGCTGCCCACATCACTCCCACGGATGGCCGTCAAGTGTGAAGGCCGGAACTGGGTCAGACCTGAAGAGGGCATCCGATTCTGAGACCTCATTAGCTGGGTAAGCGCTGCCTTTGTGATGGTGGCTGCGCATTTGTGTTACAACTTCCCTGTGCCACCGGAGGTACTGTGACTGGCTCGTCCACTTAATTTAGATGTTTGGGCCCCCGCTTCTTGTCACTTATCTGAGGGAAATTGAGCATAAGTCTGCTGTTTCGAACTCAGCGCCAGGAAGACTAGGTATAAAGGTGCCCAGGGAGCTTCTTCCAAGATGGCTCTGCGGTGTGACTGTCCTTGCAGAATTATATCAAGGTCACTCGTGTTTATTTTTTTCTAAACAGTTTCTTGACTTTAAAATGCCTTTGGAATTTCCAACTCAAAATTCTAATCCCTTTCAGTGAGCTCAGTCTCTGTGCAGAACTTGCTTCCCGCCTGCCAAATTGAAAGCATCTGGGTGGAATACCGAATTTAGGTCATTTTTTTTTTTTTCCAATTTGTCCTTCTCTAGAAGAAAGGAAATCAAATCCAATAACATCACGCAGAGGGGAGGGTGAAATAGTTCCAACAAGAGCTTTTTCTTTCAACAGTTGGTTGGCCTTAAGTGTGTGACACTTTCCCGCCTCCCTATCTCTACCTCTTCTGCCACCAGATCTCAATGGCTGATTTGATTTTTAAAGAGTAGTGGCTTTTTACTTTCCATTATCTCTATAGCGCCATTCTCTGCTGAGGGGAATGACTAGAGTATTCCTAGTTAGTTCCTGAGGCTAATCAACGTGGACTTTCCATCTTCCCGGTGGAGGCTCTGGTCCAGGTACAGACAAGGCTTCTCAGACTTGAAATTACATTGGATGCGTAGGAGTCCTTTAGGGTCTGGTTAAGGTTCAGATGTTGTTACGTCGGCCTCGAATGGGGTCTGAGCTTTTGCATTGCTGAAAAGGCCGGAGGTGCTGTAAAGAGGTGGACTGCATCTAGAGCAGCTCGGGGCGGCTCCCTCTGGGGGTATCTAGCTTTACTTGGCCCCGTCTCTCCCTCAATATTTAGAAATTTCTGGGCTTGATATGTTGAGTGCATTAGGATTTAGCACATGGATGTAATTCCACCATTTCCCCTTTCTCCTTCATTTCATTTCTCTCTCCCACTAAAAGCACAAATGCGTTCAAAAAATTAGTGCACACAGAAACTCATCATTATAGAGAAAACATTTTTAACTGCGTAGAGAGAAGAGAAACAAGGAAAGATGTCTATTTCCAATGAACCTGTATTCCATCATGAAAGAATTTAGAAAATAATTGTATCAGAGGTGATAGAGTTTCATTAGTATTTACTTAGCACTAAGGTAAGTAATAGAATGATAGCAGATTGAGGCATATTTAATTTTCAGCTTTCCAAGTGCTCTAAATAAAAGAGATTATAATAATATGACCGAAGCTATTATATCCACAGCAGCACTTAAGACTGATAGATATAATGTTCCACTTAGGAGCTATCATGGTACAATTAACTGGATGGTATTAAAAAGAAGTTTCTTAAAACACTTAAAGTTGTAAAGCAATTCTGAAATAGATCTGTGCTTCTCAAGTAAATACAAACAAGGACTGAGTCATTTTAGTGGATAATAAAAGAAATCAACAAGCCCAATTCTAGCTCCCTGTGGATGAGATTTAAAGCAACAAATCTATGCTACTTTATGCAATTAACATAAAATATACTTAAATTTGGAAGATTTACTCTGCCATCACCTTCCCACACAGCAAACACAAATCCCAGGCTAATTTGCCTTCATTAATTCGCATACCATTGCAGGGCTGACTTCTGCTCTCAGATGCTTATGCACAGTCTCCCTTCAAGTTAAGTTACTGCATATGGGCCCTTTAGCTTCTGTTTAGATCCTGAAGGAATCACAGGTTACAGACATCATGAGCCTTTCAGCCTGCTTCTCCAACCCTGAGGGAGTCTCTATTGGTGGAAGGAGAATCAAAGAGGTTTGTGGAGCACAATTTTTTGCTTTTCGTCTGGCAGAGCTCAGACCCAGATGCTTTGCTCTGAAAGGGAGGGGGCTGTGGCAGGCCTCGTGTGGGAAGAGAAGTTTCCGAGATGCCTCTTTGACAGGCTACTTTCCTGGCCCTCTGTTTCCCAAATATTGCAGGAATGGGCCTAATAAATTAGGGTTGGGGGTTAAATAAATCATGAACAACCGAAGGTATTTTGGAATTCTTTTTGAAAATGGGTATTTAGAATATTTTGCTCTTCTCCTTAACTAAGGAAAACCCTATTCCGAAATAGAGTAAATAATAGGCAAAATATTGGTTCAGTATTTTACCACAGTAAACTAAGATGGTGGGAGGGGGCAAAGGGAGGAGAGTTTAGAGAATGAGAAGGCAGCCAGGTGGAGAGGTTCTCATACATACAAGGCAGACACCAGGAGAGAGAATCAAGCATGGAGAGAAGATGCAGAGGCAGAGGAAATAACACAGAGCAGAAAGACGTTCTGTTGTGTTTAGTGAAACACTTGTGTTACACTCTTTATGTGTTTTCGTTAAAAGTGTTTGAAGCAAGTCTAGTTCCTTTTCTCACAAAAAGAGTAGACTGAGAACTCAGGTGGTTCATTGGAGAATCTGCATTTTACAACTCAGTGTATCATACAGGGGAGAGGCAGCAGTGGGAGGCCGGCCAGCATCTGGCAGTGGGTGGCCGTGCAGTGGAGGCTCTGGGCCTGACTGGATGGAGAGGGGGAAGGGGGTGAAGGGACTGAAGAATCCCAGCTACTGTTTTCAGTGTTGGTTTGGCTCTAGAAAGCACTCAGTTTTCCCCCAAACAGTTAAGATCATGCCACGTAAGTTATACATTCTGTATTCAGTATTTTTTATAATGGCCCCAAAGAAGAAAAAGAAAAACCCAGACACACTGCTTTGTCATCATATTTGATCCTTGCAACAAGTGTGTGAAGTTGATGATACAGGCATTAATTCTGAGACCATCTAGTCAAAAGGCAGGTAAGGAAACTGAGACTGGGAACTTAATTGCTTGGGAAAAGTGACCTAGCTAGGAAGGATACGAGTAATAATACTTATAGCAGCTGAACGTGGGGTAGCTCTGCCTTTATGATATTTCAAGCAAGTAGTTTAACCTTTCCGTGCGTATATTTCCTCATCTGTAAAATGGGGAGGGATAAGAGTACCCGACTTTCAAGATTATTGTCAAGATTAAATGAAATAGTACAACAGGTACTCAGAACAGTGTTTGACAAACTCTTTAAGTTCTAGATAAATGCTAGCTGTTATTAATATAATTATTAATGAAATTAATAGTGATTAATAATCAACAAGCTATTCCGACCAGGTTTTCTGGATACACACCTACCACTCATTTCAATAAGCTGTGGTTAGGCAACCGCTGAAGCATCAGTGGATAATCAGATTCTGGGAATGTTTCAGAGACCAGACTGATGTTCTTTACAGGGGAAGAAAGAACAGGATTTCAGCAGACCAAGGGTCTGTTTGGGAGAATCTCGGGTTGGAATACTTTCTACCAGAAATGGCTTTATTAAAAGGAGTTTTTTTATTTTTTTTTTTAATGAGAATGTACATGATAGCTTTTTTGTTTGTGTGGTTTTTTAAAAATTTTTTAAATGTTTTATTTATTTTTCAGAGAGACAGAGAGACAGAGAGACAAAGCATGAGCAGGGGATGCGCAGAGAGAGAGGGAGACACAGAATCTGAAGCAGGGTCCAGGCTCTGAGTTGTCAGTACACAGCCCAATGTGGGGCTCAAACCCACGAGCAGTGAAATCATGACATGTGCTGAAGTCGGACACTTAACCGAATGAGCCATCCTGGCTCCCCTCTTTGTTGTTTTGATGATTACTTGAGGCTTTAATGTCACATTAAGAACATTTTCTAACAGGCCTGAGGGTCATCTGACTCTCTAGGTCTAGAAAATTACAGTTTAGCACAAAATTAGTCATTTTACAAATCTGTAAAACCAATAAAATGCAGCAATATATATCCACCTAAAGAAGACAGCATGGTTTTGGTTCGTACTGCCCTGTAGGATCTTTTTAAATTAATTAATTAATTAAGTTTAAATTTTACATTTTGTTGCTAAAATTTTGTTGCTCTCAAGACATGTCCTCCCAAACCTTGGTTTTTGTTTTTTAAATAATTATGTTATTACATAACTGTTTAGCCATGAATAGTTTTTATATTAAAAATTTTTTAATGTTTATTCATTTTCGAGAGAGAGAGGGAGAGACATCGTGTGAGCAGGGGAGAGGCAGAGAGAGAGGGAAACACAAAATCTGAAGCAGGCTCCAGGCTCTGAGCTGTCCACACAGAGCCCGATGTGGGACTTGAACCTACCAACCATGAGACCATGACCCGAGCTGAAGTTGAACCCTCAAGAGACTGAGCCACCAAGATGCCCCTAGTTTTTATATTTTAAACATAAAAGCAGCTCTGTTAAAATACAAGTCTTTTAAGCATTGAAAGAGATTTGGTTTGTAGGTCTTAACTACCAAACATGAGAAGTGCCATCATCTAGTGGTATTACCCATGAACAACAAATAAAGACAGTAAGAGGTCTGGGAAAACCTCAGAGAGGTATCCACCAGATCCCATCAAGAACACAGAATACCTGGGCCAAGTCCGGCTTTGCAATTGATGACCCGAAAGAAGGGAAGGAAAGGTGTGAGCTTATTTACTACCATCAAATGCACTGAAATCTAGTATCTTGCAGCTATGTGGATTCCACACCCACTAGGGAGCAAATATGAGGAATGGGGCCACCCAAACTGTAGGTTACAAGATCGAGGTTAGCAACTTCCTGTGGGATGGGGCCGGCCCAAGCTGTAAGCTTATTAGATGATAGGGTCGCAGGAGTTCATTTTTCAGAACTCTTGGGGTAAATTCTGTAGTGAAGATGGGTCCAGAATTTAAACTTATGTCCGCCTGTTTAGATATTTTCCAGTATTTATTAAAAACTCTTCATAAAGAGATGCTCTTCATTGAGAGGATGTTAACTGTGCAAATCATGTAACAGATAGTAATTTGAGATAAAATTAAAAATAAAATTCAGTGACATCTTTTTGATGCCATTTAGGATAGAATTATATATGATTGTTGTTCTTAAAGGTAAAATTGTGGAGTTGATTTGTTTGTTTCTTTGTCTAACTCAAGTTTATTCTCATTACCACATTCCCACATTTGACAAATAATTGTATACTTGTAGAATCTCTTAGAAGATGACTATATGGCCAAAAAGAATATTAAGGGTATAATAGAACCTTCCAGTGATTTTATAATTAACCATATTGAAGAAACCCCAAACATGGAATACATTACTCAAAAGCTGTGCCATCCTAAGATGATTTAAATATGCATATTCACATTTAAAAAGAAGAGTTGACCTCTTTTCCAAAAAATAATTTCATTAATGCTCCAGAACCTTTATCTTGCAAACTGTCCTATTAAAAGTTTTACCCATCAATCATGCTTTTTAATTAGCTACAGATTTTATTTAGGTTTCTCCAATTTTGCCACTAATGTCCATTTTCTATTCCAGGATTTAATCCTGAATCCTACACTGAATTTAATTATCATGTCTCTTTAGTATCCTTCAATCTGTGACAGTTCCTGAGCTTTCTTTGGCTTTCACGATACTGACACTTTTGAAGAGTACTGCTTAAATATTTTGCAGAAGGCCCATCAGTTTGGGTTTGCATGATACTTTCTCAAATCATACCTTTTAGTGAAATTTTCATACTTTTCTAATGGAAATAATAGAATTAGGAGCTGGAACGGACCTTAGAAGCCATGTTTTGATTAGTCTGAATTCTCGATTTCTTTGGCATTGAAAGCATGTCTTCTGCCTGCAGCTTAAATGGCTTCCCGCAGATCAGTTACAGGAATGGAGTACTCCATTCTCTTACCTCACACCTGATCCTTTTTCACGGCAGCATGAAAATGATGCCTGTATCTTCGTGCAGTGAACACCTTAACACATGGGACCAGCAAACCCTGGCGATGCTGCTTACGCTCTTGGGACAGCGTTCATGTAGAATGTAGCCCTGGGGGTTCTGACGAGTCTACCCGGACTGTTTATAAGCTGATTTGAGGTGGCTTATAATAAAAGAACAGATAAAATATGAGATCCTACAAGATGGTCATTTGGATATAATGTGATGGGCAAATGGTCCTGGTGCTCTACCCAGATCTTGTTTTTAGAAGTGGGTGGCTGAAGGGGAGACGTTTTTATCCTGAAAGGATGAGGTAGGAAGTGACTCCTTTCGTGTAGAACTTTCTCATTTCATTTTATACAGTGCTTGTTATCTTTACATATCGAATAAATGAAAACACAGTTTTCTTCCCCCACCTCCAGCACCTTCCCTCCTTCCAATACTGGAAGGCTGACATGAAATTTACTGGTTTGCTTTAATCTTGCAATTCACAACTCTGTGTTTTATGTAGTAGAACTTTTTAAGTTTCTACTTAGTGTGGGGTTTTGCTGTAGTTACCAAAACAAAAGACAAGCGAGCAGAGTGGGAAAAATGCTCTTGCAAACTACATATCTGACACAGGACTGGTGTCTAGAATACATAAAGAATTCTCAAAACAAGGTAGTAAGAAAAGCAAACCAATTAAAACATGGGTAAAAGCCATGAAGAGACATTTCACCAAAGAAGATATACAGATGGCATCAGATAAAAGGTGTTCACCATCATTATCCATCAGAGAAATGCAAATTAAAACCATAATGCAAGAGTACTATATGCCATTCAGAATGACTGACATAAAAAAAATTGTGGCAACACCGAATGCTGGTTAGGATGTGGAGAAACTGGATTATTCATGAATTGCTGGCGGGATTGTAAAATGGTACAACCATTCTGGTAAATAAATAGTTTGGCAGTTTCTTAAAAACCACTGAACATGCAACTACCACACTGTCCGGCACTTGTGCTCTAGGGCATTTCTCCCAGAGAAACGAAGACCTGTTCACACAGAAACCTGCGCGCAAATGTTTATAGGAGCTTTATTCGTAATAACCCCCAAACAGAAACAACCCATATGTCCTTGTAAAGGACAATGGCTACATAGACTGGCATGTCTACACCATGGAACGTGCCTCAGCAAGAAGAAAACCACTGATCTGTGAGATAACCTTGGTGGATCTCTAGAGAATTATGCTAGGTGAAAAAAGCCAACCCGAAAGGTTACACACTGTAGGAGTCAATTAATATAGCTTTGAAATGCCAAAGTTATAGGCCTGGAGGCCAGACTCATGGTCGATAGGGGCCAAGGAATGGGTAGAAGCAGGGGTGAAGTGGATGTGCTTTAAGAGGGCAGCACGAGGAGTCCTTGCCATGATGGAATTGTCTGGACCTGACTGTATCGATTTCAGGGCCCTGCTTGTGATCTTGTACTTTACTCACCAGTAAGTTACTTTGGGGGATGGTGGGGAGGGGGGACTGAGTGATACACAAGATCTCTCTGAACTATTTGTTACAACTTTAGCTAAACCCATAATTATCTTAAAGTAAAAAGTTTAATTTAAAGTAGGATATAGCCAGATATTGAAGAGAAGTATGGCTACTTTGTCCTGAAAATATTTTTGTTTGCATTTTTTAAAATCCATAGATATTCATGCATTATTAGTGCATTAAAAGTTATCAACAGAGGAAGGGACAAAGAATGTTCCCACTCTGCAGTATGTAGATCTTAACTAAGGAAGTATTGGGGCACCTGGGTTGCTCAGTTAGTTAAGCATCCGACTTCGGCTCAGGTCCTGATCTCGCGGTTCGTGGGTTCGAGCCCTGTATCGGGCTCTGTGCTGACAGCTCAGAGCCTGAAACCTGCTTCAGATTCTGTGTCTTCCTCTCTCTCTGCCCCTCCCCTGGTCACTCTGTCTCTCTCATAATAATAAATAAACATTTAAAAAATTTTAACTAAGAAAGTGTTAAAGACGTAAAACTTGGCTTTGTGCTGCCTTTCAGTCACCAGCCAAGAGGGAAACATGAATCAAGTATTAATAGCTGTTAAGTAGAAGGAAAAATGCAAGTAATTGTAGGGCTCATATTATTTTCATATTCTACAGAATAGAAAGGGTAAATACTAGAGATGGCATATTTATACCTGTTTGTATATGGTACAAATGAAACAGGCATGCTTTAATTGATATTACGAACTTTGGTTGGCATTCTAGAACTCCCTTTCTAACAACTTATACTTTTCTTTCTTTAAGAAAGGAAATTTAAAGAAAATAACCAGTTTCTAGGTGGAAGAAACTGAGAATTACTAGAAGGATGGTAAAAAATGAACAATGATCCAGCCATCATCTTTGTCAAAATTGGCTTGCAACTATTCTTTTAAACTTGGTTTTTCAGGTTAGAGTTTTGCAATACTTCTAACTAGTGGTATAATATCTGTGGTAAATAATTTTTTATTTCCATGTATATTTTTAAATTTTCATGTATATATAATTAACATACGGTGTTATATTAGTTTCAGGTGTGCAGTAAAATGATTCACTAATTATATGTTATTCAGTGCTCATGTGCTAAATAATTTCAAAGAAATGAAATATAAAATCCCACTTGTAAAGTAATAAAAACCAAAAATATAAAATATGTAGAGTTATGAAGACTAGAAATGTACAGGGAATATATAAAGCAAATGATTAGATCCTAACAATATAAAATAAGAGCAGAATGAAAGGAGATATCCTGGTGTATTGTTGGAAAGGAGACTTAAAGAGATTTTTGAAGTTCATCTCGTATAGACGGATGGGGAAAGTAGTGAGTGGATTTGCCCTCCCAGATATGTAATGCGTTTCATTTATTTTTATTATTTTTTAATGAAGTATAGTTAATATACAATATAGTATTAGTTTCAGGTACACAACATAGTCTAAATGCACTTTAAAGCTATGATTCAGTCATTAAAGTACTAAGACCATAAATACAGAAAGGTCAATGAAACAACTTAAATTTCAGAAATAGCCAACTACGTGTAGGAACTGAGAATAAAATACATGTGGTATTTCAGTTTTTATAAAGGGAAAGCTCTTCAGTATGTGACCCTAAACGGTGATGTGCCATTAAATGTTTTAACAACCAGCTCTTTGAAAAAAAATATGCAAATATATATATCTGCACATGTATTTATGATGGCCTTTACCAATATAAAGGATGCGTAAGCACACAGCTTACAAATGAAAATTCACAGTTCTCTTTATTGTGAGTAAGCGTAATTCCAAATAGTCAGTTTTTCTCATAATGCTTTTCTGGATTTTTCCTCACTTGAAATCTGTGGTCATGTTCAGCCATGATCTGACCAAGGAGCCCCATCTCAGTCTGCTCTTTTCCCAGTGGATTTATTGCCATTAAATCTGATATGTGGCTTATTGTTAAACTTCTTCTCACCCTCATATAAATTTTTAATTAAACTAAAAACTCTTTCAGCTTCAACACTAAATCAAGCCCTGATTTACAGCACTTGCTGATTTCCAAGGTAAATACTCCTACCATGACCAGTTTCAAAGCTCCCAACATAAAGTCACTGAAAATGGAGTTGGGAAGAGATCAGAGCAGCCTTCAGATACTGTGAACGGTGAAATAAAATGGGGTCGCTTAGGTCAGGGGATTTTAAAATGAAGCCGAGAGGCCATTAAGGAGGTGGACTTTATGCATGTCCTCACTGGGTGGAACTGTGAACTTCTGAACTGGGCCAGACATTCCGAGGACTCGGCAGGGACATGTGCAACTTGCTACAGTAAAAGGCTTTTGCTTAGTGATAGTTTTAGCAACCAGTTATGTTTAGCCAAGATTAATTATGTTTAGCCACCAACACCAATCCAAATTCTTTGTAAACAATACGTACACACATTCCCTTTCGTTTTAAAAAATCCCCGACTTTTGTTCCCTAGTGGGACACGATTTAGGTTGTTAGCTGAGTCTGTGTTCCCTCAATTGTAATCCCGAGACCCTAAATGAATGCTTTTGTTTTATTTCAGTTCTGCCTCTTTTCTTGGTTGACAGTATGATAGTCATAACTGACTTCGAGAGCACAGAGAATAGTAAAATTTAGAAAAATACTTGAGGATTAGTGCAATTGGAGTATTTATTATCTTTGTTTTAAATACTTTATTTAATTGTAAGTTTACATAATTTTTAAATAATGTCTATCTTTTACAACTGGTTCTCAGAATTTCTGAAAATTCACCAGTTGGCTTTCACAAGATGTTGGGCTCTTACTCCTACACATCACTGTCCCTAAGACAAAACCACAAAGTAGACGATTTGAAACTTCCAGAAATATTTATATCATAGAGTTGTAAAAATAAGATGTAAATAACAGAAGATGGATTAATTGCCTTTCTAGAAGGTAGTTTAGGCATATATATATATAAATAAAAGATTTACCAGTTCTCTGACCAAACCATTTCACCGTTTATTCATCCATTAATTCAGCAAATTTATTGAGAACCTTTTACGTGCCAGGAACTAAGAATTAATTTTACAAGCATAGAAAGATGCATAAGATAGGAAATTTGCCACAGTGTTTTTATGGTAACAAAACATTAAAAACATAAATGTTTGTCAACAAAGAATTGGTTAAGTAAACGATGGTTCATTGATACAATGGAATCGAATGTAAACGTTAAGAATGAAGCTGTGGGGGTGCCTGTCTCAGTCAGTTAAGTGTCTGACTCTTGCTTTTGGCTCGGGTCATGATCTTGTGATTTGTGGGATGGGGCCCCACGTTGGACTCTGCACTGGCAGTGCAGAGCCTGCTTGGGATTCTGTCTCTCCCTCTCTCTTTGCCCTTCTCTCGCTCTCTTTCTGTCTCTCAAAATAAATAAATAAACATTAAAAAATAAAGGAATGAAGCTGTAGACAAATGTTTATTGAAATGGAACTATGTCCATTGTACATTTTAAGAGCAAAATTAGGTTTTAAGAGTGTGCATAGTATGATTCCATCTTGTAAAAAATAATTATGTCTCTATACATGCATATATATATGAGTAGAGAAAATGTAGAAGGGTTTGCAAATCTTTCGATTCTGAATGCATTGATTTTTTAAAATTTTTGATTATTTGTTTAATTTTATTATTGATGTATAGTTAACATACAGTTTTATATTAGTTTCAGGTGTGCAATATAATGATATGACAGTTCTGTACATTACTCCATGCTCATCATGATAGTTACTTTTGATCTCCTTCATCTGTTTCACCCATTCCCCTCCCCCCAACCTTCCCTCTGGCAACCATTAATCTGTTCTCTGTATTTAAGAGTCTGTCTTTTTTTTTTTTGTTTGTCTCTTTTGTTGTTGTTGTTTGATTTCTTAAATTCCACATATTAGTGAAATCATATGATATTTGTCTTTCTCTGTCTGACTTATTTCACTTATCATTGTACCTGCTAGGTACACTCCCGTTGTGGCAGATGGCAAGATTTCATTCTTTTTCTATGGCTGAGTAATATCCTTTTATGTAGATACACCATATCTTTTTATTCATTCATCTACTGATGGGCACTTGGGTTGTGTCTGTGTTTTGGTTATTGTAAAGAATGCTGTACTAAACATAGGGGTGCATATATCTTTAGGAAGTGGTGTGTTCATATTCTTTGGGTAAATACTCAGTAGTGGAATTACTGGATCATATGGTAATTCTATTTTTAATTTTTTCTGGAACTTCCATACTGGTTTCCACAGTGACTACACCATTTTGCCTTCCTACCAACCCACGAGGGTTCCTTTTTCTCCACATCCTCGCCAACACGAGTTATTTCTTGTGTTTTTGAATGAGTGGTTTTATAGAGAACATGTATTACCTTTCAAATTAAAAATAACAGTGAAATTCTTTCCATTGAAAATTGCTGCGATACATACTTCTCTCTCATAGGTGAAACACATTCTAGGGAAAAAAAAGGCTTTAGACTGGGAACTAAAAGTCTTATTTGGGCTTCATGATACCTTCTCTAGATCTGTTTCAAAATCCCCATAATAGAAAGTTAAATAAAAGAGGCATTTGAATTTTAGTTTCATTTCATTTCTGACTTTGATCAAGATAGTTGTCCACGCTGAGCCCATTTTCCTTATCAAGAGGCAGGGTCGACTATATTCTAATCTGTACTATCCACTTACTCACTGGGTGATTTTGAGGCAGTTACTCAGATGATCTGTTGTTTGGTTTTCCAGTCTGAAAAATAGGGATGGTGATGATGATGATGATGATGATAATGATGGTGATGATAAAGTAAATTTTGAAGGTTTGTTGTGGGGATTCAATGAAATAAAATGCTTGACACTCAGGAAGTAAGTGTTCATCAAATGCTAGTTGCATCTACACTGGAATAATAAAACAAAAATACAGCCCGACCTAAGTTTTCTTTGAGAGAATAGCTAATATAATTTACTTGTCTCATTTCACATCTAGAAAAGAGATAATGGAGGATTGAATGCAAGACTCTTGTTTTTGACTCATTGAAGAAAATACCTCTTCTGTGTTCAATTATCTAATTTATTTTCCTATTTTAAAATCTGGGCTGTCATATTAAACAGCACAAATATTTCTATATAATTTTATTTCCAGAAATCTCTATTGGATCATTGTAATTCTTTATTATTCCATTAACTCAAAACAATTGGTCGTTGCCTTGCTTGATATTCTCTATAAATGGAGGTGATATAATTATGCTATTTTAAGTAATTTAAAGACCATGTTCCCTACCACCTCTCCATTTGTATAGTATGTTATTCTGTATGCATAGCTATCGGATGCCAACACACTGCCCGGTCTTTTAATAGAGAGCCATTAGCCATGTGAGGATCAGACGCGATGTATATATTAATGATATATTTTAATTTAACACATGACAGCAAGGGAAGGCTGAGTGACAGATCATATTTAGTTACAAATAAGGGAAGAACTCATTGCTTAGGAGTGTTCAAGTCACAGGTGAATAGCAAAAGGTTTTTATTCCTTCCCTGACAGAATAAATTTATCTCCTTAAAAGTCACCTTTATGCTTTCTACTTATTATCAGGAAGGCTGCATTCTGTATTTCAATTTTATGTGGACAAGACATTAATTTTAAGCGAAAGACATTGTTCTGTGCTGGAATTAAATGAGGTCGTTACTGGTTTGAGTGGTAAAGGTGGGGGGTTCAGGCTCATGTTTGGCTTTAATGACAAAAGCGCTATGTGAGGATGGTCCTCTGGACTTTTTTGGTACCGAAAGCAAAGTAGGAATGGGGCAGCGGAATTGAAAGCCGTCGTTGCCTCTCCGCGTACCTGGCATCAGGGTACACGTATGCTACCTCAGAAAGGGGAGTGTGGTATAAGAATAGATCAGTTCTTTCTCCGTGGAGAGATTGGTAGGACTCCTTAGGATTGATTTTAGATGGAGCGGCTCCAAGAGCATGAACATCTGTTGAGGAAGGGACTTCAGCGGTCGCCTAGTTTAATCCGAAGTCTAATCCTTTTGACAATAGCATCTATCTATTTCTCTCTTTTTTTTAATTTTTAAAAAAATGTTTATTTTTGGGAGAGAGAGGGCGAAAGGGAGAGAGAGAGAGAAAGAGTGCAAGCCGGGGAGGGGCAGAGAGAGAGGGAGACACAGAATCCGAAGCAGGCCCCAAGTTGTCTGCACAGAGCCTGACGTGGGGCTCAAACCCACGAACCACGAGATTATGACCTGAGCTGAAGTTGGATGCTTAACCTACTGCGTCACCCAGGCGCTCCGCATCTATCCATTTCTTAAACACCCCTAGAGAGAGAGAGAGGGAGATTTAGCTGCTTCTCCTGATACAGAAATGGCATCCCATTGGCAGGAGAGAGACAGCTGGCAATTAGAGAATGGTGAATATTTAAAATCACCTTCACTCGTTCCGTATCTGGAGAAAAGAAATGAGATTTTGTTCAAACAAAGCCAAGAAGGCCAGTTCTACCCTATTCAGGGAAGGCTCCAGATGATTTTAGAGGAGCACAAGCTAATTAAAATTAAATAGCGCCTAGTCCTTCAGCGGCCACGGCCCCGCTTCCTGAAAGGGAAGTTCATATAATTTTCACTTTCTCACTTCCCATTCTCTTTGCAACCTAGTGATACTTGGCTTTGCCTTTCCTAATCAATTGAAATGACTTTTGAAACTCACCCAAGGTATTCTTGCCCACTTGGCGGACACTTTACAGGCTTTTATTATTTGACCTCTCATGTTTGAGAGAGAAGGAAGGTTCTCGCAAGTATTCCAAAATACATGGTCTCCTGTTACTCCCTTAAATGTTGTGATGGGGGAGGGCTGGGCTTTCTGTAGCTTCCCCTCTGTATCGGGGAGGTGGAGTGGTGCTCAACACATCTCGAGTCTTCTTTTCTCTTTTGGTTTTGATATTGAATGAGCAGTAGGCCAAGCATTGTGTTCTGTGCTTCACTTAGGTTATCTGACTTAATGCCCTGTGTTACCAGCAGGAGGGAGACAGCATCCCCTTCTGTTCACAGATGGGAAGACCTGTTCAGAGAGGTTAAGTGCTTGCTTGGGGTTATGAAGCTAGTAAGAGGTGAGCTTGGATTTAAACCAGCGAGGAGCCCTCGTTAGGTACAGAGTAACAGAGGACTCTGTCACTCACACGGGCAGGAATCCACTGCTCAGGACAGATGCTGCAGAGGCAGGTGTAAGCTGAGGGTAGAGTGTTATTGGGACAAACAGGTAGGCTTATGTCTGTGTGAGAGGTGGTGAGGAGGTTCCAGCCTTGGCTGTATAGAGAAACAGAGAACAGGAACTAAAGTCATGACATGAACTTAGAATTTCCCCAAAATAGAATTGTTGCTTTCGTTCATCACCCTTATGATGACTGAATGTTCATCCCGTAGGTCATGGACCTTGCTCATCTTTCTTATTGCTGAATCTTTGACCCATAATACAAAGGTAGTTAATGATTATTATTGAATGTAACAAACCCCTTTCCTCTTGAAATTCTGTGACATCTATGAAACCACTCTCTCCAGATTTTTCTCTCAGCTTATTGGCTGTTCCTCACCAGTCTCTTTGGCCTCCTAGTGTATTCTACTTTCTCTTGAACCTCTGGTGTTTCCCAAGAATCTGCCCTTAACCTACATGCCAGTCTACTATATTTATGTTTTAGGGGTTATAAACTCCAATCAGTGGCAATAGCCAGCCGGTATTTATTGCTCCCAGAATCTCTAGTTTAGTTTGAATTTCTTTCCTGAGCATGTAGCTCTGTGTCCAACTGTTTCCTAGTCTACTCCACTTTGGAGTCCTGAGGGCACCTCAAATTCAGTAAATCTAATATGTCCCAAATGAACACACTAAGCCTCTGTATTCCAACATTTGTATCTCTCTGCCTATAGATACATGTATTCTAAAGGGAAGGTCTAGAGCTTTCATTAGATGATTTAAAAGTACCATGGCTAAAGAAAAGCGTAGACCTACTGTGCATTCCTCCTTAAGATAAAGTCTTTCTCATGGATCATGATCCCAGTGGTGGGACAGGTGCTTCTGTGCAGACTTACACATCTCAGCCATTGTACTATTTCTCATCTCAGTCTATGCCCCTTGTGGGGATAACACAATAACGTGGTTTACACATGTGGCAACTTGCACTACTGTGCTGTCATTCATCACATGCTTACCCTCAGTTCTGCTTTTATGACTGGCTTTCCTGTTAGCTTTGGGCTCCTCTGTTAAACTGAAATGAATTGAGGCAAGGACAAACATATCCCAGGATACGAAAAAGGGAAAAGCTTAAAGACAGAGTAGACAACCATATCAAGTGATGCAGAAACAGGAAGGAAAGTGAGAGAAGGGAGAAGGTAATTAGGGGGAGTAGGATGTAATTGGTAACTTCTGAGTAAATAATTTGAGAGAAATCAAGGGAGAGAAAGACTGATGTCAAGGTGATGAAAAGGGTGTAGATAATGAAGGGGATGTGAAGAATTAGAAGATGCTAGAAGAGGCAACAGTGAAATTCCTGACTATGAAGCCCAAACCTAGAGATAAAGGACTTGAAGAATGTGGACAAGGGGATTAGAGTTCTTGTTGGAGAAGGTCAGGGTCAGGAGCAGTGAGTAGTGAGAGAGAGAGGTGAGAGCAGGAAACAGTTTAAGAAGGTGAACCCCAGAGTCAAAGTCTTGTATTTGGTGCTGTCTTCAGCGATGCTGAGCTGGTCGAAGTGCATGATTTTCATGGCTAGTTTAGAACGTAGATGAAGTGGGCGAGAGAGTGTGGGGCAGTGTGTGTTGGTATTCTTCTCAGAAGAGGTGAAGTCGAAAACACTTCCCCCTAAATACGGGCTCATCTCAGTGACTGGCTTCTAATGATGCACTGGCAGTGACGCTGTGTGGCTTGTGAGACTGGGTCATAAAAGGCAGTGTAATTTCCGGCTGGCTCTCTTGTGGGGTGCTTGCCTTTGGAGCCCAGCTGCTATGCCCTGAGGAAGCCCTGGTCATATGGAGAGATCTGTGTGGAGAGGCCCTGACAGTGTGAACCAACTCGCTGCCCGGGCTGAGATCCCAGCCCAAATCCGGCAGCAGTGTGACAATCCTGGAAGGAAAACTCTGGAAGGCAGATCTTCGAGCCTTTGACTGAGTTAATCAGGCTAGGCTGATGCCACGTGGAGTGGAGAGGAGCCTTTCCTGCTGATCCTTGCCAAGATGGTGGATTTGTGAGGAAAATGTATGATGATTATTGTTTTAAGCCACTAAATCTGGGTGGTTGGTGTGCAGCAACAGAAAACTGAAGTAGGGTTTCAGCAGGGTTCTCAACACAGATGTTTTTGTATGTCAGGGTGGTCTGTCCAGAGAGCAAAAATGTTGGACACTGGGTGATCTGAGTTCAAATCTTTGACCACCTTTGTGACATGGAACATTTCTGAGCGCCATTTGTCCTGTCTTTAAAGTGGGGATGATAGGGACTTCAGGGATTACTGTGGGATTTGGAAATAACTGGTATAAAGTCTGTAGCTGTTATGTGAGTTAGTAACAAATGGTAGCTCTTCATTTTAGTGTCCGGGAAGTCTGGGAGGAGCTTGGGCTTTGACATCAGTTATATTTGTTTTATCTTCTGGTTCCGTTGCTAACTAAATGTGTGGCTTGGGCAAGTTATGTCACTTCTCTGAATCATGCATTCTTCTTGTATAAACGGAGGATGAAACCTACCTTGCAGCGTTGTTGGAGATTAGAATCAGTGTACGACAGATTAACAATAGCGTAGGGACTGACTGGCATATGGTAGGTACTCAACAAGCAATATACTAATTATAAGTGTGATAATTTGTATGATATCCCTGAACTACTTATGGCTCCTAGCAGGAGTAGGGCAGACTAGAAAATTCTGAGACAGGCAGTGAAGCCTTGGAGGCAGTTGGAAGAAGGTTCTAGTAGAGATAGTGATGAAGTTTTGGGAAGGATGATACTAATAATTAATATAAGTTTCAATAGAAGAAACTTTTGAACGATGAGAGTAAGATAAAGACTTCAACAAAGCATTTAGAGCAACCCCTTTGTTCTACTAGTACTGAGAATAGGAGGAAATAGGCTTAGAAGGTTAGAAAATAATAAGTTTCTAAATATTATAAAAGGCCACAAAACTCCACTGTAATGGGTCTGCAGTTATGAGAGAACAAGGAAGGTCGAGAGGCTGAAAGGAAAGTAATATGATTGATAAGCAGGATTAGTTTTTGGCATTGTAGTAAAGAAGGGGGAAATTTAAATCCCTCCATCATTCAACAGACATCTCCTAGCCATAGCTGTGTTCTCTCTCAACACTAGCCTCACACTTGGGCTGCCACAGGACTTGAGGTCCTCTCCTGGCCCTCCACCTGTGGGCTGAATCTCTCCCAAACTTACTTAGACGGGAAACTGTTCTTTGCTCAAAAGATTATCAATCAGTAATTTACTGACTCAATGTCTGGGAACTGGCATCTTGAATTCTTCTCATATCTACCAACTTCAATCTTTTTTTCAAGGATCTTGTCCTTTAAACATTCCCCATTCCATAATTAATGGAATAATATTATATCCCTGGACATAATAACAAGGTATACTTAACATCTCCTGAGAAGGATGTATGTCAGCTTCTGGAAACATTAAAAAAATTTTTTTTAATGTTTACTTATTTATTTTTGAGAGAGAGAGAGAGATACAGAATGCAAGTGGGGGAGGGGCAGAGAGAGAGAGGGACACACAGAATCTGAAGCAGGCTCCAGGCTCTGAGCTGTCAGCACAGAGCCTGACATGGGGCTCAAACCCATGAACCATGAGATCATGACCTGAGCCAAAGTCGGACGCTTAACTGACTGCACCACCCTGGTGCCCCATGCCTCTGGAAACATTAAAAAAATTGTTTTGCATATCTAATTAGCATTACGTGTTCACCTGTCTTCTGTACCTTTGCTATAATATCATTCATTCATCTGATATTTACTGAGTATCTACTATGTACTGGCCATTGGTCTAGACCCCGTATCTTCTTGGAGCTTGTAACCTATGGTAGGGGCTGGGGAAAGGGTGGCATTGATGAAGAGATAGACAACACGAGATAGACAATAAACAAATAGACAAGTGCCACTAGAAAGAATATCCATGACATGCAATATATCTTGACCAGCTGCAAGCCCAAAACTCTTACGTGCTTGAGAGAGTGCAGGTGTTGGGCGTGTGAAGAGAGGAGAAGCATAAGTGGCCTGAAGGCAGCCTCCCGTCCTGCCCACATCGTATACTCGATCCACTGGAGTTCAGGCAGGTCCTGCTTCCCTGGCTTTGTCTTGGACCATCCACAAGCAACTTCCCAGACGCTACTAGAATTCTCCTGTCTACTTTCTCCTTTCCATCCCTCGTAGGGTACTGGCCTTCAAGGAGCCAAGGTATGGGTCCATTGAAGTCTCTGAGATAGGCTCTGGAGGTTTCTCCAGAGAGTAACTGCTACCCAAAATGCCTCCTACCATGTGACAAGGAGCTTGTGCCAGAAGAGAAATCAGTGCCCCGTGTCCTCTATAAAGAAAATCTCACCACGGAAAAGATGTCAGCTGGACTACATGGTTTTCTTCATGATTGACTTGATTTACATTCTAGTGTTGGCTCCCTGTCTTGTCACAGATTGGGAACAAATGGCTCGTGGACAGGTCTGTGGGCCACACTTTAAGTAGCATTGCTCTAAAGTGTAAATTGCAAATTAGGAAACTATTTTACTGTATTGACCTGTAGATATGTTCTCTTTGGCTTGCACACAATTGTCAACATTTTAAAGTGGAAAGATTTTGCGTAAACTTCCACATTTCCAACACCTCTTAATCACGCCCTTGTCTTGTGTTCTTTCAACATCTGATGCCTTGCGGTCCCATATTCCTACATGGCAATACTCAGATGAAACTGACAAGGTGCATTGAGCATGTACCTTCAGGGAACCCAGGGGACCCATTTGGCCCATTTTATTTATGTTGCCTGCTGGCCCCTAGAGGCATTTGATTTGATATCCCTTAAGAATCATGGGGGTCACCAAACAATCATGATAGTAGCTCAGCCCCAGGAGGGAGAAGGACTGGGTTGGGGTGTGAGTAAGATTGCCTCTCCTTTTCCTTCCTTTGTTCTTCTATCCATTGATGGAGTCTTCTCTTGGGCCCTCTGCATCCTGAAATCACTCAAAACTTGTTGTGTTGAACCTGCTAGTGATAAGATTGGGAGAGGAGGGTGGAGGAAAGGTGAATATGCATATGTTCTTTCAAGCACAGCAAGACCACAGTGCCAATCTGTCAGGCACTGTTTTTCCAGGAACCTGGGGAACCATTAAATCTATAGACCTGAGAGCAAACCAGCGAGGGGTAAGAGGGTGTCTCAGAGGCCCAGCCCTGTGTACCTCTGCTAACTGCTCAGAGATGAATTACCATTAACCTTCCCAAGAGAGGAGGTTTTATCAAAGTCCTGCTTTAGAAACTGCCTTTTGGTTTTCTGATGGTTCAATGATCTTCTTGTTACAAAGATTCTCATTTCACTGCTCCCTCTAATCCTTACAAATTTTACAAAATGGTTTTTGATCTGACTTCTCTGAAAGCACACACTAGTCTCCAGTTTTAGTCAGCTTTCTTGATGCCAGTTTTTCATTGGTTTAAAGCCTTGAATATATTTTCTTGTGCCATATAAAGTACACTAATTGAAGTTGGGAATTATAAGAGAGTACTTGTCATGCATAAGACTTGATTTTGAGTAAGCCTTCAGTTAGCCTGACTTGGGTAAAGTTCTGGAAACCACTGACGTGCTCTAAAACAAAAACCCTGCCTGGCAAATTCCCATGACCGCATGAGCAGCCCTTTGCTTGGTGCTTTCTGAGTTTTGTTTCCATTTTGTTTTACGGTTTTATCTTTTACTTGGTATAAAATAGCATAAGATTTTATGGCTCCTGAACTGAGAGGGATGGGTGCTGGGGCCATCACTTCTTCAGTCTAAAGACAGTTTAATTTAGAATTTTAAGCAAGGAATGGTGAGTGAAAGGGAATAAGGAAGAACAAAAATATATAAGTATATAGATGTAAAATATTCTACAGTGTAAACAGCATAGATATGTTGAGGAGGTGCAAGATAAAGGAGGAATCAAAGTTGAGTGCTATTAAATACTTAAAGGAAAGTGGCTTTGCAGAAGGTACTAGGTCCTAGGTACTAGCATAACCATATTTTATGGGCGCAAAAATCATTCAGTGTTTCTTTGTCTCATCAACTTCACTGTAATTATTGGACACCTTCTTGTGTGTAGAGTTTATATTTATTGCTTATTTTGTTCACCTAATAAAAAGAACAGATAGTACGTGGGTGAGCCTCAGCCCTTCACTTGCTTCTTTCTGAAGTTCTGCCCTTCCCTGCATCCATATCTCCTGTAATGTGGCTGTAACTCCGCCCCTGAAGAGATATAGTTGACTTCCTCTACTCAGAATCTAGGTGACCTCATGATCTGCTTTGGTCAGAAAGCAGCATAAATAGCAGTGGCCTTAAGCAGAAGTTCAAAGCCTAGGCCCCAGGATACCTGGTATGTTTTCTCTTTGTCTCCAAACTCAACTATACCATGAGAACAAGCCTAGTCTGGTGGAGGGTGAGAGAACTTGTGGGGCAGAGCTGAGCAAGCCCGTCTGTGCAGCCAAGCTCCCAGATATGCTGAAGAGTCTAGCCAAGATCAGAAAATGTTCCTAGCTGGCTCGAAGCTGACTACAGATGCATGAGTAAGTTTCATTGAACTGAGTTGAGGCTGGAACCATCCAGCTGATGATAGTCTTATGAATAATAATAAGTGGTTGTTGTTTCATGTGTTTTGTGTTGCTTTGTTATATAGCCTGATTGTGGCAATAGAAAAGTGATACAGAAGGTATGTATTAGTCAGCTTTGGCTACAGTAAAGCTGTATAACAAACAATTCCCAATGCTTAATAGTTGATAATATTTCTTTTTCATTTTTATTTCCCTCCCATATTTGAAGTTGGCTGCTTCCGGCTGAGGGTAGGATTCAGGACTGTCTCATGTGTCCCTCATTCTAGGATCAAGGGCTACCCGGACGTGGTTTTCTCATGACAAATGGCAGAAAGAGTCAAGCTAAAATATGCAAGAAAATTTAAAGTCTTTGTTTGGTCATGCCCACTGATATTCTGTGGTGTAAAGGAGGTCACACAGCCAAGCCACAAGTCAGTGTGGCAGTGTGTAGCTTACCTATACTGCTGGAGGCCCAGCAAAGTCATATGGCAAGGGAAGGACGTGTAATCCTATACAGGAAAGTGATGAAGAGCTAGGAACAGTATTTGACCTTAGGGAGAACTATTTAGAAGGCAAAACGGGGAAACTGTTTCCTGAAAAACTTGATAAAACTCATTTACGCAACAGAGAGTTTGCTGCCGAAAAAGCCAAAACAGCCTATTAAAAACTCGTGGCAATTGATATGCTAGGAAGAATATGGAATTACTATTTTTTTCTTGAAACATACATTATTTGGAATAGGAATATGCCAAAAACGTTTTCATTTTCTTGTTCAGCTCACCTGTCAGTTCCTCTATATGTTCACTGCATTTGGGGGTTATGTGATATTTCTCCTTCGCTCGGTTTTATGACTTAATCTGCTTCCCTTTTAGTGAGGTTCCCTTGGGTTTACAGTGTTGTAGAAATAGGAAAAAACAGTATAAATTTTTTTTAGTTTGAACTGTAAAATGAGTTGCAACAACTAAACAAGAGAATGAGTTCATTTTATTATAGCACTGCAGGACTCTACCTCTCACATAATAGGCTACACAGAAAAGTGCTTGAAATACCCTATTATATATGGTATGTCACCTGTATCTTAAGAGGTATGTCACATTCTTCCCCGAGAGTTTTAGAATCTCGACATTGTTCTTTTTGGTTGATCGTTAACATGGCTTCTTCCTCTGCACTGATGGGTCTTCCTTTGAACGCTGCTTCTTCATTATTTAGGAAGTAGGACAGTCACGAAATACTTTTTCTTTGTTAAAAATGAATATTTACTAGTATCTCAGTATCTACAAGCATGTATCAGAAAAATTGATTCGAAATAGCATGTTGAAAAAAATTGAAGTACGGTACATATTTTTGGTTGGTTTGCCCTCTGGATTTGTCCCTTAAAGGAGACCCTTGCCTGTCTGTCTGTCTGCCCGTCTTCCCGTGTCACATGTGTTGAAGTCCCTCTAGTGGGAGCACAGGAGCTTGGGGGCAGGCCAGGGCCCTCTCCAGAATTATCCTCCGCCTTCCCTACCTTCTCTGAATCAACCCCTCTCTTTTCCTCATTTCCATCCTCACCCCTGAGCACATATGATACCAGGGAAGAAAGGTGTTGTGTCCTCAGGAGCAGCGAATGTCAGAGGAGTCCAGGGGAAAGAAAGGGAGAGATACAGGCGACGGGCACTCCAGGGTGGAGCAGGGGTGCGGAGAGCGGAGCACGAGGAAGAGGTGGAAACAGGCATCGGCAGGTGCGAATGTGGAAGAGGTGGAGACCTGCCAGCTGAGCCGAAATGCTCCTGTTGGGGTTCCGCTGATGTGACTTTCCAGCTTTAAGATACTTATTCTCGGTCCTTCCCAGGACCCAGGTCCTCTGTGCTTGGTGGGGGCACCTGTGCCAAGTGAAGGCAGTTCATGAAGTTCTACCTGGAGATGTTTTGTGTTTAAGGTTTCATCGACCCTGCCCAGAAGCACAGTGTGGATAATAAAACGAATGGAGAATTCACCGAAAGGAGAAAAGAAGCAGTAGAGGTATATTCTGCACTGAATGTTTCCATGGAGTTAAAGAATACCAGAGCTAAAAGGAACCTAGAAACCGTACCATCCAACCTCTCATTTTACAGATGAGACCGAGGTCTGGAGTCACAAAAACAGTGACTTGTTCTAGGCGGTGCGAATACCAGGGCCAGCAACGAACCCAGGATCCTGGCTCCCAGGCCAGTGCCCAAAACTTGCCTTCTGCGTGGCCCCTTTGAACCAGTTAACAGCGATTTCTGTGCAAGGAGAAATCGGGAAAATGTCGCAGTTACCGTCTGTGGCATCAGTGGGGTTAACGAATCCTTTCAACATGCAGTAATTTTAGTGTGCCTATTCAGCTCTTCATTTAACAATATTTAATAATGTCTATTGTAAGTTCCGTATATTATACAGTAAGCACACAGGGCCAATAATATTTTATGCATTCTCATCAAGAGTGAAATTGTAAGGGCCATAAATGGCCTGATGGAAGAGGATGATGAGCATGGCGGCTCACAAATCACGTTTCCTCGGCTGAAAGAGCTGAGTGACTGTGGACATGAATTCTTCCTGTCTGACAGGCCCACAGGGAGCCACCTGCCAGCTGGGCAGAACGTATAAAGACATCTACCATTCATGTTTTGTTCTGGTCAAAGGATGATGGTAGCAAAGGAATGTTTGCCCTTGCTGCACATTAATCTTTATTGCTTGCATGTAGTGAGTATAAATAGTAACTTTGGAACACTTACTAAGTGCAGGACCTCATGCTGAGTGCTTTTAGTTCATTAACTCATTCATTCATTCAGTTTTATTCACTGATTCATTCACTCATTCATGCATTCAACTGTTATTTTTTGAGTGCCTACTCTGTGCCAGGTCCAGTTCTATTTTCTTTCTTCTATTCCTCACAGTAACCTTAGGATGTAGGTACAGATGTTTATTCCTCACTTACAGCAAAGGAAACCATCTTAGAGAGGTTAAGTAGAAACGTCCTTAAGTCATGTAGCTATTCAGTGTATAAGTCAGGATTTAAACCCACAGGCTGAGCTTACTTAACCCCCAGCTATATGGCCTCCCCCACCATCGGAAAATCTCTACATATAACACAAAATGGGAAGAGCCTGTTGATAATTTGGTTAGCCAAGGCTAATCTTGAGTGTGAGTAGAGTTGGTAGTTCAATGGGTAGTTCAATGTGGTACAATTTGTGATTCCTGGGAGAATCCCACATCCCAAATCTTTCCCCCTTAATTCCATAGTGCCTGAATCCCATAAATAAATGTGCTTTCTTTTACACTATTACACAGATGACTTCCAAGAGTAAATCTAACATCTACCCTCAGTTCAGACTTTCTGTTAAACTTAAAGCTGCATTTCCAAATGCTTTCTAGATGTTTCACAGGCATCTCACATTCAACGAGTCTAAAACTAAACTTCGTCACTTACTCGTAAGTGCAGATCGAAACAACAAAGAGAAATATAGCACATCAGACCTACTAGGATGGCTAGAATAAAAAATACAGACAGTAACAAGTGTTGGTGAGGATGTGGAGAAATTAGAATCCCCCATACATTGCCGGTGGGAATGGAAAATGTTACAGCTGAACATGGCATTTCCTCAAAAGGTTAAACATAGAGTTGTCATATATATACCCCAACAATTCCACTCTTAGGCATCTTCTCAAGAGAATTTAAAACCTGTGTCCACATAAAAACTTGGACATAAATGTTTATAATGGTATTAGTCACAATAGCCAAAAGGTAGAAACAACTCAATTGTTGGTCAACTGACAATCAGTGTGATACAAAATGTGATATATCCACACAATGGAATGTTACTTAGCAGTAAGATGGTGTGAAGTACTCATCTGTGCTACAACGGGGATGAACCTTGAAAACATCATGCTAAGCCCAAGAAGACAGTTGCAAAAGACCACATATTATATAATTCCATTGATCCAAAGTGGCCAGGATAGGCAAGTCTGTACATACAGAAGGTGGATGAGCGCTTGCTTAGGGCTGGTGTAGGAGGTGTGTGGGAATGGAGAGTGTTCGTTGGCTAATGTGTACAGGATTTTTTTGGGGGGTGTTTAAAATGCCCTAAAATTCCTTGTGGTGATGGTTGCACAACTTTGTGAATATGCTAGAAACCACTGAACTGTACACTTTGAATGGGTGAATTGTATGGTATGAATGTATCTCAGTAAAGCTGTTGTATATATTGGAGAAAACTGAGCTCCTGCCACCTGTTCCTCATTCTAGGATGATAGCATCCCTGCCGCGTTCCCTGACTGTTCTGCGTGTTTGTCGCAAAGGCCAGCTTCCTATTCATGTTTGTCCACCTGCATCCAGCAACATGCTGGACCATATTTGACCCACTTTACGAGGTAGATTACCCTGAGGGGGATAATATTGTTTTCCTTCATGCCAAGGAAAACCAGGACAGGAGGATTCCCCCAGGAACCTGGGAGAGAAAAGAGCAGGGTATGGACTAATAGAAGGTACTGAAGGCATCCTGCCTATGTCATGGTTTTGTCTGTAGTTGGCCTGGGTGTGCTGGTTGAGCTTTGCTCAAGGTCGTTGTGTTTTCTTTCTCAGTCCTTATCGTGGATACCTAAGTATTAGTGTAAGAGCTGTGGAATGATGTAAACATTGGGATGAATTCAGTAACTGTTTACTTGATGGGTCAAAATGTCCCCATCCATCACGATTTTCATTTGTATTTTATCCATTCGTTTCATCAGTCTTAGCTCTGTAATTAGTGAGCTGCGGAGGAAACCGCACGACACATGAAGGCAGGGTCTGATCTGCTGCTTGGGCTGCCCAGTGTCTGCCACGGACAGCACCAGGTTAAGTCCTGCAGCAGACACAGGCTAAGGATGGGACTTCATGCCAGTCTGCCACCTGCTAGCTGTGTGGGCCCATGGTCCGTGATGTAATTTCTTCAGGTCTCAGTCTCCCTGTGTGTGAAACTCAGGTCATCATAATGGCTCTGTCACTTGAAACACCTCAAACAGTGTCTGGTGCTTAGTAAGCCCTTAATAAACGTGCTTTATGTTGAGGGATCCTTTGAAGACCCTTTCTCCACATAACTTACAAACCAAATACAGAGTTCCATGCCACATTGTATAGTAATTAGCCTTCACATCAGTTCAGCAGGTCTTTATCATTGCCTAGAACACCAGGGACTATGCTAGCTGTCCCTGTTGGGGACCTCTAATAGATGAAATGGACCAGTTAACTGACAGGAAGATTTATATCAAGACTTCATTAATTGATTCATACACATCCTGTTTTTTTTTAAATATACAGAATGTGATATGAAAATATATTCAGAAATGTACAGACACCTTATGAAATGTATGTCATAGCACAAGGGGCTATTACTATTGTATTGGAACTCTATGAGTACAAATACATATGTGTGTCCTCAAATAATTAGGCTGCCCAGACTACTCTAGGGAAAATCTAGTCAAATACTGAGGAACTCAATACCTTCTCTTTATGTTTTATTGATTCTACTCTTGAATTTGTTTCCAAGGTTCCATTTTCTAAACAGAAATTACATTTCTCTCCTGTTTTCTGGTTTCTTATTTCTCGACCATGAAAGCCAACACAGGCTGAGCCCTGACCCTTGAACAACACAAACAACAGCAATGGCAGCAAACAAACCACACTGCACCATGTAACACAGCAAATGCCACAAGAGGCAGTTGCTCAAATAAAATTACAAAAAGACCACCTTAAATTCATACTTCGGTGATCAGTACTCGCTTAGGTTGTTACTTGGAGCTCATTAGGCCTCTGGCTCAGTTCTGGCCCTCAAGGTGCATGTGGTTTGAGGAGCTGCTGCTCAGGAGAGCAAAGCGCCACCAAAGAGACCATTGGCCCAGCCTTTCTACCATTTTGGCCTGTTTCATGTGAGACCGAAATAAAAGAATAGCGATAATTTATAGGGAATTTCTGAAGTAGTGGTGATATATCATGTCCAATAATTATCTTTTAGCATATACTTTTCCTCCTAATAGTGCAAAATAAAAATGCAGCGCAAAGAAATAAATACCAAAAATGAGAATGCAGATCTGTGTTTAATCACAAAATCCTGTATTTTGTTGAACAAAGCGCCAGGCTACTGTACCCATTTGGAATGTTGGTATGATCTCATCACAAAACACATATTGTAAGTAATACCTTCCATTTATTTGGCACCTGCTCTACATTTGGCACTGCGCTAAGTGATTTACACATATTATCTTGTTTTATCCCAACATAAATAATAATATACATTTTAGTAATAATATACCATTTATCTCCATTTTACAAATGTGAAAACTGAGGCTTAGGTTAAGTGAATTATTCAAGATCACATGGCCAGTATGTGTGAGAGCCAGAAAACTCTGGACTCCAACAGTGCTTTTTGCATATTGGTACACTGCCCCTAACAGGTATAGGCAAAGATATATAAAAATGTTAGTAATTGTTATCTATAGATGTGGAATTTTTTTCTTTTAGCTTATTTACATTTTCTAATTTTCTTCAATGAACATGTTTGCATTATAAACAAAGGGGCGAAATAAATGGAACCAGAAACAACTTCGTCTTTGCTAAAGCAGAAGGAGGCAGAGAAATGAGAGAAGGGAAAGTGACAAGAAAGTAAGATAAGAAAATAGAGGAAGAAAAAGGGAAGGGGGGAGATAAAGGATGGAAAGAAGGAAGGAAAGTCGGAAGGAAGGAAGGAGGAATGAGAGGGAAGGGTATCTTTCTAAGGTGGCTTTAGGAGATGTGTGTACATGACTCTGTCCCATCGTGCCCCACATGGGGCATGGCATTGAATGCAGTGTAGCCCGGAGGACAGGAGCAGAGGAAATGGTCCTTCAAAACACGAGAGCATGGGAAACGGACTTTCATGCGTTTCGAACACTTCTCTTTCCAACCGTGGAAAGCTGGGTATTGCAGTACGAACTGGGTTGTAATTTATATTGAGACCATATCTTCTATAAAGTGTAGTTGTGGCAAAATGGTTTGAGTTTTTTTGGCAGAAGACTGTTGGCTACCCCAAAAACTTGCCCTGTTTAATTGTTAAGGCGTATTTGGGCACCAGCAGCAGAAAGGGACCGAGTAAGGATTAGCAGCTGGAGTGGTAGTGCAGTTGTGTGGGAGAACACAATAAACATGAGGGCAGCAATGGGACACAGGAGGGTGACCACACGATTTATCTTTCTAAGTTAAGGGGGTTCCCATTAATCGTTAGTTGGGACAGCAGACAGAAATTAGAACTGTCCTGACAGACTGGGAAGTTTGATCACCCTCGAGAAGCCAGATAAATCAGAAGAGTCAAAAAGCCACAAAAATCAGATAAAGGACATGAATATAAAACACAACACAAACATTTTTATAAGTCCCGCTTCATGAGTAATCAAAGACATTAAAATGACAACAAAGATGTTTCCTTTCACTTTTCAAAATGGCGAAATTCACTTTAAAAATAATAGAGGTACCATTATATTGAACTCCTGTATATGTCAGGAACTTTCTGCAGCTTTTTCTTAATTTAATGAGGTTTTATTTTAATGTTTATTTATTTATTTTTGAGAGAGTGTGAGCAGGTGAGGGGTAGAGAGAGGGAGACACAGAATCCGAAGCAGACTCCAGGCTCTGAGCACAGGGTCCGATGCGTGGCTCAGACTCACAAACCATGAGATCATGACCTGAGCTGAAGTTGGACACTCGACTGACTGAGCCATCCAGGCGCCCCTAAAGTTTTTTATTTTAAAAAAGGTTAATATTTATAGAAAAGTTGCAAGAATGTTGCAGAGAGTTCTCATCTATCCTGTAATCAGTTTACTCTTATATTACTTTGGAACGTTTGTCACAACTAAGGAACTAGTATTGATAAATTATTTTTAACTGAAGTCTAAAGTTTATTTGGGTTTCTTTAGTGTTTACCTAGTGCCCTTTTCCCATTCAGGCTATCACACTGCATTTAGTCATCATGTCTCCTTAGTTTCTGAGACTTCATTGATTTTGATGACCTTGACAGTTTTGAGGAATACTGGTCAGGTATTTTGTAGAATGTTTTTCAATTTGGATTTGTCTGATGTCTTCCTTGTGGTTAGACAAGGGTTATGTGGGTTTTCGGGAAGAAGACCGCAGAGGGCGAGTTCCATTCTCATCACATCATATCCAGGATGTATACTGTCACCATGGCTCATCACTGTTGATATTAACCTTGGTCAGCTGGTAGTATTGTCAGGCTTCTCCACTGTAAGTAACTCTCTTCCTCCTCTTTGCATACCGTACCATTTGGAAGGAAGTTACTGTGCAGCCCATTGAAGGAATGGGGAGTTATGTGCCATCTCCTTGAAGGTGGGGTATCTGCATAATGATTAGGAATTATTCTGCATAGAGTGCTGTCTCTTCTCCCTCATTTAGTCATTTATTTAATCATTGATTTCTATTAGTGTGGACTTATGGATATTTATGTTGTACTTTGGGTTATAATCAAATACTATGTTATTTATTTTCTTGGTCAAATTGTTCCAGCTTTGGCCATCGGAGCTCTTTCGGGTTAGCCCCTATGACTCTCTGGCAGGCGTCCGTCATTTATTTTTGAGCACTTTGTTACTTTCTGGCACTATTAAGATGCTCCATGTTCGTCTTGTATGTTTAACGCCTCAGTCCCAGAATCAGCCATTTTTTTCAAGAAGCCTTGGTTCCTTTTCCTGGAGAATGGTATTAGAAACCAAGATCTGGGCCCTCAATGTGCTTGTTGCTAACAAGGCTCTTGTTTACCCTTTGATGATGGGTATCCTTTTCTTTCTCTATTCACTAGGGAATATTATGTGTATATACTACCACACAAGTACCTGTATATCTCTAATTACTTCTTTGTCTGTATCCATCGGTATCTGTATGGATAAGCTAAACATGAACTCACACTTTTGACTGATTTCTCATTCAGTACTGCATGGTTCATTCTAGCTTCTCACTTTGCTTATCTGTAACCTGTCATTGCAACAGTGAGAAACTTCCAGCACCCACCATCCATTTCCTTATACTCAGTTTTGGTGAGCATAAATTGGAAAATTGGCACTGTTGGTGCTGTTCGCGGGAGGGTTGGTATAACCTTTGTGGAAGGCAATTAGGTAAAATATGTCAAAAACTTTAAAAGTGTCAGCTGGTCAAAGGTCAGAGTATCAGTTCAGCCTCCAATCAAGAGGGACAAAGGCAAGGAAAGGAGGAGCAGATTCCCCAGATGGGAGGAGAGTGGCAGAAGTGGGAGGCAGAGCACAGACTCAGATCAGCGGACTTTATTCTCCCTGCGCTCAGGTGAGAGCCAACGCTTCCCATCAGCCTTTGCTCGCGGTCCTGTGGCTGATGGTAATGGGGAAACAAAACATTTGATGGGTGAATGCGGCAAATTCAGTTCTTCATCAGACATGTTTTCTTGACGCTTTAATAAAGAGGTTTGTTCGTGGTTTACCTCTGAAAGCAGCTGACTGGTGGTTGTTGAGAACTCATTTTATATACCTTTCACTATTCAAAAAAAAAAAAAAGATACACTCCTATTCACACACTCGAAATTAAAAAAAAAAAAACGATATACTCCTATTCATAGAGAGTTTGCAATCTAGATACGGTGAGATTTATGCCTGTAAGTGTGATCAACCTGAAAACCAACTCAGGCTTTTTTGTTTAAAAAAAAAAAAAAAAAAAGAGAAAGAAAAGGATACCCATCATCAAAGGGTAAACTGAGAGCCAAATATTCTACTATGATTACTGAGTGCTTCCAGGTGGCCTGTGTTGTCATCGCATCTGTGCTGGTCACCTCTGAAGTAGTAGCTTCCTCACCGTTACACAAATGTAACGTGGTGCAAACATAGGCGCTGAAGTAGAAGGATTCTAGAGGCTGTTTGTCACAGTCGCAGCTACAAAGGACCAGAAGTCTGTTGCAGTGAAAGAGAGAAGGGTAACTAATTCCAGACAAGAAAAACAATTGTAAACTATCACTGTTTATCCCGAGAAGGGATTAGTGAGGAATTAGTTCTCAAAATGAACTCCCCCAAGCTTCTCTATGCTCTTAATTTGATAGGCATGTTGCTAAGACTTTGAAGGAGTTGCTCTGATGGTGCTAGAGGGTATCCGGGAGGAGAGGCTGTCCAGCGCATTGGAGAGAAGAGGAGAGGAGCGTGCTTTGCACTTCTTCCAGGGGGTTTGGGAAAGATGAGTCAAATTTGGAAAAAAAATGAAAATGATTTAAGTTGTGGCTGCATCTGAAGCACAGGCTTTTCCTTCAAAGCAGAAGTCATGGGAGATGTTAAGTTGGCTGGCTATGTATTTGCACAACAAACATACTAATTGTAATTATTTGAAGGTGATAAACAACTGAAAGGGAATCTGAAAGCCAAGTTTCAGATAAATGAGAACAACTGAGAGAGGAGATACCACCTCCGTGTCAGAGGTATCCTGCAGAGTCCGCAGATGTAGTCACAGGGCCACCATCCAGTGCCATGGCTTGTGTTTGGAATGTGAACAAAACAATAGAGAAACAAAAAGTCAGAAGACATGTGAATTAGCACTGAAAAAACACAGTGCCTTATGACCTCCCAAAAAGTTCCCTTGTTTGCCTGCGCGTTGCAGAGAAGTCATTCACTTGTGATTCTCCGCACACCTCCATACCTCCCAGAGGTTCGGATAAAACCCGCTTCACTGCCTGGATTCTGATATAACACTCTCCACCAACGCCTATGCTGAGATAGGTTCCTAAGTGCCGTGTTGTGCAGACTTACTGAAGTTGGGAATCCCTGGGGCACAGACAAGTGGTGATCATGACAAATAAAGAAAAGGGGAGGGGCTTAGTGTTGAGCCTCAGGCATATTCTTGACCGGGTGTTCTACCGTATCAGCCATGTGGGACCTTTATGGTTCCATGTGACTGGAGAAGAACTAAGGGGCCTGCGGTGATTTCATCTCGCAGGGAGAGGTGGAATGCACGTCTCACAGAGCCGTGGCTCGTGCCTGAGAGGTGTAGTGGTTCTGTGTAGAGTTCACGCGTGTCCTCCCCATCACAGCCTTTTGAACTAAGACTTGAGTTCTGTACACGGGAAATGAGACAAACGTGATGGAAGAACAGTAGAAGGTAGGAGATTTGAGGCAGTGAGATGGAAGGCATTAGCCTCGATGGTGCTTCTTTTAGGTGATGGGAAATGAAACTCTTGACCCTGTAGTAGGACCCTCCTGCATTGAGTGCAGGAGACTCGAGTGGCCTCGGGAGCTGGGCTACCACTTACTTATATGTGATGCACAGGACATCCTCACAGCAAAGCAGATGAAACAGGAGGAAAAAGGTCCACGATGTGCCATGGGGTCAAGAGGATTAGTGACAGGTTACACAGAGACACCTTCTGGGGCTGCCCAGACCTCGTTGGTAGTAATGTTCAGGAGAGGCAGCCAGAGTCGCTGTAGCGTGGATCATGCTAGAGCCCAGTTAATGCTCTTACTTGATTGGAAATTTCGTGTTTATACCACCTGACAACTTCCCATCCTACTCAGCTGGTAAAAAGGGAGACTTGCAAAAACAGATTTCATTCCTTTTATTCCTTAAAAGGGTTAGAGAGAGTAAAGCTCTTACAGCTTTACATGTCTTCAGCACTTGTGGTAATCTTGTCTCATCCGAGATGTATTTTTCTGTCCTCCCATCTAGAATCCAGGTTCATGGAGGGGGTGTATCTTTATCTTAATATCCTCAGCGCGCGCACCGATACCAGAAATAAAGCATGTGCTCAGCAATCGCTTGTAAATGGATGGAAGGTGTCTAACGTAAAGCAGGCGTTTAAGGTGCTTTATTCAGGTTGAATTTAACCTCTACTGAAACTGAATTTTTGTGGAGAAGGGGGGTACCTGGACATCTTTTCAAAATTTGCCCTTCACAGCCATGGAGCTGGAGTTTAGAGACCGTCAGTCTAGTACCGCCAGCAGCGTGGCTGATGGACCAGTCCTGGGCCGGGGACTGTTCATCGGTTCACAGTAAGTACATTTAGAAACTTGTGGTGTTTGACATTGCAGAAACATCTAGTCCTGGGATCATTCTTCTAGTACTTCATATTTGTAATAGTATCACAATAGTATTGGTTAATGAAGGGTTGGAAATGGAAGAAACAAAAAGGTCTTTTTTCCCCATCTCAGATTACACATATGTAGTTTGGTGCTCTGCCTTTTTTAGAGAGGCACCGCAGCAGAGACATATGCCCTGGAGGTAGGCTCCCCGGGTGGGAATCTGGTCCCTCTGTTTCTAGACGAGTGACCTTGGGCAAATTACTTCATCTCTGTTCCTCAGCTTCCTCTTCCATACAGTGGGTTACAGTGATGACAGAATGTTCAGCACCTGTCTCCTGAGGTGGTTGCGATGATAGAGCCCACAGGCGTAAAGACCAGGGCCTGCGTGTAGTGCATGTTGCACAGTTACTGGCCACTGTTATTTCTACAGATGAAAAGCAGACTCAGAGAAGCTGTGAGAGTTGCTTGTGGTTACGAGGCTCCTCAGAGAGAGACCCAGATCCCCAGACACCTGCGCAATTCTGCGTTCTCACTCTTCCCTCTCCTTATCCCAAATCTCTCCCTACCAACCACCATCAAGTTCTCTGAATTCTTACCTGCTCTCCTCCCATTCTGCTCTGGCCCCTCGTTTTTCTGTGCCCTCCGTTTATCGGAAAACACACCTCAGTCATGGTGGTCTTAGTGGGGTCCCTGCCTCCCTGACCTCACCAGAACCCCTGCGCTCCTGTGTCCGGGGGCCTTACTTTCTCTGCCGGAGTGCTCACAGAGATTACCTGGGGTGGCCGACGTTCTGACAGAGTGCCAGCTCTGCTACTTAACGAAACTGCGAGGACGTGTCACAGGAACACTGCAGCAAAGATGAGCAGTGACTACAAATGTTTATGAAAATGATGACTGATTTTCCTGCAAAGAAAATGAATCACACAATATGCTGCTGATGCAGGCCATTAAGTCAGTCCTTGCGGGACGAGCAATATTGACCTGTCATGGAAAGAGCAGTGGGCGACAATGGACAGGATGTTTTAATTCTCATCAGACTCTGCCCGTGTGAAGGAACTGATTTACTGTAAGACTGCTGTTCGAGAGTCTTACTTACGTTTTGTCAAAAAAACACAAAAAGCAAATAAAAAAATCTCCCTTGCCCGTTTGCTAGACCTATTTAAAAATTCTGTATTTTGAGAAGATAACACCATTCTCTTCCTATAATTCCTCTCCTCCTGCACGGCTTAAACAACCATTTTCACACCCTTTCTAAATCTTATGTCCTTGGACCTCTTGTACGTCATACTGTATTTCTTAAAAAAATGATTTAGTGAGGATTTATTGCCTGCTGGGCCCTTTTCTAGGAGCTTTATGTGTGTTAACTCATTGGATCCTCACAGCCACCCTGGGAACCGTGTTCTCTTTATATCCCCATTTTCAGCTGGGGCAGAGGATGGTGCAGGGCTGGCGGAGAGAGTGTGCTCCTGGCAGGTGTCTGCTGGGGTCACCTGCGTCACACTGCGGGGCGGGGTGGGGGCAGTGAGGGAGATGCTGGTGCTGCTCACGTCTCTGTTCCTCAGCCGTCCCTCACATCCCTCCTGCCTCATTCTCGGTCTCCTTCTAACCTTCCCCCTTCCCCCTTCCCTGAGAGCGTAGCACTCTCTACTTTCTGTTCTGTGGAGGCAATGGCAGGGCCATCACTAGAAGTTCCCACCACTTCCTGTCCATCTTCCTGTGCTTGAGAACAAATCTGAATAATGAAGTTGGGGAAATTATTAATACAGAGCTTCCAGTCTGATGTGAGCATCCCTAGGACTTCGGCTTTCTCAGAAATACAGTCCTGCGTTTTCAGTAAGATGTTTTAGGAGGGAGGAAGGAAGGGAGAGGAAGAGAAAAGGAGTATATCTCTTGAGTAATGAGAGATAGTTTAGAAGCTCTGGAATCTAATTATTAACCCTATCTTTGATTAGCTTTTCATTGCTTGAACAGAAATTGGGGTGAGACTATTGAGGAATTCCCCAAAATGGTTTGTGGCCAAGGGCCACATTCTTACACCATTTCTTAATGTTAGAAAACAAAAATACTGAAGGAAGATGAAGAAATCTGCAATTTAAAATTATATAAGCACCAGGTAGGTTCTTATAGCAGGTTGGATTCCAATATTTTTCTAGTGATCCTAAGAAGGCTACCTCAAAGCAGATGTCAAAAAAATACATTCAAAGACTATATTGACTAATTTTAAACCAATGCTGTTAGACATTAAATAAAATTAGTATATACAGAAGTCTAGATGGATGAGATCTCAGTAATCTCAATATATTTCATAAGCTTCCATAGTGTGACAGAAAGTGTATTAAAATTTTTTTTAATGTTTATTTTTGAGAGAGAGAGAGAGAGAGAAAGTCAGAGCGTGAGCAGTGGAGGAGCAGAGAGAGAGGGAGACACAGAATCTGAATCAGTTTCCAGGCTGTGAGCTGTCAGCACACAGCCCAACACAGGGCTTGAACCCACGGACCACGAGATCATGACTAGAGCCAAAGTCGGATGCTCCACCAACTGAGCCACCCAGGCACTCCAATATTATATTAATTGGGAAGGGCATCTTCTATATCCTAGAGCAAGTGAAGTCTAATCTAGACACAAATAATAGCGCTAATACTACCATGCTACTCAACGCCCAGAGAAATAAGATTTTTATGGTTTCTGTTGGCCTCCCATTTAGTAAACGTTGTATAAGATGTCTTTAGCACACTGCTTGTAAACACAAGTTGAAAGACCCTGGAACATACTTGAGTTTGTATTGGAGGCCGTTCTGGAGGTCGTCTTGCCCGCCATTTTTTGATGAGCATAGGAAGGCTAGGCTAAAAAGGGATACTTGCCAGAAAATAGGAGAAAGATAAATTGGAAAAAAATTACAAACTTTTAGAAATGATTAAAATCTTTGAAAGTGAGATCGTTATCTCTGTACATATGTTATATTCTTTAATTAATTTTGGTACTTTAGGAAACAATAAAGCACTGTCAGCTTGAAAGAATTTAATGTAGCATTTAGAAATGAAACACAGACAACCCATTTTCTGGCTTTTAGAAGTGAAATGTAGACAATTTATGTTAAGTAAAAGAATTTTACAGAACTTCAGATTTATAGAACCAGACCACAGAACCTTGACTTTAAGGATTTTTATGGGGAGAAAGGTGAGGAAGAGCAGAGACTAGGGAGTCTAAAACACATCATGATTAAGCAGTGGCTCTTGCTAGATGGTATAATGTAGCACAGATCTTTTAAGTTAGAAAGAAAAAGACATTTCCAGAGAGAATCAGTGTGGCCTTAGTAGATCCTCAAACGTGTGATACATCATGCTCAGGGGAGGTGGTGTAGAGGGAAGACAGGGGCTTGACGCTGGTGGGTAAAGCAGAGATCATTGACATACAGATTAATGGGATTGTACTGTCCAAGTATTCACAGAGTAGTAGATTCTCCACACCAAGGAGTGAGTCCTCAGACATGCTCAGAGAAGCTCAAGATGGAAGATCTGGGTAGTGTCACACAATACTGAGTGCCCTGATGGAAACTGTCCTAGTAGAACTGACAGAGGGACATCGAGGAGTCAGGGCCCTCTCAAAACCATTCTCCCTGTGCTCCCAGTACCTCCTTCCTTTGTTGCTCTGTTGCTGACCAGAGCCTGTTGACCTAATCTTTCATGGTCCACTCTTCACGTGATGCTTGGCCTGCTCAGCATTTGCCCCTGTGCCTATTTCTCCCACTGGACAAAGCCGTTGCATGTCCTCTGTGCTTGCTGATTTAGTTTGAACAGCTGCCTGACTTACCAAACGTTGGCTTGCATGTTTTCCAAAGTAAAAACATGATTGTCTGTTTCATAATTTTGTTTAAGATGGATGCTGTGGGTAACCATTGTGTGTAGTGCTAATTGTGATGTTGGATAAAAGGAAAGAACATGAAGCAATAGAACCAAATGATAATTCTGCAGTAGTGTTTTTAGTTAGTAAGTAAGCCAGTCACCTATCCATAAGACTTATCCTAAGCTACAAAATTAACAATTGTATTTTTCCCCTCTTTTTTGTCCTGCTACTTCAGGAAAGTTAACTTGCCTAGAAGAAGGTAAAATAGGGTTGTGAAAGTTTAAAATTCACAGAAAATATTTCCTCCTTTGCTACGTGTTAGTGTTTAAGGCTCAGGACAATAAATAAGCAAAAGTAATTGAAAAACACATTGCCCTCTGTGCAAAAGAATTCGCATCTGAATATAGGCAAAAGCAAAATATTACAATTACTGTAACCTGTTTTCCCTGCTGCTTCATAGAGTAAATTTATGTTAAATAGGTGAGTCATGGGCAGTTTTATTTATGAGTTTTATGCTCCTTCACATTTACGAGTTATATCTATAAAATACGGACGTTCATATAAACTTTAGAAATATTTTAATGTATTTAGTATATATAAATATTTACATATGTATATGTTTATTATATATTTATATGAGTATAACTAATGTATTTTTGTTCTCATGATATATTCTGTGAATAATTTCTGTTAAATCTCATGTAATCAAAAGCTCACCATGTGATGATCTTTTTTTCAGAATCTTGGCTTCCATGCTGGGTCATATTATTTCTCTGAGATATACAAATAGTTTGAGTTTTTAAAAAATGTAATTTGCAGCTATGGAGTTTTCTTCTAATAACAGTTTCTCCCAAAAACACAGAGCAAGGGTCAACAGAAATTCCTGGCTGACTAGAAAGCAAGTAGAAGAATTCTCATTAATTTGGCTATTTAATTTTCGCTTTTACTTGTAGAAACATTATTTTTTCCAGTAAAACACTAATTTCTAATTCAACAAATAATGTCAAGACAGAGGAGGTTGAGGTGGAGAGACAAAAAGAAAATTTGGAAAGCCATAAAGTAGCTTATTAAAAAAACCAATAGATTTTCTTTTGACTAGCAGCTGCTTTTCCCTCAGCTGTATCAGACGTGCTCAGTAGAATATTCTTGAAAGAGAAATGAAATATATGTTTAATTATATCTTTAAGCTTATGTAGGAAATCACTTTTCTGTCCCACAGAATTGAAGACCTACTTGTGTTAATTTAACAGAATACTTCATGAATTATTTTTATATTGCCATGCTGATTAAGGTCACAAATGCCTGGACCTAAAACCATGTTAATCCCAAATCAATATGCTTCTTTTGTTATTTTAGATATTAAGCACAGTAAGTGTGGTAGTGTATAGATTTTTGAAAAGTGCCTTGGAAAATGAACTCAGTTTATGATATGGATTATTGAAAATGGAATTTATGACTATTCAGATGAAAACTACTTTTTTTTTTTTTAAACGCATCGCCACCAAAGAAGCCAAACTCGATTTTTTTCTGGTGAAATTGTCAGTTTTATGTTATTACCATGTGCCCTCTTGATGGACTACTGATTAAACAGTGGCAAACATTTTGGTCTGATTGCCAGAGACTCACATTTAGATCCTGGGCTCCCCTTTTGGAATGTGCAAATGGGATTTATGCATCTGGTGAGAAGAGTGAATTCATGAAGATAATAGAAGGGAGTAATATGAATTTTGTTAAGTGAAATTTATCTTCATGTTCGTTGGATTAGAGTACACCACTTTCGAATGCTCTGAGTTTACAGCCTTCTGGATGGCCTCTGTTTTCCTGCTCTGCTTCGTTTGCTAACAAAAAATTCTCGAACGTTTTCTTAGCCATTTTGGTTATCTCACCACTGTTGCTGTGGATCAAATAATGCCAAACTTAATCACTAGTTAGCCGTTTAAGTTTGGAAAGATCAAGTATTACCCCTCACCATTTGTTTTTTTCAGTCGGCATAATACTAGAACGGATTATCCAGTGGAAGGTTTTGAACACTCAGCAAGGGGTGCGGTGGGAACGTGGGCCCAGCATGAGCTCGGGCGGCTCTGTGAGGAGGTATTGTTCTGTTGTGTGCACCGTGGTAGTTCCAGCCCTGGGACTGCACGTCTCACCTAGATTTCAATACATTAATAAATTTATTTCAATAAATCCTTTGAAAGAATGAATAAAACAAATCAGGGCAATGCAAACAAATCGGTTTCTGTTTTGATGTTTATGTTACTACTTTGCTAGACCGTGGGATACTATGCATAAAGTTTACCTAGAATTCAGCAAGATATGGATCAGTTTGTACATAATATCTTTCAGGGGAAGAGACAAGTATATGTTAGGTCACAGGTTAGTTATGTCAGAGCCTGGCCAGTGGTCACTCAGAAAATACCTGTTGGAAAAAAAAAAGCCTCTGGAGGGAAGCTGTACGGCATGTCATGGTGCTTCCACTTAAATCTTTTTCCTAGAGTTGAATGAAGACAGTCACAAATTAGGTGATGGCAGACTTAACAATTCACAAAGAACACAATGGGCTGATAGAATAGGTAGAAGGCAAAAAGATGAAACGTTAAAAAAATAATGCAAATGCTTATTAGCACCTAGGTTCAAAAAGTATAAAAAACTATAGGTTGACAAAGATGTAATTCTGTAGTTAAATACACAATGTAGATTAGACTTGAGACATAGTTGAATGCAAACCAACAATAATCTGATATGGTCACTAAAATGTGAGTGTGATTTGGGGCTGCATTAATCATGATTAACCTTGGGTCTTTGGTTCCGAAAACCTCTGACATTATATGCACATTGTATCTATGTGTACTTTCTTCCTTTCTTTTTTTTTTTTTTAAAGGAGAAAGAGTTCATACTTTTTATTAAGTTCTTAATGAAAACAGTGACTCAGAGAGTATTAAGATCTACTAGTTCAGAGGAAGATAGGTAACATCCTATTTGCATATAGGTCAGGTCAAAGTATAGTTGTACCATTATAATTAGTTCTTGAAAATACATTTTAAGAGTAACCGTGATAAATTAAAACGTCTCCAGGAGAAAGCTGGGATAGTGAAAGGTCTGAAAATCATGACCTATGAAAGTAGGATTGGGGCACCTGGGTGTCTCAGTAAGTTAAGCGTCCGACTTTGGCTCAGGTCATGATCTCACAGCTTGTGAGTTTGAGCCCCGTGTCAGGCTCTGTGCTGACAGCCAAGTCTGGAGCCTACTTCAGATTCTGTCTCCCTCTCTCTCTGTCCCCTGCTAGTGTTCTGTTTCTCTCTGTCTCAAATATAAATAAACATCAAAAAAATTTAAAAAGAAAAAGAAAGGATTGAAGGAACTGGAGAGCTAGGTTTGGAAAGAAAAGATTGTAGATATATTACATGACTTCAAAAAAATAAATGGTGATTTGAGATTGGGAAAAGAGATAGATACTCACAGTATCTAGTACTGGAATTGGAGGTTCTCATAATCGGTTCGTGGGTGTGAAATGCTGTGGCTGTGTTGTATGGCAGTTTGGCACAATTGATTTTCTTTTAAATGCACATTTATTTCTAGGTAATTTAGAGGAATTCTGTGCACAAGTGCATATGCGCAAATGTACATAGACAAAGAAATTTATAAGGGTATTTAGTCTAGCAGTTTTATTAATTGCCCCGACTTGGAAATAACCTCAGGATTTATCATAGATTTTACCCTTGGTACAACTATGGAATACCATGCAGCAGTTAAAATGAAAGAGGCAGATGGATCTACAGGTTTCCAATATGTAAAATGTTATTAAAATTTATTAAGTGAAAAAAATAGCATGCTGAATATAATATGTATTATAATTTATGAAAGATCCCACAAAAGCGGTATCTTTCCCTGTGCGCATAGAGAGATAAAGATCTGGAATAATTCATAATAAGCTGGCAATAATGCTTCTCTCTCTGGGATTCAGGGAGGGTCAAGGGGCTCCTTATTTGCATAAATTGTAATTTTTACATAAAAATGTATTCAAGTGGTTTAGAAAATAATGAATAATAAGTGGAAGTTGTAAATGAATAAAAGTGAATAAATAAAATTTTAGAGGATTTATACATGGAAAAATGGTTAAATTCCTTTTTCTATATAGTTTCAGAGAGGAAACCGGCTCAGTTGTATTAGGCTTATTTTAATTCTGTTTAAGGAATCATTTTCTAGGATTAGAAATGTTTTAAAATGGAATTGGTTGTCAATTATTGGCTCCATTCTCATTGGAAGGGTTGAAACAGAGCTTAGATAACTATTATTAACTATCCCAAAGATGTTTTAAAAAGAGTCATCCTATTCAATGGGAAAGATTAGTAAAATAATTTTCAATTTTGTGAGTTTATGATTCTGTGGCTAGCTAATGTCCAAGTGCCCTTTTGGTTATATATTCTACCACTCTTACTTAGAAGTCCTTGACTTAGCAACCAGTCTTTTACCTCTCCATATCCTCAGTTTACCTCTGTGATCTTACTTTCTTTCATGACTTCTTCCATGCCCAGTGTTACCCGCAGTATGGGAGGCACACTGCTGGTTCAGGAAGTGAATTTGATTTTGAGTGCTGCATAATATGGCATCAAAGCCCAACCTTTCCCAAAGGGTGGGAGGTATACCACTGGTTCAAGAGGTGATTTTGCATGTTTACCTAAATACTGCGTTAAAGAATATTGAATCACTGAATTATCAAATCAGTGGGGGAAAACAGTTTTTTGCCCTTTTCAGTGCTTTTGATTGGAGTCCAGGAGAAAATTGTTAACATTTTTCTAAAACTTAATATTTTTCCTTTTTAGCCAAGTGAGAAACTTTTGAGCTTTGAACTTCAGTTATCAACAAATACAGATCTATAGCAAAATTTATGTTTTTCTTGACTGCGTTGTGATTATTATCTGTTTTTGGTGGTTGTAGCATCAGCTCCTGGTTACATACTCAATATCTATTACTCCCTCTCTCAAGAAAAAACCCCAAAAAAACAAAAAAAATAAGTAAATTTTGAGTCACTGACATGATTAGAAAAATCAGTAATATTTGCTGTCTTGGTTTGTATTGGTTCCTTTATATATCCACCTAACATAACAACAGCTTAAGCAGATAAGTCTCTCATTCAGTAGTCAAGAGATAGGAAGTTCAGTCTTAGTTACGGCAGCATCATAGTAATTAGGGACCAGTATCCTCTTTTTCTGCTTTGCTTTTCTTAGCATGAGTCCTCTGTTCTCATGACTGCTTACTGGTCCATTCAGCTGTTGCTCCTCTACCCGTCTCATCGATAGGAGAAGCAGAGGGAAGAATGGGGCTAGGGCAGAAAGTGTGCAACTCTCAGATGGATAAGCACTCTTTACATATCCTCCTGGGTGTCACACCTGACATATCTTATTGTCTCAGTGGCCAGAACGAAGACACATGACCACACCTAGTTGCAAGAGAGGCTAGAGGTTACAGTGCTTTAGCTGGCACAGGATTCTCAAAACGGATGTGTTATGGTACTATTTCATCTTTTCTGATGCGTGTGCACCAAAATTTGCTTGGTTCAGGTTTACTGTGTTTAAATTTTTACGAAATTTTAAATAAAATTTTTCATTATATCTTTATTGTTATGTAATTTATTTGTAAAATGACTTAAGCGTCGCCTGGGTGGCTCAGTCGATTGAGTATCTGACTTCAGCTCAGGTCATGATCTCACGGTTCATGGGTTTGAGCCCTACTTTTGGGCTCTGTGCTGACAGCTCAGAGCCTGGAGCCCGCTTCAGATTCTGTCTCCCTCTCTCTCTGCCTCTCCCCACTCATGCTCACTCGCTTTCTCTTTCTCTCTCAAAAATAAATAAACTTTAAAAAATATATAGAATTAAAAGACCATTAGACTCAGATGATAAAGGATGATGACTATTTTTCCTGATGTACTGAGAGTTAAATAGAAATAGCTAGTTAGATAAATATTAATAAAAACACTAGTTAATAAAAGTGCTTGAATATAGTAAAAAAATCACAGAAGAAGTTATTATTACACATATGGTTTGGGAAACATCACGTCAAAAACCTATTTTCTTTGTTCTGACTTTGACTTGTTAAATTATGTTTTTGTTCTCTTGTTGGTATTTTTCCTCTATAAAAAAGTTTTTACTGTGAGGAATTACTGTTCAGTGAGTATGGACTTTCAATTTGGGAAGATGAAAAAATTCTGGAGATCGATACTGGTGATGCTGGCTGCTGGGGTGTATACATATTCATATATAGATGGTTCAGATGGTAAATTTTATGTTATTTACATGTTACCACAAATTCAAAAAACTAAAAATTAATTTTAAAAAATTTAATTAAATTAAAACAAATTGCTTTCAACAGAATGCTTTCCTTAATGACTGCTTTCATTCTTACTCATGCCTTTATTTTGGGTGTTCTACTTGTTTTGGGGCAGAATTGCTATTATGTGGATATTGTACTATATGGATACGCTCATAGAAGAAAGCAGATAGAGCGTATAGAATCCCAAGTCACTCATTTTGACACTTTTATACAATGGGTCCCGTATCAATTTGAGCACACTATATTATTTTCAGTTAATACCAATCTATAATTAATATCTAACTAGGCTAGCAAATGATTAAGTACTCTGATTCCCATTGTTCTTTCGGAGCTACTGTTTTGCATAATGTGAGGCTCATAGGCTTACAGTGTGAGGGTTATATATAGGGCCGAGATGAATGGATTTTCCTGAGACCTTCCTTTGTGTTTCTCCAGTTTCCAAGTCAGGCTGCATGTAACAAGACTCTGAATTCTTACACTTGCATGTTCAGGGTCCAAGACCCACTGGGATCCAAGCTTTGCATCTGTTCCTTACTTGTCTGGTTTCCCACTGGTTTAATTGCATCCCACACTATCCATATTATCATTCACACCTGCATCTGATGATGTTTTATTTTTTAGTTTCCAGCATTTGATGGAGGGATCATGAAGTCCACAAGAAGGCTCATTTATAAGAATTCAAATAAAGAATTTTTATTAAGACCAGGAGGCATGAGAACAGCAGAGCGCATGGAGAGGGATACAACCGGTTATGTCTACCTCAAAATTAAGTTCTCTTGATCTGCTGAGGTGTATTATGAGCACGTTTCCTAATAAAATGATTTTCTTAAATACACTGCATTATACCAAGATGCATAGAGTTTGCATAATGAACTGTGACACAGGAAAAGTGTTTTATATGTTCCCTTTGAAATTTCTTTCTATTTGTATGCCTAATGTTACTGTCACATTTCTAAGTAGACCCTAGTTTTTCCTAGGAAATTGAGATGCTTTTGTGCTCTATTCATTGCAGGGATTTTCCAACAATTTTTTAAAAAAACATTTCCGCCAATGGGGTCCTTTCAGAACGCCTACAGAGGATATAAAAAATATATTGTAGCGCATTGTACTGGTGTCAGCAGGCCTGCGTGTTTTCAGCCTGGTGTGACGTCAGAACAATGCGGTGCATCTTTCACGGCGCCAGCTCGCTGGAATAAAAGACCCATTCAGGGGGAAACCCTGGGATGGTCACAGTTTGTAGGAGTTTCTGTGCATGGCCACACAAGCTTATAACTTTAAATTTTTCTTACAGCGGATGCTAGTTTTTTCCCATTGCAGCTGAACTTTCCTTCCGAAAAGTGAATGTTTTTATATATAGCAGCTATAGTATTCATTCTTTGGTTAAAAAAATAAAAAATAAACGTTTTTCTGTGGAATGATTCTATCCCAAGGCCAGCATTAGCACATTTTATTCATGCTGCTTTCTAAAACCCCTGGTGTTAGACTGACAGCAGAATGTGGACTCCGCAGACCCCGCTGCACAAATTCCCAAAGCCCCTGTCTGAGGGATCGACGGATGCGAGTGTGGGTGGTACTGCGGATGCTTTGGAGGTGAAATTAAAACGTCCTGTATTTCGATGTATAAAGTAAACAGAACGCATTTCATTTTAGGTGGAGGTTGTAGAGAAAGAGAAAATGAAGCACTCTTCCTTAAAGTTTGGGAATTCTTCTCCTGACTCTTCATTTTGTTGTTCTTGGTACACTTTTATTCCCCCAATTACAAAATTCAGTTGTGAATGGTGAGGAAATTGGAAAGTACAAATAAAGGAATAAATTAAGCTTCTTTGGAATGCCCTTTCCTACCTCACCCAGCAATGTCCGTTGTCGATACACTGCTGTGTGTCCTTCCTTTGGAGTGTATATGTGGCAAAAATGGGTCATACGGAACGGATAGTATTTGTAACCTCATTCTGCTCGGTATACAACAAACCCTTTCCTGTTGTTTTCTAATAGGATGATTGTAAAGCATCGTTTTTAATGACTGTAAAGTATTTCATTATAAATGAACCATTTATTTTAAAGTAACAGCTTATTACTTTCAGTTTTTTGTTTATTGCTATTTAAATTTACCTTTTGATTCTATATCCCTTTTCAACTGAGTCACTGTGTACCCTTATTTCCCACCTGATGAACTCTTGTTTGTTTGATTGTTTTCCTGTTATAAACAAAACTACTATAATCATGTTGGACACATATCTTTGTGCATGTTTGCAGTGTGTGTCTTCTGTTTCTGTTTCAGTGAATGATTTTCTGTTTGAGTCACTTGTGTATATTTCTCTTAAATTACATCTCTTTTAATTGATTTAAAGAAACTTTAAACCCTTTTTTAAATATGTCTGGCAAATTAGTTCTTTCAGTCTTTAATTATCTTTTTTTTTTTAAATTTTATTTATTTTTTATAGAAAGAGAGAGACAGAGCCTGAGCAGGGGAGGGGCTGAGAGGGAGGGAGACATGGAATCTGAAGCAGGCTCTAGGCGCCGAGCTGTCAGCATGGAGCCTGACATGGGGCTCAGACTCACAAACTGTGAGATCGTGACTGGAGCCCAAGTTGGACTCTTAACTGACTGAACCACCCAGGCACCCCTAGTCTTCATTTATCTTTTAATTTTACTTGTGGTGATTTTTTTGCCATAGAAAAATGTTTAATTGTTTAAATTTTAGTCATTTCATGTATGACTTCTAGGTTTTATGCCTTTGCTGGGAAAGACTTTCTCCTCTTAAAGGTTATAAAATAGTTTTCTGTGTTTTCTTCTAGGACTTTTATGCTTAGATATTTAATCCATTGAAATTTGTTTTTGCTTAATGGTATGAGGGGGAAAAACTTTTTGTTTTCCCAAAGAATATCCAGTTGTTTCCTATTTCTTTTCCATACCATCTTTTGCCACTCATTTCAAATGCCAGCTTAATATAAATGGCCATATCTATTTGAATCTCATTCTCTATTCCTTGTTCAAATAACATACTGTTTTAATTATTATAGCCTTTTAACATATTTTGCATCTGGAAAGGAAAAAACATTACTTAAATGAACTTGTTGGGTATAATTTTTACTCATGGATTGAGAGAGTCCAGAAAAGCTATACCAACTTACGCACTCGCTAGCAGTATGTGCAAATGCTTATTTGCATCACTGATCCTGCACATATGTATTACCTACGGTTTACATGAATTTTTTAAGTTGCCAATGCGATAGATGAAAAATATATCTGAAGTATCTGAAAACTTGATTGTATATATCCTTGATTACTAGTAGGGCTGAACGCTTTTCCTATGGTTACACAGTATTGCAATTATTTTTCAGTATTTTCAGTCAGTTAAATGTGCTCATGTTTCAGTAACAGCTTGCCTCAACTATAGAGAACATAATGGTTGATCCAGGAGCAGGACAATTCTGAAACCAAGAACTGAAGAAACTTCCTACTGCTAGGGGACCAAGACAGTAATAGTAGCCAACCTTTATTCAGCTCTCTTCTGAAAGCTTTATACTCCATGGCTTATTAAATCCCCCTAGCACACTGTGAAGGAGGCCTTATGTCAACTGCCACTTTCTAATGAAAAATGGGGGCTCAGGTCGATACATGACTTGTGAAGGCCACATAGCTAGTAAGTGGCCAGGCCAGGGTGTGAACACAGGTAGTGGGACTTTGGAGTCCGAGTGCTTCCAGCAGAGGGTCTCTGCCGTGAATACCCCAGGACAGCCACGGGCACTTGCTGAAAAAGTCTGCCCCAGAATCAGGACAGCAAAGACAGAAATGGTTGTGTGTCCCTTTAAAAAGGTAGGGCCTTATGAGGCGCCTGCATGGCTCAGTCGGCTAAGCAGTTAAGCGGCTGACTTTGGCTCAGGTCATGATCTCCTGCTTGTGGTTCCTGAGTTTGAACCCCACTCTGGGCTCTCTGCTGTCTGCGCAGAGCCTGCTTTTTAAAATGCCCAAAATGCTGTGGAGGCATAGCATAAGTTTCCTGTGAAGAGTAGTAACATTCTTGGTCTCTGTGAGAAGGCATCCTCATCTGGAAGGGACGGGTGGTGATTACTATACTTACTTATTTTTTTTAAAGTGCAGAGTAGAATGTTACTGCTTTATCTGATTTCATTTCGTTGACTTTTAAGCTGTAATGTGGTGGATGAAGAGCTGATCCTGGAATAAGAAGTGTTCTGTCATTTTCTTACTCGTTTTATCTTTTATCCACATTTACTGATTTTACGAAGTTAAAACTAGTTAAATTTCAACCGATGCAGTATGACTATCTGAATAAAAAATAGGCAGGTGGCAGTTTCCTTTTGGCTTCCATAGTTGGCCAGAAATTAAGAGGAAGAAAGGGTTCAGTTGGGTTCTGGTTACCTCTCTTTTCTTCCTAGTTTGCTCTTTAAGGTTTAGGAGTAGTTTGGGGGCAGTAGAGGGAAAGAAAATGAATCTAAAACTAAGTATTGGTAAGAAGCAAGTCTTATGTGTGCAGGTTGTGCCTTGTCCATGAGTCTAAACTAGGGTTGGAAGTATCTGGTTCTGTAGTCACCTATATGAGTAATGATATGGGAATCATATATTGATCATTATAACATTGGTCAGTGCCCTCTCCTCATTCACAGGGAGCTGGATTTATGAGATGACGTCTTCTTAGAGGAGAGTTTGAAACCACAGATCTTCTTGCCAAAACCTTGGGCCTCCCTTAGTTCTCTTACCTGAGCAGATGGCATACTCCAACAGTTACTTACACCGAACTCCTAGAAATAATCTCTATTCTTCACTTGAACACTCAGTAGATCTCCAGATACTGTTGATTCTGTCTCAAAAATGCACCTTGATTCCTCATGTTCAACTTCTGTGCTGATATCGTCTTCAAACTAGAATCTCTTACATGGAGGTTTTTTCATTAGCCTCCTAACTGGACTCACCACTTCTGTCCCCAGCCCCCTGCCCCATCAATGTATTCATTTAGTAACCTAAATAACCTATTAAATTAAAAAAATAATTTGGAATAATTTTAGACCTATAGAAAAGGACAAAAATAGGGCAGAGTGTTCTTGTATTTTCTTTACCCATCTTCCCCTAATGTTAATATCTTACATGACCAGTGATGGAAGCCAGGAAATTAACACTAATGTAGTAATATTAACCAAGCTAACAAACCTTATTCAATTTTCACCGATTTTCCCAACTAATGTTTCTGGTCCAGGACCCAGTACAGGATCTCACATTACATTTCGTTATCCTATCTCTTTCGCCTCTTGCAATTTATGATGGGTCCTCAGTCTTTCTTTGACTTTCTTGACATTTTTGAAAAGTACTTGTCAATTCTTTGGTAGAATGTTCCCCAGTTTAGGTTTGTCTGTTGTTTTCTACGATTAGATTGAGGTTATGCATTTTTGGCAAGAATTACCACCAAATCACGTTGTGTTCTTCACAGTACGTCATGTCAGGGGGGCTAAATGTCTTGTTACACATATTAGGCTTGTCACAAACCTTCAGTGGCTTTCCATTTCTTTGAGAGTAACATACAAACTCTTCGAAGACCCCACCCAATCTAGTCTCTACTTTAATTCATGCCTCATGGAAGGACGAAAATGAATGAAACATAAGGGGTTTAATTCTCAGTGTCGAAAATAAGGGAAGAGACTTTTCCCCCTTCCTAATCTTAGAACGTTTACTTTAGAAAACTTGTAAGGTCTTTCGCTCTCTGTTCAAAATGTATATAAATTTTTGTAAAAGCTAAAATAGACTGTTGCCAGCTTGAGGACCCAGGAGTGTGTTTTTCAGGGACCTGGGAACCATCTCTTTGAAATGTCAGCATTAAGGAAGATAGAGCCTCTACCTCCCAGCGTCTGTGGGAGGATAGAACCTCACTGTAGTGGGTGCCTCATTCCAAGCTACAAAACTACCTCTTGTTATAAAGAGAGTTTATTTTTCCTTTGAATAAAGCCAATTAGTGAACACAGATGGTCACCCCAACTACTGAGTAAATTTAGGAACAACTGTGTGACAAATGGTGCTGTCAAGTCCTCTTACATGACTAGTTGTTTCTCTTGAGAATGTGTATGTAATGGGTTGTATTTACTTGGCTACATAAAGGGATGAGATGTCTTTCAGTCTTTGGAATCTCTTGATGGATTGCTTGTGATGGGTGTCACATTTTGGCTTAATGCTTCTTCAGTAATAAAACTGTTTCTTTCTCATCTACATTTGTGGAGAGGTTTCCTGGTTTGAGAGATTCTGTTTTTAATTCTATTTCCCCAACACTCCTCTCCATTAACTCACTCTGGCTTTCTTTCATGTCTTGAAAAATGCCAAGCTATTACCTGCTTTAATATCTGCTTGAAACCCTCCACCTTCCTGTACCTCTTTATAAAAGTGGTTCTTTCTATTCTTGACTGAGCTCGTATATAATATCCCTAAAGAGGCCCTTCCTGGCTACCCTAAGGAAGCCACTCCTTCCATGGGCTATCTGTCACATCATCCTGTGTATGTGTACTTACAGAGTACTTAACACAATCAGTAGTTATTGTGTTTATTGAGTTGTTGACTTTTTCATAGTGTGTTTCCTTTTACTAGGGTATAAAGCTCCAGAAGGGAGAGATTCTCCCCCACCCCTAATCGGTTTGTCTTGTTCATAGCTGAATCCCCTATATCTACAACAGTGTCTGGCACCTAATCAATACTTGAATTTTTGTGGAATAGAATGAATAAGATGGGCACGATCAACAGATTAGATTGGTTATATAATGAAAATGTACATCTGCCTTTTTCTTCAACTTGTAGAGAAGTCTTAACAGACTAGTTTTAGCAGTGTTTGTATTTGTTGAGCATCTAAAATGATTATATGGAGGAAGGAATACATGAATACACCTTCATACTTAAATAAAAACAGGCTCAAATCTTTGTTTTTCAAATAGGAAAATCTACAGTGTTTAAAAAAAAACCAACAACCACTCAAATATTTTAGGAAAGCTTTCATGTTAATTTTGGCTACAGCTGGGGCTATTTGAATTGTAGCGTTAACTAATTGGCCAGTGTGAACATCAATTAGTCCTGAATAAAGAACAGGAGAGGAATGCCGAGAGGGAGGAAGTGAGATTCAGAACTGTAGCAAGTCTACTGGGAATCTTCACATCCTAGGAGAGGAAGCCTTAGGGGTTATGCTGACATTTGAAGGAAGGCTTAACATAGTGTTTCTCAAACTTGAGCATGCATTGGAGGGAGTTTTTAGCACTGGTTGCTAAGCCCCACCCTCAAAGTTTCTGATTTGGGAGGCCTGGAAAGGGGCCCGAGAATTTGCATTTCTAACAATTTTTCAAGTGCTGCTGCTGTTGCTGGCCCAGGCACTGTATTTTGAGAATCATTGCTTTAAAGTGTTGCTTGACTGGAAGAATTGATGGAGTTTGTTTATAACAATCTTTTGGGAGTTGATAATGCCTTAAAAAAATTGAACAAATGTTACATTCTTTTTAATTGCCGAGAAAAAAAGGGTCTCTTTTTGCATGCTCGTCTTTTGGGCTCTTATTGAGTATGTACTAGTTACGTGCATCTTTTCAATTAACTATTATAATTATGTACAGAGTTAAATATTATTATCTGTGTTTTACACAGGAATAATTTAAGCTTCAGGATGGTTTGACTACTGCCCGATTGTTCAAACCTAGTTAGAGATAAAGCTCGAATTTCAACAGGGCTATCCGACTTCAGGATTAAGCCTCTTTTCACTATGCTGCTTCTCAGCCAGAAAAATTCAGACTAATTTTAAGACTAAGTGATAACACCTTGGGGTGTTGTACGGCTGAGGAGGAAGTTACTCATTAGCTTGAGGTGAGCCTGATCTGATATAGAAGGCTGGTTAAGATTAAAAACAAAAACAAAAACGTTCTAATGTGAAGTACAGCATCTAGGTGTATTTAGAAAGATGGCAGGCTTACTTACCAGGAGGGTTGGAGTGTTTTAAATGTTTATTTATTTGTTTTGAGAGAGAGAGAAGATGGGGTAGAGGATCACAAGCAGGCTCCACACTCTGCGCAGAGCCCGTTGGGGGGTTCATTCTCACAACTGTGAGATCACGACCTGAGCTGATACCAGGAGTCAGACACTGAGCTGACTGAGCCACCCAGGTGCCCCGAGGGTTGGAGTATTTTAAAGTTAACTCTAGCAAAACACTCATTTTGTATATGAGTCTGAATAATTTATCTAAGTCGCAAAAACAAATTGACCTTTTTTGGTCTAATTGCCTACATGATTCAATGTATTTTTTATCAAGAGGCATTGAAACCAAAGAGGTTTTCCGTAATATCCCAGGAATGCATGGATCACCTTGAAAAGCTCTGAAAAACTAATAACATAAGAAGCAAATGACTGAGTTCATAATTGTTTCCCTTTCTCTAAGCCAAAATTGATGGCCAGTAGGAAGGCATTGAAATCCAGTGCACACTGATGCTATTTATAAGGTCTTGATATTTTAGACTTGTAGTGCACCATTCATCCTGGGATCATAAAAGTGGTTGTTAAAATTTATACCATATTAGTCTGATTAACACTCAGATGGGTAAAAATAAAGGATTGAGGAGAAATATTTATTTCACAAGGGTAGGGACTTTAATATACAGAAAGCTGCATAAATCTGCAGATGTTCTAATTAGATTCAGCTGAACTGCTTCAGAATGCAGGATAACATGGATTTACTCTGCCAACAACTAAGAATAACTTTTCTGATGCAAAAAATGTTCAAGTTTCAATATTGAAACATAAAATATCCCGGCCCAGGGGATAGATTCTTTTCACATCAGTTTCTTCATTGGCTCAGATTCCTCCAGCACTTAAGTTACTTCTTTATTATAAGTCTTAAATAGAATTCACTAAATGGTACCCTAATGATCCTCTTCCCAGGCCATTTCCTATTTTCCTATTTTCCGTTAATAGTTAAACATTAACCTGAGATCACTAGAACACTGTCAAGCAAGTTTTCCACACGGTGCTTAATTTACAATCAGGGAGTAGTTTAGGCAATGAGAAAATCTGGCTCTTAAAGAGGATGGCGTTAAGGAATCAAGGGATGTATTTCATAGGATATTTTTGTCAGTCGATTTCCATTTTTTTCTTGAATATATGTCATTTTTTAATCTCAGGAAGTTATTTCTGTGTGCTGGCAGGGTAAATCTATGTCGTTCTGGATTTAGAAATAGTTTGGCAAATCTAATCAGAGAATTTGTTAGGGCCCAAGTTATAGCCAGGGTGGGGCATGAACCCTTCTCCAGCCTGGGAATCCCGCTGGATCCCCAAAGGCCTGGAGATCCCTTTGGTGTCTACCTTCAAAATGTTCCTTTAGTATCAGAAGGCTTTATACTTCCAGAGAATGTGGCTGTCAGATCCAGCCAGGCATTTTGATTTAACTGTTTCTGCTCTTGGAAGGCCAAGTAAAGGAGAATGTTCCTTTTCAAAGGATATCAAGGGGAACAGGAGAGAGGCTGTATCCAGAACCTCCTGTTCCATGACAGCCCTTTAGACAAGCCGACCTTTGGTCAATATTCTCTCAATTCTATTTGATAAGCCAACCTATACTCCTTAATTAAAATGTTGGCAGGCAGTCTTCATGTGAATTTATGCCAAGGATTTGTTATAATCTCCTTGTTTTATGATTTCTCATTTTTAATAGCGGAAGAATAATTTCGTAGACCCTTCTGAAGGAGAGTCTCTGTAAACAACAGTTTTATCTCCTTCATAATCTTTTTGGATCTCTGCATATTTGTGTGGAGCAAGAAAAATAACATTGCCCAAACATGCTGTGTTTTAATTTATTAATATAAACAATATAGTTGTGGAAGGCATTTGCAGGAAATCGATTTGAAATAGATGTTACCATGGCATAAGCATTAGTTTGCAACATTTGAAACAATGAACGTGGAAAATCAACAGTCTTTATAGATTTACCAGCTACCGATTAGTGTAACATCTGAGTCAGGAATGTTGTAAAATATTTAGACCCGAGTCTCTTGTTTACATTTAACCCTTGGCTGTCCAGTATCATTTGATTCCCTGTTAATCCGATACATAAACTGATATTAAAAAAAAAAAAACAACTTACCAGTGATGTAACAAACAAACAAAACCAAAACCAAAACAGTGCCTGTGACATGAAAGGAACTTGATACATTTGAGATCCCACAGCCTAGTCTGCACCTCCTTTCTCATTTCTTGGGCATTTCCTTTCTCTCCTTTCTTCTTTCAAAGGGTAAGTTAGGCATCAAAAGGATGGGATTGGAGTAGGCTAATTAGAATGCTTAGCAGTGCATCATGCAGGGAAATATTGGCAGATGAGTTTCAACATGGGTAAAATGAGTACAAGAATGATTAGTGCCTCTTCTCATTCCAAGACAGCTTTGTCTGTTACCACGAGAGCCGGAGATGGAACTGCAGGGGTGGCAGAGTCTGATATGCCAGAGCTAGGAGATTCTCCAGGGAGGGCCAGCTCCTCACTGCTGAGCAGAGGCTCTCAGCCCAAAGTCCCTCCACCGCTTCCTCTTCCCATGAGTCAGGCCCTGGTCATCCGCTTCCAAGCTGTGATCACAATCGTTCAGTCTTTTATTTACTCAGTTCCTATGCAGTGTCATCGGGACAGCAGAGACTGTCCTTAGGTCATCCCTGGATTGTCAATTCTCAGATTTATTCACCAGACCAGGTTTCTGTTGGGATGCTGTCCTAGCTGAAAATACACAATTTTGCCTTTATCATACGCTCTAGGATAAAAAACTTGCTCATTACCCATAATCATTTGGTACTTATAGAACAAGAACATCTGGCCCCGGTGAATTGCGTCCTGGTGAGATGACATTAGAGTGATGTGTGTGCTCGAGTCTGGCAGAAGCACTTTAGAAACCGCCAACAAGCTTCCAGGAAGAGAGCAGAACAGAGGTTGTCTTCTCTTTGCGTTTTCCGAATTACAGGCATTACATCACTGTAGCGGGATGTTCTTCCAATCTAGGTTCTACACTTACTCCATCTTCCTTGGTTCACCTTTACTTGCATATAATCTCAGGCATGTGGTACATACCAGAGAAGAGAGTCCGGCTTTTGCCTTGAAATCTTTCACAAGTTAACCAAAGAATGAGTTCTTAGATTACTGTCTCGTTGACTGTATCTACCCTCATGTTAAACAGTATCTATTTCACTTTGTACTGTCTAGACCTGACAGTCTAGACAGAGTTAATGCTCATTAGGAGAGGCTGGTGGAGAGGTCTTGGATCTTCTTTGCTGGGCAGTGTGAGGTCACAGTTTTCCAGTTGCAGTGGGATTTGGAAAAAGGTTGAGACCACAGGTCGGGGAGAAGGACATGCAACAGGAAGCAGCCCTGTTGTCCCCTCACTTGGTAACAGTCTCACAGTTCAGCAACACATTCAGCTCCCAGGATAAAAGCAGGTGTTTTGCTTTAATTAAGACCAACAAAGACTTTTCTGTTCTCAATAGGCTTATATTTTTAGACACTAAGGTAAGGAGGAAAAGAACATTATCCCATTCTGTGCATAAAAATAAAGATTCAGCATGAACTGCATAATTAAGAACTGAAAGGGGGAAATGCAATTCAATTAAAACTGACAGAATAATACACGGAATCAATGGCTTTATTTGGTGTTTAATGATGATACTGTTTTCATTCCATTATACATGAGTCATAACCAGCTTTGCCTTAGTTTATAATTGTATTCCTTACAGAGTAAACCGAAGTATGCAATTTGCAATAGACTCATCAATTAAGAAGAGGCTTATTTAAGATTATCATAAATTGATCCCCAAGACTGAAACCAATATTTTTCCATTCCAATATATCGCTTTATTGGAATCGTGAACATTTTTAGGCAGGATGGAGAGAGCTGTTGGTAGGGGAGATGAGGAACAGTGTGCAAAGGATAAAGCCTGATTTCCATGAAAAAAAAAATGATAGTAAGTATGTTTTCCAGTGGAGAAAATGATATGGCAATATATTTTTGTTCCAGTGAGCTGAAGAAAACACGATGAGATTTTAGGTTGGAGAGGAAATGCTACATTGTGCTGCCTATATAAGATGAATCATGGTATTGGCACAAAATCAGGTGTAACAGGGAGATAGCATTTCTATATGTGGCCTTATAGCTAACGGGATTTTAAAATTGGGGCATGAGACCCAAGGAAAGCAGAAAAGAGAGATAAGTGTTATAAGTTAGGCTACTTGAGTACGTCATGGAATTAGTGGCAGGATATAGAACATTTTGCTGTTAGGCACATTAATCACAGAAAACGTCTCGGATGTTCCACTCGGTAGAGTTTCGTCCCACTGCCTATGCTCCGTGAATACAGCTGAGGACTCCACACGAATTAGCAGAGAATGTGAATGATTATAGGGTCAGAATCAGACAGGTTGGTCATAATGAAATGTGTCTGTCTTAGATCTTTATTCCATTAGTTGCATGGATAAAAGTTGCATATTCCCCATGCTTGACTACATTTCAAATGCACTGTATAAACAAATGGACTCTCCTTTATCTATAACAGCTCTGCTCTCAAGAACTGATAATGGTTTAGGTCTGGGGAAATAGTAATTTCCCCCCTAGTCAGAGAGTCATGGGGACTGTCCCGTTCTCCTTGGGTGGTGAGTGCTAGCTTCCCAGGACATACTTATGTAGGCTGGAAGCACAGCCTTCTAACTCATATACTTCCTATTATGAGAATAATCTTTCTGACTGGCCAGTGCTAAACCAACTCTTATGCCAAAGATTTCTTTATTAATGATCTGGAATAGATAGTGGGAAAGCAAAGGAAAGAGCCTTAAAGCCCACAAAGCAAATAAAACAGGAACACCTGCACTTTCTGGATATGTAGATTATATGTAGATAATCTTTTTTTTTTTTTTTTTTTTTAGTTTATTTATTTTGAGAGAGAGAACGAGTGCACACACATGCATGAGCAGGAGAGGGACAGAGAGAGAGGGAGAGAGAAAGTCCCAAGCAGGCTCTACGCTGTCAGCACAAAGCCCAACACGGGGCGTGAGCTCACGAACCGTGAGATCATGACCTGAGCTGAAATTAAGAGTCGGATGTTTAACTTCCTGAGCCACCCAGGCGCCCCTAGATTGGTAGATAATCTTAAATTCATACTAATGACTCATCTTTAAAGATCATTTTTGTGTTTTCTTGCATCCTTTTGGTTTTCCTTTGATTTTTTTGTTTTGTTTTGGACATTGAAAAATGTCAGCACGTGGATCAGCAGAAAGATTTTCAGATACTTGCGTGGACTATTCTTTGAGTCAGATACTGGACTCAAATTTTGATTACATAGCCAGATACAGAAGTAAATGTGTACCTATAGATACATTAATTTCATACATATGTAATTCTAAGGAGACTGGAATTAAATTGCTATCACTCTTTTTAGGTTCTAGGATTATTGTTAGTTAAATTAAAGTTTTCATAGGATGACTAAAAACAAGAGCTATCATTTATAAAGCAGGTGAGGCTGCGAGGCTGTGCTAAACAGGACATGTCCTGTGTATGATCTGTATGCGAACTGTGACAAGCAAACACTGACCCTTTCAGCCTTTGTTATTCATTCTGGCTGAAAACAGCAGTATTCAATTGCTAGACAACTACACAGGTTTAGAGATGGCCGTAGTTGCTAGGGAGTAATGAACTTTGCTGCTCTTTTAAGGATTCAGGCAGATGACCTTGATCTTGTTCCCTGTGGTTTAGCCAGCAGAGCCAGTAAGTTCAGACGACAAGTTTGGACCTGTAGCACTCATTCATTCATTCATTCATTCACTCACTCATTCATTCTTTTTTTTCTTTCATTGATTTCTACATTCAGTAAACATGTTTTGAGCATCCCGTATGATTTAGGTATTATACCAATTGTGAGGTACTTTGTCTAATAAACACTTGATAGCACTTACTGTCTGCCAGATATTAACTCATTCATTTGTCATGACAACCGTAAAGATAGGTTTCCCTCATTTTACAGATGAGGAAACAGAGTCACAGAGAGTTTGAGTAACTTGCCCAAGGTCACACAGCTAGTAAGCACAGGGCTGAGATTAGGACCCAGGCAGGCTGGTTCCAAAGCCCATGCTCCTAACCCCAAGATGTAGTCTCTTCTCTCTTAGAACTTCCAGTGATAGGTCTATGGGAAACAAACGGTAATGGAGAATAACAGCTGCTTAGGGTGATCAGGGAAAGTTTCATTGAAGGGAGGATATTTAAACTGAGGGTAAGAAGAAGGCAGCCAAGTGGAGGGTTGAGAGAGCATCCAGGCCAAGGCAAGGTCAAGTGTTCAAGGGACTCCCCAAGGGCCAGCGGGCTGGAGCAGCCGGGTAGGTGGGTGCTGGTTGCCTCAGGAGGGGAGTGACCCAGAACAGGATTTGAGACAAAATGCCTGGAAGAAATTTTATGAGACAGAGAAAACTATTCATGTAGATGAAAAAAATATTTCTTGGAATATGGGGTGTTTGAATGGGGATGGGGAAGTATGTGAGAGGCAGTAAGGAGGACAGAGATGTAGGTGGGTTCTGCAGAAAGTCTTAGGGGTGTGGCCAGTCACCGAGAAACTCAAGGTTGCTGAGATCCGGAGCCATCTGTTCCTATCCCTTTCTCAACCAGAGAAACTGGCAGTATCTTAGAGCCAGACAGATGGGGTCATGGATGGCATCAGAGAGACTCTGGTGTCCCAGCGTGGCCCCAAAGCTAAAACAGTTCCCGAGTCCCCAGGAACACAAATAGTGGAGAGAACAGCCGGGATTGAAGAAATCACACAGACAGCCACTAGGAGTATCTTAGAAGACTTTGTATAGCTGCATGGCAAATGCACCCAACAACGTCCTGCTACTTATGAAAGTTTTCCCTTCTCCCCAGAAAGTTAGGCTGATCTCAGGAAAAGTTGGGTTGCTGAATGCCAGGGATTAACTTCTGGATACCTCCACAGAATGGAGACTCAGAACAGAAGGGGCACACTGGAAAAGTAAAGTTGATCTCTTGCACATCTGAGTTGGTGGAGTGAGGCTCTTACTCGCTTCACATGGAGGCATCCTTCAGATTTGGTAAAAGTCCACCTGCAGCAAATATTCACACTGTGGGTTGATTACAAACTGTAGAATTACAGCCAAATCTCGTGGAGGCAACATGTTTAACTGTGGGACAACCATCAGATGGAGAGGAGGTCGACTCTCAGAAGTCACTGCGGATTTTGGAAATAAAGGTGGTCTGTGATGAGGCAGAGCTTGAAAAAGCACGAGAGAATGTTTGAAACTCTCTGGGCAGATAAAAGGTTGTCTTCAGAAGGGAGAGAGAATAGGTGAAGGTACTTAGAGGTTTAAAAATATTTTTAAAAAAAGTTTTAGTAAATTGAATTACTGTTGGTAGAGAGAATACCTAGAAAAGGTGAGTTATGGAAAGAATTTTTATGGCTTCTAACTTGGACTGTGGTTTTTCTAAAGTGAACTAATAGTTATTCTTTAAGCAACACCAGCTAGAGGGAGAGTACCCTTCTTTAGTCTAAGAAATGGCTATCAAGGTAAAAATGAATCGAATACCTCCTCAATGGTGTTGGCTTCTAATTTGCCAGTGATGCCTGCACCTGTGCACACATATGCACACACATACACACGCACACACATGTGCGGGCATAGGTGGAGAGAGGTGGGAACCAGATTTCACTGTAAGACTGGTGCACGGTCTCAGAGGGGGATAGTTTCCAAGACAATTGGAAAAGTACATGTTCTTTAAAAAAAAAAAAAAAGTTTTGCTTTGCTTTTAGAAACAGCAAAGATCCCACATCTAGCAATAGACATAAATAGGTTGTTTGGGGGAGGGAGAGTTTCAGGAAAGAACCTGGGAGTGGAGGTTGGGCTTGGAGGATTCTCCTTTACCTCTTGAAACAGACATCCGTTATCGAGATTAATGACCATGACTTGGGTTGAACTGGGAACCAGCAGCCAGACATAGCTGCTCCTGCATCCAGTTGTGTGAGAGTCAACGGAGTCATTCCTATCAGCATATTTAAAAGGAACAACCTTACTGTTTTATGGATAAACTAATGGAAGGGAGTGAAGTATTTGAAAATGCTAAATAAACCCACTGTACCAGTTTAAATGGTTTTATAATTTTCTTTAGCAGTATTCACCTGGTTGAGAGCCAGCACAGAGGGGAAGAATGCTGGCGGCAAGCGAAGACGGGGAGATTGATGAATACTGAGAGTGGCATCTGGGGGTTGCCATGGGAGGTGGTAGATGTGTCATGGTGAGAACACTTGCACAAGTAAGCAGGCAGGTCAGAGGTTGTGAACAGAGAATGGGGTCTTTTTAATTTCAGAAGTTGGAAGTAGTACAGATTTTGGAATTGACGAAGTTGGAATGTGATCAGGGGGATCAGTGGGTCAGATAATGTTAAGGAGAAAAGGTCTTAAGAGTAAGGAGATTAGGGAATTGAAAGCCAAAGTTGGGATGGGTCATCCACATGAATGTGGAAGGCCCCAGGAAAGAAGACAGTCAGTAAGGTAGAGATGAGGACAACTCAGACCTAGAAACTGATGTAACAGTAGCTAGTATTTATTCAGTGTGTACTGTCTTATCGATGAGGAAAATGAGTCTCACAAAAGTTAACGGACCTGACCAAGTGACACTGCTAAGGGCAGAACTGGTTCTCAGACCTGAGCAGTCTGGCTTCAGCGCCTCCGTACGTAACCACTCTGCTGTGCTGTATCAGTGAATGGTGGGGTGACGTGGCAGATACCTAGGAGCCAGTGGGTGTGGTGGGAAACTTTAAGAAGCAGGAGGGGAAGAGGAAGTGATGGTCTTGGGGAACTCAGACTCTTGGATTGGAGATAGGACAGGCACAAATGACAAACCATCCCCCGCTTAAGAAAGTTGCAGGTTCCAGGGGCACCTGGGTGGCTCAGTTGGATAAGTGTCTGACTCTTGGTTTTGGCTCAGGTCATGATCTCATGGTTCGTACATTAGAGCCCTGCATTGGGCTTTGCGATGACAGTGTGGACCTGCTTGAAATTCTCTCTCTCTCTCTCTCTCTCTCTCTCTTTCTCTCTCTCTCTTTCTCCCCTCCTCCCCTGCTCATACTCTCTATCTCAAAAATAAACCTAAAAAAAAAGCATGTTCTAGACAGCAGTTCCTCCTGGGGCCACACTGGTTTCCATTAAGGGAGGGAAGTGGAAAGAACATTCTATGAAAATGTAAAGCATATCAGAAGTCTCCCAGGCCCTGTGGGAGGATGGACAGATAGGCAGGGTAAGGGAGTGGTCAGATGAACAGACCGTAGAGATGAGGATTTGGTGAGAATGGCCAAGTGGGCTTGGTTTCTAGCAGCAGTTGTGGTGAACACTTCCGGAGGCCCCAGGGGTTCGTTTTGCTAACTACCAGTGAGACAGCTCTTGGTAATGCAGTGGGTGTGCTCTTCGCTGGGGCTGACAGAACAAGGAACTCCACACTGGGTGGCTTAAGCAACAGAAATTTACTGTCTTGTAGTTCTGGACGCTGGAAGTTCAAGATCGTAGTGTTGGCAAACTTGGTTCCTTCTGAGGACTATAAAGAAGAATCTGTTCCATGCCTCTTTCCCAACTTCTGGTAATGTGCTAACAATCTTTGGTGTTTCTTGGTATGTGAAAGCATCATTGAGATCTCTGCCTTCATCTTTGCATTCTGTTCTCTGTGTTTGTGTCTGTGTCCAAATTTCCCCTTTTTATAAAGGTACCAGTCATACTGGATTGTGGCCCACCCTGTTCATTTTAACTGATTCTGTCTGCAGCAACCCTGGTTCCAAATATGGTCATACTCTGATTAGGAATTCAACATATAAATTTGGAGGGGGAGGGACACAATTCAACTTGTAACAGTGAGTGTCAGGGACATTGCTCCCTTTTGGCCACTCCCATTCATTCAGTGTCCGTTCTGAGCACCTGCGCATTCAAGATACTTTACTAGGTATAGAAGGGAATATACTGATGGAATGAAACAAAATCCCTGGCTTTGGGGACCTGGAGTTGGTGGTGGTAGAGGGAGTGGGTAGAGTACGAAAAACTCAGATAACTAAAACAAAATAGAACCTGATAAATGCTATATGTGAGAGACAAGCAGACTGTTACATAAATTAAAAGATGATGTGAGGGGTGCCTGGGAGGCTCAGTCAGTTAAGTGTCCAGCTCTTGATTTTGGCTCAGGTCTTGATCTCATGGTTCATGGGTTCAAGTTCCAGGTTGGGCTCTGCGCTAATAATGCGGAGCCTGCTTGGGATTCTCCCTCCCTCTCTCTTTCTCTCTCCCTTTCTGCCCCTTTTTGCCCTTCTGAGAAGGGAAGTGTAGTCTTGCAGCTAATTTGACCAATTTTTTTACTATATAGTTATGGAATCTCATTTCCAGAAATGGCAAATGACCTGCTGAAGGTCTGCCTACCTTAATTCCGCTCTTTCAGTTACACTATGTATATAAACACATTTACAGACCTATTCTACTATGTCAAATGTCTTTGAAATGCATTATTTTAAAAATAAGTTTTTAAGTAATTTTTAGGAAAAAGGACTCTGATCAGGAAAAAGATTACCTGAGCTTGTAAACACGGTAGAAAATAATGTTTAAAAGAAGTCATAGACATTTGTATCCAGAACAAAGTGATGGAGCTGTTGACTAAATATTGACTGTAAATCTTTAGCCACCCACTATCCACAGGTGCCAATCTGCCTACAGTTATACACAATTTATATAATATGTATTTGATGCCAGAATGCACAGGAAGTTTCTTGAATCCTTTGAAAATAAAACGATTAACTATCTTGAGCCACTATGGTCTTCTTCTCTCTTAATACCTTACATCCTCCGAAGTGAGACCAGAATGACCTAACTGGGAGAAATGGGCTGGGCTTTACACGTAGAGCCTGGAGTCTTTACTGCACTAACAGATAAACACGAATTATTGCCAGTGCAATTTCAAAGTTGAAAAATACAGTGTTGAGCTTGGATCCATGGGCTGGAATAGCCATGGGCGTAAAATGTCTGCCTTGAGTTTTGGTTAGGAGTGGATTTGGTGGGCATTTGGTGGTATATGGTGTGGAAAGCCTAAGAAAAGAGAGAAGATGAAGAGGAAATTAGTCTTCTCCTTTTGGGCTTATAATGAAAATTTCCCAAGAAAATGGAACTATCTTAAGGCAAGAATGAGTGAGAATTAGAAATCTGGAATCACTGTTTCAACATTTATTGTATGCAAATGGAGCATTGGCTTTGTTATTGACAACATTTAGGACGTCAGGGCTCTGAGTTACAGATGGGCCTGGTTCTCGGCATCAGAATTCCCAAAGTCCCATAAACTTGACCCAGATGGTGATCCTGTCACTGGAGATGTGTTTGCCATCTTGTTTGTGGCAGTGAGGAGCAGTAACCAGGTAATGCGTCATTGGGCCTCTGATTTGGGGAGGATGAATAGTAGGAAAAACCCCTTCACTACTTTTTGTTAAAGAGACTATTTTTAGAGCAGTTTTAGGTTGATAGCAAAATTGAGTGCAAAGTAGAGAGTTCCTCTGTCACCCCTGCCCCTACACAGCTTCCCCTCTTATCAGCATCAGTGACAAGTGATGAACCTATATTGACACATCATTATTTTCCATAGTCCATAATTTTCTTACTGTTCACTTTCGGTGTTGTATGGACAAACGTGTAATGACATGTAGCCATAATTACAGTATCATACAGAGGATTTTCATTGCTTTTAAAATCTCTGTGCTCTGCCCCTTCATCCATCCCTCCCCCCAGCTCTTGACAACCACTGATATTTTTACTGTCTCCATAGTTTTAGCCTTTTCCAGAATGTCATATAGTTGGAATCACACAGTATGTGGCCTTTTCAGATCGGCCTCTTTCACTTTGTAATATGCATTTAAGTCTCCTTCACATCTTTTCAGGGTTTGATCTCTCATTTCTTCTTAGCACTGAATAATATTCCATTGTCTAGAAGTACAATTTATTTACCTACTGACGGACATTGTGGTTGCTTCCAAGTTCTGACAGTGAATAAAGCTGATGCCAACACCTGTATGCAGGTTTTAGTGCAGCCCTAGGTTTTCAGCTCCTTTGGATAAATACCAGGGAGTGCAGTTGCTAGATCGTATGTTGGGAATATACTTAGTTTTGTACAAAACCACCAAACTGTCCTTCAAAGCGGCTGTACCAGTTTTGCATTCTTACCAGCAATGAATGTGAGAGTTCCTGTTGCTTCCTATCCTGGCTAGCATTTGGTGGTGTCAGTATTGTGGATTTTGGCCATTCTAATAGGTAGTATCTCATCATTGTTTCTGTTTGTATTTCCCTGATGACATATGATGTGGAGCATCTTTTCATAAACTTATTTGCCATCTGTATATTTTCTTTGGTGAGGTGTCTGTTTACTACTTTCATGGTTCAAAAATTTGTGATGGATGTGCACATTTTTAATTATAATCAAGAAGTGGTTTTAGTCTTGATTTTAGCTTTATTTGTTTTTTTTTTTTTTACTGATTTTCAAGTAACAGTGCTGAATCCTCATTCTCTCCTTTCCTTTTGCCCTCCTTTTCTTCTTTCATTCATAAGATAGTTCAGTGCCTAATACATAGTAGTCTCTAAATTGTACTTAATGTGTCAGCGATATATAATAGAGAAGAAAATAGACATGGCCTTTGTCCTCGGCCTTTGGAGGGAGATGGATAAAAGTGATATAGTATACAAATAAATAATTACAAACTGGGATAAGGCAATCAAGGAAAAGGAAAGAGAGCTATGAGAGCATATTATTTATTTAGCAAGTACTAGCTATGAGAGTATAGGGTGGGCGAGAAGATTATAGAACAAGTACAAGGGACCAGGATTGGGTGGGCTTGGGGTAAAAAGAACTGAAAGAAGGCCACCCTGACTGAGGTGCCTGGAGCAAGCAGGAGAGATGCAGGAGAGCTGGAGGAGGAAGCAGGAACGAGATGGGGTAAGGAGTGGTACACTTTTTCAGTGAGCAGCAAGAGAGCCGGATGTTAGCCTTGTAGAGCTGTCCCCTAGCTGCCTGTGGAAATTCCACAGGATGCAGCCGGGGCAGGAAAGAGAAGAGCATGTTAGCTTGCACCAGAGTAGTGATGGAGATGAAAGAAGAGGATTGATTCGAGAAATGTTTAGGCGGTAGAACTGTTCGTAATCTACTTTTTCCACTGGACATATCATGGATATCTTTCTACATTTCAAAAATGTAGGTCCACATAATTAGATTTCCATAGTAGTTCTTTGTACGGATCGATAATGACATATTCAATAATCTCTTATTGATAGACTTTTTTTATTCAATTATAAATGACTCTGCAAAGAATGTCCTTTATGTATTAATTGTCTGGTTATCCCTTAATGGATATTTTCCATTTGATGCCAAACTAACTCCCAGAAACTCTGTGCCTGTTTATTCTCTCATTAAGTGTGTCAGAATTTTGTTTTCCATTCCCTTGCCAACCCAGTGTATTGTCAGTATTTAAAAACGATTTTTTTTTAATGTTTATTTTTGAGAGAGAGAGAGCGACTGAGAGTGAGTGGGGGAGGGGCAGAGAGAGAGGGAGACACAGACTCTGAAGCAGGCTCCAGGCTCTGAGCTGTCAGCAGAGAGCCCAATTCCAGGCTTGAACTCATGAACCATGAGATTGTGACCTGAGCCGAAGCCGGATGCTTAACCAACTGAGCCACTCAGGTGCCCCTGTATTGTCAATATTTTAAATGTTAGCTGACTAAGATAATTAAAGGAAATTTAATAACTTGCATCCTTTTGATCACTGATGATACCAGACACCTTTTCACATGTTACTGACCATTTATATTTATTCTTTTGTGAGTTTTTATTTCCTTTGCCCATTTATCTGTCAGGATGTTCTTCTCCCTGTTGATTTGGCGTCATTCTTCTCTAGCCTCTTTCATATATATGGTGTTTGCTCGTGTTTTGTTTGCCTTTTAATCTCGCTGACAGCATTTCCTAGTTTATTTTTTGTTTTTACTATATTTTTTTTACTTTGAAGTACTCGAGTCTGTCATCAGTCAGTGCTTTGCTTTATGAGCGTTAGCTTTGCCGATGCACTCAAAAGGGAGTCCTCCCTCCAAGGCTATAAAATTCTTTTCCAGTCCTTATTTTCTATTTTGAATTCAGTTGGAATTTGGTATGAGGAGTAGGAAAGCATTATTTATTTTATTTAATTTAGCAAGTACTAGCTAGCCAGTTGTCCCAAGACCTATGAATTGCATAACCACTATTTCCCTCCCTGATTTGAAGTGCTATCTTTTTTATTTACAAAATCCTCAGATATATTTGAGCTCAATTCTGAACTCTGTATTCTGTTTCTGATCCCTCATCCTGTGCCAGATTCACGCTGTTTTAATTACTGTTATTTTGGAACACAATTTTCATATTTGGTAGTGCAGTTTTTCCTATGTTCTTCTTCTTTGTCAGATTTTCCTAGTTATTTAAAAATATTTACTCTTTATTTAAAATGGATTTTAGAATTATTTTGCCAAATTACTAAAATATCCTATTGCGGTTTTGGTAGGGATTGAATTACATTTTGTAGATTACTTTTACTTTAGCATTATGGGGCATTATAAATTTTTTCAAATAATGATGGTAGTGTTTTGATTTTGGGGCAAATAAAACTTAGCATATATTGTGACCCATCTTTCAGAAAGATGTGAGATATTGGCAAGCTATATGTTAGGTAATTCATTAAGTCAATGTATGGCTATATGTGATTTATTCATTCAACAAATATTTACTGAATTTGGTATATGGTAGCTGCCGTTCAAGGTGCTGGGGTACAATAGCGAACAGATTAGATCTCCTCCCTCACAGTCTTGAGCTGAGAAGCACTGGTCTTGCCTTCTCCCGTAGATGGGTAGGTGTCAGGGTTAGAAGGCTCTGATAGTGGCAGATAACTCTTTCCAGAAATGCTCGCTTTCTTTCCTAAGAAACCGAGTTGCAGTTGGTCATGAGGGCAAAGGTTTTGTTTTGTTTTGTTTTTATATGGGAGACATTATAACATATTTATCTGCTGCAGAATGATCTCTAGACAGGGAGAAAATAAATACAGAGAAGAGAAAGGAAGTACCTGCAGGTTATGGTTCCTTGAAGGTGAGAGTACAGGAAACGTACTTCCCAAATGGAGTGTTAGCTTTGAAAGAAGGAAAGAAATTAATATGAGGAAATTCAGGGAGGGTGGGCCCAGAAACAAGTAGATTAGTGTTTATTTCACTGCCGGAATTCGAAGTGCTTTTGGATAGGCAATAATTAAATTTATAATACTTTGCCTGTTATTCATCACTTCCAGCAAAAAGTGGAATGTCTTATTCCAGTGCGAAGCTGAGGCGTCATAGCTTCTTTGTTTGAAATGGATTGTATTCAGTGTTTAAAACAGTGCTTCGAACAATTTCTGTCAAGTATGTGACACTTAATGTTTATTGAGTAAATATGCAGATTAGTGAATGAACTAATTTATATGGTTTTATCACCAAATAGAATTTTCATACTGGACACGTAATGTCCTATGTCCCATATACACTTGTACTTCTGTGTCCGTATGTAATGCGTACATAACTCTTTCATGTGGCTAGCAGAGAAGCCATTGGGCTTGGGGACAGCTCGGTTGGGTTTTCTTATTTGCCCAGCTGCTTTCTAGCTGGTTACTTAACATTGGAGAAGTTATTTAACTTCTCTGGGATTTTACTTTTGTTATTCTAATACGAAGCAATTGGAATAAATCAGTGGTTTTCAATCCTTTTAAACCATTGGGCATTTTCTTAAAATGGAAGCTCTTCTGGAGCCCAAAATGTAAAGCAGATAATCTGGGACTCCTCAGCTGAAAACGGGGATGTGAGAGTGGACCCTCCCCTGTTCGTAGCAATATTCTTCATCCTGTTTTCACTCTTTCTGCGTCTCATTGGGGTCCCCGAATGGGACGTAGTCTGGAAACCTGATAAGATTATCTCTAAGGTCTTTAACAAATGCGTAAGCGATGAATGTACATTCTCATGTGATTTTTAATAATCCTGTGAAGTAAGGAATACAGTAAAACCTTGAATCGCGAGGAACTTCTTCCACAAGTGTTCCAAAAGAGGAGTAAACATTTCTAGTAAATTTTAACTTGATAAATGAGCGATGTCTTGCAATACAAGTAGTATGTGACACCGAATGTCACTTGATCACAGTGAGCCAGTGGTTCTCCCTTTCCATCTCTCCCTCCTTCTTCCCCCTCCACCCCCTCCCTCTCTCTGCAGCATTATGGGTGATCGTCTCCCATGCTTGGATGCTTGGTCTCAGGCTGCGGTGTTTGGCAGAAATCAGTGTTTTTTGAGAACATTAGAAGGTGCCCACAACTGGCACTAGTGTATTTTTGGTCACTTCAAAGCACCTATGGTCCTTCGCTTTTCAATACAAGAGTAAGCTTAGGAATGTTTTTGCTTCATTCTAGGTCATTGGGTAGGTACCTTGTTAAAGTTGCACTAAAAGAAAAAGATTCCACTGAGTCGATAGACAGCAGTGATTCCGTTATAGTCAAAGTCATCCAACACAACAACCCTCCTCTCTCTTGTCTCCATCACACCAGCCACGAAGTTTTTCAAGAGTAAATGCGGGTTAATTTGTTTATTTTTCTTTATATTTTGCATTTTCTTTATTATTTTGTATTATATTACAGTATCATAATCATTTTTATTTGAATATTTTTGGGTTGTGGAACGAATCATCGGAGTTTCCATTATTTCTTATGGGGAAATTCACTTTGATGTACGAGTGCTTTGGATTACAAGCGTGTTTCCAGAACAAATTATGCTTGCAAACTAAGGTTTTACTTTACATAGTATTATTGTATCTTTTATGGATTTGGAAACTGAGGTTCAGAGTTTATCATTTGCTGTAATCTCATGACGGGTAAATGGAAGAACGGGGATCAGAGCCTCAGTCCTCTGTTCTTTGGGCAGTCTTTTTGTCACTGTCCAGTGATTTCCCCCGCTGGCTTTATGTTGATTCAGTGGAGTGTCTGGTTAAACTATCTGAAAGGATTTCTGCCAGAAACCATTACTGTTTACTTATATTACAGTTCACATCCTCACATATGTCAGAAAGCCACTTAAATATGTTTTCCTAAATGTTGTTCTACACCTGAATTAACCACGTTACAGAACCTTTAATCATATAGCTAGGAAATAATGAGCTATGAAGAATCATTATAATTTCTAAACAGAAATATCTAAAATGCAAATTAAAAGAATAATTGAACCCTTAAATCTTTAATTTTGAAATCAGTTTCACTTTTTAAAATAATTTTCACATTGAGACAGAAGAAGCACATAGTTTTATTTAATGTGAAACATAAAAATAAGAAATCAATTTTAACCCAAATGCATATTGAAGAAATAAAAGTTAATTGAGATTAAATACTAGGTTGGACTAGGGCAGCAGTGTGGGTGGCCACATCAAGTAAGGACTGTCTTTAGGCAGATTAACTGCCCTGGCATGTTCTGGACGTTCATGTCTGAGCTCTCTCATGCTGACCTCTCCTTCGGAATGCACTTCTCAATGAGGTAAAAGTATTACTCATCCTCCAAGGTCCATTTCTGAAGCTCCTTCCTCTCCAAAGCTCCTTTAGTATCATGGCTCCTCTTCCTTCTTGGACAGAATTAATCTTCTTCTTTCCCTAGGGGCTCCCCTAGGAGCTTTGCAGTATGTGGGTTATAGTCTTTATACTGTCATATAGCCAATTGTAAAACTCTGTCCTCCTTGCTAGGTTTTAATTTCTGCAAGAGCAGAGAACATTAAGCATTTTTAAGGTTTTTCCCCCTCACTATAAAAGTACTATCTACTCAGATGAGAGAAAATTTGGAAAAATTATAAAATGTTTAAATGAAAAAGAATTAATTTCATTGATCCATTGCTTTAATACAACGAATACCTAAAATCTGAAATAATTTTTTCAAATGTTTTTTCTTTCCCCATCACGGACAAATAAATGTTGACTTTAGTTGGCTAGGCATAGTTGACACTGGAAGGTAGTGGAAGACTATAAATCTATCTTGTCTGACTCTCAGTGTCCAATGTAGTCACCCAGCAGACATATATTTATGTCTATTCTATGTCTATATATACATTGTTTTATGTATATTTGGAATACAGTGGGGAATTTGCTCAGAGTATGGACAGTCTTGTCTAGAAAGCACTCTAGAAAGTCAAGAAAGTATTAAGTGAAGGCACTTGACTCTGAAAATCTCATCAAGAAATTAAGCAGAGTTGAATGAATTCTAACCTTTGGCCAAGTGAGAACTGCTTTTCATTGAACTCAGCAAATGAACATGTATCCCGAAGGAGGAATGCATGCGCCTGTAGGTTCTCACAGTTCATGGTCTGAGGGTGACTGGGACAAGAACCATGACTCAGTGGCAGTTTTATCATTACACTCAAGAGCATGTTGCTTACACTTGGAGCGCAGACCCTGGCAGTTGTTTACCTCAGGCTCTTTACTTCTCCATTCCTAGTTCTTGTGGCAGAACTGATAGTCTGCTAAGGTTATGAAAGCCAGCTGCAGAACAGCGAGAGAGGTGTGCTTGCCATAGGAACCACACCGATGGTCATTGGTATTCCTTTAATGAACGTCTACAGTGTGATGGAGGCTGTCTTATTTGTAAAAGCTGAGAACAAGTGTGGACGAAGATGGATCACTACTGGAGCTCCTGGCCGACAAAAACTGAGATAGTCTCAGATTTTCCAGCGATAGGATACCGTTAGTTGAGACCTTCCTGTTTTTATAACATTTTTAGAGTATAGCATTTATGCAAGCTCCTTGTAGAGATTTTATAAACTGCAGAAATGTATGAAGATGTAAATCAAAATCAACCATACATCTACCACATAAGTAACTACTGTCAACACTGTCATGTATTACTTTCAGTCTTTTCCTGTTAATGTATAGGTACACAATTAGGATAGTATTATATATATGGGTACCTGGGTGGCTCAGTCAGTTAAGCGTCCGACCTCTGCTCAGATCATGATCTCGTGATTCGTTAGTTCAAGCCCCGTGGCGGGCTCTATGCTGACAGCCTTAGAGCCTAGAGCGACTTCAGATTCTGTGTCTCCCGCTCTCTGCCCCTCTCTTGCTTGCACTCTCTTTGTCTCTCTCTCTCTCAAAAATAAATAAACATTAAAAAAAATTTAAAAAAGGATAGTATCATATGTAAATATGCTATCCTATTTTTCATTTTACTTTAGCTAGCTATGTTTTGATACAAATTATTTTTAAGTTAAGTGAATATTCAAACAGCATTTAGAAGTTAGCTTAATATTTTGTCAATCAGATGAACTAAAACCATTCCTCTATCGTTCCATAGTCTGACTGCTTCCAGTGTTTTCAATGTTAGCTATTACTTTTCAAAGAATGTCCTTTTATATAAGTTGTACAAATTTCTAAATATTTCTTTAGGGTAAGTATCTAATATAGGGATTATTTGAATAAGAGGTATGAATTGTCTAAGAGTCTTTATTGGTAAATGTCTGTCCAGAGAAGTTAGAGACATTTGCTCTTCTACCAGCAATTGTTCCAGTACATCCTTAAAAAAGTTATATTTAAGATGTTTGCTTTGTTGATAAATATAAACAGGAACTCACTTTTAAAAATTAATACCCTTTAGATTCCTAGTAGTTGATAATTTTTTTCTTATATTTGCCTACTTGTGTCTTCTGCATAAATTCTTAATGTATTTTATGTGTGCTCTTAATGTCCTTAGTCATTGATTTCTTGTTTGTCATAAATATGATACTGGTTATTGGTTTAAGGTAGATTTAGTTTATGAGATTAAGACTACTGCCTTATAGTCTTTTTTTTTTTGTTTTCACTAAGAGTGTAAGTAGTATATTATGATGAGGTAGGGCCTAGTTTTGGAAATAAAGTGTTAGACAAATTCTTCAATGTCTTTAAGCCTTAATTAAAAATGTTTTTTAAAATGCTTATTTATTTTTGAGAGAGAGAGAGAGAGACAGAGTGTGAGCATCGGAGGGGCAGAGAGAGAGGGAGACACAGAATTTGAAGCAGGCTCCAGGCTCTGAGCTGTCAACATAGAGCCTGATGTGGGGCTCGAACTCACCAACTAAGAGATCATGATCTGAGCCTTAGATGCTTAACCAGCTGAGCCACCCACATAGTATCTATTGAGCAAAATGCAGTAAAGTACTTGGCTGCAGTGGAATGTTATTTTTATATGTTCTCAAATTTGATTTGCTCCTAATTATTTTTTAAAGAGTAAATATTAATGTGGCGCTTTTAATAATCCTTCAGCTGGAAGTTACCAACTTAAACAGTTGATTATTTAGACTTAATCCCTAAATGCTAAGAAGATTCTATCAGAAAATAAAATCAAATTTTAATGACTTATGTATCAGATATTTATTTAGTGCCCACAACCAAAGTTGAAAAATATTGTCAGGCAATTTTCTGGGCCACAAGGGCCTAACCAAATGTTTTGTTGAGATTTTCTAAGTTACTGGGAGTTACTAAGTGAGAAAAGATGGCACATTAGGAGGGTCTCCCAAATTCCTACTTTTTGTTGCTGTGGCTCAAGGCTGGCATTTCTTTCCACCTTCAGGAGATTCGTTACAAAGATTGAAATACTGAAGACTATATGAACTTACTGTCAAAATTAGACTGACTCAGGACTTCTGTTTTCTCTCTCCTGATGAGTTACGATGAAAAAAATTATGAACGATGATGATAAATGACTTTAATCTGCTTTTGGACCAAAAATGGAGTGCCGGATTTTCTGAGTCGTTTACTGTTTCAAAAAAGTCTCTAAAGTGAATGTACTTAGTCGCCTGACACAATATACTGACAAAAATTTGGTAAGCGATTTTCACTCATTTTTTATAAAAATGTAAGAAGCACTCCTCCCTGCTTCTCTCAGTTGAGAAAATAGGAATAAGTAAATTTGTTTTGTGGTTTCTTTTCAGAAAGAGAAGAAATGCCTCTGTGACAGATTTGTGTGCGAGGTAGGGAAGCCTTGTTCCGAGCCCTGGCAGTCTCACCAGCCGCAAGGCCGGGGTCTTTATATCACTTAGAAACTTTTGAATCGAGTCCAGCTCTTTCCCACTGGGGAACGTCCACTTAGGCTGGGCCCTCCCATGGCCATGCTCAGAAACTCCTTTCAAAAGAGCCTGTCTTTCTCCCTGTCTCTCTTTTCAGTTCCACAGGCATGGGAGAAAGAAAAGACTTCTTTTAATGTACTGAAAATAACATCCACTTAAGAATTCGGAATCTCAGTGTAGTATCTCATTTTTTTGGTACTTTTGGTGGAATTCCTGACACATAAATATTTCAGATACCCAAAATTTCCCACCATAAGCACCAGCCCATTTTAAGAATGTGACTTTTTTTTTTTAAAGTTTATTTATTTATTTTGAGAGAGGCAGAGACCGTGCAAGTGGGGGAAGGGCAGAGAGAGAGAATCCCAAGCAGGCCCTGCACTGCCAGTGCAGAGCCTGATGCGGGACTTGAACCTACGAAGCTGTGAGATCATGACCTGAGCTGAAACCAAGAGTCGGAGGCTTAACCAGCTGAGCCACCCAGGCGCCCCAGGAATGTGACATTTTAGATCGAACTGATGATCAGAGATATTGCCACTTCTCTTCAAAAGCAGAGGCTACGGGTCATGTTTGCTGATTTAGTCTTTCAGATAAGCACTATTGATAATACCGTGTTGTAATAATAAGAGCCAGTGCTTTTGTGGTCACTCCCTGTGGGTCAGGTCCTGTTTAAGTCTCCTACAGCTTCAAGTTACTTACTTCCACTTTCATTTCTGTACAGTCCTATGACATAGGTACTATGATGGCCCTTCATATCGCAGGGAGGAAACTGAGGCACAGAGAGGTTGAGAAATTCGTCTGAGACTGTAAGGTAGCTAGCAGAAGAGCTGGGGTTCAGATCCACACAGCGGGGTTCAGAATCTGTGTCCTTAACGACCACGCGGTGCTCCTCTCTGCACCTGTCGTGGTGGGTCCCTCTGGGCTAGTGAACGCTGCTCGCCCTGCTCTTGTGCATTTTGAGTTCTTACATCTGTGTGTGAAGGTGTCTCCCTAAGCTTCCCCACTGTCATCTACTATTTCTCTCCGTTTTCATCCTTTCTGCCTTTCAATTTGCTGCTATTTGTTGGATTTGGATTTGGGAAATCAGAATAAAAAAGCTTATTAGAATTGCATATTGTCACCACTTATAAACCTAGCGTGCTGCTCTCTTAGGAGAAAATTGTGTGAGCAATAGTACAAGAACCTGTGGAGTTTGTTTTTTAATCTCTGCAAATCTTGGTCCTGAATAAGGAAGAAAATCTAGCATTTTGTAAGTGCCCTCGTAATAAGGACAACACGATAGTTATTTGTTGAGTATCTACTGTCATTCTGCACTAGATGCTTAACCTCTTTTTCCTTATTGCAAACTCTGTCAGTTCCTAAAGTGGGGATCATGCTCCCCGTATTCACAGAAGGAAGTAGGTCTCTGAGAGGTTAAGAGACTTAACCAGTTTTCCAGCTAGGAAGCTAAACCTCAGGTGCAGGACTTTCTGACCCCAAAGCCCTTGCTTTCTCATTCTGCCCTTTGGCCCTAGGTATTACTCTGTTTTCTTTAGGAAATACTATTTCAATTTAAATAATCTTGCTTATTGTTAGCTTAATTACCTTGGTGCATTTAGATGTGTGCTTTGAAGTGTGGACTTAGGAAACAAAGTGGTCTGAGGCTTTATGTTAGAAGCAGTGTAAGAAATTTTTGAAGGGTTGTTTTAAACATCATTCAATCATGTTTTCAATCCCAACAGATGCGAAACGATGGATTTAGATGTGTCTAAACTCTGGAAGTCCAACTAGGCATTGTTGCTGTGGGGCATGGGACATGGATTAGGGTGAGGAAATGGGAATGGCCAGCAAGACATGAAGCCAAGAAACATTTTGGATATGGAATGAACAGAAGTTTTGACTTTATTGGGAAGTGGTGATGAAGGAAGGGTCAAGAATGACTTTCAGGACACCTGGGCGGCCAACTGGTTAAGCATCTGACTCTTGATTTTGGTTCAGGTCAGGAGCTCATGGTTTGTGGGATCAAACCCCACATCTGGTTTGCACAGACAGCTTAGACCTGCTGGTATTCTCTCTCTCTCTGTCTCTCTCTCTCTGTGTGTCTCAAAATAAATAAATAAACTTAAAAAATGACTTTCAAGTTTCTAGTTTATTTGAATTGGTGAAAGACCTTATGGCGTGAGATGTGGACTATAACAGATGGAATGACTTTTGAGGGGAAATGTGAATTTTATTTTAAACATTTACATGTCATGATCTTGAGGGATACCTAGGAAGAAGTGCTTAGCAGAAATCTGATAAAAAGGCAGAAATCTGATTATCCTCATAGTTAACGGATTCCACAGGTTCCTGATGAGCAACTTGGTGTTTTTGATGAAGGTGGATTGTCATATATATCAGACATTTTTGGATTGTCTTCTGCATTCAGTCTTCTTTTGCCTTTCTTGAAAACACTCAGATCCACCTCTAGAAGACTTGTCCTTTTCATTCTCAGCCAAGCTCTTCGAACGGGGCTAACCTACCCTCTACTCAGTAGATCCACTTTCAGAACATAACCGTACTACCATATCCATCTCCTGACTCCTCGGGATTGCTTTTATCAATTAGAATGCTTTGAGCTGCAAGTAACAGGACACCGAGGAAAAGTGTCATAAGAACCAGGAAGTTATCCCCCGCAGCAAGATTTCTGGAAGAAAGTGGCTCTGAGTGTTTTCCCGTGGCTCAACAAGGTCACTCTCTAGATCCACCTAAGATTCTCACAGTCACAAGATGGCTGCCACAGTTCCAAATATCACTTCCTTGTATAAAAACATGCAAAGAAGGGTAGAGGGACTTATGTTTCCCTCTACTATGAAAGAGGAAAATCTTTTCCAGAGGCCTCAAGTAGACTTCTCTAAAGGTTCTATTGATCAGAATTGCCTGATCTAAACCAGTCACTGGAAAAAGTTATGGTGTTGTTATGATAGACTTAGTCCAATTATGGTTCATCCCTTAAGACTGAAGGCACTTCCCCGAGCCCACTGCTCCTCCGTACTTGAACAAAATTAAGATCCTATTATCAAGGAGGAAGGGGAGAAGAGCTATTGAATAGGCAACGTATAGTCTGTTGTCCTGGGCCTATGATTCAGTCAACACGAGTAGGTCTTTGCAGGGGCATCTCTCTTGCTCTACCAAGAGACCTAGAACCATCCTCTGTCTATGGACTATGTGATAGGTGGCTCCGATATCTAAAAGTGCTGAAGCCACTGTTGTTGCTCTGGAGGGAGTTCACCTGAGGACAAAGACAATACGCAGAGTAGGACATAGCTGTGAGAATCACAGCACAACATAGTGGGAGCCTTGATTGTACGGTGGACGTTAGGATCAAGCTATAACCGAAGCTGGTTATACCTCAGGTGTCCAGTTATAAGAGAAAAGCCGTTCTCTGTTTTTACTTAAGCCACGTTAGGCTAGATCTTTTGTTACAGGCAGTATGAAAAATTTTTATAGTAAAAGGGTTGGGAATTTGAGCAATGAGGCCTCCTATTTCTTTTTGTCCTAATGAGGAGGGAGTCCTGACCTCATTTTCAGTTTAATAGTGTTAAACACGATTGGTAAAATTCTAATACGCCTTTTATCTTTGTAGCAAGGAAATTTTATTTACTCCAGGCAACTAGAGGGATACCTCTCTATTTGAAGAAGGCAGTGAGGACAAGATAGCAGTATTGCCCTCGAGACACATAACTTCGAAGTTCTGAGAGAAATATAAATAGAGACCCCTCCAAAATCTTCTGTATTCAGTGAATAGAGCAACCTTATTTTTCATTTTCCCTGCCCAAATGATTCTTCTAGATAGTACTCAAAGGAAGCTGCCCTATCAGAGATTAAATGAGGCATTCATAACACATACTCTTAAGTTGACGATCCGCTCAGTAATTACTAGGCCTAAAAAGTGGTGCCTTACTTACAGACACAAAGGTCAGTGTCTCATAACCTCTTATTTCAGCTCTAAGCATCTCTGTCCTCTTCGGATCGCTGGCAACTTGGTAATATTTTATGTTTTGTCTTTTAAGAGTGATTTAGTTTTAAAATAAGCGAATAGGTAAGCAAAAAGTGCTTTAAGCCTGCTTCTTCAAAATGAGCAATGCCTCTGTCCTCAGGGGCTGTCAGATTTATGTCCTTAGATGAACAATAATTACATTAATAACTTTAAGGGCTAATTAGCATTTTACAGTAAACACATTGTTCATCACACTAAGGGGAGGGACGGCTGTATCCTTTCTGCAGAATAATTGCTTTTCAAAATCAGAGCCCATTTATCTTACGCCAGCAATACGTGCCACCAACTGACCAAGACGTACCTCTGTGCTGATGCTTCCTGCCCCCCAGCCTGGTTAATTCTTAAAACAGAAAGTGCAGAGATTCAAAGAGGAAAATACGGATTAACTTTAGTTTCCCCTGGGTGAACCACAAAAACAACCGGTAGCTCCTCATCGCCTCTTCACGTACTGCAGCTTTACCAGTGCTCTTCCTCGCACTTCCTTTTGCTGAGGCCGCTGTACTGCGCGTTCAGTCTGAGACCACACTCCCTCTCTGCTTCCCCGTCTCCGTGCAATGCCGGAAATTGCCATGGGGACTTCTTTATTGCAAGTCCTGGAAGTACACTTTGATTTCACTTTAGATTTTGCAAGCTCAGAGCTAACTGTGGATAAATTTAAGAAGACTTTTCATCAGGATATTGACGCTTCTCCCCAGGAGCCCCTTTTTGGAGGTTTTCTCTGCCTTCAGCCACTCTTCAGTTCTTCCCTTAACCCATGGTTACAGCAACTCCAAATCGACAGTCTTGTCAGAACGAATGATCTAAAATAAACATCCTCTTGCCTGCCTGCATTACTAATTCTGACAAGGATGCTTCGCATGTATCATCAGCCCTGAGCCACTAGTCCTCATTGCCGTGGTCCGGCAGCAGATGGAGGGCAGACAGAAGGCCTGCTGACGGCTCATGACATTACAACCCAAACGAAATCATCAAAGGGCCCCCACCTGCTTTCTCCCTGCTGGCAGTCTTCTCGGTGGTAATAGTTATCTCATTTAAGCAAAACCCTTGGAGTCAGTCAACAAATCACGTTCGAACAACCCCAGCAGTAACCATTTTATGGACAAAGACACCAGACGAGGGAGAAGTAAATCTCAAGTCCACAGTTTTACAGTCTAGGCTCCCCTCTGATGTTTTGTTTGCTACTCAGAGCGCTCTAAAACTTTGATATCTTTGGGACCACGCTGGGCACTAACGGTAGTGACAACTATCAGTTAATAATAGACATTCTGTCTCTTTGGTCCTCAAGAATATTTTGTAGGTTTTTCCTCGCTCTTATTAAGCTTTATACTGTGAGCCTGAAGAATACAAAGAGAAGAGTTGCTAAGTTTGTGTATTCTATGTCTTAAAACCAGGGAAACCAATAAAGTACTATGAAGGGATTTTTCTATTCATATTTTAAGGTTTGGTGTCTTTTATAAAGCCATTAAAATTTGACATTACAGTTTTCCAAAGAGCCTTAACAAAAATTTTGAGGGAGCATAGCGATGCTTCAAAGCTGCTGAAATTGTATGTGCCTAGCACAAATTAAGTAGAAATTGCTTGATTATTAGGCTTATCTGATCAATTAAAATAGCCGATTGGAATAAAAGAAATCCACTTTTGTGCCGTAATTATCTGAACTGATTGTCTGTGTTACACTGTGAGTCATTATCATTTTTATACATCATTTCAAGAGACACAGACAGCCTAAAAGCTTGCAAATTAGGTTTTTTATAAAGGAAAAAACCTAATTGTGGATTTTATTCTTAAATTTTCATTTTATATCATATTTATCTAAGCATCTCAGAAAGTCTTTAATACTATGGGAAAACTACTGAGAGGGAGAAAAAAAAAAAAGGCCACCATCCAAATTTATCACAAGACCATCTTAAATTGCTACATGTTCTCTCTGAGACGGACTATTTGCAGTATATATTCTATTCTTGGTACGTAGCCCTGAGTGTCTCCTATTAATTCTGCTTGGAGTGTGGTTGTTTCCTTAAAATATATCCCAAGTCACACCTAAGCTCAGGTGCCGAATGCCAGGCCTTTAGAAATTAAAACAACTTGGTGGGAATGCAAGCTGGTGCAGCCACTCTGGAGAACTGTGTGGAAGTTCATCAAAAAAATGAAAGTGGAACTACCCTATGACCCAGCAATAGCACTGTTAGGAATCTACCCAAGAGATGCAGGACTGCTGATGCATAGGGGCATGTGTATCCCGATGTTCATAGCAGCACTTTTGACAATAGCCAAATCATGGAAAGAGGCTAAATGTCCATCAACTGATGAATGGATAAAGAAGATGTGGTATATATATATATATAATGGAATACTACGCAGCAATGAGAAAGGATGAAATCTGGCCATGTGTGGCAACATGGATGGAACTGGAGGGTATTATGGTGAGTGAAATAAGTCAGGAAGAGAAAGACTGACTGAGAAAGATGCCATATGTATCCATGCATAGGTCTTTGTGAGACTTAACAGAAAACCAGGAGGGAGGGGAAAAGGGGAAGGAAAAAAACCACAGAGAGGGAGAGAGACAAAACATAAGAGACTCTGAAAGACTAAGAAAAAAATGCGGGGTGAAGGGGGTGTGGGTGGGGGGAGAGTGGGTAGCGGGCACAGAGGAGGGCACTTGTTGGGATGTGCACTGGGTGTTGTATGGGAACCAATTTGACAATAAATTATTAAAAAAATAATAAAAAATTGGAAATTAAAACAATAGCAACACAAAACTGTTTTCTTCATTATCTATGTGCTTATTTTTGTCATATTTGATATAATTCGGGGCTTTTACTAAAGAGAATAAGGACAGTCATCAGCCTTGAGAGTTAACTTTCTGTGTAACTTGACTTGGCTATGGGTGTCCAGATATTTGGTTAAACAACATTCTGGGTGTGTCTGTTGAGGGTGGTTCTGAGTGAGATTAACATTGAATCACTAGACAAAGTAAAGCAAATTATTCCTCCCATTGTGGGTTGGCATCCAGTTCACTGAGGGCCTGAGCAGAACAAAAAAGCTGAGTAAAGAAGAGTCCATTCTGCCTGTGTCTGAGCTGGGCCATTGGTCTTCTCCTGCCTTTACGAACTTGGACTAGGAAACCCATCGGTTTTCCTGGGTCTCTAGTTTGCTAAGTGTAGACTTTGCCTGGGACTTATACAGCCTCCATAATCACATTAAGCCAATTTCTTATCATATACACGTATACCCTATTGGTTCATTTTCTCTGGAGAACCCTGCCTACTACATCAGCTTACCAAAATCAACATAATTTTGAAAATGAAGCTATTTCATAATCCTATTGTGTTGAGATTTATTGTTTAATAGAGAAGTATTTAATCTGATCTTGATAGAATGAACCAAGAGTAAGCAATCTGCTGTTTAGCATTTGAATCTTTTCTGATGTAATAGAGCCCTACTGGCCCTTGGGAATCTGCAAGGAAGGCAGGGACATTGAAGTACGTGCCTACATTCCCCCATAAACCTGTTCAGTTGGGCAGAAAGTACAAATTTCTCCTGCTTGGGCAGACCCTTCCTTAAAGGATCACCTCACATTTCAAAAATGTAAGCTAAATAATCCATTATTTGTTGGGGCTTGGATTAAATCTAATCCAAAAGACAGTAAAGGGCCTACTGTGTGCAGGTTTCTGAAGTAATAACAGATGCAGCATGTAATTTCACCCCTCCCCCCCAAATTTGGACCCACGGTCTAAGAACAGATAAATGGCAGTGGGGAGCCATGGTAAAGGGCTCAGATAAGTACCTGCTGATTTTCTCTCGTCTTCAGTGTTGTTCTTCCCTTGCTCCATTGTAATAGAGTTTATCTGGGTACATGATTGCCTGTTAGAGACTGCATTTCCCAGACTCCCTTGCAAGTGGACGTGGCTATGAGACTCTCTTCTGTCCAGCGACATGTGAATAGGTGTTACCAGGTACATCTTCTACAAGCGATTGTTGAGAAGGAAATTACTTGTTCCAGACTTCCTTTTCCCACTTTCCCCATGAGAACCACAGGCTGGAAAAGGGATATGGGGGCGAACTCAACTTCTACTACGTAAATTCTGTGGGTTCCAAGTTGGAAGGAATGTATGTCTCTGAATGATCTCATGGAGCAGTGCTGCCTCACTTTCTATATAGAAGAGAAATACATTTCTATTCCGTATTTTTGTTGTCTTTGTTGCTATATCAACTTAGTCTTTATTCAGCCTTGCTATACAACTTACTGGCTTTTAAAAATGTTTATGTATTTCTTTATTTTTAGAGAGACAGTGCATGTGTTGCATGTATGGGGAAGGGGCAGAGAGAGAGGAGAGAGAGACAGAATCCCAAGAGGCTTCATGCTGTCAGTGTGCAGGGCTTGAACTCACCAACTATGAGATCATGACATGAGCTGAAATCAAGAGTCAGCGCCTAACTGACTGAGCCACCTAGGCGCCCCAGTTTTTCTTAATGAAACCTTAGCAGAATCCCTAGGTTTACCCAGTTGTCCCCTCTGATAATTCTCCTCCATAAATAACCAGCTCTGTGCCTGTATACACACCTATTCCTCACCATTGTTGCTCTGATTACTGGTCTTTTGGGGGCTGTTATACCCTGAAATAGCTCATATGTTATACAGAAAACCTTGTGGTTAAGTTAAAGCTACACTCCAAAGAGACATTTGAGACATGGACATATACTAAAGTTATTTTACACATAAAGAAACTGTCTGCAAAGTATAAAGTTGAAGGCTTAAGGTTTTTAGCATATTTATTTTTTCATTCTCCTTCTGTCTCTGTCTCTTACACATACACACACACACACACACACACACACACACACACACACACACACTCAATCGTATGTATTTTAATAATAATGAGTTAGAACAGCTAATCACAGGGGTGCCTGGGTGGCTCAGTGGATTAAGCGCCCAACTTCGGCTCAGTTCATGATCTCATGGTTCATGGGTTCAAACCCTGCTTCAGGCTTTGTGCTGACAGCTCAGAGTCTTGGAGCCTGCTTCAGATTCTGTGTCTTGGATTCCGTGTCTCCGTTTCTCTCTGAGCTTCCCCCACTCACGCTCTGTCTCTGTCTCTCTCTCTCAAAAATAAACAAACATTAGAAAAATTAAAAGACACCCAGCTAATCACAAATTCAATAAGAGGCAACTTTTTTTTTTAAAGGAAAGATCAGGTTCGAAAAAGTTTTCAAGAGAATCAACACCTAAAAAGCTATGCATTTGTGTTTCATAGTTAATGCTAGAAATCTCTCTCTTAGATAATGCCAAAAATACTACTGGTAGTTTGAGGGAAAGTGACTTTCTCATGGGAAAATAATAGGTGAATGAGGATATTTTATATCCAAATGTAAACCAAAACCTGTAAAGGTGTACATGTAAAAATTCAGCATAGCAATACAGCCTTGATTTTTCTTCTTTAGAAAGGAATTGGTTGGTTTTTATAAAAATGTTGCCTTTAAGGAGTTGAGTACTGCTGCCTTTGTCTTTTATATATTTGATAGGAAAATCAGAATAAGGAACCAACTGTGCTGTGTATAATAGATCTATGCATTCCTTTGACCTGTGAACAAGATCTGCTGGAATTGACTTGGAGGTGACACACCTGACAAGTGGCCCCCAGAGAATCTTGGTGGCCCTACTGCCTTTTAGGGATGGAGAGCACATGTCAATGTTCTGCTATGAAACTTCTTTTTAAAAATATTTGCAAACCAGAACTGTATTTGAAAACTTTATTATATTCAAGGAATATATTCTGTCAACAGGGTGATATTTGGTGTCAGGTCAAAAATATGTTTATGTGCATTCTATGGTCAAACGAATCATATTCTGCAGATACTTTTCTTAGGTCAATATGTAACTCTTTCCTACTTCCTCCAGATCTGATTTGGGGCCAGACTACTTCTCCGTTGTAAAGAGAAGTTACAGGGTTACAGAAAGTATTTATCGGTTTATGACCAATTTATATATTACTAGATTTATATATATTTATAAATATTTGCTAATTATGCAGTATTCTACACTTTGGGTTCAGTCATTCTCAACTAATCTAATGTTTTTGTTGTCTTTATAAAGGCTTATATTAAAATAGCCTCTTTATTATTGCTAAAGATGCCTAAATTGAGTGGACAAAACTGATAAACAATGAAATAGGATGGATTATTAATAATAACAATAAGACGAGCGTGGATACACAGGAAAGAAGACCCCTCTGGAAAATGCATAAGACACATGTCTTTTCACTTGTGCTTGCTTTTTGTAGACAGGTCCCTACTGACCTAAATCTGAAACCGTGAGGGCATCGTTAAACCTTTAATAGAAAACTGGAAGCCAGGATGTTCAAGTGCTGGAGAATCTAAGCACTCTGAAAATATTTAGAAATGATTTAAACAGAAAATTTTTCATGGGTGTAAGAAAGGGCGGGTAGATAATTTTGTGTAAACGCTAATCGATCTCTTCTTAGTGTTTCGAAAAACAGATGCTAGCAGAGTATAAAAGTATGCCTCTCCACCGAGATTCTAATATACACTGGTGCGCTTCATATACCTTTTTGAAAATAGTAATATTTTTGGTTACAGTTTCTGTTCACACTAAAACCTCAAGTTTTATGGTTTTGTTTTTTAGGTTGAAAAATTACCTTTTAAAGAGTTATGGGAATTTTCCTCCATTTGGAACAGACCATCTTTTTATTCTTGGAGGAATATAAAATATACAATTGTGGAATATTCCACTACGGTGGATATTGTTAGTTATGCAGACATAACGCAAATGCCAACCCTTTACTCTCAGGATGTGTTGACAGTGAGGCAATTCAATAAAAGTGCTTCACACTGAAGTGTTAAGACTTGTGTTAAATAATGGAGATTTACTGTATTATTTATGCTTTTATGGAGTAAAGTTGGTGAACCTCTCCCCCCGACGCATATACTCCAAATTTAAATACAGATTCTCTATACTTGAAAATTATGATTTGATCTAGATAGGATTGCAAGGTAGGACAGGACTCAGAGACAAAGACACATCTGATTTTCTTGTTACTTAATCTTAGAGAAAAGATTGTAGCGGAGAGTGGAAGACAGTCAATTCAGATTGTTGGTGAAAACTGTACCCCCAGACAGGGACTTTTACTGTCTGGGCCAAGGTGCCAAAGCAGTCCCTAGGCTTTGAGGACATGGTTTCCCTTGAGAAGAATAGGTGTCTGGGAAAAAGGTTAATGTTCTCAGACATGGAGTAGGACACGAAACAGGCCTTGGTTTGGGAAGGGCAACTTCCTCCACGTCTGATGGGGGCTCTGTTGGTCCTGGGTACCAAGGCGAGGAGGTGGGTTGGTGACTTCCCGGAAATGGGTGGTTCTGGTCCTAGCAGGTTGGGGGCTCTAGGCTTTAAAAAGAGCCATTTTAGTAACAGTTGTCAGTTATGTTTTGTGTTACATGTAAAACTCCATCATCCCTAGACTTGGTTTTGTAAGTACTGCAGGGAATCAGAGTCTGTCTCATGCTTTGGAAAGAGCAGACAACAATTCAGCCATGGTGGCAGCAGTTACCATCAGCAGAATGGCGCTCCTTGTGGTGGGACAGAAGTCCCTATGGAATCTACCAGGGAGCTCTTAAAGGCCTGGGAAATGGTAGGAGAATCTGATGGAGGAAAATTTCTGGCCGTGAGGTAAGGGACTCTCATGTAATAGTAATTAGGTATAAAATAAATACCATCTGCTAGGGTGAGGACTGTATGGGTTTTATGTACAATAAAAGTCATTCGTACTGGGGGGAATTAAAATAACAAAGCAAAAATCCCGAAACTCCAAAGCAGAAGAGTTAGATAGACTGGCTTGGGGCAGGAGAAAAGAAGGAAAAAAAAAAAGTAAAATCCTGCCTTTGAACTACATTGTCTCAATGAAGAGGGATGGATTGATGACGTGGATTTGGTCATAGGCTCATCAGGGGCAAGGCCGGGAATGTGTAATGTGATGTAGTGGGGGATGTCGCAGTCTAAATCAAGGGTTGGCCAACTTTTTCTGTAAAAGGTCAGATATTAAGGCCTTGAGCCTTTGCAGGCCAGTCAGTGGCACAGCTCCTCAGCTCTGTGGTTGTGGCACAGAAGGAGCCCTAGATGAATGAGTATAGCTGTGTGCCAATAAAGCTCTATTTATGGACACTGAAGTTTGAATTTCATATAATTTTTAATGTCACCGACAGTAGCCCTTTGATTTTTTCGCAACCGTGTAAAAATAATTCTTAAGCTGCAGGCTGTATAAAAAATAAGCAGTGGAAGTCAGTCAGAGAAAGACAGATACCATATGATTTCACTCATATGTGGAATTTAAGAAACAAAACAAATTAGCAAAGGGGAAAAAGAGAGAGACGAAACAAAAACCAGACTCAACTGTAGAGGAGAAACTCATGGTTACCAGAGGCAAGGTGGGTGGCAGGATGTGGGAAATAGGCAGTGGGGATTAAGGAAGGCACTTGTCGTGATGAACACGGGGTGTTGTATGGAAATGTCGAATCGCTATATTGTCCACCTGAAACTAACATAACACTATGTTCACTATATTGGGATTAAAATTTTAAAGATCATAAAAGAAGCATAAAATTACTGTAATTTTATGTGTGATTGTTAATGGACAAAATGCTTAATCTTCAAACCTTAGATGAGAAGACAGATTAAAACTTTGATTTGAATAAAATAAAGTATCACATAGACAAGTATAGAAAAATAAGCAGTGGGCCATAGTTTGCTAACTTCTGGCCCAAATTAGAAGTGCTCGATGGGGTAGATATTGTCCCTTAGGGAGCATGCGGGAAACTTTGGGGGGCACTTTTTGATTTGTTTTCTAGTTGAAGTCTTTCTAGAGCATTTACATATTTAAATATACGCTATTTTATTTTGAAATATTTTCTTTTACTAACAAGACACTATCAAATTGGTGATGAGTTGAACATTTGAATGGATGAACAGATGCAGAAAATCATTTAGCATGAGTATTCTGCACAACAAACAAAGCAGAATCTAGGACATTGAAATTATGGGGAGAAGCATTCCCGAGTAATTTTGGGGGAGCTAGGAGAGACCGATGAAAACTAACAGTATAGGACCCGTTATTTTAAATTTTAAAACAAGTGAAACATCTTTGTTAATTATCTTTATTTAGTGTACACTGTTTGTACATGCATGTTCACACACACACAGAAATATCTAGTGAATGAAAGTATAAAGACTTCTCTAGATTCTTTCCTGACTGTGATTTCCACCCTCATCTTTTCTACAGTGATAGTTTCTCAACTTGCAATTTTACTCCCACAGGGATTTTTAAGAACATGACCTTCAAGTATGAGGAGGGAATGACTGGGATTGAAATATTGTTCTTGAAATCAGTATATTTCTGAGCAGCCAAGCTGTTTACAGGTAGCATTCCTCTGCTGGAATCATCTAGAAGACATGCTGACTTGCAGTAGTGTGTATTTCTGTACTGTAATGAAAGAAGGGAGACCATTTGGAAAATGTAAGGCCAATAATCATGTTTGTCACAAATTTAGCTGTAGGATATAAAAAGTCATTGCTTTCTGGCTCCTAATGAGCTATTTTCTTTTGGTCATTTATTAGCCTTTCCTGAGACTAAGCCCTCTGGGCAGCTGTCAATCATTATTGTGTAATGACACATAGGGCATGGGTATTTTTGGAAAGAAAATACCTCATTTTTCTCTTTAGTTCTGGTGAAAAGAAGTTTTTTCTCCTTATATCCAAGGAAATGTATATTTTATATCCATGCATGTAAATGGATTACAAAATATGTGACCTCATTTCCCTGAGTCTAGCCCCAATTTAGTCAATGTCATGTTCCAATAACATGGATAGCGATCCCAAAGAAGGTTGTAGTGATTCACTATACAACACCTATAACAAGACAGACACTATTTCATTATCACCATTTAGGTTTTTTTCAGTAGGAAACAAAACCCCAAAACAAGCCAACCAGCACTAATGAAGAAATATTGCCCCACTGCTCCGTCTCATCGGTTACAATGGAAAGCACTTTGATTAATGAGAAGTGCACAAATACAGCAGGTTAATTGCAGGTTACTAATTCCCACATTTTTTCAAACTCAGGAAACATGAAACAAATATGATCTCTCTTTTTAATGAATATTTCTTGCTCTTAAAATTCATTCTTAATTCAGAAGATCTTTTTGGAGATCATGGCCCTATTGATAAAGAGTTGTATTCAAAGGACAGTTTTGTCGATCCGTAGATTTTATTACCCATCAATAATTATTGCTGGAGCTACCTGCCTTATCTAATTTCTTTCTAGCTGGAGAAAAATTCCACTGTTATTTTAAAAGAATGTCCTGATTATGGTTTTCAAGTTAAAAATTGATCTGTCATCGCCCATTTGTTTGAATCCAAACCCCAAAGTAGATACTTTTCGATGTTAATACACTATTGGAGCAGCCAATATTGCAAAGAAAAATCAAATACTGGAAAAGTAATATTGTGATCATATAACATCGGTTATGAAAACTATCCTATGTTCAGTAGGTATTAGACTTAACTGGACCCAAAGCATAGACAGAGCCACTCTTAAACGATTTAAATTACTAAATCAGCAAGATGCAAAATCTCATTTGGAAAAGGATATGCCAGGCAGCGAGCATGCCATCAACCTTAGAGCCTCCTTGTGGACAACAGCGCTGTAATACTCAGGACAGGAGACCTTGTGTCATTTTATTTCCTTAATACGAAGGCTTCACTAAGAAAATCAAATGGACAAAGGAACAGAATGAGCACCCCATGAAGTTTTAACTGTCCTGATGAAGGCAGAAATCCTTGATTATAAAAATTCACAATTAAGAGACAACTCTTGGAAATGAAAATTTAAACATAAGATTTATATTCCTTTTAAAATGTATTACCTAAAACTACTAGGTACAGCACGTAAGCATTAACACAGGAGCTGGATATCTTTTAAAGAGAATACTTAATTCGAATATATATTATGTGTAGAGTTATATGCTCCTATTAAAAGTATATCCTAAAGGAGCATTTTGGGTGGCTCGGTCGGGCATCCGACTCTTGCTTTCAGATCAGGTCATGATCTTGCAGTTCATGAGATCGAGCCCTGTGTTGGGCTCAGCACTAACAGCATGAAGCCAGCTTGGGATTCTCTCCTTCCACCCCCACTCTCTCTCTGCCCCTCTGCCACTCTCTCAAAAGAAATAAATAAACTTAAAGGTATATCCTATAACTAAAGAGATTAGAAATTCATATAGTAGGTTTCCTTCTGATTCAGGAAAGCAGCATAGAGTAGAACATGAGCTTTTGCAAGTCAGACCAACTTGAGTTCAGATTCCAGTTCTGCCCATACAAGTACTTTGAGCTTGGATAAATCTTCTGACTTCTCTGAGCCTGTTTCCACATCGGAAAATACTACCTACCTACCTTATAGTGTTATTTGAAATGTATGTACCTGTCTCATGCATAGCAAACCTACAAAAATAAGTAATGTTGATGCTTTTTCTTCTGGCTCTTTTGTTTCATTCCAAACCCCATGTTACAGTTTTGACAGAACACTGCCAGGTCCTAGGACCTATTTGTGTTTTATGACTTATTTTCAGTAATATCATTATTTATTAGAATTACGCTTTTACATTATTAAATGTCAGACCCAGCTTTTCTGTGGGACTAATAGATTGGGTACATGGGATGTGTAGAACCCCAAGCTAATTTGGAACTTATTTTTTTCTGAAAAACAACTAGTTCCTACCTATTTTTCCCAAGATGGCATTATGTGAATTCCACATCTTGGTTATAAATTTTGACTCCTTCTTGACCTTTGAAAAAATGTTTGCCTTCTTCCCCACAAGTATGTTTTTATAAGTAATGTTCATTAAATGGTATAGTGATACTTTAATTGATTATGAATTTGTTTTTAAGAGTTACAGTATATAATACTAACATAATCAAAATATTTAGATATTATCCGTTTTTTAGATATAATACTACCAATGTAAAATAGAAAGTCATCTTCTAGAACTTTCGGCAATGTCACACATATTTAAGTTTTAATTATTTAAAAAATATTATGTGTATTACATCTATGTTTATAATTTCTAGACTTATATATTTAGCCCTAAAATGTGTATTGGCTCTGTATACATTTATCAGTTGCATCACCCCTCACTGAAATAGCAGTTTTTTTCTAATAGTCACCATTTATCAATCTGCTAAAATATCTCCGGCATCAACATATAGCAAATATACCAGATTTCTTTTTTTTTTAAGGCCCGGCAATGTATTTTTTATTATTTTATTTTTAATTTACATCCAAGTTAGTTAACATGTAGTGAAATAATGATTTCAAGAATAGAATTTAGTGATTCATTACTTACATATGACACCCAGTGCTCATCCCAGTAGTGTCCTCTTTGATGCCTCTTGTCTATTTAGCCCCTCCCCCCCCACATCCCTGTAGCAACCCCCCTCAGTTTGTTCTCTGTGTTTAAGAGTGTCTTCAAATATACCAGATTTCTTAACAAACAAAACGACATTAAATAAAAAGGATGGAGTGTGATCAGTAGAATAATGCCCCCCACCCCTGCAAAAGACGTCCACGTCCTTCTCCCCAGAACTTGTGAAAATGTTATTTTATATGGCAAAGGGGGAATTAAGGAAGCTAGTGGAGTTAAGGTGGTTAATTAGCTGACCTTAAAACGAGGAGATTATCCTGGATTTTCCAAGTGGGCCCAATGTGATCACAAGGGTGATTGGGTTGAATTGGGCCTCCCCTCATTCATATGTTGAAGTCCTAACTCCTATTATGTCAGAATGTGACCTTATTTGGAAATAGGGCCTTTGCAGGGGTAAGCGAGTTAAAACAAGTTTGTTAAAATGGAGCCTAATTGAATATGACTGTGACCTTGTAAGAGGAGGAAATTTGGACACAGGCAGTTCGAGAGGGAAGACGATGTGAAGACACAGGGAGAAGGTGTCATCTACCGGTCGAAGAGAGCGGCGTGGGGCGGACCATTCCCTCAGCCCTCAGAAGGAAGAGACCCTGTCAACACCTCTGTCTTGACAGTACAGTACCTCCAGAACCGCGAGACAGTACATTTCTGTTGGTCAAGCCACCAGCCAGTGGTACTTTGTTGTGGCAGCCCCAGCACACTAAAACAGGTTTTTACATGTGGGAGAGGGAGGCAGAAGAGATGTAGAGTGGTTCAGGATGAACAAGACTTGACCGGCCACCGCTGACCTTGAAGATGGAAGGGCCATGGTCCAAGAATGCAGGCAGACCTAGAGGCTGGAAAAGACAAGGAAGTGCTTTCTTCCTTCGAACCTCCAGCAAGGAATGAATGCAGCTCTACCTTGACTTTGGGCCAGTGAGACCCATTTTGGTTTTTTTTGGTTTTTAAAGATTTTATTGTAAGTAATATCTATACCTAATGTGGAGCTCAAACTTACAACCCTGATATCAAGAGTCGCACACTCCACTGACTGAGCCAGCCAGATACCCCAAACAATGACTTTCTTTCTTTCTTCTTCTTCTTCTTCTTTTTATTTATTTATTTTTTTTGGTAATCTAACCCAACAAGAGACTTGAGCTCACAACTCTGAGATAGCATGATGAGACCCATTTTAGACTTCTGAACTCCCAACCTATAAGATAATAAGTGTGCATAGTTCTAAGCCACTAAGTACAGTTGACCCTTAAACAACATGCGTTATGAGCTATATGGGCCCACTTATTTGTGGATTTTGGAGGTCAATACAGTACACTATAAATGTATTTCTCTGCCTTATGATTTTCTTACAGCATTTTCCTTTCTCTACCTTACTTTATTATAAGAATATAGCACATAATACACATAACATACAAAGTATGTATTCATTGACTATGTTGATAAAGCTTCTGGTTGACAGTAGGCAGTTAGTAATTAAGTGGTTTTTTTTTGGGGGGGGGTCAAAGTTATTTGTGGATTTTTTATTGTGCTGGGGTTGGCACCCCTAACCCCCACATTGTTGAAGGGTCCGCTGTGGTAATTTGTTACAGCAGCTACAGAAACCCTATACTGTGAGTTTAATTTCTCTTAGGTATGAAATCTGATTTCCTTAGGATTCTGTTTGGCTTCCTTTTGTTCTCGTTTTATCTCTTGTGGGTTCAAAGCTTTTGGGCTCATTTCTCCCTGTCTGCTATTTTAGAGAACATGTAAAACATTTTTAAAGGAACTTGTCATGCTTTTCTTCTCCCTTTCTTAAGAATTGCAAACTCTTTTAGGATATTCCCTTGCTCTACATAACAGGAAATGTTTGAAAAACGTGTACCTTTTCTAAAAAGGCTGGAAAAGTCCTTTATAGTAAGACATACAATAGACCCATTTTTTTTTAATGCTTCTCTTCTCTGAAATTACTTTACAATCCTGGATGTACCTCTTAAGTCACACCACAGATGGCCATTAGTATACTAAGAATTAGGAATTGATTTTACCTGTTTGAGTCCTAATACATTCATTCTGTATCCCCACAAGCCTCCTCTGTAATTCCACAGTTTTTCACAGTAATTTAGCATTATGTAAAGTAACAGCTAATAGAAAATCTTGAGGTAGACTATAACCATGCAAGAAGGGATTTTTTTTTAACACTCTCTGCTTTGCTTCACTGTTGGAAATGAAATTAGAAAAAGGAATTATGAAAAATTGTATGTGTATGTGTGTGTAGCAACATTTTAAGTCTCCAAGTAACACTCAAATTTGTCTAGAATGAGCCGTATAACAAATGCTTTAAAAATTATAATTAAGGCATGCCTCAATCAGAGATTGCTGGTTACTCACTATAGACTGCTTTCACATTAAAAATTAAGAAATACAAATCTCATTATTTTTGTAACTTATACCAGCTGCTTTTCTTTAAAAATATCAAATACCTATAATGAAAGCTTATTTATTTATGGACATGCCCAGTTCTGCAGCGTATATCTTAGAGAAATAAGGCCACATTCATTTTACAGACATTAAATTTTCTGAACAACATAAGTGATGTACATTAATAAAGTCTAAGGAAATGTGAAATGGTTGCAAGAAGGACACGAGGGGAGGAGAAACCCTTTACTTCTCACTTTGAAACACATCTTCAGTATTTGTAGGGCTTACCCCAGGGCCGACTCCCCTAATGATGTTGGTTTAGACTCCTTGCTTCATACCAAATGGCAGAATGTGAGTTTGTTTTTCTCTGGCCCCTGACATTTACACAAGAAATGAATAATATCTAGGATAAGAGAATTCAGGAGGCCAGTTTTAGAACCAAATGAAATTTGCGAATTTAGTATTACAGATTAACTGATAAAGATCTCACACTAACCTCTGTTTATGAGTGGTCAGCATGAGGGTCAATTAGATAATGTATATAAAATCTATAAGAGGTTTAAAATGGGTATTGTTACAAGTAGAGTGTGTGTGTGTGTGTGTGTGTGTGTGTGTGTGTGTGTGTTTAGAGTTATAAATGTACTAAGAAAACTCTAGTATTTCTACCAAATATTTTATATCTAAGGGGTTTTAAATGCTTTATAAATATTAAACACATAAATCCTCAAGTCAATTCTGTTTTGTAAGAAGACCAAAGACTTGTAATGTCTAGTGTGTGGCCAAACACTGTGTCACGTTGAAATATGACTTTTAGTATTTCAGTAGCTTATAAGGTTGCAGAATCCATGAGTTCCAAGGAAAGGTTTACCTGGGAAGAGTTGATTTCCAGGAATCTGTAAACTTATTATAACTACAAGAATTTTTAGGTTTGGAAATTATAATGTCTCAGTTATGTAGTCACTAGCCTCCTCTTTTTGATACGTATTTGAGAACCAAAAAATCCATTTGAAAATGAGGGGAGCAGTTCTGAGTTGTCAGGAGAGAGTTCACAAAATTCTTTCATCACAACTCCTATTTTCACTCACTGGACTCTTCTTACTCCTGGGACTGTCATTGGAAATCCATTACTATGCCAGGGGACCTGAAAAAAAGTGTGGTGGTCTGGTTTCCCAGCAGATTAGGAGTAGCCTTAACTCCAAAACATGGAATAGGAATTTAAGAACTCACAGGGTCTGGGACCAGTTCATACAGAGGCGAAAGGTCCTGCGGTTCTGAGTAGGACCCGAGGGAATCTCTTACAATCTGGCTCAGTAACGGTTATTCGTGATGACGTCTGACTGTTTGTTGACAGACTCTTTGAAAGCCCTGCAGTGGTCGTGGCAAGGGCGCTGCTGACTCCTTCCATCAAGGTAAGTGAGCATCTACTCTGTGCAAAGCAAAGGTGAATGAAACACACTTCCCGTTCCTGAGGAGTGTGCCATCGATCGATCGATAGGGGTGGCAGACAGACGTGAAAAGATGCGACTTGTAAACAGTGGGTTAAATGCCCTGACAGTGGAGGCAAAACACTATGGAGGTACGTGTAGTCCCTAGATAAGAACATGAGGTTTCTATTCAAGTTAAAATAATAAAACTAGTTTAGATGCTTAAAGATTGAAGATGTAAAATGTCAACTCTAGCTTGTGATTTAGAATGACTTATTTCCCAGATAACTCCCCAAAGCTGGGTCATGTTTTTGTTCTGTTGTTTTGGTTTTGCCTAATAGTGAACTAGTTACAAATATCATTTAAGGAATTTTAATTAAACTAATGCTAGAGATGGCCGTTGTGAGTCGTACTAGAGATTCAGTTCTAAGTCATCCCTAACACTCACTCTGTCTGGCACCTCGCTGAGTGTTCTCAACAGCACTGCGCTGTATGAAGATGAACTTTATTACTAGTACTTTCTTTTCCCTCTCCCTCCCTTCTTTCCTTCCTCCCTTCCTCCTTCCATCCATCCATCCATCCTTCCTTCCTTCCATCCATCCATCCGTCCTTCCATTCTTCTTTCTCCTTTCCTTCCTTCCTTCCTTCCTTCCTTCCTTCCTTCCTTCCTTCCTTCCTTCCTTCCTTCCTTCCTTCCTTCCTTCCTTCCTTCCCTATTTCCTTCCTTTTTCCTTCTTACCTCCCTTCTGTCCTTCTTCCTTCATCCCTCCCTCCCTCCTTCTTTCCTCTATCTCTCTCTACACCTTTTTGTATTTCATACAGTATAAAGAATCAGCCAGGGGAGGGGACTGTCTGTCTCATTTCATTTGGATCATGAAAGTTAGACACCACTGAAGGCCAATTTTTTCCTCTCTAAGCTACCACCAGCTTCAATGTAATAAAAAGCTCTTACTACCATCCAGTGGGATGAATTCCCTGACTCTTGTTTTAAGAAAGATAAAATAAAATTTTACAGACCTCCTTCATAAATCCACAATAAGTCATTATTCTCTCCCTGACATGTAGCACAAGCCCAGAAAATAAGCATCACATTAAACCACACGGATATTTACGGTTTATACTTTTTCAGCCGAAAGAACAAAAATAGTTAAGACGTATTGAAGCATGGATTCTTATTTATCAATTAAAATAACATTAAATGCAGTGAAGGAATGCTGTGGCTTTATTTTCCTGATGTCCTTTATTTATCTTGTCTTGGTCTTAGTTCTTGTCCTGGAGCAGTACTTCTGCCTCCCCATGAATTCGCTACAATGGAAAAGATGATATTATAGCACGCTTGTTACATTATGATTTGCTGGACGGGTAGAGTTCCTTGTAGGAGAATTTTCAGGTCCCATAAAAAGTGCAGTGCCCAGTAAAGAGATCCCACCCAGGGCTTCTGTAAAAGCTTCCTCAGTGCGCCCTGCTGCCTCACTCCATCTTATTGCCACTATTGCTTACTTTTGCCCCAAATGGCTCTTGGGATACTTTAAGTATGTTCTTTTTTTTTTTTTTTTAATCACCCAAGCTAGATTGTAAACTCCCCAAAGACAGGACCAAACACCTTTTTGTTTCCTCCACAATTTAAGACAGATCCAAGCACGTTAGGGGAGCAGGATAACACTTGTTAATTAATCATAAAAGGTGCATCTGCTCTCTTTCCTTTCTGTCCCGTGGATCATGGAAATGGCAAGAATAAGACATAAAACTTCTCCAGGACATTTAAATCTTCAAAGTCTCTTGTTTCAAAGGCTTTACCTTCTGTGAAGGTTAGTGAACTATGATTTTGCCCCTAATGCACTTCCGTCATTGGCCGAAAGCAATGACATTTTTGAGAAGCTCTGAATAAATGTATTATGTATGCATATATATAATATAAATATGTATATTTGAGCAAAGACTATTCTGTGTTACCATGATTACTTAACATTCTGGCTTCCCTTGCAGAAACCCCTTTCTCCTGTTTTTTTTTCATCCGCATAGTGCTTATTGCCAACATGTTTAATTTCTTTATTTTGATTATTTATCTTCTGTCTGTCCTCACTAGAATGTAAGCCTCAGGAGGGCTGAGATTTTTCCTTGTTTGTATTTTTCACACTAGGCTAGCCCTTGGTGTGCAGTAGGCACTCAATAAGTAAGTGTTGAATAAATCAACGAAAGAGGCTGTGCTTACAAGTGGAAAAGTCATTGGGCCAGGAGATGTATCATCCGTCTTGCCTGGCTCTGTCAATAAATGGCACTGATATATATTTCCAAATTTAAAAAAAAAGTCTTTGTTTATTTTTTGAGAGAGACTGAGAGAGAGAGCGAGCGGGGAAAGGCAGAGAGAGACACAGAGTCTGAAGCAGGCTCAGGATCTGAGCTGTCAGCACTGAGCCAGTGCAGGGCTTGAACTCACAAACTGTGACCTCAAGACCTGAGCTGAAGTCAGAGGCTTAACTGACTAAGCCACCCAGGCACCCCAATAGCAGTGATATTTTTAGATCTGTTTTTCCCATCCATATAATATGAGGGAAGGCATAGAAGTAATGGATCGTTAGTGTTTCTGCTGTCATTAAAATCATCCATAAACAGAAAATCATTTTTAAACATTATGTTGAACCATGCCCTAGAAAAACTTTAAGACATTTCTTCCTAATGTTGGTAGATTTTCCTAAGTTTTCTAAAATTTCATTTTTTTTAATGTTTGTGTATTTATTTGGAGAGAGAGACACAGAGAGAGAGAGAGAAAGATAAAGAGCATGCGTGAACAAGGGAGGGGCAGAGAGAGAGGGAAAGAGAATCCCAAGCAGGCTCCACACTGTCAGTGCAGAGCCCAACACGGGACTCGATCTCATAAACCGTGAGATCACCACCTGAGCCCAAATCAAGAGTCAGTAGCTTAATCGACTGAGCCACCCAGGCGCCCTTAAAATTTCATTTTTTAAGTGGTATTTTTGAGTTATGGTAGGAGAAAAAAAAAGTCTTTCTTAAAAAAAGAGGCCACAGGTCATGGTCCTAGTGACCTTTGGATCATTCACTTAACCTCTCTAGAGATGAACTTCTTCTGTAAAATGGAGATTAACAATTAGCAAGGTTGCTCTCAAGGGTTTGGTACCAAGGGAACGTTTGAAAAACAGAAAGCTCTGTGCAACTGTAAATTAATATTGTAATTATTATTATTCTAGTTCTGAGGATAATCTTAGACCAGGGCATCGCAAACCATCTGTGCTGATAGGCCAGCCGGTTTTATTTTCTAATCTCCTATATTCTGAGGTTTTTATAGAGCACAATAAAAGTGACTTGATAGAAAAATGAAACAAAAAAAAAAAACTATACGAGCCCAACTTTAAAATTTAAAATTTATTTTTAGATTTAAAAGACAAAATATTTCTCTGCCAAATTGCTCTAAATGTTTGTGAACACTTTCTCCCAGTTTCTGGGAGTTTGCTCTCGGCACTAGCTGACACCCAGATGGCCTCACATGATTCTTCTCATTTGATTACTATAATCAGTGAGTGATCAGAGAGGTGTTTTTGAAAAAAAATTATTATTTTCTGTCCTTAGCTCAAAGGTTGTTAGGTTTTCTTTTATGTGTCTATCTATCTCAAGAGGTTTATTGACCCAAGAGATGATAAAACTCATAAACAAATTTAAGTAAGTTGAACTATAAAAAAGAGAAGTGCAGGGAGAAGCCCCCCCCCCAAAAAAAAAAAAAAACCAAACATAAAACACTGTACAATATTCTAGGAAGACAATTTTCCCCTTTGTTTTAAAATTTCATTCAAGCGCACAGCACTGGTGATGTTGGAGTCTGTTCAGTCTGGTGTGGGGGATGCCCTTGAGTGCACGCATTGACCTTCTCCTTAGCTCCTTCTCCAAGCTTCTGGTACTGCCTTGCAGCATGATTCCAGCTAAAGAGAAAGGTAACCAGGAAGCAACGGGAACAAATGAGTGGAACTTGCTTTTGCGAACTAATTGAAATACTTATAGTCACCACACAGGGCTTGTTAGAGACGTCCAGAGAAAGAAAGAGTCTGTCCGAATGATAAATTAATTGTCCACCTTATTGATACGGTGCCAAGGACACACACTGAGATTTATCATGCACACTTGATGGAAAATGCTGAGGCATAAATTATGGTAGCTTCGGCATTTCTAACACGAGTGTGGCAAACAAGATAGGATTCCTACAAATTGCAACTGACACAAGTTTTGAGTATAGAAAAGTATTCGTGGCTTTGGTGGCAACTTAAGGAAATGGTTTTCCACCATTTCTCTCCCTGCACCCAGGGCTGGGGCAAGCAGGATTGGAAAGGTGTTGGATCCTCTTGCCTGGCTGTGCTTTGGCGCTCCGCTCCTTCCCCCTGGAATGTGTCCACCTCAGTTACCAGGTAGATTGTCGTTCATTCTTCGAATGTCATCTCCCTTCTGAGGGCAGACTCAGTGCCACCGGGCAGAGCATGTAGGGGACCCGTCCCCACAGTGCTTGGCACAGCCTAGCTGCTCAGTAAATCTGAGCCCTCCGCTCTCCACACCCCCTGCCCAGTACTCCTCCACTACTCACTTACCACTGGGGATGGTGGCTGCTTGTGTTCTGTTCAAGAGACTGAGCCCTTCCCGAGCAAGGGTGATTTCTTTCATTTTACATTAACTCCATAAGTGTTAGTGAGTAAGGGTATTCATTCATACGTACATACATACATACACACATGCACGTATACATGTATATATATACATATATATATACACATGGTGGGCTGTTTTCTTTTTTCTTCTGTTGAACAGTCTAATGTCTATTGTCATCACTTTTGGGGAAAAGGCTTAATTGTCAAGGCCTGAGCCATATCCCTCCCTTTTGCCCATTACATGGTTTGGGGTATCTTTTCCGAAACTGTTGCCCACAGGTCATCTGCGTCAAGATCGCCTGAGGGACTTGTTAAGTGCAGGTTTCCAAGTTCCGCCTCCCCCCCCATCAAATACGGAGTCTTGGTTCAGCACTGCTCTTACTTCCAGTTAGTTCCATGCTTCTACCCTTATTCAGTGAAAGTAAGGTGAAAAGAAGAAAAAGATTGCCTTTTCAGTAAGCTCTCTAGTGACTCTGGCACCCCCTAAAATTTGAACAGCCGCTCTTTCTCTGGGAGGCCGCTAGCACTTGTTCTGTAATCTCCTGAAAGACTTTATCTTGCTCAAGGGATGGCTGCCTTGTCTGTTGTCCCTCTGTACACAGGGACGGAGCTGGGCCTGATGCTAAACCAGGGGCATCCCCCGGGCAGCCCTGCACTCACCCCAGTCAGGCTGTGGAGGACTGGCTGTAACGGTAGAGGGGGTGTGATCACCAGGGACTAGAACCCACTGCCAGAAAGATCCGTTTTGGTTCATCTATGGGGAGCAGCCTTCGTTTTCACATACACATTAGCTACTCTGCTCAGTGTACCCAAATGTTCTTGTCTCTTTAGGAAAAAAAACCCAGGATGGGACAATTTAGTGATTTTTTTTTAAGGTACCATACCTCGGGCTTCTCAAGAAGAACATAGCCTCAGGACTATTTTTACTTTTACTTTACCCAGATAATCCATGCTCCCCACCCTTATTCAGTGAAGCTAGAGTGGAAAAAAAAAATGAGTTCTCAGAAGATTGGCCTTGAAAAGGTTCTCATTTATGCCCATGAGGAAAAGGGAAAAAGATTTCTAAGCTGGGCGCATTTTTTTTTTTGCTTTTCTCCTTCTTTCTTTCTTTTTTTTTTTTTTCTACTCTCCTAGCTTTTTGTCCCTGCAGCAGGACAAATGAATATAAAGGAAAAATCTACGTCAAAAAAATCTTTAGAAGCTTTGAGAATAATAAATGTTAAATCTCCGGGATAAGAAAAATTGAGTCCCTCTGTAAAGCCCTGCAGAAAGGTATTCTAGGGGATGCAGGAGGAGATGGAGCAGGAAAGTCACGGTAAAGTCATTTACTTATCTGCCAAGTTTCGAAGCAGGAACAAAAATCAGACAGTCAAAAATACTTATATTGAAAGATTTGGAGATTTGTCTGATAGCAGAGTGTGAAAATTGAAGTCTTGATTGTTTACTTCATAAAGTATCTAGAAATGCTCGCAAGAAATTGTTTAAAATATGCTCTTGGGCTAAAAGAAAAGGGCGCAGGATCGATTTTGAATAGTGGTCCCTAGAACACAGAAAGAATCCGCCAGAAAATGTGAAAATACTGTTCATGGCCCAAATATTTACAGTAATTAAGACCAGAAGCTGCTATAAGAGAGGGGAACCAAAGTCCAATGCAGATGCCAAACAATCGGAAATCATTTCCTCAAACAAACACATTTTATGACTGAGAAAATCATGCTTACGAAAGCCAACTAAGCAATATGGAAATTTAAGAAAACATGAAATGTAATTTAAAAAGTCAAATAGAATCAAGCACCATTATGCTATTAGTCATTTCAGAGTCAAAGATAAATGAGTAAGAATCCAGTGCAGACAAGGGTTGAAAATCCAGGGTAGGTCAGGGAATCCATTGATCCGTTCATTAAGTCAGAAGAAGTCTCATAACACCTCACCTGCCCTGTGTCAGGTGCCCTTCAAGGCACTGAATGTAGCAGGGAGAAGAGAGGGAAAACCTCGTCATTATGAGGTTATATTCTAATGGGGGTAGACCATAAGCACATAAACAAAAGCAATAAAATATTTCAAATATCAAGACATACTATAAAGAAAATAAACCACCACGACAAACATGAAATAAAATAAAAGATGGGGAGGGACTGGAGTTGGGTTGGGTCGTGTTTCTGAGAGTGTCAGATAAAGCAGCCCACAGGAGTTAACATTTGTTCAGAGGCTGGATGATGTGAAGCATGACCCACGCAGCCGTTTGGAGAAAAGGAGTTCAGCAAAGGGAACCACAAGCGCTGAGGTCAAGAGACGGGAAGGAAGAAGAGGTGTTCGAGGGACAGAGAGGCTAGGATGGCTGGGAGCATGGAGAATGGAGTGAAAAGATTAGGAAATGAAGTAAAAAAAAAAATCACAGCACTTGATTTTCTTGTGTTGCTGGGCATTGTGATATTGTCTTGAACAAGGAGATGATGGCTGCTGGGTGTGGATCCTGGGAAAATGATTGTTTTTCTGATTAAAAGTCACAGACTGTGTTGGCATGTAGTATTCCCATCCTTTGCTTGTTTCCCTTCCTCCCTGCCTGGAATATAGATGCAGTGGCTGGAGATAGAGCAGCCGTTTTGCAACTGTGTGCAAGAGCCACATGTTAAGGATGGCAGAGCAGGAAGTCAGAGAGAATTTGGTTCTTTAATGATTTTGTCGAGTAGCTGTACCAGCCCTGCACTGCCAATCTCTAGACTTTTTGTTTCATGAGGAAAAACTAAGGGTAAAGTGCTTACATCTTTTGCTCATTTAACTGTTACAGTGTTGAAGCCATTATAGCTGGGTCCCCAAGTCACGCAGCTCAAAGGGTAAGTGGTCCCGGGCTGGGTCATGTAGGGTTTATTGCCACAGTAAAGAGTTTTGCACTTTATTCTAATTGCAATAGAAAATCTTTAGCAGGTTTTAAGCAAAAGAGCAATACCATCTGGTTTGTTCTTGGAGAGTATTCTGTCTGTCGTGTGTAAATTACATAGCAGAGAACAAGATGGAAGCGGAGGGAACAGTTAGAAGGCTGTTGCAGGAGATGATGTTGTTCCTCCTATTTGTTTTACAAGTATTTTGGTATAGTTACGCCTTCAGGGATTAGATGTTGTAATAGTGCTATTAGCCAGGCTGTTTGACAAGTTCCTGGTGTCTGGGAATATAGGATTAGGGGCTACTCTTTCTAGCGCAGACTTCAAGGACTGACTCGTCAGCAGTACATGGATACTTGGGTGTCTCCTTTTAGCTTCCAGATGTTGAAACGACGAGAGTTAATTAGTGGTTATGTACTCTGTCTCCGTGCCTGATCGAGCTTATCCTCACCGTAGTTAAGTCTCCCTCCACCTTATTTGCTTCTCTTTTTTTTGTTTCCCTTGCTAGGGATCATTAAAACATTAGCCAGAGCTGTCCGCCAAACTAATTGAAGGCCACCGGCCTTAAGGATCATCCTAATGAAAAACACAGGACTTAGAAAATTGATCAAATTGGGTTTCTTAACTGCCTGTGAATTGCTGTTAGCTTGGGAATTAAAATAAGGACCAAAATAAAAGGATAACATATACTCGACCCAGGTTATTGATTAGAAAGTTGTTTTCCCTACCTAGGCTGCAGAAGAAAGTAAGTATTTTTCTTAGAGATAGTATGATCTTCATTTTAGTATTCTATTATAGGTCAGTAGAAGTCAGATTTTGTTGAAATAATATTTTACTTATAAATACCTAATTAGAAATACCTGATTTCAAGTTGAAGGGAATATACTCTACATGAGAAACATTGAAAAAATAAGTAAAAGACATAGGTGGAATAATGCTCTGTAGTGCCCTAAAAATGTCTTAGAAGGAGGAAAGATGGATTGTAGACACTTGCTACACATTGTGGAGATCCAAGCAATAAGTGACAGCTCCAAAGTAATTCATTTTAATTATAAATGAGAGCTGTATTTTCAATGGATTTGAGAAGCCCTAAGTGTTTTCTTCGAAACTTCTGTGTAGCATTGCAGGATTTGAACGCTGGAGAACTTGAGTTCAAGGCTGTCTCTGTTGACTTCTGAGACGTAAGGTCACTCCTCCCGTGCTCCCCCCAACCCTGCCTTTCCCAGGGCATCCCAGGGCCAAGAGGTGTTTCTTTTTTTTTATTTTAATTTTATAAGAGTTTATTTTCAAATTGGTTTACATATAACACCCAGTGTTCATCCCAACACGTGCCCTCTTTAATGCCCGTCACCCTCTCTCCCCGCTCGCTCACCCCCCTCACCCTTAGTTTGTTCTTAGTCTTTGAGAGTCTCTTATGTTTTATCTCCCTCCCTCTCTGTGTCTTTTTTTCCTTTCCCCTCTTCCCCTCCCCCTGGTTTCTGCTTAGTCTCACGAAGTCCACCTATTCGTGGAAACATATGGTATCTGTCTTTTTCTGACTGACTTATTTCACTTAACATAATACCCTCCAGTTCTATCCATGTTGCTACACATGGCCAGATTTCATTTTTTCTCATTGCCACGTAGTATTCCATTGTATATATGTGCCACAACTTCTTTATCCATTCGTCAGTTGATGGGCACTTGGTCTCTTTCCATGATTTGGCTGTTGTCGAAAGTGCTGCTATGAACATTGGGGTACACGTGGCCCTATGCATCAGCATTCCTGTGTCTCTTGGGTAGATTCCTAGCAATGCTATTGCTGGGTCATAGGGTAGCTCTATTTTCATTGTTTTGAGGAACCTCCACACAATTTTCCAGAGTGGCTGCACCAGTTTGCATTCCCACCAACAGTGTAGGAGGGTGCCTGATTCTCCACATCCCTGCCAGCATCTATATTCCTGATTTATTCGTTTTAGCCACTCTAACTGGTGTGAGGTGGTATCTCAGTGTGGTTTTGATTTGTGTTTCCCTGATGATGAATGACTTTGAGCATCGTTTCATGTGTCTGTTGGCCATCTGAATGTCCTCTTTGGAGAAGTGTCTATTCATTTCTTCCACCCATTTCTTCACTGGATTATTTGTTTTTCGGGTGTGGAGTTTGGTAAGTTCTTTATAGATTTTAGATATTAGTCCTTTATCCGATATGTCATTTGTGATGATCTTTTCCCATTCCGTTGGTTGCCTATCCGTTTTGTTGGTTGTTTCTTTTGCCGTGCAGAAGGTTTTTATCTTGATGAGGTCCCAGTAGTTCATCTTTGCTTTTAATTCCCTTGCCTTTGGAGACGTGTCGAGTAAGAAATTGGTGCGTCTTAGAAGCTAATCCTTTTCACAATTGCACCAAAAACCATAAAATACTTAGGGATAAACCTAACCAAAGATGTGAAAGACCTCTACACTGAAAACTATAAACAACTTATGAAGGAAATTGAGGAAGACACAAAGAAATGGAAAAACATCCCATGCTCATGGATTGGAAGAATAAATATCGTTAAAATGGCAATACTACCCAAAGCAATCTACACATTCAATGCAATCCCAGTCAAAATTGCACCAGTATTCTTCTCAAAGCTAGAACAAACAATCCTAAAATTTGTATGGAACCACAAAAGACCTCGAATAGCCAAAGTAATACTGAAGAATAAAACCAAGGCAGGAGGCATCACGATCCCAGACTTTAACCTCTACTACAAAGTGGTAGTCATCAAGACTGTATGGTATTGGCACAAAAACAAACACATAGACCAATGGAATAGAATAGAAAACTCAGAAATGGACCCACAAGTATATGGCCAACTAATCTTTGACAAAGCGGGAAAATGTATCCAATGGAAAAAAGACAGCCTCTTTAATAAATGGTGCTGGGAGAACTGGACAGCAACATGCAGAAGAATGAAATTAGACCACTTTCTTACACCACTCACAAAAATCAGTTCTAAATGGATAAAAGATCTGAATGTGAGACAGGAAACCATCAAAATCCTAGAGGAGAAAGCAGGAAAAAGCCTCTTTGACCCAAGACGTGTTTCTGAAGTGAATGAGAAAACACGTGCAGAGGGTACGAAGGGCCAGTGGTGCCAGGGCTGGTTAGAGGAGAGCCTGGACTCGGCCCCTCTTTTCTGCTTTTGGTCTAGTACAGTAAAACCTTGGATTGTGAGGAACTTGTTCTGTGAATGTTCCGCAAGAAGAGCAAACATTTGTAAAAAAATTTAACTTGATAATCGAGTGATGTCTTGCAATGTGAATAGTACGTGACGCCGAATGTCACTTGATCACGACTGAGCCAGTGGTTCTTCTCTCTCTCTCTCTCTCCCTCTCCCTCTCCCTCTCCCTCTCTCCCTCGATGCGGGATTGTGGGTGATCATCTCCCATGCTCAGGCCATGGCATTTGGCAGAAACCAGTGATTTTTCAGAACGTTGGGAGGTGCCCACAACTGGCACTAGTGTACCTTTTGTCACTTGAAAGCACCTATGGACAGTCCTTTGCTTTTCCATACAAGAGTAAGCTTAGGAATGCTTTGCTTCATTCTATGTCAGTGAGCCCACAGATATAGACAGACTCTTTCCTGTGCTGCCTTATTGCCAGTTACGTTAAGTACAGTCTATGACAAGAGTTTATTAATACTGCACTGTAGTCAGCATCCGTGCGAACATATGCAATGGCTCCCATGCAGAAAGAGGCTGAAAAGAAAGGCGGTAAGAAGATGATTACGGTGGAAGTTAAGGAAATTGAGAAGTACAAATGAGGTATACAAGTGGCCCAAACTTTAAGATTTTATAAGAAAGAAGTCTGTGTCTGTATCTCATCTGCAGAGGAAGAGGAGAAAAAGGCGGAGGAGTCCTTCACTTCACATGAGTTTAGGGAGATGTGTAAAATGTGGGAAACAGTGCAAAGTTTGGTAGAAAAGCACCACCAGAATAGCAGTGCAAGCTGTAGCAGTGCAAGCGATGAATCTGTTTATCAACAATGACCTGTCACATTTCCGCGAAATCCTCAAAAGGAGGCAAAAACGAGAGTCATTGGGTAGGTTCCTCATTAAAGGTGCACGAAAAGAAAAAGATTCCACTGACCCAACAGACAGCAGTGATTCCGTTAGTGATGGTGAAAGTTGTCCTATCCAATAACCTTCCTCTCTCCTGTCTCCCTTACACCAGCCACAAAGGGTTTCAGAGGTAAATGCGGGTTAGTTTATTTTCCTTATATTTTGTATTTTATATATTATTTTCTATTATATTACAATATTGTAATCATTTTTATATGAATATTCTTGGATTGTGGAACAAATCATCTGAGTTTCCATTATTACTTATGGGGAAATTTGCTTTGTTATACAAATGCTTTGGATTACAAGATTGTTTTCAGAAGGAATTATGCTCACAAACCAAGGTTTTCCTGTATTACTCTTTCCTCTCTTTCTTTCAGTCTTATGCTGTGACCTTTATCTGACTTTTAGCTACATTAATTTATGAGACTTTTGTCCAATATTTGGCCCAAATATATTCATATTTCTGTACATAAATTCCACTAAACAGACTTCCACATAAATATTTTATCTTACTTTTATGTGGGTTTGGGAGTGTGACATCATCTTCTTCATTTTTTAAGCATCCATACTTATTTTTGTCTTTACTTTTTTTTTTTTTCTTTACAAAATCTGGGCACCATGTTTCGTGAGGATTTTACCAGGATTTTGTTGGCCCAGTTGCAATAGGTGAATGGCAAGTACTAGTTAGTGACTATGAGCTACAGGCTTCCTTCAGACAGACACTTTCAGAAAAAAATGTAACGTAAGATTACTGCGTGTATTCTTTCCTTTTGTTTGAATCTTAAAGTCTAGCTTCAAGTCGCTGTTAATCTATTACGTACGAAACAGGTTTTTCTGGACCTCTGGAGTCCTTGTATAACAATAAAGAAGATACTACAACCAAATTTTATGAGTTAATTTATTCGGCTCCTATTTATCTAACATATACATACATTTTATTTCTCCTTGTGTTTTCTTCTCTTTTTGGAAAAGATGTTGCATTGGTTCATTTATTGATTGCTAGAAAGAGTAAGATGATTTGAACTTCAGATATTTTATTTCTCATGATAACTTCATGAATTAAATGGAGTAATATGGTCTGAAATTAGATAAAATTTAGTTAACGTGCACAGATTTTTAAGTATTAGCTCAGTCTTAATCTGGAGGACTTTCTCTAATGGTAGCGTGGATGCCATCTTCCATGGGCAGAGTTCCATCCACCCTGGTGAGCCTTGGAGAGTCCCAGCGAATGCCTGTGTCTCAGCATGATTTTTTACAGCATCCCATTTCATTCTGAAAAGTATCGTGGTGGTTTGGGTGAAAAGTTATATACTCACCCTATTCACATGCAGCATTTTTATCATAACAGCTAATGTTTAGGTGACTCAGACCTAGGATAGGATAGCCTAAAGCATGCCAGAATTAAAAATTGAAGATCTTGATAAGCCGAACAGATAAAATAGAAGACATAAGATGTATTAGAATTTAATGGAGTGTGGTGGGGAGGAAATTACCTTTAGATCCCCAAAAGTAATTGTCTAAGTACAATATGAAGGGAGTTGAGCTTAAAAGCTGTTCATTCAAAAAAGACCTGGGGATTTTAATTAGCCAGAGGCTCGCATGCTGTTTGGCAAGAGTGTGATGTGGCTAATCACACAGCATGGAAGGTGGTGGGTCTGTTGTTGGAGTAGTGTCCGGACCCACACTATCCAATAGAACTGACTGTGGTGATGGGAATGTTCCGTATCTGTGCTGTCCAGTACGGCAGTTACTAGCCACCGGTGGCTCTAGACGGCACTGGAACGTAGCTAGTGAGCCTGAGGAACTGAAGGTTTAATTTTGTTTAACTTTCATTAATGTGAGTTTAAAATGAAATAGCCACATGTGGCTAGCGGCTACAGTACTGGGGAGTGTAGGTTGAGATTGAGAGAGAGCTCAGTGGGGGTAGGGTTGGCAAACTGAGGAATGGCAGTCGAAGGGTATTTGATAGGTTGTATGCATGCGAGGGACCATTTCAGTCAACAGTACAGAATTTTAATGAACATTAAACTGAGTGCAGAGCACTGTGGTAGACACTATAGGGCATTCAAAAGCAATTGGGGCTGTCTGTGCAATTATAGATATTAAAATGTCTCATTGAGACCAACAGGAACACAAGTAAATAAATCATTAGTGTTGGTATTGCAACATGAAGTCCCTTTTATGGGAAACTAGGGGATGGAGAAGTGAATTCCAGCCTATGGATTTGAGAAGGTTGTGTGGAGGAGATGGGCTTTGAAGAGTAAGCCAGTCTTGGAGAGATAGAGATTAGCATTTAGATGAGAAAAGGCCCAGGGTCAGGAAAGAGTAAGAACAGAGAGTAGGGTGTGTACGGGTGTGTACTGCACCAGCGGGAAGATGGTGGGAGGGAAAGCTTGTGTGGAAGCAAATGGTGGAGAAGCTAGTGCTACTCTAAAACCGTTGGGCTTTGTTCTCCGGACAATTAAATGAATATTTCTAAGTCAGAAATTGGATGTATCAGACCCTTCTTTTGGAGGGCCACAGACCATGGAGGTGACTAGAAGTGAGGGACAGCTGTCAGCAGGGTCACCATTAAGTAGAAACATGAGAGCAGATGTGAGTGACCAGATTGGAGGCTAACTGGGAGACCACCCTGCCCTTTATCCATTTGAAGCATCATTCTAACAAAAGGGATGAGGATGATTCCATGTAACACTAGAGGAGTGAAGGTTCCAATATATGAAGGCAGATTTTGGATCAATTAACTGAATAAATTTCTTTCTTTTTAATATTTATTTATTTTTGAGAGAGCGCAAGTGAGGGAGGGACAGAGAGAGGGGGACAGAGGATCTGCAGCAAGCTCTGCACTGACAGGCTGACAGCAGCGAGCCCAATGTGGGGTGGGGCTCAAGCTCATGAACCTCGAGATCATGACCTGAGCTGAAGTCAGACGCTCAACCGACTGTGCCACCCAGGTGCCCAAGTGAGCAAATTTCTTACCATGAGAGCTTTTTTGAATGGAACAGATACCTTGTAAAATGGTCAGAAAGCCCTCAGCCACGTAAAGATTTTGTGCTGGGATTAGAGGGAAGCATCCAACTGGTTTCCAGATTTTGAAATTTCAAGGACCGGTCAGAATAAAGCAAGAGATGAGTTGGAGTTGCTAACTTTTAATTTTGCCAAGTAAGAATATTAACTCTTCCCCCAAACATGATCATCTCCTATTCATGCCATTTTAGATAAGAAATTTCATCACAAAACTCCCTGCTCCCAAATAGGAAGAAGATAATTTAAAAATAAAAAATGGCCCATTCCCAAGGAAAGACAGGGGCCACCCTGGTTTGGCTGTCTTGTTCAGCCCCCTGCTATGATTGTGCCTTGCATCTCTGAAAACTTTGGCCTCGCGGTAGCCTGGCCAGTGCTTAATGAGCGATGATATTTAAGTCGAAATAACAATTAATGTTTGTTTAAGTCTGATAGGCAGCTAATGTGGTCTAGCAGCCAACGTAATTATTATTTCTCAAATTTAGGTTGGGAAAATCACCATTGTTGAAACAGTATTATGATAAGCCCCCAGGAATTCGACAGAACAGTTATAGAAATGAGATGGTGGTCCAGGTACGGAATGATATAATAATTAGTACAGCAAATGTCATTTTTAAAGCCTCCAGAAGTAGACAAAAGAGAGAAAGCCTAGCCACAAATAGTTATCATAGAGGGCAAAACTTTCCATTTCTTTATTATCATAAATCGCGAAGCCTCGCTGATGCATATTTTATCACAGCACTCTTGCCATATGTGATCCGAAGTTTCCGAGCATGTCCCCAGGGACCACAGTTACTGATATAGGTAATCAAGAATTCCTTTTATGCTCCTCTCAACACTGCCACAGCTCAGATTGAAATTAGCATCTTTTACAATGAAATACCAGTTGCTGTCACAAACAGACATGACAGCTGGAGACAGAGGCCTGTTTATCCAGTTATTCTTCACGTCTTCAGTTCATTATGGTTTATTAAGATGTGTACTGTAAGCTCCTGAATGGAGAGACATTGGAGTTTTTGCACAATGATTGCCATTTGAATAGAGGCATCGAGAAGCTATTCTCAAATGGGGGTGAGGGGTGATAAAAGTCAAAGGTCAAAAACTCATCATACTAAGCACCTGCTCTAAACTGTAATCTCTGTATTCTCTCCGAACATGGCTTTCTAAGATGGTATTTTCTCACTCTTGTAGTTTGAGATGTTACTTTCCAATGGAGAACCATTTGGGAGGAACTCGGTAACTGATAGCTTGCATTGAGTACCTACTGTGTTACAGGGACTGTGCTAGATGCTTCTGTGTGTTGTCTCATGACACGTAGTGATGACATCAATCTCATGACATGGGTAGTAGGAATATATTTGAAAGAAAGATGTCCAGTTACTTGACCAAAGTTACAGAGCTTATACATAGATTTGAGAATTCCAAACTTGCTGCTTTTTAAAAAATTTTTTAAATTTTAATTTATGTTTGAGAGAGAGAGAAAGAGACAGAGTGTGAGTGGGGGAGGGGCAGAGAGAGAGGGAGACAGAATCTGAAGCATGCTGCAGGCTCCAGGCTCTGAGCTATCAGCACAGAGCCCTACACAGGGCTTGAACCCATGAACTGTGAGATCATGACCTGAGGCAAAGTTGGACACTTAACCAACTGAGCCACACAGGTGTCCCCCCAAACTTCCTGCTTTTTAAGCTATTCTCTACCACTGAAAAAACCGTGTGTGTGTGTGTGTGTGTGTGTGTGTGTGTGTGTGTGAAAGCAGTTATTTTTATTGACTACAGGGAGTAAAGAGGCCTGTAGTCCCTGTCTTCTTCTGGTAGTATTTGCAGTTACCATTTATTGTGTGTTGCCTATGTGTTAGGGAAGGTGCACAATGTTTTATATAGATAAATATAATTCCTTTGAGATTGGCATTATTAGTCCCACTTTTCAGATGAGTGAACTTGCTCAGAGAGATGAAGTTAACTTGTCCAGGAATTTAAGTAAATATAACTCAAAAAGAAAGAGTCAGGAATAGTGATCTAAAGCCAACCAAGACCCCACTGTCTGTGGGTTAAACCCCCAACCAGTGCTCTCAGAACTCATCTGATAGGGGGAGTGGGGTTCACAGAAAGTGGGGTGGGTTATATATGATCCTGAGACCAGCAGCAGCTGTACTCAGGGTGTCTGGTTCTGGAGATAGTGCACTTGACCATTTTACAGCACTGCTATGTTGTGTCTCCTGAGATTTGTTAAGGAGGTTGCATTTCACATTATAGATAAAGTGGAATTCCGGACAATTATTTGGTGTTCTTCCATCCCCTATTCCCCATTCCTGGTGCCACCAAGTTAGGTGAGTTCATCTAAGCACCAAGATGCTTCCCAGTAGGAAAGAAAAAGTTGGGAGCTGTGTTCACATGCTGAAGAGTCCCATTTCTTTTTCCTGGGGACGTAGGAAGAGTACGTTTCTCAGTCTTCCTGCTGTTAGCATGGAGTCAAATGGTAGGGTTCCGGTCAGTGAAAGGCAGTTGAAAGGGACATACACTATTTTCATTACTAACTGTAAAACATTCTGAAAGACCCTCCACACTTTCCACCTTTACTCCTGTGTTGACTTCAAGCAAAGATTTCTGCCCTTCGGTGAAGGTAGAACGAAGAGATGGAAGCAGTCTGTAAATTTCTGAGTCAATTTCTTGGAGCAAAAGCACTCAGAAGGACCACCTGATAGGGAGTTGAACTGTGATGTGAGCAAGAAATAGACTACCATTGTGTTAAACCACTGACATTTGGTGTTTTTGTTATAGCTGCTAGCAGGTAGTACCCTAAGTACTGCTGACAGTAATGGCTTTGAGCCCTCATGGTGCACCCTTTCTCTTTCCAACACATACACAGTCAGCCATCCACTTACGGTTCCTTTTTATTGAGGGAGGAATCTTGCTTGGACTCCCCCTTTATTTGCATAACTGCCTTGCCATCTCAACTGGAGACTCTGGGAGTCTAGTCCTAGAATCAAGGGGATTATTGAAGGGACTTCAGCCTTGTTAGAAAGTTAAGTGTCCTGTTGGAAGAAACCAAAGGTTTGGAGACCAAAAATAATTTCATGCCAGGAATTTAAACAGAAATGATAATGGATAGAACATAAAGTCAGTAGAATAGAGAGAAAAACGTAGATTCTTTTGGGATTTCTTAAGACTAGACAGAAATAGACATTAGTAAATGCCATGAAATGCAATGATCATCTAATCAGTACAGAGGCACTTTGGGGGTGCTGTGGGATATGGGCAGGTGGCATGGGGCCCTAGAATCCAGTTTCAGGTTAGGCAACTACTGTGTGGCCACTGGGAGTCGCTTCTACTCAGTGGATCCTGACAGTATTCAGGGATCTCTTAATTCTTGAGTCAATCTAAATGTGACAAATGCATCAATAAATTGTATTGGTTGAAACATCACTGTTATGGCACAAATGTATGTATCCTCCTGAAATTCACATGTGGAAGCCCTAACACAACCCCCCCCCGCCCCCGCACTCAATGTGGCTATATTTGGAATAAGGAAGTAATTAAGGTTAAATGAGGTCATAGGGTGGGGCCCTGATCCGATAGGACTAATGTTCTTAGAAGAGACACCAGAACTCTCTCTCTCTCCCCCAACCTCACGTGCACAAAGAAGAGACCACATGAGCACACAGTGAGAAGGTGAGCATCTCAGTCCCAGGAAAGTGAGCAGCTCAGTCCTGAGCTGCTGGCAGCTCGATCTTGTACTTCTGGCCTCCAGATTATGAGAAAATACATTTCTGTTGTTTGAGCCACCCATCTGCACTGTTTTGTCATGGAACCCCTGTCAACTAATACTCCACTTTTGGCTCTGATTCTCTAGTCATCCATTTAAGTCTTCAGCTTACGTTAGTTTATGGAGGTAGGTGCCAAATTACCTTGTGGCAATGTGAGATGGACCAAAACATCCAATTTTAATATGGTTTACTCTTCTCTTTTTTCTTTTTAATTTTTTAAATGTTTTATTTATTTTTGAGAGAGAGAGAGAGAGACAGAGCATGAGTGGGGGAGGGGCCTAAAGAGAGAGAGAACAACACAGAATCTGAAACAGGCTCCAGGCTCTGAGCTGTCAGCACAGAGTCTGACATGGGGCTCGAACTCGGGAACAACAAGATCATGACCTAGGCTGAAGTCGGACGTTTGACCAGCTGAGCCACCCAGGCGCCTCTACTCTTCTCTTCTTTTATCACTTGCATGTGGCAATTTAGGAGTTTATATAGTACTTTGGCCTAATTTGGAATGTTGCTACCTTTGGTTTTTAGGCTTGGTTTGGAGAGCTCTGTCTTGAATGAGCATGTCCTGATTCTCACTGCAGATCCTGTAGGTGCTGAACCTGTAGATATCCATGGAGAAATAATTGCCATTGTACCGTGCAGGAGCGAATATTTAAAAAGTGCATGCTAACAACAGTGAAAAGGGCATACTTCTTTACGTGGCAAAAAACAGAATGGAGTCATTATGGAATCCGTAGGAAACGTTCATTAAGAACTTAAATTCCTTCTAAATGAACCTGTTTCCTGGATAGCTCATATTCATGCATCTCAACCTGGGAAGACAGATTCAGAGAATGAGAGTGTTTTGGGTTCAACTTGTAAATGAGGATCTCAAACTGCTAACAGTTAATGAATTTCTCTAGGTTTCCCTGGGAGAGTGCCCATATCTAAGACCTGATTCCCCCTGTTCATTTTGCATTTGGGCTGGACTTGCCAGGAGGCAGATGGTGAAAGTCAGAAGATATTTTAGCAGGTAGGGCACAGAGAACAGATTTGCCAAAATACCACATGGTGCCTGGAATTCAGAGATGGAGACATGGTTAGTTGTTCTGGTAATTGCCGGATTTCTCAAGGCCACTCCTAAAGAGTATACCTTTCAACTTCTGCAGTCTTTAAAGCACAGCCCACATGCCATTTAAAAACAAATTTACTTTCCCCAGCACATCACAAAGCTACACCTCGATTCCAAGGAGCAAACAAAATTATTCATATTTTTAAAAAGCTGAAAATTTCTCCCCTTTTCTGCACAATGATGCTTTACCGCTCCCTCCCAGCACCTTCCTAACTTCCCTTATTTCTCTCTTGGCTCTAGTTGTACTCTTGTCTCCCTTGCCTTCTACCTTTGCAGCGCCCCCTCTCCTGAAATTGCAGTGATAATATGGCGTTCTCATCTTTCTGTGGCTGCACAGATCAGACAACCACCTGACAAGAGTGGGGACTTAGAACATTCCCAGCATGGAGCTGACACAGAGGAATCTTCTGGGGATAAAGCACCAGGCCACTGGTTTCGATAAGCCCCCACCATTCAGAGTAGAGAACTCTGTGTCATCGAAAAAGAACACATTCCCCTCTCTGCTTGGAAGAAGCTGTTACTCAGGTGAGAAGAGACACACCCGAGCCCCTCACCATCACTGGGAGAAACACCATCAAATGTGGTGCACAAATGTAAGCCAGTACAGAGAGAACAACGGAAGCTTGGAGACGGGCAGAGAAATCTATGGCTAATTGAGATCTCATCCAGGAAGAGATGTTTTGAGTCATATTTTGGGGAAAAAGATCAGAGAGAGTTCCAAAGAAATGTGGTTTCCTCAAGAGGTGGGAGTGACATGAGCAAGATTGTGGTAGAAACAGTTCCTAAGAGTGGAAGAGGGAGGAAACTGACTTAATTGGCAGGGAAAGTCCATACTTCCATTTAAAAACATTTGTTGAGATCAAAAATGTCCCAAGTAGACCAAAATAGTATGAAATCAGTTGCAGCCAGGAGAAGGGTGGTTGGCAGATGGTGCTGAAAACATGAAATAGCACATGTAAAACTAATTTGCAAAGGCAAGGCTCTGTTCATTCACCCAGCAGGTAATTTTTATTGCTGTAGTCATCGGCTGATGAAACTATATTGGGTACTTTAAATGAATGGAATACTGGAGGTAGGACAATTGATAATAATTGGTCAAAAATATATCGTGAATTTTCAGAAAACAAAGCAACATGTCCATCTGAAAGCGAAGAGTGCTGTCTATGAATTTCTCAAAGTCTCCGAAGAGCTACATAGGGTGTCCCCTCTCCTAAATATATTGAGAAAATTCTAGATTATCCTGGAGGGAGGCCATACGAGGAGAGGGTTAAGAACAATAAGACATAATATGGCTGCTACAAGGAAAATCATTATTTCAAGTTTATTGACAGCATCTCATCTCCTTAATTATAGCTTTGTTGACAGCTATCTGCTTTGCATGCATAGAATCCTTTTGAAACAATTCATATTTCAATTTGCCTTGAAACCAGAGCATTTTTGAAGAGAGGTGGTATTTTGTTTTTGTGTTTCTCATAGTGGTAAACAGTCTGGGAGGTCGGCCTGGAGTTGTGAGGCAGAAACTTCCTAGGTTAACCTTCTCAGTCCCTCCTCCCATTCCTTGCCCTCTGACTCCTGCATTTATCCAATCGCAGGAGCTCTGAGGGAACAGAGAGCAAGAGGAAGAACATAACTCATGGGCCATCGGGTTATCTGGCACACCCAGCTGAAATAAGCCCAGCACTACTTTGGGGAGTAGGGCCCACCAGCACCCCGGGACAAGTAGGGAGATGCTGAGCCAAGAGAGGAGGTGAGATGAGATGTTTTCAAGTCTGGGCATCTGGACTTCACTTATGAGACTTGTCTTGCTAAACATTGAATTGCTAGATAGCAGAGCATACCTGTATTCGAGTCAAAGGCTGGAAATACTTCCCCAGTCAACCGTAAATGATTTTGGATCATTTACAATTTCACATAATCCTGACTTCTTCGGTTCTCTCAATCAGTGTAGATAATGATCATTGAATTAAACTATGCAATTAACCTCGTATCTGCCTAGATTTCCCTTTATGGCCAACCCTCAAAGAAAAATGTCTGTGTCAAACTTGCATTTTATTTTAGTATTTTTGTGTTCCTTAAAAAATTCTACTTACACTCATAAATAAAGAATACTTGTCAGAAGCTACGCTTTTCAATTTTTTAAAAAACAATTTTTTTCCAGGCTCCTTCCATAAATTGTTTATTGTTCAATATGGCTGTGACTTTTCAATGCAGTTACTTATTTTTGATGCCTTCAATTTGGTTTAAATATTTCTTTTTCCCAGCACCAAATGTATGAAAGGTTTCTTTTTAATCTCAGAGATGCAAGAGTTCTCTTTGGTATCTTCCGTACGACATTAATAATGGTGGGGTTGGGTGGTTTGGTATCTTCCAAACAACATTAATAATGGTGGGCTTGGGTGGTAAAGGGAAGGTAACAGATCTCTGTAACTTAAAAGCTACATATCATAATGAAACAAATTCCTAATAGTGCCACACTTCCTCTTTACTCTTGTGATAAATAAGGCTGTGCCTTAGTGATCTTTTTCTCCTCTCTACATCATGTACTCCTACCAGAAGGAGTCCCTTAGCCAAAGACTTCTAAAAATGCCTTGACATTATAGGCAGCAATTTTCTTAGAACTATGAGTGAGGGTAGAGATTGATGCCATGACTTTTGACAGACATTGACTCAAGAAACTGGGAAGTCCAAAGTCAAGGGACCAGTAGCAGCACTTGCCTGGTACATTTCTCAGTGTTCTTAGGACGTTTCTCTCTCAGGTCCGTTCCTGGTTTATTCTGTCTGAAACCCCTGAATAACTTATCAGCTCATGTGTAGGGTGCGCATTCAGAGTTTCATACAGTCTATGCTCCACACTGCTTTGAGTTGTAGAGATGTTTCCCGTGACTCATGTTCATTTAGGAGACATCTTCGTTCTTGATTTAGAATATTTCCCACCACAAAGTACATTGAGGATACTCTTTTTCTGAAGGTTTCCCCCTGTGGAATAATATAAAAACCTGGGAGGAAATCCGTGAATAAGACATTAGCGAGCTCATCTCTGTTCTACATCGCAAAGTCATATAAACATTCTTCAAGCCAGTTTGACATGGTGGAATGGTACCCTCCTTGGTCAATGTTACAGTAAGAGGCTCAACAAGGCAGTCGTTTTAGACATGTGCTGGGTGGGCTTTGAACACACAGCACAAGTCTCTTTTATTAGCCGCAGATGACCCCTGTCATCGACAGAGGAAGAACTCTGTGAGCCACGGGCCTAGTGAAGCCTTCTGCCTTTTGACAAAAGAGCCGCCTGCAGAGAGCTCTGTTCGATCCATCTTCAGTCCTATGGTAAGTGCTTGGGCCCCTTCCTACAACTGCCTTTCTGCTCTGTGAGAATGATAAACCTGTAATTATGGACTTCAGTTCACGGTGAAGTGGATATAAGCACCAGGGCAGCAATAAGTTTAGAAAGAGAGTGCTGGACTATGTTTGAAGTCTTTGGCTGATTATTGTCGAATGGTGGGCAGGAAGCAACATTACCTGAGAATAGGAAGTTGCCAGATGGAAACTGCAAAGTGGAAGTTATCTTTAGGAAATCAGAGTCACAGAGAGGCTGAATCCAGTGCTCTCTGGGAGGAGAGGTTAGAGCTTCTTAGGATCTTTTTTGGCAGTGAAATAATAAAGGCACTGAAAGTAGTTTTAAAAATCAGTTTGGCTTTATGAAATAGCTAGTAAGATAATCATACAACAAAAGACAATAGGCAAGGTATTAGGATCAGAAGAGAACACAATCTCTAATGATATAACTGTCTAAAAACCTTGACCATGAGAATTTCCTGAATTTGTGGAAATCAAAGTTTTCAATCTTGTTTTCAAACTAGTACTTTTAGCCTGAGGCCCGGGTTCTAATTCTCTAATTTACAAAATGGCATCTAAAATGCTATAATCAACTCTTTCTTCTATAGATGCTAAAAAAAAAAGGTCCTAAAAACCCTGTTTTGCTCATTTACTTAAAGTCAACCCATAGCAATTTGCAGTCTTTTAAGGGGGCAATATCATGGATAATAGAAAACAGCAAATAATTTTTTAAATGTTGTATTTGAGTCTTTGGAAAATGTTTTAGGTATTTGCATTTAAATAGCCATATGTCTCAAACTCTAGCAATTGCCAGCATTTCAAACAAAATAGCGTAGCCTGTTGAAAGGATGAATTGCTATGCTGTATATTTATATAACTTTGTAACTTTGGACTGACTCAGTTTCAAGTAGTAAGACTGAAATCAGTAGCCATGTCATCTTGGACAAGTTACTGAACTTCTTTGTGACTCCCATTTCTTCTGTTGCGAAGCGGTGATGATACCAATCCTTACTTTATGGGGTTCTTATCAGAAATTGATGGGACAATATGGGGAATGCACTTTATGGAAGACTTGGCACACAGGAAGTGGTTCCTATTCTCTATGATGATACATGGTAAGGTTCCCTCTCCTGCTTATTGTATTGTATTTACCCCTATAACTCTAAACATTTGGATTACAGAAAACTTAGATCTTGCTGTTCTTACCAGAATTACACTGAGTAGTTTACAAGGTCAATAATAGCCTATAAGAAGGAGTTCATATACAATGAGGGCCAGAAGACACTGGAGAATGTCTCGTACATTCTCCCATCTGTTTGGACTCAAACTCCCAGAGGCCAGTCAGTCATCTGCATGTTTCCCTCTGATGACTGAGAGCTCACTGCTTCCCGGGGGAGCCTGTTCCAATATAGGACAATTCATCACTAGGAAGCTTGTCGTTATGCTGGGATAAAATTTGCTTCTGTGTAGTTTCCATTCAGGGGTTCTGGTTCAACGGTCAATGGCGATTCAGAATAAGTTTAATTTCTATTTTACATGAAGATATTCCAGATACTTGGAGATGACTATTCCGTCTTTTCTGTATTGGGTCTGCCATTTTGAAGACCTTCAACCATTTCTCTCATCTCAAAGGGCATATTTTTGAGCCCTTCCTAGGCTAGTGGTTATATTCTATAGCTAGGACTCAGGTAGAGTGTGGTGAGTGGAACAGAATGGGACAACCTCTGGTGCCAGGGTGCCACTCACCCTTCACATGGTTTATCTTTCTCATAGGCATTTGTTCATGTGACATTTCAGCTTATTAGCTCTGGTCCATCCTGTCAACCTTTTTGATCCCATTTCTTCATCTAATGCATCACCTTTCCCTTCTGGCTTCATTAAATTTATAAACACGATCGCATACTGTCATCTGCACATTCGTGCCACTAATTAAAATAACTTGTAATATGGAGCACCTAGGTGGCTCAGTCAGTAGAGCGTCGGACTTCAGCTCAGATCATGATCTCGCGATTTGTGAGTTCAAGCCCTGTGTTGGGCTCTGTGATGCCAGCTCAGAGCCTGGAGCCCGCTTCGGATTCTCTGTCTCCCTCTCTCTCTCTGCCCCTTCCCCATTCATGTTTTCCCTCTCTCTCTCTCTCTCTCAGAATATATATACGTTAAAAAAATAAAGTGTAATACATGCCAACAGAGGCTACAATAGAGGATTCAAAACCTATACTAGATTAACTGTAGTTTTATTCATTTATTGAAGAAGTATTAAAGAATTATGTCGTAGGCATGATGTTGCATTCAGGGGATATAAAGATGAACATCAGAGTTCCCATTCCTGTCCTCCTGGAACTGGCAGTGGACAGTCTATTCATTGGTGTTTTGGGGCACTGTGGTTTAAAATTTTTTCAACCATTTCTACCAGTCTTTGTTGGTATAAAGATATAATTACAGCAAGGTCTTGATCACCCAGTTTGGGCCCCAAAGGAAACAGTTTAATAGGAAAAGATATTAATAAAGGCATGTTTACTTAGTAATTTTTTTCTCTCAAAGTTTTGTCTAATGTGTTTTTAGAAATCATCTATAATGTGGTCAACATGACTATGAGAATTATGTATATTATTATTCGGAAAGTGGATGACCTACACTTAAATTGAAAACGTGTGCTTTGCTAAGCAATGCATGGAGGTCGAACTATGCCCAAGGTGGTGGTTCTCTGCCAGGGGTCCTCTTGCTCTCCAGAAGACATGTGACGTTAGACGTTAGACGTTTCTCTAACAAGTAGAGAGTGGGGACGCTGCTAAATATCTTACAACGTACAGGTCAGCTCCTTTCTCACCATCCAATAAAGAATTACGAGTTATCTGGCCTCAAATTCAGTAGTGTGGAGGTTGAAAAATCCTGCTCAAGGGGAGGCTGTGTGACGGGAGCTGGAGAGTCCGGGGTTTGAAATCTGCCCTCAGTGACCACTTAACCTTATGCCTCTGGTTTTGCATTTGCAAAATGAAGATGGTAACAATGCTATCTTCACAAAGAAGACTAATGAGGTCATGCATGCGAAACAGTCTGTGTAGTGTCTGACACAGCGGCAAGGACTGAAAATAAATGGTGGTTATTTTTATTGTCCTGTTTGCTTTCTCTCTGAACACTACACATTTTAATTGACACAAGCGAACTAGTGTATATATAGATGTACCCAAAGAAATGGAGAACACTTCTATATCATGAAGAAATCTGTTGTTTTCCTGTGTTTAAAGAAACAACCCTCAGCAATTTGATCTCCAAATGTTCACCAGTCCGTGAATCGGATGATAGCCTCTGTGCTTAGCTGCCTGAAGTATTCCAGGGAGATGTTGAACTGCCAAATGGATTAATTTTTTAATGACTACTTGAGGATTTTATTTCCAAATACCAATATGCCTCCCATTTTTCAACTGGAATAAATGTTCCGTGTGTTATGGAGATGAGAGCATAGGCTAAGGGTAAAGGTAGATAAAACCGTAACACTTCAAAACTACTGTGTTAATGAAAATGTACTTCGATTGCTAGATGCTTTTTGCCTTAAATACAGTTTGTAGTGATATTAGTGATAGTATAAAAATTATATTAATACTTATTTATAAGATGAACATCTTTGGGAGTGCTTGCCAATGTGGGTAAATTATGGGCACAGATTTAGATACTTATTTAATATCCAAAAAAAGTTTATAAGACCCAAGCTCTCAAGAGTGGTTTCTTCTTTCAGTGATGTGATGATGATGGTGTCTTTGCAAGTTCATACTCCAGATGAGGCCTTGGACATGGAGAGGCAAGGATTTGAAGAAGAGAGAGATCGGAGCTTGTATTGCTCCTTGCATTAGAAAATGGAGAGAAGGCAGCATGCGGGCTTGGGTGTGGGTGGGCAGAGATGGCTGTAATGTCCAGTTGGTTCTTCCCTGCAAATAGGTGATGACTTTTGCACTATACATGTCGATTCAAAATATCTGCATGGAAAAAGGTCTTAGATACAGAGATTGAGTGTTTACTTCTATCTATTCTGATACTTTATATCAGAGTGCTAATAATCTTTCAAATTAAAAACCATGGTTTGGTTGCCTTTAGAAATTACTTCTAAATGAAGTTCCTTTAGCCAATTTTTAATTAAATTGCTAAATGAAATTACTTCTGTTGGTTTAAAAACAAATTATGGTAAGGTCATTGATCATTCATGATATATACAAATTAACCACATATTAGGACTTGTTAAGGGATTCAAAGCCATTGGCTTTATAAAGTGAAATAAAGTGATAATGAATATGATATTAAATGTACACTCTTCCTGTAGGAAAATATTATGTATACAATAGCTTTAGCCACAGACTTTTATAAATATGTCTAAAATATGTGTGTATGCTCAGGTGTACACTTAAAATGTCTGTCCAACAATTTATATCAGCTACTATTTAATAAACTGTGTTGTAATTTGGGGATGAAAAGTGGAAACCAAAGCTTGGATCCATGCAAAGGTATCAGCTAGAGAAGGAGAAAGCCGCACTGTGCGTCTTTTCATGCTATTTTGACCACAACCTTAACTGTAATCCTAGTAAACAGCTCTCTCTGGGAACAAGGGGTAATTGAATCTTCATGCTAATTCTATCCTGGTTTTCTCTTGACTACTAGCTCCCAATTATGCCAACATATTACACCACGTACTGTTCTCTAAGAAAACACTAAGACCACAGTGTTCATTCCACTAAGGTCAGACCTAAGAGGAAAAAAAAACCCAAAACACCACCAAGCTGCTGATGTGCCAATAATAGACATTTTAGTTCCTTATGGGCACCTGTTTTTGATTTGGTATTCAGTTAACATAACTTATTTTAGTTATAAATTAGGTGCAAGGGCAGGTAAGTGTGAGTGTATTGGCCACAAGTAGTTTCGCTGGAAGTTTCTGCTCTCCTGACAGATATTGAACACGCTACTGCAGTTGCGTGGTTGGGTTTGACTGTTTGGCCATATGTCAGATAACCCTCCATGACAGTCAGAAGTAGCCATCGCCACTGGCAATGGCATTATTATTTTATTAATAACCCTTTAATTAGTTGAACATACAGCCATTTAGTCAGAATCGGTCTGACGAATACTCAGTACTTCAAAGATGGAATTTGTGTGACTACTTGTTGGGAATGATAAGCATTTGGTGACAGGTCATCTTCATTACGAAGAGACGCCATGCATTTTTAACAACTTCCATAGATATGCATGCAGCATTTAGGTAAAACTCAACAAAATGCCAACACCAATGGAAAATCTTTAAAGTTTTTCCTCTCTTCTTACCTCCCTTATATCCACACCAGAATGAACTTGCCAATAATTATTACTATTGGTCACAGTCATGTCTTGCCAGTTTAGAGAAATATTTTAAAGTAACAAAGTATTCAAGTGCAGTATTTCATATAAGTTCATCTAACTTGGAAATTCCATTCTGTTTTATTTTCCTTACGAAATCAAAATATATTTATTGAGAATCTACTATATGTATGATGCCAGCTACAAGCTATAGAACTATAAAGAAATAATCTCTTCCATGCAAGATAACTCTTTGCTCTCAACATGGTCAAGGCATTAGTTGGAATAAACTACAAACTTTTAATTAGATTGTCAAACATTCTTAAATATTTTTAATGTTTATTCATTTAAAAATTTTTTTTAAATGTTTGTTTATTTTTGAGAGAGAGACAGAGCACTAGCGGGGGAGGGGCAGAGAGAGAGGGAGACACAGACTGTAAAGCAGGCTCCAGGCTCTGAGCGTGGCTCGAACTCCTGGACCACAAGATCATGACCTGAGTTGAAGTTGGACACTTAACCGACTGAGCCACCCAGGCGCCCCTAATGTTTATTCATTTTTAGAGAGAGAAAGAGAGAGAGAGAGAGAGCATGCAAGCTGGGGAGGGGTAGAGAGCGAGGGAGACGCAGAATTCGAAGCAGGCTCTAGTCTCTGAGCTGTCAGCACAGAGCCTGACGCGGGGCTTGAACTCCCAAACCTGGAGATCATGACGTGAGCCAAAGTTGGATGCTTAACCAACTGAGCCACCCAGGTGCCCCTAAACATTCTTTTAAGTAGTAAAAAATACCCTCATTTCAGTTAGTGCTGTGCATGTATTTGACATTTGTACTTTGGTATTTTATTATGTAATTGGCCCTTAGTTTTGGAAGAAGAAATGAGCAGTATTGTTATAACTTGTCTTTGCATATTTTAAAAAGATCTAACAGTTTATAGTTTCCCTTACTCTTTTATTGTAGTTATTAACTGATGTATTCCCATACCAAATGTTCTTTCTTTTATGATTCCTTAAACTTAAAAAAAAATTACATGTACCTTGAGGGGGAATTGGACCATTTCTAGTTTGCGTTGCACTTGAGTAATGCTTTGAGTTGAATATTTTTAGGGTTCTAAAATTAAGTTAATCCATATGTAATTAGGAATGTTCTTAACTAGACAGTCCTGGTTAGCAGGAGATTGGCAGGTTATTCTGAAAAACTATTTAGCAAACCATGAATAGCAATTAAATGAGAAAAGGCTAAATTTCTCTTTATAATGGGTTGTTGCCATAATTTAATGTGGCAATATGATTTTCTATTTTTAATTGCTGTAGACAGTGCATTTTGTAAAGTAGATTTTGTCATCCGAAAGCTAGAAAGTTCCACAGTTTCGTACCACATACGCTCTTTAACACCCAATAAGTATTCTGCCTTTGCCATCCCTTTTGGTTCATGATGGGTAAAAGAAACTAAAGGTTGGTAAAGATTGTTTTGTACTTTACAAATTGAGACGAAATGAGTATCTTGGAGAAATGAGGGATTTCTCTTTATGAGATTTTTTGACCCCATGTAATTCGGCATGCTTACTTTATAACGTAGTGCTCTTATTCTCAGAACAGTTACACTAACACTGACACTTAAAGATGTTCCTTTTTTAATTCAAATAATGAGAACTTTGCTCTGTCTTCCACGTCAATATGAGGATTCAGGGAGGGTTTAAACCTAATGAATACATGGTTCTTCCTTCCCACCCCCACACCAAGTACTTAATGCCTTCTACAGTCCTTTACTCGTTTCTTTTCTGCAGAAGTCATTTTAGAAGGAATTTATGACAGTGCCGTCTTTTAGTAAATAACAATAAGTCACGGCCTCCTGCCTATAATAACTATAGATGCTCAGCTGTTTAAAATCACCTTTATCCCTCAAAATGTTTTCTTTTGTCTTTAAATTAGCATGAAAATACAGAGGGGGTGGTTTTTTTCTGTTATATGTGAAAGATTAATCACTAGGCAATTTGTTTCACAAGAGAAAATAATTAAATGTCAAAAATGGAGTATTTACTACTTAAACTTTAAGTGTTTGTGAAAAGAGTGTTGGAGAAGCACCAAAATGCGGTGCGCTCTGCATATCTTTCGATTGAGCGGCCGCTAAGGTTTGCCCTAACTGATATCTAGTAATGGACACCGGGATTACCTAATGTATTCATTACTGCTGTGGTTCCTCAGGCTGTTTTGAGAAGTTTTGTCCACAACCAGAGTAGAGCCTGGAGAGGGAAGACTGCAGTAGTGGGTTGTAGATCCAGAGGTCCCAGCGTCCTGGGCATATGAATGTTGCCCCCCTCCCCCTCCCCGAAAACTAACCAGGATTTCCAAAGTACCATCCCAGCGAAACAAGTGAAGATAGAAGCGATGTGTTCCTTCTCTGTGTCGCCCTGCTCTGATTTTCGCTGCTCCTGCACTAGTGATTCCAGCACCACCAGATCAGAATGAACAATTAACTGTCTGATTATTCTGGTCACACCAGCCCACAATGAAATCTTTATTCCGTGTTTACAGCAATCTTTGGCAGAGGCTGTCTTGCTGTTTCTAAACTAAGAAGAACTGCCCTTTGGCTCCTCTCGGCATCAGCTGCCTTGGTTTCAGCCTCGGATGCCAATAATCAGACTTCTTTTTCTCCCAAAGTGGACACTTTTTTTTTTAGGGTGAAAAGACCTATTCTCATCACCCCCCCATATATTCTGGCTGATTTATGTTCTGGCCATTGCGGCTCTTCCTTCCCTACCTCTTTGCATTTTTCCTCTCTCCATAGAACACCACCAGGCAAAACCCCATTTTAAGTCCAAAACTGTAAAAAATGTGAAACCAAACAGTGCTCACTACTATGAGGGAAGGAAAAATACAACTACTGGTTTATGAGTAGAGGGAGGCAAGGAAATCCTTCCTGCTTTTCTCAACTGCTAATTTCCTAGCTCAAAGGGCATTCAGTAACTTCTCCACCAGGGGAAAACATACCCACTTTTCAGTGGCTCTCTTGATTACTTCCAACTATTTACTTAAATTTGCCAACAGCTGCACGTCTTTGGGAAGCATCAGAACTTGGGGAATATTTACAAATGTATAAGGGGCTGAGAGAGTATGTCTGAATCTCTTTGACATGGCAGGAGAAAACTACTGGACTGTACAGCCAGGGAGGGAGAAGTTAGAGCCGACCCAGAGACAAGAGAAAGGCCGTACCTTTACCAAAGGGAGAAGGAGAAAGCACCTCGGTTAGCCTTCTTTGGAGCAGCCGAGGGAGCACCCTTCCAGAATTTGAGAGCAGATGACGACCAGTGCCGGGTCTGCTGCTCTGCCCTGCTCAGCCTCCTTGCCCAGAAGAACATTTCCCTGCTCTGCAAGGATGGGAGCATCTTTTTTTTTTCCCCATTCCGGGATCCAAACCCTATACGATGGTTCCCCTAACGACCCGTGGGTCTCGCCTCTCAGCCCCCAGCACTTACTACATTCGCATTGCCTTCCCTGTAAGAACTGGGTCATAAAATTTTACAGGGGAGAAAGGTAGAGGGGGCGTTTCAGTAGTATAAACACTGATTACATTCCCGGGCAACTCTCCCCAAATGAAAGATAATTTTTCTACAAGTATGCACAAGAATGTCAAGAATGCTAAGTCATTTTTATGTTTGTACTTTCCTTTCCCATTTTAATTTTACACTGCCACATGGCACACATGCTAAAAATGGATCTCCGTAACCTGCAGTGTAGCAAACTTTTCGCAAAGCGTCAGAATCCCATATTTTATAGACTGTCCTTTCCCAGGATGCGCCCAAGCATTTTCTGGATACGAAATTAGATCATCTCACGACAACCGTCCCATTAGAAAGGCATGGCTACTCCTGCATTGGCAAATAGGGAAAATCCGAAGCACTGGAAAGGAAAGGTCACACCAAAGTCAGTGGCGACAGCCACTAAGTAGACTCTGAGAGCTTGGTTTTCCAATTTATACTACTTCCCACTTGCCTTTCATTTATCTCTCTTTTTGCTCTGGCAGGAAGGGATGTGGCCGGTGAGGAGGCCTGACCTCATCTCCTGTACTTGGCTCAACTCTGACACGCTGTTCTCCCACACTCTTGCCCTGTTTGCTCCGTCATCGGCTGGCCAGCTCTCACCAGGGGCCAAGCCAAGAGGAGCCAACTGCAGGTGCCCTTGTGGCTGCCTCCAGGGTTGGGAACCGAAGCCTGCCCCTGCCAGGGAGCATGTCCAGTGGGGCTTCGAGGGGGCACACTAAGATAAAACTTAATTTCCAGGTTGTATAAATATACCAAAAGCAAAAGCTGGGTTGGGTAGGGTTCACAGCTGGCCGTGACCCCAGGGCTCCACAGCCAGAGAAGGCTGAGGAAGGCCAGCGGATAGAAGTACAACGTCCGTCTCTAGCCTCTAGCTGTGCCTTCTGGTTTTTGTTGTTTTTAAGCAGATCCAGTGGCTGCCTCCCTGACAGCGCCACAGCTCCGAGGGGTAACTTCCTTTGGTGGGAAGACATCAGCGACTAGAAGGGATCAGGGGAGGGCAGGCCCAGTTTCCAGGAGACTTATTAACAATCAGAAGACAAAATACTTCCTGGTGGTTGTGCCAATAACAACAGCGGCAGTAGTAACAGTAATGACAATGGCAAAAATAATGGCACGGTAAACCCTGAATCCACCAGGCGACCAACATCCACCCCCCACCCCCACCCCGTCGTGTTCTGCTGCCAGCCCTCTCACTCTCTGCCCGGTCTCCGCAGAAAAAAGGCTCCGGCGCTGCCTCCGGGCTGCCCTCCAGGTTCCAGCCCCTACCCCCCCACCCCTGCCTCCCCTGAGGTGGATAGCCAGGCCGAGTCTCCAGCTTCAGCCTAAGTCCAGCCCACAGTCTGTCCTGTTGCTAAGGGCGGGCTGGGACTCCGAGGTCGCGTTTCTTTTACACATCTGCAACTTTCACCCTATCCGACCTCCTAGCCGCCCCCCTCACCCCCGCTGTCACCTCCTGGCAGCCACAACGAGCAAAACCCAAACACTCCGCGCGTAATTCAGAGCTCTCCCTGGGAGTGTCAGGGCCCGGAGACAGGAAATCCGGGGAGTTGGCGATGTCCGGCAGGTGGCGGGGACCCGAATCACCATCACATTCTCCTCCCACGGCTGAGCTCCAGCGGGGGCGCGGCGAGAGGCGCGGGCTGCGATCGGCCTCGCAAGCGCCCTAGCCTCCCCGAAGCCTTGGTCGCCGGTCCCCCTTACCAGCGCGCATCCCCGAGTTGGGGACGCAGCCAGCCCTCCTCGCCCATCGGCAGCCAGAGGGAGGCGCCGCAGCCCTCGGGGCAAACGAGGGCGAAGCCGGGGCCAAGCGCCCCCGCGAGCCGCGCTCCTGGGTGCCCGGTCCCCGTGCCCCGGCGCGCGCAGCCACCGCCACGAGCGCGCCGTGTCCTCCGTCTGCCCGGCTGCGCCCCAGCTCCCTGCTCCCAGAAAACAGCTCCCCAGCCCGGGCAGCTCTTTCACGTCCCCTTCCCCCAAAGTCTGAGGAAGTCCAACTCCGAGCGGCCCGCAGGCTTGCCGCGGCGGCTGGTACCCGCGGGGAGAGCACGGCGCGGTGCGGGACCGGGCGCAGCGCCGGGGGGCGGCTGCCCGGGACCAGCGGGCTCTGGGCGCCCTGCCCCCGCCTCGCTTCCGGAGCCTGGGGACAACGCGAGGGGCCCCACCCGAGCACCCCGCCTTACCTGGCACGGCCGGCGACTCTCCGGGGACGTTCGGTCCAGACTCCTTCGAAGCGGGCGTCCAGCTCACATCGCTGCCAACCCCGCCGGGCGGCCCGTGTCCCGCTGGGTCCCTTCGCCCCTGCTTGCGACGTGCCCCCGCCCCCCACCCCCCTACCCCCTCTGTCAAAAGTGTCACAGCTTTTCTGTCTTCAGATCTTTCGCAAAGTCTCTGCGCGGTTGCCAGGAGTTGGGTGGCAATGCCAGGCGCGCCAACCCCGCGGATGCCCTGCCCCGCCCTCCCGCGGCCCCCTGTGCTCTGCCCGGCCGGGGAGAAGAGCCGCCTCGTCGCGGTCACCGTCCCCAGAGCGCGGCGCGAGGTCCGCCTCCCCTCCCTCGCGCCTTCCCTAGCCCGAGTGGCTGCCGCCTGCCTGTGCCGCGGGTCCTCATTCCCCTGCTCATGAATATTCTGACAGAGGCTAATGCCGTGGAAGTAAATTGAATTAGCCAATTGGTGCCAGGAATGTGCGCTCCTTCCTTCTGAGGAGCTGTCTGGAGCCCCACCAGATGAAAGCAATTAGAGTCCGGTTGGCACCCTGTGGTTTAGAGCAGTGAGGGGCAAAATGGGTTAATTCTTTAAATGCAGTTTAGATACCACATTTAAATGTTTAAACTCCTCTATTGGCTGAGAGAGGAAGCAAGAGGAAAGGAGGTAGATAGTCCTGGGGGGGGGGGGGGTGGCGCATATCTACCCCCAAAATCCCCCTGAAGTTGAAGTGACTTATTCTGTCTGGGTAGATTATGGATTCCAGAAGAGGCAGTTAGTGAGGACAGGAAGATAGGCAAACAGGATCAGAAAGGGATGCAGAGCAACCTAGGTTTAACCTTGACCTTGAGGATGCAACCGACATAACTTTCAGGAGGAGGAGTGAGAAGACATGGCAAATGAAGAGGAAAACCCATATCATTTACTTTTAAGAATTTCTCCAAATGCTCTCATTTTCTTCCTTTGCCCTCATAGCAAACAAAACCCCAGAGTTTTTACCCTTTGGTTGAAGTAGAGATGGGACAGAGTTACCTTAAAGGTCAGTAGTTTCAAAGAAGGAAGTTGAGACCACCCTCAGGTGAAGAGAGCCTTCTGAATCACAAGTAGATACCACAAGGCCTTTCCAGAAAGCAACATCTGACTATAGTCCAAGCTTCTTGGTTCTGGGGTCAAACAGATAAAGTTGACAGGAGAGACAGCCTCTCTTTTGTCCTGTCTCCAATCCTGGAATATCAAGTTGGTCACAAGTTACTGACTACAATCGCGATGTAACCAACGGGTCGGGGCAGTCTCTCTCCGCCCAGGCCTGCATCCATATCTCTCTCTCCAGTCTTCAAGGGCAGTGCTTTTAGGGTTTCTTCCCCCATCGCTGATTTTCTAAATACAGAAACTTCTCGATTGAGTTGATTGGCGAGTGACTGTTTTACTCGTACTTGGGGCCCAACGATCTACGAGTCTAAACAACTAATAAAAGGACTGTGTAAGTAACTGATAAATCCCAAATGTGCTCCGATAGAAGTAAATATCCTAGTTAAGGCAGTTATGCCATATTTTAATAGGTTTCAGCAAGGCCTAGAATTGGAACTCACAGTTGTAACAGCAATTATTATTACAGCAGTCAGTGCTTATTGAGAACATGTTATGTGACATGCATTACATGAGTCATGTCCTTTACTCTTTCTAGCTGCTTTGTTCAGTATACACTATTGTTTCTCCATTTTAATAGACGAGGAAGGTGGCTCAGAAAGGTAAGTAGTGTGTCCAGGTCAGCTAGCTTGCAAGTGGGGAAGATGAACTTTGATTCAAAGCAGCCAGAGTCTTCAGGTCCCCAGTAGCCTATTTTGCCTTTTTATCTAAGAAAAAAGCTGCTGCGTTGGTGTTTTGTGGAAGTGATTTCTCCTTGGTGATAAATTCCTTACCAACATTTAGAGAAAATAACAACAACAAAAAAAAAACCCCGGGTTTTTTTTGGGGGGGGTGGGAAGGGATGGCATGGTTAGTTTAGTGTGTTACCTTGATTGGGCCACAAGGTGCCTGAATATTTGGTCAGTGTTATTCTTGGTATTTCTGTGAGGGTGTTTTGGAGGAGATTAACATTTAAATTGGTAGACTAAATGAAACAGATTGCTCTGCTCTTCCTAGTGTGGGTGGGTCCTATCTAATCAGGTGAAGTGCTGAATAGAATAAAAAAGCTGAGCCTCCTTTGAATAAGAGAATCTTCCTGCCTGATGGCCTTGGAACTGGGACATCAGCGCTGCTGGTTTTGGATTTACCAGCCTCCATAACTGCATGAGTCGATTCCTTATTATTAGTTTCTCTGGGGCCTCCTGACTAATACAGATGAATGCATTCAGTAAATACTACTATTTGTGAATTTCCTGTAAACGTCTGCATATTTCCATCTACCAACACATACTGCACAGTATACAATAAATATACTTTTTTTAAATTTAAGATTTTCTGGAACTATTATTAATAAGGAAGGAACAAATATATATAGTATTTTAAATAAAATATATAATTATATATTTTATATAACATTTATATAAGATATTTTAAGTAAAATATTGTCTTTGAAGAATTCAACAATGGGCCATAATAGGTTGGCTTAAAGCAAAGTTTATAGATATATGAGGAGAAACTTTAATATTATAATATTAGGAGTACAAATAATCAAACTAAATCTCTGAATTCAGCAGTTGTTGAGTACGTATTAAATGCAAGGCATATTCCTATTCCAACATTTTCTATTGAAGTTCACAGTTAAATCAGTTAAAACAGTTGAGGGTCTGTCATATTTTATGCTCTGAAACTTTGGGCAGTTTAAATTCCTTTGTGAAAAAAATATATACTGTTTTATCCCTGTATTACGTATCTAAGATGGACTCTGTCACGACTTTTCCCCCACAGTGCTCTGTTGGCTCTCTCTTCTATGGAGAGCATCCTCTTAGGATTTAGAGGCAACACATCCCGGAAAAGTCTTCAGATGTTGGAATGTTTATTTATATGAAGACGTTAACATGATTTTAAGGCCCATAAAATGTTATCGGAATGAGTGCTTTCCATTTGTCCCCCAGGGTTTCAGGGGACTCCCTCCTTGAGGGAGGGCCGCCACAGTCTGAGGAGGGACCCTGGGTAGGGAGCGTGGCACAATCTTGGGCAAGCCGTTCGCCTTTTGAGCTCCCCAAGTTAGCACCTCTGCAAAGTGGAAGTAATAATACTGTATTAATTGGGTGCTCGGCGATTTACAAATGCTCCCCCATCTGCTGTCTGATTCCATCCTCCCAGTAATTCCAGCCTCCTTATGAATTCAGCATTGTTGCCCATATTTAATTGACAAGAAATATCAAGCTCACAGAGATTCAGTGTCACTCTGGGCTTCCCCTAGAAACAGATAGAATGGGGACTTTGATCCAGTGACAAAGTCACCTTCTCAGTGTAGCCATCTTTGACATCTCCCTCTGTCCAGCCTCCCTCCCCCACCATAAACACACACACACACACACACACACACACACATTTTTTTCTTTTCCAGTAGAAATACAATCCTCTCTTTTGTGCTCCCTGAGGACGTCTAAGGTACACAAAGAAATAATTAGAACACAATGTGTTGTCTCTGCCACCAACCAAAAGCAGCCTCAAATCAGGAGCCTTGTCTTAATCGCTTTTGTGTCCCCAAATTTAGCTTAGTGGGAGGCACTCAGAAAGCCCACCAACACTAATTCTGCACCCTACAGAAAATGTGTCCCATTGACTTTCCTGGGCTATTAGGACTAAATGGAATTGTTGGCAGGTGCTTTGGAAATTTAAAAATACCATGTAATGATATTATTATTATTGTTCAAAAGTAGATTCAGAAATAAATGTAGTAACTTTAGCCTTGACCTCTGGCGGGTAAATTCTATGGGTGAGAAAGCAGTTTGATCATTTTTATGTCAGCTACTGTTATTTAGGACATGGATGGATAACACTTGCTCAAATTATAATCATCTGGTTAATAGTAGTACTAAACTGGCCCATTAAGCAAGAAGGTATTAGTCTGGGAAAGGTGAGTGTGTGTGTGTGTGTGTGTGTGTGTGTGTGTGTGAGTGAGTGTGTAATCATTCTGCAGTTTAAGGGTGTTTTCTGTGAATGAGCAGCTTCAACTGCTAGTACAGCCATATTTCTCTAAGGAAAGATCTGGTTTTTTCCTGTGGGATGATCTTTGTGAAGAGCTCCCAAGGTCACAGAGCTAATGATGGGAGCTGAGGTGTTTGACCCTTGTTCAATGTTATTTTTGCTACCCCACGCTGACCCTGATTGGCAGGCACTGCCCGTCCGGTGTGGTTTATGGTTTTACAATTGAGATGAGTGATAAGCAGCTCAATACCTCCTTATAATTAGTCTCCTGAGTCAGCTAACACCCTTCCAATGCAATTCCATGATCTAGATGATCAGATTTGCCCATTCAAGGTATTTTTTGGGATTTGTAATGATAATTATTTAGTAGAACTGATGACAGTGACACAATAAAAACAGTTTCGTGGAGGGGCGCCTGGGTGGGTCCGTCGGTTAAGCATCTGACTCTTGGTTTTGGCTCAGGTCGTGATCTTGCGGTTTGTGGGTTCGAGCCCCACATGGCACTCTGTGCTGACAGTGGAGAGCCTGCTTAGGATTCTCTCTCTTCCTCTCTGTCTGCCCCTCCCCCACTCACTCTCTCTCAAAAATAAACTTAAAAAATTAAAAAAAATTAAATACCCCTTTCATGGCATCATAGCCTATCTATTCATTACTTAATATAATGTAATGTAACAGTTGTTACATGAAAAACACTCACAGAATCAACAATTCCCGCTAAGTTACAGGTTCTTTATTCTCCGTAGTGTTCATGTAGGAGTCAGATGATGTTTCTGTACTGATTTTACTGAGTCCGTGTGCAATTCTGTGTTACTTTGCTTTTGTTCTTACGGAACGTATACGTGTATTCGGTCCTTTGAATTTGTAAGTTAATCAGTGACTTTCAGTCGTTCTTAAATGGAATTGGTTCCCTCCCAGTCGAAGCCCGTCGGTTCCTGTCTCATGTGTTCGTGACTGTGGTGCAGGAACACAGCCCACCAGCGTCACCTCCAAGAACGAGCTGTAGAAACGTTCGGTGCTTGTGACAACACCCTGGAAGCTGGCGCTGCTGGTCCATTCAGCTGAATCTGACAGACTCGAATACAGTATCCTTGCTGTGGGCAAGGCGCTGTGCTAGTTATGATATGTGTTTCAAAGAGAAGCAAAACCGGCGACTGCTCTCAAGGAGTTTATAATCTGGGAGAAGGGCCTTGATATTTAGCAAAGTAGAAGATCGAAGGCAGAAATGGGTAGTTTCTATTAAAGGATAAAAAATGAAGTGCTGCGGGAGGCCCAATTCGAGACTTTTTTTTCCGGTGGAGACAGAGGAATGCTCAGTGGAAGGAGGGATGGTCGGTGGGGTTCCGAAGACTGGACATTACTTGGGTTTGGGGAGAAGGGCGGGGGGCTGTCAGTGGCCAGAGGGCGAGGCCTGAGAAGGCACAGGGCGCGCCTGAGGGCCTGCTGTGCCTGCAGCCAGCCCGAGCACACGTGACATTGAAAGGAGATGCAACTAGAAGGGCAGGTGGAGCCCAGAGGGCCTCGGCCGCCACGCGGAGAGACGCAGGGGAAGGTGTTGCTTTGGAGCCAGAGAGTGCCGTGGCTGCAGCTGTGTTTATATTTGAGTGTGCGGCGTTTGGAGGTGGGGGGCTGATAGGATGGGGGACCAGCTGGGAGACTTGCAGTAGCCGAAGCATATGTGCTAATGGCCTGAGCCGGGAATGCGGCAGCAGGACCCGGGAGGGGACCAAGGTGGAGGAGCGTCATGGCAGGCGTGTCGACATTACATTGCAAGAAGGTCTTTTTCCTGCCTGTCCTAGATGTTTCTTTCTTTCTTTTTAAAAAGTTTATTTATTTATTTTGAGAGAGAGGAACAATGCGTGCATATGCACAAGTAGGAGAGGGGCAGAGAGACAGGGAGAGACAGGGAGAGACAGAATCCCAAGCAGGCTTGGCGCTGTCACGCAGAGCTTGACAGGGGGCTCGGTCTCACAAACCGTGAGATCACGACCTGAGCTGATATCAAGACTTGGACGCTTAACTGACCGAACCGCCCAGGCACCCCTATTCTCTCTGGATGTTTCTTATCTCAACAGCCTTCCCTTCCTTCTCTCTCTCTCATAAACACACACACACACACACACACACACACACACAGGCACACTCCATGTGCACACACGCACACACATACACAGATACGCAGATACACATCTACACATACACATTTCCACGCACACACCACGCACACGCATGCACATATGCGACACTCACACAGCGAGCTCCTCGAGAGCGTAGTTCGCATTTTTCTCTTTGTGTCTCGGTACCTAGCACAGTGCCAGGCATTTTGTTGGCACTCGATAATTGTTTGCTGAATGGAATAAAAAAAAAACAATTGATGTGGGGTGTCAGAGAAAATGAGGAATTGCAAAATATTGATTCTGGCTTGTGCTGGAGTTTGGGAGGCAAACTATGAAAGTCCTCCTATGTCCCTTTTTAATTAATTGGCTTTGGAATAAAGAGTACGTCTGGGGTCGAAGAAGACTTCTGATTATAGAAACGTCTGAGAAGGTGAAAAATCTGGTGGAGCCGATGGCGGGTACAGTTGGAAAACCTCGTGGCGAGGACACCCCTCCTCCCTGAGGGCTGAGCAAAGCTCATGTGGACTTCAGGGCACTTTATCAAGGTTTCCTTTTAGCTGCAGAGATGGCGTGCTGGGCACGGTCTCTCAAAGGTGTTTCCGTTCTAATCCTCAGAACCCTGGACTACGTTAGGGTGACTTGGCAAAGCGGAACTCAGGGTGCCAATCAGCTGACATCCTGTGAGGGGGGTTATCCCGATTATTCAGGGGGGCTCAGTGTAATCACAAGGGCCCTTAAAACTTACAAAGGTAGACAAAAGAGGTCGAAGCAGAGTAACCTGACGTGAGGGTTTTACTGGCTGTTGTTGGCTTCGAAGATGGTAGAAGGGGCCATAAGCCAAAGAATGAGAGGAGCCCTAGTCTAGAAGCTGGAAAAGGCAAGGGAACATTCGCCCTGGGAGCCTCCCGAGGGGAACACAGCTCTGTTAACACCCTGATTTTCTCCCAGCGGACGCACGCCAGACCTCTGCCCTACAGAGTTGTGCGATAATGAATTGACGCTGTTTTAAGCCACTAAATACGCAGTAATTTGTTGTATCAGCAATGGAAAACTAATCCAGAAGGGTAACCAGCCTGCCTACACTTTTGGATTTATTATCATATTTTAGGGTACATGACGCCCCAGAATCCACGAGCTATGTCTTGTGTGATGTCTTAGAGTCAACCGTAGACGTGTGTTCTGTTCTAAAATTCCAAATCTTGGTCTGAATATGTGTGACAGCGTTAGTGGTGTGAAGTCAGAGTGTGTGTTCTTTGATTATGTCATACCGTGTGCCATGAGGAGGCCGGTGGTTTTAAATTAAGCTTCCTACGCAGTCCCTCAGACAGTATTCGTAGATGTGCCACCAGCGTCTCAGGAGCCGTGAAACAGTGTGAATGCTCAGAAATCACAATGCGTGTTTGTAACCTTGTTTGAGTCACCCTATTTGCGCTTTGCTGAAATAAGACAATCAGGTTTAAATTTTCATTTTTATAATTCATTCTTAAGTGGCATGTCTCTTGCAAGAATGCATTTAAATATTTTTTACATTCATTATTGTTATTTGTTTTACAGATGTTATGCGAGATGATTAATAATTAGAAAACGAAAGTCCTATAATATTTTTATGTTTCATATACAAATGGAAGTAACCCAGGGGGGATGTCTGTGTTTTAGCAATGTGTGGGTTTGGCTTATTATTTTCGTTTCGATGCTTTATCAAAGAATGCAGTAAATGGGAGGAAAAAAATGCTTGAAATATGTTCACTGTTAAATTCATATGTACACGGAGCATGACACATAGGCATAATGATCACTTCTTATTCGTAACAAATCCTGTAAAAGCTGGACAAGGTGCATGTTATTTAAAAATACACTAAATCTTAAAATTAGCATGGACTATAAATTAAATTTTGAGCCTCTGGTAAGGCAGTCCTCACATACAGATAGATTGCTGTGAATTTTGATATTTAACTAACCAAATGTTAAGAGAACATAAAGCAGCCTAAAAATAAAGTATAAAATAGGATGACTAATTTTATGTGGAGAGGTTTTACAGAGGAAGGAAACAATTTGCAAGTTCCTTTGTAAGTAAAGACTATTTGATATTCTTGACATTATTCTGAAGTTCTTATGCGACAAATAATTGCAAGAAACAACTCTAAATATGCTTATTGATAACTTAGTAGAGGCAAAATTGTAGATGACTTAAATGAGAGGATTAGTGCTGTATTACGCTGGAAAATTAGTAGCCACTAATGACATATTTTTCTTTCATTAAAAAGCATTAAGAGGAGCGCCTGGATAGCTCAGTCGCTTAAGCGTCCGACTTTGGCTCAGGTCATGATTTTACTTTCGTGGGTTCGAGCCCCACTTTGGGCTCTGTGCTGACAGCTCAGAGCCTGGAGCCTGCTTCCGATTCTGTGTCTCCCTCTCTCTCTGCCTCTTTCCAGCTTGTGCTCTGTCTCTCTCTCTCTCTCTTTCAAAATAAACATTAGGGGAAAAAAAAGCATTAAGAAAGCACGAGCAGGAGAGTGTGATGGCTAAGCGGGTGCCAGGGAGTCTCACCTCCTATATTTGAGTCTCGGCTCTGGTACTACGCAGTGACTTGGAGCAAATTATTCACTCCTGTTGTGCCTCCATTTCCTCATCTGTAAAGTGGGTGTCAATCGTACTACCTACCTCTTTGGGTTCAGATGAGAATTAAATTAGAGAATCTCTGACAATAGTTTAGCACCCTCTGGCACTTAGTAAGCAACATTAAAGATCACCCTTTGTTTTTACTAAGAGTTATAAATACCCGTGTGTTTTATGCTTTTTAATGTCATCTTTGTCAAGAAAGGAGATTGAAGTATTTCCTTTAACATAGTTTGTACCATTGTTAGAATAATAAAATCACAGAAGTTTTTGAATATCAGGGATCTTAGACATGGTCATCTCTAGCCCTCTCATTTTATTATCGAAAAAGCCGAGATGTAGAGCGTCAAAGGAGCTTGTCCAAAGTCATACCGTTTTTTCTCTCTGTGTTCATACAGGGTGTTTCTCCTTTCGGTGTGGATTCATGAAACAAATCAACTTTACTGAACCAAGTAGTCTGATTCTCGCTCTTGCCAGGGGGAGCAAACTTCTGTGGGGCACACAGAGTGGGGAGAGACAAAAACATGGAAACTGAAGTGGTTTTCACACAAGGGTGGTGTGCATGGAACCATCCCACTGAGAATATCTGGAAAGGGTCCCCTTTTTTCTTATAGGAAAAGTGGGGTCGTGAATTTATCCGTGTTTCTTTTTTTTATGTTTTTATTTTTATTTTTGAGAGAGACACAGTGTGAGCAGGGGAGGGGCAGAGAGAGAGGGAGACACAGAACCCGAAGCAGGCTCCAGGCTCCCAGCTGTCAGCACAGAGCCCGACATGCGGGGCTCGAACTCATGGACCATGAGATCATGACCTGAGCTGAAATCGGACGCTTAACCAACCGAGCCACTCAGGCTCCCCATCTGTGTTTCTACACATCAGATGGGCCCCCGGAAAGTTCTTCATTTCTTCTCCTTGCATTTTCTCATCTATAAATCTAACATCTGATCAGACTAACTCCCAGGGTAGTCAGGAGCTCAAAACAGAGCCTGTGAGAGATAGAGGAGCCAAAATGTGCAGATGGGCCTTCAGTCGTGAAAGTGGTCTAAGATGCGGATGAAGGCAGTTGGAGCGAGGGCTAGGTCTGATTCTTACAACTGCTTGGGGTCAGTCATTAGCACACGGGCCTCGTTTAGTGACAGAGGAGTTTGGATAGGACTCTGAAGCCGGATTCGAGTCCACCACAGTGTGAACTTGGAAAGGGGCAAAATGTGGAAGAGCTGGGTGAGGGTGAAGAAGGTGCAGGAACAAGAGACTGAGGAGGGGAAAGGAAGCGAGTGGTGTCTGTTTGCCTTTCGCCCAGTTCACGTGTGGTTAGGAGTGAAATAAACAGAAGTAAAGAAGGTCGGGAAGTCTGTCAGAGGAGAGCGCGCCAGAAAGGTGCCATCCGAAGCGCGTTCGCTGGGAGGATTCTTTTCACAGGAGACAGGAACGCCAGAGACTGTTATGTGGCTGGACGCACAGACTGTCAGTTCAGTTAGGATCTACCCGAGGGAAATAGTTTTCAGTAAACCAGACTCTTCCCTGTGAGAAGCTTGATGCTAAGCTTCCGGTCAGTAGAGCAAATGGATTTATTTTGGAAATCTTATGGGAGAACGAGGGACAGGACTCTTCGAAGAAGTTTGTTGTGGTTTTACTTAGCATGTGGAGGACTAAAGATGCTCCCCATTCTTTCCAGAAATAAAACAGTGGGAGTGAAGCAGTCAGGGCTTCTTTGGGAATGGTGATATGTTTGGAAAAGAAAAAGACATATTTGGGGATATAGAACCATACCCTGGGGAAGATGGAGTTAAACCACATTTTAGGATTTTTTTTTTTTTTTTTGCCTAAAGTACAGAGGACTGTATAGTCTGTGTATGGGAGAGCTGCTGCTGCTGACACCTCCAGTAATCCAGCATTTATGGCCCATTCGCTGTGGGCCAGCATTTGCGTTTATTGTGTCATTGAAACTGCATCACCACTGTTGAAGGTGGCGACTGTTATTTTCCCCACAGATGACTACAGTGAGGCTTTGAGAGGTTAACTGATTTTCCCAGAGTCCAAAGACAAGCAGATTACAGGTACAGTATGAGAAATTATTCCAGTAAATATGCTGTTAGAGGAAGTCTTTCAGGTGTGGAGAACGAGGGCACGGGAATGATCTCTCTGTAGAGATGGTGCAGCATCTTTGTGAGGAAGAAGGGCGGACGGTGCTGCTGTCGGGGAGGGCAGCTCGGAATGAGTCTGGAGAGGACAGAGCCAGTGCTATCTGCCCTTATTGAGGCAAGGGCGCCACCTAGAGGCGGAAGGTGAGATAGTCTGAGGGGCCACAGAAAATGGGGGGGGAAAGGCAAGGTTGATGTCCTGAGGGGAGAGAGGGTAGTGAAAGGCAGGCACATACCATACACAGATAAGCTGACGAGCTGCCAACAACAGTGTGAAGAGAGCTCCTGCTCAACACAGGAGATGAGAGTTGCTTGCCCCAGAAAGGACAGGTCTGCGGTGGAAGAAAGGAAAGGAGGGGCCTTTGGCAGGCATGAACTGGAGACACCCAAGACAGTAAAAGTGATTAATCTGTAGAACATGGGACCCGAATCCCAAGGTGAGAATAAGAGAGAAGAGAAGGAGGATATGCCTTGGAGGAAATGGAAGAGGGAGGAAGCCTGGGAAACCTAAGAAAAGTCAGCTACGCCTTTATACAATGTGTATAGCGCGTAACTCTGAAAAGTAGGAACCACGGACGCCGGCTCCTGGAGGCAGCTGTGGTGGGCAACACAGGCAAAGGGGTGGAATAAGAACAGGGTTCAATACTGGCATTCTCGCGGATTAAGAAATTAGATGTGTTGTTTTATAACACTCGTCAATAGGATTAAATCTATGGTTAGGGATGGGTTGGTTAGGTTCAGGGTTAGGGTTAAATCAATGATTGTTCCAAAGTTGTATGAAGTGAAACCTGGGGTGGAGTTCACATGATAATGAACCTCCACCAAGGAAGAAAAAGGGCATTCAAATGTATTGAATAAGGAACTGTATCTCAGGGGGAAAAACATGAGAGAATTGAAAATAAACAAAGAGTGACCAATGGAGGTGACAGTTTAGTCAATGTGGGGCTATAGATTGAAATCTCTCTTGCGCTTTCTCTCTGCACATGCACACGCTCGCAGCCACAACAAAATAGTTAATGTTGATTGAGTGCCTGCAGTGCCTCGGGAACGGGTTTACCAGTGTCGCAGGCACCAACTCATGTCTTCCTCCTGGTAACCCTACGGGGCAGCCATTACGAGCCTTTATAAGATAAGGGCACCAAAGCCAGACAGGTAAAGTCATAGCCCGAGGCTCCACAGGGAGTAAGAGGTACACAGGAATTTGAACTCCAGGGCTCTGATTCTAGAACCTATGCCCTTTACCACTACTGTGTACTGCTTTTCAGGGCACACCTATGCACTCGTTATAGGCCAGCATGTATTACCGAGATGATGAATGAGCCCTCGAAATTGACAGATGTGTGTATCACAAAAATATAAATTGCTGCTGCCAAGTAAACAGGGGTCCTTTTGGTCCTATCTTATTTTTGGCTGTGTTTGCAGGGTGATTGTATTAGTTATCGTTATCTACACAGCAAATGATCCCAGACTTAGTGGGATAAAACAACATATAGTTATTATTTCAGGTGTTTTGTTTTTTTTTTGTTTTTGTTTGTTTTTGTGCAGCAGAGAGCCAGAAGCAACAGAGCTGGTGGTTCTGGTTCAGAGTCACTCCAGAGGTGAGAAGCTGTTGGCTAGGCCAGCAGTCACCTCAAGGCTCAACAGTTGGGGTGGGAGGGTGGTTATTTGTAAATGTACTCCCTGCGGCTACTGGCAGGCTTCGCCTCATTGTCACCACATGGGCCACCCCACAGGCTTCCTAACATGGCAGCCCGCTTCTCTTTCTCTAAAACTTTGCCATGACATGGTGGCTGACTTTCACCAGAGCGAGTGCCCCAGAGGCAAGTGGCAATCTTTTAATAAACTCACCTCCCTCACCCTTGCTGTGTTCTGTTAGTTAGAAGCAAGCTGCTGATCTGAGCCCCCATACGCAAGTGAGAGAGTTACTCGTGGCTTGAACATCATGAGGTGGGATCATTGGGGAACATCGTGGCTGCCATCATTATCATACCCTCTTCCTTAGCACCCGCTCCTCTTTCTGTGTCTCCAACTCTACCCTCCTCTTTTCCCCTTTCCACATTGATGGTAGCCTTTAGGCTCCTTTAATAACTTCTTTTTCTGCTCACCCCTTTGCTCTGTTCTTATATGTCTCTTTTTCCCCCCGTAAACTTTATTTGCTCCCTGGTCAGTATTCTACATACCCATGGCTTCAAACATTTCCTGGGCTCCTCTTATGTCTGTCTCTGACCTCAGTCTTGAGCCCCCACCTGATTTGGAAGAGGACGCCAACTACCTCCATTTCAACCTCAGTCTGTACTTTCTAATTGATGAAGTTGGTCTTTCCAACTTATCTCCTTTTTTTTTTTTTAATTTTTAATGTTTATTTATTTTTGAAGGAGAGAGAGAGAGACAGAGCATGAGCTGGGGAGGGGCAGAGAGAGGGAGACACAGAATCCGAAGCAGGCTCCAGGCTCTGAGCAGTCAGCACAGAGCCCGACATGGGGATTGAACTCAGGAACTGTGAGATCATGACCTGAGCCGAAGTTGGACGCTTAACTGACTGAGCCACCCAGGCGCTCCCCAGCTTATCTCTTAACTCAGGCAAAAGGCCCCGGGGAGCACCCCCTGAGGGGAACCGAAACTAGCCCCTCAGGCAATGACGTCTGCCCTAAGCCTGAAAGACCCTGCATGACTGACCCCAAGACAGTATTCGACTTGACCTCTACTGCCCACCTGCACATACCCACCGGCCTTTGTCCCACATTTTCCTTAGATGAACCTGGAAGTATTTTCACCACTTTGGAGACAGTCATTGAGATGCTTGTCCAGTGTCTTTCTGGTGTTAGTGTCGCAGAAATAAATTCCTTTCCTGTTTCATCATCCCTGGTGTCTCTGCCTTTGGATTTCGTCGTGGTGAGTGGCCAAACCTGGTCTGTTTGAGACCCCTAGATACAGGTGCTCTTACAGCCTCATGCCCCGGCTGCAGATTCACTGCCTGGTGCACAGCCTAGCCTGTCCCATGGCCAGTCTGGCTAAAGTAACCAAATCCATCACCCTCGTTTTCTCACCCAGTACTTTTCTCTATCTCTATCTCACTGTTCACCAAGTTGTATGGTCAGAAATCCAGGAGATGCTCCTGAAATGCTTTCCTCTCAGCCGTCCTCCACACCGTGCCAGTCATATGGGCTGTCCATTCTAGAAGTTACAGCCTCTCGTCTGTCCTACAACTGCTATCTCAATTACGGTCCTCATCATCTCTTCCCTGGGTTATTAAAAGAGTCTTAAAGGACTCTCTACCTACAGTTCATTCTCTCTCAAACCAGTTTTGTCCAAAAAGCAAATCTGATCAAGTTCTTTTTTATATAAAACTGTATGGTCGTTCTCCAGTACCTACAGAATGAAATCTAGACGAGATACTGGTGTAGTGGAAGTATGGACTGTGGAATCAGACATAGCTTGGTTCAGTTCTGACTGCCATCTGTAACTGATTGAGGTTGGGTGCATTAAAAAAGTCTCTGAGCCTCAGTTTCTTCATCCATAAAATGGAAACAATAACTTCATTGCAAAGTTGTTAGGATGAAATGAGATAACATAAACTGCTCGGTTTTCCACAAATGGGGTCATGGTTGCTAAGAGGCCGGCTGCGTAATTGACTTTATCTATGTTAAGATAATTCGCACATGTAGGTCTCTAAATCCATTATTCTCTACTCTTCTTTGATTTTGAGCATGATTTTTTTTCTTTCTGCTTGGCGTGCTATCTTCCATTTTACCACTTGCTCTGTGGCTTACTGAATTGGCCAATGGGGTCCCCCTTCAACACTTGACTTTTCTGTTGGGGCCTCTTTGATCAGTTCCCACCAATGGAGACCTCTTGGTCCTACCTTGATGGTGGTACGTGCGTCATTGGATGCATTTGTATCTTTGCACACCTAGCTCCACAGTGTGAAGCTGTGAGTGTGGAGAGTAGTGTCTGTATATCCCAAATGCCTCGTGCAGTGTTGTAGTGTAAGCTCCGGCGTTGGCTTTTCTTTGTGTAATGCAGGTGTCTGACTTAAGCACTGATTGCCAAGGCATCCACTTCCAAGAGGGCCATCTTGAATAAACACATTGCCAGCCACCTGAGCACATGAAGAACCAGGCCAACTGCATTCCCCTCCCCCTGCTTTGTTTTAGAGATCTTGGTTGATTTTGATTAACTGACCATTTGGGCCTCTGGTTGGCCTCTGGTTATTTTGTTTGTTTGTTTGTTTGTTTTGTTTGTTTCTGGTGCTTTAAATTCCCACTCTTACATTTAAAAAAAATTTTTTTAACATTTATTTATTTTTGAGAGAGAAAGAGTGTGAGCAGGGGAGGGGCAGAGAGAGACAGAGATACAGAATCCAAAGCAGGCTGTAGGCTCTGAGCTGTCAGCACAGAGCTCAATACGGGGCTTGAACTCATGGATCCGTGAGATAGTGACCTGAGCCGAAGTCGGAGGTGGAGCCGACTGAGCCACCCAGGTGCCCCTCCCACTCTTACATTTTAAATTCACCAATAAAGAGTAAGCCCAAGAAACCCTAGATCCTACCCTCAATCCCAGTGAAAGCAGAATCCTAGGCCCGTGCACTCTCTCTCTCTCCCTGTGACCTTGCTATATGGCCCCAGGTGTGCTGTGTGATTTCCAGGTGCTGTAAGTAATAAACCTTTATTTTTTCAAAGTTTCCTCCTGGGTATTGCTGAAGGGTTTCTAGCAATCGTAATAAGAATCACAAGGGCTGGTCCAACCACAACACTGAGAATTGATAGACTGAGACCAGAACAAAACAAGTATGTTCTAAACAGAGATAGTAAGTAAATATTGTTTGGAAAACATTTCCTAACATCTGAGTGAATATTGCTTTTTTCCCTTA